>JAQPPZ010002025.1:0-2635000 GCA_028583015.1 Wollemia nobilis
TTTTTATTTTATTTTATTATTTTTGTTGTTATTTACTTATTTTTAAATTGGTTTTGTGTGTTTGTTTTCTCCTTGAGTATGTCAAAGGTGGTAGTCGAGGTTCGATTCTTGGGCATTTTTGGTGAAATGGATACCCCTGCCTCCTTGGGTCTTACCCGAAAGTGGCATCCCTTTTGGGATGTTTTCCACAAAAAAAAAAAAAAAAAAAAAGTGAAAATTAATTAAAAATGAATAACTCATAGATTATATGACCTTGTGATAGAAAGATATTTCTTAGTCATGACAACTTTAGACAACAATCAAGAAAAATCTCTAAACTCTCAAAATGAATAATATATTAGAGCCTCAAACTTCAACTCATACAAAATAAAGTCAAGATAATATTAATAAAATATTTGTAGGTTCTTCAAAAACTTTACTAATCCTTATGTATATTTATGACACGACAATAAAGAAACAATGATCACATGACTAATGAAGTTGAGCGAAATTTAGAAAAAATATTTTACGATGAATGTTCTTTGGATCAATGCACTTTTTTCTTGGGCTACAAATTGTAAAGAGCAGTGTAATATATTTGTATTCTATATCAAATATGACAAGAACCCACTTAAAAAGTGTAGACTACAAATATATTTTTAGTTTATTCTCATCCATAAAACTTCTCAATGCAAATAGTCTATATAAATTCTCTTTGGTAATATTCATTCAAATCAATAAATAAATCCAATACCCAACGACTTGTATTTCTTATTAAAGAATGAAAGAATACACAAATTAGTCACCTATTCTATTCTCAAAAAAAGAATACACAAATTAGTCACCTATTCTATTCTCAAAAATAGGTTAATGTGATACATAATATTTTAATGAAAGCTTAAACTATGAAATATTTTTGTTAGAGAAAATAATGCTTAATATAAAAAGCACATGCAAGAGTTCTATTAGATAAGAAAAAAACATGTTTAAAACAAATATTATGAAAATATAAAAGTTGTAAAGCATAGAAAAGTTATTTAGAAAATAGGAATAAAATAAAAAAATAAAACAACCAAATGAAAAAATTAAAAACTACAAAAATGAAAGATAGTTATGAAGATAAAAAAGACTCACTTGTTAGTTAAGAAAATATAGTTATGAAGATAGAAAATACTCACTAGCATTGAAATTATAATCTAATTCATGGAAGGTTGATATTGTATGATGTAATATTGATAGGTCTAAGGGTATTTCATTATGCAATATATTGAATTTATTCTAATATTTTATTATGTAAGCCCTATAGGTTGTGGTTAACCTTGTTATGGTTAACATGTAATTAACCTTAAGTGCTCTTTTTATCTCCTCTTAGGTTAAACATTTTTATGTAATTGAGGTTTTGGTATTGGTATAAATACCCCCTACCACTCATTTTATTATCAGAGTATTGTGGATCTTGTCTATGGATAATATAGTAAGTATTTGTATTGTCTATGGTTGCTCTCAAATATTTATCTCTTTTTATTTCTTTTGTCATTTTATACTTTTTGTATAAGATTTGAGTGGATTGATTGATTTTCATTTCTGAAAAATATTTAGAATTTGGGCATGGTATCAGAGTGTGTATGGAGCTTTGCCACTTGGTCATGTATAAATTTTATTCAAAGTATTTGTTCTTTTTGTTGACTTCTAGGACAAATTGCTTCTTGGAGCTTCATAAGCACCTTCAACAAAAGAGGTAAAGGGAAGATCCAATTTTTTGTTTCTCTAATTAATTTGATATTTTTAGATAATTTATGCCTACTCTAGGTTATGTTATCCTTACAAAAAATTAGAAGGAATTTTTCAAAAAATTGTTATTTTTCAAAAATGTTACTGTAAGGCTATTTTGGAGGGTAAACTTCTAGGGACCATAACTTTTGTATACTAAAGTATCTTGAGCCCATTTTTTTAAAATCACATAATGTTTTGAGTCTTTTATATTTATGGCATTTATTCAAGGATATACTACAAGTGGAGGAAAATCTTCTCATGGGATTATCTTTAAATCCTATTATCTCTTACTTGTAAGGGGTGTTTTCTTGTTTGTAGTCATGTTTCCCCACGTAGCTTTTGATTGCTATGCTCTCTAATTTAAGATATTCATTTCAACGAGAGGGGCAAAGGTAAGGAGGAATTTTAAGGGTTATAATATATTATGTAATTAGAATATTTTATCTAGTTTTTGTTAGATGTGGATGGATTTGTGATAGTTGTAATGGACGAGTCTTTTGGAGGCTTCCAAAACATGAATTTAAGATGCAATTTAATCAATACCTCTTTCTCCTTTGAGAAATTGATTTAACTTATTCATGAAGATCTAATATTTCATGATCTCCTTCTTTTAATATTTCTTGCCTAGGTACTCTTGGAAGTTTGTTACACCTATTCTTTTAAGCAAGTTCATACAAAGACTCTTTTGGTGATTAAAATTAGGTGGGCCAAGGGCAATATAAAGTCTTTAAATTAGGTGATATATGCTATGAGAGAAAATATTATACCTTCAAGTCATACCTTATGTGAATACGAAATATTGAAGGAGGTTGTGATCTTGACTTATCTTTTTCATTTGAAGTCTTAGTAGAAGTATTTTTAGGATGTGTACAAGAGTACCTAATAGTGATAGTGATGTCTATGGTCTAGCCTAAGGAGGCTCTTGTGCATGAAGTATTTTTGCAGTAATAAATTTTAGATGATGAGAGATATTTAAATGAGTCTACCTCAAAATACGAAGACCCACTAGAGCATCCATTATAGAGGGAGATATTATTATCACTAATGTGTTCTCTCTTTGACCACTTGGTTCATATTTTGAGCGTGTTGAAATTATAATATGATTCATGGCCAAGGTTAATATTGTATGATGTAATATTGATAGGCCTAAAGGCAATTTATTATGTAAGCCTTGTAGGCTAAAATTATCCTTGTTATGATTAAACCCAATTTATAACTTGTAATAAACTCTAATCCCTCTTGTAATAATCACTTTGGTTAAACTCTTTTATGTAGTTGGAGTTTTGGTATTGGTATTGTAGATTAAAGATACAACGCCAAACAAAAGATAAAGAAATCACGATAAAAAGTAATGCAAAACACAGTTGTACAAAACAAACGATTTTTATTAATCAATGGAGTTTAGAAACTCCTTTTGAGTACAACAGGGCCTGTAACCCTTTTCGTGATACAAGATTACAATTTGTGCTAGGGTTCTCCGAAACCCTAGCTGGCACAATATGGTGGCGTCTCCGAAGAATGTATCCTTAACCTCAACAGAATGAGTGGGCTTCGTTGTATCCTTTGGCTCGGACCACTCCAGCTTAAGCAACTGCTATCATCCAATCAAATCTGCCATTAAAATCCTGCACACATTAAAACTACAAAAAGGTTAGAAACTAGTAAGAGGGCTCCACTGTGTGAGCCCTCAAAAACAATCTAAAACCCTAGAAATGAAATAAATAGAATGCAGAATCTAACGACGGATTAATACATAAAAATATTACTTGCTTTAGAATCTATACCTCTTTTTTCTGTTAACGCGGCGAGACCAGGCGGCACCTGGAAGTGATGTAACTGATCAAATCGACTGCGAAAGGCGCCCTGGTGCGATCGCTGAACGCCCGCGTGCTTCTGGATCGGGGTTGCAGACGTCGGTCTGCGTCTGTGGCTGCGGGTAAACGCCCGCGGGCACTTGCGACAAGAATGGGGGATTCTGCATGTTGCAGAAGGGATGGCGACGAAGTTGGCGACGGATGCGGCGATGGATGCGACGAAAAGGGACGGCGATGGATGGGTAGGTTTAGCTGAAGAAGATAGATAGATAGCGATAGATAACAAAAGAGAGATAGTAAAAGAGATAGGGTTTGAGCCATCAAGGTGACTCAATTTATAATCTACTCTTAGGGCACACTTTAGGGTTTTAACGACACTTTGAACGTGTGGCTAAGATTAAAGTGGATCCAAGGGTAGAGAATAAATCTAGGTTGTGAAACGGATTAAGATGGATGGACGGATGAGATTAAATGAAGGATGGACGGCTCAGATTAAATCACTTAAAGTATCTTTATATATATATTAAAATATATTAAAATATTAAAATATATATATAAATATTAATTTAAATAAATTTGGGAATGAAAAATGGCGGGAAAGGTGAAATTGGGCCAAATAATGGCGGGAAGGTGTGGATTTGGGCCAAATAATGGCGGGAAGGTGGATGACTCGACACGTGGCTAACAGGAAGGTATAGATGACTTACAAGTGGCTGGATTTTGGTGTCTACAGATGCCTCTTTTGAGCTGCTTTGTGTGAAGACACAATGCAGCACAAAAACTTAAGACACCCGAAAAGCTGGATCAGACGCAACTCTCTCTCAAGACTAAAGCACAACTTTGAAGACCAAAGAATAAAAGAATATTTAAAATTTTATCAGCTTACCCCCTCAATTGGCGAGCGAGAATGGTTCTCACAAGCCAATTGGAAGAAATTTGGAAGAAAATGAACCGTTTTTGCCCCAACGGTGAAAAAAAGGGGTTGGTGTATGAACCATCTGTTTATGTCCCAACAGGAAAGGGGTTGGTGTACAAACCAGAAAAGAATATGATTGAAGACGATATGAGTGATGTGAAAGATGGACCGTTTTCTGCCCCAACGGTTATAAAGGGATTTTTGCCAAATTGTAAGTTCCATGATCATGTAAGATGAATTCCACTATAGGAAAATTAGAAATTGATAACGGATGCCCCAACTCCCGTGTGTGAATCCATACTGTTAATGAAATTGCCTTGTTGGCGCCATTGATATGCAGAGATGAAAGATGCATGAAAAGAGTCCAGAACTCAGAGATGCTCCTAGTGACTCGTATGGATAATTTCTCGGGTCAAAACCAATCAACCTAGGTAGCCTCAATCTTTAGCAAGACTCAAAATAATGATGATATTAAAGATTGTCCATGTTTAAGGCCCCATGAACTAGGCCATCAATGACAACTGTTGAGCAAATTAATCTTGGTATGAGGTCACTTGAAAAGTAGAATATCCAAAATTGATTTCCAATTTTCAAACAGTGAAATAGTTGATTATGATAAATGGTAGGTGTCCTTATGGTGGTTTAATCCTCTTACCGAATTGCATGGATTCAAATCGCTGCAATCGCCAAGGTGATAGAATATACCACTAGATACGAGGTTTACTTTAATTTGATTTGGCAAAAATATGCATGATGAAAGAAGAATGAATGAAATTGACGATAGATCAGAAGAATTGATGAATGTGGTTAATTTTGTGAAGGTTTTGAATATTTTTAACCCAATTTGTAAAACAATGATGAATGATGCGCTTTTTGAGCGAAATGACAAAATTTGTGTCCAAAACTCGTTGTAACCTTCACAAAATGTTTTATTATGATAAGAAGAATGGATGAATGCAATTTGATGAAATTTGGAGGAGGTAAGCTTCAATTTTGCAAGTTTTGTTCCTTTATTCAATACTGACACCAAACGCCGGTCTGCATTTGTGGTTGGCAGAGACGCCCGTCGGTGTTTAGGCGCTCTGCAGACGTAGGACTGCGTCTGAATGCGCCATGAAATGCCCTACTACGTTTCAGGGCGCCAAAACCAGCTATTTAAACAGTTTCAGCGAGAATTTCGCTCATTTGTGCGTTCGAGCTTGAGAGAAGTGCGTCTGAGGGAGTGGAGTGAAGTGGAGTGAAAGGTTGTGTGGGAGAGTGAAGCACGCGGGAGCTATGGCGGAGATGGGAGCGGACGCGCCAGTGCAGCCAACTGAGGTATTTGTTCATTTAAGCAAGTACTTATTATGTGTTTTTTTTTTTTTTTTTTTCGGAAAAATTTGTAACAAATTTTTGTTTTGTTGTTTTGCAGCTTAGGGTGTTAGAGGCACGACACCGATTCTCCCCTATCATTCCGGGGATGAGGAGGTCGTTGTCCCAGGCAGACTGGGAGGTTAGTTGGGAGGGGGTGGCGAGCGGATTGGATGGAGCGACCGGGGTGCCCGGATGACAGGGTGGCTGGGGTGCGGAGGGGAGCCACGGGTGAAGTAGGTTAGGTCTAACGTACATGAGGCTGAACACATGCTGGCCCTCCATCCTCCCCTAGGCGTAGTGAGTCTAGGCACACCACTAGGTCTAGGGCTCCTACTAGGTCTCAGGGGTCCTCTTTTGATGGTTAGCTTAGTGCTTAGATGCACTCTTTATGAGCCTTGGTGCTCTATTGTATATTGTAGCCTTTTGGCATTCATTGTACAGTTTGTCCTTTATACATATATATATACATGGCTTTTATTTATTTGGTGTTTTACTCTCTTTTGTGTGAATGCCTATGTTTTTGTGATGCATGTTTTTATATGTTTTAATGTTTTTGATGCATATGTGATGGAATGGAATGCAAACTTATAGATGATTAATGCGAGACTAAGTAAATGAAATATGCACTAAGAAGCACTCATACTTTTAGATAGTTAGATTTAGCGAACTGTTATCATAATTGTTTAATCAGGGGCACCGAACTTGGTGGCTTGTGAATGGATGACGTATGGAATGACATGAATATGGAAGAAGATATGGAGGGTGATATGGAGGTTGATATGGAAGACTATTTTACAAAGACTCAAACATGCTAGTGGTATCAAACAAACTTACTAATACTGCCTAATTCAACTAGGACCAAATGTGTGTGCATGCGAGTTCATTAACCAAATCAGAAGCATGGTAGTGACTCTAGGCAATCAAAAACTTGTGTGTGTGCAAGTGTGTTCATTAACCTCATCTTGCATAAATTAGGTAACCTTGTTATGGAGAAGACCCCGAAGCTAGTTTGTCCGTATGAGCATTCAGAGGTCTCTTTTTGAGGAGAGACATGTCGCCACGCAATGAGTATACTCCACTCGCCAGCCAAGCGTCTATAGCCCCGGTGAAGGTTAACTCCATAGTCCATGTTGTTTTTGACCTTTGTAAGCCTTGGGGATGACTACCTATCCGTCTGATTGGACAAGTAGTACGATCCTTACAACTTATTTGGGATCAGTGGTGTGTGAAAAATGTTCATTTCCTTAGAGCTTTGGGGAATCGGATTCTCAACCGAAGTATGATGAGAATTTTACCCTATCCTTACTACTCTGTTTATATTTATATTTTGTGATTGCTTGTGATAGTGGTAAGAACCACTGTTTTATGGACTATGTTTGCATGATAGGACAAACGAGGATTACCCTTTTCACTTCAAGGCACAACCCAAGGATGGTGTTATCTCTCTTTGACACAAGATGTTTTTAAGATGTGAAAATGTGATAGGTTCAAGACCGCTTTTGAAATCATTTCCCAATACTCAAGATTTTATTTAGTGTAATTTGTGATATGGCCCTAGAGAACTTTGACATGCATTTCAAAGTTTGCTTAAAACACTAGGAATGGTCGAGTGACTCGAAAACATTTTGGCAATGTAAATATGTGCAAATGGAAAATGGGTGTACGAATGACAATTCGGTTTGATGGATTTTATGAAGGTGCCCCCGATTAAGGCAACATGACTTTTGCTTGACCAAATTTTATATCCAAAAGATAGAATGGTCTCTAACATGATATGCAACTATGGCTGAAAATGAAATGTTATGGTTTTCAATGAGATGTATGCACATGAAATGCAATGTTTTTGAATGAGATGTATGCAACTAACAATGAAATGCAAATTCTTTTTATTTTATTTGTTTTTTTTTTTGTTGTACAAGCCATGTATATATGTACATATAAAATTCAAACTATGCGTAGAATGCCCTCAAGTGTATAACATTAAGTGGTTCGGGTTCTTCCTCTCCCTCTAAACTGGCAAGTCTGTAAGTTCCATTACCCACTCTTTCAGTGACCATATATGGACCTAACCAATTAGCCGTGAATTTATCTCGAAGATGCGGCAATGCATTGGTGTTTTGTTGATTCTCTTTAAGGATGAACTCTGAAATAGATGGAGGAGATGAAATCCGATCCATGTCAATCAGGCTTGGGTTGATCAGGATTGGCTTATCCGGATCATATGGATTATGGAGTGGTGTGAATAAGTCTTCGAAATTCATTGTCGACTTATGGAAGAAAGGATGGGCGGAATGGAAGGGAAAACCGGTGAAGACCTCGGAAGACCTGAGATGCAAAACAACATAGTTTTTCAGTTTTTTTTTTTTTTTTTAGTTTTTTTTTTTTTTTTTTTTGTAGTTTGAGTTTTTTTTTTTTTTTGTAGTGGTGAAAACCACTATTACACACATACATAAAGCAATAAAGTATTTTTATATATTTTGATTTTTTTTTTTTTTTTGAAAATTTTCTGATTTTTTTTTTTTTGGTAGTGGTGAAAACCACTATTTTAGTATATACATATAATACAGGTTTGGATTATGGCTTATGGATGTGGCGGAGGGGGTGGTTCACCTCGTTCTTGTGGAATAAGCAAGCGAAAGATGGCCTCTTGGAGAGGGAACAATTGGAGATAAAACTCGTCTTGTTCAATGAGGGTAACAATTGGCGCCGACTCTTCTTCAGATTCATCACCATTTGACATGACGTCAAATTCTTCATAGGCTTCATCTTCGGATTCGTCGGGGTGGAGGATTTCTTCTTCTGAATTAAGATTAATGCTTTGAAAAGCTTGTTCAAAAGAAGAAAGGGATGGAAGTGGTTGGTAGCCCAGACCAAAACGCTCAGTGGGTCTCTGATATGGCATATCGATGCGTTCAGTTACCCCTTGCTCGTATCGACCTAGGCCAAATTGCTGCCAATTATGTCTCTGGAAATAGCGAGAGGGAAAACCCTCCATCCTTTCGATATTGGCAGGGACTGGATGCTTAGGTTCTAGTATGGTGGTAGGACTAGAAGATGACTCTATTCCCCCATATACAAAATTAATGGAATTTGGCATAGAACCCATGTTATAAACCGATCCAATGGATAAATGTTGGTCATGTGGACGACCAAAATCTTTAACTGTTTGCACATTGAACGGTGTGATGTGGACATCTTGAATGGCATACTCACCAATACCTGCATCAATGAGATGGACCTTGACTTGGGAGGGAGAAAGACTAGATGATGGAATAGAAGAATGTGGGATAGAAGAATTGGAAGGATTTGGTTGGGTTGATGCTTCACTAACTTGTGAAACATCACCTGGTGATGGTTGGGAAGATGGAGGAATAATAGGTGATGTTGAAGAAGGTGTAGAAGAATGGGGTAATGACGTGGAAAGAGATGATTGGTCATGGCCACATGTGCATGTGGTCACTGATGAAGAAGAAGGAAGATTAGGAGATGAAGAAAGTGGTGAATGAGATGGAATAGCGGAAGAGGAAGATGGTTGCGATATGATGGGTAGCTCCTCAAGAATGGGAGCTTTAGAAGAAGATGGTATAGAAGAAGTAGATGGGGTCAAGAAAAGATGAGTGGATGGCAACACAATCTCATAAGGATTTGAGACATAGTTGCAATGTTTGAAGGGTTCAATGTCAGTAGGTACACAATGAACTTGTCCCTCATATACATACTTCAGACATTGATGCAGTATAGAAGGGACACATCTCATCTCCCTAAGCCAAGGCCGTCCAAGCAATACATTGTATGCCATGGACCCTTCCAAGATGTGAAACAAGGTATGCAAAGTTCGGGCCCCTACCTCAATGGGCAAGATAACCGTGCCAACCGTGGAAGATAAAGCATCATTGAATGCTTTAAGAGTAAAAGTCGACTTGGTGATAAGGGATGGCGACAGCTCTAGATGACTCAACGCCGATGTTGTAATGATATTGATTGAGGAACCGGTGTCAATTAAGACTCTCTTGAATGGCTTGTGATCGATCTTGGCCATGATATGCAAGTGGAGGATCTATACTTTCTATTGACAAAGGTTTGATTTCAAAATCATAGAAAGTGATGGAGGGCTCCATGCATGTTTGAATACTCCCCACAAAGTTGTTGAAGGCATTAGTATCTTGAGTTTGAAGCTCGATTGACTTTAATATTTCCATTAATGCCTCTCTATGCGGGGGAGATTGTTGAATGAGGTCATAGATCGATAACTTGGTAGAAGCCATTTTTAAACTGGTAGTTAATCGGCTACTCAATGACATGATGGGTCGTTGGCGTTGAGTAGAATGATTTAGCGGTTGTTGAGAAGTACTAGCACGTCGTTGGGTCACTGTTACCTGAGGTGGACTAGGGGTTTGTACAGGTGGTTGTGGTTCAACCTGATTTGGTTGGTTCGCCCTTTGACCCTGGGTTACTACGTTAATAGTACCCACAAAACCTTGGTATTGTTGTACATGGTTGACTTGATTAGGAGGAGTTACCTGAGTTACTCCCCCTGAAGTTGTTGGAGCTTCCTCCCGATGTGGAAGGGGTGTTTGAAATACACCAAGATTTTGATTTTGTTGGGCTAAGGGGCTATCCAATTTAATGGCTCCAATCTCAATAAGATCTTGGATCACATGTTTGAAAGTTGTACAATTATTGATATCGTGTCCATTTTGCCTATGATAAGGACAAAATAGGTACTCCTTGTAATACTTCCCCCTTCTAGATGGTTCTAAAGGTTTAAACTCAGGTAAAGTTAACTGATTTGTGCTATATAACTTGTTGAATATGACCGCATATGGTTCATCTAAAGGTGTGAACTGTCGCTTGGGACGATTTGTTTGCCAAGGTCGAGTTTCCATGGTTGGCTCAGTATTGTGAGCTGGTTGAGGAGGGGCGGGTACCGCATGATAAGCAATTGGTTGCGGTTGACTTTGCATTACTTGTTGTTGTTGAGCCATTACGGGCTGGATCGCCACCACTTGATTAACTTGGTTAACATTTGAGGTTGTACTAGCCTGTGCTTGTTTGTTTTGGCCATAATTATTATTTCGTTGTTGGCCCTTTTGTTGCCATTTTTTTCTACGGGGTTTTAAAACACCCTCTTGGACTTTAATGTCTTCTATGATACTTGCTTGGGCCAAAGCCTCTTCAAAAGTCCTGTATTGTTGTAATTGGAGTAACCAAGAGATAGGTTTTAGACAACTCTGGGTGAACATTTTGGTTAACTCCTCCATTGGTAGGGAGAATGGCAATTTATTAATGATAGCCCTCCAACGGTTTCCAAAGTCATAAACAGTCTCATCGTCATGTTGCTTGAGCTTGTATAAGTCGGAAAATGAGACTTTCCTTTGTACATTTAGGGAGAATCGTTCTAAAAACAGATTAATCAATTGCTCGTAAGCATAAATGCTATGGTGAGGTAAATGATTGTACCATTGTACAACATCTCCTCCTAATGTCTGAGGAAAAGTTCTGAGCATAAGAGCGTCATTATTTTGGATTCTAAAGCAGGCATGCATGAATGAGCTCACATGTTCATGAGGATCTTCAGTTCCTCGAAATTTGTCAAACTTCGGTAATGTGAAATCAGTCGGATATGGCGGTGAAGGTACCAAAGGATGAATTGGTTGATTTATCAACGACCTTAGCGTAGGTTTCTGACTAGATGAGCTAGGCATGTTGAGCATAAGGTTGTCAATCTATTGTTGCATAGCATGGAGTCGAGAATCTTCATGAAAATTTTGATTCGTTTGATGATTATGATGATGCAATGGAGGAATGGAAAAATGATGAGATGGGATGAAATTGCCTAGATTAGGTGGTGTGGAATGGATAGGTTTAGCTGAAGAAGATAGATAGATAGCGATAGATAAAAAAAGAGATATGGTAAAAGAGATAGGGCTTGAGCCATAAAGGTGACTCAATTTATAATCTACTCTTAGGGCACAATATGATCTCCATTTGTAGATTAAAGATACAATGCCAAACAAAATATAAAGAAATCACGATAAAAAGTAATGCAGAACATAGTTGTACAAAACAAATGATTTTTATTAATCAATGGAGTTTAGAAACTCCTTTTGAGTACAACAGGGCCTGTAACCCTTTCCGTGATACAAGATTACAATTTGTGCTAGGGTTCTCCGAAACCCTAGTTGGCACAATATGGTGGCGTCTCCGAGGAATGTATCCTTAACCTCAACAGAATGAGTGGGCTTCGTTGTATCCTTTGGCTCGGACCACTCCAGCTTTAGCAGCTGCTATCATCCAATCAAATCTGCCATTAAAATCTTGCACACATTAAAACTACAAAAAGGTTAGAAACTAGTAAGAGGGCTCCACTGTGTGAGCCCTCAAAAATAGTCTAAAACCCTAGAAATGAAATAAATAGAATGTAGAATCTAACGATGGATTAATACATAAAAATATTACTTGCTTTAGAATCTATACCTCTTTTTCTGTTAACGCGGCGAGACCAGGTGGCACCTGGAAGTGATGTAACTATCAAATCGGCTGCGAAAGGCGCCCTGGTGCGATCGCTAAACGCCCGCGTGCTTCTGGATCGGGGTTGCAGACGTTGGTCTGCATCTGTGGATATGGGTAAACGCCCGTGGGCACTTGCGACAAGAATGGGGGATTCTGCAGAATGCTGCAGAAGAGATGGCGGTGAAGTTGGCGACGGATGCGGCGATGGATGCGACGAAAAGGGACGGCGATGGATGGGTAGGTTTAGCTGAAGAAGATAGATAGATAGCGATATATAACAAAAGAGAGATGGTAAAATAGATAGGGCTTGAGCCATCATGGTGACTCAATTTATAATCTACTCTTAGGGCACACTTTAGGGTTTTAACGACACTTTAAACGTGTGGCTAAGATTAAAGTGGATCCAAGGGTAGAGAATAAATCTAGGTTGTGAAACAGATTAAGATGGATGGACGGATGAGATTAAATGAAGGATGGACGGCTCAGATTAAATCACTTAAAGTATCTTTATATATATATTAAAATATTAAAATATATATATAAATATTAATTTAAATAAATTTGGGAATGAAAAATGGCGGGAAAGGTGAAATTGGGCCAAATAATGGCGGGAAGGTGTGGATTTGGGCCAAATAATGACGGTAAGGTGGATGACTGACACGTGGCTAACAGAAGGTATAGATGACTTACAAGTGGCTGGATTTTGGTGTCTACAGGTATAAATACCCCCCACCACTCCTCATTTTATTACTGAAGTGTTATGAACCTTATCTAAATACAATGATTCCTTATGGTGCCTACAAGTGTCCCTAAATTTTTATGTCTTTTCCTTTATTTTTTCCTCTTAACTTTCTATATAATATTTAATTGGATGAATTACTTGTATTCATTTCTAAAGAATATTATAAATTCCAATAATTAGAGTAAGTATTAATTTTACATTAGTATCAAAGCATAGTCACAAAGAAACTATAGCGTTTCCGTTTAATCGATTGTTATTATATCTAAAGTTGAATCTAAGAGCCCCAAGTACTGGTAAAATATTTCAAGGGGGAATGCTAGAGTAGTAACCAATATCTCATTGTTGGAAAATTCCTACATCTAAATAATATTTTGTTTCAAGAAGGAACTAGAAGCTTAGTAATAGAGTAACTTCAACATATTCCTAAAGCGAAAGGAAGAGTCATGAAAACCATGGATGAATTTTATATCTTTATTCTTAACTACAATAATATTTGAATAATTTTGAAAAATAATTATCTACATGATATGGAGTACATGTAAATAAAAAATTTACTTAGAGGTATTTTATTATATTGAGTCTTTATCCATTTAATTATAGTACTCAATCACTTGTAGCAATATTGTCTTTCTCCACCCTTATCAATGCAATATTTTACTTCATATATTTTATGGTTTTTGTTTCTTTGTTGCTCTATAGAGTTAATATAATCATAATTATGGTGGAATCATTGGTTTTCTCAATTATAACCAAAAACCATTAGAAAATATTTGTCGATTTTGCTATATATTAAATGAAGAACACAAGCTTATACTAAGAGGGGGTGAATAGTATAATACCACTTTTACTTTTATTTCCCAATAAATATTATGCAATTTATAAATAGCAGTGCCAACAAAAATAAACAAAGCAATGAATAAAACACCACACAAAATAGAGATACCAATTTAATGTGGTTCACCCAATGTGGGCTACTCTACGGAGAAAATATTTTACTAAAACTTTCTCAATAAATCTCTTGGGAAACCTTTCCCTAGTGTAATGTCTATGGACACTTGTCCAAAGTAGAAACCAATCCCCTAATCTGGTTCATGGATCTCTATCCACAGGAGAACTCCTTCTCCTCTACTCTAGCTGATGATCTTCTAGAAGAACTGCTACCTCCACTGCCCTGGATTATGGATCTCTATCCACTAAAGACTCTTGTACTCACTTAGAAGACATGTCCTAGCTACCTTGGCTAATGGACCTCTATGTACTAGAGACTATCATCCTCTATACTCTATCACCTCCAAAGCTCTACTTAAACTCTGTCACAAATCTGCACTAAACACAGTCCTTCGATCTCACACAAATCTACTCAGTCTCTATCTAGTTTTGTACTAAACTCAGTACTTCAATATAGCACAAATATGCTCAATCTCTATCCAATTATGTACTAAACTTAGTACTTCAGTATAACATAAATCTACTCAATATTTGTCCAGTTATGTACTAAACTGAGTCCTTTGGTCTAGCACAAATCTTCTCAATATTTGTCCTCAAGTTTGGTACAAATTTATCCTTAGATCTGCACCAAACTCTATCATCGATCTATCTTCAATATTTACAACAAATATTGATCAATCACATATACTAGATTTACCCCAAACCTTAACTCAAGGTTTGAACAAATCAATCAATCAACTCAGCTCTCAAGTCTTCACAAATACTTGTTTCAATTCTATCCACAAGTCCTCTCAAGAATTTGTTCAATGTGCTCTCAAGTCTTCTCTAAAACTTACCTCAAATATTCTCAACAAGTCCTCAGTAGAACTTGTCCAATCTACTCAACTAGTCTTCACCAAGACTTTTCCAATATGCTCAAAAAGTCTTCACCAAGACTTTCCTCAAATCTGCTCAACAAGTCCTCACTAGAACTTGTCTAATATGCTCAACAAGTCTTCACCAAGACTTACCTCAAATTAGTATTGTAAGCTTCCACAAAAGATTACTCAAATTTTTCCTTAAGTCCACTCTTGGACTTACTCAAATTAGCTCACAATATTTCACAAACTTATTCAAATCAACTCAATCTATCACTGAAAACTTCTTCAATTACACAAACAAGCTTCACACAAAATCTTGTTCAATCTCACAGAAACATATAGAGAATTGTTAGAGACTCAATATGCTTCACACTTACAACAACTTTGTCACTTCTAAAATTTTCTATCACATAAACATATAGAGAATTTTTAGAGACTTAGTATGCTTCATTATTTCAAACTCTCTTTGAAAGCACGAGGATACGGAAACAAAAAAGGAAAACTCCAAGCACGATGCAAAAACAAAACTGAACTTAACGCTAAACCCTACGAATTAAAAATGCATGAAATGGAGAAAAACATGAATTGAATCCCAAATGAAATAACAGCCCTTCTCTTTATTGATGTATTTCATGATTCGGTTACAATTCGCATCCTCCATTTTTAGGGGCGAGGAGCGTTAAATTCATCTCTTGGTGACATCCATGGATAGCCTTCCTTCTTCCACGTGCCCACATGTAATATGGGTGGACCAAAATGTCACCGCCGCTTGTGTCTACGAATTTTGATTCCTTAATGCTCCTCCGATTTTCTTATCCTACATTCAAAGGAACAAGAAATAGTTAGTAACACCTACGGATGAGACAAAACATGCAATCCCCAAGCCTACGATCAGTGAATGAGAAAAATGAATTAAACTATAACTAAAATGAATCCAAATGCTCTAAAAATTTGACAGAGCCATAAGGACATCACCAGGAGGGCACTGCAAAAAGAATAGTCAAGAAATTCCTCACCGATTTGAATTCGCTCTAGGGCGGGATGAATTTACCTACAACAAAACACCGAAAAGGTATTGTCCCAAATGTCCTACCTAGAGAGCTCCAAAAGACCTGCAAACTTGGGGTTAGCTAATTGGGGGTATTTTGGGAAGACCCAGATGGTCATATTTTCCAAATTTGGCCTCCATTAATGGGAATCTGATGATGCTACCTGCAAGTTAGCAAAGACAAAAAGTGATAGAACATGATAAGATTTGCTCAAAACATTACGAAATCGAAATTGCAAACTACCTAAATAGCATAAGATGAAATACAAGATAAATATAATAGAAAGAAAAATCTGCCATAGCTTCCTAATCATTCCTAAAAGGGACGATTAGACTCGTGACAGTGCGGGGCGCCCGGGCAGGCCGCCCACCGTTGGGACCTGATTTCGGTGCCAATCCACTTGGGATGGGTCCAAAATCTCTTGTAAGGTGTTGTCGGCAAATTGGGGTGGTATTCTATGGCCAAATTTCAGGTTTTGGGCTCAAGATTTGACCTTCCAATGATCACCCAATGACCTCTTCTCCAAAAGAGATCACGGATGTGAAAGGCACAAATCGCACAAGGATGTATGGGGAAATAAAATGGCAGAACTTCGTTGCTCCAAATTGCTCTTACTCTATATATTTTGGGGTGAGAAAACCCACCAATTTATATACCTAGAGGTCTCTTGGGATGATCATGCAGAGGAACCACTTGGCAGCCATGCCATTCCATGGGAGGGAAGATTCCTCCCTGAATAGGGACTCCATGACTGCCCTTGTAACAACCTCTAACGCTCGAAAACGCTCACCTATACTCCCATGCAATGAAGGAAGCATTAAGTGGCGGATCCGAGCTGCCATTTGCCAAGATTTGACTTTTTGCCCATCAAACCTGCAATTCGCCCCACCCTGGAGCGAATTATGAATTCGTCCCTGGGAGGAGTGAATCCCAGTTAGAATTTGTCCCTGGGTGGAACGGATATTGAGCAAAGTGCCTGAAGGTGCCAAAATGATTTTTGACCTTCCAAAACTACTGTGAGAGTGGTTAGGACCACTTTTTAACCTCTGGGGGCTGCCCTTGGGGTTGTGTGTGCCAATGTGATCAGTGTTTGCAGTCACATAATTGGATTGGTGTTGTTTTGGTGTCTACAGATGCCCCTTTTTGGGATGCATTGTGCAAGGCACAACATCGAGCAAAAATAGATAACCAAAGCACTAATTATTAGGGTTTCTTAGTAACCTAACCAAATTTTGATGCCCCAAGTATGAAAATGGCATGCATTCTTGAATCCTTGCTTCTGACGAGCGAAGGAACTCAGTTCAAGTGTTAACCTTTTTCGATGAGGTGTTACTTGAGCTTGGACATTGATCAGTCATGAATAGGCAAAGGGTGCAACCTTTTGTCTGTGGGAACCTTGAGTTCATGATTCACGAATGCCAAGTGATTGATCATCTTGTGATTATTGCTTGTTTACTGCCCCAAGCAGGAGCATGATTTGTCTTTGCCAATGATTCTTCGAATGCATGTTATTTCCATGATTGGGTGTGTATTTGTTGATTGGTGACTAAGTGTGACTACCCCCTCAAGTGATGAATCAATGAGGGAATGACCTGCATGAGAAAAGCGATGAGTCGCTTGACCCAAGATGACTTAGGTAAGGGTGCCTTCAGATATTTATCTTTGAATGTGTGTGCAGTTTTTCGACATTTAGACCTATTTTTGGTGGGTGTTAACCCTTTTGGCGATGCCGTTTGGAGCTAAAATTGTCAAAAATATGTCTTCCCGTGGAGCGGTCCGGCCATGGTGGCCTTCTTAGGGAGTAGGATGGTGACGATTTATAACCCCGACGTCTATTTTGGATGCCAAGAAGGTCAGGCGCGAAGGTGCCTTCGTTCGGCAACTCTATTGCTATTTTTGGGTGGGTTTTGACCCTTTTGGCGATGCCATTTGGGGATGAAATTCTCGAAGATCCATCCTCCCGTGGAGTGGTCCGGCTATGGTAGCCTTCTTAGGGAGTAGGATAGTGAGGATTTGTGACCCCGACATCTATTTTGCATGCCCGGAATGTCAAGTGCAAAAGCACTCTCATTGGATAGTTTTATTGCTTTTTTGTATTTTTGTGCATTTTTGTTGTTTTGTGAAATGTTTGCTCTGTATTCGTCCCTGGGTGGGACGAATTCCTGTTGAGCATTCATTCCAGGGTGGGATGAGTGCTAACCAGAGCGCTCATCCCAGGGAGGAACGATTACAGGCTCAAAAAGCCTATTTAAATGCCAAAACTAGGGTTTGGGCTCATTTGCACTTGTTTTTTCTGGCGATTTGGAGCTCTGAGGAGGAGGAGGTCAATTCTGCGAAGCGAAGTGCAAACCTAATTTTTCCACCACCATGAGTGCACGAACCGGATCGAGTGGTGGATCCAAAGCAAGACCAGTAAGTGAACTCCCTCATTATTTTCTTGTATTATAGTTTTTTTTTTCCAAATTTATCAATTTGAGAGTATAAAACCCTGGGTTGACAAATTAAATTTTGTTATTTCTGAGTTTTTTGTGTTTGTGTTAATTTATCAATTTTGAGAGTATAAAACCCTAGGTTGACAAATTAAATTTTGTTATTTCTAAGTTTTTTTGTGTTTGTGTTAATTTATCAATTTTGAGAGTATAAAACCCTAGGTTGACAAATTAAATTTTGTTATTTCTGAGTTTTTTTGTGTTTGTGTTAATTTATCAATTTCAAGAGTATAAAACCCTAGGTTGACAAATTAAATTTTGTTATTTCAGAGTTTTTTTGTGTTTGTGTTAATTTATCGATTTCGAGAGTATAAAACCCTAGGTTAACAAATTAAATTTTGTTATTTCAGAGTTTTTTGTGTTTGTGTTAATTTATCAATTTCGAGAGTATAAAACCCTAGGTTGACAAATTAAATTTTGTTATTTTTGAGTTTTTTTGTGTTTGTGCTGTTTGTATCTGTACACTGTTTTGCATGATTCTAATGTGCTTATTTTGTTGTCTGTTGCAGGTTGTGAAGAGCCGGTATCGCGTGCCGACTATTTTTGCTAAAGCACGGGAGGCGCTAGTGGTGGCTGACTGGGAGTGGCTTGATGCCTTGGGGCTCAAGCAGGTGACTTGGTTGGAGCCAGTGATTGGGGATCGGGCCTACCTGACGACCCTAATCAACTTGTGGGATCCCCGGACTAATACTTTCCATCTCCCAATAGGGGAGATGACAGTCACTTTGGAGGATGTCTATCGAATTCTTAGGATTCCAATAGATGGACTGCCAATCAGGACGACACCGCGGGATCAGCAGACAACGGTGCTGACATGCTGCTTGGGCATGGGGAGGAGTTGGGGGTGGATGGTCTAGTGGAGAGGGTAGAGATTGACTGCCATATGGGCGGGATTCTGGTTTGATGGTGGTTTGAGAGGGGGGTGTTGGGAGTGAGGCACGCATTGCTTATGGGCCTTATTTCCAACATGTTGCTACCTGACTCGTCAGGTGCGAGGTTCCTGTGGAACCTACTGGATGTGGTCTGTCGGCTGGTGGATTATTTGACGTAGGAGCCTTTGGTGATGATATGAGGATAGACACTGTTGGCGCAACTTTATGGGGAGCTATATGAGGTCTGCTGTCGAAGGCAAAAATGGATCAACTGTAGCTATCTGCTGCAGAGCTGGGGTTGGCAGAACATAGCGATGGAGAGACTAGGGGGTTATCGTGGATGACACGAGTGGAGATGGCAGATAATAATATAGGTTATGTGGCTCTGTGGCGACAGTCGGAGGAGCAGGGACAGAGTCGACAATGGGCAGGTGTTGTAGGGCACTATGTCGATGCCTTCACTCGGCTTGCTTTGGGGGAGGTGTTCTGGTGCCCCTATCGAGACTGTCTAGCCTGGTTAGAGGATGGAGAGTGGATCCGGTGGGTATGCAGGGAGTGGTGGCTGATTGGGTGGCATGGGACCGAGCAGGAGTTCTTCCCGTACAGCCAGGTGACACGACAGTTTGGGGTGCACCAGGGGTTGCCTGGTGAGCCCGTGGTCTATCGGCATCGGGGGGACAAGAGGACTCTAGATCGGTCGGTCATCGTGCCATTGGGCGAGGATTTAGATGCGGTGATCGACATCCCAGACATGGATGACATCGGGACTACTGTAGAGTACGATCAGTGGTGGACTCTATGGTGATGGCGGGGAGAGGGACCACTGGGATGTGCGGAGGCAGTAGTAGCAAGGGATGATGGTGCGGAGGCACTAGGTGAAGGTTGGGGAGCTATGCTAGAGGATTTGGGCATGGTGGAGGTGGATGAATTGGGCATGGATTTTGGGTCTTCGGACTAGCCGAAGATGTAGGACATCCCAGAGCAGTGGGAGCCAAAGCATGTTGTTGTTCCAGAGGCACCTATGCATCTGATCGTGGCAGAGGACATGGAGGCAGGGGTGCACACTAAGAATGCACGATTGGTGAGGCTATTTCAAAGGCGAGATGAGGAGTTGGGGGAAGCTTTGCAAGAGAGGGATCTCCTGCGGACTCAGCTAGTGGAGCAGGAGAGCGCATTTGCTGCACACCATCGGGGTGATGGGGACACCAGTGCTGCACAGGAGAGGGATATCCTATAGACATAGCTGGCATAATGCAACGATGTAGTGGCTTAATACCGTCGATGGGAGGCAAAGTGGTTGCGACAGGAGACAGATTGGTCTCGACATTGGATGGATATGGAGGGAGATATTATCTACCTCGGTGGGTGGTTTCCTGAGCCCCCGAGATGTGGATCATCACGTCAAATGAGGGACAGTGGTACTAAGTAGTCAACATCATCTCGTCACAGGCGATTGGATGAGGGAGGTGGTAGCAAGCATGATGCGGGGGCTAGCAGCAGCCACCCTGAGGGGTCCCATAGGACCCACCACACGGGGGGTAGTTCCCGTCGCATCGATCTTGCATGATCATGGTGGTCGACAACTTAGGCTTGGGGGTTTTGAGATTTTGGATTTTGTTGCGGGGTCAAAGGACCAGCTCTTTGTAGCCTGTGGGCATTTTTGATGATATATACAGATGACTATTTTTTTTATGCGCATGTGATGATTTGATTTGATGCATGAGGATTGATGAATATGGATGTATGCATGTTAAGTTATAGTGATGAATGTGTGTGTTGATAAGTGCAAATGTTTCTAATTTATATGATATGCAAATGGAATGCATGAATTGAATTTGTGATGTTTAGTAGTTGCACCATAGACTGTGTAGAACTTTATGGCTTTTTGTCCTAGGCGATGGCTGCGGTAAATAGCTTTTTATGTATACATGTGTTTTTTTTTTTTTTGGTATGGCAAGAATAAAATATAGCAAGTTGGTTTTGAATGTAGTTAAGGTTTTCTGAGACTCAGATGTTTTAACTAACTAGCCACGGTTGTACTTTATCTCACAAGACTTTTGATCAAGGTATGAATCGGACTTGTTTTGGACCAAGTTATTTCACATCCCTATGTGTGCAATTGGGTTCATTTATGTGGTGTTGGTCAGGATACCGCCAGTGCCAGATAGGCTGTCAACCAAACCTGTATTGAGGATCACTTGATTAGCTCCACTAACTCCTTTGTTGTGTTTAGTCAGATTAATCTGCGGTGCTATCATAGGATACCATAAGCTAGCTCATCCACATGCAAACATTGATCTACGCACAAGTTAATGTGATAGATATATCGTCATGCGGGAGGTTTACCACCAGTGACCGATAGGCTATCAACCAAACCGGTACCGAGGTTTACCTCATGACCTGTCAAAATGTTGAGATTTCCAGGGATTCAAGTTCGACTCCCTTATTTTCTTCAATTGTATTGGGATACTTGCTCTTTTGTAGTGATAAAAATCACTGTTTATTTTTGTATTATATTTTTCTTTTGAGCAAGGGATTAGGATATGGAGTGATGAGAATCACTATTTTATGTGCTTTTTTTTTTTTTTTGATGTATGCACTTTGGTTGTGATGTCAAAATTTGGATTTTTGACGTTTACAAATTTTTGATGTTTTGCAACTTTTGAGAACTTGGGATTCTTGGGGAATTGGGTAGGGAGGATGCTTGTCCTTTTGCCAACTCTCAGCATTCTTGGGGTCATTCGCATAGGGGGATGAGCAAGATAACCGTTTCGCTTAAGGGGACCTGGATTGCTTTGCAAGGTTCATATTTCATTCACACAACTTGGGAATGTTTTATGTGTTTTAATTTGTGCTGGGATGCTATGTAACAAGGTGCGATCCAAGTAGGATTCTACCTGCGTAAAATCTGTCTAACTTGGTACAATATGTGGCTAGACAGCTAATGACGACTGAATGAAAAAAACTCTCGATACATGATAAAAAAACTAACTATGATGGGGGAGAATAACGTGAATGGTGGTTATAGGTGATGAGCTATTGATAAAGCGGAAAAATGTAGAAGATGATGGTTTTGCCAAGTAATGACAGTCTATGGCGCTTTGACCTTTATGACCACAAATATGCAATGTGTGGGTGTGATGCATAATGTAGCTATATGTTTTTGTGTTTTTGATGGATTGATTTGTGTGAATATGAAGATAATATGCAAAATAGAGCTCTTTATTTTTGTGACGATTTTGAGCATGCATGGAGATGAGATGCAAATTTTGTTATTTTTGATGATTTTATTGTTTTTGAATTTTCTTTTTTTTGACTAAGTGATTGCGGGAGTCCTTGGAGCATTTGGGGATTGACCAAGCGATTACGGAAATCCTTGGAGCATTTTGGGGTTGACCAAGCGATTACGGAAATCCTTGGAGCATTTTGGGGTTGACCAAGCGATTACGGAAATCCTTGGAGCATTTTGGGATTGACCAAGCGATTACGGAAATCCTTGGAGCATTTTGGGGATTGACCAAGTGATTACGAAAATCCTTGGAGCATTTTGGGGATTGACCAAGCGATTACAAAAATCCTTGGAGCATTTTGGGGATTGACCAAGCGATTATGAAAATCCTTGGAGAATTTTTGGGATTTGACCAAGCGATTACGGAAATCCTTGGAGCATTTTGGGGATTGACCAAGCGATTACGAAAATCCTTGGAGCATTTTGGGGATTGACCAAGTGATTACAAAAATCCTTGGAGCATTTTGGGGATTGACCAAGCGATTACGGAAATCCTTGGAGCATTTTGGGGATTGACCAAGCGATTACAGAAATCCTTGGAGCATTTTTGGGATTGACCAAGCGATTACGGAAATCCTTGGAGCATTTTGGGGATTGACCAAACGATTACAAAAATCCTTAGAGCATTTTGGGGATTGACCAAGTGATTACAGAAATCCTTGGAGCATTTTGGGGATTGACCAAGCGATTACGGAAATCCTTGGAGCATTTTGGGGATTGACCAAGCGATTACGAAAATCCTTGGAGCATTTTGGGGATTGACCAAGCGATTACGAAAATCCTTGGAGCATTTTGGGGATTGACCAAGCGATTACAGAAATCCTTGGAGAATTTTTGGGATTGACCAAGCGATTACGGAAATCCTTTGAGGAATGCATCCACTAGCTGATCCAAGTTGCTAATGTTATGCTTTGGTAATTGAGTAAACCAATCCGAGGCAAGGCCTACAAATGTGGAGATGAATGTTCTCAATAGCAAAGCATCATTATCCTGAATGCCAAACCATTGGCTCAGGAATCTAGTCACATGCTCTTGGGCATCCTCCTCACCTCTAATTATTGTCAACTGAGGTGGTGCAGGCACTGACAGATGCACAGGATGACTACGAAGTTGGCGTAACGTGGGCTTTTTGGGCCCAGAGGTCTTGGTTTCCACAGACTCCAAATGCTCTAGCAGCGCTTTATATGCATCAGAATATTTAATCTCTTTGTCTTAAGTTTTTTTATGACATGGGTTGTGGGAAACTTGAGGCCTATGGAGGGGTGGCCAGATAGGAGCCCCTCCACCTTGGTAGGGCATTTCGGCCTGCTCTTCTTCTTGTTCATAGTCCTCATAGGCCTATTGAGGAGTTTTTTGCTGAGACCTATGACCATGGGTGGGTCCCCACGGAGGGAGCCCATTGTTGTTCCTGGGAGTGGCCTCCCACTCAGGTCTAGGAGGTCTCGGAGGCAGCACTTGGTAAGGTCGTGGGGACCTATCTCGTACCAAGGGGTTGCGCCTCTCATATGGTTCTATTTTTTAGGTGTGAGGGGTTGGAACCCTCTTAGGCATCGTGTTATGGATCATTTCATATGTTTGGCACCGAATGCGCTCTTTGCTAAGGCGATATAGATGCTCTAGCAGCTGTCGGTCTTGCTAAAGCTGTGTGATCTGTGCTTGGCGGGCGGTGTGTCTGGAGATTTCTAGGTCAATTTGTTCTACCATCTTGAGTCTGGGAGGCCTAGATGTCTCTCCTACACATTCATCTTGGTCACAATGATCTGATATCTCTATAGGTCGTTTCCCTCTGTCGAGGTTGGCAGAATTCACTCGAGGCTCTGGCCTCGGTAGGTGACTCTAGTAAATAGCAGGTGCAGAGGCGCATTGCTCTCACACTCTGTATTGCTCTTGAGGAATATGATGGTCTTCCTCATGCTCCCTTTTGTATATGTGAAAGGGGCGGGCAGAGTTGGCTCACCCTTCTTGAAGAGCTTTGTGCTCTAGATTTGGCTTATTATTCCTAATAATGATGGGGGGTAAAGGAGGGATGACATAATCATGTGGCCTCTCCTCATAGACCCTCCACTGCTCTAGCACTTCATCACATTGTGGCCACTCATATCGAGCTTCTAAGGGAGACTTCTTGTTTATGTTGAGCACCACGTGTAAGGACTCCTCCTGAAAGGGGCTGTGATGGATGGGCGTGTCCCTTAGAGGGGTGCCTCTATAGTCCCATTTTGAAATGACATGATGTGGTCTCTCTTGTGGGCCTAGCCGCCAAGGTGGTATGACCAAGTCCTTTGTGCTATAGCGGAGGCGACTTGTGCCCCCTTGTACACTCTACGCAGCTTCCACCCTTGATTGGGCTTGGCTACGGGTGTACACCATGGTGGTCTTTTTGCTACCAGATGCGTAAATTTTTATTTCTTTTTATGATTTTTTATGCTACACTAAATAGGAAGGATCACACACGCAAAGCAGTGATTATCTCGTTTAAAGATTAAAGGTGTGCCCTAGCCTGGTTTAGTGTGTTTTGATTTTGTTTTGAAAGCTTTTGTAAAGTACGTTTAAATGCAATATGATGGATCTTATGACTCCAAAAAATGGTCGCCCCTTCGATATACCATTGCCAGGCCGATATACCAACCTCTCTATATACCTGCCCTTACATGAGAGAAACTTTTGGTACATGAGGGCAGATGGCACGTGGAACATAGGCGGTATGAAAGGGGGATCGCCCTATTTTTGAAACCTACCATAGAAGACTTATCCTCATGCACTGGGAATCACCCCAGCTACACTTGGTCAGCTTTCGTCAGGATTTATGTCTAGCAATAGTAGCGATCGGGGTTTATGAATGCAAAATTCAAGCCAAGGTGGTGATGAAATCCATCATTGGTCTTGATCAAGGGCTGGGGTTTTACGACCAGCTCCTTGGTGTTTATGTTGCCACGTGATGTGTGGGGTTATTTTTACTTTGCACAAAAGGAAATAAACATGCAGCACAACTTTTTCCTAAGCAAGCAAAGAGCCATAAAAATAGGAAACAGAAAATAGAAAATGACAGAAGGAGTTCAAATCTACTGGTTCTGAGTTTCTATCTTGAAACTGTATAGACAACTATTCATCCTGGAGAGGGACGTATTACAGAACTGTACTTGTCATAGGGTGGGGCAAATGCCCATTCGTCCCTGGGTAAGACGAATTCAAGCTCTGCATTTGCCACAGGCTGGACGAATAGTAGTCCAAAGTTGGAAAACTCGGTACCTATAAGTAAAAACAATCAAATTTTGATCAAATTTCTAATATTAGAAACAGAGGACAAGGGTCCCACCATGATCACCACTAAAAGCATGAGGATACAGAAGCAAAAACGAAACTCCAAGTGTGATGCAAACTGAACTAAACTTAACGCTAAATCCTATGAATTGAAAGCGCATGAAAAGAGGGAAAGCATGAACGAATCGAATCAAAACAAAAATCCAATAAGGAAGACAACCCTTTTTTTATTGATATATTTCAAAACTCAGTTACAATGTGCCTCCTCCCCTTCTAAGGGCTAGGAGCATTAAATAAGCATTCTTGTTACACCCATTGATGCTATTCCTTCTTTCACGTGCCCACATGTAAAATGGGCGGACCAAACATCACCGCTGATTGCGTTGCCGAGTCTAGGCTCCTTGCTGCTCCTCTAAGGTCCATATCCTATGTTCAAAGAAAAAATAAACGGTCAGTAGCACATGTGTATGAAATAAAACATGCAATCCATATGCCTTCGATTAATGCATGCGAGATATACATAAAATGATAACTAACATATATCCAACTGACCTAAAAATTTGACAGGGGCATCAAGACCTCACAAAGAAAACACTGCAAATGGAAAAGTAGAGAAATTCCTCACAGATTTGAATTCGCTCTGGGGCGGGACGAATAGACCTACAACAAAAACGGCAAAAGGCACTGTCCCAAATGTCACATTTTGGGAGCTCCAAATCACCTGCAAAGTTGGTATTAGCTAATTGGAGGTGTTTTGGGAAGACCCAGATGGTTAGATTTCCCCAATCAGGCATCTGTCAATGGGAATTTTATGGGGGTTACCTACAAGTTAGTAAAGGTAAACGGAGATAGAAGCATGATCAAAATTGTTCAAAACAAGGTGAAATTTAAATGGCAACCTATCTAAGTAGCATAGAATTGAATGCAAAAATTATAGAAATGAAATCCACCACAGATTTCCAATCACTCCGAAGCGGGGTGATTAGGACTGTAGCAGTGTGGGGGGGCGCCCGGGGGTAGGCCACCCACCGTTTGGGGCCCGATTTCGGCACCAATCCACTTGGGATGGGTCAAAAACCTCTTGTTGGATGTTTTCGGCAAATTTGATGGGATATTTTGGCCAAATGTCAGGTTTTGGTTCCAAATGTGTGCTTCCAATAACCACCCAATGACCTCCTTTCCAAAAGAGATCAAGGATGTGAAAGGCACAACTCAAAGGGTGTGGGTGTGAAAGTAAAACGACAGCACTTCATTGCTCCAAAATGCTCCTTCTCTGTATATTTTGGGGTGAGAAGACTCACCATTTTATAGACCTGATGGTTTCTTTGGATGAGCATGCATAGGTGCCACTTGGCAATCATGCCTCTCCAGGGGAGGGAATATTCCTCCCTGATTAGGGGCTTCATGACTACCCCTATAACTGTCTCTAACGCTCAAAAACGCTCACTCACACTCCCATGCAATGAAGGAATAATTAAGTGGCGGATTTGAGCTACCATTTGTCAAGATTTGACTTTTTGCCCGTCAAACCTGCTATTTGCCCCACCCTGGAGTGAATACTGCTATTCGTCCCTGGGTGGGGCGAATACCAGTTTGTAATCATCCCTGGGTGGAACGAGTATGGAGCAGAGTGTCTAAAGGTGCCAAATTGACTCCTGACCTTCCAAAACTGTTGTGAGAGTGGTTAGGACCATTGTTTAACCTCTAGGGGCTGCCCTTGGGGCTGTGTGTGTCAATGCGATCATTGTTTGCAGTCACATAATTGGATTGGTGTTGTTTTGGTGTCTACACAATATGACTTGGTTAGGGTTCCTTTAGCTTTACCCATTGTAAAATTTATCACTTTTATTAGGATTTTGATGATATTGTTAAAATTTCATGAAATAAAAGAACTGAATACTTCAATCTTGTGGAGTGGTTTGACCGCAATGGCCTTCTTGGGGATTGAATTAGATCCTTTTTAATTCATGAATAAATAATTTTGGTTAAATATTGATTCTTTGTGAATTTTATCAGTTTTGAACTATTTTTGGTGGTTGTTAGGCCATTTTATTTACCTTTTATTCTATTTTTGTGGTTTTTTGTTTGATTTTTTATGTTTCAATTATTTTTTATTTTTTATTTTTGATGATATTTCATTAGAGAAAGGAAATAAATACCTCGTTCCCGTGGAGTAGTTCAACCACAATGGCCTTCTTGGGAATTAAAGTGAAGATATTTCAGTTCAACTATGAATAATTTGGTTCAAGTAGCCTTATGATAATTTACTCATCTTACCAGATTGTATGGAGTGCAAGTCACTGCAACCACCAAGTGTATAGGGTAAATAACTGGGTACGAGATACAGTTGATATTTTTCTTTATTTGATTTTTTCGTTGATTTTATGATTTTTGAATATTTTGGACTGGTAGATATGCTTAATTGTCCTTGTGGTGAGCAAATATGTGCATTTATGTCTGCTAATTGATTTGTTGATGCATTTATGGATGCTCATAATTGATGCATGTATTGTAATATAATTTTGGTTGATATGTACATGTGTATATGCATAATGAAATGGATGATTTGTTAATTTGTATGATGAATTATGAATACTATTTGATATACTAGATGCTAGCACCATAGACTGTACAAAATTTATCGATTCATTTTAACGTTATCATAATACTATGTGATGGATTATGAAAATATGAGCTGAAAAACATGTGATAAAATGGTATGGCATGGAATGCATAGTAAGATGTTATAAAATATCCTTGATGTTTTCATGAGATTCAAACACTCTAGTGACCTAGTCAAAAGTTGTATATTAACCATGCAAGACTTTTTTCCAAGGTATAAATTTGCTAGGATGAGCAAGATATTCAATATCCCTATGTGTGCATGTGAGTTCATTTCTATAATAACACATAAAGTTACCCCATTTCTAAACAGGATTTATGCAACCCATATGTATTGAAGATCACCTTACGAGTATCATAATCCCGAGTTTTGTACATAGTTGTATTAGACCATAGGTGATACAGGCCACCAAAGCTATCTCATCCGCAATCAAATATTGGTCTATACAAAATAAGGTTGCTAATATGACAGACATATCATCATGTGTAAGGATATCACCATTGCTAGGCAGGCTTGATGCCATCCAACCTATAATGAGGATCACCTTATGATTGTCAAATGCTAAAAATTCTAGGGATTGAAGTTTAGTACTCCCTTTTTTTTCTTTTATTTTTGCATTGCTCTAGGGATTTGATCATTATTGTTTTATAAGCAAGGGATTTTGGTAGTGGTGAGAACCACTCTTTATTTTGCTTTTGTTAGTGGTGAAATCCACTTTTTATTTTGGGGATTTTTTTTGTTGTGGTGAAAACCACTATTTATTTTTCTTTTGCTCTTGTATTTTTTTATTCTTCGATACTTGCCTAGATTTGACATGGATAAAGGGATTTTATTTCTTTGGGTAGGGAATACCTTTTCCTTTTATTAATTCTCAGCATATTTGAACCATTCATATAGGTTGATGAGCAAGGTAAACTTTTCACTTAAGGTAATGAGGACCACTTTGTAGGTTTCATATTTTCTTGTGAAAAACTTGGATTTATTAATGTGAGAATGTGTTGGGATTATGATGTATACAAGGTACAATCAAAGTAGGACTCTACCTTCTAAAAATTAAGATAGTTTTCTACAAAATATAAAAATAAAACTAGAGATGGTTGAGTTACTGAAAACCCTACTGACACCTTATAACAAACGACTAAGTGAACGGAAATAGACACAAACACGAAAGGGGGGAATGTAGATGGAAATTATAATCATGATGTAGACAGGTGTCAATAATGACATTTGAAAAAGTTGATTTTGAAGGATGGCTAGTGTATAGACCTGGTGCTAGACATTTATGAACAACTCTAAAATGTAACATGCAATGATGGGTATGCTTAATGCAAGTGATTGTATAATGCAACAATATGAAATACAATGCAATACAATATTTTCCTATTTTTTGTTATTTTAATGATGTTTTTGGATTTTTATTAATATATATATATGCATTTGACCAATAGGCTTAGTGGATGCCATTAGGGCATTTTGGGTGACCAAAGAGTTTATGGATACCTTTGGGGATTTTTTGTGACCAAAGGGTTCATGAATACCTTTGGGGATTTTTGGTTGATCAAAGGGTGTAAGGCCTGAGAAAGTACATGTGTCAAATTAGCGTTATGTTGAAACTTTACACACTTCTTAACATAAGCACAACAATCTTTCTCTAAAGCTAGCAAATAACAGCCTATGCGAAGAATGTGCTTTGCGATGGCCATGCTATTGAAATGGCCACCACATGTACCATCGTGTGCTTGGGCGATTACCCAAACTGACTCTTGGGGTTATAAGCAACGAAGGAGGATACCATTGTAGCTTCGACGATACAATATATCCATGTAATACATATTTTACCACTTTTTTCTTGAATGTGTGTTGGTGGTAAGCGATAATCCATAAGGGATGCTACCAAGATTTAGGTAATATTTTAGTTGGATGGACCAGTCTTGATTTGAAGAAGCCTCAATTGCATGAATTGCTTTATCCTTTTGAATTTTATCTCTTGTGAATGCTAATTGGGAGAGAACTTGTATATATAGCATTATGTTACTATAGAAAGGAGTTTGAGGGAATAAAGCCCCTTGAGTGATATTATTTAGGCAATTGTGAATTTGAAAGAACCGTTCATGAGAAGGTTCAATTTGAATCATGTGGACTTATAGCATGGAGTGAAGGTCTTCATGATTAGTTAATATTAGAGAAAAATGAAATGGTTATAATATTTCATCGCAAGGCCAATACTCTGATGTATATGGAGGAGAATCTCCTTGATCAAAGTCCATTACCTCAAGATCGAGGTGCAATGGCTTTAATGGGTTATTTGGATCACCTAAGGGTGCAATAAGATCTATGGAAATCATATTAATGGATCGATGATCTCCATTGGATGGGTGGTTGAGTCTAGTGACATGTCTCAAGACTCACGGGGGTGGTTGTGGTGTAGGTGGAATTACTAGAGGTGGTCGATATGAAATAGGGTGAGCTTACTCCTAGAGTGGAAAAAGTTATGACCAGATGGGATGTTGCAATGGGAACATACGTAGATAGAACTCTTATTCATCATCCAATAGGATGACCTGATTGTATTCCTCATCTAAACTAGGGAATTTAATAGATGCTACGATGTAATCTGATTCATCATTAGTTGTCCATTCATAAGGGGGACCTTGATCCTCTTCCTCATTGTCATATGGAAAAGTATGCTAACCTTCACATTATTTATAGAATTGGGTGAAATCATGATATATCCCTTGATCTATCATATTTGCAAGAAAATAATCCCCCAAATAGTGGACAAGATTAGGATTAGCGTAAGGATCACATGCAAACTCATTCCTATATTTCAAACCTAGGTGCTCAAATTTTTTTATGAGGACATCAATAGGCATAGGCTTGATGTGTCCTAAGCCAGATTTATCATATGGCAATTGATATTGCGGCTAGAAAGGAACATGAGTACCTTATTTGTACAATCCCAAACCATAGCCATACCAATGGCAACAATGGATATATCGCATGGCATAGTCACGATTGGACACATAATTGATGTTCTCCAAAAAGGGTTCTTCATCCTCTTCTTGCTAAGGAGATGGTTTTATGCCATACTTAATACCCCATATATAAAATTTGTTTGATTGGGAGGTATACCTAGAGGTACGATTGTATCTATGGTAAGACGATGTCATCCCATATTCTGTATTAGCTCAATGAATCAAACTATTGTAATATTCATGACTAGGTATTCTCCTAAGTCTATGATAACTAGTTGGACTATAACCTACAATGATGAGGATGAAGGAGATGGAAACGAGGCTTGAGATGACTCAATACTTACCTCATGATGTGGTTCCTCATCTACTAGACTAGGAATATCTTTTATAAAAATTGCAGATATGATTAGACATGTTCCTCTACAAAGGATTTGGCTATGATGAAGGTGTATCTGAAGGTGCTAATGATGAGGGTGATATAGAAGAATATGGTAATGGATTAATGGAAGTTTATAATGAAGGATTCAGACCTTGAACGAACATATTCGGTTGGAAGTCCAAATGAATTAATGGTAAGGTCAAATCAGGGATGTGTTTCACCAAGTTGCAATATTTTAAGGGATCAAGGTTTGCAGAGATGACATGTACTTGTTCTTCGTGAGTGTACTTCAAACATTGGTGAACTATGGATGACATGCACTTCATATCCCTAATCCAAGGTTTTTACAACAATATATTATAGGCCATTACATCGTCCAAGACATGACACAACGTTGGTATGGTTTTACATCCCACCTAAATAGGTAATACTATAGTGCCAACCATTGAGCATAGAGTATCGTTGAATGCTCGGAGGGTATATGTGGACACAACAATGTGGGATGTTGGAAGACCTATATGTTGGAGAGCATTTTTGGTGATGATATTGCTTGAATAACTAGTATCGATAAGAAATATTTAGTAAGGTTTTCCATTTACACATGCAATGATATGTAAGGGAGGATCAACTACATAATTTGATATTGGTTTGAGTTCATGTTCATGAAATGTGATTACTGGCTCTTTGAACTCTTGAATGTACCCTATGAAATTGATAAAGGAGTTAGACTCCTAGGGCTATAGTTCAACTGACTTAAGGATCTCCATAAGATATTCTCTATGAGGTGGAGACTATTGGATAAGCTCATAGATAGAGAGCCAGCCTGATGTTGTTCATAATATTTAAGCAAGCTTACTCTTTATGGTGACCACTAGATGAGGTGGAGGGCTTTACACTAGAGCTGGTAGAGGTTGTGACATGGAGGGAATATCATTTGAATTTGTAGGTGGTGCAACTTGATTTGGATAATACCTATTATTTATCACAATGCTAACCATCTTGATGAACCCTTATTGAGGGGTGTCGTATGGACCTCATTTACCTATTTTGCTTGATTTACCTACACATCATGAGTGGGAAATGGGTCTTTAAAGACATCTATTTGTTGATTATTAGTCGCAAGAGAGTTATCAACTTGAAGTTCATTCCTCTCAATAATGTCTTGTACTACACTTTTGAACTCGTAGCACATTTGCATATCATTCCCATTCTACCTATGGTACTTACAGTATAGGTCTTCATGACGTCCCATAGGCTGTGGTTTACCCATACTCAGATTTATAGGCTGGATCTCAAGTAGAGTAATTGATTTGGCCACACATAGATGATCAAATAGGGAATACATAGACTTAGAGAAAGGCATAAATTATCACTTCTGGCGATGTTGCTGATTTTGCTCTTGATTCGCTTGAGTATTATTATTATAAATTACAAGAGGAGGTTGGACTTGATAGTTTACCTTCTGAGGTGATGTTGGTTGTATAGGCCCTGGAGTATTGATGGCAACTTGATTAACTGTTATTGGATTTGGTTGTGATGTATTGCCCTTTGTGTTCGTATTCCACTTCTTTTTTGAGGTTTTGCGATCTCTCCCTATTGAATTTTGATTTTTTTTATTGTTCTAGCATGTGCTAGAATGTTAGGATCCTCAATCCAAACATTATTAGTTAGTATTATTAATAATTTAATTATTATATTATTAACTTATAAATTGAACCATCACAACCCTTCATAATGTGAACCATCACATCTCTTCATACGTGAACCATCATGTCTCTTCACCAACGTAGTTTTAGGGTAGATATTGTAGACACCAAAACAGCACCAATCCGATTATGTGACTGCAAACACTGATCGCATTGACACACACAGCCCCAAGGGCAGCCCCTAGAGGTTAAACAGTGGTCCTAACCACTCTCACAGCAGTTTTGGAAGGTCAGGAGTCAATTTGGCACCTTCAGGCACTCTGCTCCATACTCGTTCCACCCAAGGACGATTACAAACTGGTATTCACCCCACCCAGGGACGAATAGCAGTATTCGCTCCAGGGTGGGGCGAATAGCAGGTTTGACGGGAAAAAAGTCAAATCTTGACAAATGGCAGCTCAGATCCGCCACTTAATTCTTCCTTCATCGCATGGGAGTGTGAGTGAGCATTTTTGAGCGTTAGAGGCAGTTACAGGGGCAGTCATGAAGCCCCTAATCAGGGAGGAATCTTCCCTCCCCTGGAGAGGCATGATTGCCAAGTGGCGCCTCTGCATGCTCATCCAAAGAGACCATCAGGTCTATAAAATGGTGAGTCTTCTCACCCCAAAATATAGAGAGAAGGAGCATTTTGGAGCAACGAAGTGCTGTCATTTTACTTTCACACCCACACCCCTTTGAGTTGTGCCTTTCACATCCTTGATCTCTTTTGGAAAGGAGGTCATAGGGTGGTTATTGGAAGCACAAATCTGGAACCAAAACCTGACATTTGGCCACAATATCCCATAAAATTTTTTGACAATACCCCACAAGAGGTTTTGGACCCATCCCAAGTGGATTGGTGCCGAAATCGGGCCCCAAACGATGGGCGGCCTGCCCTCGGGCGCCCCCACACTGCTACAGTCCTAATCGCCCCGCTTCGGAGCGATTGGAAATCTATGGTAGATTTCCTTTCTATCATTTTTGCATTCAATTCTATGCTTCTTAGATAGGTTGCCATTTAAATTTCACCTTGTTTTGAGCAATTTTGATCATGTTTCTATCTTCGCTCGCCTTTACTAACTTGCAGGTAGCCCCATCAAATTCCTAGTGATAGAGGCCAAATTGGGGAAATATGACCATCTGGGTCTTCCCAAAACACCCCCAATTAGCTAATCCCAACTTTGTAGGTGATTTGGAGCTCCCCAGATGTGACATTTGGGACAGTGCCTTTCGACATTTTTGTTGCAGGTCTATTCATCCCGCCCTGGAGCGAATTCAAATCTGTGAGGAATTTCCTGACTGTTCCATTTGTAGTGTTTTCTTTGTGAGGTCTTGATGCCCCTATCAAATTTTTAGATCATTTGGATATATTTTAGTTATCATTTTATTTATATCTTGCATGCATTAATCGAAGGCGTAGGGATTGCATGTTTTATTTCATCCATAGGTGCTACTGACTATTTCTTGTTTCTTTGAATGTAGGATCTGGACATTAGAGGAGCAGCAAGGAGCCAAGACTCATCAACGCAAGTGGTGGTGATGTTTGGTCCACCCATTTTACATGTGGGCACGCGGAAGAAGGAATAACATCAATGGGTGTAACAAGAACGCATATTTAATGCTCCTAGCCCTTAGAAGGGGAGGAGGCGCATTGTAACTGAGTTCTAAAACATATCAATAAAAAGGGTTGTCTTCCTTATTGGATTTTTGTTTCGATTTGATTCGTTCATGCTTTCCCTCTTTTCATGCACTTTCAATTCATAGGATTTAGCGTTAAGTTTAGTTCGGTTTGCATCGCACTTGGAGTTTCCTTTTTGCTTTCGTATCCTCGTGCTTTCAGTGGTGATCATGGTGGGACCCTTGTCCTCTATTTCTAAGATCAGAAATCTGATCAAAATTTGATTGTTTTTGCTTACAGGTACCGAGTTTTCAAATGTTGGATTGTTGTTCGTTCCATACTGTGGTGAATGCAGAGCTGGAATTCATCTTACCCAGGGACGAATGGGCATTTGCCCCACCCTATGATGAATACAGTCCTATAATTCATCCCTCCCTAGGATGAATAGTTGTCTATGCAGTTTCAAGATAGAAACTTAGAACCAGCAGATTTGGGCAGAGAAGAGGTAAGGGTCTTGAACTCCTTCTGTCATTTTCTATTTTTTGTTTCCTATTTTTTTGGTTCTTTGCTTGCTTAGGAAAAGTTGTGTTGCATGTTTATTTCCTTTCATGCAAAGTAAAAAGAACCCCACACATCACGTGGCAACATAAACACCAAGGAGCTGGTCGTAAAACCCCAGCCCTTGATCAAGACCAACGGTGGATTTCATCACCACCTTGGCTTGAATTTTGCATTCATAAACCCCGATCGCTACTATTGCTAGACGTAAATCCTGATGAAAGCTGACCGAGTGTAGCTGGGGTGATTCCCAGTGCATGAGGATAAGTCTTCTATGGTAGGTGTCAAAAATAGGGTGATCCCCCTTTCGTACCGCCTACGTTCCACGTACCATCTGCTCTCACGTACCAAAAGTTTCCCTCACGTAAGGGCGGGTATATAGAGAGGTTGGTATATCGGCCTGGCAATGGTATATCGAAGGGGCGACCATTTTTGGGAGTCATAAGAGCCATCATATTGCATTTAAACATCCTTTACAAAAGCTTTCAAAACAAAATCAAAACACACTAAACCAGGTTTAGGGCACACCTTTAATATTTAAACGAGATAATCACTGCTTTGTGTGTGTGATCCTTTCTATTTAGTGTAGCATAAAAATCATAAAAAGAAATAAAAATCTACGCATCTGGTAGCAAAAATACCACCATGGTGTACACCCGTAGCCAAGCCCAATCAAGGGCGAAAGCTACGGAGAGTGTACAAGGGGGCACAAGTCACCTCCGCTATAGCCCCAAGGACTTGGTCATACCGCCTTGGCGGCCTGGCCCACAAGAGAGTCCACATCATGCCATTTTAGAATGGGACTATAGAGGCACCCCTCTGAGGGACACGCCCATCCATCATAGCCCCTTTCAAGAGGAGTCCTTACATGTGGCGCTCAACATAAATAAGAAGGCTCCCTTAGAAGCTCGATATGAGTGGCCACAGCGTGATGAAGTGCTAGAGCAACATAGGGTCTATGAGGAGAGGCCGCATGATTATGTCATCCCTCCTTTACCCCCCATCATTATTAGGAATAATAAGCCAAATCCAGAGCACAAGGCTCTTCAAGTAGGGTGAGCCAACTCTGCCCACCCCTTTCACATATACGAAAGGGAGCATGAGGAAGACCATCATATTCCTCAAGAGCAATACACAGCATGAGAGCAATGCGCCTCCACACCTACTATTTACCAGAGTCACCTATCGAGGCCAGAGCCTCGAGTGAATGTCGCCAACCTCGATAGAGGGAAGTGACCTATAGAGATCTCGGATCATCATGATCGAGATAAATGTGTAGGAGAGGCATCTAGGCCTCCCAGACTCAAGATGGTGGAACAAATCGACCTGGCAGTCGCCAGACATGCCGCCCACCAAGCATAGATCACGCAGCTTGAGCAAGACCAACAATAGCTAGAGCATCTATATCGCCTTAGCAAAGAGCGCATTCGGTGCCAAATAGATGAGCTGCTCCATAACACGGTGCCTGAGAGGGTTCCAACCCCTCGCACCCAAAGAGCAGAACCATATGAGAGGTGCAACCCCTTGGTACGAGATAGGTCCCCATGACCTTACCAAGTGCTGCCTCCGAGACCTCCTAGACCTGAGTGGGAGGCCACTCCCAGGAACAACGATGGGCTCCCTCCGTGGGGACCCACCCATGGTCATAGGTCTCAGCCAAAAACTCCTCAAGAAGCCTATGAGGAGTATGAACAAGAAGAAGAGCGGGCAAAAATGCCCTACCAAGGTGGAGGGGCTGCTATCCGGCCACCCCTCCATAGGCCTCAAGTTTCCCACAACCCACGATGGGAGCAAACTAAAGAGGAAGAGATTAAATCTTTCGATGCATATAAAGCGCTGCTAGAGCATTTGGAGTCTATGGAAACCAAGACCTTTGGGCCCCAAAAGCCCATGTTACGCCAACTCCGTAGTCATCCTGTGCATCCATCAGTGCCTGCACCCCCTTATCCTGAACACTTTAAGCTGCCTCAGTTGGCAATCTTTAGAGGTGAGGAGGATGCCCAAGAGCATGTGACTAGATTCCTGAGCCAATGCTTTGGCATTCAGGATAATGATGCTTTGCTATTGAGAACATTCATCACCACGTTCGTAGGCCCTACCTCGGATTGGTTTACTCAATTACCAAAGCATAGCATTAGCAACTTGGATCAGCTAGTGGATGCGTTCCTCGAATGCTTCACCTTCAACACCAAGAAGAAGGCATCACTAAGTGACTTAGCCAGCCTCAGGAAGTATGAGGAAGAAACCATGGTGGCCTATGGGAATCGATGGAGGACTCTACTTTCTAAGCTACCCTACCTCCCTCCTATGTCCGACCTCACACAAATGTTCTCAAAAAGCTATTTGAGATCGATCTCTGTGCTATTGCAGCTACAGCAATATGCCACCTTAGAGGAAGCTCTGGCACAAGCCAGAATCATTGAAGAGATCAAGATTCAGGATGGTGAGATAGCCAAGCCGAAGAAGAAAGAATGGTCTAAGAACACCAAAATAGGGACCACGCAACAGAAACCCGTTGTGGTCAATCAGGTTGCTATCAACGTCCCTAAGCCTGCACAAGCAACACAGCCCCAAAAGGCTAACTATCAGGTGGTGCCTCTTAACAGCTATGACCGAGAAAATTAGAGGCAAGAACAAAATCAGCAGCGTCACCCTAGGCGACAATTCACACCTTACACAGAGTCCAGAGACTCCCTGTTTGACCGCTTGTCAACGGTAAACTTGATCAACCTACCCGAGATTCAACCCATAGATCCCAACATGCCAAAACCTAAGGGCTACAGGGAGGATTTGTACTGTAGGTTCCATAGGCGGAAGGGACATGACCTTAATGCCTGTTGGAAGTTTAAGGGCTTGGTGCAAGACCTAATTGATAACAAGACATTAGCGGTGGATAATCCCATGGCACCAAGCAACCAACAAATGGAGGTCTTTAAGGACCCCTTGCCTGCCCATGATGCACAGGCAAAGACCCTACAAGTCAATGAGGTCACACAGAACTGCCCCATGTAGGGGTATGTAGGGATGATCAGTATAGTGACTCGAAACAGGAGGTATCCGAGTGTAGCTACCCCCGCGACGACTACAGGTGAGGTGCCAACAATGTCACAACCACAACAACACCTTACACAACCTCCTCCGCCTAGACCCATGGCCACAATTTAGACCAAACTCACTCAGAGCTTGAGGACCACGTCGGCTAGGCTCTCCATATACGAGCTCATACAACAATCAATGCCCCATCGGGAGGCTCTAATGGAGATATTGAAAGCCATCGAGTTGTAGCCCCATGAAGCAAATTCTTTCAACAACTTTGTGGGACATGTCAAATGATGCACTGAGCCAGTCATCACTTTTTGAGAAGACGAAGTGAAATCAGTGGTTGATGATATGGTGGATCCACCCCTGCACGTTATCGCATGGGTCAATGAGATTTCATATAAGAGGGTGTTGGTAGACACTGGCTCATCCAGTAATATCATCACAACAGTGGCATTGAAACATCTGAAGTTGCCAGCATCTCACATCACGGCTTCCACATACACTCTACGAGCATTCAATGATGCAATATGCTCGATAGTTGGCACAATTGTCCTACCCATCCAAGTGGGACAAAAGACTATACCTACATTGTGCCATATTTTGGAAGGTGAGATGGCCTATAACATCTTGCTAGGTCGGCCATGGATCAGGGACATGAAGTGTGTCCCTTCGATAGCTCATCAGTGTTTAAAGTATACATTTGAAGGGGAGGTACATGTAGTCCCGGTGGACTTAGAACCCTTCAAGTATTGCAATGCGGTGCAGCTGATGCCGCAATCGACCCTTCCATCCATGCATTTGGATTTTTAGTTGAATCCATCTAGACAGGGTCTGATTCTGTAGGCATCCCCATTGACAAGTCCATCAAAACCATAGTCGGGTCCATCTTCATCGTCTGATCCTTCACCAACGATGCCACCTACGATGGCCACATAGAAGGACAAAGGGAAGAAACCCCTGGAAGAGGCACCACCATCAGTATCAACTATCTCTACTGAGGAGATGCCTAGCAGAATGGAAGTCGAGGCTCCCAGTCCACCCGACATGGAGTGGACTCTGGAAGAACTTTCGTTTCCTCCCCCTCAATCACCAACAATCACCATTGAAATGGCCAATACGGGCCTGGGGAGTATCTGGTGTGGAATATTGTAGCAACACCCACACTAGAGTCCATGCAGGACATGGGGAGACCTCGCCTCCCCATCGGTACCATTGTTCCTCTAGGCTACCCGCCGAATCAGACAAACTTTGTGTATGGGGGCCTTGATCATGGTACTGAGCCATGCATGCAAGAGGATGAAGATGAAGAGCCCTTTGTAGAAGATGTCAACTATTTGTCTAACCCAGACTTCGCTTTGAGATACCTTGGCCAATGCAATTGGCATGGATATGGGTTAGGCAGATATGAGCAAGGAGTGCGTGTTCTTTGCCAACCAAGATACCAAATGCCATATGACAAGTCGGGAGTAGGGTTCAACCACCCCCTCCCCTTGGACATCTTGGTAGAGAACATGCAAGGCCTAGGGATAGGCAACAAGGGGGGATTGGCATTAGATCCATATGCCAACCCTAACACGACATATACACTGGGAGATTATCTCCCATTGTTGACAACCAACCTTGTTGACCTCAACAACCCTTTCCCTTCGCTCGAAAGAGGAGAAAGTTCAAAAACACACCTACAAGAGAGGTGTAGACAAGGTCAAGAAGGATCTTTAGAGGACGAGTCAGAATATGAGGTAGCACCATGGGATCCCTTCGAATCAGATAGCAATCACTCACAAGTGGTCCCCATGGATGATTATCAAGAAAGCCTCTTGGCAATGTTCCCTTTGGTGGCTCCCATCGAGCAAGTGCCACCACAAGACAATCAGGCCCCACCGCAAAGAGCGGAACAACCCCAATGGGGCCAGATCAATTTGCTCGAGCAAGACGAGCCTCTAATGCCTCAAACAGTTGTTGGAGCCAATGAAGGCCTTTGGATCTCCGACAGTGATTATGAAGATGAAACTGAGATGGCCTATCTCAATCATATGCGATAGCAACAATACCCCTTAGAGATTAACGACATATTTGAACAACTAAACATAGTGCCAGGGCATGAGTGGTACGTAGACCCAGCATGGTGGGAACAAGTGTTGAATCCACCACTTTGGGCATACGGAGAATACCTTCCACCCAGAGACCCTATAGCGACATCAGTGCCGAGGGTAGACCCTATCTTCCTATCCACACATAGGGCCGATCCATTCATGCCAATACCTCCAGAGCCAGAACCGGAGCACAGAGAACATCCAGAATGTTTGAGTCACCACACCCGTGGTAATGGAGACCAAAATCATTTCATCAACATGATCTCCATTGACTTAACCGCCCCCATCCATAACCCGGTCGATCCAGCATAGTCGTTGTATCTAGACATAGATGCCATAGACTGGGATCGCGTCAATTCACCTCCATCCCCATCAGAGTACTGGCATTTCGATAAAATGCTTCATTTTACCCCAGGGCCAACTCAGGATATCTTCCATGCTGAAGAGGAACCCGAGGTTCCCAACGTAGATTTAAACTCAGCAAATGATATCCATTTGATCCCAACTCCACACCAGTTGGAGGATGGATCCCACATGTCGATCGAGGAGATGACTGACGTAGACATCGGCTCTGATCCAATGAATCCATAGATTATCAAGCTAGGGGTAAGCTTATCCCCCGAAGAGCAAGCCGACTACATTACCCTTCTCAAAGAGAAGAAGGAGGTTTTTGCATGGTCCTACGAGAGACATGTCGGGGCTAGATCCATAGCTAGTCATGCATAATCTAACGCTTGATCCGACAGTCAAGCCAGTTAAGCAAAAACTATGCAAGATGCACCCAACAGTGGCCTTGATGGTCAAAGATGAATTGCAAAAGTTGTTGGATGCACAGTTTGTCATCTACGTGGATTACCCACCATGGCTGTCCAACATGGTGCCCATCAAGAAGCCTGATGGGAGGATTCGCATATGCACTAATTTTTGAGATCTAAACAAAGCGAGTCCTAAGGATGATTTCCCCTTGCCAAGCATCGACGCATTGGTAGACGCTACAGCGGGCCACGAAATGCTATCCCTCATGGATGGTTTCTCGGGATACAATCAGATTCGTATCAATCCTGAGGACCAACTAAAAATGGTGTTCACAATGCCTTGGGGGACATTTTGTTATAAGGTCATGCCTTTTGGCCTTAAAAATGTTGGCGCCACCTACCAACGTGCCATGACGTACATCTTCCATGATTACATGCATAAAACTTTGGAAGATTACATGGATGATTTGTTGGCCAAATCTCTTTTGTGCCCAGATCATCTCGATGACTTAAGCAAGATCCTCGATCGCCTCATGGAACATAAAGTCAGACTGAATCCCAAGAAGTGCGTATTTGGCGTCACATCTGGAAAACTCTTGGGTTTCATAGTCTCAAAGTGAGGCATCGAGGTGGACCCAAACAAAGTCAAGGCAATCCTTGAAATGCTTCCCCCAACTACCATCAAGCAGCTTAGAAGCCTGCAAGGAAAGGTCACGTCAATCAAGCGCTTCATAGCGCAGCTATCTGACAAGTGCCGACCCATGAACAAATTATTGCATAAGGGGGTAGCATTTCACTGGGATGACGAGTGCCAGTCAACCTTTGATGACATTAAGCAATACTTGGCTTCACCGCTAGTATTGGCACCACCTAGACCAGGAGTGTCATTCTACTTATACATCTCAACTACTGAGGTGGCACTGGGCGCCATGCTAGCCCAAAAAAATGAACTTCACAAAGAATAGGCTACTTACTATCTTAGCCGCACCCTGGTCAGTTATGAACTTAACTATGCATACGTTGAGAAACTCTGCTTGGCAGTGGTGTTTGCTACCAAAAAGCTATGCCACTACATGTTGAGTAACACTACGTATGTTGTGTCTAAGGAGAATCCATTGTGATACATGATGAGTCATACTTATCATAGTAGCCGCACGACGAAATGGATCATGTTGTTGATGGAGTTTGACATAGAGTTTATTGGACAAAAATCCATCAAAGGACAAGTCATAGCCGATCAACTAGCAGAGGCTCCTCTCGAAGATGATCAGCCTCTGGTCATAGAACTACCCGATGATGGGGTCTTCCATGTCTCAGAATCCCCAGATTCTGATGAGCCTGAGTCACAAGCTGACATAACCCTATTTTTTGATGGTTCTAAATGTGAGCAAGGGGGTGGCATGGGAATCGTATTCTTTACACCACAAGGGGCTCCAATGCCTCTGTCATTTAAATTAGACTTCCCGTGCACCAACAATAATGCCGAATATGAAGCCTTGCTCATAGGTCTTCAGACAACGATCACCATGAACATCAAATGATTGAACATCTTTGGTGATTCGTTGTTAATTGTCAACCAAGTCAAAGGGGTATTCCAATGTAAATGCCTAGTTCTACAGGCCTACAAAGCCCTTGTGGACAAATTCCTAGCAAATCTTGAATGGTACGACATCGAGGCACTCCCTCGATCATCGAATCATTTTGCGGACACTATGGCCTCCTTGGGGTCATTAATCCCGCAAGACATTTCTGGTGATATGACAACCATTCAAGTCAAAATGCTATCGCAATCCATGATGGAGCGTGCAAGCTCTGACTTGACGCCAGGAATCCACTTGATCCAGATTGAACCGTCCCCGGACAAGTTCTCTCGAATCCATGATCATCTGAATCATGCCAACTAGGGGTCCTTATTCTCCCCTACTCCCCTTAATAGCAACACAACGCTATTCTTGCAAGTTCTCTCCCGCTCAGCTTTTTCTAGGGATGAACTTCAAGAGGGATTGGTTGTTCATACCATCGAGGCTTCTGATCAGTAGGATTGGTATTCACCCATAAGGGACTACCTCAAGTTAGGTAACCTCCCACTTGGATTGACGCATGCCACAAAATGAGCATTCAAGCAGAAAGCGGCAAAGTATGTCTTGTTAGGAGACATTTTGTACCATCATAGCTATGAAGGAATCCTCCTTCATTGCTTGGACCAACAAGAGTCCACTTGGGTGATCGCCCAAGCGCACGATGGTACGTGCGGTGGCCACTTCAGTGGTATGGCCATCGCAAAGCGCATTCTCCGCATGGGCTATTATTGGCCATCTTTAGAGCGAGATTGTTGCGCATATGTAAGGAAGTGCATGAAATGTCAACACCATGCTAATTTGACACACGTACCTTCCTAGGCCTTGCAGTCGATCCAATCGGCTTGGCCATTTTTGTAGTGGGGCTTAGATCTAATCGGAAAGATCTCCCCTACATCGTCAGGTCATCACACGTTTATCATAACGACCACAGAGTACTTCACCAAATGGGTGGAAGCAATTCCGCTTACCTCTACGACTGGAACCCGCATTGTGGAGTTCATTTTACATAACATCATATGTCATTTTGGTATTCCATCCAAGATAATTTTGGATAATGGGACGTCATTCAAGAACAAAGACGTGCGTGCTTTGACCACAAAGTACAAAATTCAGCATAGTTTTTTGACACCCTATTATCCGCAGGCAAATGGGCAAGCAGAGGCGTCAAACAAAATGCTAGTTGCCATCCTCAAAAATATAGTCGTAGACAATCATAAGGATTGGCACATTCAGATCCCACTTGCCCTATGGGCTTATCGCACTAGCATTCGGACACCCACTGGGGCGACTCCATTTTCGCTCGTGTATGGCTTCGAGGCTGTCATGCCTCTCGAGTTGGAAATTCCTTCCCTACGCATATCAATGCAAGAGTTCATCGATGATGACACTACATGGTAGGCCCGGTTAGACCAGCTTACGTTGCTCGATGAATGATGCGTTAATGCTCTCGAGCATTTACGTATCTATCAAGAGCGACTGAAGAAAGCATACAACATGAAAGTTCACCTGAGGGACTTTCAGGTTGGTGACTTGGTCTTAAAAGAGAACCAACAGAACTCTAGCTTGCCGCCCCATCTAAGGGACAAGTTCATGGCAAATTGGTTAGGTCCCTATGTAATTGATAGTAAAATAGGACCTGGAACATACCGGCTAGCCTCTCTTGATGGAATCAAGGAACTAGAACCCTTGAACATCAGTCATTTGTGGCCATTCCATATCTAAAAGAGCCATAGCCCAATCCCAAAAAGCTCCAAGGATTCCCACAATCGCTTGGTCAACCCCAAAATGCCCCAAAGGTGCCCATTACCCCTTTGGTCAAACCAAAAAGCTCCAAGGATTCCCACAATCGCTTGGTCATCCCCAAAATGCTCCAAAGGTGCCCATTACCCCTTTGGTCAAACCAAAAAGCTCCAAGGATTCCCACAATCGCTTGGTCATCCCCAAAATGCCCCAAAGGTGCCCATTACCCCTTTGGTCAAACCAAAAAGCTCCAAGGATTCCCACAATCGCTTGGTCAAAAATAAGAAAATTCAAAAATAGTAAAATCATCAAAAATAACAAAAATTTGCATCTCATTTCCAGGCATGCTCAAACTCATCACAACAATAAAAAGCTCTTTTGCATCTCATCTTCATACTCACAAAAATCAATCTATCAAAAATACAAAAATAATAGTTGCATTAAGCATAACATCCATACATTGCATATTTGTGGTCATACAGGTCAAGGCACCATAGACTGTAATTACTTGGCAAATCCATCTTGTTCCACATTTCTCCATCCTATAAATAGTCCATCAAAAATAAACGCCATTCACTTCTTTTTACCATATCATAGTCAGTGGTCTTCTAATGTATCTAGAGTTTTCATCATTCAGATGTCATTAGCTTTCTAGCCAAATACTGTACAAAGTCAGACAGATTTTACAAAGGTAGAGTTCTACTTGGATCACACCTTGTTACGTAGCATCCCAACACAAATTAAAACACATAAAAATTCCCAAGTTGTGTGAATGAAAGATGAAACCTGCAAAGCAATCCAGGTCACCATAAGCGAAATGGTTATCTTGCTCATCCCCATGTGCGAATGACCCCAAGAATGCTGAGAGTTGGCAAAAGGACAAGCATCTTCCCTACCCAATTCCCCAAGAATCCCAAGTTCTCAAAAAGTTGCAAACATCATAAAATTTTGCAAAAGTCAAAACTCCAAAAAAATTTGACATCACCACCAAAGTGCATACATCAAAAGGCACATACAATAGTGATTCTCATCACTCGAAATTCAAATCCCTTGCTCAAAAGAAAAAATATATATAAATAAATAGTGATTTTTATCACTATATAAGAGCAAGTATCCCAATATAATTGAAGAAAAGAAGGGAGTCGAACTTGAATCCCTGGAACTCTCAGCATTCAGAAGGTCATGAAGTAAACCTCAGTACCGGTTTGGTGGATAGCCTATCGGTCACTGGTGGTAAACCTCCCGCATGATGATATATCTGTCACATTAACTCGTGTACAGATCAATGTTTGCATGTGGATGAGCTAGCTTATGGTATCCTAGATAGCACCATAGATTAATCTGACTAAATACAACAAAGGAAGTTGGTGGAGCTAATTGGGTGATCCTCAGTACAGGTTTGGTTGATAGCCTATCTAGCACTAGCGGTATCCTGACAAATACCACATAAACGAACTCAATTGCACACACAGGGATGTGAAATAACTTGGTCAAAGACAAGTCCGATTCATACCTTGTTCAAAAGTCTTGTAAGATAAAGTACAGTCATGGCTAGTTAGTTAAAACATCTGAGTCTCAGAAAACCTTAACTACATTCCAAACCAACTATGCTATCTTTCATCCTCGCATTGTCATCAAAAAATACAAAAATAGCATGTATACAGCAAAAGTCAGTTACCACAACAATCGCCTAATAAGACAAAAAGCCATAAGTTCTAAACAGTCTATGGTGCCCTCGCCCAACAACACAAGTTCAATTCATCCATTACATTTTGCATATCCTAAAAATTAGAAACATTTGCATTCATCATAACATATGCATCCATCAATGTAAATTAACATACATACATACACATTCATCAATCATTGTGCATAACATCAAATCACGACATGTGTATAAATAAAATAAAGTCATCTGTATATATATCATCAAAAATGCCCGTAGGCTACAATAACCGGTCATCTGACCCCACAAAAAGCCAAAAGCTCAAAAACCCCAAGCCTAGGGCATCGGCCACCATGATCACGTAGGATCGGTGCGACGGGAACTACCCCCCATGGTGTGGGTCCTATGAGACCCCTCAGGGCGGCTACTGCTAGCCCCCGCATCATGCCTACTAGAGCCTCCCTCATCCAGTCGCCTGCATCGAGAGGATGCTGACTGCTTAGTATCGCTCCCTCTCGAGCGGCATGATGATCCACCTCCACTGAACGTAGGGACCCACCCATCGAGGTGGCTAATCTCTGCCTCTAGCTCCAATCGATGCCACACCAAGTCCATCTCCCATTGGCGATACGTAGCCAAGTTCTCATCGCGTTGCGCCAAGGCCCTCTCCCTCTTCGCCAGCTACATCCGCAGGAGATCCCTCTCCCATGCAGCATCGGTATCCCCATCCTATCGATGGTATGCAGCCCATGCATTCTCCCCCTCTGCCAGCTGTGTGCATAGGAGATCCCTCTCTCGCAGTGCATCCCCCAGCTCCTCATCACGCCTCCATAGCAGCCCCTCCAATCACGCATTCTCAGCACGTAACCCTACCTCCATGTCCTTCGAATCTACCTGAGGCATTGGCATCTCTGGAACAGCAGCCTGCTCTGGCTCCCACTGCTCCGAGACGTATTGCATCTTCGGCTGATCTGGAACCCCAAAATCCACATCCACATCATCCACCTCCACCATGTTTGCATCCTCCAGTGGAGCTCCCCAATCATCTCCTGGTGCCTCGGCACCCTCCTCACCTGCTATTGCTACCTCCATGCCTCCTAGTGGCCCCTCTCCCTGCCATCGCCGTAGTATCCACCACTGGTCATACTCTATGGTAGTCCCGACGTCGTCCACATCCAGGACGTCAATCACCGCATCTGAATCCTTGCCAAGTGGTGCGATGACTGGCCGGTCCAGAGTCCTCTCGTCCCCCGGTGTTGATAGATCACGGGCTCACCAGGCAACCCCTGGCGCACCCTGAACTGTCGTGTCACCCGACTGTAAGGGAAGAACTCCTGCTCGGTCCCATGTCTCCCAATCAGCCATCGCCCCCTGTGTACTCGTCGAAGCCACTCTCCAGCCTCAGGCCAGGCTGGACAGTCCCGATAGAGGTGCCAGAACACCTCCCCTGGAGCAAGCCAAGCGAAGGCATCGGCATAGTGCCCTACGGCACCTGCCCACCATTGACTCTGTGTTGGAAAATTACCATTGGTAAAAGGTTAAAAAGGTATTTTACCTTGGGTAAGTTTACTTACCTTTTACCTTACCTGGACGGCAGTTGGACGGCAGCATCTTTGGGTGGCAAGAGAATTTTATTTTAATTTCTTCTCCCTTAATTTCTCCTATTCCCTCATTTTCTCTAATATGGTTATTTTATGTTTATTTAAACTTTGTAACCTTATGTTAATGGTTAACGCAATATTTACCTTTGTATCAATTGCTCACCTCCCATATTTGGTATTAGAGCCGAGAGCCAAGACCGGCCTGAATCTCGAGGTAGTGGCGCTCATAGTTCGAGGCAGCCCATAGGAGCCGAGGTGACACAAATCCTGAGGCAGCCCGCAAGACCCGAAGAGGCCCGCAGGAGCAAATCGGCATGATTCTTGAGGTGTTGGAGCAGATTGGCATGATTTCCTAGGCGTTGGTGGAGCTGGACGTTGATGAGGCAACACGTTGTAGAAGGCGTCACGTGGCTCGAGGTGATTTGTTGATGAGGTGGCACACGGCCTGAGGTGTTACATTGGAGAGGGTGACACGTAGCCCGAGGTGGTTCGTTGATGTGGTGACCTGCACACGGCCTGAGGCAGCATGTGGCCCAAGGTGGTTTGTTGATGAGCGACCTTCGCGTGGCATGTGGCAAAAGGTTCTTCACAGCCTACGACTGCCTGCAGGCAATCAAAGCACATACTGTGCTTTGCTCTTTTTAAAGAGCATACACATCGCCGCATAGGCGATGTGGGACTATTAAGTCCCAAATAAATCCTTGCTTCGCGCCAAAGCGCAAAGCCAAAAATTGCTTCGCGTTCGATGCAAAAGAAACAAGAAAAGGGAGCCAGCTAATGCTCCCAGAACTGCCCGGTAGCACAGCGGCTACCCTTTTTCTTGACTCCCATGAGGTCGCACGATTGAACCTCAGCGGGGTCATTCCTTTTTTTTGCTTCACGCTCAAAGCGCTAGCAACAAGGACAGGGAGCCAGCTAATGCTCCCGGATCTTCCTAATAGCACAATGGCTACCCTTTGCCTTGATGCCCGCGAGGCCGCACGATCGATCCTCGGCGGGGTCAATAGTTTTTTTTTTTTTTTTAAACGAAATTTTTCTTTAAAAAAATGGAAAAAAAACTTTAAGGTAATTTAAATTTTTTTTTGATGATTGACATTTCCTAAGAGGAAATAGCTATAAAATTTTTAAAATTTTTTGAAAGGTTTTTATTTATCATTTAAAGTTGATGATTGACATTTCCTAAGAGGAAATAGTTGTAAAAAAAAAAATTTTACGCTTTAAGAGGTAAAAAATTAGAAAAATTTCCTAAGAGGAAATCTTTGTAAAAGAAAATTTCTGGGAAATTTTCTTAAATGATAAGATCGGAAGGATGTTACCAAGCACTTTGTGAAAGCATGAGATTCCGAAAGTAAAAGGAAAACTATAGCTATGCAATATAAGACAAAATGTAACGCTTTAATCCTATGCGCAAAACAAAGAAAGGAGATAAATTGGAAATGAAAGAAAAGATGTAGGAAAGCACAGCCCTCTTTATTCAAATTTCTTATCCTCGGTTACATAGACGTCTCCTCCCTTTTTAGGGGCTAGGAGCGTTAAATTGATCTTTGTTACAATTTGTGACTTAGTCTTCCTCCTTCCGCATGCCCACATGCAAAATGGACGGGCCAAAGTGTTGCCGCCGCTGATGTTGATAAATCCTCGCTTCTTATTGCTCCTCCTGCAATCAAAGAAACAAACAAGGCGTTAGTAGCACCTGCTGCAAACATGAAACATTTATGCTTTGAAATCAATGAAGGATGTATGCCTAAGATTGTTAAAAACAGTGAATAAGAATGAACATAATCGACCTGCAAACCTGACAGAGGTCAGAAGACATTACCAGAGGGCCACTGCCATTGAAACAGTCGGCCAATCTGCCTTCACCTGGAATTCGTCCCTGGGTAGGACGAATTCTGCTGTTATTCGTCCCTGGGTGAGACGAATTCTACTGTGTTAGAACGCCGAGTTGCTGCCGCTCCAATGTCGAACCTCGGGACCTCCAAAACACCTGCAAACAGAGGGGTTATGTAATTGGGGCCATTTTGGGATGACCCAGATGGTCGGATTCTCCCAATTTGGCCTCTATCCTCGAGAATTCGATGTCGCTACCTGCAAGTTAGAGGGACCACAAAGCGACAAAAAGCATGGTGAAATCTAATCAAAACATCATGGAAATGGAGCTATGAGTTAATTAAATAGAATAACATAAAATGCAACATGAACAAATAATCTAGAATGCTTTTAGAATAAAACTTAGAAAATGCGGGGGTGCCCAAGTGGGCCTCCCACCGTTGGCACTTGATTTCGGCGCCAATCCACTAGGGATGGGCCCAAAACCTCTTAGGATTGGGGTGTCGGCAAATTGGTGGTTTAAGGTGGTCAAATGTTGGATTTGGGTTGGATCCACGCTTCCAAAAGCCACCCAATAACCTCCCTTGCGAAAGAGATTAGTGGATGTGAGAAGGTGAATCAAAAGATGCAAATGTGGATGTTCAATTGGACAGCACTTCGTTGCTTGAAATCGCCTCCAATCTGTCCTCTTTTGGGTGGGAAAGTCCACCATTTTATAGACCCATGGGGTCTCTTTGGAGGGGCATGCAGGGATGCCATGTGGCGGCCATGCCTTCCCAAGAGGGAGGAGACTCCTCCCTGACTTGGGCTTCCATGACTGCCCTTGTGACAGTCCATCAACTGCCAACCTACCCACCTGCACGCGCATGCATGGCAGGAGGCAATAATTGACTGTCCTTGGCTGCCACTTGGCGGCATTTTTCTTTTGCCCGTTAAACCTGGAATTCGTCCTGACCAGAGACGATTTCAGAATTCGTCCCTGGGTGAGACGAATCCCGGTTAGTATTCGTCCCTGGGTGAGACGAATACTTGGACAAAGTGCCTAAATGTGCCAAATTGCTTCTTGACCTTACAAAATTGCTATGAAAGTGGTTAGGACCATCTGTTTGACCTCTGAGGGCTGCCCTGGGGGCTGTGTTTGTCAAAGCGATCAGTGTTTGCAGTCACATAATCGGATTGGTGCTGTTTTGGTGTCTACAGATGCCCCTTTTTGGGATGCGTTGTGCATGGCACAGCGTCGAGCAAAAATAGATAGCCAAAGCACTAATGATTAGGGTTTCTTGGTAACCTAATCAACTTTTGATGCCCCAAGCATGGAAAGGGCATGCATTCTTGAATCCTTGCTTTTGACGAGCTAAGGAATTTGATTTCAAGTATTAACCTATTTTGGTGAGGTGTGACTTGAGCTTGGACATTGATCAGTCATGATTAGGCAAAGGGCGCAACCTTTTGTCCACGGGGGAACCTTGTGTTCATGATTCACGAATGCCAAGTGTTTGATCAATTTGATTGTTGCTTGTTTACTGCCCCAAGCAGGAGCGTAATTGTCTTTGTCAATGATTCTTTGAATGCATGTCATTTTCCTTAATTGGGTGTGTGCTTGTTGATTGGTGACTAAGTGTGACTACCCCCTCAAGCGACGAATCGATGAGGGAATGACCTTCGTGAGAAAAGCGACGAGTCGCTTGACCCAAGATGACTTGTGCAAGGGTTCCTTTAGATGGTTTATCGTTAAGCATGTGCAATTTTTCCAACATTTGGACCTATTTTTGGTGGGTGTTAACCCTTTTTGCGACGTTGCTTGGAGCTGAAATTGGCAAAAATTCGTCTTCCCATGGAGCGGTCCGGCTAAAGTAGCCTTCTTAGGGAGTAGGATAATGACAATTTGTGACCCCAACGTCTATTTTGTATGCCCGGGATGTCAAGTGCAACAGCACTCTTATCGGGCAAATTTATTGTTTGTTTTTAGTGCATTTTTGTTCATTTTTTGATGTTTTTGAAGTTTTGGCCTGAATTCGTCCCAGGGTGGGACGAATTCCAGCTGTAGAATTCGTCCCTGGGTGGGACGAGCGCTAACTAGAGTGCTCATCCCAGTAAAGGATGAATTCCAGCTCAAAGGCCTATTTAAGGGCCAAAACTTGAATTTGGGCTCATTTGTGTCAAATTTTTCTTGCGATTTTGGAGCTCTGGGAGGAGGAGGTAATTCTGCGAAGCGAAGCGCTGCTGAAATTCTCTCTGCCATCATGAGTGCACAAACTGGTTCGAGCGGCGGAGCCGAAGCGAAACCTGTAAGTGCCTCCTAGAGTTTATTTTTGTTTTTAAAGCTGTAAGTTTGTTGTTTTTCTGTACAGTTTTTTTCTATGATTTTAATTAATTTTTTTGTTGAATTTTTTTTCTTTTGCAGGTTGTTAGGAGCCGGTACCGTGTACCTGCTGCTTTTATTGAGGCACGGGGGGCACTGTATGATGATGACTGGGAATGGCTTGATGCCCTTGGGCTCAAGCAGGTGGCTCGACTGGAGCCTGTGGTCCCGGATCAGGCTTATCTGACGGCCCTGATCAAACTTTGGGATCCGTGGACCAACACCTTCCATATTCCGACCGGGGAGATGACTGTGACTCTAGAGGATGTCTATCGGCTTCTTCGGATTCCGATAGATGGACTGCCTATCAGGACATCGCCGCGTGATCAGCGGACTGCTGTGCTGACGAGATGCTTCGGGCATGGGGAGCGGCTGGGTGTAGAAAACCCAGTGGAGACAGCAGAGGTGGCTGCCAGGCTGGCGGGATTTTGGTTGGATGGTGGTAGGAGAGGGGGGTGTTAGGAGTGAGGCACGCATTCTTGATGGGCCTCATTTCTAACATGCTACTACCTGACTCGTCAGGTGCGAGGTTCCCGTGGAACCTGCTGGATTTGGTGTGGCAGTTGGTAGAGTGCCCGATAGAGGCACCGCTGATTTTGAGATGGGGACAGACACTGTTGGCACAGCTCTACGGGGAGTTGTACGGGGTCCGCTGTCGGCAGCGAAAGGGGGTCAGCTACAGTTATCTGCTGCAGTGCTGGGGTTGGCAGCACATAGCAGTTGAGAGGCCGACCGGGTTACCATGGATGACTCGGGCGACGATGGAGGATGAGGAGATAGGCTATGCAGCTCTGTGGCGGCGGTCTGCGGAGCAGGGGCAAAGTCGGCAATGGGCGGTGTCGTAGAGCACTATACTGATGCCTTCTCTCGGCTCACTCTAGGGGAGGTGGTTTGGCACCCTTATCGGGATTGTCCAGTCTGGCCGAAGGCTGGAGAGTGGCTCCGACGGGTACGCAGGGAGCGGTGGTTGATTGGGCGGCATGGGACCGAGCATGAGTTATTCTCATATAGCCGGGTTACACGATAGTTTGGGGTGCGCCAGGGGTTTCCTGGTGAGCCCGTGGTCTATCGGCATCGGGGAGATGAGAGGGCTCTAGATCGACCGGTCACCGTGCCATTGGGCGAGGAGTCAGATGCGGTGATTGACGTCCCGGACGTGGATGACGTCGGGACTACCACTGAGTATGACTCGTGGTGGGTGCTGCGGCGATGGAGAGGAGAGGGGCCACTAGGAGGCGCGGAGGTGGCAGTGGATGGTGCTGAGGCAGCAGGGGATGATTGGGGAGTTCCAGTGGATGACGCGGACATGGTTGAGGTGGGGGATGAGGATGTAGATTTGGGAGCTCCGGATCAGCCGGACATGCAGGACATGGAGGAGCAGTGGGAGCCAGAGCGGGCTGCTATTTCGGAGAGTCCTGTACGTCAGGCAGATACAGAGGAGATGGAGTCTGAGGTACGTGCTGAAAATGCATGACTGATAGAGCTGCTACGGATACGGGATCTGGAGCTGGGGGACGCGCTGCGGGAGAGGGATCTCCTGCGGGCCCAGCTAGCAGAGCGGGATAGGGTTCTGGCACAGCGTGACGATGCGGTATCTTACTATCATCGATGAGAGGCAGAGTGGTTTCGGCATCGGCTAGACTTGGAGAGGGAGGTCATCCGCCTTGGCGGGCGGCTACCTGAGCCCTCGGGAAGTGGATCTTCACGTCGGACGAGGGATAGTGTGACTGAGTAGTCAGCATCATCTCGTCGCAGGCGATTGGATGAGGGAGGTGGTAGCAGGCGTGATGCAGGGGCTAGTAGTAGCCGCCCTACGGGGTCCCATAGGACCCACACCACGGGGGGTAGTTCCCGTCGCACCGATCCTGCGTGATCATGGTGGTCGACGCCTTAGGTTGGGTTTTGTTATATGATTGCGGGGTCTGAGGACCAGTTTTGTAGCCTGCGGGCATTTTTTTTTGATGATATATATATATATACCGGTTTTATTTTGGTTGTGTACATGTGATGATTTGATCTTTATGCATGATAGCTAATGACTATGGATGTATGCATGTTTATTTATTTTGATGAATGCATATGTTATGATGAATGCAAATGTTTTTTATTTTTATGTGATATGCAGAATGGATGAATGGAATTTTGTGATGGTTGGTTATGACACCATAGACTGTTTAAGATGCTGTTTATTTATTTTTTAGGCGATTGCTGTGGTAACTGACTTTGTATGTATACATGTGGTTTTTCTCTTTTTTTGTATTTTTTGATGGTATTGTAAGGATGAAAAGTAGCGCAGTTGGTTTAGAAATGTAGCTAAGGTTTTCTGAGACTCAGACGGTTTTAACTCACTAGCCACGACTGTACTTTATCTTACAAGACTTTTGAACAAGGTATGAATCGGACTTGTTTTTGACCAAGTTATTTCACATCCCTGTGTGTGCAATTGAGTTCATTTATGTGGTATTTGTCAGGATACCACCAGTGCCAGATGGGCTTTCAACCGAACCTGTATTGAGGATCACCTAATTAGCTCCACTAACTCCTTTGTTGTGTTTAGTTAGATTAATCTGTGGTGTTATCCAGGATACCATAAGCTAGCTCATCCTTATGCAAACATTGGTCTGCACACACGCAAAGCGAATGTGACAGACATATCGTCATGCGGGTAGGATACCACCATTGCCAGATAGGCTATCAACCAAACCTGTAATGAGGATCACCTAGATGGTTTTCGAATGCTGAGAATTCCAGGGATTCAAGCTCAGGATATTTGTTGGCTGAATGATTTAGAAAGTTGCTCGTCTATATAGTGATGAAAATCACTTTTTATTTTCTATTAATTCTTTTTGAGCAAGGATTTTGAATAGTGGTGATAACCACTGTTATTTGATTTTGTATTTTGAGTATTGTGAGTTTGGGCTTTGATCCTTGTGGCCTTGGGGACGACTATGCATCCTTTGCAGGGACGTGTAGTACGAATCCTTACGACATTGGGAACCAAGGGGTGATGGAGATTATGGAGTAAGGGCATTGATCTTTTAGGCCTTGGGGATGACTACCCATCCTGGTTAGGGGCGGATAGTACGAATCCTTACAACTTGGAGACCAAAGGTGAATGGAAAGTGTTAGGATGATGATTTGTTGGAATTTTGTTTGTGAATGGCGTTGATCCTTTTAGGTCTTGGGGATGACTACCCATCCTTGGCGGGGACGTGTAGTACAAATCCTTACAACTTTGGGAACCAACTATTATTAGGATTTGGTAGTGGTGAAAACCACTTTATATGGAGGTGAATGGATAGGAAAGAGCTTGTCCTTTTGTGAATTCTCAGCATTCTGGAACCATTCGCACGGGGGGATGAGCAAGATAACCGTTTCGCTTATGGCGACCTGGATTACTGTGCAGGTTTCATCTTTCGTTCACACAACTTGGGAATTTTTATGTGTTTTAATTTGTGTTGGGATGTTACGTAACAAGGCGTATTTCAAGTGTAACTCTACCTTCGTAAAATCCATTTGACTTGATACATTACATGGCTAAAGAGCAAAATGATGACTGAATCACGAAAACTCTTGATACATTAAAAGGACCACTGACTCTAGTGTGGTAAAAGCAATGCATGGTGTTTTTGTTGTTTTTGTAACATGGAACAGTGTGGAACAAGATGGACTAGCGGAGCAATTACAGCCTATGGTGCCTTTGACCTATACGACCACAAATATGCAATGTATGGATGCAATGCTTGATGCAGCTACATATCTTTGTATTTTTGATGGATTGATTTTGGTGAATATGAAGATGAGATGCGAGAAAACTCTCTATTGATGAATTTGAGCATGCCTAGAAATGAAATGCAAATTTTTGTTGTTTTTGATGATTTTTGTTGTTTTTGAATTTTCTTGATTTTTGACCAAGCGATTGTGGAAATCCTTGGAGCATTTTTGGGATTTTGACCAAGCGATTTTAGGAATCCTTGGAGCATTTTGAGATTGACCAAGCGATTTTTAGGAATCCTTGGAGCATTTTGGGATTGACCAAGCGATTTTTAGGAATCCTTGGAGCATTTTGGGATCTATTTAGAACGGATTTTAGGAATCCTTGGAGCATTTTGGGATTGACCAAGTGATTTTTAGGAATCCTTGGAGCATTTTTGGGATTTGACCAAGCGATTTTGACAATCCTTGGAGCATTTTTGGGATATGGCTCTCTTAGATATGAAATGGTCGCAAATGACTGATATTCAAGGGTTCTGTTTCCTTGATACCATCAAGAGAAGCTAGCCGGTATGTCTCGGGTCCTATTTTGCTATCAATGACATATGGACCTAACCAATTTGCCGCAAACTTGTCCCTTAGGTGGGATGGCAAAGCTGGAGTTCTATTGGTTTTCCTTCAAAACCAAATCACCAACCCGAAAGTCCCTCAGGTGAACTTTCATGTTGTAAGCTTTCTTAAGTCGCTCTTGATAAATACGTAAATGCTCGAGAGCATTAACGCGTCGTTCATCAAGCAACGTAAGCTGGTCTAACCGGGCTTGCCACGCAGAATCATCATCGATGAACTCCTGCATTGATATGCGTAGGGAAGGAATCTCCAACTCTAGAGGCATGACTGCCTCGGAGCCATACACGAGCGAAAACGGAGTGGCCCCAGTGGGTGTCCGAATGCTAGTGCGATAGGCCCATAGGGCAAGTGGGATTTGAATGTGCCAATCCTTATGACTATCTGCGACGGTCTTTTTAAGGATGGCAACTAGCATTTTATTTGACGCCTCTGCTTGCCCATTCGCCTGCGGATAATAGGGTGTCGAAAAGTTGTGTTGAATCTTGTACTTTGTGGTCAAAGCACGCACGTCTTTGTTCTTGAAAGGCGTCCCATTATCCGAGACTATTTTGGATGGAATACCAAAATGACATATGATGTTATGCAAAATGAACTCCACAATGCGGGGTCCTGTCGTAGAGGTAAGCGGAATTGCTTCCACCCACTTGGTAAAATACTTTGTGGCCGTTATGATAAACATGTGACGGCCTGACGACGTAGGGGAGATCTTTCCAATTAGATCGAAGCCCCACTGCGAGAACGGCCAAGCAGATTGGACTGTCTGCAAGGCCTGAGAAGGTACGTGCATCAAATTGGCATGATGTTGACACTTCACGCACTTCTTGACATAGGTGCAACAATCTCGCTCTAAAGATGGCCAATAATAGCCCATGCGAAGAATGCGCTTTGCAATGGCCATACCACTGAAGTGGCCACCACATGTACCATCGTGCGCTTGGGCGACTGCCCAAGTGGACTCTTGCTGGTCCAAGCAACGAAGGAGGATTCCTTCATAGCTGCGACGATACAAAATGTCTCCTATCAAGACATACTTAGCCGCTTTCTGCTTGAGTGCTCGTTTTGCGGCATGAGTCAATCCAAGTGGGAGATTACCTAACTTGAGGTAGTCTCTGATGGGTAAATACCAATCCTTTTGGACCAAACCCCCCGGGGGGGGAACAACCAATCCCTCTTGAAGTTCATCCCTAGCAAACGCTGAATGGGATAGAACCTGTAAGAATAGCGTTGTGTTGCTATTAATGGGAGTAGGGGAGAACAAGGACCCCCAGTTGGCACGTTTCAGATGATTTTGGATTCGAAAGAACCTATCCGAGGATGGTTCAATCTGGATCATGTGGATTCTCGGCGTTAAGTCTGAGCTTGCACGCTCCATCGCGGATTGCGATAAGGTTTTGACTTGAATGGTTGTCATATCACCGGAAAGGTCTTGCGGAATTAGTGACCCCAAGGAGGCCATTGTGTCCACAAAATGATTCGATGATCGAGGGAGTGCCTCGATGTCATACCACTCAAGTTTTTCCAAGAATTTGTCCACGAGGGCTTTATAAGCCTGCAGGACTGGGCATTTGCATTGATATACCCCTTTGACTTGATTGACTATTAACAGCGAATCACCAAAGATATTCAGTCTTTTGATGTTCATGGCGATTGTTGTCTGAAGACCTAGGAGCAAGGCTTCATACTCTGCATTATTGTTGGTGCACGGGAAGTTTAATTTAAATGACAGGGGCATTGGAGCCACCTGCGGTGTGAAGAATACAATTCCCGTGCCACCACCTTGCTCACATTTAGAACCATCGAAGAATAGGGTTATGTCGGCCTGTGACTCAGGCTCATCAGAATCTGGCGATTCTGAGACATGGAAGACCCCATCATCGGGTAGTTCTATGACCAGAGGCTGATCGTCTTCAAGAGGAGCCTCTGCTAGTTGATCGGCTATGACTTGTCCTTTGATAGATTTTTGTCCAATAAACTCTATGTCAAATTCCGTCAACAACATGATCCATTTCGCCGTGCGACTACTATGATAAGTACGACTCATCATGTATCGCAATGGATTCTCCTTAGACACAACATACGTAGTGTTGCTCAGCATGTAGTGGCGTAGCTTTTTGGTAGCAAACACCACCTGCCAAGCAGAGTTTCTCAACGTATGCATAGTTAAGTTCATAACTGACCAGGGTGCGGCTAAGATAGTAAGTAGCCTATTCCTTGTGAAGTTCATTCTTCTGGGCTAACATGGCGCCCAGTGCCACCTCAATAGCTGAGATGTATAAGTAGAACGACACTCCTGGTCTAGGTGGTGCCAATACGGCGGCGAAGCCAAGTATTGTTTGATTTCGTCAAAGGTTGACTGGCACTCGTCATCCCAATGAAATGTAACCCCTTTGTGCAATAATTTGTTCATGGGTCGGCACTTGTCAGATAATTGCGCTATAAAGCGTTTAATCGACGCGACCTTTCCCTACAGACTTTTGAGCTGCTTGATTGTAGTTGGGGGAACCATTTCAAGGATTGCCTTGACTTTCTTTGGGTCCACCTCGATTCCTCGCTTTGAGACTATGAAACCCAAGAGTTTTCCAGATGTGACGCCAAAGACGCACTTCTTGGGGTTTAGTCTAACTTTATGCTCCATGAGGCGATCGAGGATCTTGCTTAAGTCAGCGATATGATTTGAGCGCAAAAGAGACTTGGCTAACAAATCATCCATGTAATCTTCCAGAGTTTTGTGCATGTAATCATGGAAGATATATGTCATGGCACGTTGGTAGGTAGCGCCAGCATTTTTAAGGCCAAAAGGCATGACCTTATAACAAAATGTCCCCCAAGGCGTTGTGAACGCCGTTTTTAGTTGGTCTTCAGGATTGATACGAATTTGATTGTATCCTGAGAAACCATCCATTAGGGAGAGCATTTCGTGACCTGCTATAGCGTCTACCAACGCGTCGATGCTTGGGCAAGGGGAAATCATCCTTAGGACTCGCTTTGTTTAGATCTCAAAAATCGGTGCATATGCGAATCCTCCCGTCGGGCTTCTTGACGAGAACCATGTTGGACAACCATGGCGGATAATCCATGCAGATGACAAACTGTGCATCCAACAACTTTTGCAATTCGTCTTTGACCATCAAGGCCATTGTTGGGTGCATCTTACGTAGTTTTTGCTTCACAGGCTTGATTGTCGGATCAAGCGTTAAATTATGCGTGACTAGCTGCGGGTCTAGTCCTGGCATATCTTTGTACGACCATGCAAAAACCTCCTTCTTCTCTTTGAGAAGGGCAATGTAGTCGGCTTGCTCTTCGGGGGAAAGACTTACCCCGACTTGAGAATCTGTGGATTCATTGGATCTGTGCCGATATCTACATCAGTCGTCTCCTCGACTGACATGTGGGATCCGTCCTCCAACTGATGTGGAGTCGGGATCAAATGGATATCATTAGCTGAATTTAGATCTGCGTTGGGAACCTCGGGTTCCTCTTCAGCTTGAAAAATATCCTGAGTTGTCCCTAGGGTAAAATGAGGCATTTCACCGAAAGGCCAATACTCTGATGGTGATAAAGGTGAATTGACGCGATCCCAGTCGATGGCATCTATGTCTAGATGCAATGACCATGCTTGGATCGGCCGGATTGCGGATGGGTGCGGTCAAATCAATGGAGATCATGTGGATGGAATGAATTTGGTCTCCATTACCGTGGGTGTGATAACTTGAATCTTTTAGATGCTCCCTATACTCTGGATCCGGCTCTACGGGAACGGGCACGAACGGATCGGCCCTATGTGCTTGAAAGGAGGACAGGGTCTTCCCTCGACACTGATGTCCTGATAGGGTCTCGAGGTGGACGGTGCTCATCGTGAATTTGGAGCCATGGATCCAACACTTGGTCCCACCTCGCTGGGTCTACCCACCATTCATGCCCTAACCTTATGCCCATCTGTCCCATTAGATCTTCATGAGTTAAAGGGCGATTATTCCGTCGCGCATGTCTGAGATAGATCATCTCAGTCTCATCTTCTGAATCACTTTCGGAGATCCAAAAATGTTCATTCTCTTCAGCAACTATTACTTGCGACATTGAAGGTTCTCCTTGTTCCAGTAAGTTGATCTGGTCCCATGGCGGTTGTTCCACTCTTGGTGGAGGGACCTGATTCTCTTGACACTGTATTGATTCAACTGGAACCTCTAAGGGGAACAGCTTCAGAAAGATGTCTGGACACCGTCTATGTTCTCTTTGGGGGTTATTGTCCGAACTTTCACCTCTCTCTAGCAAAGGAGAGGAGTTACTGCTGTTGCCAAGGGTGTTTGTTGACCATGGGAGGTAGTCTCCCAATGTATATTCTGTATTTGGGTTGGCATAAAGATCTGGTGCCAATCCCCCCTTGTTGCCTATTTCTAGGCCTTGCATATTTTCTACCAAGATGTCTAAGGGTAGGGGGTGGTTGAACCCTACTCCTGACTTATCATATGGCATCTGATATCTTGGTTGGCAAAGGACCCGCATCCCTTGCTCATATCTGCCTAGCCCATATCCATGCCAATTGCATTGGCCGAGATATCTTAGAGCGAAGTCCGGGTTTGATAGATAGTTGATATTTTCAACAAAAGGCTCTTCGTCTGCTTCCTTTTGCTTGCATGGTTCAAGACCATGATCAAGGCCCCCATACACAAAATTTGTCTGGTTTGGTGGGTGACCTAGAGGAACAACTGTTCCTATGGGAAGGCGAGGTCTCCCCATGTCCTGTACTGATTCTAATGCGGGTGTTGCCACAACATTCTGCACTAAATACTCCCCCAGGCCCGTGCTGGCCATTTCAACAGTGATTGTTGATGCTTGGGAGGGAGGGAACGGGAGTCCTTCCTGAGTCCATTCCATGTTTGGTGTTTTTGGAGTCTCAGCTTCCGTTGTGCTAGGTATTTCCTCTGTTGATACCGTTGAAATTGTTGGCAACCCCTCTTCTAGGGGCTGAGCCTCTTCCATGATCTGTTTTCCCTTGTCCTTCTATTTAGCCATGACAGGTGGCGTTGGTAGTGAAGGAGCAGATGATGAAGATTCACCTGGCTGGGATTTTGTTGTTTTGGTCACCAGTGGTGCCTGCGGTGTTGGACCCTGTTTGGATGGATTTAGCTGGAAATCCAAATGCGTTGAAGGGAGGGTCGATTGAGGCATTAGTTGCACCGCATTGCAATACTTGAAGGGTTCTAAGTCCATCGGGACTACATGTATTTCTCCTTCAAAAGCATACTTTAAGCATTGGTGAGCGATCGAAGGGACACACTTCATGTCCCTGATCCAAGGCCGCCCTAGCGGTATATTGTAAGCCATCTCGCCTTCCAACACATGGCACAATGTTGGTATTGTCTTTTGTCCTACCTGGACAGGCAGAACAACTGTGCCGACTGTCGAGCATATTGCATCGTTGAAAGCTCACAGTGTGTATGTGGAGGCTATGATATGAGAGGTTGGCAGCTTCAAATGTTTTAGCGCTACAGTGGTAATGATGTTACTGGATGAGCCAGTATCTACCAACACTCTCTTGTACGGGATCCCGTTGACCCGCGCGATAACGTGCAGGGGTGGATCTGCCATGTCATTCGATATTGTTTTGACTTCATCCTCTCTGAAGGTAATGACCGGCTCCGTACATCGTTTCACATGTCCCACGAAGTTGTTGAAAGAATTTGCTTCGTGAGGTTGTAATTCGATGGCTTTTAAAATTTCCATAAGAGCTTCTCTATGAGGTGCTGACTGTTGAATAAGCTCGTAGATGGAAAGCCTAGCCGATGTGGTCCGTAAACTCTGCGTGAGTTTGGTCCGTATCGTGACCTCGGGTCTAGGCGGAGACAACTACGTAGGGCATTGTGGAGGTTGCGACGTCGTTGGAACTTCCCTTGTAGTTACCTCGGGGGCAACTGCTGGGTACTTTTTGTTCCTGGTCACTATGCTAATCATTCCCACAAATCCTTGCATGGGAAGATTCTATCGCACCTCGTTAATCTGGAGAGGTTTTGCCTATGCCTCGTGGGCAGGCAAAGGGTCCTTGAATACCCCCATTTGTTGATTATTTGGTGCTATGGGGTTGTCCATGGCCAATGTTCTATTGTCGATCAGATCTTGGATTAACCCTTTGAATTTCCAGCATCCATTCAAGTCATGTCCCCTTCGCCTATGGAATCTACAATATAATTCCTCTCTGTATCCCTTAGGCTTGGGAGCATTAGGGTCTATAGTTTGGATCTCTGGAAGGGTGACTAAATTTGCCGCTGACAAGCGGTCAAATAAGGAGTCCCTAGACTTCGTGTAAGGGGTGAATTGTCGCCTAGGGCGACGCTGCTGATTTTGCTCCTGTTTCTTATTATCTTTTTCATAGCTAGGAGAGGCATTGCCTGGTAATTAGCCTTTTGGGGCTGCATTTCTTTCACAAGCTTGGGAACATTTATCGCAACTTGGTTAACCGCAGTGGGTTGTGATTGCGTATTCCCGATCTTAGTGGTTTTATTCCACTCTTTCTTTTTAGGCTTGGCGATTGCGCCTTCGCCTATCTTAATCTCTTCTATAACTCTGGCTTGCGCCAAAGCTTCTTCTAGACTGTCGTATTGCTTGCAGCAGCAATAGACCAGAGATTGATTTTAAGCAACTCCGTGCAAACATCTGTGTGAGATCAGACATAGGGGGACGGTAGGGTAACTTAGAAAGCAAAGCCCTCCATCGATTCTCGTATGCTGCCATTGTTTCTTCCTCATATTGCCTGAGGCTGGCCAGATCACTAAGTGATGCCTTCTTCCTTGTGTTGAAGGCAAAGCGTTCAAGAAACGCATCTACTAATTGATCTAGGTTGCTTATGTTGTGTTTGGGTAATTGTGTGAACCAATCCGAGGCAGGGCCTACGAATGTGGTTATGAATGTCCTAAGCAACAATGCGTCATTATCTTGGATGCCGAAGCATTGGCTTAGAAATCTTGTGACATGTTCTTGTGCGTCCTCTTCACCTTTAAAGACTGCCAATTGAGGCAGCTTGAAATGTTCGGGGTAAAGAGGTGTGGGCACTGAGGGATGCACCGGATGACTACGGAGTTGACGTAATGTGGGTTTTTGATGCCCAGAAGCTTTTGTCTCCACAGACTCTAAACGCTCTAATAGCGCTTTGTATGCATCGGAAGATTTTATTTCTTCCTCTTTTGTTTGCTCCCGTTGTGAGTTATGGGAGGCTGGAGGCCTATGGGGGGGTGGCCGAGTGGCAGCCCTCCCGCCTTGATGGGGCGTTTCGGCCCGTTCTATTTCTGGTTCATACTCCTCATAAAATTCTTGAGGAGTCTCTGGGCGAGGCCTATGACCCTGATCGAGTCCCCGTTGAGGGTACCCATCATTGTTTCGGGGAGTAGCCTCCCTCTCGGGTCTATAAGGTCTCGGAGGCAAAGCTTGACGAGGTCGTGGAGACCTGTCCTGCACCAACGGATTATGCCTCTCATATTGTTCGGCTCTTTGGGTGCGAGGGGTTGGCACCCTCTCAGGTAGTTTATAGCGTAACTCATCCACTTCGCGCTGCATGCGCTCTTTATTCAGGCGGCATAAGTACTCTAACTCCTGATGACCTTGCTCAAGCTGCGAGATTCGGGCTTGGCGAGCGGCATGTCTGGCGACTGTCGGGTCAACTTGGTCTGCCCTCTTTTGCTCAGGAGGCTTAAATGTTTTTCCTATGTGTTTGCCTTGATCTTGATGATCTAAAATTTCAATGGGTTGCTTCCCTCTATCGAGGTAGGCGACATTTACTTGAGGCTCTGGCCTCGATGTATGATCATGATACCTAGCAGGTGCGGAAACGCAAGGTTCCCACGCTATTTGTTGTCCTCGAGGAATGCGGTGGCTTTCCTCGTACTCCCTTTCATGGGTTTGAAAGGGGCGGGCGGAGTTGGCTCGCCCTGTGTAAAGAGCCCTGCGCTCTGGATTTTGTCTTTCTGTTCGAATGTGAGGCAAGGAAGAAGTAGCGTATTCACGCTGTCTCTCCTCATGGACACTATGCCTCTCTAGCGCTTCATCGCGCTGCGGCCACTCAGATCTAGCCTCAAGAGGCGGTTGTCTACTTACATTGAGATCTACATGTAAAGCATCTTCCCGAAAGGGGCTGTGTTGAATGGGCATACCCCAATGAGGAGGGTCCCAATAGTTCCTTTTTGATGTGGCCTGATGTGGACTTTCTTGTAGGCCAGACCGCCAAGGCGGTATGGCCAAGTCCTCAGGGCTAAAGCGAAGGCGACCAGCGCCCTCTCTTTGTGCACCTTCCACAGCGTCCGCCCTTGATTGGGCTTGGCTACGGGTGTACACCATTGTGGTGCTTCTCTACTAGCTAAGCAGATTTTTATCTCGTTTATGATGATTTTTCTTTTTGTTTACACTAAGCAGAAATGAACACACACATACACAAAATCAGTGATTATCTCTTTTAAGGATTAATAGTGTGTCCTAAACTGGTTTAGTGCATTTTGATGTTTTGTTTTGTTTTTGCAAGTTTGGAAGAACGTTTAAATGCATAATGTTGGCTCATATGACTCCCATAAATGGTCGCCCCTTCAATATACCATTTTCGGACCGATATACCAACCTCTCTATATACCCGCCCTTACGAGAGGGAAACTATAGGTACGTGAGAGCAGATGGTACATGGAACATAGGCGGTACGGAAGGGGGATTGTCCTGTTAATGACACCTACCATAGAAGACTTATCCTCGCGTGCATGGGAATCACCCCAGTGACACTCGGTCAGCTTTCGTCGGGATTTACGCCTAACAACAGTGACAATCGGGGAAATGGATGCAAAGCTAAGCCAAGGTGGTGATGAACCCACCGTTGGACTTGCTCAAGGGCTGGGGTCTTACGACCAGCTCCTTGGTTTAAAATGTGCCACGTGATGTGTGTGTGGTTTATTTTACTTAGAAAAATGAAACATGCAATCAACCACTATTTTCTTTAAGCACGCAAGAATTGACAAAAAAATGAAAGCAAAAAATCAAAAAAATGACAAAGACAGTTTGGAACTTTACCTCTTTTCTGCCCGGACTTGCTGTTTCTGATCTTCTATTCTAAAAATTCACAGGCAGGAATTCGTCCCTCTGTGAGACGAATTACAGAACAGAATTCGTCCCTGCCAGAGACGAATTTAAAATTCGTCTCAGGGTCAGACGAATTACAGTCAGATATTCGTCACAGTCAGAGACGAATAACAGTCTGCTTTAAAAACTTGTACCTATCAAGCACAAAAACACAAAAAGGATCAGTTATTTGATCTCAAAACCAGGGGACAGAGTCCCACCGTGATCGCCACTGAAAGCATGAGATTCCGGAAGTAAAAGGAAAACTATAGCTATGCAATATAAGACAAAATGTAACGCTTTAATCCTATGCGCAAAACAAAGAAAGGAGATAAATTGGAAATGAAAGAAAAGATGTAGGAAAGCACAACCCTCTTTATTCAAATTTCTTATCCTCGGTTACATAGACGTCTCCTCCCTTTTTAGGGGCTAGGAGCGTTAAATTGATCTTTGTTACAATTTGTGACTTAGTCTTCCTCCTTCCGCATGCCCACATGCAAAATGGATGGGCCAAAGTGTTGCCGCCGCTGATGTTGATAAATCCTCACTTCTTATTGCTCCTCCTGCAATCAAAGAAACAAACAAGGCGTTAGTAGCATCTGCTGCAAACATGAAACATTTATGCTTTGAAATCAATGAAGGATGTATGCCTAAGATTGTTAAAAACAGTGAATAAGAATGAACATAATCGACCTGCAAACCTGACAGAGGTCAGAAGACATTACCAGAGGGCCACTGCCATTGAAACAGTCGGCCAATCTGCCTTCACCTGGAATTCGTCCCTGGGTAGGACGAATTCTGTTGTTATTCGTCCCTGGGTGAGACGAATTCTACTGTGTTAGAACGCCGAGTTGCTGCCGCTCCAATGTCGAACCTCGGGACCTCCAAAACACCTACAAACAGAGGGGTTATGTAATTGGGGCCATTTTGGGATGACCCAGATGGTCGGATTCTCCCAATTTGGCCTCTATCCTCGAGAATTCGATGTCGCTACCTGCAAGTTAGAGGGACCACAAAGCGACAAAAAGCATGGTGAAATCTAATCAAAACATCATGGAAATGGAGCTATGAGTTAATTAAACAGAATAACATAAAATGCAACATGAACAAATAATCTAGAATGCTTTTAGAACAAAACTTAGAAAATGCGGGGGTGCCCAAGTGGGCCTCCCACCGTTGGCACTTGATTTCGGCGCCAATCCACTAGGGATGGGCCCAAAACCTCTTAGGATTGGGGTGTCGGCAAATTGGTGGTTTAAGGTGGTCAAATGTTGGATTTGGGTTGGATCCACGCTTCCAAAAGCCACCCAATAACCTCCCTTGCGAAAGAGATTAGTGGATGTGAGAAGGTGAATCGAAAAGATGCAAATGTGGATGTTCAATTGGACAGCACTTCGTTGCTTGAAATCGCCTCCAATCTGTCTTCTTTTGGGTGGGAAAGTCCACCATTTTATAGACCCATGGGGTCTCTTTGGAGGGGCATGCAGGGATGCCATGTGGCGGCCATGCCTTCCCAAGAGGGAGGAGACTCCTCCCTGACTTGGGCTTCCATGACCGCCCTTGTGACAGTCCATCAACTGCCAACCTACCCACCTACACGCACATGCATGGCAGGAGGCAATAATTGATTGTCCTTGGCTGCCACTTGGCGGCATTTTTCTTTTTGCCCGTTAAACCTGGAATTCGTCCCGACCAGAGACGATTTCAGAATTTGTCCCTGGGTGAGACGAATCCCAGTTAGTATTCATCCCTGGGTGAGACGAATCTTGGACAAAGTGCCTAAATGTGCCAAATTGCTTCTTGACCTTACAAAATTGCTATGAAAGTGGTTAGGACCACTTGTTTGACCTTTGAGGGCTGCCCTAGGGGCTGTGTTTGTCAAAGTGATCAGTGTTTGCAGTCACATAATCGGATTGGTGCTGTTTTGGTGTCTACACTTTGTAATTTGTTACTGAGAACAAATGTTGAAAGCTTTGATGAGCACGTGAGAACACTAGGCATAAATACAGTCTTTTCACAGTTGCAAAACGCGGTTATTGCACAACAAAGAAATCCTGATCTAGGATACGAAGCAGATTCAGAAGATAACTCCTTTGGGAGCAGATTTGAACAAACCGACATAGTGGAGATTGCTCCACAAGGATCTGAATATACTCATTATTGTAATTCATTTGAAATCCTACAATCTCCTTCTCCTGAAATTATATTGATCAGTGACGACGATGAACAAGTCGTTGACAATTTTGTAATTGTTGAATCACAACAACAAGAGTGAGTTGTTTATGATTGTAAATCAAGCAAGGCTTGATAGTTTGTAAATTCTTTTTGAAATAAGACTATATAAGAAAGGTTTCTTGTTTTAGTAGATAATAATGGGATCAAATAACAATCTACCAATTCCCAAATTCATTGGGGATAATTATGAGTCTTGGTCCATCAAAATGAGGACATTACTCATAGGAAAAGGACTATGGGATAGTATTGAAGACGGTTACACTGCTCCAACAGATTGGACTACTTTGAGTGCAACCGAAAAGAAGATCTTCAAAGATGCACAAAAAAATAACTCTTTTGCCTTATACCATCTTCAAGCGGCATTAGATCCAAGTATCTTTCCTAGAATTTCATCTTACTTAACTGCTACAGATGCATGGAATGCCTTGAAAGAAGGATTCCAAGGAAGTGATAAAGTGAAGCAAGTCGGGCTTCGAGACCTTAAAAAGAGATTTTGAAAATCTCGGAATGAAGGAAAATGAAAGAGTCGGTGACTACGTGTACGAGTCAAAGCAGTAGTTGATATGATGCAAACTTTAGGTGATGACATAAAAGTTGAAACAATTGTGAAGAAAGTGTTGAGAACACTTCTTCCTAAGTGGAATCACATTGCCATCATAATTGAAGAATCAAAAGACCTTTCTACTCTTACATTTGATAGTTTGATTGGATCATTAACATCACATGAAGAGAGACTTCAAGGAGCACCTTCAACAAGCTATGGATATGAAGACAAAGCCTTCACTTCGAACGAAGTTGCAAGACGCAGACAAGGAAGAGGTCGAGGCAGAGGACAACAACAAATATGCAAAGGCCAAAGCAACTCCTACAAAGGAGTAAATCAAAATAGAGGTGGAAATCAAAACAGAGGAGCCAATCAGAACCAAAGCGGCAATGCAGGTCGTGGAAATCAAGGACGAGGAAGTAACAAGACTAAAACAACTTGTTTCAATTGTGGGAAACAAGGAAACTTCGCTCGTGACTGCTGGTCAAAGACTTCAAAAGATCAAACCAGTCAATATGGCTCATTCTACAGAGAAGAAGAAGGTCCATCAAATATTTTTCTCTCTTATGGACAGTCGGATCAAAATATTAAAGATACATGGATTTTGGATACTGGTTGCTCCAACCACATGAGTGGCAAAGAAAATCTCTTTGCTACATTAGATTCAAATTACAAATCCCATGTTAAGTTAGGGGATAATAAATCTTTTCAAGTTGAAGGCATTTGAGCTATGGAAGTTCCAACAAAAGAAGGCCTTAAAAAAGTGAATGACATATACTATACTCCAAATCTACAACACAATTTGTTAAGTGTTGGCCAAATGATGGAGAAGCATTACAAATTAGTTTTTAATGAAAGAAAATGTACAATCCTTGATAAAAACAATTGTAACAGAGTCATCACAGAAGTACCTATGACAAAGAATAGGTTATTCCCTCTAAAATTTGGTGAGCCAGGGGGGAGCTCAACTTGCAAACATTGCTATTACAAATCCAAGTGAATTGTGGCACTTGAGATATGGTCACCTCAATTCCGCTAGCTTGAAAATGTTAACATCACAAGCTATGGTGACGAGGACTACCAAAAATTCCAGAACATAAGAAGGTATGCGAAGCATGTGCTTTGGGAAAGCACTCCAGAACAAAGTTTCCAAGAGGCCAAGCGTGGAGAGCAAGCTATCCTCTTTAGCTAGTACATTCGAACATCTATGGTCCAATGCAAACAAAAAGCCTTGGAAACAATTCTTATTTTCTAACATTCATAGATGATTATTCTAGAATGTCTCTGGATCTATTTTTGAAACACAAAGATGAAGCATTTGATTGCTTCATAGACTTCAGAAATAATGTAGAAAAGCAATGTGACTACTATGTCAAATGTCTTCACACTGATAGAGGAGGAGAGTACTCCTCAAATGAATTTTTAAATTATTGTAAGCAAAATGGGATAAAAGGCGGTTCACCCTTGCCTATACCCCACGACGAACGGTGTGGCCGAGAGAAAGAACCGCACCCTTGTTGAAATGGCATGAACAATGCTTCAGACAAAGCATCTAACATACAACTATTGGGCGGATGCAGTGAGAACTAGTGCATATATTCTAAATAGAAGTCCGACTTCTAGTTTAGATGGTATCACTCCTTATGAAGGATGGTACGGTAAGAAACCAAATGTCAAACATTTTTGAGTATTTGGTTCTTTAGATTATGCACACATTCCTGAGGAGAAGAGAAAGAAGCTTGATCCCAAGAGTCAAGCATGTATTTTTGTAGGGTATTATGAATCAACCAAAGGGTATAGATTGTACAATACCAAGAAACATAAAATAATTATCTCCAAGGATGTAATTTTTGATGAAGGGGGAGAATGGGGTCATAAAAAATTTGTTGATATTGACTCTAATTTGAAAAGTTCCACATTTGTACAACCCAAGAAAAGTAGTGGAAAAAGTTCCCCTCCACAAAGTCCACATCAGGAATCTTCATCAAGTACATCAAGTGGTACACCAAGTCCAAGAGGGACTTCTTTGTTGGCACCCCCAAATTCTCCGAAACAATTTCATAGATCTGTAAGCGCTCCAATTCCGATGGATATTGATCCAGTTTCTCAAAGGAAAGAGACAAATAAAGGAAAGCGCATACTACAGAGTCATCCATATTCTCAAATGTTGGATAGGAATTTCCAACAATGATACACTAGGAGTCAAACTAGTGAGATGGACGAAATTTTGTCAAGACTTGAAAATATTCAAATTTCAGGAGATGATGAGTCTCAGGAACCAAGGGGTGATGTTGTCAATTATGCTTTGTTGGCTGCTGCATAGCTAGAACCATCTAGCTATGAAAAATCATGTACTGAAAGTATATGGCAAGATGTCATGGAAGAGGAAATATCCTCAATTAAAAAGAATGATACTTGGGAGCTTGTGAAGCTTCCCAAGGGAAAAAAATGTGTTGGATGTAAATGGGTCTATAAGACCAAATTCAATGCTGATGGAAGCATTGAAAGGCACAAGGCAATATTAGTAGCTAAGGTTTTTACTCAGAAATATGGAATAGATTATGAGGAAACCTTTGCTCCAGTTGCTCGACAAGAAACAATCGAAATGTTCTTTCCTTGGCAGCCCATAAAGGATGGAACATTCAACACATGGATGTGAAAAGTGCATTTTTAAATGGATACCTGACAAGAAGAGGTGTATGTTCAACAACCTCAAGGTTTCCAAGAGCAAGGAAAAGAGAACCTTGTTTATAAATTGAAAAAAGCACTTTATGGCCTCAAGCAAGCACCACGAGCGTGGTACTCACGAATTGATGGCTATTTCAGCAAGTATGGTTTCACAAAAAGCAAGAGTGAACCAACTCTATACTACGTGAAGAATGGAGTAGATATCCTCATAGTTTGTTTATATGTGGATGATCTAATATTTATGGGTAGTAATAATAAAATGAATATGGAGTTCAAAAACTCCATGATGAATCAGTTTGAGATGAAGGATCTCTCAGATTAATGAGATACTTCCTAGGAATGGAAGTACATCAATAAAAGAATGGGATCTTCATATGTCAACATAAATATGCTCGTGACATGATTCAAAAATTTGCTATGCAAAAGTGCAAATCATTTGCAACACCAACAGGACATGGAATCCAGCTAAGCAAAGATGATGGAGCACCAAAAGTTGACATGACCAATTTCAGAAGCATGGTTGGGAGTTTAATGTTTCTCACCAACACTAGGCCAGATATACAGTATGTTGGTTCTCTAGTATCAAGGTTTATGGCATGCCCATTCGAGCTGCATCTTCAAGCAACCTAATGAATTTTACGATATGTAAAAGGTACATTGGATTTTGGAATCCATTACCACAAGTCTAACTCTGTGAAGTTAGTTGGTTATAGTGACAGCGATTGGGGCAGTAATATAGATGACAGTAAATCTACATCAGGGAACTATTTTAGTCTAGGTTCAGGACTAATAACTTGGAATTCCAAGAAGCAATTTGTTGTAGCATTATCATCTATAGAAGCTGAGTATATAGCCATTACCCATGCTAGTACTCAAATCCTCTGGTTGAGGAAAATCCTTGAAGAGATTGGCAAAAAAAAATTGGTCCAACCAAACTGAATTGTGATAATATTAGTGCCATACAGTTGGCATATAATTCGATCCACCACAAAAGGTCAAAATATTTTGATATGAAGTATCACTTCATAAGAGATATGGTGGAACAGCAGATAGTTGAGCTTCAATATTGCAGCACTTTGGATAATCTAGCAGACATCTTCACCAAAGGCATGGCTAAAGCTCAATTTATAAAGCTGAGAGACTGTATAGTCAGTCCTCTCAACTTTAAGGGGGAGAATGTTGGAAAATTACCATTGGTAAAAGGTTAAAAAGGTATTTTACCTTGGGTAAGTTTACTTACATTTTACCTTACCTGGACGGCAGTTGGACGGTAGCATCTTTGGGCGGCAAGAGAATTTTATCTTAATTTCTTCTCCCTTAATTTCTCCTATTCCCCCCTTTTATCTAGTATGGTTATTTTATGTTTATTTAAACTTTGTAACCTTATGTTAATGGTTAATGCAATATTTGCCTTTGTATCAATTGCTCACCTCCCACACTCTGTCCCTGCTCCTACGACTGCCGCCACAACGTTGTGTAACCTATATCCTTATCGACCATCTCTGCCCGAGTCATCCATGGTAACCCCACCAACCTCTCCACTGCTATGTGTTGCCAAGCCCAACTCTGCAATAGATATCTGTAGCCAATCCCCTTTTGCCTCTGGCAATGAACCTCATACAGCTCATCGTAGAGTTGTGCCAGTAGTGTTTGTCCCCACCTCATGACCAAGGGCTCCTATGTCGAACACTCCACCAGTCGACAAACCACATCCATTAGGTTTCATCGCACCTGACGAGTCAGGTAGTAGCATGTTGGAAATGAGGCCCATAAGTACTGTGTGCCTCACTCCCAACACCCCCTTCTCTAGCCACCATCGAACTAGAATCCCACCAATCTGGTAGTAGCCCTCTACCCTATCCACTGGGCTATCCACACCCACCTCCTCTTTATGCCTGAAGCAGCGTGTCAGCACTGTTGTCCGCTGATCACGCAGTGTCATCTTGATCGGCAATCCATCTATCAAAATTCGTAGAATCTGATAGACATCCTCCAAGGTCACTGTCATCTTGCCTATTGGGAGATGGAAGGTGTTGGTCCAGGGATCCCACAAGTTGATCAGGGCCATCATATGGGCCCGATCCCCGACCACAAGCTCTAGTTTAGTCACCTACTTGAGCCCAAGGGCATCAAGCCACTCCCAGTCAGCCATAGTTAGTGCCTCTTGCGCTTCAGTAAAAACAGTGGGCACACGGTATCGGCTCTTCACAACCTACAAAAGAAAACAACACAAAAACATTAAAATCATGAAAAATTGTACAGCAGTAACATGAATATACAACAATGCATAAAACAATCTACAGCTAAAAACAACAAAAATTCAACATATTCACAGTTTGTCAGTCTTAGGGTTTCTGTACTCTAAGTTTAAAACTGATAGATAAAATAAAAAACAAAAAACAATTCTCAAATACAGTTTGTCAGTCTTAGGGTTTCTGTACTCTATGTTTAAAACTGACAGACAAAATAAAAAACAAAAAACAATTTTCAAATACAATTTGTTAGTCTTAGGGTTTCTATACTCTAAGTTTAAAACTGACAGACAAAATAAAAAACAAAAAAACAATTTTCAAATACAGTTTGTCAGTCTTAGGGTTTCTGTACTCTAAGTTTAAAACTGACAAACAAAGGGAAAACAAACAAAACAAAATTAACGTGACAGTTTTTTACCTAGGGTTTTCAATCAAGTTTTAAAAACTGATAAATCTAGCCGAAAAACTAGGGTTTCGCGGTCAGTGTATCCTAGGGTTTTCGTGTAACACAAACATCACACAATACAAAAATTTTCTTTTACCTAAGGTTTACCTTACTCTAAAAAGAAAAACAAATTTTTAAACCATGTTTTGAACTAAGTTTTTACGTTCAGTTTTTACGATCTTTGGTAAAATAGGGTTCAGTGAAATTTTCAGTTACATTTTAAACCAAGGTGTAAAATAACTTTTGATCTTTGTTTACCTAGGGTTTTACTTAAGTTTTCATGAAGCCATAAAACAACAACTCACGCACAGTGACATACATTTAATTAAGGCTTTCATTTTGAACAAACAAAAGGAACCATAAATAAAAGTGCGGTATTAAAAATTGTCACAACGCAGGCAATAACGAGGAGGATCACTTACCGGTATCGCTTCGGCTCTGCCACTCGATCCGGTGCATGAAATCATAGTGTCAGGGTAAATTCGATAGCACTTTGCGTTGTAGAATTGAACCCCTCCTCAGAGCTCCAAATCGCTAGAAAAAAAACAAATGCAAATGAGCCTAAAACTCAGTTTTGGCCCTTAAATAGACCTTTTTGAGCCTGTAATCATTCCTCCCTGGGATGAGTGCTCTAGTTAGCACCCGTCCCACCTTGGGATGATTACTAAGCTAGTATTCGTCCCACCCAGGGATGAATACAGGGCACAAATGTCAAAAATAGCAAAAAAATGAACAAAATGGCCCAAAAACAAACAATAAACTTGCCCGATGCGAGTGCTTTTGCACCTGACATTTCGAGCATGCAAAACAGACATCGGGGTTACAAATCATCACTATCCTATTCCCTAATAAGGCTACCATAGCCGGACTGCTCCATGGGAAGACGGATTGTCGAGAATTTCATCCCCAAATGGCATCACCAAAAGGGTTAAAACCCAACCAAAAATAGCAATAACATTGCCGAACGAAGGCGCCTCTGCGCTTGACATTCGTTGCATCCAAAACTGATGCTGGGGTCACAAATTGTCACTATCCTATTCCCTAAGAAGGCTACCATAGCCGGACCGCTCCACGGGAAGATGGATTTGTGCCAATTTTGGCTCCAAAAAGTGTCACAAAAAGGGTTCACGCCCACCAAAAATAGGGCTAAATGTCGGAAAACTGCACACACATTCAATGATACAACATCTGAAAAGCACCCTTACACAAGTCATCTTGGGTCAAGCGACTCGTCGCTTTTCTCATGCAGGTCATTCCCTCATCTATTCGTCGCTTGAGGGGGTAGTCACACTTAGTCACCAATCAACAAAGACACACCCAATCAAGGAAATGGCATGCATTCAAATAATCATTGATAAAGACAATCACGCCCCTACTTGGGGCAGCAAACAAGCAATAATCACAAGCTAATCAAACACTTGGCATTCATGAATCATGAACTCAAGGTTCCCACAGACAAAAGGTTGTGCCCTTTGCCTATTCATGACTGATCAATGTCCAAGATCAAGTAACACCTCATCGAACAAGGTTAACACTTGAATTGAGTTCCTTCGCTCTTCAGAAGCAAGGATTCAAGAATGCATGCCATTTCCATACTTGTGGCATCAAAATTTGGTTAGGTTACTCAGAAACCCTAATCATTAGTGCTTTGGTTATCTATTTACTCGGCAATGTGCCATTCATAGTGCTTCCTAAAAAGGGACATCTGTAGACACCAAAATAGTACCAATCCGATTATGTGACTGCAAACACTGATCGCATTGACACACATCCCCAAGGGCAGCCCCTAGAGGTTAAATAGTGGTCCTAACCACTCTCATAGCAATTTTGGAAGGTTAGGAGTCAATTTGGCACCTTCAGGCACTCTGCTCCATACTCGTTCCACCCAAGGACAATTACAAATTGGTATTCGCCCCACCCAGGGACGAATAGCAGTATTCGCTTTAGGGTAGGGCGAATAGCAGGTTTGATGGGTAAAAAGTCAAATCTTGACAAATGGTAGCTCAAATCTACAATTTAATTCTTCCCTCATCGCATGGGAGTGTGAGTGAGCGTTTTTGAGCGTTCGAGGCAGTTACAAGGGCAGTCATGAAGCCCCTAATCAGGTAGGAATCTTCCCTCCCCTGGAGAGGCATGATTGCCAAGTGGCACCTCTACATGCTCATCCAAAGAGACCATCAGGTCTATAAAATGGTGAGTCTTCTCACCCCAAAATATACAAAGAAGGAGCATTTTGGAGCAACAAAGTGCTATCATTTTACTTTCACACCCACACCCTTTGAGTTGTGTCTTTCACATCCTTGATCTCTTTTGGAAAGGAGGTCATAGGGTGGTTATTGGAAGCACAAATATGGAACCAAAACCCAAAATTTTGCCACAATATCCCTTCAAATTTGCTGAAAATACCCCACAAGAGGTTTTGGACCCATCCCAAGTGGATTGGTACCGAAATCGGGCCCCAAACGGTGGGCGGTCTGCCCCCGGGCGCCCCCCCCACACTACTACAGTCCTAATCACCCCGCTTTAGAGGGATTGGAAATATATGGTGGATTTCCTTTCTGTAATTTTCGCATTCAATTCTATGTTGCTTAGATAGGTTGCCATTTAAATTTCACCTTGTTTTGAACAATTTTGATCATGTTTCTATCTTCGCTCGCATTTACTAACTTACAGGTAACCCCCATCAAATTCCCATTTATGGAGGCCTAATTAGGGAAATATGACCATCTGGGTCTTCCCAAAAAACCCCCAATTAGCTAATCCTAACTTTGCAGGTGATTTGGAGCTCCCGAGATGTGACATTTGGGACAGTGCCTTTCGATGTTTTTATTGCAGGTCTATTCGTCCCGCCCCAGAGTGAATTCAAATATGTGAGGAATTTCCTGATTGTTCCATTTGCAGTGTTTTATTTGTGAGGTCTTTATGCCCCTATAAAATTTTTAGATCATTTGGATATATTTTAGTTATCGTTTTATTTATATCTTGCATGCATTAATCGAAGGCGTAGGGATTGCATGTTTTATTTCATCCGTAGGTGCTACTAACTGTTTCTTGTTTCTTTGAACATAGGATATGGACCTTAGAGGATCATAAAGGAGCCTAGACTCATCAACGCAAGTGATGGTGACATTTGGTCCACCCATTTTACATGTGGGCACGTGGAAGAAGGAATAGCATCAATGGGTGTAACAAAAACGCTTATTTAACGCTCCTAGCCCTTAGAAGGGGAGGAGACGCATTGTAACTGAGTTCTAAAACATATCAATAAAAAATGGCTGTCTTCCTTATTGTCTTTCTTTTTCAATTCGATTTGTTCATTCTTTCCCTCTTTTCATGCGCTTTCAATTCATAGGATTTAGCATTAAGTTTAGTTCGGTTTGCATCGCACTTGGAGTTTCCTTTTTTCTTCTGTATCCTCGTGCTTTCAGATATATATATTAGGTTGGTCATCCATATCAAATCATCCAAGAAGAATAATAATAAGCATAGATTCTAATGAGGGAGCCCCCTATAGTGGCAAATCAATTACAAGGGAGCCCCCTTTGAGTGGCCTGCGATTACATTTACATTAATTTGTTAATAATTTTATAGTAAGACCTTGGGGTCTTACCATTTGGTATCAGAGCCATGTGGGACCCAGTCATGTGGGAATTACTCAAAGATATTCATCAAATCACTTCTGTACATGAGTATCAAACTCGGTTTGAGGATATCACCAAACACAACACAATATTGGATGAATCAATTCTCATAAGTGGCTTCATTAGGGGATTAAAAGAGGAAATTAGAATGGAGGTGACAAGGTTCAATCCCTATACAATGATGCAGACCTATGGATTGGCAAAATTAGCTGAAGATAAAATCAATGCACAACAACGATTAGGGAAACCACTTATGGAAAAATTGCCGACCACTTACATCGCTCCCAAACCTATGCATAATGGAAGGGCACAAAGCACTTACACAACCCCCAAATCTAATCGAACTTTATGAATTAAACATCTTAGCTTTGAGGAGATGAAAGAACGACGAGCAAAAGGACTCTGTGATAATTGTGATGAACAATTTGAACCCCACCATAAATGTGCTACACTAACATTGTATTTATTAAAGGAAGTTGATCCTTGTATATCCATAGAGCAAGCAGATGAGGTAGTTGTGTACGAAGCAACCAGTGCACCTACTCACCACAATGAAGACAATGAGGTCGATGTGCAAGAATTGATTGATGTACTAAGCAAGGATGAGGTAATCATACCCAAAGTGATCAATGCTAGCCAAACATACACTCTACAAGACCTACAAATACCTTCCTCACCAATAGTGTGTTCTTGCCATATGACCAAACCTATTCGGAACTAAAACATAGTGACTACACACTCCTTCTCCATTGGCTCTACCAAGGAACCAAAAAAGGATATGAAATCATTACCATCACTTTTGATGCATCATTCTAAAGTATTTGAGGAACCCCAAGGGTTGCCCTCCCATCGTCATCATGATTTTCCTAAGGAAGATTCTACTATTGTTCTTGGCAACCCCCCACTAATGCTTCATCCTTATCGATATCCCTGCCTACAAAAGGATGCCATTAAAAGAGTCCAAGAACTTACACAAATCCTTCTTGGAAAACAAAGGACAAAGCTTCTCAATTTGAGCTTTGAGGACAAAGCTCTTTTTAAAAAGGGTGGTATGTTAGGATCCTCAATCCTAACATTATTAGTTAGTATTATTAATCATTTAATTATTATATTATTAACTTATAAAGTGAACCATCACAACCCTTCATAACGTGAACCATCACATCTCTTCATACGTGAACCATCATGTCTCTTCACCAACGTAGATTTAGGGTAGATATATATATTAGGTTGGCCATCCATATCAAATCATCCAAGAAGAAGAATAATAAGCATAGATTCTAAGGAGGGAACCCCCTATAGTGGCAAAGCGATTACAAGGGAGCCCCCTTTGAATGGCCTGTGATTACATTTACATTAATTTGTTAAAAAAATTATAGTAAGACCTTGGGGTCTTCCCATAGAATATCTTCAAGAGTTTGATATTATTGGATTTGTAGCAATAATGAAATAAGTTTTAAATAACTCTTGGAAAATACGCAAGTCAACTCAGAAAATGGTAGTAGCTATGGTAACTTAGCAAGAAGCATTCACCACTTATTACTATAATTTGTGATTGACTCATTGTCATACTACTTCAACCTCATGAGGTCTATTAAAGTTACTTTTCACTTAGTGTTAAAGGCAAAACATTCCAGGAATGCATCCACAAATTATTCAAATCTATGGATATTATTCCTTGGGAGTTTATTGTACCACTCTACAGCTGGGCCAAAGAGAGTAATCAATAATTGTCCTCAGAAGTAAGGCATCGTTATCCTGGATATTGAAGCATTGGTTCATGAACCTAGTGGTATGCTCCTATGCATCTTCCTCTCCTTTGAATATATCCAGCTTAGGAATTTTGAAATACTATGGGTATGGAGGGGAAGGTATTGATGGGTGAAGCAGTTGATTATGAAGCTATCTCAAATTGGGCTTTTGAAGCCCAGATCCAGTGGTCTTTTTTTCTATTTTTCCATGTATTCCAACAATGTTTTATACATATCAAAGGATTTGATCTCCTCTTATTTACTTTGGCCCTATGGAGAGGGTGAGGAATGTTAATAATATAGCATGGCAACCATACCTCCATAAGGTACTTCTAAGTATTCCTCTTCTGGTTCCAAATCATCATAGGCTCCATAAGGTGTTTCCTACATTGTCCTATGAGGAACAAACACATGTGAAAGGTGATCTATGTTTTTCCTAGGAGGCAAGTCCTGATTAGGCCTAGGAGGTCGAGGAGGAAACATTTGATTAGGTCTAGGAAGCCTGTTTTTATTAAAAGTAGGTTGCCTCTAATGAACCCATTGTCTATGAGTACTTGGGGTAGGGACCCTGTTACATAAGGTCTCTTGAATTTACTATTCAATTCTTTTCTTTTCTAACTGATGTTGGCGGTCCAAACGTTGTTTATCTAGCTAAAGCTAATTGAATTGAGCTTAGCGATCAACATATATTTTAATAACTTGATTTATCTAATCAATTTTATTAGGTCTATTAGCCTTAGCACTATTTCTATGGTACCTATCATGTTCAAGAGTATCTAAAAGATCAACTACGAGCTTCCCTCAATTGAGATAGGTTATGTTCACTTGAGTTTCAATCCTAAATATATGTTCTTTATACTCAACTAGTGTAGAAGCACATCGTGGTTGCATGGAATAATGAGACTGAGGATAATTACGATTCTCCTTGGGTCTTCCTTCATAGATAAGGAAGGGAAGGGCAAAATTTTCTCACCCAAGGTGATGAGTATCATACTCATCTTGGTATTTATATTGTTGAGACCTATTAGGGTGATTTAAGGGTGTAGTGTGATCATTTGGCCCTACCCATGGTGAATAATCTTGATATTGCATGTAGGTGTGCAAGGTAGACCGAGTAGGCACGCGAATGTGTGGTATCACTATTTTTTTGTGCCTAAATGTGTAGTTTATGTTCTTCAAAGGTGTGTAAACTGTCTATATCTAAAAAGTATATTTCCTGATTAGGACCAAAACCTATAGGGATATTTTGCATAGGGATCCCTTGTAGGTTAGGTTCCTGATTTGATATTCTAGAACTTGAGTGAGTAGGAGGCCTCCAAGGAGGTATAACCATATCCTTAGGGTCAAATCAGAGACGGTCTACGTCTCCTTACCTACTCTTTGTAATATCATCCCTTGAATGGGCTTGGATGCGGGTGCATACCATATCTACTTTGCTCTAACCCTATGTGATTATCTCTTTTACAAATTTTAATGATGAAACACACAATAATACAAGTGTTTATCTCTTTTAAATATTTTATGTGTTTCCTAAAACTGTTTGGTGTGTTTTTAATTTGTTGTTTTGCAAAGAGATCTCTTTTCACGTGTTTGAATATTGTTGATGTAATTTTCAATTTGTTTAAATTATTTCACATATATACTCATAGCTCAATAACTGACAATAAAATTTTGATCACGTAAACCAACCAAAGTATGGAGATGAATCCAATACCTGATCAGGAAGTACAGGTCCTACCAATCCTCACCCATATTGACCGTGGTAGCGATACATCCTCTGAAGATGAATGCATGCTATTTTCCATAGTTAAGATGGTTCTTGGAACCATCTTTGGCTAAAATAAATAGTTTTTGTATTATGCAAGCCAACGGGTGGAGATGAAGCACACCATCATTGGTATCTATAATTGGTTGGAGATGAAGTTCCAACTCACTAATATTTAAATGTGACGTTGTGTGTGTGGTTCCTTTTATGCTTAAATAAAGTAAAACAAAATAGTACTCAATCATATTTCACTAAATACAAAAGAGCATTTCACTTTCAGAAGTATTGAATGAATAATGGAACCTACAAAAATTCTTACCATATATGGCAACCTAATCGTTAGGTAGGTCACAATCAGTCAAACCATCCAAATGCATACTTAATTTGTTCTTTTCCTGTTTTTCTTTTCTTTTTGTTGTTTTTAATCAAAAGCAAAATCTACTCTTCAAAAAACAAGGAAAAGACATAAAAAAAAACTAAATTTAACCTTCTATAAATAGTAATAATGCAAAGTGAAGGTTTAGATACTTATCTTGAAAGCCTAATATGTTGTTGTTCCTATCAATTTGAGCTACAAACACCCTATTTTGTGGCCATCCCAGGGTGGGACGACTAAAAATTTGGGGGCCGTCCCTTGGTGGGATAGATGCTATGGTCGTCCCTAAGTGTTCCAATTAAGAAATTAGAGATCATTTCAGGCTAGAACAACCAAAACCTACAGTATTTAAAAGATAAAAATAGGGTCAAAACTTACAAAAATAAAATAGATAGGGGTCTCACTGTGATTTCCATTGTAAAGTAAAAACAATGACACACCTAGCAAAGGGAAATGAAATGCACCTATCTATTTAAGCATTCAAAAGTGACATTAAAGTAAGCATGATGACAAATAAGTGAAATAAATGGGGAGTTATCTTTATATTAATATATTTACCAAATGCATGGTTACAAAACATCCCCTTGAGGGCTCTTAATTGATACAATTTATTACAATGTTCAAAGGATCTAATCCTTTTAGAAACTCAAGGTGTGCTTTAAGTGTCTTCCTCGCACTCACGAATTGAAGATCAGGATTTTTCTATCGCTATAATGATATATCTATATTTGAACTCGTAGCTTCTTCCTTGCATGTTGGAATACCTATATCTAAACACAAAGAAATTAGATTAGTTAATAACATATGTAAATTACAATGAAATCATAAAGATGCATGCAATATTAAATACAAAGGTGAAATAGGTGGTACAAAACTATTTCAAATCATACCAAAACTTAGCATAATACATATTATTTACTTTAAATATCATCCATACTAAAATTATAGTGAAATTGTATGCAAAATCCATGGTCATCCCTAGGTGTTCCAATTGGGACTATTAGAATGAAAGATCTAATTGATGATTCAAAACTACTCCAAATCTCACCAAATTCTAATATGATGCATATAAACTACTCTAGAAATGATATACATGGATATTGGCATAAAATTATGTGTAGATTCATATACATCCTTGGGTTCTCCAATTGGGACTATTAACCATCCCAGGTGGGGATGACCAACAAACCTGGTGGTTTTTACCACCAATTCCTCTGGGATATGGTTCAAACTACTCCTAGGGATGATATCATTATATTTAGTGATCTAATTCAAATAAATAGATGGGTTTTGGAATGGATTTGCATATTTTGGGATCACTCGTAAATATTCTTTGATGGATGGATATTTCAAGGGTAAATACACAGGTAAAAGGGGAGAGTGAATCTTGGCAGCACTTCATTGCAAATTATTGCAAAGACCTCTCTCTAAAATTGGGTGGAATAACTCCAATTTATAGCCCAAGAAGACCATAATATCAAATAGGCAATATAGGGCATGCAAGGAGGGTGTTACCACTTGTTAAAACCCTTGTCATATGTTGGGTGGAAGAGGCCTCCAATTTGGGCCTCCAATTTATAGATTGTGATGGCTTTGATAGGCCTTCAATCTATCATAAGTCATTGGGTACGATAAGTCACAGAATTTGTCTTGCCTTTGACTTTTTTAGGGGCCTAGGCCATGGCCGTCCCACCTAGGGATGGTTTTCGGTATCCATATTTGGGTGGGACGGCCATGAACTATGGTCATCCTAAGGTGGGATAGCCATGGCTACATGGCCCAAAATTTCTCAAAATTGGGGTAAACCTTCCCAAAAGTGGTTAGGACCACTATTTAACCCTTGAGGGTTTCCCAATGGGGTCATATGATGTCGATAAGAGTGCATCATTTCATTCTAATCGGATTAAAATAATTTTAGTATCTATATCTCTATTATCATTATTCCTTGGAGAAATGTAGAAAATTCCTTAAATTTCTCCACATAATTTTGTTTAGTAAGCAATATTTGCTTAAATCCCTTTACAAATCCTTCCTATGATAGGTTAATAGCCTCAATTGTTTGACTATATTTACAAGTATTCCACCATTCTAATCCAATTTCTTGTAAATGGAGAGTGGCCCAACAGGTTTAGGTCATTGAAGAATAGTTTTTCATGGACAAATAGATCTCTAGCTCATTCAACTAAGATTCAGGTGAATCACCTCCATCATTTTTGATGAATTTAGAGGTCTTAACATTCTTCAAATCCTTGGCTAATTCTACCTCTATAAGAGCTCTAACCTCCTACTCATCTAAAGGAGGATTTCCTTCTTTTCTAACCTCAAGATTTGTATTCTAACTCACTATAGTTTCTAGCATATTTCTTTGTTGATCCATTTATTCTCTTTGCTTATTTATTTGTTCTTGTAAAAGTGAGACAATAGTATTGAGGTTCTCCACCTCTCTTCTAGAATTCCCTAAACTTTCTCCTAGGGGTCTAGCCTCAACACTATCCTACCTAGCCTATCTTGGTGGTATGGAAGATCCTCTTCTTCCTCTCCTTAAGTTTGGTGCCATATTTTCTTGGATAGACAAAAGTTCCTATGTTGGGTCACAATTCTCCTTCACATTGCCTCCTACCTACTAGTTAGCTACATCTTCTAAAGTACTAAAAATTAAATACTATCATCCACTGATAGTATTTTATGGATATTTTAATTCCACATAAAATGCCATCTCCCAAGTCATCCATCAAGTCAAAACCTCTTTAAGTCCTTTCTAGGGAAGCTTCTAGTCTTACGACCTAGAGCTCTGATACCAAATGTAACAACCTCATAAGATAATAAACTTGAGATAGATTTTTTTGAACTTAATAAGGTTCACAAAAGTATCCATGGAATACATATATTGACTAGACATACCCATATTTTGAGTCTATGACATTGTATATATCTCAAGTGGACAGGAGAGGCCAATATCCTATAGGTACTAGGATTTACCTCATATACTTTTATGGTATAGAGGATGCACTTTAAAAGGTCCCCCCATAATTTTAGCAATCTCCATGAATATAGATTTCTTGACCTTCGTATTAGAATTATCCCTTCTTAGTCCTTAGATATGGGAATGCCAATTCTTTCTTCCAACCATAAGTCAGTCTATGTTGGGTCCTTCAAGTGTAATACCTTAGTCTATTTTAACTACATCTCCACGGTGATACCTTAAACTTTATGCTTGTCTTCCTCATCTACACAATGGATCTCTAAGCATTAATCACTCCACATGATTATCTTCTCATGGACACAAGAAATAGATGTTGTTAACCTATAACAACCCAAGTTAAAAAGGAGATTTCTAGACAAGGATACTTTTAGAGCCCTTCCCAAAGAAACCCCCTTATCCCAAGATAACTTTCTCTCTCGTTCTAACTCTCTAAAAGCATTAAAATAAGAGCAACTCTAGAATGAAAGCAAAATATCATCTTATCTAAAGCTTACAATAAATCTAATGAAACCTTTAGATCAAAGCATTAAATCCAACATCATGGATAAAACCATAAAATCAATAATCAATGGCATCATGAAATCAAAGGTCTAGATTTACAAATGAATAGTCTTTGCTTCTATTACAATAAACCCTCTTTCACCAAGAGTGGTTTCCAACTAAATCCTTCACTGGATTCCAAGAATAATTGAAGAATTAACTTAGCATGATCTGACATCTTCTTCCTTTGGCCTCCATAGTAGTTTGATAGGAAGGTGGAGATCAAAACAACTCATTTATAGGTATGAATGCATTTCTATATTATTTATTGCATAACAACCACAAGTGAAAGAAGCTTATACTTATTTTCCAAAAATATTTTCCACAAATATTTTAAATCCCAAGCCTTGCATTCCTATGCAAATCAATTCAATAGCAACACTCAAGCAAAAGAATCCCATACTTATTTCCAAAATATTTTCAAATATTTAAATCCAAAGCCATACATTTCTAAGCACATCAATTCCATAAGCAAAAGAAGCCCATACTTATTTCCAAAATATTTTCCACAAATATTTTCTATCACTATTCAACCCATGCAATTCTATAAGATTCATTTCACTATAGCAACACATGCAAAAGAAGCCCATACTTCTAAATTATTTTCCACAAATAACTTCTATCATTTTATATATATATATATAGAAGCAATGGTTACAATCACGCATAGCTGGTAGGGTTCAAACTATCTAACAAATAACTTCTATCATTACTCAACCCATGTGTTAGTTCTCTTCATCAAATAAAGGAATAAACACTTGAATCAATCATTGAAGGATTACATCCATTGAATCCATCACTAGATCCAAAAAGCCTCTTAGTTTAATTTGAAACCAAATATTGGAAGATAACAATCATTAGTTTAATCCAAGAAAATAATTTGATCAAAGATTATATTTTCCCAAACAACTCATCCTTAGCCTAAGGTTGTCTCAAATAAATCCATTAGATTATTAATTTGACAATTAGTCTAAAGTAATTAATCAATCCATTTATTAATATAAATCTAACATTAGAAAAATCTATCTTTAATTAATCAATCCATTTGATTAATCTAACATTAGATTAGTCTTTATTTAATTAATCAATCCATTTGATTAATATGAATCTAACATTAGAAAAGTCTATCTTTAATTAATCGATCTATTTGATTAATTTAACATTAGATTAGTCATTCTCGAATTAATCAATCCATTTAATTTATATGAATCTAACATTAAAAAAAAATTATATTTTTAATTAATCAATCCATTTAATTAATATGAATCTAACATTTAAAAAATCTAACATAAATCAATCTATTTGATTAATCTAATGTAATGTAACATCAATTGATCAATTAATTAACATAACAACTAACATTAAATTTATCTAATCAATTGATTAATACAAATCTTACATTAGTCTAAAGATTAAACCTTTTAATCCATTCATTGAAAACCTACTAAACTATCCAAAATAACCCAAAAGTACAACCAAAAATTAAATATATCTCATCTATAAAAGAAACCAATCTAATCACACACACCAAGGGAGATTGATAAGGTAAAGTCTAACTTAGAAAAAAGAAGGCGATTATCACTCTTGCGCTTTACGTAAAGGAAAGCTCTGAGGAGCGCTATCACCACAAAGCTTAGATAAAGCCCCCCAAACCTTGGCGAAAGCATGCGTCAACCTTAAGTCTTAAGGGAAAAGACATAGAGGGCGCCATCCTCGCAGAAGATCCAACAACAACCTGAACCACAGAAACAACCTAACACAACAGGGACCAAACGCGACATCTCTTCCTCTCTAAACTTAGTCCCCACAAGCGTTGTGCTCTCGCTAACTCTTTCCTTCTCCTCGGCTCTTGTCTCCTTCATCGCCTTGCCTCTGCTTCCAAACTGGTGTCTACTATTAAAATCCTCCAAGGACCTTAAGCACCACATTCCTGTACCCACTCAACTGCAAGCTACTCCTACTCAGCTAAAAGAAACAAAAATAAAAATAAACATAAAAATAAAAAATTCTCTTATTCCATACATTAACAAATAATGATTATCTTAAAATGTGCCCATCTCCTGAAATCTTCCAACACCAAAGTGCCTACAGAGTTTTCCCAGGTTCCTGACGTGCAGTACCGAGTCCAACGCACATATCGGATGGCAATGCGTTTACCGTTTATGCTTTGCACGTTTGCAAAGGCGAATCCGCTGTCGTACCATTTTGATGCGTCGAATCCGTTGGAGTTTGTGAGGAGGTCATTGAGCGTGACATAGCAAGCACTGGCTTCGTCTGTAGAGAGAGCTCCTCCAGAATTTGACGATGTCTGGAATAGGGCAAAGCAAGTTGGAGCAAAAGCCAGTAGAAGCAACATAAGGAAATGTGGAGTTTATGAAGGGGAGGTAAAGAATTATAAAAACAACTTTAATCTATATTTATAAAAAAATATTAAGGACTAAGCAGGTACTATCAGACGATTGGCGCGTCCAACTGCTTCCTCATCCTTATCTACACTGTGTCCTACCCAGATTTTATTTTAAAGCCCTTACTCTGATATTTACTCTTTTATATATATATATTTAAGTAATGCGACGAACATTAATGCTGCCTGCAGGACCACTTTTGCAAGGGTACTGCTGATCATATTAGCTGTAAATGCAAAATAACCTCAAAGTGTGGTGACCAATTCTTCTATATAACCCAAAACAATATCTGATGTGGTCTCTATGAACTCTATTTCTCATCGTATCGCTGGGGACAGTGAACTCTATTTCTCATCGTATCGCTGGGGACAGTGAACTCTATTTCTCATCGTATCGCTGGGGACAGTGATGTTTTGACATGAACTTTTACATCCCCTTGCACGCAAGAGTCGCGTGGCCTTCCAATATATTTTATAGTTACTTTTCTTACCTAATTGTTTGTCAACATTACATTAAATCCCTTGTTCAATTTAATCAAATATTAATATTAATTGCTCACAAGTTGGTTATGGTTCTTAGTTTTTAACTTTTAGAGACCACCTTCAACTGTTAGAGTTGCCATTTATTATTAATAAATATTTTTTATATTTTTTAAGTTTAAATAGGTTTAAATCTTGTTAATGAATATATTTTAAGGTTTAAATAAGTTTAAATCTTGTTAATGAATATAGACATAAAGTTGGTTATATTTTTATATCCGTAGGACACCCATATAGTTAGAACTTTAAGTTTTTTTTCGGGAGACCCAAGTTTAAACCAACCTAGGGTGTGGTGTAGTTGAGGGTGAGTGAGTTTGTAAATAAAAAAATTAAATTGGTTATGGTTTTGAGTCGCATAGGGGGGCTAGTGGATTGGTAAGTGCTTGTTTGGCCAGGAGTGAGCTTGTATAAAAAAAATTGGTTAAGCACATGGCTAGTGGATTGGTAAGTGCTTGTTTGGACAGATATTTACCAAAAATACACTTAGGTTCAAATCTTGGGGGTAGCTTGTTTGCAAAGGTAGTAGTTTAACTTAAATTATTTGAGTGTGTATCATATTGATGATAATGATGGTACAAATTTCAAGTGGTCGGTTATCCTTTTCATGCCAGATCAACAATAACAAGGCAGAATAAGTTTGGTGGGAGCAGCCCCTATGGTTTGGGCCCTCAGCTTATCAATTACTAAAAATAGTGTGGTTGTGACCAAATCCCCTATTTAACCAAAAAATAAAAATTGGGTATAGTTCTTTTTAGGGAAATTATAATCTCACTTGTAACTAAAATGGACTTGTATCATGTAATATTGTATGGGTCTACAAGTAACTATTGTAAAATTTTATTTAACTATTATTTATTTATATAAATATTATGAGTTATGGTTATGCGGGTTATGGTTAACCTTATTAAATCTAACTTATAATTTACAATTTAAAGTCCACTTGTTATGTTATGTTGTTTTTGAATTGAAAATCAGCAACTATAATATTAAAATAAAAGAGTAATACAAAATAGCCCGAAGGCAAAGTACTTGAAATAATATCAAGACTAAGAGCCTACCAAACTACACAAAAGTCCTTAAAAAGACGCTAAATACATATATCACTAGTATTATACAAAATATCATATTTCTTTTGAAACTTATTTATACAATACTGGAATATGTTAAAATAAAAATCACCGAAGTGTCTGTATCCATCCAGAGGGTTTTTGTTCACACTATGATTATGTTCTTGGAAATTCTGAAGAAAGTGTTTGAAAATATCTTTAAAGCAAAGCACAGACTTGGCAGCCTGTAAAGAGATTTTGAAAATTGTGAGTCTCCTAAGAGACCCATTACGAATCATGTAAAAAGATTTTGAAAATTGTGAGTCTCCTAAGAGACCCATTAAGAATCCTCTAATTATCCTAAAAAATGTCCAAATTTCTAGCCAACCAAATATATCATAATAATAAATATACCTGAAAAATGTTCAGCTTTATGTTATGTTGTTTAGGTTATCATAATAATTGAGATTTAGTATTGATAATAAATACTTCTCAATCACTCCACTTATGTATCAAATTATTGTGATCCTTGTCCATGGAAAATGTAAGTATTATTTGTATTGTCCAAGGACATCCATCAATTATGTGTCTTTTGCTTTCTTTTTCATCCTTTTAATGGTTTTTATATAATATTTCTTATTATTTCTATACATTAGTGGAAATATATGTGAACTCCAACACCTTCACTTTTCATTCTTTATATATATATATATATATATATATATATATATATATATATATATATATATATATATATATATATATATATGCGCGCGCATAGAGATAGGGCTAGGTGGATTGGTAGTTGTCTGTTTGGCCAGATATTTACCAAGAAGAGATCTATGTTCAAACCTTGGGGATATATCTTTCGCAAAGGTAGTAGTATGATCTTAATCCTCTAGAGTGTACATCAAACTCATAACGATGATGCAACCCTTGTGGTTTGAACCCTGTACTTGGTAGTTACTAAAAATAGTGTGGATATAACCAACTCCCATATGTATCCAAAAACAAATTATATTTTTTTTTTTGAGTTTTTTTAAGGCTATTAAGATGCACTTTAGTCAATACCTCTTTCTCCTTTGGGAAATTGATTAACTTATTTTTAAAGATATAATCTTTAAAAATAAGTTAAATCTTTAAAGATATAATTCATGATCTCCTATCTTTAATATTTCTTGCCTAGGTGTTCTTGGAAGTTTGTTACAGCTATTATTTTAAGCAAGTTCATACAAATATTCTTTAGATGATTGAAATTAGGTGGCCCAACAATAAGAAAAAATAATTAAATAAGATGATATATGTTATAAAAGGAATAGTTATGCCTTCAAATGATATCTTATGTGAATATGAAAGATTAAGGTTGTCATCTTGACTTGTAAAAATATTTTTGAGATATGTACAGGAGTGCCTAATAATAATAGTGATGTCTATGGTCTAAGCTAAAGAAACTCTTGTGCATTAAGTATTTTTGCAACAATAAATTTTAAGTTACATTCATTTTTTTTTTTTTCTAATTCATATTTCCCTCATTAATTAAAAATAAGTTGGACATGACATGTTTCCTTCTTAAGATTTCATCTTGTTATAGTAGTTTGAAATATTTTCTCTTTACCTATAATACTTTTCAATTTACTCTATTTGTTAGCAAAGAAAACGTCTATTTGTTTATGCTATTATGGTTTTAGCATTCATTGATTGGCCCTTTACATAATGAAGAGTCGTCGTGAACGGTCTTCTTTGCTTCTTAAGATAATAGTTGACTAAATAAGCAGCAGAAGAAGTACCCTCTTTTCTTGGTTCTATAATACATGTAAAATCCTTTAAGCTTGTGATTTCAAACGTCCTTAAATTTAGGCATACAGAGACGCTGTATGTATTACTTTGGATAATTGATACGGCCAACATATAAAAAACGAAAAGTTAATCAAGGTGAAACTGTCAAAATCTGCGTCAACGTCTAAGACCCACTCATAGATAGACATTAATACCATTTAGATACAGACATAGCTATTATCATATCATAAGCTCATTTTCCTACTGTACTACTACAGTACTATTTTCAGGCCTTGGTGTTCGTAGCCCACGCTGGGCTAAGCTTATTGTTCTGAGTCTCACTACGGTATACAACCAAATTCCCATCGTCCTCCACAACCTAAGCGCTAAACTTGACGCACCCTTTTCCACAGCCCTGATTGATTGCCCACACCGGATTATTTTGGTTAACGTTATAGATCACCAAATTGGCATCCGATTGCAGACGCAGGAAGCAGGAGTTTCCACGCCCATTCGTATTACTGTGCCACAGCACTCTATTGGATTGCGTATCAGTTAACACAGGAGTTGTTCTGAAATATTGCAACACCAAAGTGCCTACAGAGTCTTCCCAGGTTCCTGCCGTGCAGTACTGAGTCCAACGCACATATCGGATGGCAATGCGTTTGCCCTTTATGCTCTGCACGTTTGCGGAGGCGAATCCACTGTTATACCATTGTGCTGCGTCGTATCCGTTGGGGTTTGCGAGGAGGTCATTGAGCGCGACATAGACAGCACTGGCTTCCTCTGCAGAGAAAGCTCCTCCAGAATTTGAGGATGTCTGGAATAGGGCAAAGCAAGTTGGAGCAAAAGCAAGTAGAAGCAACAGAACACTTGGAAACGCAGCCATGCACGCTTTGTGACTGATTAGAAGAAGCAAAGATTGGGCTGAGGCTGAAAGTGATTTATGCGTTGCTCTTCGCTTGGGTATATAGCATTACGCGAGACGAAGATGAATCAGCTTAGGTGACACGTATTGCTCTTACCCATGGTAATGAAATTCACGTTTCCATTCAACTTCGGTAGCACAACGTCAAGGTATTAATCGTTTTTGTTTTGGTTCTTGTTTGGTTTTTAAGAAAGATTTAAAGTTTAACCTATGAATATGTTTAATTGTACATAACAAAAAAATAGATACTGTCAGACGATTTTTCACATCGTGAGTATCCGATTCAAGATTGCTTCCTCATCCGTTTGTCAAGAATGTTTATTTTTTTATTTATTTTTTTGAAAAGTTTAAAATTTAACAGATATATATGTGTAATTGTGCATAACCAAAAAATGAGTAGGTACTGTCAGACGATTTTTCACATCGTGAGTGTCCGATTCAAGATTGCTTCCTCATCCTTATCTACAGTGTCCGCCAAGAATTTTTATTTTTTTATTTATTTGTTTTAAAGTTGGGTAGAGATTCCAATTTTAGAGAATTTTTAAAATAATTTATCAACGAATATTTTATTGTTATTAATAATTTTTTTATTATTATTATAATATTATTATAAAACTTTAACTCCTTTCAAAATTCAAAGCACCAATTTTAAAAGAAAATCCAATCCCTTTGAAGTTGGGTCTTAATAAACCTTATGTGGTATCCTTTACTGGACAACCTTACCCTGATACATAATTATATTTTTCCTTTTAAGATTTAGACTTTGAACCGATTTGAATAACCCACACACTATTAAATAAATCATGTGCAAGGGTACTGCTCATAAAATCAGTAAATGCATAATGAGCAGTAAATGCGTAATAACGTCTAACAATAATGCTACTAAAACCACCTTTCCGTCAAAAACTATGGACTTTATCGTGTGCAAGGGTACTTCTGCTTATAAAAGCAGTAAATGCAAAATCGTGTAACAATAATGCTACTAATAACATCTGTCTTTTAAAAAAAAAACGTCTGTCAAAAAGTTAATGGTGAAAGCACCGTTGGACATAGCAGAGTCAGCACCGTTGGACATAGCAGAGTCAGCACCGCTTTTGTCTCTACCGCAAAACCATGTATTTTTTATCATTATCTCTGGTAATTTAACATCTAGTTTATATAATTTGTTTGTATTGTGTTCAAACTTTTTGAAGGTGGTTGTTGATATAATTTGTAAAAGTTCTTCTATATAAAGAAGCAGTTTTTATTTTAAATAGTATTTTAATAATTTAAAGGATTATTTTCAATATTCTTATCATTAAATTAAAATTGCATTTATTTGTAATTTATATCAGCTTGTTTGTTGTATTTTTTACTTGTTTTATTTAATTATTAATATTAAAATTATTTTAGTTTTAAGTCTTATTGTTGTATTTGTATGGTGTATTGTGGTTAGATTAAAGTTAAGCTTAGTCAAAGAATATTTTAGGAGAAACATAAGTGTTCTTTAAACTTAAGACTTCAAGTTCACAAATTTAAGTATCAAGGATGAGATGATTGAGCATGATATAATGGTTCTTAAAAGTAGAGGGTTAATATATAAGTTCCATAGATCATGGTTAAGGTTTTTGAAGATTCAAAATTTAATATATAAGTTCCATAGATCATGATATAATGTTTTTAAAAGTAGAGGGTTAATATATAAGTTCCATAGATCATGGTCAAGGTTTTTGGAGATTCAAAATTGGATCAATTGGAAGTGGGGATTGAATTCAAATTATTATGTGACTCTTCTTCTTAAAGGTTTTTTCCTCATCATATTTTTCAATTCAAAAATTAGAGATAAAATGATGGTTGGTGATCCATGGTTTAGAGGAAGAGATGCACTTTATTTGAGACCATGGAATAAAAAAAATTTGGTTTAGAGGAAGAGATGCACTTTATTTGAGACCATGGAATGAAAAAATTTATGTTGAGACAAAAACTATTAAAAAGCTTTCAGTGTGGGTTAGGATTTTTGGACTTCCATATCAACTTATAAATAAGGTTGTTTTGAAGAATATTGGAAATACCCTAGAGGAATTCATTAAGGAAGGACCAACTACTAAGGAGAAAAATCATGTTATTTATACTCGAATATGTGTTTCTATGGATATTTCAAAACATTTACCAAAATCCATTAAGATTAATTTTGAATCAAGAGAATAGGATAATCAAGTAGATTATAAAAATATTGTATTTTGTTGCCACAATTGTTATGATATTGGACACATGACAAGAGTTTGCAAAGTAAAAACTATGAAGAAAGAGACTAAAAATTCTAATCATGAGATATACTTCAAGACTAAGCAAGGAAATCATATAGTAATAGAAGTTATATATTAGATTAAGGATATTCCACTCCAAAAGAAGAGGCAAAGAAATTTTATCTATTGTATCATTTGAGTCTAGAAGGAATTAAAGGTGTAAAAGAAGATGTGGAGATAAATCCTAAAACAAAGATAGTAAAAGAGGTCAATTTTATTCCAAGTAAATCATATTCATTTTTTTCAAGTAGTATAGAATCCTCTCCAGGTAATAAAAGTGAAAGTGGTGAAGATGTTATCTCTTACACTTTAAGGTTTCAAGAGAAATATAACAAAGAATTGAGGATGGAGAAAACCCATAATAATTTAGGGGTTTTAGGGCATAATGAGAAGATGATTGATACATAGGAGCATCCTTGCACTTTAGGGTTTCCAGGGTAGCATACAAATATCAAGAGGGAGTAACTAGTAGAGATCAAGGGGGCAGGATCATAATTTATTGTTTTCTTCTTGATATAAATTCTTGGGATAATCTCATTTAAAATGATAACAATATTTGAGGTCATAGCCCATGGAGGAGAGAATTGGTTCTTGAATATGGCATCATTTCTTGCTTTCCAAACACTCCAAAAAAGATATCTAGGCATCATTTGCTTCACCTATATGGGCCAAAGAGAAAAATTAGTCAAACCCAAAATAAGAGAGTACATGTTCATAGCTTCTTCAAAGGAATTAGGTGCAGGAACAATAGGAGCAGTATTAGAGAGAATTAATCTCCAAACTTCCTTGACATAAGAACAATGCACAAGAAGATGGTCTCTACTTTCTTCATCTACATGGCATAAAGAACATTGACTTGGACCCTCCAAATTTCTTTTTTGAATGTTGTCCTAGGTTAACTACTTATTCAAAGATAAGAGCAAAAAAAAAATTGATTTTAGGAATAGCACATTTGTGCCAAATGTGTCTCCATTTGGGCATATAAGGGGAAGAACCTCAGATAAATTTATAATCTTTGTTAATGGAATAAATACACAAACCTTTCATACTCTCCCAAATTAACTTATCTTCAACCAAAGTATCGAGAGAAGTTCTACCCTCCATTGAAGTAATAAAACAATTCTAGTCCTCAATTAAATTTTGAGGTATTCTAAGATCATGGAAAGACTTGATTCTTGGAGAGGCAACAAAATTCACCACTTGAGAAAGAAATTGCAAGTTAGAAGAATTTAGCCAATCTTGTAATCTGTTTGAAATGGTAGGTCTGAAATTTCCCATGATTTTATCTTCAAGAATTTTTATCTTTTCCCCATTTTCAAACATCCAAGATAAATTCTTATAGATAATTTCCATGGCTCTTTCAATATTTCTTCAAATTATAGATTTCTTCCTAGTGTAAATGTTGAGAAATTCACCATTTTAAATTTTATAGTTATATTTATGAATTAAAAGGTAGGACCACCAATAATCTTTGGCAGTAACCATATTCTAAATAAGTTTTGCTACTCGAGTATTTAGATGATAAAAATACATCTAAGACCAAGTCCCCCTTCCTTCTTACTTTTGATAATACAATCCCACTTGACTAAGTGATACTTCCTTTTACTATATTTTTTTTAAATAAAGGGGTAAAAATTTATTGATAAAAATTTTGGATTACAAAGTACAGTTGAGACCCCAACCAAGACTCAAATAAGCAACAAGAAAGGCTAAATCACCAGACAAGGTCAACTCCCAAAGAAAACCAAAAAAAACAAACCACATTAAGTCTGAACATCCTTATGGATCAACTACCGTAGGTGTTGAGAATCCCCAGACGGGGGACTCTCCTAGTTATTAATACTCTGAGTATCCAATAGCTCAGAAGCCCTTTTGTCCAGGTAATCAGCAACCCCATTCCATTCCCTTGGAATGTGCACAAAGGATATAAATTCGAACTCTTCACTCATTCTGAGAATCTGAATGGTCACAGAGGCCAACTGCCAATTAACATCCTCCACTCTTTTGCTGTTTAAAATATTAACCAAAATTTGAGAGTCATACTCACAAAGAATCTTGTGCCAGCCAAGAGAAAACCCCCTTTGCAAGGCCTCAAGTATCGCCAGAGCTTCCATAAGATTGTTGGAGTGAACACCTTTATAAATGGAAAAGAAAAAATTGACCACGCCAACAAAATCTCTCCCAACACCACCAATTATAGCATGTACAAGATTGCCCCTGGACGACCCATCAGTATTAATTTTTAAAACTCCTCTAGGGAGCAGTCTCCATCTACCCTCTCTCCTAACCTTCTTGCTAAGCTGAGGAATCCTACTAGGGCTAGAAGAATTCACACCAACCCCAAACAAACCAAGGGCCTGTCATACCTTCTCCTCCCTAGAGTCCAAATGGGGGTCCACATCACATTTACTATGGATAGTTTCTTGAAACATACAAAGGATCCTTTGCCAGATCTGTTGAACAGCCAAATGACTTCCCTCAAAAATGCAACGGTTTCGTTCAAGCCAAATTTGCCAGATGATGCAGGAAGGGCCCAAATTCCAAGCCACTTGGAGGAAGGGGGCCTTGGTTGGAGGTTTGCCCAGACTACTCCAAAACTCCACCGGGGAGAGCACATGAAAACAAGGATGGTTCTAGGCACTCCACCAACAGTGCCAAATGTCTCTGGCAAGGGAGCATTGGAAAAATAAATGAGAAGAGTCATCCTCATTCTTACCACAAAGGACACATAAAGAGGGACCCCGAAATCCCCTCTTCCTCAAGTTATCCCAAGTGAGGCATTTATTACGAGCTACCAGCCGAAGAAAAAAGTTACATTTCGGCCAAGCAAATCTATTCCACACCTTTTTCCACCATGTGACATGGAGACTCCCAAACTTTTGCTTATCAAGAACTTGATAACCATAGGCTACAGAATAGGTTCCCTTGGGATTAGGGTTCCAATCCATAATGTCTTTATCCCTCAATGAAGAACAGTACCTCCCCGTAAGAATAAGAGCAAGCACATCTCTATCCTTGGCCAATCCCCCTTAGGGCCATTCCTGCGGATCTTTCCATCTGTACATCTCCATATTTCCAAAATACTGGATTTTTTTAAAGTCCTCCACATGAGACCAGCCCACTTCCAAGAAACAAATTCTTAGGGAATGTAACCTGGGATATTGAGTCAATATAGGAGGGTGGCCATCCCAAGAATCCTCCCAAAAAAGAACATTTGATCCCCGATTGCAAATCCAGAACAAACCCTGCTTAATTAAATTAGCTCCTCTTTTCAGAGTGTCCCAGATAACAGAACCTTTCCCAACCAAACTGGCTCTAGGGATATCTACCTCAGAAATACCTCTCAAGTATTTATAAGATAATATTTTAGCCCAAATATGATCTTGAGAGGTACACCATCTCCAATAAAGTTTCGCAGCCAAAGCCTGCCCAGAAAGAGTTGCCTGTCGCAACCCAAGGCCTCCCTCTTGAACTGGCCTACAAATGGAATCCCATCTAACCAAACTCCATTTAGATTGATCAAGTTTTCCAGACCACAAAAACTGTCTTGACAAAGCATCCATATCCTTGATGAAATGAGAAGGAGATGTTTGCACAAAACATCTATAAATGGGTAAGGCTTGAATAGCATATTTTAAAAGCAATACTCTACCTGTAGAGGATAGCCATCTGAAAGTCCAGTGATTACCTTCCTTCTAAACTTATCAAGTATAGACTTCCAAGAAGATCTAGGCAGATGATGAGATGAAATCGGAATCCCAAGATAAATGAAGGGGGGAGTCCCGACCTGGAATCTTAGAATGCGAGCAATCCTGGCTTGAATAAGAGGGGGGGTATTGAAGAAGAAAATAAAGGACTTGTCCTCATTAATCACCTGTCCAGAAGCACAAAGATATATGTCAAGAGACTTTCTAATGTTTCCAGCTTCCTTGATAGTGGCAACTCCCAAAAAAGCAGTATCATCAACAAATTGAAGGTGGGAAAGAGGTGGAAAACTATTATCCCACTTGCACCCCTGAATGAGACCATGCCTGACTTGAGACTTGAGTAATATGCCCAAACCTTCTGCCATAATGATAAACAAATAAGGAGATAGAGGATCTCCTTGCCTCAATCCCCTTGAGGCCTCAAACAGCTCTGATGTCTTGTTATTAACAAGAACAGAGAATGAGGAAGAAGAAATACAACTCATCACCCATCTAATCCATTCCTCCTCAAAGCCAAAAGCAGTAAGAACTTTTTGAAGAAAGGACCATCTAACTCTATCATAGGCTTTTGCCATGTCCAACTTAATTAACATAGTTTTCTCCTTAGAATTTTCCATTGAGTGAATAGCTTCTGTAGCAATAACAACCCCATCCATGATTTTTCGGCCAGCAACAAACCCACCTTGCTCCTCAGAGATGATTTTGCTCAACCATATCTTCGACCTCTCAAGCAATAATTTTTGTGATGATCTTATATACAACATTACAGAGAGCAATAGGCCTGAACATATCCAGGGAATTCGCTCCCTCTTTCTTGGGAATAAGCACCACAAAGGTAGCATTTAGGGCCCTTAGCATCTGTTTGTTCTTTTGGGACTCACGGACCACATCCAAAAGGTCAAATTTTATTAACTCCCAAAACTCTTGATAAAAATCAATCGAGAATCCATCCGGACCGGGGCTTTCCCCTTTTTCATCTTGAATACAACACTTTTCAGCTCTTCAATGGAAATTGGACCCATCAAGTGCTCATTCATATCTCTAGAAACAATCGAGGGAATACAGTTTAGAATAAGTTTGTCTTCCTCATCATCTGAGAGGGCCTCTTAGTCTCTTCTAAAATATCCCTGAAAGAAGAAAGCAGGGCACCCTGAGAATTAACAAGAGAGGTAATCAAGTTACCATTACGACGACCCTTAACAGAGTTATAAAAGAAGGTTGTGTCCCTATCCCCTTCCTGAAGCCAATCTACTCGAGCTTTTTTTTTCCAAAAAAATTCTTCCCTCAGTTCCCATTCAGCAAGGTCTTTTACAGCCTTAGATTCCTCAACAAGAAGCTCCTCTGTGAGTCCCTGATCTCTAATCTTCCTTGAAGCTTCTTCCACCCTCCTAAGAGCTGCCAGCTTAGCCAAGGAAAGGTTCCCAAAATTTAGTCTATTCCATCTCTTCAATTTATGCTTAACAAATTGTAGTCGCTTCATAAAGGAGTACATAGCGGTGCCATGAGGAGGTTTGCCATTAGTCCACCAGCCTCGCATGAAATCATGAAGCTTAGGATCTCGCAGCCACATAAGTTGAAACTTAAATGAGGGATTCTTTTTTAGCCCTAACTCTAGAGCAGAGAGTTTGATAGGCCAATGATCAGATCCTCTACCCTCCAGAATCACAGAACTAGCGCTTCTATTATTGCCAATCCAAAAACTAGAGATCAAAAACCTATCCAGTCTCTCTGAAATGGAATATTCCCCACATCTTCTATTATGCCAGGTAAATATCCCATTATCCGACTTGATGTCAACCAAGTTCAAGGCCCGGATATGAGCATTGAAGATAGAAGAAAAAGGCTCAAGACGATCAATCCCACCACGTTTTTCCTCCAGACAAGTGATAGAATTGAAGTCTCCGGCCAAAATCCATGGGTACAGGGGAGCCAGACTTCTCACAAAGCCAATGTGCTCCCATAAATTCACTTTACCATTGTAATCAGTAGGAGCATACATGTTTGTAAGTAGGATGGTCTCACCAGATTCATTATCATGCTTGATCATCAAAATAGACCACCTGCTGGAAATCCAGGTAAGAGGAGAGATCTTAACTGGATCCCATAAACAAGCAAGGCCACCAGCATATCCACATGCACCAATACACTGACATTGCCCCTTTCTCCACAACTTGGGATCAATATTGAACAAACTATCAATAGCTAATTTAGTCTCCTGAATAAAAACCACATTCGGAGAATGAACACAAATCAAATCATGAATAACTTTTTGTCTGGGGATGATGTTCAACCCCCTTACATTCCATGAAAGTATAATCATTTTTGGGGGTTATAAAAATGGGAGTCCAATGTTCTCACCAAACCTGACTCTACCAAAGTCTCCCCCATTAACTTAATTTTATCCTGGTCTTTCTTCCGACCCACCTTCATATTCTTATCCGAAGCATTTTTTTTAATTATTTTATGCTTGCAATCCCAAGCACCGTAGGAGTTTTACGATCCATGGATGATCGCATCGGTGCTCGGATAGTAGAGGGCATATCTAAATCCGTGCCATTTTCTAAGATAACTTCACTTCCGGGGCTAGGGCCAACCATATCGCCTATACTCGAGCCAAAGCCCTCTGTTCTTCATTTAAACCCCCTATATCTGATTCCCTTGGTTCCACCTCATGAAGAGACAACTGATTTGGTCCTGTTATATCTATAACAGGTAGCGATGTTTCAGGTATCTCCACGCACTGATCAAGGTTCTCTAGAATTTCAAAACGGTTGAGCTGAGCATCTGGCTGGTTATCCTTAATGTCTCTTTTTTCCTTTCTTCCTTTGTTTTGAGGTTTTACCGTAACAAAGCCTTCCTTATCCTGATCCCCCTCCTTTATCGGGGCTTTTCCTTTATCCATATTTTGTACAGCTCGAGAGGGCCCAGGATTTGAAGCCACAGGCAGGACAAACTTAGGGCATTTTCTTTGTAAGTGGCCATATTCATGGCAAATTCGGCAACAAAATGGAAGAGCTTCATAGTCAAGTTTTTGAACCCATGTGGTTGATCCGAACTGTATTTCAATAGAATCTGGAATAGGATTGTTTAAATCAATTTCAACACAGATACGGGCAACAGAGATTACCTTTTTATCCAGCGTCTGTTGTGACGGTCCAACCGGCTTCCCAAGTAGAAGGGAAATCATATGCAAGATGTCATTTCTCCAAAATTCCAATGGGAGCCACGAAAGCCGAACCCACATCGAAACCCATGACGGCCGCTCCTCTGATGGGTTGAAACCCACATGCCAGGGTTTAAGAAAGAGTCTCGCTTGGTTACAAAAATAGGTACCTCCTTCAAATGCTTTGTTATGATCCACAAGACAAGAAAAAACCACCATAAAATAGTTGTTTGCACTCAGCTTCACCTCCACATCACCTTCAAGGTTCCAAATCTTCCTAACCCAAGCCTCCACAAAGGGAAGAGAAATTCGGATGCCCATAAATTTACCAATAAGCGCATGTTTGGTTAAATACTCCACATCTTCTGCCACCGAGTCTGGTTGAACCACTAGAACCGGCCTGGCTTCACATCGTTCCAAACATCCATTGTTCTTTAACAAGCGATTCCTGGCATGCAATGGGAAATCCTGTTCCTTCCAATCATTTTTAAATGAAATACCAGCCCTAGCATGCACGCTCTGTGATGGACCTGATGCCATCACTACATTCCTCCAGTTTTTCATACCTCCTCCAAAAACTGTTGCCATCCCCACAGAGCCCCGAGGGTTTGCTATCAGAGAAACTATATTCCCCTCGTATTTTGACAACTTTGTCCTATGGTAAATTTTATTTATTTCTATTCAATTATTCCTTTTACTATCTTGTTTGCCACCCTCCCACATGAATTTTTTGAGATGTTGTTCCATTTATTTCATAATGCCAACCTGGAATACTCATTTGGTAAATAGGAAGGGCAACCAACATAGAGTTTATAAGAAGAATCCTTATTGGAGGGGTTAACCAACAATTTGCCCAATCATTGAGCCTATTTTTCATTTTTTCAATTATTTTTTCCATATCATCAAACTAGGTTTGGTGAAATAAATTGGAATACCCAGATAGGTAAAAGTGGAGTCCATACTCACTTTGAAGCCAATAATTCTAGAAATCTCAGCAATGTCCTTTTGAGAGTGGTTGGAGAGATAGATAATTGACTTAGAGTTATTAATTTTATTGTGTATGGCCTCCAAGAAAACCTTGAGAAATGTTGCAAATCTGTAAGTAATTTGAGGAGAGGCATGCCCAAGTAAGAATGTATCACCTACAAATAGATAATGGTTGAGCTCTTTACCACCATTATAAGTAGGGATACCTAACAATAATCTTTTCACTCTTCAAGATACAATATTCCTACCTTAAAGTTCAACAATTAATTAAAATAAAAATTAATCAATCCATTTTATAGAAATTAAAGCAAAAATTAGGTAAATTCAAGTAAATAAGCTTTTGCTCATAGAAAAAGTCAGACCCTTGTAACAAAATGCTTTTAGGTAAATAATTTTCTAAATTCACTTCAACACATTCTTGAGAACTGAGTATAAGAAATGGAATACTTCTTACTCTCCTCAAAATACCACAACACCTTTCTAGGATGACCAATAGTAATAGTCAAAAATGGATAAAAAGCTACATTTAGGTAAGAAAATTTAATCCACAACAAAAAAAAATATATTCCTAGAAGGGCCTTTTGGATGGGATTCAAATGACCATGCTTTTGGTTAACGTTATATCACCAAGTTGGCATCCGATTGCAGACGCAGGAAGCGGGAGTTTCCACGCCCATGCGTATTACTGTGCCACAACACTCTATTCGATTGCGTATCAGTCAACACAAGATTGCAATCCCTCTGCATTTGCAGCCGTATTCTCTTGTTCGCAGACGTCAGAGATTCCCCGCTCTAAGAACGTCCCAAACCCCATTGTTATGGCTCAGCAAAACCAGAGGGGAGACAGGACAGTGGACAAACCCGGCTTTATCAACGGGCGAATACCTTGACACCATGGACAAAAGAAGCCTCGAAGAAGAATAAGGCTCAACAGACATATCAGTATTAGCAGTCTGATCAAGATTACTTACGTTCAAAGACATCGGCAATCAAATCGTCTCTTCCTTCTCGTCGAGAAGGTAATAGTCGACCCAGGCGTATCCATTGAAGACGGCGGCCCAGGAGTAACCCTGGAGTAAATAAGGCCTGAGATATGTCACCGTTGTTCTGAAATCTTCCAACACCAAAGTGCCTATAGCGCTTTCCCAGGTTCCTGCCGTGCAGTACTGGGTCCAACGCACATATCGGATGGCAACGAGTTTGCCGTTTATGCTCTGCACGTTTGCGAAGGCGAATCCGCTGTCATACCATTCTGATGCGTTGGAGTTTGCGAGGAGATCATTGAGATCGACATAGACAGCACTGACTTCCTCTGCAGAGAGTGCTCCTCTAGAATTTGAGGATGTCTGGAATAGGGCAAAGCAAGTTGGAGAAAAAGCGAGTAGAAGCAACAGAAAACAAGGAAATGCAGCCATGGACGCTTTGTGATTGATCACACTTACAAGAAGCAAGATAGGGCTGAGGCTGAAGCTGATTTATGCGTTGCTCTTCGCTTGGTTATATAGCATTACATGAATCATCTTAGGTGACACCTATTGCAGTTGCTAACTTCAGGTTTCCCTGAGGATGTTTCACTGTCTCTTTCACCATTGCTTCTTAATATTCATTTCATCTAACACCATTCCCTTACCAATGAGGCTGAGCTTCTCTTCGCGTCGAAGCGAATTCCATGTCCCACAAACTTTCCCTTCCCCTTAACTAAAATAAATTAAATTTTCCATCCTACCCACAAGTCTGTGATTTCGAGATATATATATTCATTCAATTATTACCTAAGAGATTGGTCTATTCATAGGGATGGTATTGAATGATAATATTTATTTTTTTATAATTTGGACTTAAGTTTCTTTTAATGATTTTTTTTTTATTAATTATAAAAAAATAGGTAGAATTAGCACACCCCACAAATCATAAAAATAGAAGTGGAGGAAATCACACCTCCACAATAAAAACAACAGAATTCAAAAAATATTACTACAAGATGTCTGAGCAATCATTACAGAGACATCTTAAGACATAATCAGTAAACGAAAGAAGGCTCACGGAAGTTATCTTCCTCGCTAACACACTGCCAGCCGCCATCCGAAGATACTGGAGCAATCCATCCTTCATATGCATTACCTCCAACCAAAGTTCGTTGAGGAGGACCCTGGTTGACTCAGCATGGAATGCGTGGTAGAATACATGTTGCTCATAAGTTGCGGCCTCTTCTGCCTTTGGGACAGGTAGAATACATGTTACGTGTAGAGGGATTGAGTAGGCTTCATAGAGGGATTGGCCTGCTTAGAGTGGTTAGAAGCATGATTTTTTTGGGTGGTAACCATTTGCCAATCGCCTTGGCATTCTTGGACTCCGTTAGACTGAGCTATCAGGGCATTCGAAGGGGATTGAGTCTGTTTGAACTTCCACTCCATAAGTAGGCAATATCGAATCTTGTGAGCAACAGACTAGCAACGATAACAAGTATTCGGTATAGGCAACAAGTTGCTTAATGGAGGTATCACCAATTTGGATATCTATGAAATCCAACATGTCTTTGGTGAGGTCGATTTTGATACAAGCCCGCTTGGTAAGACGAGCTGAGAAAAATCGTTCAAACTCAAGACACAAACTTACCGAGGGAAAAGGCGAGCATTTTCAAAAAAAACCCCAAAAGGTAATAGATAAACCCGAGAACTCAATTCACACAGAAACTTCCAGCTCAGCTTGGTCACTGGCTATGAAGTCATGAGTGTAAATTGCAAAATTAATAGGAAATTTTTCACCATTGAGGGACCTTTGGCTAACACTTTTTGAGCTTGAGTAGGATCATGGAAGCAAAAAAATAAATAACCCTTGGTGAGATTCTGAACATTCTCAACTATCACACCATGTAGACCCCAAACTTGTTGCACCTAGGACCTAATGAGGGTATCATTGAGAATTCTACCCAAGAAATACCCGACAAGGGTATGTGACTCAAACCAGTGGTAAGCATTATGAAACTCATGCAAGGGAATGGAAACAACATGGATAGTACTCTTACCTTGTGAAACACTTTCGGGATAAACTTTCTCGAGTGTTTCCTTGGAGCAATTGCTCCTCCTAGCCACCTCAATAGCAACTAAACTAACCATTTACAAATGACAACAAACCCAAACCCTAGCAGAACAGTTTTTTTTCAACAAACCCTAGTAAAAACTTATCAAGTAGGTTTTTAACTTTTTCTTGGACTTGAGTTTATGAGGAACTACTTTTTTATTATTTGATTTTAAGTTTCTTATTAATTCTATCTTGACGATAAAAAGACTAAAAATATATCGAAACTAATGTTCCAACAAAAACATATAAAATAATAATTAAATATTTTATTTTTTAATATATTTATGGCCTCACTTTGGATCGTCACTCGTTTATGGCTGTCGTCGTTATAACAAAAATGAAGCATTACAACAGGACAAAAAAAATCATGCCACTACACCTTAAGTAATTTAATTTGGTAATGAAGTGCAAGTGTATTGAAATTAACCTTCAACTACTAGCATTTAAGACATAAATTGCCAGAATTGTAAGACATAAATGTTTTCGTGTCTTGATGTATCTGAATGACCTTCGGATGAGCAATGTAAGGCATCATATGTGCCTCTTTTAAATTAAGGTCTTCAATTTACTTATTTTATTTATTATGTTTTTTTTTATATTTTTAAGAGGTTCTTCTTGGATGTTGAGGAATCTAAGTAGTTAAGTTAATAGCATTTGATAAGATGTTGAGTTTACATGGGTTTCTATGAGGGGTTCCAATCCCCTCTTACAGGAGCTTGAAATTGGAAATCTTGGATGAAAACACAAGGGCTTACTAATATACTATCCGACACAAGGGCTTACTAATATACTATCTGTCATCAGTCTTTTTTATTATGATTTTGAAGTTAATAAAAAAACATTATATTCACTTACTTCACTAGTAAACTTTTTTAAAACTCACTAATACAAAAATATTAATAAATTTTCTTATGTTGAAAATTTTCTTTCTTCTCATTTTAAATTTATTTTTAATGGAAGTGATTGTCCATTTAAAAATAGTAGTTAAGGTTGTTTGAACTAGTTTAATTACATCCACTCACTTCAATAGGTAAAATTTTAATAGATTGGTTGTTGGAACTACCCTATAGGTTGTCTGATTTGCTTGGTGTTATCAATGTTCCCTTACCTATCTTGCAGGGCTCCTATGGAGTCCTTCTCTACTATCATTGGTACAAGAGTGAAGGGATTTTTAATTGGTGTTCCTACCAAATCTTGGATGCACTCAATCTTGGGGTCCCAATCAATCTTATCCAATTATCGATTGGTTATTTATTTTTTAATGTCTAATCATAGTTTTGGCTCCTAGAAAGGTTCAATTAGTTTTCTCCTTGGCTATGTCAATCATCGTTTAGACAACTTCAACTACTTTTGCTCCCTCTATGGTGCTCTTAGATTTGGTGAGGTCTACTCACGACATCAATCATATAAATATTTCAAGTACTCGTGAAGCTAGGAAAGAGATCCTCATTGGAAATGCAACTAAAAGTTATGGACAACTTGGTCACATTGTAAATAAAGGCATTTTATTAAAATTTATGCTACCTTATGATGTGTAGTATGTGATTTTTTAGTGTAAAAAATTTGATAATCATGTCATTTGTTAAAGGGGTTACTTCAACTATGGATTTTGATTCCTAGGTTAGAGTTAATTAGGAGATTCCATATTAGAAAGTGTTTAAAATTAAGAGACTAAGCAAAAGGTGTTGGTCTTATCAGTTTCAGTTATGGGTGATGACTATGTTATAGTATAAATGATGGTCTATTTGTGGATATTGTTATTTTTGCAAGCATGGTTAGTTGATTTCCATACAAAAGGTCCTTCTAGGGAGAATTTTTTTATTATGGGTTGAATTTTAATTTTAGTTTTTTATCCCTTTTTGCTTATTACAATTGATTATCCTAGAAAGGAGTTATGATATTTTGAGGAGAATGAGAAGTGTTCCATTCCTTACATTCATTCTCAAGTATATGTTGAAGTGAATTTATAAAAATATCTACCTAAAAGCATTTTTTTACAAGGGTTTGATTTTGCCTATGAGCAAAAGCTTAAATACTTGAATTTACATAACTATTGCTTTAGTTTCTATAAAATTGGTCACATTGGTTAAGAATGCACTAACATGATGATGTCAGATGATGATGATATAGTGAATGCACCTCAAGATGGATTATATTTTGGGAAGACTATGTCGAATAATGATTTAAAAAAAAATCCACTAACTTTTGAATATGGGTTGGTGTTGGAGGATTTAGGAGTAAGTTAGAAGTTTGTTTGTCTTTTCTCATTTTTTGTTTCTTTTAGACAAGTAGGACTAGCTCGCAATTAAGTGGGTGGAGGAATGGGATTTTGAAAGTCCATGGTTTTAGCTAAATGTAATTTTTATTGGGTGGATGAATGGTTTTAAGTTGTTTTGCTTGTTGGATTCTCGTTCTAGATACTTTACCTAGGTTTGAAATGATTGGATATGAGGCTTTGTATAGTTTGTTTCAACATATGGTTCTTATTTTTGGGTTGTGGTAACTTTACTTTTTTGTAAGGGTTGGTTTTTTGTTGAGGCTAAATGTTATTAATGTATTGCTTGATAATATTATAAATTAAAATAACTTATATAACAATAGAATAAACAATGTTAGAATATGAACAAGAGATATGAAACTTTACTTGCTATATTGAAATAGAGATATGAAACTCTCTTCATTATCTTGAGTGAATGGATAAGGGTGAAACTTGATATTATTACAACTTTTGGTATAGTTAATAACAAGTTTAGTGAAAATCATGATCTTCTATTGGCTATAACGAAGACACAATTTGGAGATGTGATGGTCATAATGGAAATTTTGCTATTTACCCAACCTTGAGGATGAGTAACTTTGTAGTTTTGTATGACTTGTTAAGCTAAGATTTCATATTGTATTTTAGTTGCTTTATAATATAAGTCTATATTGGCTTGTTTGTTTATACTCTTTTTATCCTTAGTAATTTATGTATATACACCCTTAAATATATGTATGTGTATGTGTATATATTACAGTAAATAAGTTATTGACTAGGTTCTAAAACCAATTAAAAAAATCCCCCACATTAGGTACATTCCTCACCCCTATAAGATAAAGAAATATAAATCCTAACTATTTTACTCATAGCATGGACAAAAAAGGCTTCAACGAGATAAACTTTCCTTCAAATAATTAATCTCAAACTCTATTATTTTATGGATTTACTTATTTTACCTAATGTGACTCCCAATTGCCCTTATCGAGGTAGGAATCTCTTCACCCTCCCTTAAAATTTAGCCCTCCTATTCTAAAAATCCTTTATTTGCTAATATATCTACCAAAGCATTCTCTTCACAAAAGGTATGTTGTATACTGGTATCCTCAAACCCACTTAGTAAAATAATTAGGGTTATATTTTTGTGTTTTATATGGGTTATGGAGGTACCGAATCTATTTTATTTTGTGATTGATTTGAGAACCTGGTCAACAACTCATATAAATTACTAAGGATAAAAAGAGTACAAAAAACTCAGCTAGTATAGACTTATATTATAAATCAACCAAAATACAAAAGGAAATTTTAGCCTAACAACTCATACAAAACCACAAAATTACTTATACTTAAGTTTTGAAAACTAACAAAATTTCCATAAGGTCCATCATGTCTCCAAATTTGGTCTTCATTATAGCCAATAGAATATTGTGATTATCATTAAACTTGATATTAACTTTTAAACCAAAAGCCACAACAATCTTAAGTCACTCCGTCATCTATTCACTGAGGATAATCATGAGAGTTTCATATCTCTCATTCAAGATAATAAGGAGATTTTTGTATCTCTTATTCATCTCCTAACAACATTTATTCTATTGTTCAAGAATTTCCATTGATTTGAAAAATAATCAAGCAATATAGTAGCAATATTAAACCTCAACAACCAAACAACCCTCCCCAAAAAGTAAAGTTACCACAACCCAACAACAAGAACCATATATGGAAATAAACTATATAAAAGCTCTTATGCAGTCACTTCTAAACTAAGTAAAATAGCCACAACATGAATCAAACAAGCATAACAACTTAGAACCATTCATCCAACTAGAAATAATCACATTCAACTAAAACCAAGTACCTTGAGAACCCCATTCATCTACCCACTAAATTGCAAGCTAGTTCTACTTAGCTAAAAGAAACAAAGAATGAGAAAAAAATAAATTTTCAACTTACTCCCAAATTCTCCAACCCAAACTCCTTTTCAGAAGTGAGTTTTTAAAATAATCACTACCCTCAAATACAAAATGTATAGGAGATCAATAATATTATCCCCTTTCTCATTTCATGATCCTTACTTTGACCCTATGTCAAAGCCAGAATAATTTGAGAATGAAACACAATCTCCCCTATCCTAAGACATGATTAAAAAAGAAACAAACCACTCCTCTTTGTTGTGCACTCAAAACAAACAAGCCTCCTCCTATAATGTTCTAATACACAATGATATTTTTTGTTTATCCCCATTCTTAGATGCAAAGGAAGTCACCACAGTCTTCCCCATATATACTCCACCTTGAGGTGCATTCACTACCTCATCATCATATAACCTCATCGTCTTAATTCATTCTAATCCAATATGCACAATTTTGTAGAACTTAAAGCAATAAGTATTCCAATTAAAGTAAGTGTAATTTAATGGCCCTAAAGACAAGAATATAGAAAAGTGAGAAGGAGCTCAAGGAGGTAAAATATTCCCTCAAGGACTCACAGCTTGAAATTAAAGGGATCTATAATTAGATGAAATAGACCACAAGTTCTTGAGATATGACTACCCTCCTAGATGGGAGCAAAGGAAGAATCAAGAATTGATGGATTATCTTTTTTCTATAGAGGCCCAACTCACCTCCTATAGGAATGACTTTGAGAGGGAGCTATAGGAAGAACAAAAAAGAGCTTAGATTTCTTGTAGTATAATAATGCTAGCTTGATTAGGGGTATTTGCACTATGTACTAGAATAGCATACCCAAATCCATGGCTTTGATATCTCAGATCATTGAATTCATCAACACGATAGCCCAAAAATTTGCTAAAATCACCCAAGAGGTGGAGAAAAACCTAGTGAAAAACTTGATGGTCAAATAAGAAAGATATATTTAAGCAAAACAATTCTAGGTTGAGTCATCACCATAAGTGATCAAGGGCTAATAGATTCTAGCATTCAAAATCAAGATGTAGTGTTAAGGAAAATATGGGATGCCCTCAATAGAGAATAAGTCATGCATAAATACATGGTCCATGAGTAAGTCTTGAACAAGATGATTATAAAATTGCATGGCCCCTTGGACCCACTAATTAGAAAGGGTCCATCTCCACTTAGTCTAGTGATCATAATTCCCTTTTGGAGCAAGAGTATGCATAGGATTTAAATGAGTGGAAGGAAAAGGGGCTGAAATTCTAGAAGTGTCTAAAAGTCCTAATATTCAAAGATGTAAAATGTATTGGACCTAAGATAGAATTCAAAGAGTAGATGCTAGATACCATGCACGGAGTAGCAAAAATCTCATGCATAGACCAAATTGAGATCCTAAGGAGCTACCATCACTTCCAAAAGATAAAAGTTCCCTCTAAAGAATAAATGGAGGAAATGAAATCTTAGATGAGCAGACTCCCATCTCACTAGCCTTTCCACTCATGTTTTTTTCTATTACCTTTTTCTTATGACTTTATTACCATTTTTGTTGTTGTATGCAATTTTTAATTTTCAATCTCGACTCCAAATCCAAGGAAAAGGTAAGCAGTATAGGTTCACTCATTTAAATAGGTTGAAGAGACATAGGAGCCACCAAGACTATAGAGAAATTTTTCCTATAGCCCCCTTGCTTCACTCAAAATCTTAAGTGAAAGTGAAACAGACTAAAGAAGATAGTCAAAAGGTGCTTCCCACCTTCACTTGAAAGGAGCAACATGAAGAGAAAAATATCCATTAGATATTCCATCAATTATGGATGCTCATATTTCACCTAAAGACAATAGCTTTGAGGGTGATAAAGCCTATGGGTCATCAATTTTTTATCTGACTGTCTATGTGGTCCTTTCGAAAAAGAAAGTGTAGAGAGCAGAGAAGGCCTTGTCATAAACTAAGGATATGTACATGGTGACTAGTCGAAATCCAAAGGAGAAAAGCATTGGGGCACATTAAAAAAGACCCATCGTTGATCAAAAAATGTCTTGTCTTAGCCAAAAATACATGGCATTTGTTTTCACTTACTAGAAGAAAGACCAAGAAGGCATTTAATAGGACACTTGCCATTAGCAACCAAGATTGAATTTCATGGATGAGCCTGATAAAACCATTTATATTCTAGTACTAAGACTTTCCATCATACAAATTATCCTAACATGCCATTCTACACCATTCATGGAGGCTATACCTGCTACATTAGTAAGAAAAACGTCCTAGAGGAAACATGTCACGAACCTCTTAGGCAGGACTCCTTTTGATTGGAGATTATATATTGATGGTTGTATGTTTAATACTTAATCTCTCTTTACAGATTTTTTAATGATTGATTATATGTATTTTGTACTTTTAATATGGTACTACAAATGCACATTTTTTTGCAGGATCAGGTACTCTCACGGGTGGAAGAACTTATGACAACCACCAATGGTGAGGGTAAAATGGAATATGATGTCTATGAATCATCATCAAATAAATTTGTAAAATGAACTAATACTCATGTAGGTACATTACATTTTTTTATCTAGTTGCATCATTAGTCCATGATGTTACTAGCAACAAGCCTCCCTAGAGTGGAACGGTAATAGTTGGATCTATTTTAAAAGTAGTCACCCACTTAGGGATAAAAAAATTGTGTTGACTATGGTTTTTTATGATTGCTTTTATAAATTTTATGCTTCATTTTGTGACACGGTTTGTTTAAAATATGATCTAGCAAAAGATCCATCTAAAAAGCTATTAATTGGTATAGAGGCTCAATTAATACCTGATTTGCATAAATACCAAGTTAATAAGTAATATTAGTATTGGTATTATATTAAGTATTTATGAGGAGATAGTTAGTTTAATTACTAATGATAATTAGCATTAATAAAGAGTAGGATAATTTACTTATTTATCTTATCTTTGCAAATTGCTGAAAAAGGGAAAGGGAATTTTAAATGATTAAATAGGATGTATAAATATTTTATTCTTACAATTTTGCTTTATGCATGAAAGATAGGTATGGGTGTTTATTTAATAGAAAGAAGTTTTTCTTACTTGTATCCCTTTGAAATAATTATTATTTAACTAAAAAGAAGATTTTTACCTTTATCTCTTTTAAAGAAATATTTTTATTTTAATAGGAAGGAGAGTTTTCCTTCTTACTCCCATGGATTGCAAAAAAGTATAGGATTATTTTATTAATTTTATAGATTTTTCTCCTTTATCAAGAGGTCTAGGGAATGAAGGTGCTAGGTTGTAAGTTCAGGAAAATAAGCTAGAGGTTCTTGCTTTAGAAATACTTGGAGAAGCTAGGAAGAAGAGGCTTCAGAAGAGGAGATTTAGTTTGGATGTTTTCAGGTTGGATTCAATCATTTTTATCTCCTTTTTTGCAAGTTGAATGTTGTTTTCATACTACCAAAATTATTTGGAAACTTCTTGTTATTTTCAATGGTTGCAATGTTTAATAAATGTAGATATGCTTAGATCTCCCTTCTTTACTTTGATTGATAAATTTTTTATGTGATTTGGATTATCATATAAACTTTGAAGATGTTTTTCCTTAGAATACATTTTTTCCTGCTTCAATGTCATATTTTGGGCTTTTAAAAGCCTATTAGAGTTTCATTATTAAAAAATATAATGTTTAGGCTATATTTTAGATTTTATTTTTATTTTTAAAATCCTCTCCCCTAAGTATTAGGGGATCATAATGTTTTTAAAAAAAATCAGTCGACACTATCGACCATGATGTTGCAGTTGTGATATTGATACTTAGGTGAGTGCAAGCCAGGGAAGGTTGAATTGGCCTTCCCTTTTAATTATTCCACATCCAAGATATTAAGGGTGCATATATGCCTTAATAAGGTGTGTACCCCAATATTATTTGACCACCACTCGATGGTTTGAAAAACCATCGAGTGATAAAGGACCTCTCCAACTAGTGCCATGTGAAGGTTTGTGTTGTGCTTTGTTTGACTGACTGTTGATCCTACCTTTGTTTACCATGTGGTTTAGTCGTGTTATTTCTTAGCCTTGATGTTTTTTGTTGCCCTCATTTAGGGTAGGTTGAAATTTTTTTTAAAATTTAGTTAATCCTTAATCCCACATATATTGTGGTTTAGGCGTGGCCCTCCTTTATCTAGGCCAGTACCCATATAGACTATTAGCCCAGTGCACTAGACACTTGGCTTTGGTCCTCATAGCTTCTATTGATCAACTTATCACCTACCATATTCAATGTATTAGTTTAACTTATGCGTGTATTTGATCGTTGTTTGATTGGTCTATGGACTTGACAATTTGATTGTGCTCTCAGTTGGGTAGAACAATTTAAAATGACTTTTATCATCTTTTATTTTTATATTAATACCGCATTGAATGTGGGGTGTTTTAAGTTTTATTTAAAGGGGGGAGATCTCCCCTTTTAATGTGAACACCACTTGGTGTTCATGAAGATCCTGCTCAGGTTGCATTAATTGTGGCACAAATGGTTGATACGAAATTTGAATGTTTGTTTTTTGAATCGGTTTGAACCACGTACTATTTGACCGATCTGGTTAAGTTAACTTTTTTTGAATTTTTTAAGTGTTGACCAGTTGAGTTAGTGGTCAATTTGTAAACCCCTTTCTAAAAATTATGTTCTATATTTTTGAAACCTTGGTGGTTTTATTCCTTTTAGAATTGATGTTTTTTTTATAGAGAAAATTTGTTTATCCTTTTAGCAAAATGGGTTTTGGATAGGAATTTTTTTTGTTCTTGTAAAACTTATTGCTTTTGTGGAAAAATGTGGATGATAAAAATTAGGGGATTGAATATCTTCTAACTTTTCTTATAGTATGTTTTGTGGAGAAAAATAATGCTTTATATACTTTGGTTTATTCATAATTGATGGATACAAGTTTAGGGAAATATAGGGATTGATTTATAGGTAAAGTTATTACCAAATTATGATAGATATTAGAGTCATTGTATTATCTTTCAACCAACTGGGTTCTCCAACTTTAACTAAAAAGTAACTTTGGATAGCCATTGGCTTTAACTCTTCTCTTGTTCATACCATCCAAAGTTAAGAATTATGAAACTCATTATGACCTTTGCCTAGATGGGATTTCTAGGAGGTGTTTATTGATTGAAAGATGTTTCTTTGTGGAAAATAACTTGATAAAGAATGGGTGGGGAACTCATTTTTAGGGAAAATATGGGATTTCTCTCAATTATTATTTTGAAAGATAGAATAATATATAGATGCTTTATGGATATTTTTCATATATTATGTATATGATTGTAAAAGCATGTTTTAAATTATTAATGTCATAGTAGCTACATTTCATGTTGTGAAAAAATTGTTATGATCCCTTAAACCATCACCATCTTACGAAAGAGACCAGAATGAAGGACTTAAGAGACTTTTAATTCATGTTATGTTCTTTATAAACATTTAATATAAATATGTTAGATTCTTGTAATGAAGCTCCGATTTAATGGGAATCTTATTGCATTTATTGATTGTAATCTTATTGCTCTTTAAAATTAAAAATGAATATCTAATGTAAGGATTTGAAATTTTGAAATATTTACTTTGATATATTCTTAAATGTGTAGATATGTAATTATCTATATGATGCAATATTAGTATTACATGTTTTAATTAATAATTTAATAAATGGATAGACTTCACATAGGTTATGTAATTCCTTGTTCATGAGTAGAGATGTTTCTTGAAGGTTCTTATTTAATAATAGATATTGAGGGTAGATCTCTTAGAGGTTAATAATGAGAGTAGAGACTCTTAATACATTATTTTAATCTAAAACATGATGATCCCATTACTTGAGGGGAGTTGTGGTAGGAAACACTCAAGTCTCCTTGTGATTGATTACTCTGGGTGGCATAGCCTAGAGGGTTCCCAAAAGTAGGTTAGATTTGGAAAGGTCCTAAGTGGGAAACCTTGGACTAGATATCCTACCATAGAGGTATGGAGTAACATCGCAAGTTTTGTGTTGGCACCTTGAACGGGGAGGATCGAGTGGCCAAGCTATTTATCACAGGGAGTGATAAATACCTTAATTAGCTAGTTTGGTAATTAAGAACTAAGCACTAGATAACTCACCAGGGAGGTGCAGGTATCTAGGCTTCAAGGAATTTATATAATTTATTAAAGTATCTAGCTAATCTTGACCACTTGAGTGACCTTTGTAGTGGCTAGTTCTTAATTATGGTACAACTTGTGATGATAAAATAAAGAGAAATACATCTATGTGAACTCTATCTAATGAACTTAACATGTGTTTATGTTAAATAGTTATTAGTCTATCAATGGGGTTTAGTTAACAATAGGTTTGTTACAGTTGGTATCATGGCTTTAATTCATAGGACTAGAAGCTTCCTTGGTATGTGCTAAGGATTTGGGTATCTTCATATAGGTCCTTAGTTTTAAGGTAAGAATTAGGAAGACCTAGAACTAGTGATTGTTTGATTTCTAGAGTTATTCATAGAAAATGTAATCTTTGTTTGTGTATGGCATCTTGCTTGGAGAAAGTGTGACCATAATATTTATCAAGTTATTTATAGGTATAAGCACTTTTAGGAATGGCACCTTACATGGATTAAGTGTGGCCATTGATATCATTAGTTGATGACAATATTGCATGAAGCAAGTACAATTTTAGCATTATCAAATGAATGAAGTTAGTAACTTAACTTTTAATTTGGTAACCAAGAATAATAGCATAAAATAGTAGGAGAGAAAGGAGTGGAACCTCTTAGGACCTATGGCAAGCTAGGCAGGATAGTGACGAAGCTAGACCTATGGGAGAAAGTTTAGGAAACTCGAACAAAGAGGTAGAGAACCTCACTGTTGTGGTATCTTTGTTACAAGAGAAGTTGAATCAATAGAATGAATATATGAATCAATAAAATGATCAAATGGATCAATGGATGGACCAAAAAAAGTATTTTTTGGAAACCATAGCAGGTCAAAGCTCATAGGGTAGAAACCTAGAAGTTAGACAAGAAGGGAATCCTGCTACAGTAGAGTAAGAATTCAGGACCCTCATTTAGGTAGAACTAGATAAGGACATAAAGAATGTAAAGACCTCAAAATTTAATGGAAGAGGTGGAGGTGATTTGGCCAAGGTATGGCTAAATGAGTTAGAGACATATTATTCTATGAAAAATTTGTCTTCTATTACTCAAACTATATGGGCCACTCTTCACCTACAAGATACCACTTTAAATGGTGGGCTACCTTCAAAGAAGGAAAGAAGATTCAAGAAATGAATCATCAGTAGGTGGATTTTTTTAAAACCTATTACCCTATTTCAAAAGGAAAAATTTATAATATGTTATATAATCAAAATATTTGGCCTATTTTTTATGAGACATAGATGAATTTATGATAGTTGTAACAAATTTTGAGTCTTTTAGAGGATGAAAATACTAAGTTTTTTCATAATTTTTCTAATCACAAGAAGAAGGTTAACACTATCTGGGAGATGCAAAATGAAGAAGAGGTCCTCATTAGGAGTTTTTTAGAGTTAGTAGATTTAGGAGTAAAACATTTTCAATTATCTATAAAGAACCTAATAGAGTCAATATTGGAGAAAGTTTAAAGTTAAATACTTTCTTTCCCAATTTTATAATAGAGGAGGACAATCAGTTACTTATGAAGGCAGTCATGTTGGTGTAAAATTGACCTATAGTTATGGTTGTGTCCACGACCTTGCCAACATTGAGTAGACGAACTTAGTATTGAAGGGTTTTGTATAATATCTAGAGAAGGTTGGTTCCTTGGTGGTTTTTTTTGAGAAAATAAAGAGAATGGTTTACTAAAATAAATGGAAATATAGTCATAGCTAGAGTTTTTCTCTTGGTGCAGTTTAAACAAAAATAAATATGAATACATATGACTTCAAATTCTAAGCATTTGATATATCTTCATGCAGAAATCATAGTTCATTACTATGATTTAGATATTCATATAACACATACATATATCAAATCTTCAACTCTAGCAATACTATTTATATTGTGCACGAGTCCAGATAATAGAACAAATACAACGTATAACTTAGTAATGTAAATAAAAGTGTCAAATGTTAATACATACACTTGCACATAGTGAACTAGAAGCCAATAGAATCCTATCTTATTGCTTGAATCCAGAGTATATACATCCAATATTGTAAATATCTAAGAGTCGACCCTTATTTAGGGTATGTTCCCTACTATATATACTCTAAAATAAGCATGCTTTTACAGCTACCAAATTTTGACATAAAATCAATTACAATAAAAGTAATGCCAAATGCATCAGCATATTTTACGTGGCTTCTCATTGGTTCAGTTAGGTAATCAAATCACCAATGGTAGAAGTTTAATATTTGATGCTCAATCACGATCTACCATAATTTTTCAACATGTGCCTTTGAAGTCATATTCTATTTATATCCTCATTTCACGTAATTCAATTATATCATGAAATCGTGACATTTTGAAGTCTTGATCTCCTCTTCTGCTTTGAGCTTACCAAATTTCAACATGTTGCAACATTGAGACATCTTGTCCACCTCGGTCCTTTTCTCGCCTTGAGCTCGTGAAATGCTGACATGTCACAAAATTATGGTATTTCACCTGCCTTAGTATTTTTCTCACCTTGAGCTTGCGAAACATTGACATGTCACGATATCGCAATATTTCACCTACCTTAGTCTTTTTCTTGCCATGAGCTCATGAAACATTGACATGTCACGAAATCATGACATATTGCATGCCTTAGTTTTTTCTGCTTCTTCACTTCACAAAAATAGAAATTTGGTGTTCGAACCTTCAAAACCTCTGTTATCTTCAGGGTAGTCTTTTTAGACTAACATAATTGGCACCTTACAAGGAATTTTTCTAGAAAAAATATTAGAATCTAAGACCTTCATCCATTGGGAGACGAATTCAAAACAATATGGAAGAGGAAGTTTTGGAAAATCAAAAAAGAATTTCTTAAACAAGTAAAACATTACCTTTCAAAATACCTCTTACATGCTTATGCATATTTTACTAATGTTACATAACATCTTAGTAATTCATTTTTTTGTGAAACTCCTCATGACTGGCCGCTAGTCCTACCCTCTGTTAGTTGTCTCTGATCAACTTGCTTGGATTTTTTTTTATTTCTATCATCTTGATCATTTTGTTGTAGATGATGCAAACCTATTTCTAGGCTTCATCATTAGAATTTGATGATTCCATGAATAGTTGATACACGTACTCCAACTCTTCCACTTTATCATGAAACATAAACTTGTCTCAAAATCAGCTCCTATAAATAGGACTTAATCTGTATGAGATTTTGGACCATAGAAAACACTTGTGTATCTTCTACAGGTTCCTCTCATTCCTTAATTTCATACCTATCATCAATAAAGGGTCTTAGGGATGTTGTGAGCACATCTTCACTTAGAATATTTGAATTTTCATCCCAAATATATGGAAGTCCACATTAGTTTGCCATGTTTAAATATTTTACTAACCCCTTGGCTTCAACTTCTAACTCTTGGAGGAGTTTCACCTCTTGGTTTACAAGTTTAAACCTTATGAAGAAGCTTTGAGTTGCACTTTTAGCCTGATACCAAGCTTCACTTTGGATCTTAGCAGCTATATTTTCAGGCATATTATCAGATAAAACTTGGATTTTTATGGTAGCATCTGATCTCGTCTGCAAAAAGCTTATTGAAACTTTTAACTCATATCTGACTATTTTAAGCACTTCTTTTACTTTAGACAAATATATTATCATAGACTTTGCTCTTATACTGAGCAATAGAATATCTTCAAATATTTCTTTCTTTACTGCTTTGGCCTTTTCTTTGATAAGCCACGTGCTTTGTTCTGCTTTTCTTGGACCTCTTGCTAAAGTTCTTGTACTTGTAGATTCAAGGATTGAATTTGCGCATTTGCTTTCTCAAGCTCTTACTTATATTTGGTTGCTTCACTATAAGCTTTGTTGAATCTGTCTTCCCATATTTTAGCCTCCAATTTTAAGGCTTTCTCTACCAGTTTTTGTTCTTGTAAGGTAGATTCACACTCCTTTTTGGCTTCCTGTTCTTTGATAATTTTTTCTTTAAAATACTCTCCATGTAATTAAATGGTTCTTAGGTGGTATTGGACCATTACCTATTCATATTGCATATGAATATGAATGATGACTTATGTTGCACTCTCCACTTGATAGTATTTTATCATCATATCACACTCAGGCTTCTTTACTTTTGGGGTCAACTTCACTTTATTCTGCTCCATAGTGGTGGGTTCAAGTGTTATCATCTCCTGTGTATGGGCTGGAGCTTTGGAAGCTTCAGTAAAGCGAGAAGTCCACCAATCCATGGCATTTTTTTTTACCTTTTTCAAATCCTTCAATTTTGAAAATGTTGGGTGATTTTTAGTAGTTGCAGCTGAGGTGGACCTCTTAGTTGGTATGCATGCACTGGGGAGGAATGGGGTTGATACCAAAGTGGTACTCCCATAAAAGGAGCAACTAAAGGATGAGCGAGTGATTCTAAAGATTGACCAACTTTAGATTGAATCTATGAAGATGATACTGGTTTTGGAGAAAGCAACCATTGTTTCAAGGGAAACATTATATCTTTCTTTGGAATAGAAATGGAAGGAGACTTAATTTAGGAATGAGTAGGAAGAGAAGAATGAGAGAATAGATAATCCATACCTAATATAGTTGAGAGTATGCGCTGGTTTTCATCTTCCATTATGTGTTATTCATTAACCTCATCAGCAATAGACTTTTTAGCTTCCTCATGTTGAGAGGTTCCTGCCACTTCTCTTCCTCCACCCTCATTCTCTTCAACATATGTATCTTCTTCTAAATATATTATTTCAACATTTAGAGGAATCTCTCCATGTTGATTTATGTTGTGTTCAACTACCTCTTTTTTAACTATTATATTTTCAAAAATAACTATGTCTAGCCCTTCTTGAGAAAAGTTAGTGTTATTATCAACTATTTCATTCTAAGCTCCTTCCTGAACATCAATATTTTCAATTATTTCATCATTCTATGAAACATATTTAGTGTCTTGAGCAACTTGCTCGCTTTTCCTAATAGCTTCAAAATGTTTAGCAGACTCCTGATGTTGATTATTTCTACTTTGTATGGTCTTTGCAACTTTTTGAGTCATTTCAACTTGTCTACTTCTTTTTGATGACCTTCTGCTAAGGATTTTAGTTTTCTTTTCTTAGTTCTAAGAGGCACTTCTTCTAATTCAATATCGGAGGTGGAATGGGGAAAAAAATTTAGAGCCTTTGAAGATACAGCCCTACCTTTTTATGGATTTGTGCCTAGATCTAGATTTTTTCCTCTTCTCTCTGCATGTAAGGGTTCAGTCATTCCTTGTCCATATTTCCCTAGTCCCTTACTAGCATAACCCATATTTACCATCATCTGGGTTGCTTTTACATATGTTTTTCTTTGTTCATCCGTGAAGACGGTTATAGTAGAGTTTTTTTTGGAGGATCTAAGCCTTGTTTGTGTATGCGACTTTTGTTGCTCAACTGCAACTTCCTTACCTTTACTCTAGTCTAATTTTTTTCTTAGCATCTTTAGGGCTTGCTTCTTTGCTATCACCAAAACTTGGGGGTACTTTTTTGGTGAAATTACCTGACCAAGTAGCTTGATAATAATCATAACGAACCAAAAATTCAAGATCATTGTTAACAGACCACCTTGAATCAATCATATTAGTTTGGACTCTCATCATCCACCATTCATGAATATTTTCTATTGTTCATTCTGCATCCTATTGATAGTATTTTCATCTAGTACGTACTTAGGATTATCCTTGGGTTTATAATCAACCACATGCTCATAGAAATCATGTCATGGGGGTAGTGGTTGTATTCTTTCTACATGTCATTCTAGTGCCTCATATTCAACATTATCTCTACAATTTTCAATTTCATACCTAGGGAACATGTGATAATTTTATAGGCATTTTGTTTAGTATCATTTACCTTTCAACAAATATATTTATGGGGTCATACCTCCATCGTTGTGGCATTTCTATCAACCCTAATTCCCTTAGATATTGAGTAATTTGTTCATGTTGCCCTTTCTTTGAAACAATAATGCCTTCAAACTAAAATGGCATTGTACAGGTGTCAATCTTTCCTATATCTATACCGTATTTGAAATTTATTTGCTCATTTTGCCTCACATATTCCAAGGCAAATATTCTATCAATGACATAATGCGGGAGCAAAAAATATTTTCCAGTATACCCATATAGCCTAATAACAACCCCTTGAGTGAGGATGAACCAATCACCCTCTTCTGCATGTTTGTTTTGTAAAAATTTTACAGCTTTTCGGTTTAACCTACTTATTTATCCATACATAATATTCAGGGATGGCTCCAAAAATTCTCTGTTAAAATCATAATATGATTATGTCTTATATAAAATATTAGTCCATTTGTATACGAGTAAGGTTCTTCCTTTATCATCTTTATCATTCATAGAAATGAAAGCTAGCTCCTGAGCCATAAAATAGAATAAAACCCATACTAAATATGAAAAAAAACTTGAAAGAGGAGTGAGAACCTCTTTTTATTGAAGATAAACCTTCATGGACCTGGTGAAAAACATATTTTGGCCAGTCGAAAACATGGGCCAGATACTTTTATCCATAATTGAGGAATCATAATTTGTAGGGTTTGATAGGCAATTGACTAGTGTAATATGCCACCCATAAACTCTTTCATCTGTCTTCAGGCCTGCCACCATAGCTAAAATAGAATATAGTTCTAGATTTTTGAAATCCATCATAGGAATGAGGGTTTCAAGCATAGCCCCTTGAAGAGGTGGTTTCTTCAATTGCATGGCTAGAAAATTTCTCATCTTCTCAAATGAAACAAAATACATTGCTTGGTCTGTCAGATCAAAATATTTTGGCTCAAGAGCGGGTGCATGGCTGGCGGCAAAAGCATCAGGGCTTAGAGCAAAAGGGTTCTACCCTAGGAGTTCCTAATAGTATTTTCTTTGATGTCAAAGAAACTAGCAATGGATTTAATTAATTCAGGACAAGGATGAACAAGAATATACACATACCAATAAAGTAAGGAATTGAAGGCGAAAGTAGTCAAATAATATGTAGTGATACCTGTAGCTATCCTCTCCTCAATATCTCCTTGAATTTTCTTTGGAGGTTTCCATGTCATAATAGTATCGCCAATTATGGCATCTCTATTGACGAATTTCATGCCTACTTCCTCTTCGCATCTTATTGTTGGAGAAATGGAAGACGACACTGTCATTGCTGCCTTTTGGGTATTCTTCTGCGAGGCCATGGAAAAATACTCGTAGAGATTTTTTGTATTGGTTTCAAGCTCGAGAATGAAAAGAGAAAGTAAATTACAGCAGAGAAGCTCAGTCGATAGTGAATTAGGGTTTTTCACATTGATTTGAAATATTATACATGGATTGCATTAACTGCGGTTGGTGAACTGATATTTCCCGAATCTTCCTGGACATCATTTTTGATACTTTATCGCATGCTAAATTCTCTAGCCAATCACTAACCTACTACATTAAAAATAAATTGTGCTTTTCAATATCTCGATCATTCGTGAAAGGAGCCCCTTCCTGCCAATCATTGGAAAGCTACGTGGCATATTTTAACTTTGAACTATTACATCTTCGACAAAATGGTATTTTTATCCCCTTTTCTTTTTTATTTTATGCTTTTGCTAGTTTACCTTGGATGGTCGTAAAATTATGAAAAAAAAAACTGTTATAAACTAGAAAGCTTTAAAATATTTATAAAATATCATACAATATACACAATCTACATGAAATACTTTTTGTTTTACTTGAAGTAGAGCTTTAAGTAAAAAACATTCACTGTTATGGGTAGAATTGCACCCCGTTGATACTTTAGTTAAAATGAATTAAATTGCTTCTCAACAATTATCTCAAAGGGACCCTCCCAAAAGGCGTCAAATTTTTGGTGTTGCCCTGGCTTGGCCTTTCTCTCATTCCATTTCAAAATCGAATCTCCAACCTTAAATTTTTTGAAGGTAGTATTTTTATTGAACCACCCTTCTATGTTGGTCACATGTTTTTGGTGGTGATTATAGGCCTGCTCCCTCTATTCTTCTAGTTGGCCTCCCTTGGTGGACTTCCTTCAACATCAATCTGATTGAGTAACTTTAAAGTTGGTATCTCTATGTGTATGGGAATAATAGCCTCTTTGCTATATACCAAGGAATAGGACGATGTATAAATGGGTTCCTTAATTGAAATCCTATCAGCCCATAGTGCTTGGTTTATCAAAGAATGCCAGCTCCTCTTATTATCTTTTAGAGTTTATTTCAAAATTCTGCCAAGGTTTTTATTTGTAGACTCTACTAGGCCATTCCCTTGTGGATAGTAGTCGGAGGAAGTCTTCAAATATATACCATATCTACTATCAAATTCAATCATATTAGCACCAATTAAAGTTGATCCATTATCTATAACTAATGAATCTGGTATACCAAACCTTGTAATCAAGCTCTCTACAAACTCAATTATTACTTCTTGATCAACTTTCTTAGTGGAAATTGCTTCAACCCACTTAGTAAAATAATTTGTGGTGGTAAGTATATATTTGTGGCCATCTAATGAATTAGGTTCTATTACCCCAATAAAATCTAACCCCCATTGTTGAAAAGGTTCTTCAACTTGGATATATTTTAGAGGCATAAGGGCATTTTTGTTTCTCCCTACATATCTTTGGCATTGTTCACAACTCTTAGTTATTTTAAAAGTATCAAAGAAAATAGAAGGCCAATAAAAACCTGCTCTAAATATCTTCAAAGCAATAGCCCTTCTTGAATAATGTCCTTCAGAGAGACCTCCATGAAACTCTTTCAACACCTTTTGTTTTTTATCTTCCCTTGTGCATTTCAGTAGTATGCCATCTATGTTTTTTCTATATAACCTTTCTGATAAAAGGGTGTATATCAATTCTTAGGCCATGTACCTTCTTCTCTATGAATCATTTATATTATCAAGACATCTTCTAGTATGAAAGTATTCCACGATAGCATCAATCTAGTCAGCTTTCTCTAGATTTTGATCTGATTTTGCATTCAACATTATGCTTTGGTGAGTTGCATGATCATTCAAAGCCTGCTTGGACAACTCTTGGCATAGGGCTTTACCCCTTACTATTTTGGTTGGGTGTATATCTACATCATATTCTTGTATTTTTGTTACCCAACCAACTCTCTTTTTGCCAAGTTCTCCTTTTATTATAAAATTCCTGACATTAGGATGGATCACATAAACAATGATCCTGCTCTATGATAGGAAGTGTTTGAACTTATTCAGAGACTTCATGACAACATATATTTTTTTCTCAATAAATTTATATCTTTCCTTGTGATCATGCATGGTGGCACTTAGGAAAGCTATAGGTTTTTCTTCATTGTCAACTCCCTTCTGGGTGAGAATTGCATCATAGATTTTTTTCTCACCAACATACAAGATAAAATATTGGGATCATTTGGGGTTAAAAAGCACTGGTGCTTGAGTTATTTCCTCTAAAATCTGTCTAAAAGCATTCTTCCTTGGATCTGTCCATTTGAACGGTGCATCCTTCTTTAGCAGTTATATCATTGGTTTAACAATCTATGCAAAATTTATGATAAACTTGTATAAAAATTATTTATCTAAATAAATACTGCAAACCTCTTTTATTTGTTGGTAAATGGATTTCTAAGAGTGCTTTCACTCTATTAGGATATATGGCCAATTCATCTTTTGATATGACATGACCAAGTAAAATACCTTCTACAATGAAAATGGATTTCTTTGGGTTCAAAGATATTCCAAATTTCCTACACTTTTCAAAATATCTCTTGAGATGTTTTATATGATCTTCTTTTTGGTGAAGAAAAATGATCATATCATCTAAATAGATGACTATGATCTTTTTAGCAAGTTCCTCGAAGGCTACATCCATTGCCCTTTGGAAGGTTTCTCCTGCATTAGACAACCCAAAAGGCATCCTTTGGTAGGCGAATGTTACCCACTTGGTGGTAAAGGTATTTTTATATTGATCTTCATCTCTAACCCATACCTGATTGTACCCAAAGAAACCATCCAACAAGGAAAATCTCTCTGCTCCTACAATTGTGTGTAAAATTTGGTGTATCTACGAAATTGGGTAATGATCCTTGAGTGAAGCCTTGTTCAAGTTTCTAAAATCGACACACAGTCTAATGTCCCCATTTTTATTTCTAACTGGGACTATATTAGCTACCTAGGTAGAATTTTTAATAGGATACACTATTTTAGCTTGAAGGAGTTTTAACAATTCTTACTTCATCAGTACCTCTATCTTTGGATTCACAAGCCTTTGATTTTGCCTGAAAGGTTTAGCACCTTATTCTAACTCAATGGTATATTGTATAACTTCTTTCTTGTACACTTTATCATCATTGTACACCCAAGAAATAATATCTAGAAATTTCTTGTACATTTCCTTGATTTGGTTTAACTCTTCTATTATACAATTAACTCCTACATTCATAATTTTTCCTGGTTCTAGATGGACTTCTTTATACTAGCATTTATCAAATTTTATTTTAAGGCCTCCTGCCCTATAATTGTTATCAAAAAGACTCTCAAGGGTGATTATTCTTCAATTGAATCAATCCTTATTCTTCTTCATCTTACAGCATCCTTTCGCTCGAGCAATTCATTTCATAGATTAAAAAATCTAGAATTTGCTCATCGTTTTCAAAAACTTGCTAGAGTATATTTTTATTCGGAACAAAGGGTCTATATATGATTCTAACCATATTAGATTTTTGAATGACATTGTTGATGGGGTATAAATTTTCTCCTATATACGCCAACAAATGAGCATGAATATTTTGTTCTCTATGAATAGACTTAATATTTAGAGCCTCGAAGACTTCTAAAAGGTCCCACACCTTATTTTTGTATGCCTTTAAGTAATGTTGTTTACTTGTACATTTTTTTGTGATTTGATTCACGATGAGTTTTGAATCTCCATAAATTTGTAACTGCTTGACTCCTAGTTTTTTAACCTTTCTTAAACCTAGACAAAGCGCTTCATACTCTATTGCATTATTAGTGCAACTCCACATCAGCCTGTAATAGAAAATTATTTCTTTGCATATGGGGGAGATTAATACTATTCCAGGACTAGCTCTATTCTTGCATCTAGCTCCATCAAAAAAAGCTTCCAAAGCTAACTAGTAGACTCATCTTCTTTGAGAGCAAGCACCAATTATTTTTTTTGCTTTACAATAGAATAAATTCCCATATTAGTTTCTATCATGGCATTCAAATCCTTCATAGAGAACTGGTCTTCTTTTTGGAGCTCTTCTAGGGTCTCCTCCATTAGGTCTAGATATTTCATTTCTTCAGTCATCATACTTATAGTGTCGGCTTCCTCTATCTTTTATATTTGAAAATTAGATGGTTTTTCATTAAATATCTTTATCCTCCTACCCTTAAAAGGTATTTCCAAATGTAAGTAGTCCAGAGATAGATATCCTCCTATCTTGGTGGTCAGTAGTCTGGGCACCGGATAAGGAGAGCATGCCTGCCCTCGCTTTTCGATCACCAACGTAGACCGCATCCTACTAGTTGGTGATCTCCCGAGGGTGCTCCAGCCCTCATGGAGGGGTCGACTGCTTGGGAGGGCATGCCTACCCTCTTGTCAGTATTATCAGCTCGAGTTCAAGGTGTTAATGCACCAGAGGCTAGCTCTGGTGGCCTCCTATAGGTGAGCTGCTACTATCACGGTCGTCAGCAGATTATGTCCTATCGTGTCGATCATCTGCGGGCCTAATTCCTTAGAGGGGTTGGTATTCTTTGTTCGACCGCCATAGGATGCTCCTACCCTCGTTGAGTGGTCAATCGAAGATGGTTGGCAATTTAAGGAGGGTGCTTCTGCCCTTGCTTAGCCGTATGGTTGCCTGCCTCCTCGAAGACTCTATGGGCCCAAGAATGGTGGTGCAACCAAGAAAAAAAAACTTAGGAGATTATAAGATTAATTAATGAAAATAAATAAATCAAATCCTACTCCTTGGAATGAGAGTTGCTTTGTCTAGCTTGGAACATCTCTTGTCTTGTCCAGAGTCACCTTGTCCAGCTTGGAACGTTTCTCCTACCTTGCCCAGTTCACTGCTTCCTTCCTCCATGGCTCTGATACCAATGTAGCTAAATGAAACATAAGAGAAATGATTTGATAAATAATATATGCATTAGCATTAGCTTAGAAAGGTCTAAGCATTATATAGTTTACAAATAAACTATATTAGCACAAATAACTCTAACATAACGCGTTATGAGAGTAGTGTGTTAACAGCTAACCTAGGTAGAGAAGTATGAACTAACTACTAATCTAAAATATCTAACCTAGGATATTTTAGATACTAACCTAGGTTTACCAGTAGATATTTAGCACAGTAAATATCTCTATGGTAAGTAGTAAAAAGTAAATGTAATAATCTACTTATGTAGTATAATGCAATATACTACCTATTTTACCTAGTGGAGTAAAAGGGTAAAAATCCCAAAGAATGGAATATCACTCTAACAAAAACACCTTTCTATCAAAAATTTGATGATTTTTATGGACACATATGTCAATCAAAAATTTTATGGTTACTATGGACTTTATCGTGTGCAAGGGTACTTCTACTTATAAAAGCAGTAAATGCAAAATTGTGTAACAATAATGCTACTAATAACATCTGTCTGTTAAAAAAAATGTCTATCAAAAAGTTGATGGTGAAAGCACTGTTGGACATAGCAGAGTCAGCACCGCTTTTGTCTCTATCGCAAAACCAGGTTCTTTTGATCATTATCTCTGGTAATTTAACATCTAGTTTATATAATTTGTTTGTTATCGGTAAGAAGCAGTTTTTTTTTAAATAGTATTTTAATAATTTAAAGGATTATTTTCAATATTCTTATCATTAAATTAAAATTGCATACATTTGTATCAGCTTTTTTTTTGTATTTTTTGAATCTTTTGTTAAAAAAAAAATTATGTTATTTTATTATTAATATTAAAATTATTTTAGTTTTAAGTCTTATTGTTGTATTTGTATGGTGTATTACGGTTAGATTGAAGTTAAGCTTAGTCAAATAATATTTTAGGATAAACATAGGTGTTATTTAAAATTAATACTTCAAGTTCATAAACTTAAGTATCAAGGATGAGATGATTGAGCATGATATAATGGTTCTTAAAAGTAGAGGGTCAATACATAAGTTCCATAGATCATGGTCAAGGTTTTTGGAGATTCAAAATTTAATATATAAGTTTCATAGATCATGATATAATGGTTCTTAAAAGTAGAGGGTTAATATATAAGTTCCATAGATTATGGTCAAGGTTTTTGGAGATTCAAAATTGGATCAACTGGAAGTGTGGATTGAATTCAAATTATTATGTGACTCTTCTTCCTAAAGGTTTTTTCCTCGTCATATTTTTAAATTAAAAAATTAGAGATAAAATGATGGTTTGTGACCCATGGTTTAGAGGAAGAGATACACTTTATTTGAGACCATGGAATGAAATTTTTTCTGTTGAGACAAAATCTATTAAGAAGCTTTTGTGTGGGTTAGGATTTTTAGACTTCCATATCAACTTATAAATAAGGTTGTTTTGAAGAATATTGGAAATACCCTAGAGGAATTCAATAAGGAAGGACCAACTACTAAGTAGAAAAAGCATGTTATATATACTCGAATATGTGTTGCTATGGATATTTCAAAACCTTTGCCAAAATCTATTAATATTAAATCTAAATCAAGAGAATAGGATAATCAAGTAGATTATAAAAATATCGTATTTTGTTGCCACAATTGTTATGATATTGGACACTTGAAAAGAGTTTACAAAGTGAAAACTATGAAGAAAGAGACAAAAAAATCTAGCCATGAGATAAACTTCAAGACTAAGCAAGGAAATCATATAGTAATAGAATTTATAGATTAGATCAAGGATATTCCACTCTAAAAGAAGAGGTAAAGAAATCCTATCTATAGTATCATTTGGCAAGTTTAGAAGGAATTAAAGGTGCAAAAGAATATGTGGAGATAAATCCTAAAACAAATATAGTAAAAGAGGTCAATTTTATTCCAAGTAAATCATCTTTATTTTTTCTAGTACAGAATCCTCTCCAGGTAATAAAAGTGAAAGTGGTGAAGATGTAATCTCTTACACTTTAAGGTTTCAAGAGCAATTTAACAAAGAATTAAGTATGGTGAAAAACTATAATAATTTAGGGTTTTTAGGGTATAATAAGAAGGTAATTGATACATAAGAGCATCCTTGCACTTTAGAGTTTCTAAGGCAGCATAAAAAGATCAAGAGGAAGTAACTAGTAGAGATCAAGAGGGCAAGATCATAATTTATTATTTTCTTCTGGATATGAATTCTTGGGATAATCTCATTTAAAAGGATAACAATATTTGAGGTCATAGTCCATAGATGTGAGAATTGGTTCTTGAATATGGCATCATTTCTTAATTTCTAAACACTTCAAAAAATATATCTAGGCATCATTTGCTTCACCTGTATAGGCCAAAGAGCAAAATTAGTCAAACCCAAAATAAGAGAGTAAATTTTCATAGCTTCTTCAAAGGAATTAGGTGCAATAACAATCATAGTAGTATTAGAGAGAATTAATCTCCAGACTTCCTTGACATAGGAACAATGCACAAGAAGATGGTCTCTACTTTCTTCATCTACATGGCATAAAGAACATTGACTTGGACCCTCCAAATTTCTTTTCTGAATGTTGTCCCAGGTTAATTACTTACTCAAATATAAGAGCCAAAAAAAAAATTGATTTTAGGAAAAGCACCTTTGTACCAAATGTGTCTCCATTTGGGCATAGAAGGGGAAGAACCTCAGATCAATTTATAATATTTGTTGATGGAATAAATACACGAACCTTTCATACTCTCCCAAATTAACCCTCAATTGAATTAATAAACAATTCTAGTTTTCAATTAAATTTTGAGGTATTCTAAGATCATGGCAAGACTTGATTCTTGGAGGGGCAACAAAATTCACCACTTGAGAAAGAAATTGTAAGTTAGAAGAATTTAGCCAATCTTGTAATTTATTTGAAATGGTAAGTTTGAAATTTCCCATGATTTTGTCTTCAAGAATTTTTATCTTTTCTCCATTTCCAAACATCCAAGATAAATGCTTATAGATCATTTCCATAGCTCTTTCTATATTTTTTCAAATTATAGATTTCTTCCTAGTGTAAATCTTGAGAATTTCACCATTTTAGATTTTATAGTTATATTTATGAATCAAAATATTGGACCACAAACAATCTTTGGCACTAACCATATTTCAAATAAGTTTTGCTACTCGAGTCTTTCATTGATAAAAATACATCTAAGACCAAGTCCCCCTTCCTTCTTACTTTTGATAATACAATCCCACTTGACTAAGTGATACTTCCTTTTACTATCTTGTTTGCCACCCTCCCACATGAATTTTCTGAGAAGTTGTTCCATTTTTTTCATAATGCCAACCTAGAATACTTATTTTGTAAATAGGAAGGTCAACCAACATAGAGTTTATAATAAGAATCCTTACTAGAGGGGTTAACTAGAAATTTGTCCAATATTTGAGCCTAATTTTTATTTTTTCAATTATTGTTTTCCATATTATCAAACTAGTTCTAGTGAAATAAATTGGAATACCCATATAGGTAAAAATGGATTTCATACTCACTTTGAAGTCAAGAATTATATAAATCTAAGCAATGCCCTTTTGAGAGTGGTTGGAGAGATAGATAATTGACTTATAGTTATTAATTTTGTTGCCTATGGCCTCCACTAAAACCTTGAGATATTTTATAAATCTGTAAGAAATTTGAGGAGAGGCATGCCCAAGTAAGAATGTATCATCTACAAATTGATAATGGTTGAGATCTTTACCACCATTATGAGTAGAGATACCTAACAATAATCTTTTCACTCTTAAAGATTCAATATTCCTGCCTAGAAGTTTAACAATTAATTAAAATAAAAATTAATCAATCCATTTTGTAGAAATTAAAGCAAGAATTAGCTAAATTCAAGTAAATAAGCTTTTGCTCATAGAAAAAGTCAGACCCTTGTAACAAAATGCTTTTAGGTAGATAATTTTCTAAATTCACTTCAACGCATACTTGAGAATGAGTGTAAGAAACGGAATACTTCTCATTCTCCTCAAAAGACCACAACACCTTTCTAGGATGACCAATAGTAATAGTCAAAGACGGATAAAAAGCTACATTTAGGTAATAAAATTTAATCCACAACAAAAAAATATTCCTAGAAGGGCCTTTTGGATGGGATTCAAATGACCATGCTTCTAAAAACAATAATATCAAAAAATAAACCATAATTTGTTCTATATCATAGTCATCATCCATATTTCTAACTCAAAATAACAAGACCAACATATTTTAGTTAGTCCCTTAATTTTAACCAACTTCTAACATGGACTCTCCTAATTAACCCTAAACCAAGCATCAAAATCCATAGTTGAAGCAACCCCTTTAACAAATGACATGATTATCAATTTTTTTACATTCAAAAATCACATACTGCACAACTTAAGGTAGCATAAGTTTCAATAAAATACCTTTATTTACAACGCATTCAAGTTGTCCATTACTTCTAGTTACATTTCTAATGTGGCATCTCTTTTCTAGTTTCATGAGTATTTGAAATCTTCATATTGTTGATATTGTGAGCAGAGCTCACCAAATTTAAGAGCACTACAAATAAAGCAAAAATAGATGAAGTTGTCTAAGCAATGATTGATATAGTAAGGGAAAAAGCAAAAATAGATGAAGTTGTCGAAGCAATGATTGATATAGTAGGGGAGAAAATTGATTGACCATGTCTAGGAGCCAAAGACTATGATTAGACATTAAAAATATATAACCAATATAAAATTTGATAGGAATGATTAGGACCCCAAGATCTAGTGCATCAAAGCTTTGGTAGGAACATCATTTAAAACTCCCTTCACTCTTGTTCCAATTGGTGTAGGCAAGGACTCCATAAGGGATAATACCAAGCAAATCATGCAACCTATAATGAAGTTCAAGCATACAATATATTAAACATTAAACTTCTATTCTTATTTATTTACTAACTTTAAACTGAAAGCCACCTACCTTAAAAATGAAACAAAAGTGAGAAAAAATAAAATTTTCAATATAAAAAAAAGTTATTAATTTTTTAGTATTGGTGAGTTTTAAAACTTATTTACTAGTGAAGTGAGTGAATATAAATTTTTTTATTAACTTAAATATCATAATAAAAAATAACTAATTAAATTCCTCAACTCTCAAAAAGACCAAGTTTATCTTATCAATGAATACGTATATAATTATTCATTTATTATAATATTATTAAATGATTATGATATAATACACAAAAATAGAAAAATTTCTCTTATTCCAAACATTAACAAATAATGAAAATCTTAACCATTTTTTCTAATTCATTTTTCCATGATTCATTAAAACCTTTCCTATAGGTTATACATGGCATTTTCCCTTGTGAATCACGACATAAGATTTCATCCTGTGATGGTAGTTTGAAATCTTTTAATATAAAGGATTGTTGATTCACGATTTTATCAAAGAACTAGTCATAGTATATAAGTTTTAATATATATACTTACTTCCTTTATGGATAGTACTTTTCAATTTAGTGTTCTTATTTCTTGTCTTCTCAGGAGGTTCAATGTGGTTTCTGGTTTTACCATTCATATGTTTGACCCCTTACATAATTTGAAGAGTCATCGTGAACAACTTTCCTTGTCTTGGCTTCTTAAGATATAATACATGTACAATACTTTAAGCTTGTGATTTCAAACGTTCTTAAATTTAGGCATACAGAAAGGCTGTCTGTATTATTGTGGATAATTGATACGGCCAACATCTGAAAAACGAAAAAGTTAATCAAGTTGAAACTGTCAAAATCTGCGTCAACGTCTATAACTTTATTTACGTAGAGGCCCACTAAGACCCACTGGTAGAGACATCAATACCAGTTAGATAGAGACATAGCTATTATAATAGCATAAGCTCATTTTCCTACTGTACTACTACAGTACTATTTTCAGGCCTTGGTGTTCGTAGCCCACGCTGGTCTAAGCTTATTGGCCTGAGTCTCACTACCGTATACAACCAAATTCCCATCGTCCTCCACAACCAGAGCGCTAAACTTGACGCACCCTTTTCCACAGCCCTGATTGATTGCCCACACTGGAATATTTGGGTTATATATCAACATGTTGGCATCCGATTGCAGACGCAGAAAGCAGGAGTTTCCACGCCCATGAGTATTACTGTGCCACAACACTCTATTGGATTCCGTATCAGTCAACACAAGATTGCAATCCCTCTGCATTTTCAGCCGTATTCTCTTGTTCGCAGACGTCAGAGATTCCCCCGCTCTAAGAACGTCCCAAACCCCATTGTTATGGCTCAGCAAAACCAGAGGGGAGACAGGACAGTGGACAAACCCGGTTTTATCAACGGGCGAATACCTTGACACCATGGACAAAAGAAGCCTCGAAGAAGAATAAGGCTCAACAGAGATATCAGTATTAGCAGTCTGATCAAGATTACTTACGTTCAAAGACATCGGCAATGAAATCGTCTCTTTCTTCTCGTCGAGAAGGTAATAGTCGACCCAGGCGTATCCATTGGAGACGGCGGCCCAGGAGTAACCCTGGAGTAAATAAGGCCTGAGATATGGCACCGTTGTTCTGAAATCTTCCAACACCAAAGTGCCTATAGCGCTTTCCCAGGTTCCTGCCGTGCAGTACTGGGTCCAACGCACATATCGGATGGCAATGAGTTTGCCGTTTATGCACTGCACGTTTGCGAAGGCGAATCCGCTGTCATACCATTCTGATGCGTTGGAGTTTGCGAGGAGATCATTGAGCGCGACATAGACAGCACTGACTTCCTCTGCAGAGAGTGCTCCTCTAGAATTTGAGGATGTCTGGAATAGGGCAAAGCAAGTTGGAGAAAAAGCGAGTAGAAGCAACAGAAAACAAGGAAATGCAGCCATGGACGCTTTGTGATTGATCACACTTAGGGCTGAGGCTGAAGCTGATTTATGCGTTGCTCTTTGCTTGGTTATATAGCATTACACGAGACGAAGATGAATCATCTTAGGTGACACCTATTGCAGTTGCTAACTTCAGGTTTCCCTTTGGATGTTTCACTGTCTCTTTCACCATTGCTTCGTAATATTCATTTCATCTAACACCATTCCCTTTCCAATGAGGCTAAGCTTCTCTTCGCGTCGAAGCGAATTCCATGTCCCACAAACTTTCCCTTCCCCTTAACTAAAATAAATTAAATTTTCCATCCTACCCACAAGTCTGTGATTTCGAGATATATATATTCATTCAATTATTATCTAAAAGATGGTTCTATTCATAGGGATGGTATTGAATGATAATATTTAATTTTTTATAATTTGGACTTGAGTTTTTTTAAATGAAAATATTTTATATCAATTAATATTAATTATATAAAAAAAGGTGGGTAGAATTAGCACACCCCACAAATTATAAAAGTAGAAGGTGGAGTAAATCACACCTCCACAATAAAAACAAACAGAGTTCAAAAATATTAGTTCAAAAAATATTACTACAAGATGTCATGATCACTACAGAGACATCCTAAGACATAATCATAATCAGTAAACGAAGATCAAGAAGCGGGACGGAAGTTATCTTCCTCTCTAACACACTACCAGCCACCATCCGAAGAGACTGGGGCAATCTATCCTTCATCTGCATTACCTTCAACCAAAGTTCGTTGAGGAGGACCCTGGTTGACTCAGCTTGGAATGCATGGTAGAATATATGTTGCTCATAAGCTACGGCCTCTTCTGCCTTTGGGACAGGTAGAATACATGTTGCGCGTAGAGGGATTGAGTAGGCTGCATAGAGGGATTGGCCTGCTTAGAGTGCTTAGAAGCACGATTTTTTTGGGTGGTAATCGTTTTCCAATCGCCTTGGCATTCTCAGGTCTTGTTAGACTGAGTTGTCTAGGCAGTCGAAGGGGATTGGGTCTGTTTGAACTTCCACTTCATAAGCAGGAAATCTCGAATCTTGTGAGCAGCAAACTAGCAACGATAACAAGTATTTGGTATAGGCAACAGGTTGCTTAATGGAGGTATCACCAATCTGGATATCTATGAAATCCAACATGTCTTTGGTGAGGTCGACTTTGATACAAGCCCGCTTGGTAAGGTGAGCTGAGAAAAACCGTTCATGCTCAAGACATACAAACTTGTCGTGGGAAAAGGTGAGCATTTGCAAAAAAAAACCCAAAAGTTAATAAATAAACCCGAGAACTCAATTCACACAGGAACTTTTAGCTCAGTTTGGTCACTGGCTACGAAGTCACGAGTGTAAATTATAAAATTAATAGGAAATTTTTCACCATCCAGGGACCTTTGGCTAACACTTTTTGAGCTTGAGTAGGATCAGGGAAGCAAAAAAAGAAATAACCCTGGGTGAAATTCTGAACATTCTCAACTATCACACCATGCGGACCCCAAACTTGTTGCACCCAGGACCTAATGAGGGTATCATTGAGAATTCTACCCAAGAAATACCCGATAAGGGTATGTGACTCAAACCAGTGGTAAGCATTATGAAACTCATGCAAGGGAATGGAAACGAGCAGGGATAGGACTTTTATCTTATGAAACATTTTGGGGATAAACTTTTTCAAGTGCTTCCATGGAGCCATTGCTCTTCCTAGCCACCTCAATAGCAATTAAGCTAACCAGTTACGAATGACAAAAAAACCCAAACCCTAGCAAAACAATTTTTTCTGAACAAATTTTTAACTTTTTCTTGGACTTGAGTTTATGAGGAACTAATTTTTTATTTTTTGGTTTTAAGTTTTTTATTAATTCTATCTTGACGAGAAAAAGACTAAAAATATATAAAACTAATGTTCCAACAAAAAACATGTTAAATAATAATTAAATATTTTATTTTTTAATATATTTATGGCCTCACTTTGGATCGTCACTAGTTTATGGTTGTCGTTACGTTGCCTAAGGGAACAAAAATGAAGCATGACAACAGGACAAAAAAATCTCATGCCACTACACCTTAAGTAATTTAATTTGGTAATGAAGTGTAAGTGTATTGAAATTAACCTTCAACTACTAGCATTTAAGACATAAACTGCCAGAATTGTAAGACATAAATGTTTTCGTGTCTTGATGTATCTGAATGACCTTTGGATGAGCAATGTAAGGCATCATATGTGCCTCTTTTAAATTAAGGTCTTCAATTTACTTATTTTATTTATTATGTTTTTTATATATATTTTTAAGAGGCTCTTCTCGGATGTTGAGGAATCTAAGTAGTTAAGCTAATAGCATTTGATAAAATGTTGAGTTTACATGGGTTTTTATGAGGGTTCCAATCCTCTTTTACAGGAGCTTGAATTGGAACTCTTGGATGAAAACCCAAGGGCTTACTAGTATTCTATTTCTTATGATTCTTTTTTATTATGATTTTGAAGTTAATAAAAAAACATTATTTTCACTCACTCCACTAGTAAAAAATTTTAAAACTCACTAATACAAAAATATTAATAAATTTTGTTATGTTGAAAATTTTCTTTCTTCTCATTTTAATTTTATTTTTTAATAGAAGTGATTGTCCATTTAAAAATAGTAGTTAAGGTTGTTTGAACTAGTTTAATTATATTCACTCACTTCAATAGGTTCCCTTATCAGTGTTATCAGTGTTCCCTTACCTACCTTGCAGGGCCCCTATGGAATCCTTCTCTACTGCCATTGGTACAAGAGTGTCGGGGTTTTTAATTGGTGTTCCTACAATCTTGGATGCACTCAACCTTGGGGTCCCAATCAATCTTATCCAATTATCGATTGGTTATTTATTTTTTAATGTCTAATCATAGTCTTTGGCTCCTAGAAAGGTTCAATTAGTTTTCTCCTTGGCTATGTCAATCATCATTTAGACAACTTTATCTACTTTTGATCCCTCTATGGTGCTCTTAGATTTGGTGAGATCCACTCACAACATCAATAATATGAATATTTCAAGTACTTGTGAAGCTAGGAAAGAGATCCACATTGGAAATGCAACTAGAAGTAATGGACAAATTGGTCACATTGTAAATAAAGGCATTTTATTAAAACTTATGCTACCTTATGATGTGTAGTATGTGATTTTTTAGTGTAAAAAAATTGATAATCATGTCATTTGTTAAAGGGGTTACTTCAACTATCAATTTTGATGCCTAGGTTAGAGTTAATTAGGAGATTCCATATTAGAAAGTGTTCAAAATTAAGAGACTAAGCAAAAGGTGTTGGTCTTGTCAGTTTCAGTTATAGGTGATGACTATGCTATAGTATAAATGATGGTCTATTTATGGATATTGTTATTTTTGCAAGCATGGTTAGTTGACTTCCATCCAAAAGGCCCTTCTAGGAAAAAACTTTTATTGTGGGTTGAGTTTTAATTTTAGCTTTTTATCCCTTTTTGCTTATTACAATTGGTTATCCTAGAAAGGTGTTATGATATTTTGAGGAGAATGAGAAGTATTCCATTCTTTGCATTCATTCTCAAGTATATGTTGAAGTGAATTTATAAAAATATCTACCTAAAAGCATTTTTTTACAAGGGTTTGGCTTTGCCTATGAGAAAAAACTTAAATACTTGAATTTGCATAACTATTGCTTTAGTTTCTATAAAATTGGTCACATTGGTTAAGAATACACTAACGTGATGAGGTCAGATGATGATGATATAGTGAATGCACCTCAAGATGGATTATATTTTTGGAAGACTATGTCGAGTAATGATTTAAAAAAATTCCACTAACTTTTGAATATGGGTTGGGGTTGGAGGATTTAGGAGTAAGTTAGAAGTTTGTTTGTCTTTTCTTATTTTTTGTTTCTTTTAGACAAGTAGGACTAGATCGCAACTAAGTGGGTAGAGGAATGGGATTCTGAAGGTCCACGGTTTTAGCTAAATGTAATTATTGTTGGGTGGATGAATGGTTTTAAGTTTTTTTGCTTGTTGGATTCTCGTTCTAGCTACTTTACCTAGGTTTGAAATGATTGGATATGAGGCTTTGTATAGTTTTTTTCAACATATGGTTCTTATTTTTGGGTTGTGGTAACTTTACTTTTTTGGAAGGGTTGGTTATTTGTTGAGACTAAATGTTACTACTGTATTGCTTGATAATATTATAAATTAAAATTACTTATATAACAATAGAAGAAACAATGTTAGGATATGAACAAGAGATATGAAACTTTACTTTCTATATTGAAAGAGATATGAAACTCTCTTCATTACCTTGAGTGAATAGATAAGGGTGAAACTTGATATTATTACAACTTTTTGTACAATTAATAACAAGTTTAGTGAAAATCACGATATTCTAATGGCTATAATGAAGACACAATTTGGAGATGTGATGGTCATTATGGAAATTTTGTTATTTATCCAACCTTGAGGATGAGTAACTTTGTGGTTTTTTATGACTTGTTAAGATAATATTTCATATTGTATTTTAGTTGATTTATAATATAAGTCTATATTGGCTTGGTTATTTCTACTCTTTTTATCCTTAGTAATTTATATAAACATCCTTAAATATATGTATATGTATGTGTATGTGTATATATTACAGTAAACAAGTTATTGACTAGGTTCTAAAACCAATTACAAAAGTCCCCCACATTAGGTACATTCCTCACCCTTATAAGATAAAGAAATATAAATCCTAACTATTTTACTCATAGCATGGACAAAAAAGGCTTCAACGAGCCAAACTTTCCTTCGAATCATTAATCTCAAACTCTATTATTTTATGGCTTTACTTATTTTACCTAATATGACTCCCAATTGCCCTTATCGAGGTAGGAATCTCTTCACCCTCCCTTCAAATTTAGCTCTCCTATTCTAAAAATCCTTTATTTGCTAATATATCTACCAAAACATTCTCTTCACAAAATGTATGTTGAACACTAGTATCCTCAAACCCACTTAGTAAAATAATTAGGGTTATATTTTTGTGTTTTATATGGGTTATGGAGGTATTGAATCTAGGTGATTTTGTGATTGATTTGAGAACCTGGTCAACACCTTATATAAATTACTAAGGATAACAAGAGTACAAACAACCCAGCCAGTATAGACTTATATTATAAACCAACCAAAATACAAAAGGAAATTTTAGCTTAACAACTCATACAAAACCACAAAATTACTTATACTTAAGTTTTGGCAACTAAAAAAATTTACATAAGGTCCATCATGTCTCCAAATTTTATCTTCATTATAGCCAATAGAATATTGTGATTATCATTAAAATTATTATTAACTTTTAAACCAAAAGCCACAACAATCTTAAGTTACACCATCATCTATTCAGTGAGGATAATCATGAGAGTTTCATATCTCTCATTCAAGATAATAAGGAGAATTTTGTATCTCTTATTCATCTCCTAACAATATTTATTCTATTGTTCAAGAAGTTCCCATTGATTTGAAAAACAATCAAGCAATATAGTAGCAATATTAAGCCTCAACAACCAAACAACCCTCCCCAAAATGTAAAGTTACCACAACCCAACAACAAGAACCATATATTGAAATAAACTATATAAAATCTCTTATGCAGTCATTTCTAAACTAAGTAAAATAGCCACAACATGAATCAAACAAGCATAACAACTTAAAACCATTCATCCAACTAGAAATAATCACATTCAACTAAAACCAAGTACCTTGAGAACCCCATTCCTCTACCCACTCAATTGCAAGCTAGTTCTACTTAGCTAAAGGAAACAAAAAATGAGAAAAAAATAAATTTTCAACTTACTCCCAAATCCTCCAACCCAAAATCCTTTTCAGAAGTGAGTTTTTAAAATCATCACTACCCTCATATACAAAATGTATAGGAGATAAATAATATTATCCCCTTTATCCTTTCATGATCCTTACTTCAAACCTGTGTCGAAGCCATAATAATTTGAGAATGAAACACAATATCCCCTATCCTAAGACATGATTAAAAAAGAAACAAACCACTCCTCTTTTTTGTGCACTCAAAACAAACAAGCCTCCTCCTATAATGTTCTAATACACAATGATATTTTTTGTTTATCCCCATTCTTAGATGCAAAGGAAGTCAACACAGTCTTCCCCATATATACTCCACCTTGAGGTGCATTCACTACCTCATCATCATATAACCTCATTGTATTAATTCATTCTAATCCAATATGCACAATTTTGTAGAACTTAAAGCAAGAATTATTCCAATTAAAGTAAGCACAATTTAATGGCCCTAAAGACAAGAATATAGAAAAGTGAGAAGGAGCTCAAGGAGGTAAAATATTCCCTCAAGGACTCATAGCTTGAAATTAAAGGGCTCTATAATTAGATGAAATAGACCAGAAGTTCTTGAGATATGACTACCATCCTGGATGGGAGCAAAGGAAGAATCAAGAATTGATGGATTTTATTTTTGCTATAGAGGCCCATCTCACATCCTATAGAAATGACTTTGAGAGAGAGCTATAAGAAGAACAAAAAAGAGCTTAGAGTTCTTGTAGTAGAATAATGCTAGCTTGATTAGGGGTATTTGCACTATGTACTGGAATAGCATAGCCAAATCCATGGCTTTGATATCTTAGATCATTGAATTCATCAACATGATAGCCCAAAAATTTGCTAAAATCACCCAAGAGGTGGAGAAAAATCTAGTGAAAAACTTGGTGATCAAATAAGAAAGAGAGATTGAAGCAAAAAAATTCTAGGTTGAGTCATCACCATAAGTGATCAAGGGCTAATAGATGCTAGCATTCAAAATCAAGATGCAGTGTTAAGGAAAATATGGGATGCCCTCAATAGAGAATAAGTCATGCATGAATACATGGTCCATGAGGAAGTCTTGAGCAAGATGATTGTAAAATTTTATGGCCCCTTGGACCCACTAATTAGAAAGGGTCCACCTCCACTTAGTCTAGTGATCATAATTCCCTTTTGAAGCAAGAGTATGCATAGGATTTAAATGAGTGGAAGGAAAAGGGGCTGAAATTCCAGAAGTGTCTAAAAGTCCTAAGATTCAAAGATGTAAAATGTATTGGACCTAAGATAGAACTGAAAGTGTAGATGCTAGATACCATGCATGGAGTAGCAAATATCTCATGCATAGACCAAATTGAGATCCTAAGGAGCTACCATCACTTCCAAAAGATAAAAGTGCCCTCTAAATAATAAATGGAGGAAATGAAATCTTAGATGAGCAGACTCCCATCTCACTAGCCTTTCCACTCATGTTGTGTTCCATTCTATTTTTCTTATGACTTTATTACCATTTTTGTTGTTGTATGCGATTTTAATTTTCAATCTTGACTCCAAACCCAAGGAAAAGGTAAGCAGTCTAGGTTAACTCATTTAAGTAGGTTGAAGAGACATAGGAGCCACCAAGACTATAGGGAAATTTTTCCTATAGCCCCCTTGCTTCACTCAAAAGCTTAATTGAAAGTGAAACAGACTAAAGAAGATAGTAAAAAGGTGCTTCCCACCTTCACTTGAAAGGAGCAACATGAAGAGAAAAATATCCATTAGATATGCCATCAATTATGGATGCTCATATTTCACCTAAATCCAATAGCTTTGAGGGTGATAAAGCCTATGGGCCATCGATTTTTATCTGACTATCTATGTGGTCCTTTTGAAAAAAGAAAGTGTAGAGAGGAGAAAAGGCCTTGTCATAATCTAAGGATATATACATGGTGACTAGTCAAAATCCAAAGGATAAAAGCATTGGGGCACATTAAAAAAGACCCATAATTGATCAAAAAAGGTCTTGTCTTAGCCAAAAATACATGGTACTTGTTTTCACTTACTAGAAGAAAGACCAAGAAGGCATTTAATAGGACACTTGCCATTAGCAACCAAGATTGAATTTCATGGATGAGCCTGATAAAACCATTTATATTCTAGTACTAATACTTCCCATCATACAAATTCTCCTAACATGACATTCTACACCAGTCATGGAGGCTATACTTGCTACATTAGTAAGAAAAAAGTCCTAGAGGAAACATGTCACGAACCTCTTAGGCAGGACTCCTTTTGATTGGAGATTATATATTGATGGTTTTATGTTCAATACTTAATCTCTCTTTATAGCCATTGTTTAATGATTGATTATATGTATTTTTTATTTTTAATATGGTACTGCTAATGCATGTTTTTTTGCAAGATCATGTACTCTCACGAGTGGAAGAACTTAGGACAACCATCAATGGTGAGGGTAAAATGGGATATGATGTCTATGAATCATCATCAAATAACTTTGTAAAATGAACTAATACTCATGTAGGTACATTACATTTTTTTATCTAGTTGCATCATTAGTCCATGATGTTACTAGCAACAAGCCTCCCTAGAGTGGAACGGTAATAGTTGGATCTATTTTAAAAGCAGTCACCCACTTAGGGATAAACAAATGGTGTTGACTATGGTTTCTTATGATTGCTTTTATAAATATTATGCTTCATTTTGTGAAACGGTTTGTTTAAAATATGATCCAGCAAAAGATCCATCTAAAAAGCTATTAATTGGTATAGAGGCTTAATTAATACCTGATTTGCATAAATACCAAGCTAATAAGTAATATTAGTATTGGTATTATATTAAGTATTTATGAGGAGATAGTTAGTTTAATTATTAATGATAATTAGCATTAATAAAGAGTAGGATAATTTACTTATTTATCTTATCTTTGCAAATTGCTGAAAAAGGGAAAGGGAATTTTAAATGATTAAATAAGATGTATAAATATTTTATTCTTATAAATTCTCCTTTATGCATGAAAGATAGGGATGGGTGTTTATTTAATTGAAAGAAGTTTTTCTTACTTGTATTCCTTTGAAATAATGATTATTTAATTAAAAATAATATTTTTACCTTTCTCTTTTAAAGAAATATTTTTATTTTAATAGGAAGGAGAGTTTTCCTTCTTACTCCCATGGACGATAAAAAAGTACAGGATTATTTTATTAATTTTATAGATTTTTCTCCTTTATCAAGAGGTCTAGGGAATGAAGGGGCTAGGTTGTAAGTTCAAGAAAATAAGCTAGAGGTTCTTGCTTTAGAAATACTTGGAGAAGCTAGGAAGAAGAGGCTTCAGAAGAGGAGATTTAGCTTGGATGTTTTCAGGTTGGATTCAATCATTTTTATCTCCCTTTTTGCAAGCTGAATGGTGTTTTCATACTACCAAAATTATTTGGAAACTTCTTGTTATTTTCAATGGTTGCAATGTTTAATAAATGTAGATATGCTTCGATATCCCTTCTTTACTTTGATTGATAATTTTTTTATGTGATTTGGATTATCATATAAACTTCGAAGATGTTTTTCCTTAGAATACGTTTTTTCCTGTTTCAATGTCATATTTCGGCCTTTTAAAAGCCTATTAGGGTTTCATTATTAAAAAATATAATGTTTATGCTATATTTTAGATTTTTTTTATTTTTAAAATCCTCTCCCCTAAGTATTAGGGGAGCGAAATGTTTTAAAAAAAAAATCAGTCGACACTATCGACCATGATGTTGCAGTTGTGATGTCGATACTTAGGTGAGTGCAGGCCAGGGAAGGTTGAATTGGCCTTCCTTTTTAATTATTCCACATCCAAGATATTAAGGGTGCATATATGCCTTAACAAGGTGCATGCCCCCAATAATATTTGACCACCACTCGATTGTTTGAAAAACTATGGAGTGATAAGGGACCGCTCCAACTAGTGCCATGTGAAGGTTTGTGTTGTGCTTTGTTCGACTGACTGTTGATCCTACCTTTGTTTACCATGTGGTTTAGTCATGTTATTTCTTAGTCTTGATGTTTGTTGTTGCCCTCATTTAGGGTGGGTTGAAAACTTTTTTAAAATTTAGTTAATCCTTAATCCCACATATATTGTGTTTTAGGCGTGGCCCTCCTTTATCTAGGCCAGTACCCATGTAGGCTATTAGCCAAGTGCACTAGACACTTGGATTTGGTCCTCTTACCTTATATTGATGACCTTATCACCTACCATATTCAATGTCTTAGTTTAACTTGTGCGTGTATTTGATCATTGTTTTATTGGTCTATGGACTTGACAATTTGATTGTGCTCTCAGTTGGGTAGAACAATTTAAAACAACTTTTATCATCTTTTATTTTTATATTAATCCCACATTGAATGTGGGGTGTTTGTAGTTTTATTTAAAGGGGGAAGAGATCCCCCTTTAATGTGAACACCACTTGGTGTTCATGAAGATCCTGCTCAGGTTCCATTAATTGTAGAACCAATGGTTTATACGAAATTTGAATGTTTGTTTTTTGAATCGGTTTGAATCGTGCACTATTTTACCAATCTGGTTAAGTTAACTCTGTTTTACTTTTTTAAGTGTTGACCAGTTGAGTTAGTGGTCAATTTGTAAACCCCTTTTTAAAAATTATGTTCTATATTTTTGAAACCTTGGTGGTTTTATTCCTTTTAGAATTGATGTTTTTTTTATAGGGAAAAGTTGTTTATCCTTTTAGCAAAATGAGTTTTGGTTAGGAAATTTTTTTGTTCTTGTAAAACTTATTGCTTTTGTGGAAAAATGTGGATGATAAAAATTAGGGGATTGAGTATCTTGTAACTTTGCTTATAGTATATTTTGTGGAGAAAATGAATGTTTTATATACTTTGGTTTATTCATAATTGACGGATACAAGTTTAGGGAAATCTAGGGATTGATTTATAGGTAAAGTTATTACCAAATTATGATAGGTATTAGAGTCGTTGTATTATCTTTCAGCCAACTGGGTTCTCCAACTTTAACTAAAAAGTAACTTTGGATAGCCATTGGCTTTAACTCTTGTTCATACCATCCAAAGTTAAGAATTATGAAACTCATTATGACCTTTGCCTAGATGGGATTTCTAGGAGGTGTTTATTGATTGAAATATGTTTCTTTGTGGAAAAGAACTTGATAAAGAATGGGTGGGGAACTCATTTTTAGGGAAAATATGGGATTTCTCTCAATTATTGTTTTGAAAGATAGAATAATATATAGATGCTTTATGGATATTTTTCATACATTATGTATATGATTGTAAAAGCATGTTTTAAATTAGTAATGTCATAGTAGTTGCATTTCATGCTGTGAAAAAGTTGTTATGATCCCTTAAACTATCACCATCCTACGGAAGAGACCAGAATGAAGGACTTAAGAGACATTTAATATAAATATGTTAGATTCTAGTAATGAATCTCCAATTTAATGGGAAGCTTATTGTAATTATTGATTGTGATCTTGAGGAAATATCCCTTGTTATTATGTAAATATTATTGCTATTTAAAATTAAAAATGGAGGGGGAGGGTCCCGATCCCTTCCCTGCTCCCCCTCCCCTAGTTCCTGCCTAGTCCCTGGATCTTCCCAGGTCATCGCTCCCTAGGATTATTTATTATAGATGATCTCCTTGAGGGAGATCCTTCTCCTCTTTCTACACCTCTCCTAGTCGGTCAGGGTTCCCTTGTTTGAGTTTTTGGCCTGGTGCTTCCCAGGGTTCCTTGTTGTTTTCGGGATCCCTTCCCTTTTTTTCCCTTAGGCTTCCCCCTAGGGGTTTTTTTGTAGGTTTTTGACATGGATTTGGTTCCCTGTGGTTCTCTAGGTTGTGGGGGTGATTGGTTGGGTTTTTGATGGCTTCCTAGGGTTTCCTTTGAGGTCCTTACTGCTTTGGGGGTGGTTTTGGGGAGCCTCTTTCCCCTTTTTTCTAGTGAATACTCTCTGGGATCCTATGGTTGTTGTTGGTCTCGTCCCTGTGGGGAGGGCCCTCTTTGATTTCCCGCTTGGAGGCTTCTTCGTGCTGGTTCTACTCCTTGGTGGACACCCTGGGCATTTTTTTGGCCTTGGGGGGGCTTTTTCTCTACCTGGGTTGTTCCCAGCCTCAGTCCCAGTTCCTTGAAGTTTCTCCTATGCAAGGATGGGATTCTTGGCCCCTGTTGTTGGGGTTCTCTGGGTTCTACTGCATTTTTCAAATCTTGGGGGATCTGATCTATGCATGCAGACCCTGGATCCCCTAGGCTAGGCTCCCAAGGATCCCATATTTGTGGTTGTTACCTCTTCCCACCTGGGATCCCAGTGATGCAGGAGCATCCAACGAAAGGCAAAATACCACAAAGAAGGAAAAGTGTCGCAATATCGCGACATGTTGGCAAAGAAGAAAAAGTGTCGCGATATCGCGACATGTCGGCAAAGAAGAAAAAGTGTCATGATATCATGACATGTTGACAAAGAAGAAAAAGTGTCGCGATATCGCGACATGTCGACAAAGAAGAAAAAGTGTCGCGATATCGCGACATGTCGCAAAGAAGAAAAAGTGTTGCGATATCGCGACATGTCGACAAAGAAGAAAAAGTGTCGCGATATCGTGACATGTCACATTTTCATGACCAAAAGACGAGAGAAGGCGCAAGAGAGAAAAAGTGTCGCGATATCGCGACATGTCGCATTTTCATGACCAAAAGACGAGAGAAGGCTCAAGAGAGAAAAAGTGTTGCGATATCGCGACATGTCGCATTTTCACGACCAAAGGACGAGAGAAGGCGCAAGGGAGAAAAAGTGTCGCGATATCGTGACATGTCGCATTTTCGTGACCAAAGGATGAGAGAAGGCGCAAGGGAGAAAAAGTGTCACGATATCGCGACATGTCACATTTTCGCGACCAAAAGACGAGAGAAGGCACAAGGGAGAAAAAGTGTCGCGATATCGCGACATGTCGCATTTTCATGACCAAAAGACGAGAGAAGGCGCAAGAGAGAAAAAGTGTCGCGATATCGCGACATGTCGCATTTTTGCGACCAAAAGACGAGAGAAGGCGTAGGAGAGAAAAAGTGTCGCGATATCGCGACATGTCACATTTTCACGACCAAAAGAGAAGAGAAAGAGCAAGAGGGAAAAGGTGTCACGATATCGCGACATGTCGCATTATCGCGACTAAAAGAGAAGAGAAAGAGTAAGAAGGAAAAAGTGTCGTGATATCGCGACATGTTGGCAAAGAAGAAAAAGTGTCGCGATATCGCGACATGTCGCATTTTCACGACCAAAGAAAAAAAAAGGGCAGGCGGTTACAGGGGCCGTTATAGAGGAAATTATCGAGCGGTGGGTATACCGAACGTCATCATTGGTTGATAGGTGGACAGAGTCTACAGTGGTAGCACTGAATAGCATGTGGCACCAAGGTGCAATGAAAGCAGATGAAGATCAAGAGTTAGAAAGAAAAACATTTCGAAAGCCAAAACAACGAAGAGGCACGGGAAATGAAATGAAGGGCCAGAAAAGGGAAACAGAGAGTCACGCCAGAAATTTTAAAAGGGGAAGCAAAGGCATGCACAAGGGGTTGGAAAATACTGAGACAGAGTTGCAGATTTGAAGGCAAGAGGGCCATTCTGGACCTGTTTGGGTTGTTTTTCTTCTAGGGCGAGAAATGCTATAAAGAAAAAAAAATAAACTATCTTTCGAAATAAAGGAGTTTATTTGGTAGATTGCTGCCATTTTTGTAAATATTTCCAAGTTTTTGAATGAGAATTGGGTTTTTTGGTTTGATTAGAAAGCTTGGCTCCCCATCAAGTGGTATCAGAGCTTAGGGTTCCTGAGTGTGTGAGCAGATCGTCGAAAGTGAGGCAGTTTGCACCAGGATCTGTGGAAGGGTTGTGAGAAGAGAGTGAGGAAGAATGCCTCCATGAAGAAACCATGGTGGTGGGAGAAATGTGGTACCTAAAGGAGATTTCAGAGCTTTGTAGAGGCAAGTGCAAGCCCTGCAAGAGGAGTTGCGAAGAGGGGTTGAGCCAAGGAGAGAAGACCATAGTGAAGATGAAGCTTGGGAGGTTGATGATCCATCAGATGAAGAAGAAGCAATGGATCCTATAGAAGCTAGATTATTTAGGGCCATATCTCGGATCGGGAAGAAGCCAAAGTTTGATGTCTCCATGTATTCTAGGAATCTCAATCCAGAGGAGTTGATTGATTGGATCAATGATATGGAGGAGTATTTTGAGTATGAGGAGGTTGTAGATCCAGATCGGATCAAGTTTGCAAAAATGAAGTTGAAAGGCCATGCTAGCATATGGTGGAAAGAAGTGCAGCTAGAAAGAAATAGAAGAGGAAAGGAAAAGATAACCAGATGGGATCGAATGGTAGAGAAGTTGAAGAGACAGTTTATTCCTGTAGATTACGAATTGGATCTATTGAGGAAAATGCAGAGTTTGAGACAGTCAAGCAAATCTGTCAAAGAATATACAGAGGAGTTTTACAAGATCTCAATCAGAACTGGCCATTCTGAGGCTAACAAGGAGAAGGTAGCCCGTTACATCAATGGATTGAGAACCAGTATTCAAGAAGAGTTGAGTCTGGTTAGGATGAGCACCATTGAGGATGCTTACCAGTTTGCTCTAAAAGTTGAAGAGAAGCTGAACATAAGGTTTGAGGGTAAGCAGAAAGGAAGAGGTCATGGAGAAAGAACTGGTGGAAGAATAGATGGAGGACAAGATGAGAAGAAAGAAGAAGCTAGCAGCAGTCAGGATCAGAAGGGAGATAATGATTACAGATCCCATGGTCAGAACAACTACCCAAGAGGGAGAGGTAGATATAGTCAAGAAAATGGAGAAAGAGGAGGATTTCATGGAACCTATTTCCATTGTGGGGAAGAGGGACATCGAGCATATGAGTGTCCCCAACACCAAGAGAGGACGAATAAGAGACCTGAGGGTCATGCCAGAGCTGCTGTAGCAGATGAAGGTGCTGAATCAGAACATTCTGAGGAGGCAGAGAGAGGAGAAGTTATGGTCACAAGGAGAACCTTGTTGAATGAGGAGAAAGAACCAGACCAGAGGAGGAGCCTGTTTCGCACAAGGTGCAAATGTTCAGGTAAGGTCTGTAATGTTATTATAGATAATGGTAGTACTGATAACTTGGTCTCTGAAGAAATGGTTACTAAGTTACAGCTAGAGAGGAGGAGACACCCGCATCCATACCGGATTGCGTGGTTGCGAAAGGACCATAGGGCATTGGTCAATGAACAGTCCTTAGTCAAGTTTAATATTGGGAGATACCAGGATGAGGTCCTGTGTGATATCCTACCTATGGATGCTTGCCATATGCTATTAGGAAGACCATGGCAGTTTGATCACCGTGTAGTCCATGATGGACATGCCAACACTTACTCCCTAACAAACGAAGGAGTGCGCCATAAACTAAAGCCACTGAAGGAGATGGATGAAAAGAGTTTGCTGACAACAATGAGAGTGGAAGTTGTGGGGTTTGAAGAACTTAAGGGTTTGTACCCTAAAGACCCAGATTTTGCTGAAGCTTGGAGAGCTTGTACAGCCCCAGTTAAAAAGAAGGTGACAAAATAGTACAGAAGTGAAGGTCACTTCTCAATCCACCCCGGTTGTCTGATGCAGGAGCATCCAACGAAAGGCAAAATACCGCAAAGAAGAAAAAGTGTCGCGATATCGCGACATGTTGGCAAAGAAGAAAAAGTGTCGCGATATCGCGACATGTCGGCAAAGAAGAAAAAGTGTCACGATATCGTGACATGTCGACAAAGAAGAAAAAGTGTCGCGATATCGTGACATGTCGCATTTTCATGACCAAAAGATGAGAGAAGGCGCAAGAGAGAAAAAGTGTCGCGATATCGCGACATGTCGCATTTTCATGACCAAAAGACGAGAGAAGGCGCAAGAGAGAAAAAGTGTCGCGATATCGCGACATGTCGCATTTTCATGACCAAAGGACGAGAGAAGGCGCAAGGGAGAAAAAGTGTCGCGATATCGCGACATGTCGCATTTTCATGACCAAAGGATGAGAGAAGGCGCAAGGGAGAAAAAGTGTCGCGATATCGCGACATGTCGCATTTTCGTGACCAAAAGACGAGAGAAGGCGCAAGGGAGAAAAAGTGTCGCGATATCGCGACATGTCGCATTTTCGCGACCAAAAGACGAGAGAAGGCACAGGAGAGAAAAAGTGTCGCGATATCGCGACATGTCACATTTTCACGACCAAAAGACGAGAGAAGGCGCAGGAGAGAAAAAGTGTCACGATATCGCGACATGTCGCATTTTCGCGACCAAAAGAGAAGAGAAGGAGCAAGAGGGAAAAGGTGTCGCGATATCGTGACATGTCACATTATCGCGACTAAAAGAGAAGAGAAAGAGTAAGAAGGAAAAAGTGTCGCGATATCGCGACATGTTGGCAAAGAAGAAAAAGTGTCGCGATATCGCGACATGTCGCATTTTTGTGACCAAAGAAAAAAAAAGGGCAGGCGGTTACAGGGGCCGTTACAGAGGAAATTATCGAGCGGTGGGTATACCGAACGTCATCATTGGTTGATAGGCGGACAGAGTCTACAGTGGTAGCACTGAACAGCATGTGGCACCAAGGTGCAATGAAAGCAGACGAAGATCAAGAGTCGAAAAGAAAAACGTTTCGAAAGCCAAAACAACGAAGAGGCACGAGAAATGAAACGAAGGGCCAAAAAATGGAAATGGAGAGTCATGCCATAAATTTTAAAAGGGGAAGCAAAGGCATGCACAAGGGGTCGAAAACTGCTGAGACAGAGTTGCAGATTTGAAGGCAAGAGGGCCATTCTGGACCTGTTTGGGCTATTTTTCTTCCAGGGTGGGAAATGTTGTAAAAAAAAAAAATAAACTATCTTTCGGAATAAAGGAGTTTATTTGGCAGATTGCTACCATTTTCTGTAAATCTTTCCAAGTTTTTGAATGAGAATTGGGTTTTTTGGTTTGATTAGAAAGCTTGGCTCCCCATCACCCAGTCCTTGTATCCCTGGTCCCTTAACCTATTGTCTTTTCCTGCTGGTTGTCCTGGGGGCGGGATTCTCTTGGTGGTGCTTTTTGGTTGCTTCCCAATGGGTGGGATATCCTCTTTGCTAGTTTTCAGTTGCTTCCTACTGGGTGGGATTCCCCATTTTTTTTGGGCAGGATGGTTTCCCGTTGGGCGGGATGGTTTCCCGCAGGGTGGGATTCTCCAAAACTGTTGGGTTTTCCACTGGGCGGGTTTTTCTCATTTCCTGTTGGTTTTCTCGGGAGGCGGGATTCACTTGGTAGAGGTTTTTGCTACTTTTTTCTATGCGGGATCTACACTGGGATGGATTTTTGTTGCTTCCTACTAGGCGGGATTCACTCTTTGGTGGTTTTTCGACTGCTTCCGCTAGGCGGGATTTATATTATAATGGTTTTTTGTTGCTTCCTGCTGGGCGGGATTTACACAATGGCAGTTTTCAGCTACTCCCCGCTAGGTAGGATCTTCAAACTTACCTTCCTTTGAAATTGGTGTTTTCCTGCTCGACGGGATTGTTCAAATTTACCTGTTCCTACTGGACGGGATTTCTATTTGTTTTTCATTTTCAGGGTATTGGTGCCTTGGGCCCAAAATTTTGTTGTAATGGCTTATTCTCAGCATGTTATTTCCAATTCTTATGTAATCAGGTTTTGGGATCCTAGTTAAAACTCGTTATAAATACAAACGCTACTTTAAAAAAAAAAAAAATGGATATCTAATGTAAGGATTTGAAATTTTGAAATATTTACTTTGAGACATTCTTAAATGTGTAGAGATGTAATGATCTATATGATGCAATATTAGTATTACATGTTTTATTTAATAATTTAAGAAATGGATAGACTTCACATAGGTTATGTAATTCCTTATTCATAAGTAGAGATGTTTCTTGAAGGTTCTTATTTAAGAATAGATATTGAGGGTAGATCTCTTAGAGGTTACTAATGATAGTATAGACTTTAATACATTATTATAATCTAAAACATGATGATCCCATTACTTGAGGGGATTTATGGTAGGAAACAGTCAAGTCTCCTTGTGATTGATTTACTCTGGGTGGCATAGCCTAGAGGGTTCCCAAAAGTAGGTTAGTTTTGGAAAGATCCTAAGTGGGAAACCTTGGACTAGATATCCTACCGTAGAGGTATGGAGTAACATCGCAATTTTTGTGTTGGCACCTTGAACGGGGAAGATCGAGTGGCCAAGATATTTATCATAGGGAGTGATAAATACCTTAATTAGCTAGTTTAGTAATTAAGAACTAAGCACTAGATAACTCACCGTGGAGGTGCAGGTATCTAGGCTTCAAGGCATTTACATAATTTATTAAAGTATCTAGCTAATCTTGACCACTTGAGTGACCTTTGTAGTGGCTAGTTCTTAATTATGGTACAACTTGTGATGAGGAAATAAAGAGAAATACATCTATGTGAACTCTATCTAATGAACTTAACATGTGTTGATGTTAAATAGTTATTAGTCTATCAATGGGGTTTAGTTAACAATAGGTTTGTTAAAGTTGGTATCATAGCTTTAGTTCATAGGACCAGAAGCTTCCTTGGTATGTGCTAAGGATTTGGGTATCTTCATATAGGTCCTTATTTTTAAGGTAAGAATTAGGAAGATCTAGAACTAATGATTGTTTGATTTCCATAGTTATTCATAGAAAATGTAATCTTTGTTTTTGTATGGCACCTTGCTTGGAGCAAGTGTGACCATAATATTTATCAAGTGATTTATAGGTATAAGCACTTTTGGGAATGGCACCTTACATGGAGTAAGTGTGGCCATTTTTATCATTAGATGACGATAATATTGCATGAAGCAAGTATAATTTTAGCATTATCAAATGAATGATAATGAATTAAGTTAGTAACTTAACTTTTAATTTGGTAACCAAGAATAATAGCATAAAATACTAGGAGATAAATGAGTGAAACCTTTGAGGACCTAGGACAAGCTAGGTAGGATAGTGCCGAAGCTATACCTATAGGATAAAGTTTAGGAAACTCGAACAAAGAGGTAGAGAACCTCACTGTTGTGGTATTGTAGACACCAAAATAGCACCAATCCAATTATGTGACAACAAGCATAGATCGCATTGACACACACAGCCCCTAGGGTAGCCCCCAGAGGTTAAATAGTGGTCCTAACCACTCCCAACAGCAGTTTGGTAGGTCAAGGGTCAATTTGGCACCTTTTGGAACTTTGCTCTCTACTCGTCCCACCCAGGGACGAATACAAACTGGCATTCGTCCCACCCAGGGATGAATATCAGCATTCGCCCCAGGGTGAGACGAATAGCAAGTTTGACTGGTAAAAATTCAAACCTCGACAAGTCTGCCAGTAAACAAAAGCTTCATGCCATGCAATTGCGAGGAAAGGCTTCAAATCAAGGAGAGAGAATTCAGTCATGCATGTCTTTGATTTTGGAGACTTCATGCAAGGAAACTCTAAATCAGGGAATTATCTTTTCTCTCAAAATAGGACAAACAACTCAAGTGGTGCCCTCGCATGTGCAATTCAAACAAAGAGACCCTAGGTCTATAAATTGGTGAGTCTTCTCACCCAAAGAGGATATATAGAGAGGAGCTTTTGGAGCAACAAAGTGCTGCTAAAATATATCTACTGTTAGTGTATGCATGAAAATATTAAAACGATAACCAAATTTCAGTGGCAATCATGGTGGGACCTCTGTTCCTTGATTTTTAAGATTGACTTTCTGATCAAAGTTGCTTGTTTTTGCTTACAGGTACCAAGTTTTCAAACCCTGGACTGCTATTCATTTTAGTTTGTGATGAGTGCAGAGCTAGAATTCATCTCATCCAAGGAAGGAGACGTATTGTAACACGACTTTAAAAGCACATCAATAAAGAGGACCCTATTCCATATTGCTTTTATCTTGTGTCGATTCACTTATGTTCTTTCCTTTCATGCATTTTTCAATACATAGGCTTTTGGTGTTAAGTTTGGTTTTAGACGCATCGTACTTGGCATTTTCCTTTTTGTTTATGTATCCTCGTGCTTTTAGTGGCGATCATGGTGGGACCTGTTGGTAGTGGACAACCCTGTAGCGTCAAACAACCAACATATGGGAATCTTTAGAGACCCCCTGCCTGCCCATGATGCACAAGAAAAACCCCTTCAAGTCAATGAGGTGCAACAGAACTGCCCCATGCACGAGTATGTCAGGATGATAAGCATAGTGACTAGGAACAAGAGGTATCCAGGAGCTGCCCCTGCGGTAGCCACTAGAGAAGTTCCATTGACGTCACAACCTCAATAGCACCCTACGCAACCTCCCCCACCTAGACCAGTGGCCATGATTCAGACTAGACCTACCCAAAGTCTAAGGACAATGTCGGCTAGGCTCTCCATATATGAGTTCATTCAATAATCAATGCCCCATCGAGAGGCTCTAATGGAGATTTTAAAAGCCATCGAGTTGTAGCCCCATGAAGCAAACTCTTTCAACAACTTCGTGGGACATGTAAAACAATGTACAGAACCAATCATCACCTTTAGAGAAGATGAATTGAAATCAATGACGAGTGATGTGGCAGATCCACCCCTACACGTTATTGCGCGAGTCAACGGGATTTCGTATAAGAGGGTGTTGGTGGACACTGGCTCATCTAGTAATATCATCACAACCACAGTATTGAAACATCTGAAGTTGTCGACATCTAACATCGTGGCCTCCACCTATACAATGCGAGCATTCAATGATGCAATCTGATTGACAGTTGGCACAATTGTCCTACCCATCCAAGTGGGACAAAAGACTATTCATACATTGTGCCACATCTTGGAAGGTGAGATGGCTTATAATATCTTACTGGGTTGGCCTGGGATCAGGGACATGAAGTGTGTCCCTTCAATAGCTCATCAGTGCCTAAAGTATACATTTGAAGGATAGGTGTATGTAGTCCTGGAAAACTTAGAGCCCTTCAAGTATTGCAATACGATGTAATTCATTCTGCAATCGACCCTCCCATCGACACATTTGGATTTTTAGTTGAATCCATCTAATCAAGGTCTAATTTCATAGGCCTCCCCGGTGTCAGATCCATCCAATCCCCATCAAGGTCCATCTTCCTCATCTGGTCCTTCAACAACGATGCCACCTATGGTGGCCACATCAAAGGACATGAGAAAGAAACCCCTAGAAGAGGAACCACCCCTAGTCTCAACCATCTCTATTGAAGAGATGCCTAGCCGAATGGAAGTCGAGATGCCTAGTTCACCCCACATGGAGTGGACTTCGAAAGGACTCCCATTTGCTTCCCATTAACCACCAATGATAACCATTGAGATGGCCAACACGGTCCTAGGGGAGTATATAGTGCGAAACATTATCGTAATGCCCACACTTGAGTCCATGCAGGACATGGGGAGGCCTCGACTCCCCATCAGATTTGTGGTTCCTCTAGGATACCCACCCAATCAGACAAAATTTTTTTATTGGGGCGTGGATAATGGCTTTGAAACTTGTATGCAAGAATATGAAGATGAAGAGCCTTTTGTAGAGGACGTCAACTATTTTTCCAACCTATACTTCACATTGAGATATCTTGGCCAATGTAATTGGCATGGATATGGGTTGGGCAGGTATGAGCAAGGAGTGCGTGTTCTTTTCCAACCGAGATATCAAATGTCATATGACAAGTCAGGAGTAGGGTTCAACCACCCCTTGCCCCTAGACATCTTGGTGGATAACATGCAAGGCCTAGGGATAGGCAATAAGGATGGGTTGGCATTAGATCCATATGCCAATCCTAACACAACATATACATTGGGAGATTATCTCCCATTGCTAACAACCAACCTTGTTGACCATAACAATCCTTTCCCTTCGATCGAAAATGGAGACAATTCAAGGACTCACCCACAAGAGGGATATGGACAAGACCAATAAGGGTCTTCAGAGGATGATTCGGAGTATGAGGTAGCACCTCGGGATCCTTTCGAGTCTGATAGTAATCATTCACAAGTATATCCCATGGATGATGATTAGGAGAGCTTCCTGAAAATGTTCCCTCTAGATGATCCAATTGAGCATATGCCATCTCTAGAGAATCAGGTCCCCCCATAGAGAGCAGAACAACCCCGATGGGACCACATTAATTTGCTCGAGCAAGAGGAGCCTCATATGTTACAAACATTTGTTGGAGCCAACGAAGGCTTTTGGATCTCTGACAGCGATTATGAAGATGAAACTGAGATGGCTTATCTCAATCATATGTGACAACAGCAATTGTAGCACCCTAAAATTGGTGCAGTAAAACCTTAATAATTACAATTACTCTAAGTAAATATTCAAATTCAAATTTCAACCCCCAAAACCGCTCCCAAACCATCGTTTAACCCGTTTCCTCCTTTCCCATGCGCCATTTTTAGAGTTTGTTTTGACCGTTTGATGATATCGTCGTCGATCAGACGATATCGCCTCAGATCGGACGATTTCGTCTGGACTAGGACGTCCAGACGATCTTGTCCCAAAACTAATTTTTCTCAATTAGCCTCTATTCCAACGGCGTCTCTAATCAGGGCAGAAGCGTGTCTACGTCGTTAGAGACCCTCCCCGTTGGAGATCTCCCAAATTGGGATGATCTCCAACCTCCTAACCTCCCTCCTAAGCCTATTTAAACTTAGGCCCTCCCCTTAACCTTCCCCTGGCTGAATTTTCCTATAAATCGACCTTCACACGCATTAGAATAATCTGTATTACCATCTACATTTGTTGCATCCAATTTTCTTGCAGGAACCTTGTCATTTTTCAGTCGGAGCAAGCTTACATCATCGTAGACGATCCTGTTCAGATCGGAGACGATCCTATCAAATCAGAGATGATTTCAATTGCAATCATCATTGGGGGCAATCAGTGCCCAGAGTTTGCATTTTCCTCTTTTCATCTATTATTTTATTCTGCAATTAGCTAGTTTATTTATTATTTTTTACTATTCTGCATTTTGGAGTTCACCCATGTAGCTTTAAATGCATAATTAAGTCACCAATTGTCATCAAATCATTGTAGTGCACTCGTATTTTGCTTATTATCATCATTTTAATGTTATTGTTGTTATTCTACATCATTGCCCTCTATTAGAATAGTTGCATTTTCTGCATTTTGTGTCTACTTCTCTGATTGCAGGTCTCTAACGAATTCGTCAAATCTCAGACGATCTTGTCTGATAGCAGACGATCCTGTCAAATCAGAGGTGATCCTGACTGCTTCAAGAATCAGAATCTCCATCAGACATCCAGATCAGGTATGGTTCTATAATTTAGCTCTTTCTCTCTATTTTTATTCATATTTGTCTACTGTATTTCATCTAGTCTGCATTTTCATAATAGTATAACTTAGATTCATTTGGCCAAACCTAGGACTCGAATGTTTAAAGATAAAATTGAACACATAAAACACATTCCCAACCTAGGCGTGGAAACTGCCATTCAAACGTTTCCTGGTGAACCCACCATCCATCGAAAAATCACCATAATACACCTCCCCCGAGAGGCGGGACCTTCGCAAGGCCTCTCAGTCCGAGGTACCATGCCATCCTTTTCCCATCCTCCTTCCGGGCACGGATCCTATAGCCTGAAGGTAAGGATGCGAAAAATTTGGAGCGATACATTTTGGTGAACCCGACGTGAAACTAAAACCTTTTGAAAACAATAAAAACAAAAAAAACAATAGATGCATTTAAAAATCATTTAAAAATACTAAGTTGCATATCATGTTTAGATGGTAGCTCCTAGGAAAATATTAGCAGTTATTATAAATGTTGAAAACCAATTGGCTGCCATAGAAGTTAATTATGTGCTTAGTGTGCTTGAAATAGATAGAAATCAACTTTTGTGGGACGAACTTGATAGAAGACTAGGTGTCATTTCATCTAGGTCAACCGAACTTAGACAAATCAAAAGGCTTGTCCTAGATAGAATCCTGGATCCTCATCAACTTGTCTTTTATCATGAACTTCAGAGAGCCTGCCATAGATGGTTAGCTTATAGGAGAGCTCTTGTGTCTTCAAAATTGTTCACCTTCGAGGAATACCTCGAGAACGCAGCCACTATACACCAGTTCCTAGGTCGTATAGAAGACCAAGAGGTCATTCTTACGGATAGAGAAATATGGAATAGAGTTCCTCGAGCTATGTTATATCGAGAGTATTGCCATGAGCTTTACTTCTATCAACCAGAATCTGAGACAGATAATATCACTATAGCCCTTTTCATTAAATTCTTGAAAGAAAATTTTCAATTTGAAGAAGAACACTTCATGACTCCTGAAGAACTTGAGCCCATTAATGACATTTATAAATTATTTATAGAAAACTAGATCATTGCTTTCATTATTTCTTGCATTTATTGTGTTGTTTCTTATCTTTACAATATTATTACAAAAACAAGAAAAACTAAAAAAAAAACATAAAAACCAAAACATTTCATTTTAAATATTGTAGTAGGTATATAATTAATATATACCTCTTAAGCTTGTTGCATATATATATATATATATATATATATATATATATATATATATATATATATATATATATATTTGCTGAAATCTAAGTTAAGCACAATGCCTAAACTTAGGAATGGTAAAGAAGCTATAGGAGAAGAAGAAGATTGGTTAGAAGATAAAACTAGAAACCCAAATGTCCTTCCTGAGGATCCAATTCTGGAAGGAGAAACTCTAGATCAACCGAGAAGATGACCTAGGTGAAGACAATGAACAAGAAGAAAATGTTAAAGAGGATGGATCCTCATCCCCTAGAGTAGCTCTAGATGGAACTATTGCTTTTGATAACCTAGATCATTTCTGGAAATTTTTCAATAATAACATTGGCGCTCTTAATATGGCAGTTCGTATTGATAAAGGGCAAATTAGTGACACTCAAGCAGCCATGGAACATATGTTTGATGTGCACACTAATCCCTTGTCTTTCATTGATCAAGAAAGTGATAAGGCTGGACCATCCAATAGAGATATGGTCACTATGATTCAAAACATGCCAAAACAACAGGTTACCCAACCTCCTAAGGAACCTGTTATTGAGCCTAAAATCATTCCCACACAAAAGAAAACTTCCTTCACTGCTTTACTTCGCCAAACTATTGATCAATATGCTTCAAGTAAACAAAAATCTAAAATGAAGCCAAACACCAATTTTCAACAATCTGGAATACAACATAATACAACTTCAAAATTCCTTCATAACACCTTTCCTACCAACAATTTACACAATAGCAATATAGCATCTAATATGCATGTCCCTCCATCATATGCTCACAAATCCCATATCAATGCCCTACCGAACCAATATGGTGGGCAAACTAGTAATCTGGAAGCCATGGTGAAGCAGTTAGCTTCGCGTATGGACCAGATAGATCCCTACCGTCCCTCGTACAATTATCGAGAGATATGTAGTCAACCTTTGGATCCCATAGTTGTAGCACAACCGTACCCTAAGCATTTTCCCATGCCCATCCTGCCTATATATAAAGGAACAGAAGATCCCATAGAGCATCTTCGCATGTTTAGGATAGCATGTCATGATATATCACATGATGACTTGCTATTACTAAAAATGTTCCCGAAAAGTTTAGGTGGAATGGCATTAGAGTGGTACTATCAATTGCCCACTCATTCTTTGAGAAACTTTGAAGAAACAATTGAATCTTTTGTCCATCAATTTAGTGCCTACATCGAGAGGCATGTCACCATTAAAGATTTATACAACTTAAAACAAGACAAGGATGAATGTTTTGCTGATTTCTTAGCTAGATGGAGGCGATTGACAGGAAAACTGCACTTTGTGCTACCTTATAGAGAAATGTTGGACATTTTTATCAATAATTTGCAAGAACAAATATCTTATGAGTTATCAAGGTGCTACTTTAACTACCTTCGATCAAGCTATAGATTTAGCTCGAAGAGTAGAAGATGCCCTCATTAGGAGAGGCCAACTTAGGAAGAAGGATGATGAGAAAACATCCAGAAATCAATATAAAAACAAACAAGTCGTAGGTGACGGAGTCACTGACAACAGAAATGTTGCTAATATCAATGCAATGAAGACAACAAAAAAATTTATATTGAAACCTCCTGATAAACCTCCTCGAGAGTTTACTAGATTGAATCAACCATTATCAACTATTTTACCTCAATTACTCGAAAGAGGTTTGATTCAATTACCAACTATCCAGGAACCTGATCCAACCATACCCGGATACAGAGCTGACTTACACTGTGATTTTCATAGAGGACCTGGACACTCTACCAACGCTTGTAAAAGGTTGAAACATAAAATACAAGATTTGATTGATAATAATGAAATGGAAGTGCAAGCTTTCCAACCTAAACAAAATACTCCTAATAATCCTCAAAAGACCATTCCCCAAAATCAAAATCAAAATGCTAATCAATCATTAGACATATTTCAACATCCTTTACCAAGACATGGTAAAGAGGTGGCCAATCAAATCGAACATCATAATGTTCCCCCTCCTACCCGATATGTAGGGACTATTAGCGGACAATTACCTATTCAGGATCCTCAAATATTTGACACAACCTTATCCCTGGTCACAACCAGGCCCCTACATAATTTTCAAACTCCCGATCCTAGTGATGTAGAATCAGATACTGAAAGTGAAATAGACATCACTTCAAACCAATCGAATAGTTCTGAAAATGAATCAGATCCTATTCAACCTATCACAGATGCTATGGTTCCAGAAGAACCATTTCCTAGAAGAGTTACTACTCGACCCTCTTCTAATCAATTCCTCTCTAATGAACAAGCCATAAACGCTCAAGCGAGACCAGTTCAGCGTCTTCAATATAACATTGTAGGTACCATCGGAGTCGTTACCCGACAACAGGATCAAAATTCTCAACAAGAACCAAACCGGAATGATGGATCAGCTCCATTTGTTTTGAAAAATCCCAATAAAGGGAATCATGCTCCTAATGTTCAACCTAAACCCCCTTACAATATTAATGAGCAATTATCTAATACTACGGCCAGAATTTCCCTTTTGGATTTATTAAGATCTTCTCCTACCCATAGGGATGAGTTGATGCTTACATTAAGCCAAATGATGGTACCTCAAAACATTCAACTCTGAAGCCATGGCCAATACTATCATCACTAGAGAAGTCGATTGTATTGACTTTCGGGATAAAGATATCCCACAACACAGTTTACATAAGGATAATCCCTTATATATTACTGCTCTAATTGGAGATGTAGTTGTTAAAAGAGTCCTGATTGATAATGGTTCATCTCTAAACATTTGCACTTTTGACTTCTACCAACGATTTGGCTTTAGAAGTGATGAAATGAAGAAAACTGACATGATCATAAAAGCTTTCAATGACGAAACACAAGAAACGTGTGGAGTTATTACCATCCCATTGCAAGTTGGTCCTAGAACCCTAGATACAACCGTGTTTATTGTACATTGCCCAACATCGTACAATATACTTTTGGGTCATCCTTGGATCAATGCAATGCGGGCTATCCCATCAACTTTACACCAATGTGTTAAATTCGAATTTAAAAACCAGTTGGTCACTATCCATGGTGACCCTAGACCCTTTGATATGTGTGCTTTGGCAGAACCTGTTGGAGTGCAATTTTGCCCCGCTCTGTCATCCACACATCCTAGTTCTTATTTTTCATCTAAACGTGTGAAACACACACACATAACATCATCTACCCCATCAACTACACCTATACATTTAACTCAACCATCTTCTAAACAAATCACACTAGAACCTCAAAAAGATCTTAAATCTACAACCAATTCTTCATGTTCCATCCCTATAATCTCAAAACCTATAGACCCATTCATTAACACTTCCACATTATCAACATCTATCATACCTTCCACATCTAAAGATATAGGGAATGATCCTTCTACATCTTACGCTCTTTCTGATGAACTTTTACCAGATTTATCCACAATCTTAATATCAGAAAAAACAAATGCTTTCATGCAAGATTCAATTATTTTCAATAACTTGCCGCCATCTCCTCGTACCTTGGGCCTCCCACAACCTATGGGAAGTACTTACCAAGTCGGGAGTTGTGCTTTTATTTATAAAGGATATGACTGGGGAAGAATACCTCGGAATATCAAAACTCATCATGATGGATATGCTCGGTGTTATTTTACTAATGAGTATATTAAAGCTAAACCCATAATGCTTAAAATGGGATATAAAGGGAAAGGCTTGGGACCTTTCCAAAATGGCATGAAAGAACCTTTCGAGGTAGAACCGTGGCCTGCCCGATGTGGTGTGGGCCTATTTCCTAGTAAGGGTCAACCCTTTCCTTTTGAAGATGATGATCAACTCATATGTTATCAAGATTATTTAGATAGGCGTGATGATTTGCCTCTAAAAAATCAGCCATTTACATGTAACATGCTATCCATAGCTTACCCTGAATTGATTGCTGACTCCGATGAGGAGTTGGAAGGAGATATCTTCCACGATGTCTCCATTGAAGAGATGTTACACAATGGATTTTATTTTGATGGTTCTATACCAACTATAGCCCAGCTTGAGGCCACTAATCCTCAAGATGAATTATCCAACTTAACCTTAAAATAATTACAAGAATTGGGCGTCTCACCCGCCCCACCTAATTTTGAAAGAGATCTACACATGGAAGTCGAAAACGTCATTAAAGTTAACATTGGAACTGAGGATAATCCTCACATAATCAATATTGGGTCAGAATTAAGTCAAGAAAAACAAGAGCAATACATTGCATTCCTTAAAGAATATGAAGATGTCTTCGCTTGGACATACGAAGATATGCCAGGTCTGGACCCTTCCGTAGTCATGCATCATCTAGTAGTCCATCCGGATGCTAAACCTGTTAAACAAAAACTTAGAAAAATGCATCCCAAAGTGGCCCTGCTAGTCAAAGGGGAGTTAGAAAAACTCCTAAATGTTGTTTTTATACAAGCTATTGATTATGCTGAATGGATCTCAAATGTAGTTCCAGTCACCAAGAAAGAAGCTACCAAAGTTAGGGTTTGCACAGACTTTAGAGATATTAACGTTGCATGCCCTAAGGATGATTTTCCTCTTCCAAACATGGATCAAATCATTGACTTTACTGCCGAAAGTGGAATGATGTCCCTAATGGATGGATTTTTTGGCTATAATCAGATCAGGATAGCTCCTGAAGATCAGGCTAAAACAGCCTTTATTACCCCTTGGGGTACCTTTTGTTGGAAAGTGATGCCATTTGGCTTAAAGAATGCAGGTGCAACATATCAACGAGCTATGACTTATATTTTTCATGATATGATGCATGATATCCTACATGATTATGTAGACGATATTATAGCTCGCTCTATTAATGAAGATAATCATTTAGATGATTTGAGAAAAGTTTTTAATCGCTTAAGAGAATATCTTATTCGATTAAATCCAGCCAAATGCATATTCGGAGTTAAGTCCGGTAAACTATTAGGGGTTATAGTTTCTTTACGTGGTATCGAAATTGACCCTCTCAAGATTGCGGCTATCATTGATATGCCCGCACCTACCAATATATCTGAATTACGAAGTTTACAAGGTAAACTTCAAGCTATCCGTCGCTTCATCGATAAGTTGGCGGACAAAACCGGTCCCTTTCTTAAGCTCCTTAAGAAGGATGTCCCTTTTAATTGGGATGACGAATGTAAAGAAGCTTTTGAACTTCTCAAACAATACCTCCTTACCCCACCTGTGCTTTCACCACCTAAACCTGATCGCCCATTTCTCCTGTATATTTTAGCTTCAGATTCTGCCTTAGGAGCTATGTTAGCTCAGCTTGATGATGCGAAGAGAGAACGTGCTAATTATTATATTAGCTGAACCTTCATCAGTTATGAAACCCGCTACACAGCGTTAGAAAAACTATGTCTAGCAGTTGTTTTTTCTACGCAAAAATTATGCCATTATATGCTTAGTCAAAAAACTTATGTCATTGCTAAATATGATCCCTTGAGGTATCTCATGAGTCGACCTTATTTATCGGGTCGTACCACCAAGTAGGTTCTTGCTCTAAGCGAGTTTGACCTCACATTCATAGGACAGAAGTCTGTTAAGGGTCAAATCATAGCAGATCAATTAGCTGCTGCACCCTTAGAGTCTACCCATCCCCTCATCATTGAGTTTCCTGATGAATGCCTTCAATTAGAGGCAGACCATATTGAGCAATGGTCCTTATACTTTGATGGAGCCCGATGCATGAGTGGGGCTGGTGCGGGTATTATTTTAATATCCCCACAAAAACATCTTATTCCTCTGTCCTTCAAATTAACATTTGCTTGCACCAATAACACTGTTGAATATGAAGCTCTAATCCTCGGATTACGAGTTGCCTTGGCGCTAAAAATTAAACATCTGTTAGTTTTTGGTGATTCTCAACTTGTCATAAACCAAATTAATGAAGTTTATCAGACCAGAGATGATAAACTGTGCCCATATAAAGCCTATGTTTTACAATTAATGTCTCTATTTGATCAAGTTACCTTGGAAGCTATTCCTCGAACTTGCAACCGTGCGGCTGACGCTATGGCCGTAGCTGCATCTCTTCTGCCCTTGGAGTTAGATGACGAATATGCCACTATCATTATTCATCGACTCCAAGAACCGGCTTCAAATAAGTCATGCTTAGAACCTTTGGATGTGTTTCTAATCAATGAAACTACTCCTGAACCTTGGTATATAGATATATTTGATTTTCTTCAAAATGGGACTTTCCCTGCCAATTCTAATAGAAACCAGCGTCGGTTATTACGTCGACGCGCAAGTCGATTTGTAATCATTGGCAATACTTTATATAGGAGATCTTTTGAAGGTATCCTATTAAGATGTTTGAATCTAGAAGAATCCAAATCAGCCTTGAGTGAAGCCCACGATGGATCTTGTGGAGGACACTTCGGTGGTAGTGTCATTGCTAAAAAGCTCCTTAGGATAGGATACTTTTGGCCTACCATGGAGAATGATGCACATGAGTATGTGCGCCATTGCGACAAGTGCCAGAAACATGCTGACCTTGTCCATGCCCCTGCACAAGAGCTGCGGGCTATTTCATCTCCTTGGCCCTTTTCAAAATGGGGCTTAGACATTATTGGCAAAATCAATCCTGTGTCATCTGATGGACACAAATTCATCATAACCACCATTGAGTATTTCACGAAGTGGGTTGAAGCTATGCCTTTAGCTTCCTGCACTGGCACACAAGTTTCTAAATTTATTTTTAATCAAATCATTTGTAGGTTTGGAATTCCTGCAAATCTCATCTCTGATAATGGAACTTGTTTCAAAAATAAAGATGTCAAGAAATTATGCCAAAAATATAAGATTCAACATCGTTGGTCCACTCCCTATTATCCTCAGGGTAATGGTCAAGCAGAAGCATCTAACAAAACCTTAATCAAAATTCTCAAAATATTGGTCAATAAAACTGGCCGTGATTGGCACATTCAATTATATCCAGCCTTGTGGGCCTATCGAACTAGTGTTCGAACTCCCACTGGAACTTCACCTTTTGTTTTGGTTTATGGTGCTGAAGCCATTTTTCCCTTTGAATTAGAAGTTCCTTCTTTGGCTCTACTACTTCAAGATACCGAAGTAGGAGATGAATATCGAGCTGGCAGACTCGGTCAGTTGGAACTCCTAGATGAAAAATGCATCAATGCTTTGGAGCATCTCCGTGCCTACCAAAACAAGCTTAAAAGATCATATGCTAAAAAAGTTCGTCATCGATCCTTTGAGATCGGTGACCTTGTTTTAAAAGAAAATCAAAAAAATACTAATGCAACTAAAGACCTTAAAGGTAAATTTGAGCCCAACTGGCTTGGACCATACATTATCACTGCTAAATTTGAATCGGGAGCATATAAATTATCTACCTTAGATGGTAAAGAACTTAAAGAACCCATGAACATTTTGCATCTTAAACGTTACTATGCGTAACAAAAATTAATCATTTCATCATTTGTACATATTTTGCATGTTGTTTTATTTTAAAAAATATATCAAATTGTTTACACAAAAACAAAAACAAATAAAAATAATAAAAATAAAAACAACAATACTCTTGACTCTTTCGAAACCAAAACAAAATAAAGAAGAAAGAGAGAGTCAACATTCTCAAACTTCTCAAAAAAGTATTTGTATATATTTCTTCTTACAAATGTTGCAGTTATATATTTCAAATTATTTTGGATAAATTAGCATTTATTTGGAATCTCTCACTTTTGCAAACACAAAAATAAGTATCTTGATTTTATATGGCATGATTACTAATCTCTCTTATATCAAAGTCCACAAAATTCAATTAAATAAAGTTTGAGCACGAGAGAATTGATCTTGTTATTTACTTAAACCAAGCACATCCTTTCACAATAAAATGATTATATTTGTAATATCCATGCTATGCTACATAGTAGAAGTGGTTTCTTGAGCGAAAAGTTTCCCTTGCTATCCTATCATGCACATGGTCTAGAATCTTTGAGAATTGGCAAAAGGACAAGCTCACCCCTACCCAGAATAAAAATCCCTTGCTCTACAGCTAATCCGAGCAAGTATCCCTAGCATAGAAAAAAAAAAGCAAAGTTCAAGAAAAAAAAAATGTTATTTTATATCATTACAGCAATGTTCCAAGCATTATCAAGCAAAAATACAAAAGAAAAGCAAAAGAAATACAAAAGAAAAGCAAAATACAGCAAAAGCAAAAGCAATAAAATCCCTCTCCCTACCCTTTGAAAAGAAAAGAAGGGTTGATGAGCTTGAATCCATGGAATTCTCAATTATTCGAAAACTGTGAGGTAAGCCCCATAGCAGGTGGTTTGTGCCCAACCTGCTTGGCCTTGGGTAACTCCTAGCGTGGCGATATGTCTGTCACATTAGCGACCTTCTTTTGTACAGACCTATGTCTGCTTATGGATTAGCTAGCTCTTGATAATCCGACTTACATAGTAGTCTGGTATGGTTATATGCATCTCAATCATGGTTAATGAACATTTATTTGGTTCATTCAAATCACTTGTATCATGGTATCTTGCTCAAACTGGTAAATGAACAATGCAATTGCACACACATTTTGTATTTGAGAGATTTTGTGTATCATCATGATAAATCAAGATTGGAAATGAACTCACATATGCACATGGGATTCCTTATAAATCTAACCTTTGTCTTTAAGATACTTTGAAATATTTCTGCAAAATGTTTGGAATAAATTCATTTTCTTCTTTAAAGTACAGTTGTTTAGTATAAAGACAACTACATGCATAATCAAAAAAATCAAAATTTCTTTCAAACCATACAATAAAAATATACATATATATATTGTCGACTTTCGCGACGATGGTATAGTTCCAAAACCAAAATTGGAATTTTATGCCTAGCGCAAGTCCTCATCTTCATATTTTTTGTTTATTAAAAATCAACCATGCAATAAAACTATCTCTTTTTGGATTTCGCGATGATGGTATAAGTCTATACCTAAATATTCTATGCCTAGCGCAAACCATTATACCAATTTTATTCTCCATTTATTTAAAAATCATAAAAAACCATATGACTTAAATCATTATGTTACACAATTATGCTTTAAAAACAAACAAACACCTATTCTATTTCATGTCATCATGTCAAACTGCAAATTTGCAACCATGGTATAATTTCTAAGGAATTATTCAACATTTTATCACACTTAGGAATTTATGCCTAGCAAAAGCCATTTTAAAATATTTCATGCATAATATTTTCATGAAAAGTCTGAAAACAAAATCATCATCATCATCATTTGCATCCTCACAACCAAAGTCTTAAGACAGTCTCTTAAGCACCCTTTTACTTTTAACAATATTTCTATATTGGGATTAGCTTGACGACCGAGTGAGCGGCGACTCCATGAAATGGTCTATAATAGCGACAATGTCCTTTGAAATTATTGTTAAAAGTCTTTTTATTTTTTATCAAATCACCTCATCACAAACAACCAATTTGTTCTATCAGATTATTTCATTTAAATTTTAAAGCATTTATTAAAAACCATACATATTTCCAACGACATAATTACATGAATCATTAAATCAATCACACCAAAACATTAAAAGCATCATACAAACGCATAAGACAAGTCATATGATCAAAAAATATATCTCATCTATATATATATCAAATATATGTACATCATCTCAAAAATAGATTGGTATGCCACAATCTACATCTTGGCATACTCAATCCTCTCAAATCATACAATCAATCTGTATAGTGTAGTAGCCTAGCCTCGAGAACCCCTCGAGCTCTCAGCCTCATCTCCTCCCCTGCCCTGAGGTGGACGAGGTGGCCCCATCGTAGTATGTGTGGTACTACGAGTCCTAGTTGTCGATCGAGAGGAAGTCCTCGATGACCCAATCCTGATCGGGTCAGCAATGTCGGCTGGCAGTTGTACCCTCTGACCCTCTGGCACCATCTGGAAGTAGATGCCCTGGTAGAATGTGGTCTGAGCAATCGACCGTGCCAGCTCCTGCGTGCTCGCTCCTCCGCCCCATGCTCTGAGGCATGCAATCTCATCTCTGAGCTATGTAACCTCAGCTCGGTGGCGTGTAGCCTCATCCTGCAATGTCTGCACCTATGCCTAGAGAGGATGTCTCCGCTCGGAGAGTCGCTATCTCGTTGCTCTCCCCAGTGTCAACACCCTTGCCCTTATCGGGCGATGGTGGCCTCTCTCTCTATGGAGAAGGGGGTCTCTCCTCCCTCCTCTCCCCTATCGTGGCCTCTGCTGCACCTGTGGTCTCCTCTGCTCTCTCTCGTCGTGACCCTGTGCCGCCTCAATGGCCGCCTGGCACCGCCTCCCCATTCGATGCACAACTGCATGGATTGGGCCCTGAGCCCTCGTCATCCGAGGAGGGTGGATGCCTATGTACCAGGCATCATAGCCGTCGGCTACCCCAGCATCGTCCCCATCCATTGGCTGAATGGGGGCATCATCTACGTCCTGACTCTAGAATCGTTGCATATCTGGAGCCCCGCTAACTATAGTGTTATCCTGGATAGTCTGAGAAAACTCGTAGTCTCTCAGAGATGGAATCCCTTGCTGTAGACCGAACTGCCTCAAAACTTGGTCGTACCGGTGGAGCTCCACCTCTCCCCTCTCCATCCTCAGCCAGTAGACTCACCTGATGCGAGCCAGCTCCTGTCCATCCTCGGCCCACCCTGGATGATCTCTCCAAGGCCTCCAGGTGATCTGGTCGGAGACGAGGTCATCTAGTAGTCTTCGGGACACTGGTAGATCTATCCCCTGTGCCCCTCTTCGGAGCCACCAATAGAAAACTCGGGGCCTCTCCCCATCAATCCCTATCAGTGGAAGCCCTATCGGCCTCCGCACCATGATGTGCTCCCAACACCAAACCTGTAGTAGCGATGTCATAACCAGACATCGGCCGCCCTTGTACACGACCCCATGCAGGATCCTGTACAATCGATAGAGCACGAAGCTCCCCCAAGCAAACCTGTATCCATGGTCTCTCATGTCACAGACCACATCTGCCAGTACCCATGGTACCCTGCACCCGCTCTGGTGGCACAACAGAAGTCCACCTACCACTTCGGCCAAAACCCGTGTGAGGCTAGATGCCCCAGGCATCTGGCGCAGTGACTCGATATTCACTCCGCCCTTCTCCAGGGTGAAGCTCGGATCGCCACACAATCGCATCATAGCATGACCCTGGTTGGCCGTAGGAGTGATCAACCATCCTTGTATGGGGATCCTCAATATCCTCCATACATCCTCCAGTGTGGGAGTCATCTCCCCTATCGATAACCAAAAATAGGAAGAACCCGGATACCACCTCTCTGCTAGGGCTGTCAATAGCCCCATATCTGTAGATACCTGTGGCATCTCTGCCACATGCTACAAGCCGACCTGTGCCAGCTGATCTCGCTCTGCCTGAGATAGGGCGGCCAAGTCATCCCTCAACCCGCCATATTTCCATTCTCTGCTCTTTAGTAATCCCCTCTGCAACATAAACAAAATCAACAATAAAAATCATTACTAAATCATTAATTAAAAATGCAAGTTAAAATAAGTTCAATTTCATAAATGATGATATCGTCCACAATTGGACGATATCGTCCTCAATTTGAGCAAATTCGTCTCCGATTTTGCCAGTCGAAATCGTCCCCTTTTTGATGAAATCGTCCCCCTATCGCTGATTTCGCCCTCAGACGAAATCGGCGATATCGAGACGATTTCGTCTCGATGACGTCGACGGCCCAAAAATGGCCGTGATGCTCAAAAATCAAGCAAATCTAGTCTAAAAAGCATTAAATTCTAAAGTAAAGCATTCTAAACTAAGTTTAGACCCTTACCCGTAGCCCGCGTCGGACCTCTGTCGATCTGTGCGCTGTCTCGACCATTTTGTCTGCAGAGCTCCAGAAACCAGAAAACTAAAAAATGAACAGTAACAATGAATTAGGGTTTTACCCTATTTTTCTTAATTTTATTCAAAAACAACTAAAAACATTTAAAAATTTTGCTTTTCCGCGTTTTTACCTCAAACGTTCGATTTGGGTAAAAACACGGAGGGGGCACCATAGTAAGCTGTCGTACGATTCGACCTAGAATCATCGCCTAAAAATGGGAATAATTTTTGCTTTCTCGTAGATCGAGAAGAACTCATCTTTAACGCATTTTCTTCGAAAAATTCGCTAAAGAGGGGGCAAAATGTAGCACCCTAAAATTGGTGCAGTAAAACCTTAATAATTACAATTACTCTAAGTAAATATTCAAATTCAAATTTCAACCCCCAAAACCGCTCCCAAACCGTCGTTTAACCCGTTTCCTCCTTTCCTGCGCCATTTTTAGAGTTTGTTTTGACCGTTTGACGATATCGTCGTCGATCAGACGATATCGCCTCAGATCGGACGATTTCGTCTGGACTAGGACGTCCAGACGATCTTGTCCCAAAACTAATTTTTCTCAATTAGCCTCTGTTCCAACGGCGTCTCTAATCCGGGCAGAAGCGTGTCTGCATCGTTAGAGACCCTCCCCATTGGAGATCTCCCAAATTGGGATGATCTCCAACCTCCTAACCTCCCTCCTAAGCCTATTTAAACTTAGGCCCTCCCCTTAACCTTCCCCTGGCTGAATTTTCCTGTAAATCGACCTTCACACGCATTAGAATAATCTGTATTACCATCTACATTTGTTGCATCCAATTTTCTTGCAGGAACCTTGTCATTTTTCAGCCGGAGCAAGCTTACATCGTCGCAGACGATCCTGTTCAGATCGGAGACGATCCTATCAAATCAGAGACGATTTCGATTGCAATCATCATTGGGGGCAATCAGTGCCCAGAGTTTGCATTTTCCTCTTTTCATCTGTTGTTTTATTTTGCAATTAGCTAGTTTATTTATTATTTTTTGCTATTCTGCATTTTGGAGTTCACCCATGTAGCTTTAAATGCATAATTAAGTCACCAATTGTCATCAAATCATTGTAGTGCACTCGTATTTTGCTTATTATCATCATTTTAATGTTATTGTTGTTATTCTACATCATTGCCCTCTGTTAGAATAGTTGCATTTTTCTGCATTTTGTGTCTACTTCTACGATTGCGGGTCTCGATCGACGAATTCGTCAAATCTCAGACGATCTTGTCTGATAGCAGATGATCCTGTCAAATCAGAGGCGATCCTGACTGCTTCAAGAATCAGAATCTCCATCAGACATCCGGATCAGGTATGGTTCTGTAATTTAGCTCTTTCTCTCTGTTTTTGTTCATATTTGTCTGTTGTATTTCATCTAGTCTGCATTTTCATAATAGTATAACTTAGATTCATTTGGCCAAACCTAGGACTCGAATGTTTAAAGATAAAATTGAACACATAAAACACATTCCCAACCTAGGCGTGGAAACTGCCATTCAAACGTTTCCTGGTGAACCCACCATCCATCGAAAAATCACCATAATACACCTCCCCTGAGAGGCGGGACCTTCGCAAGGCCTCTCAGTCCAAGGTACCGTGCCATCCTTTTCCCATCCTCCTTTCGGGCACGGATCCTATAGCCTGAAGGTAAGGATGCAAAAAATTTGGAGCGATACAGACAATATCCCTTGGATATAGATGACATGTTTGAACAGTTACACATAGATCCAAGGTATAGGTGACACCTCAACTAGGCGTAGTTATAGCAATTACTGCACCCGCCACTCCAGGTACACAGAGAGCACCTTCCGCCTGGAGACCCCATAGAGCCATCAATATCTAGGGTATATCCTGTCCTCTTATCTTTGCATAGGGTTGATCCATTTGTGCCAGTACCCACAGAGACAAATTCGGAGCACAAAAATCATCTCGGATGTCCAAGCAGTCACACCTGCAGTAATGGAGACTACAATAATTTCATCAACATGATCTCCATTGATCTAACCACCCCCATCCATGATCCAACTGATCTGAAATGGTTATTGCATCTAGACCTAGATGCTATAGACTGGGATCGTGCTGACACACCGCCATCTCCATCAGAGTACTGACCTTGTGGTGGGATGTTCCATTTCACCCCAGGACAAACTCAGGATGTCTTCCATGTTGAAGAGGAACCTGATGTTCCAAATGACAATCTAAATTTAGCAAACGATATCCACTTGATCCCAACTCCACACCATTTGGAGGACGGGTCCCACATGTCGGTCGAGGAGACAACTGACGTAAACATCGGCTCAGATCCAATAAATTTGCAAATCATCAATCTGGGGGTAAGTCTATCCCCCGAAGAGCAAGCAGACTACATTGCCCTTCTCAAAAAGAAGGAGGTTTTTGCATGGTCCTACAAAGACATGATGAGGCTTGACCAAAAACACTTGGTCAAACCCCAAAATTCCCCAAAGAGGATCCATGAACCCTTTGGTCAATCCCAAAAGCTCCAAGCATTTCTGTAATCTCTTGGTCAACCTAAAAATGCCCCAAAGGTGTCTATAAACCCTTTGGTCAAACCAAAAGCTCCAAGGATTTCCGTAATCTCTTGGTCAACCTAAAAATGCCCCAAAGGTGTCCATAAACCCTTTGGTCCAACCAAAAGCTCCAAGGATTTTCGTAATCTCTTGGTCAAACCAAAAGCTCCAAGGATTTTTGTAATCTCTTGGTCAAACCAAAAGCTCCAAGGATTTCCATAATCTCTTGGTCAACCTAAAAATCTCCAAGGATTTCCGTAATCTCTTGGTCAACCTAAAAAGCTCCAAGGATTTTCGTAATCTCTTGGTCAACCTAAAAATCTCCAAGGATTCCCGCAATCTCTTGGTCAAACCCAAAATGCCCCAAAGGTGTCCATAAACCCTTTGGTCAAAGCCAAATGCTCCAAGGATTTTCGTAATCCCTTGGTCAACCCAAAATGCCCCAAAGGTATCTATAAACCCTTTGGTCAAGCCAAAAGCTCCAAGTATTCCCACAATCGCTTGGTCAACCCCAAAAAATGCTCCAAAGGTATCCATAAACCCTTTGGTCAAACACCAAAAGCTCCAAGGGTTACCATAACCGCTTGGTCAAAAAAAATATTCAAAACAAACAAAAACAATAAAATCCTCAAAAATAACAAAAAAAATACATTTCAATTCCATGCATACTCGTAAAAATCAAAATACAAAAATATAGGTTGCATTAGGCATCACATTCATACATTGCATATTTGCTAGGTCATACAAGTCAAGAGCACCATAGACTGTCATTACTTGGCAATTCCATCATTTTCCACATCAAATCCATTTTATAAACGCATACCTCCATAATAACACCATTGTCATTTTTAGCATAGTCAGTTGTATCCTAATGTATATAGGGTTTTCGTCATTCAGTTGTCTTTAAACTGCTAGCCAAAAAACTGTACAATGTTAAATAGATTTTACAAGGGAAAGTTTTACTTGGATCACGCCTCGTTATGTAACATCCTTACACAAGTTAAAACACATAAAATAATTTCTAAGTTGTGTGAATGCAAGAGAAACCTACAAAGCAGTCTAGGGTACCATCGGTGAAAGATTATCCTATTCATCCCCCTGTGTGAATGGTTCAAGATTGCTAAGAATTGACAAAAGGATGAGCTATTCCCCATCAATTCCCCCTAATAAATAGTGGTTTTCACCACTACCAAAAATCCTAATCATCGTTGGTCCCCGAAGTTGTAAGGATTCGTACTACACGCCCCTGACAAGGATGGGTAGTCATCCCCAATGCCTCAAAGGATCGATGCCATTCAAAAGCAAAATACCTACAAGCCATCATCATGACCACTTCCAATCACCTTTGGTCTCCAAAGTCGTAAGGATTTGTACTACACATCCCTGAACAGGATGGGTAGTCATCTCCAAGGCCTAAAAGATCAATGTCCTTACTTCATAATCTCCATAATCCCCTTTGGTTCCCAAAGTCGTAAGGATTCGTACTACATGTCCCTGCACAGGATGGGTAGTCATCCCCAAGGCCAACAGGATCAATGTCATTCACAAGCTCAACCTTACAAAGTTAAAAATCCAAAATCAAATAATAGTGGTTATCACCACTATTCAAAATCCTTGCTCAAAAAGAAAAACAAGAAGAAAAATAAACAATGATTTTCATCATTATGTATACGAACAAGTATCCTAAAACATTGAGCAAACACACAACCTAAACTTGAATCCCTAGAATTCTTAGCATTTGAAAACCATCTAGGTGATCCTCATTACGAGTTTGGTGGACAACCTACCTGGCAATGGTGGTATCCTAACCACATGACGATATGTCTGTCACATTAGCTTTGCGTGTGCGCAGACCAATGTTTGCATGTGGATGAGCTAGCTTATGGTACCTTAGATTGTCCCGTGGATTAATCTTACTAAATACAACAACGGAGTTAGTGGAGTTAATTAGGTGATCCTCAGTACAGGTTTGGTTGATAGCCTATCTGGCACTGGCGGTATCCTGACAAATACCACATAAAAAAACTCAATTGCATACACAGGGACGTGAAATAACTTGGTTAAACTCAAGTCGGATTTATACCTTGTTCCAAAGTCTTGCAAGATAAATGTAAAGTTTTGGCTAGTTAGTTAAAATATCTGAATCTCTAAAAAGCTTAACTACATTTTAAAACAACTGGTACATTTCATTCTGTACATCACCATTAGAAAATATGCAAAATACAAAAACAAAGTTTTTTCATGCAAAGTCATTCCACAAAGCCATCCCATAAGTACAGCAAGCCAGTAAATCTTGTACAGTCTATGGTGCCATCAACAAGTTATCAACAATTCCTTTCATTCATTCCATATGCATACATCATATAATTAGAAACATCACATTCATAATAGCATATGCATACATCAATGTAAATACATGTGCATAAAAACAAACCATGAAAAGTGCATAAACACCAAAAATGAGTCATCTGTATATATATCATCAAAAATGTCTACAAGCTACAATGAACCGGTCCTCTGACCTCGCACCAAAGCAAAAACTCAAAAACCCCCATGCCTAGGGCATCGGCCACCATGATCACGTAGGATCGATGCGACGGGAACTACCCCCCATGGTGTGGGTCCTATGGTACCTCTCAGGGCGACTGCTGCTCGCCCCTGCATCATGCCCACTAGTGCCCCCCTCATCTAGCCGCCTACGACGATATGATGTTGACTGCTCAGTATTGCTATCTCTCATTCGACTCAAAGAACCACCTCTCGGGGGCTCAGGTAACAGCCCACCGAGGTAGATAATCTCTCCCTCCATATCCATCCAATGTTGAAACCACTCTGCCTCCTGTCGACAGTAATAAGCTACTGCATCGTCACGTTGCGCCAATGTCTTCTCCTTCTCCACCAGCTGCGCCCGTAGGAGATACCTCTCTCATGTAGCATGGGTGTCCCCATCCCCCTGATGGTACGTAGCAAATGCATTCTCTCGCTCTACCAGCTGAGTCTACAGGAGATCCCTCTCCTACAAAGCCTCTACCAGCTCCTCATCTCGTCTCCACAGCAGGTCCTCCAATCATGCTATCTCAGCGTGAAGCCTTGCCTCCACACCCTCTGAAACTGCCTGGTGCATCGACAACTTCAAAAAGGTAGGCTACTCTAGCTCCCACTGCTTCGGGACGTCCCGCATCTCCGGTTGATCCGACACCCCAAACTCCCCCCCAACATCCTCAACCTCCACCATGTCCGCATCATCCAACGAAACCCCCCAGCCCTCTTTGGTGCCTCTGCACCCTCATACCCTACTGCACCCGCCTCTGTACCCCCTAAAGGCCCCTCACCTCACCATCGCCGCAAATTCCACCACTGATCATAATCGGTGGTAACCCCGACATCATCTAGATCTGGGACGTCAATCATTGTATCTGCATCCTCACCCAGCGGTGCAATGACTAGCCAAGCTAGAGTCCTCTCATCTCCCCGACGTCGATAGACCACAGGCTCACTAGGCAACCCTTGGCGTACCCCGAACTATCATGTAACCTTGCCATATGGGAAAAACTCTTGCTCAATCTCGTGATGCCCAATCGGCCATCGCCCCCTTTGTACCCGCCGTAGCCACTCTCTAGCCTCAGGCCAGGCTGTACAGTCTCGATAAGGGTGCCAGAACACCTCCCTTGGAGTAAGCCAAGCGAAGGCATCGGTATAGTGCCCTATGACACCTACCCATCTTTGACTCTGACCCTGCTTCTCCGACCGTCGCCACAATGCCCGTAACCAATATCTCGATCTACCATCTCTGCTCGAGTCATCCAGGGCAGCCCCACCGGCCTCTCCACTGCTATGTGCTACCAAGCCCAGCACTGCACTAAGTAGCTGCAACTAATCCCCTTTTGCCTCTGGTAGCGTACCTCGTACAACTCATCATAGAGCTGTGCTAGCAGAGTTTGTCCCCATCTCATGATCATAGGTGCCTCCATCGGATACTCCACCAACCGAAACACCACCTCTAATAGGTTCCACAGGAACCTCGTGCCCGAAGAGTCACGAAGAAGCATGTTGGATATGAGGCCCATAAGTAATGTGTGCCTCACTCCCAACACACCCCTCTCTAGCCACCATCAAACCAATATGCCACCAATCTAGCAGTCGCCCTCTGCCCTCTCCATTGGGTTGTCCACACCCATCTCCTCTTTGTGTCTAAAGCAGCGTGTCAACACTGTTGTCCGCTAATCCTGTGGCATCGTCCGGATCGGTAGTCCGTCTATCGAAATCCATAGGATCCGATAGACATCCTCCAAGGTCACCATTATCTCCCCTATTGGGAGATGGAATGTGTTGGTCCGGGGATCCCAAAGGTTGATCAGGGCCGTCAGATAGGCCCGATCCCCGACCACCAGCACCAGTTGAGTCACCTGCTTGAGCCCAAGGGCATCAAGCCAATCCCAGTCAGCAAAATTCAGTGCCACATGTGCTTCAGTGAAAACTGTGGGCACACGGTACCGGCTCTTCACAACCTGCAATAGAAAACAACACAAACACATTAAAACAATGATAATTGTACCGCAAAAACATGAATATACAGCGATGCATAAAACAATGTCCAGCTAAATACAAACAAAAAAATTCAAAAAATAAGTTGTCAGTCCTAGGGTTTTTAACTCTAACTGATAAATTAAAAAACAAACAAAAACATTCAAAACTAATTTTTCAGTCCTAGGGTTTTTCACTTTAACTCTAACTGATAAATTAAACAAAAACACAAACATTCAAAAAATAAGTTGTCAGTCCTAGGGTTTTTCACTCTAAGTCTAAACTGATAAGTTAAACAAAAACAAAAAATCAAAAACACATAATTTGTCCGTCCTAGGGTTTTGTAACTCTAAATTTTAACTGATAAATTAAACACACAAACAAAAACAACAAAAAATAACTAGGGTTAAGCTCAGTTTACCCTATGTTTCTAACCTAAGTTTTGATCTTTCTTCAATTCAAGTTAAGCGAAGTTTTTCAGTTATAAACTAAGTTTCTTAGCTCATTTTTCAGCTAACTTTTGATCTTTTTTTAACTAGGGTTCAACTAAGTTTTCAACTAAGTGTTAATTTTGATAGCCTAGGGTTTCATTTTTAAATTTGAAAAACAAAGAACAAAAGGACCTAAAACAACTCAATTGCAAGTTTTCAAAAGAACAAAAACAACTAACAATAAAGAGGAAGAGCACTCACTGGTCTCACTTCGGATCCACCACTAGATGATCCCGTCCGTGAACTCATGGTAATGGGAAAAATTTTGTAGCGCTTCACTTCGTAGAATTGACCTCCTCCTCCTTAGAGCTCCACATTGTCAGGAAAAACAAATGCAAATGAGCCCAAAACCCAGTTTTGGCCTTTAAATAGGATTTTTGAGCCTGTAATCATTCCTCCCTGGGATGAGTGCTCTGTATAGCACTCATCCCACCCTAGGACGATTACTAAACTGGTATTCATCCCACCCAGGGACGAATACAGAGCAAAAATTTCAAAATAGCAAAAAGAATGCACCAAAATGCACAAAAACAAGCACTAAAACTGTCCAATGAGAGTGCTTTTGCACTTGACATTCTGGGAATGCAAAATAGACGTCGAGGTCACAAATCCTCACTATCCTATTCCCTAAGAAGGATACCATAGCCGGACCACTCCACGGGAAGATGGATTTTTGAGAATTTCATCCCCAAATGGCGTCACCAAAAGGGTCAAAACCCAACCAAAAATATCAATAACATTGCCGAACGAAGGCGCCTTTGCGCCTGACATTCTTGGCATCCAAAACAGACATTGGGGTCACAAATTGTCAATATCATACTCCCTAAGAATGCTACCATAGCCGGACCGCTCCATGGGAGGACGGATTTTTGCCAATTTCAACTCCAAAATGCATCACAAAAAGGGTTAAAACCCACCAAAAATAGGTCAGAATGTTTAGAAACTGCTTAAGCATTCAATGGTAAACAACTGAAGGCACCCTTACATAAGTCATCTTGGGTCAAGAAACTCATCACTTTTCTCATGTTGGTCATTCCCTCATCGATTCGTTGCTTGAGGGGGTAGTCACACTTAGTCACCAATCAACAAAAATATACCCAATCAAGGAAATGACACGCATTCAAAGGATCATTGACAAAGACAATCATGCTCCCGCTTAGGGCAGCAAACAAGCAATCATCACAAGCTGATAAAACACTTGGCATTCATGAATCATGAACTCAAGGTTCCCACAGACAAAAGGTTGCACCCTTTGCCTATTCATGACTGATCAATGTCCAAGCTCAAGTAACACCTCACCGAAAAAGGTTAACACTTGAATTAAGTTCCTTAGCTCGTCAGAAGCAAGGATTCAAGAATGTGTGCCATTTCCATACTTGGGGCATAAAAATATGGTTAGGTTACTAATAAGCCCTAATCATTAGTGCTTTGGCTATCTATTTTTGCTCAGCGCTGCGCCTTCCACAGTGCTTCCCAAAAATGGGCATCTGTAGACACCAAAACAGCACCAATCCGATTATGTGACGATAAGCGCTGATCGCATTGACACACACAGCCCCTAGGGCATCCCCCAGAGGTTAAAATGTGGTCCTAACCACTTCCAAAAGTAGTTTTGGAGGTCAGAGGTCAGTTTGGCACCTTTTTGGCACCTTGCTTTCTGCTCGTCCCACCTAGGGACGAATATAAACTGGCATTCGTCCCACCCAGGGACGAATATCAGCATTCACCCCAGGGTGAGGAGAATAGCAAGTTTGACTGGAAAAAATTCAAACCTTGACAATTCTTCCAGTTAAATTGCAAGTACCAGTGAGTGCCACTAAAAGCACGAGGATACGGAAACAAAAAGGAATATGCCAAGTACGATGCGTCTAAAACCAAACTTAACGCCAAAAGCCTATATATTGAAAAATGCATAAAAGGAAAGAACATAGACGAATCGACACAAGATAAAAGCAATATGGAATAGGGCCCTCTTTATTGATATGCTTTCAAAGTCGTGTTACAATACGTCTCCTTCCTTTTTAGGGGATAGGAGCGTCAAATATGTTTCTTATCACATCCATGGATAGCAATCCTTCTTCCGCGTGCCCACATGTAAGATGGGCGGACCAAAACGTCACCGCCACTTGTGTATATGATTGTTGACTCCTTCCTACTCCTCTGATGTCGAAAACCTACGTTCAAGGAAATAGAAAATATTAGTAGCACCTACAGATAGAATAAAACATGTATTTCCCAAGGCCTACTGTTAGTGTATGCATGAAAATATTAAAACGATAACCAAATGACCTCGGATCGACCTAAAAATTTGATAGAAGCATGAATATGTTACCAGGAGGCCATTGCAAAAGGAACAGTCTAGAAATTCCTCACATATTTGTATTCGCTCCGGGGTGGGACGAATAGACCTGCAATAACTTGTCAGAAAGCACCCTCTTCAATGTCCTATCCAGAAAGCTCCAAATGACCTACAAAGTTGGGGTTAGCTAATTGGGGGTGTTTTGGGAAGACCCAGAAGGTCAGATTTCTCCAATTTGGCCTCTATCACCCAAATTTTTATGGTGCCATCTGCAAGTTAGTAAAGGCGGGAAATGATAAAAACCTGGTCAAAATTGCTCAGAATGAAGTGAAATTTAAACTACAGCCTATTTAAATGACCTAGAATAAGATGCAAAAGAAAAATCAGAGAAATCTATCACATATTTCTATTCACTCCGGGGTGGGGCGATTAGGGCTGCGACAGTTTGGGGGCGCCCGGGGGCAGGACGCCCACCGTTTGGGACTTTGTTTCGGCACCAATCCACTTGGGATGGGTCCAAAACTTCTTATGGGGTGTTGTCGACAAATTTTGTGGAATATTGTGGCCAAATTTTTGGGTTTGGGCTTAGATTTGTGCTTCCAATAATCACCCAATAACCTCCCCTTCAAATGAGAGATTAAGGATGTGAAAGGCACAAATCGCAAGTAGGTATGTAAATTGGCAGCACTTCATTGCTCAAATGCTCCCTCTCGTATCTTCTTTTGGGTGAGAAAACTCACCAATTTATAGACCTAGGGTCTCTTTGTTTGAATTGCGCATGCGAGGGCGCCACTTGAGTTGTTTGTCCTATTTTGAGAGAAAAGATAATTCCCTGATTTAGAGTCTCCTTGCATGAGGTCTCTAAAATCAAAGACATGCATGACTGAAGTCTCTCTTCTTGATTTGAAGTCATTCCTCGCAATTGCATGGCCTGAAGCTTCAGTTAACTGGCGGACTTGTCGAGGTTTGACTTTTTGCCAATCAAACTTGCTATTCGCCTCACCCTGGGGCGAATGCTGATATTCGTCCCTGGGTGGGACGAATGCCAATTTGTATTCATCCCTGGGTGGGACGAGTAGAGAGCAAGGTGCCAAAAAGGTGCCAAATTGACCTCTGACCTCCAAAACTACTTTTGGGAGTGGTTAGGACCACTGTTTAACCTCTGGGGGCTGCCCTAGGGGTTGTGTGTGTCAATGCGATCGATGCTTGTTGTCACATAATCGGATTGGTGCTGTTTTGGTGTCTATAGATGCCCCTTTTTGGGAAGCATTGTGCAAGGCGCAATGCTCGAGCAAAAATAGATAACCAAAGCACTAATGATTAGGGTTTCTCAGTAACCTAACCAACTCTTGATGCCCCAAGTATGGAAAGGGCACGCATTCTTGAATCCTTGCTTTTGACGAGCTAAGGAACTTAATTCAAGTGTTAACCTTTTTCGGTGAGGTGTTACTTGAGCTTGGACATTGATCAATCATGAATAGGCAAAGGGTGCAACCTTTTGTCTATGGGAACCTTGAGTTCATGATTCATGAATGCCAAGTGTTTGATCAGCTTGTGATTATTGCTTGTTTGCTGCCCCAAGCAGGAGCATGATTGTCTTTGTCAATGATCCTTTGAATGCGTGTCATTTCCTTGATTGGGTATATTTTTGTTGATTGGTGACTAAGTGTGACTACCCCCTCAAGCGACGAATCGATGAGGGAATGACCGACATGAGAAAAGCGACGAGTCGCTTGACCCAAGATGACTTAGGTAAGGGTGCCTTCAATTGTTTACCATTGAATGCTCAAGCAGTTTCTGAACATTCTGACCTATTTTTGGTGGGTGTGAACCCTTTTTGTGATGCATTTTGGAGCTGAAATTGTCAAAAATTCGTCCTCCCATGGAGCGGTCCGGCTATGATAGCCTTCTTAGGGAGTAGGATAGTGACAATTTGTAACCCCAACGTCTATTTTGGATGCCAAGAATGTCAGGCGCAAAGGCGCCTTCGTTCGGCAATGTTATTGCTATTTTTGGTTGGGTTTTGACCCTTTTGGTGACGTCATTTGGGGATGAAATTCTCAAAAATCCATCTTCCCGTGGAGCGGTCCGGCTATGGTAGCCTTCTTAGGGAATAGGATAGTGAGGATTTGTGACCCCGACATCTATTTTGCATGCCCGGAATGTCAAGTGCAAAAGCACTCTCATTGGACACTTTTATTGCTTGTTTTTGGTGCATTTTGTGCATTTTTGTGCGATTTTTCTGTTTTATGCACAATTATTTATGTTGATGTATGCATATGGTATTATGAATGCGATGTTTCTAATTATATGATGTATGCATATGGAATGAATGAAATGAGTTGTTGATAACTTGTCGATGGCACCATAGACTGTACAAGATTTATTGGCTTGTTGTACTTATGGGATGACTTTGTGGAATGACTTTGCATGTGATAACTTTGTTTTTGTATTTTGCATATTTTTTGATGGTGATGTATGGAATGAAATGTACCAGTTGTTTTTAAAATGTAGTTAAGCTTTTTTGAGATTCAGATATTTTAACTAACTAGCCAAGACTATACATTTATCTCGCAAGACTTTTGAACAAGGTATAAATCCGACTTGAGTTTAACCAAGTTATTTCACATCCCTGTGTGTGCAATTGAGTTCGTTTATGTGGTATTTGTCAGGATACCGCCAATGCCAGATAGGCTATCAACCAAACCTATACTGAGGATCACCTAATTAGCTCCACTAACTCCATTGTTGTATTTAGTAAGATTAATCCACGAGACAATCTAAGGTACCATAAGCTAGCTCATCCACATGCAAACATTGGTCTGCGCACATGCAAAGCTAATGTGATAGACATATCGTCATGCGGTTAGGATACCGCCATTGCCAGGTAGGCTATCCACCAAACCCGTAATGAGGATCACCTAGATGGTTTTCGAATGCTGAGAATTCTAAGGATTCAAGTTCAGGTTGTGTATTTGCTCAATGGTTTAGGATACTTGCTCGTATACATAGTGATGAAAATCACTATTTATTTTTCTTTTTTGTTTTTCTTTTTGAGCAAGGATTTTGAATAGTGGTGATAACCACTGTTATTTGATTTTGGATTTTGAGCTTTGTAAGGTTGAGCTTGTGAATGACATTGATCCTTTTGGCCTTGGGGATGACTACCCATCCTATTCAGGGACGTGTAGTACGAATCCTTACGACTTTGGGAACCAAAGGGGATTATGGAGATTATGAAGTAAGGGCATTGATCTTTTAGGCCTTGGGGATGACTACCCATCCTTGTCAGGGACGTGTAGTACGAATCCTTACGACTTTGGAGACCAAAGGTGATTGGAGATGGTCGTGATGATGGCTTGTGGGAATTTTGTTTTTGAATGGCATCGATCCTTTTAGGCCTTGGGGATGACTACCCATCCTTGGCAGGGACGTGTAGTACGAATCCTTACAACTTTAGGGACCAATGGTGATTGGGATTTTTGGTAGTGGTGAAAACCATTGTTTATTAGGGGGAATTGATGGGGAAGAGCTCGTCCTTTTGTCAATTCTCAGCACTCTTGAACCATTCGCACAGGGGGATGAACAGGCTAATCTTTCACCTATGGTACCCTAGACTGCTTTGTAGGTTTCTCTTGCATTCACACAACTTAGGAATTATTTTATGTGTTTTAACTTGTGTAGGGATGTTACGTAACGAGGCGTGATCCAAGTAAAACTTTCCCGTGTAAAATATGTTTAACTTTGTACAATTTTTTGGCTAGCAATTTAAAGACAGTTGAATGACGAAAACCCTATATACATTAGGAGACAACTGACTATGCTAAAAATGGCGATGGTGTTATTCTAGATGTATGCGTTTATAAAATGGATTTGATGTGGAAAATGATGGAATTGCCAAGTAATGACAGTCTATGGTGCTTTTGACTTGTATGACCTAGCAAATATGCAATGTATGGATGTGATGCCTAATGCAACCTATATTTTTGTATTTTGATTTTTACGAGTATGCATGGAATTGAAATGCAATTTTTTTTTGTTATTTTTGATGATTTTATTGTTTTTGTTTGTTTTTGAATATTTATTTTGACCAAGTGGTTATGGTAACCCTTGGAGCTTTTGGTGTTTGACCAAAGGGTTTATGGATACCTTTGGAGCATTTTTGGGGTTGACCAAGCGATTGTGGGAATCCTTGGAGCTTTTGGTTTGACCAAAGGGTTTATGGATACCTTTGGAGCATTTGGTTGGACTATGGCTCTCTAGATGTGGAATGGCCTCAAATGACTGATGTTCAAGGGTTCTAGTTCCTTGATTCCTTCAAGAGAGGCGAGTCGGTATGTTCCAGGTCCTATTCTACTATCAATCACATAAGGACCTAACCAGTTTTCCATGAACTTGTCCCTTAGATGGGATGGCAAATTAGAATTTTGTTGGTTCTCTTTTAAGACCAAGTCACCAACCTAAAATTCCCTTAGGTGGACCTTCATGTTGTATGCTTTCTTAAGTCGCTCTTGATAGATACGCAAATGCTCGAGAGCATTGATGCGTCGTTCATCGAGCAACGTCAGTTGGTCTAACCGGGCCTGTCGTGCAGTGTCATCATCGATGAACTCTTGCATTGAAATGCGCAGGGAAGGGATTTCCAACTCAAGAGGCATGACTACCTCGGAGCCATACACCAACGAAAATGGAGTTGCCCCAGTGGGCGTCCGAATGCTAGTGCGATAAGCCCATAGGGCAAGCGGGATTTGAATGTGCCAATCCTTATGACTGTCTGTGACGATCTTTTTGAGGATGGCGACTAGCATTTTGTTTGATGCCTCTACTTGCCCATTTGCCTACGGATAATAGGGTGTTGAAAAACTGTGCTGAATTTTGTACTTTGTGGTCAAAGCACGCACATATTTATTCTTGAATGACGTCCCATTATCCGAAAGGATCTTGGATGGAATACCAAAATGACATATGATGTTATGCAAAATAAACTCCGCAATGCGGGTTCCAGTCGTAGAGGTTAGCGGAATTGCTTCCACCCACTTGGTGAAGTACTCTGTGGCCATTATGATGAACGTGTGATGACCCGACGACGCAGGGGAGATATTTTCGATTAGATCGAAGCCCCACTACAAAAAGGCCAAGCCGATTGGATCGGTTGCAAGGCCTGAGAAGGTACGTGTGTCAAATTAGCATGGTGTTGACACTTCATGCACTTCTTTACATATGCGCAACAATCTCGCTCTAAAGATGGCCAATAATAGCCCATGCAAAGAATGCGCTTTGCGATGGCCATACCGCTGAAGTGGCCACCACATGTACCATCGTGTGCTTGGGTGATCGCCCAAGCGGACTCTTGTTGGTCCAAGCAACGGAGGAGGATTCCTTCATAGCTCCGACGATACAAAATGTCTCCTAACAAGACATGTTTTGCCGCTTTCTATTTAAATGATCTTTTCATGGCTTGTGTCAATCCAAGTGGGAGGTTACCTAGCTTGAGGTAATCCCTTATGGGTGTGTACCAATCCTGCTGATCAGAAACCTCGATGGTATGAACGGCCAATCCCTCTTGAAGTTCATCCCTAGCAAAAGCTGAGTGGGAAAGAACTTGTAAAAATAGCATTGTGTTGCTATTAAGAGGGGTCGGGGAGAACAAGGACCCCCAGTTGGCTCGAGTCAGACAATCATGGATTCGAGAGAACCTATCCTGAGATGGTTCAATCTGGATCAAGTGGATTCCTGGCGTTAGGTCAGAGCTTGCACGCTCCATCATGGATTGCGATAATGTTTTGACCTGAATGGTTGTCATCTCACCGGAAGGGTCTTGCGGGATTAGTGACCCCAAGGAGGCCATAGTATCCACAAAATGATTCGATGATCGAGGGAGTGCCTCGATGTCATACCATTCAAGTTGTGCCAGGAATTTGTCCACAAGGGCTTTGTAGGCCTACAGAACTGGGCATTTACATTGGAATATCCCCTTTACTTGATTGACAATTAACAACGAATCACCAAAGATGTTTAAACGTTTAATGTTCATGGTGATTGTTGTCTGAAGACCTATGAGCAAGGCTTCATATTCTGCATTGTTGTTGGTGCACGGGAAGTCTAATTTAAATGATAGAGGCATTGGAGCCCCTTGTGGAGTGAAGAATACAATTCTCGTGCCACCTCCTTGCTCACATTTAGAACCATCGAAGAATAGGGTCATGTCAGCCTGTGACTCAGGCTCATCAGAATCTGGTGATTCTGAAACATGGAAGACCCCATCATCAGGTAGTTCTACGGTCAGAGGCTGATCGTCTTCAAGAGGAGCCTCTGCCAGTTGATCGGCGATGACTTGACCTTTTATGGATTTTTGTCCAATGAATTCTATGTCAAACTCCGTCAACAACATGATCCATTTCACCGTGCGACTACTATGATAAGTACGACTCATCATGTATCGCAATGGATTCTCCTTAGACACAACATACGTCATATTGTTGAGCATGTAGTGGCATAGCTTTTTGGTAGCAAACACCACTGCCAAGCAGAGCTTCTCAACGTATGCATAGTTAAGTTCATAACTGACTAGGGTGCGGCTAAGATAGTAAGTAGCCTGTTCTTTGTGTAGTTCATTTTTCTGGGACAGCATGGCACCCAGTGCCACCTCGTATGCTGAGATGTATAAGTAGAACGACACTCCTGGTCTAGGTGGTGCCAATACTAGCGGAGAAGCCAAGTATTGTTTAATGTCATCAAAGGCTGACTGGCACTCGTCATCCCAGTGAAATGTTACCCCCTTGTGCAATAATTTATTCATGGGTCGGCACTTGTCAGATAGCTGCGCTATGAAGCGCTTGATTGACGTGACCTTTCCCTGTAGACTTCTGAGCTACTTGATGGTAGTTGGGGGAAGCATTTCAAGGATTGCCTTGAATTTGTGTGGGTCTACCTCGATTCCTCGTTTGGAGACTATGTAACCCAAGAGCTTTCTAGATGTGATGCCAAATACGCACTTCTTGGGGTTTAGTCTGACTTTATGTTCCATGAGGCGATCGAGGATCTTGCTTAAGTCATCGAGATGATCTGGGCGCAAAAGAGATTTGGCCAACAAATCATCCATGTAATCTTCCAAAGTTTTGTGCATGTAATCATGGAAGATGTACGTCATGGCACGTTGGTAGGTGGCACCAGCATTTTTAAGGCCAAAAGGCATGACCTTATAACAAAATGTCCCCCAAGGCATTGTGAACGCCATTTTTAGTTGGTCCTCAGGATTGATACGAATTTGATTGTATCCCGAGAAACCATCCATGAGGGAAAGCATTTCATGGCCCGCTGTAGCGTCTACCAATGCATCGATGCTCGGCAAGGGAAAATCATCCTTAGGACTCGCTTTGTTTAGATCTCAAAAATCGATGCATATGCGAATCCTCCCATCGGGCTTTTTGATGGGCACCATGTTAGACAACCATGGTGGGTAATCCACGCAGATGACAAACTATGCATCCAACAACTTTTGTAGCTCATATTTGACCATTAAGGCCACTTTTGGGTGCATCTTACGTAGTTTTTGCTTTACTGGCTTGACTGTCGGATCAAGCGTTAGATTATGCGTGACTAGCTGTGGGTCTAGTCCCGGCATGTCTTTGTATGACCATGCAAAAACCTCCTTCTTCTCTTTGAGAAGGGCAATGTAGTCGGCTTGCTCTTCGGGGGATAGACTTACCCCCAACTTGATGATTTGCAAATTCACTGGATCTGAGCCGATGTCTACGTCAGTCGTCTCCTCGACCGACATGTGGGACCCGTCCTCCAACTGGTGTGGAGTTGGGATCAAGTGGATATCATTTGCTGAATTTAGATCATCGTTCGGAACATCAGGTTCCTCTTCAGCATGGAAGACATCCTGAGTCTATCCTGGGGTGAAATGGAACATCCCACCACAAGGCCAGTACTATGATGGGGATGGCGGTGTGTCAGCGTGATCCCAGTCTATAGCATCTAGGTCTAGATGCAATGACCATGTCGGGTCGGCTGGATCATGGATGGGGGCGGTTAGATCAATGGAGATCATGTTGATGAAATGATTGTGGTCTCCATTACCATGGGTGTGATTGCTCGGACATCCTAGATGATCTTTGTGCTCTGGATCTGGCTCTGTGGGTACTGGCACAAATGGATCAGCCCTATGCATGGATAAGAAGATAGGGTCCGCCCTAGGCACTGATGGTTTTATAGGGTCTCTAGGCGAAAGATGCTCTCTATGTACCTAGAGTGGTGGGTGCAGTAATTGCTATAACTGCGCTTGGTTTAGGTGCCACCTATGCCTTGGCCCTATGTGTAACTGTTCAAACATGTCATCTATGTCCAAGGGATATTGTTGTTGTCGCATATGATTGAGATAAGCCATCTCAGTTTCATCTTCGTAATCACTGTCAGAGATCCAAAGGCCTTCGTTGGCTCCAATAGCTGTTTGCGACATATGAGGCTCATCTTGCTCGAGCAAATTAATGTGGTCCCATCGAGGTTGTTCCGCTCTCTATGGGGGGACCTGATTCTCTTGAGGTGGCATATGCTCAATTGGAGCATCCAAAGGGAACATTGTCAGGAAGCTCTCCTGATCATCATCCATGGGATATACTTGTGAATGATTGCTATCAGACTCGAAAGGATCCCAAGGTGCTACCTCATACTCCGACTCATCTTCTGAAGACCCTTCTTGGTCTTGTCCATATCCCTCTTGTAGGTGAGTCCTCGAATTTTCTCCCTTTTTGATCGAAGGGAAAGGGTTGTTATGGTCAACAAGGTTGGTTGTTAGCAATGGGAGATAATCTCCCAATGTATATGTTGTGTTAGGATTGGCATATGGATCTAATGCCAACCCATCCTTGTTGCCTATCCCTAGGCCTTGCATGTTCTCTACCAAGATGTCTAGGGGCAAGGGGTGGTTGAACCCTACTCCCGACTTGTCATACGGCATTTGATATCTCGGTTGGCAAAGAACACGCACTCCTTGCTCATACCTGCCCAACCCATATCCATGCCAATTGCATTGGCCAAGATATCTCAATGCGAAGTCTGGGTTGGACAAATAGTTGACGTCCTCTGCAAAGGGCTCTTCATCTTCATCTTCTTGCATACAAGTTTCAACGCCATTATCCAGGCCCCCATAAACAAAGTTTGTCTGATTGGGTGGGTAGCCTAGAGGAACCACAGAGCCGATGGGGAGTCGAGGCCTCCCCATGTCCTGCATGGACTCAAGTGTGGGTGTTGCTACAATGTTCCTCACTAGATACTCCCCCAGGCCCGTGTTGGCCATCTCAACGATGATCGTTGGTGGTTGAGGGGGAGCGAATGGGAGTCCTTCCGGAGTCCACTCCATGTGGGGTGAACTAGGCGTCTCGACTTCCATTCGGCTAGGCATCTCTTCGGTAGAGATGGTTGAGACTAGGGGTGGTTCCTCTTCTAGGGGTTTCTTTCCCTTGTCCTTTGGTGTGGCCACCGTAGGTGGCATCATTGTTGAAGGACCAGATGAGGAAGATGGACCCTGCTGGGGATTCGATGGACTCGGCAATGGGGATGCCTATGGAATCGGACCCTAGTTAGATGGATTCAACTGAAAATCCAAATGTGTTGATGGGAGGGTCGATTGCGGCATGAATTGCACCGTATTGCAGTACTTGAAGGGCTCTAAGTCTGCTGGGACTACATGCACCTGTCCTTCAAATGTATACTTTAGGCACTGATGAGCTATTGAAGGGACACACTTCATGTCCCTGATCCAAGGCCGGCCCAACAAGATATTATAAGCCATCTCACCTTCCAAGATGTGGCACAATGTATGAATAGTCTTTTGTCCCACTTGGATGGGTAGGACAATTGTGCCAACTGTCGAGCATATTGCATCATTGAATGCTCGCAGTGTATAGGTGGAGGCCACGATGTGAGATGTCGGCAACTTCAGATGTTTCAATGCTGTTGTTGTGATGATATTACTGGACGAGCTAGTGTCCACCAACACCCTCTTATACGGAATCCCGTTGACCCATGCAATAACGTGCAGGGGTGGATCCGCCACATCACCAATCACTGATTTCAATTCATCTTCTCTAAAGGTGATGACTGGTTCTGTACATTGTTTTACATGTCCCACGAAGTTGTTGAAAGAGTTTGCTTCATGGGGCTGCAGCTCGATGGCTTTTAATATCTCCATTAGAGCCTCCCGATGGGGCGCTGATTGTTGAATGAGCTCGTATATGGAGAGCCTAGCCGACGTGGTCCTTAGACTTTGGGTAAGTCTAGTCCGAATCGTGGCCACTGGTCTAGGCGGGGGAGGTTGCGTAGGGTGTTGTTGAGGTTGTGACGTCGATGGAACTTCTCTTGTGGCCACCACAGGGGCAGCTCCTGGATACCTCTTGTTCCTAGTCACTATGCTTATCATCCCTACATACCCCTGCATGGGGCAATTCTGTTGCACCTCATTGACTTGAAGGGGTTTTGCCTATGCATCATGGGTAGGCAAGGGGTCTCTGAAGACTCCCATATGTTGGTTGTTTGGTGCTACGGGGTTGTCCACCGCCAATGTCTTGTTGTCGATTAGGTCTTGTACCAAACCTTTGAACTTCCAACATGCATTAAGATCATGTCCCTTCCGCCTATGGAACCTACAATACAAGTCCTCCCGGTACCCCTTAGGCTTCGGTGCATTGGGGTCTATAGTTTGAATCTCTGGAAGGTTGATCAAGTTCGTCGCTGACAAGCGGTCAAACAGGGAGTCCCTGGACTCTGTGTAAGGTGTAAATTGTCGCCTAGGGTGACGCTGCTGATTTTGTTCCTGCCTTTGGTTTTCTCTATCATAATTGTTAGGAGGCACCACCTGATAGTTAGCCTTTTGAGGTTGTGTTGCTTGTGCAGGCTTAGGGACGTTGATAGCAACCTGATTGACCATAGCGGGTTTCTATTGCGTGGTCCCTATTTTGGTGTTCTTGGTCCATTCTTTCTTCTTAGGTTTGGCGATCTCGCCATCCTGTATCTTGATCTCCTCAATGATTCTGGCTTGCGCTAGAGCTTCCTCTAAAGTGGCATATTGCTGCAGCTACAATAGCATGGAGATCGATCTCAAACAACTCTTTGAGAACATCTGAGTCAGGTCGGACATGGGAGGGAGGTAGGGCAGCTTTGAAAGCAACGTCCTCCATCGGTTCCCATATGCCGCCATGGTCTCTTCCTCATACTACCTGAGGCTAGCTAGGTCACTTAATGACACCTTTTTCTTGGTGTTGAAGGTGAAGCATTCGAGGAACGCGTCCACTAGCTGATCCAAGTTATTGATGCTATGTTTTGGTAATTGAGTGAACCAATCCGAGGTAGGGCCTACGAATGTGGTTATAAATGTTCTTAGTAACAAAGCATCGTTGTCCTGAATGCCAAAGCACTGGCTCAAGAATCTAGTCACATGCTCTTGGGCATCCTCCTCCCCTCTAAAGAGTGCCAACTGGGGCAGTTTAAAGTGTTCAGGGTATGGAGGTGCCGACACTGACGGATGCACAGGATGACTACGGAGTTGGCATAAAGTGGGCTTTTGGGGCCCATAAGTCTTGATCTCCATAGACTCTAAGCGCTCTAGCAGCGCTTTATATGCATCGGAGGATTTGATTTCTTCCTCCTTAGTTTGCTCCCATTGTGGGTTGTGGGGAACTTGAGGCCTATGGAGGGGTGGCTGGATAGCACCCCCTCTGCCTTGGTAGGGCATTTCAGCCCGCTCTTCTTCTTGTTCATACTCCTCATAGGCTTCTTGAGGAGTGCCTGGCCGAGACCTATAAACATGGGTGGGTGCCCGTGGAGGGTGCCCATCGTTGTTTCTGGGAGTGGCCTCCCGCTCAGGTCTAGGAGGTCTTGGAGGCAATACTTGATAAGGTCACGTAGACCTATCTCGCACCAAGGGGTTATGCCTCTCATACACTTCTACTTTATGCACGCGAGGGGTTGGGACCTTCTCAGGCACATTGTTATGAAGCAATTCGGCTGTCTGACGTTGAATGCGCTCTTTGCTAAGGCGATACAGATGCTCTAACTGTTGTTGATCTTGCCTGAGCTACGTGATTTGCGCTTGGTGGGTGGCATGTCTGGCAAATGCCAAGTCAATTTGTTTTGTCGTCTCTTGTTTAGGAAGCCTAGATGCCTCTCCTACATGTCTATCTCGGTCGTGGTGATCCGAGACCCCTATGGGTTGCTTTCCTCTATCGAGGTTAGCTGCATTCACCCGAGGCTCTAGCCTCAATGGGTGATCCTGATACATAGCAGGTGTGGAGGTACATCGCTCCCATGTTGTGTACTGCTCTTGAGGAACATGGTGGTCTTCCTCGTACTCCCTTTCATATGCATGCAAGGTGCGGGCAGAATTGTCTTGCCCTGTCTGGAGAGCCTGATACTCTGGATTTGGTCTAGTGTTTCTAACAATAATACGGGGTAGAGGAGGGATGACAAAATCATGTGGCCCCTCCTTATGGACCCTATGTTGCTCTAGCACTTCATCACTAGGCCACTCATAACGAGCATCTAAGGGAGGCCTCCTGTCTATGTTGAGTGCTACGTGTAGGTTCTCCTCTTGAAAGGATCTATGCTGAGTGGGGGTGCCCCTCAAAGAGGTGCCTCTATAGTCCTATTCTATGATGGCATGATGTGGACTATCTTGTGTGTCGTGCCACCAAGGCGGGATGACCAAGTCCTCAGGACTATATCGGAGGCGACTTGTCCCCCTTTGTGCACTTTCTACAATGCTTGCCCGTGATTGGGCTCGGCTACGGGTGTACACCATGGTGATGCTTACCTAAAGATGCGTAGATTTTTATCTTCTTTTAGGATTTCTTATGCTACACTAAACAAGAAATATCACACACACAAAACAATGATTATCTCGTTTAAAGATTAAAAGTGTGCCCTAAACCTGGTTTAGTGTGTTTTTAATGTTTATTTTGAAAGATTTTGTAAAGAACGTTTAAATGCAATATGATGGCTCTTATGACTCCCAAAAATGGTCGCCCCTTCGATATACCATTGCCAGACCGATATACCAACCTCTCTATATACCCGCCCTTACGTGAGGGAAACTATTGGTACGTGAGAGCAGATGGTACGTGGAACATAGGCGGTATGAAAGGGGAATCACTCTATTTATGACACCTACCATAGAAGACTTATCCTCATGCACTGGGAATCACCCCAACTACACTTGGTCAGCTTTCATCAGGATTTACGTCTAGCAACAGTCACGATCGGGGTTATGTATGCAGTATCTCAAGCCAAGGTGGTGATGAAATCCACCATTGGTCTTGCTCAAGGGTTGGGGTTTTACGACCAACTCCTTGTTGTTTTAAATTACCACGTGGTGTGTGGGGTTCTTTTTAAGTTGCATAAATGAAGCAAACAAGCATTCAAACTCTCCTATGCAAGAAAATAACCAGAGAACAAAAAGCAAAAATTGACAGAAGGTGTTTAGGACCCCTACCTCTTCTCTGCCCAAATCGGATGTCTCTGAATTTCTGCCCTAAAATTGCACAAGGAGCTATTCGTCCTAGGGTGAGACGAATAACAGATCTATATTCATTCTAGGGTAGGACGAATTCCTATTCGTCCTTGGATGAGACGAATTCCAGCTCTGCACTCATCATAGATTGAAACGAATAGCAATCCAGGGTTTGAAAACTTGGTACCTGTAAGCAAAAACAAGCAACTTTGATCAGAAAGTTAATCTTAAAAATCAAGGGACAGAGGTCCCACCATGATCACCACCGAAAGCACGAGGATACGGAAACAAAAAGGAATATGCCAAGCACGATGCGTCTAAAACCAAACTTAACGCCAAAAGCCTATGTATTGAAAAATGCATAAAAGGAAAGAACATAGAGCGAATCGACACAAGATAAAAGCAATATGGAATAGGGTCCTCTTTATTGATATGCTTTCAAAGTCGTGTTACAATACGTCTCCTTCCTTTTTAGGGGATAGGAGCGTCAAATATGTTTCTGATCACATCCATGGATAGCAATCCTTCTTCCGCGTGCCCACATGTAAGATGGGCGGACCAAAACGTCACCGCCACTTGTGTATATGATTTTTGACTCCTTCCTGCTCCTCTGATGTCGGAGACCTACGTTCAAGGAAAAAAAAAAGATGAACGCAAATAGAAAATATCAGTAGCACCTACAGATAGAATAGAACATGTATTTCCCAAGGCCTACTATTAGTGTATGCATGAAAATATTAAAACGATAACCAAATGACCTCAGATCGACCTAAAAATTTAACAAAAGCATGAATATGTTACCAGGAGGCCACTGCAAAAGGAACAGTCTAGAAATTCCTCATATATTTGTATTCGCTCCGGGGTGGGACGAATAGACCTGCAATAACTTGTCAGAAAGCACCCTCTTCAATGTCCTATCTAGAAAGCTCCAAATGACCTGCAAAGTTGGGGTTAGCTAATTGGGGGTGTTTTGGGAAGACCCAGAAGGTCATATTTCTCCAATTTGGCCTCTATCACCCAGATTTTTTGGTGCCATCTGCAAGTTAGTAAAGGCGGGAAATGATAAAAACCTGGTCAAAAATGCTCAGAATGAAGTGAAATTTAAACTACAACCTATTTAAATAACCTAGAATAAGATGCAAAAGAAAAATCAGAGAAATCTATCACATATTTCTAATCACTTCGGGGTGGGGCGATTAGGGCTGCGATACTTTGGGGGGCGCCCGGGGGCAGGACGCCCATCGTTTGGGACTTTGTTTCGGGACCAATCCACTTGGCATGGTTCCACCCACTTGGTGAAGTACTCTATGGCCGTTATGATGAATGTGTGATGGTAGAATGATGCAAGGGAGATCTTTCTGATTAGATCAAAGCCCCACTGCAAAAAAGGCCAAGTCGATTGGATCGGTTGCAAGGCTTGAGAAGGTACGTGTGTCAAATTAGCATGGTGTTGAAACTTCATGCACTTCTTTACATATGCACAACAATCTCACTCTAAATATGGCCAATAATAGCCCATGCGAAGAATGCGCTTTACGATGGCCATATCGCTAAAGTGGCCACCACATGTACCATCGTGTGCTTGGGTGATCGCCCAAGCGGACTCTTGCTGGTCCAAGCAACGGAGGAGGATTCCTTCATAGCTCCAACGATACAAAATGTCTCCTAACAAGACATGTTTTTTTCTTTCTATTTAAATGATCTTTTTGCGGCTTGTGTCAATCCAAGTGGGAGGTTACCTAGCTTGAGGTAATCCCTTATGGGTGTGTACCAATCCTGCTGATCAAAAACCTTGATGGTATGAATGGCCAATCCCTCTTAAAGTTCATCCCTAGAAAAAGCTGAGTGGGAAAGAACATGTAAAAACAACGTTGTGTTGCTATTAAGAGGGGTCGATGAGAACAAGGACCCCCCAGTTGGCTCAAGTCAGAAAATCGTGGATTCGAAAGAACCTATCTTGAGATGGTTCAATCTGGACCAAGTGGATTCCTGGTGTTAGGTCAAAGCTTACGTGCTCCATTGTGGATTACGATAATTTTTTGACCTGAATGGTTGTCATTTCACTAGAAGTGCCTTGCGGGATTAGTGACCCCAAGGAGGCCATAGTATCCGTAAAATGATTCGATGATCGAGGTAGTGCCTTGATGTCATACCATTCAAGTTGTTCCAGGAATTTGTCCACAAGGGCTTTTTAGGCCTACAGAACTGGGCATTTACATTGGAATATCCCCTTTACTTGATTGACAATTAACAACAAATCACCAAAGATGTTTAATCGTTTAATGTTCATGGTGATTGTTGTCTGAAGACCTATGAGCAATGCTTCGTATTCTACATTGTTTTTGGTACATGGGAAGTCTAATTTAAATGGCAGAGGCATTAGATCCCCTTGTGGAGTGAAAAATACAATTCCTGTGCCACCTCCTTGCTCACATTTAGAACCATCGAAGAAGAGGGTCATGTTATCCTGTGACTCAGGCTCCTTAGAATCTGGTGATTCTAAAACATGGAATACCCCATCATCAGGTAGTTCTATGGTCAGAGGCTGATCATCTTCAAGAGGAGCCTCTGCCAGTTGATCGATGATGACTTGACCTTTTATGGATTTATGTCCAATGAATTCTATGTCAAACTCTGTCAACAACATGATCCATTTCTCCGTGCGGCTACTATGATAAGTATGACTCATCATGTATCACAATGGATTCTCCTTAGACACAACATACGTCGTATTGCTGAGCATGTAGTGGTGTAGATTTTTGGTAGCAAACACCACTGGCCAGGTAGAGCTTTTCAACGTATGCATAGTTAATTTCATAACTGACCAGGGTGCGGCTAAGATAGTAAGTAGCATGTTCTTTGTGAAGTTCATTCTTCTGGGACAGCGTGGCGCCCAGTGCCACCTTAGTAGCTGAGATGTATAAGTAGAATGACACTCCTGGTCTATGTGGTGCCAATACTGGCAGAGAAGCCAAGTACTATTTAATATCATCAAAGGCTGACTAGCACTTGTCATCCCAGTGAAATGCTACCCCCTTGTGTAATAACTTATTCATGGGTCGGCATTTGTCGGATAGCTACGCTATGAAGTGCTTGATCGACGTGACCTTTCCTTGCAGACTTCTAAGCTGCTTGATGGTAGTTGGGGGAAGCATTTCAAGGATTGCCTTGACTTTGTGTGGATCCACCTCGATTCCTCATTTGGAGACTATGTAACCCAAGAGCTTTCCAGATGTGACACCAAATACGTACTTCTTGGGATTTAGTCTGACTTTATGTTCTATGAGGCGATTGAGGATCTTGCTTAAGTCATCGAGATGATCTGGGTGCAAAAGATATTTGGCCAACAAATCATCCATGTAATCTTCCAAAGTTTTGTGCATGTAATCATGGAATATGTATGTCATGGCACATTGGTAGGTGGCACCAGCATTTTTAAGGCCAAAAGGCATGACCTTATAACAAAATGTCCCCCAAGGCGTTGTGAACGCAATTTTTAGTTGGTCCTCAAGATTGATACAAATTTGATTGTATCCCGAGAAACCATCCATGAGGGAAAGCATTTCATGGCCCGCTATAGCATCTACCAATGCATTGATGCTCGACAAGGGAAAATCATCCTTAGGACTCACTTTGTTTAGATCTCAAAAATTGGTGCATATGCAAATCCTCCCATCGATATTTTTGATGGGCACCATGTTAGACAACCGTGGTGGGTAATCCATGCAGATGACAAACTATGCATCCAATAGCTTTTGTAGCTCATATTTGACTATTAAGGCTATTATTGGGTGCATCTTATGTAGTTTTTTCTTTACTGGCTTGACTGTCGTATCAAGCATTATATTATGCATGACTAGCTACGGGTCTAGTCCCGGCATGCCTTTGTAGGGCCATGCAAAAACCTCCTTCTTCTCTTTGAGAAGGGCAATGTAGTCGGCTTTCTCTTCGGGGGATAGACTTACCCCCAACTTGATGATGTGAAAATTTACTTGATCTGAGCCGATGTCTACGTTAGTCATCTCTTCGACCAACATGTGGGACCCTTCCTCCAACTGGTGTGGAGTTGGGATCAAGTGGATATCGTTTGTTGAATTTAGATCGTCGTTCGGAACATCATGTTCCTATTCAGTGTGGAAGACATCTTAAGTCTGTCCTGGGGTGAAATGGAACATCCCATCGCAAGGCCAATACTCTGATGGGGATGGCAGTGTGTCAGCATGCTCCCAGTATATAGCATCTAGGTCTAGATGTAGTGACCGTGTCGGGTCAGCTAGATCATGGATGGGGGTGGTTAAGTCAATGGAGAGCATGTTGATGGAATGATTATGGTCTCCATTACCACAGGTGTGATTGCTCGGACATCCTAGATGATCTTTGTGCTCTGGATCTGGCTCTGTGGGTACTGGAACAAATGGGTTAGCCCTATGCATGGATAAAAAGACAGGGTCTGCCCTAGGCACTGATGGCTCTATGGGGTCTCCAGGCAGAAGGTGCTCTCTATGTACCTGGAGTGGTGGGTGCAGTAATTACTATAACTGCACCTATTTTAGGTGCCACCTATGCCTTGGCCCTATGTGTAATTGTTCAAACATGTTGTCTATGTCCAAGGGATATTGCTGTTGTCGCATATGATTGAGATAAGCCATCTCAGTTTCATCTTTATTATCACTGTCAAAGATCCAAAGGCCTTCGTTGGCTCCAATAGCTGTCTACGACATATGAGATTCATATTGCTCGAGCAAATTAATGTGGTCCCATTAAGGTTGTTTCGCTCTCTACGGGGGGACCTGACTCTCTTGAGGTGGCATATGCTCAATTGGAGCATCCAGAGGGAACATTGTCAGGAAGCTCTCCTGATCATCATCCATGGGATATACTTGTGAATGATTGCTATCAGACTCAATAGGATCCCAAGGTGCTACCTCATACTCCGACTCATCCTCTAAAGACCCTTCTTGGTATTGTCCATATCCCTCTTATGGGTGAGTCCTTGAATTGTCTCCATTTTTGATCGAAGGGAAAGGGTTTTTATGGTCAACAAGGTTGGTTGTTAGCAATGGGAGATAATCTCCCAATGTATATGTTGTGTTAGGATTGGCATATGGATCTAATGCCAACCCATCCTTGTTGCCTATCCCTAGGCCTTGCATGTTCTCTACCAAGATTTCAAGGCACAGGGGGTGGTTGAATCCTACTCTTGACTTGTCATATGGCATTTGGTATCTCAGTTGGCAAAGAGCATGCACTCCTTGCTCATACCTGCCGAACCCATATCCATACCAATTGCATTGGCCAAGATATCTCAATGCAAAGTCTAGGTTGGACAAATATTTGACGTCCTCAGCAAAGGGATCTTCATCTTCATCTTCTTGCATATAAGTGTCCACGCCATTATCCATGCCCCCATAAACAAAGTTAGTCTGATTGGGTGGGTAGCCTAGAGGAACCACAGAATCGATGGGGAGTCGAGGTCTCCCCATGTCCTACATGGACTCAAGTGCGGGTGTTGCGATAATGTTTTGCACTATATACTCTCCTAGGCCCGTGTTGGCCATCTCAAAAGTGATCGTTGGTGGTTGAGGGGGAGCGAATGGGAGTCCTTCCAGAGTCCACTCCATGTGGTTTGAACTAGGCGTCTTGACTTCCATTTGTCTAGGCATCTCTTCGGTAGAGATGGTTGAGACTAGGGGTGGTTCCTCTTCTAGGAGTTTCTTTCCCTTGTCCTTTGATGTGGCCACTGTAGGTGGCATCATTGTTGAAGGATGATATCAGGAAGATGTACCCGATTGGGGATTTTATGGACTCTAAATCGGGGATGCTTGCGGAATCGGACCCTAGTTAGATGGATTCAACTGAAAATCCAAATGTGTTGATGGAAGGGTCGATTGTGGGATGAATTACACTGTATTGCAGTACTTGAAGGGCTCTAATTCTGTCAGGACTACATGCACCTATCCCTCAAATGTATACTTTAGGCACTGATGATCTATTTAAGGGACACACTTCATGTCCCTGATCCAAGGCCGGCCTAGTAAGATATTATAAGCTATCTCACCTTCCAAGATGTGGCACAATGTATGAATAGTATTTTTTTCCACTTGGATGGGTAGGACAATTGTGCCAACCGTCGAGCATATTGCATCATTGAATGCTCATAGTGTATAGGTGGAGGCCACGATGTGAGATGTCGACAACTTCAGATGTTTCAATGCTGTTGTTGTAATGATGTTACTGGATGAGCTAGTGTCCACCAACACCCTCTTATACGAAATCTTGTTGACCCGTGCAATAACGTGCAGGGGTGGATTCACCACATCACCAGTCACTTATTTCAATTCATCTTCTCTAAAGGTGATGACTGGTTCTGTACATTTTTTTACATGTCCCACAAATTTTTTGAAAGAATTCGCTTCATGGGGCTGTAGCTCGATGGATTTTAATATCTAGTGGCCACTGGTCTAGGCGGGGGAGGTTGCGTAGGGTGCTATTGAGGTTGTGACATCGATGGAACTTCTCTAGTTGCCACCGCAGGGGCAACTCCTTAATACCTCCTATTCCTAGTCACGATGCTTATCATCCCTACATACCCCTGCATGGGGAAATTATGTTGCACCTCGTTGACTTGAAGGGGTTTTTCCTACGCATCATGGGTAGGCAAGGGGTCTCTGAAGACTCCCATATGTTGGTTGTTTGGCACTACGGGGTTTTCCACCACCAACTTCTTATTGTCAATTAGGTCTTGTACCAAAATTTTGAACTTCCAACATGCATTGAGATCATGACCCTTCTGCCTGTGGAACCTACAATGCAAGTCCTCCCAGTACCCCTTAGGCTTTGGCACATTGGGGTCTATGGTTTGAATCTCTGGCAATTTGATCAAGTTCATCGCTGACAAGCGGTCAAACAAGGAGTCCCTGGACTCTATGTAAGGAGTAAATTATCACCTAGGGCGACGCTACTAATTTTGTTCCTGCCTCTGGTTTTCTCTGTCATAGTGTAGACACCAAAACAGCACCAATCTGATTATGTGACAACAAGCGTTGATCGCATTGACACACACAGCCCCTAGGGCAGCCCCCAGAGGTTAAATAGTGGTCCTAACCACTCCCAAAAGTAGTTTTAGAGTTAGAGGTCAATTTGGCACCTTTTGGCACCTTGCTTTCTGCTCATCCCACCTAGGGACGAATACAAACTGGCATTCGTCCCACCCAAGGACAAATAGCAGTATTCGCCCCAGGGTGAGGCAAATAGCAAGTTTGACTGGCAAAAAGTCAAACCTCGGTAACTCTGCCAGTTAATTGAGGCTTCAGGCCATGCAATTGTTAGGAATAGCTTTTATTCAATAATAGAGACTTCAGTGATGAGTGTATTTATTTTAGAAACAACATGCAAGGATATTTTTAATCAGGGAGTTAGCTTTTATCTAAAAATAGGAAAACAACTCAAGTGGCGCCCTCGCATGCGCAATTCAAACAAGGAGACCCTAAGGTCTATAAATTGGTGAGTTTTCTCACCCAAAATATATACAGAGAAGGAGCATTTGAGCAATGAAGTGCTGCCAATTTACATACCTACTTGCGATTTGTGCTTTTACATCCTTAATCTCTCATTCGAAAAGGAGGTTATTGGGTGATTATTGGAAGCACGAATTCGGACCCAAAACCCAATTTTTGGCCACAACTATCCACAAAATTTGTTTAAAACACATCATAATCAGTTTTGTACCCATCCCAAGTGGATTGGTGCCAAAACAATGTCCCAAACGATGGGCGTCCTGCCCCCGAGCACTCCCCAAACTGTCACAGTCCTATTCGCCCCACCCCGGGATGATTAGAAATTTGTGATAGATTTCTCTGGTTTTTATTTTGCATTTGATTCTAGATAGGTTAAATAGGTTACAGTTCAAATTTCATTTCATTCTGAGCAATTTTGACTAGGTTTTTGTTATTTCCTGCCTTCACTAACTTGCATATGGCACCAGCAAAATTTGGATCCTAGAGGAAAATTTGGAGAAATATGACCATCTGGGTCTTCCCAAAACACCCCCAATTAGCTAACCCCAACTTTTCAGGTCTTTTGGAGCTTCCTAAGTAGGACATTGAACAGGGTGCTTTCTGACAAATTCTTGCAGGCCTATTCGTCCCACCCTGGAGAAAATACAAATCTATGAGGAATTTCCAGACTATTATTTTTGCAGTGGTCTTATGATAATATTTTTATGCTTATATAAAAATTTCAGGTCAATCAGATGTCATTTGATAGTAATTTTATTATTTTCATGCATACACTGACAGTAGGCCTTGGGAAATACATGCTTTATTTTATCCGCAGGTGCTACTAATATTTTTTGTTTCTTTGAACGCATGTTTCCAATAGCATAGGAGAAAGAAAGAGCAAAGAATCACATATACAAGTGGTGGTGATGTTTTGGTCCGCCCATCTTATATGTGGGCACGCAAAAGAAGGATTTTTGTCCATGGATGTTGTGACGAGAAACACATTTGACGCTCCTATCCCCTAAAAAGGAAGGAGACATATTGTAATACACTTTAAAAAGCATATCAATAAATATATTACCATATTTCATATTGCTTTTATCTTTTGTCAATTTGTATATGTTCTTTCTTGTCCTTTCTTATGGCATATTCCTTTTTGTTTTCGTATCCTCGTGCTTTCACATAGTTGGTAGGAGGCACCGCCTGATAGTTAGCCTTTTGAGGCTGTGTTGCTTGTGTAGGCTTAGGGACGTTTATAGCAACCTGATTAACCATAGTTGGTTTCTATTGCATGGTCCCTGTTTTGGTATTCTTAAGCCATTCTTTCTTCTTTGGCTTGGCAATCTCGCCATCCTGTATCTTGATCTCCTCAATGATTCTGGCTTGCGCTAGAGCTTCCTCTAAACTGGCATATTTTTGCAGTTGCAATAGCACATATATCGATCTCAAACAGCTTTTTGAGAACATTTGGGTCAGGTCTAACATGGGAGGGAGGTAGGGCAGCTTTGAAAGCAACGTCCTCCACTGGTTCCCGTATGCCATCATAGTTTCCCATGATATACAGAGAGGAGCTTTTGGAGCAACGAAGTGCTGCTAAAATATATCCTCACCCTTTGTTTGTGCTTTCACATCCTTGATCCCTCTTTTGGAGGGAGGTTATTGGGTGATCATTGGAGGCACATTCTAAGACCCAAACCAAAATATTTGGCCACAACATTCCACAAAATTTGTTGACAACACCCCATAAGAAGTTTTGGACCCATCCCAAGTGGATTGGTGCCGAAATAGAGTCCCAAACGGTGGGCTTCCTGCCCTCGGGTGCCCCCCAAACTGTCGTAGCCCTAATTGCCCCACCCCATAGTGAATAGAAATATATGATAGATTTATCTTATTTTTCTTTTGCATCTTATTCTAGGTTATTTAAATAGGCTGTAGTTTAAATTTCACTTCATTCTGAGCATTTTTGACCAAGTTTTTATCATTTCCCGTCTTTACTAACTTGCAGATGGCACCAGAAAAATTTGGGTGATAGAGGCCAAATTGGAGAAATCTGACCTTCTGGGTCTTCCCAAAACACCCCCAATTAGCTAACCCCAATATTGCAGGTCATTTGGAGCTTTCTGGATAGGACATTGAAGAGGGTGCTTTCTGACAAGTTATTGTAGGTCTATTCGTCACACCCTGGAACGAATACAAATCTGTAAGGAATTTCCAGACTGTTCCTTTTGTAGTGGCCTCCTAGTTTTTGACATCAGAGGAGCATTTAGGAACCAACATTCATATACACAAGCGACGGTGACGTTTTGGTCCGCCCATCTTACATGTGGGCACGCGGAAGAAGGATTGTTATCCATGGATATGATAAGAAACATATTTAACGCTCCTATCCCATAAAAAGGAAGGAGATGTATTGTAACACGACTTTAAAATCACATCAATAAAAAGGACCCTATTCCATATTGCTTTTATCTTGTGTCGATTCACTCATGTTCTTTCCTTTCATGCATTTTTCAATACATAGGCTTTTGGCGTTAAGTTTGGTTTTAGATGCATCGTACTTGGCATTTTCCTTTTTGTTTTCGTATAGATGCAAGTACTTGGCATCATACTTGATATATTTTAGAGGCATAGGGGCCTCTAGGGGGTGCATAGGTGGGTGCAGCAGGGGATGAGGGTGCAGAGGCACCAAGAGAGGGATGGGGGGTTTCGCTGGATGATGCAAACATGGTGGAGGTTGAGGATGTTGGGGGGGAGTTTGGGGTGCCGGATCAGTCGAAGATGCAGGACGTCTCGGAGCAGTGGGAGCTAGAGCAGCCTGCATTTCCAGAGATGTCGATGCACCAGGAAGTTTCGGAGGGTGTGGAGGCAAGGCATCACACTGAGATAGCACGATTGGAGGACCTACTACGGAGATGAGATGAGGAGCTGGGAGAGGCTTTGCAGGAGAGGGATCTCCTGTGGACTCAAATGGCAAAGCGGGAGAACGCATTTGCTGCATACCATCGGGGGTATGGGGACACCAATGCTACACAGGAGAGGGATCTCCTGCAGGTGCAGCTGGCAAAGAAGGAGAAGACATTGGCACAGCGTGACGATGCAATAGCTTATTACCATCGATGGGAGGTAGAGTGGTTTCGACATCGGATGGATATGGAGGGAGAGATTATCCACCTCGATGGGCGGTTACATGAGCCCCCTGGAGGTGGTTCTTTGCGTCGGATGAGAGACAGCGATACTGAGCAGTCAACATCATCTCATCATAGGCGGCTAGATGAGGGGGGCACTAGTGGGCGTGATGCGAGGGCGAGCAGTAGTCGCCCTGAGAGGTCCCATAGGACCCACAACACGGGGGGTAGCTCTCGTCGCATCGATCCTGCGTGATCATGGTGGCCGACGCCCTAGGCATGGGGGTTTTTGAGTTTTTGCTTTGTTACGAGGTCAAAGGACCGGTTCATTGTAGCCTACGGGCATTTTTGATGATATATATATACAGATGACTTTCTTTGTGTTTATACACTTTTCATGGTTTGTTTTTATGTACATGTATTTACATTGATGTGTGCATATGCTATTATGAATGCGATGTTTCTAATTTATATGATGTATGCATATGGAATGAATGAAATGAGTTGTTGATAACTTGTCGATGGCACCATAGACTGTACAAGATTTACTGGCTTGTTGTACTTATGGGATGGCTTTGTGGAATGACTTTGCATGAAAAAACTTCATTTTTGTATTTTGCATATTTTCTGATGGTGATGTAGGGAATGAAATGTACCAGTTATTTTAAAATGTAGTTAAGCTTTTTTGAGATTCAGATATTTTAACTAACTAGCCAAAATTGTACATTTATCTCGCAAGACTTTGGAACAAGGTATAAATTTGACTTGAGTTTAACCAAGTTATTTCACATCCCTGTGTGTGCAATTGAGTTTGTTTATGTGGTATTTGTCAGGATACCACCAGTGCCAGATAGGCTATCAACCAAACCTGTACTGAGGATCACCTAATTAACTCCACTAACTCCGTTGTTGTATTTAGTAAGATTAATCCACGAGACAATCTAAGGTACCATAAGCTAGCTCATCCACATGCAAATATTGGTCTGCGCACACGTAAAGCTAATGTGACAGACATATCATCATGCGGTTAGGATACCGCCATTTCCAGGTAGGCTGTCCACCAAACCCGTAATGAGGATCACCTAGATGGTTTTCAAATGCTGAGAATTCTAGGGATTCAAGTTCAGGTTGTGTGTTTGCTCAATGGTTTAGGATACTTGCTCATCTACATAGTGATGAAAATCACTATTTATTTTTCTTCTTGTTTTTCTTTTTGAGCAAGGATTTTGAATAGTGGTGATAACCACTATTATTTGATTTTGGATTTTTAACTTTGTAAGGTTGAGCTTGTGAATGACATTGATCCTGTTGGCCTTGGGGATGACTACCCATCCTATGCAGGGATGTGTAGTATGAATCCTTACGACTTTGGGAACCAAAGGGGATTATGGAGATTATGAAGTAAGGGCATTGATCTTTTAGGCCTTGGGGATGACTACCCATCCTATTTAGGGATGTGTAGTATGAATCCTTATGAATTTGGAGACCAAAGGTGATTGGAAGTGGTCATGATGATGGCTTGTAGGGATTTTTCTTTTGAATGGCATTGATCCTTTGAGGCCTTGGGGATGACTACCCATCCTTGTCAGGGGCGTGTAGTATGAATCCTTACAACTTCGGGGACCAACGGTGATTGGAATTTTTGGTAGTGGTGAAAACCATTGTTTATTAGGCGGAATTGATGGGGAAGAGCTCGTCCTTTTGTCAATTCTCAGCACTCTTGAACCATTTGAACAGGCTAATATTTCACCGATGGTACCCTAGACTGCTTTGTAGGTTTCTCTTGCGTTCACACAACTTAGGAATTATTTTATGTGTTTTAACTTGTGTAAGGATGTTACATAACGAGGCGTGATCCAAGTAAAACTTTCCCTTATAAAATTTGTTTAACATTGTACAGTTTTTTGGCTAGCAGTTTAAAGACAACTGAATGATGAAAACCCTATATACATTAGGAGACAACTGACTATGCTAAAAATGACGATGGTGTTATTCTAGAGGTATGCATTTATAAAATGGATTTGATGTGGAAAATGATGGAATTGCCAAGTAATGACAGTCTATGGTGCTCTTGACTTGTATGACCTAGCAAATATACAATGTATGAATGTGATGCCTAATGCAACCTATATTTTTGTATTTTCATTTTTACGAGTATGCATGGAATTGAAATGTAATTTTTTTGTTATTTTTGATGATTTTATTGTTTTTGTTTGTTTTGAATATTTTTTTTTACCAAGCGGTTACGGTAACCCTTGGAGCTTTTGGTGTTTGACCAAAGGGTTTATGGATACCTTTGGAGCATTTTTGGGGTTGCCCAAGCGATTGTGGGAATCCTTGGAGCTTTTGGCTTGACCAAAGGGTTTATAGATACCTTTGGGGCATTTTGGGTTGACCAAGGGATTACGAAAATCCTTGGAGCATTTGGTTGGACTATGGCTCTCTAGATGTGGAATGGCCTCAAATGACTGATTTTCAAGGGTTCTAGTTCCTTGATTCCTTCAAGAGAGGCGAGTCGGTATGTTCCAAGTCCTATTCTACTTTCAATGACATAAGGACCTAACCATTTTATCGTGAAATTTTCCCTTAGATGGGACGGCAAATTAGAATTTTGTTGGTTCTCTTTTAAGACCAAGTCACCAACCTAAAAGTCCCTTAAGTGGACCCTCATGTTGTATGCTTTCTTAAGTCGCTCTTGATAGATACACAAATTCTCGAGAGCATTGACACATCGTTCGTCGAGCAATGTTAGTTGGTCTAACCGAGCCTGCCATGCAGTGTCATCATCGATGAACTCTTGCATTGAAATGTGCAAGGAAGGGATTTCCAACTCAAGAGGCATGACTGCCTCGGAGCCATACACCAGCGAAAATGGAGTTGCCCCAATGGGCGTCCGAATTCTAGTGCGATAAGCCCATAGGGTAAGAGGGATTTGAATGTGCCAATCCTTATGACTATCTACGACGGTCTTTTTTAGGATGTCGACTAGCGTTTTGTTTGACGCTTCTACTTGCCCATTTGCCTACGGATAATAGGGTGTTGAAAATCTATGCTAAATTTTGTACTTTTTTGTCAAAACACGAACATCCTTATTCTTGAATGACGTCCCATTATCCAAAATGATCTTGGATGGAATACCAAAACGACATATGATGTTATGTAAAATAAACTCTGCAATGCGGGTTCCAGTCGTAGAGGTTAGCGAAATTGCTTCCACCCACTTGGTGAAGTACTCTGTGGCCGTTATGATGAACGTGTGATGACCTAACGACGCAGGGGAGATCTTTCCAATTAGATCGAAGCCCCACTATGAAAAATGCCAAGCCAATTGGATCGGTTGCAAGGCCTGAGAAGGTACATGTGTCAAATTAGCATGGTGTTGACACTTCATGCACTTCTTTACATATGCACAACAATCTCACTCTAAATATGGCCAATAATAGCCCATGCAAAGAATGCGCTTTGCGATGGCCATACTGCTAAAGTGGCCACCACATGTACCATCGTGTGCTTGGGTGATCGTCCAAGCGGACTCTTGTTGGTCCAAGCAACGGAGGAGGATTCCTTCATAGCTCCAATGATACAAAATGTCTCCTAACAAGACATGTTTTGCCGCTTTCTATTTAAATGATCTTTTCATGGCTTGTGTCAATCCAAGTGGGAGGTTACCTAGCTTGAGGTAATCCCTTATGGGTGTGTACCAATCCTACTGATCAGAAACCTCGATGGTATGAACGGCCAATCCCTCTTGAATTTCATCCCTAGCAAAATTTGAGTGGGAAATAACTTGTAAAAATAGCGTTGTGTTGCTATTAAGAGGGTTCGAGGAGAACAAGGACCCCCTATTGGCTCGAGTCAGACAATCGTGGATTTGAGAGAAACTATCCTGAGATGGTTCAGTCTGGATCGGGTGGATTCCTGGCGATAGGTTGGAGCTTGCACGCTCCATCATGGATTGTGATAATGTTTTAACCTGAATGGTTGTCATCTCACTGAAAGGGTCTTATGGGATAAATGACCCCAAGGAGGCCATAGTATCCGCAAAACAATTCGATGATCGAGGGAGTGCCTCGATGTCATACCATTCAAGTTGTGCCAGGAATTTGTCCACAAGGGCTTTGTAGGCCTGCGAAATTGGGCATTTACATTGGAATATCCCCTTTACTTGATTGACAATTAACAACAAATCACCAAAGATGTTTAAACATTTAATGTTCATGGTTATTGATGTCTGAAGTCCTATGAGCAAGGCTTCGTATTCTGCATTGTTTTTGGTGCACGGGAAGTTTAATTTAAATGATATAGGCATTGGAGCCCCTTGTGGAGTGAAGAATACAATTCCCACACCACCTACTTACTCACATTTAGAACCATCAAAGAAGAGGGTCATGTCAGCCTGTGACTCAGGCTCATCAGAATCTGGTGATGCTAAAACATGGAAGACCCCATCATCAGGTAGTTCTACAGTTAGAGGCTAATCGTCTTCAAGAGGAGCCTCTGGCAGTTGATCAATGATGACTTGACCTTTTATGGTTTTTTGTCCAATGAATTCTATGTCAAACTTTGTCAACAACATGATCCATTTTGTCGTGCGGCTACTATGATAAGTATGACTCATCACATATCGCAATGGATTCTCCTTAGACACAACATACGTCGTATTGCTGAGCATGTAGTGGTGTAGCTTTTTGGTAGCAAACACCAAGGCCAAGCAAAGCTTCTCAACATATGCATAGTTAAGTTCATAACTAACTAGGGTGCGGCTAAGATAGTAAGTAGCCTATTCTTTGTGTAGTTCATTTTTTTGGGACAGCATGGTGCCCAGTGCCACCTCATTAGCTGAGATGTATAAGTAGAACGATACTCCTGGTCTAGGTGGTGCCAATACTGGTAGCGAAGCCAATTATTGTTTAATGTTTTCAAAGGCTGACTGGCACTCGTCATCCCAGTGAAATGTTACCCCCTTGTGCAATAATTTATTCATGGTTTGGCACTTGTCAGATAGTTGCGCTATGAAGCGCTTAATTGACGCGACCTTTCCTTGTAGACTTCTGAGCTACTTGATGGTAGTTGGGGGCAGAATTTCAAGGATTGCCTTGACTTTGTGTGGATCTACCTCGAGTCCTCATTTGGAGACTATGTAACCCAAGAGATTTCCAAATGTGACGCCAAATACGCACTTCTTGGGGTTTAGTCTGACTTTATGTTCTATGAGGCGATCGAGGATCTTGCTTAAGTCATCGAGATGATATGGGCGCAAAAGATATTTGGCCAACAAATCATCCATGTAATCTTCCAAAGTTTTGTGCATGTAATCGTGGAAGATGTATGTCATGGCACATTGGTAGGTGGCACCAACATTTTTAAGGCCAAAAGACATGACCTTATAACAAAATGTCCCCCAAGGCATTGTGAACGTTGTTTTTAGTTGGTCCTCGAGATTGATACAAATTTGATTGTATCCTGAGAAACCATCCATAAGGGAAAGCATTTCATGGCCCATTGTAGCATCTACCAATGTGTCGATGCTTGGCAAGGTAAAATCATCCTTAGGACTCACTTTGTTTAGATCTCAAAAATTGGTGCATATGCAAATCCTCCCATCGGGATTTTTGACGGGAACCATGTTAGACAACCATGGCGGGTAATCCATGTAGATGATAAACTGTGCATCCAATAGCTTTTGTAGCTCATCTTTGACCATTAAGGCTAATGTTGGGTGCATCTTACATAGTTTTTGCTTTACTTGCTTGACTGTCGAATCAAGTGTTAGATTATGCGTGACTAGCTACGGGTCTAGTCTTGGCATGTCTTTGTATGACCATGCAAAAACCTCCTTCTTCTCTTTGAGAAGGGCAATGTAGTCGGCTTGCTCTTTGGGGGATAGACTTACCCCCATCTTGATGATTTGCAAATTCACTGGATCTAAGCCGATGTCTACATCAGTCATCTCCTCGACCGACATGTGGGACCCGTCCTCCAACTGGTGTGGAGTTGGGATCAATTTGATATCATTTGCTAAATTTAGATCGTCGTTCGGAACATCAGGTTCCTCTTTAGCATGGAATACATCCTAAGTCTGTCCTGGGGTGAAATGGAACATCCCACCACAAGGCCAGTACTCTGATGGAGATGGTGGTGTGTCAGCGTGATCCCAATCTATATCATCTAGGTCTAGATGCAATAACTATGTCAGGTCAGCTGGATCATGGATGGGGGCAGTTAGATCAATGGAGATCATGTTGATGAAATGATTATGGTCTCCATTACCACAGGTGTGACTGCTCAAACATCCGAGATGATCTTTGTGCTTTGGATCTGGCTCTGTGGGTACTGGCACAAATGGATCAGTCCTATGTGCGGATAAGAGGACAGGATTTGCCCTAGATACTGACGGCTCTATGGGATCTCTAGGCGGAAGGTGCTCTCTATGTACCTAAAGTGACGGGTACAGTAATTACTATAACTGTGCCTGGTTGAGGTGCCACCTATGCCTTGGACCTATGTGTAACTATTCAAACATGTCATCTATATCCAAGGGATATTGTTGTCGCATATGATTGAGATAAGCCATCTCAGTTTCATCTTCATAATCACTGTCATAGATCCAAAGTCCTTCGTTGGCTCTAATAGCTATTTGCAACATATGAGGCTCCTCTTGCTCGAGCAAATTAATGTGGTCCCATCGGGGTTGTTTCGCTCTCTATGGGGGGACCTGATTCTCTGGAGATGGCATATGCTCAATTGGAGCATCCAGAGGGAACATTGTCAGGAAGCTCTCCTAATCATCATCCATGGGATATACTTGTGAATGATGACTATCAGACTCGAAAGGATCCTAAGGTGCTACCTTGTACTCCGACTCATCCTCTGAAGACCCTTCTTGGTCTTGTCCATATCCCTCTTGTGGGTGAGTCCTTGAATTATCTCCATTTTCGACCGAAGGGAAAGGGTTGTTATGGTCAACAAGTTTGGTTGTTAGCAATGGGAGATAATCTCCCAATGTATATGTTGTGTTAGGATTTGCATATGGATCAAATGCCAACCCATCCTTGTTGCCTATCCCTAGGCCTTGCATGTTCTCCACCAATATTTCTAGGGGCAAGGGGTGGTTGAACCCTACTCCTGACTTGTCATACGAAATTTGATATCTCGGTTGGCAAAGAACATGCACTTCTTGCTCATACCTGCCCAACCCATATCCATGCCAATTGCATTGGCCAAGATATCTCAATTCAAATTCTGGGTTGGACAAATAGTTGACATCCTCTGCAAAAGGCTCTTCATATTTGTATTCTTGCATACAAGTTTCAACTCCATTATCCAAGCCCCCATAAACAAAGTTTGTCTGATTGGGTGGGTAGCCTAGAGGAACCATAGAGCCGATGGGGAGTCGAGGCCTCCCCATGTCCTGCATGGACTCAAGTGTGGGCATTGCGACAATGTTTCGCACTATATACTCCCCCAGGCCCGTGTTGGCCATCTCAACGATGATCGTTGGTGGTTGAGGGGGAGCGAATGGGAGTCCTTCCGAATTCCACTCCATGTGGGGCGAACTAGGCAACTCGACTTCCATTTGGCTAGGTATCTCTTCGGTAGATATGGTTGAGACTAGGGGTGGTTCCTCTTCTAGGGGTTTCTTTCTCATGTCCTTTGATGTGTCCATCGTAGGTGGCATCGTTGTTGAAGGACCAGATGAGGAAGATGGACCTTGTTGGGGATTGGATGGATCCGGCATCAGGGAGGCCTACGAAATTAGACCCTGATTAGATGGATTCAACTGAAAATCCAAATGTGTTGATGGGAGGGTCGATTGCGGCATGAATTGCACCATATTGCAATACTTGAAGGGCTCTAAGTCTGCCGAGACTACATGCATCTGTCCTTCAAATGTATACTTTAGGCATTGATGAGCTATTGAAGGGACACACTTCATGTCCCTGATCCAAGGCCGGCCCAGTAAGATATTATAAGCCATCTCACCTTCCAATATGTGGCACAATGTATGAATAGTCTTTTGTCCCACTTGGATGGGTAGGACAATTGTGCCAACTGTCGAGCAGATTGCATCATTGAATGCTTGCAGTGTATAGGTGGAGGCCACAATGTGAGATACCGGCAACTTTAGATGTTTCAATGCTGCTGTTGTGATGATATTACTGGATGAGCCAGTGTCCACCAACACCCTCTTATATAGAATCTCGTTGACCCACGCAATAACGTGCAGGGGTGGATCCGCCACATCACTAGTCATTGATTTCAATTCATCTTCTCTAAAGGTGATGACTGGTTCTGTACATTGTTTTACATGTCCCACGAAGTTGTTGAAAGAGTTTGCTTCATGGGGCTGCAGCTCGATGGCTTTTAAAATATCCATTAGAGCCTCTCGATGGGGCACTGATTGTTGAATGAGCTCGTATATGGAGAGCCTAGCCAATGTGGTCCTTAGACTTTGGGTAATTCTAGTCCAAATCATGGCCACTGGTCTAGGCGGGGGAGGTTGCATAGGGTGCTATTGAGGTTGTGATGTCGATGGAACTTCTCTAGTGGCCACCGCAGGGGCAGCTCCTGGATACCTCTTGTTCCTAGTCACTATGCTTATCATCCCGACATACACCTGCATGGGGCAGTTCTGTTACACCTCATTGACTTGAAGGGATTTTTCCTGTGCATCATGGGCAGGCAGGGGGTCTTTGAAGACTCCCATATGTTGGTTGTTTGGCGCTACGGGGTTGTCCACCGCCAATGTCTTATTGTCGATTAGGTCTTGCACCAAGCCTTTGAACTTCCAACATGCATTAAGATCATGTCCCTTCCACCTGTGGAACCGATAGTACAAGTCCTCCCGGTACCCCTTAGGCTTCGGTGCATTGGGGTCTATAGTTTGAATCTCTGGTAGGTTGATCAAGTTCATCGCTGACAAGCGATCAAATAGGGAGTCTCTGGACTCTGTGTAAGGTGTAAATTGTCGCCTAGGGCGACGTTGCTAATTTTTTTCCTACCTCTGGTTTTCTCTATCATGTTTTTTAGGAGGCACCGCCTAATAGTTAGCCTTTTGAGGTTGTGTTGCTTGTGCAAGCTTAGGGATGTTTATAGCAACCTAATTAATCGCATCGGTTTTTTGTTGCATGGTCCCTATTTTGGTATTCTTAAGCCATTATTTCTTCTTTGGCTTGGCAATATCGCCATCCTGGATCTTGATCTCCTCAATGATTCTGGCTTGCACTAGAGCTTCCTCTAAAGTGGCATATTACTGCAGCTGCAATAGCATGGAGATCGATCTCAAACAGCTTTTTGAGAACATTTGGGTCAGGTCTGACATGGGAGGGAGGTAGGGCAGCTTTGAAAGCAACATCCTCCACCGGTTCCCATATGCCACCATGGTTTCTTCCTCATACTGCCTGAGGCTAGCTATGTCACTTAGTGATGCATTTTTCTTGGTGTTGAAGATGAAGCGTTCGAGGAACGCGTCCACTAGCTGATCCAAGTTACTGATGCTATGTTTTGGTAATTGAGTGAACTAATCCAAGGCAGGGCCTACGAATGTGGTTATAAATTTTCTTAGCAACAAAGCATCGTTATCCTGAATGCTGAAGCACTAGCTCAAGAATCTAGTCACGTGCTCTTGGGCATCCTCCTCCCCTCTAAAGAGTGCCAACTGGGGTAGTTTAAAGTGTTCAGGGTATGGAGGTGTCGGCACTGACGGATGCATAGGATGACTGCAGAGTTGTCATAAAGTAGGCTTTTGGGGCCCAAAATTCTTGCTCTCCACAGACTCTAAGCACTCTAACAGTGCTTTATATGCATCGGAGGATTTAATTTCTTCCTTCTTAGTTTTCTCCCGTTGTGGGTTACGAGGAACTTGAGGCCTATGGAGGGGTGGCTGGATAACACCCCCTCTGCCTTGGTAGGGCGTTTCAGCCCACTCTTCTTCTTGTTCATACTCCTCATAGGCTTCTTGAGGAGTGCCTGGTCGAGACCTATAAACATGGGTGGGTGCCCGCGGAGGGTGCCCATCGTTGTTTTTGGGAGTGGCCTCTCGCTCAGGTCTAGGATGTCTCAGAGGCAACACTTGATAAGATCGCGTAGACTTGTCTCGTACCAAGGGGTTGTGCCTCTCATACACTTCTACTTTATGCACGTGAGGGGTTGGGACCTTCTCAGGCACATTGTTATGCAGCAATTTGGTTGGCTGAAGCTGAATGCGCTCTTTGTTAAGGCGATATAGATGCTCTAACTATTGTTGATCTTGCCTGAGCTGCATGATTTGCGCTTGGTGAGCGACATTTCTAGAAAATTCCAAGTCACTTTTTTCTTTCGTCTCATGTTTAGGAAGCCTAGATGCCTCTCCTACATTTCTATCTCGTTCGTGGTGATCCGATACCCCTATGGGTTGCTTTCCTCTATTGATGTTAGCTGCATTAACCCGAGGCTCTGGCCTCAATGGGTGATCCTGATACATAGCAAGTGCGGAGGTGCATTGCTCCTGTGCTATGTACTACTCTTGAGGAACATGGTGGTCCTCCTCATACTCCCTTTCATATGCATGCAAGGTGCGGGCAAAATTGTCTTGCCTTGTCTAGAGAGCCTGATACTCTGGATTTGGTCTAGTGTTTCTAATAGCAATACGGGATAGAGGAGGGATGAAAAATCATGTGGCCCCTCCTTATGGACCCTATGTTGCTCTAGCACTTCATCACTAGGCCACTCATAATGAGCTTCTAAGGGAGGCCTCCTGTCTATGTTGAGTGCTACGAGGTTCTCTTCTTGAAAGGACTTATGCTGAGTGGGTGTGCCTCTCAAAGAGGTGCCTCTATAGTCCTCTTTTGTGATGGCATGATGTGGACTATCTTGTGTGTCAGGCCACCAAGGTGGGATGACCAAGTCCTCAGGCCTATAACAGAGGTGACTTGCCCCCCTTTGTACACTTTCTGCAATGCTTGCCCATGTTTGGGATCGGCTACGGGTGTACACCATGGTGATGCTTACCTAAAGATGCGTAGATTTTTATATTTTTTAGGATTTCTTATGCTACACTAAACTAGAAATATCACACACACAAAATAATGATTATCTCGTTTAAAGATTAAAAGTGTGCCCTAAACCTGGTTTAGTGTGTTTTTAATGTTTGTTTTGAAATCTTATGGAAAGAACGTTTAAATGCAAAATGACGGCTCTTATGACTCCCAAAAATGGTCGCCCCTTCGATATACCATTGCCATACCGATATACCAACCTCTCTATATACCCGCCCTTACATGAGGGAAACTATTGGTACGTGAGAGCATATGGTACGTGGAACATAGGTGGTACGGAAGGGGAATCGCTCTGTTTATGACACCTACCATAGAAGACTTATCCTCATGCACTGGGAATCACCCTAGCTACACTTGGTCAGCTTTCATCAGGATTTACGTCTAGCAATAGTTGCAATCGGGGTAATGTATGCAGTATCTCAAGCCAATGTGGTGATGAAATCCACCGTTGGTCTTGCTCAAGGTTTGGGGTTTTACGACCAACTCCTTGTTGTTTTAACTTGCCACGTGGTGTGTGGGGTTCTTTTTAAGTGGCATAAATGAAGCAAACAAGTATTCAAAACTCTCCTATGTAAGAAAATAACCAGAGAATAGAAAGAAAAAATTAACAGAAGGTGTTTTAGGACCCCTACCTCTTCTCTGCCCAAATCGGATGTCTCTGAATTTCTTCCCTAAAATTGCACAAGGAGCTATTCGTCCCGGGGTGAGATGAATAATAGATCTGTATTCATTCTAGGGTAGGACGAATTCCTATTCGTCCTTGGATGATATGAATTCCAGCTCTACACTCATCACAGACTGAAATGAACAGCAGTCCAGGGTTTGAAAACTTGGTACCTGTAAGCAAAAACAAGCAACTTTGATCAGAAATTCAATCTTAAAAATCAAGGGACAGAGGTCCCACCATGATCTGAGGTCATTTGGTTATCGTTTTAATATTTTTATGCATACACTAACAGTAGGCCTTGGGAAATACATGTTTTATTCTATCTGCAGGTGCTACTGATATTTTATGTTTCTTTGAACATAGGTTTTCAACATCAGAGGAGCAGTGAGGAACCAACATTCATATACACAAGCGGCGGTGATGTTTTGGTCCGCCCATCTTACATGTGGGCACGCGGAAGAAGGATTGCTATCCATGGATGTGATAAGAAACATATTTAACGCTCCTATCCCCTAAAAAGGAAGGAGACGTATTGTAACATGACTTTAAAAGCACATCAATAAAAAGGACCCTATTCCATATTGCTTTTATCTTGTGTCGATTCGCTCATGTTCTTTCCTTTCATGCATTTTTCAATACATAGGCTTTTAGCGTTAAGTTTGGTTTTAGACGCATTGTACTTGGCATTTTCCTTTTTGTTTTCGTATCCTCGTGCTTTCAGTGGTGATCACGGTGGGACCTCTATCCCTTGATTTTTAAGATTAACTTTTTGATCAAAGTTGCTTGTTTTTGCTTACAGGTACCAAGTTTTCAAACCTTGGACTGTTGTTCGTTTCAGTCTGTGACGAGTGCAGAGCTGGAATTCGTCTCATCCAGGGACGAATAGGAATTCATCCTACCCTAGAATGAATACAGATCTATTATTCGTCTCACCCCGGGATGAATAGCTCCTTATGCAATTTCAGGGCAAAAATTCAGAGACATCCGATTTGGGCAGAGAAGAGGTAGGGGTCCTAAACACCTTCTGTCAATTTTTGCTTTCTATTCTCTAGTTATTTGCTTGCATAGGAGAGTTTGAATGCTTGTTTGCTTCATTTATGCAACTTAAAAAGAACCCCACACACCACGTGGCAAGTTAAAACAACAAGGAGTTGGTCGTAAAACCCCAACCCTTGAGCAAGACCAACGGTGGATTTCATCACCACCTTGGCTTGAGATACTGCATACATTACCCCGATCGTGACTATTGCTAGACGTAAATCCTGATGAAAGCTGACCAAGTGTAGCTGGGGTGATTCCCAGTGCATGAGGATAAGTCTTCTATGGTAGGTGTCATAAACAGAGTGATTCCCCTTCCGTACCGCCTATGTTCCACGTACCATCTGCTCTCACGTACCAATAGTTTCCCTCACGTAAGGGCGGGTATATAGAGAGGTTGGTATATCGGTCTAGCAATGGTATATCGAAGGGGCGACCATTTTTGGGAGTCATAAGAGCCATCATACTGCATTTAAATATTCTTTCCAAAAGCTTTCAAAATGAACATTAAAAACACACTGAACCAGGTTTAGGGCACACTTTTAATCTTTAAACGAGATAATCATTGTTTTGTGTGTGTGATATTTCCTGTTTAGTGTAGCATAAAAAATCCTAAAAGAAGATAAAAATCTACGCATCTTTAGGTAAGCATCACCATGGTGTACACCCGTAGCCGAGCCCAATCATGGGCAAGCGCTGTAGAAAGTGTACAAAGGGGGGCAAGTCACCTCCGATATAGTCCTGAGGACTTGGTCATCCCGCCTTGGTGGCCTGACACACAAGATAGTCCACATCATGCCATCACAGAATAGGACTATAGAGGCACCTCTTTGAGAGGCACCCCCACTCAGCATAGATCCTTTCAAGAGGAGAACCTACACGTAGCACTCAACATAGACAGGAGGCCTCCCTTAGACGCTCGTTATGAGTGGCCTAGTGATGAAGTGCTAGAGCAACATAGGGTCCATAAGGAGGGGCCACATGATTTCGTCATCCCTCCTCTACCTCGTATTGTTGTTAGAAACACTAGACCAAATCCAGAGTATCAGGCTCTCCAGACAGGGCAAGACAATTCTACCCGCACCTTGCACGCATATGAAAGGGAGTACGAGGAAGACCACCACGTTCCTCAAGAGTAGTACACAGTGCGGGAGTGATGCACCTCCACACCTGCTATGTATCAGGATCACCCATTGAGGCCAGAGCCTCGGGTTAATGCAGCTAACCTCGACAGAGGAAAGCAACCCATAGGGGTCTCGGATCACCATGACCGAGATAGACATGTAGGAGAGGCATCTAGGCTTCCTAAACAAGAGACGGTGGAACAAAGTGACTTGGCATTTTCCAGACATGCCACCCGCCAAGCGCAAATCACGTAGCTCAGGCAAGATCAACAATAGTTAGAGCATCTGTATCACCTTAACAAAGAGCGCATTCAGCGTCAGACAGCCGAATTGCTTCATAACAATGTGCCTGAGAAGGTCCCAACCCCTCACGCACATAAAGTAGAAGTGTATGAGAGGCACAACCCCTTGGTGCGAGACAGGTCTACGTGACCTTATCAAGTATTGCCTCCGAGACCTCCTAGACCTGAGCGGGAGGCCACTCCCAGAAACAATGATGGGCACCCTCCACGGGCACCCACCCATGTGTATAGGTCTCGGCTAGGCACTCCTCAAGAAGCCTATGAGGAGTATGAACAAGAAGAAGAGTGGGCTGAAATGCCCTACCAAGGCAGAGAGGGGTGCTATCCAGCTACCCCTCCATAGGCCTCAAGTTCCCCGCAACCCACAATGGGAGCAAACTAAGGAGGAAGAAATTAAATCCTCCGATGCATATAAAGCATTGCTAGAGCGCTTAGAGTCTATGGAGATCAAGACTTATGGGCCCCAAAATCCCACTTTACGCCAACTCCATAGTCATCCTGTGCATCCGTCAGTGTCGGCACCTCCATACCCTGAACACTTTAAACTACCCCAGTTGGCACTCTTTAGAGGGGAGGAGGATGCCCAAGAGCATGTGACTAGATTCCTGAGCCAGTGCTTTGGCATTCAGGACAACGATGCTTTGTTACTAAGAACATTTATAACCACATTCGTAGGCCCTGCCTCGGATTGGTTCACTCAATTACCAAAACATAGCATCAATAACTTGGATCAGCTAGTGGATGCGTTCCTCGAACGCTTCACCTTCAACACCAAGAAAAAGGCATCATTAAGTGACCTAGCTAGCCTCAGGCAGTATGAGGAAGAAACCATGGTGGCATATGGGAACCGGTGGAGGACGTTGCTTTCAAAGCTGCCCTACCTCCCTCCCATGTCTGACCTGACCCAAATGTTCTCAAAAAGCTATTTGAGATCGATCTCCATGCTATTGCAGCTGCAGCAATATGCCACTTTAGAGGAAGCTCTGGTGCAAGCCAGAATCATTGAGGAGATCAAGATACAGGATGGCGAGATTGCCAAGCCAAAGAAGAAAGAATGGACCAAGAACACCAAAATAGGGACCACGCAATAGAAACCCGCTACGGTCAATCAGGTTGCTATCAATGTCCCTAAGCCTACACAAGCAACACAACCTCAAAAGGCTAACTATCAGGCGGTGCCTCCTAACAATTATGACAGAGAAAACCAGAGGCAGGAACAAAATCAGTAGCGTCACCCTAGGCGACAATTTACACCTTACACAGAGTCCAGGGACTCCCTATTTGACCGCTTGTCAACGGTGAACTTGATCAACTTGCCAGAGATTCAAACTATAGACCCCAATGCACCAAAGCCTAAGGGGTACCGGGAGGACTTGTACTATAGGTTCCACAAGTGGAAGGGACATGATCTTAATGCATGTTGGAAGTTCAAAGGTTTGGTACAAGACCTAATCGACAACAAGACATTGGCGGTGGACAACCCCGTAGCACCAAACAACCAACATATGGGAGTCTTCAGAGACCCCTTGCCTACCCATGATGCACAGGCAAAACCCCTTCAAGTCAATGAGGTGCAACAGAATTTCCCCATGCAGGGGTATGTAGGGATGATAAGCATAGTGACTAGGAACAAGAGGTATCCAGGAGCTGCCCCTGTGGCGGCCACTGGAGAAGTTCCATCGACGTCACAACCTCAACAACACCCTACGCAACCTCCCCCGCCTAGACCAGTGGCCATGATTTGGACTAGACTTACCCAAAGTCTAAGGACCACGTCGGCTAGGCTCTCCATATACGAGCTCATTCAACAATCAATGCCCCATCGGGAGGCTCTAATGGAGATATTAAAAGCCATCGAGCTGCAGCCCCACGAAGCAAACTCTTTCAACAACTTCGTGGGACATGTAAAACAATGTACAGAACCAGTCATCACCTTTAGAGAAGATGAATTGAAATCAGTGACTGGTGATGTGGCGGATCCACCCCTGCACGTTATTGCATGGGTCAACGGGATTTCGTATAAGAGGGTGTTGGTGGACACTGGCTCATCCAGTAATATCATCACAATAGCAGCATTGAAACATCTAAAGTTGTCGGCATCTCACATCGTGGCCTCCACCTATACACTTCGAGCATTCAATGATGCAATATGCTCGACGGTTGGCACAATTGTCCTACCCATCCAAGTGGGACAAAAGACTATTCATACATTGTGCCACATCTTGGAAGGTGAGATGGCTTATAATATCTTGTTGGGCCGGCCTTGGATCGGGGGACATGAAGTGTGTCCCTTCAATAGCTCATCGATGCCTAAAGTATACATTTGAAGGACAGGTGCATGTAGTCCCGATAGACTTAGAGCCCTTCAAGTACTGCAATACGGTGCAATTCATGCCGCAATCGACCCTTCCATCAACACATTTGGATTTTTAGTTGAATCCATCTAACCAGGGTCCGATTCCGTAGGCATCCCCATTTCGGATCCATCAAATCCCCAGTAGGGTCCATCTTCCTCATCTGGTCCTTCAACAACGATGCCACCTACGGTGGCCACACCAAAGGACAAGGGAAAGAAACCCCTAGAAGAGGAACCACCCCTAGTCTCAACCATCTCTATCGAAGAGATGCCTAGCCGAATGGAAGTCGAGATGCCTAGTTCACCCCACATGGAGTGGACTCCGGAAGGACTCCCATTCGCTCCCCCTCAACCACCAACGATCACCGTTGAGATGGCCAACATGGGCCTGGGGGAGTATCTAGTGCGAAACATTGTAGCAACACCCACACTTGAGTCCATGCAGGACATGGGGAGACCTCGACTCCCCATCGGCTCTGTGGTTCCTCTAGGCTACCCACCCAATCAGACAAACTTTGTTTATGGGGGCCTGGATAATGGCGTTGAAACTTGTATGCAAGAAGATGAAGATGAAGAGCCCTTTGCTGAGGATGTCAACTATTTGTCCAACCCAGACTTCGCATTGAGATATCTTGGCCAATGTAATTGGCATGGATATGGGTTGGGCAGGTATGAGCAAGGAGTGCGTGTTCTTTGCCAACCGAGATATCAAATGTCGTATGACAAGTCGGGAGTAGGGTTCAACCACCCCTTGCCCCTAGACATCTTGGTAGAGAACATGCAAGGCCTAGGGATAGGCAACAAGGATGGGTTGGCATTAGATCCATATGCCAATCCTAACACAACATATACATTGGGAGATTATCTCCCATTGCTAACAACCAACCTTGTTGACCATAACAACCCTTTCCCTTCGATCAAAAAGGGAGAAAATTTGAGGACTCACCTACAAGAGGGATATGGACAAGACCAAGAAGGGTCTTCAGAAGATGAGTCGGAGTACGAGGTAGCACCTTGGGATCCTTTCGAGTCTGATAGCAATCATTCACAAGTATATCCCATGGATGATGATCAGGAGAGCTTCCTGACAATGTTCCCTTTGGATGCTCCAATTGAGCATATGCCACCTCAAGAGAATCAGGTCCCCCTGCAGAGAGCGGAACAACCTCGATGGGACCACATTAATTTGCTCGAGCAAGATGAGCCTCATATGTCGCAAATAGCTGTTGGAGCCAACGAAGGCCTTTGGATCTCTGACGGTGATTATGAAGATGAAACTGAGATGGCTTATCTCAATCATATGCGACAACAACAATATCCCTTGGACATAGATGACATGTTTGAACAGTTACACATAGGGCCAAGGCATAGGTGGCACCTAAACCAGGCGTAGTTATAGCAATTACTGCACCCGCCACTCCAGGTACACAGAGAGCATCTTCCACCTGGAGACCCTATAAAACCATCAGTGCCTAGGGCGGACCCTATCTTTTTATCCATGCATAGGGCTGATCCATTTGTGCCAGTACCCACAGAGCCAGATCCGGAGCACAAAGATCATCTAGGATGTCCGAGCAATCACACCCATGGTAATGGAGACCACAATCATTTCATCAACATGATCTCCATTGACTTAACCACCCCCATCCATGATCCAGCCGACCCGACATGGTCATTGCATCTAGACCTAGATGCTATAGACTGGGATCACGCTGACACACCGCCATCCCCATCAGAGTACTGGCCTTGTGGTGGGATGTTCCATTTCACCCTAGGACAGACTCAGGATGTCTTCCATGCTGAAGAGGAACCTGATGTTCCGAACGATGATCTAAATTCAGCAAATGATATCCACTTGATCCCAACTCCACACCAGTTGGAGGACGGGTCCCACATGTCGATCGAGGAGACGACTGACGTAGACATCGGCTCAGATCCAGTGAATTTGCAAATCATCAAGTTGGGGGTAAGTCTATCCCCTGAAGAGCAAGCCGACTACATTGCCCTTCTCAAAGAGAAGAAGGAGGTTTTTGCATGGTCATACAAAGACATGTCGGGACTAGACCCATAGCTAGTCACGCATAATCTAACGCTTGATCCGACAGTCAAGCCAGTAAAGCAAAAACTACGTAAGATGCACCCAAAAGTGGCCTTAATGGTCAAATATGAGCTACAAAAGTTGTTGGATGCACAGTTTGTCATCTGCGTGGATTACCCACCATGGTTGTCTAACATGGTGCCCATCAAAAATCTCGATGGGAGGATTCGCATATGCACCGATTTTTGAGATCTAAACAAAGCGAGTCCTAAGGATGATTTTCCCTTGCCGAGCATCGACGCATTGGTAGACGCTACAATGGGCCATGAAATGCTTTCCCTCATGGATGGTTTCTCGGGATACAATCAAATTCGTATCAATCCCGAGGACCAACTAAAAATGGCGTTCACAATGCCTTGGGGGACATTTTGTTATAAGGTCATGCCTTTTGGCCTTAAAAATGTTGGCGCCACCTACCAACGTGCCATGACGTACATCTTCCATGATTACATGCACAAAACTTTGGAAGATTACATGGATGATTTGTTGGCCAAATCTCTTTTGCGCCCGAGATCATCTCGATGACTTAAGCAAGATCCTCGATCGCCTCATGGAACATAAAGTCAGACTAAACCCCAAGAAGTGCGTATTTGGCATCACATCTGGAAAGCTCTTGGGTTACATAGTCTCCAAACGAGGAATCGAGGTAGACCCACACAAAGTCAAGGCAATCCTTGAAATGCTTCCCCCAACTACCATCAAGCAACTCAGAAGTCTGCAGGGAAAGGTCACGTCAATCAAGCGCTTCATAGCGCAGCTATCTGACAAGTGTCGACCCATGAATAAATTATTGCACAAGGGGGTAACATTTCACTGGGATGACGAGTGCCAGTCAGCCTTTGATGACATTAAACAATACTTGGCTTCGCCGCCAGTATTGGCACCACCTAGACCAGGAGTGTCATTCTACTTATACATCTCAGCTACGAGGTGGCATTGGGTGCCATGCTATCCCAGAAAAATGAACTACACAAAGAACAGGCTACTTACTATCTTAGCCGCACCCTAGTCAGTTATGAACTTAACTATGCATACGTTGAGAAGCTCTGCTTGGCAGTGGTGTTTGCTACCAAAAAGCTATGCCACTACATGCTCAACAATACGACGTATGTTGTGTCTAAGGAGAATCCATTGCGATACATGATGAGTCATACTTATCATAGTAGCCGCACGATGAAATGGATCATGTTGTTGATGGAGTTTGACATAGAATTCATTGGACAAAAATCCATAAAAGGTCAAGTCATCACCGATCAACTGGTAGAGGCTCCTCTTGAAGATGATCAGCCTCTGACCATAGAACTACCTGATGATGGGGTCTTTCATGTTTCAGAATCACTAGATTCTGATGAGCTCGAGTCACAGGCTGACATGACCCTATTCTTCGATGGTTCTAAATGTGAGCAAGGAGGTGGCACGGGAATTGTATTCTTCACTCCACAAGGGGCTCCAATGCCTCTATCATTTAAATTAGACTTCCCGTGCACCAACAACAATGCAGAATATGAAGCCTTGCTCATAGGTCTTCGAGACAACAATCACCATGAACATTAAATGTTTAAACATCTTTGGTGATTCGTTGTTAATTGTCAATCAAGTAAAGGGGATATTCCAATGTAAATGCCTAGTTCTGCAGGCCTACAAAGCCCTTGTGGACAAATTCCTAGCACAACTTGAATGGTATGACATCGAGGCACTCCCTCGATCATCGAATCATTTTGTGGATACTATGGCCTCCTTGGGGTCACTAATCCCGCAAGACCCTTCCGGTGAGATGACAACCATTCAGGTCAAAACATTATCGCAATCCATGATGGAGCGTGCAAGCTCACCTAACGCCAAGAATCCACTTGATCCAGATTGAACCATCTCAGGATAGGTTCTCTCGAATCCATGATTGTCTGACTCGAGCCAACTAGGGGTCCTTGTTCTCCCTGACCCCTCTTAATAGCAACACAACGCTATTTTTACAAGTTCTTTCCCGCTCAGCTTTTTCTAGGGATGAACTTCAAGAGGGATTGGTCATTCATACCATCGAGGTTTTTGATCAGCAGGATTGGTACACACCCATAAGGGATTACCTCAAGCTAGGTAACCTCCCACTTGGATTGACACAAGCCATGAAAAGATCATTTAAATAGAAAGCGGCAAAACATGTCTTGTTAGGAGACATTTTGTATCGTCGGAGCTATGAAGGAATCCTCCTCCATTGCTTGGACCAGCAAGAGTCCGCTTGGGCGATCACCCAAGCACACGATGGTACATGTGGTGGCCACTTCAGCGGTATGGCCATCGCAAAGTGCATTCTTCGCATGGGCTATTATTGGCCATCTTTAGAGCGAGATTGTTGCGCATATGTAAAGAAGTGCGTGAAGTGTCAACACCATGCTAATTTGACACACGTACCTTCTCAGGCCTTGCAACCGATCCAATCGGCTTGGCATTTTTTGTAGTGGGGCTTCGATCTAATCGAAAAGATCTCCCCTGCATCGTCGGGTCATCACACGTTCATCATAACGGCCACAGAGTACTTCACCAAGTGGGTGGAAGCAATTTTGCTAACCTCTACGACTGGAACCCGCATTGCGGAGTTTATTTTGCATAACATCATATGTCATTTTGGTATTCCATCCAAGATCCTTTCAGATAATGGGACGTCATTCAAGAATAAATATGTGCATGCTTTGACAACAAAGTACAAAATTCAGCATAGTTTTTCAACACCCTATTATCCGTAGGCAAATGGGCAAGCAGAGGCATCAAACAAAATGCTAGTCGCCATCCTCAAAAATACCATCGTAGATAGTCATAAGGATTGGCACATTCAAATCCCGCTTGCCCTATGGGCTTATCGCACTAGCATTCGGACGCCCACTGGGGCAACTCCATTTTTGTTGGTGTATGGCTCCGAGGTAGTCATGCCTCTTGAGTTGGAAATCCCTTCCCTACGCATTTCAATGCAAGAGTTCATCGATGATGACACTGCACGGCAGGCCCGGTTAGACCAACTGACGTTGCTCGATGAACGACGCGTCAATGCTCTCGAGCATTTGCGTATCTATCAAGAGCGACTTAAGAAAGCATACAACATGAAGGTCCACCTAAGGGACTTTTAGGTTGGTGACTTGGTCTTAAAAGAGAACCAACAAAATTCTAATTTGCCATCCCATCTAAGGGACAAGTTCATGGAAAACTGGTTAGGTCCTTATGTGATTGACAGTAGAATAGGACCTGGAACATACCGACTCGCCTCTCTTGAAGGAATCAAGGAGCTAGAACCCTTGAACATCAGTCATTTGAGGCCATTCCACATCTAGAGAGCCATAGTCCAACCAAAAGCTCCAAGGATTCCCACAATCGCTTGGTCAAACCCAAAAGCTCCAAGGATTTCCATAATCGCTTGGTCAACCCAAAATGCTCCAAAGGTATCCATAAACCCTTTGGTCAAACACCAAAAGCTCCAAGGATTCCCACAATCGCTTGGTCAACCCCAAAAATGCTCCAAAGGTATCCATAAACCCTTTGGTCAAACACCAAAAGCTCCAAGGGTTACCATAACCGCTTGGTCAAAATAAATATTCAAAAACAAACAAAAACAATAAAATCATCAAAAATAACAAAAAAATTGCATTTCAATTCCATGCATACTCATAAAAATCAAAATACAAAAATATAGGTTGCATTAGGCATCACATCCATACATTGCATATTTGCTAGGTCATACAAGTCAAAAGCACCATAGATTGTCATTACTTGGCAATTCCATCATTTTCCACATCAAATCCATTTTATAAACGCATACATCTAGAATAACACCATCCCCATTTTTAGCATAGTCAGTTGTCTCCTAATGTATATAGGGTTTTCGTCATTCAGTTGTCTTTAAATTTCTAGCCAAAAACTATACAAAGTTAAACAGATTTTACAAGGGAAAGTTTTACTTGGATCACGCCTCGTTACGTAACATCCCTACACAAGTTAAAACACATAAAATAATTCCTAAGTTGTGTGAATGCAAGAGAAACCTACAAAGCAGTCTAGGGTACCATAGGTGAAAGATTAGCCTGTTCATCCCCCTGTGCGAATGGTTCAAGAGTGCTGAGAATTGACAAAAGGACGAGCTCTTCCCCATCAATTCCCCCTAATAAATAGTGGTTTTCACCACTACCAAAAATCCCAATCACCATTGGTCCCCAAAGTTGTAAGGATTCGTACTACACGTCCTTGCCAAGGATGGGTAGTCATCCCCAAGGCCTAAAAGGATCGATGCCATTCAAAAACAAAATTCCCACAAGCCATCATCACGACCATCTCCAATCACCTTTGGTCTCAAAGTTGTAAGGATTCATACTACACGTCCCTGAAAAGGATGGGTAGTCATCCCCAAGGCCTAAAAGATCAATGCCCTTACTTCATAATATCCATAATCCCCTTTGGTTCCCAAAGTCGTAAGGATTCATACTACACGTCCCTGAACAGGATGGGTAGTCATCCCCAAGGCCAAAAGGATCAATGTCATTCACAAACTCAACCTTACAAAGCTCAAAATCCAAAATCAAATAACAGTGGTTATCACCACTATTCAAAATCCTTGCTCAAAAAGAAAAACAAAAGAAGAAAAATAAACAGTGATTTTCATCACTATGTATACGAGCAAGTATCCTAAACCATTGAGCAAATAAAAAGCCTGAACTTGAATCCTTAGAATTCTCAGCATTCGAAAACCATCTAGGTGATCCTCATTACGGGTTTGGTGGATAGCCTACATGGCAATGGCGGTATCCTAAACGCATGACGATATGTCTATCACATTAGCTTTGCGTGTGAGCAGACCAATGTTTGCATGTGGATGAGCTAGCTTATGGTACCTTAGATTGTCCCATGGATTAATCTTACTAAATACAACAACGGAGTTAGTGGAGCTAATTAGGTGATCCTCAGTATAGGTTTGGTTGATAGCCTATCTAGCACTGGCGGTATCCTGACAAATACCACATAAACGAACTCAATTGCACACACAGGGATGTGAAATAACTTGGTTAAACTCAAGTCGGATTTATACCTTGTTCAAAAGTCTTGCGAGATAAATGTACAGTTTTGGCTAGTTAGTTAAAATATCTGAATCTCAAAAAAGCTTAACTACATTTTAAAAACAACTGGTACATTTCATTACATACATCACCATCAAAAAATATGCAAAATACAAAAACAAAGTTATCACATGCAAAGTCATTCCACAAAGCCATCCCATAAGTACAACAAGCCAGTAAATCTTGTACAGTCTATGGTGCCATCGACAAGTTATCAACAACTCATTTCATTCATTCCATATGCATACATCATCTAATTAGAAACATCGCATTCATAATACCACATGCATACATCAACATAAATAAATGTGCATAAAACAGCAAAAACTGCACAAAAATGCACAAAATGCACCAAAAACAAGCAATAAAACTGTCCAATAAGAGTGCTTTTGCACTTGACATTTCGGGCATGCAAAATAGATGTCGAGGTCACAAATCCTCACTATCCTATTCCCTAAGAAGGCTACCATAGCCGGACCGCTCCACGGGAAGACGGATTTTCAAGAATTTCATCCCCAAAAGGCATCACCAAAAGGGTCAAAACCCAACCAAAAATAGCAATAACATTGTCGAACGAAGGCGCATTTGTGCCTGACATTCTTGGCATCCAAAATAGATATTGGGGTTACAAATTGTCACTATCCTACTCCCTAAGAAGGCTATCATATCCGGACCGCTCCACGGGAGGACGGATTTTTGACAATTTCAGCTCCAAAATGCGTCACAAAAAGGGTTAAAACCCACCAAAAATAGGTCAGAATGTTCAAAAACTGCTTTAGCATTCAATGGTAAACAATTGAAGGCACCCTTACCTAAGTCATCTTGGGTCAAGTGACTCATCACTTTTCTCATGTCGGTCATTCCCTCATCGATTCGTCGCTTGAGGGGGTAGTCACACTTAGTCACCAATCAACAAAAATATACCCAATCAAGGAAATGACATGCATTCAAAGGATCATTGACAAAGACAATCATGCTCCCGCTTGGGGCAGCAAACAAGCAATAATCACAAGCTGATCAAACACTTGGCATTCATGAATCATGAACTCAAGGTTCCCACAGACAAAAGGTTGCGCCCTTTGCCTATTCATGACTGATCAATGTCCAAGCTCAAGTAACACCTCACCGAAAAAGGTTAACACTTGAATTAAGTTCCTTAGCTCGTCAGAAGCAAGGATTCAAGAATGCGTGCCCTTTCCATACTTGGGGCATCAAGAGTTGGTTAGGTTACTGAGAAACCCTAATCATTAGTGCTTTGGTTATCTATTTTTGCTCGATGTTGCGCCTTGCACAACGCTTCCCAAAAAGGGGCATCTGTAGACACCAAAACAACACCAATCCGATTATGTGACAACAAGCATCGATCGCATTGACACACACAGCCCCTAGGGCAGCCCCTAGAGGTTAAACAATGGTCCTAACCACTCCCAAAAGTAGTTTGGAAGGTCAAGGGTCAATTTGGCACCTTTTTGGCACCTTGCTCTCTACTCGTCCCACCCAGGGACGAATACAAACTGGCATTCATCCCACCCAGGGACGAATATCAGCATTCGCCCCAGGGTGAGGCGAATAGCAAGTTTGATTGGAAAAAAGTCAAACCTCGACAAGTCTGCCAGTTAACTGAAGCTTCAGGCCATGCAATTGTGAGGAATGACTTCAAATCAAGAAGAGAGACTTCAGTCATGCATGTCTTTGATTTTAGAGACCTCATGCAAGGAGACTCTAAATCGGGGAATTATCTTTTCTCTCAAAATAGGACAAACAACTCAAGTGGCGCCCTCGCATGCGCAATTCAAACAAAGAGACCCTAGGTCTATAAATTGGTGAGTTTTCTCACCCAAAAGAATATACAGAGAAGGAGCATTTTGAGCAATGAAGTGCTGCCAATTTACATACCTAACCCTTTGCGATTTGTGCCTTTCACATCCTTAATCTCTCATTCGAAAGGGAGGTTATTGGGTGATTATTGGAGGCGCATTCTAGACCCAAACCTGAACATTTGGCCATAATATTCCACAAAATTTGTCGACAACACCCCATAAGAAGTTTTGGACCCATCCCAAGTGGATTGGTGCCGAAACAGAGTCCCAAACGGTGGGCGTCCTGCCCTCGGGCGCCCCCAAGCTATCGTAGCCCTAATCGCCCCACCCCGGAGTGATTAGAAATCTGTGATAGATTTCTTTGATTTTTCTTTTGCATCTTATTCTAGGTTATTTAAATAGGCTGTAGTTTAAATTTCACTTCATTCTGAGCAATTTTGACCAGGTTTTTATCATTTCTCGCCTTTACTAACTTGCAGATGGCACCATCAAAATCTGGGTGATAGAGGCCAAATTGGAGAAATCTGACCTTCTGGGTCTTCCCAAAACACCCCCAATTAGCTAACCCCAACTTTGCAGGTCATTTGGAGCTTCCTAGATAGGACATTGAAGAGGGTGCTTTCTGACAAGTTATTGCAGGTCTATTCGTCCCACCCCGGAGCGAATACAAATCTGTGAGGAATTTCTAGACTATTCCTTTTGCAGTGGCCTCCTGGTAACATATTCATGCTTCTATTAAATTTTTAGGTCGATCCGAGGTCATTTGGTTATCGTTTTAATATTTTCATGCATACACTAACAGTAGGCCTTGGGAAATACATGTTTTATTCTATCTGCAGAGTGCTACTGATATTTTCTGTTTCCTTGAACGTAGTTTTGCAACATCAGAGGAGCAGTGAAGGAGTCAAAAATCATATACACAAGCGGTGGCGACGTTTTGGTCCGCCCATCTTACATGTGGGCACGCGGAAGAAGGATTGCTATCCATGGATGTGATAAGAAACATATTTGACGCTCCTATCCCCTAAAAAGGAAGGAGACGTATTGTAACACGACTTTAAAAGCATATCAATAAAGAGGACCCTATTCCATATTGCTTTTATCTTGTGTCGATTCGCTCATGTTCTTTCCTTTCATGCATTTTTCAATACATAGGCTTTTAGCGTTAAGTTTGGTTTTACACGCATCGTACTTGGCATTTTCCTTTTTGTTTCCGTATCCTCGTGCTTTCAGGTATCTTTGTTACAAGAGAATTTGAATCAGTAGAATGAATATATGAATCAATAAAATTATCAAATGTATCAATGGATGGACCAAAAAAAATAGTTTTGAAAACCATAGTAGGTCAAAGCTCATAGGGTAGAAACCTAGAAGTTAGACAAGAAGGAAATCCTGCTACAGTAGAGTAAGAAGTCAGGACCCTCATTGAGGTAGAACTAGATAAGTACTTAAAGAATGTAAAGAACTCTAAATTTAATGGAATATGTGGAGGTGATTTGGCCAAGGTATGGCTAAATGAGTTAGAGACATATTATTCTATGAAAAATCTGTCTTCTATTACTCAAACTGTATGGGCGACTCTTCACCTACAAGAGACCACTTTAAATGGTGGACTACCTTCAAAGAAGGAAAGAAGATTCAAGCAATGAATCATCAGTAGGTGGAGTTTTTTAAAACCTATTACCCTATTTCAAAAGGGAAAATTTATAATATGTTATATAATCAAAATCTTTGGCCTAGTTTTTGTGAGACGTAGATGAATTTATGATAGTTGTAACAAATTTTGATTCTTTTAGAGGCTTGTAGGACAAATATTCAAGATGCACTCTAGTCAATCCCTCTTTATCCTTTGGAAAATTGGTTCAACTTATTCATGAAGGTCTAATATTTTATAATCTCTTATTTTTTGTTCTTGTCTAGTTACTCTTGGAAGTTTATTACAACTCTTCTTTTAAGCAATTTTATACAAAAACTCTTTTGGTGGTCAAAATTAGGTGGACCAAGGGCAAGAGAAAGTCTTTAAATAAGGTGGTGTATGTTATACAAGGAAATGTTGTGCCCTAAAGTCATACCTTATGTGACTGGAAGATTAAAGGAGTTTATCTTTTAAAAAGGTGGTAGTATTGATTTCTCTTACTCATTTAAAGTCTTAGTAGAAGAGTTTTGGATTTGTGAAAGAGTTTAATAGTGGTATTTATGACTATAGTCTAGCCTAAGAAGATTATTGTGCATGAATAATTTTTGCAGCAATAAATTTTAGATGATGAGGGAGATTTAGAGGAGTCTACCTCGAATGTAGAGTCTCATGAGAGCATACATTATAGAGGGAGATACTATTATTACTAATGTCTTCTCTTCTTAGCCACTCGGTATATATTAGGATGGGTGTCATGGCTAAGGTCGATATTGTATGATGTTATATTAATCTAGAGGGGCCAACAACATATAGTTGGGATCAATATTGGGAGTCGAGATAGGGAAGGTCATACAAATGTGTTTTAAGAGTAGTCTAGGGACTTATAAATCATTTAAATTGAAGTAAATTACTTGGTGGTTGTACAAGAAGTATCTAGGGTGGATGGATGATACCTTCTAGTTAGCTTGGATTAATTAATTCAAGTGGCTATTCAAATCATAGAGAGTGTGATCTTTTCTATTTTGATAGGTTTGTTCCATAGTTTGGGTAGCACCAAGATATTCCTAATGGTCTTGTTCGATATAGAAGGATGATATAGGACTAGGTGTTCGAGCTATACTCAAACCTAAATACATACCTAAAGGTGGATATGGATGACATGGTGATCCAAGGAGTGATGATATTGGGGTTAGCATTGTATATTGGGGGTGGTATTTGATCATTTTCCCATTGAGGATAGATGAGAAAATGTAGCCAAGGAGGTTGTCCAAGGGGTATAGTGAGTAGTACCATAATTGTTGATATGGTACTAAGAGTACCACAAGAGGAGGTAGAGCGAAAAATAGTAGTAGCAATAGGAGTAGAAACCATGGCAATGAATATGGTAGGTGAGGTAGGACCTAGTACGTCACCTTAGTTTACCATAGAGGTAGATATGGATGTGTTAGCTGAGTAAGTGGCAAGTCTTTAGGCTATTCTAGTAGCAACATAGTTAGAGAGAAATACAATATAGCTCAAGGAAGCAAGAAGAATGATAGAGAGGGATGTTTTTTTGTACCATGTTGTATTACATGACCATTGTATTATATGTTTTGATACTGTTAGGATCTCATCCTAACCCTTAATGTAATAACTCCCCTTTTGTAATAATTCCTAGTGAACGTGGGTAGTACCCATGATTAATATTTTGTAATGTTCTAAGTTTTAGCTTAGGTAGTGCCTATGACAAATGGCACCCTTTTTATGTAACACATGGTAGATAGGTGGCATTGTGCATGTAATTCGTGTGGCATTGTGCATGTAATTCGAGTGGCATTGTGCATGTAATTCGAGTGGCATTGTGCATGTAATTCAAAGTGGCACTATGCATGTAATTCGGGTGGCATTATGCATGTAATCCAGGTGGCATTTTGCATGTAAGCCAACCTTGGAAGGAAACTCCTTAAATACCCGAAAAGGCACCAATGTAACCATCTTTTGCAAAATTAATGAAGTATTGAAGGAGGTTGCCCCCTCGAAGAGGCCTGCGATTCGATCCTATTGTGAGATTGTTCTTTATGCAAATTTCTGTTATATTAATGTGATGTTTATGTGAGTTATTTCCAAGCAATTGTGTGAGAGTGTGTTATTTGAGTTTATTTTATAGCGGGATCTTAACAAGTGGTATCGTAGCGCTTTCCGGGGCCAGGTTCTCGCTGTAACTGCAACGATTCTTGCCATCCAATCCACCTGTTAGGTATAAATTCTGTGTGTTTTTTCCATTCCGTTTTTCCTTATTAAAAAAAACAACAAAAAAAAAAAATAATCCAAAAAAAATACAGTGTTTTTTTTTTTCCAGACCAAAAACAAAAAAATATATTGTTAGTTGAGTAGGTAGAAACCCTATACCAGGGGTTTTAAAATATCGCAAAGGATCTATCATTATTGGCTAAGCTAGATAGCCCATAAAGCGTCTAGTGAAGTGAGGGGCGATCAGGCTCCAATACCCAGGCCTCAGACAGAACTCGCGCACGGACTTGAGCTCCCACGTATCTTCGGGTATATCGGGAGACCATCTAGGATTAAACAAAATTTTAGCCATTAGGAAGCTCTTCGGCCTTGTATTACTCATAGTCTACGAGACACAGCATCCTGGACGATTACCCTCCCGTATTGTCAGAGAGGCAGGTAGTGTGCTCAAGGGTATGTGTGGAATCCTCCTTGAGTAGTGGCCTGAAATATTGGTCCGAGCACTATTGTTCGTCACTGTCGGTATATTAGAGGGCCTATGGGTGGTACATACTCCTATACTTAGCATTCCCTGGTTCTGTTAAAACTGCAACCTGTAAAAAATGCAAAAATAAAAATAAAAATAAGAATCCAAACACCCCCGTTCGTAAACCTGCATTTCAAAAGTGAGCATATGAGAAAGGAGTCCTCTACCAAAAAAATAACAGAAGGGAAATGCATTCGGGATAAGCCATGAGGGTGACACTTAAGTTGAAATTCTGGAGAGTAACAGTAAAATTTATAGTGGTAGTCACGGTCGAGTCGATCGAGTCGGAGAGGTCGACACGATCGAGGCGGAATTCACGCTCTTGAGTCGAAACAGAATCGTCATATCAGTCACCTGCAAAATATAGAGAATCTTGAGTGTGAAATATGGCCAGTTTTAGATAGTGCTCTAGTACCCAACTTTTGCTCAGTAGCTCAGAATTAGAATCTGTAAACATCGTTAGACTCAGCAAAACAGGAGATAAAAAAAAGTCTGGGGTGCCAAAAAGTAGTGTTGAGAGATATAGCTCATTGTGACCACCTCCTCCTATTGATCATTTTGATATATAGCACCCAAGCACTTTTTGGGCACTTACTAAAAATAGTAAGTCAAAAAAATTCAATTCTATTTTTAGTAACTGGTCACAAAAGGTCAAAAAATGGCCTAGGGTACCCGTGGACACCGAAAGAACTAGAACACTTGGAGTCCCTAACAAAAGCCATTGAGAACTTGAACTCGGCTTTTCACTCCATAAGGGAAGAAGTCCAAGGTCTTCGCCTAGAGCATGAGGCCACTAGCAATCGCTTAGAAGAAGCATTGACTGAAGTGGATAGCAAACTGAGAAGAGAACCACCCAAATCAGAATACCAAGCTGAGAGTTCTACAAGGAATCGTGACCATGATACACCCTTTAGAATGCCCAAGTTGGACTTTCCCAAATTCAGTGGGAAGGATGTTGATGGGTGGCTATGTCGGGTTGACCAATTCTTTCAACTTCATAATGTACCAGTATTTCATCGAGTCTAGATGGCTTCCTTTAACTTGGAATCTGAGGCTCTACACTGGTTTCAATGGTTGCGTCTTACCTGCCCAAATCTCTCTTGGGAGGATTTTGAATTCCAAATACTCACTCGATTTGGTCCTAGTGACTTTGAGGACTTCACAGGAGCCTTATCCAAACTACAACAAACAGGGTCAGTTCGAGAGTACCAAGCTCAATTTGAAAAATTGGCCAATCGAACAAGAGGATTGAGTGAAGGGTTCTTCCGAGTTGTTATATCGGTGGGTTGAAGATGGAACTCAAAGCAGAAGTCAAAATGTTGAAACCACGAACTATGATGGAAGCTATCAGTTTGGCCCGTCTGGCCGAATCTAAACTCTCTGCCCAAAGACGCCCATCAAAGTTTCTGCAAAATAGACCTTCATTTCCTCCTAGAGCCCAAAACCCAGTTGATAATAAACCTGCTGCACCAAAGCGCCTCACCACCGAAGAGATGGATGCACGTCGTGCCCAAGGATTATGCTATAATTGTGATGAAAAGTTTTTCAAAGGGCATAAGTGTGCACACAAAAAATTGTTCCTGATCGATGTTGAAGAACTTGATACCTCTGATGAGAGTGATAAGGATGAGGACCCTCTAGAAACACCTCCTCCACAAGAAGAAGTGAAACAGGAACCCAGAAACGACAATTACGATCCATGCCCTTGCAGCATTACTACCCCTCAAACCATGAAGGTTACGAGATTTTTCAAGGGCCAACGTCTTTCCATCCTTTTGGACTCGGGAAGCACACACAACTTTATTGACCCTAGAGTTTCTCAGTGGGAAAATTGCTATATCCACACTTGTAACTCCTTTGAGGTCATGGTAGCCAACGGGGGAACCTTACCTTGTAAGGGAAAGTGTCACAATGTTAAAATCCAGATAGGGGACTATGCACTCAAGCAGGACATGTTTGCCCTCCAGTTGGGTGGATGTGATATTTTTTTGTGATCTCAATGGTTGAGTACATTGGGCACTATCAGTTGGAACTTTGCTGAACTTTGGATGCAGTTCTCCCAGAACGGCCAAACACACATCATCAAGGGCTCCCCAGTAGGAACACCTCAAATTATCAGTTCAAACGGCATGGAGAAATTGCTAAAGAAATCATCATGTGGGGTCATTGCACAACTATTCTCCATCCAACCATCCACATCCCCAATGGGTGAAATTCCACCAGACATGCAACAAGTTCTCCACAAACATGAGGCCATATTTTCAGAACCAATCACACTACCACCGCATCGCTCTCATGACCATGCCATTCCATTATTTTCGGATAGTACACCTCCCAATATCCGACCGTATAGATACCCCCATGCCATGAAGTCAGAGATTGAGAAGATGATACAAGAATTACTCAATGCGGGTGTCATTCGGCCTAGTACTAGTCCCTACTCTGCACTAGTCTTACTGGTCCTCAAGAAGGATGGCTCTTGGCGATTGTGTATTGACTACCGAGAGCTCAACAAGATAACGGTCAAGGATAAATTTCCTATCCCTGTGGTTGATGAATTACTAGATGAATTACATGGGACCATGTACTTCACCAAGCTAGACCTTCGCTCTGGGTACCATCAGATCCGACTTAGGGATGAAGATATTCCTAAAACTGCTTTTCGCACTCATGAAGGTCATTATGAATTCTTGGTAATGCCATTTGGTCTCACAAATGCTCCTTCCACATTCCAAAGCCTGATGAACAACATCTTTCGCCCCTTCTTGCGAAATTTCATCCTTGTGTTCTTCGATGACATCTTGATTTACAGTCACACATGGGAAGAGCATCTCAATCATGTAGATCAAACTCTCCAACTACTGGCCGACCATAAATTGTTTGCAAAAAGGTCCAAGTGCTCCTTTGGTTTGACTGAAGTAGAATATCTGGGACACATTGTCTCAAAGGATGGTGTCAAGGTTGACCCTAAGAAGATCCAAGCGACTCAAGAATGGCCAAAACCTCGCACACTCAAGGGACTTCAAGGATTTTTAGGGCTTACAGGATATTATCGTAAATTTTTCTGCAATTATGGAAAGATAGCTGCCCCCCTCACCTCCATGTTGAAGAAGGATTCTTTTATGTGGACAAGGCCAGCTGAGCAAGCATTCCTGGACCTCAAACACGCCATGACCACCACTCCAGTTTTAGCCATGCCAGAATTCTCCAAAAAAAATTTCATTGAAAGTGACGCTTATGGTCGTGGTATTGGGGTAGTATTGATGCAATAAGGACGCCCTTTGGCTTTTACCAGCAAAGCCCTATCTGATCGCAATCTGGGAAAATCCACATATGCTAAGGAAATGTTGGCAATATTGCATGTAGTCCTACATTGGCGGCCTTACCTCATTGGGCGCCATTTCTCCATCAAAACCGACCACCAGAGCCTTAAATACTTTCTAGAACAACGAGTTGCCACTCCCGAGCAACAAAAGTGGGTATCAAAACTCATGGGCTATGATTATGACATCACGTACAAAAAAGGGAAGGAAAATATTGTGGCAGATGCTCTCTCTCGCCAATTTGAGGCCCTTAGTATGTCGTGTGCCATCTCTGCACCATTGCCCCAATGGATTGAGCCCTTACGTCAGGAAATACTTCAAGATGCAAATTTGAAAGACCTGGTTGCTTCACTTAGGGATGATCCAGAGTCTACACCAGGATATAGTTGGGATGTCCAAGATCTGCGTTACCATCAACGCCTGGTTCTTCCTCCTAAGTCCCCACTTCGAGAACTCCTCATGAAGGAATCACATGCTACTCCATCTGCTGGCCATTCAGGGTTCCTAAAAACTTATGAGCGACTCAAGCGCACCTTCTTTTGGAAAGGCATGAAACAGGACATTCGCTCTTTTGTAGCGGATTGCGACACTTGTCAACGGATGAAAGGAGAAACAGTGCGCTCCCCAGGCACTCTTCAACCATTGCCGATACCAGATCAGGTGTGGACTGACATCTCCATGGACTTCATAGAAGGGCTACCTAAATCTGGAGGCAAGTCTGTTATTTTTGTGGTAGTGGACCGCCTTTCAAAGTATGCTCACTTTTGTGCCCTAACCCATCCTTACACAACATCCACTATTGCCCAAATTTTTCTTGACTCCATATTTCGCCTTCATGGCATGCCCACCTCCATTGTATCTGATCGTGATCCCACCTTTACTAGCAATTTTTGGCAAGAGTTTTTTAAGTTGCAGGGGACTCAACTCAAAATGAGTTCAGCCTACCATCCGCAAACGGACGGTCAAACAGAGGTTGTTAATAAATGCTTGGAAACCTACCTTCGCTGCTTTGCCTCTGATCATCCTACTCATTGGGCAAAATGGCTTTCTTTGGCTGAATGGTGGTACAACACTTCCTATCATACCACCACCAAACTCACACCATTTGAGGCAGTTTACGGGCGCCCTCCACTCACGCCTTCCTCCTACATTCCGAGCAGCTCCAAGGTCCAGGCCATCGACAATGCTCTGAGTCAACACACCGAGGTCCTCTGCCAACTCAAGCAAAATTTGAACATGGCCCAGAATCGGATGCACCAACAAGCTGATCAGCATCATTCTGAGCATATTTTTGATGTGGGTGATATGGTCTTCCTTCGCTTGCAGCCATACAAACAATCATCCCTACAACTCCGTAGGTGTCAGAAGCTTGCTCCAAAATTCTATGGTCCTTATCCGGTTCTGCAACGGATTGGTCCAACAGCTTACAAATTGGCTCTTCCCCCCACTTCCAAGATCCACCATGTTTTTCATGTTTCCCTTCTTAAGAAAGTTATGGGCACAAAGGTACAGGTTCCATCAACACTCCCTGAATTGGATGAAGAAGGCTCCATCTTACTTGCACCGGAACAGCTACTGGATCGTCGAACTCGCACTCTGCACAACCGTACCATCACAGAGGTCCTGGTTCAGTGGCGTGGACTTCAACCTGAGGATGCTACATGGGAGTCTCTCCATCAACTCCAGCAATAGTTTCCTCATTTTTAGCTTTGAGGACAAAGCTCCTTTAAGGAGAAGGGCATGTTAGGATCTCATCCTAACCCTTAATGTAATAACTCCCCTTTTGTAATAATTCCTAGTGAACGTGGGTAGTACCCATGATTAATATTTTGTAATGTTCTAAGTTTTAGCTTAGGTAGTGCCTATGACAAATGGCACCCTTTTTATGTAACACATGGTAGATAGGTGGCATTGTGCATGTAATTCGTGTGGCATTGTGCATGTAATTCGAGTGGCATTGTGCATGTAATTCGAAGTGGCACTATGCATGTAATTCGGGTGGCATTATGCATGTAATCCAGGTGGCATTTTGCATGTAAGCCAACCTTGGAAGGAAACTCCTTAAATACCCGAAAAGGCACCAATGTAACCATCTTTTGCAAAATTAATGAAGTATTGAAGGAGGTTTCCCCCTCGAAGAGGCCTGCGATTCAGTCCTATTGTGAGATTGTTCTTTATGCAAATTTTTGTTATATTAATGTGATGTTTATGTGAGTTATTTCCAAGCAATTGTGTGAGAGTGTGTTATTTGAGTTTATTTTATAGCAGGATCTTAACAGATACACATACACTTGTTGATATACACATTGACTTCTATGGATCCACAATGATATGTCAAATGTGTGACAAAATAGTTGTTATTTTATGTTATACTCAATTTGATGTGGATGATAAATGTCTAATGAGGATTTGTAGATTATGTGCTTATTAATTTCTAATGATACAAGGTCATGATCTGTTGGTGATTTGTTGAATAATGGTATTATAGTAATCAGGTATTTATAATGTGTGGATTTAAAGAAGTAGCTTTGTATTTTGGATGATATGATGTAGATAGATGTGTGATTGAGATTGTAAAATGATGAACCCAAGAGGAATTCTAATACTACTATAAAGGCATTGCTATAGTATAATATATATACAAGTACAAATTTACCTAGGGGGAGTTTAGATAATGTTTTGAGGCATTTCTATAATACAAGATACATACAAATAAAGATTCTGCCAAGGGGACTTCAGGTATGATACAAGATAAAACATTTTCCTAGGCAAACTTTAGATAATATTGTGATGCATTACTATAATACAAGATATATATAGATAAATATTTGACCAAAGGCACTTTAGATAATGTTGTGAGGCATTATTTATGATACATGCTATGATATACATAAATATTTTCCTATGGGAATTTTAAATAATATCATGATACATTACTATATTATAGATAAAGATGTGCCCAGGGGGATATTAGGTAATTTCATGATGCATTACTATGATACAAATTATAATAGATAAATATTTGCTTAGAGGGACTTTAGATAATATTGCGAGGGACTGTAGATAATATTGTGAGGTACTGTTACAATACCAATAAATATTTTCATAGGGGTAATATAGATAATGTCATGAGGTATTGTATGATACAAGTTATATATAGATAATGTCATGAGGTATTGCTGTGATATAAGATAATTTTTTTCTTAGGGGGAATTTAGATAATATTGCGAGGTACTGTTACAATACCAATAAAGATTTTCCTAGGGGTAATCTAGATAATGTCATGAGGTATTATATGATACAAGTTATATATAGATAAATATTTTCCTAGGGGGACTTTAGATAATGTAGATAGGCATTGCTATGATACAAGATAAATATATTAATTATGTTTCCCCTAGTAAAATGCTAAAGGAGCATTGTAAATTTTTTTTAAAGCCATTAAATATTTTTATCTCGAAATAAAATTTTATGAGGACTTTGATAAATGTGCCAAATAGAAAAAGCATTTCCCCTATACAATTGTCATAGATGAATTTTTCTAATATATTTACTTCTAAAAAAATGTGTAAAGTGCTTCTACTTTACCTATAGTCAAATTTCATGTAGGACTTCTACTAATATTTTTTCCTTTAAATAAATATCTAAAGAAATTTTTCATTGTCTATAGATATATGTCATATAGGGCCTCTGAATGATATATTTACCTCTAAATAAATGTCTTAAGAACTTCTACTAATAGATTTACCTTTAAAAAAATGTCTAGAGGACTTCTACTTTATATAAATATAAATGTCATGCATGACTCCTACTTGTATATTTTCCCTTAAAATAGTTGTTAAAGGGGACTTGTAAGATGTGATAAACAAAAATGACTTACCTTTAGATGAATTTTGTAGAGTGGTTTACCCAGATAAATTTTGTAGAGTGGTTTACCCTCCACATAGGATATGAGACATGATAGGATTTATCTTTCCATCAACGCCTACAAACCTCATAGTATTCATCATGCGACAACATGTTGGTGAGATAGAAGATGAAGATATTGAGGCTTTGGATCTTATTTAGGAGATGTAGATAAAAAAAATTGAGATGGATGACTATGTTTTGTGAACAAATATTATCTATCCTATCTAGGATCATCATTTGCATATCTTTGTGAATCCTTGGTTCTCTATGTTATAGGTAATCCAAGCAGAGATATGCATGTGCATACATATAGATATGAGATCAGGTAGATGTAAGAAGACAATAACATGCAATAAAAGAAAATAGACAGTCAATACTTTTTCAAAAAAAAATATTTTAACATGCATTATGCTTATTGGTTTCTTCGGTTCTTTGTCATCAAGTGTGACAAGGCAGTAAGCACATAAACCATACTTGGTAGTTATGATGTATCATCCTAACCAATTGGGATCAAATTTTTCTTTGCACTTATATATAGCATTGATATTTTTATTGTTATATATGATAACAATATCACCAAATTTAAAGGATTGGGATCATACCATTTTTGCATAGGCACATTTAAGCCTTTATTGGTAGACCCTTAGGTGATCTAAGACATGGATCTACTTTTTTTAAGCATTTCTAGCTAGTTGAGATGGATAAGGTAATGCTCATCTCCAATAGATGCATCTTTAAACAAAACATACAAGAAAAAAACCTCCAACTCGAAGAGGAAGACTACTTTGATTTTGTAGACCAAAGCATAGGGTATTGTACTAGTGGGAGTTTTGACACTAGTGTAATATGCCCTTAAGGTGGGATACAACTAGAGATGTTAATATCTACCAATTTTGCTAACGATTTTCTTGAAGAATTTACTAAGAGTTTTATTAGAGACTTGATCGTGATTTTCACCTTGGGGATAGTAAGGATTGCACCATTTATGCTAAATATTATACTTAACACAAATTTTTTGGACATATTTATTCTTAAAATTTGTTCTAATCCAAGAATATAATATAAGAGATACCATAATGACTAAGTATATGTTTGATAATAAACTTAGAGACTTGAGATCTAGTTATTGGGATTTCCTATTGAGATGTGGGGTGATTAACATTATCTTGTAATAATTCCTCAAGGGTAGGGAAATATGAGTGATGCTCTAATGGAGGTAAGAGGGTTTGTGTCCCAACACACATTGATGTGGTGATGATAATGTGATTTAAATCAATGAAGTGAGATGTTTATATACTAAGATTCATGTTCATAGACCCAAATAATTGGCCTAATTGATTGATAGGCAAAGGCTCTAAATTAGGTTATCAGGTACCATTTAGTGAATCATCCCCTATAAATATGCCTAGGATTTCATGATCTTATCTGAGGAATACGTCTATGGTTTCCCTATACATCTACAATAAATATTTTATATAAGTTGTGGATTGGAAGACCACCCTCCCATCTTCCTCATGGGTAAAGCCTAGAGAACTTTGAGGTGTTAAGACCTCTTCATCTTGATAAAATATGGGGTTAATAAATGTATGTTGTTCATCATGACCCTCAATAGGAGGATCATGGTTAGTGGCCAACTAGTGAGAAACACTACTAGTTAGGTAGCATTTCTTAACCATATTTTTAGGATAAGAGAGAAGATTATACATATTCAATTATTTATAATATTTACTAAAGAAGAAAGAGGGGATATTTTAGCAATACTATATCTCATTCCCTTAATATACCAACCCAACCTATATACCTTGAGAGCCTCCCTATATACTAAAGGTATTAATATACTTGATCCCTCTCTATATACTCATTGGTATGTGGGATAAATTTGATATGTAGAATTACAATAATACATAGAGGTGACCTCCTAGATACATAGCCAAGCTGGTATATAAGGGATAAGAGTATGCCTCCTTATGACTCATATTAGCCTAGTGTAATATACTCCTTACTAGGTGCAATTATGTACAAGACCCTATGTGGGTGGTTGGTAATACAAGCTTGCTATATACCCAATATAGACTAGTATCTTGTATGATAGTTACTTAGAGGACCGTTAAGATCCCTAGTAGGACTAACACTTGGTTATGCTCTTGTTATATGGATTATATAGGTCTTAAATAAACAATCAAATTTAATGATCCTGATTAGGGTTGATAAATAAAAAATTAATTAAGGTTTAACTTAGTCAAGAAAAATCTTAGGACATGTTATGTTGTTCATGTTAAGTTCACTAAGATGTGAGAGATGAAAGGATCATAGAGAGCCCTTGACTTATTGAAACTATGGTTTCCCACCTCTCACCTTGAGGATAGGGGTAGCCATGAGCTTAAGTCTAAGTTTTTAAGGATTCAAGTTTGAGAACATCTACATTTCTCGATAAGATTCTTTCTTAATAACTTAACCTTAATATAGTCCTATTTTGACCACAAATTCATCAATCAATGCAACAAGAATCCAACAAGTATAATAGCTTAAAATTGTTCATCCAACCAACAAAAATCACATTCAACTAATGCCAAGGACCTTGAGAACTCCATTCCTCTACCCACTCAACTACAAGCTAGTCCTACTTGGCTAAAAGAAATAAAAAATGAGAAAATAAAAACAAACTTCTAACTTACAATCAAATCCTCCAACCCCAACCCCTATTCAAAATTTAGTGGAATCTTGTTAAAATCATTAGTTTTTTGACATACAAAATGCATACGAGATCAACAATATTAGCCCCTTTCCCCTTTTGTTATCCTTTCTTTATCCCTTTGTTGAAGCCACACTAAGCTGACAATGAAACACAATCTCTCTTATCCTAAGACATGATTAAAAATATATACAAAACACTCCTCTTTGTTATGCACTTGAAACAAACAAGCCTCCTCCTACAATTTTCTAATACATAGTGACAACTGCTCTTAAAACTTGTTCTCATACACAAAGGAAATCAACATAGTCTTCCCCAAATATATTTCATCTTGAGGTGCATTCACTACCTCGTCGTCATCTAACCTACAACCTTAGTGCATTCTTAACCAATATTCCCAATTTTATAGAAGTTAAAGCAAGAATTATGTAAATTCGAGTAAATAAGCTTTTGTTCATAGCTAAAGTCAAAACCTTGTAACAAAATACTTTTAGGTAGATTTTTTTCTAAACTAACTTCAATACATACTTGAGAATGAACATAAGAAATAGAATGCTTCTCATTCTTCTTAAAATATCACAACTTTATAGGATGACCAATACTAATAGGTAAAAAGAGACAAAAAAGCTAAATTTAATTTAGAAAATCCAACCCACAACAAAAATTTCTACCTAGAAGGACCTTTTGGATGGAAGTCAAATGACCATGCTTGTAAAAACTACTATATCCATAAATAGGCCATAATTTGTGCTATAGTGTCATCACCCATATTTCTAACTCAAACTGACAATACCAACACATTTTGCTTAGTCCCTTAATTTTAACCACATTCTAACATGGACTCTCCTAATTAACCCTAACCCAAGCATTAAATTCCATAGTTGAAGTAACCCCTTTAACAAATAATATTATTATCAATTTTTTTACATTCAAAAATCACATATTGCACATCACAAGGTAGATTAAGTTTCAATAATATAGCTTTATTTACAACATGACCATGTTGTCCATTACTTCTAGTTGTATTTCCAATCGGACATCTCTTTCCTAGCTTCATGAGCACTTGAAATGTTTATATTGTTGATGTTGTGAGCAGAGCTCACCAAATCTAAGAACACCACCGAGAGAGCAAAAATATATATTGTCTAAGCGGTGATTGATATAGTAGGGGAAAGAATGATTGAACCGATTTAGAAACCAAATACTGTGATTAGACATTAAAAAATATATAACCAATAAACAATTTGATAGGATTGGTCGAGATTTCAAGACTGGATACATGTGATTATTTAATTACTGGTATATATAATAAAAGTTCAAAACCCATAATAAGACAAGGACTTCATAGAGGCCTTATGAGACAAGCAAGGGAACATTGATAATTACCAAACAAATCAAGCAACTTATAGGACATCTCATAAAACCAATATGTTGAACATTAAACTTGTGTTCTTCTTTATTTACTGTTTTTAAATGGAAATTCACATACCTTAAAAAATAAAATTAAAGTAAGAAGAAAGAATTTTTTAATTTAATAAAATTTATTAATATTTATATTATTAGTGAGTTTTTTAACTCGTATACTAGTGGAGTGAGTGAATATAAAAAAAAATCTATTAACTTAAAAAGCATAATAAAATACAATTGATTAAATTCCACAACTCTCCAAAATATCAAGTTTATCTTGTAAAAGAATATATGCATTATTCCACAAAGCCACATGTCATATCACATCCACCTAAACTTCTGATATTCACCTATACCTTAATAACCAAAACATAGTGTACAACCCTTCAAATTAAAACCTTAAACCTTTCATTTAAAGTTTTAATATCTTCATTATTAAACCCCTCAAGTCATGTAAAAGTAATAACCTAAATTAAATTTTGAATCTCTTTATATAAGAGATCATGCTTATAGTAAAAAAAATTAAAATTTTACTCTTCATTAACTAAATAATTAAAATTTTATTCTTCGTTAACTAAATTTTTATTCACTTTAAAGCGTATATATTAGAAGATCCAATTAATGAGCCTCGTTGAGTTGTTGTAAACTAAATATGAGAATAAATCTAAATTTCAAAGACTCAAGTTAATAAAATAAATAAAAGATAGATAGACATCAATACCAGTTAGATAGAAGCAGTTGGGAGCACGCGTCCTGATTTTTTTTAGAGCCTCTTAGACACATTAGACAACCTAGACCAGGCGATGGAGATATGGCAGAACTTCAAATGTTTCCAGCCACCAACTTTTTCACAGAGATGCTAGAGGGGGGAAAAGAGGCTTACCGCAACGAATCTACATTTACCACACTTAGCAAGGAGGTCTTCGGCTTCATGATGTTTAGAGATGTTTACTTCCTCTTCCTCCTCATGCATTATGCAGATATGTATGTCCGTTTATGCTCTGCACGTTTGCAAAGGCGAATCCGCTGCTATACCAGTTTGATGCGTTGAATCCATTGGACTTTGAGACGAGGTTATTGAGCTCGACATAGACAGCACTGCCTTCCTCTGCAGAGAGAGCTCCTCCAGAACTTGAGGATGTCTGGAATAGGGCAAAGCAAGTCGGAGCAAAAACGAGTAGAAGCAACAGAAAACGAGGAAACGCAGCCATGGACGCTTTGTGACTGATTAGAAGAAGCAAAGATGGGGCTGGACTGCGTTGCTCATCGCTTGGTTATATAGCATTACACGAGACGAATATGAATAATCTAAGGTGACACGTATTGCTATTGCCCATGGTAATCAACTGAGTAGGGTAATGTCACACGATTGGCGCGTCCGACTGCTTCCTCATCCTTATCTACCCAGAATTTTTTTTTTTTTTAAACCTTACACGAACATTAATGCTGCCTGCAGGACCATTTTTGCAAGGGTACTGCTCCTTGTTATTTCCAAAGGTTTGGTAAGTGTTTGTTTGGCAAAATATTTATTAAGAAGATATTTTTGTTTAAATTTGGAAAGCAGGCAGCCTATTTACAAAAATAATAATCTGATTCTCTGAATGCTTTTCACACTGTAACAATCCCAACCTAAATCAACAATAATAAAATGAAATAAATTAATGAGGATAATGTTACTAATATCTGCCCCTCACAAAGTTGATATGGTTCCTATGGACTTTATTTCTCATCATGTGGCGTGGCCTTCCAGTATATTTTATAGTTAGTTTTCTCACCTAATCGTTTGTCAACATAACATTAAATCCCTTGTTCAATTTAGTCAAATATTAATATTAATTGCTCACAAGTTGGTTATGGTTCTTAGTTTTTAATTTTTAGAGACCACCTTCAACTCTTATAGTTGCCATTTATTATTAATAAATATTTGTTCTGAGATTTAATAAATATTTGTTCTGAGATTTAAATCTTGTTAATGAATACAGTATAATGGTAAAGTTGGTTATGTTTTTTTTAAATTATAATCTTATCTGCGACTAAAATGAATTTTGTATGATCTAATTTTGTTAGGTTTACAAATAATTATTGTATAATTTTATTTAATTAGTATTTATTTATATAAGTTTTATGAGTTATAGTTAACCTTTTTTATGATTAATTTTAACTTTTAAATTTTTATTTATTATTTTGTTTAGGTCAATATTATTATTAAATCTCTTTTAGTATTGTTAATAAATACTTCTCAATCACTCCACTTATTGTTTGTTTGTGATCTTTGTCCATGGAAAATACAAGTATTATTTATATTGTCCAAGGGCATTAATCACGTGTTTTTTTACTTTCTTTTTCATTTTTTTTTATGTTTTCTATACAAGATTTTATATTGCTTCTATTCATTAGTGGAAATATATGTGAACTCCAACCCCTTCACTTTTACTCTTTTAACTTATATATATATAGGAGGTCAAAGCCAAAAGACCCCTTAGTATGATCGTTGGCTTATCTAAAACAAAAAAAAACAGAGCAGAGAAAGATCACGATGTAATTTATAAGCGTGCGTCAACTAACATGGTTTTGCTCGTCCCACATTTGATTAAACGACATTTGGGAGGGTGGTCCAGTACAGAGTGTCAGGTTTCCCGTCATGTGACGGCCCATCGACATGTGTCTACATAAGGCTATTCTTGCGGAGGATGGCGGTAAGAAGAATATTTTGCTTGATTCCACTTTGAATCGACTTCCTCATATTTCTTCAAAACATGAAAACATATATTCATTAAGCATACACTCTCTTCAAGTGCTCGCATTTTAGATTTCTTGAGGATTACCATTAATTTTTGGATAATTTGAATTAAATTTAAAGATTGCAGATGAACGAAAAATAGAGGAACCAAAGCCAACCATAATTGTTAGCTCACATGAATTCAAATCTGGGTTTCAATCTACATTGGCAATGGTGATATGGTTGGAAGCCATACTTTTTAATGTTATACTTATTCTTTTTGCCCTTCTATTTTTCCCCAGCACATGGAATTTTTAGTAAGTATTGATAAATTCATCTTCTGATTGTATATTTCCTTATTGAAAGTGTCACTTGACTAAGAGGGGAAGAGAGAATAGAACGGAAAGGAGTTTAGAGAGCGAGCGTCCGCTGGTTTCGCTGGAAAATAATTATTTTGAGCTAACAAAATTTACAAGTAGACTCATTTTAAATACCTTTTAGTTTTTTGGATGATGTTGAGTAGATTTTGGTACATATTATGTGTATATATTTTAGTGGAAATAAAATATCATTTCACTTAAAGAAAAAAATACATGGAATGGTATTCTTTGATATGCAAAGATTCCCCATCAAGGGCAGAGAAAATGAGCGCATCAGTGCTAATGCGATAGAAGTAAAAATATTTTAACAATGCCACAACAGTGAGAGGGTAGTGAAGGTGAGTGCAACAATGCTAGGACATTGAAGTAAAAATATATTTACAGTGCCACAGCAGTGGTAGGGCAGCGAAGGCGAGTGCAACAGTACTAGGGAAGCGAAGTAAAAATATTTTAAGAGTGCCATAGTAGTGCTAGGGTAGCAAAGGCGAGTGCAACAGTGGTAGGGTAGCGAAGTAAAAATATTTTAGTAGTGCCACAGCAGTGCTAGGGCAGTGAAGTGAGTGCAGCAATGTTAGGGCAGTGAAGTATAAAAAAATTAATAGTGTCGCAGCAGTGTGAGGACGGGAAATGCAAGTGTAGCAGTACTAGGGCAACAAAGTAAAAATATTTTAATAGTGCCACGGTAGTGCCAAGGCAATGAAGGCGAGTGCAATAGTGCTAGGGAAGCAAAGTAAAAATATTTTTTATTTGGCATTTTTAAAATGGAAATATAATTTGGGAAATGGATTTTTTATTTTTGATGGAGAATGAAGAGGAACGTTTAGACTTCTCAAAGGACCCCTTTGAGAGGCAATGCATATTTTCAACTCCAAGGGCCAAAGGTCCCATTTCTAGATAAGATTTAGAAGTTGATAACTAGGGGTCCTTGGGTTTTTTGAGTGACCAGAATAATATTGCAGATTATCATACTTAGTGGATAGAGGAGAGTCTATGTCAAAAGTTTTAGATCAAGTTAGTTGTCCTATTGACTAATCACTCTTAGGTGTCTCAGACCACTCTACTCAAGTTATGGGTATAATTAATGAGCAAGTATTTTATTATAGGGAAGAAAAACTTAAGCAGGCTCTAAACAATTTAAACTCACATTATCTAATACAATTTCCTTTGTTTGGTTCTGGTTTTATAGGTAAAAGTCTTGATTTAGAGGTCCTAAGTGGAGTGGGTCCAAACTTACAATCAATATTTTCGACAACTCTGATTACTAAAGTGTGTAAGGCACATAAAGTGGTTAAAAAGAGAAGGTCAAAGATCACAATGGTATTTGAGGAAGACTTCAGGATGGAACAAGTTTTGGAGTTTTATGTAAAGGCCCTTATTAGAAATTTTTATTAACATCAAATAGTTGATAATACACTAAGTGAGTCATTGCAAAAGGTATGGGTCCCAAACTCAATATATGGGCCAATTTTTCACTTACTTTCCAGAGGATGGATAGGTTTCCTTTTTCGATCTAAGGAAGGTGCACAGGAAATTCTAGGAGGTCGTTGGTATTGGGGGTCTTATTTTTTGTCTTTGAGTTTTGGATGGCTTGATTTGATCCTAGGACTGAATTTTCTAGGAGAATCTCGATCTGGGTAAAACTTCCAAGTCTACCAATAGATTTATGGTTAGAAAGAGGTTTGAAAATGATTGGATATTCATTAGGTAAAACCTTGGATATAGATATTTCTTTCAAATCTAGAGTTTTCTGGTCTATAGCTAGGTTTTTGGTTGAGATGGATATCAATGAAGGCTTATCGGATTGTATGAAGATAGTTGTGGGGAATACAGTTCATACTCAAATATTGAATTATTTGAAGATTTCTTTTAGATGTGTTCATTGTCATGTTTATGGATATATTGCTAAGGAACGTTCTCAAGATTTTACATAGAAAGTATGGAGGAGAAAACAAATGACTAGTGGAGATTTCAAGTTAGCTAACAACAATCAAGAAATACTTATTTTTTAGAGCTCAATAGTGCTCCCTAATTTGGCACAAACAAGCAAAAATAATTTTGTTGAACCTCGAACCAAAACTCTGTAGAAAGAGGAATAAATTTTGGAACTAGATTTATCTTCATTTTATTGTTCACAAGTTGTTAGAAAATGAGACATGTTCATAAATAAAACTATGAAAGAATTGGAACCCAATACTATTAATTTTATTGCTCAAAAATCTAAGCCTTATGACAATTATTGTTCAATACATGAGAATAATATGGAATTAGATAATAAATAACATTGTACACTTCCTTATGAATGTTTGAAGAGAAGTTCTAGGGACAAGGAATTTTTTAAGATTTTGGAAAATGAGTCAGCAACCTCAAACACATTGAATAGGGATTGTGATCCAAATATTTTTACTATTGGGGGAAGTCTTTGTGACCTATCAAGTGAATCTTCTAGGGAGGTATCTATTTAGGGGGTGGTTTGGAGACATGTTCCTCTTGCAGATATTTGTTACATTTTAGAAAAAAGGAATCTGAGCTAAGAACTTGTGCAGTTATTCGAAGGTTAGGGTTAGGTCTGAACCATATAAAGGAATCTTCCACTACTTCAACAGGTAGAAAATAATTTTTATTTCATGCAAAGGAGGAGGCTTTGAGATAAATTCAGAAAGGTAAACAAAAATATATCAAAGGGATCCTTAGAGCAAGACAAAACCCCTCAAATATGTTTAAATGATCTTGTTATCCCTTAATATTTGAGGTCTTAGCAGTCCCTCTAAAAGACTTGCCTTAGTTAGGCTAGTGGAAATTCATAATCTGGATGTTATCCTTCTACAATAAACCATGGGGGCAAGTACAAAAGTCATTTAAGGGTTAAGTAAATTGCTTATGGACTGGGAGTTCTTGGCTCTATATGCTACCAAAAATTCAAGGGGTGTTTTGACTGGCTGGAAGAACTTAGTATCCTTAATTAATTATTCCTGTATGGTTTCAAGCTTGTGGATAGAATTTTTTTTTAAGACTTGGGTTTGAGGTTATCAGTTATTAATTGTTATGGTCACTATGAAGATGGCTTCAAAGTTCTTTGCTTTTTCTATGGCTTCAATGTATGTTGAAGATGGGACTACCTTCATATTCTTCCTATATTTAGGCAATAATGCATCAATGAACCATCTTCTAATCATACTATCAATTAGTGACTCAATGACATCTATATTTTGTCAGCCAACTACTTCAGTATTCAGTTATATGTTTTAACATCTTCATTTCTCCTTTGCTTCGTAGCATATATCTTAGTAATGATTTTTGTATCATCCCTTAGGGGTCAGAATTCATTGATGAATTCTTCTTTCATTGTATTCCATAACCAAAAATTTGGTGTGTTTTCTCTTTTCAAATACCAGTCTATTGCTAAGTCCTCATAATATGGTAGGAAATAATTATAACTATTCATCAGGTTGCCTTACCTCATTCACTTTTCAAATGGTGGTACATGTGCCAATGTGTCTTATTAAGTCCTTTTTATCTTTTTCTATGAAGGGTGGGTATTTTTTTTTGTCCACTCTAGTGGCAACATTAGTCATTGTTGGACTTCCTCCTTTGTCACTTGTTGATAGTTCCCTAGGATTTATGTTTGATCCCTTTCTAGCATTGGTGGTTTATCTTTTTATTCTTATTCTACCTCTTCTATCCTTTGTACTTTTTTTTCTCCAAATAGTATTTTTCCCACTTCTTGTGCATCCTCACTACGCGACCTTCTCCTCTATCTCTCCAAGTATTTGCACGTGATTGCTTTGGTACCTAGCTCTCATCCTCTACATCCCTTGGCAAAATTTTTGCTACCTACTCAAGTGTCACCATACCTTCTTCGTTTCCTCACACACTTCCTACGTTGGTGTCTTCCCTTACGCAAATGTCTTCTTCGACTATTGGCTACTCTCCTTGTACCTCATCTTCCGTAATCAACAACAGTGTTTACCACCTTTCAATGTCTCCTCCTTCTAAAGTCCACACTTGTTCCAGTATTGGTTTGTTTGTCTCTTGGAACAGGACTTTTGAATTATTCACATTCCCTCTTTGGGCAATCCTTGTGCTTCTTCTTACCGGCACCTGATCCTCTCTACAATCTCTTCTCCCAAGCCTTCGCAGACTTATATCTGTCATCCACCCCTATCTCCTTCATGCTACTATCATACTGTATCAAACCCTCCTCATTCCAACAACGGCAACGACGCTAAATGTAGCACGCGTGGCGGTATTCCTAGTAGGGGAGGTGTCAACAGACTCAAGGAAGAAGCATCAAATGATTCATGAGCTCAATTGCACAAGTCTTGTATGGATCCCAAATCGTACAACACCTAAATCGTATAAGGTACGATTGCACACTTGGCTAATCATACAGTTTAGTGAGAATGTACAATCAGTGAGTGTACTGTTCAGTCCAAGATCGTTCAGGCTACAAATCGTACAGTTGTCAAAATGTTCAATTGCAATGTAGAGTTGCAAATCGTTCAGTGGCAAATCATATAGTTTGGCAAAATGTTCAATTACTCAAAATGTTCAATTGAAAAACGTTCCGCTGCAAATCGTACAGTCTAGCAAAACGTTCAGTTGCCCAAAATGTTCAACCTAGCAAAATGTCCTATCTGGCAAAATGATCAATAGGGCAAAACATTCAACTCAAGCAGCGAGTTTACAATCCCTATACAAATTCTCACATGCAACAATCATTCTTTCCGAGGACTTTGTTAGTGTACATTTCACAACCAAAATATATGAATTCATCATCTAACCAAGGACTTGCTTGTTTACATCATACTCTACCATAAGTATTGGTGCAACGCATATAATTCCCACATTCCTCCAAAACCTGCAATCAATCAATCTTCCAGAAATGCAATTTGTACGTGCAGACTATCACACTTACACAATTTGCAATAAACAAATAATATTAAACACTTAATATATTCCATTTACCAACACATGCACAGATAACACAAGTTTTAATGGCTGCATTTGTATTACTGGTTGCTATAACTTGCAACCCCAACATACAATAGAAAATACATCACATCCAATGAACCTAGCAAACATATTCTACTCTGCAACTAGATACTCATGGTAGCATTACTCTATGCACAACCTTCCATACTCATCAACAATATGTTCAAAATTGAATGGGGACCTTATAATGTCTGTCCTAGGTCATTCCAAGTAGTTCCTAGGATAGCGCACTATTTACAACTGCCTCCCAAAAATTTCGTTCATTACATGAATCAACCTTATGTTCTAAAGTTTAATTTTTATATTTATCAAACCAAATTTCATTTTCATTTCTCTAATTTCATCAAATTTCATTCTAATTTCATTTGTACTTTAATTTACATTTCATGCTAATTACCTTTAATTTGATGCGAAATTCATTTTACATTTTGTTTTACAAAACTGCAAAACTTATACAAAACCATACAACATTTGTCAAAATTACAATTTGTACAAGGATTTACTTTTTCTTCTTTTAAGAGGCAGGTGGATACTCGGTCAAGTCGGGATATGAGGATTTAGAGCAATCAAAATTTGCTACTGCCAAAGATTTTCCTTGGAAGAATGTTTGGTGACTAGAGGCTTTTTCTAAGGCCTCAACATTCCTTTCATCGGCATTCCAAAGTAAGATTCTTACAAGAGAGATTCTACAAAGAGAATATCATGGACCGTTCAAATGTGCCTTGTGTGAGAAGGATTTAGAAACATTTGTGTGAGAAGGATTTAGAAACATCAGACCATTTACTTCTTCATTGTCCCTATGCTCACACCATTTGGAATTCCTTTTTTAAAAATATAAGAATATATTGGGTAGCTCCATCAACATTGAAAGAGTTGATAAAATGTTGGATTAATTATTTCAAAGCTAAAGCATTATGTATTGTGTAGAGGATTGGTCCTGCCATTAATTGTTAGAATCTATGGCTTGAAAGGAATAATAGAATTTTTAAAAATATATCTCAAATCATATCCAAGTTGGGAACCGCATTATTGCCTCTTGCAAAATGTTTACAGATATGATGCTCATCAAGGGAAGTCTCAAGTGTGGAAAAAGAGGTGTTGGACAATTGGTTAGACGATTTGAATATACATTAAAGCAAAGAATTTGCTTTGATCTATGGTAAAATGGAAATGTCCATAAGTTATATTTATCAAAATTAATTTTGATGGTGCTTCCGAAGAAAATAGGGGAAAAGGTGGTCGAGGTGGTGTTTTTCAAAATAATGAAGGTAAAATTCTCCTCACTTAGAATTGTATAAATCTTCTACTAACAACTATGCAGAGGCTAGGGCCCTTCTTACAGGGATTATAATTGCAATCGATAGAGGATGGAAATATATTTCAATTGAGGGGGATTGAAAAATTATCATTAATGCTATCAAGAAAAATGGATGTTGGGATTGGTTAAAAAATTATATTATTATTGATGTTCATCAACTATTATTGGAGGTAAATCACGGTGTTGATCTTTGTCTTTGTAAATTTCAAAATGCAATTGTCAAGTGAGATTTTATCTCTTAATGAAAATGATGTCAAGGAGTTAATTGCAAAAACATAGCACTTTGAGGAAGATGAAGGATATATTTGATAGAAAAGAAAACGAAAAATACCTTTGATAAAAGGGTGCAGTTGGATATAATTTAACTAACCTAACAACAAATGTAATATTTTGGTATTTTGATGGAAGTGGCCCCCACTAGAAGCCACATATCGTGCATATATATATATATAAAAAGATTTGACGACGTGGCATACATCACAAAATAAACATATTCAATAAAAACCTTAACCATGAACCCAAAAATCAAAGAGGGGGATATAACCAGTTTATGCATGTGTTTTTTTGGGATCCCTTGATAAGTATAATATGTTGTACAATTTAAAAGAAAAAAACAATAATAATATAAGCTGATATGCGTAACTAGTGTATTTATTTGTTTAGTATATTGATTTTTTTTAAACAAATATTAAAAATTCTTCAAGAATTATAGGGTTTAATATCTTACTTGCTATGACAACTATGGGTCACCCCTCAAGTATAAGTCCCTTTCCCTTAGAAACAGACCACAAATCTTTACTCCACCTTCCCCCCAAAGGAAATCTTTCCAACAGCCTATAAAATGGTCCCAAATTTCCAGAGTATAGACCCCATTAATCTATAAACCAGGTAAAGAAAAAGTTGCAGTAGATGCGCTGTTGCAAGTGTACTTGGTTTCAATATCAAAAGGAAATCTGACACAACAAATTGCAACAGAATAAACAAAGCATTGACAATGCCAAGTCATTATCAAAATCTTATATGAAAACAGACTTCCATCTTAATAGCAATTCGAAAAAGAACATATTTATTACAAGATTGATTTTGCAGTGCAAACAGCAACACCTTTAAACATAAAATCCTAAGTAAATTTTAAGGATGAACCATTTCCAAGCCATGAAGGGACAAAACCTATGAATCGGCAAAAACTCATTTGCATTGGAAAAACACGAGGAAAGATGCAGAAAAATACATATTAACATGTGATCCTCAATGTCTCCATACAATGCAATGATTTGAGAGTTCTACATCTGTAATAACTTCAATGAAACCATCATTAACTAATTTAAACAGAAGGCTTTTCCTGCTGAAATTTGGCAATTACACCATCTTGACACCAATCGACATTTCACCGTAACTCAAAATGCCCTCTTAAGTAGAAAAATAGAAAGGAGGACAAACCATGAACCCTAAAATTTATTTATTGACCATTGCTCATACAGGTCCAACATAAAATGGAGTCTCCCCATTCAATCGATTTCAGGTATGGAAAGAGAGAATGCACAACCACAATTATGCAGGTGAATTATTTCTTCTTCTTTTTTTTTGTTCATTAATCCAAATAGTCATCTAAATATTTCTCACGGTCATCTAACCCCTTGTCATGCAAGCATAATATATCAAACAACATGCTTGAGCATCTACTTGTCATGGAAGCATAATATATCAAACAACATGCTTGAGCATCTCATGAATTTCTGTCTGTCCATCTATAATTTTTACTATGTTAGGTATTTTCAATCAATTATCCATCGAATATCAAAAATTCAATATTGCAAACAACTTGTAGGTGATCCTAAGTTTAAGAAATGAAAAAAATATTTAATTTGAGTTTGGGCTATTTTGGTTAAAGAGGAGCTAAGGTCAAGGATTTAATGGGCTTCATTATCCAAATGCAAAGAAGAAGCCTATTGGTGCTCCAATCGTCTAAAGTCTAAATAAAGGTTTTTGGAATGGTTGTTCCACATGTAACTTCTTTTAGGGAATTCATGGGATTCAACACCAACCTCTCCAAAAAAGAAATAAATCTAAAAACGGTGATGCAACATGGAAATTCCACAGCTAAGAAGAATGTCCTTGTTGGTCCTCAAGATTTTGATGTGCTAGATGTCCTTGAAGAGGAGGTTTCTTAGGATGGGATGTGGGTCTTTGTTTCTACTTTTCTTGGTCCCTGTTTTCTTTGGTTGTCTTCTTCTTAACCCTTGATGATTCTTCTCTCAATCTTTGATTTTTGGGTTTTGGTTAGGTCTTTGATGTTTAAGTTTGTAAAAGGTTTGGAGAGCCTTTCAAAATCCCTTCTTTTATAACCATATATATATATTGGATGAAAATGCCATTATATTAATAAAATAATTTTTAATCATACAAAAAAAGTGGGTGGGATTAGCACACCTCGTAAACCAATACACTAACCACTGTGGTTAGGAGTATACAAGAGTGTCAGAAACAGTCCACAAACTATCAGATAGCAACTATCATAAAAGTGTCAAATATACATTCAAAAAAAAAAAACCAAGAAATCATTACCACCTGGAAGGGGAAGGAAGAGGCACATGATTCATAACGCAGGGTGCATTCCCCCAATGATCCATAAGGGTATAAAGAACCTTATCAAAGGGTATAAAGTCCTATACAAATTCTAGCCACTCATGCACCGCCATCCATTGCATAGATATTTATAAGTTTTTATATATGGAAAACATTTAACTAATAAATAGTATTTTATTATTGTATATATTTATTTTTTTAATTAGTTTTTATATAGTTATACATTTTATATTTTAATATGCTTTATAAATTATATATATTAAATTTAATTTGTATAATAGTCTTAAATGGTTATTGATTATATTTTTTTAATTATAACATAATAATAGTAAAGTTTGTTTCACTTTCATATAATCAATTAAAAAAATATATTATTATATAATATATCACATCATCCTAGTTTAAATTTAAATCTTCATTGTGATAAATACATTCGTAAAATTTAATTCACAATAACATAGTCAATTGAAATATTATTTTAGATAATGATCTAAAGGGACGTTTTTCGCAGGACTGCCCAAACTATCGAACTTGTTTCGGCCATATCTCACTCATCCGGACTCGGATTGAGCTGAAATTTTGAGGGTAGATGCCTGAAAAACCCTAGAACATCTCCACCAATTTTTAGATCATTTGGAGCAACACAGATCCTAGCGCATCCCTATGTGTGAACGAGATTTTTGGCAAGCGGTTGTGCGAGGGTTTCATCTGGGTTGAGTGCAAGCAGCTCCAGAGGTTGGTTTTTAGGGCCTTCGGGCCCTAGCGGCCAATATTTTTGTGGTTTATGCTCAATATTTTAGCAGGATATGTTGTAGGGGATCCAATATGGGTTAGAAATCTATCTTTCAATAGATCATACTGTGAACTTGAGTGACAACGGCTTCCAATTTGTTGCACAAAAGAAAAGTGAAAACCATACCTTTCCACGACGTCTAGGGCAAGGATTAAAGAGATCACGAAACAAGTTTCAAGTAGTTGATCAAAAAATGGCTCAGATCTCAAGTGAATCTGGTGCTAAGGTGCACCCACAAAATAATTCTACTATGAAAACCCCTATCAAGGGTAAGAATTTCGAAGACTCAGCCCCAAAAATGAATTTTAGGGATGCCCTCCATGGTGGACAGCCTCGGCCCAATGCTAATATTAATCTTAGGGCTTCCCATAAACCTCTAAGAATTCCTAAGATTGATCCCAGGAAAATGGAGTCAGGATGTCTTAAAGCAGTTGATGGAACTCCTATTGTTAAGCTTGATATGGGTAACATTCAGACTGGCATTGAAGATTTGGAAAAAAGAGGACTAATTTGTCGGTTCGTGGGTTTTCGTTCGAGCCTATCTGCTTTCAAAGTCTGGGCTGCAAAAAGTTGGAAAACTAAAGGTGAGTTACAAATCTCTATTTATCCAAATGGTTATTTTCTTGTTTTATTTGCTAATAATGAAGATAGAGAGAAAACTTTTCAAGGGGGTCCCTGGTTTTTTGGAAGGGTAGGGCTTTTCATGAAGCCCTGGCATACTAAATTTAAAGCCGAAGAAGAGATGCCTTCTATAGCTCCCGTGTGGGTTAGACTCTTTGGCCTCCCTATTGAATTTTGGAATCCTACTATTTTTTCTTCAATTGGAAACTCTTTAGGAACTTTTATGATGATTGCTGATTGTACTCAAAATTTTGAACATATTATTTATGCTCGGATTTGTGTTTTAATGGATTTTGACAAACCCCTACCTAAAAATATCACATTACAATTTGGGGAAGACACTTGGGAGCAAGTAGTGGACTATGAGAACATTCCTTTTCATTGTAGAATTTGCCATGAATATGGTCATTTGGCTAGTGCTTGCCCAAATAAAATTCCTGATCAAAAGAAAGAAGATATAAACTCAACAGGTTTCCAAATGCCTAAGAAGAAGAACACTAAGAAAAAACTAGTTATGAAGGATCAATCAAAGTCATCTGCTAATATGTTTGAAATCCTTTCCACAAATGATGTCCCAAGTGAGGAAGAGGAAATAATGGAAACAAAAATCTTAGAAACACAATTTAAATATGAAGGGAAGAACTCAGAGACAAACCAACAAATCAAAGGTTTTCAACAAAAAAAAGGGAGAAAATTTACACAAGAAAAACAATCTTTTAAATGTCAAAACTTCAAATAATACAAGTCCCAATATAGACTTTGTTGAACCCTCTAGTAAAATTTTGGTTGTGTACGAGCATTCTTCAAGGTTAGAAGCCATCTCAGATTCAATTGGAGTAAGTCAAGAAATAGGAAAAAAAATTGAAGATGGATTCTAATCAAAAAGTAGGTCGTAAGACCAATCAATATCATATGGTAAAAGAAGGTGAAAAGCTTGTAGAGGAAGGTAAGATTAATGCCCTTCCCAAATTTTTTAGCCCTGGTATTAATGAAGATCATCACTTGGAATATTAGAGGACTCAAAGGGAGTCTTTCAAAACAAAATGAAATTAGAAGAATGATTCGGATAAATCATCCACATCTTGTTTTCCTTCAAGAAACGAAGATGTCAATGGAGGATATGGACTCAATTGCCAATAAAATTTGGCCAGTTGGAAAAGTGGTTTCCCTCAGTTCCCAGGGGACTTCTAGTGGCATTGCTTGTCTTTGGGACCCAAAAGAGGTAGTTATTCACCATATGGTTGGCAGTTGGGGTCTGTTGGCTATAGCTATTCAAAGTAGACATTCCAACCAAATTATGCTCTGCATTATTGTTTATGCTTCGACTACTTTGGAGGAAAAAAGAAGATAGTGGAAGGATATAACTCATATTATCTCTCATTTTCCTAAAGCTTGGATCTTGATCGGAGGAGATTTCAATACCATCCTCTCTCTGGATGAGAAAATGGGGGGAAATAGAAATTTGGACAAAAGCACTGACCTCATGAGCGAATATATTGCAAACCTCCATCTTGTGGACATCCAACCAGATAATGGCCTTATGACTTGGTCTAACAGAAGGCAAGGCTTAGCTTGTATAATGGAGAGATTGGATAGGTTTTTGCTCTCTAAAAATTTCTTAATCCATGGTCACATTCCTAAAGTGAAGACTCTTAACAATGTTGGTTCGGATCATTGGCCGATCATGGTGGAAATGTGGAAAACCAATGTGAGTTTCTCTCCTTTTCATTTTCAATTAATGTGGCTCAGAGACAGTTCCTTTAGACCTCGTGTGCAACAATGGTGGAAGGAAGGTAAGCCTAGGCATGGGACTAAGATGTTCTATTTTTCCAAAATACTGCAATACATTAAATCCAAAATCAAGACTTGGAACTGGAAGGAGTTTGGGGATGTTCATAAAAAAACATGAAGTTATTGCTCAACTTGAAAATTTGAATAAGAAAATCCATTTAGATGGCCTCACAGAGAATAGAAGTGCAGATGAAATTAAACTCACAACTCGGTTAGAGGAATGGGAAAAAGAGAAGAACTCTTATGGAAGCAAAAATCTAGAATTCAATGGCTCAAAGAAGGAGATCGAAACACAAATTTCTTCCACAAATCTCTTCTAGCTCGAAGATCTCACAACTTTATTTCTTCCCTGAAATCAGATTCTGGAGATGTTGTCTATACTTGGGATGGCATGAACTCTATTGTTGTCGATTACTTTTCCAATATTTTTGCTTGCTACTCCTCTTGACTCAGCTTCTCAACAAAATGTTCTTCAAGCAATCCCTTCTCTTATCACTTCTGAGGAGAACTCTATTTTGACTGCTCCTGTTACTATCAATGAGCTTCAACAGGTAGTTTTTAAAATGCAAAAAGGGAAAACCCCAGGTCCTGATGGTTTTCCCATTGAGTTCTACCAAGAGTTCTAGGATATCCTTCATGTTGATTTATTAGAGGTGGTGGAAGAAGCCAGGAAATCCAAAGAAATTTTGAAGGTTATCAATAAAACTTATATTACTCTTGTTCCAAAAGCTCAAGAGGTTGATCATATCTCAGCTTTTAGACCTATTGCTTTATGTAATGTTCTTCTCAAAATCATTACTAAGATCATGGCAGAAAGGTTGAAGCCTCTTTTGCATAAGATTATTTCCCCTAAGCAAGGGGGTTATGTGGAAGGGCGTCAAATAGTAGATGAGATAGTTCTTGCTCAAGAAGCCATCCATTCCATGGATATGCAAAAATCTCCTTCCATGTTCATTCGGTTAGACTTATCCAAAGCTTATGACAGAGTGGATTGGCACTTCCTTATCAAAGTTTTGAGGCAATTTGGTTTCTCTAAGGATTGGATGGATTGGATTATGGGATGTATCTCTTCAGTTTCCTACTTAGTTCTTATCAATGGCAGGCCTTCTCAGTCATTCCCAGCTTCTAGAGGTATTAGGCAAGGTGACCCGCTATCCCCTTATTTATTCATCATTCTTGTTGAATGCTTGGGTAGGACTATAACCAAAAAGAGGGAAAACAAAACCCTTGAGGGAGTTACCATTGCTCATGGAGCTAGACCTATCTCTCATCTTCAATTTGTGGATGACTCTACTCTTTTAGGTAAAGCTACAGTTAAGGAAGCTTCTAATATTAAGCAAATCATTAGCTATTTTTCTAAGGCTATTGGGCAGTTGATCAATGAAGACAAATCTAAAGTTATTTTCTTTCATTGCTCTGCTAGATAGGAATCCATGGTCTTGGATAAATTAAGATATAAGAAGACCTCCCTTCCAATCACTTATTTAGGTATTCCCATAAATATTCAAAGGCAAAAAAATAAATATTGGAATTGGTTGTTGGACAAAGTCAAGAAGAAAATTGGAAAGTGGACCAATAGGTGGCTTTCTTCTAGGGGTAGAATCACCTTGGTAAAATCAGTCCTTCAAGCTATTCCTATTTATGTATCTTCCATGTTGAATATCCCAAAGGTTGTTCTTCGAGAATTGGATCAAATCAGTCATCGATTCCTTTGGAGTGGTACTAAGGAGAAAAGAAAATGGGCCTTGGTGAAATGGGACACTTTATGTCTTCCTAAGAATGAAGGGGGTTAGGATTTCGGTCTTCTATTAATAACAACAAAGCTTTAGTTGCTAAATTATATTGGAGGATGTTGCATAACCCCAATGCTCTTTGGGCCAATAATCTCTATGCTAAATATGTTGAGAACAAAAGTCCTGAAGACCTTGTTCGCTATCAACTTCCTACCAAAGGTTCTCCCATTTTAGCAGTTCTTAAGACTGGTGAGGATTTGATAAAGAAAAATTTATTTTGGATCATTCATAATGGTCAATAGGTAAATTTTTGGATAGATTCTTGGGATGGTCACAAGCCTTTGATAACTCGGTTTCCCGATTGGAGGCCTTGGATGGAGGAGCTTCACCGAGCTAACTGGATAAAGGTGGCTAATTACTATCGGTACCATACTAGTAATTCAAAGGTTGGTAGATATTGGATCCCTATTGAGGACTGGCCTATTCAAATCCTAGAAAGGCAAAGACAAGATATCCAAGGCATCCTTCATATGAGATCTCTCTCTTGGTCCCATGAAAAAGATTGTTTTGGATGGAACAACACTACTAAGGGTGAGTATTCAGTTGCTCAAGGTTATTTGACCTTATGCCATAATAATCCCAACCAATATTCTAACATATTTTCTCAATTGTGGGCTCAAAAGCTCTAGCCTAAGGTGAGGTTCTTTAATTGGATTTTATTGCATCGTAGGGTGCTTACTGGTGAGCAACTTATGAAGCATGGTTTTCATGGCCCTTTTAGATGTGAAATGTGTGAAGAGAATGTAGAAACTCTCAACCATATTTTTATTGAGTGTACTTTAGCCTCTGAGCTATGGAGGAGAATGGCCACTTTACTTGGCTTACAATGGTCCAATTTTTTTACTTTTGAACAACTTTGGAGGGATTGGCCTAATCAAGAGGGTGTTGATCATTTTATTAGGCAGTTAGTTTGGATGGGTTCTACCATTCTTCTTTGGAATATCTGGAATGAAAGGAACAACCAAATTTTTAATCAAGATAGGAAGGATATTCACTATATTTGGAAAAATACCATAGCCAACTTAGTTGAATCAGTCCATCAACTCCTTAATCACCCCCAAAACTCCCACCAAATATGGGATCAAGTGATGCAAATATTGAAGATTAAATCTTCTAAGGGCAACCAACTTAAAGGGAATGTGAGTATTTGTAAGATGGATAGGACAAGAAATTGGCAACCTCCTCCTAAGGATTTTGGAAAAGTCAATACTGATGGAGCCTCTAGAGGGAACCCTGGAAAAGCTAGTGCGGGAGGAATTGGTAGACTTTCAGATGGCTCCCTGGTTTTTACTTTTGCTGAGAATTTGGGTATTCTTTCCAATAACCTTGTTGAGGGGTATGGTATCCTCAGAGGCCTTCAAGAGGCTACTAAGGTTGGATGGGAAAAGGTGTTAGTTGAGTCGACTCTCAACTCATGATTAATATTTTGAAGACTCCTTCTAAGAATCATAAGGTTGATTGGAGAATAAAAAGAATTATTGAGAAGATTCAATTAATCCAGATGGGATTTTTGAAAGTTGATTACAATCATGTGGTCAGAGATCAAAACAAGAGTGTTGATGCTTTAGCTAATTGGGCTTTGGACAAAGGTGATCTTACTTGTTATGGCCACCCTCCTAGATGGTGGGCTTCACAAATTAGGGAAGCTCTTCTTTCTATCATTTCTTTGGATGGCTCGAGTTCTTAAGGTACCTAGTTTCTTCTTGCTTTATTTTTGCTTCTCTTTGGTTCGATCAGGTTATTTTAGTTCCCTAGCTCAAACTATTCTTTCTTTTGTTTCCTCTGTTGATTCTTGCCTTAAAAGTCTTCTGGTCTAGAAAGGTCATTGTTATGTTCAATTTTTTTCTTTTTTTTTTGTTTAGTTTTTTAAGGTGTGTGTTCTTTTGTTTTGTTTTGTTTTTGTGTTCTTTGTGTTGTTTTTTGTTGTTCTTGTGTTTTTGTTGTTTTGTGTTTTTTTATGTTTTTTGTTATTGTTCTTGTGTTTTTGTCGTTCTTGTTCTTGTGTTTATCTTTGTTTGTGTTAATTCATGTTTTTATGTGTGAGTGTTTTCTATGTTTTTTGTTTTTGTTTATTGTTTATTGTTTTGTTGTTTATTTTTTTTTTTAATTTTTTAGGTTTTGGTTGTGTTTATTTTTCATGTTTTTTTGGTTATGTCTTTGTAGTGTTCTATTGTTTTTGTCATGTTTGTGTTTTGTTATGTTGTTCTTGTGTTTTTTCTATGTGGTTCGTGTTGTGATTTTTTTTATCTTATTGTGTGTGTGTTTGGTTGTGCTTTTCTTTTTGACACACTCAAGGAGCATGTTTTTTATTTTATTTTATTATATTATTTTTATTGTTATTTATTTATTTATTTTTAAATTATTTTTGTGTGTTTGTTTGCTCCTTGAGTATGTCAAAGGTGGTAGGCCAGGTTCGAGTCCTGGGCATTTTTGGTGGAATGGATACCCCTGCCTCCTTGGGTCTTACCCGAAAGTGGCATCCCTTCTGGGATGTTTTCCACAAATAAAAAATGTATATATTATTTTTATATTATTATGATAATATAATATATACTAAAAATTTATGATATAATCATATAATTTATTTAAAAAATTATGTGTAAATAAAATACATTTCTAGCATTATAAAAATAAAACGAGTTATTTCTATGTCCATATACTTATATGTGCATGATCCTTCAAAAAATTTGGTCTATCCAATTTTTAAGGAAATAAAATATAGCAACTATGTTGTAAAATAAAATTCCCTCTAATCGGCAAGGCCTATAAAATAAAATTATTTCTAATTATTCACAATCGACAAGGCCTGCTGTCTGTAAAATAAAATTCTCCCTAATCGGCAAGGCCTGTAATCTTCTTGGAATCTTTTCGCATTCAAAACTTTCTTGGATTTATACGGCTAACATTAAAAACCAAGAAGCTATTGTCGCTTTACAGATAGCACTTTCGAAGAACAGAGAAACAGTGGAGCCACTGCGTCATCTCACAACTTTATTTAATATGAAGGGATGAGACCCTTTTATGTAAACTTATTGTTTTGAAAAGGACACTATAAACTCATTATCCTTGGAATGTCAAAAATCTTTAAACTCTTTTAACAAAAAAACCCAAATTCCAAATGATATCTAACATACCTTATTTTTCAACCTTTTACAAAACACCCAAAATCAAAAGAACCTCTAACATACCATACTCTATTTTTGAACCTCTTTATAAACCACCCAAAATCAAAAAGACCTCTAACATACCATACTATGTTTTTCAACCTCTTTATAAACCACCCAAAATCAAGGGGATCTCTAACATACCATAGTCTATTTTTCAACCACTTCACAAAACAATGCTGAGCAACAGATACAGATCAAAGTTGTAGATCAAATGGAAATTCAAATCATATCCTAAAGGAAGGCTTCAACAAAGCACACGCATACAGGAGAAGAGGATAACAATAGAAAAGGTCCACACCATTACAAGCAAAGCTCCTCTTTCTACCCACCATAATGGCAGAGACATCTCACCGACAGTGACATCCGAAAGCATGCGTGGCAACTGGAGTTCAACAGGTTATCGTCTGAACGTTGTTGACATTGATATGGGTGTGAAGTTCCCTATTGAAGAGTTTCTGTATTTCTTGCCTCTGTTTGAGGGACTTCAATTGATGAATGCACTTGTAAATGAGCGCAGCAATTGCTGACAAAGAAACAAGCCCAGATAGCAGAGGCAACATCCAGCCAGTTTGATTTTTTTTAAAAACAAATATTAAAAATTCTTCAATAATTATAGGGTTTAATATCTTACTTGCTATGAAAACTATGAGTCACCCCTCAAATATAAGTGCCTTTCCCTTAGAAAGGGACCACAAATATTTACTCCACCTTCCCCCAAAGGAAATATTTCCAACAACCTATAAAATGGTCCCAAATTTCTAGAGTATAGACCCCATTAATCTATAAATCATGCAAATAAAAAGTTGCAGTAGATGCCCTGGTGCAAGTGTACTTGGTTTCAATATCAAAAGGAAATCTAACGTAACAAATTGCAACAGAATAAACAAAGCATTGACAATGCCAAGTCATTATCAAAATCGCATATGAAAACAGACTTCCATCTTAATAGCAATTCAAAACATAACATATTTATTACACGGTTGATTTTGCAGTACCAACAGAAACACCTTTAAACATAAAATCCTAAGTAAATTTTAAGGATGAACCATTTCCAAGCCATGAAGGGACAAAACCTATGAATCGGGCAAAAACTCAAGGAAAGATGCAAAAAAATACATATTAACATGTGATCCTCAATATCTCCATACAATGCAATGATTTGAGAGTTCTACATCTGTAAGAACTTCAATGAAACCATCATTAACAAATTTAATCAGAAGGCTTTTCCTGCTGAAATTTGGTAATTACACCATCTTGACACCAATCGACATTTCACCATAACTCAAAATGCCTTCTTAAGTAGAAAAATAGAAAGGAGGACAAACCATGAACCCTAAAATTTATTTATTGAAAATTGCTCATACAGGTCCAACATACAACGGATTCTCCCCATTCAATCGATTTCAGGTATGGAAAGAGAGAATGCACAACCACAATTATGCAGGTGAATTATTTCTTTTTTTTTGTTCATGAATCCAAATAGTCATCTAAATATTTCTCATGGTCATCTAACCCCTTGTCATGCAAGCATAATATATCAAACAACATGCTTGAGCATCATGGAAGCATAATATATCAAACAACATGCTTGAGCATCTCATGAATTTATGTCTGTCCATCGATAAATTTTACTATGTTAGGTATTTTCAATCAAATATCCATTGGATATCAAAAAAATCAATATTGCAAACAACTTGTAGGTGATCCTAAGTTTAAGAAATGAAAAAAATATTTTATTTGAGTTTGGGCTATTTTGGTTAAAGAGGAGCTAAGGTCAAGGATTTAAAGGGCTTCATGATCCAAATGCAAAGAAGAAGCCTATTGGTGCTCCAATCAATCGTCTAAATTCTAAATCAAGGTTGTTGGAAGGGTTGTTCCACATGTAACTTCTTTTAGGTAATTCATGGGATTCAACACCAACCTCTCCAAAAAAGAAATAAATCTAAAATGGTGATGCAACATGGAAATTCCACAGCTAAGAAGAATGTCCTTGTTGGTCCTCAAGATTCCGATGTGCTAGATGTCCTTGAAGAGGAGGTTGCTTAGGATGGGATGTGGGTCTTTGTTTCTACTTTTCTTGGTCCCTGTTTTCTTTGGTTGTCTTCTTCTTAACCCTTGATGATTCTTCTCTCAATCTTTGATTTTTGGGTTTTGGTTAGGTCTTTGATGTTTAAGTTTGTATAATGTTTGGAGAACCTTTCAAAATCCCTTCTTTTTTAACCATATATATATATATATATTGGATGAAAAGGCCATTATATTAATAAAATAATTTTTAATTATACAAAAAAAGTGGGTGGGATTAGCACACCCCATAAACCAATACACTAACCACTGTGGTTAGGAGTATACAAGAGTGTCAAAAATAGTCCACAAACTATCAGATAGCAACTATCATAATAGTGTCAAATATGCATTAAAAAAAAAAAGCAAAGAAATCACTACCACCTCGAAGGGGAAGAAAGAGGCACATGATTCATAACGCAGGGTGCATTCCCCCAATGATCCATAAGGGTATAAAGAACCTTATCAAAGGGGATAAAGTCCTATACAAATTCTAGCCACTCATGCACCACCATCCATTGCATAGATATTTATAAAGTCCTATACAAATTCTAGCCACTCATGCACCACCATCCATTGCATAGATATTTATAAGTTTTTATATATGGAAAACATTTAACTGATAAATAGTATTTTATTATTGTATATATTTATTTTTTAAATTAGTTTTTATAAAGTTATATATTTTATATTTTAATATGCTTTATAAATTATATGTATTAAATTTAATTTGTATAATAGTCTTAAATGGTTATTGATTATATTTTTTTAATTATAACATAATAATAGTAAAGTTTGTTTCACTTTCATATAATCAATAAAAAAAATTAAATTTATTATATAATATATCACATCATCCTAGTTTAAATTTAAATCTTCATTGTGATAAATACATTCATAAAATTTAATTCACAATAACATAGTCGATTGAAATATTATTTTAGATATTGATCTAAAGGGACGTTTTTCGTAGGACAACTCAAACTGTTGAACTTGTTTCGGCCATATCTCACTCATCCGGACTTGGATTGAGCTGAAATTTTGAGGGTAGATGCCTGAAAAACCCTAGAACATCTCCACCAATTTTCATATCATTTGGAGCAACACATATCCTAGCGCATCCCTATGTGTGAACAATATTTTTGGCAAGCGGCTGTGCGAGGGTTTCATCTGGGTTGAGTGCAAGCAGCTCCAGAGGTTGGTTTTTAGGGCCTTCGGGCCCTAGCGGCCAATATTTTTGTGGTTTATGCTCAATATTTTAGCAGGAAATGTTGTAGGGGATCCAATATGGGTTAGAAATTTGTCTTTCAATAGATCATACTGTGAACTTGAGTGACAATGGCTTCCAATTTGTTGCACAAAAGAAAAGTGAAAACCATACCTTTCCACGACATCTAGGGCAAGGATTAAAGAGATCACGAAACAAGTTTCAAGTAGTTGATCAAAAAATGGCTCATATCTCAAGTGAATCTGGTGCTAAGGTGCACCCACAAAATAATTCTACTATGAAAACCCCTATCAAGGGTAAGAATTTCGAAGACTCAGCCCCAAAAATGAATTTTAGGGATGCCCTTCGTGGTGGACAGCCTCATCCCAATGCTAATATCAATCTTAGGGCTTCCCATAAACCTCTAAGAATGCCTAAGATTGATCCCAGGAAAATGGAGTCAGGATGTCTTAAAGCAGCTGATGGAACTCCTATTGTTAAGCTTGATATGGGTAACATTCAGACCGGCATTGAAGATTTGGAAAAAAGAGGACTAATTTGTCGGTTCATGGGTTTTCGTCCGAGTCTATCCGCTTTCAAAGTCTGGGCTGCAAAAAGTTGGAAAACTAAAGGTGAGTTACAAATCTCTATTTATCCAAATGGTTATTTTCTTGTTTTATTTGCTAATAATGAAGATAGAGAGAAAACTTTTCAAGGGGGTCCCTGGTTTTTTGGAAGGGCAGGGCTTTTCATGAAGCCCTGGCATACTAAATTTAAAGTCGAAGAAGAGATGCCTTCTATAGCTCCCATGTGGGTTAGACTCTTTGGCCTCCCTATTGAATTTTGGAATCCTACTATTTTTTCTTCAATTGGAAACTCTTTAGGAACTTTTATGATGACTGCTGATTGTACTCAAAATTTTGAACATATTATTTATGCTCGGATTTGTGTTTTAATGGATTTTGACAAACCCCTACCTAAAAATATCACATTACAATTTGGGGAAGACACTTGGGAGCAAGTAGTGGACTATGAGAACATTCTTTTTCGTTGTAGAATTTGCCATGAATATGGTCATTTGGCTAGTGCTTGCCCAAATAAAATTCCTGATCAAAAGAAAGAAGATATAAACTCAGCAGGTTTCCAAATGCCTAAGAAGAAGAACACTCAGAAAAAACTAGTTATGAAGGATCAATCAAAGTCATCTGCTAATATGTTTGAAATCCTTTCCACAAATGATGTCCCAAGTGAGGAAGAGGAAATAATGGAAATAGAAATCTTAGAAACACAATTTAAATATGAAGGGAAGAACTCAGAGACAAACCAACAAATCAAAGGTTTTCAACAAAAAAAAAGGGAGAAAATTTACACAAGAAAAACAATATTTTAAATGTCAAAACTTCAAATAATACAAGTCCCAATATAGACTCCGTTGAACCCTCTAGTAAAATTTTGGTTGTGTACTGAGCATTCTTCAAGGTTAGAAGCCATCTCAGATTCAATTGGAATAAGTCAAGAAATAGGGAAAAAAAATTGAAGATGGATTCTAATCAAAAAGTAGGTCGCAAGACCAATCAATATCATATGGTAAAAGAAGGTGAAAAGCTTGTAGAGGAAGGTAAGATTAATGCCCTTCCCAACTTTTTTAGCCCTGGTATTAATGAAGATCATCACTTGGAATATTAGAGGACTCAAAGGGAGTCTTTCAAAACAAAATGAAATTAGAAGAATGATTCAGATAAATCATCCACATCTTGTTTTCCTTCAAGAAACAAAGATGTCAATGGAGGATATGGACTCAATTGCCGATAAAATTTGGCCAGCTGGAAAAGTGGTTTCCCTCGGTTCCCGGGGGACTTCTGGTGGCATTGCTTGTCTTTGGGACCCAAAAGAGGTAGTTATTCACCATATGGTTGGCAGTTGGGGTCTATTGGCTATAGCTATTCAAAGTAGACATTCCAACCAAATTATGCTTTGCATTACTGTTTATGCTCCGACTGCTTTGGAGGAAAAAAGAAGACAATGGAAGGATATAACTCATATTATCTCTCATTTTCCTAAAGCTTGGATCTTGATCAGAGGAGATTTCAATACCATCCTCTCTCTGGATGAGAAAATGGGGGAAATAGAAATTTGGACAAAAGCACTGACCTCATGAGCGAATATATTGCAAACCTCCATCTTGTGGATATCCAACCAGATAATGGCCTTATGACTTGGTCTAACAGAAGGCAAGGCTTAGCTTGTATAATGGAGAGATTGGATAGGTTTTTGCTCTCTAAAAATTTCTTAATCCATGGTCACATTCCTAAAGTGAAGACTCTTAATAATGTTGGTTCGGATCATTGGCCGATCATGGTGGAAATGTGGAAAACCAATGTGAGTTTCTCTCCTTTTCATTTTCAATTAATGTGGCTTAGAGACATTTCCTTTAGACCTCGTGTGCAACAATGGTGGAAGGAAGGTAAACCTAGGCATGGGACTAAGATGTTCTATTTTTCCAAAATACTGCAATACATTAAATCCAAAATCAAGACTTGGAACTGGAAAGAGTTTGGGGATGTTCATAAAAAAACATGAAGTTATTGCTCATCTTGAAAATTTGAATAAGAAAATCCATTTAGATGGCCTCATAGAGAAGAGAAGTGTAGATGAAATTAAACTCACAACTCAGTTAGAGGAATGGGAAAAAAGAGAAGAAATCTTATGGAAGCAAAAATCTAGAATTCAATGGCTCAAAGAAGGAGATCGAAACACAAATTTCTTCCACAAATATCTTCTAGCTCGAAGATCTCACAACTTTATTTCTTCCCTAAAATCAGATTCTGGAGATGTTGTTTATACTTGGGATGGCATGAACTCTATTGTTGTTGATTACTTTTCCAATATTTTTGTTGCTACTCCTCTTGACTCAGCTTCTCAACAAAATGTTCTTCAAGCAATCCCTTCTCTTATCACTTCTGAGGAGAACTCTATTTTGACTGCTCTTGTTACTATCAATGAGCTTCAACAAGTAGTTTTTAAAATGCAAAAAGGAAAACCCCAGGTCCTAATGGTTTTCCCATTGAGTTCTACCAAGAGTTCTGGGATATCCTTCATGTTGATTTATTAGAGGTGGTGGAAGAAGCCAGAAGGCCAAAGAAATTTTGAAGGTTATCAATAAAACTTATATTACTCTTGTTCCAAAAGCTCAAGAGGTTGATCATATCTCAGCTTTTAGACCTATTGCTTTATGTAATGTTCTTCTCAAAATCATTACTAAAATCATGGTAGAAAGGTTGAAGCCTCTTTTGCATAAGATTATTTCCCCTAAGCAAGGGGGTTATGTGGAAGGGCGTCAAATAGTAGATGAGATAGTTCTTGCTCAGAAGCCATCCATTCCATGGATATGCAAAAATATCCTTCCATGTTCATTCGGTTAGACTTATCCAAAGCTTATGACAGAGTGGATTGGCACTTCCTTATCAAAGTTTTGAGGCAATTTGGTTTCTCTAAGGATTGGATGGATTGGATTATGGGATGTATCTCTTCAGTTTCCTACTTAGTTCTTATCAATGGTAGGCCTTCTCAGTCATTCCTAGCTTCCAGAGGTATTAGGCAAGGTGACCCGACTATCCCCTTATTTATTCATCATTCTTGTTGAATGCTTGGGTAGGACTATAACCAAAAAGAGGGAAAACAAAACCCTTGAGGGAGTTACCATTGCTCATGGAGCTAGACCTATCTCTCATCTTCAATTTGTGGATGACTCTACTCTTTTAGGTAAAGCTACAGTTAAGGAAGCTTCTAATATTAAGCAAATCATTAGTTGTTTTTCTAAGGCTACTGGGCAGTTGATCAATGAAGACAAATCTAAAGTTATTTTCTTTCATTGCTCTGCCAGATAGGAATCCATGGTCTTGGATAAATTAAGATATAAGAAGACCTCCCTTCCAATCACTTATTTAGGTATTCCCATAAATATTCAAAGGCAAAAAAATAAATATTGGAATTGGTTGTTGGACAAAGTCAAGAAGAAAATTGGAAAGTGGACCAACAGGTGGCTTTCTTATGGGGGGTAGAATCACCTTGGTAAAATCAGTCCTTCAAGCTATTCCTATTTATGTTTCTTCCATGTTGAATATCCCAAAGGTTGTTCTTCGAGAACTGGATCAAATCGGTCATCGTTTCCTTTGGAGTGGTACTAAGGAGAAAAGAAAATGGGCCTTGGTGAAATGGGATACTTTATGTCTTCCTAAGAATGAAGGGGGGTTAGGATTCCGGTCTTCTATTAATAACAACAAAGCTTTAGCTGCTAAATTATATTGGAGGATGTTGCATAACCCCAATGCTCTTTGGGCCAATAATCTCCATGCTAAATATGTTGAGAACAAAAGTCCTGAAGACCTTGTTCGCTATCAACTTCCTACCAAAGGTTCTCCCATTTTAGCAGTTCTTAAGACTGGTGAGGATTTGATAAAGAAAAAATTATTTTGGATCATTCATAATGGTCAACGAGCAAATTTTTGGATAGATTCTTGGGATGGTCACAAGCCTTTGATAACTCAATTTCCCGATTGGAGGCCTTGGATGGAGGAGCTTCACCGAGCTAACTGGATAAAGGTGGCTAATTATTGTTGATACCATACTGGTAATTCAAAGGTTGGTAGATATTGGATCCCTATTGAGGACTGGCCTATTCAAATCCCAGAAAGGCAAAGACAAGATATCCAAGGCATCCTTCATATGAGATCCCTCTCTTGGTCCCATGAAAAATATTGTTTTGGATGGAACAACACTACTAAGGGTGAGTATTCAATTGCTCAAGGTTATTTGACCTTATGCCATAATAATCCCAACCATTCTTCTGACATATTTTCTCGATTGTGGGCTCAAAAGCTCTGGCCTAAGGTGAGGTTCTTTAATTGGCTTTTATTGCATCGTAGGGTGCTTACTGGTGAGCAACTTATGAAGCGTGGTTTTCATGGCCCTTTTAGATGTGAAATGTGTGAAGAGAATGTAGAAACTCTCAACCATATTTTTATTGAGTGTACTTTAGCCTCTGAGCTATGGAGGAGAATGGCCACTTTACTTGGCTTACAATGGTCCAATTTTTTTACTTTTGAACAACTTTGGAGGGATTGGCCTAATCAAGAGGGTGTTGATCATTTTATTAGGCAGTTAGTTTGGATGGGTTCTACCATTCTTCTTTGGAATATTTGGAATGAAAGGAACAACCAAATTTTTAATCAAGATAGGAAGGATATTCACTATATTTGGAAAAATACCATAGCCAACTTAGTTGAATCAGTCCATCAACTCCTTAATCACCCCCAAAACTCCCACCAAATATGGGATCAAGTGATGCAAATATTGAAGATTAAATCTTCTAAGGGCAACCAACTTAAAGGGAATGTGAGTATTTGTAAGATGGATAGGACAAGAAATTGGCAACCTCCTCCTAAGGATTTTGGAAAATTCAATACTGATGGAGCCTCTAGAGGGAACCCTAGAAAAGCCAGTGTGGGAGGAATTGGTAGACTTTCATATGGCTCCCTGGTTTTTACTTTTGCTGAGAATTTGGGTATTCTTTCCAATAACCTTGCTGAGGGGTATGGTATCCTCAGAGGCCTTCAAGAGGCTACTAAGGTTGGATGGGAAAAGGTGTTAGTTGAGTCTGACTCTCAACTTATGATTAATATCTTGAAGACTCCTTCTAAGAATCATAAGGTTGATTGGAGAATAAAAAGAATTATTGAGAAGATTCAATTAATCCAGATGGGATTTTTGAAAGTTGATTACAATCATGTGGTCAGAGATCAAAACAAGAGTGTTGATGCTTTAGCTAATTGGGCTTTGGACAAAGGTGATCTTACTTGTTATGGCCACCCTCCTAGATGGTGGGCTTCACAAATTAGGGAAGCTCTTCTTTCTATCATTTCTTTGGATGGCTCCAGTTCGAAGGTACCTAGTTTCTTCTTGCTTTTTTTTTGCTTCTCTTTGGTTCATTCGAAGTTTTTTTAGTTCCCTAGCTCATTCTATTCTTTCTTTTGTTTCCTCTGTTGATTCTTGCCTTAATAGTCTTCTCGGTCTAGATAGGTCATTGTTATGTTCAATTTTTTTCTTTTTTCTTTTTAGTTTTTTAAGGTGTGTGTTCTTTTGTTTTGTTTTGTTTTTGTGTTCTTTGTGTTGTTTTTTGTTGTTCTTGTGTTTTTGTTGTTTTGTGTTTTTTTATGTTTTTTGTTATTGTTCTTGTGTTTTTGTCGTTCTTGTTCTTGTGTTTCTCTTTGTTTGTGTTAATTCGTGTTTTTATGTGTGAGTGTTTTCTATGTTTTTTTTTTTTGTTTATTGTCTGTTGTTGGTTGTTTTTTTTTATTTTTTAGGTTTTGGTTGTGTTTATTTTTCATGTTTTTTTGGTTATGTCTTTGTAGTGTTTTGTTGTTTTTGTCTTGTTTGTGTTTTGTTATGTTGTTCTTGTATTTTTTCTATGTGGTTCGTGTTGGTTTTTTTTATCTTATTGTGTGTGTTTGGTTGTGCTTTTGTTTTTGACACACTCAAGGAGCATGTTTTTTTTATTATTATTATTATTATTATTGTTTTTTATTTACTTATTTTTAAATTGGTTTTGTGTGTTTGTTTGCTCCTTGAGTATGTCAAAGGTGGTAGGCCAGGTTCGAGTCCTGGGCATTTTTGGCGGAATGGATACCCCTGCCTCCTTGGGTCTTACCCGAAAGTGGCATCCCTTCTGGGATGTTTTCCACAAATAAAAAATGTATATATTATTTTTATTTTATTATGATAATAATATAATTTATTTAAAAAATTATGTATAAATAAAATACATTTCTAGCATTATAAAAAGAAAACGAGTTATTTCTATGTCCATATACTTATATGTACATGATCCTTCAAAAAAATTGGTCTATCCAATTTTTAAGGAAATAAAATATAGCAACTATGCTGTAAAATAAAATTCCCTCTAATCGGCAAGGCCTGTAAAATAACATTATTTCTAATTATTCACAATCGACAAGGCCTGCTGTCTGTAAAATAAAATTCTCTCTAATAGGAAGGCCTGTCATCTTCTTGAATCTTTTCGCATTCGAAACTTTCTTGGATTTATACAACTAACATTAAAAACCAAGAAGCTATTGTCTCTTTACAGACAACACTTTCTAAGAACAGAGAAACAGTGGAGCCACTGCGTCACCTCACAACCTACAATTGATTTACGGCACCACCGCAATCACAATCAGGGGTAAGATTGACATGCACACACGGCATAAGGCTTGACCTTTAGTTCTTGTTGCTGCTATTTCGCGGAATACCTCTGGGTACGAACGGTGCAAACCTGCTCCTCCCCTCTTGGAATCCTTGGAGACCATTGGTAACATGCCAAAACGCTTGCTCTTTGGCTAAGGGTACTGTAGAGGTAACCACTCATATGGGACCATATACTTTGATCAGTGCTTTGATCATATACTTTGTCGTTTGACATTACTCTCCTTGTAGTTTGCCATAAATTCTCCGTCCTTCACTTTGTAAAAGTTTTTGGTTTTATTTATGTGGAAGTTTAAATTTATGGATTACTTATTAATATAGAGTTTAGATTGTTTATGTGATGTTGTTTTCAAATTGTTTATTTTTAATAACATATTTTTATATTATTAAAATTTGGCTCAATTTCATGTAATTATTACCACTTGATTTATTTATTTCCAATAACATATTCCGTTATTGTTACTACTCGATTTTACTCGATTTTAGTAGGCATAAGGGACTAGTCAAAGTAGCAGCCAAAGAGCTGTAAAATCCACAATAATTATTTGAGATGGAGCGCACAGGGCCATTGGAGAATAGGAATAAGCCTCACATTATGATGTTCCCCTTTCCTGAGCAGGGTCATATGAATCCGCTCATGGAGTTAGCCAAAAGGCTCGCCTCTAAAGACGTCCGCGTCACGTTCGTCATCACCGAGACAACGGGCAAGCGCATGTTCGAGGCGCATAACGCTGCCGTGTCATCGACAGTTCCAGATCTTCGATTCGAAACAATCTCCGACGGACTTCCTTCCAGTTTCGATTGGTTAAAAGAAATTGAAATGTTATTGCATCAGTTGCGCACCGTCGGAGGGGCATCCCTTGAGCACCTCATAGAGAGCTTCAATGAGGTGTGGAAGACGGGATTGAGATTGAATAAGAGAGAAGACGGGCTGATTGGGAGGGAGGAGGTGGACAAATCCATTAGGACTGTTATGGATAGCGAAGTGGGCGTTCAACTGAGGGAGAACACTTCGCGGTGGAAGACCTTAGCGAGGGAGGCGATGGCGAAGTGTGGATCTTCGGATAAGAATATCGAGGATTTTATCGCGGATGTCATCCAGAAAGCATCTTCCATACCTTAAACAGCAGTTTGGAAACGTCTACCAATAACAATGACAGCCACGGTGATTATCCTTTGCCATGCCCATTTGTCCGGGGACAATACCTACGTTCAATGGTCGTGTGGGTAATTCGTCCTATACTTTCAAATATCTTGTGTAGGATAATCGGTCTTCTACTTTCTAACTGATTCTTCAAACGGTTATTTTTTATAGATAATTATTTTCTACTTTTGTGGTTGAACTCTATTTATTTTTTATTATTTTTATTTTTAAATTTATTTTTTAGTGTATTAAATTTTTTATTGGTAAGCTTAATTTTTTTGGTGGTAGAATGTGGATATACAAACATCACACTAACTAAATCTTATATATTTATTTTTTATTATTTTTATTTTTAAATTTATTTTTTAATGTGTTAAATCTCACTTAACTCTTCTAATGATAAGATGAAGATACACAACCAACATAAAGTTTCTCACACTAACCAAATCTTATATATATATATATATATAAATAATTTTAATAAATTATAATCATTACATTGAGTTTTTTATTTCTTTTTAAATTAAAACTTAGCTTATTTTAAAAATATTTTAATTTATATAAAAAATAATATTTATTAATTATATATTTAATTTAATAATTAAAATAAAAAAAAGTTATATACATGATAACTTTTTTTCGCTGTGGTACTTGGGTGCAGCGTAACGGTTTGGGCTTTGGCTTTTCTTCGGGAGATTCAAGGTTCAACCCGTGCGGCGTGGGTGAGTGTGTGAGGGGGTGAGTGTGTGTCTCCATGATAGAGTTGTTGTTGTAACAAGTTTGGAGATTCTTGATCAAAACCTCATTTCTTAATATTACAAAAAAAAAAAAAAACGAAGGTAAAAAATAACAACAGCCAGCACAGTGATGTTTTGACATGTGCTTTTGCATCTCTTCACAGGCAAGGGTCGCGTGGCCTTCCAATATATTTTATAGCTAGTTTTCTCTGGTTTGTCAACATTTTGTTCAAATTAATCAAATATTAATATTAATTGCTCACAAGTTGGTTATTGTTCTTAGTTTTTAACTTTTAAAGATCATTTTGCTATTTATTTTTATTTTTTATTTTTTAAATAATACTTCTTATACATGGGAATTGAATCCGGTCATATTATCGATAATGTAACTGGCGTCCTTACCGGCAAACGACACTGAGGAAAATTCTTACCATTTATTATTAGATATTTATTCTATTTTTATGAGATTTAAACTTTGTTAATAAATATAAGTATAACGGTAAACATTAAATCCCTTCTTCAAATTAATCAAATATTAATATTAATTGCTCACAAGTTGGTTATGGTTCTTAGTTTTTAACTTTTAGAGACCACCTTGCCATTTATTATTAACAAATATTTGTTCTATTTGTTGAGATTTAAACATTGTTAATGAATATAAGTATAAGGGTAAAGTTGGTTATGGTTTCTTTTACGAAAATTATAATCTCACTTGTGTTTAAAATGGACTTTGTATGATGTAATTTTGTATAAGTTTACAAAGTATAATTTTATTTATTTAATATTTATTTATATAAGTTCTATGATTTATGGTTAACCTTCTTATGATTAAATCTAACTTGTAATTTATAATTTTAAGTCTACATGTTATGTTGTTTAGGTTAACATGATTATATAATTGAGATTTTAGTATTGATAATAAATACTTCTCAATAACTCCACTTATTGTATTAATTGTGAGCCTTGTCCATGAAAAATACAAGTATTATTTATATTATCCAAAGTCATTAATCATGTGTTTTTTGCTTTTTTTTTTCATCTTTTTATATTTTTTATATTGCTTCTATTCATTAGTGGAAATATATGTGAACTCCAACACCTTCACTTTTCACTCTTTTAACTTATATAAATATAGATATAGATATAGAGGAAATCAAAGCCAAAGTATCCCTGCGTATGACCATTGGCTTATCTAAAACTAAAAAAAAACATAGCAGAGAAAGATCATGATGTAATTTATAAGAGTACATCAACTGAGGTGGTTTTTCTTGTCCCGCATTTGATTAAACGACATTCGGGAGGGTGGTCCAGTTACAAAGTGTTCACTTGCGCTAACGTCAACGGAAGTGCCAGGTTTCTCGTTATGTGACGGCCCATCGACGTGTGTCCACATGAGGCTATTCTTGCAAAGGATGGCGGTAAGAAGAACATTTCGCTTGATTCCACTCTGAATTGACTTCCTCATATTTCTTCAAAACATGAAAATATATATTCATTAAGTATATACTCTCTTCAAGTGCTCATATTTTAGAGGTCTTGAGGATTACCATTAATTTTTGGGTAAACTGAATTAAATCTGGAGTTGGCAGACGAACAAAAAATAGAAGGACCAAAGCCAACCGTAATTGTTAGCTCAGATGAATCCAAACCTGGGTTCCAATCTGCATTGGTAATGGTGATATGGCTAGGAGCCATACTTTTAATGTTATACTTGTTTTCTTTTCCCTTCTATTTTTCCCTAGCACATGGAATTTCCAGTAAGTATTGATAAATTCATCTTCTGATTGTATATTTTCTTATTGAAAGTATCAGTAAGTATTGATAAATTCATCTTCTGATTGTATATTTTCTTATTGAAAGTATCACTTGATTAAGGGGAAGAGAGAAGAGAAGAGAAGAGAACGGGAAGGAGTTTAGAGAGCGAGCGTGAATTGGATTAGCTGGAAAAGAATTATTCTGAGCTAACAAAATTTACAAGTAGAGACGTTTTAAATACCTTTTAGTTCTTTGGATGATGTTGAGTAGTTTTTGGTACATATTATGTGTATATATTTTAGTGGAAATAAAATATCATTTCACTTAAAGAGAAAAATACATGGAATGGTATTCTTTGATATGTAAAGATTCCCCATCAAGGGCAATGAAGACGAGTGCAGCAATGCTAAGGCAGCAAAGTAAAAATATTTTAACAGTGCCACAGCAGTGATAGGGCAACGAAGGCGAGTGCAACAATGTTAGGCCATTAAAGTAAAAATATTTTTACAGTGCCACAGCAATGGTAGGGCAACGAAGGCAAGTGCAACAGTACTAGGGAAGCGAAGTAAAAATATTTTAACAGTGGTAGGGTAGCAAAGGCAAGTGTAGCAGTGGTAGGGCAATGAAGTAAAAATATTTTATCAATGTTGCAGTAGTGCTAGGGTAGCGAAAGTGAGTGCAGCGATGTTAGGATAGTGAAGTAAAAAAATTAACAGTGTCGCAGCAGTACAAGGATAGCAAAGGTAAGTGTAGCAGTGCTAGGGCAACGAAGTAAAATATTTTAACAGTGCCACGATAGTGCTAGGGTAATGAAGGTGAGTGCAGTAGTGTTAGGGCAACAAAGTAAAAATATTTTTTATTTAGCATTTTTAAAATGGTAATATAATTTGGGAAATGGGTTTCTTATTTTTGATGGAGAATGAAGAGGAACGTTTGGACTTCTCAGAGGACCCCTTTGAGAGGCAATGCATATTTTCAACTCCAAGAGCCAAGGGTCCCATTTTTGGACAAGATTTAGAAGTTGATAACTAGGGGTCCTTGGGTTTTTTGAGTGACCAAAATAATATTGCAGGTTATCATAGTTTAGTGGATAGAGAAGAGTCTATATCAAAAGATTCATATAAAGTTAGTTGTCCTATTGACTACTCACTCTGAGGTGTCTCAGAACACTCTACTCAAGTGATAGGTCTAATAAATGAGCAAGCATTTTATTATGGGAAAGAAAAACTTGAGCAGGCTCCAAACAATTTAAACTCACTTTATTTGATAGAGTTTCCTTTGTTTGGTTCTGGTTTTATTGGTAAAAGTCTTAATTTAGAGGCCCTAAGTGCAGTGGGTTTAAACTTACAATCAACACAGTCTACAACTCCAATTACTAAAGTGTGTAAGGCACATAAAGTGGTTAAAAAGAGAAGGTCGAAGATCACAATGGTACTTGAGGAAGACTTGAGGATGGAACAAGTTTTGGAGTTTTCGGGAAAGGCCCTTATTGAAAAGTTTCATGAATGTCAAATAGTTGATAATACACTAAATGAATCATTGTAGAAGGTATGGGTCCCAATATTAGGATATGGGCCAATTTTTCACTTACTTGCCAAAGGATAGATAGGTTTATTTTTTCGATATTAGGAAGATAAACAAAAAATTCTAGGACATGATTGGTATTGGGGTCTTCTTTTTTGGCTTTGAAGGCTTGGACGACTTGATTTGATCCTAGGACTAAAGTTGTTAGGAGAATCTCGATCTGGGTAAAACTTCCAAGTCTAGCAATGGAGTTTTGGTTAGAAAGAGGTTTGAAAACAATTGGATATTCATTAGGTAAAACCTTGGATATAGATATTTCTTTCAAATCTAGTGTTTTTTGGTATGTAGCTAGGGTTTTTGTTGAGATGGATATCAGTGAAGGCTTATCGGATTGTATGGAGATAGTTGTGGGGAATACAGTTCATACTCAGATCTTGGATTATATGAAGATTCCTTTTAGATGTGTTTGTTGTCATTTTTATGGACATATTGCTAAGGAATGTTCTCAATATTTCACACAAAAAGTATGGAGGAGAAAACAAATGACTAGTGGGGATTTTAAGTCAGCTAACAACAATCAAGAGATACATATTTTTAGAGCTCAATAGTGCTCCCTGATTTGGCACAAACAAGCAAAAAGAATTTTTTTGAAACTAGAACCAAAACTCTATAGAAGGAGGAAGAAATTTTGGACCTAAATTTGTCTTCATTTCACTGTTCACAAGTTGTTAGAAAATAAGACATTCATAAATAAAACTATGAAAGGATTAGAACCCGATACTATTAAGTTTGTTAGTCAGACATCTAAGCCTTATGATAATTATTGTCCAATACATGAGAATAATATGAACTTAGATAATAAATAACATTGTACACTTCTTTATGAATATTCAAAGAGAAGTTCCAGGGACAAGGAATTTTCTAAGATTTTGGAAAATGAGTCGGCAAACTCAACTGCATTGAATAGGGATTGTGATCCAAATATTTGTACTATTGGGGGAAGTCTTTGTGACCTATCAAGTGAATCTTCTAGGGAGGTATCTATTTTAGGGGATGGTTTGGAGACATGTTCCTCTTGCAGATATTTGTTACGTTTTAGAAAAAGGGAATCTGAGCTAAGAACTTGTGCAGTTATTGGAAGGTTAGGGTTAGGACTAAAACATATAAAGGAATCTTCCACTACTTCAGCAGGTAGAAAATCATTTTTATTTCATGCATAGGAGAAGGCTTTGAGGGAAATTCAGCAAGGTAAACAAAAATCTATCAAAGGGATCCTTAGAGCAGACAAAACCCTTCTAAGATGTTTAAATGATCTTGTTATCCCTTAATATCCGAGGTCTTAGCAGTCCCTCTAAAAGACTTGCCTTAGTCAGGCTGGTGGAAATTCATAATCTGGATATTATCCTTCTACAAGAAACCATGGGGGCAAGTACAAAAGTCATTGAAGGATTAAGTAATTTTTTTAGGGATTGGGAGTGCTTGGCTCTATATGCTACCAAAAATTTAGGGGGTGTTTTGACTGGCTGGAAGAACTTAGTATCCTTAATTAATTCTTCCTTTATGGTTTCAAGATTGTGGATAGAATTTTTGTTAAATACTTGGGTTTGAGGTTATCAGTTATTAATTGTTATGGTTACTATGAAGATAGGTAGATCTTCTATAATGATCTTTCTCTCAAATGTGTGTTAGGGATGAAAGAGTTATCATTAGTGACGACTTAAATTTTATTATGAATAGAAGTGAGGTCTGGGGAGAATCTACAAGACTTGATAGACTTACATATTACTTCAAGCATAAGATTGAAGAAGTTGGTTTAATTGATTTGGAACCAATAAATAATGCCTACGTGGAGAAATAATAGAGTTAGGAAAGCTGGAATCTTAAAGAGGTTGGACATATTTTTGATCTCAAAGACAGTATGCAATGAAATAGACAGAAAATGGTCATGGGTTGATATTGGGGGTGGCTCAGATCATTCTCCCATTTTTCTTCAATTAGAAAATCAAGAGGCAAAACCTGTCAGTCCTTTTAAGCTCAATCCAATTTGGTTGGAGGAAGAAGATTTTTAACAACTGATTAAAAAAAATGGATTTGTTATGATCAAAGTTCTAGGTCATCGGTGAGTTTTCAATTTGCTACTACTCTAAAAAAAATAAAAGAGGTTGTGTCATCTTGGATTGCAGTTAAAAAGGAGAGTGTGGATAGAGATCTTAAGTTGGTGGAGAAGGAAATTTTAAAAATTCATAAAAAGAATGAGGCTGATTTGTTTAAAGAGGAGGATAAAAAATACTTATTGAACTAGAAATTAAGAAGAACAAATTCTTGGAGTGGAGGGAAGCTAAATGGAGAATGAAAAGTAGATTTGTATGGTAAAAAAAAAGGGATGAAAATACTAAGTTTTTCATAATTTTGCTAATCACAAGAAGAAGGTTAACACTATCTGGGAGATGCAGAATGAAGAAGGGGTCCTCATTAGGAGTTTTTTAGAGTTAGTAGATTTAGGAGTAAAACATTTTCAATTATCTATAAATAACCTAATAGAGTCAATATTGGAGAAATTTTAAAGTTAAATACTTTCTTTCCCAATTTTGTGATAGAGGAGGACAATCAGTTACTTATGAAGGTGGTCATGTTGGTGCAAAATCGGCCTATGGTTATGATTGTGCCCATGACCTTGCCAACATTGAGTAGACGGACTTGGTATTGAAGGGTTCCATCTAATATCCAGAGAAGGTTGGTTCCTTGGTGGTTTTTTGTGAGAAAAGGGAGAGAAGGGTTTACTGAAAGAAATGGAAATATAGTCGTAGCTAGAGCTTTTCTCTTGGTGCAGTTTAAACAACAACAAAGATGAATACATATAACTTCAAGATCTAAGCATTTGATATTTCTTCACGCAGAAATCATAGTTCTTTAATGTGATTTAGATGTTAATCTAACACATACATATATTAAATATTAAGCTCCAACAATACTATTTATATCGTGCACGAGTCCAGATAATAGAACAAATACAACGTATAACTTATTAATGTAAATAGAAGCATCAAATGTTAATACATACACTTGCACATAGTGAACCAGAAGCCAATAGAAGTCTATCTTATTGCTTGAATCCAGAGTACATACATCCAGTCTTGTAAACATCTAAGAGTCGACCCTTATTCAGGGTATGCTCCCTACTATATATACTCTAAAACAAGCATGCTTTGATAGCTACCAAATCCTGACACAAAATCAATTACAATAAAAGCGTTGCCAAATGCACCAGCATATTTTACGTGGCTTCTCATTGGTTCAGTCAGGTAATCAAATCACCAATGGTAGAAGTTTAAGATTTGATGCTCAATCATGATCTACCATCAATTACTGACATGTTCCTTTGAAGGCAGATTCTATTTATATCTTTGTTTCATATAATTCAGTTATGTCATGAAATCATGACATTTTGAAGTCTTGATCTCCTCTTCTACTTTGAGCTCATGAAATTTCAACATCATAATCCATATCTTTCTCCTTGGCTCACAAATGTTCACATGTCATGAAATCATGACATCTCTCCTTGATCTTTCTCTTGCTTTGAGCTCATGAAATGTTGACATGTCATAAAATCATGATATTTCACTTGCCTTAGTCTTTTCTTGCCTTGAGCTCATGAAACATTGACATGTCATGAAATCATGACATTTCACCTACCTTAGTCTTTTCTCGCCATGAGCTCATGAAACATTGACATGTCATGAAATCATGACATGTTGCATGCCTTAGTTTTTTCGCTTCTTCACTTCACAAAAATGGGAAATTGGTGTTTGAACCTTCAAAACCTTTTCGAGCCTTCAAAACCTCTATCTTTAGGGTAGTATTTTTAGACTAACATTCTTGGTACCTTCGAGGAATTTTACTAGCAAAAATATTAGAATCTAGGACCTTCATCCATTGGGAAATGGAGTCAAAACAATATGGAAGAGGAAGTTTTGGAAAATCAGAAAAGAATTTCTTAAACAAGTAAAACATTACCTTTCAAACTACCTCTTACATGCTTATGCATATTTTACTAATGTTACATTAACATCTTAGTAATTCAAATTTTTGTGAAACTCTTTATGATTGGCCGCTAGTCCCACCCTCTATCAGCTGTCTCTGATCAACTTGCTTGGATTTTTCTACATTTCTATCATCTTGATCACTTCATTGTAGGTGAGGCAAACCTGCTTCCAATCTTCATCATCAGGATCCGATGATTCCATGAATAGTTGATACACATACTGCAACTCTTCCACTTTATCATGAGACACTATCTTATATCTCAAAATTAGTTCTTGCAAACAAGACTTAATCTGTGTGAGATTTTGAATCATAGCAAACACACGTGCTTCTTCCACAGGCTCTTCCCAGCCTTCTATCTCAGATTCATCATTAATAAAATATCTTAGGGATGTTGTGAGTGCATCTTCACTTAGAACATTTGAATTCTCATCCCAAAGATATGGAAGTCCACATTTGTTTGCTAAGTTTAAATGCTTTACCAGTCCCTTAGCTTCAGCCTCCAACTCATGAAGAAGTTTTGCCCCTTGATTTACAAGTTTGAATCTTCTGAAGAAACTTTTGGCTGCAATTTTAGCCTGAGACTAGGCTTCACTTCGGATCTTGGTAGCAACAGTCTTAGGCATATTATCAGACAAGATTTGAATTTTAGTTGTAGCATCTGATATTTTCTGTAAGAATTTTACTGAAGCTTTCAACTCATCTCCAACCACTTCAAGCACTTCCTTGACTTTAGCCAAATATATCAACATAGGCCTTGCTCTTACACTGAGCAGTAGAATATCTTCAAATATTTCTTTCCTTACTACTTTAGCCTTTTCTTTTGATAGGCCATGTGCTTCATTCTACTTCTCTTGGACCTATTGCTGAAGTTCTTGTACTTGTAGATTCAAGGATTGAATTTGCATAGTTACTTTCTCAAGTTCTTCTTTATATTTGGTTGCTTCACTTGTAGCTTCACTGAATCTATCCTCCCATATTTTAGCCTCCAGTTTTAAGGCTTTTTCCATCAATTTTTGTTCTTGCAAGGTAGATTCACATTCTTTTCTGGCTTCTTGCTCTTTATTGAATTTTTCTTTAAAATATTCTCCATGCAAGTAAATTGTCCCTAGGTGAGCTTGGACCATTCCCCATTCATCTTGCATATGAAGTTGAGTAATGTCTTCAGTTACACTTTCTACTTGATAATCTTCTATCATCATATCACCCTCAGGCTTCTTCACTTTTGGGGTCAACTTCACCTTCTTCCACTGCATAGTGGTGGGATCAAGTGCTATCATTTCTTGTGTATGGGCTGGAGCTTTAGAAGCTTCAGCAGAGTGGGAAGTCCACCAATCCAAGGTATTTTTGTTTGCCTTTCTCAGATCCTTCAATTTTGAAAAAGTTGGGTGATTTTTAGTAGTTGCAGCAGAGGTGGACCTCATAGTTGGTATGCATGCACCAGGGAGGAATGGGGTTGATACCAAAGTGGTACTCCCATCCAAAGGAGCAACTACAGGATGAGCGAGTGATTCTGAAGATTGACCAACTTTAGATTGAATCTGTGAAGATGATACTGGTTCTGGAGAAAGCAACCATTGTTTCAAGGGAAACATTATATATTTCTTTGGAATAGAAATGGAAGGAGACTTAATTCAAGAATGAGTAGGAAGAGAAGAATGAGAGAATAGAGAAGCCATACCTGATCTGATCAAGAGTATGCACTAGTTTTCATCTTCCATTATGTGTTCTTCATTAACCTCATCAACAATAGACTTTTCAACTTCATCTTGTTGAGGGGTTCCTGTCACTTCTCTTTCTCCACCCTCATTCTCTTCAACATATGTATCTTCTTCTAAATCTATTATTTCAACATTTAGAGGAATCTCCCCACGTTGATTCCTACTGTGTTCAACAACCTCTTTTTTAACTATTATATTTTCAAAAATACCTGTGTCTAGCCCTTCTTGAGCAAAGTCAGTGCTATTATCAATTATTTCATTCTGAGCTTCTTCCTGAACATCAGGATTTTCAACTATTTCATCATTCTATGAAACATCTCCAATGTCTTGAGCAACTTGCTCACTTTCCCTAACAACTTCAGAATGTTCAACAGTCTCCTACTATTGATTTTCACCACCCTGGATGCCTTCTGCAACTTTTTGAGTCATGTCAACCTATTTGCTTCTTTTCTGTTGACCTCCTACCAGGGATTTCAATTTTCTTTTCTTAGTGCCAAGAGGCACTTCATCTGATTCAGTATCGGAGGGAGAGGGGGAACAAATTTTAGAGCCTCAAAAGATATAGCTCTACATTTTGATAGATCTGCCGAGCACTAGATGCTTTCCTCTTTTCTCTGCTGGTAAGGGTTCAATAATTCCTTGCCCATATTTTCCTAGTCCCCTGCCATCATAACCCATATTCACCATCATTTGAGGTGCTTTTACATACTTTTTCCTTTGTTCCTCTATGAAGATAGTTTCAGTGGACTTCTTTTTTGAGGACCTAAGCCTTGTCTGTGCATGAGATTCTTGTTGCTCAACTACAACTTTCTTGCCTTTACTCTGGTCCACTTTCTATTTTTTAGCAGCTTTAGGGCTTGTCCCTTTGCTACCACCAATGCTTGGAGGTACTTTTTTGGTGAAATTCCCTCACCAGGTAGCTTGATAATAATCATAATGAACTAAAAATTCAAGATCATTGTTGATAGGCTACCTTGAATCAATCATATTAGTTTGGACTCTCATCATCCACCATTCATGAATTTTCCCCACTATCCATTCTGCCCCTTTTTCTGCATCCTATTGATAATTTTATCATCCAGAACATGTTTAGGATTATTCTTAGGGTTATATTCAACCACATGCTCATAAAAATCATGCCATGGGGGTAGTGGTTGCATTCTTTCTACATGCCATTCTAATGCCTCATCCTCAACATTATTTCTACAACTTTCAATGTCTTGTCTAGGGAACATGTGGTAATTTTTTACAGGGGTTTTGTTTAGAATAGCTTGCCTTTCTAAAAATCTATTGATGGGGTCATACCTCCATCATTGTGGCATTTCTATCAACCCTAACTCACTTAGAACTTGAGCAATTTGTTCATGTTGCCCTTTCTTTGAAACAATAATACCTTCAAACTGGAATGGCATTGTACAAGTACCAATTTTACCTATACCTGTACCATATTTGAAATTTATTTGCTCAGTTTGTCTCACATATTCTAAAGAAAATAATCTATCAATGACATAATGTGGAAGCAAAAAAGGCTTTCCAGTATACCCATATAATCTAATAACAACCCCTTGAGTGAGGATGAACCAGTCACCCTCCTCTGCATGTTTATTTTGTAAAACTTTTACAGCTTTTGGGTTTAACCTACTTATTTCTCCATACATAATTTTGAGGGTTGGCCCCAAAAATTCTCTATTAAAATCATAATATGATTATATCTTATACAAAATATTAGTCCATTCATATACAGGTAAAGTCCTCCCTTTCTCATCTTTATCATTTACAGAAATGAAAGCTAACTCTTGAGCCATAAAATAGAAGAAAACCCATACTAAATATGAAGAGAACTTGAAAGAGGAGTGAGAACCTCTTTTTATCGAAGACAAACCTTCATGTACCTGATGAAAAATATATCCTAGCCAGTCAAAAAACATGGGCCTGACACTTTTATCCATAACTGAAGAATCATAATTTTTAGGGTTTGATAGGCAATTGACCAGTGCAATCTGCCACCCATAAACTCTTTCATCTATCTTCAGGCCTACCACCATAGCTAAAATAGAAAATAGTTCTAGATTTTTGAAATCTGTCAGAGGAATGGGGGTTTCAGGCATAGTCCCTCCAGGAGGTGGTTTCTTCAATTGCATTGCTAGAAAATTTCTTATCTTCTCAGAGGGAATAAAATATTTTGCCTGGTCTATAGAGTCAAAAGATTTTGGCTCAAGAGTAGGTACATGGCCGATGGCAAAAGCATTAATGAAAGCATTAGAGTAAAAAGGGTTCTACCCTGGGAGTTCCCAATAGTCTTTTCTTTGATGTCATAGAAACTAGCAATAGCTTTAATTAATTTGGGATAGGGATGAACAGGAATATACACATACCAGTAAAGTAGAGAGTTGAATGTGAAAGTAGGAGAGAAGATGTAGTGATGCCTGTAGACATTCTCTCTTCAATATCTCTTCAAATTTTCTCTAGAGGTTTCCATGTTATAATAGTATCACCAATTCTGGCATCCCTATCGATAAATTTCTCGCCTACTTCATCTTCACATCTTGCCACCATGGAAACAGAAGATGATGCTGCCATTGCTACCTTTTGAGTATTCTTCTTTGGGAGCCATATGAAAATACTTACAGAGCTTGTTTGTATTGGGTTCGAACTCGAGAATAAAGATAGCAAGTAAATTATAGTAGAGAAATTCATTCAAAAATGAATTAGGGTTTCTTTACATCGATTTGAAATATTATGCATGAGTCGTATTAACTATGGTTGGTGCATCCATATTTCTCGAATCTTCTTGCACATCATTTTTGACACTTTCTCGCATGCTAAATTTTTCGACCAATCACTGACAGTCGCATTAACTAAGAATTTGTGCTCTTCAAGGCATCGATCATCCATGAAAGGAGTGCCTTCCCACCAACCATCGAAAGGCTACATGGCAGATTTTGAATTTGAACCATTATATATCGACAAAATGGTACTTTTATTTCTTTTCCTCCTCTTTTTTATATTTTTGTCTTTTTTCTAGTTGACCTTGGAGGGTCATGAAATGATGACAAAAACTATTACAAGCTAGAAAACTTTAAAATATTTACAAACTACTATATATTATACATAATGTACATGAAATTCTCTTTGTTTTACTTGAAGTAGAGCTTTAAGTGAAAAGCATTCACTATTATGGGTAGAATTACACCCTACTGATCTTGTAGTTGAAATGAATTAAATTGCTTTTCAACAATTATCTCAAAGGGACCCTCCCAAAAGGCATCAAATTTTTTGTGTTGCCTCAGCTTGGCCTTTCTCACATTCCATTTCAAAACCAAGTCTCCAACCTTAAATTTTTTGAAGGTAGTCTTTTTATTGAACCACCCTTCTGTGTCGATCACGTGTTTTTGGTGGTGATTATAGGCCTGCTCTCTCTATTCTTCTAGTTGTAAAAGTTGCATCAACCTGGCATCCATCGGTTGACCTCCTTCAACATCCATATGATTGAGTAACTTTAAAGTTAGTATCTCCATGTGTATAGGTAGAATAGCCTCTTTGTCATAGACCAAGGAATAGGGTGATGTATCAATAGATTTCTTAATTGAAATCCTATCAACCCATAGTGCTTGGTTCATCAAGGAGTGCCAACTCCTCTTGTTATATTTTAAAGTTCTTTTCAAGATTCTGAGAAGGTTTTTATTTGTAGACTCAGCTAGACCATTCCCTTATGGATAGTAGTTGGAGGAAGTCTTCAAATATATACCATATCTACTAGCAAACTCAATCATTTTAGCACCAATGAAAGTTGATCCATTATCTATAACCAGTGAATCTGGTATACCAAACCTTGTAATCAAGCTTTCCACAAACTCAATCATGACTTCTTGATCAACCTTCTTAGTGGGAATTGCTTCAACCCACTTAGTAAAATAATCTATGGTAGTAAGTATATACTTGTGGCCAGCTGATGAATTAGGCTCTATTATCCCAATAAAATCTAACCCCCACTATTGGAAAGGTTCTTCAACTTGGATAGATTTTAGAGGCATAGGGGCATTTCTGTTCCTCCCTACATATCTCTGGCATTGCTCACAACTCTTGGTTATTTTGTAAGTATCAAAAAAATAGAAGGCCAATAACAACCTGCTCTGAGTATCTTCAAAGTAGTAGTTCTTCCTAAATAATGTCCCCTAGAGAGACCTCCATGAAACTCTTTCAACACCTTTTATTTTTTATCATCCCTTATGCATTTCAATAGTACACCATCTATATTTTTCTATATAACCCTTATGATAAAAGGGTGTATCTCAATGCTTGGGTCCTATACCTTCTTCTTTGTGAAGCATTCATATTATCAAGACATCTTCCAATCTAAAAGTACTCCACAAGAGCATCAATCCAGTCAGCTTTCTCCAGATTTTGATCTGATTCTACATTCAACATTATGCTTTGGTGAGCCACATGATCATTCAAAGCCTGCTTAGCCAACTCTTGGCATAGGGCTCTACCTCTTACTATTTTTGTTGGGTGTATCTCTACATCATATTCTTATATTTTTGTTACCCAACCAACTCTCTTTTCGCCAAGTTCTCCTTGTATTATAAAATTCCTGACATCAGGATGGATCACATAAACAATGATCCTACTCTATGATAGGAAGTGTTTGAATTTATTCAGAGACTTCATGACAACATATACTTATTTCTCAATAAATTTGTATCTTTCCTCATGATCATGCATGGTGGCACTTAGAAAAGCTATAGGTCTTTCTTCATTATCTAGCTCCCTTCTAGGTGAGAACCGTAACATAACTTTCTTGCTCCCCGACAACATATAAGATAAAATCTCGGGAGTAGTCAGGGTTAACAAGCATCGGTGCTTGAGTTATTTCCTCTAAAATATTTTTGAAAGCATTCTTCCTTGGATCTATCCATTTGAAAGGTGCATCCTTCTTTAGTAGTTCTATCATTGGTTTAACAATCTGTGCAAAATCTATGATAAATTTATGCACAAAATTTATTTATCCAAAGAAATATTGCAAGCCTCTCTTGTTTGCTGGTAAGGGAAGTTCTAAGAGTGCTTTCACTCTATCAGGATCTATGGCTAATCCAACTTTTGAGATGACATGACCAAGTAGAATACCTTCTTCTACAACGAATATGGATTTCTTTGGGTTCAAAGATATCCCAAATTCCTTATATTTTTCAAATACCCTCTCGAGGTGTTTTATATGATCTTCTTTATGATGAGAAAAAATTGTCATATCATCTAAATAGATGACTATGATCTTATTAGAAAGTTCACCGAAGGCTACATCCATTACCCTTTGGAAGGTTGCTCCTACATTAGACAACCCGAAAGGCATCCTTTGATAGGTGAATGTTCCCCACTTGGTGGTAAAGGTAGTTTTATATTGATCTTCATCTCTAACCCATACCTGATTATACCCAGAGAAACCATCCAACAAGGAAAATATCTCTGCTCCTACAACTATGTGTAAAATTTGGTCTATCTATGAAAGTGGGTAATGATCCTTGAGTGAAGCCTTGTTCAAGTTCCTGAAATCGATGCACAGTCTAATGTCCCCATTTTTATTCCTAACTAGGACTAGATTAGCTACCTAGGTAGAATGTTTAATAGGATACACTATCTTAGCTTGAAGGAGTTTTAACAATTCTTGCTTCATCAAGGCCTCTATCTTTGGATTCACAGGCCTTTGCTTTTGCCTGAAAGGTTTAGCACCTTCCTCTAACTCAATGGTATGTTGTATAACCTCTTTCCTGTACACTTTAAGATCATTGTACACCCAAGCAATAATATCTAGAAATTTCTTGCACAATTCCCTGATTTGGTTTAACTCTTCTACTGTACAATTAACTCCAACCTTAATCATTTTTCTTGGTTCTAGCTGGACTTCTTTATACCGATGTTTATCAACTTTTATTTTATGGCCTACTACTCTATCATTGTTATCAAAAAGACTCTCAAGGGTGATCAGTCCCTTGGGAATATGATTATTCTTCAATTGAATCAATCCTTCTTCTTCTTCATCTTGCAGCATTCTACCACTCGAGCAATTCATTTCATAGATTAAAAAATCTAATATTTGCTCATCATTTTCAAAAACTTACCAGAAAATATTTTTATCTAGCATAGAGGGTCTATATATGAGTCTAACCATCTTAGATTTCTGAATGACATTGTTGATGGGGCAAAATTTTGCTCCTACAGATGCCAACAAATCAGCATGGGTATTTTGTTCTCTAGGAATAGACTTCATATTTAGAGCCTCAAAGGCTTCTAAAAGGTCCCACACCTTATTTTTGTATACCTTTAAGTAATGTTGTTTACTTGTACATTTTTTCATGACTTGATTCATGATAAGTTTTGAATCTCCATAAATTTATAACTGCTTAACTCCCAATTTTTCAGCCTTTCTCAAGCCTAAACAAAGTGCTTCATACTCTACTACATTATTAGTGCAACTCCACATCAACCTATAAGAGAAAATTCTTTCTTTTCCTATGGGAGAAATTAAGACTATTCCAGCACCAACTCCATTCTTGCATCTAGCTCCATCAAAGAAAAGCTTCCAAAGCTGACTGGTAGACTCATCTTCTTTGGGAGCAGGTGCCAATTATTTTTTTGCTTTACAATGGAATAACTTCCCATCTCAGTTTCTATCATGGCATTGAAATCCTTCAGAGAGAACTGGTCTTCTATTTGAAGCTCTTCTAAGGTCTCTTCCATTAGATCTAGATCCTCCATTTCTTCGGTCATCATACTTATAGTGTCGACCTCCTCTATATTTTCTATGTGAAAAGTAGATGGTTTTTCATTAAATATATTGATCCTCCTACCCTTAAAAGGTATTTCCAAATGTGAGTAGTCTAGAGATAGATATCCTCCTATCTTGGTTATGAACTCTCTAGATAAACACATGTCGAAGTATGGTGCTAAATCCACAACTACCACTTCTTGTATGACCACCATTTGAGGCATCCTATGAAGCTTTATAGGGATGTCTTTAATTACTCCTACAATTTTTATAGGAGTGCCATCCAACTATAGAACTCCTAGGTTGCTTCTAGTGTACTCCATTCCCATAATATCACACACTACTTTTGGTATCACTGTAGTAGCAACACCTGAGTCTATCATGCAGTTGTGTATGACCCACCCTTCCATTTGAAGAGATAAGTAAAATGGAGGTGGTCTATTTTTTCTAGTGGTAGATGTTAGATTTATCTAGACTATATTTGAGTAGGATGGGTTCCTACCTTTATTTTTCATCGACCTTAAATATTCTTGCAAGAGATCAATTTGACCAAGAAACTGTAGGGCATCGTACATGCTTGCTTTTGAGGGGGTCTTCTTCATTTCTTCTACTATGTTAAAAGAAGATGGTTCAACATTCCTCTCTCTTTCCTTAGAAAAGGTGTCATATCTATTTATGTATCCCTGAGTTGCTTTTGTTCTCTATATTTTAGTCAGAGAAGGAAATCTTAACCTCTCCTTAGCTTGTTCTTGAGTCTCGACTTCCTTTTGTGGGATAAATTCTTTATGTACTTCTACTCTAGAGCTCTGGGTAGGAACTTGAGACTTCCTTTCAAAGGAGGTATCTCTTTTAGGTAGTACTTTAGGGGCTGGGGGAAAACTTAGAGGTTGGAGCTCCTGAGGATCTACTTGCAGAGGTTTTTTACCTGATCTGGTTAGGACTGCAACTTGTTCAACCGAAGGCATCATGAAATTGTGGTTCATTTCTCTAATCATGCTTACATGTCCTTTCATATTTTTCTCCACCTTTTCAATAGCTACATTTTGTACATAGTGTTGATGGATCATACATGAACTTTCCCCATGTGGGTCATTACATGTAGTGCACCAGTAATCAAAATTTATGGGAGGAGCTATAGATTCTTCATCATCATTCGCATAAATGACATTTGACCTTTCTTGACCTCTATTGCTTGATGAAGTTGTGTCCCTTGTTACCTAGGGAAACCTTCTCGATTGAAAACTTCTTTCGGCCTCCCTTATTTTCATTGATGTCATCTCATTTGTCAAAATTTTTTATCATTGATTGCATGTCTAGTAAGATGAAAAGCTGATTTTCTTGGGCTGGCTAAATAGGTGGTGCAGGTAATGTGAGAACAACAAGAATAGGAGGTAATACCAAGAAATTATGAGGTATTTGTATTATAGGAATGGATGGTTGCCCATTCCATTTTGGAAGGTCTATACTTGGAAGATGGGAAGAACTTGAAGAACTAGCACCGAGAGCTTGGGGAATATCTAGAAAAATTGGCATTACTACTTTTGGTGGATACCTTCCAGTGGCAATGAGATCTTTCTCTACTTTAGATGCTTCTTGGAAAATAGTAGGGAAGGTGAATACTCGAGATTACCATATAATCATACTGATATCAGAATCAAAAGCTCTCAAATAATAATACACAGCTTGTTCGTTGGTTGGTTTCAATCCATCGAGCACCCTTTCCCAAGTGCGACTGAATCGGATGTTAAAATCAACAATTTCCTCTTGAGGATGTTTTCAGATGATGTTGAACTAGCTGAGTAGGGAGAAAGGATCTGCATGTTGATTAAATTCATCTACCAACTTGCCAGCAAGTTCAGCCCAACTTGTGATGGATTGAATAGGAAGTGCTCTGTACCAATAGAGCATTTTTCCTTTCAAGGAAATGACCAACAACCTGATCATTACATCTTCTTGAGTAATGTTGTATATAGCTACCAAAGAGGCAACATCCAAGCAATGTTCATAAGCCATTTTACCTATTCTATCATATGAAGGCAATGCCTTCAAAGCCATAGTAGGAATCAGATTTTGAGCCACTAGGTTCAATGGACCAGTGTGGTTCCATGTAAGATAAGTTGGTTGAGGAGGCCATTGTAGCTACTATGCTTGCTTGTACTATAGAACTATTGATAGTTATACTTGAAGATATATTGATAATGGGGTTGGGTAAAATAGTAGGTACAAGGGTGGTGATACTGGTAGTAGGTGGGTTTGATCTAGAAGATAAAATTGGATGAACCCTAAGGCTACCAAGGTGTAACTCGAAGAACTCAATGGGCTCTTCGGAGTTTCTTGCTTTAGATCTAGTTATCATATATGTAAATGATTGCAAATTTTAACTAGAAAAATAGATAAGGTATCTCTTAGGTCTATACCTTCGGATGGAGTCGCCAGGTGATTGATTTAGATCTTGAATAGATCAAAGACAAACATCGAACCTTATAAAATACTATGGGATTTAGGGTCCCATCGAGCATGCCAAAAACTGTTGGTGCAAAATCAGCCTATGGTTATGATTTGCACCCATGACCTTGCCAACATTGAGTAGATGGACTTGGTATTGAAGGGTTCCATCTAATATCTAGAGAAGGTTAGTTCCTTGGTGGTTTTTGTGAGAAAAGGGAGAGAAGGGTTTACTAAAAGAAATGGAAATATAGTCATAGCTAGAGATTTTCTCTTGGTGCAGTTTAAACAACAACAAATATGAATACATATAACTTCAAAATCTAAGCATTTGATATTTCTTCATATAGAAATCATAGTTCTTTAATGTGATTTAGATATTAATCTAACACATACATATATCAAATCTTAAGCTCCAACAATACTATTTATATCGTGCATGAGTCCAGATAATAGAACAAATACAACGTATAACTTAGTAATGTAAATAGAAGCATCAAATGTTAATACATACACTTGCACATAGTGAACCAGAAGCCAATAGAAGTCTATCTTATTGCTTGAATCTAGAGTACATACATCCAGTCTTGTAAACATCTAAGAGTCGACCCTTATTTAGGGTATACTCCCTACTATATATACTCTAAAACAAGCATGCTTTGACAACTACCAAATCCTGACACAAAATCAATTACAATAAAAGTGCTACCAAATGCACCAACATATTTTACATGGCTTCTCATTGGTTCAGTCAGGTAATCAAATCACCAATGGTAGAAGTTTAAGATTTGATGCTCAATCATGATCTACCATCAGTTGTCGACATGTTCCTTTGAAGGTAGATTCTATTTATATCTTTGTTTCATGTAACTCAGTTATGTCATGAAATCATGACATTCTAAAGTCTTGATCTCCTCTTCTGCTTTGAGCTCACAAAATTTCAACATGTCATGAAATCATGACATCTTATCCATCTTGGTCCTTTTCTCACCTTGGGCTCATGAAACGTTGACATGTCATAAAATCATGACATTTCACCTGCATTGGTCTTTTTCTTGCTTTGAGCTCATAAAACATTGACATGTCATGAAATCATGATATTTCACCTGCCTTAGTCTTTTCCTCGCCATGAGCTCATGAAACATCGACATGTCATGAAATCGCGACATGTTGCATGCCTTAGTTTTTTTTGCTTCTTCACTTCACAAAAATGGGAAATTGGTGTTCGAACCTTCAAAACCTCTACTATCTTCAGGGTAGTCTTTTTAGACTAATAGGTCACAAAGGAAGAATTGAAAGTTGTCCTAACTTTAAAAAAAGGATAAAAGTTCAGGGCGTGATGGATGGCCTGTCGAGTTTTTCCTAGTTTTCTATGATCCGGTTGAGGAGGATCATCTCATAGTAATGGAGAAATTTAGGTTGAGTGATTAGGTTTTGGGAGATTTTAACTCCACTTTTTTAGCTTTGATTCCAAAAAAGGAGAATCTTGAAACATTTGATGAATTTAGACCTATTTTGTTGTGTAACTATATCTATAAAATCATTGCAAAGATTCTAGCTATTAGATTGAAGAATATTTTATCTAAAGTTATTTCCCAAGAGCAGTTTGGGTTTTTAGCAGGTAGATGTATTTTTGAAGCCATAGCAGCTGCACAAAAGGGCCTTCACTCTATTAAAACCAAAAATCTTTTTGCAATGGTCCTAAAACTAGATCTATCTAAAATTTATGATAGAACTAGTTGGTTGTATCTCATATTGATGCTCTTACATGTAGGTTTTAGCTATCTGGTAGTAAAGTGGATTATGGGATGTATTTAATCTATATTTTTTGGTATTCTTATCAAAGGATCAACTTTCAAATTCTTTAGACCCTTGAGAGGACTGAGACAAGGATGTCCTTTATCTCTTTTACTTTTTTATTGGTTGTTGAAGGATTGAGTAGAGTTGTTTGGATGCAAAGAGGGTAGGATCCTTGTTCGGGATCAAAGTGGGGGTCCTTTATTTATCTCATTTATTATTTGTTGATGATGTATTTTTGTTCACAAATGGAAGTTTAAGGGAAGCTAGAAAGTTGAAGGAAATATTGGACACTTACAGTATTGCTACCGACATGGATATAAATTTTCAAAAATCCTCTATTTGCTTTAATGGTTTAGAGTAGAAGACTAAACAGGATCTAATTAATCTCTTAGATTTCCAGGAAGGATTTAAGTATCTGGGGTTTGTATTGAAGTCAAATTATTATAGGAAGAAGTGGCCATTGGAGGAGATTTGAATAAAGTTTGTGATGAAAGATTGCAAGCAGGAGAAGCTCCTAAAAAAAAGAATTTGGGACAATTATCGTCATCCGACAACAAGCCCAAAAGGAAGAAGGATTTGGCAAGAAGTTTGCCAAATTTTGAGAAGGTTTTTTAAGACCTCAATACATTTAGATTCTTGAGGAAGAGGACATTGAACAAGATCATATTTGAAGTCAAAATTTGATAAGAAGATTGAAGGAAGAAAGATTGAAGGGCTACAATTTTGATAAGTTTGAGGATAGCACGAAAGTTTTCAAAGGTTGATTTGCAAAGGAGGATGTTGTTGATTTTTGAGGTAGAAGTTGAAAGGTAACAGGACAACGAATTGAATAAAGTATAGAGCTACAATTTTGAAAAGTTTAGGATAGTTTTGAGAGAATATTTGGGCAGCATTAGAAGGAGAAAAGTGAGCTACATTTTGAAGGAGTTTAGGGACAATTTTGGAAGAGCTTTGGGCAGCAAAGCATAGGAAGATTTGGTAGAATTTGAAGGAGGATAATTGCTGCAAATTTGGATAGAAAGAGGGGCAACATTTGTAGCTACAAATTTTAGAATTTGAAAGCATACATTTGAATGAAAAATAAGGAGAAAAGTTGACAACAAGAGAGTTTATTTTTGGGCAGCAATTAGAGCTGCAAAATTGATGATTCTAGAGCAGTAAAGAAGAAGGGACAAAACTCAAAATTCATAAATACGAGACATCAAATCACCAAGAAGACTAGCCACAAAGAAGACCATAAGAGGTGTGTAATATTGGTGCTATAAAAGTGTTCTTATACAAGTATTAAAAGTAGTTGTTTCAAGTATTTAAAAGCACCATGTTAAAGTTGTTAAAATTCAGCAAAAAGAAGTCTGAGATAAGTGTCTCCAAGCCAAGAAAGGAGACATCGTTATTATTATTGAATCTGCAAAATATAATAGCAAGGATTGGAGCTAAAAGTGCTTGACAAGGAGTGATAAGAAAAAATAATATATGTTGTTTTTTAATCAAAATAAGTGCAGACTAGTTATAATCTCTGTTGAATAAAATAAAGATTGTATAGTGCTCAAAGTTAAGGTAAATTTAAGATGTCAAAAGACACCAAGAGGAGCACCAAATTGTTGAAAATAATGGTGAAGAAAATTCACCAAAAAGGGTGGTAGATCCACCAAGCAAACATGGAGGCAACACCATATTGAAAGGAGAGCCACCATGAAGAGCCATTTGTAGAGCATCATTTTAAAGACCCACCATTGAAAGGTGGAGCCACCAAGCCTAGGAGGAGGAGGACTGAAGTGCCTAAGCGGAGAATAGCCAACATTGGAGAAGAGGAAGTGTTGTTTGTAAGCTCAAAAATGTAATAAAAGAAGAAAGTATTTGGATATTGAAAAGCTATAAGGATAAACCAAACATCTAGGATTTTGCAACTTCCAAGAAGAAAAGCGAAGAATTGGCATCCATAACATTGCATTGTTTTTTTGAGGACGTTACATAGGTGGCCAAGCGTTCGAAGAAGAGAAAGAATGCATTCAAGGAGAACCGGTACGTTACCTGAAGCATGAAGCATTGAAAATTATCATTTGCAAGGTTGGTTAACATTATAAAATTATTCATGCTACTTGTTCCAAGGAAGGAGGAGTATAAGTCATTTGAAGTAAGGGAAATGTTTTAGAATACGTTGGAAAGAGCAAGGAAGAGTTTTGGTGCCATTTATCACTTGGTATTCAATAAGCCAAGGGAAGATATAATGTCTTGAAGCACCCATTTATTGCATGAGATAAAAATACACTTGCACAACCACATTTACTATAGTAAGGAGGATTTACATTAAAGTTTCAAACACCTTGAATAGCTTGGAGAATAGTTGACTAGTCAAGGAGGAGAGAGCACCCATTTTCCAAATCAAGTCAAAATACGGTAGCAAAGAAGGAGCGCCTCAAGTTTTGGAGGTAATACGTTTCATTTAAAATTAATTATATGCTAAGATAGGAATTATAAGGTTAGAAGAGATTATTATTGTCTAAGGTTAAGTTGAAATTATTTTTGGAGAGATAAGACCTTGAAGTATTATTTAAAACCTTAGAAACTTGATTATTACAATTTGAAAGCTTTTATGAAGATTTGAAGATTGATTTGAATATTGAAGTAATTATTTTTGAAGTTTTTTAATTAAATCATTTGAATTTACAAAACAATTTGAAACATTTACAATTTAATAAGTTTGGATAAATAAAATATCCTACATCAAATTAGGAATACAAAACTTTCAAATATCCTTTTATAGAATTTCTAAATTTCTAAATTTGGAGTTATAAGGAATTCAACATCAACATAGATTTATGAAATTTGGAATTGGAGAATTATATTCTTGAAATTTGGGAGATAAAAGGAATTTAACATAGACCTTTTAATAAAGGAAAATTGCATCGATAATTTAGTCTCTAATTCAAAATTAAAAGAGACATAAGTTTGAAGACTTGAAATATTGAAATTGCATTCAAACTATTGATTGACAAGAAGAAAATAAAGTAGTTATTTTGAAGAATAGAAGTTGAAAAATTATATTATCATTCAATCACTAGGGAGATACAAGGTATTCTACAAAACATAAAATTGAAGGATTATATTGAAACTAGGGAGATAAAAGGTTGTCAACATAAAGTCAAAAATTGAAAATTATCCTTAGTCTATCATTTGAAACTAAGGAGAAATAAGGAATAAATAATTTGAGATTGCATCAAATAATTGTTTGATAAACTAAACTAGGGAGTCATAAGGTAGTCAACCTCAACAATTTTGAAATATACCAGATTATATCAAAACTATTTTCAATATCTAATACTAAGGAGCAAAAAGGATATACACTTCAAAGAGTTCATTGAATAATGAAATGGAAAATGAAATTAGAAAAAGAAGAGTAAAAATTATAAAATATGGAATCAAAAATTTGATTGAAAAGTCTAAAGGGAATTAGACTTAGTTTCAAGTTTCATCTATAAGGAAGCATTAGAAGAAAATTTTGAAACATTAGAATACTATCTGCATGTGATAATGTTTGAAGCAATTGACAATGATAAAGATAGTATTATGATTCCTTTAAACATTGCTAGTATAATATACATGACATTGCTTACACTTAAATATCACAAAGAGAAGAACTTGAAACAAAAGAAGTTGATTGAATCCCTTCAGAAGAAAATAAAAGTGGATGAGTCATTTTTAGAAAAACTATTTTATTCTTCATGTAATAGTGATGCTTAAGGAGGTCTAGGCATCATTGATCGTCTTACCCAGAGCAAAAGTTTGGCTGCAAAATGGGTTGCTAGAGCCATTATTGGTGATGAAAATTGGAAACACCTATTTCGTTACAAAATCTCTTTAGCTACTCACAACGATAAATGGAAAGAAACCCCTTGGGAATAAGGTCCTTAATGCACCTTATTTTGCAGTTAAAGGTTCTATTCCAGTTACCCAAAACTGGAAGCTTGGCAATCAATTTCTCATTTATTGGATTGGAAGTCTGACTTCTTGAGACATGGTCTGAGCATCGATCTAAAAAGTCTTTGGTGGAATAAACTTATACTCCATAATGATAAACCTTTAGCTTTATGCAATACTATTCATGGGCTAGATTTTTTGAAGAAAGGAATTAATAGAATTAGAGATATCCTGAGATCTGCGTAGCTGCTCAACTCTTACCTGGAACCAGATCTGCAATAATTGCTCCCTTCCATCTAGGTTCAAAGAGTCTTATGGTTTAGTTGTGGCTTTCATCCCTTGTGAGGTTCTTATGAAGTTGGGAACAACTGCCCATAATATTTGAAATGACGGGAGATGGCTTAATGGTCATAGAATCTCTTCCATTACCTCTAGTTGGTTATAAAAAATTCTTTTGTGTCCCTCTTCTTTAGACTCTAAGCTCAATGTCAAGTGGCAAGTGAATTTTACCAATGCCCAATGGCAGTTTCTTGCTACTCAAATTTGGAAAGCTCATGTTGAATCAAAAACTCAACTTCTTGGTTGGCGGATTTTGTATCAAAAACATCCAACAACTGAAAGTTTGGCTGTGATTTTACACATTCCCCCTCAATGTAATTTTTGCAATGCTTTAGAAACTCTTGTTCACTTGTTTTGGTTTTGTGGCATGGCTAAACAGTTTTGGGATGTCTTCTACTCTTTTCTTTTTCCCTCTTTCACTAGATCTTGGAAGTTTTCTCTGCTTGTTTTTTCTCAATTGGATTAATATCCCAAACTTTGGGATGTTTGTAGACTCATCCTTCTCAAACACATTTGGAAGTGTAGATGCAAAAAAGTGTTTATTGAATCTGCTCCTCCATGGGATATAGTTTTAGCATATTTGACCTTTGATCTTTTGTTACATGTGGGACACATTCATTCCCAAGTCTATGGACCTTCCAACACACCTCGAGATGTTATTGACAGACTTAATCAACTTTCTCATATGATTCAAGATCTTTAGAAGGTCCAACAGGAAACTAAGAAGGCAGTTAACAATGATAAGCAGGTTCAGATTTTGATTACTTCTTTTTCTTCTTTAAAGATTTCAGAATATATCATAGAAAACATGCCCATAATTTCTTCATATAATAGTCTCTCCCATAGATGAATGTTGATATCTGGTGTATTGCAACTAGATACAACTATAGTCTTTTTATTGATATTAGCTCCTATTCTTATGTATATTCAGTTATGGATGCTTTACTCCTAATCCACCTCATTTTGTTTTTTTAGTTGGAGGACAACGCAAACACCAAAATATTTTGTAGTATTCCAATTTATGAAATAACATAATCTAGCTTTTTCTTAAAAAAAAAAAAACTAAATTTGATAGCCCAATAAAAATTATTCATTGAAAAGATATTGTTCATGTGGCCTTAAAAAAATATTCATTGAAAAAACATTGTTCATGTAGCCTTAAAAACATTTTCTATTTTTCCTAAATAAATATTAAATAATTAATATTAAAAAAATTAATATAAATAACAACGACAAAACACAACAAAACAACACAAAAATAAAATTAAGAATACATAAAAAAGAACTAGAAGGTGATCTTGGTGAAGTGGGGATGCAACGCAACGGTTCGGGATTCGGGCCTTGGCTCTTCTTCGGGAGGTCCAAGGTTCAAACCACGTCTTGGGAGAGTGTGTGAGAGGGTGAGTGTGTGATGGCTTTGTGTTAAATTCCCTATTGATAAGTATAACTCTCAACTTTAAGAAGGGTCATGGTTGGGAGGAGACTACTCAGCCTTGTACGTCCGTTATAACTCTCAACTTTAAGAAGGGTTATAACTCTCAACTTTAAGAAGGGTCATGGTTGGGAGGAGACTACTCAACCTTGTACGCAGGTTATAGGGGTTTCTCATAATAACCAAATAAAAAAAAAAAAACTTTTAAAAAAGGAAAAAAAAAAAAAAAGCTTTTAATAAAATAATAAGCAATATATATTCTAAGTAGGTTTTTAAAAAGTTTTTAATAAAATAATAAGTAAGATATATATATTTAAAGTATGATTTTAATTTTTTTTTTTTTTATATTAATTTAGTCCTATCAAGTTTATTTAATATTTTTGAGATTTGAATCTTATTATAAATTATTATTATTATTATTTTATTTTTTATTTTTGAAGCTAAAGGTGTTTATTTAATCTTTTGAGATTTGAATCTTATTATAATTTTTTTTTAAAAGCAAAAAAATTCCTTGCAAGGTCACCATTATCAATTGGATTTTGGATACCTAATTCAACTTTTTGATAGGATGGAAATTGACCTGCCTTGAAGGATTGCCCTTAGAAGACCTCCCTTAAAAGATTGCCCTCTCCTCTTTAACTCTCACCTGCAAGTATCTTAGTATAAACTTAGTCATTTAGAGCCATTAACAATAACAAAGCATTAATTAAAACTTTGATCTTTAGAAAAGTCGATTCCCTTCAACTGAGGAAAACAGTAAATATTTTAAGGATAATTGTACTTTCTCCACCATTGGTCTCATGAAAGCACTCAATAAAGCGTAACGGCCGCCCACTGTAACCTAATGTTTAAAATTCGAATGTCTGCACCTCTTCGCTACAGTATAAAAAAACTGTTACAAACATTATAAGAATAGTTGAAGAGTTCGATCGATCCTCCATTAAAGAGGGAACTGAGGGTTTTATTGAAGTGGCGCGGGAAATTAGTTTGTATGAGAAAGGGCAGAGAGCAGAAAACTATGTCCCCTCCTTGAAAGTCAGGGTAAGCCCTTCGATCGATCCTCCATAAAAGAGGGAACTGAGGGTTTTATTGAAGAGGCGCGGGAAATTAGTTCGTATGAGAAAGGGCAGAGAGCAGAAAACGATGTCCCCTCCTCGAAAGTCAAGGTAAGCCCTTCGATCGATCCTCCATAAAAGAGGGAACTGAGGGTTTTATTGAAGAGGCGCGGGAAATTAGTTCGTATGAGAAAGGGCAGAGAGCAGAAAACGATGTCCCCTCCTCGAAAGTCAAGGTAAGCCCTTCGATCGATCCTCCATAAAAGAGGGAACTGAGGGTTTTATTGAAGAGGCGCGGGAAATTAGTTCGTATGAGAAAGGGCAGAGAGCAGAAAACGATGTCCCCTCCTCGAAAATCAAGGTAAGCCCTTCGATCGATCCTCCATAAAAGAGGGAACTGAGGGTTTTATTGAAGAGGCGCGGGAAATTAGTTCGTATGAGAAAGGGCAGAGAGCAGAAAACGATGTCCCCTCCTCGAAAGTCAAGGTAAGCCCTTCGATCGATCCTCCATAAAAGAGGGAACTGAGGGTTTTATTGAAGAGGCGCGGGAAATTAGTTCGTATGAGAAAGGTCAGAGACCAGAAAACGATTTCCCTCGTTGAAAGTCAAGGTAAGCCCTTCCGAAGCCATGAATTGGCCAATCCCTCCACCACGTGGAATGCTGAATCTTACAGTTAATCCCAACCTAAATTTTAATTCGAATCCGAATTTCAGTTACTCGCAGGGACCTTTTAGTACCCAATTTCCCCAAATTCAATTCCCCTCAAACCATAGCCCTAACTTGCAGGGTTCTGTGAATACCCAATTCTCGCGAGTTCCTTCAAACCCTAACCCTAATGCCAGTGAGCCTTTCGCGCCTTCTCACCCCAATCCCTTCTTTAACAACAACAACTACAACAATGCAATTCCTTTTAACCCTGCAGTGCCTTCCGGATTTTCCACTAGGAACGATTCGTTCACTTTCGCACCACAAAATAATGTACAAACCCTAGATCTGGAAGAGACAATTAGGTTTTTCAAGCAGTTAATATCACATGCCGAAACAACAGCTAAGCAGATATCCGATCTGGTAAAGTTGAATCCCTCTGACTGTAGCAAGGATCTTTCAGTATGCCCCTTTGATTCTTGCCACCGAATGCCACCAGAGCATGTTTTTCGGCATTCTCTATCTTGCCCTTCATCTCCCGGAGTGCTGGATTTGAACATTCTGTCTACAGTAAGGTATCCCCATACCTTGAAATCTAACAAAGATTTAAGTGCCCAAAGCCAAATCCACTTGTTTAAACCGTTGCCGGGCTCTGGGTCGGATCTCTGTATTTCTATCGAAGAAGAGGAGGGGGTTGTGGACAGTGACCTTTTCTACAAAGATGCCCCTGGTGTAGTCAATAGTACTCAGCGGGAGATTAGGAAAACTTTTACTTTGCCTAGCATTTTGTCGAAGGAGTGTGTTGACTCTGGGAATGAAAATGCTTGGCCGTCAGCGGATTGTGATGTGATTCTCCTTCCTTCTGAATTTTGGGCCCTTAACTCTGAATTGGCAAAGTGGAATGATTTTCCTTCAAGGTATTCTTTTGTGGCTCTTGAGACTGCAATGGGATTAGGGAAGATTAAAGAGTCTGAAATTGTATATTGGATGATACTAAATTCTCCTGCTTATGGGATCATTATTGATTTGCCAATGGCTCGACACATTGTTCTTCTTTTAAAGCTTTGCCTGAAAGCTGTCGCACAGGAAGCATTTGGGATTTATAGGAGAGAAATCGGGAGAAATGATGTCGCGCATGAAAGTAATATGGACACAGATACATCAATCAAAACCTTGAATAAAGTGCAGATCCCACGAACAACTTATTTTGACTGCCAGGTCCTGCTTGAGAGTATGGTATGGCTGGCTTCTGAGATGTCTGCTCTATATGGTCAGGCATGTGGCAAAAAAGTAGTTGTTAGCATGCTTCGACATTCCTTTGTTTGTGGTGGTAAAGCACTCACATACCCTTTAAAGGATAAAGAACAGGCCATTGCCAAAATATCACGAGATTTAACAGAGGCCACAAGTGTAGTTGATGTTTCTGATGGGAAAGCAAATGCAAGTGCAGTTGAGGAGGAAACAAATAATGCCAGTGAAGAAAGGAATCTCTCTCGATCTAGTTGTGACAGGACCTCAGATGTTCGAAACAGACATACTTGTGAACGTGGGGATGGGCTTATTTTGAACAGCAGGGTGTTTGTGTCACAGGTTGCTGCAGCGGTTGCCGCCTTACAGGAGCGACTATTGTTGGAAGATAGAATTAGAGGACTGAGGCATTCAAGAAGGCTATCAAAATTTCAACTGTAAGCATTTCTCAATACCACTGCTTTTAGACAATTTTAGCTTTTATATTCCTTTTAACCATTTGTTACCAATTTTGCAAGAAACATCTTGTCTAGTTTCAAGCTTTCTACAATTCTTAATTGAGTCAAGCATAAATAATAAAGAAGAAGTGAAACTCAATGTGGTAGATGAATTTTGGGTTGATAGGATTACGCTTAAATAGAGAGAGAGACATTGCACAACCATGACATTGAGTATAGAAGAAACATCAACAAAATCTGTTTGGTCAAATAGTTTGTAATTTTAGAGCGTCATCATCTCACTTGGATGGCCAACATGCATTCAAGTATCATAGATATGCCACTTTGTGAGCTCGTTTTTTCTGAAAATCCTGGGTCGTAGAGAACTCAGGATTTTGTGATTAAGATGGTTTTGATGTGATTTCTCAGTAGTATATGTTCTTGTTGAATCACATTTGTGGATGTGGACAATGACTTACAATTATCAACGGGCCATAAAATTGCAATCATACTAGAGAATGATTCCTTATAATTTCCCAATGACCTTCCCCATGGAAGGTGCAACTCTACGTGCCATAAAATTGCAATCATGCTAGAGAATGATTCCTTACAATTTCCTAATGACCCTTGCCGTGGAAGGTTCAAGTGAGATGTAATCTTAATTCTATGTTATACCCAAGTATTTCCCATATTTGTCAAGTTTGATGTGGTCACAGAGATCACTGACATTGGAAGGTTCAAGTGAGATGTTTGTAATGTTAATTCTATGTTATACCCAAGTATTTCCCATATTTGTCAAGTTTGATGTGGTCACAGAGATCACTGACATTTTTCTAATTGAGAGTTAGATTATACATTTCTATTTTGAATCAGTCCAAGTCTTATATATTTGTCAGTGCTGATGTGATGCAGAAAACAAACATTTTTTAAATTGAAAGTTAGACTAGATTATAATTGGAATCAGTGAGAAGCAGTTTTGTATTTAGGAGTTTTTGTTTTCCATGCTGCTTTCTTTGAAAGATTATGGTGACTTTTGCAGATTATCTGAACATGACAATGCTGTAAAGAAGGCAGCAGAGGAGCGAGAAAGACGCGTCGATTATAAACCCATACTTGAGCATGATGGCCTTGTTTGGCAGCGTTCTTCTGGTCAGGTAGATCTTGATTTGTCTCTTTGTGATGTAAAAGATTGATTAATTCTCTTGAGTGCCTTTATGTATGCAGGCCATTTTACATTATAGATGTCATTTGTAAACACTTCTGACAGTGCATGAGTGGACTTTTAATTACAATCTAGAAATTTCATGGCATAAATGGTAGAGATCTATCTGTCACCTGCAATCATAGTCCATTATGGTAAAGTTTCCCCAGCTTAAAAATTAGCAGATTTGAGAAGAAATTGAACTTATAGAGGATGCCTCTGAAATTTTGCTCTATTATTTAGTGGAAAAAAATGATAATATAGTTCAAATTACCCATCTTGACTGGCTTTTTCAGTTGTGATTTTGTCTTGTGTGGCAAACACAAAAAAGCATTATGTTTCTTTGTCTGTTTGATTGTTTGCCTTGCAGGTTCGTGGTATGTTATGGTCAAATTTCCCCAGGTTAAAATTTGGCAGATTTAAGAACAAAATGAATATAATGAGGATACCTCAGAAAATTTGCTTCATATTTCAACTGGAAAAATTGAGTGGAGTTCAAAATGTCCAATTTTGACTGTTTTCTGTTTTCCATTGTGGCTTTGTCTTATGTGGCAAAGACAAAAAAGCATTATATTATTTTGGGCAGAGGGTTTTTGCACTGCAACATTTCTGATATTTTGCTTGTCTTTGTGAAATATTGATGTTCCACCTTGTACTAAAGTCATATCTATGCATCATCTGTTCCTTGATAATTGATGCATTTGTTTTTTCTTTGCAAGTTGATATTGTTTTTACATCTTTCAATTCAAACAGGCCTGCCTTTCTTAGGAGTCAAATGGGCTGTAGATGGGTGTTTCATAATTAGTACTAGTAGCACTCCATATTTCTTTGTATCATAGTCCTGTTGTGTATGACATTTTTTTGTTGTTGTTGTATGCTTGATGCTTCTGCGAGATTTTGAGACTATTTAATTTTTATTTATTTATTTCTTTTTAAATTTGGGCTAGGTGGCTTGTGCTAACTGAACATTCCCTGAATTAATCTTTTGGATGTGTAGGATTCCAGGAAGCATAAAACCAGGGAGGAATTATTAGCAGAAGAACGGGATTATAAGCGTCGGCGGATGTCTTATCGTGGAAAAAAGATCAAACGAACTCCAACTCGGGTAAGGGAACTTTTATTTGTGGCAGTTGTTGCAGAGTTCTAAGGCACCTCTAATCACAAAGTTAAATGGATTTCCACACATGCTTTCATAAGTTGGTATGCATTCTAATGCTTTTAAGCTGCTAAATTGGCTTATGTAGTTGGTTAAGAGAAGTGTTTCTTTTATTCTATTCTTATGAAGGTGCTGCATGACATAATTGAGGCCCACATGGAAGAAATTAAGGTAGCAGGAGGCATTGGTTGTTTTGTAAAGGGAGTATCTGAGACACCACAAATTGCAACAGAATCCATACCTTCAGATGGGGTGGTTGGGAGTAGGCAGGAATTTAGAAGCACTGATTCCTTTCTCTCTAACAAGGGTGAAGGATTATCTTTCAGAAGCAATCTACAAATGCAACTGGATGGTGTGTCTGTTTCATCCAAGAGACTGGATGTTGGTAAGATGGATCTGCAAACAACCAGATTTAGCAGGCCCAAAAGTCCTCATGTATCATCACGAAATTATTTTGATGATAACAGTAAACTAGATAAGCATGAGCATCATAAGAAAAGTGACTATGCTCAGGATGATGGCAATGGTGAACATTCTAGTACCAAATTGTTCCATGATGAAGATGCCTCTCGTTATTCTGGATATGTTTCAGAAAAAATGTTCATGAGGGGATATGAATCTAAACATGACACACATTACAAGAAGCTAGATATCCATCGGCATGAAGAAATAAATTCTGAGTCACATAATAAACATGAAAGCAGGCACAGAAGCAGATCAAGTGAACGTAAACACAAGAGCAGGCGCAGAAGCAGGTCATGTGAAAGTAAACACAAGAGCAGGCGCAGAAGCAGCTCACGTGAAAGTAAACACAAGAGCAGGCACAGAAGCAGCTCACAGGAAAGTAAACATGAAAGCAGGCACACAAGCCTTTCACGCGAAAGTAAACATGAAAGCAGGCACAGAAGCCGATCACATGAAAGAAAGGATGGGGTTTCTAATGACAGGTATGACACTGGTGGTTCATCTGAGAGGCATCGTTATGCTTCATATGACAATGCTCATAGAAGCAAAGAACACAGCCAGGAAAGCAGACATTATAGATGAAAGAGTATCAACAGACATGGTATGGACACTCATATTGAAGTGACAAGTGGCAGAAGCAAAGCAATCACCAATGATAACTGGTTACTGCAAGAACGAATTTCTCTCTTTTATGCTTGGTACGTTTTTTTTTTACTCTTGCATTCAAAAACAATATTAGTCATGTTCTGTTAATCTGTCATTGCTCATTTTCTGTAACCAACTTGTGCAGTCACAAGCTATCATTTTGATGCGTAAAGGTTTTGCCTACATCTGTATCCTTATATGTATCCTTAAATTCATGTGTATATGACACTCTTTATTTTAAAATATTTTCACATTAGTCAAATTGAAGATATTCATTTTATCTTGATGCATGTGTTTGCTTTGAGGTCTTTATTATTATCTGGATTGGGAAATGTTATAAGTTTACTGGCTAATCATTTGTCTCATTTGCCAATCACTCTGCCCATTGCTCTAAATCCTTTGATAACTTCCAACTGGATTGTTTTTCTGTACATTTTAGTCCTGATTTTGAAGACTTTGTTTACATTTTCAGTTTATAGCTTGTGCTTATTGTTGAGAGTTATAGCCATAATATAATTGACTAGCATGACCTGATATTCTTGCCATACTGAAGTACCTGGATCTAATGTTTTTTTACATTCCACAAACAGAATAGACTGGTTCTGATCTAATTATCTACAGGTAGTTAGGATTAGATATATTGGTGTGTATGCAGGTTCATTTTTAGCACAGGGTTTATAGCAAGTATGGGGACATTGAGGGAAGAAGTTTAGAAATTCATATCTTTTCCTTTTGAAATATCTCTTATACATGCTTCAGGGCTTTTGTATGTCAAACAGATCTTCGAGGACGTTTGATAGTTTGTCACAAGGAAGTGGCAATCCAAGGGATAGCTGATGAGTCTCATTACACATGAAATGAAATTATATTTATGTCCATGAATGAGCAATGCAGGTCAATGGGAATGTGTAGTACAATTGTGTAATGAGGGAGAGTACAAAGGCACAATAAAGGCTTTTGTAATAAAAGAGATCAAGAACAGTGAAAATCTAAATGAAAATAATAAAAAAACTCTAAACATATTTTAAAGAAGTAGCAAGGTTGATCAGTCTTTAAGGCTTAACGTGGGAGGTTCTATGTCTATATGTTTCTGATTTGATTTGGGTGTCTATATGTTTCTGATTTGATTTGGGTTGCTGGAAGTAAGTGTTTTGTTACTGATATGAATTTGATGGTTGTATTTTGTAGTACTTTGATAAGCTGCATGGGTTTCTTTTCATTAGAGTTTTGCAATTTGATAGATTTCTTGGTGTTCATGGTTTAAGCTTATTATATGGTCAGTGGGGCCTAATTTTGCTCTATAATCTTACTTGCTAATCTGTCGTAACTTGCTCATATGTCCCTTTTCATTGTTTTCTTGGGTTTTTAATAGTCATATGTACCGTTATTTTGGCATCATTGGCCAATGGTTCTTCCGAAGATTGGGACCTTCAAGGTGGTTTTGAAATTTCAATCTTGTAATAGAAATGTAGTGTTGCCTCTAGTTCATGATATTTTGTGTCCTTTGTTCAAGCAAGTAGTAAGTAGTTCTAGTTCACATTGCATGAATAAATACTTGATGGTTGCATTTTGTAGTACTTTTGATAAGTTGCATGGGTTTCTTTTCATTAAGTTTTGCAATTTGGTAGATTTCTTGATATTCGTGCTTTAAACTTATTATAAGGTCAGTGGGGCCTAATTTTGCTTTATAATTTTACTTGCTAATCAGTCTTAACTTGCTCATATGTCCCTTTTCAATGTTTTCTTGGGTTTGCAATATTCGTATGTACCATTATTTTGGTATCATTGGCCACTGGTTCCTCCAAAGATTGGGAACTTCAAGGTGGTTTTGAAATCTCAATCTTGTGATAGAAATGTACTGTAGCCTTTAGGTCACCATATTGTTGTGTTCTTTGTTCAAGCAAGTAGGAAGGAGCTCTAGTTCATATTGCATGAAATAAATACTTACGGTCCTATCAGGCTAATTGACTGTGCATCAGTAGCATGCTATCACATTTCAGAGTTATCAGCAGAGTAGTTATTTAAGCTAGTCGTATTGGCTAGTTTGATAATTTTCTATCTATCTCTGTATTTGGAATGGTCTTATATTAGCTCAGTAGTTAGAAGGTCAAATTCAAAATGAACTAACTATTGATGTAAAAAAGTTGCAGCCATAAGCAAAGGCTCATATTATGCATTTTCAATTGCAGTCCATTTTGTACTATTAATTGTTTACTTTGGCTAGTTGAAATTTTTTTGATAGTTTGATGTTGTTAAGAGAAAAGTATGTGAACATAGAGCCCAGAATGAATGTCCTATCTCAGCGCATGTTAGGAGAATGTCTTATTATAATACCTAGCATAAACTATCAACTTTAGTGAGAAGGCAGTAACAAACATTTGTTTCTTAGAAAATCTGACAACTAAACCTTTATGAGTTTCAGGCAATCCTCAATTTTTCTGTCTCAGGCCATCCTCAATTCTATGGCATAAGCGGGCAGACTGACTTCTGTTAGATAGGATCATTGGACAATTGCTGACTTGGAATTGACAGCCATCACAAGCCTATTTACTTTTTTGCATAATCCAGCATTCACAGGCTTGGAGTTCATGATGATTACAAAATCATTGGTTTTATAAGGCTAACATAATTAGCCTGGAGATGTCCAAGCATTTCGGAGGATTTATGCCATCTTTAGAAGATGAGATCTGTTCCATGGTGTCACATAGACTCTTTGTTGCTCTGTTATCAAGTTTTTTTTATCAGCATGTAGACTAGGACCTACATTTCCTTTGATTGTTCTTCTGTTGTCCCAGCAGAAGTTTAAGAGGATGATGGATCAACATTTAAGGTACCCAACTGATCAGAGAAGACTGAAGCTAAATCTCCCTCCTCAAATGAACAACCTCTATCCCAAACTTTTAGTGCTAAAAGCTACCCTAATGTTTCAGTCATAAGAAATTTGATGAGAGGTCTGTAAACACTCCCTTTATTTCTTGAGTCCATTACCACTTTTTGGATGAGGCAGCAACAGCGGCTGCATCTCTATGGCTTTGTGTAACTTGGGGCTTTGTTGGATGTAGAACTTGATTGTATCTTTGTAAGCTTGCCAGTAAAAAAGAAAATATTAAAAAAGAAAGTCCTAGCTGAAAATAACAATTAGGAGCCTCATACCAAATGGTGTGAGCTTAAGTGGTTAAAACATGTACTTTCAAGGTACAGATCCAAGTTTGTATCTTTCCAGGCTATACGCGAAAAAAGGGAAAAAGGTTTTTTTATTAGTTTTTTAAAAAAAAATACAATAAGGTCAAGATGCATATTAGGGGCCAAAAACAAAAAAAACAAAATAATACACGCCCACACAACCCCCCCAACAAAAAGAAAAAAAAAAAAAAAAAAAAAAAAAAAAAAAAAAAAAAAAAAAAAAAAAAAAAAAAAAAAAAAAAAAACAGAAACAAGACGAGCCAAGACACAAAAAAAAAAAAAAAAAAAAGCGAGAGAGAAAAAAAAAAAAACAGGAAAAGGAAAAAAACAAACAGACAAGAACAAACACAAGGTGGAGGAAAAACAATACAAGATCAAAAAAAAAAAAAAGAAAAAAAAAGACCAACCTCATGTTAATATGCATTGGAAATATTGCAGACAACATTTCTCTAATATTAAGAAGATACAGCAGAAAAATATATAGAAACAACAGGAGCCATATCTTGCCCATGCTCAATAAAATAGCTTCAAAGCTGTTAATGCCATTGATCCAATTGGGACTCTCAGATAACAGATAATTGGAAGCAAAAAAAGGCAAATCCAGTGAGAACCAATGTGCATGGTGAGTGGAATTGCCAATAATTTCTTAAGAGGAGCATCAGCCCTAAGAGGGAACACAATATACTAACATGCAGCTTGCTGGGGAAAAAAGGAGAGAATTTCAAAGAAATCCTGCCAAGAGTAAATTAGAAAGTGAAGGCAAGTTGCTTTGGAACATTGGGGAAGTTACTTTTGAAGCTTAAATCCAAGTTGATGCTGCTGAAAGGGTCAAATGAATAGCAGGACAGAGCGAATGAAAATGGTACTTGGAGAAGCTTGAGGCTCAAGTGACAAGCTTGTGTCCAATGCATTAGGGAAGAAAATAAGAACAACTGCTGCTTTTCAGCCACGAGGAAGAAATCATTGTTAAATGGCTCACGAGTGAACATAAATTCCCTTCATATTTGGCTTTTAAAAGATTGCTTGGCTGATGTTCAACTAACATTTCCAGTCTAGGCAGAGATGAAAATTGCAATATCGAGGACTTTTCCCCTTTAAGCAAAGGCTGAAAATAATTCATTGTCTGATGGATTAATTTTGGAAATACCCGACAGTTAACAATAAAAGCCTGATTGGATTGGATTGGATTGATAGAGGACACCTCCGACATATGATTTTTGGCCTGCCTCTTAATGTATGATGGGACTCACCTCTTAATGTATGATAGCCATATAGAGGGGTGATATGCATACTTTATTAGTAAGGAATAAGCTCATGATGTCTAGAAATTACTAATGTTTAGTCGAGATCAAAGGGCCATTAAAAGAGGATAGGTGGGGATTTTTTTTTTTAAATTCCGATGGGTGATTTTAGGCACTGAAGGTATATATTTAAGGAGTTATTTTAGCATATGCTGATTTAAATGAGAGTTCCAATGTGGGAGTTAATATTTTTATTAAATGACAGCTGGTCTCGTGATGTTAGATGAGATATCTTATCATGCAGAATTTGGAAGGTAGGAGAATCTAGAAATTGCTATAATTTGGACAGGATATTTATATTCTGACACATACCAAAATATATATATATATTTTAAATGTGTTCATGTGATGATAGATGAAATATTTTATCATGCAGAATTTGGAAGGTAAAAGAATCTAGAAATTGCAATAATTTGTATAGGATATTTATATTCTGACACATACCTTTGCACATATGGGAAAAGATAGAAGTAGGATATATTTTACAGAACATTTGTTTATGTGGTCTCTAGGAGGGCAAAGCTGTTGTCTAAATACAATGATTGTGCAGGTTTATGTACTTCAGTGCTGAGTGGATGTGTATACCTAATTGTTGCAACGATAATAATGTCCTCTCCGAATGTTAATAAATTGAACTTTGTTTTTTTAAGATGTTACTTGATAGCTGATGTTGTTCCTTTTGTATTTACAATTAGGTCAGGTTTATTTCAAAGTTTCAGATTTAAATTTTCAGATCTATGTATTGTTTACTTTTTCCTTATTTCCATCTAAAACTAATTTTTGAGAAGTTCTTTCTTGGGCCTTCTCACCTTCTTTCCTTATGTGCACATCAATTTGTATTGGAGCCTCCTTGAAGATTGGTTCCCTACTCTCATTTCATAATCACAAAATTTGTGTGTTCATACGAAAGAGCAAATCATTAGGAATCCAGATGAAATATAGACAAGAAGGATAATAACACCATCTCAACAAGCAAATTTTTCTTTGCTATCTAAAATTGAGCCAAACGACTTCACTCAGGTAAGTGAGGATAAATTTTGGATTAAGGCAATAGATGATGAATTAGATTAGATAGAGAAAAGCAAAACTTGGGAATTTGTTCCATGACCAAAGGACAAAAATGTGATCAACAAAAAATGGGCATTCATAAATAAGTTAAATGAAGATGGAAATGTAGTCAGGGATAAAGCAAGGTTAGTATGCAAAGGTTATGCACAGGTAGAAGGAATTGACTTTGATGAGACATTTTCTCTAGTTACATGGCTTGAATCCATAAGAAAGTTTTTAGCCTTCTCAAGTTTCAAAAACTTCAAGGTATATTAGATGGATGTCAAGTCAGCATTTCTAAATGGCGTTCTAGAATAAGTTTATATTGAATAGCTAGAGGGATTCATATTAGTAGATAAACTAGATCCTGTATGCAGATTGAAAAAGGCACTGTATGGTCTAAAGTAGGCTCTGAGAGCATGGTACTCAAGATTGGATAAGTATATTTAGGAATAAGGATTTAGACAAGGAATAGCAGAGAATAATTTATATATAAAAAATGAAGGGAATAATTTACTAATTGTGGTTGTTTATGTTGATGACATCATTTTTAGGGGAAACAATGATAAGATGTGTAAATAATTTTCTAAGAATATGCAAAATGAATTTGAGATGTCTATGCTTGGTGAATTGTCCTTCTTTCTTGGACTTCAGATTTCACAATCATAAAAAGGAATAATTCTCTCACAAGCCAAGTATATAAAATAAATGTTAAAGAAATTCAAGTTAGAATATTGTAAACCAGTAAGTACCCCCATGGTCATAGGATGCAAGTTGAGTAAGGATGATGAATCTCCAGAGGTAGATCATAGATTATACAGATCTATGATTGGCAGCTTATTCTATGTTACATCTATAAGACCAGACATAGTACAATCAGTGGGATTAGTGGTAAGGTTTCAGGAAACACCTAAGGAAACACATGTGGCAACGGTAAAAATAATTTAAGGTATCTAAAAGGGATTATGGAATGTGCTCATATTTTACCATTGAATCTACTATTGCTAGCAAATGGAATCCATTCTCTCTAAGGAATGTCATAACATTACCTCTGAATTGGGTTTGAAGAATGAGCTATGAGTTTGCTTAGAAAAATGAACATTGTAGTTGTCTTATCAGCCCCCAAGCCTTTTCTGACCAATAGTTGGACAAAAATAGCTCTCACTAGAGAATTTATAATACAAAGTGTAGTTGTATTAGAGCCTTGTTGAATAGTTGGTTCCCTACTCATTACAAAATCACAAAATTTGCATGTTCCCTTCTTTCTATATTTCACATCTTTGTAGGAGTTATGAGGAAACAAACTAGGGTTTCAGAGGCTAGGGTAGAGGCTTGGAGAACATTTTCTTGTGAGAAACACCATCAGAGAGGATCAATCTTGTTAAAGGGTCTTTGAGCAGTAAGGGTCACGACTTAGAATGGGGGGCATAGGTACTTCGGTACTAGATCCTGTAAAACAAGGATTAATTACAAAATGTTTTAGAGGACAATCCTTAGGGGGCATAGGTACTTCGGTACTAGATCCTGGAAAAGCTATGTGGAACCCAAGGTAGCTTTAGCAATTTTCAAACACAGGCAAGGACAATCATAAACGACATGGGGAAGCGACAAAAGGAGGATTCTTTGTTTGGAAGGATGAATGGATGTTTACCACAGGCAAAAGAAATACCAATATTGGAAATAGCAGAGGATTGGATAGCCCAGTATATAGTTTATAAGACAAAACACAACCTAATAGGTAAATTTGTGGGATTCAGACCATCCGTGCACTTCCTCCACATGTGGATAAGGAAACAATGGTATCTAGAAGGAGAATACAAGATTTTAACTCTTCCAAACGAGTATCTCTCTATGGAGTTCACGTTAATTGTGGATCGATAAAAAGTATGAGGGAAAGTTGTATCGTCACGAGCCAGTGGGGCTATTCTTGCAACCATGGAATATGGGATTCGACTCGAGGGTGGAATCGACCGCAATACCAATATGGTTTAAGATTATTTGTCGTTCCCCTTGAATTTTGGAAAGAGATACTCGAGGCAATAGTTAACTTACTAAGACATTATCAGGGTAGATTAAGAGAAACAATTTCAGGAGGATCGACAACTTTGCTAGGATTTGAGTAGAAATGGATCTCAGTAAACCTCTTCCAACAGAGGTGTACTTAAAAATAGGGGATTTTGTTTGGAACCAACAACTGGATTATGAGGCTATTCAATTCAGATGTAGGGTGTGCGACACTCATGGACATCTACCTAGAATATGCCCAAATAGTTAAGGATCATCAACTAGAACAAGAGGGGCCAAAAGCAAATATTAACATGGCCGACCAATCTCTTTAGCAAAAGGTAAATCAGAAGGAAGAAGAAGACCCAATAGACTCTAAGGGCTTTCAAAAAGTAATAAGAAGGGCAAACTGAAGAAATTAGCAAAGTAATCAGAGATAAGGAGGAAAAGCGGGAAGAACAAACAACAGATATGAGATATTCAAACAACTTGGAAGCTTGGAAACAAAAGGGGATTTTCAAATGGAAGGATTAGAGGAGGATACTCATTAGGTCATGTTGAGTGGAAACTTTGCCCAATTGCAAAATCACCATCACAGTTAGGATTTTGATTAGAAAACCCTCTCTTGCAAAGAAATAGAAATTTCTCCAAGGTTCCTTTTACTTAATGTGTGTTTGTAATCTTGTGAAGATGTATCAAATAAGTGCTAGGAATACCTTAGTGATTTGTAAATAACTGTTAACAAGGGGCCTGCGTTGATATTATTTTATTGCTATACTATTGATTGTTCATGAAACTTAAAAGAAAAGAAAATGTGATTGGCCCTCATATGACCACGATGTAAATGCCTTAGTTCATTTTATCTTGGAGTATTTTAGAAAGATTTTATCTTCTTTTGGTTAAGCAAATTTTAAACAATTTTTATCTTCCTTAAATCTTACTTTGAGCATGAAACAAAAGATTAAAATCTATCTCTAAATGTGAACCTTAAATGATGATTGGATTCATTTTATCTTGCTTTGTTAAACTTTAAGCATGAAATAAAATAACATAAATGACTAACTCTAAAATGTAATAGCCTTTGATATGCTATATAAATTACCCCTCTTTAATGAAATTGTAATTTTCATAAAGAGAAGTCAATTTATTGCTTTAAAAACAATGGCCTTTGGAATGCCATATAAATTACCCCTCTTTAATGAAATTGTAATTTTCATAAAGAGAAGTTAATTTATTGTTTGAAAATGAAATGCATTTTGATTTGCTTTCGAAATGTGAAATTGTGTCAAATTTTGAAATTACATTTTTTTCTTATAAAATATCAACTTTGAACAAAAATTTTAATTACGAAATGGCTTCAAAATGAAATTGAAATTGCTTTAAATGAAACTTTAAAGCTTGTTCTTCACATCCATACATTTATTTTTGGAGTTTTAATTTGTTCGATTTTTATTTTATTTGCCGAAGTTTAAAAAAAATTGCAAAAGGTTAAGGGTTAGAAAAAGAAATTAAAACTATTAAAAACGAAAATAAAATGCAGAAAATACAGAAAACAAACTACTGTCAGTTTTCATGCTACCTTATCCTGCAAAACTAGAGATAATGAGAAGTTTAAAATATAAACTTCGTCTAGCCGAAGTTGTATCTATATGGTCCAAACTAAAGCAAATGCGAGCTTCTAAAAAATGAAAACATGCATTAAACAACATTAAAATGGTGTCATCAAGACCCTGCATAATCCACCACTAATGTAGTCTAACACATGCAGAGAAAGATAGACAATAAAACCAAAGACATGCATTGAAAACATCAATAAGTGCTACCATATCCATGCATAAAACACTGTTAATTGAAATCAACGTGAGAAAGATAGTAAAATCTTATTCAAGAGCTTCTCCTTTGTTCATGCTTACAAGGTGCTTAAATCATGCAGCATTTGCATTAAAAACATAAAGAAATGTTCCTGTTACGACAGATTTCCAGCATTTTCCCAAAAATTTCGAGTCTCGTTTTCATGAGTATTCAAGTTTTCAAATTTACCTCTTCGTTCTCTCTTCCTTCGTTTCGTTTCCTTTCCTTTATTTCGCTTTCAACTATTCGTTTTCCTTTATTTCAATTCTTGGCTTTCTTTGTTTATTTCCATTTTCCTCCATTTGGCCTGAAACTGTCCTTTAAGCGTTTCCTTTTACCCACTAGGTGGCAAATTCATGATAAGACTATTATAATCCCCTTTTAGGGCACCAACCGTACATTTCAGATTGTATTAATAGTTCACGACAAGTGTCACGTGGTCCACCTACCTATCAGGTCAATGGTGCGTATGAACCACCATTACCTTATAAGACCCGACCTTGGTCTTAAATCAACCAAATTAACCTCCTAATACCATCACTTAGACCATAGCATTTTACTTTCATTTTTATGCGCCTTCGTAATGCGGGCCACAAAGTACTTTGGATCATGCAGGGGATTGTACCATTCATCCTTACTACCGACGTGACGTGCAACCCCGTGTCAAAAATATTATTTCATTTTCACGGAGTACCATATCGTTTAAACGATACACATCTTCGGATTCTAGCCAGGTCATCGTAACGAATTCATCACCGATGTTTTCCTTTTGTAAGGAAATGATGGAGCTTGGCGGCTATAAACGAAGGGAACGATACCCACATCCTTGTCGAAATGCTTACAACGTATCCTCCACTTGTTGTGGCACAACCAAAGATTACTCGACGTTGGTTCCATGACCTCCTTCCGCATCGCAAGCCCGATGTCGATTTCTTTGTCTTCATCCCACGTGCATAGAACTTCGTGATTCGACGACGGCAATAGACGGTCGATGAATTCTAACGTTAATTATTGATTACCACTAAGATGCTGTTATTTTTGGTAGTGTTGCCATTCATTGCATAGGAGAACCCTTTGCTGTCAAGAATGAAAATCCAACCAATCACCCCATCATCGCTGCATCATTGCTTGCCTCGTCACCACTATTCGTCTGCCCATGTCTGACACTGCACATTGAAACAGTTATCACTATCTTTGTCTAGGCTCATACAAATTTATCGGAGAACGAGACCATATAGTCCAGTGTTAGACATTCTCGGAATGAATCCGATAACAGCATGTCATCCTCATCTACGTGTCTAGCTATATGCCATGTTTAGAAAGTCCACATCTGCATCGAGGGTTTGGGTCGCTGTGTCTACACCAAATGTTTGGGTCTCTACCCAGCGTCTTGCTGTTCGCGTCGTCGCTAGTCCACCGCGGCATCTGTAACATCCACATCCACGTGGATATCTCGTTTCAGGTCATCCGCGGGTCCCACGCTGCTTGGCTAGTGCGTAAGGTCACCTCCATGCCACGTCAGTAGTCCCCATCTCCACACTATGTTTTGTTGCGGTATGACATGTTTGAGCGTGCCCATAATGCTTCATCAAGCCTACACATTAAGACAAATTTTAGAATTAAATATTCACAATTCTTTAAAGTATAGAGAGGCAACTCATTTGACCTTATGCAAATATGCATACAGGCAACAAAGAAAACACATTTATAATGATGAAAATGTGATTCCTTTTCCTCCTTATTAAACGTGATTATTTTCCTTTATATATATATTAAACCTTTTATTTTCTTTACTTAAATTCAATTTAATTAAACTCAACTGTTTGAAAAGCAAGCATTGAAATTAACCAAACATCGTAAATAAGATTACAACCCTAAACATTGTAAACCCATAAAAGGAGATCTATACCAAAAAGAACCTTGGAACTACCTTCCAAGCTCAAAGACAATCAAAACCTCAAAATCACAAAATTTTAAGGTGGGTCCCCAAATATGGGGTTAGTTGTGCAATGGCCACAGGTCACACCGAATAATTAGGAACAATACTCCAATGTAATGTCAGGGAACCAGCAAGGAGTAGAACTGGACCCAACCTCTCTCATGGAAGAGGAGATTCAACCCATGAGGGAGACCATAGGAGGGAAAATGGAGCAGGGGATAGTCTTACCTTAGGAAATAGAGATGAAGGAAGGAAATAAGAACAAAGACGACATTACTTTAGGGATTCATTAAATGGAGAAGAAACAAAAACCAAACCAATTTGCGGGGAGGAAGTCAAACAAGGAAAAGATGGAGGAACAAGAAAAAAATGAGCTAGAACTGAAAGGTAAAATCGATGGCTGATTTCTTCTCTCCCAATTCTCAATGATATTAATTTGTTGGAATGTGAGAGGTTTAGGCAGCCCCCCTAGACAAAAGGCAATAAAAAATATTATCATGGATATGAGTCTAGATATAATTTTGTTACAAGAAAACAAAATGCAGGAACTCACAAAATAAATAGGAGGATATGGCAAAAAAGAGAGATCCTTACTCAACCGACACAGGGGAAATCACGGGGATTGGCCACTATGTGGAATCACCAAATATTCCTTGTGATAGGGGTAGCCTCCACGAGAGGGGTGTTGATGGTTCGGTTACAAAATATGGAAAATGGGAAAAATTAGACTATAGTTAATTTCTATGGAGCTCAGACAATCAGATTACAAAGTGATCAATGGGACGCCATCCAAACATTTAGAGACAACTACCCAAAGGACCAATGGATCGTGGGGGAAGATTTCAATGCAAAGCTTAGAATAGAGGAACAACAAGGAGGTAGAGCCATGTTGGAAAAGGATAGGTTTTTATTAGCAATAACATCTCAATTGAACCTAATAGATATTCCAATTGTGGATAGCTCTATGATTTGGATAAATAGAAGAAAGGAAGGTGAGAGTCAAATCTTGCTTGGATCGTTTCTTCATGGGGGAGGAATTATACCTACATACCAAGCATCAAGGGAGGGTCATGGATAGGCTTTCTTTAGACCATTTTCCAGTAAGCCTTACCATAGAAGAAGATAATTATAAAATCGTAGGAACTTTTAAATTTGAGCTATGGTGGTTGAAAGATGAGGAGTTGAAGGGCCACTTAAAGGAATGGTGGGAAGTAGGGAAACCAATATTTGGGACAACCCAATTCAAACTTCACAAACAACTGAAATATGTGAGGACCCAACTAAAGGAGTAGATTAAACACTAGAAGGAACTCACTAGAATCCAAAAGAATGAAATCAAGGATCATAAGGAGAATATTGCTCGAGAGATAAGGCAAGGAACTATTACAGAAGATCTGTTGCAACGTTAGGCATAAATTCTTAGGAGAGAGGAAGCTTTGGAGGAACAAGAAGAGATCTATTAGAGGCAAATAGCCAGAGTTACATGGTTAAATAAGGGGGATCAAAACACAACTTTTTCCCATAAGACAACAACAACTAGAAGATAACAAAATATAATTACATGTCTTATAGATATGATGGGTCAGGTAAAAACCAATGGAAGTGAAATGCAAACTATAGCAAATCAATACTTCCATACCCTATTCAGTAGCAATAAAAGTTTAAATGTAGCATGGTATGAGAAGATACTAGATGCAATTCTACAAATAGTCGAACCTGGACATGATAAACTATTAATGAAGGAAATATCTTTGAAAGAAACATCATGAATCATACAAAAAATGCAAATAGGAAAAGACCCCAGGACCAGATGGGTTCCCCATTGAATTTTATTAGGATTTTTGGGAAATTGTGGGCTAAGCTATGGTGGAGTCGTTGGAGGAAATTAGACAGAGCAAGCAAATGTTAAAAGCCTTGAATCATACTTTTATTACTTTAATTCCTAAGGGCCCACCTAGTGAGATAATTAGTAATTATAGGCCAATATCACTATGTGATGTAGTATACAAGCTATTAACAAATCTTATTGCAGAGAGGTTAAAACATTTTTTACCAAATCTGATTTCAAATAAGGTGGTTTTGTTGAAGGCAGATAAAATCTAGATGGAAAAGTAGTTGTCCAAGAGGTGATACACACAATGTCCAAGTAGGACCTATATATGTTTATTAAATTAGATCTTCCTAAAGCCTATGCCAGAGTACACTGCACCTTTATGCAAAGGATTTTAGAAAAAAATGGGTTTTGCAAAGGGGTGGAGAGATTGGGTAAAAGCATGTACATAGACCATATTATTCTTAGTTTTGGTAAATGATAATCCTTCTACCATGTTCACAACAGGATGGGGGCTAAGGCAAGGGAACCCTCTTTCTCCTTATTTTTTATCCTTTATGTAGAGGGTCTAGGGAGACTGTTAGAAAAATGGAGACAAGAGGGGATGCTTAGGGGTCTAAAAATAAGCTATAAAATTGAGATAAATCACCTCTAGTTTGTGGACGATATTGCTCTTATTAGTCAAGCCAATCTTCTAGTAGCAAGAAATATAAAAGAAGTTTTATATGGGTATACTCAAACTACTAGGCAAACTTTAAATGAAAAAAATCTCAAATAGTTTTTTTCAATTGAACGAAGAGGGTGAGATAAAATTACACAATTGTTGAACTTCATGATAACTCCTTTACCCATAAAGTATATAGGAGTACCTTTGTTTGCAAAGAAAATAAAAAGCAAGGAGTGGAAAGGGTTGATTAACAAACTACAAGCTGAGTTGAGCAATTGGACGCGCAAATGGATAAGTTTGGGAGGAAGGCTTACAATGATTAAAGTTGTGCTACAAGCCCTGCCAATTTATAAATTTTCCATACTTCAAGCTCCAAAGGGAATTCTAAAAGATATTGAAAAACACACATGAAAGTTTTTGTGGTCAGGCATAATGGGAGAATAAAAACTAGCACTAGTTGGGTGGGAGAGATATTTCAACCAAACAAATAAGAAATATTGGGGATAAGATCATCCCAAAATAACATAGCACTAGCAAGGAAGCTATACTAGAGATGGATTACAACTGCTAGGGGCTTATGGAGCTAACTGTTACAAGCCAAATATTATCGAGGAGTAGATGAGGAAAATATACCAAGACTCAGAGTGGAAGGAGAAGGATCTATAGTATGGAGAACAATGGAAGCGGATCAGGAGTTAATAAAGCCATACCTATATTGGCAGTTAGGGGATGGAAAGGATGATCTCTTTTAGGAGGATTCATGGAATCAATACCAACCAATTATTTAGACATTTCCAAAGATGGAGAGTTGGAAAGCTAAGCTCCAAGATGCAGGGTGGTTGAAAGCCTCTCAGTATATGAAATCATGGAATCAACATGTGCTAGACTTACTACAATGAAAACATCCTCGAGAATGGCTAGTGAGGGGGACAAAGGAACTAACCTAAAAACTATGGAGATTGCTCCAACACCACTTCTATGGATATTTGTTTGGCAAAAGGAAGGATTGTCAAAAATTAAAATTTTTCTCATGGCTAACTAACCATGGAAAGTACTTGACATTTGATAATTTGAGAAAAAAGAGGCTTCTACGGGCCTTCCAAATATGTTCTGTATGGGAAGGTAGACGAGACCTTGAATCACCTCTTTTTTAGGTGTTCTTTTGCTAGAGATATGGATCAATTGGTGGAGGCATATGAGACAACACTAGGAAATATTTAAGAGCTGAGAAAGCTTTTATGAGAAATGGAAATAGTGCAGTATTAAGACTAAAACAATGAAAATGACATTGAAGATGGGACCTAGATTCATGTGGTGGCAGTTATGGCTAGAATAAAATGCACACATATTTAGATCTAAGCACAAAACAAGGGAGCAAGTATGGGAGAGGATTTTTAGTAAGGTAATGGAAACACTATCTATTAGATTATAGGAGGAAATAAACATAGAAATGGAGAAAGTGACTATTCTTAGGAGCTTTGGAATAACTATAAAAGAAAAACAACTAAGAGTTGGATGTGCAGGTGAGAATTCTTTGAATGACATAGAATGGAGACCGCCTCATAGAGAGTGGGTGAAGGCTAACACAAATGGGGCTTATACTAAAAACCCTAGAAAAATTGATTTTGGCATTATCATAAGCAATTGGAAAGGAGAACATGAGTACTAAAGAGTAGAAGGTATGGAGGAGACAACACATAATGAAGTAGAAGGACAAGCAATCTTGTTGGCATCAATGATAGTTGCGAATATACACTTACATAAGCTATGGATAGAGACAAACTCTCATGTATGGATTGGAATCTTGGATCCGATAAGACCCTTCTAGGTGCTGCGAATTGGGGAGAGAAGAAAGGTGGAAGTAGTTCGAAATATTTGGAAGGTTTTTCAAGATGTTTTTATTATGTATATCAAGCAAGAGGTAAATAGAGTGGTATATTATTCAACAAAATGAGGAAATGAGTTGGAGGAAGGACAATACGCGGACTCTTATATGGAAAATCAGATAAGATGGTGCCAAAGAATCCAAAGGATACGAGAGGTGGTAGAGGTAGATAGTAGAATAGGAAGAACACATAGTGATTTTTATGAATTTATTGCACTTAGGCTAAGGAGCTATGGCCCAGAAGGGAACAAATGATAAGTTATCCTGGTGTCAAGTTGGATAAGCAAGTTTCTTGGCTCACTACCATAGGCTCCTGTGTCTTCATCCTCAAGATACTATTGTTCTACTATATGACATTACTACTAGTAGAATCAGAGTGGCCAAGGTGGATGGTTTTAAAAAATAGAACACACACAACCATAGGTATTTTATTGAGTATGGCTAGATTAATAGAAAATAGGCCTCCACCCCATAGAGCAGATAGTGATTGTAATGAATCTATCATGACTAGGCTAGTGAGTAATGACCTTGAAGAAAACAATAAGTTATCCTAGTTTCAAGCTGGGTAAGCAAGTTTCTTGGCTTACTGCCATAGGATCCTATGTCTTCATCCTCAAGCCACTATTGCTCTACTGTTTGACATTACTACCAGTAGAATCAAAGCAACCAAGGTGGATGGATTTCAAAAACATAACACATATAACCTAGGTATTTTATTGAGTATGGCCAAATTAAGAGAAAATAAGCCTCCACCCCACAAAACAATAGGTATGTTAGACATGATCAAGATGCCAAGAATGACTTCAAAATATTATGAAGATAGATGGATTGTTAGAGTAATTATCCCATTACTTGGGTAATTACCATAGATTAGATTATTTCTTTATCTACCTAGGTTATTAGTTTACCGATATTTCTTGTCGACAGATATTAGTTGTTAGGATATTATTTTGTTAGTAGGTTAGCGTTGATTATGGGATATTATTCCTACTTGGGCTATTCTTAGCTTTTGCATTGTACTATTTATTTGATTTAATTAATCAATGTTAATGTGTCGATTTCTTACCATAATCTAATATGGTATCAGAGCCATATGTTCTCAATTCGATCATAGCCTGAGAACTGGGTATGTCTTTCGAGACTCTAGACCTGGTGCAATTACTACAGATCAAGATAGGATTTGACCAGTCAGCGATCAGTCAACAAATTTGTTTGGTGGAGACTCTTTGTCGCTATGCTGGATAAAAAAATGAATGAGCTACTGGTGTGGAATAAGGGGGGATAATATTTTTTTTCTCCACCATCTATGAAATTCAGATGAATGAGGAAAATTGGAATTCAATTCGGGTGCTATTGATGTGCATGGATAGTTGCATAATGGTGGCCTCAGATGATGTTTTCAACAAATCCACCTATATAATATTTTTATGGGTAATTTTTTAGAGGCTCTTCTTTCTCCCTTATTTCCTGTCCGACTCATTTTACTTTGTAATACAACTTCTATTAATATAATTTATTTTTTAGTTTTTCAAAAATTAACTTTCACATCTTTGTAATAGCACTTAAATTTGCATATCTTGTTCTCCATGCTCATATTTGACTATGTATCAACTTATGCAAATTCATTCTCTTTGAGGAAGGTTATAACTTTACCTTTGACATGGTTTTGAAGAGTGTTAGAGTATTAGTGTAGCTATTGCTCTTACTCGAGAGGTGGACAAAAATAACACTCACCACACAAATTTTGTTGCAAGTTGAAGACATGATAGCCCAACATTCCAAAGATCATAGAAGCGGGGAATGAACAACTCAAGCATCTGTAGGATTTAACATCATTTTTTCACACTAGTTGAAGTTCATTAGGAACCAATGATCGATAGGTAGGGTTTTTGGACAAAGGATGGGGTACCAAGTTGTCGTCCTTTACTCTATGGTGTAAAGAAGCGTGATTAATCTATCAAAATTGCAAGGGGTATAATTATGCTAGGTTCTAGGTTCACTATGAACAACATGCTAAATCCTTTCAAATTGAGAAAGAGCTGAGTGAATAGAGTGGAAAAATTCATTCTTCTCTTCTAGTTAGTTGAGCATCGATCTTCTATAAATTCAAGCTTTTGGGCCATTTGAATTTTGATGATTCATACCCTAACACTTGGTGTGGAGTAAATTTTGAAATAACAACAAATGTCCAACCAATTCCCATAGTTGCCTTGGAACTTTCTCACAATCACTTAACATCGAAGGGAAATCAAGCAAAGTTATTGCCTCAAAATTTTCATGGAGAAACTGCTCTCACTTAGACCTCAAAACAGCTTTTCAGTTTGCACTTGTAGCACATAGACTATGAGTAAGTATGCTTGGGATTTTGCAGACACTCTACAAATTACTATACATTTGAAATTTATTGTAACATAATGGTCAAGGATTTTGAGCATCCCATATGTTTTCCAATTAAGAGGTGAAATTTGAGGAAACAAGATTGGTGGGTGGTGGCCCGAATTTGCCTACTAAACTCAATTTTCCATAAAACTTGTTACCATAAAGTTTTTGTAAGACATAAATGTGGGATATATCTACATTCTATAAAGTTTAGAGCAAAAAATGTATATACGTTTTATACCTCATAAAGGATGGCTTTGCAATATATGTTCCATGTACCTATAGTATAATACTATTTACTGTGGAAAATATTAGTGGTCATAGATAAACCAATAGTCAAAAAAGGGTCAAAGTGTACCTCTATTTATGAGATTGACTAGAATTTATTTTATAGGAGCTTGGTCAAAGGATTTAAAATCTATAAAGGTATACAATTAGACCAATATATGTAAGGTAAGTGAAAACTTTTGAAAAAAAGTGGAAAATTCTTCTTCCTCTCCTCTTGCTTTCACAAGCTCTCATATGTTGAAGAGGCATGATAATTTGGTTGTGGCTTAATTTTTTTTTTTCATATACAAATTTGAATGAGTTTGGGTTATGTGCAGCTAAAGTGTAAATTAAATTCTTTGTTAATATACTATGGGTTTAATGTCTATGGGATTTAGGGTAATTGGTTGAGTGTAAAGAGTTTAACATCATAGACCAAGGTTCAAATATCATGGGTGAATTGTAATGCTTTTATATCAAATGACATGAGCTCAATCATTTAAATTCCTTGGCTTTAAGGGAGGAGACCTAGGTTTGAATTTTGCCAAGCAATACATGCATAATAGCCAAGCTGCTATAATTCCAGTATGTGGTAAAAATTTTATATGGGTGGGCTATGTTTCAATCCCATAGAACCAATTAAAGATAAAAAATACTATGGATTTATCTTATTCTAGTTATATTGAGATAAAGGTTACCTTAAGATAAATAATTAAATAGATTAGCCTTTTGGGAATCGAATGAAGATAGAAGATTTTTTGAAGTAAAGTGATTTTTTTAACAAAGTGGAAGATTGTCCTTACTCTCTCAAGGTTTTACATGTTTATAAAAACATAACCATCCGCTTATAACATTTATAATTTAATATTATTTAACATGTGCTTGTTGCATTTTTACAAAAAAATACAATTAGTTAAGTCCCTCTAAAATAACCACCCTAAGTGCAATTTCTTATCTTGTAGGATTAAGGACAATGCCAAAAATTGTGATCATGATATAGAGATTGGATATTTTATAATACTCGTATTTGAATAATTTCATCTCTTCTTTATGGAAGTATGTTTTGTTGTAGGCCAATTAAGTGATGCGATCATTCATGATTATCATCCAAATGCATATCAACCATAAGATCAAGGTGGAAAATAGATTTAGGTTAGAACATGTAAAGATTGAAGTCTCATAAAACAACTATATGTGGATTTGAAATTTAATTTTAGTAAAATTGACATCATAAGATGTTTTGGATGTTCCTAAATTTGCATTTGAAAATTCATTCATGTTTGTTAACTTGAAATGACTTGGCCTGAGATGCAAATGCATATTATTAAAATTAGAAGGCATTGTTATTTTTAGCAAATATGCTAAATTCAATACCCACTAATGAATACCAAGTACAAAGAACTCTCACAATATACTAGGATGCATCACATATATTCGACCCATAACTCATAAAATGAACAAACAATATATTCACATGGATAACAAGATTACAATGGTTTATAGTACAAGATAAAGTATTGTAAATTCACTTTACATTATACATCTTCACAAGCTATCTTTATTGATAACATTTACAAAGAGACATGAAATTTCAACATTAACTAACTCTTCATCTCTTCAAAATCATGGGAGATAAATTTTTTATATTTCTCAGAGGAGAAATATTTTATTCTCTCTAATAATGACAAACATCTAATGATTACTTAATGATAAATATTTATAAGACACCTAGACACTAAATATTTACAAAGTAGTTGTATGGTACCAAATAATGTAATAATATCCAACACCCCATATATTACATTATTTGGTATACTATCAATCTTTGACTTTGATTCTATATTTTAATTTTTAGTTCTCGTATTGACATTGACTCTTGTTTTTCTGATTTTGTCTTGGAATTTATTCGTAGATTAATTCCTAATTTTGATTCAGGTAGATTAAGTAATATTCTTGTATTATTTGTGTAGAGATAGTTACGAAAGAATTCAAATTTATTTCCACCAAGTACCTTTGTAAAAATATCTACAAGTTGATCTTCAGTAGGGATGTATTTAAGTTGACTATGATGATATTGAAAATGATCCCGAATAAAGTGATATTGTGCTTCAATATGTTTTTTTAAAGAGAAAAACTCCTTGCAGGGCCACCTTGGTCTGAGAGACCACGACCAGAGGGTTCTACAATGTCAAAGTCACCCGAGAGTCACACCACCAACATTATCAATTGGATTTTGGGTACCCAATTCAACTTTTTGGTAGGGTGGAGATTCAAACCCGGGACCTCCCTTGGAGGATTGCCCTCTCCTCTCCAACTCACGTACAAAACCTGGGTGTGCTTCAATATGTTTAGTTCTTTCATGAAACACTGGATTTTTAATTAGTTTCAAAACTTTTTGATTATCACAATTTAATATTGTAGGATTTTTATTTATCCCTATAATTGACAAAATGTATTGTAACCATAGTGCCTCACATATAACATCTCTTGTAACACGATATTTTGCTTATGTGGAGGAAAATGCTACTACATATTTTTTACTGTGCCATGAAATAGGTCTTGATCCAAGATGAAATACATACCTAACATTGATTTTTTGTTGTCTATTGATCCAACGTAGTCTAAGTCTGAATATCCTTGTAAATAGAAATTATTATTTTTCTTATATTCTAGACCATATTCTATAGTGTTGCTGACACAATGTAGTATCCTTTTTGTAGCTTTTTAGTGATTTCCTTTAAGATATTGCATAAATTTGGAGAGATAATTTATAACAAAGACAATATCTAGTTTGGTTTACAAAAAAGACAATATCTAGTCTAGTATTTATTATATAAAATACTTCCAATAACTTGGCGATACAAGGCAACAAATACTTAAGGTGACTAATCATATCTTGATAATTGTAGCATTTGTTCCATGAGTGTCTCTTTAGGTTTATAGTCTATTATTTTGGATAATGTTTTGACATTTTTAGTTTGAGCAAGTGTGATGATTCTTATTTTTCCAAAATTCTAAACCAAGATAATAGTGCAAAAGTCCTAATTCTATCATTTCAAATTTCTTTGTCAAATCATTTTTCACACTATCTATCAATTTTTTGAACTTCTCGTAGTTACTAGATCGTCAACATATACTACAAGAACCACTATATTAGATCCAATTTTATTAACATAAAGATTTGAATTAGAGGTACTTGTTTTAAAACCATATCATAGAAGATGGTCATTGATTTTGATATACCATGCTCTAGGGGCTTGTTTCAAACCATATAATATTTTTTTTAATTTACAAACTTTTTGTTCCTATCCCTTAACAACAAATCCTTTTGGTTGAATCATGTATACTTCCTCTTCAAGATCACCATTAAGGAATGCACTTTTAACATCCATTTGATGTATTTTCCATCCAAACTAAGCTACTAGTGCACAAATTGTATGAATGGTAGTCATTTTTGTTGTGGGTGCAAATGTTTCTTCATAATCAATCCCTTTTGTTTGAGCAAAACCTTTTGCAATCAATCATGCCTTATATTTTTCAATGGAGCCATCTGCTTTGTACTTTGTCTTGTATACCCATTTGCATCCTATAGTTTTCTTACCTTTAGGTAGATCAATTAAATCCCATATCTTGTTCTTTATTAATGTTGTGTATTCTAATTCTATTGTTGCTTTCCATTTAGGTTGGATTATTGCATCCTATATTGAGGTTGGTTCTTTATTTTCCATTACTGAAATCATTAGTCCCATATTTGCTTCTCCTCTTGTCATATTGTGAGTTTGAGGTCTTGTAGTGGTAAGATTAGGTAGTTTTTCTAGTTTTGAATCTTTAAGAGTGCTTGTATACCATTTTGCATCCTTTTTTTGTTGAGATGATGTTGTAATTCCTGACTCTTCAATAAGCTCATTTACTATTTTTGATTCTTCTTCAAAATATTATTCATAGATTTATTTATCTAATGCAATATCTAGAATGAGAAATGTAGTGTCCTTAGAATGTTCAATATTTTTTTTGCATCCTTTATCAAATACATCTCTACTTACAAAGTTTTTTTTTGTGATTGGGTCAATTATTATATAACCTTTGAAGCATCATCATATCCAAGGAATATACCACAAAGTTTTTACATCTAATTTTGTCCTTTTTTGTTTTGGAATATGCATGTATACTTTACATCCAAAAATCCTTAGGTGTGCTACTAACGACTCCATATTGACCAAGTTTCTTCAAGAGTAATGTTTTTAAGAATTTTGGTGGGAGACCTATTTTGGGTGTATACTTCAGTATTGATAGCTTTTGCCCAATATTGATGTTCAATATTTGCTTTCTTAAGCATACAATGAGCCATTTTCATAATAAAATAATTTCGTTTAGCAATACCATTTTGTTGTGGTGTATAATCTATAGTAAGTTATCTTTTTATTCCATTGTGTTAGAAATATTTCAAATTGTTTAGACAAATATTATTCGCCTCTATCTGAGCAAAGGATTTGGATTGAACGTCAAGTCTCTATTTTTACAAGTTGTTTGAATTTTTTAAAGTATATAAACACTTCTAATTTAAATTTCAAGAAGTATACCTACATTTTATGTGAATGATCATCAATAAATAGCTGAAAGTATATGTGTCCACCAAGGTTGATTAACATTGGTCCACATTTAAATTTCAAGAAGTATACCCACATTTTATGTAAATAATCATCAACAAATAGGTAAAAGTATATGTGTCCACCAAGGTTGATTGACATTGGTCCACAAAAGTCTTAATGTATCATTTATAATGGTTCCTTGGCTTTGTGTGAACTTATTTTGAATGATATCCTATTCTGTTTTCCTGGTAAGCATTCTAGACAAATTGTAGTATGCCATGTTAGATTAGGTAACCCTATCACCAATTTTATATGTTCAACTCATTTAAGGATAAAGCACTTATATTCCTAAACCTCTTAATCCAAAGATCTCTTCTAATGTTTTGACAATTAGAGCAAATATCTAGTGATGATGAAATATCAATAGCAAATAGAACATTTATGAAAGATCCAAAAGCTATAAATTTTTCTTGTTTGGTAATAAAGCATTTTTTTTCCATCAATAATTTTAAATTCAATCATCATATTTTAGTCTAACATTTGAGATACCGATAATAGGTTATTAGCTAACCCATGTACATACAATACATTCTTAATTGTGCATTTTCCATTAGATAGATTGATTGAAATATTTCCTATGCCTTTGACCTCATAACTTTATCATCTATAGTTGTAACCTTTTTTCATTTCTTTCTTGAAATGACTTAAACCACTGTTTGTTTCCAGTCATATATTTGCTTATCCCTAAATCAAATATACCAGTAATTTTATTTTAAATTTTTAATGTTCGAGTCATAAATACTTTGTCTATAGCTGCCATGATAGGAGCTATTTTTTTCTCTTTATTTTACTCCTTAAAATATGTGATCTTTAATGTATTTTTCAACTCTTTTGATTTTTGTCTTATCTTTCAAAAACATTATCCATTAATATTCCTTATGGACCAATATCTTTATTCATAAATTTTCTGTTAACTCTTGTAAAAAAGAGCCTTCTAATTTTTTGAATGGCTTTAAATAATTTTTTGACTTTCATTCTTCACAAATGTTTCCTTGCACCTTTAAAATTTATCATCTAAAGTATTCCTATGAACTCCTTTTGTTTCCCTAATTATTTTCCTTTCAATATTTCAATGAACTTTAGAGGTAAAAAATATATTTTATACCTTATAAAGTGTGCTCAATAATCCGTTCACTTTTCCTTTCTTCAATATCTTTGTTTTCAAGTATGCTCCTTTCAAATATTTCCTTCAAAAAATTCCTTATCCAAAATCTACACCTCATAAAAATCACACGAGTTTTTTGATTTAATCTCCCCTTTAAATTTTATCAAATTCAAATCAAATATCAACTTTTCTATTAATAAAACACTTGTTTATATCTCAAATTATATGGGCATCAACTTTTATCACCTTATTTCAATAAATCAACTTGTCTTAAAAGGTAAAGTCTACACATTAAGCTTTAGGGAATAATTTTACCTTCAACCTCATACTTTGCATTTCCCTTTGATTTCAAATGCATTTATGTTGTATTCACTATGTTGAAACATCCTCACATGTTGCTCTATAATTTCCTTAATTTTGAGGCATTCACTGTGCTAAAATATTCTCACCTACTGCTTTGCAATTTTGTCAACCTATGCTATTAATTTCCTCCTTGGACATGTACCAAAAATATTACCTTTTCTTGCAATATGCGTTTTATACCAGGTTTTCTTTTGGGTTTTATCTCTTCTAGAAAATATTGCTTCTACAACCTTTATTTCATATGGTATCCTCCCTTAATGGGCCTTCTTGCAACTTCCTCTGACAAACTCTCATCCTTCCTAGTAATGTCAATGAACTCTCTTCCTACAATTTCCTCCAACGTTTATCAACTTACTTAGACTCCTTTATGCAAATATCTTCGATGTTTGTCAATAGACTCAGAATTCTTTGTGCAACTTTCTCTTTATGGCTTCTCTCTTCCCACAAATTTTCTTCTCCTCATAAATTTCTTCATGTGACTAACTATGACAACCTTCCCGTAGCACGTTTTAGCTGACCATATTAACGAGGCTCTCGTGGCTCTCTCACTTGACTTGTTGAACATGGTTCTTGTGGTTCTCTCACTTGATTTGTTGAACATGGATTTTATGGCTCTCACCCTTGGCTTCACCTTGGCTTCTTAACCGTGCCTTGCTTAATCAAATCTTCTCTCACTGTGGCTCTGATACCATTGCTAGAAAATATGTTGAATTCAATACTTAATAATGAATACCAAGTACAAATAACTCTCACAATATACCAAGATGCATCGCACATATTTAACCCATAACTCATAAAATGAACACACACACTATATTCACATGGATGACAAAATTACAATGGTTTATAGTAAAAGATAAAGTACTACAAATTCACATTATATTATACATCCTCATATGCTAACCTTATTACTAGCCTTTACAAAAATACTCTTGGTAGTTCAACTTCAACTAACTCTCCATATCTTTAAACTCATGCTAGCCTTATTACTAGCCTTTACAAAAAGACTCTTGGCAGTTCAACTTCAACTAATTCTCCATCTCTTTAAACTCATGGAAGATATGACTCTTCATATTTCTCATAGGAGAAATATATTTATTGACTCTCTAATAATGACAAACATATAAGGATTACTTCATGACAAATATTTACAAAATACCTTAGACACTAAATATGTACAAACTACTTGCAAGGTACCAAATAAAATAATCTCCAACAATTATCAATCACTCATACTTTGTGTGAGAAAGTGAGAGTTAAGGGAGAACAATATTATAAGTGTGACTTCACCAAGTGATCAAGAAAGGATAATACCACAATCTAGAGTAGTCATAAAGCTTAAATTAAATGACCACAAAAAAACAACATATGCAAAATTAAAAAACTGTGGACTAATGAAACTTATACACATAAGTTTCAAAAACCACAGAGACTCAGAGAACTTGTTAGACTGTTGTATGATGAAATGAAGATCCTTTGCTGATTCTTGTCAAGAGCCAAAATGTATGTTGTAAAATTCTAAAGAGATAAGGTAACAAAAGCAAAATGGTGGTGCACACAATTAGTTTTGAGATGCTTGTTATGTGTTATGGAGCTTACAACTATTTCCCTTTAGGAATGCTTGAGTAGTAGGTAAAACCTATCGATTAGTGACTGTAATGAAGGATCTCGGAGCCCATGTGGATCTTCAAGTGTCAATGTAATTATTGTCACTTTTGTTTGACTAGAATCAAGATAGGAAAAAATAAATAAAGAAACCAAGGTATGGTATTAAGAAGTGAAAGGATAAAAACCATTAGTCCTTGGGTTATGTGTTACTAGTGAGTCATATCCAATATAACCTTAGTGTATTTATCCCAATCAATAAGAAGTGTCTCTTAAATATTGGAAAAATGATCTCTATCACCTATCTAATAAGATGCTATAGATTGATAAAATATTATTTCTCCGTCTATTCGAAAGTTTACATCCTAGTTGATTGCATACAAAGTGATGCTCAACATTCACTTTGACTAAGAACTACTTGAAATAAACATTGAGTTGTGTTAACAAGAACCTTGGATCATGAGACCATTTGTATTGAAAGCAAGTAGAAGATATACTGTTACAACTAAATATTTGAATTACTTTATAAAACAAAGCCTACTCCTAAACTTAGGATTTTAAGGTAAGGAAGATCATGAGAGAGTGCAATTTAGAAATAACAAAGTATACTTGTTATTAGTGAGTCATATCTAATACATCTTTGGTGTAGTTATCCAAATCAATAAGAAGTTTCTATTAAATCTTAGAAGAGAGAATGATCTCTACCGCCTATCTAATAAGATGCTATAGATTTTGAGATAAAATATTCTTTCTCCCTCTATTCAAAAGTTTACATCCTAGTTGATTGTACACAAAGTGATGCTCAATGTTCACTTTGATTGAGAGCTAGTTGAAATAAACATTGAGTTGTGTTAATAAGAATCTTGTATCATGAGATCATTTGTATTGAAAGCAACCAAAAGAAATAATGTTACAATTGAAGGTTTGAAGTACTTTGTATAATAGAGCTTGATTCGAAACTCAAAATTTTGATTGATCCAAAACTTAGAATTTCAAGTTAAGGAAGATCATGAAAGAGTGCAATTAAAAAAATAATAGATTATAACAAAACAAAACACACACACACATATATAAAAGCAAAAAAACATAACGATCTTATTGCCTAGAAAATAGAGTAAAATGCAAGCAATCTTTGAGAAGAGATGCAAGTCTATAACATTGCATCCATTACTTATGCTTTTTACAGTTAAGAATGCATCTCTCTTTATACAAAAATTGGTGTGTTGAAATTGTACTAAACATGGAAGGTCATCATATTGAAATGTGGTGGTTCATCTTTTGTGAGTTAGAAGGTCACTCATATGGAAATGTGGTGATTCACCTTCCATAAGCTACAAAGTGCATATTAAATGAAAATTACATATACATGACTTGTCCTTTTGTATGAAAATTACATATATGACTTGTCCTTTTGTGTTTTGTCTTCTACTAATATGTTAACATAATATATTTGACTATAAAAATCTAAGAATGAAAAATTACTTAGTACCTATAAAGCGTTTAATCCATAAAGTTGTTGACAACTCCTCTACAATAGAGTTGCTTGTTCAAATAATTGTTCTCTTTAATCTTTTCAAAACTTTTTGAATGAAACAAGATGGAATCCCGAACACAAAGTTATACCCCTTAGTGCGATTAGGATTTAAAAAAAACATATTTTAAAGCATAAAGTCATGCCTTGAAAAGGTCTCAGATCGAGTAGTATGCGAGGTGGTGTAATTGGTGATATCCATTTTAGCCGGATGTAATTTTAAGAAAAGTCACAGCGGATGACTATATATATATATATTATTTGGATATGATGTGTATTTAACAATTCTTTTAATGCCACATCTGCCAAGGACTGATCTTTAGCACATGCTTGAAATTGATATTGTTAGATAAAAAAGCATCCACATCCTAAAAGTATGGAAGCATGTTAAAATGCCACTGTATGAACATACTTACTCCACACCCTGGTTTATAGTGTTTAATGTGAACTTATGATTTTTATTTCAAAACATTTTAGATACTGATGCCCTAGGATGCATGCATTATGTCTATGATAAGATCATTTATTTATGATGGTAAAAAATATATAAATAATAGACTATGAGCATACTATATGTGAATCATAGAGTAATGTCATGGGTCAATCCTCTGAATCCACGAGTATAGAGGATGATGATGTATCGCATATGGTGACATTAAATGGAAGGGAAATCATATACATGTGTGTTTATGTGAGAGGGAGAGTTGTTATTTTTTGAAAATCCTTAAGGATGGTATTAAACTATTGTGGTGTTATGAAAATGTTAGCTTATTTCCGATGATGAAGAACAGTTTATGCAAAATTTTTGACTTGAGACTATTGGAAGTGAGCACAGTCCACAGACATACCTTCTCCTTTTGGCCATGCTAGACCGCTTTGTTTATTTCATTCACGAATTTGCTAATTCAGTTACATGATAGTATATATCTGATGGTGATGAATAGTTTATGCAAAAACCAGACTTGAAACTGTTGGAGCGGAGCAGAGTATGTAGAGATGCCTTAGTAGTCCTTCTGGGATGTTCTAGACTGATAAAATGGATTCATTGTCAATACTGGCTAATTTTGTTCTGAAACATCTTTCCCCTTGAATGTAATTTCTCGGATCATTTCAGAACTAAAGTAATAGTTTTCTTAATGATAAAAAGAATACAAGGCTGAGAAGATCTTCTAGATGCTATAGAATACTTCAGCAATGTGGTCCTCTTTCCTAGAGAGATTGATCCTAAGAGATACACAGAATAATGCAAATAATAGATGATGAAAACGGAATTTTTTTTGTTGTATATTTGTACTAGCAAATGCTTTTAATTCTCATTACAAATTGCACATCGTAGGATGTGTCTTGAAAATAGGACAGGACTTAAAATCGGTTCTTGAAGCAAATATTTTGCATAGTCTGAAAAACTGTGGTCTTGCTACAACTTATATATCATTGAAGAGCACCGAATATGCTATTTTTTTTTAAATTTAGCAAAAAAAACTCTTGCAGGATTGCTTTGGTTTGAGAAACCACGACCATGGGATTCCACACCTACCGATGTACCTTTCTAATAGTATTTTACTCCCTAAATTTTTCCTAAACTTCATTTAACTTATTTCATATCAAAAGATTTTTGATTCTATCGCAAGGCTTCCTGTATTTCACAAACTGCTTATCTGAAGTTCAATGTCATGTCTTACATCTTATGCTGCCATGGATCTAAGACGAACAAATACTGCGTTTAGGTTAAAGAGTGGGTAACCTATTTTTGTGAGAGCTTTGCACTCTGGTCAAAGAGCAGAGAGGTCTAGCCAAGATAGATAGTTGGAGGTTTTTTTGGGAATGTAGAAAGTTTTGATCAGTCTCAGATATCGCATGTTGTCGATAAAAAAAACATTATTTGTGTTGGGGCTTATTTATTTGTATTTATCTTATTTTCAATGCTTTATGCTTTTTTACCAAAGGATCAGTTGTCTTGAAAATAACATAAAAGGTATGGTAGGCAATCTCATCTTTCCTGAGGTGGGAATTTGGAATGCTTGAGGCATGGTTGCATTTGTATAACCATCATGGGGTGCCCTTGAACCAGTGCTAGTTTTTTTGGTTCTGATCCTATATTAAATGGTAAACTTTAAGAAAAAGAGAGTATATTATTGGTTATCTCGGAAAAATTTCTGTTGGAGCATTGTCATAATAAGAAAATAGCACTCTAGAATGTGGAATCTAGATGAAGGAATGTGTTTCGTCCAATTATATACCAGAACCTTTTTATGACTCACATACCATATGTAGTTATGCCTTTCCAAGTACAACACTGTTTGAAGGCCGAACTCCAGCTAGGCAACTGATGATGATGACACATGTTGAATAAGCAGGATTTGCACCATATGGCCTAGTCCATGTTCTTTTAACCTTACAGTTTTTGAATTGATGGTTCTTATCTTCTTGTTAAAGATCCTCATAGCAAAGACAGGGTAGCCAAGATTGTTATTTCAGATTGAGTCAGCATTCAGTACAAGAAACATGAAACATGAGGATCTTATATATTATGTCTGGGATTGTAAGTTTTGCGTATTGAAGCAAACATTTAAATGTACCTTTTAGAGAGTACTCAATTTTTGATTTCGTCTTTTCTGTCAAGTCAAGCTTTAATGGCATTTCATCTTTCAAAACTCGTGTGTCTACTATACAACAAAACCTGACTATCTTTGACACTTTATTGGGCGTTGCAAGCTCTCTTTCTAATTTGGGTCCGTTTCAACGTTACAACCTTTCCTCTTTCTTGGTTTGTTGTCTCTTCTTGACTTCTGATGGCAATGAACCACTTTGACTGCGCATTTCCAGACCTACTCTACTCACTTCCATGCATTACCTCTGATGGCACTGTTCATTTCCATGCCTCTTTGGTTCTTCTCCAATGTAATAGCATATCATCTTCTTTTAATGTTAGATGTCTTCTTCTCCAACGTAGGCTCTTGGTTCGTTCAGACACACTTCTTGTATCAGGTTACTAAAGCTTGGTTTTACTTTCCAAGGCGTCTAGACTTGACAGGGTTTCTTAAAGTATACTATACATAGAGTTGTTTCTTAAGTAAGCAAAAATATAAACACTTTACCAGATGACTCCTTTAAGCAGTAGACAACTTCTTACTCTTGGGTATACTGGCTGATATGATAAGTTTAAATGGTTTCCAAACTTCATGCATACAATGGCTTAATTTACTATAGTTCTCACTTGAATAACTATGAATGACCTTTTTCTTATCTTCAACATATACCACAAAGACAATGGGTATTATTTGGAGAATAACAATGCGTCTACAGTTAGACTTATTGCAAGATTATTTCATAGACTCAACCTTCTTCAATATTAGACTAGTTCCTATAACTTCATAGAATACATCTGCTCAAATTAGCCTAGCTCTAATACCATTGCTAGCAAATGAACTAGATTCAACAATTGAATCTTAATATATCAGGCAAATATATTAAAATACTCTCACAAGGTTACAAACAATATACTAGAATGGAACTCACACATATATTCATGTCATAATTCAAATAACTAAACACACAATGTATTTAAATGGATGGAAAATGCATTAACAATACAAAATGATGCACTGCAATTCGATACATACAATTTCACCTGCAATCCATACATATAGCCTTTACATGGAGTCTCTTGAAAATTCATCTTCTCCATCTCCTCTCAAACTCATGGGAGATATGACTCTTCATAATTCTCATTGGAGAAATATTTTATTAACCTTTTAATAATGATAAATCCAAATGATTACATGAAACCAAACATTGACAAGCTATTTACAAAGTATGTATAAGGTACTTGCAAGATACCAAATAATGTAATATTCTCCAACACAAGATTAGTGCAAGATCCTAAAGAAAGTAATTGGAAAGCACAAATAGGATACTATATTATGTCCGTGGTACAACAAAATAGGGTTGGAATATAATAAGAATAATAAATTCTTCTTAACCCAGGTGTTGTAGGTGAGTTGGAGAGGAGAGGGCAATCCTCCAAGGGAGGTCCCAGGTTCAAATCTCCACCCTACCCAAAAGCTAAATTGGGTACCTAAAATCCAATTGATAATGTTGGTGCGGGCAGGGCTGGGTGCGACTCCTGGGTGACTTTGACGGTATAGAACCCCCTGTTCATGGTCTCTCAGACCAAGGCAGCCCCACATGGGGTTTTTCGCTAAAAAAAAAAAAAAAAAAAATTCTTCTTACAAGGATACACAAACTCTGATTATGTCGAATCTTTGGATGATAGAAAATTGACTTTTAGATATGTGTTTTATCTAGGATCATCCACAGAGGTAGAATATCATGTTGCACGAGGAGCTGTGTGTGAAACGATATTATATCATATATGGGTGTATAGAGAATAAACCAATACTATTGCATTGTGACAATCATGGTGTTTTAAAATTGGTGAAGAATCTAGTGTTTCATGAAAGAACAAAACACATTGAAGCTCAATGTCACTCCATTCAAGAACAACTCGAGAATCACTAGATTCAGCTCTAGTACATTCCCATCGACAAATGAGCTGTGGATATTTATACAAAGGCACTTGTACGTATCACACGTGAATTATTTCACACCTTTCTTTGTAAACCAAATAATGTAATAAAGGGGATGTTAGAAATGACTAGATTATTACATTATTAGTTATATTTCATGGAGAATTATATTTAGTTATCTTGTTAGAGGCCGTTACAACAACATAAATTTTTTACCATTTGTTATGCATGCGTATCTCAAGTGGTTTGTTACAACCACTATAACCACAAGAATATATTTATTTCTACATGATGAATGAATTCAATTAATTTTGATCCTATACTATTGACCCATATAAGCATTCATTATGGAGGGGAGATGTATCATCTCTAATATCTTCTCTCCTTGGACCCTCAGTTCATACTATGAAGAGTGTTGAAATATTTATAATTTGACCTTATTAGGCTAACATTGACAGTGATGAAGTACCTATGGATCCTCTTGATGTAGCCTATAGGCAAGTTCTATGCAAGTCTTTAGGCATTTTCTATTTAAGCCTACAAGTATTCTATCTGTAAGCCTATAGGCATCTTTCTATGTAAGCCTATAAGCATCTATATATAAGCCTATTGACATCTATATTGGAGCATATGGGCATCTTAATATAATTATTTAGGTACTTTTGATGTATTCACCTATAGTAATAATGGCTAATACATCTCTATTTTTAACCTTAACTAAAAGATTTAATAAATTTATTATATATTATAATTTAACCTTCAAGTCATATTGGCTTATGATTAATATCTAATTGAGGATTTGTTATCACTACATATACCCCCAATGACTCATCCATTGTATCAATTGTGATATATGAGATATTAGGGTGCCTATAGACATGCAACCCTTGTAATGGCCCATTTTGGTAGGACATTCCCTTGTTTAATTGATGTACTGATGTGTTGATAATTAATGCATGATCCTACTTTATTATATCAAGATGAGTTGATAGTCGTACTTTATGATTTCAAAATTTAGATTATGTTATTTTTAGAATATGGTACTATTAATAAATTTTGCCGTTGTAGGAGTAGAGCCTCTCACAGGTGGATTGGTATAGGACAACCACAGAAATTGAGAGAAATGAAAAATAGAAATTGATGGATTATTTTTAGTTGACATCCCACAAGGGTAAAATAATCATGTAGAAGCATTTGCATGTGTATGTGTGATTAAATGCATCATCGGGCAAGGATATTACTATAAAAATAAAAGATCCCTTACCCTTGTGCTTAGGTGTCCTTCGTAGGTGGTTGATAATCTTGTAGTTATCATAATACCTCAAGCTTAAGGAATAGTATTGTTTGTGCATATTCTTGCTTATTATTGATTTACATCTTAGTTTGGGTGAGGATAACTTTTAGTAAGAGCCTTTGTGTTGCTTAAACTCTTAATTTATCATTAGGATGTATTCATACATTTGTTTTGAAGTATGGAACTTGATTAGTTAATTATTTTTCAAGTATTAATAATAATGTTAGTATTATTCATACGTAAAATTTTAAATACCAATGGTAATAATTAATATTAACATTTAGTATTAATTAAGTTAATTCTATGAAGTGATTAAATTTAATTATTATTAACTTGTTTAAAAAATATTAGTTAATTAAAAATTAATCTTAAAATGGGAGCACAATTTATAAAACATTATTTTAAAGTTCATATTTGTAATTAGTGTAAGAACATGGGAAAATTAATCCTTGTGGTATGGGCTGGAAGAGTAAGCATTTTTGAAATGACAAGAAACAAAATCAAGATGGAGTTACCTGATGTTTTAGCTTCACCTTCCTTGATCTCCCTCTCCTCTACAAATGCTATTTGAATCCTTTGGTTGTGGGAGTTTTGAAAGGGGAAAACATTGGGCAGGATGGAAGGAAGTCACAAGACGTGAAGTATTGAGGAGAGTAGTTCAATTTTGTAAGTTCCAAATTGCTTCACTCTATAACGAAGTTATTAAAATATTTTCCATGTTTATAATGAAATTGGTAGTTTTATATTTTGCATTATCGTGTTGTTTCAATAAAGTATTTATCACGAAGACCATGATCTAAAACATGTTGATTGAGTCTTGTGTTTTTGGGAGTCTGAGATTGCTATGTTCTAAGACTTGGGGATGTTTATCCCAATATCTAGATTGATGTTGTTTTCCCTTATTTATGTGATGTTTTTCTTTATGGATTTTTATAATGGAAATCTCATTCCAAAAATTTAGGTAAGTTGAGTAGCTTATCTTTTTAGAATGTTATACTTTCTTATATTTTGAGTTTACAGTGCCCTGGTAGTGGGATATCTCCTTATATTTTTGAGATTGCATGTTCTATTAAAAAGAAACTTATTATCGTAACCAGTTTCCACTCCTCCATGATTGTGACATCTATAGATTACATGATGTTCTTTGGCCTTAATCCAAAAGGAGTTTATTTATTTTTTTAATGTTATCATTAGATTTTGGTTGAATCATGATGGTTATAAAGTCAACTTAGATATTAAACCATAATAAATATGATTTTATAAATCGATTCCCTAGGTTGATCGAGATTGGTTTTTTATTTATGGTGTTTTGCGTTGAGTAGAATGAATTTGGATTGTGGTGAGAGTATTTTATATTGATGGTTTTATGTTCATGCCTTACGCACGTTATGCAATAACTGTTGTCTTTGAACTTATTTTTGGTTTATTATTGTTATTGTTTTAACAATGGGTTTGTTATTTTTTAATCAATATTAATTTATTCTTGGTAATATTAATTAATATTACTTGAAGATTGAAACTATTAATTTAATATTAATAGAAGATTAAAAACCTTTATTATATTGATGTTGATTGAAAAATATGTTTGTTATTTAATCAACATGATTCTAGTTATTTATTAATTAATAGTTTTACTAAGTCATAGGGTGAAATTATTAATTAATATAAATAAAAATTTGAAGACTCATAAATATTAATTTTTTATAGTTGGGTTTATTAGGAGAGTAATAAGCCCATTTATAAAAGCAGTTTGTCAGTATTATGAACAAAGAAAATATATTGAAAATTAGAGAATTAATATTTACACTCAAAAATTGAGTAGTAAATTTATCCAAGGGGATAGTTGTGGCTTGTATAGTAAAAGAGCCATAATTGAGTGAGAGAAGTATGGGATTCTCTCGTTTATGACTAATAAGCATTGGGAGAATGTTTTGATGTCCTTGAATTCTTGTTGAATGTTTTTGTTGATTATGGAGCCTGATTAAATCAAAGGCCTTTGTTTCAACCGCACTTAGACCCACTACGTGAAAGAGGGGGGTGTAGGGGGGCATTAGCCCCCCCTACTACTATCGCCAGGGGGGTCCAGGGGGGGGTGACGACCTCAAAGCTAAAAATAGATGTTTTTTCCTCTATGTAAATCTAGACCATTTGATATTAGGTCACAGATTGGACGATAGATTTTAGGCGGGTTTTTTTCCCTAAAATTGTAATGCATTATTATAAGAGGAGGTTGTATGATGACTAAATATGTAATGAAGTGCGTGACTGTGTAGAGAAGGGTTTTTCTGGACGGAATACAAGGGCCTAGTTATTTTCTCCGTGGAGTAGCCCGATTTGGGTGAACCACGTTAAATCTGTGTCTATTGTGAGTTGAATATTTTATTTTGTGTTTATTTCCGTATTATATTATTTCTCGTATTTTATGCTTTAATCCTAATAACTAGTATCAGAGCTTAGGGTTTGAAAAACACACTTGAAAGGAGGGTTTTCAATTTGAGTGGGAGCAATGGTTGAAGAAGGCAAATTTAGGGTTGAGAAGTTCAATGGCCAAAACTACCAGCTATGAAATATGCAAATGGAGAATTATCCTTATCAGAAAGATTTTTACCTACCATTAGACGAAGTAGCAAAGAAGCCGACATCAACGACTGACGAAGAATGAGAAGTTCTGGATAGAAAAGCACTAGGAACAATACGACTGTGCTTGGCATCGTCGATGGCCTTCAATATTTCGAAGGAAAAGACAACGAAGGGTTTAATGAATGCATTGGCTAAACTGTATGAAAAACCCTCAACTTCGAACAAGGTATTTATTATGAAATATTTATTTAATATGCATATGTCAGAAGGTGGGTATGTTACTGATCATTTAAATGAATTTAACATGGTTACAAATCAGTTAAGCTCTATAGGAGTAAAATTTGATGATGAGGTTAGGGCTCTCTTGATTTTGTGCTCATTGCCAGAAAGCTAGAATGGCTTGGTAATGGCTATGAGTAATTCTGTCTCTAGTTCAAATACTTTAAAGTTTGATGATGTTATTGGTGTTATCCTTAGTGAGGAAATGCAATGGAAAATCACAGGTGAAACATCTGGTAATGCTTTGAATGTAGAGAACAGGGGGAGACAAAGGAAGAGAGGAAAAATCCTAGGGAATCATGGAAAATTAAAGAAAGGTAGATCCAAATCCAAAGGGAAGTAGTTGGAATGCTGGCATTATGGGAAGAAAGGACACCTGAAAAGAGACTGTTGGGATCGAAAAGAAAAATAGGGAGAATAAAAATAGGGTAATAAGGAAGGAAACGTTTTAGGTGATGTATTGCAAGATGCTTTAATTCTTTCACTAGATAATATTAATGATTGTTGGGTGCTATATTTTGGTGCATCATATCATGCCACACCCCATAGGAAATATTTTCTAGATTATGTTCAGGGTGATTTTGGACAGGTCTATCTGGGTGATGATAGACCATGTAAAATCACAGGAAAGGGTAACATACAAATAAAGTTACCAAATGGAAACCAATGTTTGTTGAAAGAGGTAAGGTATATTCCTGAATTAAGAAGAAATCTAATTTCCATAGGGCAGTTGGACAGTGAAGGATGTACTGGTTACATTCTCAACAAACTCATGGAAGGTCGCTAAAGGATCAATGTTATTAGCAAAAGGAAATAAGGAAGGTACATTGTATGTATGTACTGGTAATACTGATCTTTCTATTGCTTTAGCTTCTACAAGAGTGGATACAGCTTCGTGGCATCATAGGCTTGGGCACATGAATGTGAAGCGGATGCATATTCTCCATTCAAGAAATTTGTTGTCAGGTTTGAAGTAGGTTGATTTAGACTTCTATGAGAACTACATTTATGAAAAATAGAAAAGAGTCAAATTTCTTAGAGTTGGAAAAGAAAAGAAGAGTGAAAAGTTAGAGCTTGTACATTCAGATGTATGGGGACCAACTCAGGTATCATATCTTGGTGGCTCTCATTATTATGTTATGTTTATTGATGATGTAACTATAAAAACATGGGTTTACTGTATTCGAAAGAAATCAAATGTTTTTGATACATTTAAGAAATGGAAAGCTTTGGTTGAGAATGAGACAGGAAATAAGCTAAAGTGTCTCAGATATAATAATGGAGGTGAGTACTACAACAAAGAGTTTGATAGTTATTGTTCATACCATGGAATTCATAGAGTGAAGACGGTTCTAAGAACTCCACCAGAAAATGGTGTGTCAGAAAGGATAAACAAGACTATCATGGAACGTGCTAGGTGCATGGGAATACATGAAGGATTGCCCTTATAGTTTTGGGTAGATGTTGTGGATACTCTAGTTTATTTAATAAACATAGGACCTTCAAGTTCCCTAGATGGTGGGATTCCAGAAGAGGCATGGACAGGTAAGCCTGTTAATTACTCATTTTTAAAGACTTTTGGTTGTGAAGCTTTCATGCATATCGATAAAGAAAATTGAACTAAACTTGAGGTAAAATCCAAGAAGTGTTTTTTCATTGGATATGGAGTTAATGATTTTGGTTATCATTTTTGGGATTATGCAAATCATAAAATAATTAGGAGTAGAGATGTAATATTCAATGAGAAGGTCATGTATAAGGATCAGTTGCAGGAAAAGAAACATAAAAAGGAAAACACAAAATACACAGTGTTTGATGAAATTGAAACTCCAAAGGTGCTAGAAAATCAATAACAACAACAACAACAAGTAGCACCTCAAACTCCTGCAACTATTGTCAGAAAATCTACCAAGATAAGTAGACCTCCTGTATGTTACTCTTCGTCATTATATTATGTATTATTGTATGACTATGGTGAACCAAAAACATATGAAGAAGCAATGCAGGTAGAAACCAAGAAGAAGTGGGAGCAAGGCATGGAAGAGGAGATGGACTCTTTGATAAATAATCAGACTTGGGATCTGGTTCAGTTGCCTGTAGGAAAAAGAGCATTGCAGAACAAATGGGTTTACAGGGTGAAAGAAGAAGACGGAGGAAAAAGAGGTATAAGGCTAGACTGGTTGTAAAGGGATTTGGACAGAAGAAAGGTATTGATCATGATAAAAAAATTTCTTCTGTTGTTAAAATGACTTCAATTAGAACTATTTTAAGCTTAGTGGTTGTACAGGATTTACACCTTGAACAGTTAGATATAAAAACAACTTTTTTCCATGGGAATTTGGAGGAAGAGATTTATATGTAGCAACCACAAGGGTATGAGGTCAAAGGAAAGGAGGAATTAGTATGCAGGTTGAAAAAGAGCCTGTATGGCTTGAAGCAAGCTCCAAGGCAGTGGTATATGAAATTTGATAGGTTTATGTCAGATGAGGGTTATAGTAGATGTTATTCTTACCACTGTGTTTATTTTAAGAGAATGGATAATGGTAACTATATTATCCTGTTATTGTATGTAGATGATATGCTTGTTGTAGGGTCTAACATGTAGGATATAATTGTACTCAAAAGAAAATTGGTAGAGTCATTTGCAATGAAGGATTTGGGTGTTGCAAAGCAAATCCTTGGTATGAGAATAACAAGATACAGGAAAAATCATAAATTAACATTGTATCAGAGTGAGTACATTAAGAAGGTGTTGGAAAGATTCAGTATGCAGGATGCAAAACCTGTTAGCACACATTTGGGAAATTATTTCAAACTGACAAAAGAGATGTGTCCTAAGACATAGGAGGAAATGAACTACATGTCCAAGGTTCCTTATTCATCAGTAGTTGGTAGCTTGATGTATGCAATGGTGTGCACAAGGCCAGATGTTGCACATGCAGTGGGAGTTGTGAGCAGGTTTATGAGTGATCCAGGAAGAAAGCATTGGGAGGTAGTGAAGTGGATTCTTAGGTATTTGAGAGGTACTGTCAATTAGATATTATGATTTGAAGGATCTAATACTTCTTTGTAGGGATATGTTGATTCAAATATGGCAGGTGATATATACAGTAGGAGGAGTACCACAGGGTATGTTTTTACTGTAGGTGAAACTACAGTAAGCTAGATTTCAAAATTACAGAAGGTTGTTGCACTATCAACAACAGAAGCAGAGTATGTTGTTGTTACAAAGGCTAGTAAGTAGATGATTTGGTTACAAATATTTATGGAGGATTTGGGAAAGAAGCAAGAGAATAGCACATTATACAATGATAGTCAAAGTGCCATTCATCTTGCAAAGAATTTAGCTTTCCATTCCAAGACTAAACACATACATACCAAGTACCATTTCATACACTCAGTATTGAAAGATGGACAATTAAAATTGGGGAAGATACACACTAGCCATAATCCTGCAGATATATTCACAAAGGCAGTAACCAAGGAGAAACTGAGTTCCTGCTCAATTTTAGTTGATTTTAAAGCATGACAATAAAAGGTGAGAAAATTTCTAGGCCCAAAGCTGAAGCATAGTCTAGCAAGTGCAGTAGTGGTGGAGTTGCTGTGATCAGTCTCCAAGTGGGAGATTGTTGATTATGGAGCCTAATTAAATCAAAGGCCTTTGTTTCAACCGCACTTAGACCTACTACATGAAAGAGGGTGGGTGTAGGGGGGGCATTAGTCCCCCTACTACTATCGCTAGGGGGGTCTGGGGGGCGGTGACCCCGAAGCTAAAAATAGATGTTTTTTCCTCTATGTAAATTTGGACTATTTGATATTAGGTCACAGATCGGACAGTAGATTTTAGGCGGGTTTTTTGCCCTAAAATTGTAATGCATTATTATAAGAGGAGGTTGTACGATGACTGAATATGTAATGAAGTGCGCGACTGTGTAGAGAAGGGTTTTTTTGGATGGAATACAAGGGCCCGGTTATTTTCTCCGTGGAGTAGCCCAATTTGGGTGAACCACATTAAATCTATCTATTGTGTGTTGAATATTTTCTTCTGTGTTTATTTTCGCATTATATTATTGCTTGTATTTTATGCTTTAATCCTAATAGTTTTTAGTTGTATAATGCATGTTAGGTTTGCATATACATTCAAAGAGTTGTATTGATCCCTAAACTACATTAAAAAAATTGATGAAGAAGACCTATCAAGTATAAGACTTTGATAAAGAAGATGGAAACAATGACCATTATATATGTTAAATGTAATATTGTATTTGGATATGGGAAATACTTTAAAAAGTATCATATGTAAAAGTTATGCTATGATTATGATGAAGGAATGGATATCCTTGTAAACATTCTTGTTGAATTGTCATGAGATTTGTTTAAAATATGAAAGATAAATTAATGCTTTCCTTCTATGTTAAGTTTCTTTGGAAATAAATTGTTGATAGCAAGATGGATAAATTGTATTTATTTATTTTTTTCCACAAAAAAATCATAATTTTATTTCAAGAGTGAAAGAAAATTACACTTATTAGGTGCCTTAGCACAAACAGAAACCCATATAAAAGCAAATTACTGGGATTCAAGATATAACTACAATTGGGCAGATCAAAGAGGAAAAATCTCATATTCAAAATAGCATGGGGATAATAAGGATAAATATGCTTATATCAATACTTAATCATCCAAACAACCTCCATCACTAAAACCTGGATAGAAATCAATGAAAAAGAAACCAACAGAATAGAAAAGAAATAGTTAGAAACTGCCATAAAGCTCTAATCAAATGAAATAGACCCACAATAAAAAACCCAGAGCTAGCATAGAAACTAGGGATATGATATGTGGGTGAAAGAAGAAACTCCATCCTTGTTCTCTTCCATTTGCAAGAAACCTTTTGGAACTTGTTGATCTTCTTTTGATAACCTATCTGCTTCTTGATTTAATTCCCTATAAACATGTGTAAAAGAGATATTTTCAAAAAGAGAAATCACCTCTAATAGTTCATCTCCCACTAGTCTAGGTAGATATTTTTTTAATTGAGTAGATTTATTCATCCAATTGATGACTAAAGTGGAATCTCCAAAACTTTGTAATTTTTCACATTTCTCTCCACAACACACTTCATTAGCAATCTCAACACCTAAAACTCAACAAAATTGTTGGAACCTGTCCCAAGACCTACTTTAAATTTGATATAGTGGGTATCCAAGAAGTACAACATGCCTCCCATGCTACTAAAAGATGACTATCTCTGACTAGCCCCATCAAAAATACCCCATAGCTGAGACTTTTCAATGAACAAATTATCTACTTGTCAAGGTTTCTTATGTTTGTCAAGCCCTTTGTTGATTGAGACCAAAGTCCTCACCTAAAATATGAATTAAAATATGGGAATTAAATTCCCTTCAAAAATAGTTGCATTCTGTGCCAACCATATACCCCAACATATAAGAAATGTTAAAGAAAGAAACTATTTCACCTATTTTTTCAAAAATCGCTATCTTAAGCATAACTCCACTATTTCTCCTTCCTAAATATTTTGTACTCCAGTTATCTATTTAGCTTCTAACCAAACCTATTGATAAAAAGAGCATTTAATTAATAAATGTGTGATGTTTTCCTCCTATGATTGATACAAAATACAAATACTTAGACCTTATCTGCTTCTCCTTTGTAAAACTTCCCAAGTCAAAATATTATTTCTCAAAGCTAATCACATGAAAATAATTGTCCTTTTTGGGGAAAATAATTTCTAAATCTGCTTTCACCACCAAGTAGACCCTTGAGGATGAGGGTCAAAACTTGCTCTATAACCAAGTCTAGCAGTATAATATACCCAAGCAATAGTATCTGGTTTAGCTCTCAGCTTGATATGACTCTTATTAAGACTATCAAAGTAATCCTTTCACAAAACAACCTGCTCATAAAAAAAAATCCAAGACTTGAACCTACTTCCAACTTTGGATCCAAAGACTAGAAGAATTTAATTTCCCCACCTAATAAAGAAAGTAAAAACCCTTATCTTGTAAAGAACTTATCATAGCTTTTGACAATAAAATATTTTCTCCACAACCCAAAATAGAATCAACCCCTATTTTAACTTGTTCACCATTGCCCACTTTCCAAGCCAAATATTTTCCAATCATAGGAAATGCCTGTACTAGTGCCTTCCATTGAAATAAATTTTTTTTAATGCTTTTCAGTGGACTTATGATACAATTCATAAAGGTCTCTGGGCAAATATACTTCTTTTCAATAATATTCTTTCATAATCCTTCTTTGGTCAAAATCCTCCATAAAATTTTTGTTGCCAAAGAAGAACAAAAAATATGGATATTTTTAAGGCCCCAACCACCTTCCTCCTTTGGCCTAGCAATACTCTGCCACTTAACTAAAGGAATGCCTTCATATTCCTTGCATCCAGTCCAAAGAAATTTGAAGAAAAGTTTTCTTATTTTCTCTAGAACTTCTTTGGAAATGAAAGCCAAGGAATGCCAAAACACAGGAATTGCCTCAAGAACTGGATTTACAAGTGTTAATCTCCCACCAATAGACAACCATCTATTACGCCAATGGTTAATCCTAAATTCAATATTATCTAAAATCCATCCCCAATCTCTCTTCCTATATGTATTTGGCTTCAATAAAAATCCCAAATACTTAAAGCCTTCCTAGAAATATAAGAGATTAAAAGGAAAAATTATGATTAGATCCAGTTTAATATCCTTCTCTATAGACCATTAAAGCAAATAGAGGTTTTTTAAAAATTTATCTCCATACTGGTAGCAATACTGTAAGTGTCCAAGTAATCCTTCAACTTTCTAGCTTCCCTTAAAATTCTATTTGTGAACAACAATACATCATCAACAAATAAAATGAGATAAATAAAGGACCCCCACTTTGACCTTGAATAAGGATCCTACCCTCTTTGCATCCAAAACAACTCTACTCAATCCTTCATCAACTAAAAAAAAAGTAAGGGAGATAAAGGACATCCCTATCTCAGTCCTCTTGAGGATATAAAAAATTTGGAAGTTGATCCATTGATAAGAACAACAAAATATACAAAATAAATACATCCCATAATCCACTTTACTACCGGATAGCTGAAACCCACATGTAAGAGCATCAATCTGAGATACAACCAAATAATTCTATCATAAGCTTTAGATAGATCTAGTTTAAGGACCATTACATGAAGATTTTTGGTTTTAATATAGTGAAGGTCCTCTTGTGCAACTCCTACGACTTCAAAAATTTGTCTACCTGCTAAAAACCCAAACTGCTCTTGGAAAATAAATTTACAAAAAATCTTCTTCAATCTAACAACCAAAATCTTTGCAATGATTTTATACATACAATTACACAATGAAATAGGTCTAAATTCATCAAACATTTTAAGCTTCTCCTTTTTTGGAATCAAAGCTAAAATAGTGGAGTTAAAAGCCCCTAAAAATTGACCACTTAACCTAACTTCCTCCATTACTTTGAGAAGATCCTCCTCAACCAGATCATAGAAAACCAGGAAAAAATCCACAGGCATTGGACTTTTATCCTTTTTGAAAGAAGTTAGGACAACTTTCAATTCTTCCTTTGTGACCTCTTTCATAGGTAACTGATTGTCCTCCTCTATCACAAAACTAGGGAAGATAGTATTTAGCTTTAAAATTTCCCCAATATTGACTCTATTAGGTTTTTTATAGATAGATTAAAAATATTTTACTCCAAAATCTACTAACTCAGAAAAAATCCTAACAAGGACCCCTTATTCATTCTACATCTCCTAGATAGTGTTAACATTCTTCTTGTAATTAGAAAAATTATGAAGAAACTTAGTATTTTCATCCATTTTTTTAACCATACAACTCTAATTTTTATTCTCCATTCAACTTCCCTCCACTCCAAGAATTTGTTCTTAATTTTAGTTCAACCAGTCTTGTTTTCTCCTTATCTTTAAATAAACCAACCTCATTATTTTTATGAATTTTTAAAATTTCCTTCTCCACCAACTTAAGATCTCTATCCATACTCTCCTTTTTAACTACAATTCGTTAGATTTATAATGTGCACTATGCCTTCACCTTGACACTTGTCAGTTTCTCTTGACAAGTGTCATGCGTTTCATATAGGCTTATGCCTATATATTGTAACCCTTTTCATTTGTAAAATATCTCATATGTTTTTCTCCTAACATTTGGTATCAGAGCTCTAGGCTTTCTCTAGCCTTGTGAGCTTGAGGGAGGATTTCCCTCATGGAAATCCCCCCTCATTTTTTCCCTCCCATTTTTTTTCAAAATAGGGAGTATGCTCTTCATCCTTGATGGATGAATCAGAAACCAGATTTTTGAAAATTAATGGTTGCCCCCAAATATTTTTAATGATCCATTTTTCCCCATATGTATCCGTTCGCAGAAGTAGTTCTTGGTAGAAGAACAAAAAATGGGATACCATTATTAGCTACCTCTGAAGCTTCAAAATTGGAGCCATGCCCTGTTTTTTGCAAAAAAAAATTTAGGGGTCATTTTTTATAGGTTGTCCAATTTCTGCAACTGGATTTTTTATCAAAATTCAAAAAAAAAAAATTATTTGAAGAAAGGGTGCAACCATCGGGACTTCCTGAGTGGTCACCCATCTCAGTTATGCTTAACTGTGGAGTTTTCAGGTGCACTCAGGCCACTACAATCAACACCCATATATATTTACAATAAGGCCCCTGAATAGGGTTCCAAGGGGCAGCGCCCCTGGCGTGCCTCTTGCTGGACACGTTCGGGATGAATACCAGAGCATCGTGTTGATATTATGAAGGCGCATCCCTTATTTTGTGAAGGTTACCAGATTTTCTGTGTGCAAAGGTTGTAGTGAGAGGATTTACGTGTTCCCTCCTTCACAATAAGGGCTTCCCCATCAATGACCATCCTATGCAAAATGGAGAAAGTGCCACTTTCCCTACTGTAGAAGCACAATTAACAAGCATGTTTTTTTTATTTTATTTGTGCTTGGCAGGAAAAATCACATCTGCTTGAGATTTGCTCACATAAGGATATTTTCATGGATAGCTATTTTTCATGGGGCAAACGACAGAGTGAGGAAGCCTGCATATTATTTCATGTTTTTCTATAACGGGCCTATCCTCTTCTACGAGTGCTGGTATTGCACTATTGTTTGGCTGTTGTGTGCGAAGGAACCATGACGAAGGCGACAACGAGAGAAGATAAAGTGCATGAAGCCAGGAGATATCGTACATATGCTCACCTACACACAAAAGTTGATGAAGATCACATCCTTGGACCTATGTGCACTATGAGAAGAGGACAAAACGTGTAAGTGGGATCACAGAATCTGGGCATATTGATGCGATTACATTACAACGAGCACTATTGTTGCTGCTACATTTTTGTATTTAGCTATTGTGTTATGGAGATAGTTTGTATTACAACATGGTGTTCTGTAGATCCAGGGCCTGTGATAATGGCCTGTCATATCGTGTTGATTGAGGAGTGGCACAGATGCAAATATGAGACCCTAACTCGATGATCATCTTCGTCCACTTCATCTCCATCTCCATCCTAATCCATTCGTTGTCCCTCAACATCTCTATCTTCATCTGTTATATCCTCATGAAACCCTCGCCCAGGGATCAAACCACCGATGCCAGTTCGGACAACCCTTGCAACACGGCTTGGGGTTGAAGCTGGGGTTGAAACTGGGCGCTTTCGAGATCATCCGATGGTTTTTGCCTCTTGATGGAAAACCTCAGCGACGGGGATGCCCTCCCATCGAAATCCACATCGATGCCCCCGTTTCTCAGGCAGAGGAAGGCGATCACATTATCATCCGACGATAAACCGAAGTGGTATACCGCCTTGTGGTGGAAGGCACCACGAGGATAATCGTTGCCAGTAGGGTTTACCGGGTGGTGGTGGTGATTGCTATTTGAGATTTGATTGTTTCTATAAGCATCATCTTCCCACCTGGAAGTTGCTGAAGGTCATGTACCAGTGTACACAACGTCGGTGTTTCATGTTCACAGTCATGGTTCAAATTTAAATTTTGCTATTTCCCCTTCTGTAGCCAGGACGCATGGGTATTTTTTTTACCTCCAAGTGGCTTTGTTTGCATAGACGACCTGTGTTTGGCCATGGAGGATGGCATATTATTATTTTAATGTGGGGAGTTATTTAATGATGTGGGCCCAAATGTTTTAAAAAAATAAAAATAAAAAAAGGCACGCATAATATAGTGGGGCATCTTTTGCAAAGTGGGGGTACCACTTTATTGGAAACAAGAATTGTAATGCTGGTTAGTATTGGCCCACCAGGCCTTATTGGTATTTTTTTTTTTAAATATTTTTTCCACATGGGAGTGGAAAGTGGAAGGCCCGCATGGCCTATGTTAATTCCCTATGAGGAAAAAGTTTTCATGGTGAGATTTTGTATTGGTCGACAGTATGGCCTATTTGGCCATCTTTTAATGTTTTTTCCACATGGAAAGTGGAAGTGGAAAGGCCCACATGGCCCTATTTTTTTTTCTACATGGAGGTGGAAGGCCTAGATGGCCCATGTAATTCCCCTACGAGGGTAAATTGATTTGTTTTTATTCTGCTAGAGAGAGATGCCGCCACATTGTTAGGGTTATTTGCTGCTTAGTGAGGTTATTGTTGTTTTTTACCATGGATGGACTTATTGAGATCCAACTATAGCCATGTTTATAGTCGTTGGAAATATTTTTTTGAGACGGAAACATTGGTGGTGTCCATTTATAATTTTGAGGCTGTTTCATTTGAGTTTTTAAACCTCAAAGTTTTCTACCTTGGAGTGCACTCTCGGTTGAACCCGACACTCCCAAGGCACTTGTAAGTGAACCTAGTATCTAGTATTCTCCTCTTTCTACTTAGCGGATGTAGCGGTTGGTTACCCATGCATTCCGGTAAGATGAGGTGACTACCATAAGGACACTTATTCTAGGGACTACAGACATAGACACCCTAGACTCTATCCAAGGTTTTTTTTTTGGATCTACTTTTGAAGACTACAGACGAAGACACTTCAGAATATTCTCTTATTCTCTTCTTTTTCTCCTCCATATTTGGATCTATGGCTCAATTTTATTGTATTTCATGGCTCTTTTTTTTTTTTAAATAAAGGGGTAAAAATTTATTGATAAAAATTCTGGATTACAAAGTACAACTGATCCCCCACCCAGGACTCAAATAAGCAACAAGACAGGCTAAATCACCAGACAAGGTCAACTCCCAAAGAAAACCAAAAAAAACAAACCACATTAAGTCCGAACATCCTTATGGATCAACTCCCGTAGGTGTTGAGAATCCCCTAGACGGGAGACTCTCCCAGTTATCAATACTCCGAGTATCCAATAGCTCAGAAGCCCTTTTGGCCAGGTAATCAGCAACCCCATTCCATTCCCTTGGAATGTGCACAAAGGATATAAATTTTAACTCTTCACTCATTCTAAGAATCTGAATGGTCACAGAGGCCAACTGCCAATTAACATCCTCCACTCTTTTACTGTTTAAAATATTAACCAAAATTTGAGAGTCAGAATCGCAAAGAATCCTACGCCAGCCAAGAGAAAACCCCCTTTGCAAGGCCTCAAGTATCGCCAGAGCTTCCATAAGATTGTTGGAGTGAACACCTTTATAAATGGAAAAGAAAAAAACTAACCACGCCAGTAGAATATCTCCCAACACCACCAATTCCAGCATGTCCAGGATTGCCCCTGGACGACCCATCAGTATTAATTTTTAAAACTCCTCTAGGGGGCAGTCTCCATCTACCCTCTCTCCTAACCTTCTTGCTAAGCTGAGGAATCCTACCAGGGATAGAAGAATTCACACCAACCCCAAACAAACCAAGGGCCTGTCGTACCTTCTCCTCCCTACAGTCCAAATGAGGGTCCACATCACATTTACTATGGATAGTTTCTTGAACCATACACAGGATCCTTTGCCATATCTGTTGAACAACCAAATGACTTCCCTCAAAAATGCGTCAGTTTTGTTCGAGCCAAATCTGCCAGATGATGCAAGAAGGGCACAAATTCCAAGCCACTTGGAGGAAGGGGGCCTTGGCTGGAGGTCTGCCCAGACTACTCCAAAACTCCACTAGGGAGAGCACATGAAAACAAGGATGGTTCCAGGCACTCCACCAACAGTGCCAAATGTCTCTGGCAAGGGAGCATTGGAAAAATAAATGAGAAGAGTCATCCTCATTCTTACCACAAAGGACACATAAAGAGGGACCCTGAAATCCCCTCTTCCTCAAGTTATCCCAAGTGAGGCATTTATTATGAGCTACCAACCAGAGAAAAAAGTTACATTTCGGCCAAGCAAATCTATTCCACACCTTTTTCCACCATGTGACAAGGAGACTCCCGAACTTTTGCTTATCAAGAACTTGATAACCATAGGCTATAGAGTAGGTTCCCTTGGGATTAGGGTTCCAAGCTAGAATGTCTTTATCCCTCAATGAAGAACAGTACCTCCCTGTAAGAATAAGAGCAAGCACCTCTCTATCCTCGACCAATCCCCCTTGGGGCCATTCCTGCGGATCTTTCCATCTGTACATCTCCATATTTCCAAAATACTAGATTTTTTTAAAGTCCTCCACATGAGACCAACCTGCTTCCAAGAAAAAAATGCTTAGGGAATGTAACCTGGGATATTGAGTCAAGATAGGAGGGTGGCCATCCCAAGAATCCTCCCAAAAAAGAACATCTGATCCCCGATTGTAAATCTAGAACAAACCTTGCTTAATTAAATTAGCTCCTCTTTTCAGAGTGTCCCAGATAACAGAACCTTTCCCAACCAAACTGGCTCTAGGGATATCTGCCTCAGAAATACCTCTCAAGTATTTATAAGATAATATTTTAGCCCAAATCTAATCTTGAAAGGTACACCATATCCAATAAAGTTTCGTAGCCAAAGCCTGCCCAGAAAGAGCTACTTGTCGCAACCCAAGGCCTCCCTCTTGAACTGGCCTACAAATGGAATCCCATCTAACCAAACTCCATTTAGATTGATCAAGTTTGCCAGACCACAAAAAATGTCTTGACAGAGCATCCATGTCCTTGATGAAACGAGAAGGAGTTGTTTGCACAAAACATCTGTAAATGGGTAAAGCTTGAATAACATATTTTAAAAGCAATACTCTACCTGTAGAGGATAGCCATCTGACAGTCCAGTGATTTACCTTCCTTCTAAACTTATCAAGTATAGACTGCCAAGAAGATATAGGCAAAGGATGAGATGAAATCGGGATCCCAAGATAAATGAAGGGGGGAGTCCCGACCTGGAATCTTAGAATGCGAGCAATCCTGGCTTGAATAAGAGGGGGGGTATTGAAGAAGAAAATAAAGGACTTGTCCTCATTAATCACCTGTCTAGAAGCACCAAGATATATGTCAAGAGACTGTCTAATGTTTCCAGCTTCCTTGATAGTGGCAACCCCCAACAAAGCAATATCATCAACAAATTGAAGGTGGGAAAGAGGTGGCAAACTGTTATCCCACTTCCACCCCTGAATGAGACCATGCCTGACCTGAGACTTGAGTAATCTGCCCAACCCTTCTGCCATAATGAAAAACAAATAAGGAGATAGAGGATCTCCTTGCCTCAACCCCCTTGAGGCCTCAAACAGCTCCGTTGTCTCGTTATTAACAAGAATAGAGAATGAGGACGAAGAAATACAACTCATCACCCATCTAATCCATTCCTCCTCAAAGCCAAAAGTAGTAAGAACTTTTTGAAGAAAGGACCATCTAACTATGTCATAGGCTTTTACCATGTCCAACTTAATGAACATAGTTTTATCCTTAGAAGTTTCCATTGAGTGAATAGATTCTGTAGCAATAACAACCCCATCCATGATTTGTCGGCCAACAACAAACCCACCTTGCTCCTCAGAGATGATTTTTCTCAACCATATCTTCAGCCTCTCAGCAATAATTTTTGTGATGATCTTATATACAACATTACAAAGAGCAATAGGCCTAAACATATCCAGGGAATTCGCTCCCTCTTTCTTGGGAATAAGCACCACAAAGGTAGCATTTAGGGCCCTTAGCATCTGTTTGTTCTTTTGGGACTCACGGACCACTTCCAAAAGGTCAAATTTGATTAACTCCCAAAACTCTTGATAAAACTCAATCGGGAATCCATCCAGACCCGGGGATTTCCCCTTTTTCATCTTGAATACAACACTTTTTATCTCCTCAAGGGAAATTGGATCCATCAAGTGCTCATTCATCTCTCTAGAAACAATCGAGGGAATACAGTTTAGAATAATTTTTTCTTCCTCATCATCTGAGAGGGCATCCTCCTTGAAGAGAGAGGAAAAATATCTCTTAGTCTCTTTTGAAATATCCCTGAAAGAAGAAAGCATGGCACCCTGAGAATTAACAAGAGAGGTAATCAGGTTACCATTACGATGAGCCTTAACAGATTTATAAAAGAAGGTTGTGTTCCTATCCCCTTCCTGAAGCCAATCTACTCAAGCTTTTTGTTTCCAAAAAATTCTTCCCTCGGTTCCCATCAGCAAGGTCTTTTACAGCCTCGGATTCCTCAACAAGAAGCTCCTTTGTGAGTCCCTGATCTCTAATCTTCCTTGAGGCTTCTTCCACCCTCCTAAGAGCTACCAGCTTAGCCAAGGAAAGGTTCCCAAAATTTAGTCTATTCCATCTCTTCAATTTATGCTTAAAAAATTGAAGCCGCTTCATAAAGGAGTACATAGCGGTGCCATGAGGAGGTTTGCCATTAGTCCACCAGCCTCGCATGAAATCATGAAGCTTAGGATCTCGTAGCCACATAAGTTGAAACTTAAATGAGGGATTATTTTTTAGCCCTAACTCCAGAGCAGAGAGTTTGATAGGCCAATGATCAGATCCTCTACCCTCCAGAATCACAGAACTAGCGCTTCTATTATTGCCAATCCAAAAACTAGAGATCAAAAACCTATCCAGTCTCTCTGAAATGGAATATTCCCCACATATTCTATTGTGCCAGGTAAATATCCCATTATCCGTCTTGATGTCAACCAAGTTCAAGGCCCGGATATGAGCATTGAAGACAGAAGAAAAAGGCTCAAGACGATCAATCCCACCACGTTTTTCCTCCAGACAAGTGATAGAATTGAAGTCTCTAGCCAAAATCCATGGGTACAGGGGAGCCAGACTTCTCACAAAGCCAATGTGCTCCCATAAATTCACTTTACCATTGTAATCAATAGGAGCATACACGTTTGTAAGTAGGATGGTCTCACCAGATTCATTATCATGCCCAATCATCGAAATAGACCACCTGCTGGAAATCCAGGTAAGAGGAGAGATCTTAACTGGATCCCATAAACAAGCAATGCCACCAGCATATCCACATGAACCAATACACTGACATTGCCCCTTTCTCCACAACTTGGGAGCAATATTGAACAAACTATTAATAGCTAATTTAGTCTCCTGAATAAAAACCACATCCAAAGAATGAACACGAATCAAATCACAAACAACTTTTTGTCTGGGTATGTTGTTCAACCCCCTTACATTCCATGAAAGAATAATCATTTTTGGGGGTTATAAAAATGGGAGTCCAATGTTCTCACCAAACCTGACTCTACCAAAGTCTCCCCCATTAACTTAATTTTATCCTGGTCTTTCTTCCGACCCACTTTCATATTCTTATCTGAAGCATTTTTTTTAATTATTTTATGTCTGCAATCCCAACACCGTAGGAGTTTTACAGTCCATGGATGACTGCATCAGTGCCTGGGTAGGAGAGGGCATATCTAAATCTGTGCCATTTTTTAAGATAACTTCACTTTCAGGGCTAGGGCCAACCATATCACCTATACTCGAAACCAAAGCCCTCTGTTCTTCATTTAAACCCCCTATATCTGGTTCCCTTGGTTCCACCTTATGAAGAGACAACTGATTTGGTCCTGTTATATCTATAACAGGTAGCGATGTTTTAGGTATCTCCATGCATTGATCAAGATTCTCTAGAATTTCAAAACGGTTGAGCTGAGCATCTGGCTGGTTATCCTTAATGTCTCTTTTTGCCTTTCTTCCTTTGTTCTGAGGTTTTACCGTAACAAAGCCTTCCTTATCCTGATCCCCCTCCTTTATCGGGGCTTTTCCTTTATCTATATTTTGTACAGCTCGAGAGGGCCCAGGATTTGAAGCCACAGGCAGGACAAACTTAGGGCATTTTCTTTGTAAGTGGCCATATTCATGGCAAATCCGACAACGAAATGGAAGAGCTTCATAGTCAAGTTTTTGAACCCATTTGGTTGATCCGAACTGTATTTCAATAGAATCTGGAATAGGATTGTTTAAATCAATTTCAACACAGATACGGGCAACAGAGATTACCTTTTTATCCAACATCTGTCGTGACGGCCCAACCGGCTTCCCAAGTAGAAGGGCAATCATATGCAAGATGTCATTTCTCCAAAATTCCAATGGGAGCCATGAAAGCCGAACCCACACCGAAACCCATGACGGTCGCTCCTCTGATGGGTTGAAACCCACATGCCAGGGTTTAAGAAAGAGTCCCGCTTGGTTACAAAAATAGGGACCTCCTTCAAATGCTTTGTTACGATCCGCAAGACAAGAAAAAACCACCATAAAATAGCTGTTTGCACTCAGCATCACCTCCACATCACCTTTAGGGTTCCAAGTCTTCCTAACCCAAGCCTCCACAAAGGGAAGAGAAATTTAGATGCCCATAAATTTACCAATAAGCGCATGTTTGGTTAAATACTCCACATCTTCTGCCATCGAGTCTGGTTGAACCACTAGAATCGGCCTGGCTTCACATCGTTCCAAACATCCATTGTTCTTTAACAAGCGATTCCTGGCATGCAATGGGAAATCCTGTTCCTTCCAATCATTTTAAAAAGAAATACCAGCCCTAGCATGCACGCTCTGTGACGGACCTGATGCCATCACTACATTCCTCCAGTTGTTCATACCTCCTCCAAACTCTATTTCATGGCTCTTATTTCTTTTGTATTAAGGTGCTTTTTTGACACATATCGACACCTTCTAGATTGAGTTCACCATGGGGGAGATTTGATATTCATGGTGAATCTAGTCAGTGACCTATGAGAGGCAACATCCTCTGAGGATGACCTGCAGAGGCAACAGATCTAGAAGTGGCTGACCCTGAGGCACCCATGATGACCCTGAGGCACTTAGACGGTTGACCCAGTGGCAACAGACCCATGGAAGTGGCTGACCCTAAGGCAACAGACCGAGATGTATACACCATTGATCTAGCATTATTCATAGTTGGAGAGCCAAGCGCAAAGAGCACGAGCCTAGACCAAATCAGCAATAAAGGAGGATGATAGGTTTCTTTTAGAGAAGTCAACATTAAGGAGGAATGTTACCTAATGTTGACTTGTTTGTTTTCTATAGTTAGGATAGTGCACATTAAGGGGGAATGTTAGATTTATAATGTGCACTATGCCTTCACCTTGACACTTGTTAGTTTCTCTTGACAAGTGTCATGCGTTTCATATAGGCTTATGCCTATATATTGTAACCCTTTTCATTTGTAAAATATCTCATATGTTTTCTCCTGACATTTGTTTGTTTTCTATAGTTAGGATAGTGCACATTAAGGGGGAATGTTAGATTTATAATGTGCACTATGCCTTCACCTTGACACTTGTCAGTTTATCTTGACAAGTGTCATGCGTTTCATATAGGCTTATGCCTATATATTGTAACCCTTTTTATTTGTAAAATATCTCATATATTTTTCTCTTGACAAATTCAAGATGACACAACTCATTTTTTTTTTTTTAGAGCAGCAACAAATTAAAAAATTGCTAATGACCTGGAACTTTGGTCATAACCAATCCATTCTTTTTAATCAATTATTGAAAATCTTCTTCTTCCGACAAAATTAGATCGAGCTTAAAAGGACTGGAAAGTTTTACCTCTTGACTTTCTAATTGAAGAAAAATGGGAGAATAATATGAGCCACCTCCAATCTCAACCCATGATCATGTTCTATCTATTTTATTGTATAATGTTACTGAGATAAAAAACCTATCCAATCTTTTGATATCTCAATTGCCCCAACTCTACTATTTCTCCATGTAGGCATTAATTTTATTGGTTCTAAATCAATTAAACCAGATTCTTCAACCTTATGTTTGAAGTAATATGTAAGTCTATCAAGTCTTGCAGATTATCCCTAGACCTCACTTCTATTCATAGTAAAATTGAAGTCCCCACCAATAATAAATATTTCATCTCTAACACACCTTTGGGAGAAAAAATCATCCCAAAAGACCTTCCTATCTTCATAGGGATCATAACAATTAATAATCGATAACCTCAAACCAAAGTTTTAAAAAAATAATTCTATCCACAAGCCTAAAACCATAAAGGATTATGGATACTGATTTCTTCCAACCAATCAAAATACCCCCTAAAATTTTGGTAGCATCTAGAGCCAAGAACTCCCAGTTACTAAGCAATTTAATTAACCCTTCAGTGACTTTTGTACTTTCCCCCATAGTTACTTGTAGAAGGATAACATTCGTATTATGAATTTCCACCAGCCTAGCTAAGGCAAGTATTTTAGAGGGACTGCCAATACCTCATATATTAAGGGACAACAAGATCATTTAAACATCTTAGAGGGATTTTATCCCACTCTAAGGATCTCTTTGTAGATTTTTATTTACCCTATTGAATTTCCCTCAAAGCCTTCTCCTGTGCATGAAATAAAAATGATTTACTGCCTACTAAAGTAGTGGAAGATTCCTTTATATGGTCCAGATCTAATCCTAACCTTCTAACAACTACACAAGTTCTCAGCTCGGATTCACTTTTACTATTATGTAACAAATATCTACAAGAGGAACTTGTCTCTAAACCATCCCCTGAAATAGATACCTCCCTATAATATTCACCTGATAGGTCACAAAGACTTCCCCCAATAGTAGGAATATTTGGATCACAATCCCTATTCAATGCATTTGAGTTTATCGGTCCATTATCCAAAATTTTAGAAAATTTCTTATCCCTGGGACTTCTCTTTGAACATTCATAAGGAAGTGTACACAGTTCTTTATTACCTAAGTCTATATTATTATCATGTATTGGACAGTAATTTTCATAAGGCTTAGATGTCTGACCAAAAACTTAATAGTATCGGGTTCCAATCCTTTCATAGTTTTCTTTATGACTATGTCTCCTTCGCTAACAACTTATAAACAGTGAAATGGAGATAAATCTAGGCCTAAAATTTCTTCCTCCTCTAGATTTTTAGTTCTAGGTTCAACAACATTATTTTTGCTTGTTTGTGCTAAATCAAGGAGCACTATTGAGATCTAAAAAATAAGTATCTCTTGATTTTTGTTAGCTGACTTGAAATCCCCACTAGTCATTTGTTTTCTCCTCCATACTTTATGTGTGAAAGCTTGAGAACATTCCTTAGAAATATGTCCATAAATATGACAACCAACACATCTAAAAGGAATCTTTAAATAATCTAATATTTGAGTATGAACTGTATTCCCCACAACTATCTCCATACAATTTGATAAGCCTTCACTGATATCCATCTCAACCAAAACCCGAGCTATAGACCAAAAAACACTAGATTTAAAAGAAATATCTATATCCAAGGTTTTACCTAATGAATCTCCAATCACTTTCAAAGCTCTTTCTTACCATAACTCCATTGGTAGACCTGGAAAGATTGGGATTATCCTAGCAACTTCAGTCCTAGGATCAAAGCAAGCCATACAAACCTTCAAAGCCAAAAAAGAAGTCCCCCAATACCAATGAAAGTATTTATTGAAGAAGATGATGAAATGATAGGAGAAAGTAATTTTATTATGATTTCTAGATGATGTTTTACTTAATTTTATTTAGATAAATAAAGTACCTATTTCTAGTGTTATGTTGGAATGAAGTAGTTGAATTATCTAGTTTCTATCAATATGTTACATTGACGTTAATTTAATCTTTTGCATGATTTATTATAGCACTCTATTTTTTGAGTAGACAAAAATGTTGAATAGGACCATTGGGCTTAAAATGGGGGTTTATTATAGGAAAATATGGTAGTGTCATATTAGTAATCCCTAGAGTTGAGTTGTACCCAATCCTAGTTGAGTTATGGATAGATAACTCAATTAGTTAATTGTGAATGATAAACCCTAGCGGTGAGGCTTGGGTGGACCTAGCAGTGAGGCTTGGGTGGACTTAGTGGTGAGGCCTAGGTGATTATTTGTGGTGAGGCTTGGGTGATCTTAATGATGTATTGATATGGGATAATATATCAAATTGTTCACAGGGTAGTATAGTGGTGGTTTCTTGTGGGTAGGTAAGTGTGACAATAATCATTATCAGGTGAGTGGTAATGGTCTTAGTTAGTTCATGGGTAGATGAAACTAACTAATCACTAAGGAATTACACCATAGTAATTATACATAGATGATAGTATATAGGGTTAGGGAATAGGTATTACATTTAAGTGATATGGGCCTTAAAGAGTAATCCCTATGTCATGGTCAAGTTGTCCTATACAAGGTAGTGTAGAGAAATAGGGGGACCACTGATGACATTTTTTCTAATGGTGAGATTAGAAGAGTGAACCCTAGGCATTATGAAACGTTGGCCACTCATATCCACTTGAGTGTCATTTGTAGTGATAATGAACTCGAGATTAAAAAATAAATTTTTAATCTCTCTCCCTTGGGTCGATATAGTGGGTCGTTATAGTTGATATCAAAGCCTAGGTGACATGACTCAATGGTTCCTTGAAAATAACCAATATGACATTTTTATTGATGTGCTATTGTTTAGAAGGCTAAAATTTTCTAGGGACCTTGAATTGATAAAAGACAAGTGGGTATTGCATGTTGTCTTGAATTGTTAGACCAAGGATTAAAAATCATAAAAAGTACAACTTATTATTGGGAATCATATCCTAACCTGGATCCTTTTTTGTGACTAGGAAATGCCACCTATTTTGAGAGGTGGATCTTCCAAGAAGCTAGGGTCAGCTACGTAGGAAAAATTTACTGCTCATCCCTAGAAGGAATATGGAAGTTAAGGGATTCCAACAAGAGGATGAAAAATCTTACATCAATAGTTAGGTTTCTATAAGAAAATATGGAGTAACAACAAAAAATGTTGGAAACACTTTTTAACTAGGAATCCAATAACAAGGATTTAGAGGGTAGACAAGAAGAAAATCCTACCAGAGGAGTCCAAGAGAGTAAAGCTAGGATTGAGGCTAAACTTTCCAAGGACTTAAAGAATGTTAGGGTACCTAAATTTAGTGGAAAATAAGATGGTGAAGAAGGGGAATCCTAGTTGAATGAATTGAAGACCTACTTTTTCACGAATAAATACTTGCCTGAAACACAATAGTTTAGGCCACTCTTCGTCTACAAGATGTTGCTTTGGAATGGTGCAAAATATTCAAGGTGGGTAGAGGAATCCAAGTGATGGATTTAAAATAGAATAAATTTTTAAGGGTATTAAAGAAAATATTCCTAATAGAATAATTATATGTAGAAAAATTTAAGGAATTTTCTATACTTTAACAAGGTACCTTGACTATGGAAGCTTATTATCAAAGATTTATCAAACTTTTGAAATATAATATTGAATATGAGGCTAAGGAACATTTGAATGTGCAAAATTTCATCTTGGGAGTAGATACTAAGATTCGAAGGTGCTAGGACACCCTATAGAATGACCACTATTGAGTTGAAAGAGTTAAAGGTGCAACTCTAAGACTTGTTGGAGAAATATTTGATTAAACCTAGTGTGTTACCTTGGGGTGCTCCAATGTTATTTGTAAAGAATAAGGATGGTTTATTAAGACTATGTATTGATTACAGGATGTTGAACAAGGTGACCATCAAGAATAGGTATCCCTTACCAAGAATTGATAATATTTTTTATCAATTAAAAGATGCCACCATTTTCTCAAATATTGACCTAAGATTGAGATACCATCAGTTGAGAATTCGTGAGGAAGACACTCATAAAACAATTTTCAAGATAAGATATGGACACTATGAATTTATGGTTCTACCATTTGGGTTGACAAATGCACCACCAACATTTATAAACCTAATGAAAAATGTGTTCAAAAATATCTGAACCGTTTTGTTTTAATATTGCTGGTTTTAATATTGTTGGGTGATATCTTGATACATTCTTGCAAAAAATAAGAACATAACCAACATTTGATATTGGTATTAGAGGTATTGAGGAAGAATCAAATTTATGGAAAGTTGTTAAAGTGTGACTTCTATATTTCACAAGTATAGTATTTAGGGCATATTATATATGTAGAAGGGATTTTCATTGATCTAAAGAAAATTGAAGCCATACTAAGGTAGCTTGCACCTAATAATATGTATGAAATTTAAAGTTTTATGGGAATGACTGGTTACTATGGCAATTTATAGAAAACTTCTCAAGGATTGCATACTCTAATGCTAGCCTCAAAGAAAAGGAAAATAGTTCAAATGGACGGAGAAGTATGAGGCCATCTTTACAAATCTAAAGAATAAACTTACTATAACACTAATTCTCAAAATACTTGATTCTTTTAGGAATTTTATAGTATGCATAAATACTTCTTAATAAGGGTTGGGAGGAGTTTTATCCCAAAATGAAGCTATAGTAGTCTATGAATATAGAATAATTAAGAAGCATGAGTTGAACTATGCTACGCATGACTTGGAGCTAGCAATGGTTGTCCATACTCTTAAGGTCTAGAGGCACTACTTGTTGGAAAAAACTTTTAAGATAAGGACAAATCATAAAATCCTAACGTACATCTTTACCCAATCGATGTTGAATGCAAGGTAAATAAGGTGGATAGAGTTCTTAGCTGAGTATGAATTTTGTATAGAGTATATCAAAGGAAAGAAAAATAAGGTGGTTGATACCTTGAGTAGGAGGAGGTATAAAATAAATTTAACCCGAAGTCATGTTGACTTGATTGAAAAAGTAAAAAAAATATAGTTATAGGACTCATATTGCATCAAAATTAGAACTAAAGTTAAGGCAAATCCTAAGGAAAATAGGGATTTTAACATAAAATATGAGCTTTTTTTATGTAAATCCAGTTGCAAGAGGTCAAAACAAAATACCTCCCATTACATAAAAACTACGGTAAATGAAAATAATATGTAAAACCCTCCATTTACATAAAAACTGCAATAAATAAAAATAATCAGTAAAACCCTCTATTCACATAAAAACTACAGTACATGAAAATAAACCAATAAATAATTTTTTTTCTCATTCCTGGATTCACTTCCCCTTTTACAATGCAATACCAAAGGAATATATATCTCCAAAGAAACCCTAAAAGAAAACCCTAAAACTTGAAGCCCTAAAAGAAAACCCTAAAAATAAAAAAATTACTATTTTCGGCAAATTAAGTTTTCCATCAAAAAATGCCCTTTTAAATAATTACTATTTTCGGCAAATTATTTTTTCAAACAATTTGTCTTTTTTAGTACTTACCATTTTTGGCAAATTTTATTTTGCGTCAAATAATTCCATTTTGAGTAATAAAAAAATTACTTTAAAACTTCTTTTAAAAAACCCTCTAAAGATAGGCTCCTGCATCATTCTCCTTTGGTTGAAAAGAACTCTGCTCTTGCGAGTTCCTCCGATCAAACTCATAATCGCTCTCCATAGAGTGCCACACATCCTCAAAGTACCAATTTCTTTCTTCCAAGGTTTTATATCTCAAACCTCCTACAAGCACTACACATAGTGCCAATTTATTCCTTCGAGGTTTAAAATAACAAACCTTCTACAAGCACTACACAGAGTGCCAATTCTTCCCTCTGAGGTTTTTAATGAAAAAAAACCTCCTGCAAGCACTACATAGAGTGCCAATTTATTTCTTTAAGGTTTTACAAATCTTCTGCAAGTACTACACAAAGTGCCAATTCCTCCTTCTAAGGTTTTATATAAAAAAACCTCTTGCAAGCACTTACACAGAGTGCCAATTTCTTTCTCCAAGGTTTTACAAACCTTCTGCAAGTACTACACAAAGTGCCAATCTCTTTCTTTGAGGCTTTTACATAAAAAACCTCCTGCAAACACTTACACAGAGTGCCAATTTCTGTCTCCAAGGTTTTACAAACCTTCTGCAAGCACTTCACAAAGTGCCATTTTTTTTTTGAACCTCTTTGCTCTCCTTTTCTTTTCTCTTTTCTTTTTTTCTCTTTTCTCCTCTCAACAAGATCCAACTTGCTCTGATACCAAATGATGTAAATCCAGTTGCAAGAGGTCAAAATACCTCCCATTACATAAAAATTGCGGTAAATAAAAATAATATATAAAACCCTTCATTTACATAAAAACTGTAATAAATGGAAATAATTAGTAAATCCCTCTATTCACATAAAAACTACAGTACATTGAAATAAACCAATAAATATTTTTTTTTTCTCATTCTTGGATTCACTTCCCATTTTACAATGCAATACCAAGGGAATATATATCCCAAAAGAAACCCTAAAATAAAACCCTAAAACTTGAAGCCCTAAAAGAAACCCTAAAAGAAAACCCTAAAAATAAAAAAAATTACTATTTTTGGCAAATTTATTTTTCCACCAAAAAATACCTTTTTAAGTAATTACTATTTTTGGCAAATTATTTTTTCATAAAAATTTGTCTTTTTTAGTAATTACCATTTTCGGCAAATTATATTTTGCGTCAAATAATTTCATTTTTAGTAATAAAAAAATTACTTTAAAACTTCTTTTAAAAAAACCCTCTAAAGATAGACTCCTGCATCGTCAAATTATATTTTTCGTCAAATAATTCCATTTTGAGTAATAAAAAATTACTTTAAAACTTCTTTTAAAAAAACCCTCTAAAGATAGGCTCCTGCATCATTTTTTGTTTCAAAGATAGGGTTTTTATACCAAATATTATAGATTTAAGGAGAATGATTATGTAAGAGGTACATTATTCTTCATATTATGTTCATCTAAGAGGTGCCAAGATGGGAGAGAATATGAAAAAAACCTTTTATTAACTTAGAATAAAATAATATGTCAATGGTTTCATTGCTATATGTTTGGAATATCAAAAAATAAAGGTAGAACATCAACATTCAGCAGGAAAACTATACCCACCCAAAAGTGGCAGGTCATATCAATGGATCTTATTGTGGGTTTTTTTAAAACTAGGTACCAACATGATGCAATCCTTATGGTGGTGGATACATTGACAAAGGGTGTACACTTCATACTGAGTAACATTAAGGATGATGCATCGATTATGGTGAATATTTTTGCCAAGGAAATAATCCAGTTACATTATTTCCCTAAAGTAATTATCTCAGATAGAGACTCTAGATTTATGTCAAAATTCTGACAAGATATTTACCATACCTTGGGCACTAAGTTGAATATTAGTTCTACTTACCATTCAAAAATAGACAGGAAAAAAGAGAGGGTAAACCAAGTTCTCAAAGATATGCTTTGCATGTATTGCATGGATTATAAGTCTAAATAGGAAGACTATTTGCTTCTAATAGAGTTTACATATAATAATAGATACCACACATCCTTATATATGACTCTATTTGAGGTCTTGTATGGAAGAAGGTGCATAAAACCTCTATCTTGGAATAATTCAAAATATCAGGTGGTGATTAGATCAAAAACTGTCAAGGAGATGGAGGAGCAGCTCAATGTGATTTGACAAAGGCTCAAGGAAGCAACTGATTATGAAAAAAGCTACGCAAATTTAATAAGGTCACCAATGGAATTCTTTATGGGAGACAAAGTCTTCATAAGGGTGAGATCTAAGAAAAGTTCCATAATGTCAACTAAGTTGGATCCTTGATTTATTTATCTATTTGACATAATTGAAAATATCAGTCCAGTAGCCTATTGAATCGCCTTACCAATCAACCTATCAAACAAATCCATGACATTTTCCACATATTCCTACTTAGGAAATATGTTGTCTATACATCTCATGTTTATAATGTGTCTAAACTATAGATGGTAGATCCCACAACTATTGAGGTGTGACTTGTCAAGATTCTAGGGTTTCAATCTAAAAACTTGAGAAACCATACCATAGATCAATGCAAGGTCTAGTGGGACCATTTTTCTGAGAATTGTGCTACTTGGGAAGATGTTGATGTGATGCGAAAGCAAATCCATTTTTTGTTTGAATAAAATTAATATTTTCAAAAAATATAAGGGATTGTATTTAGTCCTAGGGGGAGTATGTAATGGCCCATTTTGGTAGGACCTTCCCTTGTTGTTTGATTGATGTATTGATAATTAATGCATGATCCTATTTTTTTCTATCAAGATGAGTTGATAGTTGTACTTTATGCTTTCTAAAGTTGGATTATGTTATTTTTAGAATATGGTATTGTTGATGAATTTTATGGTTGTAGGACTAGGTACTCTCATGAGTGGATTGGTATAGGACAACCACTAGAGTTGAGAAAAATGAAAAATGGAAAATTATGGATTATTTTTAGTTGATAGTTCACAGGGGTAAATCAATCATGTAGAAGCATTTACATGTGTGTATGTGTGATTAAATGCATCATGAGGCAAGGAGATTGCTATAAAAGCAAAAGAGCCCTTACCCTTGTGCTTAGGGGTCCTTCATAGGCAGTTGATAATCTTGTAGTTATCATAATACCTCATGCTTAAGGAATAGTATTATTTGTGCATATTCTTTCTTATTATTGATTTGCATCTTAGTCTAGGTGAGGACAACTTTTAGCAAGAGCCTTTGTGTTGCTTAGACTCTTAATTTATCATTAGGATGCATTGATACGCGTGTTTTGAAGTATGGAACTGGATTGGTTAATTATTTATCAAGTAAGTATTAATAATAATGTTAGTATTATTAATACTTAAAATATTAAATACCAATGTTAATAATTAATATTAACATTTAGTATTAATTAAGTTAATTCTATGAAGTGAGTAATTAATTTAATTATTATTACCTTGTTTAAAAAGTATTAGTTAATTAAAAATTAATCTTACTAAGTAATACTTTTTAAAGGGGGGCACATTTTCGTCAGACTGAACGCTTGTCCCTTTCTTGGTGCTTTCAGCAGCATACAAGTTTAAAATGATTGTGGCATGGTGGTTATAGGGGCGGACTGTGTGAAGATCTGTGTGGCGGCTCCTAGGACGGACAACGCAAAATACTGTGGCGGCCATAAAAGCCGGACAGCCTGCCCGGATTCGTGGCGGCTACCGATTCCACCATGTAAATTCACAAAAAAAAAAAGAAAAAGAAAGAAGGGGGGCACATTTTATAAAACATTATTTTGAAGTTCATATTTGTAATTAGTGTAAGAAACGTGGGAAAATTAATCCTCGTGGAACGGGCTGGAGGAGTAAGCATTTTTTAAACAATAAGAAATAAATCAAGAGGGAGTTACCTGACGTTAGCTTCACCTTCCTTGATCTCTCTCTCCTCTACAAATGCTATTTGAATCCTTTGGTTGTGAGAGTTTTGGAAGGGGAAAATATTGCGCTGGCTAGAAGGAAGTCACAAGATGTGAAGTATTGAGGAGAGCAGTTCAATTTTGTAAGTTCCAAATTGCTTCGCTTTATAATAAATTTATTAAAATATTTTCCATATTTATAATGAAATTGTCAGTTTTGTATTCTGCATTATCGTGTTGCTTCAATAATGTTTTTATCACGGAGACCATGACCTAAAAACTAGTTGATCGAGTCTTGCGTTTTTGAGAGTCTGAGATTGTTGTCTCTTAAGACTTGGGTATGTTTATCCCAATATCTAGATTGATGTTATTTTTTCCTTATTTATGTGATGCTTTTCTTTATGGATTTTTATAACAAAAATCTCATTACAAAAATTTAGACAAGTTGAGTAGCTTATCTTTCTTATATTTTGAGTTTACAATGCCATGGTAGTGGAAGACCTCATATTTTTGAGATTGCATGTTTTTTTGAAAAGAAACCTGTTGTCGTAATTGGTTTCCACTCCTCCATGATTGGGACGTCTATAGATTACGTGATGTTCTTTGGCCTTAATACAGAAGGCGTTTATTATTTTTAGAATATTTTCACCAACTTTTGGTTGACTCATGATGGTTAAAAAGTCAACTTAGAGATTAAGCCATAATAAATATGATTTTATAGACCAACGACTCCCTAGGTTGATTGAGACTATTTTTTTTATGGTTTTTTGCATTGAGTAGAATGAATTTGGACTGTAATGGGAGTGCTTTATATTGATGGTTTTCAATGTTCCTATCTTATGCACATTATGCAATAACTTTTGACTTTGAGCTTATTTCCAACTTATTATTGTTATTGTTTTAACAATGGGTTAGTTATTTTTTAATCGATATAAATTTATTCATATAAGTCAATTGTTAATATTAATTAATATTAGTTGAATATTGAAACTATTATTTTAATATTAATAGAAGATTGAAAACCCTTATTATATTGATGTTGATTGAATAATATGTTTGTTTATTAATCAACATGATTCTAGTTATTTATTAATTAATAGTTTTACTAAGTCATAGGGTGAAATTATTAATTAATATTAATAAAAATTTGAAGACTTTGTCATATTAATATTGATTGAGTAATGTGTTTGATTAAACATCAATATTAATTTATTATAGTTGGGTTTATTAGGAGAGTAATAAACCCATGTTATAAAAGAAGTTTGTAAGTATTATGAACAAATAAAATGTATTGAGAATATGAGAATTAATATTTACACTTGAAGGTTGAGTAGTAAATTTATCCAAGGGGATAGTTGTGGCTTGTATAGAAAAAGATCTTGTTGGTATTTTTGCCACATTAAAATTTTGTAAAATTTTACCTGAAATATGTAAACAATTTTACCAGCAAAACTTCATAAATTCATTTTGAGCATTTTCGCCACATTAAAAAGTTTGTTGAAAATTTTTCTAAGTGTTTGATGGGTGCAGTTTTGGGAAAAATCTGAGCAAAATACCTTTTCGCTCTCATGCATAGCGAAATGCCTTTTCGCCCCCCAAGCACAACAAAAATCATTTTTCAAGAATTTCGTTGGTGAAATTACTTCTTGGCCATTTCGCTAGCAAAATCACTTTATCGGTAGTTTTGCTCCCATTAATAGCAAAATTCCTTTTCACTTCATTTCTTAGAAAAATCCAGTTTCCAAGATGGGCCCCACTTTTGGCAACGCAAGCTTTTCCCAGGTGAAGTCATAGTGAAACTCCATTTCACCCAAGTTTGGAGCAAAACTCTATTTTTGAGCACATCATGGGCGAAAACATTGGCAAGTGCACATTCCAAGTACAAGTCTAGGTGAAAGCCCATTTCGGGCATGACTTGGGCGAAATGAAGATGAAGGCCCATTCGGGTGAAACTTTGAGCAAAAGCTCATTTTAGAAGAAAACACCATCACCCCTACGCTTTCAGTGCATATCTTCTTTGGGAAATGATTAAGGTTGGTAGAATTAATTCCTGTGGTGATGCAATAGATATATCTAGGATCACTACTAAAAAACTTCTAAATTTAAGTATTGTGCCCTTGACTCTGGTGTAATCTTGTTCATTTTTGAAGCGTTGTCCACTTTGGTGGGTATTCATTTCCAAGGCACCATCATGGAGATTGAAATTAGATTGATAATTTTTACCAAAGCCCCGATACACCATGTGACAAAATTGCTAGATGTTTTCCAATGCATTTGCTAATTGGTTCATTGCTATTGCCAAGGAGGAATTGTTGCTATTTGATCTTTGACTAGCCAACATTTTATTTTAATGTGCATTTAATTACAGAGGTGCAACCCTCTATAAATACTAAGCATTTTGATATAAAAGAAGGAGGATATACATTCTACTGAAAAACTCATTGAGTTTAAATTTTTGCCTTAATCAAAAGTTGCTTGACTCTGGTTCTTGGAGCAGTCTTTGTGTGTATGCTTTCTACCTATTATTTTTGTTAAATTCATATCTTGGTTAGATAGATTAAATTCTACACTTGAATTTGATTGTTGATGAAGAGTGAATGTTGAAATATTAATTGGAGGTTATCTTTACAAGCTGTGATCGGTTTCTATGTTATTCTTTCGGTTAAATGTTGGTAGAACTTAATGTGGTTTCTTAGCTACTAGTTTATCCTCATCTTACATTTTTGGATCATAGCCTTATTTCCTATTCCTTTTTGTCATTTCCCATATCTTTTTTTTATCCTAAGCTTATACCAATTGTTATATTAGTACGAGAACCAGCCCTCTCTAGAGATTGGCCTGAAGGACATCTCTCTCCTTCGACCTTTCAATATTGGTGGGGTCTAGGGTGCACATATAATATGTACTTAGGTAAATTCATGACCAATAGTTTTTGGCATGCCCTATGGGACATTAAAGGTTCCACTTTAAGCAGTATTAAGGTTTGATGTTCATCTTTTTATTGTCTGACTAGAACGTTTGGTGACTCAATTTTATCTAGAAGCCTCTAAACATGAAGCTGGCGAAAGCTTTACTTCATGATCACAATTTCGAAGGCCAAAATTTTTGAAAACCCCATTGAGTTCTTTGAGCTTGACACCCAAGTGTTAGGAGAGCATCCTAGGTTGGTCACCCCAACTATCCCATCCATTACAACTTCTTCACAGGTAGCTAGTGTGTTTTATGTTCCTTCAAGTTCTGATAGTACAACCACTAGCTTCCATCCTTCTCAAGTAAACACTCCAAGTATAAATGGTCCAAAATACACCACCTCAACCACCTAGATAGTTCCCAACCTAGAATCACTCTAGAGCTTTGAATCTGCAAGCTCAAAACCTAATTCCATAAGCAATGTTAAAGGCTTTGCCTACTTACGATAGTAGGAGCAAGACAAATTACAGGTATGTCCAAGATGTGGCTTCTCTAGTGACCATTGGTAGCATTACAGATGAGGATGTCATGGTAAGATTACTCATGCTTTCTAGTAGAGATAAGTTGCTTTACTGGTACCAGTCTTTACAGTCTGCCACTATTACCACCTGGGATCAATTGATTGAATTATTGATCAAAGGTTTCAATGAACAAGTGGATCCATTCTCTTTGTTACATCAATTTACCACCATTTAGAGGTATCCCCAGGAGGAAATTATTAATTTCAACATCAGGTTCACTTGAACTTGGCAAAGATTCCCTGATGATCTCCGACCGACTCTTGAATAAGCCATATTCTATTACCTTTGTGCCTTCAATTCTAACATTAGCATGGCTATCCGTTAGTCCAATATTGACACATTTTTGGATTTTTATTATGTTATGCAAAATACTGAGGTTGATCTAATTTCTATCGGTAAGCTTCCACCGAGGATGACGATGCCTATATTTCTTGATCTTTCATAGTATTTGTACTTCAATACATCTTATCAACCCTTGCCAATGTCTCCTATGTATCTGATTCCTTCATGGAATCTGAGTTCATCTCAAATCGTGACAATAATTTTTGTCCTATAATTGCCTGCTCCATATATTCCACAAGTACCTACTCCGATTCCATTCCCAGAACTGCCATCTCCACCTATATCACTTCCATTACCAGCTCCTCTAGCACCCTTAAATCCTGATCCATAAGAGAAGTTGCTTAAAGAGATGCAGTCAATAAACTCAGCCATAAGAGCAATGAGCAATGAGATCATGGTGATTAAGAAGAAGCAATATGAAAGAGATTTTTAACCTAGGATATTTCAACCTCCATCGATCAGGAAGCAGGTAGCTTCAAACAATAAGGCGCCTAAGAGAAATCCAACTATATTGATAAATTAAGAAGCTAGACCATCATATAAAGCAACTGGTGCTCTACCTGCAATGATACGCATGACAAGGAAACTTGCATGGTTCATTTGAACTACGTGTAGACATTGTAAGAAAGCTCTTCCAATGGTCAGGTCAACATGATTATAGAATTTGATCATAATTTTATGGTTCTTTCTAAAGAACAAGTTTCAATTCTCATGAGAGCTATAAGAAAACCCATCATCGTAGATCTAGATGAAATAGAGCCCCTAAAGGTACCTACTGATACAAAGGTGCAAAATGAGAAAAGACAAGCACAAGCGAAAGTACATTTTCCAGCACCCAATCCAGATGCATCCGTCCTATTAAAATATATTTTGCCTTTGCAAGAAAAATAAATATTGTAAGAAAAGGCTTCACAAACCAAGGCTAAAATGGAGGAATAGGCCAGAGAAAAGCTCAAATACCCATCCTTGACCAAGCGTCATAGGGTAGAAGCTACATAGTAGTATCAGAGTAAGTATGAGGCTTCCAATGAAGGAAAGAAGTTCAGTGTATCTAAGTACAATATTGTTGAGGGGCTGAAGATGATTCTAGCCAAGGTGAGTCTCTATGATGCATTACAATTACCTAGACAAGTCGACTTATTGAAAGAATCACTGAAGTTTGTGAAAGATAAGGGGAAGAATCCTACTCAGATATTTTTTACTCAAATTTAACTACTTTAGCCACTGGGAATAGTATACCACCTCCTTTCTACTTGTATCTCAGGATGGAAGGTTGGATTGTGCATAATTGCATGATTGACTTCGGTGATGTGATGACTATCATGCCAAATGCAGTTTGTGATGTTATGGACATAGAATATACAAGAAGCAACCTGGAATTTTACAATTATATGGAACCCCTATGAGGACAATAGGGGTCATTAAATACATCCTTATTATATTGCATAAAGTGAAGAACACAATCTTATACTGAGAGGGGGGGTGAACAGTATAAGACCACTTTTAACTTTATCTATCAATACAACTTTCAAACCATTAACATGCATAATAAAGATAGCAGTAATAACAGTAGTAAAACAATGCACAAAATGCAATCCACAAAGAGACACAATAATTTACGTGGTTCACCCAAGGTGGGCTACTCCACGGATAAAAATTTTCTTCTAAAAGTTGTATCAAAGTCCTCTAGGAATCCTTCCCGATTACAATGTTTATGAGCCACAACTCAAACGAGACACCTTCCCCTAATTCAGCTTTTGTTGGTGATCCTCTAGAAGACCTCTATCTCTTCTGCCCTTAGCAAGTGGAAGTCTATCCACAGAAGACACCTGTCTTCCCTGCTCTAGCTGGAGATCTCTGTCCTCAACTCTGTCACAGCAAGCTGGTCCTCTTTTTTGCACCAAAACACAGTCCTTCGGTTTGGCACAAATCAGTCCTCTTCCTCTTTTCTTTTCTGTTATAGTTCCTACTTGGTCGAAACAAACTTTTCATAGTCTGTGCAAAGACAACAACACTTGATCAAATTATACTCTTCTGCTAAAAAACTCAGTAGCACATTCTTTGCGCATACAACATCACAGTCTTCATATAAACAGCAGCACAGTATTCGCATAAACAACATTACAGTCTTCGTATAAACAACAACACAGTCTTCGCATAAATAGTAGCATAGTCTTTGCATGAACAACAGCACAATCTTCCACACTTAGATGATTCGACGAAATACACTCTATACTGCAAACGAAATTCGCACTCTGCCTTTTCGATAATTAAACCTCACTGTCGCACTAAATCTGTGAACGCCACTCTCCGAGCGCACTCTTTGACCGATGCCCAAACTATTCAAACATCCCTCCTTTTATAGAGTAAGATCCATGGTCATTACATCCAAACTTAGTCGGTTGTTATACTTCCACTACGTCGGCTGCCAAAACCCTGCACTGCGTCAGCCCAGATTTTATCTTTGTCGGCTCAAAGTTAACTCTATCCTCAACCGCCTCCCTGTAGCTTCTGGCGCGAAACTTGAACATGTCATGATATCGTGACACCTTTGCCTGCCGTACACCTTCTATAGCTTGCTGTAGTGATATCGCGATGCTTTTGCTTTTGTCTGCTTCCTTTGCACTTCTATCGTGAAATCATGACACTTTTGCCTTTCACTGACGTCATCTCACTTCTATCATGAAATTGTGACGCTTCAGACTTTGAAGCCTTCTTCTTCGCTTCTGTCATGAAATCGTGACACCTTTGCCTCTTGCTGACGTCATCAGCAACTCTATCACGAAATCACGATGGTTTAGACTCCAAAGCCTTCTTCTCAGCTTTTGTCACAAAATCGTGACACCTTTGCCTCTTGCTGACGTCATTTGCAACTTTGTCGCGAAATCATGACACTTCTTGCTTCTTCAACCTTTTCTTGGTTTACACTAACGAAAATGGAACATGTCGCGAAATCGCAACGCTTTTGCTGCCTTAAGCTATTTTCTACCAACTACTCGCGAAACTGGAGCATCTCACAAAATCATGATGCTTTCGCTGCCTTAAGCTCTTTTTTGCCAACTGCTCGTGAAACTAGAACATGTCGCAAAATCGTGATGCTTTCGCTAACTGCAAGCTGCCAACTCAACTTGTCACGAAATCGTGACACTTTTTGCATCTGTACAACTTCATTGAAACTTGTCATGAAATCACGACACTTCCTGCTGCTCAACACTGCCAACTCAACTTATCGTGAAATCGCAACACTTTCTGCAACTCAACACTGCCAACTCAACTTGTCGCAAAATCGTGACACTTTTTGCAACTCAACGCTATCAACTCAACTTGTCACGAAATCGTGATACTTTCTGCCTGAACTTTCTCTCTCCTAAAACATGTCACGAAATCACGATAGTTTTGCCTGCTTCGTCTTTGCCTTCCAGCATGTCGTGAAATCGTGACAGTTTTGCCAAAACTTTCTCTCTCCTAAAACATGTCGTGAAATCGTGACAGTTTTTCCACCACTCTGTAAACTTTTTCTAACTTATCTTTTTCTTGATCTTTTACAACTGGGCTACTCCGATTTTCTTGGAGACTTACTGACCAGTTGAAACCTTCATCAAAACACATACTTAGACATAAAAACAAATTGCTCCAAGAACTCCTTGACATCAAAGACAACAACTACCAAGAGCTTCTTGACATCAATAAAAACAACTAAACTTAGTCAAAGGCAATGTACTCAAGGTACCCAAAATTGCCAACAATCTCCCCCTTTGTCATTGATGGCAACCCTTTACTAAAAACACATCTTCAAGAGCCAAAACTGAAATCAATCTCTTGAAGTTTTGCTCCCCCTAAATTGAAGCTTTCCTCTTCACTTGAAACTTTCCCCCTTACTCATATCTCTCCCCCTTACTCAAAACTCTCCCCCTTTGTCATTAATGGCAAAGGGTCACCTTTGGGGCTTGGGACTAAGAATGAGCCTCTTAGCTTAGTCCCTCCACCACCTCCTATTGAGGTGATTTTAAAATAGAGTTGGGAGTGAAACTCCCATTAGACACTCATCATCATCAGTGTCTACAATTTCTTTGCTGGGCCTTTTCTTGAGCTCTTTGTTAATGTTTTTGTTCTTGGCACTTTTCTTGTTCTTGTTCTCATCTCTTTTCTTGTCCACACCTTGATCCTTGGACCTGTTTATACCACTGTTTTTATTTTTGTACCTTGGAAGATCAGTTTTGCACTTTCTGGCTGAGTGACCTGTATTGTTGCACTTGTAACAAACAACATTATTTCTTTTAGGTATAGCTATTCTTTGAATCCGCCTATTCTGACTAACCCGGTTCCTGTTATTTGAATTGCAAAAAATTGCCTTGTGCCCAAACTGATTACAAGAGTAGCAATACCCTTGAAATAAATTACGACTTCTGAAATTATTGTTAACCTTCATTTGAGACATGCAATGTGCAGCCATGTGTCCAAACCTGTAACATGCAAAACATCTACCAAAAAATATTCTTTTAATCGATCTCTTGGGTCCCGAGAACTTCTGTTTCACATTCAAAAATCTATTTTCTGTTTTTGCACATTCATCACTCACAGACTCATGATCTGAAGTACTTTCTTCATCATAACTTTCTTCTTTTTGAAATCTCTTGCTAGATTCCCCAACCTGTTTCTTGTGCGGCTCAACAAAATCGAGATCTGTTTTATCTGTTGGATTCCTTTGATTTTTGATGAGAGACTTAACCTTCTTGGAGCTATCCTAAAATCTGTAGATTTTATCCTTGTAATCTTTATTTTCTTCTTTCAAAGAAACCATTTTCTGCTCTAACTCATTATACTCAAGAATCTTAGACTCTAACTCATCCTTGAGTTCCTATGTTTTGGCTATAGAGAAGTCGAGACTTTCTATAAGATCGTCTCTCTCCATACAACATTCATCTAACTTAACCTTGAGTCTATCATTCTTCTTTCTTTCCTTTTCCAAAACACTGAGAGCATTATTGAGTTCACATTCAAGATTCTCTATTTGATTGCACTTTGAATTATCAAGACCTTTTTCTGATTTCTTATTACTAGATGTGCTACCCTTTTCAAAAACCATACATGCATCTTCCTTATCATTTTCTAAAGCATCCTCATACATACTAGCAATCAATTCATTATTTGTGCAATCATCCTCAAGGTGCCCAAAATTTCCACATCTAAAGCATTTCATGACCGTGAATTTATGTTTCGGTTCTTCTTCTTTTTCTGAAATGAACAACATCTCATTTTCATTATCACTGGAAGAGCTTTCACTATCACTGCTAGAACACTTACTTAATTTGTCCAAATAGAAGCTCTTCTTGTTCTTGTGTGAATACCTCTTTCCTTGATTGTTGTGTTCATCTTTGTTCTTTCTGTAATACCTGTGCTTTTTAGAATCCTTGCTCTTAACATCCTGTATATCTTCATCACTTTCATATTTGGAAATAGTACAGTCAGTAGCATAATGACCATACTTTCCACAGTTGAAACATCTTATATTTTTCTTGTTTTTGTGCTTTCTAGAGAATTTGCCTTTCTTGTTGTAATATGCTTCTTCCTCACTAGAAGACTCATCACTCTTTTGAATCTGTTTGCCTTTTGATTTCTTGGTAGCTTTGAAAGCTGCCTCTTTCTTTATATCAATATTCACTTGAGTTCTTAGCTCAAAAGCTGCAAGAATACTATGGAGCTCATCCTTTTTCAACTTATCTAAATCTTTGGCTTCCTCAATAGCAAAAATCTTTTCACTAAATCTATTAGGAAGAGATCTTAAAATCTTATCACACACATCATTTTCAGCAAGTTCAAGACCTAAGTCTTTCATGGAGTTCACAATCTCATCCATCCAAAGCATGTAGTCACTAATATTTTCATCATCATTCATATTGAGTTGTTCAAACATACCTTTAAAATGTCTCAATTTGGCCTTTCGAACATTTGCATCACCTGTATGAACAACCTGCAATTGTTTCCACATTTCACTAGCTTTCTTGCAGTGAATAACTTTGGTAAGATCAGCCTTTTGTAAACCTTTCAGGATTGCATTCATGGCTTTTGAGTTGTTGTGATGTAGGAGCCTGTCTTATTTAGTATAAGGACCATTTGCAGGAATGGTGTACCCATCTTCAATAACTTCCCATACCTCATTACCAAGAGCCATTAGATAGACTTTCATTCTTGCACTCCATAGACCGAAATTTGATCCATCAAGAATAGGTGTTGCATTGCCACCTGAGAAATCCATTGTGTTCTTAACAAGTTCTACCTTTCGACTGTAAAACCTTTATGAAGGAACCTGCTCTGATACCAATTGAAGAACACAAGCTTATATTGAGAGGGGGGGTAAATAGTATAAGACCACTTTTAACTTTATCTATCAATACAACTTTCAAACCATTAACATGCAGAATAAAGATAACAGAAATAACAACAGTAAAACAATGCACAAAATGCAATCCAAAAAGAGACACAACAATTTACGTGGTTCACCCAAGATGGGCTACTCCACGAATAAAACTTTTCTTCTAAAATTTGTATCAAAGTCCTCTGGGAATCCTTCCCGATTACAATGTTTATGAGCCACAACTCAAAGGAGACACCTTCCCCTAATTCAACTTTTGCTGGTGATCCTCTAAAAGACCTCTATCTTTTTTTCCCTTAGCAAGTGGAACTCTATCCATAGAAGACACCTATCTTCCCTACTCTGGCTGGAGATCTCTATCCTCAACTCTGTCACAGCAAGCTGGTCCTCTTTTTTGCACCAAAACATAGTCCTTCGGTTTGGCACAAATCAGTCCTCTTCCTCTTTTCTTTTTTGTTATAGTTCCTACTTGGTCGAAACAAACTTTTCACAGTCTGCGCAAAGACAACAACACTTGATCAAATTATACTCTTTTGCTAAAAAACTCAGTAGCACATTCTTCGTGCATACAAAATCACAGTCTTCATATAAACAGCAGCATAGTCTTTGCATAAACAACATCACAGTCTTCGTATAAACAGCATCACAGTCTTCGCATAAACAACAACATTGTCTTTGCATGAACAATAGCACAGTCTTCCACACTTAGATGATTAGACGAAATACACTCTATACTACAAACGAACTTCACACTCTGCCTTTTCGATAATCGAACCTCACTGTCACACTAAATCTACGAACGCCACTCTCCGAGCGCACTCTTCGATTGATGCCCAAACTATTCAAACATCCCTCCTTTTATAAAGTAAGATCCATGGTCATTACATCCAAACTTAGTCGGCTGTTATACTTCCACTGCATCGGCTGCCAAAACCCTACGCTGTGTCGACCCAGATTTTAACTTTGTCGGCTCAAAGTTAACTCTGTCCTAAACCACCTCCCTATAGCTTCTGGCATGAAACTTCAACATGTCATGATATCGTGACACCTTTGCCTGTCGTACACCTTCTATAGCTTGCTATAACGATATCATGACGCTTTTGCTTTTGTCTGCTTCCTTTGCAATTCTGTCACAAAATCGTGACACTTTTGCCTTTCGCTAACGTCATCTCACTTTTGTCATGAAATCACGACGCTTCAAACTTCAAAGCCTTCTTCTCTGCTTCTGTCGTGAAATCGTGACACCTTCCTCTTGCTGACATCATCAGCAACTCTGTCGTGAAATCATGATGGTTTAGACTCCAAAGCCTTCTTCTCAGCTTCTATCATGAAATCGTGACACCTTTGCCTCTTGCTGACATCATCTGTAACTTTGTCGTGAAATCGCGACACTTATTGCTTCTTCAACCTTTTCTTGGTTTGCACTAGCAAAAATGGAACATGTCACGAAATCGTGACGCTTTCGCTGCCTTAAGCTCTTTTCTACCAACTGCTCGTGAAACTGGAGCATGTCACAAAATCGTGACGCTTTCGTTGCCTTAAGCTCTTTTTTGCCAACTGCTTGTGAAACTAGAACATGTCACGAAATCGCGACGCTTTCGCCAACTACAAGCTGCCAACTCAACCTGTCGTGAAATCATGACACTTTCTGCATCCGTACAACTTCATTGAAACTTGTCATGAAATCGTAACACTTCCTGCTACTCAACACTGCCAACTCAACTTGTCGCGAAATCGTGACACTTTCTGCAACTCAACGTTGCCAACTCAACTTGTCACAAAATCATGACACTTTCTGCAACTCAACGCTGTCAACTCAACTTGTCGCGAAATCATGACACTTTCTTCTTGAACTTTCTCTCTCCTAAAACATGTCGCGAAATCGTGACAGTTTTTCCTGCTTCGTCTCTGCCTTCCAGCATGTCGCGAAATCGTGACAGTTTTGCCAGAACTTTCTCTCTCCTAAAACATGTCGCGAAATCGTGACAGTTTTTCCAACCGCCTACAAACTTTTTCTAACTTATATTTTTCTTGATCTTTTACAACTGGGCTACTCTGATTTTCTTGGAGACTTATTGACCAGCTGAAACCTTCATCAAAACACATACTTAGACATAAAAAAAAATTGCTCCAAGAACTCCTTGACATCAAAGACAACAACTACCAAGAGCTTCTTGACATCAATGACAACAACTAAACTTAGTCAAAGGCAATGTACTCAAGGTACCCAAAATTGCCAACATAAAATACCTCAAATAACTATGATCCAAGAGGTGGTTGTGGTTGATCTGGAGTCGTATTTTAGCATGTACATTTCACAGGAGTTCACTACCAAGTTGGGAGGCTACCTTTCTCTGGGCTATTCTCATATGGATATTTCTATAAAAGGGAGGAGAATATGTATTTATAATGAGAAGCCTTCTACTTATCACATAGATAAAATTGAAGAAGAATAAAATCCATGAATTTCATCAACTTGATGATTAGAGAATTGAAAGAATTATATTTTATGAAAGAAGTTCTATATGAGCTTCAAAAAAAAGATGAGTTTTCAATGCTTGATTTTAATACCATGATGGAGACTGAAATTAGATGTTACACCATTAAAAAGCCTAAAAAATCTAAAGTGAAGGTGTTTGATGAGCAAGATCCTGTTCCAGATCAATTATAGAAGTTGTACTTCAACGGTGCAAGATGCAAGAATGGTGTAGGTGCAGTGATCATTCTCATTTATCCTTTTGGCATACAGAAGACTTATTCATACCAGTTGACCTAGAGTTGTACCAATAATGTTGTTGAGTATGAAGCACTGTGCCTAGGCTTGAGGAAAGTAGAGAAGCTTAGGATTAACAACTGTAAATATTTAGATATTCTCAACTGATTGTACACCAAGTAACAAAAAAATGTGTCTCCAAGAAGCACTACCTAAAGGTGTACCACAAAAAAATTTGGGACATGTTCGAGGCTTACACAATGTTGAACATCCAAGCGATCTTGTGGAAGCAGAACAAGCATACCGATCTCTTGGAATCCCTTGGCACTAACTTTTTTCTAGTTGAGCATGTGGTGAGAAAATCCAATATGGTGAGATTAGTTTACAGATCTTTAGTACCTAACAAAAATATCAATTGGTAAGTGTTTGACAGTGGTGAACAAATTATAAATTTCCTAATAAGAGAAGCTAGTACTGAGGAAGGAAGAGCACTTGATGAAGAAGAAATGGGGGATTTATCCAACGAAAGAATAATCATATCCCAAAAGGATTTATTACGCTCAAGAGTCTCTTTGATCAAAATGACAGAGCAAAAAAGCATAAGATCAAAGTGGATGAGTAGGAGTACACTGAACTACAGTTGGGACCCAAGAAATAGATCAAATTTGGCATCGATTGCACTCTAGAAGATCTAGAACAGGTCAAGAAGCTATACCATGAGTTTCTAGATATTGTCATTTGGAGCTACCAAGATTTAAAAGGCTACAAAAAAGATGTGATCTAGCATACCATTGAGTTACAGGAAGGAGTGAAACCCTTCAGGAAAAAGTAAAGGCCAATCAATCCCAAGATTGAAGCCTTGATGAAAGATGAACTGCTAAATATGCTGGAAGCCAAGATCATTTACCCGATTAAGCATTCTACTTGGGTAGAAAAGATGGTCCCTATGAGGAAGAAGAATGGGGATATTCACCTATGTGTTGACTTCTAGAATTTGAATCAGGCATCCCTAAAGGATCATTATACTTTACCTCAGATTGATCAAATTCTTCATGTAGTTGCAGAAGCTCATAGATTTTCGTTGTTGGATGGATTCTCTTGCTATAATTAGATTTAGATCAAGGATGAAAACCAATATAAAATGATGTTCACCACAAAATGGGGAATGTTTGCCTATCAACGAATGTCATTTGGGCTCTCGAATGCTAGAGAAACTTTTCAAAGAGTGATGGACGTAGCTTTTGTTAAGTTATTAAATCATGTTATTGTTATTTATCTGGATGACATGATTGTATTCTCTCATAGTAGAAAGGATCATAGTCTACATTTATGACAAGTTTTCAAGAAATACCGAGAGTTAAAATATCCATCAACCCAAATAAGTCCATCTTCGTGGTGAAGGAAGGAAAGCTCCTATACCATGTCATTTTAGAAAAGGGTTTAGCTATTGATCCAGCTAGAGCTGAGGCTCTTATAAAGATTCCATTGCTAGCTAACAAGAAGGATTTGCAATCATTCTTCAGGAAGATTAACTTTATTCAAAATTTTGTTGTAAATTCCACCCAAGTGGTAAAACCAATGACTGAGCTTTTAAAGAAAAATGTTGAGTTTAGATGGACTGAGCAAAGGAAGTGAACATTTAGAGAAATCAAAGAAAGAATTGCTCAAGCCTTGGTTCTGGTAAACCCTGATTATTCAAAGGATTTTATCCTGTATGTCATTGGTGAGCAAGAGAGTTACATAGCAGTGCTCACACATAAGGGAGATGATGGAGATGAGTATCTAATCTCTTTCTTAAGCCAAGTCATTTAACACATGAAGAGAAATACAATTTCATTGAGAAGCAAGTGTATGCGATAATGAAGTTCTTGAAGAATTTTCAACATTTTGTTTCCTAGAGCAAAATAATAGTTTATGTTGTTCATCTAGATGTTAGAAGTTTCATCATTCAAGGAGAACTTGGAGACAAGAGAGTTATTTGTGTTTCCAAAATCTAGGAGTATGATGTTAAAATTTGACCAACCAAGTTGGTTTAAGGACAAGCACTATGTCAAGAGCTGGCAAGAAGCACTGCTTTTGAATCCATGATTTACCGACTTGAAGATTCAGTAAGTGAAAGTAATTTTGTTGATCACTTTACCATTAATCGTGATTGGACAGAGGACCTTGTCGAATATTTCAATTTAGGAATATGTCCTTCACATATCAATGCTTCACATAGGAGGAGATTCAGACTACATGCCCTTAGGTATGTGATGTTACCAAATGGATTGTTCCATATAAATATTGATGGAGTACTTCTCAGGTGTGTCAAAAAATTAGAAAAGTAGAAAATCCTGGAAGAATTCCATTATGGATTGTCAAGAGGCTATTATATAAGGAGACCCATGGAGTTGAAGATAATCAAAGCAGGTTATTTATAGCCCACTCTCTTTGTAGATGCTTTCAAAATCAGTTAGAGTTACAACAAGTATCAAAGATATGCTGATAGAAGTAAGAATGCATCATTACCCTTTTATCTGATTCAAATAGAAGCACCATTTTAGCAATGGGGCTTATATATTTTTGGGATTATTGATCCTAATTCTTATGTTGGATACAAATACATTCTAACTACAACCGATTACTTCACCCAATGGGCCAAAGCAATCCCAACCAAAAAGGTAAACCAAGGGATAGTCATCACATTTCTTTAATGGGTTGATTACTCACTTTGGTGTCCCATATGCAATTAGAACTGATAATGGGACTCCATTCATCGATACTAAAATTAGCGAGTTCGTGGGTAATTATGATATTTATTTAAAAATCTCATAGAATTATTATCTATAGTGAAATGGTATGGTTGAATCCACAAACAAGAATCTACTCAAGATTCTGAAGAGGACTCTTGGAGATACCAAACGAAGTTGGCACTTCCTGTTGAACTAGGCCTTATGGGTCGATCACATCTCAGTGAAAAATTCTATCAAAACGTCCCTTTATTCCTTGGTGTATGGTAAATAAGCAGTCTTGCCCATTCACATTGAATTACTAGCCCTTCAATTCTTGCACTTACTTGATGATGAAGATGATCAATTCAACCCCATGAGTGCAAGGTTGGATCAATTTTTACAATTGGAGGAAGAGAGGGAGAAATCATACAATACCTTCATGAAACATGCCTAGATGATGAAGTGGTTCAATAAGAAAACTTCTTAGAAGACTTTCAAGGTGGACGATCTGGTGTTAAAATGAAACGAGAATAAGGCAAAGCCAAGCAAGCATCACAAGTTAGAGGTTATTTGGGAAGGCTCATTCCAAATTTCTAGTTTCAATCAACTTAAATCATTTTATTTGTAGGATATGGATGGTCATGCACTGCCAATTACGATCAATGGTCTTCATTTGAAGGTCTACTACCAGTGAAAATCGATATTACGAATGTAAATATGTACATATTTTTGTTTAATGTTTGTTTTTGTTAAAAAAAATGGCTAAGGATGGGAAGAAAAATCCTTTTTTGCTGTGAAGGGGTGTTTTCGCTGGTGAAATTCGCCTTCTTCGTCCCTTTTGCCTGGAAGAAAAAAAAAGAAAAAAAAAATTGGAAAACAAAAAGTCAACTTGTGTAGTGTGTCTTTTGGGTTCAAGGTTCTGGAGGTGTAAAAAATAAAATAAAACAAAGGGCTTACATTTTTACCCTTACCTTAAAACCCCTCTTTTTTATTTTTTTGCAAAAACATTTTTTTTGGGCTTTTTTTGCTGGCCGAAAAGTGGTTTCGCTGGCAAAATTCCTTTTCGCCAACGAAATTCCTTTTCGCCCCTCTCGAAGAAGAAGAAAAAAATAACACAAACATGCTTTTCCCTAGAGAGAAAAAGCCTTTTTTCGCTAGCGAAAGTCATTTCACTAGAGAAAAGCCTTTTTGTGCTTTATTTTTTTGGGCATTTTTCCAGAAGTGTTTTGCTTGCACTACAAACATCAAAAGCATCCATGCTTTCAAAAAGTTTAGTTTTTATGGTGATGAAAAGTAAAATCATGACAATTTTAGAAGCTTGCCACCCAAGTTAAGAAAAGCATTTTTATAAAAAATGGGGGAAAAAGATAAAGAAAAGAAATAGAAAAAAGGAGAAAGGAAGTGATTTCACCCAAGAAAAGAATTTTGTTCATTCTTCCCTGATTTTTTCGAGCGAAATTCATTTTTGCCCCCTTTTGCTCATGCATATCTTGATTTTCGGAGTGAAAACTCAAGTTTGAATCCATAAACCCCCAGTTGCATGCTTTTTTAGACAAAAAATGTAGCAAAGGTTGTTTTTAGAGCAAAGGGGAGTGAAATACCTTTTTGCCTTGCTTTTCCAGCGAACCCCCAGAGCGCATGATGTTTCACCCGTAAAAACAGTGAAATTATTTTTTTGGTACCCCACATCAGTGAAACGAGTCGTTTATCACGCTTTTCAAGGTGGAAAAGTAGAAAGGCATGTTTTCTAGAAATAATTGTTAACAACCAGTGGTTCCCCCTAAGAAGGAAAAAACAATTTAAAAATTAAAGCAACCAATCAAAGCGCTTGGAGAAGAGATGGGAAAAACTGATAATTCATTGGAAATCATGGTGTATCCCCAAAATTAGTTGGCACATTGCAAACATTTATTTCGATAGGTGTGGTTCAAAATTTATAAAAGGGAAAACATTTTAGTTTAAGAATTCAAAATTTGTAAAGAACCTGGTTGTGGAATTGCTACTAATCATGGATTGTTGCAAAATTTGAAGTGATTCTCTATCTACTTGAAGGAAGTTGAATATGGGAAAGAAAATCTTAGACGCGAAGAAGGAGAAAGCTCAAAAAAATACTGAACCAAAAAAGTGGCAAAAATAAAGGAAAGACGAGAAGGAAATTGAACTGACACCTTACTACGACCACCTGGCACAAATTAGTGATTGTGTAATCACAAAAAAAGGCATGGAGAAATTGCACCAAGATGTTGAGTTCACTCTACAGAAGGTGTCTGCTGAAACTTCTTGTATCACGCTATTCTACTCTCATCTCTTCTAGTACTTGTGTACACCTGTGCACCCATATCCCGAGATAGTCTAGATGATTGCATAGTGCTATAACTCTACTTCAAGAATTGTTTAAAATTCCCAAGAAGATCAACTATTAAGTATTTCAGCTAGCTCCATAAAGGATGCATTCGCTTGTGGTGCACGACCTCTGCCCAACATCATATTTAAAAAGATCAACCTTATGGACCAAGAGGAAAGGTATCAATCCATTGCTCATATGTGAAAGTTTATGGAAAACTAGTTGAAAATGCCACATTTTAGGAAGTTGCCAAAATTATTGGTACCACTGAGGGATTTCAAGAGCCTAGATTTATAGTCAATGCTGGTGTGGTTGGTGGGATTGTCTTTGGATTCCACAGTGCATAAGTGACAAGCATCATTGGTGTAGTGCATTTCAGAAGTGGAGTTTTACACTCTGACTACCATGACAACAACCACGAATCTAATTTTATTCGATTGGGTAGATTTCTTAGCATGAAGAATGCACTCACAGTTGCAAAAGGTGCAAAGCGGGGAAGATGTTACTTTTAGGCACTGCTTCCTTCTGGTATGGTAATTTTTTTATCACATGCATTCTCATTTTGGTTTTATAGTAGTAAGGAATACATATGAAACAAGGAGAATGTTGTCGATGTATTCATGGACTCAGAGTTTATCTAGAATAGAGTCCTATTATAACTTTAACAGAATGTTTTTGGAACTTTCCCTTGAGTTTATTTATGGGGTATGCAATAGAGTACCTCGAGCAATGAAAGCAGAGGTAGTTGATAAGGAAAAAAAGTGACATTTTTTTGCTAACACAAGGAGTGGTGGTCAGATTTTTTTGTTTCATTGGGAAACCCTTTTTGTTGCCATATTTCACCATTAAACATATTTTTGCCTTGGAGGTAGCCCGACAAAGAAATTTTACAAATGATACCTATGGGATGGGCAGGGGAAAGAAAGCTACATGTGCTATGCCCTTCCAGTTCGATGATATAAGAGTGACTCAGTACGACTAGAATGGATTGATTATTGAGACATTGTACAACCACGAGTTGGTTGAGCTTCCTCAATGATTATTGGTACAATCCTTTGGGTGTTTTTGAAAGTTACATCAAAGCCAAGAATTTTTATTGCTACCCCCGAGAAGACATCTTACAATAGAGGAATAATTACTGTTAGAATATGTTATGCATATTACATTATTAGGAGAAATAAAAAATAGCGCTCATAGGCGCTCTCCAGGTTGGTTGATTAACCACCAGTTGGTTAGAACCAATTCATAACCACATTGTAACCTTTATATTTGAAATCAATGAGAATGGAAACTACTTCGTCGAATTCAATATGGTATCAGAGCTATGGATGAAAGACAGCCAACAGACTTGAGGACGGACGAAGGATGACAGACAGCCAATGGGACCCGAGGATGGACGAGGGACGGTAGACAGCCGACAGGCCTGAGGACGGACGAAAGATGGCAGATAGCCAACGGGACCCGAGGATAGATGAAGCAGCAGACAGACCTGACAAATAGCAGATAGAACACCTGAAAAATAGCAGACAGAACATGCAGACCGAGGCACAAGCACGCACGACATGCAGACAGAGGACGCAGATGGCGGTTCGAGGACGAGGGTCAACAGTTGTGGTGGAGGCCAAAAATGGCGGGGTTGGTTGCTCGAAGGCAAGCAAAAGCTTAACTGCTTTCTGCCCAATTTAAAACCTCCCACAGTGGCCACACAGGCCATGTGGGATTAATGTTTTTTTTCTTTTTCCTGCCCGTGACACTGTTGATAAGGAACCTGTTCCCTGCTATGTTTCGTCGGGCCGTCTGGCTCCTGTGGTAAGCGCGATCAATACTGGGCGGAAGGTTGCAGTTTCGAATCCCATAAGGGGTTTATTTTGCACTGTGATGACAGGATTTGTTTTTTTTTTGGACGCCCACGGTTCTGTGACTCCCGCACGGCACGGTTGACGCCCGCACAACGTCGTTGACGCCCGTGACGTGCAGTTGACACCCAAATGCCGCCGGTTGACGCCCGCCATGTTTTTTTGACGCCCGCAAGGTTTTTTGACACCCCACAGCAGCATAATTGATGCCTTGAAGGATCAAGGGTTATTTTTCAGGTATTTTTTCCACTTCCTGTCTGTTTTGCAAACTGAAGGGGGGAGGATTTCACATGATTCATTTGCAAAATTTTCAGATAACAGGGGGAAATAAAACCATTTTGGTCGAATAATTGCCAAATTGGTAATAAGAGCTAAAATTTGTGGGCATTTATGATTGTTTTTTTTGCATCTAAATATTCTGTTTTATTACATTCACAATCATAAATTAAACAAAATATAAGACCCCAAATTTATACCCTATTTGTGCAATTTATTGCACAACAGTGTTCGGTATTTGAGATACCTATGGTCCACACTTATAGTTAATGCTGTCATGCTTTGGACTACTGTATTCACCGCCTAATATAGCTGCAACAACGACGTCTGAGCTTTTTCTCTATAAATCGTCAGGGAGAAATAAGGCAAACCGGTTTTTTTTCCTCATTTCATACCCACATCATGATTGTTTTTAGACGTAAATCTTGACGAAAGTTTTTTTCCAAAGTGTTTAGAGGAAGTTACACCCCATGCATGCGGAATAAAACTTTCTATGGTAGGTGTCATTAACAACACGATGCCCTTTCAGTATTGCCTATGTTCAATATATTGTGCTTCTCATATGTACTTATAGTCTCCCTCACGTAAGGGCAAGTACATATCGAGTAGTATACTGTTCTTATATATCTATAGTTTCCCTCACGTAAGGGTGGGTACATATTGAATGGTTACACTATAAAGATCTGGCAGGTATATAGAAAGGGAGACCAAATTGGTGATATAAGGAACCTTCATAATGGCCACAATTCATAAGTATCTCTCAGATTCGCAATTGTTGAAAGGTCCTAACTTTGTTCCATGGAAGACAAAGATGAAAGCCATACTTCAGTTGGAATATTTGTGGGATGTAGTGACTGGTACTACACAACATCCTCAGTCAGCAGGGACAGATCAAGATGCTTGGGATAAGAAAGACAAGAAGAGTCTCATGTTTATCTTGCTTGCTACTACAGATGAGGTGCAACCTCATATTTGTGATGCAAAAACTAGTAAGATAGCCTGGGATGCCCTAATCACAATATATGAGGGAAAGAATCAATCCACTATTCTCCATCTTCAAACTCAACTGCATAATCTCAGTATGAATTCTGGAGAAACAGTTGACATATTCCTTTGCAGAGTGGCTGACTTGAAAGCAAAACTGAATGGTATGGGAAAACCGGTGGATGATGATGTCCTGAACTTTGTCATTTTGAGAGCATTACCAAATTCCTACAAAATGTTGATAACTTCACTCAATGTTTATGGTAGACAAGTATCATTTGTAGAACTGGTAAACTTGCTTCAAACTGAGGAGGCAACTCAGATCTAGAAAGATGAGGTGCCAGATAATGCTCTTTACACACAACAAAGTGGTAAAAATCAAGGCCAGTTTCAAAAAGGAGGTGCTTCTTCCAAAGGAAAAGGGAAGCAAACTCAGCAAAAAGATTCAAAATATTGCAAGATTTGTGACATGAATAACCATGACACAAACAAGTGTTGGTTCAAAAACAAGCAACCCAACGAAAGAGGTACACAAAAGAAGGGCAAGAACAAGCAAAAATACAATAAGCATAAGCAATCTAAAGGCCATGTTGCTTATGCTGACTCCAACTCAGACTCAAATTCTCCTGGATCTGATTCAGATTCTGGCTCTGAAAGAGCACACAAGGTGCTCATGACTCATACTTCATCTTCCCAGATAGATGTTGTATGGTATATTTATTCAGGAGCTAGCAAACACATGACTGGGGACAAATCATGGTTTGATACTTTTGTGGAGAAAGAGGGTAAGCCAGTTACTATTGCTAACAATCAAGTATATCAAGAAAAAGATGAAGGGGATATTTTTGTGTCTCTTCTTGATGGTAATTGTCACATTGAGAAAGTTCTCTATGTTCCTGGCTTAGCCAATAATCTGCTTTTAGTCACACAAATGTTGGATAGAAACATGGAGGTGGTGTTTCGATTTGTAAAAGGAAAAAAAAGGTGTTTTATCACCCACAGTGGTAAACATGTTGCAACCGAATTTTACAAACATGGCTTGTTTATTCTCGATGCCCTTTCCACTCCACATGTTGCCTTAGCTACAACTACAAAGGAGGCCACCACTCTCTGGCATCGATGATATGGGCACCTCAGTTCTGGATATTTGCTTGAATTACACAAATATAAGATGGTGAAAGGTCTTCCACCCCCCTCATCTATCTTGTCAGTTTGCTCATATTGCTCATCGAGTCTCGTTTGAAGCTAGCTCCTCTCGAGCTAAAAACCCTTTGGAGCTGGTACATACTGATCTGTGTGGTCCTATGCCAACTAGCTATGGTGGGAAAAAATATTTTCAACTCTTCATTGATGATTACTCATGAAATATGTGGGTTTTATTTCTTCAGTTGAAGTCAGAGGCATTTATCTACTTTCAACAATTCAAGAAACTTGTTGAGAAGGAGTCGAGATGTTTGATAAAAACCCTTCGCTCAGATTGAGGGGGGGAATACACCTCTGAATATTTTTCAGAGTTCCTTAAGAAACATGGGATAAAAAGACAACTGAATACAGCCTATACACCTTAGCAGAATGGAGTTGCTGAAAGAAGAAATCATTCCATTATGGAAATGGTTCGATGTATGCTAAAGGGAGCACATCTTGAGGATCAATATTGGGCAAAAGCAGTAAACACAACATTATATCTCCTAAATAGAGCAACCACTAGAGCTCTATAAGGAGAAACACCACAAGGAGCATGGAGTGGTAAGAAACCCTCCATTTCTCATCTAAGGGTATTTGGATGTAAAGCATTCATGCACATTCCAAAACAGAAAAGGAAAAAGCTGGATGAGAAAACCCTACAGTGTATCTTTCTTGGCTATGATAAGTACTCAAAATGTTATCGATTGATTGATCCTAAGACCAAGAAGACACATGTAAGTAGAGATGTTGTATTTGATGAAGCTCTCACATCAAAAGGCACATCCACAACTGTATACCTAGATGAAGAAGAGCCTAAGAAGGAGGTTCAACTTCCACAGTCAAAACAGAAAGTTCCAAAATGGTATACTAGCACTTTGAGAGATGCTAAGTTGAAATCCCTTCTAGATCTATCTCTTGATAGGCCATGTACTCACAGTATGACTCAACAGATGAGAGTAGGGGAATCTACTTCAGATGTTGACGAACTTTGTCAACACTTTGATGATTTGTCAGTGGGTACAAAAAATGATAGAGTAGAAGATGAGGATGGAGAAAAAATTTATATGTCTACATTGAATACAAATGAACCCACAACGGTTCAATTTGCACTTGATAGAACACAATGGAAAGAGGTCATGGATGTAGAACATAAGTCTCTCCTTAAAAATAATACTTGGAAGTTAGTCGATCTGCCAACAGGAAAGAAACCCATAGGCTGCAAATGGGTGTTCAAAGTGAAGTATAAGGCATATGGATCTATTGATAAGCATAAAGCTCGACTTGTTGCAAAGGGATATGATCAGAAAGAAGGCATAGATTATGAAGATACTTTTGCCCCTACTGCAAAAATGACTACCATTCAAGTACTTTGTGCCATGGGAGCTCAGTTTGGGTGGAAATTGCATCAGATGGATGTTAAAAGTGCCTTCTTGAATGGTGACTTACAAGAAGAAGTATACATGACTCAACCAGAAGGATTCATGGTTGAGGGACAAGAACAAAAAGTTTGCAAGTTGATCAAATCCTTGTATGAGCTAAAACAAGCTCCTCGAGCTTGGTATATCAAGATAGATAGTCACCTTGTGCAACATGGTTTCATAAGAAGTCCTTCAGATGCAAATATCTATATTAAGAAAAATGGTCCTGATATAGTGATTCTTGTACTCTATGTAGATGATCTGATCATAACAGGAAGCTCAGAAAGAATGATTGACTTAGTGAAAAATGACTTGAGGCAATCATTTGAAATGACAGATCCAGGACTTTTGCACTATTGTCTTGGTTTAGAAGTTACTCAACATAAATTTCATATTAGAGTAACACAAAATAAATATGCTAAGACTTTAGTAGAAAAATATCGGACGACTAACTGTAAGTCAAAAGCAACTCCAATGGAGCAAGGACTTAAGTTATCTCGATATGATGATTCACCTCAGGTAGATGGTAATCTCTATCGCCAGTTGATTGGGAGTCTCCTATATCTGACTAATACCAGACCAGATCTCAGTTTTGCTATGGGATATCTTTCAAGGTTCATGCAAGAGCCTAAGATAAATCACTGGAAAGTAGCAAAGAGAGTTCTTCATTATGTTCATGGTAGTACAAATTATGGTCTGGAATATAGAAAGAATAATAATTTTTTCTTCATCGGGATACACAGACTCGGATTATGCTGGATCTATTGATGATCGTAAATCCACTTCTGGATATGTTTTTCATCTAGGATCTGGCCCTATCTCATGGCACAGTAAGAAGTAGCATGTAGTTGCTTTATCTTCTATAAAAGCAGAATATCGTGCAGCCAGTGAAGCAGTCTGTGAGATAATGTGGTTAAGTCGCATTCTTACAAACATGGGCCTACCAAAGAATCTTCCTCTTCATTTGTTTTGCAAAAATCAAGGTGTTTTGAATATTGTCAAAAATCCAAATTTTCATGAACGTACCAAACATGTTGATACCAGATGTCATTTTATTCGAGATGAAGTTCCAAAGCACCACATGCAACTTCAATACATTTCTACTGATAAGCAAGTTGCAGATATCTTTACCAAAGCACTTGGATGTATCAAATATGAAAAATTTCGAGATGCTATTGGGATTTGCCAATAATGTAATACAGGGGGATGTTAGAATATGTTATGCATATTACATTATTAGGAGAAATAAAAAATAGCACTCATAGGCGCTCTCCAGGTTGGTTGATTAACCACCAGTTGGTTAGAACCAATTCATAACCACATTGTAACCTTTATATTTGAAATCAATGAGAATGGAAACTACTTCGTCAAATTCAATAATTACAAGGGGCACGACCTCGAATGAAATGTTGAGAAGATGATGTCGCTCCCTCATTGTAATGATTTTTATGATATGGAGGTCAAGTATGATCTAACGAATCATCCAGAGCAAGTTCCTCCTCCTGGTCTATTCAATCAAATGAAATCGAAACTGCCTGATTGGTCCAATGAAAATATTACCAACTGGTGGGTCATGATGGTCCATCAAAGTAAGCCTAGGTCAAGTTATCCATTGGTTATGGATGACACATTTTCACTGATTTATGATGATCAATGTGAAAAGTACCAACCCCTCTCTTTTGCTGACTTGGTACCTTGAAGTATCCACAACCCTAAAAAAGAAGAAGATGTGGTGAGAGAAAAGGAGGCATCGATAGAAGAGAGAGCAGTTATTGAAGAAGAATAAGAGGAGAAACCACCACCTGAGGAACAAATTTTGCTAAAAAATAGGAGCACGGGTATAAGGGTACCATTCTCTAATATTGTGAAGAAGACCAGAAGTAGGGCAATTTCTACGCTTAGCACAAAACCACCTCCTTCGTAGATGGTTGAGCAGACTATTTCTTAGGAGATACTCTCTTTGGATCAATAGGTGCAGTCAAGTCCAATGGTGACCATAGTAGATCTGGAAGTAGAGGAGGAAAAAGTAGGGGAAGAGCAAGAGTCTCTAGCATAGCAGTCTTCACTGCCAACTCAAATGGTGTTGAAACCTATAGGTACACATTTTTTTACTCTTCTCTCTGACAAGCACTTGGTGACCACTGTCTCCCCATTCATAGTTCCCATCTCCACTTCACCTCCAATTGCTTTACCCGTATATTTGGTTCCCCTTTCTACCTCACAGTCGTAGGTCACCAGTGCTCCCCCAGTTTCATCCATTCCCTCCATTTCTTTATCATTTAATTCATTTGAATCCACCTCGAACCCATTTTCCCTTTTGTTGTCCTCTATTTCATCTTCCATTCCTTACAATACTATTACCACTGTAAGTACGCAAGCACCTCTCAAAGTAATAGTAACTATAGCACCTTCCACATTTGTCCCTACTATTGAGTCCAACCCTCAGTAGACCATTTTCTCATTTTCTCTAGTTTTTGCAGTGTAGGAGCCACTGGATTTTAAGATGGAGTTGCTACTAGAGAACCCTATAGTAAAAAATATTAACAAAGCATGACAAAGTTCATCACGATGGCTAAAGAATCGCAGGTGGAAGGATGCGCAAGCCCTAGAAAAATTGATGAAGAAAATGACTTTTGACCCAGAGGCAGTGGAGGCACACACAATGAAGATGGTTCCTCAGGTCCAGAAACCTCAAGGAGAGATGGAACCCATGATTATTCATACTAAATCATCATCGAGGATCTCATAAATATAGATACAATTTAGAAAAGGGGTAACATACAGGTGGAGGTGAGTTTTATCTACCTACACGACGAGCACTACAAGAACCGCTTCTTATAGGTTAAGGCAAAGATAGTGGAGTTAGAGGAAGCTTTAGTGGCATAGAGGGCTCAACTGGATGTTGTGCAATTTGAATCTCAATAGTGGTAGTAGAAGGTGATGTACTTGGAGGGTGAAATCAAGGAATATAAACATGCAACCACACAACACTAGGTAGTACAATAGGAAGTGCAACAATAGATCCAGGTCTTGCAGAACCAACTCTAGAATCTACAGAATTAGTTGATAGCAAAGGTGATGCAATCGATGACCCTCACAAAGGAGAAAATTAAGGAGACTCATAGTTATTTGCTAATTGATTGCAAGATGATGGTGACAAAGGTGACGTTAGTCCTCATGTTCCTCTAGGAAGTGCAGACAATTGTTTCATATGGCAGATACATGGTGGAGTATACAGAGGAAAAATTGGATCTAAAGTTGGACATAATAATGAAGATTCAAACAATGGTTCAAATGGATCTCCAATTACACCCATTGAGTGAGATGGCCTGCACTTGGGAAAGCGCTAAAATCATGCTACATAGTTATTTCTCCAAGATGGACCTAGTTAAAGAAGCTCGTAAGCTGTAAGAGACATATGAGCACAAGAGACGTATTTCAATGGTTTATTTTGATATGGTAGCAGCTAATGGTTTCTCCAATTTTTTTTATGATCAGGGGAATATTCTAGAAAGGAATTGGATGTGGTATGGGTTATTTTCATAGATTATGCTTCAAAAAATTGATGACTTGGAGGAACCCATCACTGAAGAACACGTGCTACCATTAATGAGGAAATTCACTCGTATTAAGTCAAGATTTTTGGAACTCAGCTAGAGGTCCAACTACATTGATCTGGAGCAGGTTGAGACCTTTCGATATATTATGGATACACTCAATGCTCATGAGGTGTTAGTATGGACGTTTGGGCCTAAGTAGTTGTAGTGTATGAATCTACGATGTCATATCTTAAAAAGGAGGAAGAAGTTGGTACAAGTAGAAAGTAATCAGATGTGGCATACAATGGAGACTCTACGCCCAATGAATGAAGGCCTAGGATCGATTGCATTCAGGCGAATTGAATACCTTGCAATCCGCCATAAATATTGGCATTTTTGCCACAAAATTTTTGTAAAATTTTGCCAAAAATATGTAAACAATTTTGCCAACAAAATTTTATAAATTCATTTTGAGAATTTTCGCCACATTAAAAAGTTTGTTAAAATTTTTTCTAAGTCTTTGATGGGTGCAATTTCAGGCAAAATTTGAGTGAAATACCTTTTCATTCTCATGCACAGTGAAATACCTTTTCGCCCCCAGGCATAGTGAAAATCATTTTTTGTGCATTTCCAAGGCACCGTAATGGAGATTGAAATCAGACCGATGATTTTCACCAAAGCCCCAATACACCATGTAATCAAATCGCTAGACACTTTCCAATGCATTTGCTAATTGATTCGTTACTATTGCCAAGGAGGAATTACTATTGTTTGATCTTTGACTGGCTAACATTTTGTTTTAATGTGCATTTAATTACAGAGGCACACACCTCTATAAATACTAATAATTTTGATGTAAAAGAGGGAGGATAGACATTCTGCTGAAAAAACTCTTTGAGTTTAAATTTTTGCCTTAATCGAAAGTTGCTTGACTCTGGTTCCTAGAGCAGTCTTTGTGTGTATGCTTTTTGCCTGTTATTTTTGTTAAATTTATATCTTGGTTAGATAGATTAAATTCTGCATCTAAATTTGATTGTTGATGAAGAGTGAATGTTGAAATGCTAACTAGAGGTTATATTTACAAGCTATGATCGATTTCTATGTTATTATTTCGGTTAAATGTTGTAGAACTTGATGTGGTTGCTTAGCTGCTAGTTTATCCCCATCTTATATTTTTGGCTCATAGCCATATTTTCCATTCCTTTCTATCATTTCCCATATATTTATGTTACCCTAAGCTTATACCAATTGTTAGATTAGTACGAGAACCAACCCTCTCTAGAGATTGGCCCGAAGGACATCTCTCTCCTTTGACTTTTCAATGTTGGTCGGGTCTAGGGCGTGCATATAATATGTACTTAGGCAAATTCATGACCAAAAGATCCATAACTAAGTAAGAGAAGTATGATATTCCCTCATTTTTGACTAATAAACATTGGGCGAATGTTTTGATGTCCTTGCATTCTTGTTAAATATTTTTAGTTGCGCAATGCATGTTAGGTTTGCATATACATTCAAAGAGTTGTCCTGATCCCTAAACTACATTTAAAAGTCCGATGAAGAAGACCTATCAAGTAGAAGACTTTGAGAAAGAAGATGAAACTAATGACCATTATATATGTTGAATGTAATATTGTATTTGGAGATGAGAAATACTTTAAAAGTATCATGTGTAAAATTTATGCTATGATTATGATGAAGGAATAGATATTCTTGTAAACATTCTTGTTGAATTGTCATGAGATTTATTTAAAATATGAAAGATAATTTAATTCTTTCCTTCTACGTTAAATTTATTTGGAAATAAATGTTAGGTTTTGATGAAGTATGCTATGGGAGATGACAATCACAAGATGCAAAAAATATGAAGGAAAGTAATTCTACAATATGACTGAAGTATACTATAAATAGAAATGATGAAAATAATACAATGTAGCTATGGAGGAAATGAACACTCCATGAATATATGCTAAAGGAATACATTATACCCCATCACCAATGGAGTATACTGTACACTACTACCACCTACTATGAAATTCAATCACTTACTATGAGGCCCTTTTTATATAAAAATATGGGTTCCTTGGCCAACACTCTACCTAGTTGTACAAGGGGACACCTTGCACATTTACAAATTGCACATTGACACTTGTGCATTTATTACATTACTTTAAGTAACTGTCTAACTTCCCCCTAAAGTAAACTCCTACTCTAACTATGTACCAAAGGTGGTACATTTACATGACCCAAATGATGTACTATACTCTAACACCCCCTTGTATTACATTATTTGGATATTGAAGATTTTAGTATTCAATATGGATCTTTGCTTCATACGTTCTTCAACTTGATATGGTCCTTTATATTATCTTTAATTCACATTACACTGTATACCTTATTAAATTGATTTATCTTCTTCTTTATTGGAGTTAGTACTTTCATAGGTGGACGTACGTACTATCACCAGATGCTTGCAAGAGTATTTTCTCTTTGCTTTTGTCCTTTTCATCATTCTCTATGTCCTATATAGAAGCTTCTGAACATACACTTAGAGCATCATAATAAGATTTTGTGTTAGTAGAACTTGAAGTACTAATACTGTAAAAGGATTAAAATAACTTTGCTAGGGATGATTCATCCATTTCTATTTTTAGTTTAAGTAATTCTATCAATCCTCTCTGTTCTACATTTTCATATAACATTTGAATGTAAGTAGTGCCATATATAATATGCTTCCATATTCTAAAGGAATTTGAATGTCATTATTTCCATTATCAATTGCTTTAGTGAGTCAAGCATGTAGATAATGTTCCATCATTTCAAAACTATCTTTTAAAGCTTCACTATGTATCCTTTTTGAAGTAAGGTCTAAGTTTCCTTTAGAATTTATAAGTGAATTCTTGATTCCACTTTTTATGACACTTGATCTTTCCTTTCTAATAGTGTTCATATCATTGTTCACTGTATTACTTGAGGTAGGTATTTCTCTTAGTTTTAGTTTTTTCTATTTTATAAATATTTTTGATGAATCCTTTGTAGTAGAATACCTTGTATCTCCTTAGTAGATTAAGTGTAGTATTCTTCTTGTTTTTTTAATATTTGTAGAATACTATATCTTTCTTGAGTAGATTGAGTATATGATCCAATTTGATAAACCTATCCAATGCTTAGGTTTTGTAGAATTCCTTATATCTCCCTAGTTAAGAGATGTGAACTAATTTGATAAAACCTTACTTAGAATCAGGTTTTTTATTCTTCCTTATATCTACCTAATAATTAGAATATGCTTAGTTCACCTTCCAAGTTGATTTTGCAATATTTTGAGAATAATCAAATTTTAATTTTATGAAATATGCTTTAATAGTTGGATTTCTTTGTGTCTCCTTAGAATGAGTATGAGATAATTTTTACCAATTAATTCCAACTCTATATGAAGGTAATTGATCTGCTTCTTTTTCAATAGATTAATTTTCTAAATTCCAATTATATGTGTATAGTTTGTAGTATGCCTTATATCTCCCTACTTTTTGGAATATTAGAAAACAATGTTATTTGCAATTTAATAATGATTTAATCAAGGTTTACAACATTATATCTTATACTTTGGATATTGAAAATATTATATTATTGTATGCACCTCAATAATTAATTTTCTAAAATATAAACTTGCTTTATTATCTACTAATGCTTGGCTGAATTTGTATTATCCAATGCAATAGTAACTGGATTATATCCTTACAACTCCAATATCACTTAGGTTTAAAGTAAGAAAATTTAATATGAACTTTACCTTAGTAATCCTTGTGGCTTAATGTATCCACTGGCAACTGGTGTGGATGAGAATTTAATGCTCTCTCTAGATGACGCTAGTTTTCTCTTCCTTGAATGGTGCTTGGTCAATGTAAGTATTTTCCAATTGAAGAGTGCTAGAGTTGCTGGTTTATGATAGAACTTTAATACAAATTATAATCTTGCTTACACTCTTCTTAAATGATGCACAAAATCCTTTCTTGATTTAGCTTCTCGTTATGAATATGTTTCCACACATTTCAATGCTTGATCGTGCTTTGACTTTGTACTTTCCTCCTCCAAGTTGGGTGCTTTAAATAGCATAGATTCCTCTTCAAATTTTGGACAAGTGGCATTTAAGAGTTATAATAAAGATGGATGTTGAGATTCTTCCAACGCTCATTCCCTTATGTAATGATAGCAAGGATATGTAACCTCATAATAATTTTGTAACCACTCAAAGGAAGGCGCCCAATTATTCTTTAAGCATTGAGGAATGAAATGATGCTTAGCATATTCCTACCAAGTGGCACTTAGGTCTTTTGCATGCACATTTAACCTCCAATGTTTTATAGCTCATATATTCCTTACTAGTAAATGCTCTTGATAATTCTTTCTTTCCAAGCCAATGTATTTGTTGTATGGGTGGCTCCATCTAAGGTGATGAGGGACGATTGTATGGTACACTATTGTTGTTCTTATGGAAAACCAAGGGCTGATTTGAGTGCTTATTTTGGTAGACGTCTTCTCCAAGCTACTTATTGGGTATAGAACCTTTAAAATTTATTATGCTATGCTACTTTGTAATGAATTTTTAATAGCTCCTTGTTCCTTACTTGATAGTGCCATCCTATCTGCGTTGATAGCTATGCCATAGAAATATATGTGATAAATACCCTTAATGCTATATATTTTCTTGTAGATACTTGATAGATAATGACCTTAATGCTGCGGGTGGATTCTTTCTCTAGGCGCTTGATTTGACATAAATAAATGATGTCTTTAGGCACCTCAAATCTTGAGCAATGTGAGCCTTGAATCAACTTCTCTTCTGCATCCGTTGATGTGCAAGTAATAGACGTAGAACACCTACTATTTTCTTATCTTAAGACACTTAATACTCTATCATCTTTTATAGGTATATGGTGCTCCAATGTATTATGAATAAGAGACCCTATTTTCCACCAAATTTTAGTGTATTTATTGTCTCTTTTAGATGCTATTTCCTTCTCTGTTATGAAGGTTCCTCGTTGTATAGATTGAGGACTTATGTAGAATGATTTGATGATTTATTCTAGCTTCTTGGCTATGACCACTAATTGCTCTTATTCTTTTGAGAATAGTGTATTATTGCCTTTTAGACAACACTAATATCTAAATTTTTCAAGCTAATATGATTTTTGGAAGTAGAAATTTCTACACTTACACTTTTAATGAAACCCTAAGTGCACCTTGAATATGAGACTCACCAAGTATCGATTTGTAGATTCCTTCAAGGATTTTAATGGTGGCTTTATTCTCCAATATTTTATTTGTATCAGTGGCTTATTTTGGCCATTAAATGTTGTAGGTTTTGTGCACAAAATAGTGTCTCTAGACACTTTGATAGTATGCTATTTTTTGTACCCTTGATATTAACAATCAAAAAACACAAAATAACCCTTTGAGAGTAACTAGTTTAATGAACAACTAGTATAGTGCAATGACCTAATAATATCTCCAACTTAATGCACTGTAAAGGTAATAATAATATCACCTTATTGCTCCTATAAATAAGCTCTCAAAGTAGTTTCAAATGCACTTATTAAAATATTCAACGTTTAAGAGTAATTACAAAGAACCCTTAAAAATAATCTACAATTTTGCACTAAAATCAGTGTTGTAGGATGTAGTCTTCTTGCTTTATAGATAATAGGTAGATGATATATTTCTTTATTTTAAAATACATCCAAATAATATTTTAATGTGCAAATAAATCTCTTAAAAGAACTATCTTTGCACCTTCTTGAATACTATAATATGAGCCCTTCTTTTTGCAACTTTAATCCAAAAATGGTGCTTAATGAAACTTGATAATAAACCCTAATTTAAAGTTCAACTAATTGCACCCAAGTTGCTTATATTTAATGGCTTATGTAGATGATGTAGATCTTGGTGTTTAAATTCACCAAGTTGTTGGCTTGTGATGAATGGATTTCACAGCTTCTTGTTGGTTGTCCAAAACAACTTCTTACTTCACCAAAATGTGGTCTCGAACCTTCTGTCTTGAGCCTAGGGTTTGATGGCTTGATCCTTCAAGTTATATTCTATGTTCTACTATAGATTCAAAAAAATCTTATCTATAAAATATGCCTTCTTGCTTGTGATAGGAAATATCCAAATCTCTTGGATTTGGTAGACTTATTTTGTCTAAATTCTCCTTCAATATTCTTGTTGAATTCTGACTTCAAACAAGATCTTCTCAAAATTTTGAATATCTTGAGGTCTTCACTGGATTCTTCCTTCTCTCTTGTACTTGTTGTCAGATGACTACAATTATCCCAAGTTATTCATTATCAGGAGCTTCTCCTTGGTAGTGGATTTCTCCAATGAGTTCTTCTAGGAACTCCTTTGATGGTTCTTCTATAAGTTTTACAACAAGGCTTTTCAAGTATTTTTTTTGTTTCTCCTAGAGACCTCTCCAAGGTTTTCAATCTTGCATCTTCTTTGGTCTTCTAAATGAGACTTTTTCTTCAACATTCTCCTTTTAGAAGTGTTGGTGATGAGATCTTCTCAGATCTTGATTTTTGCTGCCTCTAAGATCAAGAATAAGACTTCTTCCAAGATTGAAAGTTTTCCAACGAGATCTTCTATGGATCTCTTCAAATTCTTATGAAATAAATCTTCAATCAAAAAGAAAGATGATCAATCTCCTATATCACACTCTTTTTTAGAATCTTCTTCTGGATCAAATACTCTTCTCTGGAGTCTTCTTCAGGATTAAGGCTTGTTGTGGTTGCTCCACAACGTACCCCAAAATTGGGGACCCACATTTTTTCATGTTTTCCAAGAAGACCGAAGTGGCCCATATGCTAAAGATCAAAGAAAAAGCAAAACACCGCAAGGAGGCAAAAGTGTCGCGATATGTTGTATTTTTGTGACTCAAAAGGGGCAGGCAGGATAGTGAAACTAAATATTGCATAGTGACGTGGACATAAGGACAAAATACAATGAATAAGACAAACATTACATAAGGAATCTTTAATTATTTGAAATCATTTAAGATGGTCATTACAAATGAAAGGAAACAGACGCAAGCCCATGTGAAGAAAATGAAACGAAGGGCCAAAAAATAGAAACGAAAAGCCTTTTTGGAAACCAAAACACATGCATGCACAAGGGAAGGTGAAACGAACAACCATTGGAAAATGAAACGAACAGCCATTGGAAAATGAAACGAAAAGCTTCTTGAAAATTTTAAATACGCCATGCAAGGATGTTTTGAGGGGTTGGAAACTGTTGCAAGCCGAGTTGCAGGTTTAAAGGCAAGAGGGTCATTCTGGACCTGTTTGGGCTGTTTTTCTTCCATGGACTGGTTTGGGAAAACCAAAAACTTTTGTTATTGTAAAATGACAAATTTTTAATACGTGAAAATTTCAGAAAGTTGCATCTTATGGACAAGAAAGGAGTCATTTTCTGCATGCAAGATTAAATGTCTATTTTTCCCCTTTTCAGATTTTATGTTTGTAAATGGAGTTTATGCAAGTTTTATTGGTTGCTTCATGCGAATGTTTAAATATGAAAACCTTATTTAAAACCCTAGGAGCCAACACTTAGCTTATCCAGATTGTGCTTGTTTTGCAAGTCCAATAGGTTAGGTTGCATGCATGAAAATCTCACATCTTCGGTTTTGTCAAAATAGGATAGCATCATACTGAATGCATTTTATTTTCAGTTTTCTGCATTTCATTTTCATTTTTTTGCATTTTATTTTTCTAGAAATTTTAACTTTTTTTAAATTTTCAGGCATTAAAATAAACATTAAAAAATTTCAAAATCCAAAAATAATTTCACCATTGCGTAGGTTATATTTCAGACTTCCAATACACACTTTGAAATTTCATTTTCGGAGTTGTTTAGTATTTTTAAAAATTCATCGAAGTTGTTGTTTTACTGCAGATTTTAAAAATCCGAAAATAGAAAATTTCCATTTTTGGACCGAATTTCATTTTTTCAGTTTCATGTTTCATTCATGAGCCTATGATGACATTCCCTTCATGAAAATTCCAATTTCATTGAAGGTTTTATGTTTTATGGCATTTTACAAATTTCCATTTTTGGAGCCTAAAATTGACCTCTTCATAAAAATTCTGATTTTACGAAAGAGGGGTAATTTGAGCATCACATTGAAGGTCATATGAGGCCCAACTCACATTTGATTCATTTTGGTTCAATGAACAATCACTAAAGTTTCATGGTAAAATAAACCAACATTGCCCCTTGTTTACAGTTACTTGCAATCACTAAGGTGTTCCAAGCATTTAAATTGAATATTTTTATTTGAGATTATTAATACACATGCAAATGCTAATATAGCGAAGACCTTGGAGAAGTTGTTTGTTTAACTTCTTTGAAAGAGGGGATTTGGAACCTAAATCCTAAGGAAGAGTGTACTTTCACAATTGGGTGAAAATACCACTCAACATTTTGGCGCTAGAAGGAGGGCCCGAGTTGGTTTATTTCAGTGTGATTTAAATGTTATAGGGATTTAAATTTTGAATATTTCATGCCCTATTGATTATTATCTTTAGCCCTCTTTTAACAATACAACCTTGTAGTGTTAAAAGGAGGACATGAATTGCTATGCATTATTCTAATGCTTTTCATTGTTCATATAGGAATAATGTGTTTTGATTTGATTTAAAAAAAAATTGGTCTTGACTAATGAGGTTGTCTCCATGCAATTACTTTCATTTTATTTTAATGGATACATCTCTTGGTTGATGCTAACATGATTATTCATATGTTACATGTTTGATATTTGCTAGTCATTTCATGCTTATTTGTAAGGAATTATTTTGTCTAAAATGTATTTGTTGTCGGTATTATGCTCTTCACTTGCATGTAATGCGATCTTATGAATCAGAAAGCCTACAACACTAGGAGTATGCTCTTCACTTTTGCATATGTGATCTGGTGAATCAGAAACTAATTTACATTTTTAGAATATTTCTTTGTCATGGTTCCTTCCTTTGTTCATGACTAAAAAATTGGTTTTGAAGTCATTCTTTGAGTTTCGTTAATGGCTACAACTGTTGGAACGTGGTATGGGATACATGTTAATCCTTTGAAAATTAGTGGAGATTCTCATGATTTACCCAAGAACGTAGAAAAACGTTTGCCCAAATTTAAACACAATGGTCCAACATTAGCCGAGGAACATATTCAAGCCTATGTGGATATCCTAGTTAGATGGAATGTTGAACATGTGGATGTGGCATGTAGAATGTGTCCTGGAACCCTAGATGAGGTGGCATATGATTGGTACATCAATTTATCCACTGGTTCTATTACATATTGGACTCAATTGAAAGATGGTTTTATCAATAAATTTAGGTTGCTCATTGATCCTCTCACGATATATCAACAATTTACTTCTTACAAAAGAGAACCTAATGAGCTAGTGAGAAGTTTCAACTTGAGGTTTCGAAAGCTTTATGCGATATTAATTTCTCCCTATACTATTGAGGCAAGTGGTGCTCTTCAAATATACTTTCGAGCATTGGATCCATGGTGTGCCATATTTGTTAGGATGAATCCCTTGGTTACTGATCTTGCATCGACCTACATAGAAGCTATGATTGTAGATCAACAATTGAGGCCACAAGGTTATGTAATGGAGCAATCAACTATGGTAGGACAATTAGGGGCTTGCAATCAAACCTCGATGGTAAATCAAGCATGGGCACAATAAAATTCGATATCAAATGTTTTTCCCTACAATCAAATTTATCCTACCATACCAACTTATGCTCCCACATGTGCTTATACAAGTACTTCCATCCATCCAACTATACCTCAATTAGAGAATCATGTGGTCACCCATGGAACCATTGCAACAAATGTTCAAGATTTGTCTGTGGGTATCAATCCAAATAATCCTACTACTTCTACCACTCAACCCAAAGAGTTCGCATCGAAAGTAAAAGAGAAAAATAAAGTGGTTAAGAAGGTATGTAGGCATGTTCCACCACAAAAACGAGCACGTCAATGTATGCATCCAAATCATCCTAGGAAGAAAATTCATAATGTCGATCTTAATGATGTTTCATGTTATGCTTCTTCAAGTGATACAAGAGATTTTGAGGTGACTCACGTTGAAGTAAATACCTATTCGAAAAGTCTTAAAGAGTATGATTTTTTTGGAGAAGAAATTCTATGGATGGGTAACAAGAAGTTGGAATCAAATGATCACCATCTTGTTTTGGAAAAGATATATCTAGAATCATTACCCAAAAAGGAGGATTTGGATGAACGAACTTATGTGGATATGATTTGGTCAGATGTACTTGCAAAGGATTGGAGCAACTATATGACATGAAATTCAAAAATAAATCCCTTTATAGAAGCTCCTAAGCCATCACAAGTGGCTGAAAATGAATTTGAAAGAAAATCAACAAATGAATTTGAAGACATAATCAAATTTCACCACTTTTTCTCGAAAGACACTTTGGATGAGGTTCTTGAAAGTGATGACCAAGAGGATCCACTCCTTCCAAATTGTGATAAAATTGAATCATGGGTTACAAATTTGGATTATTATAGCTTTACCAATTTGAATTCAAGAGATAACCCACTTTTGGAAATAACCGGACCATCTAAGGAAGGTGAATATGAATTGGATGAGAAACATGCTGATGAATCAGAAGATGAAGAAGAAGTACTTGAGCGTCACAGCTTGAAATTGGGAGATGATTACTATTATTCGTGGAAGAAATGGGAATAATATTATCAATCTAAATCTTCTAACAAACTTGTTGGGTCAATTAATATGCAGGATAACTCAATTGCTTCCTCACATGAGGATACTATAAATCTTGTACAATTTGAGAAAGTTTTGGAAGAGGAATTTGAATCTCATCAAATTTTGGAACATGATAAGGATTCTATAACCATGAATCAAGAAAGAGAGTCACTTGCTTTAGATTCCTTTGAAGGAAAAGAAATTGAAAATCTTGATCCACTTACTTGTGCTACAATGATTTTGCCATTTCAAAATGAGAAAATTACAAAACCTAAATTATTTGGGTTTTATATCATTGATGATCCAATTGAAAATCTCACGTTACCCGAAACAACCCAAGTGATCGATCATGGAAATGTGTTATTTAACCCACCCTAGATAGACAAGACTTATGGCTTGAAAGGGATGGACATGTGTTCAATTGGGTACCTAAGTTTGGTGCCTTTGATAAACAAGTCATGGAGAAAGAACAAGTGTTACATGATGATGAATGTCATGAAAGAAAAGAGGAATTTTCAAATCCTCTTCAAGTAAGGTCAAATGAAAACATGCCAAAGGTAAAATCTCACCTTTTTGGTTTCACCATGCAAAATTCGAATGAAGGTTTGCCTAATGAATGGTTTGATTCAAATATTATTAATGTTATGGCTTTATTGAATGAAAATGAAAGCTTATTTCTACACCATGAATCAAAGTGCGGAATGGACATCTTAAAGAATAGACATAAAGGAATTGAATATCAATCATTGTCTAATCAATTTGAAAACTTGAAACTCCACCATAGGATTATTAATGAAACTAAATCAAATTGGTATGGTGAGAGGGGCAAGTGGAAGTTTGTTTCTTTGTTTGGTTTGATCTTGTTTTTGTTGGATTCCTACAAAATTTGGCATGTGTATCACATTATATGTCTTTTGGAATGCTCAAATCATGTTTGGGATCCAGGGAAGTGACAGTTCAAACTATGCATCGTCTTGTACCATATTGTACATTTGTATATAGTCTTTGGTTTTTTGTGTTGGTTTGTGTTTTCAAGTTCTTTTTTTGGGATTGTATTTTGGGTTTGGTTTTAAGCTTTTGAGTGTTGGTCTTTTGGACACTTTTAGTTTGTGTTGAAAAAAAAAGAAGAAGAAGAAGAAAGAAAATCGAGATGTCAACTTATGTCCTTATGAATGTTGACTAAGACTAGGAGAATATGAAACATCGAAATTGTATTGCAGAAAGCTCCACGAGTATCGCAAACACATTAAAGAATATCATTTGGAACTTGTGATGCATGAAGTTGTCAATTTTACAAATTATGGCAAAATAGGTGGTATACTCCATCAGCATCTCAAAAAGAGCAATGCATTCATTCATATCTCATGTTACCTTTCACATTGCATATACATTTCATCTCAGTTGCATCTACATTTCAAATACAATCATTGAAAAGGTGTCAAATCTTCTTAGGGTCATTACATAACATATATTAAAAGGATCCTAAGGTTGGGAACTGATGCCCGAACTATATTGAACCAAGCATGTTCTACATATTTTAAAGAGGATCTTGAGAAAAATGGTCAAAACCATACTTGGAAGAAAAGGCGAGGTGAAAGGAGTATTTCGTGTCTGTCCTATCATGCAACATAATACTTAAAACAGTGGTTTTTACCACTCCTATAGTGCTTAAAGCCTAAAATCAGAGTAGTAAGGATAGGGTTAAATCCCCATCGAACTTAGGTTGAGGATCCAACTCCCCAAAGCTCTAATTTGACTTTCATGGAGTAGTAAGGATAGGGTTTAATTCTCATATCGCTTAGGTTGAGAATCCGATTCCCCAAAGCTTCTATTTTTCCCACTCAAGAACTTGAAGTTCCAAAGCAAATAATTCTCTTTCTACTTTTATTGCATCATTGATATTGGATTGGAAGGATCGTACTACATGTCCCTTGCAAGGATGGGTAGTCATCCCAAAGGTTCAAGAAATCAAAAGTAAAGTCAAATCCTGGATTATGGGGTTGATCTCCATCGGGGCTATAGATGCCTGACTGGCAGTGGAGTATGCTCATGCATGGCAACATGTCTTGTCTAAAAGCAAGACCACTGACTGCTCAAACAGATAGGCTAGCCTGACAATTTCATCCGTAACAGGTTAAATCATTTTGTTCAATATGAGGTAATGAACTCCAGATCAGAGTAGCAAGGATAGGGTTACATTCCCATCTCTCTTAGGTTGGGAATCTGATTTCCCAAATCTCTAATTTCACTTACACTTGCACATGGGTTCAAGATGGTAGTGACATGTAACCAACTTTGGGATCTAGTAAATTAATTCAGTATACACATATTTGATCCTAAGAGGGTTTGACAGTTTTAATATGCTTGTTCATGATACTAGAAAGTTTGAGCTTTTGCAAAGCAGGTTGTTATATCTCTAGCATCTTCACCACGCATTAAATCCTACAGGAATCATTCATAACTTCTCATATGCACGAATCATAAGTGAAAATGACAATGGAAAGTTGAACGAGTTTCAAACGATAGGGAATGAAGCACATTGCACACACCGAGCTGATGCTTAATAATTCTAATGCTTCATGTATTTCTTGTCTAGTTTCATTCTTGGGATATTTTCTAACGCTTGTGTTTATGTTTTGAAGGTGTTCAGGTTGAGTTCTCACCGAAATGCTCAGGAGCATTTCCCAATAGAGTCACCATTTGTTGTGGCTGCTCCACAACATACCCCAAAATTGGGAACCCACCTTTTTGCATGTTTTCCAAGAAGACCGAAGTGGCCTATATGCTAAAGATAAAATAAAAAGAAAAACACTGCAAGGAGGCAAATGTTAGTATTACAATGGCACTGAGAGGGGGGGTGAATCATTGTAGCTCTTTTAATATTGAATTTATAGCTCTTAAAACAGCAGTAATTAAAACTTATAAACAGATACAACAAGTATAGCAAAATAACATCACACAACACAAGATTTATCGAGGTTCACCAATGTGGCTACTCCTCAAAAATGACTGCTTGGACTACCATCCAAATCCAGCCTTTGCAAAGCTACAACTTTACAAACAATTTACCAGCACCTACTGGAAGGAGCACCAACCCCTGATTTATCTGCACCAATAGAAAGGAGCACCAACCCCTGATTTACCAGCACCCACTGGAAGGAGCACCAACCCCTAATGCTAAGCTACAACCTTTGTGTTCCCTATGCACTCTGCTCTCTCTACGTAATAATTTCGCACACTCTGCTTCGTCATAGTCAAACTTCACGATCATCTTCTCCCTCTCTGCGTATTGTGATCGAACTTTGCACACTCTGCTTTATCACAGTTCAACTTCACGATCATCTTCTCCCTCTCTGTGCACTATGATCAAACTTCACACACTCTACTTCCTTTGCAAATTTCACACTTAGCTCGATTCGACACGACTTGCTCTCTGCGCTCTTATGATCGAACTTCGCACACGTCAACACACCTTCGACTATCTTCCCTTTTCCACTTCTCCAAATAGCCCTCCTTTTATAACAATATTTTCATGATGAAAACTCTAATTTTAGTCGGTTGAAAACCCTAATCTTAGTCGGCTGCAAACCCTAATCTTCATCAGCTGCAAACCCTAATCTTCATCTGCTTACATCGGTATTCGTCAGCTTCAACTGCCCCTGTAACTCTTCTATTGTTGTTGCCGCAAAAACACATGTCATGATATCGTGACACTTTTTTGTTCGTACGTTTTCTCTTAGCTTTGGCCTGCGAGAATACAACATGTAGCAATATCGTGACACTTTTTCTTCCGTATGCTTTCTCTTGCCTTTGGGTCGCGAAACTGCGACATGTCGTGATATCACGACACTTTTTCTCCTTAGCACTTTCTCTTGCCTTCGGGTCGTGAAAATGCGACATGTCGCGATATCGTGACACTTTTTCTTCTTAGCATTTTCTCTTTGCTTCGGGTCGCAAAAATGCGACATGACGCGATATCGTGACACTTTTTCTCCTTAGCGCTTTCTCTTTGCTTCGGCCCTCGAAAATACATGTCGTGATATTGTGACACTTTTTCTCCTTGCACTTTTTCTTTGCTTTGGGCCATGAAAATACATGTCACGATATCGTGACACTTTTGTTATCCTGCCTGCCTACCCTTCTTGAGTCACGAAAATACATGTCGCGATATCGCGACACTTTTGCTTTTTTGCCTTCCTGTATTTTTTGAGTCGTGAAAATGCGACATGTCACGAAATCATGACACTTCTACTTTTGAAGTCTTGCTTTATGCTTTTGTCGCAAAATCATGACACTTCTGCCTTTGAAGTCTTCTTTTCTGCTTTTGTCGCGAAATCGTGACACTTCTGCTTTCGTACTTCACTTCTTTACTATTGTCGCAAAATCGTGACACTTCTGCCTTCGAACTTTCTCTCTCCTCCTTTAGTCATGAAAATGCGACATGTCACGAAATCACGACACTTTTCCTTCTTTGCCTTCCTACACTTTTCAAGTCGTGAAAATGCGACATGTCACGAAATCGCGACACTTTTTCTTTCTCTTCCTTCCTGCGCTTTTCGAGTCGTGAAAATGTGACATGTCATGAAATCGTGACACTTTTTATTTCTCTTACTTCCTGCGCTTTCGAGTCGTGAAAATGCAACATGTCTCGAAATCATGACACTTTTCCAACTCACTTTCTCTCTCCTATTTTAGTCGCGAAACTGCGACATGTTGCGAAATCACGACACTTTTCAAACTTGTTCTCTTTCTTTGAACTTGTCACGAAATCATGACACTTCTTCCTGCTTTCTCTTTTTCTTCCAACATGTCGCGAAATCATGACAATTTTTCCACTTGCCTTTTTCTCTGCCAACATGTCGCGAAATCGTGACAGTTTTTCCACTTGCCTTTTTCTCTTCCAACATGTCACGAAATTGCGACAGTTTTTCCACTTGCTCTTTTTCTTTCCAACATGTCGCGAAATCATGACAGTTTTTCTTTCTTCTTCTCTCTCTTCCAACATCTGACGAAATCGCGATAGTTTTTCTTTCTTCTTCTCTCTCTTCCAACATGTCACAAAATTACGACAGTTTTTCTTTCTTCTTCTCTCTCTTCCAACATGTCACGAAATCGTGACAATTTTTCTTTCTTCTTCTCTCTCTTCCAACATGTCGCGAAATCATGACAGTTTTTCTTGCCTGTTGTATGTCTCGATATCACGACACTTTTCTTACTTATCTTTTTCTTTGATCTTTTGCAAGTGGTCCACTTCGGTCTTCTTGGAAAATCACTATACATACTCTGAGTAGCCTTTGAACTCCTGTCTTCTGCATCTGACTAGCTTTTGAAATTCCTATCCACTGCATCAACAAATCTATCTGACTGTGTTGACAATAATGACAATACTATTGCTGTACCTTGCTCAACAATCTCCCCCTTTGGAATTGTTGGCGACACATGTGCAATTTCTTGTAACTCTTCTCCCCCTTTGACAATAATACCAAAGGGCTACTGCAGACTCCCCCTGAGTCCATGCACAACATTCTCAGGCACAATTTATTACACTTAGCAAAAATCATGAACATGAGCAAAAAGATAATCAAATACTTAAATGCTCCCCCTAAGAATGTGATCTTTGTAGCTAGTCAATTCTTGGGAAGTGTGACCACTCCCAATTTATTGCGAAGGTACTCAAAAATTTCCTTGGGCAATGGTTTTGTGAAGATATCTGCTACTTGCTCTGTAGTTGGAACAAAATCCAACTTAACCTCACCTTCCGAACTTTTTCCTTCAAAAAATGATACCTGATAGCAATGTGTTTTGTGCGTGAATGCATCACCGGATTCTTGGAGATTTTAATGGCACTAGTGTTATCACACTTGACTGATATTGGCTCACTGAAGCTAATACCAAGATATTTTAGGGTTTGTTTCATCCATAATACCTGCGTACAACATGTTGTTGCTGCAATATATTCTGCCTCTACTATCGATAGAGAAACTGACTCTTGTTTCTTACTGTGCCATGCGACCAATTTGTCTCCAAGATAGAATGCACCTCCACTGGTGCTCTTTCTGTCATCTACACATCCTGCCCAATCTGCATATGAATATGAAATAAGGGTGAATTCTTTACCTTTCAGATACCATAACCCATCCTCCATAGTACCTTTGAGGTACCGAAGAATCCTCTTCACTGCTGTCACATGAGTCTCCTTGGGATTAGCTTGAAATCGTGCTACCATGCATACTACCTGTAAAATATCCAGTCCGGTGGTCATCGGATACGATAAGCTTCCAATCACGGATCCGTACATGGTTTGATCAACAATTGGAGATTTTTCATCCTTGCTCAACTTGCAACCTGTTGTCATGGGAGTGCTAACTGGCTTACAATCCTCCATTGTGAACTTCTTTAACATCTCTTTCACATATTTAACTTGAGAAATAAATATGCCCTTCTTATTTTGATTAACTTGCAACCCGAGGAAATACGAAAGTTCACCAATCATTGACATTTCAAATTCTTTCTGCATCTTATTTGCCAAATATTTACACGACTCATCTTTGCTGCTGCCAAATATGATATCATCTTTTTTTTTCCCCGAAAAAAAATCATAATTTCTATTTCACCAGAAAAAGAAAATTACATTGTGAAGTTGCCCAAAGGCAAGCTGGAATAACCAGGCAGGAACACACAGGTTGTCCCCACCTAACTTTTCATCGTACCATCAAGGAAGGGCTAAGAGTTAAAAATTCCCATAAGACCACTACACAAAGGTGTCTATAAAGCTCAACTACTTTGTCTACAGGAGAAAAACCAGAAAGGGAAGGAACAACGATCGAGAAACAACCTCTTGATTTTTTTTTTTTTTTTTAATCGAGCAAAGAAATCGTTGTCTCTTGGATAGTCACACCATCCTTTATTTCCACCAGCTCCCATCTTCCTTGCGCCAGCTGCAGACCTTCCTTTGACAAAGCATCCGCCCCAGAGTTGAGTTCTCTGTAGATATGAGTATAGGATATGGGGCATACGACATCTGCCAAAATGTTTACCTGTTGAAAAATTGGTTGCAAAGTTAAGTTCTCCATTCTGAACATTTTCTTCATCCAATTGATGACCAACAAGGAGTCTCCTAAAACTTGGAGCTGATGAACATGGTGGTCCAGAGCAATTTTCAAGAGTAGCTTCAAAGCAATTAATTCAGCATAATTATTTGTGCCCCCTCCAAGGCCAGCCTTAAACTGAATGAAATGAGAATCCTTAAGAAAGAGGATTCCCCCAGCCCCACACATAAGAGGGGTGCCTTGACAAGCACCATCAAAAAAACCCTAGGGAGCTGATTTGTTGACATTGGCAGCTTTCATTTTTTTTGGCCCTTTTTGCACAGGAGGTTTCACAATATCAACAATGAAAGAACGGATCTGAGAAGCAATTTGAAAGGCAGGTTGAGAGGAGGCTTGGAAAATATCTGAGTTTCTTGCAAGCCAAACTCCCCAAGCCACCGCGAAAGGGAGGGCCCTGTAGGACTTCAGATCTTTAGAATCAAACCACTGCTGCAAACAATGCTCCAAAGTGTCTCCTTGCCAAGTACCTGTGCTCCCAGTAATCACCTCAATCTCCTTCCATACATACTTTGTGAAAACACATCCAACCAATAAATGGTTGATAGTTTCAAGCTCCTTATGACAGAGAGTACACCTTCCAGGACCTTGAAACCCCCTCTTCATTAAAACATCCCAAGTTAAAATTTTGTTATTGAGGGCCAACCATAAGAAAATTTTGGTTTTTAAAGGCGTCTTAACCTTCCAAATCGCTTTCCACCACCAGATAATGTCCCCCTGCCTATCATGAGCAAACAAGTCCTTATATCCCATCCTAGCAGTATAAACACCCCTCTTAGAATTTTTTGTCCAAACCAGCTCATCATCCACTGTTGGTCTGATCCTAGTATGACTGATGAGAAGTGCCTTCACATAAGCTTGCCAGGACTCAGCCTTCCTGCCTTCAAGTCCCAGATGTTGCACACTCATCCAACCTTGCTGCCAAATGGTAGTAGTGTCGTGGTCTGCCACCTGAGAAAGAGTATAAAAACCTGCATTGTGGAGAGAAAGTAAGAGGTCCTCAGTAAGTCTATGCTCATTGCCACAACCAACCCAAGGATCTTCCCCAATTCTCACTTTTTCACCATTTCCAATATTCCAAGCCAACCAATTTCCCATAAGTGGAAAGGCCTGAATCGCAGCTTTCCAAAAGTTGGACACATTTCTGATGGACTTGTCAGGTTTCCTTATCCACTCTTCCATAGAAAGAGGTTCGATATATTTTGCCTTGATGACTTTGCTCCATAGGTTTTCTTGAGTAATCAGCCTCCATAAGCTTTTTGCAGCCAGTGCTTTACCAAAAAGATGGATATTTTTAATACCCCAACCTCCTTCGTCCTTTGGCTTTGCTATTGATTTCCATTTGGCTAAAACAATGGCTGCTTTGTCCCTTTTTCCATTCCACAGAAATTTGAAGCACCTTTTTCTGATTTTTTCAAGAACCCCTACTGGAATGAAAGCCAAGCCATACCAATAGACAGGGATTGCCTCCAAGACTGATTTTACAAGAGTTAATCTGCCTCCTATTGATAACCACCTATTACACCACATAGAAATCCTTTTGTCTATCTTTCCCACCAACCAATCCCAGTCTCTTATGCCATAGTTATTTGGCTTCAAACAAAATCCCAGATATTTTATTCCTGATTGGAAATCAGTCTTGGGAAAAGAAAGAATTCTCTGAAAAAAAATTTCCTCCTCTTCCTCCAGGCCAAAACACGACATTGTAGACTTTCCCATATTGATTTCCATACCAGTGGCAAGGCAATAGCTCCTTAGAATATCATTAAGCTTGCTTATGTCCCTAAATGAACCAACACTAAACAAAATAATATCATCAACAAATAAGAGATGAGTTAGAGAGAAAGATGTACTCATTTGAATTCCTCTAAACTGCCCTGTTCTCTTAGCTTCTTTGATTGCCCTGCTCAAACCTTCAGCCACCAAAAGAAATAAAAAGGGAGATAAGGGACAGCCTTGCCTAATGCCACGCTCAGAGGAAAAGAAATTAGAAGCAGAACCATTTATAAGAACAACGAAGGAGACAGAGGTCACACATCCCATGATCCAATTAACAACTCGGAGGTTGAACCCAATGTGAAGAAGCATGATCCTCAGATACAACCAATTAACCCTGTCAAAAGCTTTGGAAAGATCCAGTTTTACGACTATAGCAGGAAGTCTTTTTGTTTTTATAGTATGCAGCCCTTCTTGGGCCACTCCAACAGCGTCATGGATTTGCCTCCCATTAAGAAACCCGAATTGCTCGCTGGAGATGGATTCAGAAAGAACTCTTTTTAACCTCAAGGCAATAATTTTGGCAATAATTTTATAGAGGCAGTTGCACAAGGAAATAGGTCTGAAGTCATCGAAAGAAGTTGGAGAGTCCTTCTTTGGAATCAAAGAGATGAAGGTTGAGTTGAAATCCAATGGGATCTTCCCTGAAGCTTTAGTTTCTTCAATAACTCTAATCAGGTCTTCCCCGATTAAGTCAAAGAAACCCAAGAAGAATTCAACCCCCCAACCATCAGGCCCAGGACTTTTGTCCTTCTGAAAGGAGGAAAGCACATATTTTAGTTCCTCCAATGACACTTTCTCAAGAATCATTTCATTAGTAGCCTCGTCAGCAAAACTTGGAAAGAAGGTTGTATGTTTTAAGATCTCAGCCAAGTTTACTCTTTTGGGATCTTTAAACAAGGACTTGAAATGTTTTATGCCAAGAGCTGCGAGGTCATTGAAGGACCTAGCTGTGGACCCCTCTCCATTGGGCAATTCCCATATGGTGTTCATATTTTTCCTGTGATTTGCATAATTTTGAAAGAATTTGGTGTTTTCGTCCCCTAATTCCAGCCAAAGAGCTCTACTCTTAAGCCTCCATTGGGCTTCTTGAGCAAGCAAGATATTACTCTTTTTTCCTTCCAATGCTCTGATGGCCGATTTGGAATCCTCTGAAAGACCGACCTCATTCACTCTCTCATAAAAACCAGCAATCTGTTGTTCTAATAGAAGGAGTTCCTGCATTTGCTGCCTATACTTGTTATGAGCCCATTTAGAAACAGCCGTTTTCACTTTCTTCAGGATTTTCGTCATTTGAGAGCAGGTTGAACTTCCCAAGTTTTCATCATAAGAGTTCCATTCTTCTTTAACCAGATTCTAAAAATCTTTGTCCTGCAGCCAAGATGAATTGAATTTGAAAGGGCTTGGAGGTTTCCTATCCGGGTTGCCAATTTGGAGCAAAATAGGGAAATGGTCTGAGATGCCACAAGGGTCCACCCAGGTTCTGATTTTCTCCCCATCCATCAGCATGGAATCAGAGACATAGAAACGATCCAATATTTTTGCCACATAATCCTCACCTGCTCTATTATTGCTCCATGTAGGAGTAATTTTGATTGGTTCTACATCAACCAAGTCTGCCATTTCAAATTGATGTTTAAAAAACCCAGCTTGTGGGTCACTTCTTGCTGCTGTCCCCCATATCTCAGCTCTATTCAGAGTGAAATTTAGATCACCCCCAAGGATAAGATTCCCATGCTGTAGAAAGTTATTGGCAAATAGGGTATCCCAGTAATGAATTTTATTTTCATAAGGGCCATAAATGTTTACCAACACAAAATATTTCCCCAATTCCATAGAGAAGAGCTCCACTCCTATTCCCGATGTAAGAAAAGCAGATTTTAAAAACCTAAAATTCCTCTTCTTCCACCCCAGAACAAGGCCACCCGATCCGCCCTCGGAGTCCAAAGAGAGGAATTCCCAGTCCTTTATAAGGGTGTGGAGAATGCTTTCCACTTTCACACCCACTCCCATAGTCTCTTGAAGAAATAGAATATCTGGAAGATGAAGTTGCATTAACCTCCTTAGTGCAGTCTTTTTTGAGGCGCTGCCCAAACCCCGAATATTTTGAGAGAGGATTAACATTATTTAACTGGTACTGGGGTTTTGCCTGCTCTAAGTACCCCTATTATTGATTTTTGTTTCCCTGTCTTCACTTCCCTCAAAGCTTGATCCTTTGCCAGTTGAATGTTTGATTTCCTCCCTAAGGCTTGTGAGTTGACCACATCCAAGCTAAGTCCTCCTGCAATTTCTCCCTTCTCAAAGAAAGCTGCTGATTTGTGTGATCTGAGAAAATACTTGTGAGACCCCTTTAAAGACTCTCTGCCTTCAGAAGAAGATGAAAGTAGAGATGTGGACTTTGCTAATGAAGAAAATATTGGCATGCTGAGAGGCCCCTTATTACTAGGATGTTGGATATTCATATCTTCTTTCCAGATACCACTTCTCTTTGCAGAAACCTTTTGTTTATCATACCCCGAAGACCTGTCCTGGGAGGGGGGTAATAGCTCTTCAGCAAGGTTTGTTCTTAACTCAAAGTTATAATTTATAAAACTGGGAGAACTGCTGTGTAATGGGGTTGCCACCTGTGGTCTCAATGAGGTATTTGCCTCTCTTGAGTTTGCCTGAACATGTGTTTCCTCCTTCTGAACTAAGATTGAGTCTCTTCTATCTCCTTTGTTCAGAGCATTGGAGAGATGGGGATCATCTTCAACATTGCTTATACCGTTCTCCTGACCACCATTTTCATCTAACGGAGTTTGAATCCGACCTAAAAGTCTACTATTGAATCCCTCCAAGTGATTGTCTGAACCATCCACTCTCCCTCCAGGGTTGTGATTTTCTTTAAAACTCTTGCCCCCCCCCTTTCTATGAATTTTAGTCCACAATCTGCTACTAAATGTCCATAGACATGACATCTAGCACAGCGGAAAGGTATCTTCACATAATCAAGAATTTGGTCATAATGCCACTTCCCAATTCTGATCTCAATTGTCTCCGGGAGACCTTCCCGAAGGTCCAGCTCCACTAGTATCCTTGCAATAGTACGAGAGGAGCCACTCAGGCACCCTTGATCAATGTCCACACATGATCCTAGCTGATTACCTATTTCCTTCAATATCCTACAAGTCCACAACTCCAATGGTAAACCTGGTAACTTGACCCATATAGGCTGAATTGATTTGGACTCACTTCTTGGGTCAAAACAAGGAGACCATCGCTTTAAAGACAGAGCATATGAGTTCCAAAACCATCTTCTCTACAATATTTTATCTGCATCCTCTTTTGATCTGAATGAAAAAGCTAACCATCCTCTTACCAGAATATAGAAACTTGGAGAGTATCCTATTGCTGGACTCCATTCCCTTTCTACCCACTGAGCTAGAGTTTTCTTCGAGTATAATCTTCCATAGAATCGTCCTGTTAGAGTTTTTCCTTCCATTTCCAGAACCCTGTCTAGCAGTATATCCTCGCCTAGAACCAAATTTACTTTCTCCTTTTTAGTCTTAACACACTTTTTCTGCCTTTTATTGGTATTGTTTAGATTGTTTGTAGTTAATGGTTCCACCTCATTTTCCCTGCCTGGACATTTTTTTCCTGCCATGATCCCTTCCAAGAGGCCGATATCTAGAAAAGGGTCAAACTTTCCATCACCTATGTCCTGGGAGCTTTTCTTCGAGGAGACCTCCCAAGATCGGACTGCCATAAAGCCTGAATCACCATCGTACAGCTGAGAGAGGTTCGATGTCCCATCTAGAGAACAGTCCTCATTTGTGTTACTTTTTGATCCCTGACTAAAGTTAGATTCAATTAGATGGCCATTCTCCCTCTGTGACTTCCACTTAGCTATCAGAAAATCTTCTGCAGGGAAAATAGGTACCTCATCCATTGGATCTGGGGAATAGTCCACCAATTCTGCCATATCCTCCATCATGCTAACCCTACCCTCAATCACTCCCGATCCTTGTAATCCTTGACAGTTCCTGGGCTTGGTATTTCCTCCAGTTAATCCCTGATGTTTTTGCTACTTCCCCTCACCTGAATCTACGCATCTGAAGCTTTTTTAAACCAAAATGCAGGATTTCTAGATTTAAATCCTAAGCACCTGTTAGAACTCCTCAACCCCAACTCTGTAAAAATGGAGCCTGATTCAAACAAAAAATCTGTAGAGGAGTCTAAGAAAAAAAGATCAGATAACGAAATCTTTTGACCCCTTCTCAGTGGATACTAACATGCACAGTCTGGAATGCCACTTGAGCTGGCAGTCAGGTTGGATTTTGCTGGCTATATTAGAATCAGCTGAGAAATTCTACTATTTGGATTCAAATCCAATTTTTATCGGACCCCTCTCTCATCCCCTTCTGTCCATCCATAACTACAGAAAAAATCACTATTGCATGTTCAACTTACTGAAAAGTATCACCAACAAACTTGTCATCCATGATTGTAGACCCCCCACTATTGCCTATGTTGATAGCTGCATCAAGTATACAACCATAGGATGAGCTGCTCCATGAGTGTACTGTAACAGTTCTACTCTCATAATTAGCTGAAGGGGGGGACAAGAACACAATCATACCCAGCTCTAAATTCTACACTGTATTGAGTTGAGAACCCTGTATTTTGTTCGTCCATGCCCAATTTATGCCTTTCTTACAAACCATAATAATATTGAGACTGTAACTTGTCTTCTATAGTCCTAATCTGCAAAAATTTTCAAAAATATATTCAGCTTGTCCTGAGTTTATAGTTGGAATCCACAATAGACAGAACTTTCTTTGTGAACCTCCACAAAGAAGTTTTACACCCCAATATTTTGATCTGATCCGTTTACTCTCCTTTGAAATGGTGAATCGGTCCAGACATCGAATCCCACATCCCGAGCATCTCTCTAAAATAAAACCCACAACATCTCCACACTATTCATAGTGATCCTACCCTGCAATCATCTCATTCCATACCTCACCTTCTTTCAGACATTTCGTCAAACAATAGACATGCATCCTCCAAACTCCTACTCTCCATAAACCCTGCAATAACGGTTAACCATGAAACCTCATTCTACTTAGTCTTGGAATCACAAAGCACCCACCCCTCCTCTACTCACTCTTTCTACAAATACCCTCCAATCAAGCCGTTCCACGAGCTAACTTCTCATTGAGGCATTTCATCAAATAGTTGGCATGCATCTGCGAGGCTCTGTTCTGCTCATACCCCATAGTCAAGGAATTCCAAAATGCAACATTCCTTTCAAGTATTTCATCAAAACCATTGCATACATCCTCTATCACGCCCATACACTCACACCCTCTGCACCTGGAATTTTACGTCGCAAGGCTTTGTTCCAAAAAACACCCTAACCGATGGTGAATGAATCTAAAACTTTTGTTGCAGTCCAAAAATAGAAACATATATGAGTGGTTCGGCTCTGATATTGCTCGCACACACCCCAGTCAATATAGGAATAAGCGGACCTCCAGACAGAGCAAAAGCGGCCAGGCTAGGCAATGCGAACTCCCTCCCTTAACAATGTCTGCTGAAGGTGCTCGACGAAGATGCCAGAATCTGTTCGGATTTTCTTTCACCTGGGCAGTTTTATCCGCCGTAAAACAAAATCTTGCGTGCACTTGCTTAGCAGGTCATGAGAATAGCAGTACACGCTCTCCCAAAAAAGATACAGTTGGGACTTTGCAATAACCTCCATTTATCGACATACATGGAGTCATTTCATGTTAGGTGTAAACATTCCTGTAAACCATCAAGGCAGAGTGGGTGTGAGATGAACCTCCCCACTATATTTTGTGCAGACAATCTACGCAGTTCGCTGGCAACTGGTGGAAATCATAGATAAGACCACGACATCTTCGCCAGTTACTATATCTCTTTCAAAAATTTCGTCAAATAATAGATATGCATCCTCCAAACTCCTACTCTCCATAAACCCTGCAATAACGGTTAACCATGAAACCTCATTCTACTTAGTCTTGGAATCACAAAGCACCACCCCTCCTCTACTCACTCATTCTGCAAATACCCTCCAATCAAGCCGTTCCACGAGCTAACTTCTCGTTGAGGCATTTCATCAAATAGTTGGCATGCATCTGCGAGGCTCTGTTCTGCTCATACCCCATAGTCAAGGAATTCCAAAATGCAACATTCCTTTCAAGTCTTTCATCAAAACCATTGTGTACATCCTCTATCAAGCCCATACACTCACACCCTTTGCACCTAGAATTTTACTTCGCAAGGCTTTGTTCCAAAAAACACCCTAACCAAAGGTGAATGAATCTAAAACTTTTGTTGCAGTCCAAAAATATATGAGTGGTTCGGCTCTGATATTGCTTGCCATACTACTCAAAACCTTCAAAGCTCCAAATATGATATCATCTACGTATACAACAAGAACAATAAGATGCCCATTTTCTATTTTGACATACAAATTACTATCCACCATACCTTTCTTAAACCTTTGTTGAGTGAGATAGTTGTCCAGCCTTGCATACCATGCTCGAGGTGCTTGTTTTAAAACATATAAGGCTTTTCTTCAATTTGCACACCAAGTTGGGATCATCACCAAGTTGAAAACCATCTGATTGTTCAATATAAACCTCTTCTTCAAGTTTTCCATTCAAAAATGTTGATTTTACATCCATTTGATAAACCTTGAAATTCTTGTAGACTGCTAAATCCAGAAACATTCTAATTGCCTCTAGTCTAGCTACTGGTGCAAACGTTTCCTCAAAGTCAATGCCTTCAACTTGAGCATAACCCTTGCATACCAATATTGCTTTGTTTCTAAATACCTGTCCATCTTCATTCAATTTGTTTTAAAAAATCCATTTGGTCCCGAATATATTTTTGTTTGCAGGTCTAGGTACTAACTCCCAAGTTTTGTTTTTCTTAATCTGATCTAATTCTTTATTTATTGCCTTCATCCAGCTCTCATCTTTGCTTGCATCAGCAAAATTTTTGGGCTCAATGCTGGATAGCAGAGAGTAGTTAATTACTACTCTTCTTCTTGTCTAAACACCAACTTTGGGATCTCCAATTATTTTCTCTCTAGGATGATTTTTCTACTAGCTGCCTGTTTTGAATTTCTTATTTTCTTCCACTTCTGAATCATCATCTAAGTCAATTTTCTGTATCTTTTCAATTTTGTTTTCCTCATATCTTTCAATAACCTCTTCATAAATTGGGTAGTTCGTTTCATAGCTAATTACTCGTTCTCTACCTTCATCAAATTTAACATCGACACTGTCCACAATTTTCTTTAGCTTCTTATTGTAGCATTTGTAAGCTTTGCTTTTTGATGAATAACCAACAAAAATACCTTCATCCGCTCTATCTTCAAACTTACAAAGATTATATTCAGTTCTTTTGATGTAGCACTTGCTGCCAAACACTTTGAGGTATTTTTTTGTTGCCCTTTTTCCAAACCATAACTCATAAGGAGTTTTGTTTTCATGTATTCTCAGCATATACATGTTTTGGATGCACACCACAATATGAACTGCTTCTTTCCAAAACCTGTCTACTAGACTGCTTTAAGCCAGCATAGTCCGTGCCATTTCTTGCACTATCCTATTCTTTCTTTCTACCACTCCATTCTACTGAGGTGTCCTGGCTACTGAAAACTGTCTCATAATACCGTATTTTTCATAGTATTATGTAAACTCCTCTGAAATGAATTCTCCTCCTCTATCTAATCTTAAACATTTGATCCTCTTACCTGTTTCATTCTCAACCTGGTTTTTGAAAATATTGAACATACCAAAAGCTTCTGATTTATGCTTTAAGAAAAATATCAATGTCATTCGGGAATAGTCATCAATGCACAACATAAAATATTTGTCACCATTTATGCTTTGTGTTCTCATGGGTCCACATAAATCGGTGTGTATTAGTTCCGGAGGTTTGCTTGTGTAGTATTCTTTAGTTTTGAATGTGACTCTAGTTTGCTTCCCCTTTTGGCATGAAGCACAAATGCTTGTTTGCAGGTTTGCTGATGGTGGTAATATCTCTTACAGCCCTTTTTGAGGTGATTTTTACTAGATTATCAAAACTGATATGACCGAGTCTCTTGTGCCACAACCAATTTTCTTCTTCCTGTCCAATAAAAAAAGCTCCTTTTTAAGTCTTTGAGAGCATGTACAGGTTTCTAGATGTCCTTGATCCAGTTGCTATCAATTTTTCACTATTTGTTTTTCTGACTTCACAACCCTGCTTCATAAAAACTACTTCATGACCTTTATCACAAATCTGACTTACGCTCAACAAGTTATGTTTCAACCCATCTACAAACAGGACTTCTTCTGACTTAATTCTTCCATCACTAATTTTGACAGAGCCTTTGCCAACTATCTTAGCTCCATCATTGTTTCCAAACTTAACTGAACCACCTTCATATTTCTTCAACTTCTCAAACTTTTGTTTGTCACCTGTCATATGACTGGAGCATTCACTATCAAGTATCCATGGTACATATTTATTCTATGCTTTAAATGTTGTTTTTACTATTAAGGATTCTTTTTCTTCCTTATGTCGCTCCTTTTCTTTCCACTCCATTTTGATAGTAGATTTGAGCTCTTGTTTCACCTTTCCCTTATCAATAGCTTGTGCTTGTTTTTTGGGAAGTTTTCTATTTTGTCTCATCCTGTTTGGTTGAAATTTTCTTCCTTGAAATTGATTTGATGCAAATGTACTTCTACAGTTTCTTGTAATGTGCCCAAAATTGTGACAGTTATAAAATTCTACTGTATAATTCATCAAAGGAGAGAAAGCATTTCTACTGGTGAAATTTCTTGGTCTTACATTATATTTGCAGTCTGAGATTTTATGTCCATAACCATTGCATTTAAAACAAAAACCAGAAAAAAGATAATTGAACCTGGGTGATGATCTTTGCCATGTTGTCGTAGGAGCCCTAGGTCTTCTTCTTCTTTGATGAGTGACATTGGTGAATCCATCATCGTCAATTTTCCTTTCATGCCTGACATTAGTGCTTTTTGTTGCATGAAATTTTTTTTCTTGATCAACCTGTTTCTTATCTTCATTATTTATGGATTCTACATTTTTGGCCTTTGATCCATTAGATGATTCTCCTTCGACGAAACCCAGACCGAATTTTATGCCTACAGGTCTTTGGTCATTTATGATCTTATCCAGCTTCATAGAAATTTCTTCACGTTTATGATAACACCTGATTTTCTTATTCATCTCTTCTAGCTGCATTCTTAAACCAACAATCTCTTCTTCTAACTTGCTGCAAAGATCTATTTTCATAGTTAATTGCACTTCGAGATCTTCAGAGATTTTATTATATTCTTCTATCTGTACTTTTAAGCTGGTTATGATTCCATTTGTCTCCTCAAGATTTCTTGATAGTTTCTTATTATTTTTCTTTTCTATCTCCCACTCTTCAAGTGTAGATATCAACTCACCTTCTAAGTCTACTTTAGCCTCGAGAATTTCACCACAAACTTCAGAGGTCACTCCTTTTTCTGATTTAACTTCTTCAAATGCCATAAAAAGAGCTTCATCTCTTTCTTCTTCAGATTCTTCACCGGAGTTGTTTTTTGATGAACTAACATTCTTGGAGATGAAGCTTTTCTTTTTGAAGTTGCCTTTTTTGAAATTTGTTTTCATATTCCAGTAACTTCTTTCTTGGTGGGATCCTTCATCATTTTTGTTCTTCTCTTTCAGTGGACATTTAATCGCAAAATGCCCAATGCCTCCACAGTTGAAACATTTAAATAGAAGCTTTCCTCTATATTTTCCTTTCCCCTTTTTCAGTTTTCTAAAAAAGTTTGCTTCCATATCATCTGATGTCTCTTCTTTCTCGAAATCTTGTTTTGAGTTTTTATTTTTAAGGGCTTTGAAATCTACTTCTCTATCAGTGGGTTTAGATCTTCTTATCCTCATCTCATATGCAGTTAAAGAACCATACATTTCATCTATACTGAAATAATTTAGATTTTTAGCTTCTTCTATCGCTGAGACTTTGGAATCAAACCTTTGAGGAAGAGATCTTAATACCTTTTTCATGACAGAAGAGTCATCAATATCCTCGTCGAGTCCTATAATCGCATTGATGATTCCATTAAATATCAACATGAATGCCTCAATTTTTTCATCGTCATTCATTTTCAATGCTTCAAAATGAGCTCGATGTGTTTGTAACTTGGCTTCTTTGTTCTTATCATATCCTTCATGAACACTCTTCAGTTTTTCCCATATTTTTTTTGCTGATTTACAGTTCATGACCTTTACTAGTTCACTGTCTGCTAATCTGCACAAGATGGCATTCGTTGCTTTCAAATTATTCTCAAATAGTTTATTTTCATCCGCTTCCTTTGGAGGAGTGGTGGGAATTGTGTATCCACTAACTACTAAATCCCAAATGTCGTATCCCAAAGCACAGAGATATGTCTGCATCCTGACTCTCCAGAACGCATAATTAGATCCATCAAACAATGGTGCTTTGTTTGATGAGAAGCCTTCACCACCTGCCATTGTTTTACTTCCAAGATCACCCTAGTTTGTTAAGATTGTACATAGACTTGGCTCTGATACCAATTGTTAGTATTACAATGGCACTGAGAGGGGGGGTGAATCAGTGTAGCTCTTTTAATCTTGAATTTATAGCTCTTAAAACAGTAGCAATTAAAACTTATAAACAGATACAACAAGTATAGCAAAAGAACATCACACAACACAAGATTTAACAAGGTTCACCAATGTGGCTACTCCTCAAAAATGACTGCTTGGACTACCATCCAAATCTAGCCTTTGCAAAGCTACAACTTTACAAACAATTTATCAGCACCTACTGGAAGGAGCACCAACCCCTGATTTATCTACACCAATAGAAAGGAGCACCAACCCCTGATTTACCAACACCTACTGGAAGGAGCACCAACCCTTGATGCCAAGCTACAACCTTTGTGTTCTCTGCGCACTCTGCTCTCTCTGTGCAATAACTTCACACACTCTACTTCGTCATAGTCGAACTTCACGATCGTCTTCTCCCTCTCTATGCACTGTGACCGAACTTCGCACACTCTACTTCGTCACAGTCGAATTTCATGATCATCTTCTCCCTCTCTGCACACTATGATCGAACTTCACACACTCTGCTTCCTTTACGAATTTCACACTTAGATTGATTCGACACGACTTGCTCTCTCTGCTCTTATGATCGAACTTCGCACACGTCAACACACCTTCGACTATGTTCCCTTTTCCACTTCTCTAAACAACCCTCCTTTTATAACAATATTTTCATGATGAAAACTCTAATTTCAATCGACTGAAAACCCTAATATTAGTCGGCTACAAACCCTAAACTTTGTTGGCTGCAAACCCTAATCTTCGTCGGCCTACATCGGTCTTCGTCGACTTCAACTACCCCTATAACTCTTCTGTTGCTATTGTTGTGAAAACACAACATGTCGCGATATCGCGATACTTTTTCATTCGTATGCTTTCTCTTAGCTTTGGCCCGCAAGAATACAACATGTAGCGATATCGCGACACTTTTTCATCCGTGTGCTTTCTCTTGCCTTTGGGTCACGAAATCGCGACATGTCACGATATCGCGACACTTTTTCTCCTTAGCGCTTTCTCTTGCCTTCGAGTCACGAAAACATGACATGTCACGATATCACGCCACTTTTTCTCCTTAGCACTTTCTCTTTGCTTCGGGTCACGAAAACGCGACATGTCATGATATCACAACACTTTTTCTCCTTAGCGCTTTCTCTTTGCTTTGGCCTCCAAAAATACATGTTGCGATATCGCAACACTTTTTCTCATTGCACTTTTTCTTTGCTTTGGGTCATGAAAATACAACATGTCGCGATATCGTGACACTTTTGTTATCTTGCCTGTCTACCCTTCTTAAGTCGTGAAAATACGACATGTCGCGATATCGCGACACTTTTGCTTTTCTACCTTCTTGTCTTTTTTGAGTCGCGAAAATGCGACATGTTGCAAAATCATGACACTTCTACTTTCAAAGTCTTGCTTTCTACTTTTGTCACGAAATCATGACACTTCTACCTTTGAAGTCTTCTTTTCTGCTTTTGTCGCAAAATCATGACACTTCTGCTTTCGTACTTCACTTCTTTGCTATTATCGTGAAATCATGACACTTTTGCCTTCAAACTTTCTCTCTTCTCCTTTAGTCGTGAAAATGCGACATGTCACGAAATCGTGACACTTTTCCTTCTTTGCCTTCCTACACTTTTCAAGTCGCAAAAATGCGACATGTCACGAAATCGTGACATTTTTTCTTTCTCTTCCTTCCTACACTTTTCGAGTCGCGAAAATGAGACGTGTCGCAAAATCGTGACACTTTTTCTTTCTCTTCCTTCCTACACTTTCAAGTCGCAAAAATGCGACATGTCACGAAATTGCGACACTTTTCCAACTCACTTTCTCTCTCCTATTTTAGTCGTGAAACTGCAACATGTCGCAAAATCATGACACTTTTCAAACTTGTTATCTTTCTTCGAACTTGTCGCGAAATCGCGACACTTCTTCCTGTTTTCTCTTTTTCTTCCAACATGTCGCGAAATCGCGACAGTTTTTCCACTTGCCTTTTTCTCTGCCAACATGTCGTGAAATCGCGATAGTTTTTCCACTTGCCTTTTTCTCTGCCAACATGTCGCGAAATTGTGACAGTTTTTCCACTTGCTCCTTTTCTTTCCAACATGTCGCAAAATCGCGATAGTTTTTCTTTCTTCTTCTTTCTCTTCCAACATGTTGCGAAATTGCGACAGTTTTTCTTTCTTCTTCTCTCTCTTCCAACATGTCGCGAAATCACGACAGTTTTTCTTTCTTCTTCTCTCTCTTCCAACATGTCGCGAAATCGTGACAGTTTTTCTTTCTTCTTCTCTCTCTTCCAACATGTCGCGAAATCGTGACAGTTTTTCTTTCTTCTTCTCTCTCTTCCAACATGTCATGAAATCGCGACAGTTTTTCTTACCTACTGTATATGTCGCGATATCGCAACACTTTTCTTACTTGTCTTTTTCTTTGATCTTTTGCAAGTGGTCCACTTCGGTCTTCTTGGAAAATCACTGTACATACTCTGAGTAGCCTTTGAACTCTTGTCTTCTACATCTGACTAGCTTTTGAACTTCCTGTCCACTGCATCAACAGATCTATCTGACTATGTTGACAACAATGACAATATTATTACTGTACCTTTCTCAACAACAAAAGTGTCGTGATATCGCGACATGTTGCATTTTCATGACTCAAAAGGGGCAGGCAGGATAGTGAAACTGAAGACTGCATAGTGACATGGACATAAGGACAAAATCCAATGAATAATACAAAATGTTACATAAGGAATATTTAATGATTTAAAATCATTTAAGATGGTCGTTACACACGGAAGGAAACAGACGCAAGCCCATGTGGAGAAAATGAAACGAAGGGCCACAAAATAGAAACGAAAAGCCTTTTTGGAAACCAAAACACATGCATGCACAAGGGAAGGTGAACGAACAACCATTGGAAAATGAAACGAACAACCATTGGAAAATGAAACGAAAAGCTTCCTAAAAATTTTAAATACGCCAGGCAAGGCTGTTTTGAGGGGTTGGAAACTACTGCAAGCCGAGTTGCAAGTTTGAAGGCAAGAGGGTCATTTTGGACCTGTTTGGGCTATTTTTCTTCCATGGACTGGTTTGGGAAAACTAGAAATTTTTGTTATTGTAAAATGACAAATTTTTAATACAGAAAATTTCAGAAAGTTGCATCTTATGGACAAGAAAGGAGTCATTTTCTGCATGCAAGATTAAATGTCTATTTTTCCCCTTTTCAGATTTTAGGCTTGTAAATGGAGTTTATGCAAGTTTTATTGGTTTCTTCATGCGAATGTTTAAGTATGAAAACCTTATTTAAAACCCTAGGAGCCAACACTTAGCTTATCCGGATTGTGCTTGTTTTGCAAGTCCAATAGGTTAGGTTGCATGCATGAAAACCTCACATCTTCGGTTTTGTTGAAATAGGATAGCATCATACTAAATGCATTTTATTTTCAGTTTTCTGCATTTCATTTTCAATTTTTTGCATTTTAATTTTCCAGAAATTTTAACTTTTTTTAAATTTTCAGGCATTAAAAAAACATTAAAAATTTTCAAAATCCAAAAATAATTTCACCATTGCGTAGGTTATATTTTAGAATTCCAATACGCACTTTGAAATTTCATTTTTGGAGTTGTTTAGTATTTTTAAAAATTCATCGAAGTTGTTGTTTTACTGCAGATTTTAAAATTTTGAAAATAGAAAATTTCCATTTTTGGACCGAATTTCATTTTTTAAGTTTCATGTTTCATTCATGAGCCTATGATGAAATTCCCTTTATGAAAATTCCAATTTCATTGAAGGTTTTATGTTTTATGGCATTTTACAAATTTCCATTTTTGGAGCCTAAAATTGCCCTCTCTTCATAAAAATTTTGATTTTACGAAATAGGGGTAATTTGAGCATCACATTGAAGGTCATATGAGGGCCAACTCACATTTGCTTCATTTTGGTTCAATGAACAATCACTAAAGTTTCATGGTAAAATAAACCAACATTGCCCCTTGTTTACAGTTACTTGCAATCACTAAGGTGTTCCAAGCATTTAAATTGAATATCTTTATTTGAGATTACTAATACACATGCAAATGCTAATATAGCGGAGACCTTGGAGAAGTCATTTTTTTAACTTCTTTGCAAGAGGGGATTTGGAACCCAAATCCTAAGGAAGAGTGTACTTTCACAATTGGGTGAAAATACCACTCAACAAGGCTTATGTAGCCTCTACTTCTGTATCAAGGCTTATGTGGTCTTTTCTTCTATATTAAGGCTTCTATGGCCTTTTATTCTACAATGTGAAGTTTTCAATTCTCCAATCTCCAAACTTCACCAAGAATATTCTCCTAGAGTCTCTTTCACAATATATATTTTCTGCAACAAAAACTAATCTCTACATGAGGAAATCACATAGAATTTCAGGCAACGAAGGTGAAATCCTTCTCTATCTGTTTTATGAAGTGTCCCAACTTATGAGAGTTAATTTTTGCAACAAAAAAATTTAGACAATAGTTAACATGAAAAAATCAATATCTCTAAATAGTCTTCACTAGGTGATTCATCAATCTAGTGGAATGAATAATGTGTCCTGGTCTTCACAAGTTTTTTGGCAACTCTGTAAAAATATTCTAGCCAAATGTGATCTCAAAATTTTTGGAACTAAAATTTACTTTAGTACTTACGAATCCCCTAATCCTATTGATCTACTGTGGCTCTTTCTAACAACCAATATCTTATGGCAATTTTTGCAAGTGGTGGTGCATTGTGGTGAGTCTGATTTACAAAAATATAGGTCCAACAGTAGCAATAATGATCCCTAATGGATCTCCCTATTCCTATATGTATTCATTGTAGCTCTAATACCACTGTTAGCTTTTGGTGAAGTATGCTATGGGAGATGATAATCACAAGATGCAAAATATATAACGAAAACTAATTTTGCAATATGACTGAAGTATACTATAAATAGAAATGATGAAAATAATACAATGCAGCTATGGAGGAAATGAACACTCCATGAATATTCAATCATGATGCCATACGAAAGGACTACACTGTACTCTATCACCAATGTAATTTACTCTCTATAATACTATTGCCTACTATGATATTCAATCATGATGCCCTTTTTATATAGGAATATGGGTCCCTTGGCCAACACTCTACCTAGATGTACAAGGGGACACCTTGCACATTGACACTTTTGCATTTATTACATTACTTGAATTAACTAGCTAACTTCCTCCTAAAGTAATCTCCTACTCTAACTATGTACCAAAGGTGGTATATTTACATGATCCAAATGATGTAATATAATATAACAATAAATTATTGATAACAATATGGATAAATTGTGTCTATTGAAGAAGATGATGAAATGATATGAGAAAGTAATTTGGTTATGATTTCTAGATGATGTTTTACTTTATTTCATGTAGATAAACAAAATACCTATTTCTAGTGTTTTTGGAATGAAGTACTTAAATTCTCTAGTTTCTATAAATATGTTATGTTGATATTAGTATTAAGTTTTGGCATGTTTTATTATAGCATTTTATTTTGTGAGTAGACAAAAATATTTAATAAGACTCTTGGGCTTAAAAGAGGGGGGTTTATAATGGGTAAGGATGGTAGTTCCATATTAATAATCCTTAGAGTTGAGTTGTACCCAATCCTAGTCAAGTTATAGGTAGACAATTCAACTAGGCAATTATGAATGATAAACCCTAACGATGAGGCTTGGGTAATCGTAATAATGGATTGGTATAAGATAATACACTAGTTCATTCACAAGGTAGTATAGTGGTGGTTTCTTGCGGGTAGGCAAGTGTGACCATGATCATTATTAGTGAGTGGTAATGGTCTTAGTTAGTTCAAGGGTAGATAAAACTAACTAATCATTAAGGCAATATACCATAGTAATTCTACATAAATGATAGTATGTAGGATTAGGGAATAAGGATCACCTTTATGTGATATGGACCGTAAAGGGTAATCCCTATGACATGGTCAAGTTATCCCATACAAGGTAGTGTAGGGAAATGGGAGGACCACTAATGTCATATTTTATAATTATGATATTAGAAGAGTGAACCCCAAGAATTATGAGAAGTTGGCCATCCATATCCATTTGAGTGTCATCTAAAGCAAAAATGAACTCAAGATGGTTATATCTTATTATTGATGAAAATATTGGGTCTTCTTAGAGAGTTAATTAGTTTTTGTAATTTTTTTTAGCTTTCTCCCTTGGGTCAAGATAGTGGGTCACTAACAACCTTATTCCTTCTTTCCTTTCGTGTTTTTTATCTTTTTATCTTTCCTTTTTGTTGTTGGTGGGATTGTTGTAAATGTATGTATTGGAATGTTTCTGAAAAATATTATGAATCCCACCAATTAGGCCAAGGATGAAAGTGTTAGACAATTGTTATGGGTACTATTTATGTAGCCTATGCGAAAGTGTTTTTATAAGCCTACAATTCCTCCTCTTGTAAGCCATGGTGTATCATTTATATAATCCTATAGGAAATTTTGATGTATTTATCCTTAGTGATATTTGTTAAACAACTAATGTGACTAACATTGATTAAAGGGTTTAATACATTTATTATATTTTAATTTAACCTTCAAGTTAGGTCATTTCATCTTGAGGTTAATATCTAATTGGGGATTTGGTATCACTATAAATAGCCCCAACAACCAATACATTGTATTGGTTTGTGATATTTGAGATTATGGAGTGAATGTCTCTATTCTTTTTATCTCTCTCTCTCTCTCTCTATCTCTTTATGCTCATTCATTTTGCTCTTCCTCTTTTTTTTGGATATGGTTGTGGTGAATATATGTTTCATAATATTTTTAGAAAATATTATGAATTCCAACAAGAACATATTAATTTTTAAAATCTTATCCTTTCTATCACTTATTTTTATATGAAATGTATGTGAATAGTCTTAGAAAAATAACTGGACTATGTTATTTTTTCTAATCATATCTCATTTGTTGCAACTAAAGGTAAAATGAAGTTGGCCAATGAAATGACTTTACCATATTACTTAAGATGAATATGGAGGTCATTTATTTTTTTGCATGTCAATATGGTTAGATATGTCATAGTTGATCTCCAATAGAAACTACATAGCTTGTCTAATTGGTAGACTATGTTATTGCGTGGAAGCATTCATACTAGAAGCTAAAAAATGAAGCATGTGAAGAACATATTTATTAGTTGAACGGGAATTTATTCTTCCAAATATTTGATATAAAACTCACAATTTAAAGTAAAGGAAGATAAAAAAAGAGTGCAATTTAGAAATAATAGAATACAACTCAAGAAAAAAATATAAGTAAAATAACTGAATGAGTTTATTGCTCAAAAGATAGAGTACAATGAAAGCAATTTATAATAAGAGATGTGAGGCTATAACATTCCATCAATTACTCATTATTTGCATATTTAGAGGTGCATCTATCTTTATACAAAAAGTTTTGGTGTCTTGGAAATATACTATAATGAATATGGAAGGTCACTGGCATGGAAATATGGTGAGTGCATTCCATAAGTTAGATCATCCATATAAAAATGTGGCGGTTCAACTTCGACGAGTTACAAAGTGTACAGTATACACACACACATATGTATATGTATATGTATAATGTGTCTCTTATTTTTTTGTATTTTATTTTCTACTGATATGCATGGTTAGATATGCATTTTGGCTATGAACATATAAAATTAGAAAATTATTGTTTTAGTAAATATTTTGTTTTGCATTATTTAAGACCTCTAGAATGTTTCTTCCATATAGTTATTGGCAACTTATCTATGATAGCATTACCCATTAATATTATTGCTCTTCCTCTAAGCTTTCCAATGTTTCTTAAATGGATCAAAATAGAGTTCGAAGCACAAAGTTATATGTCTAATAGTTTGGTTACAATAAAAAATAGGTTTTTGGGCATTAAGCCATGCTCCAAAATGGTTAATGCCTAGATCAATCTTCTTTTAGAAGTATTGTCTTGCTATCAAAACAATTATTTTTTTAATTTTTTAATATTTAATTTATTTTACATTATGGGATCGATAGTTGTCACAATGATCTGGGTATGTTATCCATATTTATAGCTGCCATAGTATTCTGTATTATCCACATCAGAAGCTACTACATAGTACTCCAGGTAGTTCACCCATATAACCACCATACCACATTCATTTTAAACCTTTTACGCCACTGAAAGTACTAGGAAAGGGACAAACATTTTAGTCTAGTGAGGCTCAAGATTTGACCCCTAGGTGTTTGTCCCCCTTATAGGATTTTTCCGCACCAATTGTTTTACACCTCAAACCTGCTATCAAAACAATTATTGAAAAAATTATGTTTAACCATGATAGTTTATAATGGAGTAAAGTTGAGGTATATTATCTTTTATTGATGATTTCCAATAAAGGTTTAATTCATGTGGAATGGTTGTATTATCATTTTAATTTCTTAACAATTTTTTTAACATTAGAAAATAACATCTAAAATGTGTTTTCACACCATGTGTATACTTAAATAATTGAAAACATGCTTATCTACGAATATAAATAAACCAATATACATCTATAACTTTAAACACATTTCCATGTCGTAGGTTCTAAGTCTTTCATTTCGGTTTGGAGACTTTTGTAATTTAAAAAAAAAAAAATGAATGTATGTTAAAGTTTAAAATTCACTACCTTTACAACCACTTTCATGTTATCAAGTTTGGGTAATATCTAGAAACAACAAAGAACAAGCCAAATACACCAATAAACAAAAAATTGCTAAGATAACAAAAATTTGTTTTAATACTATATTTGCAAAATCTTTAAGTGTATTATTAAATAAACAAGATACTTTGCAAAGCAAGTTCAGTATACCATAATAAGTAAATAGTAATTGTTAGTAGTAGTCTATTCTTATAGCAAATAACACTTCTTAGGAAGGTTTGCAAAGCAAGTTTAGTATACCATAATAAGTAAATAGTAATTGTTAGTAGTAGTCTATTCTTATAGCAAATAACACTTCTTAGGAAGGTTTTCAAGTAGGTGTGTTAAATAAAATAAAAATAATAATTACAAGTGTTTGAATTATAATTTTGATCTGTTTAAATAAAAAAATAGTAAAATTTACAATTTAAATATGCCAATAATTATAATTTGAATGATCGCAATTGAAAATTTTCAATCTTTGATTGATTTTAGTAACTTCCCAAAATCTTGTCCAGTAGGTGTTGTCTGCTACATGCATAACAAATTCTATTATTAGTATAGTTCATAACAATCAAAACAAGTTATTTTTAAAGTTATTCCAATAAAATTATCTTAAGCTAATAACATGGTATAATGGTGGGTACATTTTAGGTCCTAAATTTGCTTGCATTATTTTTTTGAAATATTTTATGCTTGTAAATAAATGCTTTACCTATTTTATTATTTATTTACCATAATAGTATAAACCTAATATATTGATTATAATTATTATATGCATAATCTAACAACATCTACAATTCACCTATATATGAGAGGCATTGCCATCCAATGACACCATCATCATCATCATCATTATCACCATTATTATTATTATTGATCTATGTAGATAATATACGTAATAATATAGTGATGGTTCATTCCTGTTATTTTTTATATGTGATATCATGATGCCAAAATTAAATTAACTTAATGGAAAATGTTAATGTTAAAAATTAAATTTATTTCTAGGAAAAATCCTTGGATAAAAAGGTGGATCAAATATTTACAAATATTGTAACTATTAAAACTAGATATGACTCTTCGTTTAACAATTGTGGCATGCCTAGTGGGGACCCTAGGGTTTTTGAAATGAATCTACTTACAACAATAAAAATAACACAAAAAAATACACCAAATGATGGGAGAAATAATAGTCTCACACAGATTGATGCAAATATATTATATGGATATATATACATACATGTCTATAATAAAAACAAATAAATTTCACCTTCCTTATCTTCTTGAAGTGAGCATCATTGGGATGCATATAATATAAAGATGATTTATTAAAGACAATAATGTAATAACTATATGCCTAACATCTCCAATTATTACATTATTTGGAATACATAGAGTTACGAAACAACTCAAACTTGACATGTGCTAGTACCTTTGTAAAGATATTCGTAACTTTTTTGTCGGTGGGAATGTACTGGAGTTGAATCTTGTGCTTTTGAACTTCATCTCAAATGAAGTGGCACTGAGTATCAATGTGCTTTGTTCTTTCATGAAACACTAGATTCTTGACTAGTTTTAGAACACCTTGATTATTGCATTTCAAGTGTATTGGTAAATTTTTTGAATTCCCATACTTGAAAGAATGTGGCATAGCCATATCACTTTACACACAGATCCTCGTGCAAAGTGATATTATACCTCTATGGATGATAGTGTAACTACCTATTGCTTCTTTTTGTGCCATGAGATAAGTCTAGATCCTAGATGAAATATGTATCTTGATGTTGACTTCTTATCATCTAGTGATCCTACATAATATGAGTCCATGTATCCTTGAAGAAAGAATTTATCATTCTTCTTATATTCTAGGCCATAGTCAATTGTTCCATGGACATAATGCAATACTCTCTTTACTGCTTTCCAATGACTGACCTTAGGTTCCTACATGAACCTCGAAAGATAGCTCACAATAAATCTTATATCTGACTTGGTGTTTGTCAAATATATCAGACTCCCAATCAGTTGATGATAGAGAGTTCCAAATACCTGAGGTGATTTATCATATCTAGATAACTTTAACCCTAGTTCCATTGGAGTTGCCTTGGGTTTATAATTAGTCATCGATATTTTTCCAAGAGTGTCTTAGCATATTTTATTTGTGAAATCTTGATGTGATTTTTCTTCTACCAGACCTCTAGGCCAAGACAATAGTGTAGAAGTTCCAAATCTGTCATATCAAAAGACTTTTTCAAGTCATCTTTCACTGCATCCACCATTTCATCTGAACTACCAGTGATGATTAGATCATCAACATACAACACAATGATCACTATTTTAGAGCCAACCTTATTGGAATAGAGGTTTGCATCTGAGGGACTTCTTTTGAATCCATGTTGCAATAGGTGATTATCAATCTTGATGTACCAGGCTCTAGGAGCCTGCTTCAACCCATACAAAGATTTTTTCAGTTTACAAACTTTTTGTTCTTGTCCTTCAATAGCAAATCCTTTAGGTTGAACCATATACACCTCTTCTTTGAGATCACCATTTAAGAAAGCACTCTTGACATCCATTTGATGTAGCTTCCAACCAAACTATGCTGCCATTGCATAAAGAATATGAATGGTTATCATTTTAGCTATTGGTGCAAATGTTTCCTCATAGTCAATGCCTTCTTTTTGAGCATAGCCCTTAGCAACAAGTTAGACCTTGTATTTATCAATGGATCCATCTACCTTATATTTGATCTTGTATACCCATTTGCAGCCTATGGGTTTCTTTCCTTTAGGTAGATCAACTAGCTCCCATGTTTTATTTTTCAAGAGAGACTTATATTTTGTTTCCATAGCTTCCTTCCATTGAGGTAAGCTAAGTGCATCCTTCACTAATGTGGGTTCTGTATGCTCCATGACTAAAGACATCAATCCCATATTTACTTCTTGATTTATCATACTTTGAGTATGTGGTCAAGTGGAAGTAAGATCAGGAGGTGCATCAAGTTTAGCATCTCTGATGGTTTTTTAGACCCATTTTGGTGTCTTTTGCTATTCTATAGGAGCAATTGCTTTAGGTTCAACAACTAGAATGTCATCTTGGACTTCCTCATTAAGCTCAATGCTGATAGTGAGAGCATATTTAGTATCTGATTGTGGCTTAATGACTTCATCAAATACCACATCTTGACTTATATGTATTTTCTTGGTAATAGGGTCTATCAATCGATACCCTTTGGATTCATCATCATATCCAAGAAAGATACATGACAAGTTTTCTCATCTAGCTTGCTCCTTTTATTCTTTGGAATATGCATGTATGCTTTGCTACCAAATATTCTTAGATGAGAAATAGATGGCTTTCTTCCAGACCATGCTTCTTCAGGTGTAACTCCTTGAAGTGCTTTTGTGGGAGCTCAATTTAGGAGATACACTATAGTGGTGACAACTTCAACCCAATATTGTTGCCCAAGATTAGCTCTAATGAGCATACATCAAACCATTTCCATGATGGAATAATTTCTCCTTTTAGAAACTCCATTTTGTTGTGGAGTATAAGTTGTGGTAAGTTATCTCTTTATCCCATGATGTGCAAGAAATTGGGAAAATTCTTTGGAGGTATATTCCCCCTCGATCTGAGTGGAGGGCCTTAATGGAATATCCTAATTATTTCTCAAAATGCTTCTTGAACTGCTAAAAATACAAGAATGCATTAGACTTTAGCTGTAAAAAGAAGACCAACATTCTTTGAGATTAGTCATCAACAAACAACTAAAAGCATCTCTTGCCATTAAAATTGTCTAGCATGGGTCTGCATAGATCAATATGGATTAACTCCAAAGGTGCTTTATATTTGGAAGACCTCAATTCAAAAGAGTTTAGTGTTTCTTTATTTATAAGTAATCTAGGCATAATAACAATTTTTTTTAGAGGTTAGGTAGGCCTAACACCATTGCATACTTAATTTAAGTAAATAGCCTGAACTGAGATACCCATAACACTTGTACCACAAGGAGGTGGCATCTTTGGCAGTGGCAACCATTGTAACATGAGAAGAAGTTAGGGCATCAAGGAAAAACAAGCCATGTTGGTATAAGCCACTTGCTATGCGTTGATCATTTTGGATAATGAAGCACCTCTTTTTGGCCATTAACAACTTTGAAAGCAACCACCATATTTCTATCTAAAATTTGAAGGACTTATAGAAAATTATTTACAAGTATTGGTACATAAAGGACCATTTCTATGCGATATTGTCCATCTGTAAGAGTAAGGGAGATATTGTCTATACCTTTGATTAGATAAGTCTTGTCATTGATGATTATCACTGGTTGTTCTTCTTTGGCTTCAAAAGTATCAAACCACTCGTTGTCCCCAATCATGTGCTTACTAGCACCTGAATCAATGTACCATATATTGTTCTTGTGTTTGGTTTCACCCTTAGTCATAAGCACCTTGTGTGCTTGCTTTGACACTAATTTAGAGTCTTCAATAAGAATTTACCCTTTGGGTTGTCATTTATTGGGATGTGGTTTGTATTGAGCCTTCTTCTTTTTTGGTTGATGATGTTTGAGCTACCAACATTATTTTGTGTCACGCCCTTCTTTTTCACAAATATGAAAATACCTCTTTTGAGGTTATGGTTTATTTTTGGAGGAGGAATATGAGGGTGTGGAAGAATCATTTTGAGTGGAGGATCCCTTGTGATAAGAACCTGTTGGTTTATTATGACCAAATTTCTTACTAATGAGTGCACTATTGGATTATTGATACCTCAAATTGTTGATAGTTTCTTTTTGTTGCAACAAATTAACCAACTCCTCAAACAAAAATTGTTTTTTTAAGACTTGGAGGGAGGTAATGAGCACTCTAAAAGAATTTGGTAAAGCTCTAAGTATAATTGGAACTAATATCTTGTTTTCCACTTTCTCTCCCATGGTATTAAATGTGACTTTCAAATTGACATCTCTACAAAGGAATGCTTCTATAGTTTTTCATTATTCATGCTCAAAGTGTGCAACTAGGATTGTAAATGAAGAATAGTTGCTTGATTATTCCCTTCATAAATGGTGGTGAGTATATCCTATGCTTTCTTGGCACTGTCTACTTCAAAAATATATGGTTGAATCTCATCAACTATGGCAAGTGTGATGATCATGAGGGATTTTGTATTGGCATCATCATATTTTTTTACTAGCATATCATCATCATTTGTAGGCCTTGCAACTCTTATAATAATGATATCCCATAGCTTTTTAGACTATAGTATGGTTTGCATATTTGTCTTCCATGGAGAAAAAATTATACCTTTCAAGAGCCGAGAATTTGAGAGAAACAATTTTGGTATGGACATTATGAGGGTTCCTTATATCTCCAAATTATCCCTCTTTATTTATACCTCTAGTCTAATAGACCGATCCTTTCGATATACCTACACTTTCTATAATACCCATCGGTACGTGGAAGAAGCTAGTCCCCTTAATATATTGTTAGTCTCACAATGACACTGAGAGGGGGGGTGAATCGGTGTAGCTCTTTAAAACTTAAATCTTCAACTCTTAAAGCCGAAACAATGAGAACTTAAAACCAAATAAAGCAAATATAACAAGAGAGCATCACACAACACAAGATGTACCGAGGTTCACCGATTTGGCTACTCCTCAAAAATTGACTGTTTGGACTCCCATCCAAATCCAGCCTTTGCAAAGCAACAACTTTACAATCAATTTACCAGCACCCACTGGAAGGAGCACCAACCCCCGATTTATCTGCACCAACAGAAAGGAGCACCAACCCTTGATTTATCTGCACCAATAGAAAGGAGCACCAACCCCTGATTTACTAGCACCAACTAGAAGGAGCACCAACCCCTGATTTATCTGCACCAACAGAAAGGAGCACCAACCCATGATTTATCTGCACCAACAGAAAGGAGCACCAACCCCTGATTTATCTACACCAACAGAAAGGAGCACCAACCCCTGATTTATCTGCACCAATAGAAAGGAGCACCAACCCCTGATTTACCAGCAAGAAAGGAGCACCAACCCCCGATTACCCATGGAAGGAGCACCAACCCCTGATTTACCAGCACCAACTGGAAGGAGCACCAACCCCGGATTTATTTGCACCAACAGAAAGGAGCACCAACTGGAAGGAGCACCAACCCCTGATGCCAAGCACCAACTTGGACTTCAATCTTGAAACTAGAAGATTGACATAGAAATGCCTTCACTTTTACAAGACCCCGACTGGTCTATTGCTTACTCAACCTCTCTCACAATTCACCCAACACACACCCTTCTCGCTCGCCTGTCGCTCTCCTCTCGCTCTCTTCACAAGATAAAATCCCCACTTAAATTCTCCAAGCAACACTCCTTTTATAACCATCCTTTCTCTCAGTTGTAACTCCTTCTTTCATATTCTCATGTGCCACTTGTCAATTGTAACTCCTTCTTTATGTAACTCCTTTTGTATATATTTAGAAGGCATTTCGTCAAACACGTCACATGCAAAGAATTGACACCATATTCTCCTACCATGACTGTTCGTTTTCTCGGTCATGACTGTTCGTTTTCTCCTTGCATGACTGTTCATTTTCTCCTTTGTGCATGCATGCGTTTTGGTTTTCGAAAAGGCTTTTCATTTCTATTTTAATGACTGTTCATTTTCTCCACATGGGCATGCGTCCGTTTCTTTCCATGACTGTTCGTTTTCTCCACATGGGCATGCGTCCGCTTCTTTCCATGTGTAACGACCATCTTAAATGATTTCAAATCATTAAATATTCCTTATGGGTCCACGTCACTATGCAGTCTTCAGTTTCACCATCCTGGTGTTCATCACTAATATCAGACGCATTGTCAACTACTCTGTTCTTTTGGCGAAACTGCAACATGTCGCGATATCGTGACACTTTTGCTTCTCTGCCTGCCTGCCCTTTTTGAGTCGCAAAAATGCGACATGTCGCGATATCGTGACACTTTTGTTTCTCTGCCTGCCTGCCCTTTTTGAGTCGCGAAAATGTGACATGTCGCGATATCGCGACACTTTTTCTTTCTCTGCCTGCTTGCCCTTTTTGAGTCGCGAAAATGTGACATGTCGCGATATCGTGACACTTTTCTTTCTCTGCCTTCCTGCCCTTTTTGAGTCGTGAAAATGTGACATGTCGCGATATCGTGACACTTTTTCTTTCTCTCTCTTTCTCTCTTTTTAAGTCATGAAAATGCTACATGTCGCGATATCGCGACACTTTTTCCTTCTTGCTCTTTCTCTTTGCATCGGACCGTGAAAATACAACATGTCGCGATATCGCGACACTTTTTCTCCTTGCTCTTTCTCTTTGCTTTGGCCCGCAAAAATACATGTCGCGATATCGTGACACTTTTTCTCCTTGCTCTTTCTCTTAGCTTTGGCCCGCAAAAATACATGTCGCGATATCGCGACACTTTTTCTCCTTGCTCTTTCTCTTAGCTTTGGCCCGCGAAAATACAACATGTCGCGATATCGCGACACTTTTTCTCCTTGCATTTTCTCTTTGCTTTGGCCCGTGAAAATGCAACATGTCGCGATATCGCGACACTTTTTCTCCTTGCATTTTCTCTTTCTTTTGGCCACGAAAATGCAACATGTCACGATATCGCGACACTTTTTCTCCTTGCATTTTCTCTTCTCTTTTGGCCGCGAAAATGCAACATGTCGCGATATCGCGACACTTTTTCCTCTTTGCATTTTCTCTTTCTTTTGGCCACGAAAATGCAACATGTCGCGATATCGCGACACTTTTTCTCCTTGCATTTTCTCTTTTGGCCGTGAAAATGCAACATGTCGCGATATCGCGACACTTTTTCCTCTTTGCTTTTTCGCTTCTCTTTTGGATATGGGCCACTTCGGTCTTCTTGGACAACCTGTAACAACTTCACCCATACATCAAAAACATCCTCATAAGCATTTAACATCACTGTACATACTCTGAATAACCTCTGAACTCCTGTCCACTGTATCAACCGATCTATCTGACTGTGTTGACAACAATGACAATACTGTCGCTGCACCTTGCTCAACAATCTCCCCCTTTGGAATTGTTGGCAACACACGTGCAATTTCCTCGTAACTCTTCTCCCCCTTTGACAACAATATCAAAGGGCTACTAGCAAACTCCCCTGAGTCCATGCACAACATTCTCAGGCAAAAATTATTACACTTAGCAAAAATCACAAACATGAGCAAAAAGATAAACAAATACACAAATGCTCCCCGAAGAATGTGGTCCCGATAGCTAGTCAATTCTTGGGAAGCGTGACCACTCCCAATTTATTGCGAAGGTACTCAAAGACTTCCTTGGGCAACGGTTTTGTGAAGATATCCGCTACTTGCTCTGTTGTTGGAACAAAATCCAACTTAACCTCACCTTCCGCAACTTTCTCCTGCGTACAACACGTTGTCGCTGCAATATATTCTGCCTCTTCTGTGGATAAGGAGACTGACTCTTGTTTCTTACTGTGCCATCTACCTTCCTCTTTATAACTCTTACTCTCATCTTATTATTTTGTTTAATTCATACTCCTCCACGATATTGGTAGATGAATTGAGACGTACTCACAACACGAATTCTATTTTATCTATAGATTGGGAATGTTACGAGCTTCAAAACTAGCACCTCCACTTATGCTTCCATGACACGTCGACCTGTGTTGCATGTTCTATCTCAGATAATGCCTATCAACTACTGCATCAAAAACCTAGTTGTTCACCATGTTGTTCTGCTGAAGCACATCAGTTTGACACTATCTGCTATTGTAACCGCCATCACCAGAGAGATTTCACAATAATAAAAAATGGCTCTGTCAAGCCAACGTCTCATGCTCCTACTTATTACCTCCACAAACAACTACATGAACTGAAACACACTTTGACAACTATACGACAACTCCCCCTGACTACTTGCCTTTCATCCTCAGATAACCAAACAAAACATAGGAGCATTAAAATAAAACTTTAAGATTGCTCCCCTTGAGGATGTGCTACCTGGAGTTGCTTAGTGCAATAGAGGAGTAGTCTCCTTTAGTCCAAGGAGACACGATTTCCTCTCTTCTTTCTTTCTCCAAACTGGTTTTATTACAGTTTTGGGCTCTTGTTTTGACTTTTCTTTTTCAGTAGCTTGTGCATGTTTTTTGAGAAATTTTCTATTTTGTCTCATTCCATTTGGTTGAAATTTTCTTCCCTGAAATTGATTTGATGCAAATGTACTTCGACAATTTCTTGCAATGTGCCCAAAATTATGACAGTTATAACATTCTACTGCATAATCCATCAAAGGTGAAAAAACATTTCTACTAGGGTGGTTGTCTCTTGTGCATCCTTGATGGATGATTATTTTCCTTTCTTTGATGCACATGATTTCTTCCCTGTCTCGTGTTGCATTCTTTGTGTCCGATGAAATCTACTGTCTTGCCTTAGATTAGATACAAAAGTTCTTGGACAAGACCTTGCTATGTGCCCATGACCATTACATTTAAAACATTGCACATGGTGTTCAACGAGATGTATTTCTACCTAGCATAACTCTTTGATCTATTATTCAATCCACAATAAATTGCCTTGTGACCATAATGGTTGCATCTAAAACAATAGCCATTAAAAGCATTATTATGAATAAAGTGAGAGTGATAGAACCTCTTTTGTTGTGGTTGCTTTGCTGTAGATCTCCTTTGAGATTTTCTTCCTTTTGAAGATTCAGCTTCAAGCTTTTCTTGCTTTGATCCTTCAGCAATGGACTTCTTCTTCTCTGCAGATTTAGAAGATGAAGGTTGTTCAACTTCATATCCAAGACCAAGCTTACACATGGGGCTTCTTTGTTGCCTTATCATTTTATCTAGCAACTCTGTGCTCTTCTCAAATTTGAGATTTGTATTGGCCTCTTCTAGTTGTTTCCTCAATAAAACAATCTCCTCTTCTTGTTTGCCGCAAACAATCTCTTTCTCATTGATCTGTGACTCTGAGAGTTTCTTCAATCCTTTTGGACTCTTCTACTTGCAGCTTTAGATCACTAATAACTTTGTTAGATTCCTCTTCACGTTTGCTACATACATCGCCTTTATCATCCAGGTGTGACTTCAAGGCTTCTTCTATTTTCTTGGCTTTATGAATTTGTAAGAAGAGATCTTCAATATTATCCCCATATTCTTCCAACTTCTTGGACAGTCTTTTGTTCTTTTTCCTTTCTATACCCAACTCTTCAAGTGCAGCGATCAACTCACCTTCTAGATCTACTTCAACCTCAAGGTTTTCATCACATACTTCAGAATTCACTCCTATCTTTTCTAGTTCAATTTTCTCTTCCACAGGAACTAAAACTGACTGAGATGCCTTATTGGAGGAGGATCTATTCTTCTTACCCATTGCATACTAATCCAAGATCAACCCTAGCTGATTTAGCCTGACAAGGGAAACTGGCTCTGATACCAATTGTTAGTCTCACAATGACACTGAGAGGGGGGGTGAATCAGTGTAGCTCTTTAAAACTTAAATCTTCAACTCTTAAAGCCGAAACAATGAGAACTTAAAACCAAATAAAGCAAATATAACAAGAGAGCATCACACAACACAAGATGTACCGAGGTTCACCGATTTGGCTACTCCTCAAAAATTGATTGTTTGGACTCCCATCCAAATCCAGCCTTTGCAAAGCAACAACTTTACAATCAATTTACCAGCACCCACTGGAAGGAGCACCAACCCCTGATTTATCCGCACCAACAGAAAGGAGCACCAACCCCTGATTTATCTACACCAACAGAAAGGAGCACCAACCCCTGATTTACCAGCACCAACCCCTAATTTATCTGCACCAATAGAAAGGAGCACCAACCCTTGATTTATCTGCACCAACAGAAAGGAGCACCAACCCCTAATTTATCTACACCAATAGAAAGGAGCACCAACCCCTGATTTATCTGCACCAACAGAAAGGAGCACCAACCCCTGATTTATCTGCACCAAAAGGAGAAAGGAGCACCAACCCTTGATTTATCTACACAAATAGAAAGGAGCACCAACCCCTGATTTACCAGCACCAACTGGAAGGAGCACCAACCCCTGATGCCAAGCACCAACTTGGACTTCAATCTTGAAACTAGAAGATTGACATAGAAATGCCTTCACTTTTACAAGACCCTGACTGGTCTATTGCTTACTCAACATCTCCCACAATTCACACAACACACACCCTTCTCGCTCGCCTCTCACGCACCTCTCGCTCTCCTCTCACTCTCTTCGCAAGATAAAATCCCCACTAAAATTCTCCAAGCAACACTCCTTTTATAACCATCCTTTCTCTTCGTAACTCTCAGTTGTAACTCCTTCTTTCATATTCTCATGTGCCACTTGTCAATTGTAACTCCTTCTTTATGTAACTCCTTTTGTATATATTTAGAAGGCATTTCATCAAACACGTCACATGCAAATAATTGACACCATATTCTTCTACCATGACTATTCGTTTTCTCGGTCATGACTGTTCGTTTTCTCCTTCATGACTGTTCATTTTCTCCTTTGTGCATGCATGCATTTTGGTTTTCGAAAAGGCTTTTCATTTCTATTTTAATGACTATTCATTTTCTCCTTCCATGACTGTTCATTTTCTCCACATGGGCATGCATCCGTTTCTTTCCATGACTGTTCATTTTCTCCACATGGGCATGCGTCCACTTCTTTCCATGTGTAACGACCATCTTAAATGATTTCAAATCATTAAAGATTCCTTATGGGTCCACGTCACTATGCAGTCTTCAGTTTCACCATCCTGGTGTTCATCACTAATATCAGACGCACTATCAACTACTCTGTTCTTTTGGCAAAACTGCAACATGTCGCGATATCGTGACACTTTTGCTTCTCTCCTCTCCTTTTTGAGTCGTGAAAATGTGACATGTCACGATATCGTGACACTTTTGTTCTCTCCTACTCCTTCTTGAGTCACAAAAATGCGACATGTCGTGATATCGCGACACTTTTTCTTTCTCTACCCTACCCTTTTTGAGTCACGAAAATGCGACATGTCACGATATCGTGACACTTTTTCTTTCTCTCCTCCTCTTTTGAGTCACGAAAATGCGACATGTCGTGATATCGCGACACTTTTTCCTTCTTGCTATTTCTCTTTGCATCGGACCGTGAAAATACAACATGTCGCGATATCGTGACACTTTTTCTCCTTGCTCTTTCTCTTTGCTTTGGCCCGTGAAAATACATGTCGCGATATCGTGACACTTTTTCTCCTTGCTCTTTCTCTTAGCTTTGGCCCGTGAAAATACAACATGTCGCGATATCGTGACACTTTTTCTCCTTGCTCTTTCTCTTAGCTTTGGCCCGCGAAAATACAACATGTCGCGATATCGTGACACTTTTTCTCCTTGCATTTTCTCTTTGCTTTGGACCGCGAAAATGCAACATGTCGCGATATCGCGACACTTTTTCTCCTTGCATTTTCTCTTTCTTTTGGCCACGAAAATGCAACATGTCGCGATATCGCGACACTTTTTCTCCTTGCATTTTCTCTTCTCTTTTGGCCGTGAAAATGCAACATGTCGCGATATCGCGACACTTTTTCCTCTTTGCATTTTCTCTTTCTTTTGGCCATGAAAATGCAACATGTCGCGATATCGCGACACTTTTTCTCCTTGCATTTTCTCTTCTCTTTTGGCCATGAAAATGCAACATGTCGCGATATCGCGACACTTTTTCCTCTTTGCTTTTTCGCTTCTCTTTTGGATATGGGCCACTTCGGTCTTCTTGGACAACCTGTAACAACTTCACCCATACATCAAAAACATCCTCATAAGCATTTAACATCACTGTACATACTCTGAATAACCTCTGAACTCCTGTCCACTGTATCAACCGATCTATCTGACTGTGTTGACAACAATGACAATATTGTCGCTGCACCTTGCTCAACATATATACGACCATACATGAGAGACCTCAAGGTACTAGAAGCATAATAATTCATGGTACATAGGCAATACTAAAATAGATTCACACTCATGGAAGAGGGAAGAAAGTAGAGAGGGGAGGGCTCTGGTCCCTCCCCTGCTCCCCCTCCCATGGCTCCTGGTTCCTGCCCAGTCCCTGGCTCAACCCAGGTCATCCCTCCCGGGGAGTGGTTGTTTGCAGATGATCTCCGGGGGGAGATCCTTCTCCACTATCTGCGCCCCTCCCGGCCGGCTATGGTTTCCTTGGTTGTTTTTTCGGACTGGTGCTTCCCAGGGATCCCTGTTTGGTTGGGGATCCCTTCCCTTTTTCCCTCAGGCTTCCCCCTGGGGTTTTTTGTAGGTTATTCGTGTGGATCTGGTCCCCTGCATTTCTCGATGCGATGGAGGTGACGGTTTAGGGTTTGGACAGCTTCCCCCTTTTTCTTGTGAATCCTCGGTGGGCTCTATGCTTGGACGGGATTCTTGGTCCCTCTGCTGGGATCCTCTTCTGTTTTCCCGGGGCGGGTTCCTTGTGGTACAACTCTTTGGTCACTTCCTGATGGGTTGGATCCTCTCTGTGCTGGCTGTCGGCTTCCTACAAGATGGCTCTCGTTGAACGAAATGTTTTCCCGGTGGGCGGCTGGTTTCTCCATAGGGCGGGATCCGCCAAATCCGCCAATTTTCCTGCGAGGCGGGATCCTTTCTTTTCTGTTGGTTTCCTGGATGGCGGGATTTCCCTGCTGCTTCCCGCTAGGTGGGACTATTTGTGGTGGTTTTGACTGCTTCCCCGCGAGGCGAGATTTTATTGTAACGGTTTTTCTTTGCTTCTCGCTGGGCAAGATCTTCTCGATGGTGGTTTTTGGCTACTCCCCGCTGGGTGGATCTCCAAAACTACTTTCTTTCTTATTTGTTTGTTTCTCGTCGAGAGGGTTTGTTTCATGCTTACTGTTACCGCTGGGCGGGATTTCTATTTTGGTGTTCGGTTTCAAGGGATTGATGCCCTAGGCCCATTGCTTATGTAATCAGGTTTTGGGATCCTTGTTAAAACCCATTGTAAATACAAACACTACTTACCAAAAAAAAAATAGATTCACACTATCTTTAAAACCTGCTTAAAAATACCTCTACATATATAGGATGCTATATACCTTAAATACTTGGAGGAACTTAATTTTAGGGTTTACGTTGAATGATAGAAATGAATAAGAGTAGTGACAAAGTGAAAATTTTCATAGGATTTTCTTATTTCTCCCTAGTGATTATAGGGATAGGCTCCAGACACCATTGTTACAACTATATTAGGCAATAAATGTAGTATCACAATCACAACAACATTACCTATAAGTGTGGTCTAGAGGTATAGTAATTACTGAATGTTGCCTTATGCAAGTTACACAAATTTAGGGTGTTTGTAACAATTTGCTTGTTTATTTAAAACATTACATAATTTTTGCAAATTATTGAAGGCATCATAGGATTAAGCTTTGCAAAATAAATATTAAGCAATAATTTTTTTTAAATTAATCATTTAAATAGATAATGAATTAATTAATAAACTAGTTCACTGATTTAAAAACCAATTAACTAATAAAATAAATAATTAAAAATAAGGTAGGCTTAAGATTTTATCCAAAAATAATGGTACCTTTCATCCATGTGGATGCAACACATAATATTCACAACCAATTTTTCACTCTTGTTTGAAGCTCCACTTCACCAAGTGGTTGAAGAGATGACTCCCTTGAGCAACCGACATCATGCAAAACATAAAAGCCTTAAAAGATTCATACTCTTTGAAAACACCAATGTGGGATAAATCCCACCTTTATTTTTTAAAGAAAAGCCATTTGGGTGCTTCCACTAACATGTGTCATGTTATAAGCCACTCTATTTAAGTGCTTGTGCTCCTCCATGAATTTAACATTAACTCTATTATTCTCTTCCATGTCAGCTTCATTATCCATAAGTTTGCTACCCTGATCATAGATGAATCCACCTTAGATGTTTATATATCAATATGGTAGAGAGGAATATTTATATACATATCTTGGTTGCCACCTACAGTATGGTATGATCAATGCAAGTGGGAAGTGGAGAGGAGGACATGCTGGGCTATGAAATGGGGTCTATGAGGAACAAATTACCTTGATAAGAAACCCTCACCCTCATCCAAATTTGATCAGATATGGACACTAATTTTGAGATGACATCCTTAAAGACCACTCTCTAGGGTATTATAGAAGTGCTAAAAAATATGTCTCCATCTCAGGGATCGATGGCAGGACTGATAATGCATACAAAAACTATGCCTTATATCTCAATATTTTAGGAAATATTGCATGTTCACATACTATTACTTTTTATAGATGTAGTGTTGACCAAATTGCTAGAATCATGATATTTATGGTCCATTAGAAAATTGAGAAGACCTTCATTTTGGTGATGAAATAACAGATTAGATTTGGGGATTGACCCATCAAACAAAAAGAAACATTGACGATGTAAGAATGTCTTTCTACAAGGATCACTGCAAGCTAAATTTCTAAGGCCTCCATAGCTATGATGAGCACTAGGCCCAATTTTTAAAATGAGTACTACATTAAGAACTAGGGGTATCATGTGCTACATGGCATTGAAGTATGGTGGTAGCTTGATTTTTTATAGATTTAACTCAAACAATTTTTGAGGATTCACGAGGGGCACACCAAAATTTTGGAGGAAAAAAATGAGACCACAAGGAGTTTGTCATGGCCAAAGGGATATGGGTGATAATGGATTATGATGGAAGGATGGAATCCTTATGTCCATGCAAATGACAAGAAACGAGGTCAATAGATAAAATAAAGGTCGACTAGTCTACCAATAAAACTAGATCTGCTTCCTTCCACTCTGGTAACTTGATTTGCTTCCTTTCACTGCGTTGTTGAGTATACTTCATTAAATGAAAATTACCATACCATTGAATGACAAAAATATCATGAGGAACATATTAAGTAGGAAAAATTTTGGCTTTTCACTTTTAACAAAAGCCCATGATTGCAACCCATGATTAAAGCTAATTTTCATATTGGACCAAGCTTTTGTTAATCATAAGTGCCCTTAAGGGAAGCCTTGTAGGACTGCTACCAACTGAGATTCTCTAAAAATGGACCAAATTTATTGGCATCAAGAGCACAATATAACCTCAAAGGTGTGAGTAACTAGAAATAAAGAACTTTGTTCTGTTAAACCAGATTAGTTTTGGGCTAGAATTTTAGAGAATATTGGGGGCATCCATGCTCTGATACCCTTGATGGGAGAAACAATAGTCTCACAAATATTGATGCAAAAATATTACATGGATATATAGGCATATGCATCTATAATAAAAATAAACAACTTTTATTTTCCTTATCCTTATCTTCTTGAAGTGACCATCATAGAGTGAATTCCTCAAATTATTGGTAGCTTCTTGTTGCAATAAATTAACCAACTCCTCAAATGAAACTTGTCTATTTGAGACTTGAAGGGAGGTAATGAGAACTCTAAAATAATTTGGTAAAGCTCTAAGTATAATTGGAACTATTATCTTGTCTTCCATTTTCTCTCCTATGGTATTCAAGCTTAATTTCAAATCGATCACTCTACAAAGGAATACTTTTATAGTTTCTCCATTCTTCATGCTCAAAGTGTGCAACTGGGATTGTAGGTGAAGAACAGTTGCTTGATTATTCCCTTCATAAATGGTGATGAGTATATCCCATGCTTCCTTAGCATTGTCTACTTCATAAATGTGTGGTTGAATATCATTAGTTGTGGCAAGTGTGATGATCATGAGGGCTTTTTCATTAGCATCATCATATTTTTCTTTACAAACCTCATCATCATCATTTGTAGGCCTTGTGACTCTACTAGTCATGATGTCCCATAGATTTTCAACCTACTGTATGGTCCACATATTTTTATTCCATGGAGAAAATATTAGATCTTTCAAGAGCTAATAATATAAGAGACACTTTTGGCATGGACATTGTGAGGGTTTCTCATCTCTCTAAATGGTCCCCCTTCATTTATACTACTAGTTTGTGTTAGCTTTTGAGGATATATGTAGTGGGAGATATCTAATATAGGTCCTAATAAGATGCAAAAAATATGAGAGAAAATGATTTTACAATATGATTGAAATATACTATAAATATAAAGTGGTAAAAATACAATGCGATATGGAGGTGATGGTCGCTCCATTAATATAAGCTAAAGAACTACATCGTACTCCATATAGGAGTTCTACCACTATCTACTACTCTCTACTATAATGCTCTTGATATGCTTGATATGTACTTGATATATCTATGAGGCCCTTTATATAGAAAGATAGAATCTTGGGCCAACACTCTACCTAGATGTACAAGGGGACACCTTGCACATGACAACTTGCACATTGATACTTGTGCATTTATTACATTGCTTTAAGTAGGTAACTTCCCCTTAAAATAATATCCTACTCTAACTATGTACCAAAAGTGGTATATTTACATGATCTAAATGATGTAATATGCTCTAACTTTAACACCCCCTATATTACATTATTTGGGTATTGAAGATTTCAATCTTCAATATGGATCTTCTTATTGGTATTGGAGTTTGTATTCTTCTTCTCTATTTTTTGTAACCTATTCAAGCAAGTAGTTAGTGTCTTCATAACCTGTTGTTCTTGCTGAAAGAGCTTTGACTTCATAACCATATGTAGGTTCTTCCAGTTCTTTGATTTCTTCTATCCTTTGAGCTAGGTGTCCTTTCTAATTCTCTTTTCGATACTCCAATTGGGGATAATTGGTTGGACACTGAAATTGCTACTGATGAGGATTATTTTGATATTGCCATGGTTGAAATCTACTTCTATTGTTCATATGATTTCCTTGGTTATGATTTCTTGGATTGAATCTACAATAGTTAGTACTATGATATTTTATTTTGCATATCTGATAGTTATACCATGGTCTTCGTCATTTTGATGATGAAGCAATATTCCCTTGTGGATTGTATTTTTATGCTAATACAATGTTAGTCATTTTATCTTTAAATATATTATCTACCTCATATTCTTGAAGAATATTGATTAGGTCATCAAAATAAATAACTTTACTTAAGAATTGTAAAGATGTAACCAAATGTTTGTAGTTGTCTAGAAGTTCTCTCATGGTTACTTGAGTAAGAAATTCATCTATAGTCTCTTCTCGTAGGGTTAATAATTTCCCTTTAATATATGCTACCTTACTTAGGAATAGTTATATGCTCTCGCCACTATCCATTTTTAGGAAATGTAGTTGAGTTTGAATATGGATGATAGTGGCTTTATTTTCCCATCGAATATCTTATTTAAGCTTTTCTATGCTTCTGTAGATGTATTTGCTGAATTGATATAAGGTTGTATTTCATCAGTGATAGCAAAGGTTATTATCATTAAGGCTTTTGCATCATTTTATTCAAACTTATAAATCTCAGTATCACATGTGCTTGGTCTTTTTGTTGTTCCTTGAGATATCTCTCAAAAATTTTCATATACTAAGATTGCTTTTACCTTATTTTTCCAAGAGAAATAATTTGACCCTTTAAGTAATTGGGATTCTATAAGAAAGAATTTATTTTATGCCATGATGATCCTTGTGGTCCTCTTTTAAATTCCCTTGTATTTATTTGATGATACCTTTATGGAATTTATATTTTGTAGAATGCCTTATGTCTCCCTAGTGATTTTGGATATGATATATGATTGATAAAGTGCTTTTTGAGAATAGTAGTTCAATTTTGGGTTGATTTTGTAAATTTTTGTAAATACCAAAATCAACTTTTGTTACACCTTATTACTCCTATTGAACTTAATCACTTTCTAATTTGATGAGGTCCTAATGGTTGGATTTCTTTTATCTCTTTATTGCGTTTTTGAGACAAGTATGGCAATTAATTTTCAACTCTAATTAATCGTTAATGAACCTCCTTTTATAGACTTTGATATTTGATATTTAATGTTTCTAAATTCCAATCATTTATTTGGTGTAGTATTCCTTATAACTCCCTAATTTGGAATATCATAAAACAATAATATTTGTAATAATAGGGTTTTAATTTCCAAGTTGAAACTCTTATACCTCCTACTTTATTATTTGTAAATATAAATATTCTTGAAATATGCTTGCTTAATATATTACTAATGCTAAATGGATAATTGCAATAGTAAATATAATGTACCCTTATAAATCCAATATAACTTTAGTTTATAGAAAGCAATAAACAATATGATATTTTACTTTAATAACCCCTCTAGATTATCTTGCCTTGATGCTATGAGATAACGAATTTGAAACCTTATGGAATATGGTGCTCATGGATAGTCAATGTCTTCTTTGACCGGTGCTGGTTTCTCCCTTGAGTAGTGTTTCTCTCCTTCATAAATGGTGTTGATATTCTCCTTAAGGAATGCTTAGTCTATGAAAAATATCTTCTATAAATGGGGCACTAGTATTGCTGGTCTATGATAGCTTCTTAAATGCAAACTTACATCTTTTAATGACACACATGCTTGAATTAGCCACCTTCCTACAAATGTGTGTCACACCATTCAATGCTTGAATTTCTTTAACTTTGTTCTTCGCTTCTTCTCCAAAATGGGCATATTAAATAAGACCATTTCCTTTGCATATTGCGAAATAATGTCACTTGGGCTAAGTAGGTGATGATATTTCTCTGTTAGAATAATATTATATCCTAAGTTGTTACTAGGATAAATTGTATGGCTGAGATTAGCTCAGTTAGTTATGATCCAATGGATCATATTGTACACCTTTGCTATTTAAGCAAGGTCACATTCATTGAATAATATCAAGTTATTTCACTTTTACAACATGGTATCAGAGCAGACTTTCCCTACCCTGTGAACCTGAGGGAGTATTTCTCTCAGGGGGAATTTGCCTCATGAAAATCCCCCCATTTTTTTTCTTTGGCCCTTTTTTTCCAAATTGTTTTTTTCAAACCAGGTAGTATGCTCTCCATCCTTTTATGGATCAGAAACTAGACGTTTGATGAAAATTTATGGCTACCATTTTTTTTTGGTTTTTTTAGTCCATAGGAGGTAATATTTCTAGATTAGGAAGTCTATGTCGACCCTATGTTTGGTGTGAGAAGGTTGAGCCCATGGGAAGTTTTTTTTGATCTCTTGCAAATTTTTTGGCATGGTGATTTATGTTTTCTCACTGTCGGATCTTTTGGCAGAGTCAGATTTGTTCCACAAAATATTTTTACTGACAACTCTTAAAGATTTGTTCCACCCTGTTGTAAATCTCAAGTAGCCAAGGTTTGGTACATGAGTGACCACAACCACCGTTGGTACCATTTGCCTAAACTACCCTGTCCATGACTACCGACAAAGGTAGTAGTAAAATTTTATCTTGCAACATCTTGGCCGATTGAAGTTTTTCTTAAGCCGTGAGGAGGATATTTTTTTTTGAGACATGCAGACCCACTGCTATTATTATGAGGGCCTTCATACTGTGGATGTTGTACATTCCAGGAGCACTGTGTTTCTCCACTCCTCAGCACTTTTGATGAAAGCTCATCTGCTTGTCAAGTCATCTCCAATGCATCACCTCACCATGTTTTTTGAAGACGTATTCAAAGTGCCCAGAAGACCAACATTGCTAGCACATGATTACGTTGATTGTGGAGATCTTGTTTTTAGAAGTTTCTTGGTGACAAAAGAAATAAGGGCATCAAGAATATATCTAATCAACGGATACAGTGGAAAGGTGTGGTTTTTCAGTGAGTTTGTTTGGCGATGAGATCAAGAAGCATCAATTATTTTTTTATGATGTTATTATCGAGTATGGAGGTATGTCTAAAATAGAAGACAAATGATGTTAGTCGAATCACCCTTTTGCTCTTGTTTTTTTCATAAGTGGAGACAGATTCCTTCCCTACGCTGAGCGGTGCACTCCAAAGTTGTGATAAGTTGATTGTGAGTAGCAAGAAAATGAACAAACCGTCGAAAGATGGTGATACTGAAGAAAGGAGATATGCTGGTATTTTGCAGTTTGTGTTTTTTTTGCCTGATGCAAATATTTTTTTGATGCATTTTTGTTGTGTATAAGAAAATTGTTTTTCGCGTTCGAAGATCTCGTCATAGGAACGTGTTGATAGAAGTCATTAAGAAGCGAGGAGTGGTAAAATTCCATGCTATTAGATCATGTGACCTTTTCTAATGGAGTGGAACCTCCTGCATGAGGTATCACTGGAAGGATGCATGAGTAAGTCTCACAAATTTTTTTTATGAAATATCTTTTATATTTTTTTCTAGAACGTTGGTGACGACGTTAATTGTGGAGTCATGAATTATGGATAAATCCTTCCATTAACATCATAGTGTGATGGCGATGTGATGTTTACGACGAGTTACTATAACTGAGCACGCCCAAGGAGACAATATTTACCATTGTATGTGGTGGATATTTTAATTATTGTTGTCTACCCTAATTTGATATGCGATGACTAGGCGTTTCCTGAGCATAAGCCCTAAAATGGATCAGGTGATAGTTTTTTAATAATCAAATGGACGTATTATTCGGTGCTTTTGAATCTTCATAGAGCTGGATGAATCTGGAACCATTGACACCATCGGACCAGTAAAGCCTGGCAACGATGATTGACGGTGTTTTTTCATCCAAAAGTTTCCAGCGGTGGAGTTGTTGATATACTATTGATTTCAATTATTTTTTTCTTCTACTGAGATAAGGACACCACACTTCATGTGGATGCCAATATTACTGTAGAGATATAATACTACATGACTCTTCTATTTTTGTTAGCAGGGATTAGAGATTGTAGTAGCAATTCCAAGACGCTGGAAAGACACCACAAAAATGGAAATGCATTATTGTGGGGGCTTTCTATCATCAACACCCGACATCACGGAGACCATCAAATCATCACAATAAATTGAGACAATAATCACAGAATGAGAACATTCCCTTATGTGACATCCTTGCACATGGTATACAACAAATTGGGATGCACTTGCAGGCTCCAAGGCATTACGATTCTGAAACGTAGGGGGCAATCGAGGGAGGTGAGCTAGTGGAGGCGTATGTTGCAGAATCATAAAACAACATCGCAGCTAGAATTGGAACCTCTAAATATTGTAGCACCAACTTTTTTTATGGCTTCTCATTGTCGTATCCACCTTTCCAATGTATTATTTGATCCTCCGAGTATGATTGTTGCATTTTTTTAAGACCTCAGATCCGCGCACACTATGATTTTTTTAGTGCTCTATTTTAAAAGGCAAAGGGCACTGGTTTGATTTATGCATGGGGCCCATAGACAACACAATATTACATGGTGGATGAGGCTAATTTTAGCCTTTAACAAAGTGGAATTTTTTTACTTATGTTTGGCCAACTTTTAAATGTTTTTTTAACATTAAAAGTAGAAGGGCCACATTTGTTATTTTTTCCACATATTTTAATTTTGCCATGTAAAACTTTAAAATTCTAGAAGATCCAAGGGAAAAAGTTTTATATATATATATATATATATATATATATATATATATATATATATATATTTATTTATTTATTCCAATATTTTTGGAATATTCCCTTGTGAGGGAAAGGAGGAGATTGTTGTTTTTATTGCAAATGAAGGCCATTTTATCACCCATATATAGGGGTATTTATAGTTATAGAAAAGGTTTTTTCGAGCCGAACACAATGGTGGCATTCATTTTCAGCTTTGAAAACTTTACATATTTTTTTGTGGCCTCAAAATATTGTATCGTGGAGTGCACTCTCGGTTGAACCCGACACTCCCCCAGCTTTGTAAGTGATTCTCGTATCTAGTCATCTCCTTTATATCACCTAGCAGTTGTAGTGGTTGGTTACCCATGTATTCCAGTAGGATGAGGAGGTCACCATAAGGACACATTCGAGAGCTACATTGGTGCCCTTTATTTTTTATATTCCCTTGAAGTAAGTTGTTTGTCCACTCTTTTTGGACCTTGTTATCAACCCATTATGTTCATATAGGTGGAAACCACTACTTATGCTTGTGGAGTCGATTTGGAAATCCCTTGTGATTCTTGTAGTTCTTTCCACACTATCTTCACAATATTTTTTTTGTGAAACACTTTGGTTTCAGGGGGTTTTTATTTAGTGACCTTTTTCATGGCTCAAAGCCTTGATCTGTGTCACAAGAACCAGTCTGGGAGTATGTTTTCATTCAGTTCTGTGACGAGGCTTCTGTAATTTTTTGAGGCATCTCATGGATACTTTATAGGCTTCTTGATGGAATTTGTCCTTAAGGGGGGTTGATAATCTTCCTTCATCCTCCATGCACATCTTCCTTCTTCTTCTTCTTCTTCTTCTTATTTTATTTTGGTAGGTGGTTTTCTCCCTTGTGTTTTTTCTTCATCTCTCTAGTAGAGTTTTCTTATATATATATTGTACATGAGTACCTTATCAGGCCTTGTTGTCGGGACTCATATTTGTGGATATGCCACTTGTTTAGTTTTGTTGTTTTTTACTACCTCCTAGTATCACTTAATGGATGGTGTTAGAATAATATTATATCCTAAGTTGTTACTAGGATAAATTATATGGCTGAGGTTAACTCAGTTGGTTATGATCCAATGGATCAGATTGTACACCTTTGCTATCTAAGCAAGATCACATTCATTGAATAATATCAAATTATTTCACTTTTCCAACATTCTCCAATGTACCTTTATGCAATGATGAGTTTGATCGTAACCTCCTAAATGTTTGTAACTCCTTTTTAGGTGAGTGCTAGATTATTCATGAACATTGGGTGCTTAGAACTCTTGTGCCAAGTGGCACTCAAGGCTTGTGTATGTAAGCCTTTATTATAACACTCCAAGGATGAGAATTGTAACCATATTTTTACCTATATCTTTGTATTGTATGTTGGATTGCTATGTTTTTGGAATGTAAGCATTTTCTCTTCTCCTTTTGCACACTATCTTGATGAGGATAATGGGTGGCTCCAGCTATAATTCTCCAAGATGGTGCTCCTAATGGTGGTATTGTGGTAGCTTTTTGTGCTCCTTTTTGGTGGTCATTCTCTCCAAGTAATGTCATTGGGTATAACACTTTTTATTTATATCTTGATGCTTGTAATATGCTCACTATTAGCTTTTATAACCTGTTTAAATGCTGATTTGTATCCTTTGTAGTAGCCCCTTGTGCTTAGCTTGATAGTTCTATTACACATAGATAATATATTTTTGTATGCTATCCTTTCTCTAAGTAGACTCGGATGATAATAGCTTCTTATAATGGCTCCAATATTGCAGGTGAAATGCTTGCTTCTAGGGCTGGAATGGACATGGAGAAATGGTGTTTTTAAACACCTTTATTTTGAGAAGTGTGAGCTCTTCGATGGCTCTTTCCTCTTGCTCAAACTCTAACCTAAAACTTTTTGAGATAATGGCCATGCTATTTCCTGTAGTGAGAGATTTTTTTGTCCTTTTTTGAAGGAACAAAAGAGGTGCTTTGTAATAGTTAGATTTGCACCAATATGATGGGTCTTTTTTATGAAATCAATTTTTATTTTAATGAGGCAACTCCTTGCCTTCACTAATCCTCTTCCTTGGATAATTTAATAAGAGTTAATCCAAGCTAATAAGATACTCTCAGTTAGCTGATTTTAAAGTAAGGATTTTTGAACTTTGCACTTCAATGAAACCCTTATATATTCCTTGAATCTTGAGACTCACCAAGTCTTGATTTGAGATTTCCTTCTCCACATTTTGACTTTTATTGGTGCCTTCTTTTGGCCATGAAATGATGTAGATTTTGTGCTGCTTTTGTACCTTTAACAATCAAAACACAAACTAATTTTCTTGAGAGTAAATAGTTAAATATCAACTAGTATAGTGCTAATGGATTAGATAATACACTTCAATGGTTACAATAATATCACCTTATTTCTCTTGTAAATAAAATCTCAAAATAATTCCAAATGCACTTAATAATATCTGCAACTTTTTAAGAGTAATCTGTAAAGAATCCTTAATGAATAATCTACAATTTTTACTACAATCAATATTGTATGATGTAGTCTTCTTGCTTTCTAGATAGATAATAGGTAGGTGATAATTTTATTTCTTTCAAAAAATATCCAAATCCTATTTAATGTGCAAATATATCTTAAAATGAACTCTCCTTTTTGCACTTTATTGAAGACTATAATATGAGCCCTTCTCCTTGCAACTTTAATCCAAATATGGTGCTTAATAGAATTTGATAATGAACCCTAATTTGAAGTTCAACTAATTGCACCCAAGTTGCTTAAATTTTTAATGTCTTTTGTAGTAGATGTAGATCTTGGTATTTTGATTCACCAATTTTTTACCTTATAATGGATGAATTCACTTCTTATTGGTTATCCAAATCAGCTTCTTGATTCACCAAACTATGGTCTTGAGCTTTCTATCTTGATCCTAGGTTTTGGTGGCTTGATCCTTCCAATGATCTTCAATTTTTTGTAGTAGGTTCAGAAATTCATTGCTTCTAAAATGTACCTTATTACTGTGAGAGGTAATCTCCAAATATCTTGGATTTTGTAGGCTTCTTCTGTCTAAATCTTCCTTCAATATTCTTGTTGAATTCTATATTCAAATAGGATCTTCTTCTTCTCATGATTCTAAATATTTTGAGGTCTTCACTAGATTCTTCTTAATGATTTGGCACTCTTTCCTAAATTCTTCTTCTCTTGGGCTTATTTTTGGATGGTGATAATTATCCTAAGTCCTCACCATCAGGAGCTTCTCCTTGGTAGTGGATTTCTCCAATGAGTTCTTCTAGGCACTCTTTTTATAATTCTTCTACGAGCTCTACAATAAGTCTCTCCAAGCCTTCTTATTTTCCTCTTTGAGACCTCTCCAAGATATTCTATCTTTTAGCTTATTTAGTCTTCCAATTGATATCTTTTCTTCAACCTTCTATTTCTAGAAGTATTAGTGATGAGATCTTCTTCTCAGATCTCTGAAATATACTACTTTTGGATTCTAGAATGGGACCTTGCTGGTCCTTATTTTATTATGCAATTTACAGGCTTTAATGGATATCACGAATCTCCTATTTTGTGGACTCTTCCCTAGAGTCTTATTCTAAATTAGAAAATCTTCTTCTAAATTAGGAACTCTTCTTCAAAATTAGGAACTCTTATTTGGAGTCTTCTTCTGGATCAAGAAATCTTCTCTGGAGTTTTCTTCATAATTAAGGCTTATGTGGTCCTTTCTTATGGATCAAGGCTTCTATGGCCATTTTTTGCTTCTACACTTTGTAGGTATTGATCTTGAATAGAGATCATCAATATCCTATATCCTCGACTCATCTTCTAGAGTCTCTTTTTCCTTGAGTTTGCTATAAGGATGTTGTGGTTTTTTCTTCAATTTTACAATATATAAGATTACAACTTTTGTAATGAGATATTTTATTGAGGTCTTTGAAATACTTAGTCTTCTCCTTGTTACTACAAGTGCTGGAATGATTCTAAGAAAATATTATTCCTAGCTCTCTAGTATGAAGCTTCCCAACCTTTTTTTGAATCTCCTTTTATAGCAACAAGTTGTTAGAAACTGAAATGAAAGAATTTATAATTCTTGAGATAATAATATTCACTAGTTGATATGTCAATCTAGTGGTATGAATGTTGAGTCCTAGTCTTCATGAGTTTTTCTACAACTTTTTGGAAAGACTCTAGCCAATTGTAATCTCAAAAATTTTATAACTAAGATTTATTTCAGTCTTTACTTGTGATTCTCTCTAATCTTGTTGACTATTGTGACTTTTTATATCAATCGATTCCTAATGGTAGCATTTTCATGCAATGATGCACAATATCAGATCCAATTTGTAAAGATATAGGTCAATAGTAGAAATGGTGACTCTTTCTATTCTTATTAACCTATTGGACTTCTCTTATGATAACTTTTGCAAGTGGTGATGCATGATGATGAGTTCAGTTTGCAAAAATACAAAGGAGAACTATGATGGATGTAGACCCTCCTATTCTTGATTCACCATGGCTCTGATACCACTATTAGCTTTTGAGGATATATGCAATGGGATAGATATAACACAAGTCCTAATAATATGTAAAAAATATGAGAGAAGGTGATTATGCAATATGAATGAAATATACTATAAATAAAAAGTGGCAAAAATACAATGCAGTATGGAGGTGATGGTCACTCCATTGATATGAGATAAATAACTATATTGTACTTCATACATGAGTTCTACCACTATCTACTACTCTCTACTATAATGCACTTGATATGCTTGATATGTACTTGATATCTCTGTGAGGCTCTTTATATAGGAAGATAGATTCCTTGGCCAACACTCTACCTAGATATACAAGGGGACACCTTGCACATTGATACTTATGTATTTATTACATTGCTTGAAGTAAGTAACTAACTTCCCTCTAAAATAATTTCCTACTCTAACTATGTACCAAAGGTGTTACATTTACATGATCCAAATTATGTAATATGCTCTAACTCTAACAGTTTGATAGATTGATCCTTTCTATATACTCACCCTTCCTATAATACCCGTAGGTATGTGGAAGGAGCTATTCCCATCAATATACGTGGTTATACACGAGACCTTAAGTTACTAGAACAACCCATGGTACATAGGCAATAATGAAAGTGATTCACTCCATCTGATACCATTGATGGAAGAAATAATAGACTCACACAGATGGATGTAAAAACATTACATGGATATATAGGTATACATACCTTAATAAAAAAACAACTTTTACCTTCCTTATCTTCTTGAAGTGAGGATTATTGGGATGCATAGAATAGAAAGGTGATTTATTAAAGACAATAATGTAATAACTATATGACTAACATCAAAATGGAAAATAAAGCATAAATTTTATTAATTTCTTGAAAGATTACACTATCATGGGCTAGTCCAATGGGGATACCTCCTTCAAAAGCCTTAATACAAAAATGCAGTTTCCTCCCCTCTTCTCTCATTACAATCTAATAAATAATACTAAGCCATACAATATCTTACAAACCCTAACCTTAACCTTAAATAGACTTTGGGTCCCACTAACTAGTAATAACACTAACTACAACAATAACATGACTATATACAATAATTAAATAGTTAGGATATAAGGGTCCCAACATGCCCTCCTCCTTCAAAAGCTTTAACATCAAAGCTTAAAGTATGGAAACCATTATTCAAGTTGCTGGAGTGACTCCCATATTGTATCTTCCAACTATAAACCCTGCTAGTGTACCAATAATTTAGTGAGAGTGTAATTGCAAATTTGGTGGGACCAATGATCCAAGATTACCTCTGGTTTGAGAATAATTGAAATGTCATTATCAATATTAGGAAATGTTTTTTGTAACTAAACATGTTGATTTAGGACCTTCTTCAAATAGGATATATGCAAAATTTGGTGGATATTGGAGGTGGATGGAATATCTAATTTATAAGCTACTAACCCAATTCATTAGTGATAAGGTCCATAGAATTTGAAAGCTAATTTGTGCAGGCCTTTTATCTTGAAGGATGTTTGCTTATAGGTATAAAAACATAAATACACCATATCACCTTCAATTGAAGGACTTCTTAGAGAAGTTTTGATCAACTTGTTGCTTCATTAAATTTTGGGTCACCGTCAAGTTGTCCTTGAGAACTCAGATAATGCTTTCATACATGGATAGAGAGAATCCATAGCTTGTACCTTAGAGCTACCTAGAATATAGTATAGGAGTGAGGTTGGTGATTGTTCATAAATTACTTCATTAGGCATCATCTTTGTCACCATATGATATATATTTTTTACCACCATTCTGCTAGGGGTAACCATTTGGTCTAGTGAGTCTATTGTTCAAAGGAAAAGAAATGCAAGAAAGTCTATAGGCAATTATTAATAACTTGTATCTAGCTATTAGTTTTTGGATGGTATTCCAAGCTCATGTAAGGTATATTCCCTAGAGCTTAAAGAGTTCCTTCCAAAATATGTTAGTGAATGTTATATCCCAGTTATAGATTAAAGAAGTTGACATTTGATGGAGGTAAACAAATTTATCAAGGAAGGTTTGAGAAATGGTGGACACTTTATATAAGTTGTAACATGGATAAAAGTGGGTAACTTGGAGTGGTGGTTCACCACAACAAAAATGACTAGTTTTTCTCTAGACTTAGATAATCCTTTAATAAAATCCATCAATATATCTATCCAAAGTATTATTGGAATTGGTAGGGATTATAACAACCTTGGGATCTTGACTATATAGCCCTTGTGATATTGACATGTGTCAAATTCTTCAAGTAAGCATTTGATATCCTATTTCATCCATATCCAAAAGAAATTTTGACAAAATATTTCATAGGTCTTGAGAAATCTAAAATACCTAGTATATGGAGAAGCATGAAGTTCCTACAAGAGTTGAGTATTGAGAGATGAATTAAAAATTACATAATACAGCCTTTAAATCATAAATAAGTTCCATCCCAAGAGTAATAAAGTTTTCTTCTCAAATCAAAAGTGATTTACTAAAGGATCTATTGAATCGAAACATCTTGAATCCATTCATGTTGAATATCTTGCACCCAAATGGGTATTGGTAAGGATAAAACACATAGTGATGAAAAAGCTTCACATTTAGGGGAGAGAGCATCACCAACTATATTATCCTTACCCTCATTATGTACAATAATGTAATCATAGCTTAAGATTTTGGACATCTAGTTTTGTTGTTCTAGAGAGGACACACGCTACTCCAAGAAGTATTTAAGACTATGATGATTGGTCTTAATATAAAAGTGTTGACCCATAACATCAGGACACAATTTAGTCATCACATGAAATATGGCAAAAATATATTTATCATAAGTTGATTTGGCTAGATTATTTCATGCAAGGGCTTTGTTGGTAAAGGTCAAATATCATCTTTGTTACATCAATACTAATTCAATGCCAGTTTCAGAGGCATCACTATTGATAGTAAAGGGTTTAGAGAAATATGGCATGGTTTAGATGGGTGTTTTACACAAATTTCTTAAGAGCATCAAAATTTGTTGCAACTTCCTTTGTCCATGTGAGTGCATTCTTTTTTAGCAAGGCAATCAAAGGGGCCACAATCTTACCATAACCTATGAGCCCTTAAAATCTATGAAGACCCTTGAGTTTTTAGAGTTAGCCAATTATGCATGTATTCAATATTCTTATGGTCCACATTTACTCCTTTGGATGATATTATATGTTAAGATAATCAATATTTGGTTTCTTAAAGGAACACTTGAAATACTTGGAAAACAATTGGTTGACAGCTAGAATTTGGAGTGTTTAATCTAAGTGAATTAAGTGTTCATACCATTTTTTGCTATAGACCAAGATATCATAAAAGAAAACTAGAATGCATTTGGGAAGGAATGGATAAAATATATCATTCATCAGCTTTGGAATGTGGATGGGGCATTTGTAAGGCCAAAGGAAATGACAAGAAATTCATAAAGACCTTCATAGATGCAAAAAGTAATCTTAGGGATATCTTATTCTTAGATATGAATTTGGTGATATCCTAATCATAGGTCCAACTTTGAAAAGAAATAGCAATTAAAATTTATAGGATTATGTTAGGAACATTCCAATTAAAATAAGCACATCTACATAAATATTGCAATAAATAACAAAATTAATGAAAATGAAAATAAAAATATTGCAATATAAAATAGAAGTGTAACAACTTTATTGATCAAAATAAAATCACAATACAAAATTGTTGGCTTCTTTGAGGGAGCAACCTCCTTAGAATTAAAACTTCGATACAATATAAAAAAAGAGATACATCCTTCTATACCCCTTTTCTTCTTAAATACTCTTCTCAAACATAATACTAATTCTCAAGACTCATATTCACATGCATGTGGGGAACCAAGCTAGAATATTCTACTAAATAAATAGTTACATTCTTAATAACAATTATATTAAATGTCCCAATTTGTCTAGGTTCCTCAAGTGCCACATGTATGTTACAATAAATTACATAATAATATTAAGATGGGGTACTTAAGAAGGGGGTTATTACATAATAATATTAGGATGGGGTCCTAATTGCCTTTCCCCTTCAAAAATCCTTGTTCTCAAAGCTAAATATGAGGATTTGAGGAGTTATCACATGATGTATCATGTGAATGTAAGTTGAGTAACCACTCAACACATGGTTTGTGAGGTTCACTGAGGGAAAACGATAGGTGTTGGTAGTTATGCCATATTTGGGTGACCACTATATTTAAATACGTTTTCACTCTCATAATACAATCATCGAAGCATTGAGTTTTAACATGTGGTATCAAAGTAGGTAAAAGGATAGCTTCAACATAGAGATAGCCAAAAGAGCATCCTATTTGATAAAATAAATTTTATGTTTGAGAATTACCCTATATAAAATTTTCATCATGAAGCAAAATTCTGTGATAAATTCAAAGTGTTTTCAAGGTGAAAATCTCTTGCTAAAGGAAAAATCCATCAAGCATTAAAAAGGGTTTCAACCTCTTATAAGACCAAAAATCTCATAAACCTACAATAACTAGGCCAATTTTAGCAAGAAATAAATCCATAAGAAGCTCCATAAAAGATAAATGATTCCATATAAGCTCCTCAAAATTAAAATAAGTTAAAGAAACCATTGAAGCTTCTTAGAATATTGCAAGAAGATAATGAACAAAGAGAAAGAATCAATTTCTTCCAAAGAGGAACAAGAAGAAAATTATTTAAATGCGGTCATATTAAGCAAAATTATTGAATCTTATAAAAATATTATAGCTTAGAAGAGCTCACGAAAGAAACATTCAAAGGGTAAATAAAATATTAAAATCCATCAAAGGAAACCAACAATAGACTAGATCAAAGCATAAAAAGTACAAATTGGAACAACCAATTGAAGAAAGAACAAAAAATAAAGAAGACATCCAAAATATTCTTTGAGAAAATACTATACAAACATCTCCAAAGGAACATACGAAAGGGAAAAGACAAATTATAAATGAAGGGAAGGAAACACAAGGAAGTTGTCCAAAGGTTCGTTCTCAACTGGAGCTACCAGTATTTTATCTCTAGCAAAATAAAATAGACATTCTAATATTGGAATGATGAAGTAAGAAGTGCATGATAATACAAAATATTTTTTATTAACTATTAAGCATCCATGAAAAGCAATAAAATTATTTTGGCACTACTTATCGGGTCCAAAAGAAAAAGAAACTAATATTATTTAAAAGAAAAATAAGGCTTTTGAATAATATGTGGGAAATGACCTAAACATAGGTATTTGATGATATCTAGAATAAAAAACTATGATGCCCATGTGATCCAAAGATAAAGTCATCAAAGTGCTCCATAAAGAAATATACAACAAACTTGCTATCAAGCAGACTAGTGGTGTCCTTCAACACACCATCTAAAAGCTATATACAAGGAAGTGCTTCTAAAAATAGGAGGTGAAATAATGCAAAGAAATATGATAGATGAGGAAATAACTACACTAGCCAGGAGAAACAAAAACATCTAAGGAGACAATTGCACAAGCCTAAAACATCACCTAAAACATCCAAGAGGATATACTATCATGAAGACTTACAGTCTTATGCACACTCTCAAGTACAAAATATTGCAAGAAGCAAAAGGAATTCCTACACAAGTTTGAAAGCAAATTGAATAAGATCTTGTGAATCACACCCAAAGGATAAATAAGAATAACACACACCTAAAGGATAAAGAACATGAAATATACACTTAGATAATGAAAAACACTCACCTACGAACCTAGAAAATGAAACAATAACAAGGCAAGGAAATTATTTGAGAGGAAAGTATTCAAAGAATTATAGAATTGGTCAATGAACATCGATCAAAAGGAAATTTATCATAATAGAGGCATCTTCATAAATTTTGTTTGAAAATGAACTGCTCAAAAGAAGGAAACTATTCATCCATAGATATCAAGGAAATATTTTACAATAAATATTAGAACAAATATGCTTCCAAAGGTTTCAAACACACCAAAAGAATAACCTACATGATTTCCAAAGAAAAGAAATGTATCCAAAATTTAAAAAAAAAATTGATTCAATTGTCATCAAGATCAAGAAGACAATCAAGAAGGTGAATATTTAAAACCTCACATTTATAGTGAGAAGAAGAAAAACATAGGTACAAAATTTGAATGTTATTTTTACAAGAAAAATATAAAAGAATAAATTACTCTTTTAAAGAAATTTGAAAAGAGAAATGTTTTTATTATTTGAAAAGAGGGAAGAAATTGTTTTCACCTTCATGTTTATCTTATTTGGAAATTAAATATCTTGAGATTTGAAACATCAATTAAGATTTGAGTATAGGTATATATATACTTGTCGAAAAGTAATTTTCAAGGTTGATCCAATGAAAAGAAGATATTAAAATTTTGTGAAAGTTTACTATGGCTAGTGGAGCACTAAAGTTTTTGTTTCCAAATTCCTAATTGTTGAGGGGAAATAATTATGCTACCTAGAAAACTAAACTTAGAATGTAGCTTGAGTTTGAGGAAGTATGACAAGTAGTAGATGGGACCACTACCCATATAGAAGAAGAAAATGAAGATAAATAAAAGTTTGATAAGAAAAATAAAAAATTAAGACTAATCATCATCGTCAAAGTGGTAGATGAGGTGTAAGCATACATTTGGAATTAAACCACAGCCAAGGATGCATGGGATAAGTTGAAAACAATATTTTTTTTAAATTTTAGTGAAAAATCCTTTGTGAGGCCACCTTGGTCTGAGAAACCACAACCAGGGGGTTCTACACCATCAAAATCACCCGAGAGTCGTGCTCGGTCCTAACCGCACCAACATTATCAACTAGTTTTGGATATCCAATGTACATTTGGTAGGGTGGAGATTTGAACTAGGGACATCCCTTAGAGGATTTCCCTACCCTCTCCAACTCACCTACAACATGTGGGTAGTTGAAGATAATATTTAAAGCAAAGAATAGAAATTAAATTTATTCCTCTAGATCCAACTCCATTGTTTGAATATGAATGATGGAGAGAAACTAGAATTATTCATGAGGAGAATTGTAGAGTTGTGAGCATCATTTCAAACACTAGGAGAAAAAGTATCTGATGGAAATTTAGTTTTAATTATTTTGAGATCTCTCCCATCAAAGTATAATTATTTTGTGACATCATTAAATATTATTGAGCAAACTCCAAGCTTTTAAAAGCTAGTGAACCTACTTAAAAATGAAGAGATCTCGCACTAAAAATAATAAGAACAATTATTTCTAAAAAATAAGTAGTCTTTTAAAAAAGGCATAAGGAGAAACAATTCTCATCACTAGCAAGAAATATCATCAATACATTTAGATTTAAAAAGGAAGCATCACTAAAATGACAAAAAGGAACATGCATTATTTGCACATGCTCAGCTCAATGATATTTAGTATGTTGATTCTGGAGCAACCAAATACATGATAGGACAAAAATATTGGTTTTAAAATCTAAAGTATTCCAGAGATGCAAGAAATATTTCTCTTGGATATGATACATCTATGAAATAAAAGGCTAGGTGATATAAATTTTGACTTGGATTACAAAATTGCAGAATTATAGAAGTCCTATATATTCTATGAGTCACTAAAAATATACTCTTTTTCAATCAACTACTTGACCACAACTTAAATATCAAGTTTGATAAGCAACAAGGATCCAAGGTATGCATCATTCATGATAAAACTAAGAATTATAAAATTATTGTATATGGAAAAGGATAAGAAAAAATATTTGAACTTCACATCATGACAACTGAGCATTAGTCATCAACTCCAATATATCTACATCACTCTAGCACCATTGATATAGTCATCTAAGTTATGGTCACCTTATTGCATTACAAAACAAAAATATGGTCGAAGGTCTTTTTAATTTATAGAAAACCACACAAATTTATTCTTGCTTCCTAGCTAGGAAGCAACATCAAAATCCTTTCAAGACTATAGAATATTGGGCCAATGAATCCCTTGATTTCACCATACCACTCTATGTAGACCCATGGCTCCAAGTTATGATGAGCATACCCAAAAAATATGGGTATATGTTTTGAAGAACAAGGATGAAGCGTTCTTCCAATTTTAGCAATTTAAAGCCCAAGGAGATACTTCCATAGGAAGAAGGATCCATGTCCTTGACTCAAATTAAGGGGAGATTTACTAGCAATGAATTTTTAGCATTTCCAAAGGAACATAGCATTCTAAGATAACTGACAATGGCCTACTCACCACAACAAAATGGTATTATAGAACGTAGAAATAGAAAAATCATAGAAATTGTATGAAGTATGTTGGATTCATACTTTGGACATTTTTTTTGAGTAGAAGTAGTACATACAATAGTCTACTTACTCAATCATGCCCCCACTACATCACTTGAAAATATCACTCCAAAATAAGCATGGAGTAGACACAAACCATCAAGCTCACATATTTAGGTGTTTGGTTGTATTGAATATATGCACATTCCAAAGGAGAAAAGACATAAATTGGATGAAAATATAAAAAAAACATCCTACTAAGCTACACTAATGAATAAAAAACCTACAATTTATTTAATCCAAATTCAAAGAAATAATTTAGTAGTTGTGATGTTATCTTTGATGAAGAGGAAAAATCATCTTTATCATTGTCACAAGAATCTTCACTAACTTAGCTATAGTCATGATTGAAAGTGATGAAGAAAAGTTACAAATGAAGAAAATTCCAATAATATCAATGACAAAGTAAATCTACTCTACCATAGCACACAAGAAGAATACCCAAGTGACACACTAATGCATTGCAAGAATCTGAGATAGATGGAATCATAAACACTTCTTCCACAAGATCAAGAACATGAAGTATGATTCACAATGCACAAAATATAGCTCTAATGAGTATAATTGAGCCATCTACAATATAGGAAGCCCTTCAATCTACTGCTTGGAAAAATGTCGTGGACACTAAATATCATGCATTATTAAAAAATAAGACTTGGTTTCTTTTTGACCTTCCTCCAAAGAAAAAGGATATTAGATGAAAATAGATTTGCCCTTCCTTTTTGACATCATAGAGAATCTACATCAAAATGTTACAGTCGACTATATATAGTTGCCCTTCCTTTTTCAAAGATATTGACTGTAAATAGGAAAAGTGGAATGCTGGTGTCGGTTCCAAAGGTAAACGTGAACGCAAGCAACAAGGAAGGTATAATACCGCTAGACCTAGAATTATTCATCAACATAAACTGCATTATAATGATTTTAAAAGATGCTAGAACCACTCAAAGTTTAATGATTAATTTCAATCCCCAGTCGAAGAAGTAACAAGATGCTGAAGATACAGAAATACTTGACGTAGATACATTGGTGGTGCCGTTGATCACCACAGTGGTATTTGTAACAATATTCAACCTTCCAGGTGGGACCAAATCGGACTCAGGCATGGCCATGATGTCACTGTAAACCAAACTTACTTCAAGTCAATTTCTGCTAGCCAAGCTGTCCATGCTAAGCATGGGAATCTCCATAGTCTATGACAGAGTAGCAGTTGAATCATAGGAGTTGAAGCAGAGTGTCAAGGACCTTCAAAGGCTATGAGAAACGCATTTTCAAGCTACTAAGAAAATGTTTTTTTTTTTTTTAATTTACATGGTGGAATCGGTAGCCACCACGAATCCGGGCAGGCTGTTCAGCTTTTTATGGCCGCCACAGTATTCTGCGCTGTCCGCTCCAGAAGCCGCCACACAGATCTTCGCGCAGTCCGCCTCTATAACCACCATGCCACAATCATTTTAAACCTTTTATGCCGCTGAAAGCACCAGAAAAGGGACAAGCGTTCAGTCCGACGAGGCCCGAGATTTGAACCTTGGACCTCCGCCCCCTTGTGGGGTTTGGATGAACCAATTGGTCTACACCTCGGACCCAACTAAGAAAATGTTAGTTTGCAGTTTACTAAAGATTACAACAGCAGATGTTTTGACGGGCTTGTCGGTTTTCTCTGGCCATGGCTACTGTGGGTCGTTTTATTTTAAATATTTTCCTCGAGGAAGTGGCTGCTTGGGCCATGTTTTTATTCTTAGAGATGTTCATAATCTCTATATATAATCCAACATGGCATTCAATGAGTATTGTTAGAGATATGTTAGTAGTCTTTCATTGGTAGCGACGGTTTGTTCGAGAATATGAGTCGGTAGTTGTGTCCAGCGTGATAATCATGGAAGTGCATAGTCAGCTCTCTAAGAGATCAATAGGACCAATATTTTCATAAAATTTAATTCATTTTTGAAGGTAAGGAAAATCAAAGTGTCAAGCAACATAACACAGACGTCTTCGAATATTTAAAGCACCTTCCATCAAGCGGTTTCATGGGTTGTTGTCGAGTTACAAGTAACGTCTTCTGCTGGTTTGTTGTTAGGTGGTGGAATTAGGGGGCAATAACAATTCACATGAGATTTGCCATGGACAGAACATTTGCAAACGAAAATGGATACTTGGTGACATATTCCTCAAAACGGTAATGCAATCATTTGGGCTATTAACCCAAAAGGCGTTAAAAAAAAGGGTTTTGTGTTACAAAGTGACCACACCTACCGTCATGTCCATGGCCATAACAAGTGCTAAAATAAAAAAGATGAAGGTGATTAGCCCACGGTCGAAAAGCATTACAACAATCAAGAGTTGGGGAAAGAAAATGAAATGAAGAGTTTTATTGAAAATTTAAAAAACCTATGCAGGGACAAAAACAAGGGCTAGAATTTTTTGGAACTGGAAAGTGTGAAGTGGATTAGAAGAAATTTTTAGCTGGTGCCAACACTTATTTTTACTTTGTATGCAAAAAAAAGGTTTTGAATACAATAGAAGCATTTTTCTCTACATGTATTGAGTTCATTTAATGGTGTTTTATGCATATGGTAGTATCATTTAATGTTTTTTTAATGCATGTTTTTAACACTTAGACTCTTGCACTTAACCACATTTAGATTGTGTTGATGCAGGTCTAATCTGATTTTGTTTTAGTGCTCATAATCTTCCATTTTCTATAGAATACGAGGGATTAGTTTACAGTAGCTTTCTTTGATTGCTTTTCTGTACTTTGTTTCATATTATTTTAAAACCCTAGCCTTTGTCATTTATTTTCATTCTATTTTCTTTAAATTCCATCAAGCACTCAAAGCCCTAAAGTTTATATTTTTTTGCACGAAAAAATTTAATAATGGAGGTTTTGAAGTAATTAGAAAATTCAAATAATTTTGTTGTTTAAGGCTAACATGTTAAATTAGTTGGACACATTTAATTAAGGTATTTTTTTAAGGTTCCAAAACAGATTCTTGCACTCCACAAGTTTTATTATTTAATGTTATTAAACAATGCAAGATAAAAATTGGTTAACAAAGCAAGATAAAATGAATTAAATCACCGTTTTGGATTCACATTTCAAAGTTAGATTTTAGTCTTTTATTTTATGCTCAAAGCAAACTTTAACAAAGGAAGATAAAATTTGCTAAAATCTGCTTAACAAAAGTAGATAAAATCTACTTAAAACACTTCAAGATAAAATTAATTAAATCATCGTTCCAGGATGGTCATATGAGGACCAATCACATCACATTTTCTTTTCTTTTCAAATTTCATGAGCAATAAAGAGCATAGCAAATAAAAGTAATACCAAACCACAGGTCCCTTTTTAATAATCACTTGCACCTCTAAGGTATTTCAGTATATTTTCCATATTTTCACAAACATTCAAACACACATTAAACACATAAGAACCTTGGAGAAATTTTGAATTTATTTGCAAGAGAGGGTTTTCTAACAATACCCTGACTATGGTGGTGGTTTTGCAATTGGGCATATATCTTAATAGTAATATTGATAAACATAAAGCATGACTAGTAGCAAATGGGTATGCACAAATGGAAGGCAAATATTATGAAGAATATTTTGCCCCTACAACAAAAATAAAATCCATTAGAATAATATTTTTTCTAGCTTCACAATTTGGATGGAAAATTCATCAAATGGACATGAAAAATGCCTTTCTCAATGGATACTTAAAATAAGTTTATATAACTCAACTTTAAGGTTCTGCCATTCTTGGACAAGAAATAAAGGTATGCAAATTGGTCAAATTTCTATATGGTTTCAAAAAATCTCTCCAAGCATGGTATATAAAGATAGATGAACATTTTGAAAAGCATGATTTTAAAAGGAATCCATATGATCCAAGTTTGTATCACAAAGAAAAAGGAGGAAATTATATTAATTAATGTATATGTAAATTATTTGGTCATCATAGGAAGTTTTGAAAATGTTATTCTATCTGCAAAGAAAGATATGAAGAAATTTTTTGACATAATTGATCTTGGATTATTACACTACTGCCTAGGACTAGAGGAAAAGCAAAACCCTCATCACATATTTATTTCAAAAAGCGGCTATGCCAAGAATATTTTTGAGAAATATCACATGGAATATTGCAAGCCTATAACAACTCCTATGGAATCAAGTCTACAACTCTCACATTTTGATTCCTCTCCTCTAGCAAATGTAATTATCTATTGGTAGTTAGTTGGCAGTGTCATCTACCTAACCTACACGAGACAAGATATATGTTTTGTATAAGATATCTCTCATAGTTCTTACAAGAACCAAATATAACACATTGGAAGACAGTAAAAATAGTTTTATGATATATATAAGTCACTATTGAGTAAGGTCTAGAATTCAATATGAGTGATCAATTCCTCTTAATAGGTTATACAAACACATATTACACAAGTTGCATTGATGAGAAAAAACTCATCTATGGTTATGTATTCTTTCTAGGGTCCACACCTAATTCATAAGAAAGCAAGAAATAACACATAGTTACTCAATATTCCATTGAAGCAAAAAATCATGCACCAGGAAGAGCCATCTATGAATAAATATGGTTAAAATATATGTTAACAAATATGGAAGTACCACAAGATAAACCTATAATCATGCACTACAATAATCGAGGAGTACTAAAACTTGTTTATCATCTAGTATTCCATAAAAGGACCAAACACATTGACATAAAGTGCCACTTCATTTGTGAACTTGTGCAACAACATAACATCTAGCTTAAATTATATCCAACTCATGAGCATTGTCCAAACATCTTCACCAAATCTCTTTTATGTGTTAAATTTAAAGAATTCTAAAGTTTTATATCCAAGACTATGATGTAATAAGACGGAGAATGTTAGGAGTTACTACACCATGTATCATGTGAATGTAAGTTGAATAACCACTCAACACATGGTTTGTCAGGTTCATTAAGGGACAAGTGTAGTTGTAGGTTGTTATGCCGTATTTAGAAAACTACTATATTTAAATACCCTTTCACTCTTATAATACAATCATCAAATCATTGAGCTCTAAAAGAGAAAACTACTATTGTAGCTAATGGAAGGACTCCCATGTGGTATCTTCCAGTTATAGTCCATGCCATTGCATATTAACATTCATGATGGTACAATTGTGAAGGGTGTACAATGTCTAGTCAAAAATCTATTTGGGATCCAAAATGATGGATCATTATTCATCTAGTTAAGTTATATTGATTAAACCTGTACTTTTATATCGATGATCTTCTTCAAGAAAGAGACATGAAAAATTAGATGGATCTTAGAAGTAGGTGGAAGACCCAATTTGTAAATGGTTGAACCAATATATTGTAACACTTGGTAGGGACCATAGAAAATTTCTTTAAGTTTTTGGTGCCTATGGAGTTGTAGTGATGATTGTTTGTAGGGTTGTTGGTGGAGGAAGACCATATTCCAATTCTAGATTCTCCTTACGTTGCTAAAGGAGTGCTACATGCTAATGAAGAGTCGTATCTACTACTTGAAATTTGGAGCTTCCTAGAATGTAGGAGGAAGGTGTTGGTGAAGAGTGACCATATACTATTTCAAATGGTGTGACCTTGGTGGCTATGTGATATGAAATAATATACCATTATTTAGCTATAAGAAGTCATTTAACCTATTATGTAGGATATTATGACGTAAAACAATGACAATATGTTTCTAGGCATTTGTTAGCAATATTCGTTTAGCCATTATTTTGAGGGTGATAAGCTAAACTCATTTTGAGGTGACTACCTTACAACTTAAAAAGTTCTTGCCAAAAGTGGCTAATAAAAGTAGGGTCCCTATCTGAAATAATATATTTGGGTATACTATGAAGGTGAAATATAGAGCCTAAGAAAATTTGGGCAACTAAAGAGGTTATGTAGGTATGAGCTAAGGAATAGAAAAGAGCATACTTTATGATATGATCCACTATCACTAGAATGACTAATTTTCTTTTGCATTTTGGCAACGCTTCAATAAATTTCATAGAAATTTTTTTTCCATACTTGTTCTAAAATTGGGAGAGGCTAAAGTATACCTTGGCTACATATAGTTTCTCCATTCATCCTCTAACACAAATCACATTTTTCTATAAAATTTTGAATATTCATTTTCATTCCCTTTCAAAAGAACGTATAGTTGGGCTTTTCATAAGTTTTAAGAAACCCTTAATGTCGAATCATAGGTGACACATGCATTTATTGTAGTATAAATTCTTGCATTTGTGAATTTTGAGGAATGAAAATATGATCATGATATCTCAAGTGTTGTCGATCCCACACACATCCAAGGAATGAGCTGGGGTCTTCTTAGAGGTTTTGAATTAAGTATTGCAAACTTGAATCCTTGGTTGTCTCTTCTTGAAGCTAATTATCCCATTGGAGAAGTGGTGTGGATATAGCACATAGCATACCATGATTTTCATATTATTGTGAGTGTGTATTAGCCATAATATTATCCTTTCCTTTTTATATGTGATTTCATAATCATAACCCAACAATTTTGATACCCACCATTGTTGTTTAATTATAGGATCTAAATAAAATGTTTTAGATGCTCTTCCTAGGTATGACTAAAAATAAGAATGTCATCAAAAAAGAATTAAATAAATTTGCATAGAAAGGGCCAAAATATTACATTCATCAAATTCTAGAAGGTGTAAGGGGCATTTATCAAGCCAAAAGGTATGACCAAAAATCCTTAGTGTCCTTCATGAATGCAAAAAGCAATTTTAGAAATATATTCCTCCTTGATTCTAGTTTGGTGGTAGCCTGAATGCAAATCTAACTTTGAGAAATATAGAGTGCCATGCAATTCATCTAGTAGATAATCAATTATAGGGATCACAAATTTATCCTTGATAGTTATTTTATTAAGTTTCCTAAAATCCACACACAATAGTCATGGCTCATCCTTCTTTCAAACCAATAATACTAGTAAATAATATACATTAGCACTGGGTATGATAACCCTTGTTGCATGTAATTCCTACAACATTTTCTCAATTTTAGAATTTTGGACATATGGATATTTGTATGATCAAACATTTGGTGGGAGACTCCCTAAAACAAGTTGTATTGCATGATCATGAGTTTGGAAAGGTGGTAATCCTTTTGGTTCCTTAAAAATAAAAACATGTTTCTCTAAAAGAAGCTATAATTCGCATCGCTATTCCCCTTCACTATTATTTGGTACCTCCATAGAAAACAATTGGGTCACAACTCCATGAGATGACTGTTTTAAAAGCTTCTCCATTTTATGAGATGAAACCAGTTGAGTGGCACCTACCATCATGTCCCTTAAAGCGTATTTAATTCCTTGCTAGTTAAATTTCATTCATATTTCAAAAAAAATCTATAAAATTAGTCATAACATTTGGAGCCATTATGTTTCCAAGATAATTTCACACCCTCTAAAGAAGAGGGAAAATATGTCAGACTTAATATTATATTCCTCTATTCATACTTTGATATTTCTACACCTGCTTTTACAAGATAGAGTTCCTCTAGTATAGATCATGACCTCAAAGAAATCATAGGTATTTATGTAACAATTAGTCCACTTTGCTACTCTAGGATCAATGAAGTTGGGCATGCTACCAATATCAATGAGAATTATTATTTATTGTCCTTTAAAATACCCTATCACCTTCATTATTTGAGGAGTCACTATTCTTGCTAAAGCATGTATTGAAATTTAAGTTAAGGTTTTTCTAGTGCTTCATCCTCATCTACCTACTCTTCCTAAAGCTCCTCTTCATCTTGGGATTCCTTTGCTATTGGCTCATCCACATAAAGAAAATAAAATACTCGCTACACATATTTATATCATGAGTAATATTTCTCATCATAATTATAACACATCCCTTGTGCTCTATGAGCTTCCATATCTTCTCAAATTAATCATTTGATGGTGGATGACTTGTTAGTTGGATTGCTGGTTGTTTTTTAATGGAAGTGGGGGTCATATTTAAGGAAATTTGGAGGTTCATCTCTATGTGGAAAATTTATCTTCTACCAACCTAGCTAACCCTATTTCCTACTACAAGGTTTATGGTTTGAATATTTTTACCTCAACCTTAATATCATCCTTCAATCCACTAACATAACAAATTTGAAAGAATTCTTCATTCAAGCTAGTAGTACGGTTTACCAATTTTTCAAATTGGTCTTGATAGTCTCTAATAGTTGAAGTATAATTTGGTGTAGTGAGGGCTACCGTGAAGTCCTCATGCTTTCTAGGATCAAATTAAGTGAGTATTTTTTTCTCAAATTATTCCCAAGTAAGATGTGGATGCATTTTTCTAACCCATTGATACCATTGCAAAGCATCAAATTCAAAATTAAAAGATGCAACTATGAGCCATAAATGTTGTGGAACATTATGAAGGCTGAAATACTGCTTTACTCAACACAACCATCCATTAGGATCTTTCCCATCAAATTTTGAAAAGTCTAAAATTGGTAATTTGTATGTATTATTATTGGGATGAGGGTTTTGTGTTTCCTTTATGAGTTACTCGAACCTTCTCTCTTGTAGTCAAAATAACCATACCGATCATATGCATGTTCAAAAAAATTTCATTCACTCCATATTTTATCTCCTTTTGTTCCCTTAACACAAACACTATATATTCATTCAATGTCTTGTAGTCAAGTTTTATTTAGGTCTTGAACTGACCAATCTCACTTCACAATTGGTTTATTACATCAGTGTTTTGTTTACCAAGTGATGTAACTAGATTATCACCTAATTGAATCACTTGTTGGTTGATTTTTTTTATATATTTATTGCTCCATTTATTGATCTCTAGTGCTTGTAGCCATATACTAGGATTTTGGGCCTTCTAAAAATGCTTACTAAAACTAAAAGTGTTGTTTTAGAAATTACTATTTTTAGTAAGGATCTCAAAAATGTGTTTGGTACTATATGCCAAAATTACTAGCTCAATGAAATTATCACAATGGACTAGGTCTCAAAATGACATTTTTTGACACCTCAAACTGTTTTTTAGTCAATTATTTTTCTGCTAAAACTTTTCTTCACAAAACAAAATGATTTCTATAGTTTCAATGTCCTCAAGGTTATATAGGACACCTTCTCACTATTGGAAGTTCCTAACAACTATTGGTTTTGATAATTGCCCTTTTTGTTACTATTCTTAACTGTTACTGCCACCAATAGTTTCATTGACAATCTATTTTTTTATACTATTTATTCTAACAACTGCCCATTTTATTAGACACCAACTTATTTTTTGTTGTCAAGAACCATTACTATATCATCAAATACATTATTAGTGTAGTCTTCTTAGTATGCTTAAGTTTGTGTTTAGAATTTTTAGGTTTGATAGTCTATTTTAGGATTTAACAGGTGATAGAAATAGGGTTACTCTAGGCCAAGGTGTTTGTACTGCCCATAGCCCTATGTTATACTACAACAACATTTGATAATGCTTAAACCAATATTTTAGGCCACTACCTACAGAGGATATAGTCAATATCCTTGGGCATACAACTTTCCTTTGTAATTAGTAGGAAGGATAATATTTTTGAGTGTTGGGATCAATGCACTATTAATAGAAACATAGTCAAAATCTTCCTAGGGCTAAAGGCCTCTCCTAAACCTAGGGAGTCTCTCTATATACTTGAGGGTACAAGGGATCTCAAGTCAATATATGGGTATTATCTGAGTTCTAAGTATTGAATTTTGATCACCCATCACTTCTCTAGAATAGTTATGGGTAATCTAGCTTAGCCAATAACAAATCCTCCATGATATTTTAAAATCCTTAGCATAGGGTTTCTAACCTACTAAATTAAAAAAAAGTTGTCTCAGGTTTTTATAGCATAATTCATATAAAGAACATAAAGAAAGTAAAGTTATACCTAACATGCATGGAAGCGTAGAACAAGAATAGTTGTAGCTATAGCAAAATACAACCCTAGAAAGCACATTGATACCTCTTGTTAGGAAACTTCCAATTAAAATAAGCAAATCCACACAAATATTGTAATAAATAATAGAATTAGTAGAAATGAAAACAAAAACATTACAATACAAAATGGAAGTGCAACAACTTTATTGATAAAAATAGAGTCACTATACAAAATTGTTGGCCTCTTTGAGAGGCAACCCCCTTAGAAGTAGAACATCAATATAATTTGCAAAAACAGATACATCCATCTATGCCCCTTGCCTTTCTAAAGACTCTTCTAAATCCTAACGCTAATGATCAAGGGTTAGATGCACATGCAAGTGGGAACCCAAGTTAGAATATTCTACCAATAAATAATTACATTCTTAATAACAATTACATTAAATGGCTCCATTTTTCTAGGTTCCTCAAATGCCACATGTGCGTTATAATGCATTACATAGTAACATTCGGATGGGGTCCTAATGTTAGGAAGGGGGTCATTACATAATAATGTTAGGATGAGGTCCTAGTATATTGTAAACTTATCATTGATTGTGATATTATTTAACTCCCTAAAATTCACATGTAGACGCCATGAACCATATTTGTTTTAAGAGGATTGGTAAAGAATAGGGATTGACGCTTAGGTGAATAATCCCTACTTTAGAGTAATTCCTTCACCATATTTTCAATCTCTATTTTTTGTGCATAAGGATAGTTATAGGTTCAAATATTAGGGTGAATACTTCCTAGGAACAACTAAATGATATGGTCATATGAATGGTGAGGGCGAAGCTCATGTGACTCATTGGAGCCCAGGGCATGACAATCCATGAGTTTAATCAAGTTAGTAGATTGACTTAGGTTGATAGACTTTATAAGCTTCATGGTACAAATCTAAGCCACAATAATATGAGAACCCTTTTTTAAAGGCTTATCTATGTAATGGGAGCTTATGATGCTCAGTGACCATTCATGAAGGCCTCAAAGAATATATTCATGGTCATTCTCTACAAATTGCAACCACATTTTAGCAAAGTCCCATAAGATAGATCCTAATAAGTGTAACCATTGGGCACTCAAAACCAAATCATATCTAATTGTTGTGGTGCAGTGGTAAATGCCCTAGGTGTTGGTAGAGGCCGACCCAAGTTCCATTCCCCTTGTCTCCATCCTGTAGACATATGGTATAGTTAGGAATGTCCAATGTGTTGGTAGAGGTCGACAAGGCTTCATTCCTCCTATGCCCAATCTGTTGAAAGTGGCACCTCGAAAGGGGTGTTTTCCACTATAAATTTATTTTTTATCTGCTTGTTGTGGTGCAGTGGTAAATGCCCTGGGTTCTGGTAGAGGCCGACCCAGGTTCCATTCCCCTTGTCTCCATCCTGCAGATATATGGTATAGTTAGGAATTTCCTATGTGTTGGTAGAGGCCAACAAGGCTCCATTCCTCCTATGCCCAACCTGTTGAAAGTGGCACCTCGAAAGGGTGTTTTCCACTATAAATTTATTTTAGGCAGGCTTACAAGGGGTTTTCGCTTAAAAAAAAACCAAATCATAAACATCCAAGGGTAGAACAAACATATCATACTACAAGTTGTAATATCCTATTGAGAGCCTAACATTACTACATTTTGATATTCTCACAATGACACTGAGAGGGGGGGTGAATCAGTGTAACTATTTAAAACTTGAATCTGCAACTCTTAAAACTTAAAAATGCAAGCTTAAAAACAGATATAGCAACTATAACAAAAGAGCATCACACAACACAAGTTTTAACGAGGTTCACCGATGTGGCTACTCCTCAAATAATGACTGTTTGGACTACAATCCAAATCCAGCCTTTGCAAGGATTCAATCTTTACAAATATTTTACCAGCACCCACTGGAAGGAGCACCAACCCCTGATTTTATCTGCAACAACAGATAGGAGCACCAACTCCTTTTTCCAAGCACCAACTTGGATTTTTATTTTGAATAATAGTTTGACATAAAAATGCCTTCTCTTTTATAAGACCCTCACTGGTCTATTGCTCATACAAATCAATCTCATAGAAGAATAAAGAGGATTGTCAGAAACTCAATATCTTCTATCACAGTCTAAAACCTCTCTTCTAATTTTTCAAGAAAAATACATTCAGGTTTTAGTTCTTTTGTTGTTCTTCATGCAACACTCTAACTCAACCTTTTCTTTTTGTTTTTCACAAATAACCACGGTTGCAGCAACCTCTCTTACTGTGCCTGTTCGATTCTTTATACTTGATTTCCTCGAACGGCTCTTTTTGAAACGGCTCAAATTTTTCCCTCCATTTTTCCATGCATTCTAAGCTTCGTTCAATCTGTCAAACCCTCTCTGACGCGCTCTGTCTTTTAGCCACTTCTTTCTGACTTATTCTGACAATCTACTCTGCTCATACTGACAGCCTTTTCTGTGCACCCTGACAGCCTTTTTGTGCATTTTGATGCTCTGTCATTCTTTTCTTTTAACTTCTTCGTAACTGCCCTCTCGGCACCTTTACACTTTTTGATGGCACACTTTTCAATTTTGCGTCGATCTTTCTCTTCTGCCCGCAACTTCCATGTCTGACATACGCAACCACCGAGAGGATTTCTTGTTTTTCGAGATTCTCTGTCTTTCTGCACTTTTGCCAGCCATTCTGCATCACGGCCCTGCAACAGCCGTTCTTTTCTTTAATATGTTGTTTCGTAACTTCCCTTTGTAACTCCAGTTAACTTTTACATGGTTGGCTGCATGAATTTCCTCAATGCTTTCCCCAACACCGAACAGACTCCAGTTAACTCTTACATGGTTGGCTGCATGAATTTCCTCAATGCTTTTTCGACACCTGTCACTGTGCATGTTTCTCGGCTTTTACCCGCCAAAACTATTACCTGTCGCGATATCGTGACATTTCTGCTCATTTGACTTTTTTTGGACAGTTGACCGCGAAAACCTGACCTGTCACGATATCGCGACGTTTTTCGCCTCCTAGACCTTGTTTCGGCATTCACCCGCGAAAACAGAACATGTCACGAAATCGCGACGCATTTGCTGCCTCCAACCCTTTTCTGTCTCCTACTCATGAAAACGAGACATGTCACGAAATCGCGACGCTTTCGCTGCATCGAGCTCTTTTCTGCCTCTCGCCCGCAAAAATGAGACATGTCACAAAATCACGACGCTTTCGCTGCATCGAGCTCTTTTCTGCCTCTTGCCCACGAAAATGAGACATGTCACGAAATCACGACGCTTTCGCTGCATCGAGCTCTTTTCTGCCTCTTGCCCGTGAAAATGAGACATGTCACGAAATCGTGACGCTTTTCGCTTTCCTGCACTCTCCTTCGCTTGCACCCGTGAAAATGGAACACGTCACGAAATCATGATGCTTTTCTACCTTAGCGTTGTTCTTTGCCTTTCGCCCGTGAAACTGCACCATGTCACGAAATCGTGACATCTTTCGCATCCGTACAACTTATTCTTCATGCACTAGCGAAAGTTCGACTTGTAGCGAAATCGCTACAGCTTAGTGCTTTGCACTTCCAACTTGCTTTTGGCCAGCGAAACTTCGACGTGTAGCGAAATCGCTACACCTTTGTGACTTGGTGCTTCCTCTTGCTTTTGCAAACTATTGTAGCGAAATCGCTACACCTTTGTTGCCTTGGTGCTTCCTCTTGCTTTTGGCCAGCGAAACTTCGACGTGTAGCGAAATCGCTACACCTTTGTGACTTGGCGCTTTTCTTTGCTTTGCCAGCGAAACTTCGACATGTAGCGAAATCGCTACACTTTTTCAACTTAGCATCTTTTCCTTGCTTCAAAAAACCAACATGTAGCGAAATCGCTATAGTTTCTCGGCTTGGCTTCTTTGCCTCCAACATGTCACGAAATCGTGACAGTTTTTCAACTTTGCTTCCTGCTTTGCCAACATGTCACGAAATCGCGACAGTTTCTTTTCAAGTTGTTCTACATGTCGCGAAATCGTGACAGTTTCTTTTCAAGCTGTTCTATATGTCGCGAAATCATGACAGTTTCTTTTCAAGCTGTTCTATATGTCGCGAAATCGTGACAGTTTCTTTTCAAGTTGTTCTATATGTCGCGAAATCGTGACAGTTTTTCAACTTAGCCTTTTTTCGTCCAGCATGTCGTGAAATCGTGACATTTTTGGCTGCGCCTTCTCTCTCCTCATTTTTGTCGTGAAATCGTGACATTTTCGGCTGCGTCTTCTCTCTCCTCATTTTTGTCATGAAATCGTGACATTTTTGGTTGCGCCTTCTCTCTCCTCATTTTTGTCGCGATATCGTGACAGAAAACATGTCGCGATATCGCGACAGTTTTCTAACTTAGTCTTTTTCTTCGAATTTTGGAACTGGGCCACTTCTTTCTTTCTGGAAACTTGTTGTACATGATCTTACAGATTTCTGAACTGCATCAACTGATCTTTCTGTTTGTGTTGACAACAATGACAATACTTTTTCTGCATCTTGCTCAACAATCTCCCCCTTTGGAATTGTTGGCAACACTCATGCAATTTTCTAAAATTTTCTGTAATTCTTCTCCCCCTTTGCCAATAATACCAAAGGGCTGCTGCAGACTCCCCCTGAGTCTATGCACAACATTCTCAGGCATAAGTAATTTTAATGCTCCCCCTGAGAATGTGTTCCCCATGGCTAGTCAGTGCTTGGGTAGTGTGACTACTCCCAACTTACTCCTAAGGTATTCAAAAACTTCCTTGGGCAAGGGTTTGGTGAATATGTCTGCTACTTGCTCTGTAGTTGGAACAAACTCCAATTTGACCTCTCCTTCTGCAACCTTATCCTTCAAGAAGTGATACCGGATTGCAATATGTTTGGTGCGGGAATGCATTACCGGATTCTTTGAAATGTTGATTGCACTAGTGTTATCACATTTGACTGAAATGGGCTCATTGAAGTGAATACCAAGATCTTTCAGTGTTTGTCTCATCCATAATATTTGCGTACAACATGTTGTTGCTGCAATGTATTCTGCCTCTGCTGTGGATAGAGAAACTGATTCTTGTTTCTTGTTGTGCCATGCTACCAATTTATCTCCAAGATAGAATGCTCCGCCACTTGTACTTTTTTTGTCATCAATACATCCTGCCCAATCTGCATCAGAATATGCAAAAAGAGTGAAGTCTTTTCCTTTTGGATACCATAGCCCATACTCCATAGTACCCTTGAGGTACCTAAAAATCCTTTTCACAACTTGTCACATGAGTCTCTTTTGGACTAGCCTGAAATCTTGCAACCATGCAAATAGCCTGTAAGATATCCGGTCTGGTGGCTGTCAAATACAATAGGCTCCCAATCATAGATCTGTACATTGTTTGATCAACATCTGGAGATTTATCATCCTTGCTCAACTTGCAGCCTATTGTCATGGGGGTGCTAACAGGCTTACTATCCTCCATAGTGAACTTTTTCAGCATTTCTTTCACATATTTAACTTGAGAAATAAAAATGCCCTTTTCAGTTTGATTAACTTGCAGTCCTAGGAAATATGAAAGTTCACCAATCATAGACATTTCAAATTCTTTCTGCATTTTATTTGCTATGTCTTTGCATGATTCATCATTGCTGCTCCCAAATATTATATCATCTACATAAACAACAAGTACAATGAAATTGCCATTTTTAGTTTTGATATATAAATTGCTATCCACCATACCTTTCTTGAATCCTTGCTTAGTGAGATAGTTGTCCAATCTTGCATACCAAGCTCTAGGTGCTTGTTTCAAGCCATACAATGCTTTCTTCAGCTTGCAAACAAAGTTAGGATTATCATAGAGTTGAAAACCATCAGGCTGTTCAATATACACTTCTTCTTCAAGATTTCCATTTAGAAATGCTGATTTTACATCCATCTGATAAACTTTGAAATTCCTATGAACTGCTAAAGCCAAAAATAGTCTTATTGCTTCAAGTCTGGCCACTTGTGCAAAAGTCTCTTCAAAATCAATCCCCTCAACTTGAGCATATCCTTTGTAGACCAATATTGCTTTATTCCTTACAATCTGTCCGTCTTCATTCAGTTTGTTTCGAAATATCCATTTAGTACCGATTATGTTTTTATTTTCAGGCCTTGGTACTAATTCCCAGGTTTTGTTTTTCTCAATTTGATCTAATTCTTCATTTACTGCCTCCATCCAGCTTTCATCTGTGCTTGCTTCAATAATATTTTTGGGCTCAATGCTGGATAACAGAGAATAGTTATTTACTACTCTTCTTCTTGTTTGAATGCCAACTATAGGGTCCCCAATAATCTGCTCTTTGGGATGATTTTTCTCGCCACTGCCTGTTTTGAATTTCCTGTTTTCTTCTATTTCTAAATCATCTGATTCTGATTTCTGTCTCTCTTCTTTTTCTTGATCTTCATCTTCTTCAATAAATTCTTCATAAGTCGGGTAGTTTTCATTATGGCTGATTTTTTGTTTCCTACCTTCATCGACCTTAACATCCGCACTCTCCACAATTTTCTTAAGTCTTTTGTTGTAGCATGTGTAGGCTTTGCTTTTTGTTGAGTAACCAAGAAAGATACCTTCATCAGCTCTATCTTCGAATTTGCCAAGATTGTCTTCAGTCCGTTTAATGTAACACTTGCTGCCGAACACTTTGAAGTATTTTGTTGTAGCCTTTTTGCCAAACCACAGTTCATAAGGTGTTTTGCTTTCATGCGGCCTCAACATACACCTATTCTGAATGTAGACTGCAGTATGAACTGCCTCTTTCCAGAACCTGTCAGCAATTTTGCTCTCTGTTAACATGGTCCTTGCCATTTCCTGCATAGTTCTGTTCTTTCTTTCAACTACTCCATTCTGCTGAGGTGTTCTTGCTACTGAAAACTGTCTTCTAATCCCATGTTTTTCACAATATTCTGCAAACTCATCTGAAATAAACTCTCCTCCTCTATCTGATCTTAAACATTTAATTCTTTTTCCTGATTGATTCTCAACAAGATTTTTGAAAGTTTTAAACATCTCAAAGGCTTCGATTTAAGTTTCAAAAATAGTACCCATGTCATTCTTGAATAGTCATCTATACACAACATAAAATATTTGTGTCCATTTATGCTTTCCGTTCTCATGGGTCCACATAAATCAGTGTGAATTAGTTCTAACGGCTTGCTCGTGAAGTATTCTTTTGCTTTGAAAGTGGCTCTGGTTTGTTTTCCCTTTTGGCATGACTCACAAATACTATTTGAAGGTTTGCCAATAGTTGGTATGTCTCTTACTGCCCCTTTTGAGCTGATTTTTACCAGATTATCAAAGCTTATGTGACCGAGTCTCTTGTGCCACAACCAATTTTCTTCTTCCTGACCAACCAAGCAAGCTCCTTCTGAAGTCTCTGAGAGAGTATACAGATTTCCAGAAGTTCTCGATCCAGTGGCTATTAACTTTCCATTTTTTGTCTTTCTTACTTCATAGCCCTCCTTCTTGAAAATTACTTCATGACCTCTGTCACAAATTTGACTTACACTCAGTAGGTTATGCTTCAGACCCACCACAAAAAGAACTTCTTTAGAGTTGATTTTTTCGTCACTTAACTTAACTGATCCTTTACCCACTATCTTGGCTCCATCATTGTTTCCAAATTTTACAGAACCACCTTCGTAAGTCTGTAACTTATCAAACTTCTGTTTGTCTCCGGTCATATGACTGGAGCATCCACTATCCAGAATCCATGGTGCAGGTTTGTTCTGGGCTTTGAGAGCTGTCTGAACGATCAAGGATTCCTTATCTTTCTTAGGCTGTTCCTTTTCTTTCCACTGTAATTTGACAGCAGATCTGGTCACTTGTTTTTCCTTCTCCCTTTCATTGGCTTGTGTCTGTTTTTCGGGAAATTTTCTGTTTTGTTTCAATCCAGTTGGTTGAAACTTTCTTCCCTGGTATTTATTTCCTGCAAAAGAGCTACGACAATTTCTTGCAATATGTCCGAAGTTATGATAGTTATAACATTCTACAGCATAATCAATTAAAGGTGAAAAAATATTTCTACTAGTGAAATTCCTTTGTTCTATATTATATCTGCAATTTGAAATTTTATGACCATATGTATTGCATTTAAAACAATAACCAGAAAAGGAACGAGTGTACCTGGGTAATGGTTGTTGCCAAGTTGTAGTAGGAGCCATGGGTCTTCTTCTTCTTTGATATGTGACTTTGGTGTATCCATCATTGGCAGTACTTCTTTCATGCTTGGCCTTATGGTTTTCTTTTGCAAGATACGGTTTTTCTTGATCAACCCGGATCTTATATTTATTCTTTATTGGTTCTATAGTTATAGCCTTTGAATCCTTTGAGGATTCTCCTTCATCAAAACCCAAGCCAAATTTGATGCCTGTAGGCCTTTGATTATTTAACATTTTATTCAGCTTTGTAGAATTGTCTTCAAATTTATGATGACAACTCAATTTCCGATTCATCTCTTCTAGCTGCATCCTTAATCCAACTATGTCTTCTTCTAGTTTATTGCACTCATCTATTTTCACTGTTAGCTGTGCTTCAAAATCTTTAGACTTTTTCTTAAATTCTTCAGTCTGTACCTTCAAACTGATTATTAATTCGTTGGCATCCTCAAGTTTTCTTGAAATCTTTTTATTCTTTTTCCTTTCTGTACTTAATTCTTCAAGTGCAGCAACCAACTCACCTTCCAGATCTACCTCAGCCTCATCCTCTAATTTTTCATCACACTCCTGGGTTTCCTCTGTTCTTTCTTCTTCAAAAGCCATGAACAAGGCTTCACCAGTTTCTTCTTTCGAGTCCTCACTGGAGCTGTCTTCAGAAGAGTTAACATTCTTGGAAATAAAGCTTTTCTTCTTGAAGTTCCTTTTTCTAAAATGTGGTTTCTTCTTCCAGTCACTTCTTTCTTGGTGAGTCCCTTCATCACTTCTGTTTTTCTCATTCATTGGGCATTTAGCTGCAAAGTGCCCGATGCCTCCACAGTTGAAACACTTGAACGGCAGCTTACCTCTGTACTTTCCTTTTCCCTTTGTTAGTTTCCTAACAAAGTTTGCTTCAGTTTCATCTGAAGATTTTTCTTCCTCAGATTCTTGTTTAGCTTTTATATTTTTCTGAGCTTGAAAAGCCGCTTCTCTGTCTGAGGGCTTAGTTTGTCCTATTCTCATTTCATATGTTGTTAAAGAGCCATGCATTTCATCCATACTGAAAGAATTTAAATCTTTGGCTTCTTCTATGGCAGAAACTTTAGCATCAAATCTTTTGTTGAGAGTTCTAAGTACCTTTTTCACAACAACTGCATCTTCTATTTTCTCACCGAGACCTCTAATAGCATTTATGATTCCATTTACTCTCAGCATATAAGCCTCTATGTTCTCATCATCATTCATCTTTAATGTTTCGTACTGGGCTCGATGTGTTTGCAGCTTGGCTTCCTTGATCTTGCCATCTCCTTCATGAATGCTCTGCAGTTTGTCCCATATGTCTTTTGCTGATTCACAGTTCATGATCCTTATCAACTCACTGTCTACTAACCCACACATAATAGCATTCTTAGCTTTAGAGTTGTTCTCAAACTTTTTCTTCTCAGCCGCATCTGATGGAGGAGTAGAGGGTATTGTGTATCCATTTTCAACAGATTCCCAAATGTCATATCCCAATGCACATAGATATGTCTGCATCCTGAGTCTCCAGAAAGAGTAATTTGTTCCATCGAACAATGGGGCTTTGTTGGAAGAAAATCCTTCACCATCGGCCATTGTGTATCTTCCAAGATCACCTTAGCTGATTAAGCCTGTTCAGGTACCTTGCTCTGATACCAATTGATATTCTCACAATGACACTGAGAGGGGGGGTGAATCAGTGTAACTATTTAAAACTTGAATCTGCAACTCTTAAAACTTAAAAATGCAAGCTTAAAAATAGATATAGCAACTATAACAAAAGAGCATCACACAACACAAGTTTTAACGAGGTTCACCGATGTGGCTACTCCTCAAATAATGACTGTTTGGACTACAATCCAAATCCAGCCTTTGCAAGGATTCAATCTTTACAAATATTTTACCAAAACCCACTGGAAGGAGCACCAACCCCTGATTTTATCTGCAACAACAGATAGGAGCACCAACTCCTTTTTCCAAGCACCAACTTGGATTTTTATTTTGAATAATAGTTTGACATAAAAATGCCTTCTCTTTTATAAGACCCTCACTGGTCTATTGCTCATACAAATCAATCTCATAGAAGAATAAAGAGGATTGTCAGAAACTCAATATCTTCTATCACAGTCTAAAACCTCTCTTCTAATTTTCAAGAAAAATATATTCAGGTTTTAGTTCTTTTGTTGTTCTTCATACAGCACTCTAACTCAACCTTTTCTTTTTGTTTTTCACAAATAACCACGGTTGTAGCAACCTCTCTTACTGTGTCTGTTCGATTCTTTATACTTGATTTCCTCGAACGGCTCTTTTTGAAACGGCTCAAATTTTTCCCTCCATTTTTCCATGCATTCTAAGCTTCGTTCAATCTGTCAAACCCTCTCTCGACGCGCTCTGTCTTTTAGCCGCTTCTTTCTGACTTATTCTGACAATCTACTCTGCTCATACTGACAGCCTTTTCTGTGCACCCTGATAGCCTTTTTGCGCATTTCGATGCTCTGTCATTCTTTTCTTTTAACTTCTACGTAACTGCCCTCTCGGCACCTTTACACTTTCTGATGGCACACTTTTCAATTCTGCGTCGATCTTTCTCTTCTGCCCGCAACTTCCATGTCTGACATACGCAACCACCGAGAGGATTTCTTGTTTTTCGAGATTCTCTATCTTTTTGCACTTTTGCCAGCCATTCTGCATCACGGCCCTGCAACAGCCGTTCTTTTCTTTAATATGTTGTTTCGTAACTTCCCTTTGTAACTCCAGTTAACTTTTACATGGTTGGCTGCATGAATTTCCTCAATGCTTTCCCCAACACCTCACTTACAGAATAGACTGTTAACTCTTACATGGTTGGCTGCATGAATTTCCTCAATGCTTTTTTGACACCTGTCACTGTGCATGTTTCTCGGCTTTTACCCGCCAAAACTATTACCTGTCGCGATATCGTGACATTTCTGCTCATTTGACTTTTTCTAGACAGTTGACCACGAAAACCTGACCTGTCGCGATATCGCGACGTTTTCTGCCTCCTAGACCTTGTTTCGGCATTCACCCACGAAAATAGAACATGTCACGAAATCGCGACGCATTTGCTGCCTCCAGCCCTTTTCTATCTCCTACCCACGAAAACGAGACATGTCACGAAATCGTGACGCTTTCGCTGCATCGAGCTCTTCGCCTCTTGCCCACGAAAATGAGACATGCCACGACGCCATGCATCGAGCTCTTTTCTGCCTCTTGCCCATGAAAATGAGACATGTCACGAAATCGCGACGCTTTCGCTGCATCGAGCTCTTTTCTGCCTCTTGCCCACGAAAATGAGACATGTCACGAAATCATGACGCTTTTCGCTTTCCTACACTCTCCTTCGCTTGCACCCGAAAATGGAACACGTCACGAAATCGCGACGCTTTTTTGCCTTAGCGCTATTCTTTGCCTTTCGCCCGCGAAACTGCACCATGTCACGAAATCGTGACATCTTTCGCATCCGTACAACTTATTCTTCATGCACTAGCGAAAGTTCGACTTGTAGCGAAATCGCTACAGCTTAGTGCTTTGCACTTCCAACTTGCTTTTGGCCAGCGAAACTTCGACGTGTAGCGAAATCGCTACACCTTTGTGACTTGGTGCTTCCTCTTGCTTTTGGCCAGCGAAACTTCGACGTGTAGCGAAATCGCTACACCTTTGTGACTTGGTGCTTCCTCTTGCTTTTGGCCAGCGAAACTTCGACGTGTAGCGAAATCGCTACACCTTTGTGACTTGGTGCTTCCTCTTGCTTTTGGCCAGCGAAACTTCGACGTGTAGCGAAATCGCTACACTTTTTCAACTTAGCATCTTTTCCTTGCTTCTGCCAGCGAAAAACCAACATGTAGCGAAATCGCTACAGTTTCTCGGCTTGGCTTCTTTGCCTCCAACATGTCGCGAAATCGCGACAGTTTTTCAACTTTGCTTCCTGCTTTGCCAACATGTCGCGAAATCGTGACAGTTTCTTTTCAAGCTGTTCTACATGTCGCGAAATCGTGATAGTTTCTTTTCAAGCTGTTCTATATGTCGCGAAATCGTGACAGTTTCTTTTCAAGCTGTTCTATATGTCGCGAAATCGTGACAGTTTCTTTTCAAGCTGTTCTACATGTCGCGAAATCGTGACAGTTTTTCAACTTAGCCTTTTTTCGTCCAGCATGTCGCGAAATCGTGACATTTTTGGCTGTGCCTTCTCTCTCCTCATTTTTGTCGCGAAATCGTGACATTTTCGGCTGTGCCTTCTCTCTCCTCATTTTTGTCGCGAAATCGTGACATTTTCGGCTGCGCCTTCTCTCTCCTCATTTTTGTCGCGATATCGCGACAGAAAACATGTCGCGATATCGCGACAGTTTTCTAACTTAGTCTTTTTCTTCGAATTTTGGAACTGGGCCACTTCTTTCTTTTTGGAAACTTGCTGTACATGATCTTACATATTTCTGAACTGCATCAACTGATCTTTCTGTTTGTGTTGACAACAATGACAATACTTTTTCTGCATCTTGCTCAACACATTTTCCCTTACAAAATAGTGTTCTTCCATTGGTGATTATGACTTCAAAGCTAGAGCTTGGTTACACATATCAAGGTAATTTGAGGATCTAAGAAATTATGAGTATTGTTGGGTCCTCTTAGATGTCCTACTCCTCCTCTATGTCCTCTGGTTGTCGATATTTAGATGGATAAAAATATTCAAAGGGAAGAGTTGACCCCACATCTAAGAGATGTAATTTATTCCACATATTTATGCTTGGGAAAATATATTTCATCATAATTATAATATGGTCCCGTGTCATGGTGAGCCTTCATCTTAACCTTGTTCAAGCACTTGATAGGTATCACATGCATGTTTTGTTTGGGTGCATGAGTAGGTGGTATATTTCTAAGTGGTCATGGTTTGTAGATACATTGTTGAGTAGCAAAGTTATCTTCAACCAATTTAGCTAAGCCAATAATACACATCATATCCTGAGGGTTGAACATTTCTACTTTTGCCCTAATGTCCTCCTTTAACCCACTAATAAAACAACTATGAAATATGGTGACATATAAGCCTTCTATCCTATTTTCTAAATTTTTAAATTGGGTTTAATAATTACAAACTAACCAAATTTGTTGAAGTTTGGTTAATGCACCTATGGAATTTTCATATGCACTAGACCCAAAATGAACAAGAAAATTCCTATAGAATTATTTTTAAGTAGGTATACCAAAGGTCTTCATAAGCCACTAATACCATTGAATGACTTCATGCTCCAAATTAAATTAAGTAATGGATACCTTTTTCTAAGTTGGGGTGTGATTTAAGGAGAACTATTGTTTAGCCCTATAAATCCAATTAGGAGGTTCTTTTTTGTCAAGTGATGGAATTCCAAATTAGTTGGTCATTGGTGGGGTGGTTGAAATGTAGGCATGCCAAGACCTAAAGTGTGCCCCTATCCTATACTTGAAGCTAGTTATTATCCTAAACATGAAGTTGATCCTTGTCCTAAACTTGAAGTTGGTCCCTATCCTAACCTGTAGCTAGGTCCTGAACCTGAAGCTTCTCTCTATTCTAAGTAGGATTGTCTATGGAGTGGCAAATATGAAAATGAATTCTATAACTAGTCCTGTTTAGTGCTAAGCCCAAGGAACCTAGACTATATTTCCTCAATTTGGTCTAATTTATCATGTTTGCTTAGAGATAAGGGGTTGTCCTTGATTTTATTGAGGTCTGCATTCACTTTTTTCCAAGGAGTTCTTGAGAATGGGTAGTTAGGGTCATATTGGGCATAAAAAGGAGTCCAAAAAGTGTTATCCTGGTTATATATCAAAATGATCAACTTAGATAGAGGATCGCAATGGGATAGGTGCTAAAATTACTAAAGAAAATTAAAAAATGCCTCAAAAAATGATTTTTTTATTGATTTTGGTGAACTGAGGATTTTGGGACTTTTTTTGAATTTATGGAATGAGGAAAGGATAATATTTTTCTATAGTGGGAAATGATGAAATTAAGCAGAATTTATAATTTCAAAATAAGTTTCACAGTTATTATTTTTATGATTTTTTCTCCAAATGGCATAAAAATTGCATCAACGTGTACCAACCTAAAAATTACATTGGGTTAAGTATGAAAAGAAGGATTTTATTTTTTTTGGCATGGGAGATGCACTATTCTAAAAAAAAAATGATTTTCTAGCAAGGTCTACAAATCTAACTTGCATGATATTGTTTGGCCCTAAATGTTCATAGATTGGAAGAAAATCACCACACATGATCTTGAAGCCCTAGCATGTACAAAATATTTTTGTCTTGGATCTACATGGTTAAAGAAGAGTAATCTAATGATTTAGATGCTCTTAAATGTTTGTAATTGCTTCCAGTTAAATATAATAGGAACTAAGTAGTGGGCCCTAGACTGTAGCTTCCTAGGGTTGAGAAAAAATTCTCATCAGCCACAATATTGTCTAAGTGAGAACCACTCTCTGGATTCCAACAAATTACTTGATCTAGGTAGTTCTATTAATAATCCAACCATTGATTTATCTTAGCATAATAGCTCTCTATGTACAATCAAAAAGAAAAAATTATAAATAAGGTATGGGACCATTGACCCTTTTCACTAGCAACACACTTAGATCCAACTACTTGGGGATTCCTAGGGTACTCAAAATGTATTTTTGACCAAATTTTGGTTGAAGTATTTCCCCTAGTTGAACAATAAGGACTTATACCTAATCTTACAAAAAGGTACTCACTTATTGCAAGCACTGTTTAAGCATCATAAGGAGTTTATTTTTTAGATTTGTGATTGTTGCAACTATAAAAATTAATTGTATTATGTTATGAAAAGCAGCCTTGGAAAGTGCTTAATATACAAGAATAACTAAAATTTCAATAATAAAATTATTTTTTATCTTTATATTTTATTTTTTAAAATACTTTATTCACTTTAATCTTTAATAAAAAAATTTGTATATTTACATTAAATAAATAAATATTTTCCTTTACAAAAAAGAAAAAATGTTCATAATAAGTTTTAATAATTTAAAAAAAAAAATCTATTTAATTGAACTTGTCATCTATTCAAAACATTGATGGTGTTTTTTAAACGTGTTAACAATTTTTTTAAATGTTGCGATAGCATACAGATATACTACAACATAAAGTAAATACTAGTCCTTCAAATTTTAAAAATAATTGTTTTTATTTTTAATAAAAAAAAATTTAATTTTAATAATAAAATATATTTTGTTTTTAGCAGTGTAAAAGATTTAAAATGATTGTGTTATAGTGGTTATAGGTCAGATTACGTGAAGAATTGTATGACGGCATCCGGAGTAGATTGTGTAAAATACTGTGGCAGTTATAAAAGTTGAATAACCTACCCGAATTTTCTAACACCTATTCTGCTATATTAAAAAACAAAAACAAACAAAATAAATAATCAAATATATATTTTTAATGAGACTTACATTTGACTATGCAATCATGTTAGATGGGATAGATAGGTGGACTATAATCTATTACACCTATTGAAATATATAACCTATTTTATATCCAAACATAAATATAAAAAATTATTATAAAAATTTATTAATATATATTAACATTTTAAAAATAGTGTTTTCTTTTTTTATTTGGTTAGTGTGAGAAACCTTTACAATTAATGGATAGGGTTGGGCAGTCTTCTCCCAATCATGATATATATAAAGTTATGAGCTATGCTTATCAATAGGGAATTTAACACACAACCACCACACACACTCTCTCCTTCACACCCTTGCCCATGCCACGGTTTGAACCTTGGATCTTTTAAAAAAAGTAAAAGCTTGGACCATTGTGTTGTCCCTCCTGGGACAAAATTTTAATTAAGAAAAATTGTTTCCCGTATCTCCTAAGGGTCGGGATTTTCCATTCCACGAAGCCTGTCTTATCCGGGTATCCCCTCAGGCTAGTCAGGGGTTTTTTGTATCCGGTGAATGCTGCCAAGCTTGAACATGAAATCTCCTTTCAAATATTGAGGGAACTTTTCGGTAAGGTACTTGGTGCCGATAAGGTGCCTCTTCTTACTTTTACGAATGATTTTTTTTTTAATTTAGATAATGTGAGAAACCTTTGTAACCAACGTTTAAGATTGACTATTCTCATTTCAACCTTGATTCTTCGTAAGGCCAAGAACTAGAACTAACCTTATCAGGATTAACACACCTACACCTATGATTCTTCTTAAGGTCAAAAGCTAACCTTATCAAGATTAACACCCAACACACCCACACCTATGTCGCAATTTGAACCTTAAACCTCAAAAAAAAAAAAAAAAAAAATCAAAACCCGAATCATTATGTTATCACCTGAAACTATAAATGACCCACTAAATATATCCACCAACCATAACTCTTTATAAAACCACAAACTAACTTACCTTAATATACTTACGTCACCTAATATTTTAGGTGTTGCATTCCCTATAAATTAGTTGCACATGTATAATTACGTCGAGAGGCGTTCCTACAATGGTAGACAGGGGGTGGGAGGCAAAGAGGTCATACATGTCATGCCGTAAACAATTTTTTTTTTATTATTAAAAAAGTCGACATTAACAAAAACATTTAAAATATTTAAACTAAAACAACCGACTAACCAACCGTTGCAACTGTTTAATTGATAGGTGCCTCGGGATTGATAACTCAACGTTTTTAGATATATATCCTTATATCTAAGCTAGTTATGTATGGAAAGGTATCCATCCCTTTTCTCCTTAAGAATTGTTGCCCCTTCCTTAGTGGGGTAGGTAGGTGTAGCATGCCATGGCACTCATTTATAATGAGAATTACCTTCACGTGTCCTTTACCTACTTATAGTTAAAGTGTAAAGTGAATTTATGTGCCAATGTCAACATTCGCATGAATACCCTGTTTAAAAATCTCCACCAACTCTCTAACGAAAGGTGTCCAACTAATTTGACTGGTTGGATTTCACTTTTTTGGCTCTAGCTCAACTAAATCTAAGTAGTATCAATCCAATAAAATTTTCTTAAAAAATCTACCAAGAGGAATGAGTGAGCTGAGGTTTAGCGGGTGTGGCGGGAGTGAGGGTTTGAATTTTTTAGGCAGGAATCTCAGCCAAGGCGGTAGAGGTAGAGCAAGTATAGAAGGGGCGGGGGAACCTCAGGCATGGATCAAGCGAGGATCCAAAGGAGGGCGATCAGGCTACGGCAAATTTGGAGGCAAACATCACGCAGGGGCCCAACCCTCATCAGAAAGACCCTGACAAAAAAGATACGAAGGACAATGCGGGGCCCAAGAAGTGGTTGTCTTTTGTTGAGACTCTTATAGGAAAAAGAAAGGAGGTTCTCTCTCTTCCGCCCCTAGTTCCAATAAATAATAAAATTTTAGCCTCGACAAGTTCCATGAGCCCTTTTATTTCAATGGAAGAATTCTCCCTGGTAGGCAAGTTTTGGGGAGGTAGGCTGGACATGGAAACTATCAGCGCTTGGGCGGTGGGTAAATGGCAATTGATAGGTAGCATGGAGTTGGTAGCTCTAACTCGAGGGTTCTTCATTATCCATTTTAACAATATGGAGGATGCTAACTGCATTTTAACAAGACGTCCTTGGTTTCACGGTAAAAGGAGCCTTTTTCTCAGACGATGAGGTGAATATTTCGATCTTGAAAAGCAAAATATTAACATTACCCCTATTTGGATTCATCTCCCGAGTCTACCTATCCAGTTCTTCAATGAATATTGGCTACAGGGCATAGCCAGAACTATAGGGGACTTGATCTCCATTGACCATGCGACCTTGGCCAGGACAAGGATGAATCATGCACAAATCTGCATAAATGCTAATTTGGATAATGAATTGCCAAGGTTTTTGGAGCTAGAGTATGGAGAATACTATCAAAAAAATTGATAGAATACGAGAACAGACCGACATTCTATGCAGAATGCAAAAATCAAGGACATCTATGCAATCAGTGCCCTAACTTGGCAATGAATAGAGAAAATCGGAAGCAGGGAATGCTAGACAAAGGAAATTTGAGGAGTTTCCCTGGAAGAGGTGATTTCAATCAGGCAAACTATGTCTACCAAAAAAATAAAAGAAAGGGTGCAGGGTCCCAGCAAGACAAAGGAAAACAACAGGTTTTTGGTAACCAAAATACTCAGGTAAGTTCCAATCCTCTAGTTTCAAATAAATTTTCAATTCTATCCAATATGGCAGTAGAAGTATTATGGGAAGACATGGAAGCCCAGAACCTTCAGGCTAACCTTTCTGACTCTCTAGAATCCCCATCCAAGTTAGGATCCTCAAACCCTAATTCTAAAATTTATGTAAGCCCCGTGGGCATCACAAAGCCAAACCCTAATGCCCGATCTCTAGAATCCCCATCCAAGTCGGGATCCTTAAACCCAAATGCTGAAAATACTTCAAGCCCAATGGGCATCCCAAAGCCAAACCCTAATGCTGAAGAACTTAGGAAGAGAGTTGAGGCATTGGAAAAAAAAAATCTCATCTCCCTAACATCATCACTAGGAGCTAGGTGAATCCTACTGAGGGGTCATCCCGTAAACCAGGGGAATACAAGAAAAAATGAGAAGATTTGGATGTAGGGGTGGAGATATGTGAAACTCTTCAGACTGAGGAATATGGCAGTCTGGTTTTGCAAAAAATTACCTCCCCCCAATTTAGTCCTAAACAAACCAGGAGCACTGTGAAGTCTCCTATAGATTTTTGTAGTGAAAAAAGAAGAGGGAGAATATCAAATGTTGAGCATAAAAAAATTAAAACTGATAACGACATTACCAATGGAAAAAAAAGAACCTTGTTTCAATAGGTTATTTCAGGTTCTGAAGACAACAAATTAGGAAAACCCCCTCAAGGGAAGGGGAGAGGAATAAATCCTAAACAATCTAAATGAAGTTCCTATCATGGAACGTGAGAGGCCTCAATGGTCTGCCCAAACCCAAGGAAGTCAGTGCAATAAGAAATCAAGTGAATCCAACTATTATTCTTGTTGCAAGAAACAAAAACTAATGAGATTCAGTCAAAAAAAGTAGCAAAAAAAATTTGGAATCAAGGGGAGATGGTTTGCAAATCAGCCAGAGGAGTGTCTGGAGGCCTTATGACTTTGTGGGATCCCCGGATAGTAGAAGGCACCATTATTCAGAAATATGACAGGGTTCTTAGTGTTTTATTTAAGGAAATAAACAAAAATAGGTCATGGATCCTTTCAAATATTTATGCCCCAACTTCAATTCAAGGGAGAGCTCTATTGTGGGAGTACTTAGGCAATCTGAGTGAAATCTTCCATAATATCCCCTAGATTTTGGTTGGGGATTTTAACACTCCTCTTTACCCTTCAGACAAAATGGGTGGAAATGGACCATCTATCAGGAGCATGGATGAGTTCAATGACTTTGTGAACTCCAACATGTTTATGGATGTAAAACTTAGAGGAGCAAATTATACCTGGAGCAATCGACAGATAGGATGTCATCTCATTCAAGAAAGGCTTGACAGGTTTTTCTATCAAAGGAGGCTACAACTTTGTTTGGTGATTCTACCCTGCAAGCCCTTCCTAAAATTGCCTCTGATCATAATCCCATTTTGTTGAAGATCCCTAACTCTCTGTCCTTCAAGAAACCTTTCAGATTTCAATCTATGTGGATCAAACATTCCAGTTTCAGAGATAACTTAATTCAATGGTGGGAGCAGCTTGTTAGGGGTAGTGTAGCTTTTAAAATTGCTGGAAAATTAAATTTTGTTAAGGAAAATCTTTGAACTTGGAAAAAATAGGTCTTTGGGAACCTTTTTGAAAATAAAAAATAGGTTGTTGAAAGTTTGAAGATAATTGATCAGAGGATTCAACATGGTGATGTTGATGAAACTACTAGGCAAGAGGAACAAACAAAACTAGAGGAGTTTCATAACATTTTGGATTGTGAGGAAATCTATTGGAGGTGAAAATCAAGGGCTCTTTGGTTGAAATATGGAGATTAAAATTCCAAGTTTTTTCACGTCACCACACTTAGAAACAGAAGCAATAACAAGATAATTTTTTTTTAAAAAGCAGATGGTTCTATTACTCAGGACTTAATAGAAATCAGAAAGGAGGTAGTAACTTATTTCAATTCTATCCTTGGTCAAGAATCGTAGTGCAATGAGGAGGCCAAATATATTCTCTTGCAATCCATTCCTAGCATAATAAATGAGGATATAAACCTTAAGCTTCTAGATCCCTTTTCTGATGAGGAAATTAAGGAAGCCTTGTTTAGCATGGAGCTAGACAAAGCCCCGGGACTCGACGGCTTTCCCCCTCATTTCTATCAAGATTTTTGAGACATCGTAAGTGAAGATGTAATTTCTATTGTCAGAGAATTCCAAGCAAGCAATCATATCCCAAAAGGTCTCAACTCTACTTTTATTTCTCTAATTCCTAAGAAGCAAACCCCTGAATCTATGGCTGACTTCAGGCCAATCAGTCTATGCAATGTTTTTTACAATATCCTAACTAAAGCCATTGCCAATAGAATGAGAGATGTTCTGCCCTGCATCATAGATCCATGCCAGGGAAGCTCTTTCTAGGGCATGTCAATCTTTTATGGAGTTATCACAGTTCATGAAGCTCTGCACTCTACTCATAAGACTAACAGGTCTATTTTTGCCCTCAAGCTTGATATGAACAAAGCATTTGATAGGCTAAATTGGGACTTTCTTATTGTTGTCCTCCTTAAGTTTTGTTTTCACCACCAATGGGTTAATTTGATCAAAGAATGAATTTCTAAAGCATGGTTCTCGATTTTGGTTAATGGAAAAACTGCTGGTTACTTTCAAAGTCGCAGAGGAATTTGGCAAGGGGATTCTATCAGCTCCATGTTATTCATCATTATGGCAAAAGCTTTAGGCATAACCATAAAAAATGCTTATAGTTTAAGGCTAATTTCGAGAATCAAGGCAACATCTCTCACTAGGTTTGTTTCTCACTAACAATTCGTCGATGATACCATTCTATTGACTAAGGCATCGGTGGTTGAGGCCAAAATAATTAAATACATCCTATAACTCTACGAGGATGCTGTTGTTCAAAAAGTTAATTTTAGTAAAAGCAAGTTATATTTCTTGAAAACCCCCATTCAGAGGCAAGGAAGGATTGCATAAATTTTAGGGTGTGCTATAGCAAACCTCCCCACTTTGTATCTTGGTCTCCCTCTTTTCATTGGTTCTTCGAGAGAGTCAATGTGGGACAGGGTTATTAAAAGAATTCAAAAAAAACTTGTTGGACGAAAATGTCAACTTCTATCTCAAGCAGGAAAGTTGATCCTCACTAAGGCCTATCTTCTAGAGCATTCCAGTCTATTTCATCTCTGTTTTCAAAGCCCCTGTGAAGGTTTTCCAAAAAATTGAGAAACTCCAAAAAGAATTATGGACTAGATCAGAGGAGAAAAAAAGGATACACCTTGTAGGATGGACCAAAGTGTGTAGACCCAGGGAAAATGGGGGCTTAGGTATGAGGAGAATTGCTCATATGAATTTAGATTTACTAGCTAAGCAAGCATGGCACCTCATTTCTGATGAATAAAATGAATGGACAACTATCATCGAATGAAATTATCTTCAAAATATTCAGTTCCAATCGGAGTTTTTGCTTTTTGGAAAGCAATTCTCAATTGTAATGAAATCATCAAAAAAGGTTTAAGATGGGTTTTAGGCAATGGTGAGAGGATAAATTGTTGGAATGACAAGTGGGCTAAGGACGAACCATTGACGCAATATCCTAACTTAGCCCGAATCAGATATATCATGGAAGAACTCATTGGCATAAAAGTCTTCAATTATATGGTTGAGGGCAAAGTCAGAATGAAGTGGAAACAAATAAGGATTCAAGGACTTCAAGCGAAATCAAATGATCTTTGTAAAATTCTTTGGAAACAGTTTATCCCCATGATACCCAAGGAAGATCAAGTTACCTGGGCTCCTACGAAAAATGGGAAGTTCACAGTTAAATCAGCTTACAAGCTTCTGCTTGATGACGAGGATTTTGTCCTCCAAAAGGACTTAGTTTGGATAAAAAATTTAATTCCAAAAATTGCAGTCTTTTCATGGTTTGTTATCTAAGGAAGAATTTTAACCATTGATAATATGATGCGTAAAGGTATTTGTATCACTAAATATTGTTATATGTGTAGGGCTAATTGGGAGACCATTTATCAGATTTTCCTTAAGTGCCCTTTTTCCTTTACTGTCCTAAGTGGGGTTTTTAAGGCCTTCAATATTTCCTTGGTTAAACTAGCCACCATATTTGATTTGTTCATCCAGTGACCTTACTCCTTTTCAATCCAAATACTTAGATACATGTGGAAAATTTGTCTCAATCACTATCTTTGGTAGGTGTGGTTAGAAAAGAACCATAGAGTCTTTAATGAGTCTATCCATGATCATCAAACTATCATTGCCAGGATCCTATCCTTTGCCAACGAGAATGTGAACCTTATCCCTTTTGATAGTCGTAAACCTCATCTGTAGGAGACCACGATTGCTCAATATTTAAGCTTAACCTTGTTAGATGAGTCTGTGCCTAGGGTAGTCAACCCTAGAGCCAATGTTAAGTGGTCCCCACCTCCTATGGGTTGGTTTAAGCTTAATTTTGATGGAGCGGCTAAGGAAAATCTTGGCAGAGCAGGCATTGGCGGCATTGTGCGAGATCATAATGGGAATATGATGCTTTCATTTTCCAAATATTTGGGAACAAGGACGAACAATGAAGCTGAAGCTAGAGCTATGTGGAGAGGCCTTCAAATGACTCAAGACTTAGAAGGAAATTTGATTGTAGAAGGAAGTATGCATGTTATAAATCTCCTCAATAATTGTAAACACCTCCTTGGAGGATTAAAATAATTTTTGAAGAGGCTAGGATCCTTTTCCAGGGAAGACAGGATAGAAAAGCCCAACATTTCTTTCGCGAAGCTAACAAAATTGTTGATAAGCTGGCCAATTTGAGTGTCGATGGTGACGGACTTTTCAAATGGGAACACGGTGTCCCGAGCGAAGTAGAGGAGCTTATTCAACAAGAATGCCAAGAATGATAGTCAAATTTACCAACAAGGAAGGCATTGTAAGTTCGAAGGCTAGGAGTATTCTCACCTCTTTTTTGAAATGGACTCACAATAAAAATTATATGAGTTGTCAGTCTTCGTGGATGCTACTTGGAAATACCACAAAGACTAATGGGTACAATCACATGTCAGATAACATGGCTCCTAGTCATCTTAGTAATTTGAGGTTGTTTGATAATCACAGGGTAAGAAAGAAACGACAATATAAGACTTTGAACCAGAGCCACGTGGACCACCAGATAGCCACCGCCATAAATCTAGCCAACAGGTTCACTTCTACAAAGCTGATTGGACAAGACAGGATGTGGTCCTAAATCATGTCATATACGAAAGAAAGCAATTACCAAATAATTATTTAGAGTAACTATCAATACAAAGCTTGTGGGAGTTTTTTTCAATACTCTGCTATGTGTGTCTACAGCTTTTTATTTCTCCATTGTTTCAAGAAAGGGATCTGTGTCTGTTTATTTTTTTGTAATTATGATGCAGGTGTGTTTTCTTGGGGTATACCCAAAATGTTGTATGGGAAGTTTCTTTTTTATAGCATGCTATGTGCCTTAATGGATGTAATGGCTTTGGCAGCATGTATATTTTACATATATAGGATCCTTAGTAAGGACATGTTCATCAACAGCCCTGGGCTGATTTTTGTAAAAGGTTTTGGGTCAACCTGTAAAACCCGGTATTAATGCTATAGTATCTTATCTACCAAAAAAAAATGTTTCCAACTAGATATACTTCAAACCCATGAAAAATAAATTTAAAAAAAATACACTATTAGACTAAGCCAAAATAATAATGAATTAATAGATATCTTTGTTACTGTCGAAAGCAAACCCAAGAGGTAGCATATTAGAAATAATAGAAGTTTAAAACTTATGATGGTCCTCCTCCTAAAACCCTAGAAAACATTAATAAAGCCTTCTTTGATGTTTAATAAACCTGAAGCACACCTCAAAGTCTTGGAGCTACAACACTATTTTTTTATCTACAATTTTGAGAACAAAGCTTTTTAAAGGAGAAGGGTAAGTTAGGGTTTCATTTTAACACTATTTTTGTAAATTTCATATGATTATGTAATGATTTCCTTTCAATGTGGAGAACTCTTTATAATATTATTTTGTAATACTTTGTAATGGTATGTGGCAAGTGAGGTGTCTAAACAAGTGTGGCCATTTCATGTGATCGTTATTAAGAATGTAATTGATGTTTAGTAGAATATTCTAGCTAGAGTGGCACTTTGCATGTAAGTCAACTCTTGAGCATTAGGTTAGAGATGCATGATGTATATCTTTAAAATACAAGGGCCCATGAACGAATGTATCTTTTTTAAAATTAATGAAAGTATTGAAGGAGGTTTTCCCCTTGAAAAGGCTTGTGATTTTGAGTTATTTTGTGAGATTGTTATAATTCTAAATTTACATTTTGTATTGCAATATTCTATTCTTTCATGAAATTTTGTTTTAATAGCAAATTTATGTAAATGAATTTATTTTTATTAAACGGTTCTTAACATCCTCATTCTCATAATACTAACTTTATATTATATAGACAATCCTACTCCATTGATATACTTTTAAACCTTCTCCTCATCATCTTTCATATGATTGGTCTAAATGGTGAGCCTATAGAATTCCTTTGTGTAATCCTTCACACTCGTATTTTTTTGTCTTAAGTCTTGTAGTTTCCTGAAAAGACCCAATAATCTAATAGGAGGAATTTGACATTCAATTTGGTGATCATTTTCTCCCATGTCTTAATCATTTCCTTTCCCTTTATTTGTCTTTCAATTTGAACATGGTCCCACCATAAGGACACATGCCCTTTTAGCTTTATACAAGCAAATTTAACTTTCTTGGGGTTTTCTATTAATTCAAAAGCAAAATATTTCTCCATCTCTGAGATCTAATCAATGAATTCCTCTAGATTTAGACTTCCATTATATGATGGGGTTTCTATATTTGGCTTTTGGCTCATATTAAAAATTGCTCAAACTAATTATTTCTTTATTTCTTCCTCTCACTCTTCATCTCAAGCTTCTTATTGACCAACTTCTTCATTATCACTCACATCTTCTACTTGAACACCTCTCTCCTTTGGATATTTTTTATCACATCAAGTTGAGCGGTAATTCCTCTTAGCATTTCAAATATGTCTATAGGTTGAGGATCTCATGGTCTTCCTCTTTCACGTTGTACCATTATTTCTTCAACACACTTTGCAACTCCTAAGTGTGAAATTCTGCTCTAATACCAAAATGATATAGTGGAAAGGAGGGATAAAAACATTTCAAAAAATAAAGGTGGACGACATTCAACTTTAGATAGTATCTCCTATTTTTTATAGTAGATTTATCTTGGACTACAACTCAAGGTGGTGTTCTTAGTTGGCAAACTCTAGGACAATATGCTATTTGTTGGCTTATTCTATGATGACACCTAGGAAGATGGTAAACTGCTAGATGACATGCTCCAAAATGATGAGTTATGGATGATGCTCTTGGCTTAGACAACTTCCACTTCAACTTCCTACAAGATGACAAGACTTAAATAACACGCTTTAGGTGGGAAACCTTCATGTTGACAACCTCTTTGAGAATATAAGGGTGGGATAAAATCCATGAAAAAAATGATATGTTTACAACTTGAGTATGTCTAACAATGAAGACTCTGAAAATTTAAAGAGAAGGTCCAAGGTTCAAATCATGTGGGGGGTAGGACTATACACCATAGTTCTATAACCAGAGTATGGTTGGATAAGCATATATTCCATAAATATCATCCCGTATAGCCTATGATATCATGGATATTAAAAATTACTTTACCTTTATCTTTATTATATGGTTACACTCAATCTAAGGTCTATGATTATGTGAACCTAAGTCCATACATTGTCATAAATTCAACCCTTACCTTCAAGTGTCCTTATGACATTATGAGGTGTTTTCCCATGGGATTAAAACATTACCTTATGGTTTGGAACTTTATGGTCCATATTTCATACCCCAAACTTGTTAGGTATCCTTTTTTATATACTATTATTATATATAATTTTATTTTTTAATAAGCATATATTAGTCCAAATAGAATTATATATATTATAATATTATTTAAATGATTATATAGGATTAAAATGAGCCCCACTTTTATTACATCATGACGGTATTACAACTTAGTAATTGGGAATGTATCACTTGACAATATTCAAACTTGATGTTATTTGTTTTTTTAGTATAGTTTTTGTATGTGTATGATTTTAATTACAATATATTATTCTATTGAGTTGGCATAGTGACAAGCACCTATTACTCACATATTAGGCCTCTATAACAACCTTCTTTGTAGAAGATTTGTCTCAACCATTTGATCTTGGCTCAATGGACTATCATTTTCATAATATTATTATTAATTTATGTTTTAAAAAAAATTTACCTGGATTATTTCTCTAACATGTATAAATGAAAAAATATTAAAAAATAATAAATAATGAAAATCATATAAACTAAATTGTAAGTTCAAATCGCGGGGAGGGAGGTCCCCATTGTGTTCACAAGGAGGGAGTGTGGCCCCAACTATACCAAAAACTAAATTATTAATAAATAAAACTAAAAAATATATAGTTAATTAATAACAAGAATGTGTTATTGATTATTTTTCAAAACAATTAAAACTTGAATCAATAATTAGCTCATAAATTATGATCTAACAATTCCTCCTATTGATACAAAAATAATTTAATAGAGAATTGAATAAAACATCAAAATCAAGACAAGAAATAGCATTCAAGCAAGATCCACAATTATACTTTCATAGAGTGAAACTAATATGGGGATTATAATAGTCTTTCACATGAAACCATCTAAATTGTAAAACAAAATCAAGAATTTCAAATTAAATTTCTATAAGAGATCCTATAAATAAGACAACTTAAGTTGTAAAAATTTCACAATTTGTGTCCATGATAAAAATTGGGCCTTTATTAATATTATACAAGCAATAATAATATGATTTAAAAATTCTAAAATCTGAGAGAAAACTCTATCTTCTATTGTCCAAGTATTTATAGTGTAAAATTTGCTCTTTTGGGTGTTTATCTCTGCCCCTATTGTTTAAGAGAAACAATCTAAAATTTCTTTGATTAACCTGACATTCAGTTTTGTGGCTTCCCCTAGTAAAATAGTGTTATCTACACGTTGAGCATTAATGATTGTTCTATTTCCTTCTTCTCAATTTGGTTAGGGTACTCCCTAAAGTTTTAGCTAGGAGGATATAAAGGTAAGAGAAGATAGGATACCCTTGCCTTAATCCTCTGGTGGATTTAAATAAGTTAATAGGTTTTCCATATATTAGAGGGGCTATCCAAGGTTCCTCTATGCAAGCTCTTATCCAGTCTATCATTTGAGCTAGAAAACCAAATTTATCTAAAACTTGTGCTAAACAACCAATTTCTACTCTATCAAAGGTATTAGCCATATCAATTTTAATGGTTATTATTTTCTTTTTGGACATGGCACTTGAGTGTAGGGCTTCATAAAACTGAAGAACACAAGCTTATACTAAGAGGGGGGTGAACAGTATAAGACCACTTTTTACTTTTCTTTCCAATCAATATTATGCAATGTATAGATAGCAATATCAACAATAGTAATCAAATCAATGCACAAATCACCACACACAATAGAGACACCAATTTAACGTGGTTCACCCAATGTGGGCTACTCCACGGAGAAAATATTTCACTAAAATTTTCTCAATCAATCTCTTGGGAATCCTTTCCCTATTACAATGTTTATGGACCTCTGTCCAAAGGAGACACCAATCCCCTAATCAAGTTTGTGGATCTCTATCCACAGGAGAACTCCTTTCTCCTTAGCTCTGGTTGGTGATCTTCTAGAAGAACTGTTGCCTCCACTACACTGGCTAATGGATCTCTATCCACTGAAGACTCTTGTCCTCACTCAGAAGACCTATCCTCACTGCCCTGGCTAATGGATCTCTATCCACTAGAGATTGTCATCCTCTATACTCTATCACCTCCAAAGCTTGCTCTTTGCTCTATCTCAAATCTGCACTAAACATAGTCCTTCGGTCTAGCACAAATCTGCTCAATCTCTATCTCTGGTCTAGCACAAACCTGTCCTCAAATATGCACCAAACTTTGTCCTCAAATCTGCACTAAACACAGTCCTTCGGTCTAGCACAAATCTATCCTCAATCTCTGTCCTCAAGCCTTAACACAAAGCTTGACTCAATCACAAATCAACTTTGCTAGATCTACCCCAAACCTTAACTCAAGGTTTGAACAAATCAATCAATCAACTCTGCTCACAAGCCTTCTCAAAGACTTATCTCAAATATGCCTTGTAAGCTTCCACAAAAGATCACACTAATCTGTCCACAAGTCCTCTCTAGAACTTGTCCAAATCTGCTCAACAAGTCCTTGCTAGAACTTGTCCAATCTGCTCTCAATCTCTATCCTCAAATTTGTATTGTAAGCTTCCACAAAATCTCACACAAATCTATCCACAAGTCTTCTCTAAGACTTACCTCAAATCTGCTCAACAAGTCCTCACTAGAACTTGTCCAAATCTCATAGAAACATATAGAGAATTTTTAGAGACTCAATATGTTTCACACCACAATGCTCAATCACTTTCAATCTCTCTTTTTACCATAGAAACATATAGAGAATTGTTAGAGACTCAATATGCTTCACACTCAATCACTCTCAATCTCTTTCTCAAATCAATTTAGAATATAGAACAATTTGTTTCACAGAACTTGAACTATCACTTCAACACATCCACTCAACTAAGCTCAATCACTTCAACAACAATGCTTATCAAGTAATCCTCACATAACAATGATACTCATGATCTTTGCAAACCCTAGTTCAAGTTCCTCACTCAACCAATTGCTTCAACAACAATGCTAATCTCACATAACAATGATACTCATGATATTTGACAACTTCACATAACAATGATACTCATGATCTTTGACAACTTCACATAACAATGATACTCATGATATTTGCACAAACCCTAGTTCAAGTTTCTCACTCAATATTTCCAACAATGCTTATCAAACAAGGTTTTTATCATCAACTCTTACTCAGAAAACCTTCAATAATCAACTCAACAATGCTCATCAAACAAGGTTTTATCAACAACTCTTATTCTAGAAAAAACCTTTTCACTCCAACTTAGCATTCACAACATTCAACAATCACTCACTAGGAAGATGTGCCCATACCTTTTGTTTGATGTAGAAGTGCCCTTAAAAACCTGTCTCAATCACAATTTTCTTCTTTGCCAATTTCAATGGTTAGATGACAAAATTTCACACTAACACTCTTTCAAAATATTTCTCAATTACAAAAATAATCAATCTCAAATACACCTTATTACTCCTTGAAATTAGCAATCATCAAATCACACATAAAAATAATCACTTCAAATTGCTCCTTATAATCTCCAATTTTAATAAGTCAATCTCCAAAAATTAACCCTTCAGAAATAATATTTGCCTACCCTTTTATCTCCCTCAAAACACTTAATAACCAAATTAATTCAGGCAAAAATTAAACCTCATAAACCATCAAAACATTTTTATTTTTCAACCTTAGGCACATAAAAATATTTTTATTTTCCTTCAACCTTAGCACATCCGAAATTAAGCGACCAACACAAATGACATCAGCGCATACCTTTGTCACTATCAAAAAGGCCTCGGTGGGTTTCGAACAAGAGACCTTTCCATCGAGCGCCTTACCAAGGTGCTAGCCCACCACGTGGGCTAAGCGCTCCCACGGGGAGGGGAAGGCGCAAGCCTCCCTTTAACCCCTTGTTCGGTGCTTGCTCAAAAGATGTGCCCTCTATGCTTTGCCAAAAATGAACCCGAAGGGATTCGAACCTGCACGCCTTGCTTGCCACACACCCTAGCACCTCCGCCGATGCCAACTGTGCTACCAGCACCTTTGGTGCTAAGTATTTGCACTCCCCTCGATTTATCCCTTCACCACCGGAGATCCTTTCGAAAAACATGAGAACCTTTCCCTTTTTGTGCACGAAAATAATGGAGCATAGGAGATTCGATCAATAGCTTGGAGGATGTAAGGCAAAGAACTTTGCCACCATTTATACACAATGTTCCATGCCATATGACGTCGGTGCATCAAATCGAATTTCCAATTCAATTTTTTACTTAGCCTTATAACCCTCTTTAGGGTTTATTAAATTAATAAAAATTAATTTATAATTAAATTAAAATTAAAATATAATTAACTTAAATAACTTTGAAGTTAATTAAATTAATTTATAATAAAATTATATTAATTAATTTATAATTAATTTAAATTTCCCTCTTTAATATTATAATAAAATATTATAATATTATTTTCTTGGGCCTCTTCTTTGCACTTTGGACCATATCTGACTTCTTGAAACCGGGTCTTGACCAACTGAAGGTGGACTCTTCTTTTTGCACGGATTGCAGAACTGCTTCCTTTTGCATTGCTCACTGAAACTGACTTTCGACATCAATGACCATTCATTCTTGACATCAATGACAACTCATCCACTCAAAATGTCCAACAATCTCCCCCTTTGTCATTGATGGCAACCCAATTATATTTTCAATTTCCTTAACCTATTTCTGTTCTGCTCCCCTTGGAAAACTGCTCCCCCTGACTCAATACTCTCTTCTTAAATCAAATCTCTCCCCCTTACTCAAATATCTCCCCCTTTGACATCAATGGCAAAGGGTCACCTTTGGGGCTCGGGGCTAAGAATGAGTCTCTTAGCTTAGCCCCTCCCCCACCTCCTCTTGAGGTGGTTAATTTTGGGGTGGGAGTATTTCTACTCCCAGCAAGCATTGATCTTTACCTTTGTCCACTTTCCTTCTCATCTGATTCTTCTAATTTCTCTGACTATTCCTATTCATGTCCATGTTCTTGTTCCTGTTCATGTTCCTATTCCTATTCATGTTTGGTTTTGGAATGTCTTCTCTACACCACTTTGTTGTATGTCCATCATTATTGCACTTATAACACTTAATGTTATTATTCCTTGGAGGTGCAAATATCTTGGGATTTCTCCTAGTGAAGCCATATTTGTTCCTGTCATGAACCCTACAATTCATTGCCTTGTGACCAAACTAATTACATGAGTAGCAATACCCATGAAAAGGTTGCTTGTTTTTGAAGTTCCCATTTTCTTGTCTTTCATGTGTCCTGCATTGTGAAGCCTTGTGCCCAAATCTGTGACATGAGAAACATCATCCATTGAAATTTCCTTGCCTTGACCTCATTGGTCTCTTAGTCTCTCTTACCCTGTGTTGGTTCCTATTCCATCTGTTCCTCTTTTGTGCATTTTTCTTTTCCTTGTTGAACTTTCTATTGTCCAACTCATCCTCAAAAGTCTCACTTTCTCTCACACTATCTTCTTCTGAAGTTTCTTCTTCTTCAGAACTTGAGGTTGACTCTTCTTCTTGTTTCTTTTGAGCCTGTTCAAAACCAAGACCTATTTTGCTTGATGTAGGCTTTTGTGCCTTGATAATCTTATCCAAATTCTTTGAGCTCTTTCCAAACTTGTGTAGCTTATCCTTAGACTTCTCTACTTCTTCCCTTAGTAGAGCTACTTCTTGTTCTAATATTTCACATTCTAAGACCTTTGCTTCTAACTTATCCTTGAACTTCTTTGTCTTAGCTATTGACTTATTTAGATCCTCTATAAGCTTTCCTCTCTCTTCATCACATTCTTGAAACTGAAGCTCAAGTTGGGAGTTTTGCTTTCTTACCTTCTTTAAAGTTTTAAGAGCATAAATAAGCTCTCCCTCAAGATCAACTTCTCCTTTTTCTGATTCTTCCTCTATTTGTTTACCTTTGAAAACATCTTCATTCTTTTTTGACTTGTCTTCTATAGGATCACCTCCTTCTTCTTCTAGTGCCATTAGAATATTCTCTTCTGGTCCTTCAAGTGTATCCTCATATTCATCATCACTGAAACTAAAACCATTCTTTGTACAACTATCTTCAAGATGTCCAAAATTACCACATCTAAAACACTTGAGAATTATTGGTGACCTTTTCTTAACTTCTTCTTTTTCTTCTATCAAAAATAGGACTTCATATTTATCATTATCTAAGAAACTATTATCACTATCACTTGAGTACTTACTTGCCTTGTCTGCATAGTAGCTCCTCTTTTGTCTTTGAAAGAACTTCTTTCCTTGTCTGCCTTGTCCATCCTTACCTTTCTTTTGGTACCTATATTTTTTTGATTCCCTGTTCTTATGATCCTGTTTTTCTTCATCATTGCTATTTTTGGCTTCTTGAAAATCAGTTGCATAGTGACCATACTTTCCACAATTGAAACATCTAACAGATTTTGCATCTTTAAATATTCTTGAATCCTTATTCTTTCTGCCATAATTTGCTTCTTCATCACTGGATGACTCATTTCTTGAATCTGACTTCTTGCCCTTTGTCTTCTTAGTAGCTTTGAAGGTTGCTTCCTTCCGAATATTAGGTTCCTCTTTTGTTCTTATCTCAAAAGCTGTAAGAATACCAAGTAACATATCTCTTGTCAAAGAATCACCATATTTTGATTCCTCTATAGCAAAAATATTTTCACTAAATCTTTTTGGAAGAGATCTTAAGATCTTATCACAAACATCAGATTCTTCAATCTCAAGTCCAAGTCCTTGCATGGCATTAACAACCTTGTCTACACGAAGTAGATAAGCACTAATATTTTCCTCATCCTTCATTCTTAATTCTTCAAATTGTCCTTTGAGATTTCGTATCTTTGCCTTTTTGACACTTTTATCTCCTTCATATATGCTTTGCAACTTATCCCAAATTCCTTTTGCATCTTTGCAATGCATAACTTTTATGAACTCTGTTCTATGCAAACCTCTCAAAATTACATTCATTACTTTTGAATTGTAATTATGTAGAAGCTTACCATCTTTATTTATAGGTGGAGTAGCTGGTGGTATGTATCCATTTTCAACTGCTTCCCAAATTTCATTGCCAAGTGCCATCAGGTGGATCTTCATTCTCATACTCCAAAATACATAATCACTTCCATCAAATATTGGTGTTGAATTATCTGAGGACCCATTCTTAGAATCCATTGTGTTCTTGTAAGCTTTTCCTTCAAGCTGTTAAACTCTTCCGAAGGAACCTGCTCTGATACCAATTGAAGAACACAAGCTTATACTGAGAGAGGGGGTGAACAATATAAGACCACTTTTTACTTTTCTTTCCAATCAATATTATGCAATGTATAGATAGAAATATCAACAATAGAAATATCTTTGACAACTTCACATAACAATGATACTCATGATCTTTGCACAAACCCTAGTTCAAGTTTCTCACTCAATATTTCCAACAATGCTTATTAAACAAGGTTTTTATCATCAACTCTTACTCATAAAACCTTCAATAATCAACTCAACAATGCTCATCAAACAAGGTTTTATCAACAACTCTTATTCCAAAAATTAAACTTTTCACTCCAACTTAGCATTCACAACATTCAACAATCACTCACTAGGAAGATGTGCCCATACCTTTTGTTTGATGTAGAAGTGCCCTTAAAAACCTATCTCAATCACAATTTTCTTCTTTGCCAATTTCAATGGTTAGATGACAAAATTTCACACTAACACTCTTTCAAAATATTTCTCAATTACAAAAATAATCAATCTCAAATACACCTTATTACTCCTTGAAATTAGCAATCATCAAATCACACATAAAAATAATCACTTCAAATTGCTCCTTATAATCTCCAATTTTAATAAGTCAATCTCCAAAAATTAACCCTTTAGAAATAATATTTGCCTACCCTTTTATCTCCCTCAAAACACTTAATAACCAAATTAATTCAAGCAAAAATTAAACCTCATAAACCATCAAAACATTTTTATTTTTCAACCTTAGGCACATAAAAATATTTTTATTTTCCTTCAAACTTAGCACATCCGAAATTAAGCGACCAACACAAATGACATCAGCGCATACCTTTGTCACTATCAAAAAGGCCTCGATGGGTTTCGAACAAGAGACCTTTCCATCGAGCGCCTTACCAAGGTGCTAGCCCACCACGTGGGCTAAGCGCTCCCACGGGGAGGGGAAGGTGCAAGCCTCCCTTTAACCCCTTGTTCGGTGCTTGCTCAAAAGATGTGCCCTCTCTGCTTTGCCAAAAATGAACCCGAAGGGATTCGAACCTGCACGCCTTGCTTGCCACACACCCTAGCACCTCCATCGATGCCAACTATGCTACCAACGCCTTTGGTGCTAAGTATTTGTGCTCCCTTCAATTTATCCCTTCACCATCGGAGATCCTTTTCAAAAATATGAGAACCTTTCCCTTTTTATGCACAAAAATAATGGAGCATAGGAGATTCGATCGATAGCTTTGAGGATGTAAGGCAAAGAACTTTGCCACCATTTATACACAATGTTCCATGCCATATGACATCAACACATCAAATCGAATTTCCAATTCAATTTTTTACTTAGCCTTATAACCCTCTTTAGGGTTTATTAAATTAATAAAAATTAATTTATAATTAAATTAAAATTAAAATATAATTAACTTAAATAACTTTGAAGTTAATTAAATTAATTAATAAATTAATTTATAATAAAATTATATTAATTAATTTATAATTAATTTAAATTTCCCTCTTTAATATTATAATAAAATATTATAATATTATTTGCTTGGGCCTCTTCTTTGCACTTTGGACCATATCTAACTTCTTGGAACCGGGTCTTGACCAATTGAAGGTGGACTCTTCTTTTTGCACGGATTGTGGAACTGCTTCCTTTTGCACTGCTTACTGAAACTGACTTTCGACATCAATGACCATTCATTCTTGACATCAATGACAACTCATCCACTCAAAATGTCCAACAATCTCCCCCTTTGTCATTGATGGCAACCCAATTATCTTTTCAATTTCCTTAACCTGTTTATGTTCTGCTCCCCCTGGGAAACTGCTCCCCTGACTCAATACTCTCTTCTTAAATCAAATCTCTCCCCCTTACTCAAATCTCTCCCCCTTTGACATCAATGGCAAAGGGTCACCTTTGGGGCTCGGGGCTAAGAATGAGTCTCTTAGCTTAGCCCCTCCCCCACCTCCTCTTGAGGTGGTTAATTCTGGGGTGGGAGTATTTCTACTCCCAACAAGCACTGATCTTTACCTTTGTCCACTTTCCTTCTCATATGATTCTTCTGATTTCTTTGACTATTCCTGTTCATGTCCATGTTCCTGTTCTTTTCATGTTCTTGTTCCTATTCATGCTTGGTTTTGGAATGTCTGCTCTACACCACTTTGTTGTATGTCCATCATTATTGCACTTATAACACTTAATGTTATTATTCCTTGGAGGTGCAAATATCTTGGGATTTCTCCTGGTGAAGCCATATCTGTTCCTGTCATGAACCCTACAATTCATTGCCTTGTGACCAAACTGATTACATGAGTAGCAATACCCATGAAAAGGTTGCCTATTTCTGAAGTTCCCATTTTCTTGTCTTTCATGTGTCCTACACTGTGAAGCCTTGTGCCCAAATATGTGACATGAGAAACATCATCCATTGAAATTTCCTTGCCTTGACCTCATTGGTCTCTTAGTCTCTTTTACCCTGTGTTGGTTCCTATTCCATTTGTTCCTCTTTTGTGCATTGTTCTTTTCCTTGTTGAACTTTCTATTGTCCAACTCATCCTCAGAAGTCTCACTTTCTCTCACACTATCTTCTTCTAAAGTTTCTTCTTCTTTAGAACTTGAGGTTGACTCTTCTTCTTGTTTCTTTTGAGCCTGTTCAAAACCAAGACCTATTTTGCTTGATGTAGGCTTTTGTGTCTTGATAATCTTATCCAAATTCTTTGAGCTCCTTCCAAACTTGTGTAGCTTATCCTTAGACTTCTCTACTTCTTCCCTTAGTAGAGCTACTTCTTGTTCTAATATTTCACATTCTAAGACCTTTGCTTCTAACTTATCCTTGAACTTCTTTGTCTTAGCTATTGACTTATTTAGATCCTCTATAAGCTTTCCTCTCTCTTCATCACATTCTTGAAACTGAAGCTCAAGTTGGGAGTTTTGCTTTCTTACCTTCTTTAAAGTTTTAAGAGCATAAATAAGCTCTCCCTCAAGATCAACTTCTCCTTTTTCTGATTCTTCCTCTATTTTTTTGCCTTTGAAAACATCTTCATTCTTTTCTGACTTGTCTTCTATAGGATCACCTCCTTCTTCTTCTAGTGCCATTAGAATATTCTCTTCTGGTCCTTCAAGTGTATCCTCATATTCATCATCACTGAAACTGAAACCATTCTTTGTACAACTATCTTCAAGATGTCCAAAATTACCACATCTAAAACACTTGAGAATTATTGGTGACCTTTTCTTAACTTCTTATTTTTCTTCTATCAGAAATAGGACTTCATATTTATCATTATCTAAGAAACTATTATCACTATCACTTGAGTACTTACTTGCCTTGTCTGCATAGTAGCTCCTCTTTTGTCTTTGAAAGAACTTCTTTCCTTGTCTACCTTGTCCATCCTTACCTTTCTTTTGGTACCTGTATTTTTTTGATTCCCTATTCTTATGATCCTATTTTTCTTCATCATTGCTATTTTTGGCTTCTTGAAAATCAGTTGCATAGTGACCATACTTTCCACAATTGAAACATCTAACAGATTTTGCATCTTTAAATCTTCTTGAATCCTTATTCTTTCTGCCATAATTTGCTTCTTCATCACTGGATGACTCATTGCTTGAATCTGACTTCTTGCCCTTTGTCTTCTTAGTAGCTTTGAAGGTTGCTTCCTTTCGAATATTAGGTTCCTCTTTTGTTCTTATCTCAAAAGTTGTAAGAATACCAAGTAACATATCTCTTGTCAAAGAATCACCATCTTTTGATTCCTCTATAGCAAAAATATTTTCACTAAATATTTTTGGAAGAGATCTTAAGATCTTATCACAAACATCAGATTCTTCAATCTCAAGTCCAAGTCCTTGCATGGCATTAACAACCTCATCTACATGAAGTAGATAAGCACTAATGTTTTCCTCATCCTTCATTCTTAATTCTTCAAATTGTCCTTTGAGATTTCGTATCTTTACCTTTTTGACACTTTTATCTCCTTCATATATGCTTTGCAACTTATCCCAAATTCCTTTTGCATATTTGCAATGCATAACTTTTATGAACTTTGTTCTATGCAAACCTCTCAAAATTGCATTCATTGCTTTTGAATTGTAATGATGTAGAAGCTTACCATATTTATCTGTAGGTGGAGTAGCTGGTGGTATGTATCCATTTTCAACTGCTTCCCAAATTTCATTGCCAAGTGCCATCAGGTGGATCTTCATTCTCATACTCCAAAATACATAATCACTTCCATAAAATACTGGTGTTGAATTATCTGAGGACCCATTCTTAGAATCCATTGTGTTCTTGTAAGCTTTTCCTTCAAGTTGTTAAACTCTTCCGAAGGAACCCACTCTAATACCAATTGAAGAACACAAGCTTATACTAAGAGGGGGGTGAACAGTATAAGACCACTTTTTACTTTTCTTTCCAATCAATATTATGCAATGTATAGATAGCAATATCAACAATAGTAATCAAAGCAATGCACAAATCACCACACACAATAGAGACACCAATTTAACGTGGTTCACCCAATGTGGGCTACTCCACGGAGAAAATATTTCACTAAAATTTTCTCAATCAATCTCTTGGGAATCCTTTCCCTATTACAATATTTATGGACCTCTATCCAAAGGAGACACCAATCCCCTAATCAAGTTCATGGATCTCTATCCATAGGAGAACTCCTTTCTCCTTAGCTCTGGTTGGTGATCTTCTAGAAGAACTGTTACCTCCACTACATTGGCTAATGGATCTCTATCCACTAAAGACTCCTATCCTCACTCAGAAGACCTATCCTCACTACCCTAGCTAATGGATCTCTATCCACTAGAGACTGTCATCCTCTATACTCTATCACCTCCAAAGCTTACTCTTTTCTCTATCTCAAATCTGCACTAAACATAGTCCTTCGATCTAGCACAAATCTACTCAATATTTATCTCTGATCTAGCACAAACCTATCCTCAAATCTACACCAAAATCTATCCTCAAATATGCACTAAACATAGTCCTTCGATCTAGCACAAATCTATCCTCAAGCCTTAACACAAAGCTTGACTCAATCACAAATCAACTCTGTTAGATCTACCCCAAACCTTAACTCAAGGTTTGAACAAATCAATCAATCAACTCTGCTCACAAGCCTTCTCAAAGACTTGTCTCAAATCTACCTTGTAAGCTTCCACAAAAGCTCACACTAATATATCCACAAGTCCTCTCTAGAACTTGTCCAAATCTACTCAATAATCTCTATCCTCAAATATGTATTGTAAGCTTCCACAAAAGCTCACACAAATCTGTCCACAAGTCTTCTCAAAGACTTACCTCAAATCTGCTCAACAAGTCCTCACTAGAACTTGTCCAATATCTCAATAATCTATCCTCAAATTGTATTGTAAGCTTCCACAAAAGCTCACACAAATATATCCACAAGTCTTCTCTAAGACTTACCTCAAATCTACTTAACAAGTCCTCACTAGAACTTGTCCAATCTCATAGAAACATATAGAGAATTGTTAGAGACTCAATATGCTTCACACCACAATGCTCAATCACTTTCAATCTCTTTTTACCATAGAAACATATAGAGAATTGTTAGAGACTCAATATGTTTCACACTCACAAACACTCAACCTCTTTCTCAAATCAATTTAGAATATAGAACAATTTGTTTCACATAAACTTGAACTATCACTTCAACACATCCACTCAACTAAGCTCAATCACTTCAACAACAATCTTATCAACTAATCCTCACATAACAATGATACTTATGATCTTTGCAAACCCTAGTCCAAGTTCCTCACTCAACCAATTGCTTCAACAACAATGCTAATCTCACATAACAATGATACTCATGATCTTTGACAACTTCACATAACAATGATACTCATAATATTTCACAACTTCACATAACAATGATACTCATGATCTTTGCACAAACCCTAGTTCAAGTTTCTCACTCAATATTTCCAAAAATGCTTATCAAACAAGGTTTTATCATCAACTCTTACTCAAAAACCTTCAATAATCAACTCAACAATGCTCATCAAACAAGGTTTTATCAACAACTCTTATTCCAAAAAAAACCTTTTCACTCCAACTTAGCATTCACAACATTCAACAATCACTCACTAGGAAGATGTGCCCATACCTTTTGTTTGATGTAGAAGTGCCCTTAAAAACCTGTCTCAATCACAATTTTCTTCTTTGCCAATTTCAATGGTTAGATGACAAAATTTCACACTAACACTCTTTCAAAATATTTCTCAATTACAAAAATAATCAATCTCAAATACACCTTATTACTCCTTCTTGAAATTAGCAATCATCAAATCACACATAAAAATAATCACTTCAAATTGCTCCTTATAATCTCCAATTTTAATAAGTCAATCTCCAAAAATTAACCCTTCAGAAATAATATTTGCCTACCCTTTTATCTCCCTCAAAACACTTAATAACCAAATTAATTCAAGCAAAAATTAAACCTCATAAACCATCAAAACATTTTTATTTTTCAACCTTAGGCACATAAAAATATTTTTATTTTCCTTCAACCTTAGCACATCCGAAATTAAGCGACCAACACAAATGACATCAGTGCATACCTTTGTCACTATCAAAAAGGCCTCGATGGGTTTCGAACAAGAGACCTTTCTGTCGAGTGCCTTACCAAGGTGCTAGCCCACCACGTGGGCTAAGCACTCCCACGGGGAGGGGAAGGCGCAAGCCTCCCTTTAACCCCTTGTTTGATGCTTGCTCAAAATATGTGCCCTTTCTGCTTTGCCAAAAATGAATCCGAAGGGATTCAAACCTGCACGCCTTGCTTGCCACACACCCTAGCACCTCCATCGATGCCAACTGCGCTACCAACGCCTTTGGTGCTAAGTATTTGCGCTCCCCTCAATTTATCCCTTCGTCGTCGGAGATCTTTTCAAAAAATGTGAGAACCTTTCTCTTTTTGCGCATAAAAATAATGGAGCATAGGAGATTCGATCGATAGCTTGGAGGATGTAAGGCAAAGAACTTTGCCACCATTTATACACAATGTTCCATGCCATATGATGTCGGCGCATCAAATCGAATTTCCAATTTGATTTTTTACTTAGCCTTATAACCCTCTTTAGGGTTTATTAAATTAATAAAAATTAATTTATAATTAAATTAAAATTAAAATATAATTAACTTAAATAACTTTGAAGTTAATTAAATTAATTAATAAATTAATTTATAATAAAATTATATTAATTAATTTAAATTTCCCTCTTTAATATTATAATAAAATATTATAATATTATTTTCTTGGGCCTCTTCTTTGCACTTTGGACCATATCTGACTTCTTGGAACCGGGTCTTGACCAACTGAAGGCGGACTCTTCTTTTTGCACGGATTGCGGAACTACTTCCTTTTGCACTGCTTACTGAAACTGACTTTCGACATCAATGACCATTCATTCTTGACATCAATGACAACTCATCCACTCAAAATGTCCAATAGAAACATTATAAAATGTTGTCATATATTTATTTCCCATGAATAAAACCCCTTGTTCTAGCTCTACCAAATCATTGATATTTTTTTAAATTATGTTTATTATTATTTTAGTCAATATCTTATAAGAGCAATTGCACAAAGATATAGGTCTGAATATGTCAAAAGTAACTGCATTTTTTCTTTTGGAATTAAAGCTAATAAAGTGGAGTTTATTATCCCAAATAGCTTACTTATTATCCTTGTCTCTTCTATCATTACCAATAGGTAATCTCCTATAATTTCATAAAACTACGAATAAAAATTGTTGGTGAAGCCATCTGGTCCTGGAGCTTTGTCCTTGGGCAGTGAAAGTATAACTTCTTCCAACTCTTCTTTGGTTACTATTGAAGAGAGATCTTCTCTGTCTCTATTTTTTAATAAAGGAGGAATATTGTTCAAGAGAGTGGCTTGAGCCTTCCGATTTAATGTTGTCTTTGTGAGAAGGGTTGAGTAATGATCTCTTGCTAGTTATTTTATGACCATCTGATTAGAATAAAGTTTTTATCTTTTATGAATATCTCTGATTATATTTCATTGGTAGTGTTGCATTGTTTTTATATGAAAGTAATTTGTGTTTATGTTTCCTTTCTTGAGCCAAATCATTCTTGATCAAAGTCTCCAATGTACCTCTTCTTCTCTGAAAGCTTGATCTATTTCTTTGTTCAACCGGAGTCTTCTCTCTTCCTATTGAGGGGTTGGAGGTTGATCGCCTATCTCTTACTCGTCTTCCTCCATCTATTGTAGCAATATGCTTGACCTATTTTGAACTTTAGTCTTTTTGAAATCTAGTCCCTAATAGCTTTCTTGAGATTAGAAATTTTTATTTTCCATACCTCTTGGGTGCTATTTGCATAAACATGTTGCTTATAGATACTTTCTACTAAAGGTGTAAACTCCTCATGCTCCATCCATTCTAGATTGTATTTGAAAGGAATCTTTCTTTTTCCAAGAGCACTATCACTCGTATCCAAATAGATAGGCTTATGATCTAAGACCAAACTTTGAATTATGCCACTTGATACAAGTGGATACCTGAATAGTATATCTTCTTGTATCAAGAATCTATCTAGTCTTTCTACAATGAATTTAACCCTAGCTCTTTTGTTTGTCCATGTAAATTTTCTATTTTTGGGGATTATGTCCTAAAGTTTCTGCTCAGTTATAATTTGTATAACCAGGTCCTTAGATGGGTATTTTGAGGGAATGCCTCCTTTTTCTCCCATTAGACTAAAGTCACATTCAAGTTCCTTGATATAATTAAATTTGGGGGTGTTTCCTGACAAATCCAATGTTGAAGACTTTTCCAAACCTCTTGTTTTAAAACTAAGTTATTTGATCTATAAAAATTGACTATGGTCCATGTTTGTTCCTACAAAGAGGAGAAAGAAGTTGCTATCCAATTTGAGTATCTTGTTTTATTAATACACATTAGGGCATGTGGATCCCATGCAAGGAGAAGCCCCCCAAGGCACCTGATGAATCTATTGCTTCTAAGTATGAGGATCTCCATATATTTTATTCATTATATTCTTTTTATCTACTTTATTAATTTAGTTTCTTGAATGCAGATAACCATTGGGTTTTTTTGGCTATTAATTGACTTAGGTGGTTTTTTAGGGTACTATCCAATCCCCTTCCATTCCATGATAGAACCTTCATTTCTTAAGTGGCTTCTTAACCTTGCTGAAGTCTAAGGTTATCAGTGCTTTCTTTTGAATCTCTATATTTTCTTATTTTGTTCTTACCTCTTGATTAGATTTCCTCCCTCTAGTAGAATATTTGGGGGTTGGGGTGCCTCCTAGAATCATTACTACTTCTAACTTAGTATGTTCTATTTATTCGATCTCCTCTTCTTAAAGGTTTTCGTTGGTAGCCTAAGTTTCCTCCACTTTGTGTTCTATTTTAGGATTTGATGGATCTTCCCATTTTTTTAGATGTTTCTCTTTCTTATTTTATGATAAAATAGAGAGCTTAATATCGTTTTATCTTTTTGAATGTGGTTGAGGTATCCTTCTACTTCTAGATCTTCTTTATTATTTCCTTCTTACTGTTTGGAATTCTTGATCTTCCTCCTTTGTCTCTTGGTGTACCTTAGTGGGACAATTTCTTGAGAAATAACCATATTGATGATAGGTAATACATTTAAAGAGAATGTGCTCATATTTTAGTGGTTGGGTATGGATCCAATCCAAGACTCTGATACCTATGTTTTTAGGAAGATTTTTTTTCAAATTAACTTGAAAACCCAACCTAACACAAGTTGCATTATTGACCTTCGAAGGAGCCCAATATACAAATGTGCCAATAGTGTTACCTATCATCTCAAGAGTTGGTTTACTCCATGAATGGAAGGGTAAAAATGGTAATCTTACCCAAATTGAGACTTCTTCTGGTTCTTCCATTTTTGGGTCAAAACTGACTAACTAGAGCATCATGTAGAGAGGGCTTGATCCAAGGAACTAGGGGCCTCCTTGAAATATTGCATATCTTTCCTCTATGGAGGAGAAAATGACTATGAAATACCCTCTCCCTTTGAATTCATAGCTAGATATTTTAGATCCCTAAGAAAAGATGATCCATATTTGAATGGATATTGGGCTAAGGAAAAATACCCATAAATTTGCAAGCAAGAGCTCTCTTAGTTAAGGTGAGGATCGAGATCTGAATATAGTTCAGAGGAATCTCCACCATTGGAGCATCATTCAACTTAGGAATAAATGAGCCTTTGTTACTTGGTTGGGACTGTTGTGGCCTCCTTGCCTTCAAAGCTTTGGTCATATTTTTTAGTTTTGATTGGTCAAACAAAAGAGGTAGTGAGAACAAGGACAATGAGCCATGGCCAACATTCTTTAGTATGGAGGCAATTATCATGGTAACATCCTAAAAGGAGGGTTTGGGGCGGGGAGGGATATCCCCCATCACTATTGCCATGACAGGGCTTCGAAGGTAACCAAATCCTAACCTGAGCCAAAAGAGAAAACCCTCATCAAAATCTCAAAGATTTTATTTCTTGGCTCACTTTTCTCTGTTAAATTCATGGACAACCCATGAAAGCAAAAGCAAAAGTAGAGGAAACCAATAAAGGAAGAAGCAAAAAATCTTAAGATAAATAACTCCAAAAATTTGTAAATAGTCATAATGCCTACCTGATCTGGGCATGCAAAGAATAATGTGTCGGGTGGCATAGACCCTTGTCCAAAAAACGGGACCAAGCATTAACAACAGATAACAAAATCAAAATCGACATTGTTTTAGCTCTTTCCCTTCCCGATTTGGATTAGGATATCAAAATGTTAATGTAAACCATGGGTTTTTATGAGGGATCCCGGTCCCCTCGTACCAGGGTTTGAACTTGGATCTCCTAGATGGGAACCCAAGGATATTTTGATGCCTCTAGACAACCTTAAAATATTGCATGATTCTAGAGCTTTTGGTGTTTCTCAATGATTATAGTACCCTTTGCATCTCATACACCCTTGGTATACTGTTGCACATTTTAAAGTTTTTAAATTTGTTTTGTTGTTTGTTCTTCCTTTTTAACAACAATCTTGTGACCTCGAAACTGATTGTTTGATAATTATTCTTTGCAAATATCAATATATAACTTCTTTTCTTTATATATATATATGATTTAAAAATTAAAATCTAGTCTCAAATATATGAATCAAAGCTTTATTCATGAATTTAAACATAATACTTTAGCTCTTTCTTAAATTTCCATCACACAAACATAAAAAAAAAAAAAACTTACCATTTTTACATTAGTTTTGATAATTAAAATTTGCAATTGGTCTCTTTTTTATAAAATTATAATAAAAATTTAATTTTTTAATTTTTTTAATATATATATTTTAATTAATTTTAGGAGTTTTTGTTTTTTTTTTTTAACTTTAGCGAAAAACCCATTGCGAGGTTGTCTTGGTTTGAGAAACCAAGATCAAGGGATTCTACACCGTCAAAATCATCTTAGAGTCGCGCCCGGCCTTAAGCGCACCAACATTATCAACTAGATTCCCGGCCTTAACCACACCAACATTATCAACTAGATTTTAGATACCCAACGTGCGTTTAATAATGTAGAGATTAGAACCAAGGACCTCCTTGGAAGATTGTCCTACCCTCTCCAACTCACGACAAGTAAATATTTTAAAAGGTTCTCTTAAGTTATAAACTTTTCATAATTTATAAGAAACTCTCCAAATTAAAATGTTAGACTTTTTCCAAAGTTACAAGTTTTCTAACTATAAAGAACACAACGTAAAGAAACATGAGTTTTTCAAAGCAAAGTATTTGCAAATTCTAGGATTAAGATCACGGAGCCCCAAATGACGAATTGTAAAGCACCATCTGTGACCAAATTATATTGAACAACTAGATGAATGAAAAGATTAAGCCATATCTTACTGCCAATATCAAATACATCTCGGCAATACAGTGTTGCGAATCTCTCACATCACCACACCAAAAGATCTAGAGGACACTGCTCGTATTATAAGTGATGAAATGTAGAAATTATTGATAAAGAAATAGTAGTTGTTAGACAATATTGATAATTATTTTTGTTTAATATAGACAAAAACATATATTTATTAACTTGGAATGGAATGAAATTTTAATCATGGAATATATTAGGGTTGTATCATTATATTAATTGATTAATGTTTTTATTTTGTTTTATTAACTGATTAATATTTTTATTTTGTTTTTTTTTTTTTCTCTGCTAATCATCAGTTTAAATCTCTGGAACTGTGATTATAACTCCTACCTCGCCTTAATAAATACCACCAAGAATGAAAGGATCTTTTATCGAGGTATATCTCCTACCTCGCCTCAATAAATACCACCAAGAATGAAAGGATCTTATCTTACCTCGATAAAAACAACACAAAGTGAAAAACCTTCAAAATGAAACTATGCGTAGTCAAGCTAACAGTAATGTTATTGACTATGAATAGTTGCTTCTAGCATCTAAATCATGCTTCACAATGCTAACAAAGTGAAAAACCTTCAAAATGAAACTATGCGTAGACAAGCTAACAGTAATGTTATTGACTATGAATAGTTGCTTCTAGCATCTAAATCATGCTTCACAATGCTAACAAAGTGAAAAACCTTGAAAATGAAACTATGCGTAGACAAGCTAACAGTAATGTTATTGACTATGAATAGTTGCTTCTAGCATCTAAATCATGCTTCACAATGCTAACTTGCATAATAATATCATGTCTTCACGGTACAATTCAAACCATTTTTATAATTTAATATTTAATAATAGTATTTATAGGTTTAAACTTAATTATCAATTATTTTTTAGCTTTCTTTAAGAAAAGTAAGATTATATTAATTTATTAATTAAAATATTATAATATTATGGTGCTAACATTGTTACCCAACTAAAAACAAATTCAAACCATTTTTATAATTTAATATTTAATAATAGTATTTATATGTTTAAACTTAATTATCAATTATTTTTTAGCTTTCTTTAAGAAAAGTAAGATTATATTCATTTATTAATCAAAACATTATAATATTATGGTTAGCCACCTAAAAACAAATGAGGTGGATAAGGAGTAAAACATCTATAACCGAATATAGCTATATTAATATCAATAAAAATAATATAGCTATATCTTACTGCAATATACCAGATATCATATCAGCACTCATTTGTAAGAGAGCCTATTATATGGAGAATTTATGGGCGTGTCTTTCGTGATATTTTTTGAAGTCTTCAAAGAAGAAATAGAAGTAATCAAAACCTGAACTTGCTCATCATTGTTAACCACCTTCATTTTAGTTTCCTAAACCATATAAAAAAGTTGATGAAATCTATCAATAACATCTCGTGCAGTGTTGGAAGTTCCATAGACTTGCGAATGAATGTGTCTCACATGTAACAAAAGATCAAAGGTCAAGTCTACTTAAACTATATCCCATGGAGTAGATCTAGTGAACACCTTTTTGCATTTGCACTTCCAAATGTGCTTGAGAAAGATGAGTCTACAAACATCCCAGAGTTTAGGGCACTGATCCAGCTGAGAAAAAACAAATGAAAAAAACTTCCAAGATCTAGTAAAAGAGGGAAAAAGAAATGTGTAGAAGACATCCCAACCCTCATATGTTTAAACCTGTCTATCAAGCTTTCATGTCAACCCTCATAAAGCCATATATATTCAAGTTTAATATGTTATTAAAAAGTTTTAAAATTATTTATTTATTTTTATTGGAATTAACAATTATATTCAATAAATATAAAAGAGGTTACAATAAAAAGGGAGCTGGAAAGATCACAGCTCGGTGCGCAAGGCCATTCATACAATCAAAACTGGAACCAACCCTTAAAAGGGTGAATACACAACATAATTAAGCATAGAAAAATAAAATAGAGTAAAAAACCCTAAATTGTAGAACTGTAACTCTAGGCACTAAGTAAACTTATTGCTCTATCATTCTACGTTTGTCTAGTGTCGTAGAGCTATTGGAACTTTTGAGTTGAAAAGGTGAAACCGTTTTTTGGGTAGACTGTCTCCATCTTCTTTTCCTTGTCAAGGACTACGAGAATGTCGAAACTGCACAGAAAGGGAAGGAACTTTAGATTTTGCTTCCTCCATAGGAATCACCAATTCCATCGATGATGGCTCTACATCCAATGGCATATCATCGTCGTCGCTAATAAACTCCAACACACTATAGTTGTTGGATGAATCAGGAACACAAATGCCTAACTAAACACTGGTCATATGAAATTGCTTTTCTAGAGCGACATCTTCTTCTGTAGATCCCCTTCTCGGACTGCGAGAGCACCTTGCATTAGTTGAGGGAAAATGTACTAGAGGACTAGTTGGTTGGATAGACTATGAAGCAACCACTATTGCATCCCTTGGGGTATGAATATGTTGAGACTAAGGAGCCTCATTGTTGGCAGTTTCAGCTAGGGGATCAACTTTTTCCTTTTCATACCTTTTTTTATCGGTTTTAAGACATGTGATGATTTGGACTGTGTACCTTTAGAAGCAGCCAAATGTGTATTTTTACGCCCTTCCACAATCATCCAACCATCCTCCTGAGGTTGAGGAGTGGGTGCACTCGATGTGGTGGGGCTCTACTTGTCCTTGTTATGCGGCATCAAGAAATAATCTTTGATCTTGTGTGCTGAGGATTGACACCGAAAATATGTTTTGGGCAAATTAATGTAGAGGACCTATTGGGATAGCATAATTTCACCAACTTGTATGTCAATAGACTCATTGAGATCTCGAGAAATATCAATCTCGATGCAAACACATTTTTGAGGGTGTGCATGAAAAAAATTATCTGCTTCCACCAAAATAACACACTCTAAGGGGTTGTTATGCGACTAAGAAAGGGCCACAAAGGTAGATGGAATCCTAGGAATTCCACCCACATAGGGACTTTGGTAGATCTTTCCTATGAAATAGAAAATTCACAGGTCCAAGGAGAAAAACAAGCAAAGAACTTCTCATGTACCAGGGGTCATGTTCATAAATCACCTTAATATGGGTTGTTTTCACAAAGCAAAACAAAAAAAAATGTTTGTAATGTTTTGAACCATCATTAGCTTCCATGAGGAGTCCAAGTTGCATTAACCCAAGCCCTAAGGGAAGACTCATTAGGGATGCATCCAACGAAATACCTAACAAGGGTGAGTGATTCTAAACTGTGACATGCAAAATCAACTTCAAGCAATGGAAGAATTACATCAACAAAATGAAGGTTACCTTGTGGACCATTCTCAGCACAAACCTGCACAGTCGGTTGAGAGGAGCCATTGTCGCATGCATTCCCTTTTCCGACGCTTGAAGACCATAATGATACTCAAAACGTTAGCCCCTTCACAAGTTTCCTACATAACCTTATTATTTAAATTTTTTAAAAAGTGATAGTCGAAATTATCTTGCTTATAATAACTAAATATTTATGTAGCAATCGCCTTAGATTATATTATTTGGAATGACTAAAGGTTAATATTTATGTAACAATGATCTTAAAATGGGTAAGAAACTACTATATTAAAAATTTTATTATTAAAATTATAAACATATAAGATTCTTTATAATAATTTATTTATTTACATAAATTTAATAAAAATGTAATATAAAAATATATACAATAAAATAATACTATTTAAAATATATTTTAATATAATAAAAAAAAATCAAAAGTTTTGAGTTGGAACTTAAAGAAGGTTTACAAAAATGGGTTTATAAATGGATATAATGTTAGTAATAACATCGATAACATCACCCATCAACAGTTTGTAGATGATACAACCCTTTTTGGAAGGGCAAGGATAAATGAGGCTAGAGCTTTAAATAATTTTTTAAAAGAGTATGAAAGAGCTTCAGGGCAAAATATTAATAGGACTAAATCCAAAATTTACTTCATTAACACTCTTGCTAATATCAAAGCAAGAATTTGTAGGTTGCTTCAAATGGAGGAGGCAAATTTGCCAACAACGTATCTAGGGATGCCTTTATTTGAGGGGAGAATGAGGATAAATTTATGGAATCTAGTTATTAGTGAAGTTTAAAATAAACTTCCAACTTGGAAAGGTAGATGGTTATCATTAGTAGGAAGAGTGAAATTAATCAAGTCAATCTTACAAGCCATTCCAACATATTATATGTCATTGTATTTCATGCCAAAATCAGTTGAAAAAAGTTTAATCTTTATTATGCGATCCCTTTTATGGTCAGGTTTACATGATAAGAGGAAATTTTCTTTGGTGAAATAGAGCAAGTTGTGTGATGACAAAACTAGGGTAGATCTTGGTTTAAGAGCTCTTACGGATGCAAACTTAGCTCTTAGGGAAAAAGTTATCTGGAGATTGTACAAAGAGAGTCAAAGACAATGGGAAATAATTATTCTAAGTATGTTGATCCCAATGACCCAAGTTTAATATTTACTGCATTCTCTCTTCCAAATGGTTCTTCTCTTTGGAATGATTTAAAAAATCTATTGATCTTATGATTAAAGGTTTAAGATGGGTGGTGGAAACTGGAGAAAAAATTTCTATTTGGATGGATACTTGGTGTGATAAAAAACCTCTCAATTTAGATCCAGTTTTGAAACCTTGGATGAGATTGCTTCAAGACAAATATGGTGATAGGGTTTCAAATATTTTGTATAAGGATTGAGAAGGAAGATACAGATGTAAAGAATATTTTTTTACAAGTATACAAGACATTGATGCTAGGAGGCAATTGAGTAGAAATATAACAACTATGATTATTCCGAGGGGTGCAAAGGATAAATTGATTTGGGAGTTGAATAGCTTAGGAGAATACACAACAAGAAGTGGATATAATGTTCAACACCAACATAATAATAATGTTACTAGAATATGGAGAGATATTTGGGATAGCCCAAGCATTCATAAAATCAAAATGTTTGTTTGGCTAGTAGGTCATAGAAGAATTTTATCCTAGGATAACCTTATGAAAAGGGGCTTTCATGGCCCCTCTCAATGTGTTTTCTTTAATAAGTAGGAGGAGAGTATTGACCATCTCTTGGGACATTGCTCAATAGTTTGGAATCTATGGCAATGGATTCTTAATATGTTTGATAAATGCATAGTGATGAATAACAGAATTGAAGATTGGTTAAATCAATGGCAGAGCACTTATAAAAGTGAGGCTTTACAAACAATATGGGATATATCAAAAGATACAATACTTTGGACTATATGGCTAGAAAGGAATACAAGAATATTTAAAGGAAAGGAAAGTAATTTAGAGGTAATTAAAAGAAGATATGTTTAGCTATAGAGGAGTCTAAACCAACCCTATCAACTCACCCAATTCCTAATTTGGAAGCAAAGGGTCTTGATAGATGGAGTCAATTCATTAAATAGAATTATGATGTTGGGTATAAGAGAAGCAAAAATAAAGTAAAGAATATAAAGTGGAAACCACCAGATGTGGAGTGGGTTAAATTGAAATAAAGTAAAGAATATAAAGTGGAAACCACCAAATGTGGAGTGGGTTAAATTGAATTTTGATGGAGCATATAAAGAAAATCTAGGACCAGATGAGGAGGAATAATTAGAAATAATAGAGGAGATATTTTATCTCATTATGCTTTCAATAGTGGATTTAAGATTAATAATGAAGCTGAAGCTTGAGCAGACTTTAGAAGGGTTAAAAATATGTAAATAAATGAAATGGAATAGAGTATGGATGGAAGGTGATTCTCTCATAGTAATAAATACAATTTTGAGGAAAGCAAAGGTTCCATAGAACATACAAGAGATAATTGTGGAAATTCAAGATCTTGCTAAAGAGTTTGAAGAAATCAGGTTTACATATATATTAAGGGAAGGAAACAAATGTGCAAATAAACTAGCCAATAAAGAGGTTTTGATTGAGATTTGTGAAGTTAAATTCTCCTTTCCATGGTTAGAGAAAGTAGAAAGTTTAGTTGAAGCTGACAAAAAATGTTGATTGCCTCAATCAACTAATGATTAAGATTTACTTTAATGTTTTCCATTGCTATATATATATATATATATATATATATATATATATATATATATATATATATATATATATTTAACAATAATATGTTTTCATTTAAACTATTTATTATAATTTTTGTGGTTGCACTTGTGTTTCACGAAGGAAACTAGCAATCCGGATTTTGTAAAGCGGACTATGATAGTGCAATGTTTTGGAAATATTACTCTACTAAGATGCAAGGCACAGATAGTAGAGGTGAATTTTTGGCATTGTGAAGGTTGCTATAGGAAAATGTCAAGAAAGATGCTAAATTATGGAGTATTTGTATTCATACAGAGATTCAAAAAGATCCAAAAAATTAAAATCAATAATTCAGACATTTTATGTAAAATGATGTAGGTTTCTAGCTATAGCATCTCAATTGAGTTGAGAAGTGTATATATTTGTAAACTCTCAAACTCTAAAGAAGAGATATGTAATTTATCAAGGATGGGGGATCCGAGTACAACCCCTTATTATCAAGCAAAAAAAATAACACACACATATATATATATATATATATATATATATATAGGCCCCAAGGGTTAGTGGATTGGTAAGACTTTGGGCACTTACCAAGAGGATACCTAGGTTCAAACCTTGGGGGCATGCCTAATTTGGACAAAGGTAGTATTTTGACTTGAGTCCACTGAGTGTGCACCAACTTGATGATGACGGTATAAACCTTAAGCCATCAGGGTCTCCCTCACTCCAGGTCACGTTAAACAAGGATTGGCAAGGGTTATAAAGGCAACTTCAAAGATTTAACCTGTGTTCAGAGGCAGAAACCTCAGGAAAAATGCTTGTCTCCCATGCCCAGTTGTTAAATATGAAAGGATGTTATCGATTTCCTTGATATCAAAATATATATATATATATATATATATATATATATATATATATATATATATATATATATTTATTTATTTATTTATTTATTTATTTATTTATTGGTTCGATTAATGTGATGAACCCTTACAACTAATGCATAGGGTTGAGCAGTCTCCTCCCAACTATATATTTTTTTTTTTTTGTTAGTGTGATGAACCCCTACGACCAACGCATAGGGTCGAGCAGTCTCCTTCCAACCATGACCCCTCGAGCAAACAAACACTTACCAATCTACTTAACCTTCAAAGGCATTCAAAACAAATATTTTAACCACACAAATTTCACTTAATATTATTGTGTGCCCTAGATCCATTTAATATAATTGTCATAAGCTAGATTAGCGTAGATTACATGTAATATAATTTTATTATTATTATTTTTTATTTTTTTATTTAGTTAGTGTGATAAACCCCTACGACAACTATGATCCCTCATAAAACCGAGAGCTATGCTTATTAACAGGAAATTTAACACACAACCACCATACACCCACCCCCTCACACACTCGCCCAATGTCTCCTCTCAACTATGATCCCTCGTAAAAACGAGAGCTATGCTTATTAACAAGAAATTTAACACACAACCACCATACATCCACCCCCAACACACTCGCCCACGCCATGGTTTGAACCTTGGAACTTTCTAAAAAAAATTCAACCATTGCGTCGTCCCCATACAATATTTGTATTTTTAATTTTTATTTATTTTTATTTAGTTAATATAAAAAATCCTTATAACCAATATTAAAGTTGGGTATCGTTCTTTACCGCGACCTCTTTCATAATTTTTTGTAAGGAGAGAGTTGAGCTTATTAATAAAGAATTTAACTTACAACTACACGTTACAATTTAAACCTTAAATCTTATTAAAAAAAAAAAACCAAAACCTAAAATATTGTGCTATTCTCCTTCTGAGACTGACATAATATATTAATGTGGAGTGGATGTGTACCCAAGGGCTAGGTGGATTGGCAAGACTTTTGACACTTACCAAGAGAAGACTTAGGTTCAAACCTTAGGGGCATGCCCAAAGGGCAAAGATAGTAGTTTGACTTGAGTCCGTTAACGATGACAGTATCAACCATGAGCTGCTAGGGATCTTCCTTACTTCCAAGAAAAGCAGCTGTTATAAGGAAGCAGATGTTATAAGGAAACAGGTGTTATAAAGAAGCATATGTTATAAAGATAGCTTCAATGATTTGACCTATGTTAAAAGCTAAAAACTTTGAAGAGAATGTTTACCCTATACCTTATTGTTAAAAATGGAAAGATATTACTCGTTCCACTTATATTTAAAAAAAAAATGGAGTGAATGTAATTCACCGTCGTTGCCTGCCCCTCACCGTAAAGTGGGCAAGGACGCACATGAAATTTACGACACCTATATGTTGTTTCCTGTTCACGTGCATGCGTCCGTGCTGGTTGTTGTGGAATATTTTTCCCTAGAAAACGAAGTTCTTTCGTCAAGGTTAACCTCACCAAGAAAACCGTCCAAATGTTAGTCAAAGTTTTTTTATTTTTCCCTAGAAAACAAAATTCTTTCGTAAGGTTAAGCTCACCAAGAAAACACTCCAAATCTTAGTCAAAGTTTTTATAGATTTAAAATTTAATCAAGTTTTTAAAAAATGAAAGATCGTTTATTTTATTAATATAAAAATAAGTAAGTATAAAATAACTTGTTCAAGGTAATCAAAGATTAAATATATACAACAAAAGGAATATAACAACTATTTATATACATCACAAGGATTACATCAACTGACAATATACATCAAGGAAATAAGCCCGAGTAATACAAACTAAAAGTATGAACATCAAGGGATACCCCTGCCTCCTTGGGTCTTACCCGAAAGTGGCATCCCTTTTGGGATGTTTTCCACAAATAAAAAAAAAAAGTATGAACATCAATTACCAAGACTAATACTGATAACTACAACCTAAAAACCAGCAGTAAGCTTCATCAAAGCTTCCAAAATAAAAAACTGAAGCAATAAAGGACTTCGAATCTGCACAAAATGAATTATTAACTGTTGGCATTTTTCAAATTATACTCTGAAATAAATGACTGAAGATAGTACTGAAGCGTATGCACCTGAGTAAAATTGTCAAGCTAAAAATGAAGGCCCTGAAGCTGAGGAAAAATATTTGCTTTCTTGGAACTGAATTTGGACTTGAAGGAAATCATCACTCGAGCAACCTGAAGCAAAATTTTAAGTCTTATGAGTCTCCTTAGAGACTCAGTAAGGGTTCTCATAACTTGCCGAAACAACTCATCATTTCTAGCAGACCATATGTGCCATAATATCTCAGTAGATAACAACCAAAATATATTGAAACAGTGATGCAATTGAGGAATGAAGCCCAATAATATAAATTGTCTGATATGAGCATATTTGATATCCCAATTATGCATAGAAGAGAGAAATAAACTCCATATTTCACGAGCATATAAACAATAAAAAATATATGGTCAAAAGTTCAAGAACCCGACAAAGAGAGCATATAAAATAAATATGAGGTTTTTTACTAATTGACAGCTTGTGAAGTAAAAGCATCCATCTGAAACAAGCCTTCGTAGGCTCTAATGGACTGAACCATAAGTGCTGGAAAACACCTTGACACTGATTAGCAAAGAGAGCCAACTGCCAGCAATTACTAACATGACAAATAATATCAGAAAAATCATGTAAAAGATTATATAACAACTTTACCTTAATGCACTTATCCGCCCATGTAGAGGAGTTGGAGAGCAAGTGGGTAGTTAAACCTCTCTAGTTGCTGAGAGGCCCAGGTTCAAATCTCTCGCCTCACATGTTGCGGATATGTTATGTAATGGTTCCCTCGTGGTCACAGTCTGTTTACCCCTTGTGGCCACCACCCAAAAAAAAAAAAAAAAACTTTACCTTAATGCACTTGAGTTTGGTGTCACCTGTCCAATCATAAAACTGGTGTATATTATCAAGAAAAACATGTCTCTCGTGCTGCAAAAAAGAATTCCTTAAAGTATATGTCCTCCACTGAGATTGTGGAAGCTCATACACTGTACTAAGACATTCCCAAAGCATAAGAATATCATTAATCAAAGTTATAAACTTTTTAAAAGGTTTATCTTAAACATGGCATGAGTGATATTAGACATATCGTCATACAAGGAAGGTTGGCTACGTTTTTTTATAAGATCACGTCATACAAGGAAAGGTACAAGGAAGGTTGGCTACGTTTTTTTATAAGATCACGAAATTCAATTAATTTTAGGATATTAGTTAAAAAATTTATAAATATAAAATTAAATTAAGTGGAAGTAGTTGAATTTAAATTATTTTTTGTGTTATCTTTTAAATGTTGTGATAACACATTAATATATAAAGTAAGTTATATAATACTATTTTTCCTTCGGAATTTAAAAATTATTATTTTTATTTTGAATGAGTAAACTTTGATTTTTTTATTTTGAATGAGTAAACTTTGATCTCAACAATAAAATATTTTTTTTAATCAAAGATTTTTTTTTGAAGACTTACGTATGAAATCAGGTTAGTTGGGATAGATGGGTGGACTATAACCTATTACATTTATTGAAATGTGTAAACTATATTATATCCCAACTGAGATATAAAGACTTATTAATTTTTTAAATATTTTTTAAAAATATTGCCTCCTCTTACTTCTACAAATGACAAATTTTCATTTATTAAAAACAATCTTCATAAATTTAATATTTTAGCTGTTGTGTTCTCTATAAAATAATTGCACATGTACAATTAATTATCTATGGAAAGGTACCCATCCCTTTACCATTAAGAATTGTTGCACCTTCCGTAGCGGGCTAGGTAGGTGTAGCGTGCCATCATCCATAGCCACTCATCTACAATGAGATTTTTCTTCACGTGTCCTTTACCTAATAAAAGTTAAAGAGCAAATTAATTTATTTGTTAATGTTCAAAAGTCTCCACCAACCCTCAAACGAAAGGTGTCCACTTAGATATACTTCAAACCCAAGAAAAATAAATTAGAAATGATACTTTATTAGATTAAACCAAAATAATAATAAATTATTTTATTAGATATCTTTGTTAGTGCCATGTCCTTATAGATTTTATTTTTATTTTTACATTTTTGACAAGCCAACATTTTGCATTGGCTGGAAATGTGCAAAGTCAATCTAAACATTTAGGTATAGGCGATATGTTGTTTTATCCTGTTCACGTGAATGCGTCCGTGCCGGTTGTTGTGGAATATTTTTCCTAGAGAAGCTCTTTTGTCAAGGTTAACTTCAAGCAAGAAAACCGTCCAAATGTTAGTCAAACTTTTCATGGATTCAAAATTGATTTAAGTTCCTTTCTAAGGGTTTTTAAGGGTTTGGTGGATTGGTATTTGTATTTTTGAACATGCATTTATTAAGAAGAGATTTGCGTTCAGACTTTGAAGGCATACCTATTGCAAAGGTAGTACTATGGTCTCAATCTTTTAATTGTGCGTCTTGACTACCAAGGTTTTAATCTTGAGCATTGTTCGAATCGTGAATGAGATGTTATAGACTTGTTGGGGCAACCCCCAAGGCTTAAACCTTGCACTTCGCAATTACTAAATAAAAATAGTGTGGATGTAACCAACTCCTCTATGTATCGAAAAAAAAAAAATTGAATTAAATTTTATGGATGCTAAGTTAAAGTTATAGACTTTTTAAAAGGTTTCTTTTGAATATGACATTGAAGGTGAGTGATGTTAGTAGTTACTAAAAATGGTGTGGATGTAACTAACTCTTTTATGTATATAAAAAAATTGTATTAGTGGATGGGCTTTTGGTTCTTCTTCACGAGGTCTAAGATTCAAACCATGGTGTGGGCAAGAAACCATGGTGTGGGCAAGTGTGTGAAGGGGTGGGTGTGTGGTTGTTGTCTGTTATATTTTCTATTGATAAGTATAGCTCTCGGTTTTATAAAAAGTCATGGTTGGGAAGAGACTACTCAACCCTATATATTGATTATAGGGGTTTCTCACACTAACCAAATAAAAAATAATAATATATTAAAAATATATATATAATAAAATGAGTGATGTTAAAGATATCATCATATTATCTTCTATTTTACAAAGAAGGTTAAGGGCTGTCCATGTCTTCTTTCTTGTATAAGACTATAAAACTTCCAACAACAGTTTTAAAAAGTAGAATTGAATTTAAATTATGTTATGATTTATTTATTTTTTAAAGGTTTTATGCGTGTTATCAATTTTTTTTAAATGTTATAATAACACATTAATATAAATGCAGCATGAAAAAATATTCTAATACTATTAATCCTTCACATTTTAAAATAATTATTTTTATTTTTAATGAAATAAACTTTAATCTCAACAATAAAATATATATTTTTAATCAAAATTTATTGAAGACTTACCTTTGATTATGCAATCATGTTAGTTGGGATAGATAGATGGACTATAATCTATCACATCCATTGAAATGTATAAACTATATTATATCCAAACTTAAATATAAAGAATTATTAATTTTTTTAATTTTTTAAAAAATATTTCCTCCTCTTACTTCTACATATGACAAATCTTGATCTATTAAAAAAAAAAATGGAGACCGTCATTATTTCCAAATCATTTGACTTAATAGCTGGCATTACCTAATATTTTAGGTGTTGCGTTCCCTATAAAATAGTTGCACATGTACAATTATGTATGAAAAGGTATCCATCCCTTTTTCCCTTAAGAATTTGCCCCTTCCTTAGTGGGGGTAGGTAGGTGTAGCGTGCCATCATCCATAGCCACTCATCTACAATGAGATCTATCCTCACGTGTCCCTTACCTACTTAAATTTAAAGTGCAATTGAATTTATGTGCTAATGTCAACATTCACATGAATACCGTGTTTAAAAATCTCCACCAACCCTCAAACGAAAGGTGTCCAAGTAGATATACTTGGAACCCAAGAAAAATAGATTAGAAATAATACTTTATTTGATAAATATCAAACGAAGGTGTCCAAGTACATATACTTGGAACCCAAGAAAAATAAATTAGAAATAATACTTTATTAGATAAATATCTTTGTTACTGCCGTGCCTTTGTACGTTTTATTTTTATTTTTGACTAGTCTACATTTTTTTTTAATGAAAAAGTAATATATTACATACAAAGACTAAACATACAAAAGTGGGTAGACTGAGACATCATACCCCAAGTACATGACAAACCGATTGAAAAGACAACCAGGATAAAGTTCAACCGACACATCACACCTCAAGCATATGACAAACCTGTTGAGAAGACAGTCCGGACAAGGCTCAAAATGTCACCGCCAGAAGACTACAAAAATGCGACTTAACTACAATAATAAAAATAGATCACAACAACCATTAATTGTTCCAACCCAACCCCGACATCGTGGCATGCATCTCAGGAGTAAGCTGGTGAGTAGGACTCAGGGGAGCTTCAGTGGGGGTGTTCCAATCTATGTGCACAACTACATCACCAGCAGTGTTCGTGCTCCATCCAGTACTAGTGCTACCATTACCACCCTTCGAAGAACCAACTTGGTCGGAAGAATGTGGGGGAGTTCCCCATCCCTAGCGAGTTCCCCAACCATCCATACAGCGCAAAGGATCAGATTGTGGGCGATCTCCCTAATCAGAAAACTTCTGAGCAGAGTTTGAAAGCGACAATCTCTACTCGTTTTCTCTAGACGGTTGAGTGCGAGCCCTAGAGGCTGGCCGATCTCGCCTATTCGACGGTGGGCAACGACGCTGTCGGGATTTGGAACAGGTATACTGTTCATTCTTTGAGGGAACTCTGCTCATAGCACATGGTGTATTATCCCAATAGTCAATCAGCTCCTGAAGATGGTTGAGTTCCATTGCAACCTTATTAGCTTGCACCTGAATTTGTAACCAGGCATCATGAAATACCATCAACTTATCTGAAAGAGAGAAAATAACAGAGGGAGTTTTATCCGACAAAACTATCTCATTTCTGGCTTTCCATGTATGAAATAGAATGCTAATTCTAGAGATGTTCCAAAATTCTAACAGCGACTGAGAAAATGCTGGCATATCCCCCAACATATTGTGAAGCCAAGTTAAAGGAGAATACAAAAACGACAGAAAAAAGAACTCCATCCACTCCCAGGTCATCCTTGCTCTGCTACAATTCCAAAAAAGATGCAAGGTTGACTCTGCCTCCCCACAAAAAGGGCAAGTGGGAGTGTCAATTCCCAAGTGCCTAAGCCTGTGGCCAAGCGGCAGCCCCTGATACAACATACTCCAGGCAAAAAAGGTCTACTTAAGTTCAATATAAGGTGCCCAAGTAATCTGAAATCGTGCCCTCCATCTGGACTTGGAAGAGAACAAATCCCAACGCCCATTGAGCTTTGGCACCATTGGAAGATTGAGCGAAATCCAGCAATAGCCCTGCTTAGTCAGGTAATTAAGCAAAAAGGGACATGTTTATACCATTCCCACTCTTTCCACCAAGGTTGTTGAACAACCTGACCGAGCTTAGGCCAAAGGGAAAAGGGTGTACAATTGATAACCACAGCATGCGTGTCTTTATCTGTGGGCTTTAAAGCATACTATTGTTGAAAAAGCTCCCAAGGGATCCAATCCCTAGTCTGCGTGCAACAAAAATAAGAAATAGACACAATTGCCTTTTAAAAAAAAAAAATTAGCATGAATCCATTGAACTTGAGCGAGTGGTTGTCCTTGATACTGAACCATAGGGGACCACCAAACATTCAAATCTGCTACAACTGTCCCTCAATGGCGACTAACTCCTTTCCAAAGGATCTAGGGCTTAATTGACTCCCAAGCTCGCAAAATACTGAGTCCCAAAGGACCCAAAAATTTTAAAAGGAACAGGGGCTACAAATATAGAAGGTAAATCCAACCCCTTCCAACATTTCTTGTCGCATTGGCTAGAAATGTGCAAAGTCAATCTAAACATTTAGTATAACTGAAACTAAATTCCAATAATAAAATATACTATTAAATTTTTTAAAGCGAAAAATCCCTTGCAGGGCCGCCTTGGTCTGAGAGACCACGACCAAGGGTTCTACACCATCAAAGTCACCTAGGAGTCGCGTCCAAACTGCCCGTACCAACATTATCAATTGGATTTTGGGTACTCAATTCAACTTTTTGGTAGTGGAGATTCAAACATGAGACCCCCTTGAAGGATTGCCCTCTCTGTCCAACTCATCTACAACACTTCGATGTATACTATTAAATTTATATTAACATATTAACGAATTAAAAAGTAGAGGTAGCAATTTACACCACCGGGAAAAAAAGTAAGAGGACCATTTTAAAACAAATTTAATCACCACTCCAATTTATTTTATAACTATTGCCATCCGTGGCCTTCTATACATATGATTTTCAATAATAAGGTGGATTGGATTTAATACAATATCACATTGTTCTCTTGCAAGCTTATAACGGTTTCATACAAGCATTGTTTTGCTGGTGTAAACTCGAGTCCAAGATCCTTGAGCTTCTGATTCGAAAAGTTGTAGGGCTTTACCCTTGGCTTCCCTTCATCCTTACAGCTGCACAAAAATATATATATATAAGTTTATGATTCAAAACTAGGCATAACTGAAAAAATAAATAAAACTTGCTGGCATCCAGTATACAATTCCAGGTCACAAGCAATTGATATCCCACACGCACGCTATGAAAGATGAACGGATATTTATATACAGTGAAACGCACATATTTATTATTAATGGAAACAGCGTGTCTCCTTACCTACCACGCAAAATTTTTGCAAGTATTAAAAAAAACTTCTTTCTCTATGAGTGGCGTAAGAGAAACCCCTCGTGTAAACGCACCAACCCCGCCCGAGGCATAAAATAAATTCCTAACCACTTATGGCGGGACCCGCCGAGAAAAGATGGACTTCTCACCGGCAGAATCACCGCCGCAACACGTGGACAGGAAACAATGACGCCATGATGACGGGAGTACAACGAAACAAAATGAATGTAACACGTGGAGCGGAGATCCGCAGGTTCGTGCAAATCACACGTGGAAGAGGGAGATCGCGACTTACCTTGTGGGAATGGGATACTGGGGGAACATCTTTGCCAGCAGGTCGACCACGTCACCGCGGTGGAGGACGCTCTCGGCGCACAGATAGCGGCCCGAAGCGGAGGGGTTTTCGAAGACCAAGACGTGGGCCTCGGCCACGTCTCTGACGTGAACGTAGGCCTGGACCGAGTTGGCGTAAGTCTTGGCGGAACCCGTTAGGTATTTGAGGATGTGCTGAGTGCTGGCATTGATGGCCGACTGCAGAAGGGGTCCCAGTACGACGCAGGGGTTCACCACTACCAAGTCGAGGCCCTTCTCTTTTGCTCTTTCCCATGCCGCCTGCTCTGCCACCGTCTTCCCGTAACAGTACCAGTTCTGCAGGGATTGAATATAAAAGAAATGATTGTCAGGCTCAGATAACACAGGAATAAAACGGATCAGCTTTTTTCATTTTAAAGCAACTAGAAAACGGAGGGGGTTCCTTCCAAGAAAAGAAAAGGAATTACATTCATTTCTTCCAGTCATGAAACTCAGAAAGCATAGCAGCAATGATTACAACGGAAATGGAGAAAGTAGGAGGAAAAATATATGTTGTTTTCATCAAGAAAAGCCCTAATAAGGGGAAAGTAAAGATTAGTCTAATAGCTATAAGCAAGTAGGATGCACCCACTGCTGTGAAAATGCCAATTTCCCTGGAGTTTCTAGCTATAAGCAAGTAGGATGCACCCACTGCTGTGAAAATGCCAATTTCCCTGGAGTTACACCTACTCATGGGAGAGATGACCTCAACTAGCAAACGAGTTCAAAGTCTCAAACTCACCAATGCACACCCAACAGAAGTACTTGCCTATCCAATAAGACCTAAAGCTAATTGAAACATGTATATTTTTGTTGTATAATAGAGAGTCTCCCGCCTCTGCATACCCAGCAGAAGAAATAGCCCACCCAATTAGGACTTCTAAGCTGAATTCAAACATATATATTTAATTGTATTGATACTCTGCCTGTCCTCTTCATACATCATTACGTTTGAGCTAATTCAAGGTTAAGAGGTGTTTTTTTTATTACATAAGAGAATTGTAATAGTTTTGGAGGTGTTTTTTTATTACATAAGAAAATTGGTAATAGTTTGGTAACAGTCTCCCAACAATTTTGAATATTAAAAAATCAAATTTCCATAACTTTGAATATTAAAACAACTATCTTGAACATCTGTATTAGAAGATAAAAGTCTGAGTATCACCTTTGCAAACCCAACAAAGGGATATGTCCCAACTAATTATAGTTGGCTAATTCAAATACATTCATTTAGTGGATCTGAGCTAATTCAAAGGCCTATTGAGATCAAGAGGTGTTTTTTTTATTACATAAGAGAATTGGTAATAGTTTTGGAGATGTTTTTTATTACATAAAAAATTGGTAATAATTTTGATAACAATCTCAATTATATTACCCTACAACAACTTTGAATATTAAAAACCAAATTTCCATATCTTTGAATATTAAAACAACTATCTTGAACATCTGAATTAGAAGATTAAAGTCTGAGTATCACCTTTGCAAACCCAACAAAGGGATATGTCCCACCTAATTATAGTTGACTAATTCAAAAACATTCATTTAGCGGGTCGGAAGACAAAGTAGCCTATAGTTATGTAAAAAAAACATATTTTTTAATGTAAACTTATATTTCCATCAACAATTACAGCCACAGCGCCTTGTAGTTTAAATGTTTTTTTCCAATTAGAAGAGGGTTTTTTTTGGATGGATAATTGGTTTATGTGGATTGAATTGAGAGGCAGCTTACCGGGGGTACTGATCATCGACGGAGATGGTTTTAAGAAGATGATAGAGAGGGATTTTATTCACGTGACACTCTGGTATAGTGGTGAGTTTGACTTTTAGGTATAAAGAAGTTCTGATTGAAATTTGATGCAACTTCTGAATCCATTAAGACAGGTGGTTAGGTGTAAGGACATTCCAGAAGTATCTCTCTGGACGAAAGTCCAGGATATTTAAGTTTAAAGGGTGGCCTCTTTGCCTCTGAGAAGGTGAACCAGTTATGTTTAATTATACTTCTCATTACTTTTAAAAAACAAGAACAAGACACTGATGGCCCTGAGGGCTTTTTAAGTAAGCATGATTTTGATAGAATGTATATAAAGGTAATTTGATGGAACAAATGGGGCAATTTGGATGGAATGGACATGAAGCTAATTTGATGGGGCTTTTCAAGTAGCATGATTTTGATAGAATGGATATAAAGGTAATTTGATGGAACAAATGAGGGCAATTTGGTTGGAATGGACATGCAGCTAATTCGATGAGACAATTATAAGGGCGATTTTCATGCATTAGGATTAGGAGGATTAGGTGGTTTAGATTTAATGAGTTATAATTTCCTTCCTTTACCCCTTGAAATTTCATGGGTTCCATCTTCCCTACGATTCTGGTGGAGGTTTGGTAAAAATACACATCAAATGATACAGAACACAGGGTAAAAACTATGGCCCTTCATTTCTCTCTATCAGGGTTATATCTCTGACTAAATTTCTTAGATTGTTCTAAAAGCATGATCTCTTACAGTCAGACTTTATGAACCATGAGCATACGTTAGATCATCATCACAATACCTCTAGAAAAAGAAAATCCGCGGCTGTGCTGTTAAAGCAGAATTGGGATTTTCTTAAAAAAAATGTCTTAGAACAAACAGACCATCGGTGTTTTCAGATCACACCCTGTGACCTATAATCAGGATAAATAATGGGTTAGAATAATATTGAAACTTTACATGAATAATAGCTGTAGGTATCCGTTTGATTGAAAATGTGCTTCAGACTCGGCCGAATAATAATTGTTGGAAATTCCAGACATCAGAGAAAATACTAAGACAAATTAAGAAGAAGAACATAGAGTAGCAGACACAGAAACATTATACCTCGGTGTCCTTACAAAAATCAAGGTCGCTCCAGCAGCTCTCATCAACAAGGGCATCATAATCCCTCTTTGGGTCCATGTAAACAGCCCCAATAGACGAAGTAAACACCACACGGCGAACCCCGGCCTCTGCAGCGGCATCCAGTACGTTCCTTGTCCCATTTACCGCAGGCTCTACCATTTGAACCTGTTGTAAAAATTTTACAAATTATGGGGAAAAAAAAACCACCTAAAAACACCTAAATTCATGCCATGATCACATGGAATCTTAACAATCCATTAAACACCCTTCCATAATGAGATTAAATTTCAATAATATCAGAAATTCATGCAATTCTCTATCTATCCATCTATATATTTCTACTAATCACATAATCTCCATCAATTGTGAATCTAATAAACTAATGGCTTACAGGATCATCTGTGACTGGAGAAGCAACATGGAATACTCCTTGGCACCCTCTGATTGCCTCCAAAAGGCTGTTGTAGTCCATAAGATCTGCTTTCACCAGTAGCAGCCTCTCTTGTGCCCCCTCCAGCTGTTTGAGATGTGCATTCTTCTCATCATCTGTGGAACATGGATCACAGGTTTACAAATGGGTATTCATGACTTCAATTCTTACACAAAGGCAGAACTGTACTGGCATCCACAATTCTATAACAAAGCAAACGCTGTGCCTATACATCTTACCACAAATACCAAACAACAACATAAGACGGTCTGTATTTTTCCAATCCACAGTGAAGTGTGCAGTACATGAATGCCCATGTATACACATAGGTAAATTTACAAAATAAACAATAATAATAAAAAACTGTGTAGACATTTTTTCCCCCCTTTGTATGTGTATTTCAGGAAGTAATGTCATTTTTCAGAGTCACAGCTTGCACACAATCCAATACTTGAATATGACAACATGAAATTTACCATAACAAGAGGCTAAAAGTATTTGAATATAATCATCAAATTAAACTCATTGGAAAGAAGGTACTTATTAAGCCCAAATTCTAAGAAATAGAGGAGAACGATTCCTATGGTAACAGGAACAACCCCCAAATATCAAACTTTTATCAAAACCACAAATATAGAATGATTCCTGCAGATTGTATTTTACAAACTTTTATCAAACCCACAAATATAGAAGAGGAAGGCAGAGCAAGAAGCTCCACAGACCCACCATAACTGATGTTTATAAGGAGTAGCACCTCCATTATGCACCAACTCCATTGGCAAAAGCTTTCAGACATACTAAAAAAACTGTGTATATACCAATAACCTATCAATGGGATCAAACAACTAAATGGTTGTGAATTTTACCAGGATTGCGAAGTGTTCCCTTGACATTATAACCTCGTTCAAGAAGCAGCTTGACAAGCCATGAAGCAATGAATCCTCCAGCCCCTGTAACACAGACAGTCTGACCAAGCCCAGCCTCAGTCTGGTTTTGTATAGTCATAATTCTTGTTGTGATAGGCCAAACACTCGCACCAAAAAATCACAGTTCCAAGATGTGGGATTGGACTACAGTCCCGGTTAAATAAATAGAACCAAAGCCTGCCCAATCCAACGCAGGATTTCACCAAACCCAATGAAATCTACCTGAACTATATGTACATAACAATAAGGGCATAAAATAGCATTAGACGCTTTGTGGAAGGAAGGAGAACCTATATATTTATAGAGGTTTTTCATCGTTTGGGATCCCACCACTTCAAAAAGCCAGGGCAATAAGTCTCCGAGCCACCACATATGGTTAGCGTGGGGTATCATTGAAAGGGAGGGGAGTAGGTAAGGTGCTGTGTCCTTGATGGAGGTTTTTGACCTTGACTAAGGATTTTTCAGTTGAAACTTGACTATGAAGTAAGCACCATGATTAGAAAATGTTAAACATTTTCCCGCTGGATCTAATATTGATTGCTGGATCTAATATTGATTGAGGAGGATGAACTACCGTTCTTTCCTCGATATTTGTATCTTGTTTTCATTGGTGTGGCCTTGGTTTTGACGCTTGGGTTTTAAATTTGTTTTTGGTAGAATGATTAATTTATATAAAATATTAGAACATACCAAATATTAGTTTCAGATTGTAATCTTTTACTTTATTAACGTCAAATGGTTGAGAAAACAGAAGATCCTTTGTGTTAGGCATCTTTGAAGAATTCAGAGTTGATGATAGGAATTTCAATCCTAATAGAAATGTTACTTGGAGGTTAGTTTGACTTTCAACCCTTTTAAATGAATAGGTAGTAGAGGCATTCCTAGACTTTCCGTTTGTTATGGATTGATTTTAACCTGGTTTCACACTTGGTTGATTTAGATTGTTTACAATTATTAATAGATATACAAAAGGTTTGGTATAAGATTAATGAAAATAATACATTAGAAAGGGATAGGTTGGTTGGTAGCAGCCAAGTGTTTGTTGGTGGGTTGTTCCACTTCCCTTTTTAAGGAAGGTCGGGTCCATTGACTTCGTCTTTACTTAGGGAGTTAGGGTTTGTAGAGGTTTTACGCTGGTTGGTAGTAGTCAAGTGGTTGTTGGTGGGTTGTTCTAATTCGGTTCTTAGGAAGGTCGGGTCCATTTGCCTAGGGAGCTGGTTGGTAGTAGTCAAGTGTTTGTTGGTGGGTTGTTCTAATTCGGTTCTTAGGAAGGTCGGGTCCATTTGCCCAGGGAGCTAAGGTTTGTAGAGGTTTTATGTCCTAAAAATTTAAATTTAACTTTTTTTTATTATATTTAATTAATAAAATAGGTTAGAGGGTTTGGCCTGCGAGTCAAAGTTTTTCTTTGGGAGATAGACTATGATTCGAATATCTTCGATCTCGTAGAATTGTAAGGCATGTTGCGCCAAAGTTATCGGCTACGTTAAAAAGTTTAACTGTCACAACTGAACGTTATAATGAGAGTAAAGAATAAGATTCAAACACACTAAAGGCGATGAAAAACCTAACAAGTTATTGATTTTTTTAATATATAAAAAAATTAATTGATTAATATATATATTTTTATTAATTAAATATAATAAGAAAGTTTAAATTTTAAATAGTTAATTATTTATTAATTAAATTGTTTAAAATTTAAAAAAAATAAATTAAATGTTAAATAACAATTAAAAAATAATTTTAATCAAATAAAAAAAATAAAAATAAAAATATAATAATAAAAATATAATTTTATATTTTATTAATTAAAAAAATCTTACTACAATGTTAAAGGTTTTGGCTTCTTTTTGAAAGGTCCAACGTTTCAACCCCACTCATTATGAGGGTACCAGATCCCTCATAAAAACCCGTGTAAACTCGTTGAAAAAAAAAAAATATATATATATATATATATATATATATATATTTTTTTTTTTTTTTTTATTTGGGTACCAACATATAGGGTTGAGTAGTCTCCTTCCAACCATGATCCCTCGTAAAGCCAAGAGCTACACTTATCAATAGGGAATTTAACACACATCCATCACACAACCACCCCCTCACACACTCGTCCACGTCGTAGTTTGAACCTTGGACCTCTCGAAGAAGAGCCAAAGCTTGAACCGTTGTGTTGTCCCCTTGGGATAAATCTTTTAGGTTAGAAAGAAACCTCAAGAGTCGCTCTTAGATGGCCGACAATGTCATCCCATTCGAGTATACCACTATCTAAAGGGAAGCCACAAGATATTTATTGTGTTCCCTTCGCATTGCAAAGGTTATTGAAAAAAATAATTTTACAAAGAACATAGAGGGAATACTGGTTAGTTCAAGTAAATTTATTTATAGTTCCTTTAAGTGGATTGGTGAGTTTTGGCGCTTACCAAGAGGAGAACCAGGTTCAAACCTTGAAGGTAAGCTTGTTTGGAGCAAAGGTGGTAGTCTAACTTGAATTCACTAAGTGCACGCTAACCCAACGACGACACCAATCCTAAGCCATCAATGCCCCCTCATGTTGACCTCAACAATGAGGTGGCATAGGGGTTATAAGGGGCACCTCCAAGATTTGAACCTTGGTTGGTAGTAAAAAATGAATGGAATGTTATCCATTCCCTTATGTATAAAAAAATAAATTAAAATCTTATATATTCATATAAACTATTTATTCTAATTTTTGTTGTTGCACTTGTATTTTGGAAGGAAACTAACAATCCACGTTTGGTAAAGTGGACTATGATAGTGCATAGAGGTTATAGGCGGCAGTTCCAAGATTTGAACCCTAGTTGGTAGTAAAAAATGAATGGGATGTTACCAATTCTCCTATGTATCAAAAAAAAAATTAAAATCTTATATATTCATATAAACTATTTATTATAATTTTTGTGGTTGCATTTGTGTTTTGGGAAGGAAACTAGCAATCCAAGTTTAGTAAAGCGAACTATGATAGTGGGATGTTTTGGAAATATTACTCTAATAAAATGTAATGCATAAATAGCAAATGTAAAGTTTTGGTATTGTGAATGTTGTTATAGGAAAATATCAAGAAAGATGCTGGATTTTCGAATATTTGTATTTTAAAAAAAAAATAAAAAAAATGAAAATAAAGAATTTAGACATTTTATTTAAAATCATATAAGTTTTTAACTATAGCATTTCAATTAAGATGAAAAGTAAATCTATTTGTAATCTCTTAATATCTAAAAAAAAGGTTGTGATTTGTTAAAGATAAGAAACCTAAATACAATCCTTTGTTCTCCAACAAAAATAAATCTTATATATTAAAATCAATTATACTAATCAAAAGATATATATTACAATATAACTTTTTAAATAAAAATCTCTCCACTTGTATTAGAATTTATATACAGACTTAAATCTACTTGAAGGAAAAGGAAATATTAAATATCACTATGTTTGTTGGTTAGATTATCATGTTACTTGATAGATTTGAGTGCTAAAAATCAAATTGATTTTGAGAAGCAATTAAAATGTTCTCCGATGTTTTATAAGAATACTAGTTTAATGGTGATGTTTTATAGAACTTACTTATATAAGTATATAACTAAAATTATAATCTTAAAATTTAAAAAAAAAATTAATATTTAATTTTAAACAAATTAATTTTATTTAATCAATATATGGAAAAAAAATTTGGGGAGGGCTAATGTAATGATTTAGGCTTTGACTCTTTTTTAGAAGGTCCAAGGAAACCAGGATGTGGGTGAGTGTGTGAGGGGCATGGGTGTGTGTATGATTGTGTGTTAATTTCTTATTGATAAGTTTAACTATTGGCCTTACGACGTGGGTGAGTGTGTGAGGGGCATGGGTGTGTATGGTTGTGTGTTAATTCCTTATTGATAAGTTTAACTCTTGTCCTTACGAGGGGTCAGGATGGGAATGTTTAACCCTAAGCGTTGGACGAGGGGTCATGGCTGGGATGAAAATACTTAACCTTGAGTGTCAGTTGTGGGGTTTCTCACACTACCCAAACCAAAGAAAAAAAACAAGAATGTTAACATTGAAATAAAAATGCACGTTGAAAGACCTTTTATGTTTTTTTAAAGTAAAGTATAACAAGTGGCACAACTAGGGCCACACTTCCCGGGGTACAATAGGTCCTCCTTCCCCATAACTTGAACTTGAGTAGCCTAAATTGTAGTCCAACTACATACCATTAGAGTTTCCTTTTATTGTTTAAAAAACATTAAAACACTTATTTATTTATTTATATATATAACCTAAATTGTAGTCCAACTACATACCACTAGGGTATCCTTTTATTGTTTAAAAAAATTAAACCACTTATTTATATATATTTGATGAACACACATATACCCCCTCACACACTCATCCACGCCACAGTTTGAACCTTGGACCTCTCGAAGAAGATTCAAAGCCCAAACCGTTATACTGAACCCTAGACCTCTCAAAAACAAGCCAAAGCCCAAACCGTTGCACTGTCCCCACTCAAACTTATATATTAGTTCAAACACAAGTTTAATCCTATTTAATCAAAATATGAACAAAAACACTAATATTAAAAACAAAAAAATATAAAAAAAAATATGCATGTTGGAAGGCCTTTTATGCTTTAAAAAAAAAATTAAAGGACATTCTCTAATGTACTATACTTGTCTTTATGAACATGAGGTATTAAAAGGAATCTCTTGAGAATCATTGAAAAGAATTGAGAAAATACAAAACCAAAACATTAAAATTAAAAGTTAATTATTTTATTATAGTTATATGCTTGGAGGTAAGTGATATAGTGATTAAGTATATTTTTTCATTGTTTTATTTTTTTAATGAGTTTGTGCAGGTTTTTACAAGGAATCCCGGTCCCTTCATATTAATTAGGGTATAAATCTTGAACCAGTCAAAGAGAGGCCAAAACCCTTACCGTTGCATTGGGCTTGTAACCATTGCTTTTCCTTCTTTTATTATTAACCAATCACATTTTATTTTTTGAAATAATAAGATAAACATATTTACCATTTCAAAAAAAACAGGTAGTTTAAATATTTTGACTTATGGATCATCTTAGACTAACAATCTAAATTAATTAAACCTATGTAAGTGTATTGACTTTTATATGTAGAATGGACCATGAAGATGCATTATTCAATTTAATTTGGAATATAGGTAACAAATATCATTTTTCTATAGTAATTTAAAACTAAATTTACAATTTTCCAAGGCAATACCAAGCATTAATTTAATGCTTATTTCTACTTAAGTTTGTTTCATAAATAACTTTGGTACTAAGGTAGGCATCACCACTCCATGGCCTTGATCTTGATGAAGCAATTCTACTTATTAAAAATGATACCTTGAGGTACCTTAGGCACTACTTACCATGCAAATGTATTATTTGCATCTCACTTGTGATTAAAGGTAAGTTGATAAAATAATTTTTATAATTGTTTACATCATCATAACATAAATGAAAATGTAATATTTGATAATTAACATAATGTGAACTCTTAGTTGTATATATCAAAGTTGATTTGAATAAAGTAAGGTATGCTCAAGTCCTCAAAAATTCCAAGAACAAAGTGGTGCTAGCTCACAGACCTTGACATCCCTTTAGACTTTTGACATGATAGGCTAATGCCATATTGACTTGTGGTGCTAGGCCTACTCATGACATCAACACCAATTAAAGTGTCAATGCTACCTTAAGTTCCATGTTTACTATGGTGTCATCTTTACCTTGGAGTCAATTCCTATGACATTTATGCACTTAGACACAAAATCCTATGGCACCATTGTCTCGAGTCACCACCAAATGCCAAAATCTACACAAAATATTTCTAACACCAAGCATCAAAGATAGAATTATGGAAACCCTATGAATTCAACCATTCGAAACAAGTGTTGAGCAAGGTGCAGCAAAAGAATTGCAAAAGTATTGTCATTGTTGTCAACACAGTCAGATTGATGCAGTTGATGCAGTTCAGAGGTCAGTCAGATCAAGTGCAGAAAGTTTCAAGGAAAACGAGAGGTGACCCAGATTCAGAAACTGGCAAAAAGAGACAAGGAAGAAAACTGTCGCGATATCGCGACATGTTTTCTGTCGCGATTTCGTGACATGGTCGAGGAGAGAGAAGGCGCAGCCGAAAATGTCGCGATTTCGCGACATGTCGAGTTTTCGTTGAGGAGAGAGAAAATGTGTCGCGATTTCGTGACAAAAAGTAGGAGAGAGAAAATGCACGCCAAATTGTCGCGATTTCGCGACATGGCAGAGGAGAGAGAAAGTGAAAGCTAAACTGTCGCGATTTCGCGACATGCTGGCAGAGAAGGAAACAAAGGTGTAGCGATATCGCTACATGTTGAAATGAATGGAAACAAAGGTGTAGCGATATCGTTGCATGATGAAAATACATGGAACTAAGGTGTAGCGATTTCGCTACGTGTTGAAACAAAGAGAAACTAAGGTGTAGCGATTTTGCTACATGTTGAAACAAAGAGAAACTAAGGTGTAGCGATGGCGCTACATGTTGAAACAAAGGGAAACTAAGGTGTAGCGATTTCGCTACTAGTCAAAAGTGTAGAACTGAAAGATGCGGCAATGATATTACAAGTCAAAATTTCATGAAAAGAGGCAAGGTGAAAACACAAGGCACAAAGATGTAAAAATCTCGCCATTGCATGAAGCATAGTGTCGCGATTTCGTGACATGTTCCATTTTCGCTGGAGTTTGCAAGCAAAGTTGTACGGAAGAGCAAAGTGTCGCGATTTCGTGACATGTTCCATTTTTTGGAGTTGGCAAGGAGAGTTGTACGGAAGAGCAAAGTGTCACGATTTCGTGACATGTTCCATTTAGTTGGCAAAGAAGAGTTGTACGGAAGAGAAAGTGTCACGATTTCGCGACATTTCATAGCAGAAGCAAAAGAAAGGTACGATTTCGACATGGATGATGACGTCAGCAAAGTTGAAAAGTGTCACGATTTCATGACAGGATGAAAGGAAAGCTGCTGGAAGCCGAAAGCGTCATGATTTCGTGACAACATTGATGATGACATCAGCAAAGTTGAAAAGTGTCACGATTTCGTGACAGGATGAAAGGAAAGCTGCTGGAAGCCGGAAGCGTCGCGATTTCACGACAGCATTGAGGATGACGTCAGCAAAAGTTCAAAGTGTCGCGATATCGCGACAAGATGCAGGGAAAGCTTCCAAGAGCCAAAACGGTCATGATTTCGTGACATGCTTAAGGATGACGTCAGCAAAAGTTCTAAGTGTCGCGATATCGCGACATGAGCAGGGGAAAAGCTTTCAAGGCCAAAATGGTCACGATTTCGTGACAACCTTCAGGGTGACGTCAGCATAAGTTAAAAGTGTCGCGATATCGCGACAGGTAACAGTCTGGCAGGTAAAACCCGTAGGAGCATGCAAGGTGACACGTGTCAGAAAAAGCAGACAGTTAAACGTTGACAGGTGTTGGACATGCAATGCAACAGCCAAACATGCATAATTGAAATGCATTCGAAAAGTCGAATATGAAGGATAATAAAAGCATTCGAAAGGTCGTATTTGCGGGCATTCTAACAGACGTATTTGAAGCATACGAAAAGTCGAACATGAAGAATCGAAAAGCTTTCGAAGAATCACATATGGAGTTTCGAAAAAGCATTCGAAAACCGTATTCGAAGAAATTGAAATGAAGTGCATGAAACAAATATTTCATGGTTTCAAAAGACGTATTGGGGTTTCGAACAGTCAAAGTGCATGGAACCGAACAACCGTATTGCATGGATTCGAACAGTCGAGTATGTGATTCGATTGCATGCAGGATTGAAAGGTTATAAAAGAATAATCGTACGAGAGAAGATATTACTTCTATTAGAGAGAAATTGTTATAAAAGGAGAGTTAGAAAAGAATCAAGAGAAAAATAAGCGAGCCGTGAGAGTGTGTAGAGTTGGGTTAATTACAGACCAGTCAGGGTCGTGCATAAAGTGAAGACATTTTTATGTCATTCTAAATTTATCGAAATTGCAGTCCAAGTTGGTGCTTGGTACTAGGAGTTGGTGCTCCATCCATTGCGGCAGAAAATTACGGGGGTTGGTGCTCCTTCCAGGTTGGTCTTTGGTAAAGTGTTTGTAAAATTGATTTTGCAAAGGCTGGATTTGGATTGGAGTCCAAGCGGTCATTTTTGAGGAGTAGCCAAATTGGTGAACCTCGGTATATTGAGTGTTGTGGTGTGCTCTCTTGTTCAAGTTGTTTTTCGGTTGTCAAGTTCTCTTTATTTCATATTAAATGTTGTAGATATAAAAATTAATAGCTACACTTGATTCACCCCCCCTCTTAGTGTCATTGTGTAATCATCAATTGGTATCAGAGCAAGGTTCCTTGTACAAGCTTAATCGGCTAAGGAGATCTTGGAAGAAACAATGGCGAGGTGGTGAAGGATTTTCATCCAACAAAGCTCCCTTATTTGATGGAACAAATTACACCTTCGGAAACTCGGAATGCAAACATATCCGAGTGCATTGGGATACGATATTTGGGATTACGTAGATAGTGGATACACAGGCACCCACTACCCCTCCAACAGAATCTGCTTGAGAAAAAGAAATTTGAAAACAACTCCAAAGCTAAGAATGCCATAATGTGTGGGCTTGTTGACAGGTGAGCTGATAAGAGTCATGAGTTGTAAATCAGCAAAGGACATGTGGGATAAAGCGAAGAGCATCCATGAAGGAGACGAGTAAGATTAAGGAAGCAAAGCTGCAAACTCATCGAGCACGGTTCGAAGCACTGCAAATGAAGGAAGATGAAAACATAGAAATTTATATCCTTGAGAGTCAACGGAATTATTAATGCAATCGAGAGGACTTGGTGAAGAAATTGATGATGCGGTTGTTGTGAAAAAGGTTCTCGAAACACTTCACAAAAGATTTAACTCCAAAGTCTCTGCAATAGAAGAGGCAAAAGATCTAAACAACTTCAGAATGGATGAGTTGCATGGTTCCCTGACGACATATGAAATGAGAATAGGACAAACCAAGTCTACGAGACGGAGAAGCGACTTTTAAAGCACACAAGAATGTAAAAGCTGAACATGAATACGAGGATGAAGGAACACTTGGATGAAACAGAAGCCAATTTTGTTCGAAAACTCACAAAAGGAAAAGGAAAATATAGAGGGAAGCTACCTTTTAAATGCTTCAATTGTGGAGGAGTCGGTCATTTTGCAGCCAAATGTCCAATGCGAGGAGAGAACCAAAAATGGTGAAGGTTCACACCAAGAAAAAGGTGACTGGAAGAAGAAACAAAATTTCAGAAAGAACAACTTCAAGAAGAAAAGCTTCATAACCAAGAATGTCAGCGAGTTCGAAGAAAGCACGGATGAGGAGTCCGAAGAAGAAGGAGGTGAAGCTCTGTTCATGGCACTTGAAGAAGAAAGAACGAGAGGAAAATCGGGAAGGTGATGAAAATTCCAAGGATGAAGCTGAAGTGTATTTGGAAGGAGAATTGGTTCCTTGCACTTGAAGAGTTGAGTGCGGAAAGGAAGAAGAATAAAAATTTTTCAAAGAAATTAGAGAATGCCACGAGACATAATAAACAATTTGAAAATACGAGACGAGAGGAATTCAAGAAAATGTACGAAGTTCTTGATGAACAATTAACTGTAAAGACAGGTTGAATGCGGCAAGCTAGAGGAAGACATTGTTAAGTTAAGGATGCGGTTAGAAGAGATGAATAGAAAATTGAACTGTTTTCATAAGTTTGAAGAAAGTACTTGTAAAAGTTGGATAAAATGTTAAATAACCAAAGGCCTTACGGCATCAAATTTGGTTTAGGCTTTGATGAAGGAGAATCTTCAAAGGATTCAAAGAACTTGAATATAGAACCCATAAAGAAAGAAGAAAAGATCGGGGTTGAACCGAGAAAAACAAAATCATGCAAAAGAAAACAATAATGCCGGATTCAAGAAGAATACTGACAAAGATGGATTCACAAAAGTCACACATCCGAGGAGGAGAAGAGTCATGGCTCCTACTTCAAACTGGCAAAGACCGGCACCCGGGTTTAATCATGCATTTTTTGGTTATTGTTTTAAATGCAATGCTTATGGCCATAAGATTTCAGATTGTAGGCATAATGTATCTCAAAGGAATTTTACCAGCAGAAATGTTTTTTCTCCTTTAATGAATTATGCGGTTGAATGTTATAATTGTCATAATTTTGGACATATTGCTAGAAGGCTGCAGAAGCACTTTTGCATCAAATAATTATCAGGGTAGAAAATATCGGCCAAGTGGGTTGAAACAAAACCAGAAATTTCTTGAAAAACAGGCACATGCTAATGAAAGGACAAAGGCAAAACAAGTAGCAAAATCTGCTATCAAACCAGAATGGAAAGAAAAGGAATCTTTGATTGTCCAGACTGCTTTTAAAGCTCGGAACAAATCAGCACCTTGGATACTTGGCGGTGGTTGTTCCGAGTCACATGACGGGGTGACAAGCAAAAGTTTGAGAATTTACAGAATTATGAAGGTGGTTACGTGAAATTTGGAAATAATGATGGAGCAAAGATTGTTGGAAAGGGATCAGTCAAGATCGGTGATGGCAATATAAAATCAAAAGAAGTCTTGTTTGTAATTGGCATGAAGCATAACTTGCTAAGTGTAAGTCAAATATGTGACGGAGGTCATGATGTAATCTTCAAGAAGGAGGGCTGTGAAGTAAGAAAGACAAATAATGGAAAGTTAATAGCCACTGGACTGAGAACTTCAGGAAATCTGTATACACTTTCAGAAACTGTAGAAGGAACATGCTTGATGGGACGGGGAAGATGAAAAGCGGCTATGGCACAAGAGGCTTGGGCATATTAGTTTTGACAATGCGGCAAAAATCAGTTCAAAAAGAGCGATTAGAGATATACCAAACATTGGCAAACACTGTAAATAGCATCCGTGAGTCATGCCAAAAGGGAAAACAAACCAGAGCCACTTTCAAAGCAAAAGAATACTTCACTAGCAAGCCATTAGAACTAATTCACACTGATCTATGTGGACCCATGAGAGCTGAAAGCATAAATGGACACAAATATTTTATGCTATGTATAGATGACTACTCAAGAATGACATGGGTACTATTTTTGAAACTCAAGTCAGAAGCCTTTGAGATGTTTAAAACCTTCAAAAATCTTGTTGAGAATCAATCAGGAAAAAGAATTAAATGCCTAAGATCAGACAGGGGAGGAGAGTTTATCTCCGAAGAATTTGCGAGAATCTTGTCAAAAACATGGGATAAGAAGACAGGTTTTCAGCGGCTAGGACACCTCAGCGAGAATGGTGTTGTAGAAAGGAAGAATAGAACAGTGCGGGGAAATGGCAAGGACAATCGTGGCGAGAAAACAAAATAGGCGACAGATTTTGGAAAGAGGCGGTTCATACTGCGAGTTTACATTCAAAACAGGTGCATCTTTGAGACCACATGAAAGCAAAACAGACTTATGAGTTGTGGTTTGGCGAGAAAGGCAACAACAAGACATTTCAAAGTATTTGGCAGCAAGTGCTACATAAAACGGACTGAAGATAACCTCGGTAAATTTGAAGATAGAGCTGATGAAGGTATCTTTCTCGGTTACTCAACAAAAAGCAAGGCATACACATGTTACAACAAGAAGTTGAAGAAAATTGTTGAAAGTGCTTATGTAAAAGTTGATGAAGGTAGAGAACAAGAAACTACTTATCAAGAAAACTACCCTATGTATGAAGAAGTCATTGAAGGTGATGATGAAAAAGAAACGGAGAAGAATCAGAAAATTGATCCAGGATAGTGTAAAAGCCGAATGCGAAGAAGAAGAAAACGGGGGAAATTTAAAACGAGGCAAGCTGGCGAGAAAAATCATCCAAGTGAGCAGTTATTGGGGATCCCACGAGATGGTATTCAAACAAGAAGAACAACGGTGAGGAACTATTCTCTGTTATCTAGTATTGAACCTAAAAATGTTGCTTTGAAGCAAGCAGCGATGAAAGTTGGATGAAGGCAATCAATGAAGAACTAGATCGAGATAGAGAAAAACAATACACGGGAATTAGTACCTAGACCAACAAATAAAAACATAATTGGTACTAAATGGGTTTTTAGAAATAAATTGAATGAAGATGGGCGAGGTTATCGGAAATAAGGCAAGATTGGTATGTAAAGGCTATGCTCGGGGTTGAAGGCATTGATTTTGAAGAAACTTTTGCACCGGTAGCAGGACTAGAGGCAATCGGAATGTTTACGGCATTAGCGAGTTCATAAAAACTTCAAAGTATATCAAATGGATGTAAAATCAGCATTTTTGAATGGAAAAGCTGGAAGAAGAGGTTTACATTGAACAACCAGATGGCTTCCAACTTGGTGAAAATCCAGATTTTGTTTGCGGGGTTAAAGAAAGCTTTATATGGATTAAAGCAGGCACCCGAGCATGGTATGCAAGGTTGGATAATTATCTAATTAAACAAGGGTTTAAGAAAGGTTTGGTGGATAGCAACTTATATGTCAAAGCAGAGAAGGGTCATCTTATTGTTCTTGTTGTTTATGTAGATGACATAATATTTGGCGGCGACATGGATGAATACTTGCAAAGACATATCAATTAAAATGAAAAAAGAATTTGAGATGTCAATGATTGGTGAACTTTCTTATTTCTTAGGATCTGCAGGTCAATCAAAATGAAAAAGGCATTTTTATTTCTCAAGTTAAATATGTAAAAGAAATGCTGAAAAAGTTCACAATGGAAGACGATAAACCGGTCGAGCACTCCCATGACAACGAGTCGCAAGTTGAGCAAGGATGATAAATCCCAGAGATGTAGATCAAACAATGTACGGGTCTATGATTGGAAGCCTCGTTGTATTTAACGACCACTAGACCAGATATATTACAAGCGGTATGTATGGTTGCAAGATTTCGAGCCGAGTCCCAAAGAAACTCATGTAACAGTTGTAAAGAGGATTTTCGAGATATCTCAAGGGCACTATGGATTATGGGTTGTGGTACCCAAAAGGTAAAGATTTCACTTTGATTGCATATTACGATGCAGATTGGGCGGGGATGTATTGATGACGGAAAGAGCACAAGTGGAGGAGCATTTTATCTTGGTGACGAGCTGGTAGCATGGCACGACAAGAAACAAGAATCGGTATCTCTATCCACTGCAGAGGCGAGAATACATTGCGAGCAACAACATGTCTGTACTCGGATATTATGGATGAGACAAACGTTGAAAGATCTTGGTATTCATTTCAATGAACCAATTTCAATTAAATGTGATAACACTAGTGCTATCAACATATCCAAGAATCCGAGTAATGCATTCAAGAACCAAACATATTGCAATCCGATATCATTTCTTGAAGGATAAAGTTGCGGAAGGAGAGGTTAAATTGGATTTTGTTCCAACTACGGAGCAAGTAGCTGATATATTCACAAAACCTTTGCCAAAGGAAGTATTTGAATACCTTCGGAAGAAGTTGGGAGTAGTCACACCACCCAAGCAGCGACTAGCTATGGGAAACACATTCTCGGGGGGAGCATTCAAACTTTTTAAGTATGAGAATGTTGTGCATAGACTCGGGGGAGTCTACGAGCAGCCCTTTGGTATTATTGGCAAAGGGGGAGAAGAAATTAAGCAAGGTTGCGGGTGTGTTGCCAACAATTCCAAAGGGGGAGATTGTTGAGCAAGGTGCAGCAAAAGAATTGCAAAAGTATTGTCATTGTTGTCAACACGGTCGGATTGATGCGATTGATGCGATTCGGAGGTCGATCGGATCAAGTGCGAGAAAGTTTCAAGGAAAACGAGAGGTGACCCGATTCGAAAGCGGCAAAAAGAGACAAGGAAGAAAAGCGTCGCGATATCGCGACATGTTTCTGTCGCGATTTCGCGACATGTCCGAGGAGAGAGAAGATGCGAGCGAAAATGTCACGATTTCGTGACATGTCGAGTTTTCATTGAGGAGAGAGAAAATGTGTCGCGATTTCGCGACAAAAAGTAGGAGAGAGAAAATGCACGCCAAATTGTCGCGATATCGCGACATGGCAGAGGAGAGAGAAAGTGAAAGCTAAACTGTCGCGATTTCGCGACATGCTGGAAGAGAAGGAAACAAAGGTGTAGCGATATCGCTACATGTTGAAATGAATGGAAACAAAGGTGTAGCGATATCGCTACATGATGAAAATACATGGAACTAAGGTGTAGCGATTTTGCTACGTGTTGAAACAAAGAGAAACTAAGGTGTAGCGATTTCGCTACATGTTGAAACAAAGAGAAACTAAGGTGTAGCGATGGCGCTACATGTTGAAACAAAGGGAAACTAAGGTGTAGCGATTTCGCTACTAGTCAAAAGTGTAGAACGAAAGATGCGACAATGATATTACAAGTCAAAATTTCATGAAAAGAGGCAAGGTGAAAACACAAGGCACAAAGATGTAAAAATCTCGCCATTGCATGAAGCATAGCGTCGCGATTTCGCGACATGTTCCATTTTTTGGAGTTTGCAAGGAGAGTTGTACGGAAGAGCAAAGTGTCGCGATTTCGTGACATGTTCCATTTTCTTTGGAGTTGGCAAGGAGAGTTGTACGGAAGAGCAAAGTGTCGCGATTTTCGTGACATGTTCCTTTTTTTGTTTGGCAAAGAAGAGTTGTACGAAAGGAGAAAGTGTCACGATTTCGCGACATTTCACATATGAAAGAAAGGCAGAAAGTGTCACGATTGCGACAGATGATGACGTCGACAAAGTTGAAAAGTGTCACGATTTCGGACGAGGATGAAAGGAAAAGGAGCGTCGCGATTTCACGACAACATTGATGATGACGTCAGCAAAGTTGAAAAGTGTCACGATTTCATGACAGGATGAAAGGAAAGCTGGAAGCGGAAGCGTCGCGATTTCACGACGACATTGAGGATGACGTCGACAAAAGTTCAAAGTGTCGCGATATCGCGACAAGATGAGGGAAAGCTTCCAAGAGCCAAAACGGTCACGATTTCGTGACATGCTTAAGGATGACGTCAGCAAAAGTTCTAAGTGTCGCGATATCGCGACATGAGAGGGGGAAAAGCTTTCAAGGCCAAAATGGTCACGATTTCGTGACAACCTTGAGGATGACGTCAGCAAAAGTTAAAAGTGTCGCGATATCGCGACGAGTAATGATCTGCGGTAAAACCGAGGAGCATGCAAGGTGACACGTGTCAGAAAAAGCAGACAGTTAAACGTTGACAGGTGTTGGACATGCAATGCAACATCCAAACATGCATAATTGAAACGCATTCGAAAAGCCGAATATGAAGGATAATAAAAGCATTCGAAAGGTCGTATTTGCAGGCATTCTAACAGACGTATTTGAAGCATACAGAAAAGCCGAACATGAAGAATCGAAAAGCTTTCGAAGAATCACATATGGAGTTTAGAAAAAGCATTCGAAAAGCCGTATTCGAAGAAATTGAACAGTCGAAGTGCATGAAACAAAATTGCCGTATTGCATGGTTTCAAAAGACGTATTGCAGGGTTTCGAACAGTCGAAGTGCATGGAACCGAACGACCGTATTGCACGGATTCGAACAGTCAGAGTATGTGATTCGATTGCATGCGAGATTGAAAGGTTATAAAAGAATAATCGTACAGAGAAGATGTTGCTGCTGTTAGAGAGAAATTGTTGTAAAAGGAGGGTTAGAAAAGAATCAAGAGAAAAATAAGCAGAGCCGTGAGAGTGTGTAGAGTTGGGTTAATTGCAGACCAGTCAGGGTCGTGCATGAAGTGAAGACATTTTTATGTCATTCTAAATTTATCAGAATTGCAGTCCAAGTTGGTGCTTGGTACTAGGAGTTGGTGCTCCATCCATTGCGACAGAAAATTACGGGGGTTGGTGCTCCTTCCGGTTGGTCTCTGGTAAAGTGTTTGTAAAATTGATTTTGCAAAGGCTGGATTTGGATTGGAGTCCAAGCAGTCATTTTTTGAGGAGTAGCCAAATTGGTGAACCTCGGTATATTGAGTGTTGTGGTGTGCTCTCTTGTTCAAGTTGTTTTTCAGTTGTCAAGTTCTCTTTATTTCATATTAAATGTTGTAGATATAAAAATTAATAGCTACACTGATTCACCCCCCCTCTCAGTGTCATTGTGTAATCATCAACAAGGGCAGTGACGATTTTTCAAATTACGAAAAACAAAATTGCAAAGTGCGAAGGATTAGGGTTTTATCCTGAAAAACATCTCATCATTTAGGAGCCATATCTTCGCGAAGAGTTATCCGATTCAACTGATTCTTGGACCAACTTGTGCAGAATTTGAATAGCTTTAAAATGAGTGGTCATATGCAAAAATCCAAGCAATATTGAGGGAGATACGATCCTATGAAGTCAACCATTCGAAATAAGGGCATTGATAATTTTTCAAATCATGAAAAACAAAATTACAAAGTGCAAAGGATTAGGGTTTTTCTTGAAAAATGTCTCATCTTTTAGGAGCCATATCTTTGCGAAGAGTTATCCGATTCGACTAATTCTTGGACCAACTTGTGCAGAATTTGAATAGCTTTAAAATGAGTGGTCATATGCAGAAATCTAAGCAAATTGAGGGAGACACACCCCTATGAAGTCAACCATTCGAAATAAGAGCATTAACAATTTTTCAAATCGTGAAAACCGAAATTGCAAAGTGCGAAGGATTAGGGTTTTTTCTTGAAAAATATCTCATCTTTTAGGAGCCATATCTTCGCGAAGATTTATCCGATTCAACTAATTCTTGGACCAACTTGTGCAAAATTTGAATAGCTTTAAAATGAGTGGTCATATGCAAAAAAATCGAGTAATATTGAGGGAGATATAACCCTGTGAAGTCAACCATTCGAAACAAGGGCAGTGACAATATTTCAAATCACGAAAAATGAAATTGCAAATATTTGTCATCTAGGGTTCGAACGATGGGAAGAGCAATGAAGGGTTAGGACTTCAATGAGGCAAGACATTCTATCGGGACAAAGAATATTTTAGCTAAGTTATTTTTTTCCCTTTCTTTATCTTAGAAATTGTGCATGCAAATTTTATAAAGTTTTTATCAAATATTATATTTGTTATAGAACTTTCAAATAAATTTCATTAGATTTTGAGTTTTAGTTTTCTTTCCATGGATCTATTTATAGTTAAATCCTTAGAATCTCCCTAGTGGTAGAGATTAGTGAGCGCACCTCAAAGAGATCCTTATTACTCCAAGATAGGGCAGTGTTTGGTAAATTTAATGGGTATTGGCTAGGGGATTCAGCCTTGAGAAAATGGATTGATAAGAGTTGGAAGTCTCCAAGAGTGATTCTATCATTTCTTCCCAAAGGTTTCTTCCTAGCCATTTTTTGTTCGAGGGAAGAAAGAGAAAGCATCCTAAAAGGGGGTCTCTGGTTTATGGTAAGAGCGGGGCTCTTCCTTACCCATTGGTATGAAGGCTTTTCACTTGAAAATGTAAATCTATCCCTAGTACTAGTCTAGGTTAGGATGTTTGGATTTCCCATTGAATTTTAGAAAATGTATACCTTCAAGGCAATAGGAAACACTCTAGGAGAATTCCTTGAGATTTCAGATACAACAAAAGATGGATTTTTGGCTATTTATGCTCAAATATTGGTCATGATTGATATAAGTAAAGCTTTACCATAATCAATCATTATTAAGTATGGGGATAAGATGTGGATCCAAACTATAGATTATGAAAAAATATATTTTAGATGTAGAATATGTCATGAGGTGGGACATATTGAGATATCATGCCCTAAGAAGAGCCCAACAAAATCATTTGTAGAAAATTGTAAGAGAAATTTACAAATGGTTATGGATAAAGATGGTTTTCAACTTCCAAAAAATAGATCTAGAAAAATAAAAGAAAATGAAGAATGGAGACCAATAAGAAAGGATATTGGAAGAAATTCCAATTCTTTTGAGGCTTTAGCCTATGAAGAAAAATTAGATCAAAACTTAGAGGACACAAGACAACAATTTCAACATATTATCAAGGAATCGTCTATTCAATATGATCTTAATTTAAGGAAGAACATTCTTGATGAACCCAAGGAATGTGTTTCATCAGATTTTGAAGACTCTCTTGAAGTACCATGCACCATTCAGGAGAAAATAATTGGTAAAGAAAATGTAGTTTTAGAAGGTAATACCTCTACCATTAATAAGGAAATACCAGAAAATGAGCAAGATAAGTCAAAATATTCTATAATAGAGAGAGGAGAGGATAAATATGTTGTAAAAAAAAAGGTGAAAGAATATTGAGGAATAGAATAATAAGACCTACTCCTAATATAGGCAAGGTAAAAAGAAGAAAACCCTCAAATTATCAAGCAAGATCCAAGGAAGCAAGATCTAACATAGAGAAAGGAACACAAACTAAGTTGGTTGAACTTCTCTTTACCAAAAAACAAAATGATATTGGTAATACGCAAGAGGGGCTTAAAGCCCTTAATGAGACATGATTATAATCTCATGGAATATAAGCGGTACTAATGCCCCCTCAAAGCATAGGTGTATTACGGACCTATGTTTAAATAATAAACCGAGTATTCTTTGTATCCAAGAAACTAAAATGACAAAAGAAGATGTTTCAAAAACTATGAGAGTAGTTTGGGCAAGATGTGAATAGGATGCTATGGATTCTAAGGGAGTAGCAGGGGGAATTCTAACTTGTTGGAATCCTTCTAGAACCTCTAGTGTAACCATTCATAAAACTAGGTATTGTATAGCCTTTTTAGTCACTTGTTTCTTTGTTGATATTCACTTTATCCTTATCAATGTGTATGGTCCTACAAATCAGTCAGGTATATTAGAAGTTTAGAGTGGGATTGAGGCCTTTATGAGAAGTAAAAACCAAAGAACCTGTTTCATGATCATTGGAGATTTTAATGCCATGACCAAGCTAAATGAAAAATTTGGGGGAATTAGGAAATTGACCCAAAGTATGAAAGATTTATCAGCTTTTATTCAAAACAACAATCTATGGAAAGTTGAGTTTGAAGAAGACAACTATACTTGTACCAACAACAGGAGAGGCCTGAACCTAATAGCAAAAAAATTAGATAGATGCATTCTCTCAGATCATTGACTAGATGAAGGAACTTGTGCTAAAATAAATACCTTAACAAGGATTGGTTCGGATCAGTAGCCAATAAGAGTTAAAATGGTGGTTAGTGAATTCAAAAAAGATCATATTTTAAATATGAGCAGATGTGGGAAGACCATCCTCAATTTGTTGATATGATAGCTCAAACATAGAATTATTTAGGTAATGGTGAGTTGTATGCTCTTCCAAACCAAATTAAAGCTATGACATATAGATTAAAAGAATAGAAAAAGAACACCTTTGGATATATTTTTGAGAAGAAAGAAGAACTAAAAGATAAAATTCCAAATTTCCAAAAAGGTGATGAAAATAACACAATCTTGGAGGAAAAGGAGTTTCTTAGTTAATATCATAATATTTTGAGTAAGGAAGAGAAATTCTGGAGATTAAAATCAATATAGACTTGGTTAAAAGAAGGAGATAAAAAGACAAAGTTTTTTCATAGGATGGTTATAGTGCAAATATCTTCTTCTAAAATTGGTAGAATTAAATCAATAGAAGGGGTTTGGATTGAAGATCAAAGTGAAATTAGAAAAGAGGCTAAGTCGTTTTATTAGAATATTCTAGGTTCAAAGGATTTTGAAGTTCTTAATGATAAACTTCTTCAAGATTTTCCTTCAGTTATAAAAAATTAAGACATTAGGAAACTGATGAAGCCTATTACTCTAGAAGTTCATTTAGCTCTTTTCTCTTTTAATAAGGATAAATCCCTTGGTCCAGATGGGCTCTCTACAAAATTTTACCAACATAATTGGGATATAGTGAAGGATTATTTATTGGTGGTTGTGGAACAATCTAGGGTAAAACAATACATTCCTTATAAAATAAATGCAACTTATCTTACCCTAATTCCAGAAAAGGATGCCAAATTTTTTTATTCTTTTAGACCCATAAGCCTATGTAATATGGCTTATAATATTATTTCCAAAGTGATGACGAATAGATTAAGGCCATTGTTAGAAAAAATCATTTTAGAAGAGCAAGGAGGTTTTGTGAAAGGGAGACAAATTTTGGATGGGATCATAGTATCTCATGAAGTTATACATTTAGAAGCTTCAAGAAAAGAGAAAGCTATGATCTTAAAACTTGATATGAGTAAAGCCTATGATAGGGTTAAATAGAATTTTCTTTTTGCAGTTTTAGATAAGTCTGGGTTTGGGAAGAAATGGGTTATATGTATTAAAGCTTGTATCTCTACAATTTCTTATTCAGTGTTGGTCAATGGGTTAGTGACAATTTTTTTTAAAGCCAAGAGAGGCCTTAGACAAGGAGATCCTCCATCTCCTTATTTGTTCATTATTATGGCAGAAGTTTTGAGTAGGAACTTAAAGAAGGCTTACAAAGATATGTTTATAAGTGGACTTAAGGTTAGTAATAACATTGATAACATCACACATCAACAGTTTGTAGATGATACAACCCTTTTTGGAAGGGCAAGGATAAATGAGGTCAGAGCTTTGAATAACTTTTTAAAAAAGTGCGAAAGAGCTTTAGGGTAAAAAATTAATAGGACAAATCCAAAATTTACTTTCTTAACACTCCTGCTAATATCACAACAAGAATTTATAGGCTGCCTCAAAAGAAGGAGGTAAATTTACCAACAACTTATTTAGGTATGCATTTATCTGAGGGGATAATGAGGATAGATTTATGGAATACAATTATTAGTAAGGTTCAAAATAAAATTCTAGCTTGGAAAGGAAGAAGAATAACCTTAACGGAGAAAAGTAAATAAAAAAATAAATCTTAAACCACCTTATGTCTTTATATTTTATCATGTAAAATCATTTGAAAGAATTTTAATCTTTATTATGCGATCCTTTTTATGGTTAGGTTTACATGATAAAAGGAAATTTTATTTGGTGAAATGGAGCAAGTTGTGTGATGATAAAACTAGGGGAGGTCTTGGTTTAAGAGCTCTTACAAATGCAAACTTAGCTCTTAGGGGAAAAGTTATCTGCAGATTGTACAAATAGAGTCAAAGACAATGGGCAAGAATTCTTCCAAGTATGTTGATCCCAATGATCCAAGTTTAATATCTACTGCATTATTTCTTCCAAATGGTTCTACTCTTTTGAATGGTTTAAAAAAATCTATTGATATTATGATTAAAGGTTTAATATGGGAGGTGGAAACTGGAGAAAACATTTCTATTTGGATGGATACTTGGTGTGATAAAAAATCACTCAATTTAGATCCAGTTTTGAAACATTGGATGAGATTACTTCAAGATAAATATGGTGATAGGGTTTCAAACATTTTGTACAAGGATCGAGAAGGAAGATACAAATGGAAAGAAGATTTTTTACAAGTATACAAGACATTGATGCTATGAGGCAATTGAGTAGAAAGATAACAATTGTAATTATTTCGAGGGGTTCCAAGGATAAATTGATTTGGGAGTTGAATAGCTCAGGAGAATACACAACAAAAAGTGGATATAATGTTCAAAACCAACATAATAATAATATCACTAGAATTTGGAGAGATATTTGGGATAGCCCAAGAATTCCTAAAGTCAAAATGTTTGTTTGGCTAGTAGGTCATAGAAGAATTTTATCCTGGAATAACCTTATGAAAATGGGTTTTCATGGCCCCTCTACATGTGTTTTCTGTAATAAGGAAGAGGAGAGTATTGACCATCTCTTGGGACATTGCTCAATAGTATGGAATGTATGGCAATGGATTCTTAATATGTTTAGTAAATGCATGGTGATGAATAGCATAATTGAATATTGGTTAAAGCAATGGCAGAGCACTTATAAAAGTGAGTATTTACAAACAATATGGGATATATCAAAAGATACAATACTTTGGACTATGTGGCTAGAAAGGAATAGAAGAATATTTAAAGAAAATAAAAGCATTTTAAATTTAATTAAAAAGAAGATATGTTTAGCCATAGAGGAGTCTAAACCAACCCTAACAACTCACCCAATCCCTAATTTGGAAGCAAAGAGTCTTGATAGATGGAGTCAAGTCATTAAATGTAATTATGACGTTGGGTACAAGAGAAGCAAAAATAAGATAAAGGATATAAAGTGGAAACCACCAGATGTGGAGTGGGTTAAGTTAAATTTTGATGGAGCATCTAAAGGAAACCTAGGACCAACAGGAGGAGGAGGAATAATTAGAAATAATAGAGGAGAGATTTTATCTCATTATGCTTTCAATTGTGGATTTAAGACAAATAATGAAGCTGAAGCTTGGGTAGCTTTAGAAGGGTTAAAAATATGTAAACAAATAAAATGAAATAGAGTTTGTATGGAAGGTGATTCTCTCATAGTAATAAATGCAATTTTGAGGAAAGCAAAAGCTCCATGGAACATACAAGAGATAATTGTGGAAATTCAAGATCTTGCTAAAGAGTTTGAAGAATTAGGTTTACACATATATTAAGGGAAGGAAAAAAATGTGCAGATAAGCTAGCCAATAGAGGGGTTTTGGTTGAGGATCATGAAGTTAACATCTCTTTTCCATGGTTATAGGAAGTAGAAAGTTTATTTGAAGCTAACAAAAATTGTTGATTGCCTAAATCAATTAATGATTAAGATTTAATTTAATGTTTTCCATTGATAATATCTATTTTATTTTGTAACAATAATGTGTGTTCATTTAGACTATTTATTATAATTTTTGTGGTTGCACTTGTGTTTTAGGAAGGAAACTAGCAATCCAGGTTTGGTAAAGCGGATTATGTTAGTGCAATGTTTTGGATATATTACTCTGCTAAGATGCAAGGCATAGATAGTAGAGGTGAATTTTTGGCATTGTGAAGGCTGCTATAGGAAAATTTCAAGAAAGATGCTAACTTTTGGAGTAATTGTCTTCATACAGAGATTTGAAAAGATCTAGAAAATAAAAATCAAGAATTTAGACACTTTATGTAAAATGATGTAGGTTTCTATCTATAGCATCTCAATTGAGATGAGAAGTGTATCTATTTGTAAACTGAAGAGAGATGTAATTTTTTAAGGGTGGGGGACCCGAATACAACCCTTTTTTATAAAGCAAAAAAAAATATAGAATTATGGATTCCTAATCTTGCTAATTGGTACTTTTCCAATTAATGCCATATTCAAAAGAGATAAACATTGATTCTATAATTTTTCTTAAAACTGCTTCATAATCAATTGGAAGCTAAATCGATTTTACATCAAACTATTTTGTAGTTGTTGTATATTATGTATGTACCTTAGAAATATAGTTTACCATTTCTTCCACTATATCTTCTATTTTTAGGTCTCTCCTCTCTTGCATCCCTATCGACCTTGTTGTACTTGTAGTTTTCTTAAGATTTTCCTCCTACTTTCACTACAAGGGAACATAGTGTACATGTGCCCTACACCTAACTCACTTCATGTAATTAAACATTAATTCTATTGACAATATTGCTACATGAACCTTGCATTCATTGTTCTATTTATATATATGTTATTTCTAAAAGATGTTTCTCTTTGCTCTAGAGAGATACTATTGTGTTATGTTTTATTGCATAACTCACTTGACACCACAATTTAATTCAAGGGAGTTGTCCTTTGCGACATCACATCCTAGGATTTATGATTCTTATTAGCTAGTACTAGAGCCATTTATATCATGAATCCTAACATCACACACACACATATAGATAGCTAGATATATAGATAGATATATGTATGTAGTACTTCTTACCAAGAATTATTCCTCTAGTACATTCCTCTACTAAATGTTCATTTATACATGTTTGTGATGTTCAAAGAAAGGTGTCACACTACATTATGTTTTTGAATATCCTGAATAATGACACACTCAACAAAATTTCTAGGATGAAGAGTTCATCATTGATAAATATCAAACCTTAGGATGTCAAGAAGCTCATTTGAGATTCCTTGGAGGAACAAAAGAATACTTTATTTAGATATTTTTGGGATCTCATTTGCAACATGGGAATAGCATCCAACATTTCTAACCTTACATTCTTTTAGAGCCATATTTCAATCAAGGTGTAGACCAACATCAACATCCTAATATTATTATACCATATTGCTACCAAAGAGTTGGATATATGGATTTGACAACTAGAAGCATATTTCTCTGCTAACTATATTTTAATACTTATATAATTTTTTTCCTTGACTTGAAGATGTCATAATTGATTACTTGTTTGTGGGAAGCCACTAGTAAGAGGCTTGCAAATGATGGAGATCATGTAAACACTTGGACTATATTTGTTAACATAGTTTTAAATCATTTATATCTATTGCATTAATATAAATATGAGTACATGTATTTCTAGTATTTTCAACAATATAATGACTAGATTGTCTAGAAATATACTAACAAATTTAATAAATTTCTTAATCGCCTTTTTATTGACAGTGATGAGAATCATCATTTACTTAAGTTCATTAGTGTTATTAATTAGTATATTTGATAAATTATGAAGTTTATTCCTACCAATTTCTTGGTAAAAGTATTCAATTGTACAACCAAAAAGATCCCATACACAACCTCATAAGGCACCACCAATCCCAAAGCCCAAACCATATATTACATAAGCAACTATGGAACCACCTCCCAAGGACCCTACAATACCTCACAAGACAAAGGATATACTTGTGACATAATAAAATGATAAGCATAATATGGGAAACTTAGTGGTATAGCCATCATGAGACTCACACTCATAATGATACTAACTATAAAGCTTAGTAGAAGTATCTAGTGGTGCAACCACAAGTTAATGACTATATAATAACATTGTAGACACAAAAAATTGACCCACTTGAGTCATTTTACCTAGTCCCTCAGAGAGACCCTCCAACTTACCCAAAACAAGTATAGACATCTATACTCCCACTTTTCCATCCTTTCTTCTTGCTTTGACGAAATCGCGATCGGCCCTTACAGGGCACCATTTTGCCTAGCTAGGGTTTTCTCTTAGAAAACCCTAGTGTTTCACTTAAAATTCTTTGGTGTTGAATTTTCCTTGATTTTTCCACCCATTCTTGTTTCAAATATCTATAAATCATGGGTTTGAAGCTCTTATTTGACCCCAAAAAAAGTTCAAGGAACTAGTTAAACAAGGAAGCAAGAAAGAATCTAGGAACAAGTGCTAACAAGACTTTATTGAAGCTTTTGGGATTTTGTGGAGATCTCTACTACTGCATTTGATTGTGTGTTGATGCTCTTGGTGGATAAATTTTGGAGCCCTAAGAAAGAGTCTACCATATTGGAGGTCCTCATCCTTTTGTTTGCTTTTTTTGCTACCACTAGGTTGTATTCGTTCTTTTGCATTTCGCATATTGCCAAGTTCACATTTATTGTTAGCTTATTTATATTATTTTGCTATATTTTCCTTTTGTTGTGAAATTGTGCCCCATAATTATAGGGCACAATTTCATCAGAGGTAAAATCGCAATCGCCTCGTACAAGGCATGATTTTGTTGGATCTAAGCTTGAGGGCAAAAGTTTACCCCCAAACCCTAGGTCTGCATTTCATGTTATATTTAGGACATAATTACACAAACTGCATTCTGTTTATCATTTTATTCTACTTCATTGTGTTTTGCTTGTTCATCTTCCAAAAAAGGTCAACTTTCACTTTTGCATTCTAAAGGTCAACTAAAAGGACCTAGGGAGATTGACTATTGCACCTCAAGTACAATCATACAATGGCCTAAGAAGACCCCCTAGTGTTGATATTATTTTTCAAGGGTTTTTTGAAGTTATTTTACAAGATAGAAGTTGTGGGTATTGTTGGATACAAGATAAAGCTTGGAATAACCTCTGAATCATATAAGTGCCCTAGTATATCTCTAGATTGTTTGCTAATTTTTGAAAAAATGAAAAATATATTATATTTATAGAAACTATATTACAAAGTAAAATGAGCTAGACAAGAAATACGAGAGAAAAAAATCCTCCACCAATCCCTCTTGGCTCAAAAATTACCCATACCTCTATCTTCATGTTGTTTCACTCCATGGCCTAACTATGATAGATTCATTAGAATCACTAGCTTCTCTTACTATTCTTCTATCTGTTTGTACCACCTCTCACATCCCTTGGATTCTTTGGTATCGACTTATCTAATTTTCCATTTGAGAGTCCATATATTGCCCTTCCTCCAGTTCTTTTCCCCATTTTGCTAAATATTATGCCACCCTATTTCCACATCGCTTTATATGTGTAATAAAAACATCCTGAAAAACCTTCCAAATATTTTGAACTACTTCCACATTCCTTCTCTCACCAATTCCCAACACCTAAAAGGGTCTTATAGGATCCAAGATTCCAACCCTTATATGAGAGTCTGTATTTATACATATCTTATGTAAATGTAGATTTGCAGCTATCATTGATGCTAACAAGATCGCTTGTCCTTCTGCTTAATTATTTGTTATCTCTCCCATACCTTCTACTCTCTAGTACACCTATTATCCTTTCCAATTTCATATGATAATGCCAAAACTAGATTTTCCAAGATTTTTAGTAGAATCCCCATCTGTGTTTGCCTTCACCCACTCTTTGGGAGGAGGTCTCCACTCTATGTTATTTGAGGAGATCTCACATGCGCATCCAATCCTTAGTTGTTTTTCTTTTACAATTATTCCAAATCTCCGTAAAATAGTCACTTCCTCCATTTTTCTGTTTGTGTCCTCTTGTAATCTAATAGACAATGTTTCTATTACCTTACTCATAATCCTCTCCCATACTTGCTCCATTTTTCTATGCTCTGATCTAAATATGCGTGCATTTCATTCCAGCCATAACTGCCACCATATGAAGCTAGGCCCTAGCTTCCATACAATTTTCATTGTTTTAGTCTTAAAGTTGCACTGTTTCCATTTCTCATAAAAGATTTCCTAGCTCTCAAAAAATTCCCAATGTTGTCTCATCTACCTCCACCAACTGATCCATATGTCTTTAACAAAAGAAAACCCAAAAAAGAGGTGATTCAATGTCTCCTATGCTTTTCCACACATAACACATTTGGAAGGCTCGTAGAGACCTCTTTTTCTTAGATTATCAAATGTCAAGCACTTTATATAGTTAATCAACTATGAGAAAATATTAATTTTTATCCATACTTTCTTTTTCTAGATAAATTTCCATGGAAGTGATGTTGGGATAATCTCATATCCACAAACTACCTTGTATCCCTACTTTGCCTTATAGATTCCCAACTTACTTCCTCCCCATACAAGCATATATCTTGTAGAAACATATTGAATTGGGTGTCTTTGGATATGTATCCATAGTTTTTCAATTAGTTCCTCTATCCCCCTCACTGGTCATTCTCAAGGGTGTTTCCATTGTAGTAAGTCTAGCACAATTTGACTCCATGATTTCATATAGCAAGAGGCTTTCCACCACCCTATCTTTTGGAGCTCTGCTTTCCAACTCTCCATCTCTAGGAATGTCTAAATAATTGGTTGAGATTGATTCCATGAATCCTTTCAAAATAGAGCATCCTTTCCATCCCCTAACTGCCAATATAGATATGGCTTTATTAACTCTTGGTCTGCTTCCATTATTTTCCATACTGTATATCCCTCTCCTTCCACTTTATGTCTTGGGATGTCTTTCTTAGTCACTCATGGGTAATATTTAGCTTGTAATAGTCTACTCCATAAGCCCCTAGTAGTTGTAATCCATCTCCAATATAACTTCCTTTCTAAAGCCTTGTTTCTTGGGTATGTCGATCTTATCCCCAATCCTCTTTGTTTTTTGGTTGACATATCTTCTCCCACCCAACTAGTGCTAATTTTTGTTCTTCCCTTGCACCTGACCACAAATTTTTTTTTGTGTGTTTATCAATATCTTTTAGAATTCTCTTTGGAACCTAAAGTATAGATAATTTATAAACTAGGAGAGCTTGTAGCATAAATTTAATCATTGTAAGCCTTCCTCCCAAGCTTAGCCATGTGTGTCCAGTTGCTCAACTTAGCTTGAAGTTTGTCAATCAGCTTTCTTTGCAGATAGAGATAATCCAAAATATTGTATGGGTAAAGGAGTTTCCATGAAGTTCAAAAATTGTATAATTTTATCTCACCCTATTCGTTTTATTGAAAAAACTATTTGATATTTTTTTCCATTAAAAGTTTGCCCTGTAGCTTGAGTATACCCATCTAAAATTTCTTTTATGTTTCTTTCTACTAGAAGATTGGCTTGAATAATAATAGCTTTATCATCCATAAACTGGAGGTGATTTATCTCAAATTGAGAACTGATTTTCAGACCCCTTAACCTCTCCTCTTGTCTCTCTTTTTTAACAGTCTCCCTAAACCCTCTACATAAAGGATAAAAAGGGAAGAGGAAAGAGGGTCCCCTTGCCTCAACCCTCTTCTTACTGGGAACATGGGAGAGGAACTGCCATTTACTAGAACTAAGAATTATGTGGTCTATGTACATGCTTTTATCCAATCTCTCCACTCCTCTGCAAAGCCCATTTTTTCTAAAATCCTTTTCAAAAAAGACTAGTCTACTCTATCATAGGCTTTATAAAGATCTAATTTAATAAACATACCTCAGTCCTTATGCTTGGACATTATGTGTATCACTTCCTGTGCCAGTACTATTCCATTTAAAATTTATATGCCTTCAAAAAAACCACTTTGCTCACTTGAAATTAGATTTGGTAAAAAAGGTTTTAACCTCTCTACCATAAGCTTTGTTAATATCTTGTATACTACATTATAGAGTGAAATAGACCTATAATTATCAATTATCTCACTAGATGGGCCCTTAGGAATTAAAATAATAGAAGTATGATTCAAGGCTTTAACATTAGCTTACTCTGTTTGATTTCCTCCAATGCCTCCACCACTGCTTGATCCATAATTTCCCAAAAATGTTGATAAAATTCAATGGGGAATCCATCTAGTCTTGGGGTATTTCCTGTTTGTATTTTTTGTATGATCTACAATGTTTCTTCCATTAATAATTTATTATGTTCTGGTTTGACTAATTGTGGAATTACCTCTAGTATATAATCCTACCATCTTGCATTCAAATTTTTATTGCTACTTAAAAGAGTATGGAAATATTGATTTACTATAGTTTCTATTTCACTTCCACTAGTTTTTACCTGACCCATCATATCTGTAAGACTTGTAATTCTAATTTGTTGTCTTCTAGTTGTTGCTGTCTTACGAAAGAAATTTGTGTTTTGATCCCCTCCTTTAACCATGTAACTATGAATATTTACCTCCAATAGATATCTTCTTGTTCTTCCAAAGCTTCCTCTCTCCTAATAATTTCTACCTCATTTTGCAACAAATCTTCCATAATAGTACCTTATCTTATATCCTAAGAAATCTTCTCCTTCTAATCCTTGATTTCAATATTTTTGATTCTACTGAGTTCCTTCTTATGTTTACTCCACTCCTTTAGTTGGGTCCTAACATATTTTAGTTGTTTGTGAAGTTTGAATTGGGCTGTCCCAAATCTTGGTTTCCCTAATTCCCACCACTCCTTTATGTGGTCCCCCAACTCCTCATATTTTAGCCACCATAGCTCAAATTTAAAAGTTCCTGTAACTTTATGATTATCTTCTTCTATGGTAAGGCTTACTGGAAAATGATTTGAATAAATCCTATCCATGACCCTCGATTGATGCTTGGTATGTAGGTATAGTTCCTCTCCCATGAAGAAATGATTCAAGAAAGATTTGACTATCTCCCCTTCCTTTCTTCTATTTGTCCAGGTCATGGAGCTATCCACATTTGGGATATCTATTAGATTTATTTGACATGTTATTGATGAAAAAACCTATCCTTTTCATCTAACATAGATCTACCTCGTTGTTGTTCCTATATTCTAAGCTTTGCATTGAAATATCCTTCCAAAATCCATTGGTCCTCCAAGTAGTTGTCTCTAAAAGTCTGGATGGCTACCCATTGATCCCTTTATGATCAAACTGTCTGTGCTCCATAAAAATTAACTATAGTCCAATTTTTCTACTTTCCCTATTTTGTAATCAGACCATCAACACCCCTCTCGTAGAGGTCCCCCTACCACTAGGAACAGTTGTTGATTCCATATAGTGGCCAAATTACCTGATTTTCCCTGTGTCGATTGAGTAAGGATCTTTCTTTTTTCCATATCCTCCTATTTAGTTTTTGTAAGTCTTCTCCTTGCATTTTGATTTCTTGTAACAAAACTATATCTAAATTCATATCTATGATAATTTTTTTGAATGCATTTTGTCTGGGGTTACTGCCTAAACCCCTCACATTCCAAGTAATTAATATCATTGAGAATTAGGAGAGAAAAAATCAGCCATCGATTTTACCTTTACATTCTGGCTCAAATCTCTTCCTTGTTCCTCCATATTTTCCTTGTTTGACTTCCTCCCTATAGATTGGTTCAATTTTTGTTTCTTCTCCACTTGATGAATCCCTAAAGTAGGGATATATTTGTTCTTATTTCCTTATTTCATCTCTATTTCCTGAGTTAAAACTATCCCCTGCTCTATTTACCCTCCTCTAGTCTCCCTCGTGGGTTGAATCTCCTCTTCCATGAGAGAGGTTGTGTTTGGTTATGCTCCTTGCTTGTTCTATGACACTAGACTGGAGTATTGTTCCTGATCTACTAGTGTGACTTTTTGGGTATCCTCCTCTAATACTTCCATTTGAAAATCCCCTTCTATTTCCAAGCTTCCTAATTGTTTGAATATCTCATATCTATTGTTTGTTCTTCCTATTTTTTTCTCTTTGTCTTTGGTTACTGTGCTGATTTATTTTGCTTGGCTATCTATTTACTTTTTGGAAGCCCTCAAAGTATGTTGGACCTTTCCCTTCCTTCCGATTTACCCTTTTCTAAGGAGATTGGTCTACCATGTTAATATTTGATCTTGTCCCCTCTTATTCAAATTGATGATCCTTAACTATTAGTCACATTCTAGCCAGATGTCCATGAGTGTGGCACACTTGACAACTGAATGGAATAGCCTCAAATCCAGTTGTTAGTGCCAGAAAAAATCTTCTATTTTAAGGTCTATCTTTGTTGGAAGAGGTTTACTGAGGTCTATTTCTACACAAACCCTAGCAAACATTGTCGATCCTCCTAAAACTATTTCTCTTGATCTACATTGATAATGATCTAGTAAGTTGCCTATTGTCTCAAGTATCTCCTCTTTCCAAAATTCAAGGGGAAGGGCAAATAATCTTACCCATATTGGTATTGTAGTAGGTTCCACCCTTGGGTCAAATCCCATCTTCCATGGTTGCAGGAATAGTCCTGTAGGCCCGTGATGATACAACCCTCCCTCAAATAATTTTTGTTGGTCTGTCACTAATGTGAAAAAAATACCCATTTGGGAGAGTTAGAATTTTGTATTCTCCTTCTAGATGCCATTTTTTTCTTATCCATGTGTGAAGGAAGTGTACAAATGGTTTGAAACCCACGAATTTTCCTATCAGGTTATGTTTTGTCTTATAAACTATATTCTCAGCTATCCAATCCTCAACTATTTCCAATACTGGTATTTTCTTTGCTTGTGGTAAACATCCACTCACCCTTCCTAGTAGAGAATCCTCCTTTTATCGCTTCCCCATGGCATTTATGATTGTCCTTTCCTATATTTTATAGTCATTGAAGCTATCTTGGGTACCACATAGCTTCTCTCGATATGAGATTCCTTGTTTTGGAGGATTTGGTACCGAAGTACCTATGTCCCCCATTCTTGGCCGTGATTTGTACTATTGAAAGACCCTCCAACAAGATTGATCATCTCTAATGGTGTTTTTTGCATGAAAATTCTCTCTAGGCCTCTACGCTAGCCTCTAAAACCCTTGTTCTAGGTTGTTTGCTAATTACATTCTATTCAAGATATAGATCACAAGTAAAGAAAATCATTTGATCAAAGTTCTAGGTATTTGAAAGATTAAAAATATATAGTGTGCATCTAGGGTTTTGACCTTATTTGTGTATTTCTCTTGGATCCTTTATCAAAGGATTTGTTTTGCAATCCTAGGGCTAGCGATATTTCAAGCAAAGAATGATTCTAGGGTTAGCTCTTGCCTTCTTGCATCTTGTATCTTGCATTGTTATTTTTCCTTTCATAGTGTAGTTTTAGAAAGGCCAAACATAGGTGCATGCTAAAATTAACACATCAAAAAACATACCACCCTGGACTTGCAGTGAGTCCTAAAACTGTTCCTGGTGAACCCTTCCCCTAATTGCTCACCGAGTGTAGAGTTATAACATACCCTTGTGGTTCACCTTCACTCCTAGTGGATCCAACTGAGAATCGTACATGGTAGGGTAGTTTTCACCCTCTACATCTTTGATGAACCTGATGTGAACACAAATATTAGTGGCCAAATTAGGAATCCTTTTCCTTATTTGTATTTCATTTAATTTTTTTTAAAAAATACCACTAATTATGCTTGTTTAGATCAGAAAACATTTAATAACATCTTAAAAATATTTTATGTTTTGTTAGTTTTCCTCTTTTTCCACTTGATTCTTTCTCTCTCTCCTAATGGCTTCCAATGTTAGGAGTGGGTAAAGGCTTTTAGAGTCTGATGAGATTTTCCAGGAAGATGATCAAATTGATAGAGAAAATCATAATTTAGAAGAAGAGAAAAATGAAGAGATTGAGAATATCTTTGATCATACTAGAGGACCCAATGTGAACCTTACCTTTAAATATTCAGAATATGTTTGGAGCTTTTAAAAACATCATAAGGATGCCTTGGATGAAGATATGAAAGAGGAAGCCTAACTCAAGAAAGTTGGAACATCTCATCATCAAACCAATTTCCTCTCGAGATGTTCATAACAACTACTTGACCAAATATTTGCATCATGGTAATCATATTCATAACCCAAAATATGCTACTACTGTGACTACCAACGTTGGAAGAATTCTACAAGTCCATCCAACTAGTAGTGCATCTCAAGATTATGTTCAATTTACTTCTTATTTTACTCATCTCAACATTCATGCTTATGTTCCACCAAATGTTGGTTATCCTATCCAACAAGATACCACATATCACAAAAATATCAATATCTCCAATATGGGCCAAGTATCCTTTCAACAACCTACCTATACCCCTCCCTTAGAGAATCTAGAGGTATTGCACAACAAAAAATTTAAGGTGCAAATTTTGATTTATATGGTGAAATAATTGGTTTCAAAAGTGGATATGATTCAACCCACTAGTTTCACCTACAACTATAGAGAAATGTGCAATCAACCCTTAGATCTGATCATAGCTGCTAAGCCCTATCCTAACTATTTTTCCATGCTGGTTTTTCCTATATATAAGGAAACAAAAGATCCAATTGAGCATTTGAGAATGTTTAGAATAACTTGCCATGATATCATATATGATGACATGTTGTTGCTAAAGATGTTCTCTAAGAGTCTTGGTGGCATGGCATTAGAGTGGTATTATTGGTTGCCCAACCATTCTTTGAGGAATTTTGAAGAGATAGCTGAATTATTTGTGCAAAAATTTGGTGCTTATGTTGAAAATAATGTAACCATGAAAGATGTTTACATGTTAAAACAAAGTAAAAAGAAAAGTTTTTAGAATTTATATCTTGCTGGAGGAGTCTAGTTGGATGCTTGAGATATTATTACCTCCTCAGGACATGCTTGAGAAATTTATTGGAAGCTTGCAAGAGTAATTATCTTATGCATTGGAAACTACAACCATCACATATTTTGATTAGGCAATCAAGATAGCAAGGAAAGTGAAACAAGATATTATCAAAAGAGGACAACTTAAAGTAAAATAAGATAGGACCATAAAAATTAGTATAAGAACAAGCATGTGGTAGGTTATGATGTAACAAATAGTAGGCATGTTAATAGTATTGTTAACGACCTACAAAAGATGGTTCTTAGTCAACCCCAAAAAATTCCACAAAGAATTTCACAAGGCTTAACATGCCTATGGAAGTGGTATTGAAGAAAATTTTGGAAGACAATATGATTGAGTTACCTCCCATAAGGTAACCTGATACTACAACTAATTGGTACAATGGGACAACATTGTGCATTTCACAAAGTGGAGGGACACTGGATGAATTCTTGTAAAAAGTTAAAACATATAGTTTAAGATCTGATTGATGCAGGATGCCTTGTTATAGAAGGTTCTTGCCCACAAAAGGATCAATATCCTACTCAATAGGGGCCTACAACTAATCAAGATATGGGGATCCTCCAAGATCCTCTACCTAAGAATGGAAAATAGGCAACTAATAAAGTTTCATATCATAATATTCTAACTCATTATGATATTATGGTTGGTATGATAGCATCAATTTCAAGACATCTGGTGCAAAATAACCAAGTCTAGCATTCTCATCAAGAAATGGGTTCTTCAGCTAAGACTTCTCTCTTGGAATTTTTTCAAACCTCTCCTACTTATTGGGAAGCCTTGTTAAAACTTCTAAGACAATAATCTATTCCTACATACACTTTCCATAGTGCTATGACTAATGTTGTAAGCTCTCTTGGGATACATCATATCACATTCTCAGACGATGATATTTCTTCCTGAGGCTTATAGAGAGATTCTTCTCTCTACATCACTACATTTATTGTAAAATTTTTTATCAAGAGGGTTCTTATTGACAATGGTTCTTCCCTCAATATATGCACTTCTCAAATTTTCCAAAAGTTTGGAATAAAATAATATTTAACTAAATTCGATGACATTATTAAAACCTTCAACAACAAGTCCCAAGAATATTGCGATATTATATCTCTCCCTCTTAGTTTTGGACCCAATATCTTAGATACTATGCTCTATGTGGTATCTTGGTTTACATATTTTAATTTGCTTCTTGGATGTCCTTGGCTCCATGCGATGTGGGTTGTCCCTTCTACCTTTCACCAATGTTTGAAATTTAAATTTAAGAATCAATTTATCACCATTTTGGGTGATCCTCACCCATTTGAATATTGTTCAATAATTGAACAAGCTTAATATGATTCTCATCCGTCGGATATCTCATCTCACACAACTAAGAAATTTAATAATCTAAACATGATAGAGGAATCATTTATCAACATCTCATCATAGTATCAGGATAATTCTTCTCATCGAGAATCTCTTCAGGATATATCTCATCAAGGATTGAAGTGGAGTACCGAGGACAAGGGGCCACCCTCTCCCTCTCTATTGGTTACAACCCCAAAGTAGTTTATTGAATATGATACTCTTTGTGACATGGATCATGAGGATACTTCTTGGGATGGCATATGCTTTAATGGGTTATTCCCTTGTGCAATGCAGATTGAATCTTTTAGTTCTCAAGAGGACTTTGGTTCTATGTCTCTCGAGGACCTTGAAAAACTAGGAGTAATTCCTACCTCGCCTCCTCTTGAGGATGAGTCATCCATTCTCATTAAGGAGACCATAGATGTGAACATAGGTTTTGAGGAATCCCCTAGAATACTTAATTTAGGTAAAGCCTTGTCCATGGGTGAACAGGAGCAGTTGATCAATTTACTAAGATAATTTCATGATGTTTTTGCTTGATCATATGCTAACATGCTAGGGCTTGATCCCTCCCTTGTTATGCATCATTTGGTAGTTCACCCTAATGTTAATTTTGTTAAGAAGAAAATTAGGAATATGCATCCTAAGGTCACCCTTTTAATCAAGGAGGAGATCCAAAAACTCTTGGATGTTAGTTTTATAAAAGCTATTGATAATTATTATTGGATCTCCAACATCGTTCTTGTGGTTAAGATGGAAGGAATAATCAGAATATGTACTAACTTTAGGGACATTAAATTCGTATATCCCAAGGATGATTTTCCCTTTCCAAAAATAGATCAAATTGTAGATTTCATTACCAAATATGGGATGCTATTGCTCATAGATGGTTTCTCAAGATACAATCAGATTATGATTTCCCCTAAGGATGAGGCCAAGACAAATTTCATCACTCCATGGGCTACCTTCCATTGGAAAGTCATGGCTTTTAGCTTGAAAAATGCTTGTGCCACCTATCAACGGGCCATGACTTACATTTTTCATGATATGATGCATGATATTCTCCAGGATTATGTGGACTATATTTTAGGTCACTCCATACAAGGAAAGGATCATGTCCATGATTTAAGATGAATTTTTGAAAGGCTTTAATATTTTAGGGTCCATCTTAAGCTCGCTAAATCTGTGTTTGGAGTCACATCTGGAAAGTTGTTAGGCTTTGTTGTTTCTATGAGGTATTGAAGTAGACCCCACTAAGATAGCGGTTATTACTGACATACCTCCTTCCTGCACCTTAACCGAATTGCATAGCCTGCAAGGTAAGATTCAAGCTATTTGTCAGTTCATAGTCCAGTTAGCCGATAAGTGCTAGTCCTTTCTTACGATTCTTAGTAAAGATATATTTTAGTGGGATTTTGAGTGTCAAAAGGATTTTTATGACCTTAAAAAATATCTCACTTCCCCACATGTTCTAATTCCTCCTATGCTTGGTAAGAATTTGATACTTTACATAGAGACCACAAGTCATGCTTTGGAAGCCATGCTGACTCAACATGATGATAAAAAAAAGTGAGCTATCTACTATATTAATAGAAATTTGGTAGCTATTAAACTAGGTACACCCCCTTAGAGAAGCTTTGCCTTACCATAATGTTCACTTATCAGAATCTAAGACACTATATGCTCAACCATAAGACGTTGGTAGTTGTAAAGTTTGACCCTTTGCACTATTTAATGTCTAAGTCCCACCTTTCAGGTCAAGTTGTTAAGTGGGTTTTGGTCCTTAGTGAGTTTGATATAACCTTCATAGATCATAAGGCTATCAAGGGTCAAGTAATCACTGATTAGTTAGCCTCCTCTCCCTTAGAAGCTATCCATCCTTTGGTTTTTGAGTTTCTTGATTAGTGCTTCAACATTGAAGTTATAGAGATAGAGTCTTGTACTTTATTTTTTGATGGAACCCTTTACATGAAGGGTGTTGGTGTTGGAGTCATTCTAGTTACCACACAAAAATAACTCATTCCATTGTCCTTCAAGCTTCGTTTCTCTTGTAAAAATAATATTACAGAATATGAAGCTTTGATCCTTAGCCTTAGAGCAACCTTAGCTTTGTAGGTTAGAGTCCTTTCGATATTTGGTGACTCTCAACTTGTGGTCAATTAGATCAACGATGTTTATCAAGCTCAAGATGATAAACTAAAGCCTTATAAGGATATTATCACCAAGATGTTATCCTCGTTCGATCGAGTAACCATAGAGTTTGTCCCTAGATCCTCAAGCCACCATGCAGATGCCATGGTTGCTACTGCATCCTTATTCTATTTGGAGTTAGAAGATGATCAAGCATTGATTATCATTAGATAAATTTGGGGGCCTGCGTCGGTTGGCTCTTGTATTATTTTATTATATGTTTTAACCATTGAAGATGCCCTATCTAAGCTATGGTACACCAACATTTTTAATTTTATTAAATATGGTTTGATAGCTGATGGTTTAGACTACAATCAATATAATATTTCATGCAAAAGAGCATACCAATTCATTATAATTGGTAAAACTTTGTATCGACATTCTTTTGAAGGCATCCTCTTATGATGTCTTAACTTTGATGAAGCCCAAATTGCTCTCAGTGAGGCTCATGAAGGATCATGTGAAGGCTATTTTAGTGAAAATGCTATTGCCAAGAAGCTCCTTCAAATGGGGTACTATTAGAATTCCATGGAGAAAGATGCATGTGACCATGTTCGGTGCTATCACAAGTGTCAACACCATGGTAATCTTGTCCATGCTCCTCAAAACCTTTAGTTTATTTCTTCTCCTTGGTTATTCTCCATGTGGGGATTGGACATCATAGGGAAGATTAACCCAATATTGTTTATTGGTCATAAGTTTATCATAACAACAATAAAGTACTTTGCTAAATAGGTCAAAGCCATACCCCTAGCCATGATGACTGGAACTTAGGTTTCTAAGTTCATCTTCAACCAAATTCTCTGTAGGTTTGGAATTTCTTTGGTGATTGTTTCTGCTAAGTGCAAGATTCAACATAAGTGGTCAACTCCATATTAACCTTAGGGTAATGGAAAAGCTAAAGCATCCAATAAGCCTTTGATCAAGATCTTGAAGAAGTTGATTTGTAAGACTAGTTGTGACTATTGTTAGACTTACAATGGCACTGAGAGGGGGGGGTGAATCAGTGTAGCTCTTTAATTATGAATTAACAACTCTTAAAACAATAGCAGTTAAAACTTATAAACAGATACAGTAAGAACAACAAGAGAACAACACACAACACAAGATTTAATGAGGTTCACCAATGTGGCTACTCCTCAAAAATGACTGCTTGGACTACCATCCAAATCCAGCCTTTGCAAAGCACCAACTTTACAATTAATTTACCAACACCAACTGGAAGGAGCACCAACCCCTGATTTATCTGCACCAACAGAAAGGAGCACCAACCCCTGATTTACCAGCACCAACTGGAAGGAGCACCAACCCCTGATGCCAAGCACCAACCTGGACTTCAAATTGAATCTTTGGGTTTAACAGTAAGATACCTTCACTTTTACAAGACCTTGACTGGTCTACTTCACCTTTGCATTCTCTGCTTTCTCTTCTACGCACTCACTTTGCACACTCGCTCACTGTCGATCAAACCTCACGATCGTCTTCTCCCTTTGCGCACTCTGCTTCTCTTGATCGCACTTAGAATGATTGACCTCCCCACTCATCAAACTTCACACTCTGTGCACTCTCTCCGAACTTCGCACTCTCTCTGCTGCACTCTGCTTTCTTAGCAAAATTCCACACTTCGAAAGATTCGACACGACTTGCTCTTCTACGCTCAGCGACCGTATTTCGCACACTTCGATACATCTCAAATTCTCCAAACAACCCTCCTTTTATAACAACATTTTCATGATGAAAAACTCTAATCTTAGTCGACTGTAACCCTAATCTTAGTCGACTGCAAACCCTAATCTTCGTCGGTTGCAAACCCTAAACTTCATCGGCTTCCATCGGTCTTCGTCGGCTTCAACTGCCCCTGTAACTCTTCTATTTGCTGTTGCCATGAAAACACATGTCGCGATATCGTGACACTTTCGCCTCCGTACGCTTTCTCTTAGCTTTGGCCCTGAGAATACAACATGTAGCGATATCGCGACACTTTTTCTCCATACGCTTTCTCTTAGCTTTGGCCCACGAAAATACATGTCGCGATATCGCGACACTTTTTCTCCTTGTGCTTTTTCTTGGCTTTGGCCACGAAACATAACATGTCGCGAAATCGTGACACTTTTTCTTCTTCCTCTTTCTCTTAGCTTTGAGCCACGAAAATGGACATGTCACGATATCGTGACACTTTTTCTCCGTACGCTTTCTCTTGCCTTTGGGTCGCGAAAACGTGACATGTCGCGATATCGCGACACTTTTTCTCCTTAGCGCTTTTTCTTGCCTTCGGGTCGCGAAACCGACATGTCGCGATATCGTGACACTTTTTCTCCTTAGCACTTTTTCTTGCCTTCGGTCGCAAACATGTCGCGATATCGACACCTTTTCTCCTTTTCTTCCTTGACATGTCGCGATATCGCTGACACTTTTTCTCCTTAGCACTTTTGCTTGTCAACATGTCGCGATATCACGACACTTTTTCTTTTGCACTCTCTCTCCTCAATATGTCACGAAATCGTGACACTTTTTACACCTTCCAATATAAATACACTTTCTTCCTTGCAACATGTCGCGAAATCGTGACACTTTTTCTACTTGTCTTTTTCCTTCCAACATGTCGCGAAATCCGAATTTTCAACTTTTTTTTCTCTTCCAACATGTCGCGAAATTCCGACTTTCTCTCTTTTCTCTCTCTTCCAACATGTCGCGAAATCATGACAGTTTTTCCACTTGTGTTTTTTTCTTTCCAACATGTCGTGAAATCGTGACAGTTTTTCCTGTTGTTTCTCTCTCTTCCAACATGTCGTGAAATCGTGACAGTTTTTCCACTTGTGTTTTTTCTTTCCAACATGTCGTGAAATCGTGACAGTTTTTCCTGTTTCTCTCTCTTCCAACATGTCGCGAAATCGTGATAGTTTTTCCTTCTTTTTCTCTCTCTTCAAACATGTCACGAAATCGTGACAGTTTTTCTTGCCTGCTGTATATGTCGCGATATCGCGACACTTTTCTTACTTGTCTTTTTCTTTGATCTTTTGCAAGTGGTCCACTTCGGTCTTCTTGGAAAATCACTGTACATACTCTGAGTAACCTTTGAACTCCTGTCTTCTGCATCTGACTAGCCTTTGAACTTCCTATCCACTGCATCAACAGATCTATCTGACTGTGTTGACAACAATGACAATACGTCTACTGCACCTTGCTCAACAATCTCCCCCTTTGGAATTGTTGGCAACACATGTGCAATTTCCTGTAACTCTTCTCCCCCTTTGACAATAATACCAAAGGGCTACTGCAGACTCCCCGAGTCCATGCACAACATTCTCGGGCACAATTTGTTACACTTAGCAAAAATCATGAACATGAGCAAAAAGATAATCAAATACTTAAATGCTCCCCATGAGAATGTGATCCCTGTAGCTAGTCAATTCTTGGGAAGTGTGACCACTCCCAATTTATTTTGAAGGTACTCAAAAACTTCCTTGGGCAATGGTTTTGTGAAGATATCTGCTACTTGTTCTGTGGTTGGAACAAAGTCCAATTTAACCTCACCTTCTGCAACTTTCTCCTTCAAAAAGTGATACTTGATGGCAATGTGCTTTGTGCGTGAATGCATAACCGGATTCTTGGAGATGTTAATGGCACTGGTGTTATCACACTTAACTAATATTGGCTCACTGAAGCTAATACCAAGATCTTTTAAGGTTTGTTTCATCCATAATACCTGTGTACAACATGTTGTCGTTGCAATATATTCTGCCTCTGTTGTTGATAAAGAAACTGACTCTTGCTTCTTACTGTGCCATGCAACCAATCTGTCTCCGAGATAGAATGCACCTCCACTGGTACTCTTTCTGTCATCTACACATCCTGCCCAATCTGCATCTGAATATGATATAAGGGTGAAGTCTTTACCTTTTGGATACCACAACCCATACTCCATAGTACCCTTGAGATACCGAAGAATCCTCTTTATCGTTGTCACATGAGTCTCCTTGGGATTGGCCTGAAAACGTGCTACCATGCATACTGCCTGCAAAATATCTGGTCTGGTAGCTATCAGATACAGTAAGCTTCCAATCATAGATCTGTACATGGTTTGATCAACAGTTGGAGATTTGTCATCCTTGCTCAACTTGCAACCTGTTGTCATGGGAGTGCTAACTGGCTTACAATCCTCCATTGTGAACTTTTTTAACATCTCTTTTACATATTTAACTTGAGAAATAAATATGCCCTTCTCACTTTGATTAACTTGTAATCCGAGAAAATATGACAGTTCTCCAATCATTGACATTTCAAATTCTTTTTGCATCTTATTTGCTAAATCCTTGCACGACTCATCTTTGTTGCTGCCAAATATGATATCATCTACGTATACAACAAGAACGATAAGATGCCCATTTTCTGTTTTGACATACAAATTACTATCCACCATACCTTTCTTAAACCTTTGTTGAGTGAGATAGTTGTCTAGCCTTGCATACCATGCTCGGGGTGCCTGTTTTAAGCCATATAATGCTTTCTTCAACTTACAAACAAAGTTGGGATTATCACCAAGTTGGAACCCATCTGGTTGCTCAATATAAACCTCTTCTTCAAGTTTCCCATTCAAAAACGCTGATTTCACATCCATTTGATAAACTTTGAAATTTTTGTAGACTGCTAAAGCCAGAAACATTCCGATTGCCTCTAGTCTAGCTACTTGGAGCAAACGTTTCCTCAAAGTCAATACCTTCAACTTGAGCATAACCCTTGCATACCAATCTTGCTTTGTTTCTGACTACCTGTCCATCTTCATTCAATTTGTTTCGAAAAATCCATTTAGTCCCGATTATATTTTTGTTTGCAGGTCTAGGAACTAACTCCCAAGTGTCGTTTTTCTCTATCTGATCTAATTCTTCATTTATTGCCTTCATCCAGCTTTCATCTTTGCTTGCATCATCAATATTTTTAGGCTCAATGCTGGATAGTAGAGAGTAGTTGCTTACTTGCTCTTCTTCTTGTCTGAACTCCAACTTTGGGATCTCCGATGATTTGCTCTCTAGGATGATTTTTCTGCCGACTACCTGTTTTGAATTTCTTATTTTCTTCCATTTCCGCATCATCATCCCGAGTCAATTTTTTGTATCTTTTCAATTTCGTTTTCCTCATCTCCTTCAATAACCTCTTCATAGATTGGGTAGTTTGTTTCATAACTAATTACTCGTTCTTTACCTTCATCAAACTTAACATCAGCACTGTCCACAATTTTCTTTAGCCTTTTGTTGTAGCATTTGTAAGCTTTGCTTCTAGGCGAATAACCAACAAAAATACCTTCATCTGCTCTATCTTCAAACTTACCAAGATTATCTTCAGTTCTTTTGATATAGCACTTGCTGCCAAACACTCCGAGGTATTTTGTTGTTGCCCTTTTACCGAACCACAGTTCATAAGGAGTTTTGCTTTCATGTGTTCTCAGCATGTACCTATTTTGGATATACACCGCAATATGGACTGCTTCTTTCCAAAATCTATCTGCTACTCTGCTTTCAGCCAACATAGATCGTGCCATTTCCTGCACAGTCCTGTTCTTTCTTTCTACCACTCCATTTTGTTGAGGAGTCTTGGCTGCTGAGAACTGTCTTCTGATACCGTATTTTTCACAGTATTCTGCAAACTCCTCTGAAATGAATTCTCCTCCTCTGTCTGATCTTAAACATTTGATCCTCTTTCCTATTTCATTCTCAACCTGGTTTTTGAAAATCTTGAACATATCAAGAGCTTCTGATTTTTGCTTCAAGAAGAATATCCATGTCATTCTGGAATAGTCATCAATGCACAACATAAAATATTTGTCACCATTTATGCTTTGTGTTCTCATGGGTCCACATAAATCGGTGTGAATTAGTTCCAAAGGTTTGCTTGTGTAGTATTCTTTTGTTTTGAATGTGACTCTAGTTTGTTTCCCCTTTTGGCATGAAGCACAAATGTTGTTTGCAGGTTTGCTGATGGTGGGAATATCTCTCACTACCCTTTTTGAGGTGATTTTTACTAGATTATCAAAACTGATATGACCAAGTCTCTTGTGCCACAGCCAATTTTCTTCTTCCTGTCCAATAAAGCAAGCTCCTTTTGAAGTCTCTGAGAGCGTGTACAGGTTACCAGATGTTCTTGACCCTGTTGCTATCAATTTTCCACTTTGTTTTTTTTTGACTTCACAACCCTGCTTCATAAAGACTACTTCATGACCTTTATCACAAATCTGACTTACACTCAATAAATTATGTTTCAACCCATCCACAAATAAGACTTCTTCTGATTTAATCCTTCCATCACTAATTTTGATTGAGCCTTTGCCGACTATCTTGGCTCCATCATTATTTCCAAATTTTATTGATCCTCCTTCATATTTCTGTAACTTTTCAAATTTTTGTTTGTCACCTGTCATATGATTGGAGCATCCACTATCTAGTATCCATGGTACATATTTATTCTGTGCTTTGAATGCAGTTTGAACGATTAAGGATTCCTTTTCTTCCTTCAGTTGCTCTTTTCCTTTCCACACTATTTTGATAGTAGTTTTGGGCTCTTGTTTTGCCTTTCCCTTATCAGTAGTTTGAGCATGTTTTTCGAGAAGTTTTCTATTTTGACTCATCCTGTATGGTTGAAATTTTCTTCCCTGAAACTGATTTGAAGTAAATGTGTTTCTACAGTTTCTTGCAATGTGCCCAAACTTATGACAGTTATAACATTCCACTGTATAATTCATCAGAGGAGAAAAAACATTTCTACTGGTGAAGTTCCTTGGTCTTACATTATATTTGCAGTCTGAGATTTTATGCCCATAGCCATTGCATTTAAAATAGAAACCAGAGAAAGGATAATTGAACCTGGGTGATGGTCTTTGCCATGTTGTCGTAGGAGCCATAGGTCTTCTTCTTCTTTGATGTGTGACTTTGGTGAATCCATCATTGTCAATTCTCCCATCGTGCCTGGCATTAATGCTTTCTCTTTCATGAGACGTTTTTCCTTGATCAACCTGTTTCTTAGCTTCATTCTTTATGGACTTGGCCTTTGATCCACTTGATGATTCTCCTTCGATGAAGCCTAGACCAAATTTGATGCCTGTAGGTCTTTGGTCATTTAAGATCTTATCCAACTTCATAGAAATTTCTTCACGTTTGTGATAACAACTGATTTTCTTATTCATCTCTTCTAGCTGCATTCTTAAACCAACAATCTCTTCTTCTAACTTGTTGCAATGATCTATTTTCATTGTTAATAGCACTTCGAGATCTTCGAAGATTTTCTTAGATTCTTCTATCTGTACTTTTAAGCTGGTTATGATTCCATTTGCATCCTCAAGCTTTCTTGACAGTTTCTTGTTCTTTTTCTTTTCTATCTCCCACTCTTCAAGTGCAGATATCAACTCACCTTCTAGATCTACTTCAGCCTCGAGAATCTCATCACAAACTTCAGACGTCACTCCTTCTTCCTTTTCTGATTTAACTACTTCAAATGCCATAAAAAGAGCTTCATCTCTTTCTTCTTCAGACTCTTCTCCGGAGCTATTTTTTGATGAACTGACATTCTTGGAGATGAAACTTTTCTTTTTGAAGTTGCCTTTTCTAAAATTCGTTTTCATCTTCCAGTCACTTCTTTCTTGGTGGGATCCTTCATCATTTTTGTTCTTCTCTTTAAGTGGACATTTAGTCGCAAAATGCCCAATGCCTCCACAGTTGAAACATTTAAATGGAAGCTTCCCTCTGTATTTTCCTTTCCCCTTTTTCAGTTTTCTAACAAAGTTTGCTTCCATTTCATCTGATGTCTCTTCTTCCTCGGACTCGTGTTTTGTGTTTTTATTTTTAAGAGCTTTGAAAGTTGCTTCTCTGTCAGAGGGTTTAGATCTTCCTATCCTCATCTCATATGCAGTTAAAGAACCATACATTTCATCTATACTGAAATAATTTAGATTTTTAGCTTCTTCTATCGCTGAGACTTTGGAATCAAACCTTTGAGGAAGAGATCTTAATACCTTTTTCACGACAACAGAGTCATCGATATCCTCGTCGAGTCCTCTGATCGCATTGATGATTCCATTAACTCTCAACATGAATGCCTCAATGTTTTCATCGTCATTCATCTTCAATGCTTCGAACTGAGCTCGATGTGTCTGTAACTTGGCTTCTTTGATCTTATCATCTCCTTCATGAACACTCTTCAATTTGTCCCATATTTCTTTTGCCGATTTACAGCTCATGACCTTTACTAGTTCACTATCTGCTAATCCACACAAGATGGCATTCGTTGCTTTCGAATTATTCTCAAATAGTTTCTTTTCGTCTGCTTCTTTTGGAGGAGTGGTGGGAATTGTGTATCCACTAACTACTGAATCCTAGATGTCGTAACCCAAAGCACAGAGATATGTCTGCATCCTGACTCTCCAGAATGCATAATTAGATCCGTCAAACAATGGTGCTTTGTTTGATGAGAAGCCTTCACCACCTGCCATTGTGTTATTTCCAAGATCACCCTAGCTGGTTAAGCTTGTACAGGGACTTGGCTCTGATACCAATTGTTAGACTTACAATGGCACTGAGAGGGGGGGTGAATCAGTGTAGCTCTTTAATTATGAATTAACAACTCTTAAAACAACAGCAGTTAAAACTTATAAATAGATACAACAAGAACAACAAGAGAACAACACACAACACAAGATTTAACGAGGTTCACCAATGTGGCTACTCCTCAAAAATGACTGCTTGGACTACCATCCAAATCCAGCCTTTGCAAAGCACCAACTTTATAATTAATTTACCAGCACCAACTGGAAGGAGCACCAACCCTTGATTTATCTGCACCAATAGAAAGGAGCACCAACCCCTGATTTACCAGCACCAACTGGAAGGAGCACCAACCCCTGATGCCAAGCACCAACCTGGACTTCAAATTGAATCTTTGGGTTTAACAGTAAGATACCTTCACTTTTACAAGACCCTGACTGGTCTACTTCACCTTTGCATTCTTTGCTTTCTCTTCTTGCACTCACTTCGCACACTCGCCGTATCAAACCTCACGATCATCTTCTCCCTTTGCGCACTCTCCTCTCCCCCTTCACACTCTCTCCTTCTTCACTCTACTTTCTTAGCGAAACTCCACACTTTGAAAGATTCGACATGACTTGCTCTTCCGCTCCACCGTATTTCTGCACACTTCGATACATACCAATTCTCCAAAACAACCCTCCTTTTATAACAATATTTTCATGAAGAAAACTCTAATCTTAGTCGGTCGTAACCCTAATCTTAGTCGATTGCAAACCCTAATCTTCGTTGTCGCAAACCCTAATCTTCGTCGGCTTACATCGGTCTTCGTCGGCTTCAACTGCCCTTGTAACTCTTTTGTTGCTGTTGCCACGAAAACACAACATGTCACGATATCGTGACACTTTCACCTCCGTACGCTTACACTTAGCTTTGGCCCACGAGAATACAACATGTAGCGATATCGCGACACTTTTTCCTCCATACGCTTTCTCTTAGCTTTGGCCCACGAAAATACATGTCGCGATATCGCGACACTTTTTCTCCTTCTGCTTTTTCTTTGCTTTGCCCGCGAAAATACAACATGTCGCGAAATCGTGACACTTTTTCTTCTTGCTCTTTCTCTTAGCATTGAGCCACGAAAATGCGACATGTCGCGATATCGCGACACTTTTTCTCCGTACGCTTTCTCTTGCCTTCGGGTCACGAAAACGTGACATGTCACGATATCGCGACACTTTTTCTCCTTAGCACTTTTTCTTGCCTTCGGTCGAAAACCCGACATGTCGCGATATCGTGACACTTTTTCTCCTTAGCACTTTTTCTTGCCTTCGGGTCACGAAAACCCGACATGTCGCGATATCGCGACACTTTTTCTCCTTAGCACTTTTTCTTGCCTTCGAAACAACATGTCGCGAAATCACGACACTTTTTCTCCTTACCTCAACATGTCGCGAATATCGTGACACTTTTTCTTTCGAACTCTCTCTCCTGCAATATGTCGCGAAATCGTGACACTTTTTCCTACAACCTTTCTTGCAATATGTCACGAAATCGTGACACTTTTTCTACTTCCTTGCAACATGTCGAAATCGCGACACTTTTTCACTTGTCTTTTTCCTTCCAACATGTCGCAAAATCGCAGTTTTCTTCTCTCTCTTCCAACATGTCGCGAAATCGTGATAGTTTTTCCACTTTCTTTTTCTCTTCCAACATGTCGCAAAATCATGACAGTTTTTCCTGTTGTTTCTCTCTCTTCCAACATGTCGCGAAATCGTGACAGTTTTTCTGGTTGTTTCTCTCTCTTCCAACATGTCGCGAAATCATGACAGTTTTTCCACTTGTGTTTTTTCTTTCCAACATGTCGCGAAATCGTGACAGTTTTTCCTGTTGTTTCTCTCTCTTCCAACATGTCGCGAAATCATGATAGTTTTTCCTCTTTTTCTCTCTCTTCAAACATGTCGCGAAATCGTGACAGTTTTTCTTGCCTGTTGTATATGTCGCGATATCGCGACACTTTTCTTACTTGTCTTTTTCTTTGATCTTTTGCAAGTGGTCCACTTCGGTCTTCTTGGAAAATCACTGTACATACTCTGAGTAACCTTTGAACTCCTGTCTTCTGCATCTGACTAGCCTTTGAACTTCCTATCCACTGCATCAACAGATCTATCTGACTGTGTTGACAACAATGACAATACTGTCGTTGCACCTTGCTCAACAACTACCATATCCAACTTTATCCTACCTTGAGGGCCTATTGTACTAGTGTGCGTACTCCTATAAGTGCCTTTCCCTATATCTTGGTAAATGGGTTGGAGGTAGTGTTTCCTTTTGAGCTTGAGGTTCCCTCATTGCACATCTTATTGCAAGATGCCTTGGTCGATGATGAGTATCACTTAGATCGTTTGCACCAATTGGAGTTGCTGGATAAAAAATGTATTCATGCCTTAGAGCATTTGCAAGCCTATTAGAATAGACTCAAATGATCTTACTCTAAGAAAGTTTTCAACAATTATTTTGAGGTCGAGGACCTTGTCCTTAAGGAAAACCAAAAGAAAACCAATGCACATTCTGATAGTTCCAAGCCAATTGGTTAGGGCCCTTTGTCATAATGACTAAGTTTGACTCAGGTGCCTATCGTTTAGCTTCTTTATATGGTGAATAAATTAAAGAACCAATGAACATAATGCATCTAAAAATATGTTATGCATGATCCAAAATCTGCATTGCACATTGCATTTAACATAGTTTCATATAACATCATTGTTTGCCTGATCATTTTGCATGATTGTGTGTCATATTTTGCATGACTTCTGGATATTCTATTCCATTTGCATTTTTGCTTGTCATAAATTGCACTTCTATCTATTCATATTTGCATGATTGCTTATTCATATAGATTTTTGGGGATTCGTGACTATGGCAAGTGATAACACCTAGTTAGGTTATAGCTCACATGCTTTGCACTCTCACTAGGTCCCTAATGACTAGTGAATCCCCAACCTAGGGTCCACCTTTATGTATTTCCATAATTTTATCTGCTCATCTCATCTCTTCCTTATTCCTTGACCTTGAAAGTTTTCATTGCTTATATCTCTCCAAGTCAAGGGATATGGTTCTCATTTTGCTCCATTGGCCATGTCCATACACTTTATTACACACACCACACCCCTATCAGGTAGTACTCTTTTTTATTATCACTTTCTTGCACATAATACACCCCATAACGGATAGCTTCATGGTCACAAGTGAGGGGCAACCTCCATTTGACCATTTGCAAGCATACATCCTAGTGGGTACATCTCTTTTTATTTTTCTCCATCTCAGCGAGTGCTACACCCATAGCGGGTTCAATCCCACCTTGTCCATATTGCAAGCATACTGTATATATGTATATATATAAACCAATAATCACACATGAGCACACACTCATGCTTTTTCCTATTTTCTTGTTCTTCCTTGCTGCTTTTATTTTCTTCTCTTCTTCTTTATTATTCGTTTTTCTCTTTTTTCTTCCATGTCTTTCATTTTGAGTTTCATTAAGAATGTGGTATTCTTTTCAAAACTTGAAGGGGCACCCTGGACTGAGAGGCATTAATGTCCTTAATGCCTTGATTTGCATGTAAAACATGAAAGTGTCTAGAATGACACCATTTTTTCACCACTCCTTTTCTATTGTTGTTTCTCATCATTTTCCCTTAGATGTCTACATATTTCTTTGACACATTTACTAGGCCATAAATGCATCAAAGAGAGGATAAAATGTAGACATGGAAAATTGACCCGCTTGAGTGAGTCATTTTCCCTAGTCCCTCAAAGAGACCCTCCAACTTGTCCAAAATAAGTTTAGGCATATCTCACCCCTCTTTTCCACCCTTTATTATTGCTCTGATGAAATCACGATCAGCTCTTATGGGGCACGATTTCACCTAACTAGGTTTTTCTCTTAGAAAACCCTAGCGTTTTGCTTAACCTTCTTTGGTATCAAATTTTCCTTGGTTTTTCCACCCATTCTTGTTTTAAATATCTTTTAAATTGAGGGTTTGAAGCTCTTTTTTGACCCCAGAACAAGTTCAAGGAACTAGTTAAACAAACAAGTAAGAAAGAATCTAGGAACAAGTGCTTACACGACTTTATTGAAGCTTTTGGGATTTTGTGGAGATCTCTACTGCTACATTTGATTGTGTTGCTACTCTTGGTGGATAAGTGTTGGAGCCCTAATAAGGAGTCTACCATATTGGAGGTCCTCATACTTTTGTATGTTTTTTTGCTATCACTAGGTTTTTTTTGTTCTTTTGCATTTCACGTATTGCCAAGTTCACATTTATTGTTAGCTTATTTACATTATTTTCTTGTATTTTCCTTCTGTTGTGAAATCATGTCCCATAATTAAAGGATGAAGTTTTGTTAGAGGCAAAATTGAGGTAATCCCGTACAGGGTGTGATTTCATCGAATATCAGGGGTAGAAGTTTACCCCCAAACCCTAGGTCTACATTTCATATTACATTTAGGACATAATTACATAAACTAAATTATGCTTATCATTCTATTTTGTTTTATTGTGTTTTGCTTGTTCATCTTCCAAAAATGTCAACTTTTACTTTTGTATTTTAAAGGCCAGATAAAAGGACCTAGGGGGCTTGACTGTTGCACCTCCAAGGACAATCATACAATGGCCTAAGAAGACCTCCCAACACTGATCATATTTTTTGAGGGTTTTGTGAAGTTATTTTGCAGGATAGAAGTTGTGGGACATTTCTGGATGCAAGATAAATCTTGGAACAACCACCAAATCAAATTAGTACCCTAGTAGATCTTTAGGCTATTTTTTTATTACTTTCTATTCATTTTTGTTCAAAATATAGATCACAAGTAAAGAAAAACATTTAATATAAGTTCTAGGCATTTGAAAGTATAAAAACATATAGTGTGCATCTAGGGTTTTGATCTTGTTTGTGCATTTCTCTTGGAACCTTGCTCAAAGGCCTTATTTTGCAATCCTAGGGTCAACGATCATTCAAGCAAATAATTATTCTAGTGTTAGCTCTTGCCTTCTTACATCTTGTATCTTGGATTGTTCTTTTTCCTTTCATAGTGTAGTTTTAGAAAGGCCAAACATAGATGCATACTGAAATTGACACATCAAAACACATTCCACCCCAGACTTGGAGTAAGTCCTAAAACCATTCCTGGTGAACCCTTCCCCTGGTTGCCCATCGAGTGTAGAGTTATAACATACCCCTACGGTTCACCTTGACTCCCAGCAAATCCAATCAAGAATCGTATGTGGTAGGGCAATTTTTCCCCTCTACAAACATTAAAAAATGAAGAGTAAGTAGATACCACAAGCTTAAGTACCAAAAATCAAAGGGTTGTAAAGAACTCAACATATGAAATTTCTAAGGAATAAAAATATTTCTTCCATACCTACTATTTTATAAGAGACAAATCCATTAACGTCATCATAAATACTAGAATTCAAAAGAAAATTATTATATAATATATTCAATGACACGTCCAATTGGATTCACCTTGAAAAAGATGAGATATAATACCAATCACCCTATGGTATGGATAACACTAATACATAACAATATTAAATGTGATATGACATTGAACATCTATAATATCCTACTTGGGAAGCCCTAACTCTTTGAGTACTAGGTGGCTTACCATGTTTATACACATCAATGGTCAATGTATGTCAGGGGCATGACTTTCCACTTACCATAGTGCCTACCTAGAATAATGTAACTCTTGTTCTATTAAAGGATTATAAGTAACTCATTTATCATGATTATACATTTATTTTGATTATGTTTTGACCAAAGAACAATGGTTTCAATAAGCTTTCCCTTATCACACCATCCACATACCACTTTGGGTAGACTAAAAAAAGAATCGTTGCTTTGTTAATATTCATATATTTTCAAGGTCCATAAGGAGTTCCACTTTACTATTTGGTCAAGCATCAGATTAACATGATTCTTGGATCATTATTGCCTAATATTCCACTCTATTGTTAATTATCTTGGGAGAATGACAACATTTTGTACCAAACTTATGAGTTGATCAATGAAGGTAATTGTTGAGAAGCAACACACCCCACTGATAATAAATTTTTGATCTTTTGATAATTATTATTTTTTATCAAAGGGGATCCTCTTGAAGTTTTGGTTTAAATTCTAAATTTTGTTTACATCGACATTTTAAATCTTGCTTGCATCATTTTGAAAATTGCTTATATCAAGGTGTCAAAATGCTTGCATGGAACATTGATTTGAAAAGAATTTTTTGAATATTTGCATGTTATATTATTTCAGATAAATTATTTCAAAATTTTTAATTTTTAAAGGTTTTTCTAAGGTTCAAAATATTAAAATCAATTTTTAGGTTTCTCTAAAATTCTTCATCTTGCCCTAAATTTGCTTCAAATTTGAAATCACCATAACTTTTGGTAAAAATATCTGTTCGAAGTGATTCAAATCTTGGTGGAAAGATATTAAACTCCTCTTCACAATAGTATCAAATTTGTAAAAAATTGGACATGAATTCTATTAATTAATAGTAGTTTTCTATTGCAGCCAATGAAATTCTAAATACAATATCTCTTGATCCCCAATGAATTTTTGAAAATTTTCAATGGTTTTGAGCACCCATTTGGCTCATTTGGACACTTGGAAAATATTTTGTTGTAGCTCAAAATATAATTAAAAATTTAAAATTTAGAACCTTAGGAGAAATTAGAAAAATAATTAAAAAATTAAAATTCAAACCTTAGGAAAATTTAAAAAAATGTTAAATTAATAATGTTAATGTTCTAACTATTTCCATTTTTATTTTTTTATAGAAAATTCACTGGTGGCTGCATTAAATATTGTAGATGTAATGGCAAAAAGGGAATTTCAATGTGAGCTAGGCGAGTACAACCATGTAGAGATGGAAGACATAAAATAAATGATCAGCCCTCCCTGCATATGAAGACTTTATGAGACACGACTGAAGTGGTTCTCATTTAATGAGACATGGATACAACTAGTAGGGAAAATAAATACAATTGCAATTGACCTAAAGTAAAACCATCTGCATGCAGTCACCATTTGATGGAGATAAGATCAGATTATATCTTCATCATTTATGGGGAGATACTCAGGCAAATATTTAGGAGTAGTTGAGGTTGAATGGACCTCTATTAAAAATATATATATTTTTTATGTAGAGGCCCGATAGTGGGATTTTAAATTATTTTTGTTTAAGTCCTTGGGAGCTCAATATTTTTGAAAAGATCAGGGCATATCCTAAGTCTATATATACTCCCATTGAATGTAAATAAAAGGATGCAAGAATTTATAATAGATTTTTTTATCAGAACCATTTTTGGAATTCATTTGTTATTTACATGGGATATTTTGCGACGTTGTTACTCTAAAATGGCGTTACATGGGATATTTTCATTGAAATATATGTGATTATAATTGTTATGAATTTGATTGATTCTGGCATGTTGTTGATGTTATGTGAAGAGCTTAATTGTTTGTCTTATTTGTAACTTTGAAAGCTTCTTCTTTCTAGGGGATAGGATTATTTCCTATTCTCATCTCAAAAGCTGTTAGAGTTCCATGTAACTCATCCCTTGTCAAGGTTTCAATATCTTTTGTTTTTTTTATAGCTGAAACCTTTTCACTATACCTCTTAGAAAGTGACCTTAAAATATTTTGACAAACATATGTTTCTTCAACTTTAAACCCAAGTCCTTGTATGGAGTTAACAACCTCATACATATGAAGTAAGTCTGTAGCAATGTCTTCCTCATCCTTCATATTTAGGTCTTCAAATGTTTTCTTGTGATTTTGTAATTTTTCCATTTTGACCTTTTTGTCTCCCTCATATATTTTCTGCAACTTTTCCCAAATCTCTTTTGCTAATGTGCAATGCATAAATTTTACAAACTTTGATTCACGTAAACCACTTAAGATTTCATTCATTGCCTTTGAATTATTTAGTTGTAGGAGCTTAACATCTTTATCTGTAGGTGGAGTAGCTGGCAGTGTGTACCCATCCTCAATTGCTTACCATATATCATTTCCTTGTACCATTAGGTAAATCATCATTCTTACACTCCAAAATACATAATTGTTCCCATGGAATAATGGTGCCTTATTTCCTGAAGATCCACTCTAAGAATATATCTATTGTTGCAAGTATGAAAAGGGGTTAAGTTGTAAGAGGCTTAGAAAAATCTTTTTCTAAGCCTCCGTGTGAAAATTCCCTATGTTTGTCGGCAGTTTTTTGTCGGCAATTGCCTTTAACTTCTCTCCTATTTTCCCTCCTATCCTTCTCCTATTTTCCCTCCTCCTTATCCCTCCGTTAATCCTTCTTCCCCCTTATCCCTCCAACTCCCTTATCCCTTCTTATCCTCCATTTTCCCCTTATCTCTCCTTTGCCGACTTTCTTCCTATTCCCTACTTATTTATATTCTTGAATTTGTAATGGTCAAGGTTGACGAGGGGTGCAAATAAAGTCTTTAATTTTTCTGTGATTAATTTATTGTTTTTATTGCATTTGATTGGCCCTCGATCTACACTGGTATCAGAGCCAGTCAGCTCGGACACGGTTTCTGAGGCAAAATCCGACAGTCATTCGGGCACGGTTCCCGAGGCGCGACCAGGCGGGCACGCACTCCGAGGCAGGAGTCAGCCGGCTCGGATCCCGAGGCGGATCACGAGCAGACTCGGACACAGTCCCCGAGGCAGGTCGGGCACGGATCCCGAGGTGGATCGTGCACACACGAGGTGACATTTGGCAGCGACACGGTTCCCGAGACAGAGGACACGTGGCGGCACGAGTGGATGTGACACATGGTAGCTCAAGAATTTGACACGTGGTGCAACGAAACTGACTGGGCTTTGAGGTGGCAGAGGTCAAAATATCGCCATGTGGTGAACGACGATTCGGCATTGAATGACGTGGCATCGAGGCAGTCAGTGATTGGTCAAAGCGGCAGTATAAAGCGGTTGAGGATCGACTGCCCGAAGGCAATCGAACGATATTGCGCGAGTTGAGGGTTAAAAACCCTCTCGCGCTTGTTTTCTGGCGAATGTGGGATAATCCCACGTTATTTAAAAAAAAAAAAAAAAAATTGCCGTTGAAATAAAACACTCCTCACTCCCGTCCGTTCTCATCCGCGTGTTTGGCGTGGTGGTTAGTTGGTTCGATTGCTTGGAAGAGGGCCGGGGATCGAATCCCGCCGCGCACTTTACAGAGCAAATTTTTTAATTTTTTTGTTTACGTGATGCCGCCCAGGAAATAAAAGGAAGGCACACCTTCCTTGTTCACGAAGGGGCCGTGAGGTCGCGCGGCTAAGGCGCTCGCTCAGCACACCGCAGGTCGCGTGATCGAATCGCGACGGAAAAGGTAAAAAAATTTATTTTTTTTTTTTAGGTTTTAAATTTATTTAATAATTTTTTATATTATTTTTTAAAATTATCTTTTTTAAATAATTTTTTTTTTAAAAAGGGTAATTTAAAAATAATAAAAGGTTATTAAATTTATTTAAAAAACCTTTTAAAAATTTTGTTGCAAACCTTTAAGGAGAATTTGTGAAAGAAGGAATAATGTGCCTGTGCAAATGATAGATGTTCCGATCTGAAGGGTGCTATAATGCACTACTGTCTATTTTGAAGAGGCAGACACCAGAATCCTTTGATGAAAGGGTTCGTCGAACTAGTCTGCATACAGTGTTTTGTCAGCTTGAGAATCAGGTGATAGCTCACCTAAGAAAGCCGGATTCAGGGTACGAGGCAGATTCAGAAGACAATATCTTCGGAAAGAGGATTGAAGAGTCCGAGACCGTGCAATTTGTTTCGGACGTACAATCTGGTGCCAGTTACACACCAGGTGTACCAACAGCTGAATTGAGTGAGGGCTATACACCACGCTCTCCTGAGCCTGAATCTGAACCAGAGGAAGAAGAAGAAGAAGAAGAAGAAGAAGAAGAAGAGAAGAGAAGAAGAAGAAGAAGAAGAAGAAGCAGTAGAAGCAGATCCAGAGGAAGTGAAACCTGAGATCATCATTATCAGCAGCAGTTCTGAAGCAGAATTTGAATGTAATAAAAAGGCGAGATTTGATTTAAATTATTAAATCATTCTGTACTGCTTTGTATTTCCAGTTTGCCTCAATAAAAGTTTGTTTTTTAGCAATGGCTGCAAGTAATAGTCTACCAATCCCTGAATTTAATGGTAGTGACTATGATTACTGGTCTATAAAAATGAAGACTTTGTTGATAGGAAAAGGCCTTTGGGATGTTGTAGAAGAAGGCTATGAAGAACCAACTGCTGCTGAATGGGCAGCTTTTTCAACTGCTGATAGAAGGGCTAAAAAGGAAGCCCAAAAAAATAACTCATTTGCCCTTTATCATATTCATGCTGCCTTAGATAAAAGTATCTTCCCTAGAGTAGCCTCATATGTAATTGCACAAGATGCATGGAATGCCCTCAAAGAAAGCTATAGAGGTAGTGACCAAGTGAAGCAGGTAAAACTGCAAACTTTGAAACGAGATTTTGAGAATCTCAAGATGCAAGAGAATGAAAGAGTCGGTGATTACTGTATGCGAGTGAAAGCAGTAGTCGACAAAATGGTCACACTAGGGGAGGATATTAAGCCAGAGATGATGGTGAAGAAAGTGTTGAGAACACTTCTTCCTAAATGGAATTCTGTTGCAATAATTATTGAAGAATCCAAAGACTTAACCACATTGTCTTTTGATGCATTAACTGGTTCACTTCTCTCACATGAAGAGAGGTTACAGGAAACTCCTACCACCAGCTATGGAGGAGATGACAAAGCTTTTGCCACACATGAAGGAAGAGGTAGAGGCCGATGGCAGAGGTCAACAAAGAGGCGAGAGGCAGGAATAATCAAAGAGGGGGAACTCCTAACGAGAGGAGGATCATCCAACAGAGGTGGAAATCAGAATAGAGGAGGACAACAACAATATAGAGGGAAACAATCCGGCAAAGGAAAAGGAGGAGACAAATCAAAACAAGTTTGCTACAATTGTGGCAAACCCGGCCATTATGCTCGAGATTGTTGGTCAAAGACTTCGCAAGGAAGCAGTAGCAACCAAAGCGATCAGTTTGGGAATTTTGGAGAAGAGGAAGAGTCCTCAAATCTCTTTCTTTCTTATGGCCGGACAGAGCAAAATATGAATGATACATGGATTTTGGACACTGGGTGTTCAAATCACATGAGTGGCAAAGAAGAACTCTTTGCTAAGTTAGACTCCTCATACAAATCCAGCATCCGGTTGGGAGATGACAAGTCATTGGCAGTTGAAGGCATTGGAGCCATGGAGGTTCCAACAAAAGAAGGCATCAAGCAAGTAAGTGATATCTATTACACTCCTCATCTTCAACACAATCTCTTAAGTGTTGGTCAAATGCTTGAAAAGAATTATAAGTTGATTTTTGATGAGGGTAAATGCACCATTTTTGACAAAAACAATAGTAATAGAATCATTACACAAGTGCCAATGTCGAAGAATAGATTATTCCCTTTGAAGTTTGGCCAGCCAGGAGGAAATAAGTTAGCAAATGTTGCAATTACCAATCCAAGTGTCCTATGGCACTTGAGATATGGTCATTTGAATTCAGCAAGTTTGAAATTGCTAACTTCACAAGCAATGGTGACTGGACTTCCCAAAGTTCAAGACAGTAAGGAAGTCTGTGAAGGGTGTGCCTTGGGCAAGCATGCCAGATCGAAATTTCCTCATGGACAAGCATGGAGGGCCAGCTATCCTCTTCAGTTGGTACATTCAGACATCTGTGGTCCGATGCGGACCAAGAGTCTAGGTAATCACTCTTACTTCCTACTTTTCATTGATGATTGCACAAGAATGTGTTGGATATATTTTTTGAAGCATAAGGATGAAGCATTTGCATGCTTTGTTGATTTTAAAGCAAAAGTTGAAAGTGAGAGTGGATATTCTGTAAAATGTCTTAGATCAGATAGAGGAGGAGAATACTCCTCTAATCAGTTTTTGAATTTTTGTAAAAATCATGGCATCAAGAGGCAGTTCACAGCTGCCTACACTCCACAACAAAATGGTGTAGCAGAAAGAAAGAATCGCACCATTGTGGAGATGGCAAGATCAATGCTTCAGACAAAGCATTTGAGTAATGCATATTGGGGAGATGCAACAAGGACTAGTGTTCACATCTTGAACAGAAGTCCTACTTCAAGTTTGAAAGGGAAGACACCTTACCAAGCCTGGTATGGTAAGAAACCAAATGTGAAGTATTTCAGAGTATTTGGTTCATTGGCATATGCTCACATTCCTGATGAGCTGAGAAAGAAGCTGGATCCAAAGAGTCGGGCTTGCATTTTTGTAGGATATTGTGAAAACACAAAGGGTTATAGACTCTACAATCCTACGACTCGAAAGATAGTGGTTTCAAGGGATGTGATTTTTGATGAAGGGGGAGAGTGGGGTAAGCCCCAAATATTCGATGATGTTGAAGCCACTGATGTAGTTGCTCAGCGAGTGCAACCACAGCTACCACGAAAAGGAAAGCAGTCTCCGCCCACACATCCACCAAGTCCATCTTCTGATTCAACTGCTTCACCAAGTCCTTCTCCACAACGATCAGTAAGTTCCTCACCAATGGATATTGATGTTCCATCCAAAGGTAAGAGAACTTTACAGTATCATCCATCATCTCAGATGTTGGATAAAAATTTTTCAAGAAGATATACTAGGAGTCAAGCTAGTGAAATGGAATCTGTTTTACACAGATTAGAAAGTATGCACTTGTATGGTGATGATGAATCCCAGCAAGAACCCGGAGGAGATCAAGTTAACTATGCTTTGTTAACTAGTGCACGACTTGAACCTTCTAGTTATGAGAAGGCATGTACTCAGAAGATTTGGCAAGATGCCATGAAAGAGGAGATAACCTCTATAAAAAACAACGACACTTGGGAGCTCGTGAAGCTTCCGAAAGGAAAGAAATGTGTTGGCTGTAAATGGATCTTCAAGACCAAGTTTAATGCTGATGGAAGCATTGAGAAGCATAAGGCAAGATTAGTGGCAAAGGGTTTTACTCAGAAGTATGGAATAGATTATGAAGAGACTTTTGCTCCTGTAGCCAGACAGGAGACAATCAGAACAGTTCTTGCCTTAGCTGCACATAAAGGATGGAAAGTCCAACACATGGATGTTAAGAGTGCATTTCTCAATGGTTACTTGACAGAAGAAGTGTATGTTGAGCAACCACAGGGATTTGAAGTGCAAGGTAAGGAACACCTTGTTTACAGATTGAAGAAGGCACTCTATGGCCTCAAACAGGCACCAAGAGCTTGGTACTCACGCATTGATGGGTACTTCAAAGATTATGGGTTCACCAGGAGCAAAAATGAACCCACACTCTACTACCTAAAGCAAGGTAAAGACATCCTCATAGTTTGTTTGTATGTGGATGATCTCATTTTTATGGGTAGTAATGAGAAAATGAATATGGAGTTCAAACACTCCATGATGACGTAGTTTGAGATGAAGGATCTTGGATTAATGCACTATTACCTTGGAATGGAGGTTCATCAGTCAGATACAGGGATCTTCATCTGTCAACATAAGTATGCTCAGGATATGATCAAGAAGTTTGCTATGGAGCATTGCAAACCAAGCTTGCAACTCCAGTTGGACATGGGATCCAATTAAGCAAAGATGATGGAGCACCAAAAGTTGATGTGACCACTTTCAGAAGCATGGTTGGGAGTTTGATGTTTCTCGCCAACACCGGACCGGATATTCAAGTATGTTGTATCTCTTGTTTCTAGATTTATGTCTAACCCCTCCGAAGCTGCATTTGCAGGCAGCTAAAAGAATTTTGAGATATGTGAAGGGTACATTGGATTTTGGAATCCAATACAATAAATGTAACACTATCAAGCTTGTAGGCTTCAGTGATAGTGATTGGGGTAGCAATATTGATGACAGGAAGTCAACATCAGGAAACTGTTTTAGTCTTGGATCAGGACTAATAACTTGGAGTTCAAAAAAGCAGACAGTAGTAGCGCTATCTTCAACAAGGCGAGTATATAGCGGTTACTTATGCAAGTACTCAAGCCTTGTGGCTAAGGAAAGTACTAGAAGAGATTGGAGAACAACAAAGTGGTCCGACCAGAATCTACTGCGACAACATCAGTGCCATTCAGTTGGCATATAATCCTGTCCACCATAGCAGAACCAAGCATTTTGATATGAAGTACCACTTCATCAGAGATATGGTGGAACATGAAATTGTTGAGCTTCAATACTGTCACACTTTGGAGAACGTTGCTGACATCTTCACCAAGGCGATGACAAAAGCTCAATTTGTAAAGCTGAGAGACTGTGTAGTCAGTCCTCTCAACTTTAAGGGGGAGAATGTTGCAAGTATGAAAAGGGGTTAAGTTGTAAGAGGCTTAGAAAAATCTTTTTCTAAGCCTCCGTGTGAAAATTCCCTATATTTGTCGGCAATTTTTTGTCGGCAAATTCCCTTAACTTCTCTCCTATTTTCCCTCCTATCCTTCTCCTATTTTCCCTCCTCCTTATCCCTCCGTTAATCCTTCTTCCCCCTTATCCCTCCAACTCCCTTATCCCTTCTTATCCTCCATTTTCCCCTTATCTCTCCTTTGCCGACTTTCTTCCTATTCCCTACTTATTTATATTCTTGAATTTGTAATGGTCAAGGTTGACGAGGGGTGCAAATAAAGTTTTGAATTTTTTTGTGATTAATTTTTTGTTTTTATTGCATTTGATTGGCCCTCGATTGACATCTATGTTCTCGTAAGCTTTTCCTTCAAGATGTTAAACTCTTTCGAAGGAACCTGCTCTGATACCAATTAAAGAACACAAGCTTATACTGAGAGGGGGTGTGAAAAGTATAAGACCAAAATTTACTTTTCTTTCTCAAATAATATAATCCAATATATCAATGGCAATATCAACAACAATAATCAAAGTAATGCACAAATCATCACACATAATAGAGATACTAATTTAATGTGGTTCACCCAATGTAGGCTACTCCACAAAGAAAATTTTTCACTAAAATTTTCTCAAAAAATATCTTGGGAATCCTTCCTTATTACAATGTTTATGGACCTCTATCCAAAGGAGACACCAATCACCTAATCAAGTTTGTGGACCTCTGTAAATAGGATATCTGCTTCTCCTTTTCTGGTGCATGGAACTCTATCCACAAGAGAAATCTTTCTCCTCTGCTCTGGTTGGTGATCTTCTAGAAGACTACCTCCTCCATTGCACTGGCTTCTGGATCTCTCTCCACAGAAGAAGTCTATCCTCACTCAGAAGAATTTTTTCCTCATTGCCCTGGCTAATGGATATCTATCCACTGAAGACTATTATCCTATGCTCTATCACCTTCAAAGCTTACTCTTAGCTCTACTCAATCTCTATCTCAAATATGCACTAAACACTATCCTTAGTCTAGCACAAATATGCTCATAAGTCTATCTCTGGTCTAGCACAAATCTACCCTCAAATCTGCACCAATATCTTTCCTCAAATATATCCTTAAGCCTTAACACAAAGATTTGTCCAATTATAAATCAACTCTGCTTAAATCTACCTCAAGCCTTAACTCAAATCTTGAACAAATAATCAATCAACTTTGCTCTCAAGTCTTCTAAAATACTTACCTCAAATATGTCCATAAGTCCTCTCAAGAACTTGCTCAATATACTCTTAAGTCTTCACTAAGACTTGTATCAAATATGCTCAACAAGTTCTCCCTAGAACTTGTCCAATCTGCTCAACAAGTCTTCACCAAGACTTACCTCAAATTTGCTCAACAAGTTCTCCCTAGAACTTGTCCAATCTGCTCAACAAGTCTTCACCAAGACTTACCTCAAATATTTCTCAAAAATCCTTCACCAAGACTTACCTCAAATATTGCTCAACAAGTCTTCATCAAGACTTACCTCAAATCTTCTCAACAAGTCCTCTCAATAACTTGCTCAATCTGTTCTCAAGTCTTTACTAAGACTTACCTCAAATCTGATCAACAAGATTTTACAAAATATTGCTTAATTATATCCTTAAGATTTCATAAAAGCTTACTTATATATGTCCTTAAGTACCCTCTAGGACTTATTCAAATATTCTTACAAGCTCTCACAAAAGCTTTCTGAAACAATTTCTATACTTGCTTACAAAACTCAACTTAATTTCTTTTAGAAAACCTCTTCAATCACACAAACAAGTTTCACTCAGAATATTTTTTAACCATAGAAACATATAGAGAATGATCAAAGACTCAATATGTTTCACACTCACAATATTTTATACTCAACAAAACACTCTATCACTTTCAAACTCTCTTTCAAATAAATTCAGAAATAAAGTATAATTTATTTCACAAAACTTGAACTAATACTCCAATGCTTTCAATCAATAATGCTCAACCAACCTCACTCAAACATCCATTCAATGAAACACAACTTACTTACAAACCCTAACCAAGTGTTTCACTATACTTCCAATAATTCACACTATGGAACTCAAACCTTGACTCAAGATGATTCCAATATCACATAACAATGATACTCATGTTCTTTCACAAACCCTAGTTCAAGATAGTTCTCAATATCACATAATAATGATACTCATGTTCTTTCACAAACCCTAGTTCAATATAGTTTTCAATTTCACATAATAATGATACTCATATTCTTTCACAAACTCTAGTTCAATATAGTTCTCAGTCTCACATAACAATGATACTCATGTTCTTTCACAAATCCTAGTTCAAGATAGTTCTCAATTTTATATAATAATGACACTCATGTTCTTTCAACATCCACAACTCATGCACATGAACACTCACTCAAACATTTCCAAAAATGCTTATCAAACAATCCTTTTCACTCCAACTTTGTATTTCACAACATTCAATCCAACAATATTTCACTCATAAGGATGATGTGCCCATACCTTTTGTTTTAATGGAGATATATCTTCAAAACATGTCTTAATCACAATCAAATCGTCTTTGCCAATTTCAAGGTTAGATAGCAATAACCTATATCAAAATCTCCACACAAATATTCTCCCCAATAATTATTTCACCATACAAAAATATCAAATCTCTAGTACACCTTATAATCTCCAAACTCTCAAAATAATATTCAAAAATCAAGTTCCTTTACTAACACCTTATAAACTCCAACCTTTCAAAATAATATTCAAAAATCAAGTTCCTTTACTAACACCTTATAAACTCCAACCTTTCAAAATAATATTCAAAAATCAAGTTCCTTTACTAACACCTTATAAACTCCAACCTTTCAAAATAACATCCAACATATAAAAATCAAATTCTTTTATTAACCCTTATAACTCCAAACTTTCAAAATAACATCCAAACCTTTATTTATTTTTCTAAGCAACAAAAATATAAAATAATTTTAATTAACCTTATAACTCCCTATGCATTCCACTATGCAAAAATATCACGTGGCCTTTATAAAACTTGCGCCTCCCAAACTTCAAAAAATTAAATAATAATAAAAAATGCTTACCTTAGTCTTTGGCCCACATCTCAAAAATATTACACATGTCTTGGCTATGCCCAAAATCGAACCCGCGACCAACTGCCATCGAGCACCTTAGCCCAAGGCTAGGCTACCATTGGGCTACATGCCCACACGTGAACCTTAGTTCATGCACACCTCCTTATGCCTCCGCAGGATTTGGTGAACAACCATAATGTCTTCCTCCTTCACAAAAATGAGTCACGTGGGGATTCGAAACCACAACCTCTACTATGCGAGCACCTTAGCAAGTCTTTGGCCACTGACTGCGCTACCCAACGCTATGTAAAATTTTGATCGCATTACTTGCACTTAAACCAGATTGCCTCTTAAAACTTTTAAAGCCATGAAACCTCTCTTCTCACTTAGCAAAGTAGCGCACGAAAAATCACATATATCATTAGCATAGCATGGCATTCGATAGCATAGATGAGAGGATAAAATGAAAATCTTTTTTCTTTTTTATACATGTTTTCCTTTGCACTTAACTCGTCGACCCAAATTCGAATTTCGAATTTAAATTTAAAAACCTTTTAGAACTTTGGCACCTTTGGTTTATTTAAATTAAAATTTTAACCATAGGTTAAAATAAATTAAATCCTTTAAAAATTGCTCAATGGGTTTTTTCAAGGAAATATTATTTTAATGATTCCTTGGAACTTTTTTTCTTCACCTCATCCTTTTGCTCAAAATATTAAAATATTAAAAATTATAATATTATTATTTCTTTTTAACCCTACTCCTCCTTCCTTGGGTATTCAATATTTTAGGCCTCTTTTAGGCATATAATATTTAAAATAAATATTATATCCTATTTCTTTTAATCACTTCCTTGCCTTTTGGAAAAACAACCTAATGAAATTAATGACAACGAAACTTGGACATCAACCTCTTGACATCAATGACAAAAAAACTTGATCAATTTTCCAACATAATCACTCTAAAATTTAGTTCTTTTTCTATTGGATCTAGTTATGCTATGTGAGCTGAGCTACTGGGAAAAACATCCTAGCAAGATTAAAACTTCAGAATTATTAAACTATCTTGAGAGAGTGTTTGGTCTATTCCATAAACTTGTTTCACCCCTTGCTAGATAATAAATTGATCTTAGAAAGTTGGACAATTTATTATTCTATTGGTTACGATTGGAAAACATAACAACATGCCAAGTTGAAAGGATAATTAATAATTAAAATTATAGAATTTCATCCTTCTTTTCTGCCCTACCTTACTTTCTTTGTTTTTATTTTGAAGTGATCCATTTTTATGTTCTTTAAAATTATTTACTCATTCAATTTGCTAAAACTTGAAGAGCCAGATCAAACAATAGTGTAAATGTTATCATGAACAACCTAAAAAACTACCAAAAATTGCAAGTAAAACATACAGTCCACTTAAAACTATTTTGAAAGTAGAAAAAACCGAAAATGTTTGACCCAACTCTGTAACTCACACCTTGGATAACCAACAAGATCCTAAAGTGAGAGGGATTTATTCCCATTATATGTTACTCATGTTTTTTGTTTACTCTTCATAGGGTGTGCATGAAATCCAAGCTAATATAAATTGGTGCTAGAAGGAGGGTCCAAACCTACGTTCAATGTTTGTTAAGATAACCAGTTAGGATGTATTATACCTTTAGAATAGCCAAGTCTCACCCAAGAGCTACATAGTTCCTCAAATTTGAATTAGAAACTCCCAAGAGAAACAATCTTAAGAGGGCCAAATCTTTGTTTGACATAATTTTGTCACCACTAGTGGTTCCCCATACTGTGACTCAAAATCCTATCATTAATCCAATAGTCATGGCCAATTGGTTGGGTTCCACTGCCTTAAATATCCTTGGTGCAACCCATGATTTATCCAAAAATATTGAGAAATATCTTCCCACCTACAAGTATGATGGGATCAGGACAACAAAAGAATATTTGGTAGCCTTTAATAATACTTTAAAGTTATTAAATATTCAACATGAAGATGTAGCTTGTAGGTTATTCCATTTCACTCTCTAGGAGGGGACATACGATTGGTTTTTGAATCTAACAAATGACTCAAATCACCTCCTGGTATAATTTAGAGAAAGTTTTTGTATCCCAATTCGGTCAAGTAATCGATTCTAATATATTGTATCAATAATTCTCTAGTACTAAGAGAGGATCTGATGAAACTGTCAGGTCTTTCAATGTGATATTTAAAAAGGCTTATAGTAGAATGACTGGTCATTACATACCAAGTGCAAATTTAGCCTTATAAATATACAAAAATGCTTTAGGTCCAATGACCTCTATTTTCCTCAGAAGAGACACCAATATCATGACCTTGATAGAAGCTTACAAGGAAGCTCTAACTCTTGAAATATAGTTAGGAACTCAATGTTTGAACAATCCTTTGATACATTTTTTTACACAAAACACACCTATTTTAAATCCCATTCCACATAAAATGCTAATGCTAATTTTTCAAGCTCTTCCTAAGGAAAATTTGTTAACCTTGATCCATGCTAGGCATGTACAAACTATAGAGAAGAAATCTGATAAAATTGGGGTTGAAGAAGTTTCAAAGATGGTCCAAAAACTAGAAAATGACTTCCTAAGTTTTAAGAGATAAGTATTTGGAGGAGAAAGTTCAAACCAATTTCCTTACCAACTGAACAGATTTCCAAGACTTCCGTATGAAGCCAATAAGGATTATAACAAAGGATCTAAAGTGAACATTTGTAACTTATCTTTACCCAATTGGTGTAGGATTCATGGAATATCCCAACACAAGGAATTAGTTATCTAGAGTTTTATAATGCGTTTGAAGATTTGTTTGGTGATTTGAGATTTCCTAAGAATCAAAAAAATGCTGATGGTTTTTATTCATCCAAACATAGTATTGCTATGATTTTAGATTCATTTGTAGATGAGTCAAAAAATGTTGTGGAAATACCTATGGATGAAGTGCAAGCTTTTCAAAAATTTAGAAGAGATAATTACAATCTTAGGAAAATAAATCTAGATACGAACACTACATCTATACCTCCCAACAACTCTTATAGTATTCCTCCTAATCCTTCCCCAAATAATAATCCACCTCCACCCAAAGGGGAATATCCAAAAATGTAGGATGGATTTGCTGCTCCACTCAACAAAGGATATAATATAGTAGAGGATATGAAGAGAATTAAGGCTAAAATTATCCTCCATGATCTTGCTAAAATTACTGAATAGAGGGATAAATTAATTAAGAGTTACTCTAAACCCTCAGCCAAACCTCTAAAAAAGAGGAAGAAAATGACAAATGCAAATATGACCATATATAAAGAAAAGATTGAAGTACCTCCTTTTCTCTTGATAGTTTGCATTTTTGAAAAAAAACTACATAATTGTCTAGTATATTGTGTCACTTCAGATAATGTTATACCTCTAGCTATTTGCCAAAAATTAGAATTAACTCTTGTGAAGTTTGAGAGGAGAGTCATTCAAATGGATAAAACTAAGGTCAAGATGATAGGTGAACTTAAAGGTATACAAATTTAGTTAGCATCTGAACTGATAACACAACATAGAATTGATATTCAAGTGGTAGATATTCCTATGGGATATGGGATGCTTCTGAGTAGAGATTGGTCAAAATATCTAAATGGGTATCTGGCCATAGATTTTTTACACATGTGGTTGCCCTGAAAAGGCATAGCAAATCAATTAAGGATTGAAAGAGAGCCTCAATATAAACACATGATAATTGAATATAATATAAAAAATGAGGCCATTAATTTTGTTGATGTAGATATTGGGGTTTATAATTGGACAACTGTAAAAAAGGTGAGACCAATAAAAGCTCTAAATAATGATGTTTGGATGCTTCATGTTGATGGAGCTAAATCCAAACAAGGTTTTGATATAGGGGTAGTTCTCAAAGGACCTCACAATAAGATATATTTCATGTCTTATTGCTTGCAATTTCCCTATACAAATAATTTGACTGTGTATGAAGTATTAATACTAGGATTGAAATTTAATTTAGACAAAAATTTGAAAAATATCTAAGTTTTTACAGACTCAAAGTTGGCAACTAATCAGGTTAAAGTAATGTTTCAATGTAAGACCTCTTACATGAATAGATACAAACATTGAGCTTGGGATCTCATGGATGACTTTAATGCTTTCAATCTAACACATATTCCTAGGGAGGAAAATTCACCCATAGATATTTTAGCTTCATCAACTGTAAATCTAAAACCATTAGAGGATTTTAAATAGAAAATATTTTCAATAGAATTAGTCCTTGTCCTTATGTCCTAGATAATGCAGATACATTTCAGGGAATTTTTGATGACTAGCAAATTGTAGATTTCTTAAAGAATACAGATGCATTTGAAAAAATATAATTGATGATGGTCAAAGGGATACTATGCTTGAAGATTTTAGTGATGAAGAGGGAATGATGAGATTGAAAAACAATAGAATTCCTAGGGGAATGGTAGAACTTGAGAGGCTATTTGACAATGATCAAATTAAACAAAGAATAAATTCTAGAAATTTCGTTGAAGCAAGAAATGAGATTGAGAAATTAAATGTAGGGACTAAAGAAAATTCCAAATATAGTTAATTAGCTAAAACTTGTGACCCCATGATAAAAAAATATTACTGAGTTGCTTCATAGGTCCAAGGACATTATGGCATGGTATTATAAGGACTTGAATATTTTTAATCCAAAGGTTTTTACGCATACTATATCCCTGAAGGATTTTTATAAACCCTTCCGATAGAAACAGAAACATGTTAACACCTTGTTGGAACCTATGATTCTAAAGGGGGTAGAAAAAATTTTGAGTGCTACCATCATTTTTCCCATTAGACATTCTACTTGGGTAGCAAATTTAGTGCCAATTAGAAAGAAGAATGAAAAAAATTGCCTTTGTGTATTATTTAGAAACCTGAACAAGGCTTCTGAAAAAGATAATTCTCCTTTGCCTTCCATTGATGACGTGCTACAAATTGTAAATGGTTCAAAGATGATGTCTTTCTTGGATGGATTTTTTGGGTACAACCAGATATTGGTAGATATAGAAGATAGAATAAAAACTGCCTTCACAACCAAATGGGGACCTTTTCTTACAAAAGAATCTCATTTGGATTGATAAATGTTGGAGCCACATTTCAACATACAATGGATCACACCTTCAAATGTCTCATGGGTAAGTGCATCATTATATACATGGATGACTAGACAATATTTTCTAAATCTTAATTTTATCATGTCAAACACTTGAAGTGCATTTTCAATAAATATAGAGAATTCAGTTTTTCTTTGAATCCAAAGGAATATATCTTTGGTGTGAGTGAGGGTAAAATCGGTCACTTAATAACTAGAGATGGTATTTCCATGAATCCTGAGAGGGCTAAAGCCATATCAAAGATACCCTTTCCCAACTCTAAGAAAGAGTTGAAATCATTTTTTAAGAAGATTAATTTTGTTAGGAAATTCATTTTTGGCTTTGCTGAAATAGTCAAACCACTGAATGATATGCTAAAGGAGACTGCTAAAATTGTTTGGTTGACAGAATCCAAAGTGGCATTTCAAGAGATTAAATCTATTATTAAACAAGCTCCAATTCTAGTAAGTTCATATTTTAGTGTAGATTTTTACCTATAATCTTTTGCTTCTGAACATACACTTGCTATAGTATTAATTCAACAGAGGGAAACATGAGATTACCATATTGCCTTCAAAAGTACCAATTTGAAGGGTGCTGAATTGAATTACTCTTTTTTGGATAAACAAGCTTATGCCTTAGTGAAAGTGGTTAAACAATTTAGGTATTACATTTTGAGGAGTAAAGTACATTCCATAGTTCCTGACCCAACCATTAAGTATTTATTAAGTCAAAATGAACTGGGAGAACTAAGGGGCAATTGGGTTACTATTGGATATTTTGAGTCCTCTAAGTCAAAGTTGTCATTGATGTCACCTGATAGAGTTATCACTCTTATAAAGGAATTCGGAAAGAAATAAAGTCGCCCAAGTCATCCAGGAAAAAGCTTCATCAATACAAAAGTGAAAGGAAAAAGGCTCCATAATATTTTAATATTATTGGGAGCACAAGTTAAGTGATTGGTTTATAAAAACCCAAGATGGGTTATTGCAAAGGTTAAAAAGGAGGTTTAATAATTATTTATAAATTATTTAAATTCACAAGGAATTTAAATTTTATAAATAATATTTAATTATACCAAGATTGGGCATTAAGACAAGGTTCTAAGGTTTAATTAAATTAAACCTAAGGTTGGTTCTTTTTAATTTATAATATTTAAATTTAAATTAATTATAAATTAAAAATCACGTCGACGTCAAAATTATTCGAAGCGTCGACGTGATTGCAAAAGAGGACAAAGGCATTATATAAATGCCATCAAAAACATTTACCAAGGCATCCCTTGCAATAATTATTCGAAGCGCATGCAAAAAGGTTTTGTTTTTTGAAGGCCTTACGATTTACGTAAAGGCTAAAGGTGTGAAGGTTTGGAGGCTCTAAGCGCAAAGGCCAGCGTGGCCTAGTGGTATGTTGGCTTGGTACTAAGGAGGAGGTCCCACGTTCGATTCACGTGAGGCATTTTGGATTGCAAGGAAGAAGCACTTGAAGCGCTTGTTGTTTTCGGAAGAGCGTTGTTCACGAAAACTTTATGGTGGACGTGCCATTTTAGACACATCAGGGTGCGTGGCCCAATGGTGGCTTGGATGCGGCTAAGGCGTTGGGAAGGAGGACGTCGGGGGATCGAATCCCGTCGAGGGCAAGGCAAGTGGATTTAATTTTTGATGTTGTTTAATATTTTAATTTTTGCCAAGGTTGCCTAAGGAGAAATAAGGATATGGTATGCCCTAGGAAAGATAGAGATTTCTGCTGATTTTATTTTTGGAAGTATATCATATTATATATCATTGGAAAGCTCTTTTCAAGAGCTATTTGTTTAGATTGCTTAGAGGGAGAAATAAGGTGTGTGCAAGGAGATATTTCTGGTTTTGTCAAGGAGTTTCAAAAGTAAGTTTTGATTCATTCTTTTGAGGGTTTATTTCTTGCATAAGAGGGTATGGTGCATTTTATTGAGTAGGAGTAATAAGGTGTTATTGAGATATTATTTTTATTATTGTGTTATTACTCAAGACCTCTAACCCTTGTTGAGATTGGAAAAAGAAAATGTGTTGAGTGTGGCAGATTTAGTGGACAACTCATAAGGCATCAAAAAGGTATGGGCAATATTCTTCATTGACTTATTTGGGTGATTGATTTCTGAAAATATCTTTGGAGAGAAAAGGATTGATTGTGGTTTCCTTTTTGAGGAGTTGTTGGTTTAATGCTTCAAGGTTTTCTAGTTTGAGAGTTGTGATTAAACCTTGTTTTATAAGCATTGTTGTTGAAGCCAATTGGTCATGCAAAGAACTTGAACTTGAGTTAAGAACATGAGTATCATTGTTATGTGAGATTTGTTGTTGAGCATTGTTGGAAACATTTTGAGTTGGTTGATACATGCTTGGACTAGGGTTTGTGGAAAGGATTATTCCTTGAGGTGATTGGTTGAGTAGAGTTGATTGAGCCTAGTCAAGTAATTGTGTGAAGTGGTTGTTCAAGTTCCATGAAACAAACTATTCTATATTCTGATTTGAGTTGAGATTGAGATTTGAGAATAGAACATATAGAGTCTCTAACAATTCTCTTTATGCTTCTATGAGATTGATTTGAGTTGAGATTGGGATTTGAGTATAGAACATATTGAGTCTCTAACAATTCTCTTTATGCTTCTATGAGATTGAGATTGAGTTGAGATTAGGATTTGAGTATAGAACATATTGAGTCTCTAAAAATTCTCTTTATGCTTCTATGAGATTGAATTGAGATATTGATTGAGCATTGAGTATAGAACATATTGAGTCTCTAACAATTCTCTTTATGATTCTATGAGATTGGACAAGTTCTATGTGAGCTTGTTAAACTGATTTGAGGTAAGTCTTTGAGAAGGCTTATGGACTGATTTTGTGTAAGATTTTGTGGAAGCTTGCTATGAAGATTTGAGAAAGTCCTAGAGAGGACTTATTGAGAAGGATTATTGAATTTGGACAAGTCCTAGAGAGGACTTATTGGAGATTTGGACAAGTCCTAGAGAGGACTTATTGGAAATTTGGAGAAGTTCTATAGTGGACCTATTGGAGAGATTTGAGAGTTCTATGTGGACCTATTGGAGAGATTTGAGTAGGTTCTTGAAATTTGAGCAGGTTTTATGTGGACCTGTTGAGCAGATTTGAGAAGGTTCTATGTGGACCTATTGAGCAGATTTGTGCTAGACCGAATGAACTGTGTTTAGTATAGATTTGAGTGGACTTGTGCTAGACCGAATGAACTATGTTTAGTGCAAGATATTGAGTAGAGTTGTGCTAGACCAAATGAATTATTTTTAGTACAAGATATTGAGAAGAGTTGTGCTAGACCGATTAGACTATGTTTAGTACAATATTGAGATAGAGCTTTAGAGGTGATAGAGTATAGAGGACAAAGTCTCAGTGGATAGAGATCCAATAGCCAGGACAATTGAAGATAGATCTGAGTGAGGAGTCTTCAAGTGGAGAGAGATCCACCAGTTAGTGCAGCATAGAGACATAGTCTTATAGAAGATCACTAGCCAGAGCAGAAGGGGAAAGAGTTCTCCTATGGAAGAGATCCATGAACTTGAGATTTAGGGGATCAACATCTCCTTTGGACAAAGGTCCATAAACATTGTAATTGGGAAGGATTCCCATGATATTATTTGAGAAATATTTAGAAGAAATATTTTCTCTATGGAGGTAGCCCACATTGGGTGAACCATGTTAAAATTGGTGTCTCTATTGTGTGTGATGATTTGTGCATTGCTTTGGTTATTGCTATTAATATTGCCATTGATTATATTGATTAATACTATTTGGGAAAGAAAAGTAAAAAGTGGTCTTATACTATTCACCCCCTCTCAGTATAAGCTTGTGTTCTTCAATTGGTATCAGAGTTGGTTCCTTCGAAAAGGGTTTAACAACTTGAAGGAAGATCTTACAAGAACACAAATGGCAAAGAAAGGCAAAGGCAAAACCATGAGACACAAGAAGAAAAGAACACACATGGTCATGAAAGAAAAGGAAGATGAGTTTGATATTGTTGTGTTGGGAGGAAAAATGGAAATAGATTCAAGAGATGAATCAAACAAAGGAGAAACATCCAGACTGATAAATTTTTGTACCAGATGTGGAAAGATAGGTCATCATCCAACTTACTGTTCACAAGAAGGTGAAGAATGTTTTATCTGTGGTCAACTCGATCATGATGCAAGTTATTGCAATGGTTTTGATAATAGTGAAAATGAGGATGATTCAGAAAGGGATAACAAAAACAATCGAATAAGGTATCAAGAAGAAACTCCACTTTGGACAATATAAGAAATTGAAGATCAAAGAGAAGAAGAAGAGGAAGCTACTCTCAAGGAACTTGATGAGGTGAAAAGAGAGAACTTACAATTAAAGGCTCAAATACAAGAGGATGAGAGATGTAAGACAAAGCTCCTACAAGATCTCTCTGACTTGAGAGATAAGGTTGAAAAGGCAAAAAGAGTTGAAGAAGATATGGTTGAACAGTCAAAGGTAAAAAATATAGAATATGAAAGACTTAAGGTTACCCTTGAAGAATTAAAAGGGGAGAACTCTGGATTAAGGGTTCAAGCTCAAGAAGATGAGAAAGCAAAAGAAAGGTTTCTACAAGAACTCACCTACTTCAAAATCAAGGTTGAAGAGGCAAGAAAAATTGAAGAAGGGATGATTGAAAAATTAAAGACAAAAGATCTAGAGTGTGAAAGATTAGAGCATGAGATAGTTTCACTAAGGATGGAAGTAAGAGGGTCTAAGGACAAGCTACATAAGTTTGAAGAAAATACAAGTGAGTATTCAAATGATAGTGATGCTAGTTTTTCAGACAATGATAGAGATGAAGTCCTATTTATGATTGAAGAGAGAAAGATCCAGTTAAGAAAAGGACTCCAATTATTCTCAAGTGTTTTAGATGTGGTAGATTTGGACATCTTGAAGATGATTGCACAAGGGATGGTTATAGTTTCAGTGATGATGATTTTGAAGATGCACTTGAAAGACCAGATGAAAATCTTCTAATGGCATTAGAAGAAGAAGTGAGTGACCCCATAGAAGATAAGTCTAAAAGAGAGAAATGATGTGGACAAAGGCAAACAAATAGAGGATTATTCAGTAGAGAATGGCTATGATCTCAAGGGAGAACTTATCTATGCCCTTGACACAATAAATAAGGTAAGAAAGCAACACTCTAAGCTTGAAAGTCAGTTTCAAGAATGTGATGAAGAAAGATTATTGCTCATAGAAGATTTAGAGAAATCAAAGGCTAAGGCAAGCAAGTTCAAAGATAAATTAGAAGCAAAGATCTTGGAATGTGAGAAGTTAGCACAAGAAGTGGCTACTATAAAATAAGACTTAAAGGACTCCAAGATCAAGATGAAGAGTTTCAAAAATAGCTCTAGGAACTTGGATAAGTTCATCTATGGACAACAATGAACATCATGTTCAACAGGTCTTGGATTTGGAAAGGTTCAAAAGAAACAAGAAGAAGAATCTACCTCAAGTCTTGAAGAAGAAGGAATACTACATAAGAAGAAGATAGTATAAGTGGGAATGAGACATCAGAGGATGAGTTGGACAACAGAGAGTTCAACAAAGATAGGAACAATGCACAAAGAAGATACATATGGAACAACAATCAGAATAGGAGACCAATGAGGTCAAGACAAGGAAGCTTCAATGGAAGATGTTTTTCATGTCACAAGTTTGGGCACATGGCTTCACAGTGCAGGACACATCAAAGACAGGAGTATGGAAAAGGATAACTTTTCCAAGGATATTGCTACTCATGCAATGAGTTTGGTCACAAGGAAATGAATTGCAGGATTCAAGATAGAAGAGGATATGGCTTCACTAGGAGAAGTCCTAAGACAGTTGCACATCCAAGGAATAATAACATTAAGTGTTATAAGTGCAATAATGATGGTCACATAGCAAGATGGTGTAGAGCAAATATTCCAGAAACAGGCATGAATAGGAACAAGGATGAGAACCAAAACAGGAATAGGAACATGGATGAGAACAAGAGCAGGAACAAGAATAGAAGTAATGACAAGACAGGGATGATGACTTGGAAAGAAATAGTGAGAGGATTCAGAAGACTCAGAAAAGAAGAGAGAAAGATAAAGGTAAAGATATGTGCTTTTGGGGAGTAGAAATACTCCCACCCAAGAATTAACCACCTCATGTGGAGGTGGGGGAGGGGCTAAGCTAAGAGGCTCATTCTTAGCCCCGAGCCCCAAAGGTGACCCTTTGCCATTGATGTCAAAGGGGGAGAGATTTGTGTATTGGGGAGAGGTTTTATATGAGGAGAGATTTGATATTTGAGAAAGCATTGAGCCAGGGGGAGCAAAGACCCAGAGGGAGCAAAAAATAAGGTCAGGTTTCAATAAAAGGATAAAGGTTGCCATCAATGAAAAAGGGGGAGATTGTTGGATATTTTGAGTCCTCTAAGTCAAAGTTGTCATTGATGTCACCTGATAGAGTTATCACTCTTATTAAGGAATTCGACAAGAAATAAAGTCGCCCAAGTCATCCAGGAAAAAGCTTCATCAGTGCAAAAATGAAAGGAAAAAGGCTCCATAATATTTTAATATTATTGGGAGCACAGGTTAAGTGATTGGTTTATAAAAACCCAAGGTGGGTTATTGCAAAGGTTAAAAAGGAGGTTTAATAATTATTTATAAATTATTTAAATTCACAAGGAATTTAAATTTTATAAATAATATTTAATTATACCAAGATTGGGCATTAAGACAAGGTTCTAAGGTTTAATTAAATTAAACCTAAGGTTGGTTCTTTTTAATTTATAATATTTAAATTTAAATTAATTATAAATTAAAAATCACGCCGACGTCGAAATTATTTGAAGCGCCGACGTGATTGCAAAAGAGGACAAAGGCATTATATAAATGCCATCAAAAATATTTACCAAGGCATCCCTTGCAATTATTATTCGAAGCGCATGCGAAAAGGTTTTGTTTTTCGAAGGCCTTATGATTTACGTAAAGGCTAAAGGTGTGAAGGTTCGGAGGCTCTAAGCGCAAAGGCCAGCGTGGCCTAGTGGTATGTTGGCTTGGTACTAAGGAGGAGGTCCCACGTTCAATTCGCGTGAGGCATTTTGGATTGCAAGGAAGAAGCGCTTGTTGTTTTTGGAAGAGCACTATTCGCAAAAACTTTATGGTGGACGTGCCATTTTAGACACGTCAGGGCGCGTGGCCCAACGGTGGCTTGGCTGCGGCTAAGGCATTGGGAAGGAGGACGTTGGGGGATCGAATCCCACCGAGGGCAAGGCAAGTGGATTTAATTTTTGATGTTGTTTAATATTTTAATTTTTGCCAAGGTTGCCTAAGGAGAAATAAGGATATGGTATGCCCTAGGAAAGATAGAGATTTCTGTTGATTTTATTTTTGGAAGTATATCATATTATATATCATTGGAAATATCTTTTTGAGAGATATTTGTTTAGATTGCTTAGAGGGAGAAATAAGGTGTGTGCAAGGAGATATTTCTAGTTTTGTCAAGGAGTTTCAAAAGTAAGTTTGATTCATTCTTTTGAGGGTTTATTTCTTGCATAAGAGGGTATGGTGCATTTTATTGAGTAGGAGTAATAAGGTGTTATTGAGATATTATTTTTATTATTGTGTTATTACTCAAGACCTCTAACCCTTGTTGAGATTGGAAAAAGAAAATGTGTTGAGTGTGGCAGATTTAGTGGACAACTCATAAGGCATCAAAAAGGTATGGGCAATATTCTTCATTGACTTATTTGGGTGATTGATTTCTAAAAATATCTTTGGAGAGAAAAGGATTGATTGTGGTTTCCTTTTTGAGGAGTTGTTGGTTTAATGCTTCAAGGTTTTCTAGTTTGAGAGTTGTGATTAAACCTTGTTTTATAAGCATTGTTGTTGAAGCCAATTGGTCATGCAAAGAACTTGAACTTGAGTTAAGAACATGAGTATCATTGTTATGTGAGATTTGTTGTTGAGCATTGTTGGAAATATTTTGAGTTGGTTGATACATGCTTGGACTAGGGTTTGTGGAAAGGATTGTTCCTTGAGGTGATTGGTTGAGTAGAGTTGATTGAGCCTAGTCAAGTAATTGTGTGAAGTGGTTGTTCAAGTTCCATGAAACAAACTATTCTATATTCTGATTTGAGTTGAGATTGAGATTTGAGAATAGAACATATAGAGTCTCTAACAATTCTCTTTATGCTTCTATGAGATTGATTTGAGTTGAGATTGGGATTTGAGTATAGAACATATTGAGTCTCTAACAATTCTCTTTATGCTTCTATGAGATTGAGATTGAGTTGAGATTGGGATTTGAGTATAGAACATATTGAGTCTCTAAAAATTCTCTTTATGCTTCTATGAGATTGAATTGAGATATTGATTGAGCATTGAGTATAGAACATATTGAGTCTCTAACAATTCTCTTTATGATTCTATGAGATTGGACAAGTTCTATGTGAGCTTGTTAAACTGATTTGAGGTAAGTCTTTGAGAAGGCTTGTGGACTGATTTTGTGTAAGCTTTTGTGGAAGCTTGCTATGCAGATTTGGACAAGTCCTAGAGAGGACTTATTGTGAGAATTGGGACAAGTCCTAGAGAGGACTTATTGGAAATTAATATATTAATTAAATCTGGACTTTTAGAATTTATTTATGTGGATCTATTGAGAATATTTGAGCAGGTTTGTGTGGACCTATTGAGCAGATTTGAGCAGGTTTTGTGTGGACCTATTGAGCAGATTTGAGAAGGTTCTATGTGGACCTATTGAGAAGATTTGTGCTAGACCGAATGAACTATGTTTAGTGCAGATTTGAGTGGACTTGTGCTAGACCAAATGAACTGTGTTTAGTGCAAGAGATTGAGTAGAGTTGTGCTAGACCAAATAAACTGTGTTTAGTACAAGAGATTGAGCAGAGTTGTGCTAGACCGACTAGACTATGTTTAGTACAATATTGAGATAGAGCTTTGGAGGTGACAAAGTATAGAGGACAAAGTCTCAGTGGATAGAGATCCAACAACCAGGACAATTGAAGATAGATCTGAGTGAGGAGTCTTCAAGTGGAGAGAGATCCACTAGTCAGTGCAGTAGAGAGACAGAGTCTTCTAGAAGATCACTAGCTAGAGTAGAAGGGGAAAGAGTTCTCCTATGGAAGAGATCCACGAACTTGAGATTTAGGGGATCAACATCTCCTTTGGACAGAGGTCCATAAACATTGTAATTGGGAAGGATTCCCATGAGATTATTTGAGAAATATTTAGAAGAAATATTTTCTCTGTGGAGGTAGCCCACATTGGGTGAACCACGTTAAAATTGGTGTCTCTATTGTGTGTGATGATTTGTGCATTGCTTTGGTTATTGCTATTAATACTGCCATTGATTATATTGATTAATACTATTTGGGAAAGAAAAGTAAAAAGTGGTCTTATACTATTCACCCCCCCTCTCAGTATAAGCTTGTGTTCTTCGATTACGAAATTGTAGGAGTTTGACTTAGAGATTCGACCTACTAAATTAATTAGAGTGCATGGTCTATCTCACCATATTACTGAGATACCTACGGGGATAGAGATTAACTAGATGGACTCCAAGTTGAATGATTGGTATGGGGATATCATGCATTTACTAAGATTTAGGAATTGTCCACCCCATCTGAATAGAACTCAAAGAAGAGCACTAAAGTTAAAATCTTCTCTTTTTCTACTCAAAGGGGTAGATTATATAGAGAATATTATGGTGGCATATTCTTAAAATGTATTGCTTAGGATGAGGTGAATGAAGTAATGTCTAGTTTTCACATGAAGATAGGAGCAAGGCATTATTCATGTTTATCTATTGCACACAAAATATTAAGAGTAGGTTACTACTAGCCTACATTATTTAAAGATGCACATAATTATGTGAGAACTTGTCACCAGTGTCAGATCTTTGTAGCCTAGAAAGTTAATCAAGATTTACCATTGCAACCTATCGCAATAGAAAAACCTTTCATACAATGGGGACTTGATTTTATGGGTGTGATGAACCCTAATTCATCAATAGGGTACAAATATGTATTAAAAACCATTGATTACAATCCACAATGGATTGAATCAACAACCACAATGAGGAGTACAACCCATGAGGTGATTAAATTTATGGAATCAAATATCATAACTAGTTTTAGAATTCCTTTGAATTTAGTTTGTGATAATGGGCCAACTTTTCAGTCATTGGAATTTGTAGAGTGGGTATACCAGAAGGGGATAGTTCTTAAATTTTCATCCAACTATTATCCCCAAGGAAATGGGTTGGCTGAATCCATGAATAGAAATTTTATAAATGTCATTAAGAAGTTTGTTGTAGAGAAACCCAAACAATGACATACATTACCAAAGTATGCGCTTTGGGCTAATAGGATAAAATACAAAGACACTCTTAAAACTTCACCCTTTGCTTTACTGTATGGAACTAAACTAATAGTTCCAATTTCAATTAAGATGTCTACTTATCAGTTTGCTTTAGATTATTTTAATGATCATGCAGATGTAGGAGTTCATATAATGGACTATATTAATTTGCAAGATGAATGACTTTAGGCCTTAGAGTATTTTAGTCAGCATCAAGAGATAGTTAAACATTGGTTTGATAAAAGAGCAAAAGTGAAGGTCTTCAGACTTGCAAACTTGGTTCTTCTATGGGACAAAACCCACAAAAATAAAGATAAAAACACTAAGATGCAACATTTGTAGATAGAGCCATACCAAATCACAATTTTTTTGAGTAATAATGCATTTCATCTATAGGAAATAGAAGGTAATTTTCTAAACTTACCTATTAGTGGTCAATATTTGAAGCATTATTTCTTTGCTTTTCCATCTGTTACTTCATTTGAGTAATCACATAAATGTTTGTACACATGTATATATTATAATAAAATAAATTAGTTCTTGTTTAGCCTATTTTATCAACATTAGTTTCTTTAATTTTCTTTTCTTTTCTCTTTTGTGTTTTTGTCTCGGTTTCATAGTTCAAAGTAGGTTGATTTGGATAAAATATCTTCTAAGTAGGGAGAGTGGCAATGCTTGTTATCTATAACGATAATAGAGAGTTTAGATTTTGTACCTTACTCGCCACAACTATTTTAATTATAAAAAGAACTATTATGTTGTTTACCTGGAGAATTCTTAGGGAATCCAAGAAAAGTTGGTCGTGAGAGGAAAACTTTGATTCACAAAAAATCATTTTAATTACTCTAAAGAGGCTATTGGTATTCGAGCTAAAATGGTTAGTTGATCGACTGTTTGGTTAATAAAATATTAGGGCAAATGCAACTTTCGAACCTTCAATAAGACTTCTTGGCTATCTAGTTTTTATCAAAAATAAAAAAGAAAAAAGAAAAAAAAAGAGTTCTACAAAAAAAGAGAGCAAAAATAAAGATAAAAGAGTTCCATAATAAAAGTAGATAACTTGGATTTCTAAAATAGGAATTTCAAAAAATTTCACTAGGGCTATAAACACTCCATGGATGTTAACCAAGGTCTTAAAAGAAATCTAAAAGTAACTCTGTCGGGGCTATAAAAACTAAACTAGCAACAAAGCTCTACTCAGGTAAACTTGTGTAGTCCAAACAATCTAGTTAATCCTCAGTAAGTATTCTAAGCCATGGCCATATTTGGAGGAAGATTTTATGCACTCACAATCACACATCAAATTTTTATTTAAGTAATTCAACCTAGTATGTTACTGGGAAATTTTGACAGGCTAGCGGATGGTAGGTAAAACATTTTGAAAATCCTTGCAGCATGATTTTGTTTTAAAACTAGAGTTATAGGTTCCAAATAGTGCTACTATTTCCTCGTAGATGTCACCATTTGTTGAGAAGCAACACACCCCACTGATAATAAAATTTTGATCTTTGATAATTAATTTTTATTATCCGAGGGGACCCTCTTGAAGTTTTGGTTTTAATTCTAAATTTTTTTTACACCGGTATTTAAAATCTTGCTTGCATCATTTTGAAAATTGCTTATATCAAGGTATCAAAATTCTTGCTTGGAACATTGATTTGAATTGATTTTTTTTAATATTTGCATGTCAATGACATTATTTTAGATTAATTATTTTAGAAAATTAAATTCGCAAAGGTTTTCTAAGGTCCAAAATATTAAAATCAATTTTTAGGGTTCTTTAAAATTCTTTATCTTGTCCTAAATTTGCTTCAAATTTGAAATCACCATAACTTTTTATAGACATATCCATTCAAATTTATTCAAATCCCGGTGGAAATATCGTAAAATCCTCTTCACAATGGTATCAAATTTGTGAAAAATTGGACATGAAGTCTATCAAATAATAGTAGTTTTCCATTGCATCCAACGAACTTCTAAATGCAATATCTCTTGATACCCAATGAATTTTTGAGGTATCTCAATGGTTTTGAGTATCCATTTGGCTCATTTGGACACCTAGAAAATATTTTGTTATAGCTCAAAAGATAATGAAAAAATTAAAATTCAAAACCTTAGGAGAAATTAAAAAAATTATTAAAAAATTAAAATTTAAACCTTAGGAAAATTAAAAAAATAATTAAATTAATAATGTTAATGTTCTAACCTTTGCCCTTTTAATTTTTTGCAGGAAGTTCGCTGGTGGTCGTATTAAATATTGCAAATGTAATGGTGGAAAAGGGAATTTCAATGTAATGGTGGAAAGGGAGTTTTTTAAAATTATTAAAAAATTAAAATTTTAACCTTAGGAAAATTTAAAAATAATTAAATTAATAATGTTAATGTTCTAACCTTTGCCATTTTTAATTTTTTGTAGGAAATTCGCTGGTGGTCATATTAAATATTGCAAATGTAATGGTGGAAAGGGAATTTCAATGTGAGCTAAGTGAGTACAACCATGCAGAGATGGAAGACACTAAAAATTAATGATCAAACCACCTTGTAGATGAAGACTTTATGGGACACAACCAAAGTGGTTCCCATTTAATGAGACATGACTCCAAATAGTAGAGGAAATAAATACATCTACAACTGGCCTAAAATTAAAACCATCTGCATGGAGTCACCATTTGATGGAGATAAGATCAGATTATATCTTCACCATTTATGGCAAGATACTCAGACAAATATTTAGGAGTAGTTGAGATTGAATGAACCTCTATTAAAATATGTTTTCTTATGTAGAGACCTAATAGTGGGATTTTAGGAGCTTGATATTTTTGAAAAGATGAGGGTATATCCTAAGTCTATATATACTCCCATTGAATGTAAAGAAAAGGATGCAAGAATTTATAATAAAAGTTTTTAGTAAAACCCTTTTTGGAATTGTTCTGTTATCAACATGAGATATTTTGCAGTGTTGTTACTCTGAAGTGCTGTAGCTAGGTGCTTAATCTACTTCTTAAGTTTTGATGGTGCTTACTTCCCTATTCTTGTTTTCATTGAAATATATGTGATTATAATTGTTATAAATTTGATTGATTTTGGCATGTTGTTGATGTTATGTGGAGAGCTTAATTGAAGTTTAATCGCTCTGAAATTTAGTTATTTTTCTACTAGCTTTGGTTTTGTTATGTGAGTTGAGCTACTAGGAAAAACACACCAACAAGATTGAAAGTTCAAAATGATTAAACTATCTTGAGAGTGGTTGGTCTATTCCATAAAATTATTTCACTCATTGCTAGATAATAAATCAATCTTAGAAATTCGGACGATTTATTATTCTATTGGTTACAATTGGAAAACATAACAACATGCCAAGTTGAAAGGATAATTAATAATTAAAATTTCATAATTTCATCCTTCTTTTCTAACCTACCTTTTTTGAGAGAAAAGTAAAAAATCTGTATTAAAAAAAACACTTATTACATTGTTTTCCTGGTAAACTACCTCTCTTGGCCAGTGCCACGATACAAATCAGCTTCTACTTTCTATCTTTGCAAATCCTCCGAATCATGGTGATCATATGGGGTTTTCCCCTATTCTTGCTTTGCCTCTCCTTTATCTCCCTTCGGCTTCTCCATTGCTTCAAATTTATCTTTCTCTGCACTATGTAACCCATAAATAAATACATGTAATAGCTCATAGTTATTCTTCTCATCCACCTCTAGTACAATTTGTTTTTCTTCATCTTCATATGCTTCTTGTGTTGTCCCTGTACCAAGTTATCCCCATCCTTAGTTTTTCCTAAATTTCTTCCTCCTTTGTGTGTATTTGAGAGGCCTCCATATTTCTTGAATCAACAGTTTCAAGAACCTTTCTTGCTATAGTGCTCCATATGCTCTCTGTCTATTTGAATTCCTCCTTAAATATTCTTCCTTTTTTTTCTAGCCAGATTTACCAGCAAATAAATCCTAAACCCAAATTCCATGCAGTTTTTATCCTCTTTGTTTTGAATTTGTTGGATTTCCAATAATCCCAAAAAGTATCCATGGTTGGAATTTGGACCTCCACTTGGTTAAAAGTAATATACCATTCCTTCCACACTATTTGGATAAAAGTGCATTCAAAAAGGAGATGAGAAACTGTTTCCTCATATTGGTTGCACATTATACACCTATTAGGCCCAATAAATCCTTTGCACAAATTGTCTTTGATCAAGATACTATTATGGGCCATATTCCAAGAGAAATCATTTATCTTTATCCATCCCTTAGGTTGCCACAACTTTAACCAAGGGGGTTGTTGAATTGGGTGGTTGGGAGAAGTTGTAAATTTATAGCCGTCCTTCATTGAATACTTTCCCATAGTTCCATGATCCCATGCTATCTTATTTGGTTCATTCCTTTTTCAACACTATTTGTTTTCCAAAATATTTTGTAGCTCACTTTTCTCTGCTTCCCACTCTTCACTCAACTATTCCTCCTTAGGTTTCCACTACTTAGTTCTAAGCCCTTCTGGATGTGGAGGTTTGATATAGTGGAATACTTAATACCATCCATGGCTATGCAAATCCAATTTGAGACCTACTAGATGAGGGTGAGTATTATCTATTTGTGGGTGCTGCTCCCATGAGTCCTCCCATAATCTTGCATTTTTCCCATCCCCAATTTTTTAGAATAAACCCTACTTAATGATTGGGGCTCCTTTTTTCACTGCTGTTCATATCTTTGAACCTTTCCCCATGATTGGAAGATAGGGAATTTCTTCTGTTGGGTGGGTTGGGTAGTATTTTGAAGATAATACTTGGCACCACATTTGGTCCTAATTGGATATTCATCTCCAGTATACTTTGGCAGTGAGAGCATGATTATTTGTTTCTGCTGCTCTAATTCCCAGGCCTCCTTAGTTCTTTGGTTTGCATACTTTGTCCTAGCTAACTAGGGCCATTTTATGATCTCCCTTTGCCCCTGACCATAAGAATTTCTGCATAATTTTATCAAGATCCTTTAACACACTCTTTGGGGCAGCCAAGATAGAGAAATGATACACAAACATTGCTTGAAGGACAAATTTAAGGAGAGTTATCCTACCTCCAAAAATCAACCATCTGTTTGTCTAATGAGCTAGTTTTGAATGGATTTTATCCTTAATAGTTTTTCAATCTTTGCTTTTTAACCTCTTTGCTGAAAGGGAGATCCCTAAGTATTCTAGGGGCATATGGGATTCTTAGAATTTGAGAATATGGTATATCCTTTCTCTTAATATTTTAGCTACATTGAAAAGACCACTTTGGATTTTGTTTCATTTACCAATTGACTTGTCACTGCTATATAACAATCCAAGAGATCATGAATGTTAATTGCTTCTTGTAGTGATTCTTTGCCCCACATTCCCGTGTCATCCATAAATTAAATATGGGTAAGGTCCACCTCATTATAGATACTAATTCCTATAATTCTTCATTCTATTTTCCTTTTTCTTATTAGTCTTCCCAATCCTTTTGCATAAAGAATGAATAGATATGGTGAAATAGGATCACCTTGTCTGATACCTCTGGATGCCTAAAAATGTTGGGAGGGGATTCCATTTATGAGTACTGAGAAGGAAGCCAAGGATATACATTCCATCACCCATGATATCCATTCCTCTTTGAAGCCAAATTTTCTTAGAATTTGTACCAAGAACTTCTAGCTGACCCTATCATAGGCTTTGGATAAATCCAACTTGAGAAACATCCCCTTCTTCCCTTTTTGGTTAAGAGTATGGAAGGATTCCTGGGCCACCACTATTCCATTTAGAATCTACCAACCCTACATAAAACCTCCTTGTTCTGGTGATATTATATCTGGTAAGATATTTATTAACCTTTCTACAATCATCTTGGTCATGAGCTTGTAGGCCACATTACAGAGTGATATTGGTCTGTAGTTGGGAATATCCTCCACCTCTCCTCCTTTTGGGATAACGGCAAAATGGGTGTGGTTTGTGGCTTTGAGGATTCTTCTATTGATTTTGTCTTCCTCCACTGCTTTAGTTAGATCCTTCACTATTATATCTCAAAAAGCTCTATAAAATTCTACTGGAAGCCCATCCGGTCTTGGGGACTTTTCTATCTACAAAGAAAGAATAGTACTTTTGACTTCTTCCTCTATTATTTCTTTTAGGATTTCCTCATATTGATTTTGAGATATCATCTCAATATACTAGCTAGAATTTCCTGCTAATGATGGATAGAAAGATTTGGATCTGCAAAAAATAAGGAGCTAAAATAAGAATTTGCTACATCTTGCATACCTGGGATGGTTGTTTGCCTATTCTCTAGGCCATTTGATAAGGCATCCATCATATTATGAAGGCTTCAAGAAGTAGTTGTATGGTGAAATAATTTAGTGTTTTTGTCTCCTTCCTTTAGCCATGCCACCCTTGCTTGCTATTTCCAATATATCTCCTCTTTCTTATATATCTCCTCCTCCTGTTTCATCAATGTTTATTCCTTATGTAGAAATTCTTATAAGACAATTCTAATTCAAATTTGAATTGCCACTTGTTCCATACTTGTTGAGATCACTGTTCTCTATTTTTGGAATTTGGCTTTTTGTAGTTTGCTCCCTTTTTCTAAGTTGTCTAACAAATTTTAATTTCTAGAAGAGTTGGTACTGAGTTGTTCCATATGCGAGTTTACCTTACTGCCACCATTGTTGTACCAAACCATAGATATCCTCATTTTACAACCAAAATTTCTCAAATCTAAAGTTTTTTTTTTTATTCAAACGTCTTTTTGCTATGGAAAGGCTTATTGGAAAATGGTTTGAAGATAACCGATTTAGGGTATCAGATTGACATTGCCATAAAGTGAAATATTTTTCCCCTACTAAAAACCGATATAATTTGGATTTTATTGATTCCCTCTCTTTCCTTTATTTGTCCATGTATTGCTGCAACATGGAGGGGATATATCAATCAACTCTAAATAGTCAGATTGGGCTATGAGGAGCCTATCCTTTCCATTGAGTTCTGTTATACTTCCTTCTTGGTCATTTACTGATATCTTGGCATTCAGGTCCCTTCCCACCATCTAGATGTCTTTGGGGTAGGCTTCCCTGATTGATTGGACTGCTTTCCATTAGTTTTTTTATTCTTGTACTCCTTGCATTCCATACATATTAATGAGCATCCATACATTCCCTAAGTTTCTATCTCTTAATCTAGTCATCAACACACCTTGAGTAGATTTTGAACTCAGTAACTGAAAGGTGTCTTTATTCCTCATTATTGTCATCCTTCCTAAGTAGCCCTGAGAGGCTTGAGCCACATAATCACTTTACCTCCAATATCTTTTTGAAATAGTTTACATTATTTCAAGATATGTTCTAGTTTCTAGTAATAGCACCACATCTAGGTTTGTTTCTGAGATCATTATCTTAACAACCAATTATCTAGGGCGGTCGTTTAATCCCCTTACATTCCAGGTATTTATAATCATTGGGGTTTTGTGTTGTAGAATTTGGCTATGGATTTAACCATACCTGACTCTCTCAACTATTCCTCCTACTACTGCACTCTTTCTCTATTTGATCTTCTTCTTGCTCCATGAGAACTAGCATTTTTATGTCGTTTCTTTGTTTGACTAATTCCTAGAATTGGGTTTTCTCTATTTTTCTCTGCTAATCCCATGATGATATCCTTAGTTGGTTCTTGTTCATGATTAAAAACTATCATTGCACCTCCTATCTCCAGTTGTTGATGCCCTTATAGCTCCCTTTATTTTCTTGATCTGGATGAGATTGTTTTGGAGAGTTTTGGCTTCCCTATTGGTCCTCCAATCCTTTTAAGATATTATGGTCTCCCTTGTCTATAGATTGATGGATTTGATTTTTTTCTTTTGTAGACATATATTGATTCTTGGCTTGTTCTTCAAACAGGGTTTCTTCTCCTTCCATTAGGTCATATATCCTGAGAAGATCATATTTATTAGATGTTTCCCTCCATTTCTAATGGTGATTCATGTTTTATCCTTTGAATTGACTCCTACCCCTTGTATGAATATTATTTCTCACTCTTATTCTTGTTACTGTTTGAAAACCCATTATAGTCTCTTTAAGGGAAGATTGATCCTTTGGGTTTTGAACTATTTGTGGTATATCCTCTTGAGTGATCTTGGGGTAGTTTTAAAACAAATGTCCATACTCATGGTATGCTCTATAGTGGACGAGACTAATTCATAATCCAACTATTATTTTCATATGTTGCCTCCCAATATAAGCTTCTTTTCTGTTGGTAGTGGCTTGCTCAAGTCCATCTCCACAAAAATTCAAACCATAGAACCCGATTCCCATCCCACTGATTCTCATGATTTGTGTAGGTATATGCCCAATAAATTTCCAATCAATTCCAAAACTTCATATTTCTAGAATTCCAAAGGAAGGGCATATAATTTCAGCCAAATCGGTGTTGCTGATGGTTCAACACGAGGATCAAAAGCTAGTTGCCATGGCTGCATGAATAACCCTGCTGCCCTGATGTTATAGGATCCTCCATCAAAATACTTATCCTTATAAAAAATTAGAGTAAATTTTGCTACAAAGTATCCATTTGGAAGTGTTATGATGTCCACTTCCCCTTGAGGGTTCCAATGGTTTCTTTCCCATGAGTATAGGAAGCGAGGAGAAGGTCTAAGACCTACAAAATTACAAATCAGGGCATGCGTGGATCTATAAACAATGTCATATGCTACCAATTCCTCTGTTATTTCCAAGACTGGGATTAAATCGGTCTTAGGTAGACAACCATTTTTTCTTGATTGATCTGCCTCTTTTTATTTTCTCTTTTCTAAATTCTGCAAGATTTTTTGGGCTTGACCTTATATATTTTCTTTGTTGGGTTTATTGCCTTTTAATACATCCACAAAAGGTTGCATGTGAGGATTTTTAGGATCATGTTTGATCCCCGAGGGCATCCCTTTGGTTAAAACCCCTCCAGATGATCCCTCCATTATTTCCCTCTCTTCAACTCTCAATTTTTTTCCCACATCTCCATAGAGTGTCCAAATCTTAGTGTTTTCCCTAAAATAAAAAAATTTCTCGGTGTTGCTCTATTTGGGTTTTCCATATTTTTTGTTCTTATAGCCCTTCAAATCAGAAATCACCCCTAGTTTTCCCTAAAAAAAAACAAATATTTGTCATTTCCACTACACCTCATAGGACCCTGTCCACTAGTCACTGTTACTCTTGCTTTCAGCACCACTACCTACTTTACTACTCTACCTTACTTTCTCTATTTTTTATTATTTTTAAGTGATCCATTTTTATGTTCTTTAAAATTCTTTAATCATTCAATCTACTAAAACTTGAAGAGCCAGATCAAATATTAGTGTAAATTTGATCATGAATAGCCTAGACCACCATAAAAAAACAATGAATGGAGGTTGAACCCATTGTAGGTAAAACAAATAGTCCATTGAAAACTATTTTGGAAGTGGAAAAGAGCAAAAATGTTTGACCCAACTCTATAACTCACACCTTGGATAACCAGAAAGATCCTAAAGTGAGAGGGATTTATTCCCATTATATGTTACTTGTGTTTTCTATTTACTCTTCATAGGGTGTGCATGAAAGCTGAGCTAATAGTAATATTAGAGCAAGATCTTCTTCTTATGATAACCCCATTTTATTAGCACAAAAAAATGATGGGATATGGTGCTTATGTATTGATTATAATATCTTGAACAAGATATTAGTGAGGAATATGTATTGTCTACCACACATCAATGATATGTTAGACTAGCTCTAGGGTGCTCAATACTTCACTAAGATTGACTTGAAATTGGGCTATCATTAGATCCCTATTAACAAACTAGATGTTAAAAAAATAATTCTCAAGTCCATGGAAGGATTATATGAGTGGTTGGTTATATTTTTTAATTTGACCAATGAACTTGCTAGATTCATGCATCTTATGAATAATATTTTGATACCTTTATCAAGGCAATTTTTTATTTATATCTAGATGGCATCCTTATTTTTAGCAAAATATGGGATGAACATCTATAACATGTGCACCCAATCTTGAAAACTATGCCAATACAAGCTTCAAATAAACTTAGCCAAAGGTACTTTTGGAATTATTGACATATCTTACCTTAGATACATCATTGACTATGATGGTAAAAATTTTAGGTCTAAGGAATATATATTTCTAGTAGTTTCATAAATAACTTTGTTATTTAGATAGACATTGTAGATACCCAATTTTGTTATGCAAAAATTGCAACCACCCACTAGGCAACTGAATTGGTAAATTAGCCACCCTAGCCATGAATCTAGGATTTCTTCCTCTAAATATGAAATTGTTTATTTGTCAAAAATAACCTTGTGATTTTAGACGAAAGTATTTTTTTCAATCTCGTCGAAGTTTAATCTCTCTCGCATAGTTTGACCTATAATGGTTAGAATTACAAATTCTCTTTTTGACAAAATCGTAGGTGCAATTTTGACAATCAACAATTGATAAAATTGCTGATTTGATAAAATTACCCTTGTGGTTTTAGATAAAATTATTTTTTCATTCCTCGAAGTTTAATCTCTCTTGCCTAGTTTGATCTATAATGGTCAAAATTATGAATTCTCTAGTTGACAAAATTGTAGGTGCAATATTGACAAGCAATAATTTTGTTTAACAAGTATAGAATTTTAGAATATTGTATTATTTTCCCCCTTGATACTTCCACCATTATGACCTGATACTACCTTGGATCCGTGCCATCTCCAAGCTGATTTCAAACTCCAAATTGTCCTCCAATACTTAAATTTGAAATCTTAACTTCCTATTTTCTATCACCATGAATGCTCTTCTCCTCCCATAAGGCCATGAAATTTCTATAAATTGGACCCTTGGGGTAGCTCTCAGCAACATAATTCTCATACAAAAAAACTTTGTCAATTTACGCCCTCGATTACTCTCTTATTCTCATTCTTGTTCAAGTTCTTAGAAGGGTCTTTCTTGGCAAATCAAAGTAGGGGCCAAGGAGGAGAGGCCATAGCATTTGGTTATACCCATTTTTTCTTCTTTTGTTTGTTCATAATATTAGCAATATTTATTCAACAACCTTTTTTTTAGATAGTATTTACATTTTATTATTGTATATTTTATTTCTCTCCTTTATATGCAAAGCTAACCTCTTGCATATTCAAGGATATACTAATTTTTGTAGCACATTCAACCATCATTGGACACCCACAAATTTCTAGAGTCTTACCATGACCTCCCTAACCTATATCAATCCAAATTTGCCCTCCTAACCACCCATTTATTATATAGGAACAAAATTATTGTTTCTACAATTTTTGGGTAGCAATTTCATTTTGACAATTTTTACAATTTCTTGTCACAACAATTTTTGCAATCTATCTTTCTATGCAAATTGCAAGAATAAAATTGTTAATCTTAATAACAATTTCACTGTTTATAGTTTCACTTGATTTTTTGTTATAACTTCACATCCCAATTTTCTGTTGTAATTTACAAAAACAAAATTGCTCTTCCCCGAGCAACGATTTCATCATAATGAGTTGTCTACTTCATTTAATTCTAAAGTCTTATACTCTATCATTCAACCAAATTTTCAAAAATACAATCTTGCATTCTACTTTCCTATTGCATATTTTATCTAGTCAATTTTTTTTTAAGTATTTTATCACTTTGCAAAACTCACAAGAATGAAATCACTCTATACTTGGCAATGATTTTGTCATACATAGTTGTTGCTTTACTAAAATCATAAAATTTTACATTCTATTTTATTGTCAGATTTTACAAAGATAAAATCATGATTTAGTTAGCAATGATTTTGTCATTTATGTGTTCATATCCTATTTGCCTACAAAATTTTCTTGTGTCAACGAATTAAGGGGTCTAACCCAAAAATCAAGATAGATCTCAACCTCCGTCTAATTAGGTAGGCCCCCGCAACTAACTCCCATTTCCAAGTGTTGTTTTTGTAGGAATTAAAAAATTGTTGGATGTAGGATTCCAAGGAGCAATTTTTTCTAGTCGTGTTTTTATTTCCAAGGAGTGATTTTGTCTCGACCACTTAAATATGTAACCTTATCCCATTTTTGCAATTCTCGGCTTCTATAACATTGTTTGTTGTTTGCCATATATTTAACATTTAGTTTTTTATCTTTACATATAAGTTAGGAAAATCAAGAAACTAATTTGATTAAGAAGTATATCTATTCATCTCATGTTTTAGGAAATAAATTTGAAGAGCGTATAGTTGCCACTTTAGGCTAGATTGTTTATGCATTTTCCTTGGACCCTTACTTTAAAAGAAAAGGAAAATATTTTTATTTTATTATATACTCATTCGAAAAATAAAAGAACATATGGTAGCTCTTTTTTTATTGCATTACTTTTTTTCTTGCATTTTATCTAGCATTACAATTAGATTAGGTCTAAAAACTTATTTAGAAAAAGGAGAGCCTTTTGGTCTCCTTAGGAACCCCTATGTGTTTGTTAAATTGAACCTACAAGATATAGCATGGGACTCAAGACAACATCCTCCTCTAAATTGAGGTGAGAATAAGAGGGACCCAAGTTTTCGCCCCTTTTCACTTTCACATATTGGTGAACCTAACATGAACATCCCATGGGTCCCATGTTTTTGACCTTGACCTCAACCTAATCAGAGATAAAAAATTGTTAAACTTATTTTTAAGAAAAATTGTATTACCCTTGTTTGCATAGATTATCTCACATTGATATTGTTTAATCAAGAAGATAACAAATTTTTTAATCCTACTGAGTATTGCATACGACCCTTTGAATAACCATAGTATGACTCTCTAGGCTAAATTAGGTATATTGTGGGCCTAGGATGCCAACCTCCCATATAGGGTCTTTTGCATACTTTAAGCCTATTGGAAAGTATAATGTGGTAGGTTAGTGGGAGTTATAAGGGGGATATTATGATACATCTCATGTATTGGCTTGGGTCATGTATCTAGGAGTGGTCATTCTCATGTACCATTACATACAATTACATATATCGAGAGGACTAGCTTATTCCACATACTGATGGGTATCTCGAAAGGGTGGGTATATCAGGAAGCCCTCCTAAGGTATATTGACCATATTGGTATCTCGAGAGAAGGAATTATAAGGAAAACAATATTTTAATTATCAAGCTTTAAAATAAACAATCAATTCCTTCTTTTCACATCAAAATTTACCTAATGGATCAAAGAAGGTATTACCTTTGTAGTGATTATCAATTAGTAGACCCTAACCTTTTTTCTCATATGGGGCAGTAATGAAAATAAAAAATTCTCTAGAAAACCCTAATTTTGAGGAAGAGGATTATGGTTCCTCAAGCACAGGTTCCCTCAACCCTCAATAGGATGCTCAAGGTAGAATAACCTTTAACACCATGAATCATATAATAGCTTTTATGAGACAATAGCAATATTAGAGTAAAAATTATTAATTGAAACATTTCCTTTGAGGGTGGACCTTCAACCCCCACAACAACAACCTAATTTGAGTTTTATGTCTCTTAATGAACCAAATGTAATCAATAATTCATCATATGCAAATGATAAAAAATCAAATGTAAATTCCAATCCAATGAATACAAAACTTAACCAACATATCCTAGATCCTAATACATCAAATACCAATTATATTAACTCTATGGCTATCACCTCTTCCATGGGTGGTGGGGCATCAAATGTTCCACTATATTTTGGAAACCATACATCTATACCTTCAACATTAGTTTCTCCATAACTCAACAACCAAGTATGAACTATAACTATGATCCATCATGTAATCCTTAAAATTTAGTTCCTTTTATCAATCCTCCTCCTTCCAAATTCATTAATCTAAATAGAAATTATTCTCAAAATTCCATATCTATAGTTATTAGTAAACCATCTACTACTCCACTCATCTTAAATAACTTAGGGGAAATCCATGTGATGCCAACCTTAATATCATATGCTCCAACATAACAACCTTATCCTACCAACAATCATCAAGCACCTCCAAATCCACAATACACTTTTCATGTGCAGCTTAATCCTTAAATTTAAACTATAACATCTCAATTAGAGATACCAATGCAATGAATGAACTCTCTCAAAGCACCCTTATCTAGTCATATAAGTATTGTTATGACAACTTGTGTAACTAGGCCTTAGATCCCATGGTAGAAATTCAACACTCCCCACTTAATTTTAAGAATTCAAGTTTCCAAATGTATAGAGGGAAGGAAGACCCCATAGATCGCCTTATTCTCTTTTGTACTACTTGCATTGACATCATGTATCATGAGATGTTATTACTTGAATTATTTCCTAAGATATTTTATGGTTCTGCTCTTGAGTGGTATTACCAAATACCACATCATTCCCTTAAGAATTTTAAGGACCTTGCCAAGAAGTTTGTCTAACAATTCTCAGTCTATATTGAGGAGAGGGTCACCATTGATAACCTATATAAACTTAAACAAGGTAAATAAGAGAGATATGCAAACTTCTTAGTGAAGTGGTGATCTCTACTAGGGAGACTCCAATATACTCCCCCATAAAAGGACTTATTGGATATTTTCATAGGTAACTTACATGAAAAATTATCTTATCCCTTAGAAACTACCAATATTTCCACTTTTGAAGAAGAAGTTGAACTAGATAAATGAGTGGAAACAATCCTTGTTAGTAGGAGGTAACTCAAAGTCAATAAATATGGGAAAAAATCCTCCAAGAACCACTATAAAAAAATATGTAATAGGCAATGGATTCACTAACTTAGGTCACAACAATAATGTGAATATTGTAGATACCCGTCAAAAATGGTTCTAACCAAACAAAGAAAACCTAAAAGGAAGTTTACAAAACTAGATCAATCATATCTCTGTCATATTTTAACAACTTTATGCCAAAATGATTGAGCTTCTACCCATCCAATACATATATACTAGAAAATATTGGTACCATCCTAATAAAAATTGTGCCTTCCATCACATCCATGGCCATTCCACCACTAAGTGAAAGTGTTTTAGTCATATTATTTAAGACTTGATAGATAATTGTTGGATTATCATTAGTGGATCTAAATATCAATCTTCATCAATCGAAGACATGGAAATATTTCAAAACTTATTTCTAAACCATAACCAAAAGGCAACAAATAACATTTAATATACTAATGTCCAACCTTCAAAACCAAAATACGATGGCCATGATCTATTCTTCCAATCACACTTCTTCCATTTGTGTTACCACAAGGTAACAAAAAAAGAATTAATCTATCGATTAACCTTCTTCACCAACTTTGGTACTTTATACCAATAAACCACTTCTTTTGAAGGACCTCTGCTTATCCTACAATAAAAAAATAAAAAAATGTCACTTTCGATCTCTAGTATCAACTCACAAGTACTCTAGCCAAAATGTGCCTTCTTGAACTTCTTCAAACCTCTTCAACTCATAAATAAGCCTTGCTTAAACTTTTGTGTGAGCAAATCATCACTCAAGACCTTAATTCCAATGATCTAGCTACAATATCTTTTTATGAGGATGATCTCCCTTCACCATCTATGTTTGGAGAACATCCCCTTTACATTACAGGCCAAATCAATGTTCTATTTATTAAAAGAATTCTTGCTAAGAATGGGTCAGGTCTTAATGTGTGTGGTCTTCAATTATCTATAATTTTGGATCAATTTAACAAGATCTTAAAAATTTAATCTTGTAATTAGGGCCTTTGATAAAGGGGTGTGTGAGGGTAGTGGGGCCACAACCTTACCCCTTAAAGTTAAGCCCTAAGTCCTCAACACCCTCTTTTATGTTGTTCCTTGTGAACTCAATTATAATATTATTCTTGGATGACATTGGATCCATGCAATGATACCCTTCATTGATACCTCAAATATGAGTATCAAGGAAAACCACCCATATCCAAGTTAACTCAACCCTTTTCATATTGTAAGATGATTGAAGCAAGAAATTCTAAGACCAAACTTTGTCCTTCTCTCACTTCACCTCAACTAATTAATTGATTAGTCTTCTTCTACTCAAATTAAATATGCCTTAGGAGATTTGACCCTAAGTAATCAATATAACCAATTAAATGTTAAATTAATTACCAAAAAAGCATAAGTGATCAATCTAAATTTTACAACCTAATTCACCTTTATAATGAATCTCTTATAGACCTAGTCAAGCTCCCTCCTTCCCATCAAAATTTAGGATTTTCTTCTTGAAAGGGTAAAACGGTGCACATAGGGAGTTGCTCCTTTGTATGTGCTGGTATTGCCAATGAAGAGAAAATCTATGGAAGTAACCCTCATCTAATTGAATGACAATATCCTTCATAATATTTGTTTAATTTGTACTCCATCTCTAAGTATATTCTTACAAATATGTGTTATCAATAAAAGGGCCTAGGATCCCATGAGCAAGGCATAAAGGAACCCTTATAAGTTGAAGCTTAGATTGATCAATATGGAATAAGATGCATTCCCAACCATAATAAGCCTATTTACTTCTCTCTTTTGTTCAATGGTGATGATGAGGCATTTGTTTTCTTTCAAGAATCACATGGAAATACTATTTCAATAAATGGACTATTGTTACAACCCTAATATAACTAGTAGGCTATATTACTATCACCATTATTTGTTCATTGATTTAATATTAAATAAAGTAGGTTGATTTATATCTTATCATATATCATCATTTATATAATTTATGTATTGCAAGGACTAAGCCCTCCTTAGTGGTGAAGGATTTAGTCCTCTTAAAGTGGTAAGCATTATTAATTTCCAATTTATATTTCTCTATTCTTGTTTGTATGGTTTGTAATGCTCCAAGTGGTATTAGAGCTATTTTCTTGGCAAGTGGGAAGCTCCTGTGTTCACATCACTAGAACAAGATAAATTCTGCTCATTCATTCTCTGGAATGAAATTCTATTCATGCAAGCTATTGGTTCTACGGTAGTCGTACATTAGAATCATAGTTGTTTGGGTTGTTCCATTCATGTGGTGATTACAAGTCGTACTCAATTTAGTTTATTATAAAATTTCAAGGACGTGAATCGATTAAACTCTAGGAGATACTCAATAAAAGCATTCCTTAAAACCAGCAGGAATATCATCACAATACGCAGGTGTAGGTGTTGTTTAACTCGACAATTCGAAGCAAATTATTAAAATAAATCATTGACAGTAGAGGACTTCGACAAATCAAGTAGCGTATAATTAAAGTACAATTTGAGGCAATTTTCTAAAGTAAAATCATTGATAAATATAGTCACAACATAAAAGTGAAGTGGACATATTAATTTATCAAGTGCGAGCGAGGTCAACCAGTCCATTCAAACAATTACTCGTATCAGTTAAAGATAGAAAAACACTTCCAGATTATGCCAGATGCATTGCACTAAATATCATAACAATTTTTACAACCATTTGCATGTTAAAAAATGCTCAAGGTGAATAATCGGCTCTCTACCAGTCAAAAACCACCACGTGGAAAAATTTAATTGCATCTCTAAGGTTCGTTGCTAAGGTCAGTAAGTTATTAAAATATTTTGTTGTAGTGTTTATCCCACATTGGGGAGGTGAAGAAGCACAAGGAAGTTTATAAGGACTAGCATGCCTTAAACCTAATGTGACTTTAGTCAAACGAATAGCCCTTTTGCATTCCAAGTATCCCAAGTTACCTTGCCATGTTGCACACTTTGTGTCTCATCCTAGCTATTGTCGAGTTGTTGCATCCTCAAATCATCTTCTCTATCTTATCGATTCTAATCATAGCTATCATCTAGTAATCGTCCTCTCATGTCCCATTGCCTAGCCTAGCCCATCACCTACTCTTTCGTATCGCACTTGTCACCTAGTATCGATCTGTCGCCTAGTGTCAATATCCAATTGTATTGTCCTAGGTCATTTAATCTAGGTTTGTCTTCGTAGAAGGTGTTTCGTTATGTTGTCTTTTAGCATCGCGTGTTGTCCTGTAGCACCAGGTTCATAATCATAACATGGGGTCTTATTGTTTCCTTGGTCTCATGAGTCTGTTGTAACTGTTGGTTGATTTGGGGTTGCTGATCATTGAAGTCTGGTCAAACTGCTAGTCATTGAGTTCTGTTCACTAATAATTGAGTCTCTAATGGTCAAATTGCTAGTCATTGAGTTTTGTCCGCTAGTTGTTGAGTTCGTAATGGTCAAAATGCTAGTCATTGAGTTATGTTCGTTAGTCGTTGAGTTCATTGTAATCATTTTCATTGAGTTCTGTCTGTTCATATAGTCGTTAAATTCTAACAAAGAACTAGCCGTTGGAACAAATAAACTAGCCGTTGGAAGCAAATAAACTAGCCATTGGAAGAAAATTCAAATCAACATCACAATTGGAGTGACAAATTGACAAAAAAAAAACAAACCAATTTTTTACAAAAAAAAAATGTCAAAATTTTGACATTAAAGCTGAATTTTGAAGAAACTAACATTACAGGCAAAGCTTGGTGGCAAAAATTTTTTATTCATAACATTTAGAGAGTAATTCTAAATTGTGTAAAGCAAGTGTATGAGTGGCAATTGGACTAAAGGACCAAACGGAAGATTATCCAACACAGATCATACAAATGAAGGACTTCTAAAATCACCTCATAGACCTCCATGAAATAAAGGTACACAATACAACTCTCCTTTACGTATTAATGATCCCAACCACCCCATTATTAACTCCATGGCCTCTTCCAACTCATCCCATGAAAATATCACAAATGAGGAAATGGAAAACACCAATGCAAGTAACCAAGATGTCCAATCATGTATAACTCACCTAATGACTAGTATGAGCACCATGACTTCAATGCTGCAACAATTATTGAGGAAACAAAACCAAGAAGCTCCTCATTCCCCACATAACTACCATAGAAGGTAGGCTAATGAGGATCAGGATACTAAGGAATATTATCAACAAGCAATATGGCCTACAAGTGTTAATATTCCATGTACTAATATGCCTACATTTGAGGGTGGTGATCCACATGGTTGGATAGCTAAAATGGAAGGCATTTTAGAACTATATCGGGTTCTCGAATCTAAAAAATTTCCTTATGCTTCCTCCAAACTAGGTACGAAAGCTTACCAATGGTTTGCTTGGTAAAAATGTCAGCATAGTCGACCTCTCATATGGATTGAATTTAAGAAGCTTTTTCAAAGGATATTTGATGAAGGGATTTCATCCTCATACATGGTTCGTTTGTTGGAACTTAAAAAAACTAGTTTGGTAAGGGATTATATTTTAGAATTCACTAGTCTTCTTGCTTATACAGGAGATTTACCATCTGATGTGGTGGTATCAACTTTTAGACATGGGTTGAAAGAGAATATTCAAATCGAAGTAGACTTACATGATCCATACTCTTTAGATGACACTATAAAGATTGCTAAGTTGGTTGAGAAAAAGATGCAAAATTTGGCATCCTTCAGACGTGACTCCTATAGTCGTCCTCAATATCGCAATAATTCCTTTCATAAGAATGACCAACCGTCAAGATATTATTGCTATAAATATCATCTAAAAGATCAAGCATTTGTACAAAGACAAAAATTTCAAATAGAATATGATAACAGGGAAGATGAAGAGAAAATAGAGGATATCAATTCACATGACTCACCTATGCCAGAAGAACAAATTGAAAAAAATGAAGTAATAGGTGACGAAGACACTATGGATATTTCAGTACATGCTCTTATGGGATTAAAATATCACCATATAATCAAGGTACCAGGATTCATTTGAAAAAAGAGGATAAATATATTGATTGACTCAGGGAGTACTCATAATTTTATCAACATTAAAACTACTAAGGCATTGAACTTACACATTCACTCCTCTAATCAATATAAGTTTTAAGTTTTAGTTGCAAATGGAGAAAATGCTCAATGTATTGGTAGAACATCTTCAGTTTCAATACAAATGGGAAGTTACACTTGGCATGGAACTCTCTTTGTTAAAATTTTAGGGAATTCAGAGGTTATTTTGGGAGTTGAATGGTTAGAACAATTGGACACAGTCATTTTTAATTTTAGAATTCTCTTTGTGGAATGGAAAGAAAATGGAAGGACCATTCGCCTCCAAGGAATTCCAACTCCTCCATAAAAGTTAGTGAGTTATCACAACATGGAGAAAATATTAAGGAAAGGAGGTTATGGATTCATAGCTCAAATCAATTGTTTGGAAAAGCAAGCAAAGGATATCCTTGAAATTCACTCAAAGGATCTTCAAGATATTGTGGCTAACTATGATGATGTTTTCCAAGAACCAAAAGGACTACCACCCAAATGATCTCATGACCATGCCATACACATTGTTCCAATAAGTCTTCCTCCTATTGTCCGTCCTTATCATTATCCTTAACCTCAAAAATAAAAATTGAGAAAATTGTCCAAGAACTTTTAGAACATGGAGTCATTCGTCATAGCAATAGTCCTTATTCTTCACCAGTAGTTTTGGCCCATTATAAGTATACTTCTTGGCATATGTGTCCTTATTTTTGTCCTCTTAATAAAGTCACCATCAAGGATAAATTTCCTATTCCTATCATAAATGATTTATTGGATGAATTGCATGGTGATTTTTTTTTTACAAAATTGGATCTACGCTTCGGTTTTCACAAAATCATAGTAAGGGATGAAGACATTCCTAAAACCACCTTTCATACTCATGAAGGTCATTATGAATTCTTAGTCATGCCTTTTGGTCTCATTAATGCCCCGTACACATTCCAGAGTCTTATGGACCATGTATTTCATCCATTCCTTCACAAATTTGTCTTAGTCTTCTTTGATGACATTCTAATATACAGTAAAACATGGACGGATCATTTGATGCATGTGGGAAATGTTCTTCATATATTACACATAAATGTTTTTTGTCAAACACTCTAAATGCTCTTTTGGGGTTCAAGAAGTTGAGTATTTGGGTCATATCATCTCTCATGAAGGTGTTAAAGTGGATCCTAATAAGATTAAGGTCATTCAAGATTGGCCTTTACCTAAAACCATCAAGAAAATTCATGGTTTTTGGGTCTTATCGGCTATTGCAAGTTTATGCACAACTATGGTAAAATTGCAACCCCTCTCACAACTCTCACAAAAAATGATGCTTTTCATTGGTCTGAAGTAGTCACTCAAGCCTTCACGACTATCAAAGAAACAATGTGTACTAATCCAATTTTAGAAACCCCAGATTTTCATAAACCATTTGTGATTGAATGTGATGCTTCGAGAACAGGTATTGGGGTAGTACTAATGCAGGAAGGGCATCCCTTGGCATTTGAAAGTAAACAACTTTCGGGTAAAAATTTGGGAAGATCCACATATGAGAAAGAAATGTTGGCTATTCTACATGTAGTCAAGAAATGGAGACACTATTTAATTAGTAGCCACTTTATTATTAAAATAAATCATAGTAGTCTCAAGTATTTTTTAGAACAATGATTTTCTTATCCAGAACAAAACAAGTGGTTAACAAAATTGTTGGGATATGATTTTGTCATCGAGTATAATAAAGAGAAATAAAATGTGGTAGCAGATGCATTATCATGTATATATGAAGATGAAGTGGTTATCAATGCTATTTCAGGTCCTTGTTCCCAATGGGTTTCTCAACTCCAAGAAGAATGGTTGTCAAATATAGAAACTGCTCAAATAATTCAGGAATTGATGCTAGGATCATCCAAACATCCTCATGTTTTCTATGATGACAAGATATTAAGAAGAAAGAATTGCATTTACATTCTACACAATTCTACCATCAAATCTAGGATTCTGGAAGAATCACATGCTTCTCCATCAGTAGGACATTCAAGTTTTTTGAAGACATATATGTGGGTAAAACAATCATTTTATTGTAAAGGATTAAAATCTGAGGTCAAAAAATGGGTGGCTAAATGTGAAGTATGCCAGCGCAATAAGGGTGAAATAATAAAATCTTCAGGATTGGTTCAACCACTACCTATTCCATATCACCAATGGGAATATATTTCAATGGATTTTATTGAAGTTCTTCTTAAATCATAAGGCAAGACAATAATTTTTGTGGTAGTGGATTGCCTCTCCAAATATGATCACTTCAATGCTCTACAACATCCATTTTCAGTAAGCAAAGTGGCTAAGGTATTTATGCACTCAATTTTCAAATTGCATGGAATGCCAACAAATATTGTAAGTGATCGTGATCCCATATTTACTAGAATTTTTTTGAAAGAATTATTTTGTCTTAGTGGTACCAAGTTAAATATGTCTTCTGCATACCATCCTCAAATAGATGGCCAAACTAAAATAGTTAACAAATGTTTGGGTACCTATCTAAGATGTTTTGCTCAAGATAGACAGTATCAATGGAGTCATTGGCTTTCCTTGGTATAATGGTGGTACAACACTTTGTACCATTATTTCATCAATATGATTCCATTCGAAGCATTGTATGGAGTTAAACCACCCATAATAGTAGATTATGTTCCAGGTTCTTCCAAAGTGGCTCAAGTAGATGATTGGTTCCAACACCGATAGTCAATGCTCAACATTATCATAGACAATTTGGTCCAAACACAAAATCACATGAAGTAGCAACAAGACACACACCATTCCGAAAGATAATTTAATACAAAGGATATGGTGTTCCTACATTTGCAACCCTACAAACAACTATCATTGAAGATCAAAACCAATCAAAAGTTGGCTCTAATATTTTATGGTCCTTACAAATTAGTGCCCCGCATAAGAGAAGTGGCATATAAACTAGAGCTTCCTCCCTCATCCCATATACATCTAGTATTTCATGAATCCTATATCAAGAAGTTGATTGGATAAAAAGTACACTCTCAGTCAAAATTATCAATACTTGATGAAGAAGGGCGTATATATCTCTAGCCAGAAGAAATTGTACAGAGTAGATCACGTATGCTAAGATCCCGTCACATCAAAGAATTTCTTATCAAATGGCCGGACCTACCAGAAGAATATGCTACATGGGAACCATAAAGTATTTTACAGTCATTTCCAGATTTGAGGACAAAGCTTTCCGAGGAGGGGAGCCATGTTACAACCCTAATATAGCTAGTCAACTATATTGCTATCACCATTATTTTTTCATTGATTTAATATTAAATAGAGCAGGTTGATTTATATCTTATCATATATCATCATTTATATAATTTGTGTATTGCAAGGACTAAGCCCTCCTTAGTTACGAAGGACTTAGCCCTCCTAAATTGGCAACCATTATTCATTTCCAATTCATATTTCTCTATTCAATTGTTTGTATGGTTTGTAATGCTCCAACTAGTTTAGGAAGAGATAAATGGGGAATCCTCTATCCATATAAATCCCTCTTTATTCCTACTTGCACACCTTGCCAATGTGTACCTTCTAATCCTAGTGCATGCCAAGTTGATAGTCACTAAACAAGACTATGAAAAAGGGGAGATCCCGTATGACTTATCCCATGATGGGATTTTTCAAGACAAATTTTACTTTTATGGATATTTTTTCTTGGGTAGCCAATACTGACCTTATCAATCAGATGATGGTAATCAATTATCCCTCAATATTGAAGACCTAGAAATTTTAGTAGTGTTGCCTACCCCTCCTCAACTAGAGGAAGAATTATGTATTTTTATTGAGGAAATTATCAATATTGATATTGAAACACTTGATGTTCCCAAAATAATTAAGTTGGGTAGTGTCTTGACTCTTGATAATCATGAAGAATACACCGATATATTAACCAAATTTAGTGACATATTTTCTTAGTCATACACATATATCCTAGGATTAGAACCCTCCCTAGTTTTCCAATCTCTTATAGTTAGAACAAATGTAAAACCCGTAAAAAAAAAGTTGTGGAAGATGCATCCCAAGGTAGATTTTCTTCTTAATCAGGATATTCAAAAGATTAATATTATATTTAAAGAGATTTATTATTCTAAATGGGTCTCTAACACTATTCTCATTTCTAGGAAAGAGGGTAGCGTTAGAGTTTGTACTAATTTTAGGAATATTAATAAATCTTGTCACCCCCAAAATTTTCCTTTACCCAAAATTTATATGATTGTTAATTTTACCATTGGATGTGGGATGTTATCCTTAAAGGATGGGTTAGGATACAACCAAATAAAAATTTCTCTTGAGAATCAAATAAGAGAACTTTCATCACTCCATGGGGGACCTTATGGTACCAAGTCATGCCATTTGGCTTAAAAATATAGGCACCACCTATCAAAGGACAATGACATATTTTTCATGAAAAAATGGAATATTATGTTGATGAACTCCTTAGAAAATCCCTCAAATGCAAATATCATGTTCAAGATCTAAGACACATTTTCAAATGACTAAGGGAATATATGGTCCATATCAAGCCTTCTAAATGTGTCTTTGGAATAAATTCAAAATAATTATTAGGATTTATAGTATCCCAACATGACATCAAAGTCAATCTTGATAAAATTTTAGCTATTACTAATATGCCACTACCGTAAAACCTGACCCAAATTAAAAGCCTTCAAGGTAAACTCCAACCCATAAGAAGATTCATTTCTCAACTTGCAAATTAGTGCCAACATTTCTCTAAGCTTTTACACAAGAATGCATAATTCTAATGGGACAATGACTATCAAACAAATTTTAATGCATTAAATTCTTGTCTCTTGTCCCCTCCTATCCTCGTTCTTCCTAATACTTCAAAATGCTATGCATCACTACATTTTTTCATGCATTAATAGATAAGTTAGCCCAATATGATGATCAACATAAGAAAAGGGCTATCTACTACATTAGGAGGACCTTAGCTATGAAACCTATTACAAACCTTTAGAAAGGATATGCCTTATTGTGGTCTTTGCATCCTAAAAATTGTAACATTACATGATTATCAGACCTTTACTATCACAAAATTTGACCCCTTATGCTACCTCATGTTAAAACCTTACCTATCCATGCGAACTGCTAAATGGGTTATTTCCCTTAGTGATTTTGACCTAGAATTCATTAGCCAAAATTCTATCAAAGACCAAGTTATTTCCAACCAGTTAGCATCAATGCCTTTAGAAGCAACCCATTTTATTGTTGTGGACTTTCTATATGATTCAATATTCACCATGGAAATCGATCAATCCAAAATCCAGATCCTATACTTCAATGATTTTCACTATGTTAAAGGAGCAGGAACAAGGATAATTTTGGTCACACCTCAAAATCAACTAATTTCCCTCTCTTTTAAGGTCCAATTATCCTATACCAATAACACTACTAAATATGAGGCCCTTAGAATTTTAGTAATTTTAGATTTGAATGTTAGAATTCTCTCCATATTTAGGTATTATAAACTTATGATTAATCATGTAGATGGTGTTTACAAAACCAAGAAGGAGAAAATTAAACCTTATAAAGATATTATTCTGAAGATTATGATATCCTTTGATAAGGTGATTGTGAAAGCTATCCTATGATCTAGTAATCACCATGCTGACACCATGGATATATCTACATCTCTCATTCCCCTAGAACTGGATGACAAGTAAGCCATGATCATCATTTTCTAAATTTGAGAACCCATAACTCTAGAATCTAGCCAATCACCTTGATTGGTATTTTTATAGAAGCATTCTCTCCTTCTTTTAACCCCTAGTATAAGGAAATTATCATATTACTAAATGATGACACTACTAGATCACTTTGATCACAATGAATGAAATCACCTATGATGATAAGCTTATCAATTTATCATCATTGATGACATATTATATTGATAATATTTTGATGTTATACTTCTTAGATGTCTCAAATTTGATGAAGCTAAAGTGGTCATTCAAGAGGTCCATATGGGTTTTTGTGGTGATCATTTCAATAGAAATGACAACTCCAAAAAGATTCTCCAATTAGGTTAGTACTAGTCGCCCATGGATAAATACTCTTATGACTATGTTATAAAGAGTGATAAGTATCAATGCCATGACAACCTTATCCATACCCCACCGCAAGACCTTCAACCCATCACTTCCCCTTGGCATTTTTCCATATGGGGCCTTGATATCATTGAAAAGACAACTCTACAACCTTTTATGGACATAAATTCATCATCATAGCAACAAAATACTTTACCAAATGGGTAGAAGCTATGCATTTATCCTCTACTATTGCATCTAAGTTTTTAAATTTCTCCTCAATCAAATTCTTTACCGATATGACATCCCATCTATTAATTTTTTTTTATAATGGAACACTCTTCAAGAATAAAGATTTCTAGAAAATCTATGCCAAATACAAAATCCAACATAACTATTTTGGACCTTAATACCCTTAAGGTAATGGCTAAGATGAAGAATCTAACAAGACCTTGATCAATATCCTTAAGAAACTAGTTAGAAAAACTGGTCATGATTGACACCTTTAATTTTATTATACATTATAGGATTATTGTACCAAAATTTGAACCCCCACTGATTCGATGTCGTGTCTTAGTCTATGGGACCAAAGTAAAATTTCCATTTGAATTTTGAGTCCCTTCCCTATGAATCATGTTGCAAGACTCCTCTATTAGAAATGAGTATCATCTTGCTTGCCTTAGTTAGCTAGAATTGCTTGATAAAAATTGAATCAATACCCTATAAAACCTTTGAGACCACCAAAATAAGCTTAAGTGTGTTTACATTTAGAAAGTATGATCTCACTCATTCAAAGTGGGTGACCTTGTCCACAAAGAAAATAAAAAAAGTCAAGCTCAAAGGTAAGTTTAAACTAATTTGGCTAGGTTTGTTCATCATAACTGGTAGGTTTGGATGAGGAGCTTACAACCTAGCCACCATTTATGGAAAATAACTCAAAGAACCTATGAATATAATGCATCTCAAAAGGTACAATATCTAAATCTACATTATTTTACTTGATCATACTGCCTACTTGCCTACATACATTATGCTTGTCTCTATATTTACACATGACTATTGTTACTATTTGTCTACATGCCTAATTTCCATCATAACTACTTGTAATACATGTGCTTGGATTACATATTGCATATAAAGTTAGGAGACCTTCCAGGATGCAATGATGATCCTATTAAGGAATGGTTCATATGCATTTCACTTGCACTAGGTGATTTCTTCTAGCATATATCCCTCATATTAGTTCTCTAGATTATTTGATGCAATTTCCATTCACATCTTACTTCATCATCCTAATATCTCTCTATTTCAAATACACAAAATCAACTTAGAATCTTATTTCAAGAATTGTTCTAATGCTTTGGAAACTGTTAAGCCTCTTTCCTTTGTTAACTTTAACCATTGACTTTGTTCTTTTTTATAACTCTATAGCCTCTACCATCTTCCTAAGACATCATATAGATTTAATAGGCACAACCAATAATAGTTTATTCCCTCATGAGTCTAAAATAGGCCTAGGTTTATTACTCAAGTGCATTGACTCTCTTTTTCTTCAAATTATGCAATTCACCTTGACTTCTATCTTGCATTCTCAATCACACTATTTCTTCTTTAAGGATCCTCCAAGGATGCAATGATGATCCTAGTTAGAAATAGATGATTCTACATTATAATTTCACTTGATAATTGATGCTAGCATCCCTCCCCTAATCTCACACTACTAGCTTTTACATGCTCATTTGATACATGTTTTCTTACTTATATGTAATTGCATTTGCTTGGACCATTTCTTGCTTGCTAAGTCAAAACAACCATAAGGATTGCATGAGGATCCTAATTAATTCATTAATGCAATGAATTTGCACTAGGTGGTTGAGCTAGTGGTTTCTCTCCTAGTAATCCACTTCTCAAACTTTCTTCTCATCTTAATCACAACCTAACCTCACTCATCCTCACATCCTTATGGATAGATGATAGGATAGGCTTTGTCATTCTAATACTTGAAAAGTACATATAATTGTGTAGATTTACCAAGTAGTAAAATTACGAATCCTATGCTTCTCTACAAAGCATACAATTACAATAACACATTTCTTCCTCAAACTATTTTTTCATGACCCTCTAATTTCCATCAATTGCTATCTTTCCTCCCCCTCTTTTCACCAAGGTGCCTTGTAGATACCTTCTAAAAGCAACATAATAGGTCCTCATATTTCATGCAATACTATGTGATAGCGCAACTATGTTACCTTTTGGATATGATTTCCAAGGTGTCAGATGATACCCTATTCTTAGTGCACTTTGACTTGATTATAAAAAAAGTTCTCCATTAAATCCACCTATGAATTTTCTCTCAAGTCTTGTTATATAAATTTCTAATGACAAAATGCTCTAGCAACTATTACAAATATTATCTTAAATCATCAACTATGTACACCCTTCTTCCTCTATCAAGGAGATATATGATTAATGCCATGGTCTTGATAGCTCAATATATTTCCCTTCTATAAAATATTTTCTTACTTCATAGATTGATTCTATTTACCCTCATGTCCTTATGAACCAATAGTAGGGTGAGATTTGATAACCCTCTAATTTGTAATTGTGTCAATACCCACACTTCTTGATGGTATATATTGTAAATCATTTTGGACATTAACTAGCCATTATTCATAAATTTAGCCCTTAACTAGCCATTGTTCATAATTCTAGGTATTAATTGGCTAATTTTTGGTCTTAACTAGCCACTATTAATTTTTTTTGGGCCCTAAGTGACCACTATTCCAAAATTTTAGGCCTTAACTAGCTACCATTCATAATATTGGGTCTTTATTGGCAATTGTTCATAATTCTAGGCCTTAAATAACCATTGTTCATAATTATGAGCCTTAACTGGCCATCGTTCAAAAATTCTAAGCCTTGACTAGCCATTGTTCAAAAATTTTGGGCCTTAAATAGCCATTACTAAAAAAAATTGGGCCTTAACTAGCCATTGTTTAAACACTTTGGGGCTTTAACTAACCACTCTTCAAAATTTTAGACCTTAAATAGCCATTGTTAAATAATTTTGGGCCTTAATTGGCCATTGTTCAAAATTTCCTGGTCCTTAACTAATAATTACTCAATAATTTGGGCCTTAAGTAGTCATTGTTCAATAATTCTTGGACCTTAACTGGCCACTATTCAAAATTTTAGGCCTTAACTAGCCCTTGTTCAAAATTTTGAGCCTTAACTAGCCATTGCTCAAAATTTTGGGCCTTAACTATTCATTGTTCAAATTTTGGGCCTTAACTGGTCATTGTTCAAAAAATTAGGCCTAAACCAGCCATTGTTCAAAACTTTTGGTCTTAAATGTCCACTATTCATTTTTTGGGCCTTATCTGGACATTGCTCACAAATTTTGGGCCTTAACTAGCCAAGTTCAAGTTTCTATGCCTTAACTAGCCAAGCATTTTAGGTCTTAACTGACCAATATCAACCAGATTTTGGGCGTTAGCTCACCACTATACATAAACTTTGTAAATAATTTCAATGTATATAATTTTTGTAAATAAATGATTTGGCCATTCAATCAACAATGTAAATAATTTCTTGTAAATAATTCAACTATTTTAGGCCTTAATAGGGCACATGCCAAAACTTTGAGTCTTATTTGAGGTCTTAGCTAGCCATATTCATGAACTTCTTGTAAATAATTCAATAATTTTGGGCCTTAATTGGCCACTTTTTAAAAATTTTAAGGCATTTACTCGTCAATGTAAATAATTCAATAGTTTTAGGTCTTAATTGGCCAAGTTTAACAAATTTTGGGCCTTCATTGGCCATATTTTAAATTTTTTAGCCTCATGGGATCTTAACTGACCACTATTCAGTGATTCCAAGCCTTAACTAGTCAAGTTCAACAATTTTGGGTTTTACTTGGCCATGCTCAAACTTCTAGGTCTTCAAGGGCCATGTTCACAAGTTTGTATACAAATAATTTTGCATCTTACTTGTGCATATAATTAATATAATTTAACATTGATTTACATCATTTCCTCACTAATAACTCAAATTCCAATTAAATCCATTGCTTTGCTCATTTTTTTTATTATTTTGACATTGATTTAGCATTTACATCCATCTCAAAATTTAACAATAATTTGGTCCCAATTACATTAGACCCACAATTTTCCTATTCACAATTTTATGATTATAAATTTATAAGAAATTAAGTTTATTTAGAAATTATGATAAAAAATATAATACTACATAATTAATGAAATTCATGATTAACTAATCATTCTCATCTTCCTTATATAATCAAGCTTCTTTCATAATTATTGGTTAATACTTAATTATATTATTAATTACCCCACCAAATCAACTCAATACTATAACAACATCATTCATCCATACACAATCATTTTGTATCATATGACAATCATCAATTATATCTCCAATCAATCAAAACTACTTAATATATTAGCACCAATTAATATGACAATTTTTAAGAATCAACCATACAACATCATCACACTATAAGGCATCAAAATCATGTCATGCATCCATACAAATCATTAATCATAAATCAATAATATAATGAATCAAGATCAATCATGTCTATATATATCAAATAAATTTCATATACATCAGCCTCAACATCATACATATCAATCTAGTATGCCATATATATAAACTTGGCATAAAAAAAATCATACAAAAGGTCTATAAGCCTCCCAAAATCTTGGTATAACTATCTTCAAACTAGATTTGGATTCCAAAATGGTAAAGTATTAGCTCCTTAGTAGTTTGTCTCTCCTCCCCTATAGGTAGTGGTGGTGGTAGTGGTGCCATTGAGACTAACTTGGATATTGACATTGACTTGAATTCTAAACATGACCTAGATCTAGTAGGGGATGGTCTCCTCTAGTCCTATGGTATGGCCTGATAGTATAAGCCTCTATAAAGCTCAATACACCCATGCTCAAACTATGCATATTCTTGAGCCTACTCTAGCTATTCTATTATGTACCTGAGCATAATGCTATGGCTTTGACTAAACCCATCGACTATCACTTAAGTCCATGCCTCATATCTCTCCCTATTAAGGTATGTAATCTCCTCCCTCAACTGGTTCACCTAGGATCTAGATGTATCCCTATCTATAATCACTCCCTAAAATGTATCACACTATACTATGAACTACCTTAGCTCTGCTCTTATAGCCACCACCAACTTGACCTTGTTTATTTGTATTTTGTTCCTCTCCAGCACCACCTAATCTAACCTAGCTTGTAACTTTGCCACATTTACCTATCAATATTATCTTTCCACATCCCAACTCATATGAAGGCTTGTCATCTAAGCCTCTAAATATTGTACCCTCATAAAAGAGTAGCTCTCTAAATATTTGTTGCCTCATATAGTCCCCTACTCGATTTGACTTTTGGTGTCAAAGGAGGTACTACTATTGTAATTACCACATCTAATGATATCAAGGCTAAGGAACTAGGTGCAACTTTTTTCTATTTGTCCCTTCTCATCTATTGAATATGCCTATGTGCCTCTGTATAACCTCAACTTCATATCACCATGAACTAGCCTTTATCTTGGGCATAAACCTCTATGACTCATACTCTTTATACCCATATAAATAAGTAGTCATAGCTCTTGCATCATTGAATCTAGAATCTAAAATAGTAAGTTTTTCCACATCCTCCTTCCTAAAGATATTAGTATTTGGACCCCCAAAACCCTTCTCTCTTGCTACTTGTTAATACCAGATATCTCTATGCTTTGGCATGTCCTAAGTCAACCCAAAATGGTACAACACCCTATCATATTGATGGAGATCTCTCTCTATGCATCTTCGATAACCATCTAATGCTTCTAACTCATGCTAGCTACATAGAATCCTTTGGTCACCCTTGATGATGATTCCATGGTCTCCAGATAATCTATCCTATTCTTAATTCATCGATGGCTTTGTGTGTAGATCTTAGGGTCCCTCAAAATGACATTTTTTCATGCTCATATTCATGCATCTATCTAAATATTGTTGGTGTGACTTCATCTAATCTAAAGGATGAAAGCCTATTAGTCATCTAATAATAATGTGCTCCCATACCCACACCTAAAGGAGTGTACAAAATGCTAGGATCTAACCTCTCCTATAAATGACCCGATGTAGATTCCTATAGAGTTTGGCCAGGATCACAGAACTTGAGCATACTATACCTATTGGTCTTGCATCTAGATGACTACCTTGTACAATCCCCATGGGAGAACTCTCTTGCTCATGTGTCCAATAACCAACCCAAATATGACACCACACAATACTATTGTCATCCTGTTTAATCTCCCACCCTAGAACATGTGGTTAATGTCAACACCTTATTGAACTAGGGGAAATCAACTATATTTGGTAAGAAATCATTGGGCTCATTCCCTATCCTGACTAACTAGCATTGGTACCCCTTGCATTGACATCCTAAGAATCCTCCATACGTCTTCCAATGTCATGAGCATATTTCTCATAGAAATATGGAAGGTATGTAATTTTTAGTACCATCTCTCAGCCAAAGCAATATTTTTTTTTATTATTAAACTTGATTCAAGATATTTAGGCTATATGATGAAGCCCCACCATGTCTAACAACACCTCATTTGTTGGTATAAGAATATCCAATTCTAAGTCCAAGCTCCATAACTAATGGTCCCTACACTCCAAAATCCCATGTTGTGCATCCCAAAACCTCTCTATTAGCATAATTTATTTACACAAAACCCAAAATTTAGCTTACTAAACCTATCTAAATTGCTCTTGGCTTGACAAAATTGCCATTGATGTGTAAAATTACACTGTATAAAATTATGCCTAGGTGATGAAATTACAGAAGCATGAAATTTCCATCATTCCAAAAAATGACAATGATTTTATTATGAATGAAATCATGCCAGGCACAAAAAATTACAAATGTGTTATCACTACCACCTAATGAAATCGTGCCTACTAGCTAAAATTTAAATTTTATACAATCAAATAAAAAAATTGATTTTAGTTTTTGAGATGTACCTATGCTCTACCTGATGCTTGTCTTGTTAGATTTAAAATGAAACCCATGCAATATGTAGGTTATCCCTAATGCACCATAGAAAATCATTTTAGAAACATAACTCTAGAGCTTTGTAAATCCAAATAACTCGTGATGAAAGCGAGTTATTTTTACCCCCCACCTCTTTTCACCCTCGCAAACCTCCCAAATAGTTTATCCCTTTTTCCCTCTAATTTAAACTCTAGCTTATTTAAATTTCCTCAAGAATATTCATTTTTTTGCCAAAACTTGAGGGGGCACCTTAGTCTAAGGGCATAATTACAATTAATGCTACCCAGAAGTGAATTTTTTAAGTTTCTCATAAAAGCTCTATTTTTGCACCATACCTTCTACATAACTATAAGAGCCATTATGAAGTTTATTATCCTCAAAATTGGTGCATCTACTACTATTATTAATGCATTTATAATGCAATAAATGCATAAAAAAGGGGGCAAATATAGACACCCAATTTTGGCATGCAAAACTTGTAACCATTCACTAGGTAATTGAATTGGTCAATTAGCCACCCTAGCATAGAATCTAAGATTTGAAATTGCTGATTTGATAAAATTACCCCTATAATTTTGGACAAAAGCAATTTTGTCATTTCTGTCTAAGTTTAATCTCTTCCACCTAGTTTGAATTGTAATTGTTAGAATTATGAAACAATAGACACAATTTTTCCAAGCAATAATTTTGTTTGATAAGTATAGAATCTTAGAATCTTGGATTCTCTACCTCTTTGATCCTCCAACCATTTATGATCTAATATTACCTTAGAATTTGTGCCATATCGAAGCTAATTTCAAACTCTAGAACCCACCCCTTTGAGTTCTACCTCATTTATCCTCCAAGATTTGAATTTGAAATCTTACCTTTCCTTTTCATATCACTAAAAATGCTCTTATCCTCTCCATAGGCCATGAAAATTCTATAAATTGTACCCCTAGGGTGGCTTTCAATAACACATTTCTCATGCACAAAATATTTGTCAATTTGCTCCCTTAATTGCTCCCTTGTTCTCATTCTTACTCAAGTTATTAGAAGGGAATTACTTGGCAAATCAAAGTAGGTGGCAAGGAGAAGAGGCCATAGCATTTGGTGATACCCATTTATTATCATTTTTCTTACTCATCATATTAGCAATAATTTTTCAACATTAACCTTTTTTTTAGATAATATTTCTATTTCATTATTATATATTTTATTTCTCTCCTTTATATGCAAAGCTAACGTCTTGCATATTTGAGAATATACTAATTTTGTAGCACATCCAACCATCAACATACACCCACAACTTTTTGGAGTCTTTCCATGACCTTCCTTGCCCATATCAATCTGATTTTACCCCCCTAACCAACCATTTATTTTTTAGAAATATAATTGTTGTTCCTATAAATTTCGAACAACAATTTCATTTTAGTAGTTTTCTCCAAATCTTGTCATAAAAAATTTTGTTATCTAACTTTCTATGCAAATTAAAAAAAAAAAAAATCACTAATATTAACAATAATTTTATCATTTACACTTTTGATTGCTTTTCTTTCACAACTCTACCTCCCAATTTTCTACTACAATTTATAGAAACAAAATCGCTACTCCTCAAGCATCGATTTCGTCATAATAAGTTGTTTGCTTCATTTAGTCCTAAAGTCTTGTACTCATTACTTAGTTGAATTTTGAAAAATAATATATTGTATTCTCTCTTCCTATTGCATATATTATCTAGTCATATATTTCTAAGTAATCCATCACTTTGCAAAACTCACAAGAATGAAATTGCTCCATATCTAGCAACAATTTCATCATACGTAGTTATTGCTTTACTTCATCACCTATGCATTTATATCCCATTTTACTATAAAATTTTAACCAAGGGGTTTGACCCACAAATAAAGACAAATCTCAAGCTCCAACCAACTACATAGACCCCAAAAACTAACTCCCATTGCCAAGTATTTTTATTTTTATTGGAATTATGAAATATTTGGTTATAGAATTCTAGGGAGCAATTTTATCTAGTGCATTTTTGTTTCTAAGGAGTGATTTTGTCTGGGCCACCAAAATAAGTACTCCTATCCATTTTTTTATAATTTCCTACTTCTATAACATCTCTGTTTGCTGTTTGCCATAGATTTAACATTCTATTTTTATGTCTTCACATATAAGTAAGGAAAATCAAGGAACTAATTTGGTTAAGAAGTATATATTTTCATCTCATATTTTAGGCAATATATTGAAGAGCATATAGTTTTCACATTAGGCTATATTGTTTGTGCATTTTACTTAGACCCTTACTTTAAGATAAAAGGAAAAGCTTTCTATTTTGTTGTACTCATTTAAAATATAAAAGCACATAGGATATTTCTTATTTTCTTGCATTACCTTATATTCTTGCATTATCTAGCATTAGCTTTATATTAGGTCTAGAAATTTATTTAGAAACATAAGAGACATTTCGTCCCCTTAGGAACCTCTAGGGGTCCGTTAAATTAAACCCACAATATATAGCATAGGAATCAACACAACAACCCCCTCTAAACATTGAGGTTAGAACAAGATGGACCTAGGTTTTGACCTTTTGTATTTCTCACAAGCATCGCCACTCTATGGTCTTGTTCTTGTTTAAGCACACCTAATTCTTATTAAAAATGATACCTTGAGGTACCTTGAGGCACTACTTACCATGCAAATGTGTCATCTACATCTCACTTGTGATTATAAGTAGGTTGATAAAAGGTTTTAATAATTGGTTACATCTTCATAACATAAGTTAAAACTCAATACTTGATAATAGACACAATGTAAAATCTCAATTTTATATCAACACTAATTTGAGTAAAGCAAGGGATGATAAAGTCCTCAAAAATCCTAACACCAAGTGATGCTAGCTCATAGACATTGACATCCCTTTGGAATATTGACCTAATAGGCTAATATCACAATAAATTATGGTGCTAGGCCTATTCATGACATCAACACCAATTATAGAACCAAGGATACCTTAAGCGTTATGTTTACTATGGTGTCATCCTTACATTAGAGCCAATTCCTATGGTATTTATGCACTTAAACATAAGAGCCTGTGGCATCATTACCTTGAGTCACCATAAAAAGACAAAACCTACACACAAAATATTTTTAACATTTTGCATCAAAGATAGAATTATGGCTTCCTAATCTTGTTATTTGACACCTATCCAATTAAATCCCTCTTCATAAGAGAGATAAATGATTTTATAATTATTCTTAAAATTGCTTCACAATAAATTTGAAGCTAAATAAATTTCCCTTTGAAGTATTTTGCAGTTTTTGTATATAATTTACATAACTTATAAATATAGTTTACCACTTCTTCCACTACATCTACCACTTCTTCCACTACATCTACTTTTTGATCTCTTGTCTCTTACATCCCTACTTTTTGATATTTTTTCTCCTACTTTCACTACTAGTGAACATAGTACACATGCCTTGCATTCAACTTACTTCATGTAATCAAGCATTGATACTATTAAATAAATTAAAACAAGAACCTTGCATTCAATATTCTATTTACATATATGTTATTTATAAAAACATATTTCTCATTGCTCTAGATAGATATTATTGTGCCATGTTCTATTGCATAACTCACTTGACACCACATGTTGATTCTAAGGAATTGTCCTTTGTACCACCACATCCTAGGCTTTATGATGTTTATTAGCCAGTATTAGATCTTATTTTTCATTTGTAGCATAAATCCTAACATCTTATTTATATTTTGTTGTAGTACTTCTTACCAAGAATTAATCCTCTAGTGCAACCCACCACTAGATCTATTTATATGTGTTTGTGATGTCAAAAGAAAGGTGTCACACTACATTATGTGTTTGAATACCCTAAATAATGGCACACTCGTAAATAATTTTCTAATATGGAGATTTCATCATTGATAAAGAAAAAACATTAGGATTTCAAGAACCTCATTTGATATGCCTTACAAGAACAAAAGAAAACCTTATTGTGATATTTTTGAGATCTCATTATCAACATGGGAACACCATCCAAGATTACTAACCTTGCATTATTTTAGATCCATATTTCAATCAAGGTGGAGACCAACATTGGCATTCTAATATTCTTAAACCATATTACTACCAAATATTTGGGTATATGGCTTTGCCAACTACAATCATAACTTTTTGTTAACTATTTTTTACACTTATATGATTGTTTTTCTAGCCTTGAAGATGTCAAAATTATTGGTTGGTTAAAAGCCACTCGTAAGAGGCATGTAGATGATGGAGACCATGTAAACACTTGGAATATTTGTTAATTGATTTTTGACTCATTTCTATCCATTGCATTAGTATAAAAATTATTACATGTGTTTCTAGTAGTTTCACTAATATAATGACTAGATTGTCTAGCAATATACTAATAAATTTAATAAATTTCTCAATTGCCTTCACATTGACAACGATGAGAATCATAAATTACTTGAGTTTATTAGTGTTATCCATTAGAACATTCAATCAAAATGGATTTTACTCCTATTAATTCCTTGGCATAAACATTCAATTGTACAATGAAAGAGATCTCATATACAAACTCACAAGGCACCACCAATCCAAATACAAAACTATCTATTGCATAAGCAACTATGACACCACCTCATAAGGGCCCCACAACACCTCACATGCCAAATAATATGCTTATGACCTAGTAAAATGATAAGAAAAATATGGAAAACTAAGTGGTATATCCATCATAAGACTCACACTCATAATGATACTAACTATAAAGCTTAGTACAAGTATTTAGTGGTGCACCCATAAGTTAATGATTGTATAACAACATAAAAAAATGAAGATTAAGTAGATGCCATATGCTTGAGTACCAAAAACAAAAATGTTATCAAGACCTCAACCTTTGACATTCCTAAGGACTAGAAGAATTTTTTCCATATATACTATTGGATAAGGTATAAACCCATAAATGTCATCATCAAAGTTGGGATTCAAAATAAAATCATTATATTATATACTCAATGACACATCTATAACCTTTTGGATTCACCTTAAAAAATTAGTTGAGGTTTAATTCCAATCACCCTATGGAACTCTTTCCCGCTGCTTCTTCTCTCTACTAGACTTCATATAGTCTCTCCATTGTATTTATAGATTTAAAAGCAAGCTAGGCTTTATTTGCAAAAAATGTTTATTTAGTCATTTTGGAAAGAGAAATATTTTATTTGGTTTTATTTTCTTGCACTATATCTTTTATTAGTGGCTCATTCTATAGCATAAGCATAGAAATATAGTGTAACTTAAAAGCTTTTATTGATTGGTTAAATTAGTTCCTATATTATTGTTTCTTGCATTGTTATAACTTAGAGTGCTATTGTAAGCTTTTGATTTTTCTAAAAATATTTGGTGAACTTAAATTATTTCTTACTAAGTTTTTATTTTCTTATTTAATCCATAGGACCTGGTATGTTTACTATTATGTTTGCCACCTAGGCTTTTACTTTAGATAACAAAAAAAAGGTTTTGTATTTAGCAACCCCTTTCTTTATATCTTCTTTTAATTTTTTGGGCGATTGTAGAACACCTAGGTTTAAGAAGAATATTACCCATGTCAAATTTGAAATAGAATAATATTATCACATAGAGAATATAGTCAACCATATAAGTCATGGGAACCCTTTCAACCAATATCTCATCCTCACTAGGGGCCTAGGATGTGTTGGCATGGAGGCCAACTTAAAGAACCAACTTGTGGCACCTACCATTTATGGTTAGAGTTTTATAAAAATTAGCCATAAGTGTGTCCTCTTTTTCAACATTGATGAAGAAATGCACCATACAAAATTGGAAATAAAATAGTTGATGATGCAATTGCACTATAAATTATAAGGCTCTTGTACTCATTATAATGCCATTTTATAAATGTTTAATATAAGATGCAACATTATAAGGTGTAGGAATAAATATGATATAGGAATGTTGGATGCAAGGGATATTATCATCCCATGTGCAAGGGTGATTATGATCGTACATCCTAAGAAGGGTCACAAACATCCTATTAACCACCTTTGTTTGTTCATTAGTCTATAAATGGAATGTGGAAAAATTATAGAGATTGGTGTCCAAAAGGTTAAAAAATTGATGCCAAAAGTTGCTAAGGAATCTACTATCCCTATTTGATACTATTCAATTAGGTTGAACAAAATGAACACAAACTTGTTAAAAAAATATACAAGTAATATTCAAAGCATCGATTCTTTTCCTGCATGGTGCTATGCTAGCCATCTTGTAATCATGTTGGTTCTAAGTGGTTAATATCCCTAAGATAATATTTGTGCTACTAAAGTTCCAAGGCCTAGAAAAAACTTATAGAGGTGTGTAAAATCTAAGCTTCCTATTTGCTAGTTTGGATTTTGTTGTAGAAAGCATAATAGTAAACATACATCTTTATATCCTAGCATATATGTGGCCTATAAAAATACTATTATAGCATTATAAGTTTAGATTTTGTTATAGGAAGCATAAGATTAAACATACATATTCGTATCCTAGAATATATTTTGATGTTGATTTTCCTTCTATAAACTAATGATGGATATTAGAAGAGTCAATATTTGAAGGATACAATGCCTTCCAATCATATGTGTCATATGACCTAGTGTTGAGAATCGATAATAATATCTATATTGATGGGCAACTTAGTTTGTTGCTTGGTTTTCCTTTCCCTTATGGTGTTTGATAGGTAAGTGGAATTGTTTTCAAAAAGTCATTCATTTCATATAATTAGCATTATCTATTTAATTTATAAATGTACTTATCATAAATACCTATTGAAAAGTGACTAATAATTTTCATACCCATGATATAATAATTTTTTTTTGGTAAGTTAATGATTTTGCATTAAAAAATGAGGCATTTGAAAGGCACCCCAACGCCTTGTACAATAGAGAAGAAAAAAGATCTAAAACTTAGGAAAACACAGAAAGGACTAAAGAGGATGCAGGAAAGGAACAAAATGCATCCACGCAGGAACAACAGGGAAGGAAACTAGAAAACTGACCCACGAAAAGGGTCAGAACACAAAATAAAACTAGAGAAGAGCTAGCTGAGAGACAAAAAAAGCTAAAAATTTAGTTTGGTGCATCAGTCTGCATAGGAGAGGCAACCACGATCTCTAGATCAACATCCTTGGCAGCATCCTTGAGCACATCCTTAGGGACATCCTTAGAGACTTCCTTCGCTATCTCGACGACATCATCATCCTTAACATTATCCTTGATATCAAAAATTTTGATGGTAGCAAAAAAGGTAGGGCCCTCTTCGTAAGTGTCATAGAAAAAGAGCAGGCTAAGAGCATTACGTTGTTCCTTGAGTTGAGCAATTCCTTTCCCAAGTGCAACATAGGTAGTTTCCAAATGGTCAATGGTGGCAGAGGTGGACTGGATAGCAAGCTTGTGAAGATACTTTTCCACCACATTAGGAGAATCAGAGTTAGATTTATGTTCTTTCTTGATATTTTCAGGGGTAGGATTTTCCTTAAACTTGAGCCTCTGAGAGCATCGGACGGACATTTTCTCAAGTTTGACCTTCTTCTTGACATTTGAAACAGGTTGGGGTTTCTCGGTTTTGCTTTTCCTTTTGGACCTAGTGGCTTTAGGGTTGGGAGTAGAAGAGGAATTCTCTTTTGAAGAGTCAGGGGAAGGAAGGTTTCCTTTAGGGAATTTCAAGAGTAAATAGCCGTAGAGGATTTTGAAAATCCCCTGATGGGAAGGCCATCCTTCCTCTTTCTTACCACGGGTAGAGGTGATGGCATAATAAATGGACCAGTATAGAGTAGAAGGGATATTTAACATCTTGGCATCTCTAAAATGATTAATGAAAGACAAATGGAAACTACATAATTGGGATTCAGGGTCATCAACTGTATGGTACTACATAACAGGCTTTAAGATTTCCTTCCAAGAAGAGGATAAATGGTGTCAATACATAAATTTTTGTGGAGCTTCTACACCATGGATGAGTTGTCAAAATGGGATAGCTCGGCTTCCCAATTGTGCTTATTCCTTCTAACCACCCGACCATCAAGGGCCTGCCTAGTTAGCTCAGTAAGAACTATCATATAACTTGAATAATAGTGTATAAGTCCTCATATGTGGAATACCACTAAACTATATTTGATAATGTCTCATACTGATATGCCATTACATTTCTATTTTAGATTAGGATAACACCTAGTGTATAGTTAGATGAATTTATCTCTAACTCAAAGGGATAACAAATGTTTAACATGGCTAGTGCTGGCACAATGTCATGACACACCCCTAGAAAACTTTTCATTTTGATTAGTTTATGCTTTATTATGTAGCATTGTTGTTGAAATGAATGGATATTTAAGATTTTTTATGCAAAATATTTACGTATTATGGAAAATGTAATATGTGGATGTTATTGATCGATGATGGTTAATTCCATGCTTAGTTTTGTGAAACATGCATTTTGTAAAAAAATATGATGTTGCTAATGAAAGAACACTTTTGTAGGAATAGGTCTCTTTATGGTGGCATAAATAACTAACCACCGAGTATGGGATTGCCAAAGGGAAATAATGTGATGGGAAAATTGTCAAAAAATTCAGGGGCAACATGAATGAATCCTCCTTGCATGAAGTTGTATATCATATTTTGCATATATTAAAAAGGAAGAGAACATCAAGATTTCGTTGAATTGGTTTCTGCATAGTAAATTGCTTATGAAGGAATTTCATTGATATGGTATTATTGCTAAAAGAGTTAGTCTACCATTCTTATTTTATTAAATGCTTTTATACTATGCATTATTCAAAAATATTTTGAATAGGAATTTGATGTTCCGAAGAGATGAATTTTATGTTAATGTTGAGTTTGTGAGTTTCCTAAATAAAAAGGGAAACAATATCTTTAATATTTAATGATGCTTGAAGTGGATCTTTGATTAAAACTCAACTTTGAGTTGGCTGAGATGTTCTTCATAATGGTAAGCGAGTGGAGAACAAAAATGGAGGGAACTCACCGATAAAAATGGGTAATGGGAATACGGTTGGATCTCTCTCAATAAAAGGAGGAGAGGAGACATTGGAGAGGTTGTTGGTATTTTGGATATCGAGAGAAAAGAAAGCAAGGAGCTAGAGTGCACTAGTAAGAGTATTGTATTGAAGGACTACAGGCAAAACCATGTACTCTCAAGTATTATTTTTTACTTATTTTGTAATATTCGGTTATACAATATTTGATAGACATCTAACATTGCTTTAGCTCTTTATAGATGCATTCAATTGAGATGATTATGAGATTTTGTTATTGTTTATTGGAAAATAGATACTCTCTTGTACATTATAGCTAAAGGATAGAGAATACTTTGGTTTGTTTGAAAGAGTAGAAGCCTGAATGATAGTCAAAGATAGATACTATAGTTTCCTATTCAACAAATGTTTCTGGTAGGTTTTGATTTTTAATTGTAATGATTAGATTCAAAAGACTCTTATTGCCATAGAATAATTTTGCATGAGAATTTTCAAACAAGTGGGGATTTTGGTGTGTGGATTATTTTTTCTTTTTTTGGTGTTACCTTATAGAAAAAAATGTTCTAGAGTGGGACCTTGTAAGTCAAATTTAGTTTGGTTACATTACAGTCTCACCTCAAGATGTTTGGACTATAGCAGGATCGAATAATGTATGCACCTGACTATTGTAGTCCTCTCGTTATGTGGAGTAATGACTAGTTATATCTAAGCCATGTGATAGATGTCATGTTTAGTTCCCTAATTTAAGGGGGTGCACCTAATGGGAATGAGTGTCTATTTGTTTTGTTGTTATAAAACCTGCTATTTGTATGTAATAATAAAGGAATGTTATATTATTATTTATTTTTAAATAAAGGAGTGAGTTTATATTCAATGCTTTTAAGATAAGTTTTTGTGAGATTGTGTTTTATATGATAGGTAAAACAAAATGGATATATGTATAGAAATTTGTCTTTAGTAATCCTTTAATTATGATGAAGTTGGGGCAATTTTATTATAGAAATGATTGAAATTGTGTGCCTGTCTGTCTGAATAAGATAGCAATTTTGTTGTTTTAATAAGGGATTTGTATGGGCTTTAGTGTGATTGGATACTTTCTTAGAGGAAAGTTTTATCATCTTTGAAAAATAGATTTAAAGAATACTTGTTGATATTACATTGACAAAAGAGAAACTATCATTTTTAGTCTTAGTAAGCACATCTATTCATATATTTTACTTTCAAAAAAATATTGTGGTAAAAGACTTAGAACTTGCATGTGATAAAAAACTTTATAAGTAGATGATGGTTGAACGAAAGTAATTGAAAGTTACTCGGAAAATGAGTTGCTTGATTCTTATGAGTGGAGTCGTCTATGATCCCTATGGAAAGGCAATCCCTCTTGGTGGTCTCAAAGGAACTTACAAAAGAGGACTACTATGTTGAATGTATTTCTAGATATCTCATGAAGGAAGATTTTGTGTTTGATTCTGATGAGGATCCAAATGTCGAACAATTCCTTGTTATTGAAGATGTTGGGTTGACCAATGTGTACAAGTATTGTTGAATGTAACTCCCTTCAAGAAGGAGAAAGGAGATTACTATTTATGACCTGTATTGGTGTAAGTCTAGACAATAGATGTTCTAGTAAAACTATGTTAATTTGACACCGCTTGTCTCATTGGAATGAGATATAGATATTACTGGGTAATCTGGGTTTGGATTTTTATTGTAGTAATGATGTCTAGTGTTGTTAAATGATTGTAAAGACATTTATTATTTGAAATGTATATCCTTTAGATAATGCAAAATTTCACAAGTTAATCAAATCCTGATATTATTATCGTTATATTTATGTTGCACCATTATTTTATTTCAATGGATGATATTAGTAGTTAATTAATGTGCCATTAAGCTGAAGTAGTGGTTTGGTCTTTAGCAAATAAAATTGAATCATAATCATTCATGCGACTCTACCTTTTCACAAGAATCTATAGTGTAGAATTGATTACTCAACATGGAAATAATGATGATGTTTTAGAAAAGTTCATCTAATTTCACAGTGGTTAAACCTATGCACGTGTTTTAAATTGATTTCTAGCCATGAACTAATAGTACTCCTTATTAAATTAGAGTATTGGTCTAATGGATAAGATAGACTTGTTTATGTGTTAATGGATTGACAAATCATCTTAAATATGTGAAAGATCTATATAAAATCCACATATTAACGAGGAGTTGAACTTAAACATTTATATTTTTTTATGATTTTATAGTAGATGTCTATTGTTACCACTTAAAGACAAGTAGCTAGCAGAGGTATGATCTCAAAGAAGAGTGTACTAGCCCATAGGTTAGATGAGAGATATAGTTGATAATATCATGCTAAGTGCATGTGTATAAGAATAATTATGTGGAGTGCAGTGATTAGTACACTTCCTTTCAAAAGACCATAAAGAAAAGAGAGACCTAGCTCATTATAAAATGATAGGGATAGCTTATCTTGAGCAACACCTAGTACTCATACATTGATGAAAAAATATATGTAGTAGTGATGGGTGAGTTTCATTATATGTTTATGCTCAAATTTTGGATGTAAAACCAACAAGAGTCAACCCACTTGTTTGGAAAGACTAGGGAGAGTAGGTTTGAACCGGATTAAGATGGTTTGATGATTTTGTTAAAAAAAAAATCTCATATTAGGAAGTAAAAATTTTGGGTGATGACATCTAGTATCAAAGCATGGTTCATAGTGGGATAGGTTCACTATGCAAAAAATAGTTTTGATATGTAATAGAAAATATATTTATAAAGGAATTGAACCTTACCAATAGAATACCTAGTAGAAGTAAATTTGCTTGAATTATTTGAGGTGTTTGATTAAATCATTATTAGTAAGAGAAGCAATTTGATGGACTAATTGCTAATGAATTCTTACTATCTCTTTTATGTGTGGCTAGGGATAATACCACCAAATAAAAGAAGAGAAAATGCTACCCCATCGACAAGGCAGACATGACAAAATAGTCTAGAGCATAGGAATCCAGATATGGGTTCAGGGAACCCTAGTGATGTAAGGGAAAATACTAGTAATGAAAATCTTAGAGAGATAGTGGCTCTACTTCGAGAATAGATAGAAACCCAAAAATAGTTGTTAGATGTCATGTTGAGTTGAAAAACATGGGTAGATAACCCTAGAGTGAGTCAAGAAAATGAACCTCTTACTGAGGCACAATAGGCTAGGGTCCAATTAGAGGTCGAGTTGGACAAGGAAATGAAACACTTGAAATATTCTAAATTTAATGGAAAGGAAGAAGGGGACAAGGCTGAGGTACGGTTGAAGAAAATAGAAACCTATTACAATATGAAGAATTTTTCCTCGGGTACTCGGAAATCCTATGCCACATTGCATTTGCAAGGAGATGGTTTGGATTTATGGGAAAATTTTAGTGCAAATAAAAACTAGTAGCAGTAGTTGATCTAAATGAGACAAATTTTTAAAAGCCTTCAAAGATAGGTTTCTCATGGAACACTTCTATTCCTAGAAGTTTTAGGAGTTCACTAAGTTTTTATAGGGAATTAGAATAGTGGAGAAGTACTATCAAATATTTTTCAAATTGCTAAAATATGTGTTTTCTTATAATGAGAAAATGAAGATTCACAAGTTTATACTATGAGCGGATCCTAGAATAGGCTAAGAGGTAGATATGAGGGAACCTACTACTTTGCAAAAGGCCTATGATTTGGCCAGTAAATCTGAAACATATCTCAAAACCTACTTTGATTGTGAAGGGTTAGATGAGCTAGGCAGGGAAGCATTAAGGAAAAAGAAATAGAGCAGGTTTTGTTAAGTGGGAAAAAGAATAGATAAACAAGGATTCCTATAAGCATGATAGAAGAAATGATCAAAAAGAGGGAAAGTTTAGAAAAAGGTTCCAAGGAAAGACTCGTACTTCCAACAACCATGACAAAGAAAATAATAGACCATCATAGGGACAGGTTAATTCTTCACATGCATATAAAGTGAAAGAGGGGAAGAAACAAAAAGAATATCCAGGACCAAAAGATGAATGTTATCTTTGTAGAGGACCACATTATACCAGTAATTACCCACAAAGAGCAAGGATGAGTTCAAAATAAAAAGAACCAATGTACAAAGAAACTACACCTAAGGAGCCCATGCACAAGATTTATGTAGCTACAAGAAACCAGAATCTTGATGGTTAAGCCACACCACTATTGATTAATGGTAAGATTTTTGGTAGGGATGTTAAAATATTGATTGATAGTGGTGCTATAGATAGTTTTATTTCCACTAGTTTAGTTAGAGATATTTCAAAAAGGCTAGGAATATTGGCTTATGGGTGGAATGTCGAGTATGGTTCAAGATAAACCTACTCTGTTAACTAATGTTACCCAATGGAAAAAATCACCTTACCTAGTGGAATAACAATAGGATGTTTGTATGTAGCACCTCTACATGCTTTTGAAATTAATCCTAGGAATGGATTGAATGCAAGCACATAAGGTAATACTCAACTTTCAAGATAGATGGATTGAGTATACAAAATATAGGGGTGTTGTGTGAAGGGTGTATAGCCTACAAGGGGCTTTTTAGCCTCGAATCTTGTTGGTAATGCAACTTAATAAAGCCATAAATAAAGGAGGAATGGTATATGTAGTTAATATAAACAAAATGGATGAAGAAAAGAAGGAATAGGTGTTTGAGAAACACCCAGTTCAATTTAGGGATATTTTTCCAAAGGATTTACCTGGACTACCCCCTAAATGAAATTTTGAATTTACTATTGATCTTCAACCTGGAATAGAAGCCATCCATAGATATCCTTACAGAATGAACACAATAAAAATGTAAGAGTTAAAGGTGCAATTGAAAGGGTTACTAGATAAAATATTGATCAAACCAAGTGTATCACCTTGGGGTGCACCAGTACTATTTGTAAAGAAGGACGATTCCTTGAGATTATGCATAGATTATAGAATGTTAAACAAGGAAACTATAAAGAATAGATATCCACTATCGAGAATTGAATATCTCTTCGATAAACTCAAATATACCATGATATTTTCAAATATTGATCTGAAGTTAGGATACCATCAACTAAGAATCCGTGAGGAGGATACTCACAAGATAGCCTTTAAAACTCATTATGGATATTATGAGTTTGTTGTCTTACCTTTTGGTTTAACAAATGCTCCAGTAGCATTTATGAATTTGATGAATAACATCTTTAGAAAGTAATTCGATAGATTTGTTCTGGTTTTTTTTGATGATATTTTTATATATTCTAGAAACAATATAGAGCACAATCCATGAGGAGGATACTCACAATATAGCCTTTAAAACTCATTATGGACATTATGGGTTTGTTGTCTTACCTTTTGGTTTAACAAATGCTCCAGTAGCATTTATGAATTTGATGAATAACATCTTTAGGAAGTACTTGGATAGATTTTTTATGGTATTTTTAGATGATATTTTGATATATTCTAGAAACAAGATAGAGCACATTGAGCACCTTAGGATTGTGCTAGAGCTATTAAGGAAAAATTAGTTGTATGGAAATTTATCCAAGTGTGAAATTTATGTGTCATAAGTACAATATTTAGGATACATTATTTTAGCTTATGGGATCACAGTGGATCCTAAGAAAATAGAATGCATTTTGAATTGGTCACCACCTACAAATGTGATAGAATTTCAAAGTTTCATTCTCTTAACCAAATATTATAGGTGATATGTGAGGGACTATGCCAAGATCACCTCACCAATAACTAACCTACAGTGAAAAGGAAACAAATTCAAGTGGACAGATAAATATGATGAAACCTTTGTTTTTCTTAAGAAAAATATTACCACACCTCCTATACTAAAGAAACCTAATCCTTAGGGAAGTTTCCTTGTTTGTATAGATACAACATTAGAAGGTTTGGGAGGAGTACTCTCACAAGAAGAAGAAATGGTAGCCTATGGATATATAAAATTGAAAAGACATGAGGTTAATTATGCAACCCATGATTTAGAGTTGGTAGCTATAGTGTTTGTTCTCAAGAGTTGGTGACATTATCTGGTTGGGATACCCTTTGAGATAAGGGCAAACCATGAGAGTATACAATATATATTCACTCAACATTTACTCAATGCTAGACAAAGAATGTGGATGGAATTTCTTGTAGAATATGATTTTGGTATTGAGTATATAAAGGTAAAAGAAAATAAAGTTGTTGATACACTTAGTAGGAGACATATAGCAGTTTTTTCTTGCATCCATGTTGACTTGATGGAACAAGTCAAGGAAATGCAAAATCAAGATGTATACTACAACCAAATTCATGAAAGGATGGAAAAGAAACATGATGAAAACAAGAACTTTAGCATCAAGGATGATTTCGTATGTTTTAAGAATGTTAGAAATTTGAGTTAATTTGAGGCATTTTGTGTTGTCATTGATGTCACATGGATCACATTTGGTTTTGGTGGCCAAAATATTTCATAAATAAGCATTTATGATATTTTGGAAAGCATGGCTATTTACAAGGTTTTATGAAAACCAAGGCAGGTAAAATAAAAGGTTTTATTTAAAACCATTGTGGGCTTATGTGGAAAGGGCTTTTCTTAAAATCCAAGGTGGAACTTTGTTTCATCGAAAAAGGACTTCTGGTGATGAAGATATTAAAGTTTAATGTTTAAGTTTAAATTACTGGAGGGCCGACCTATGTGCAATTAATGGAGGGTGGCATATGTATATATATATATATATGTAAAGGTTTCAATTTATTTTGAAAATGGGGATATTATATATCGTCAAAAAGCTTATTTTGAGAGCTATTTGACTAAATTATTTAGAAGGAGAAATAAGGTGTGTGTAAAGAGATATTTCTGATTTTGCAAAGGGGTTCCAAAAGTGAAGTTTGCCTTGTTATTTTTCAAGAGGATTAATTCTTTCATGAGGTGACAAGATATGCAATATTGTGATTTATTTTATTTTATGGTATAAGTGTTTTTGGGGGTGAAAAACTTATGCAATGTTTTGATTTATTTTATTTTATGGTACAAGTGTTTTTAGGAGAGATAAGGAAGTTGTGCAATTAAAGGCCTTGGTGATGATTATTGAAAAGTGGAGTAATGTTGATTATTTTGTGATCTACTAACCCTTGTGAAGATTGGCAAAATAATTTTGTGATTGTGGCAGATTTACAAAGAGGTTTTTTCATCTTCAAAAAAGGTATGGGCACATTCTCCTATTGATTGTTTATGGTGGTTGATTTCTAAAATATCATTGGAGGGAAAATGATTGTTTGTGGTTTCCTTTTTGGAAGTGGTTGGTTGAATGCTTCAAGGTTTTTCTGATTTGAGAGTTGAGTTTAAACCTTGTTTTATAAGCATAGTTGTTGAATCCCATTGGTTGTGAAAGAAATTGAGTTAGAAAAGAACATGAGTATCATTGTTATGTGAGATTTGTGGTTGAGCATTGTTGGAAAAATTTGAGTTGGTTGATACATACTTGGACTAGGATTGTGAGAGAGAGTTGTCCCTTGTGATGATTGGTTGAGTTGAGTTGATTGAGCCTAGTCAAGTGATGTGTGAAGTGATTGTTCAAGTTCTATAAAACAAACTATTCCATAATTCTATGTTGAGTTGAGAGTGATATTAGAACATATTGAGTCTCTAACAATTCTCTTTATGCTTCTATGAGATTGACTTGAGTTGAGTTGAGATTGATTTTATTTGAGTTGAGTTGAGATTTATTTGGGTTGAGAGTGAGATTAGAATATATTGAGTCTCTAAAAATTCTCTTTATGCTTCTATGAAGTTAATTTGAGTTGATATTGCCACTCATTGTTGAGTACTACTTGAGCATGATTGATTGAGCCTTTGAGAAGGCCTTTGGGATATATTTGAGGACAATGTTGAGATATATTTGAGGATAGTGTTGGGACAGATTTGTGGACAGTTTTTGGCAAGTTCTTGGTGAGCTTGCTAGAGCAGTTTTGCGCAAGTTCTTGGTGAACTTGCTAGAGCAGTTTTGCGTAAGTTCTTGGTGAACTTGCTAGAGCAGATTTGGGCAAGTTCTTGGTGAGCTTGCTAGAGAATATTTGGGCAAGTTCTTGGTGGGCTTGCTAGAGCAAATTTGGGCAAGTTCTTGGTGATCTTGCTAGAGAAAATTTGGATAAGTTTTGTGTGAGCTTCTTAAGCAGGTTCTGTGTGAGTCTATTGATAAGGTTCTTAATGAGCCTATTGATAGAGATTTGGAGGTGATAGAGTACATAGGATAGAGTATCAGTGGATAGAGCTCCAACATCCAGCATAGTTGAAGACAAATCTAAGTGAGAAGTCTTCAAGTGGAGAAGAGGTCCACCAACCAGTGCAATAGAGAGATAGAGTCTTCTAGAAGATCACATAGCCAGAGCAGAAGGGGAAAGAGTTCTCATGTGGAAGAGATCCATGAACTTGAGATTAGGGGACCATCATCTCCTTTGGACTGAGATCCATAAATATTGTAATTGGGAGTGATTCCCAAAGATATCTATTGAGAAAGTTTTAGTAAAATATTTTCTCCGTGGAGTACCTCACATTGGGGGAACCACATTAGATCTTGTGTCTCAATTATATGTGGTGACTTGTGCTCTTGATTACTACTGCTATCTAAGTTATTAATGCACACTGCTCTATTTTGTTATTGCAATTAAGGGCATTAATTGATATTGGTTTGGAGAGAAAGTAAAAAGTTTTCTTATACTGTTCACCCCCCTCTCAGTATAAGTGTGTGTTCTTCAAATAATAGGGTAGTAATTCCTAAAACTAGAAATTTGAGAAGGATGATTATGAATGAAGCACATAGATCTCCATATTTTGCTCATACAGGAGGAGCAAATATGAGGGAGAATATGAAAAATATATTCTTCTAGCCAAGAATAAAGAGAGACATAATTGAGTTTATCACTCAATGCCTTGAGTGCCAAAAAGTAAAAAGAACACAAACATCGTACTGGATTGTTATATCTGCATGATGTGCCTATGTAAAAATGGTAAGTGATTTCAATGGATTTCATTATGGGGCTACCTAAAAATAGGTTTCAACATGACTTAATTCTAGTAGTGGTCGACAGACTGATCAAGGTTGCACACTTTATACCCGAGAACACCAAGGATGATGTTATGGCTATCACTAATAAATTTGACAAAGAAATATTTTAGCTTCATGGTTTTTTGGATGTAATCATATCGTATAGGGATCCAAAATTTACATCTAAGTTTTGGCAATCCTTGCATCACACCATTGGTACTAGATTGAACATCAGTTCTGCTTACCATCCAAAAATTTATGGTCAAATTGAAAGAGTAAATTAGGTGCCAGAAGATATGCTTCACATGTACTGCATGGATCATAAAACTTGTTGGAACGATTACTTAATTCTGGTAGAATTTACCTACAATAACGATCACCATTCGACCATTGACATGGTGCCATTCAAAGCTTTGTATGGAAGAAAGTGTAAGATACCAGTGACATGGGGTAATCCAGAAGACCATATTGTGCTTGGACTAAACATAGTCAAAGAAATGGAATAGCAATTAAAGGTGATTCGATAGAGGTTAAAGGAAACTGTAGACCATTAGAAAAGTTATGCCGATCTTAAGATTTCCCCAAAGGAGTTTGTTGTAGGTGATAGAGTGTTTCTAAGGGTAAAGCCAAGAAAGAGTGCAATTCCACAAAGCTAGATTCTCACTTTATTGAACCATTTGAAATCATAGAGAAGATTAGTCTTGTGGCATATCAACTTGCCTTACCACCCAATATATCCAAGATTCATAACACTTTTCATATTCTTTGCTTAAAAAGCATGTTGATAATCTAGAGCATGTATGGGATTTTTCTAATTTGCAAATGGTAAACCCAGAGGTTGTAAAGGTTCAACTAGTAAGAATACTTGAGTTTCGATCCAAATCAATGAGGAAAGGAACTTTGGACTAGTGAATATTACAGTGGGATCGTTATTCTAAAAGAAATGCTACTTGGGATAAAGTAGTAAATATGCAAAAACATTTCTCATTTTTTTTTTAAATACTTTGTAAAAACTATTTTATGTTTAACTTTGATGATACACATAATATTATGTTAAGCCTAATGGGGGGAGGATGTCATGACCCACCCTTGGCAGACTTTTCATTTTATTATTTTATGCTTTATTATGTTGCATTGTTGTTGAAATGAATGGCTATTTCAGATTTGTTATGTAAAACATATTATGGAAAATGTAATATGTGGATGTTATTGATCAATGATGCTTAATTCCATGCTTATTTTGGTGAAACATGCATTTGTGAAAGAATATGATGCTGCTAATGAAATAACACTTTTTAGGAATAGGTCTCTTTACGATGGCAGAAAGAACTAACCACCGAGTATGGGATTGCCTAAGGGAAATGATGTGATGGGAAAATTATTAGAAAATTTAGGGGCAACATGAATGAATGCTCCTTGCATGAAGTTGCATATCATATTTTGCATTTATTAAAAAGAAAGAGAACATCAAGATTTCATTGAATTGGTTCTCGCATAATAAATTGCTTATGAAGGAATTTTATTGATATGTTATTATTGCTAAAAGAGTTAGTCTACCATTCTTATTTTATTAAATGCTTTTACACTATGCATTATTCAAAAAAATGTTTTGAATAGGCATCCGATGTTTCGAAGTGATTAATTGCATGTTAATGTTGAGTTTGTGAGTTTCCTACCTAAAAAGGGGAAAAACTATTTGTAATCTTTAATGACGCTCGAAGTGGACCTTTGATTAAAACTCAACTTCGAGTTGGCCAATATGTTCTTCATAATGGTAAGCGAGTGGAGAACGAAATACAGGGAACTTATCAGCAAAATGGGTAATGGAAATAAGGTTGGATCTGTCTCAATAAAAGGAGGAGAGGAGACATTGGAGAGGTTGTTGGAATTTTGGATATCGAGAGAAAGGAAAGAAAGGATCTAGAGTTCATTGGTAAGAGTATTGTATTGAAGGATTGTGGGCAGAACTAGGTAGTCTCAAGTATTATTTTTTACTTGTTTTGTAATATTTGATTATACGGTCTTTGATAGACTTCTAGCATTGCTTTAGATATTTATAGATGCATTCGAATGTGATTATTATGAGCTTTTGTTATTGTTTATTGGAAAATAGATACTATCCTATATGTTCTAGCTGAACAACATAGAATGTTTGGTTTATTTGAAAGAGTAGAAGCCTAAATTATAGTCGAAGATAAGGACTATAGTTTTCTATTCAAAAAATATTTTTAGTAGGTTTCGGTTTTTAATTGTAATGATTAGAATCAAAAGAATATTATTGCCATAGAATAATTTTACATGAAAATTTCTAGATGATTGGAGATTTTGGTGTGTGGATTATTATTTCTTTTTTGGTGCGAACACTCTAGAGTGGGACTTTGTAAGTCAACTTTAGTTTGGCTATGTTACACTTTCATACTAGGATGTTTGGACTATTATAGGATAAAATAATGTGTGCACCTAACTATTGTAGTCCTTTCATTATGTGGAGTAATGATTGGTTATATATTATCCATGTGATATATGTAATATTTAATTTCTTGATCGAAGTGGATACACCCCATGCGAATGAGTTTTTGTTTGCTTTGTCATTCCAGAACTTGCTATTTGTATGTAATAATATAGGAATGTTGTATTGTGATTTATTTTTAGATAAAGGAGAGAGTTTATATTCAATGCTTTTAAGACGAGTTACCGTGAGTTTGTATTTTATGTGACAGGTAAAATAGAATGGATATATGTATAGAAATGTTTCTTTAGAAATCCCTTAATTATGATGAAGTTGGAACAATTTGCTTATAGAAATGATTGAAATTGTGTGCCTTCAAAATTTGTATGGGATTTAGTGTGATTGAATACTTGCTTAGAGGAATGTTTTATCATCTTTGCAAAATAGGTTAAATAATGCTTGTTGATATTGCATTGACAAAAGAGAATTTGTCATTTTTAGTCTTAGTAAGCACGTCTGTTAATATATTTGCCTTTTGAAAAGATATTGTGGTAAAAGACTTAGAACTTGCATGTGATGAAAATTTTTATAAGTAGATGATACTTGAAGGAAAGTAAATGAAAGTTATTGGTAAAATGAGTTGCTTGATTCTTATGAGCGGAGCTGTATCTTATCCCTATGTGTTGTTTGTGGAGCCTAATTAATTTGGAGGCATTATTTTTAGCCGTACTTGGACCCACTCCATGAAGGAGGGTGTAGGAGGGGCAACACCCCCCCTACTATTATCCGCAAAAGAAGTCTAGGGGGGCAACAATACTTTTATGGAGCCCCCTCTAGCAAGGGTTTCGGGGGCAGCACCCTTGAAGCAAAAAGTAGATGTTTTTTCTCTTTGTAAATCTGTACCATTTATTATTATGTCATAGATCGGACGATGAATTTTAGGAAGACTTTTTTGCCCTAAAAGTGTAACGTGTTTTTATAAGAGGATTATGTATGGTGGTTGTATGTATTGTAATGCGTGGTGTGCGTAAATTTTAATTGAATATGATAGAGCGAGGAGGAAGTTACAGTGGATCTACTATAGATTGTATCCCTTAAATTTTTTTGGATAGAATAAAAAAGGCTTGGTTATTTTCTCCATGGACGTAGCCCATATTGGGTGAACCACATTAAATTTGTATCTCTTATTGTGCTTTATTTTCTATGATATATTTTTGCATTTAATTATTGCTCACATTTTATTATTTAATCCTAACAACTGGTATCAGAGCCTAGAGTTTGAAAAACACACTTGAAAGGAGGGTTTCCTAGTTCGAGTGGGATCAATGGTAGAAGAAGGCAAGTTTAGGGTTTAGAAGTTTAATGGTTAAAAATTCCAACTATGGAAGATGCAAATGGAGGTTTATCTATATCATAAGAATCTTTGCCTACCATTATATGGAATAACAAAGAAGCCAATGAATTTATCAAATGAATAATGAGAGGTTATTGATAAAAATGTATTAGGAACAACACGACTATGCCTGGCAGTGTCGATGTCCTTCAATATTTCAAAAAAAAAATACAACAAATAATTTAATGAATGCGCTGGCTAAACTGTATGAAAAACCCTCAGTTCAAACAAGGTATATCTTATGAAGCATTTATTTAATATGCAAATGTCATAAGGTGGGTCTATTACTGATAATTTAAATGAGTTTAACATGGTTACCAATCAATTAAGTTCTATAGCAGTAAAATTTGATGATGAGGGTAGGGCTCTTTCGATCTTGTGCTCATTGCTAGAAATCTGGAATGACTGTGAGTAATTTTATCTCTGGTTCAAATAATTTAAAGTTTGATGATGTTATTGGTGTTATCCTTAGCGAGGAAATGCGATAAAAAAATACAGGTGAGACATAAGGTAATGCTTTGACTATGGAGAATAGGGGGAGATAAAGGGAGAGAGAAAAAAGCCTAAGGAATCATGGAAAGTCAAATAAAGGCAGATCAAAATCCATAGGGAAGTAGATGGAATTTTGGAATTGCGAGAAGAAAGGACACCTAAAAAGAGAATGTTGGTATAAAAAAGAAAAAGAGGACATGAAAACAAGATAGTAATCAGGAAGCAAATGTAGCAGGTGATCAGTTGCAAGATGCTTTAATCCTTTCATTAGATATTATTAATGATTTTTGGGTACTAGACTTAGTCGCTTCATATCATGCCACACCCCATAGGAAATATTTTCTAGAATAATTTCAAGGTGATTTTGGACAGGTTTATTTGGGTGATTATCAACCATGCAAAATTATTGGAATGGGTAAGATACAAATACAATTGCCAAATACAAACCAATGGTTGCTAAAAGAGGTAAGGCTTATTATTTATTTGAGAAGAAATCTAATTTCCATAAGGTAGTTGGATAGTGAAGGTTGTACAATTACATTCTCAAAATATTCATGGAAGGTTGTTGTAGGCTAGAAAAGCTACATGTGTAAAGTTACCTGAAAAGAGGATGAGTTCAATGCATTATCAATGATTTATATGCTGGTTAAAAGTTGGTAGTACACAGAATTTTTTCTAAAGAAATAAAGATGTATTATTTTTCAAAAAATGCTAGGGGGATGATTTGCAACTCAAGACATAAATGCCAAATAAATGAGCAATTTAATTTTCTAAGTCTTATTGAATGGCCATTTTTGCAAAACTAAAAAAGTGTTCGAAACAAAGAAGCACTAAAAAGCATTCAAAACAGAGAAGCAATGAAAAGCATCCAAAACAAAGAAGTGTTGAAAAACGTCCAAAATAGAGAAGCATTGAAAAGGGGTAAAATTGGAGAAATTTTGGTGAGCTAAGAATTCTTGCCCACTTTTTATTCATCGTGCAAACAAGAAAGCACTAAGAAATGGAAAAGCAACAAAAATTGGTCGAAATCAAGAAGTGCTAAAATGGGCCAAAATTGAGAAGTCAAGCAAGCCACAATATTGTATCACCTTTGTATTGAGTGCAAAAAAAAGAAAGCACTGAAAAGCATCCAAAATAGAGAAGCACCAAAAAATGAGCAAATCAAGGAAGATAGAAGAATCATGCTTTCTTGTTTCTTTGAAAACACCACAAAACTAAAAAGTGCTAAGAAAGATAAGAGTGCTAGAAAAGGAAAAAATCAGAGAAAGCAAAGAAAGGATGTGTAAGGCATGATTTCTCATTCCTTTGTAACCATCGCGTAAAATTAAAAAGCATTGAGAAACAAGGAAGCGTGAGAAAATGTAGAAAATTGACAAACTTAAAAGTACGAAGTTGTGTTTCTCTGACTCCTTTGTTGATAGAGCACAAAACATAAAAGCACTCCAAAACATAAAAGCATTAGAAAAGGTGCAAATCGAGAAAAAGTGACCAAAAGGTGAAAAGTTGAGATTCTCTGTTCTCTTCACTATCATCATGAAAATCTAAAACATCACTATAGATGGTCCACCACGGCCGCCCGATTAAAAAATTTATGGTGGATATCCCTTTTTTCCATGTAAATTTTTGGTGAATTTTTGCATGTGCAATACATAGAACAAGGGAGAGCTAAGATTGGATGCCATAGAAGCTGAATTATCGTTACCCACCCCAAAAAATCTAGAATCTTTCGATGAAACAAATTTAATTGCAGATCAGTGGATAGAAAGGAAGCACAAGAACCATCAATGGTGACGGTGAGTTGGAACACAAGTTAGTTATAACATATTAGGGAGACGTAGCTGGAAGGCACCATGAACAAAAAGTCACAAATAAAATCAAGAAAATCAAAATCCTTGTAATGCTTAGGAATGAATATCATTATAAAATCTATAAATAAAGGCAGCGATATCCTTTCAAAAGGTTGGATTTGAAGTGTTTGCTTGCACTAATATTTATATTTACTGCAAATTGATGAATGAATCATTACAAGGGATGTTCACCTCGAACTTGCACTTATGTTGAATGGCTGATATGGTCTTGTGAAATCATCTTTATCTTTTCTGCTATGGTTAGTCTATTTTGTTAATTTGGATAGCTAACTTAGAGTCAATTGGAGATACTTTGTTTCTACATAAATGCTTTAAAAATTCTATTTTTTTTAGTCAAGGCATTGATATTATTCTATTAATTTGGATAATTAATGTTTTATATGTTTGGAATAATTCTATGAGCATGCAAAGGGCCATTAATACAATCATTTCAGAGTTTTGAATGTTGTTAGTCCTGAATATTGTTTCTAAAATTCAATCTGTTAGGGTATTTGTGGATGTTTATGTTGTTAGCTTCACCTGTCCATTCTTTATTCATATATTTCTAACCCTACCATTTTTATCCCTAAAATTTTTACTATTTGAGCTAAATAGAGTCAACATCCATTAAGTTGACAAGGTATACCAACATTTTCTGGAGGTTGAATCAAAGCAATTTGATTCTTCCAATGTTTAGTTTGGATTGTGATTAGCGGGTGCTTGCGTTTAAATTATTAAATATGATGATCATAGTTCTAGCATTGGCTAGATGACAAACTAGACTACAATAGTTGTTGAAGGATCACTAATATTAGCAAAAGGAAAGAAGGAAGGTATGTTGTATGTATATACTGGTAATACTGATATTTCTATTTATTTAGCTTCTATAGGAGTGGATACAACTTTGTGGTATCATAGGGTTGGGCACATGAGTGAGAAGGGGATGTTGATTCTCCACTCTATCAGGAGTGAAACTGAAGGGGTTATTTTAGTAATGAAATGAATTACAATATATAGGCATAAGCCTATATGAAATGCATGACACTTGTCAAGTGAAACTAACAAGTGTCAAGGAAGGCATAGTGCACATTACATTAACTCTAACATTCCCCCTTAATGTGCACTATCCTAACTAAAAAAAACAAGTCAACATTAGGTAACATTCCCCCTTAATGTTGACTTCTCTAACAAAAATATACATCCTCATTTATTGCTGATTTGGTCTTAGGCTCTTGCTATTTGTGCTTGGCTCTCCAACTGCGAATAATGCTAGATTCACTATGTATACATATCGGTCTGTTGCCTCAGGGTCAGCCACTTCCATGGGTCTGTTGCCACTGGGTCAGCCGTCTAAGTGCCTTAGGGTCATCATGGGTGCCTCAGGGTCAGCCACTTTTGGGTCTGTTGCCTCTGCAGGTCATCCTCAGAGGATGTTGCCTCTCGTAGGTCACTGACTAGATTCACCATGAGTATGAAATCCTTCCTCATGGTGAACTCAATCTAGAAGGTGTCGGTCTCTGCCGAAAATGCACCTAATGAAATGAAAAACAAGCCATATAAAAGTGTCGGTCTCTGCCAAAAATGCACTCAATACAATAAAATGAGCCATAGATCAAAATAGGAGGAGAGAAGAAGAAAAGAAGAGAATCTTCTGAAGTGTCTTCGTCTGTAGTCTTCAAAAGTAGATCCGGAAATGACCTCGGATAGAGTCTAGGGTGTCTTTGTCTATAGTCCCTAGTATAAGTGTCCTTATGGTGACCAAGTCATCCCATCGAAATGCATGGGTAACCAGCCACTGCATTTGCCAAGTGTATAGAAAAAGTCACTAGGTACAAGGATCACAAATAAAATTACCTTGGGGTGCACTATGCCTCTGTTTTGACACTTGTTAGTTTATACTGACACTTGTCAGTTTATCATATAGGCCTTTTGCCTATATATGTAACACATTTTTATCAATAAGATATCCCATTAGTTTTCACTCCTAACAAGGTGAGCTCCCTTAACCTGCAGCTGTGCAAAGAGATCGACCTCTTCACCTCGTTGGTGCACTGTTCAAATATTTCGGGCCACTTTGTCGTAAGCGCACGAGGGATCCGTGCAAGAAGAGGACCATGTGGCTCGGAACCTTCGCCACCGAAGAGGAGGCGGCCGGGCTACCATGGCTGTAGAGGTGAAGGAAGGAGGAGAACATGGTCATTTTTTTTGTTGGGATTCGAGGCCACCGACGGGAGATCGAGAACATGACGTAGATTAGGGAATCCAATCATGCTTTCGGTTTGCTCGGCCATCGCGAGTTAAGCGCATAGTTGTTGTTGATGGAAATAAACCTGTACAAAGTTGTTTAAGTTTCGTGGATTGAGCGAACTGTAGAGAATGCTCTAGTGACACTGGAGTCAAGTTTAAAAATACCAGTGTTGCTGTTTATTTTTTGTGTTGAAATCGTGTTTAAAAATACCAGGGTTTAAGGTTTTTAATCAAACACCATTCAAGGTTGCAGAATTTTTGACCAGAGATGGTAGATGGCCCATCCATGACAGATTGGCATGAAGGTCGTGGTGCTGGCCTCGGAGGATTACTTCGCGTGGTTCTGCAAGTGCCATCGGTTTTTCGGCATGTTGACCGCAACATCATCTTTATATTGTATGTGGTCGTTTGGAGAGTATGGATTGTAGAGGACGTGTCGATGGTGGGCCCCATGGTATGGCGAATGGTGGACGTGTCGTTTTTGATTTATTTGTTAACTGAATGCTAAAATTTGAAGTAACTACAACCAACATGAAGAATCATCAGACAACTATAGTCCTTGTTGGCGAAAGAGTGGTGTTTTGACTGTAGATGAGCTCATTGGGAGTTTCATTAGTTGAATTGATTGATTTCAAACAGCTACTTGTTTTAGTTGTTTGAATAAGCGGATCCCACGTGGCTCGTCGATGGGTTGTTGAATTTTGCATGGAGAAGCATTGTTTTGCTATTGCAGAGAAAACTATTGTTTATTATATTTTTAAAAGTGACGGCCTAGATGGCCCATGTAATTCCCCTGCAAGGGAAATTGATGCTATTTTTTCCGCCTGAGTGCGATGCCAGGAATCTTCTATTCCTGAGGTTTAATTGCTGCTTAGTGAGGTTATTGTTGTTTTTCTCAAGGATGAAGGACTTATGAGATCCGACTATAGCCATGTTTATAGTCGTTGGAAACGTTTTTCCGTGACGAACACAATGGTAGTGTCAAATTGTAATTTTGAGGCTATTTCAATTCAGTTTTTTTAGCCTCAATGATTTTCTACCTTAGAGTGCACTCTCAGTTGTACCTGACACTCTTATATGGCTCGTTTTTCCTTTAATTAGGTTCATTTTCGACAGAGACCGACACCTTCTAGATTGAGTTCACCATGAGGAGGGATTTCATACTCATGGTGAATCTAGTCAGTGACCTATGAGAGGCAAAATCCTCTAAGGATGACCTGTAGAGGCAACAAACCCAGAAGTGGCTGACCCTGAGGCACCCATGATGACCCCGAGGCACTTAGACGGCTGACCGAGTGGCAAAAAACCCATGGAAGTGGCTGACCCTGAGGCAATAGACCAAGATGTATACACAGTGAATCTAGCATTATTCACAGTTAGAGAGCCAAGCGCAAAAGCATGAGCCTAGAAAAAATAAGCAATAAAAGAGGAAATTCTTGGGCTTAAGATCGTGATGGCAGACGCCTAGGCAGACTTTACAGAACGTACACAGGGCAGCTCTTTCCCCGCGTACTTCGCTCCTCTTCATCAATTGAAAAAAAAAACATAGAATCACCTTCAGAGAACCGGGACACTCGTGGCAGTCAATAAAACTCAAGGTACTCAAAATCCCCCTTGGAAATCTGTGTGAGGTATTCCGACTTGTTGGAGGGCTCAACGAGGAAAAAAATGATCAGGAAGGCTTAAAATGGGCCCTCACTCACCAATACCATATTAAAAAAATAAAAAATTGCAGCCATTAAAAAACTTTTGGTTTCTGATCCATCAAAGATGGAGAGCATACTCCCTCAGTTTTAAAAAATGGCCAAAGGAAAAAAAAAAATGAGGGGGAGGGAGGATTTCCATGAGGGAAATCCCCCCTCAAGGGTTTTCACAGGGCAGGGAAATCCTGCTCTGATACCAAATGTTAGGAGTGAAAACTAATGGGATATCTTATTGATAAAAATGTGTTACATATATAGGTAGAAGGCCTATATGATAAACTGACAAGTGTCAGTATAAACTGACAAGTGTCAAAACAAAGGCATAGTGCACTTTAACTCTAACATTCCCACTTAAAGTGCACTATCCTAACTAAAAGAAAAAAGCAAGTCAACATTAGGTAACACACCCCGCCCCTGACAGGAGTTAATGGCAGTGGTGGCCATACTGGAAGCCACTGCTGTTAACAAATACGCGTAGCGCTCCACCTTTCATCGCTATTTTTGCCTAGGAGGACAAATTGCTCGATCCATTAGTCAAAATTAAACCCCCACTACCAGTTCTTAGAATTCCCCCACTGACATGACATCGACAAAGTCTCTGGTGAAGGAAATCATTTGATGTAGACATTCGAAAGCATTAGCCTTCTACGCAAGAGATTCGATCTGTGGGAAGATCATTGCCAAGCATTTTGTCCTCACAAGTGGACGGGAAACATCAGCCTCTTCCCGGACAACATTGCTCTCTTTGTTTTCAAAATCAAAGGATCTCGGGGTCAATTTTCTCATTTTCTTGTTGCCATTCCAGATTTGTACTTAGATCGACTGCCTTCTCCTTCGCATTTTCTTGCATTTTCAATCTGTAGCGCTCCTCCCACGCCTGCAATTTCATGATCCTCATGTTCCTCAGGCACTCGAAAGTGCTTCGCATTCTCTCGTCCTTAGCATTCATCAGTATAATGTCTGTCGATCTGGGTGAATTTGAGATACAATTTTCTTGATCTGTGGTTCAAAACCCATGTCTCGCATTCGATCAGCTTCATCTAATACAAGATACGTCTCTCACTTCAAGTTAGTATATTGTAAATCCAACATGTCAATCAACTGGCCTGGTGTCACAATGACTATCTCAACCCCCTTTTGAAGATCTCAAATTTGTGGACCTTCAGGAGCCCCTCCATATATGCATGTGTTTTTTTTTATTTTTGAAGATGCTCCAAGCTTGGTTGCCTCTTGCTGGATCCGAACAGCAAGCTCACGTGTCGGAGCCAGCACCAATACAATAGGACCAACGCTCCATGACTATACACCACCATGCATAATACAGTTTCCAGCACATTTAGTTTCCAGAATAACGATGACATTCCAAGCCTAGATGAGACCAGGAAGAAATAGGGATGGCAATTCCTTTGTTTTTGTGGTCGAGCATCAGCTACACTTTCGCACCAAACAATCTGCAACCTTTCCTCTGCATTCGGATAACTAAAAAAAATTAAAATTTTCGCCCAATTTTTGAATATTTTTACCATCTGGTTTCTGATCCATAAAATGATGGAGAGCATACTCCCTCGGTAAAAAATTAAAAAAATAGAAAAAAAAATGAGGGGGAGGGAGGATTTCCATGAGGGAAATCCCCCCTCAAGGGGTTTCACAGGGCAGGGAAAGCCTGCTCTGATACCAAATGTCGGGAGTGAAACTGAAGGGGTTATTTTATTCATGAAATGAATTACAATATATAGGCATAAGCCTATATGAAATGCATGACACTTTTCAAGTGAAACTGACAAGTGTCAAGGAAGGCATAGTGCACATTACATTAACTCTAACACACTCAAGGAATTTATTGCTAGGATTGAAGTAGATTGATTTGTACTTTTGTGAGCACCGTGTTTATGGAAAATAGAAAAGATTTAGATTTATTAGAGTTGGGAAGGAAAAGAAGAGTAAAAAGTTAGAGCTTGTGCATACAGACGTATGGGGACCAACTCAGGTATCATATTTTGGTGTCTCTCAATATTATGTTACTTTTATTGATGATGCAACTAGAAAAACTTGGGTTTATTGTATTCAAATAAAATCTGATGTCTTTGATAATTTTAAGAAATGGAAAGCTTTGGTTGAGAATGAGACAAGAAATAAGTTGAAGTGCCTTAGATCAGATAATAGAGATGAATACTACAACAAGGAGTTTTATAATTATTGTTCATATCATGGTATTCATAGACTAAAGATGGTTCGAAGAACACCACAAGAAAATGGTGTGTCAAAAATGATGAACAGGATAATCATAGAATATGCTAGGTGTATAAGATTACATGCAGGATTGCCCTTACAATTTGTTGAGCAAGGTACAGCGACAGTATTGTCATTGTTGTCAACACAGTCAGATAGATCGGTTGATGCAGTGGACAGGAGTTCAGAGGTTATTCAGAGTATGTACAGTGATGTTAAATGCTTATGAGGATGTTTACCCACCTTTTTGCATATTTTCCAAGAAGACCAAAGTGGCCCATATGCTAAAGATCAAAGAAAAAGCAAAACACCGCAAGAAAAAAAGTGTCACGATATCGCGACATGTTGCATTTTTGTGGCCAAAAGAAAAGAGAAAGAGCAAGGAAAAAAAAGTGTCACGATATCACGACATGTTGCATTTTCACGGGCCAAAGCAAAGAGAAAGAGCAAGAAAAAAAGTGTCGCGATATCGCGACATGTTGCATTTTCGCGGGCCAAAGCAAAGAGAAAGAGCAAGGAGAAAAAAGTGTCGCGATATCGTGACATGTTGCATTTTCATGGTCCAAAGCAAAGAGAAAGAGCAAAAAGGAAAAAGTGTCGCGATATCGTGACATGTCACATTTTTGCGACTCAAAAAGAGCAGGTAGGCAGAGAAACAAAAGTGTCATGATATCGTGACATGTCGCATTTTCACGACTCAAAAGGGCGAGGTAGGTAGAGAAACAAAAGTGTCACGATATCATGACATGTCGCATTTTTGTGACTCAAAAAGGGCAGGCAGACAGAGAAACAAAAGTGTCGCGATATCGTGACATGTCGCATTTTTATGACTCAAAAAGGGCAGGCAGGCAGAGAAACAAAAGTGTCACGATATCGTGACATGTTGCATTTTTGCCAAAGGAACAGAGTAGTTGACAGTGCATCTGATATTAGTGATGAACACCAGGATAGTGAAACTAAAGACTGCATAGTGATGTGGACCTATAAGGAATAAATCGAAGATTGAATAAGGTAATTTGTCACATAAGGACAAAATTCAATGAATAAGACAAAACATTACATAAGGAATATTTAATGATTTGAAATCATTTAAGATGGTCGTTACACATGGAAAGAAGTGGACGCATGCCCATGTGGAGAAAAGGAAATGAAGGGCCACAAAATAGAAATGAAAAGCCTTTTCGAAAACCAAAACACATGCATGCACAAGGGAAGGAGAAAACGAACAGTCATGGAAGGAGAAAATGAACAGTCATGGAAGGAGAAAATGAACAGTCATCGAAGGAGAAAACGAACAGTCATCGAAGGAGAAAATGAATAGTCATCGAAGGAGAAAATGAATAGTCATCGAAGGAGAAAATGAATAGTCATCGAAGGAGAAAATGAATAGTCATGGAAGGAGAAAACGAACAGTCATCGAAGGAGAAAACGAACAGTCATGGAAGGAGAAACAAATTTTTTTTAGAGGTTTTAAATATGTCATTCAAAGAGGCCATAATCTGTTGGTTGGTGCAGATAAATCAGGGGTTGGTGCTCCTTTCTATTGGTGCAGATAAATCAGGGGTTGGTGCTCCTTCTAGTGGGTGTTGGTAAATTGATTGTAAAGTTGGTGCTTTGCAAAGGCTGGATTTGGATGGGAGTCCAAACAGTCATTTTGAGGATGTAGCCAAATCGGTGAACCTCGATACATCTTGTGTTGTGTGATGTTCTCTTGTTATACTTGCTTTATTTGGTTTCAAGTTTTCATTGTTTCGGCTTTAAGAGTTGAAGATTTAAGTTTTAAAAGAGCTACATTGATTCACCCCCCCTCTCAGTGTCATTGTGAGACTAACAATTGGTATCAGAGCGAGGTTCCTGAACAAGCTTAACCGGCTAGGGTGATCTTGGAAGTGACACAATGGCAGGTGGTGAAGGCTTCTCATCAAAAAAAGCACCATTGTTTGACGAAACTAATTATGCATTTTGGAGACTCAGGATGCAGACATATCTTTGTGCTTTGGGATACGACATTTGGGATTTAGTAGATAGTGGATACACAATACCCACCACTTCTCCAATCGATGCTGCCGATAAGAAACTATTTGAGAATGACTCAAAAGCAAAGAATGCTATCATGTGCGGATTAGTGGACAATGAACTGGTAAAAATTATGAGTTGTAAAATGACAAAAGAAATATGGGACAAACTGAGGAGCATTCATGAAGGAGATGTTAAGATCAAGGAGGCCAAGTTACAAACACATCGAGCCAAGTTCAAAGTATTAAAGATGAATGACGATGAGAACATAGAGGCATATATGCTGAGAGTTAATGAAGTCATTAATGCGATTAGAGGACTCGATGAGGAAATCAAAGATTCTGTCATCGTGAAAAAGGTATTAAGATCTCTTCTCCAAAGATTTGATTCTAAAGTTTCAGCTATAGAAGAAGCTAAAGATCTAAATTCTTTTAGTATGGATGAGATGCATGGTTCTTTGACTGCATATGAGATGAGAATAGGAAAATCTAAACCCACAGACAGAGAATCTGCTTTTAAAGCCCATAAAAATATGAAAGCAAAACAAGAATCCGAGGAAGAAGAGACATCAGATGAAATGGAAGCAAACTTTGTTCAAAAACTAAAAAGGGGAAAAGGAAAATACAGAGGAAAGTTACCGTTTAAATGTTTCAATTGTGGAGGCATTGGGCATTTTGCAGCTAAATGTCCACTTAATGAGAAGAACAAAAGTGATGAAGGATCGCACCAAGAAAGAAGTGACTGGAAGAAAAAAACAAATTTCAGAAAAGGCAACTTCAAGAAGAAAAGTTTCATCTCCAAGAATGTCAGTTCATCAGAAGACATCTACGGTGAGGATTCTAAAAAGGAAACAGGTGAAGCTCTTTTCATGGCACTCAAAGAAGAAAAAAAGAAAAAGAACAGGAATGTGATGAAGAAGAAATTGATGCAAAAGTAAATTTGGAAGAGGAACTAATTGCAGCTCTGGATGAATTGAAGATAGAAAGAAAAAAATAAGAAAATTTCAAGAAAGCTTGAGGATGCAAATGAAATCATAACCAGTTTGAAAGTACGGATAGAAGAATCCAAGAAAATATCTGAAGATCTCGAAGTGCAAATAACCATGAAAATAGATTATTGCAGCAAGCTAGAAGAAGAGATTGTTGGTTTAAGGATGCGAGATAGAAGAGATGAATCGTAAAATTAGTTGTTATCACAAACGTGAAGAAAGTTCTATGAAGCTGGATAAGATCATAAATAACCAAAAGACTACAGGCATCAAATTTGGTTTGGGCTTTGACGAAGGAGAATCATCAAATGGATCAAAGGCCATAAATGAAGAATCCATAAAGAATGAAGATAAGAAACAAGTTGATCAAGAAAAATTGACTCATGCAAAAGAAAGCAATAATGCAAGGCACGAAAGGAGAATTGACAATGATGGATTCACCAATGTCACACATCAAAGAAGAAGAAGATTTATGGCTCCTACGACAACATGGCAAAGACCATCACCCAGGTTCAATCATCTCTTTTTTGGTTACTATTTTAAATGCAATGGTTATGGACATAAGATTTCAGATTGCAAGTATAATGTAGGACCAAGGAATTTTACCAATAGAAATGTTTTTTCACCTTTGATGGATTATGCAGTAGAATGTTATAACTGTCATAATTTTGGGCACATTGCAAGAAATTGTCGAAGTACATTTGCATCAAATCAATTTCAAGGAAGAAAATTTCAACCAAATGGAATGAGACAAAATAGAAAATTTCTCGAAAAACATGCACAAGCTACTGAAAAAGAAAAGTCAAAACAAGAGCCCAAAATTGTAATCAAACCAGAGTGGAAAGAAAAAGAGCGATCTAAGGAAGAAAAGGAATCCCTGATCGTACAAACAACATTTAAAGCATCAGAATAAATCGCCACCATGGATACTTGATAGTGGATGCTCCAGTCATATGACAGGTGACAAACAAAAATTTGAGAAGTTACAGCAATATGAAGGTGGTTCGATAAAATTTGGAAATAATTATGGAGCTAATATAGTTGGCAAAGGTTCAGTTAAGACCAGTGATGTAAAAATTAAGTCAAAAGAAGTCTTGTTTGTTGTTGGTCTAAAGCATAACTTGTTGAGCGTAAGTCAGATTTGTGATAGAGGTCATGAAGTGATTTTTAAGAAGCGGGGTTGTGAAGTCGAAAAAAGCAAATAGTGGAAAGTTGATAGCAACTAGATCGAGGAAATCTGGAAACCTGTACACTCTCTCGAATACTTCAGAAGGAGCTTGCTTGATTGGACAGGAAGAAGAAAATTGGTTGTGGCACAAGAGGCTCGGTCATATCGGTTTTGACAATCTAGTAAAAATCAGCTCAAAAAAGGTAGTGAGAGATATTCCCACCATTGGAAAACCATCAAATAGCATTTGTGCTTCATGCCAAAAGGGGAAGCAAACTAGAGTCTCATTTAAAACAAAAGAGTACTACACAAGCAAACCTTTGGAACTAATACATACTGATTTATGTGGACCCATGAGAACGCAAAGCATAAATGGTGACAAATATTTTATGTTGTGTATAGATGACTATTCCAGGATGACATGGGTACTATTTTTGAAGCATAAATCAGAAGATTTTGAGATGTTCAAGGTTTTCAAAAACCAAGTTGAGAATCAAACAGGAAAAAAGGATTAAATTTTTAAGATCAGATAGAGGAGGAGAGTTCATTTCAGAGGATTTTATAGAGTACTATGAAAAATATGGTATTAGGAGACAATTTTCAGCAGCCAGGACACCTCGACGAGAATGGTGTGGTAGAAAGAAAGAACGGAGACAGTGCAGGAAATGGCATGGACTATGTTGACTGAGAGCAAAGTAGAAGATATATTTTGGAAAGAGGCAGTCCATACTGTGGTATACATCCAAAATAGGTGCATGTTGAGGACGCATGAAAGCAAAACTCCTTATGAGTTGTGGTTCGATAAAAAGGCAACAGTAAGATACTTTAAAGTTTTTGGCAGCAAGTGTTACATCAAAAGAACTGAAGAAAACCTTGGTAAGTTTGAAGATAGAGCTGATGAAGGTATTTTTCTTGGCTATTCGTCAAAAAGCAAAGCTTACAAATGCTACAACAAGAAGCTAAGGAAAATTGTGGATAGTGCCGATGTTAAAGTTGATGAAGGTAGGGAACGAGTAATTAGCTATGAAGAGAACTACCCAATTTATGAAGAGGTTATTGAAGGAGATGAGGAAAAGGAAACGGAAAAGAAACAAAAAATTGACTCAGATGATTCAAACGATGATTCAGAAGTGGAAGAAAATAAGAAATTCAAAACAAGTGACTAGCGAGAAAGATCATCCTAGAGAGCAAATAATTGGAGACCCCACGAGTTGGTGTTCGGACAAGAAGAAGAGTAGTAAGTAACTACTCTCTATTATCCAACATTGAGCCCAAAAATGTTGCTTGACGCAAGCAAAGATGAAAGTTGGATGAAGGCAATAAATGAAGAATTAGATCAGATCGAGAAAAACAAAACTTGGGAGTTAGTACCAAGACCTGCAAATAAAAATATAATCGGTACTAAATGGGTCTTTCGAAACAAATTGAATGAAGATGGACAGGTAGTCAGGAATAAAGCAATATTGGTATGTAAAGGCTATGCACAAGTTGAAGGTATTGACTTTGAGGAAACCTTTGCACCTGTGGCTAGACTAGAGGCAATTAGAATGTTTTTGGCTTTAGCAGTTTACAAGAATTTCAAAGTTTATCAAATGGATGTGAAATCAGCATTTTTGAATGGGAAACTCGAAGAAGAGGTTTATATTGAGCAGCCGGATGGTTTCCAACTTGGTGATGATCCCAACTTGGTTTGCAAGTTGAAGAAAGCATTATATGGCTTAAAACAGGCACCCCGAGCATGGTATGCAAGGCTAGACAACTATCTTACTCAACAAGGGTTCAAGAAAGGTATGGTGGATAGTAATTTGTATGTCAAAATAGAAAATGGCCATCTTATTGTTCTTGTTGTATACGTAGATGATATCATATTTGGCAACAACAAAGATGAGTCATGTAAATATTTAGCAAATAAGATGCAGAAAGAATTTGAAATGTCAATGATTGGTGAACTTTCGTATTTCCTCGGGTTGCAAGTTAATCAAAATGAGAAGGGCATATTTATTTCTCAAATTAAATATGTGAAAGAGATACTAAAAAAGTTCACAATGGAGGATTGTAAGCCAGTTAGCACTCCCATGATGATAGGTTGCAAGTTGAGCAAGGATGACAAATCTCCACATGTTGATCAAACCATGTACAAATCTATGATTGGGAGCTTATTGTACTTGACAACTACCGGACCAGATATTTTGTAGGCGGTATGCATGGTAGCACGATTTCAGGCTAGTCCCAAGGAGACTCATGTGACAGGTAGTGAAGAGGATTCTTCGGTACCTCAAGGGTACTATGGAGTATGGGTTATGGTATCCGAAAGGTAAGGACTTCACCCTTATTGCGTATTCAGATGCATATTGGGCAGGATGTGTAGATGACAAAAAGAGTACCAGTGGAGGTGCATTCTATCTTGGAGACAGGTTGGTCACGTGGCACAGTAAGAAACAAGAGTCAATCTCCTTATCCATAGTAGAGGCAGAATATATTGTAGCGACAACGTGTTGTACGCAGGTATTATGGATGAAACAAACCCTGAAAGATCTTGGTATTAACTTCAGTGAGCCAATTTTAGTTAAGTGTGATAACACCAGTGCCATTAACATCTCAAAGAATCCGGTTATGCATTCTCGCACAAAACATATTGCTATCCGATATCACTTTTTGAAGGAGAAAGTTGCGGAAGGTGAGGTTAAGTTGGATTTTGTTCCAACAACAGAGCAAGTAGCGGATATCTTCACAAAACCATTGCCCAAGGAAGTCTTTGAGTACCTTCGCAATAAATTGGGAGTGGTCACGCTTCCCAAGAATTGACTAGCTATCGGGACCACATTCTCGGGGGGAGCATTTGTGTATTTGTTTATCTTTTTGCTCATGTTTGTGATTTTTGCTAAGTGTAATAATTTTTGCCTGAGAATGTTGTGCATGGACTCAAGGGGAGTTTGCAGCAGCCCTTTGGTATTGTTGTCAAAGGGGAGAAGAGTTACAGGAAATTGCACGTGTGTTGCCAACAATTCCAAAGGGGGAGATTGTTGAGCAAGGTGCAGCGACAGTATTGTCATTGTTGTCAACACAGTCAGATAGATCGGTTGATGCAGTGGACAGGAGTTCGAGAGGTTATTCAAAGTATGTACAGTGATGTTAAATGCTTATGAGGATGTTTACCCACATTTTTGCATATTTTCCAAGAAGACCGAAGTGGCCCATATGCTAAAGATCAAAGAAAAAGCAAAACACCGCAAGAAAAAAAGTGTCGTGATATCGCGACATGTTGCATTTTCACGGCCAAAAGCAAAGAGAAAGAGCAAGGAAAAAAAGTGTCGCGATATCGCGACATGTTGCATTTTCACGGGCCAAAGCAAAGAGAAAGAGCAAGAAAAAAAGTGTCGCGATATCGCGACATGTTGCATTTTCACGGGCCAAAGCAAAGAGAAAGAGCAAGGAGAAAAAAGTGTCGCGATATCGTGACATGTTGCATTTTCATGATCCAAAGCAAAGAGAAAGAGCAAGAAGGAAAAAGTGTCGCGATATCGTGACATGTCGCATTTTTGCAACTCAAAAAGGCAGGCAGGCAGAGAAACAAAAGTGTCGCGATATCGCGACATGTCGCATTTTCGCGACTCAAAAAGGGCAAGCAGGAAGAGAAACAAAAGTGTCGCGATATCGTGACATGTCGCATTTTCGTGACTCAAAAAGGGTAGGCAGGCAGAGAAACAAAAGTTTCATGATATCGTGACATGTCGCATTTTCGCGACTCAAAAAGGGCAGGCAGGCAGAGAAACAAAAGTGTCGCGATATCGTGACATGTTGCATTTTTGCCAAAGGAATAGAGTAGTTGACAGTGCGTCTGATATTAGTGATGAACACCAGGATAGTGAAACTGAAGACTGCATAGTGACGTGGACCTATAAGGAATAAATTGAAGATTGAATAAGGTAATTTGTCACATAAGGACAAAATTCAATGAATAAGACAAAATGTTACATAAGGAATATTTAATGATTTGAAATCATTTAAGATGGTCGTTACACATGGAAAGAAGCGGACGCATGCCCATGTGGAGAAAAGGAAACGAAGGGCCACAAAATAGAAATGAAAAGCCTTTTTGAAAACCAAAACACATGCATGCACAAGGGAAGGAGAAAACGAACAGTCATGGAAGGAGAAAACAAACAGTCATGGAAGGAGAAAATGAACAGTCATGGAAGGAGAAAATGAATAGTCATGGAAGGAGAAAATGAACAGTCATGGAAGGAGAAAACGAACAGTCATGGAAGGAGAAAACGAACAGTCATGGAAGGAGAAAACGAATAGTCATCGAAGGAGAAAACGAATAGTCATGGAAGGAGAAACAAAAAAAAAATTAGAGGTTTTAAATACGCCATTCAAAGAGGCCATAATTGGTTGGTGCTCCTTTCTGTTGGTGCAGATAAATTAGGGGTTGGTGCTCCTTTCTGTTGGTGCAGATAAATCAAGGGTTGGTGCTCCTTCCAGTGGGTGCTGGTAAATTGATTGTAAAGTTGGTGCTTTGCAAAGGCTGGATTTGGATGGGAGTCCAAACAATCATTTTGAGGATGTAGCCAAATCGGTGAACCTCGGTACATCTTGTGTTGTGTGATGTTCTCTTGTTATACTTGCTTTATTTGGTTTCAAGTTTTCATTTTTTCGGCTTTAAGAGTTGAAGATTTAAGTTTTAAAAGAGCTACACTGATTCACCCCCCTCTCAGTGTCATTGTGAGACTAACACAATTTTGGGTAGATGTTGTGGATACTACTGTTTACTTGATAAATAAAGGACCTTCAAGTTCCTTGGATGGTGGTATTCTATAAGAGGTATGGACAAGTAAACCTATTAACTAATCATTCATGAAGACTTTAGGTTGTGAAGTATTTGTTCATATTGATAAAGAAAATAGAGCAAAACTTGAGGTAAAGTCTAAAAAGTGTATTATCATTGGATATGAAGTTAATATTTTTGGTTATCACTTTTGGGATTATGAAAATCACAAAATCATTAGGAGTAGAGATGTGTTATTCAATGATAAAGTCATGTATACAGATCAGTTGTAGGGAAATAAATAGAAAAAGGTAAACACAGAATACACAGTACTTGATGAAATCACAAAAAATGAAATTTCAAAGGTGCTAGAAAATTAATAGCAGCAACAAGTACCTCAAACTTTTGTAAAAATTGTTAGAAGATCTACCAGGTTAAGTAGACCCCCTAATAATTACTCTCATTCATTGTATTATGTATTATTGAATGATTTTGGTGAAATAGAAACATATGAAGAAGCAATGTAGGTAGAAATAAGAAAGAAGTGGGAGCAAGGAATGGAAGAGGATATGGACTCCTTGGTACATAACCATACTTGGGATTTCGTTTAGTTTCCTATAGGAAAAGAGCATTGCAAAATAAATGGGTTTACAGGGTGAAGGAAGAAGATGAAGGTAAAAAGAGGTATAAGGCTAGACTTGTTGTAAAGAGGTTTATATAGAAGAAAGGTATAAATTATGATGAATGTTTTTCTCCTATTGTTAAAATGACTTCAATTAGAATTATTTTAAGTCTAGTGGTTGTATAAGATTTGCATCTTGAAAAATTAGATGTAAAAACAATTTTTCTCCATGGGGATTTAGAGGAAGATATTTATATGAAGTAGCCACAAGGGTATGAGGTCAAAGGGAAAGAGGAATTAGTATGTATGTTGAAAAAGATATTGTATGGCCTAAAGCAAGCTCCAAGGTAGTGGTATCTAAAATTTGATAGGTTTATGACAGAACAAGGATATAGTTTATGTTATTTTGACCACTGTGTTTATTTTAAGAGATTGAATAATGGTAATTATATTATCTTGTTATTGTATGTAGATAACATGCAGGGTCTAAAATGTAGGATATAAATGTGCTCAATATAAAATTATAAAATTCATTTGCAATGAAGGATTTGGGTGCTGCAAAGCAAATCCTTGGTATGAGAATAACAAGAGATAGGAAAAATCGTAAATTAATATTATCTTAGGGTGAGTACATTGAGAAGGTATTGAAAATATTTAATATGTAGGATGCAAAACCTATTAGTACACCTCTAGCCAATCATTTCAAACTAACCAAAGAGATGTGTCCTAAGATATAGGTTGATATAGACTACATGTCCAAAATTCCTTATTCATCGATAGTTGGCAGTTTGATATATGCGATGGTGTGCACAAGGCCAGATATAGCACATGCAGTGGGAGTTGTGAGCATATTTATAAAAAATCCAGGAAAAGAGCATTGGAATGTAGTGACGTGGATTCTCAGGTGTTTGAGAGGTAATATCACTCGGACATTATATTTTGGAGGTTCTAACACTATTTTATAGGGATATGTTGATGAAGACATGTCAAGTGATATAGACAGCAAAAAGAGCACCACAGGGTATGTCTTTACTATAGGTGGAACTGTAGTAAGTTGGATTTAAAAATAATAAAAGGTTGTTGCACTTTCAAAAAAAATTAGAGTATGTTGCTATTACAGAGGCTAGTAAAGAGATAATTTGGTTACATAGGTTTATGGAAGAATTGGGAAAGAAGTAGGAGAATAACAAGTTATATAGTGATAGTCAGAGTGTCATTCATCTTGTAAGGAAATTAGCCTTCCATTCTAAGACTAAAAATATATAGACCAATTACCATTTCATATTATCAGTTTAGGAAGATGGACAATTAAAGTTGGAAAAGATACACATTATCCAAAATCCTGCAGACATGTTAACAAAGGCAATAACCAAGGAGAAATGAGATCTTGCTAAGTTTTAGTTGGTATTCAAGCATGGCAATAAAGGTGAGAAAATTTCCAAGTCCAAAGTTGAAACATAGTCTAGTAGGTACAATAGTGGTGGAGTTACTGTGATTAGTATCCAAGTGGGAGATTGTTGGTTGTAGATCCTGATTAATTTAGAAGCCTTGTTTTCAATCATACTTGGACCCACTCCACAAAGGGAGGGTGTAGGAGGGGCAACACCCTCCTACTACTATCTTCTAGGGGGGTCTATGGGGTGGTGACACTTTTATGAAGTCCCCCCTAGCTGGGGTTTCGGGGGTAATGCCCTCAAATCCAAAAATATATGTTTTTTCTCTTTGTAAATCTGGACCATTTATTATTAGGTCATAGATCGAACGATGGATATTAGGCAACCTTTTTTACCCTAAAATTGTAACTTGTTTTTATAAGAGGATGGTGTATGGTGGATGTATTTATTGTAATGCACGATGTGCGTAATTGTAATTAACGGTGATAGAGCAAAGAGGAAGTTACAATGGATCTGTTGCAGGTTGTATCCCTTTGATTTTTTAGATGGAATAAAAAAGGCCTGGTTATTTTCTTCATGGGTGTAACCCACATGGGATGAACCGTGTTAAATATGTGTCTCTTATCATGCTTTATTTTTTGTGATATATTTATTGGTCACATTTTATTATTTAATCCTAAAATTACAAAATGACAATCCCTCTTGATGGTCTAAAAGAAACTTGTGAAAGAGGACTACTGTGCTAATTGTATTTTTGGAGATCTAACGAAGGAATATTTTGTATTCGATTCTTATGAGGATATGAATGTCAAATAATTCCTTGTTATTGAAGACGTTGGGTTGACCAGCATATACATGTATTGTTGAATGTAACTCCCTTTAAAGGAGAAAGGAGATTACTATTTATGACCTGCATTGGTGTAAGTCTAGACAAAATATGTTCCATTAAAACTATTTTAATTTTACATCACTTGTATCGTTGGAATAAGATATAGATATTGCTATAATCTAGGTTTGGATTACCATTGTAGTAACGATGTCTAGTGTGGTTACATGATTGTAAAAGCATTCATTAGTTGAAATGTATATCCTTGAGATAACGCAACATTTCATGAATTAATCAGATCCTGATATTATTATCCTTATATTTGTGATGCACCAATATTTGATTTCAATGGATGATATTAGTAGTTAATTAAAGTGCCATTAAGCTGAAGTAGTGGTTTGATCTTCAATGAATGAAATTGAATCATAATCATTCCTAAACCTCTACATTTTCACAAGAATCTATAGTGGAGAATTGACTAGTCAACATGGAAATAATGATGATGTTTTAGATAAGTCCATCTAATTTTGTAGTGGTTAAACCTGCGTAGGTGTTTTAAATTGATTTTTGACCATGAACTAATAGCACTCCTTATTGAATTAAAGTATTGGTCTAACATATAAGATATACTTATTAATGTGTTAATGGTTTGACGAATCACCTTAAATAAGGGGTAGATATATATAAAATCCATGTATTAATAAATATTTTAGCCTTATAACGAGGAGTTGAACTTAGACATTTATATTTTGTTATAATTTGCTAGTAGATGTCTATTGTTACTACTGAAAGACAAGTAGCCAGCAGATGTATGAGCTCAAATAAGAGTTGACTAGCTCATTGATTAGATGAGAGAGATAGTTGATAATCTCATGCTAAGTGCATGCACATAAGAAGACTTATGTGGAGTGCAGTGATTAGTACACTTCCTTTCGAAAGACCGTAAAGGAAAGAGAGAGCTAGCTCATTGTAAAATGAGAGGGATGGCTTATCTTGAGCATCACCTAGTACTCATACATTGATGGAAGAATGTATGTGGTAGTGATGGGTGAGCTTCATTATATGTTTATGTTGGAATGTTGGAACTGAAATCAATAAGATTCAACCCACTTGTTTGGAAAGGCTAGGGAAAGTAGGTTTGAACCAAATTAAGATGGTTTGATGATTTTGTAAAAAAAAAAACTATCGTATTAATAAGGGAAAATTATGGGAGATGACACACAAAATAGAGGCACTACTTCAAATCTTCAAACACCTACTATTATTGTGAAGTCCAATGAAAATTCACCTTACCATGCATGACTTGATTCAAATGCCATTAAACATTTTTAAATTCCAAGACAAACCTACAATAGAAGTTTGAAAGGCTAAGAAAGTTTCTTAGCTTAGATTTTTAGGCATTAGCCATTATTGAATAATGTGGATATTCTTTGAGTTAACATGTATTCACTATTGGTCTATGATGTATCCTAGATAAGATATATTTATGATGCCAAATGTTCACTTATTTATATTTTGTTGAAGTTTATGCTAGTATAGAGTGTCAAAAAATTGGCACACATGTTGGATGTGTTATTCCAATATTCACTTGAACACAAGGTTGTCATAAAGTAGACAATCATGAAATATTGTGTGAATGCATATAAAATACAATTAATTTGGCACATGAACATTTTTGTGATATTTTTTAAGACAAAAGGCATAACCAACCACTTATTTAGTCCTTCCTAAGTTTGAAAGGAATCTTCCATATGTTTATGGGGTTAAAAAATACCTAATTATAACTTGATCTAAGGTTGATCTTGGTGAAGTATAGATACCCTTAGATCTAGTCCAGTAACTCATCATTGTGTGAGAAAGGGTAATTATTTTTAAAAATGATCTTATTAATATTTGTATAATAAATATATAGGCACTAGGTACCATACTTCTTAGGCACTAGCACAATGGGACCACCATAAGGTGAGAAGTTAGGCCTGATCTTGTTGGACTAGCAGGGTGCTAGATAAAGTTTTATTAATGAAAAAATATGAATATATACAATGAAGGTGATATATTTGGATTTTAATAACAAACTATCAACCATATATTCTCTCAAATATCTAGCCCTAACTCTATTACATGATATAATAAATTACTAACATTCTCCTCTTACCATATCATACTTTAAATAGTAAATAAATTGATCATGGCTAGGGCACACATATTAGTATATTATTTACATAATTATGAAAAGAAACAAAGTCAATTGCTCATCTTAGTGGGACTGACCACATTGGAGTCAATCAAGGATAGGAATAAACACAACTATCAAATATTTTTCATCATAAGTGGATAAGGACACAAACACAATCCATCTACATAGTTGAAACTAGGAACTCACACACTAACTATCTACATAGTTTCAAATAGAGACACACTCATATGTCTACAAACTTATGTGATTGGGGATACACTCAACCAATCATAGGTACAACACTTTGCTTGTGAATAGGGACACACAAAACCATTAAAAAAATCATATGTGAATAGGGACACACTCTACTATATACAAAACACAAGGTCTCCACTTCTCTCAAATGAAGCATTATCTCTAGTAGACAATGCAGTCTAATTTGTTTGTCAAATTGGATTGCAATTGGATCAACCATATGATCCCCCCAAGTTAAACAATTATTTTGAACATATGGTCTTAAAAAGTAATCAACATATTTATATAATATAATGGTTGCATCAAGTTCATAAAATTATTTACAATGAGTATAAGTGTACCTATGTTCTACAATAGGATTGTTCTAAATAATAATAATTTTTTTCCTACCAAAGTCTCCAAAACTTGCAAAATTAATTACAAAAATAAAGGTAGCATAGTGAAGTCTCAGTATAGTCCAACCAAAAAATGGGGATAGCATCTAGATATGATTCATAGCCTTGTACAAAATGAAAATCCTTTAAACCACTACTGACCCCTAGGACTCCCATGCCATAAAATCACCAAGAATATATCACCAAAGGTTGAATTTGGGTGTAAAAATCCTTATGCTTTATGGCCAAGTTAATCATGAAACTCTAATAGTTAGCAGACCTTAATAGTCCATAATAATATTTTTAGTAATATCTGAACCAGACCCCATCATTAATAGTAGCTTATGAGCCTTTTCAGTGATAACTAAAATAACTCTATCATTGGTAAGGGTTCGATCCAAACAATGACCATATGTGAGCTAGCAAGTCTAGCTATTGTCCACATTTTTTTGGATTTATGGATATTGAATCCTCATCCATAATATCTCCACCATACATGGTACACATTAATTAAGGATAATCAATTGAGAAAAAAACAATAGTTATGCAGAGTGAATGAAGGCTTGCAAGAGTTGATAAAAGAAGTTCCTGAGATAATCACTCCATTGTGTTCAATCAAGGAGACCACATGGTGAAGCTTCTCTACACTAATGCATCCTAAAAAATGAGACCAATGTTTAATGATACTATATTTATAGGCATATGGGAGCACTTCAAGTTAGAGACTCGACAGACTAACTAAATGTCATCATCTATAGTTCTCACCTGAGAGAGTTGCTAACAACTTTGCCTAAACAAAACTGGGAAGAAGATTAAGAGCTAAAAGGTAAAGCTAGTGGAATGCAAAGAAAAAAAGTGTTAAAACTATAAGGAAAATAAAAGGTTGCTATCAAGTAAGCACTAAGATACATGAGTACATATGGACTATGCTATTCAGGTTTTAGAAAAGAAGAAGATGACCAAGAGTTCCAAACCACACAAAGAGAGGCTAAAAATAAAAAGTTCTCAAACATTTTGATCAAGAAAAGACAACAAAATTCTTGATCACCTACTTGGCCTAAGAATATTGAAAGTAAGCATACAATGAAAGGATTTTAAGAGATTCATGAAAGAAATAGTATTTGATAATCAAAGGTTTTAAAATTCCAAAGGAGAAAGAATGAAGAAAAATATGAAAAATGGGATATGCCAAGAAAAAAACTTCCAAAAATAAAAACATAAATAAGGTATGATGTGTGGGAAAAAGATAAAGATTCCTTAAAATAATTTTGATAGTATATCTAGATTGAGTTTGAAAGTCTCAAAAATTTCAATGTAGGAGGATGAAGAGAAAGTCTCAACAAGTAGTCAAGCACTCCTAAAGGTGAAGTAGGATGTGACCTACTTGGAGAGTAGAAGAGGAGTTCGATCAAATTGTAAGGCATTAATAATCATGCAAAGACTTCCAAAAGAGGTAGATGAGCTAGATCAATGTACCCTTACTACCAAAATTATTGTCACTCAACAATACAAAAAAAGTAGGTGGTTTATTGAAGACAAAGGCATGGCATCTACAACAACAAAAATCCCACAAATGACAACATTAATGAAAGAAGGTGCTTCCATTTAATTTTCAAGATACCTAGGAGTAGCAACCCTTTTTGAAATATTTAAACAATTTAGGAGGAAAAATATTTGTAAAGGATATTTTGCAAGTCATATCTCTACAAGTTATATAGATTTCCTTTCATTTTATTCTGTATAACAATAATCATATTCCTGAATGATCTTGTGGGAATGCCTTCAAGTCCCCACTATTGGCTTAATATTGTAATATTTTTATATTTATATATACATATCAGAGGCTTGCAACTATTTGATTCCAATTATTTGGTTCTCCTTGTCTCATTTTCTTTATGTATGTGTTCAGAGGAGGAAAGGTTCACTATTTTGGTGCATTGCACTTAGGGTTATTGTTTAGGGGGATATTATTTTGATCTTGGCACATTGAATTTGTTAGCTTAGGTTTTTTCCTTTTCACTATCTTTGTTTTTTTACATTTCTCTAACCCTTTTCTCCCTAAATTTGGTAGATTAAGATGGAGTAGGAAAAGTGCACTCAAGGTCATATTTTAAAAGGAGTTTGCATTATAAAAAATCTTAGAGGACCCTTATTTATTTAAACCCCATGCTCTCAAAAGTAGCCCTATTGTGTCACTCTATACAAGGCATGATAGTTTTGATCTTCTAGTGTAGCCCATATGATGATCAAGACAATAAAAGAAAAACCATTTAGTGCATGCCTAGTGAGACCCTATCGACTCATCATTGGTTTTGTAATTAGAAGAAAAAATTAGTCTCTAACTATAGTGAGGGTTTCTACCTATTTGTCTGCTGAAGTACCCTAAAAAGCTATTGAAAACTATACTCAAGAATGCATATCTAGAAGAAGCCATATTAAAGGACATCAAATTGAGATTCTAATGAAGATCCTAGTCTATCTTCTCATAGAGTACATGTTGTATTCACTTGGTAATTCCAATCCAACAAAAGGACCTAGAAGTATGTGAATGAGAGACCTACCACCAAGTACTTTGTTACTATAAATCATAAAGAAATTCTTTCACCACTTGAAACCATTCCATGACGAAGAAGAGCTAGAGGCTAGAATATGGCTGCTCCATCACTACCCAGAATATTCTTGATTTAAAATGATAGAGTTTCTTTGAGAACTCCTACTCTGCATTAAGTGTGGGAGGAGATACCAATATATACTCTAAAATCTCTCTCATATTTTACTAGGGAGGGCCTCACTACAATTGATCGTCTAAATCACATAGTGAGCCTATGCACACTTCATAGTATATTAAAGCAAAACATGGATCTTAGATTGTTGGTGACCTCATTTAGAGGCAGGGCTCAAAAATGGTATGTTGTATTTCAATCAAAATCTATAGCTAATTAGAACCATTTAACCACCCTATTCATAGAAATATTTAGGGAGAAGGTAGACATGGTGTCTCTCTTGGAATTATTATCAATTATAAAAAGAGTTCCCATGGGGACAATATTCTATTTCAACCTTAAATTTCACAAAACATGGCATAGAATACCTAAAGAGATTTTTCCTCCCCTAGGTATGGAATTTATATATTATTTTAAGGCCTTAGATTCTAAAATATCATTAATGATTAAGGCCAAAGGTGGAAACTCCCTACTAGATGCCTATGGCATAGCCATTTAAACTAAATACAATATAATGAAGTTTGGATGGCTAACTTATAGGTCTTTTATGTCTTTGTATCCTAATGTTCGATACTCATACTAGCCTCCCCCATTCATTCAACCAAAAACCTTCTAGCCAACCTCAATCTCATATGTAGTAAATCCTATCCTACCTGTTCCATAACCCCCTATCTCAAGAAGCTTGGGGCTTAAAAAAATGTAAATCCTGCTTAAGTTGGTTACCAATGAAATGTTGACCATGTGAATGGATAAATATACCCCTAGGTACCCATATAATAACAACTAGAGACCTCATTTACCATAAGGAAACTACGACATTAGAGTTTCATTTAATGGTTACCCTAGGACCCAATTCCAAGACAATCGAGAAAATGGTCAAGTCCATAGGTAAAACCAATAGATAGTGTTAGTTTTGACCTCTCTATAATACAAAATCCCTAAAAATGCTATGAAGATGGATCTCCTTCAATTTTTTTTTAGAAGAGTCTACCTCCTAGTACTACCTAGCTCTAGATACCTACTCCACCTAGGTTAAACTTGGAGAGATATTCTAACTCCTCATAGATGTGATAAGTGAGATGATACCTTCCTAGGAATATTCATTTTTAGGAGTGAAATTCTAGATGATAAGTCAATCTACCTAAAATCCTCTCCTAGAGTCAAATTATGCTACCCAAGAATAGATCTTGGTGACCTAGGATGAGGAGGAGGTCTACATAGTATCTTACAAATTAGGAAATCTAGTGGTTAATAGGCCACAAGTTTGATTAGATAATCTAACAAGGTCTATGAAGAAGAAAATTGAGAAGCAAAACATGAGTATCCAATGGCCCTAGGCAACCAATTATATCAATTGGTCAAAATCAACAACCTCCTACCATAACACCTTCAAATCCAAGCATACTGACATCTACTACCAACATCAAGAGAAGTGACCAAATGAACCTACGTGGTCAAACTAGAATGATTTAAGCTGAATGAAAGCCTTAAATATCTCTACCTTCAAATATATTAGAATCTTTAGTGGTTATCATATGAAGTATTTTAGAGAAAACAAAGTAGCCAACATCTCAATCAAAACCAACCAAAAGTTTTCAACCAATGGGGAACAAGCCAAGACTCCCTCTATCAATTCATGTTGTACAAAAATTCATCATCCTTAGAACCTTAAATGTTGTGGATCATTTGAAGTACACTATGACAATACAAGATTGGTAAATCTTGCCATCCCTAAATAGAAAGAGCATTTAAAAAAGACACTTGAGGAAGAAGAGAAAGAGTAAAATTAATGATGAGCATCCATATTTTTTTAGATCTCAACTTTTAAAGTAAGTAGGCTAAATCCCCCCTTTATATTTGTATCTCATCTATAAGGATAAATTTATATATAACTGCATGATATATTTTGGATCAAGTACATCGATTATGCTTAAGGGACTAGTGGAAGCACTCGAGTTTAGTATCAACCTATTGAGAAGAGGGTGGTGCAACTGGATGGTAATTCAGTCCAAATCCTAGGGGTAGTAGAGGAAATCCAACCTACCTTGAATGCTTGTCCAAGTGTGACTATCATGTAGGAAATTATGATAATTGATCTTCCACCTTAATTTAGAATTTGCTTATCCATATACTTTACCAATAATTTGGGAGAATATTTGTATTTGGACTGGTCTATCATGGTCATAAAGACTCAATACGAGACCAAATTTAATATCCAATAAAAACCACTCTACTTGCATCACGTAGAACATTTGTCAACATCTAGGCTAAATTTTGATCAAATTTTGAAGTTGAAAGAAGAGTGGTTTGAGTCTTTGATCAATGAAATGAATTAATTCATCCCAGATGACCAAATGAATCAATGGGTGGCCAAAGCATGGGAGTTAGATCCTTCTAAAGCATATGGACCTATAGGAATGGGTTGAAAACTCACTATAATTGTAAAGCATCGACCCTATTAGGGTCATGTAAAAAAATTGGTATATATCTCTGCTTTTTTATTATTGTATTAGCTATTTTTATTGTGCAAGATGATTTTGTATTAGTTACATGTCATTTGAAGAGGTGATTATATTTTTAAAAGGGAACAAGAGCAAAGTCGAAGGCTTGATCAAAATCTAAAAATATGTAGACCACTAAATAGAAGGCATGGAGCAAGCATAAATTGCAATGACATAGACAAGCAACTTTACAAGTGCATTAAAGAAATATGGCTCTTAGGAATAATGCCAAACAATGGAAGGCATAAAATAAATCATAATGCCAAGGCCACATAGCAAGGAATTAATGCAAAAAATATGATGATAGACTGATGCATGAAGAAAAATAATTTCACATCATGAAAATCTAATACAAAAAAGAAAAATATATATCTTTTGGTGACACTTTGATGGAAGAAATATATGCTCAAGCTATGTGAAATGAAAAAAAGTTAAATGAGGCATAAATTCACAAAAGAAGAATTTAATGCAAGTAGGTGCCTCTATTTCAAGGATAATTTCTATAAAAATATTTTCATACACATGACTAAAGATCATTTATTCACCATTAGATTTGTATCTAAGTGAATCTACTCCCAATAGATAAGGCATTATTTTTTGGATTAATCTCCATCTACAAGTAGAGGACCATTGTGGTCCATAAAAGCTATAGTGAAGTCTCATTACAATCCAACTAGAAAAGGGGGATAGTATCTGGAGCTAACTCAAAACCTTATGCAGAATGAAAAGTCGTTGAACTATTGTTGACCACTAGAATTCCCATGCCAAAAATCACTAGGAAGATATCACTAAAGGTTAAATTCAAGTGTAAAAACCCTTATGCTTTGTGGTCAATTTAGTCATCAAATTCTAATAGTTAGCATCCCACAATAATCCATCACATATTTTTTGGTGATATCTAGACCACACCCCATAATTTTTTTTTGATTAGGTGCAAGAAGAGGTTTTGAAAGGGTCCTTTAACATTTTACATAAGGGATTTTGAAAGGGTACTCAAAACTTTTACAAAGCAAAAAAAGTTTTCAATACGAACCATAGTGAAACATAAACAAGACAGACCCCCTTGGGGGAAAATAAACCAAACACCAGAAGGCACCAAGCCATAAGAAATAGGATCTAGAAATCTTGAGAGAACCAAGAGATCCAAAAAGGTGAAACCTGTCAAAATTAAAGATAGAACAAAGGGAAATTGAAAAATAGGAAGGGGTAGGAACAAACGGTTCTTACCTAAAGAACATATTTTAAATTTAAAAAATAGAACTTCTTGTGCACACAAGAACCTTGTTTCTATATCTGACTACCTGCAACAAGCTCTTAGATTCAAACTTGAAAGATTTGGCCAACAATTTCTAAAGTAAACACTTGCAACAAATCACCATATCGAGCAACTGGTTCTTGTTGACAATATTGTCACATTGCCTAGAGGGGTAGTAAAATCAAAATTTTGTGAAGTATTTATTTTAATTTGTTCCTTTGTTTTTAGAAGACATTTTTGAGTATTGCAGCAATTTTGGCTTTCATCGCCATCCCCCTTGTACATAGAATGGAGATACAAGTGCTTCGCTATTGAGTAAGCTAAGCTTAAGAGCTTCGCAGGAAAAGGAAGACGGCTTCACTGAAGGAAGGAAGTAGAGAATGAAAAGAGCTTCGTGCCCGAAGCAGCCCAAATAGATGCTTCGGGCAAAAGTTTTGCGAAGCGAGATTCGAAGAAGTCCAAACATTGAAAAACTACTTCGCTAAGAAATCGGTGAAGCACCCACTTTGGGCCTCCCTACTGGTGAACCATTTTTACTTTGCCCAAATTTTTTGCAAATCATCCATTTCGGATAACTTTCATGCGAAGCGTTTCCACTCGAAGCGGTAGTGGCCCATGAAGTACAAAACACTTTTCCAAGGCGAGAATGCACTTCGGCCGAAATCCTCTCAAACTGCGGCTTTGAAGAAGGTTCATGGTGAAGCATTTTGATGGCCCATCAGCGAAGCATCCACTTCACGCGGAGAACCTTGCGAAGCAGCTTTTAACACGCCTTTCCAACGAAGCAGCCAAAGATTGAGAGCCCAACCTTGAGAAGAAATATCTACTTCGGCATTTTACATCCTCGAAGCCATTTTGCGAAGCTCCTTCGTGCGAAGTACATAACCAAGGGAGATGATCTGCTTCGGCTTACATCCATTGCGAAGCAGGGTCATGAACTAAAAATCGGTGAAGCACTTCAAAGGCATGCACTCCAAGCTCGGGTATTTTTTTGAGGCAATCAAGTGCCTCATAAATAAATTTTTACGTGCCTAGTGAACTCACTGCTCATTTTTAGCAATCTAAAAAGAGGTATCGGTCTTAGAAGGAGAGCCCGACGAACATGGCAACCACTCGAGCTCCACACCCAAAAGTCTAGGACGGATCAGGTAACTCATAAATGCAAGTTTCCTCGGCTGACATAGTCGCAGCTTCCAGTTATAGAAAAATATTTGAGAACTCAGTCATAGGAGCCGCGAAAGTTGACTTCTCAGGTTTTCGAGGATGTACTCCTCTATTTTGTGCATTGATGGCTTAGAGGGTCGGGTCCTCTATAAAAACCCAGGCATTGTAATACAAAAGGGGGGAAATTTCTGCTAGAAAGTTGTAACTTGAATCCCTACGATTAATACTAAAGAGCTTCGGGCTTAATTTCTCTCTTGTATGTTGCCTTCTGTGATTATTTCTGTTATTTATTTCTTCATTTGCATACTATAATTTTGCATTATGGATTTAAGTATGCGATTGGGGATAGAACCCTAGAATTTTCTTGAAGAATACATAGGGGAGAAAAACACTGTAATAGTTCTCTTGTATGCTGCCTGTGGATAGTGTTTATGTTATATTCACTCATTTCCTAGTCGTCGTAATTCTAAATTCTGTATTTTGATGTAAGGGGGAGGGTAATCCTAGAACTCATCTAGAGGATACATAGGAGGACTAGTATTGCGTTCATTTCATTTTATTCTTGGTATTTATTGCTATTGTTTCGGGCTATTAGCCAATAATCGTGCTTCTGGTTCTTTCCCACTTTAATTCACCAATATTTCTTCCCTTACACTGTTTATTTCTTTCTTGCACCCTTACTATTTTTATCTCCTTCCTGCACCCTTACTATTTTTATCTCTTTCCTGCACTCTTGTCTCAAAAAAACCAAGTAGTTTAGTAAAGGAGCCGACCTTTCTCCGAATATTGGCACGAGGGACATCTCTTCCTCTCGGTATTTCAATGTTGGTCCAGGTCTAGGGCGCATACACTTCCCAAAATCCTTTCCTGGGTAGATTTGATGACCAACATTTTTTGGCATTACCGATGGGACCCGGTCAGTCTCACCTTGTGAGTGGTAGTGAGAACTAATGCTTGTCTCATTGCCATAAGACTGTAGCATCTGGCGACTCTATTCAACTTGAGAATCTTAAATTTGTAAGAGATCGATACTTAAGTATCTATGCCTTCATGCAAACGATATGGAGAGTTAGGAATAGTGGAGAGGAGACTGAGTTCTTTGAACTCGATATCGATGCCTTCGAAGAGCGCTCCAGGTTGGTCACCCCTGAGTCACTGTTACGTGGAAAATCCTCACAAGATGCTGCTTTTGATGAACAAGGACTGACTTCAGATATCATAGTAGCTAGCCTCCCTCCTAATCCTCCCAACTCACTAAATCATCCAAGTATCTCCATTACAATTAGTCATACGGTTAGCAACCAACAAGGAACTTCGAGAATTCTTGCTTCTCGAAATACAGGCACAAACATGGCACACCAACAACAAAAAAAACAACAAATGTAGCAGCAGAAACCGTCGCCCAGGTTGTTCCCGATGTGAAATTCTTCTAGACCATTAGATCTAGCAGGACAAGGACAATTTTTGCCTGCTGTTATGAAGAAAATCCCAACGTTCGATGGAACTGGGAAGACTGATCTGGAGCATATCCAGGACATTGTTTCTCTGGCAACGATTCATGACATCATAGAGGAGAGAGTTATGGTAAAGCTTCTGGTTCTATCTCTTAGAGGGAAGCTCCTCTACTGGTATAGATCCTTACCACCCGGTACTATAATAGGATGGGACCAGTTAGCCGAATAGTTAATGAGAAGTTTCAACGAGTCCATTGACCCATCCTCTCTTTTGCATCAGTTCACAATAATCTAGAGATATCCACAAGAAGAGATCACTAATTTTAATGTTAGGTTTTCTAGAACCTAGTAAAGGATACCAGTTGGACTCCGACCAACTAGCGAAGCTGCAACATACTATTTCCTTAGGGCGTTCAACCCTTATATCAGTGTAATGGTAAGGTATTCGAATATCAATACCTTCCTAGAGCTGTATGAATTAGCCTAGAAAGCAAAAATGGATCTAATAGCTATGGGTAAGCTTTCCCAAAGGATGTCGATGCCCATACTTCCTGATTTCCCTCAATACCAGTATGCGAATGCAGCCACTTCACAAATCTCTGCAACCCCCACGTACTCGATCTCATCTTGGAACCCGAACCCCATTGTATTTCAGATCACTACGCTGCAACTACATTTCTCCACATTCTCAACATCACAGCCCACTATCTCTTTAGCATTTTCTGTATTGCCAGCACCACCTCAACACCCCGCCCTACCTCCAATACCAACGATGGCTCCATTGCCACCTATTCCCAAAGCCGATGATATGTAAGCCAAAATACTACAGGAAGTTCAGTCCCTAAATTCCACAGTGTAAACTCTATCCAATGACATGACCATTATGAAAAAGAAGCAAGCACAACAAGAGTTTCTACCAAGAAGGTCTTATCCTACACTCGCGCTTACTAAATATCAAGCGGTCCAGCAAGGGAGAGCGTCGGCAAGAAATGTCGTGATTGATGAAGCTTCGAGTACCTCCGACTATATACATTGGTGCTCCACGTGTAATGAATCTCATGAAGAGAATGCTTGTATGCTGCACCAAAATTATGTGCAAACATTGGCGAGTAGTAGTCATGTTGGTCAGGTCAACATTATTAGGCAAATGGATCAGAACCTGGTAATTTGTGAAGAAGAGCAAGTTGCAGTCCTCACTAGAGGAGTAAAATGGTCAATAGAGGTAGACGTTGTTCAAATGGCTCCCTTAAAGGTGCATGCTCACCATGAGAAGGGACAACAACTTCCCCAGGCCTTGAGCAAAGCTTCTCAGCTTCCACCAATAAAATAAAAGGCTCAACAGGCCCCTGCAAATCCACCTCAGGTGGAAACTAAAGAACAAGCTAGAGAGAAGCTCAAGCTTCCTTCGCTGACCAAGCGACAAAGGGTCAAAGCCACGGAGCAGTATCACACCAGGTATGAGGTGAAAAGGGAATATGAGGTGCCCAACTCCCTGGTTTACAATATTGTAGATGAGCTGAAGAAGACTCCGGCCAAGATTAGTCTATATGACGCATTGTAGTTACCCAAACAAGTGGACTTGCTACAAGAATCATTGAAGACAACTAAGGCGAGAAAGTCAGCACCGCTCGCCCTAGTGCAGACCCTGTCCACGTCCATTATAGGAAATAATAGGCCACCTTCGTTCTACCTATCTCTACAAATGGAAGGGTATGTTGTACACAACTATATGATTGACTCCAAGGCTGCGATGACAGTCATGCCCAAAGCAGTGTGTGAGGAAATAGGAATGGAGTACACCCAAAGCAGCCATGGTGTGCTCCAACTGGATGGTACTCCTATGAAGACTGTGGGTGTAATTAAAGATATACCTATCCGACTACACAAGATGCCTCAGATCACGGTTATACAAGAGGTGGTGGTCATTGACCTTGAGCCATATTTTAGTATGTGCTTGTCAAGAGAGTTTACAATGAGGCTGGGAGGATATCTATCTATGGATTACTCACACTTAGAGATTCCATTCAAAGGGAAGAAGGTAAAAATATATAATGAGAAACCTTCTACCTTCCTCGTACAGAAGATGTCCGAAGAAGAGAGCAGTGATCCCGTGCATGCGATAGTGGAAGGGATAGAGCAGGTGGACCTGGTTGAGGAATCCCTTGCACAGTTAAGTTGTGAAGATGATTTTTCATTGGCATACTTTAATGCCATGATAGAAACGGATATGGGATGCTATGCCATAACTAAACCAGAGAAACACATCAAGTCAGAGAATAAAACATGTGCCCAAGAAGGACTATGGAGATTGTTCTTCGATGGTGCCCGATGCAGGAATGGCACTGGAGCAGGAATTCTTTTAATATCACCATCAAGGGAGCAAAAGGAATATTGCTACTGGTTGGTATGGAGCTGCACCAACAATGCAGCAGAATACGAAGCTTTATGCTTAGGACTGAAGAAAGTAGAAAAGTTAGGCATAAAGCATCTCCAAGTATTTGTAGATTCAGAATTGATATGCAATCAAGTCACAAACAAGTGCATTTAAAAGAAGCACTATCTCAAGGCATACCCTAATAGGGTATGGGACTTGTTTGACCAATTCGAGTCTCTCAATCTACAGTCCATTCCCTACAAAAATAACTGACATGCTGATGTATTAGCATCCATCACAGCTAGGTACTCTCCAGCAGAAGACATGGTGCATAAACCTAAAGCTGTGAGGATGATTTATAGGCCCTTTGTCCTAGAGAGAGACCTGCATTGGCAATTTTTTGACAGTGATGAGCAGATTGTGAATTTCATGATTCAAGAAGCAGCAACAATTGAAAGAAGAAGCCCAGATGATGAGGAATATGAAGGGCTAGTTCAATTGAAGAATAATCACATTCATAAGGGATTAATTACTCTTGAAAGCCTCTTCGATCGAAATGATCAAGCAGTTTCTCATAGGATCAAAGTCAATGTGAAGCAGTATCAGGATTTGGAGCTTGAACATGGAAAATAAATAAAAGTTGGAACAGATTGCACTTCAAAAGAGCTAGAAAAAATCTGATCTCTGTGCAGAAGGTATCCTGACATAGTGGTGTGGTATTATCAAGATCTAAAAGGATACGATTGACAACTAATCCAGCATACAATTGAATTACAGGAGGGGATCAAACCCTTCTAGCAGAAGCAAAGGCCTATTAATCGAAAGATCGAAGTCCTAATGAAAGCTGAGCTCCTAAAGATGCTTGAGGCAAAGATAATTTATCCCATAAAGCATTCCTCTTGGGTAGCGAATCTAGTCCCTATTAGAAATAAGAATGGAGATATATGACTATGCATGGATTTTCACAACCTGAATCAGGCTTCACTCAAGGATCATTACCCTCTCTCGCAGATTGATCATATCTTGCACTCAGTGGTTGGGGCTCAACGCTTCTCCCTACTTGATGGCTTCTCAAGATATAATCAGATCTGGGTTAGGGATGAAGACCAACATAAAACCGCATTCACTACTAAGTGGGGAACATTCGCCTATCAGCGGATGCCATTCGGCCTTTCGAATGCGGGGGCCACTTTTTAGAGGGCCATGGATTTAGCCTTTGGAGAATTTTTGAATAAGGTCATTGTTATCTATTTGGATGACATGACCATCTTCTCCTAAAGAAGGGAGGATCACCCTTTACACCTACAACAGATATTCAAAAAATGCCGAGAATTTGGCATTTCAATCAACCCAAAGAAGTCCATATTCGCAGTCAATGAGGGGAAGTTATTGGGACATGTGATATCAGAGAAGGGTCTCGTCGTAGATCCTGATAGGGCTGAGGCTCTCTTGAAGCTCCCACTCTCGGTGAATAAGAAAGGACTACAATATTTTTTTGGCCAGATCAACTTCGTAAGGAAGTTCATTCCAGATTTCGCCCAAGTCATTAAACCAATGTCTGAACTCTTGAAGAAGGGCGCTGAATTCATCTGGACGGATGAAAGGAAAGAGGTATTTGAAGAGATCAAGGCCCGAATTGCTCAGGCACCAGTCCTGACCAACCCTGACTACAACCGAGATTTCATCCTATATGCTATAGGAGAACCTGAAAGCTATGCTGCAGTCTTGACGCAAAAGGGGGAAGACGATGAAGAATGCCCTATCACATTTCTAAGCCAAGTGATACACCCTCATGAAGAGAAATACAATTTCATAGAAAGGTAGGTGCATGCAGTAATGAAATCCTTGAGGAAATTCAAGCACTTCATTTCTCAAAGCTAGGTTACAGTATTCGTCATTCATCTTGATGTGTGCAACTTCGTTATCCAAGGAGAGTTGGGTAGCAAAAGAGCTGGTTGGGTCAACAAAATATAGGAGTTTGACGTCGATATTAGACCCACAAAATTGGTTCACGGTCGCACACTATGTCAAGAGCTTGCGAAGAGCGTAGCGGCCGAAGTGACATCTTGTCAGTGGGATGACTCGATAGTAGAAGGATGCTTCACAAATCAAGAAGAGGATGATAAGGACTAGATCAGGGAGAGTTGAATATTTCAATACCGGGAGATGTCCTCCGCATTTGAATGCTTTGCAGTGAAGACACTTCAGTATGTAGTCCCTATGATATACGTTGCACCCCGAAGGCCTATTCTTCAGGAACATCGATGGCATTCTTCTCAGGTGCATAAGAGAAGATGATAAGAAGAGAGTCCTAGGAGAATTTCATTCAGGGTTGTCCGGTGGCCACTTCACAGGAAGAACAACGACATTGAAGATAATTAAGGTGGGTTATTATTGGCCTACACTCTTCGTCGATGCCTTTGCGATCTGTCACAGATGCAAGCAATGTCAGAAGTTCGTCGGTCGAAGTAGAAGTGCTCCTATGCCCATCCGACCGATATAGGTAGAAATGCCCTTTCAACAATGGGGGTTGGATTTCATAGGGGTTATATCACCAAACTCCTCCATAGGGCATAAGTTTGTCCTGACTGCAATCGATTACTTCACCATATGGGCCGAAGCAGTACCCACGAAGCATGCCGATCAGGAGACCCTCATTGCTTTCCTAGAAGGTTTGATCACCCGGTTCGGCATCCCAGAAGCAATCATAATAGACAATGGTCCCGGGTTTTCAGGTGCCAATATCAACGAGTTCCTCTACAAATATGGGATATATCATAAGGTCTCTTCTAATTACTATCCATAGGGTAACGGATTGGTAGAATCGACTAATAAGACTCTGTTAAGGGTGCTGAGAAAACTCATGGAGAAAAACAAAAGAACTTGGCACCTCCTTCTAGATCGGGCCTTGTGGGCCGATCAAATTTTTGTCAAGAAGTCAATCAAAACATCACCTTACGCCCTGGTGTATGGCAAGGAGGCCATCCTACCAACCCATGTAGAGATCCCTGCATTGCAGCTGTTGGATGAGGAAGAAGAAGTTAATCCTATGAAGAACAGGCTAGCTCAGCTACTACAGCTGGAGGAAGATCGTGAGAAGGCCTACCAGAGCTTTGCTAAGCATGCTCAGATCACCCGAGACTGGTTCAAGAAAAAATCCTCCGACCGCACGATCAGAGTGGGAGATCTGGTATGGAAGTGGGACTCCTGGAAGGCCAAGCCTGGGAATCATGATAAATTGGACACTTTTTGGGATGGACCGTTTGAAATTGTGAAGATAAACTCAGCCAATTCTTTCATCCTCAAGGATACAGATGGTCAGATCTTGCCTATTTTTGTCAATGGTCTTCATTTGAAGACTTTTCATCGTTGAGACAAAAAAAAAAAAAAAAAATATGGTTCAAGTTTTACTTTTGTATGTAAGATTTTTTTATCTTTGTATATACCCTATTTCAATATTGCCAAGAAGTTAAGTATCACACTACCACAGTGACAAGCCCCAGCTTCACTAGGCTTAGTGAGAATCTCCTTCAAGAACTTTGTGTGTGAAGTGACTGATGCAAGATGGTTTGCAGCGAAGCACTTTGGCCTGGAAGGAGTCCTCAAAAGAAATGAAATTCAGAATGAAGGCGTGAGAAGTGCTTCGCAAAAGGAGTTTGAGCGAAGCAGTTTTCGAAGGAAAATTAGCGAATCATTTTTCAAAAGGAACAAGCTTCGGAGGCAACCTTTCGCGAAACAAAGTGGTGACACGACGAGGTAAAAATACTTTGGGCCCGAAGTATAAAAATTAGTGGATCGCTAGAGGTTCGTTGCGAAGCGTCTTCAGCGTCGGTTTCAACTTCACCAACTCAATAGTGTGCGAGATGAGGAGCATTTAAAACATGCCTTGAAAGACGTGTCGACGACAACTTAGGGAAACGCTCGCAGCAAGTGATTTTAATGCAAAGGTGGTGGGGCACATCCCGAGAGAATTTGGTTATGAGAAAAGCTCACACCCAGGTATGAGGTGGCAGGAAGTTAAGTTTCCAATGCTGGGCAAAATCATCGAAGTGCATGGGCCCGCGTACAACGTCGTCGTAAAGCCAATCAAAAGGTAAAGCAACCTTCCCCGTCCGAGTTGTAAATTTAATTTTGGCAGGCACCATAAATAGAGGTAGTTGCATTTTAGGGCTATAAAACTCAAGCCTCAGTAGTAAAAAGGTTGTTCGCCTACTGGTTAATGCAATATTAAGAGCCTCGTTGATAGCCTACATTTCTTCCGCCCTTCGCATCGAAATCCTTCACGTCGAAGCCCTCTGCATCAAAGACTATGCTGCCGCATATATCTAGAATGGGGAAGAAGAATTCTAAGGAAAAGAGGAAGGAGCCTGAGGTAGCAGGCCTAGAGAAAATGAAGAAGGGCAAAGAGGAGAAAAAGCACAGACCAAAGAGGGTCGACCTCAACCTCCGCCCCAAAAAGCAAGTCGTAGAGGAGAGAGAGGATTCGAAAGAGGAGCAACCTGAAGAGCCACCAATTGATGGGTGGGAGAAAATAAGGGACACTAAAATTTCAAAGAGCGTGGCCGAGCTTCGATATACTATTGAGTTCATGAAAAATAGACTCTCCATGGAGAACAAGAGAGCCACCGCCTATTACTCGTAGATATACTGGTATCTGACCCCGCCCGCGCACCATTATCCCAAATTAATTTGTGCCATTGCACAAAACTACCAGCCCTCCTCCAGACAAGTGTTAGATGCCATGGGCCATAAATTGTTTTCAATTTTAAAATAAGATGTGCAAGGAGCTTTCGTGCCACAACAAGGGCCACCCAAGGGTTATTCGATTCGCAATGTCATCTTGAGCGAACAAATGGAGAGGTTCACCTCCTCCAGCTATATTTTGAAATTTCTGAGCGAGAACCTCAAGGACGGGCTCCCTTCAGGCAGGCTGCCCCAAATGCCTCTCCCCTTGATGGATTTCAAGAGCACGAACATCTTCTCCATCATTGCATGGGTTGCGGGCTTGTCAACCGATGCTTCGGTGCACCCCTAGAAGGTGTCTTTGGCTGAGTGTATTTCACGAGGGGAGTTCTATGCCCCAGATGCATCAAGGCCGAACACTAACCCAGTATTCTTCGACTGGGTGGAATGGGTGGCCTGGACCTTGCACACGCGGCTAACCAGCATGAAGAATGCTAGAACGGGTCAGTACTTTGGGCCTTGCTCTTTCCTAGTCTGGTTATTTTTCTATCATGTTCATAAGAAATTCCCCCACATCGCCATTTCTTCGAGCGGCAAGGATGGAACTCCTCTGCCGGTATACCAGTGGACTCCCCTCTTGGTGAGGACAAAGTCGTATTATTCTTTTAATCAACAATTCCTGGGACCTGCTATTTAGCTGTTGAAGGGTTCCTACCCTCGGGTACCCATCAGTCTAAGGGACAAAGTGGTGAAGGAGGAAAAGGGGGATGTATTTCAATTGATGCAGGGGCTTGTGGTTCATCTATTTGGATTCATGGGGAAGCCCTTCCTGCTACCCATTTACCCCTCGGAATACCAGTTCGTGTTGGAGGTCGCTCGATAGAGTGACGTGACAAACGTCGTCTACGGCCATGGCCAAAAATGGGCGCACACATGCGACTTCCCTTTCAAAATGGGAGTAATTGAGGTGTTTGCCCTGAAGCAACATGTGTACCTGGAGGAGAATCTTATCGACTTCGGTTTGCTCCAAATTTCTCAACGGTGGTGTTATGACCCCTTGGGGGTAATGAGGGATCACCTCCGATTCAAAATTTTTCATGTCTTCCCTCACCCAGAAATTGTAGAGCAAAGGAATAACCCCAATGGGAGGGATTTGGAGTGGCATCTAGAAAGAATGAAGACCTTACCTCCCTGGCATGAGTTTTACCCCATAGAGGTTGAGTATGATCCAGTTTGGCACCCCTTCCCGGGCCCAGACTCCACATTTTGGAGAAAGATGAAGGATGAATTGAGGGAAGAATTGAAGGGTTGGGGCAAAGAAAAATTAAAGGAATGGTGGATAATGAGAGTCCATCATTAGAAGATGAAATCATACAGGCTCTTGGATATGGATAGAGACTTTGCAATTGTTTATGAAGCCAACGCTGAGACTTGGAAGCCCACCTCCTTCGTCGAATTCATTCCCCCTAGTGCCCCAGGTTTGGGCAAAATCCCAAGGAGAGTCGATGATGCTTCGAAACAAGAGGAAGAGGAGGAGGCAGAGGCGACACCACAAGAGTTGCCTCAGGAACCTGTGGAAAGCCATGACACGAGCACCGCAGGGTCGATGCAACAATCAGAGAAGGGGGAGAAAAGAAAAATAAAGAAGATGGAGCAAGCTCAAGTGCCTCCAACCCACCCGAAGCGACCACGTACAAAACCTCTAGGTGCTTCTAGAAAATAACCTATGATGAGCTTAGCCAAGGTAAATTTTGGAGGGACGACGTCGCAAAGGGCCGAGGTAGTCTCAGACGTAGACATCATCGATGTGGAGGAACTCCTCCAACAAGAAGGGGGTCCTGAAGAAGAAGTCGTGGAAGTCAAAAGTGCAAAAGCTGGAAAGGAACAAGAGTCGATCACATAGGAAACCACTACTTCTGCTCTATTAGGGGAGCATGCAGGTACACACTCCTCACCCTTCACCTTGTTTTATCAAGGTATGTCCACCATGGTCCCGATCGAAGGTCCTCATCAGTCTCTCTCTCTCTCAAAAGTTAGATCACCCCATCACATGTTGCCCTTCGCCACCTCAAGTTTACCTCGTGATCTCGTTAGCCCCACAAGCATATCTACCCCATTCGAGTCGTCAGGCTGGGACAAGTCCATTGATACTACTTCGCTCACCCACACCACCATTCCCTTGGTTTTTAGTTAGGGCAAAGGTAATGAACCCCATCTCCCGCTCCCTTGTCACGCATGATGTTGTTTCTCTCACCGAAAATCCTACCACACCCATCGCCAAACCTACTGGTGAGGCATCCCTTGTACACTCACTATATTTGTTTACCCCTTTGGCTGGAGACCTAGCCTCGTTTGAAATAGAGTTGTCCATGATCAAGGAACGTCCTCTAGCTGAGAGGTTGCTCCAGGCCTGACAAAACACCGACAAGATGCTAAAGGAAGCCAAGAAAAAGAGGGGGCGCTCTCTAGCCAGAGTAGAAAAATGCGCTATTTTTGACTTGAAAGGCGAAAAGTTGCATAAGGTGAAAAAGGTCCCCAAGGTCCAAAAGCCACTGGACGAGATGACCCCTACAGATTATGACTATCAGGAGAAGTCCAAGGACCTGGAACACTTGGATGTAGATAATGAATCTACATCTATGCATGTACGAATAGAAACATTCTACGCACATGCAAATATCGCCAATCAGCGCCGATTTGAAGCAGAGAGCGCCAACATCAAGTTGGAGGAGGAGCTAGCCAAGACTTGCTCTAAGCTGGAAGACACGGAGAAGCAGTGCGAGATGATGAAAAAGGAAGTAGACACCTTAAAACATCAAGTAGAACAACTGTAGGGTACGACTGAAAATCAAAGCAAGATACAGGCCGAGGCTGATCTGAAGGCCAAAGAATTTGAAAGCAAAATCTTGTAGATGCAGCAATAGTTGTATGAAAAATAGAGCCTGGAGCTATTTGATAGAGGCAGAATAAAGGAAATCCGCTCGCACCTGCTCAAAAAATTTAGATCTCGGGCCTCCAATGCCCTATCAATTTTAACCTACATCATCGAAGCCTAGTATGCCGCTGCTCAAGAAGGGCCAATAGTGGATGAAATCATACAAAAAATTAGAAGCCGACTCAAACTGGCTTTTGAGGTCCAAAGTATCAAATATCAGGACCTACAGGTCGCTACGATGAGTCGGACAGCCAGAGATTGGTCCACAGCCCAAGCCACAGTCTGCGCATTCTTCTCCAAGGTGAGGAAAGCACAAAAGGCAAAGGACCTCATGGATGTGTTTGAACACGAGCAGCGCACATCACTGGGGTATTTCCAAGATCTCTCTTCATTAGGTTTCCCAAGTTTCACGAATGATGATGGGAACCTTTTGACTAAGGAAGAGCTCAAGCCGGCTTGGCTACATTTTGAAGGCAACGTCTCAGAGATAGACAAATGGGAAGAGCCAATCACAGAAGGGAAAGTTACAAATTTCATTCTGAGACATTGCAAGATCGTGACCTGCCTAAATGATCTAAGCACAAGAGCCAAACATGCCAACATAGGGCAAATTGATCGATTCCATGTTCTGGTCAAAGCGCTACAAGACCGAGAGTCTTTTTAGAAAGGCACCTGGGCTCACATTCGTTGAACCATGGAATGCATCCGTGATCACCTTCCCCAACCGTCGCAACATGAGACCACGCCAGAAGAGGAAGAAGAGGAAGAAGAAGAAGAAGAAGCTGTGGAAGCACCCTCAAAAAGAGAAAAAGGAGAAGGGTCTGGAGGTAACTCTGGCCCAATGGATTAAGGCTGAGGGTTCTTACACCGAGGCGAGCTCGTTTCCCGTGAGCCGCCAAGAATGTTGATAATTTTGTCACATTGCCTAGAGGGGTAGTAAAATCAAAATTTTGTGAAGTATTTCTTTTAATTTGTTCCTTTGTTTTTAGAAGACATTTTTGAGTATTGCAGCAATTTTGGCTTTCATCGCCATCCCCCTTGTACATAGAATGGAGATACAAGTGCTTCGCTACTGAGAAAGCTAACCTTAAGAGCTTCACAGGAAAAGGAATACGGCTTCACTGAAGGAATGAAGTAGAGAATGAAAAGAGCTTCATGCCCGAAGCAGCCCAAACAGATGCTTCGGGCAAAAGTTTTGCGAAGCGGGATTCGAAGAAGTCCAAACATTGAAAAACTACTTCGCTAAGAAATCGACGAAGCACCCACTTCGGGCCTCCCTACTGGCGAACCATTTTTACTTTGCCCAAAGTTGTCACGAAGCATCCACTTCGGATAACTTTCATGCAAAGCGTTTCCACCCAAAGCGGTAGTGGCCCGTGAAGTACAAAACACTTTTCCAAGGCGAGAATGCACTTCGATCGAAATCCTCCCAAACCGCGGCTTTGAAGAAGGTTCGCGGTAAAGCATTTTGATGGCCCATCAGTGTAGCATCCACTTCGGATGGAGAACCTTGTGAAGAAGTTTTTAACATGCCTTTCTAGCGAAGCAGCAAAATATTGAGAGCCCAGCCTTGAGAAGAAATATCTATTTCGACATTTTACATCCCCGAAGCCGTTTTGCGAAGCTCCTTCATGCGAAGTACATAACCAAAGGAGATGATCTACTTCGACTTACATCCATTGCAAAGCAGGATCACGAACTAGAAATCGATGAAGCACTTCAAGGGCATGCACTCCAAGCTCGAGTATTTTTTTTAGGCAATCAAGTGCCTCATAAATGAATTTTTACGTGCCCGATGAACTCGTTGCTCATTTTTAGCAATCTAAAAAGAGGTATCGGTCTCAGAAGGAGAGTCCGATGAACATGGCAGCCACTCGAGCTTCGCACCCAGAAGCCTAGGACGGATCAGGCGGCTCATAAATGCGAGTTTCCCTGGTTGACCCGATCACAGCTGCCAGTTATAGAAAAATATTTGAGAATTCTGTCACGGGAGCCGTGAAAGCTGACTTCTCAGGTTTTCGAGGATGTACTCCTCCATTTTATGCATTGATGGCTCAGAGGTTCGGGTCCTCTATAAAAACCCAGACATTGTAATACAAATGGGGGGGAACTTTTTGCTAGAATGCTGCGATAACTTGAATCCCTTCAATTAATACTAAAGAGCTTCGGGATTAATTTCTCTCTTGTATGCTACCTTCTCTGATTATTTCTGTTATTTATTTCTTCATTTGCATATTGTAATTCTGCATTCTGGATTTAGGTGTGCGATTGGGGATAGAACCCTGGAATTTTCTCGAAGGATACATAGGGGAGAAAACATTGTAATAGTTCTCTTGTATGCTACCTGTGGATAGTGTTTCTATATATTCACTCATTTCCTAGTCATCATAATTCTAAATTCTGGATTTCGATGTAAGGGGGAGGGTAATCCTGGAACTCGTCCAGAGGATACATAGGAGGACTAGTATTGCGTTCATTTCATTTTATTCTTGGTATTTATTGCTGCTGTTTCGGGCTATTAGCCAGTAATCGTGCTACTGGTTCTTTTCCACTTTAATTCACCAATATTTCTTCCCTTACACTGTTTATTTCTTTCCTGCACCCTTACTATTTTTATCTCCTTCCTACACCCTTACTATTTTTATCTCTTTCCTGCACTCTTGTCTCAAAAATACCAAGTAGTTTAGTAAAGGAGCCGACCTTTCTTTGAATATTGGCATGAGGGGCATCTCTTCCTCTCGGTATTTCAATGTTGGTCCAGGTCTAGGGCGCGTACACTTCCCAAAATCCTTTCCTAGGCAGATTTGATGACCAACGAGTTCTAAGACAAAAACCCAAAATCTACCCATAAAAGTAGATTGCTCATAAATCTAACTAGGACTTAAAAAACCCAGCAAAGACCCAAAAAATTAACTCTAATTGAAGGATCAACCAACATCATTACAAGACTCTAGAAGGAACAAACAAAAAGGTCCTAAATCCTACACAACCTTCTATCCATTAACTTAACAATCATACATAAAGGTTATTGTAACCATACAATCGGGTAACAAAATCCCACAAACTCTCAATAATGACACACCAAAGGGAAAGAACCAACGAGAACTTAAATTTAACTTCATCTACTAGGTTCCCACTAGTTTTTGGTTCAAAATTCAAAATTTAAAATTTTCCACCCCAACAATAATTCAGGTTTTTGGAATCACTCTAGATTCTAAAAACCTACAATAGAAAACCAGGGGAAACCCAAAACAAAGGCAGCCAGGTTTTTTGGACAAGAAAACCAGGAAGCATAACCCTAAAAATTCAAAAAAGGGAGCACTACCCCAATTCCTATGAATTCAAAACCTACTAGCACACCAAATACAAGAATAGGGCCCAAGCACCAACGCAAAGGATGATCTCTCCCATCATAAAAGCAAATCCTATCACTGCTACAAGTCAACCTTCCATCCAAACTTCCACTTAGAATCACAACCTTTAGACAGTCCAACCAACCACCCAACAACACAAAATTCAACTATAGCTCCTTTAGCCAGTCCAGCCTTCCACCTAGCATCACAATCATCTATTGTAGCTCCTTCAACCAATATAGCCTTCCACCTAGCATCTCAAGTTTTTATTGTAGCTCCTTCAACTAGTCCATCCTTCCACCCAACATCATATCCATTCACTCCAACTCCTTCAGCCTAGCCAACCTTCCACCCAACATCTTAACCTTTTGCTACAACTCCTTTAGCCAGTCTAGTATTCCACCCAAGATATTATCCTTCCATTACAACTCCTTCAACCAGTCTAGCCTTCCACCCAACATCTCAACCATCCATTGCAACTCCTTCAACCAGTCTAGCCTTCTACCCAACATCTCAGCCATCCACTGTAACTCCTTTAGTCTGACCATACTTCCACCCAACATTTTAGCCATCAGTTAGAACTCCTTTAACCAGTTTAGCCATCCACCTAGCATCTCAACCTTTTGTTGTAGTTTCTTTAGCCAGTCCAACCTTCCTTTTGAAAAATGATAAGCTAGTGTCGTATTAGGTCATGGGCTAACACATAAGCCAAAGTCAAATTGGGTGCTAATGGAACTAGCCATAAATGATACATCAACCAAGTCAACAGAAAACCAATAATGTATGATAGGCAAATTTCCTATTAGGCCATGGGCTAACACAAACCACACATACATTTAATAGCAGATTATGAACCTTCTTGATAATAACTAAAATAACTCTATCATTGTTAAAGGTTTGATCTAAACAATGATTGCATGTGAGCTAGCAAGTCTAGCTATCATCAATATTTTTGTAGATTCATGGATCTCGATCCTTCATCCATCATATTTTCACCACACATGGGATACATTCAATGGGGAGAGTTAGTTGAGGAAAAGACAACCATTATGAGGATTGAATGAAGACTTGTAGGAGATTATCATCGAAAGCTCCTAAGAGACAATCACTCCATTATGTTTAGTCAAGGATACCACATGGTGAAGCTTCTTTATATCAATGAATCGTAAAAAAGGAGATCTATTGGAAATATTGAGTTGTCACTAATGTCAAAGGGTGCATGGTATTCAAGTCAGAAATATTCTTCAAGGATGAGAAGTTTACAAGGATGGACAAAGCAAACAATGGACATTTATTCAAGGTAAGGTATATCTCAAAGTAAAGGATTATAATATTTAAATATCATATTTAAATATTATAAAGAGAAGGTTTAAAGGCTTGGGAAAAAATATTTAATTAAAGGCTTGAGACAAAAAGGACAAAGGTTGGGACATAAGTTTGAAATATTTAAATCAAAGGATTTAAATATTTAAGGTTTTAAAAGATAATGTTATAATATTTAATTTAAATATTATAACCCAAAGTTTCTTGAAAAGGAAAAAGGCACCAACATTTTGGAGGAAATTTAAAATTTAAATTTGAGCCAACTTTGAAAAATTGAAGACCATTGGAAGCATATAAATATATGGTTTTATTTCACCTTTGAAATGGAAGAGAATCAAATATGTTATTTTCGTGGTGAATACGAACGACAGACAAAGAGGGAGTAGCGAAAATTTTGATGAGTGCAAAGACATGGATAAAGATTTCGTGAGTGCCTTTTGGTTTCACCTGCTAGGGTAGCCTAGCCGGTTGCTTGGCTTGTGTGGAAGCACTATTGTGTAAGAGGTTGGAGGGTTGAAACCTTTCGACATTGTTTTGCTATGTATGTTGAGTTTTGAATGAGCATAGAAGATAATGTTAAATATTTTGGGTACCCCTTTTGTTTCACCAACCGTGGTAGCGTAATTGGTTACAAGAACTTGGGAAAGCACTGCTATTCTTGAGGTTAGTGGTTCGATTCGTGATGGTGCAAAGGTATTTAAATTTTGTTTTATTAAGTTTTATTAAGGAGAAATAAGGGCTAAGGTGCAAATTTAATGTTATAATTTTTGCATACTAGTGAAAAGGAGAAATAAGGTTTTGTGGTGTTAGTGTAAGGTGTCATTCTAAAAATTAATATAAGTGTTGTGATTTCTAAAATTAAATAATAGGAGAAATAAGGATTGAGGTGTTAACATAAAGGTTTTATTTTTGAAAATTATTAAAAGGAGATATAAGGGTTTTTTTATTAATAAAGCTTTATTTTTGTGAGTTTAAAAAGGGATATAAGGTATTATTATTTTAAGCTTTGTTATGCACATTTCTAACAAGGGTTTTTTTAATGTGAATGATTTGATATCTATTCAAGAAAAAGAGATTTGCTAGCCAATTTTGAAGTGGCAAAAGAAAATAAAATTATTTTTTGTCAAGACAGGCACATACAAAAGAAGACTATCATCATTGAGACAGATTTAGAGGTATGGTGATTTAATTCCTTTCTCAAGGATGGTTTTGTTTGAGGAAAATATTTTTGATGTCATATAGTTGGAGGTATAAGGATTGATTTGATGTGCATTGGTTTTGATTGATATTGAGAGTAAATGTGCAAGGGTTATAGATCATATTTGAGAGCAAATTTGTGCATTATTCATGATTGATTTTGGGAGTAGATGAGAAGGAAAAATCATTATGATTGATTTTGAAGTGAATGTGAAAATAAGAAAAATAGTATACTCTCACACAAATAGAAGGGTTGTCTTAAAGCAAGTCAAAATGTCAACTAGTGCAAGGATAATGTGAAAGGATTAAATTGAAAAGGACATTTTTAACTATCTACAAAAGGGAAGGAAAGGTGCAAATCAAAAATTACAAGGTCAATTATCAAGTGCTAGACTAGAGCTACCTTTAAAATGTGATAAATGTGAGACATGTGAAAGCAACAGACTTAATGAATGTGAAGAACATATTGGGCATTTGTTAGTGCATATAATTATCTATATGTTCAAGAGGTTAAACAAATTCTATGTAGATTATGTCTAAATTGCTTTAGTTGAGGAAAGCATATTGAGGAATAGATATGAGTAGGTTTAGTAAGTAGATTTGAGTATGCAATATTTGGAGCAGTGTTGAGCACTTTTGTGAGAAGATGTGAGCAAGTTTAGTAAGTATATTTGAGTAGGTTATGGATTTATTTTGTGTATAATTGAGGGTATAATTTGTGCAGAATTGAAGGTAGAGTTTGAGCAAAGTTGAAGATAAATTTTGAACAGGGTTGAAGACAGAGTTGAGCAGATTTGAAGATAGATTTTGAGCAGAATTGAAGACAATAACCAGAATAGAGGGGATTAATGTCTCCTGTGGAGTGGTGTCCACAAAACCATAATAGAGTGGTGTGGTGTCCACTAAACCAGAGTAGAGGTAATTGGTGTCTCCTGTGGAGTTATCTCCATAAAACTAGAATAGAGTGGAGTGGTGTCCATAGAACTTGAGAGGGGATTGGTATCTCCTATGGATTGGTGTCCATGAACATTGTAATAGGGGATTGGTATCTCCTGTGGGTTGGAGCCCATGAAATTTGTTGAGAAATTTATAAGCAATATTTCTCCGTGGATGTAGCCCACATTGGGTGAACCACATTAAATCTATGTCTCATATGTGTGAAGATTTGTGCATTGTTTCATTTACTATATTGATATTATTGTTGTTATCATTTGGATTGAAAAGTGAAAAGTTTTATCTTATACTGTTCACCCCCCATCTCAGTATAAGCTTGTGTTCTTCAAGATAAATATTTAATAATAGTAGAGTTGTAGGCATATGTAAGCACTTAAAGTTAGAGACTCTACAAACTAACTAAATATCACCATTTACAGATTGCACCTGAGGGTGTTTTTGACAACTTTGCCTAAAAATAACTAGGAAGAATATTAAGAGTTAAAAGGTAAAGTTGGTAGAAGGAAAAGAAAAAAATAGTCAAAACTATAAGGGCAATAAAATGTTCATATCAAGTAAGCACTAATCTACATGAGTACGATTGGATTATGCTATTCAATTTTTATAAGAGAAGAAGATGACCAGGAGTTCCAAACCACACAAAGAGAGGCTAAATATTGAAAGATCTCAAAAGTTTTGAATAAAAAAAGAGAATAAAATTCTTGATTACCTACTTGGCCTTAGGATATTGAAAGGTGAAAGGTAATAAAAGGATACTGAAATATGCAAGAAAGAAAATGTATTTGATAATTGGAGGTTATATAATATTTAAGGAGAAATAATGAAGAAAAAGTTCCAAAAAAATGGGATATGCCAACCAAAAGACTTTTTAAAAAGTCTTTGAGTTAAAAATTCTTAAAGTATTTTGGTTGGCATGTCCCATAATTAAAATTAAAGTTCTTTTGATAGAACATCTAGATTGAGTTTGAAAGTCTCAAAAGTTCTGACGTAGAAGGATGAAGTAAAAGTTTCGAGAAGCAACCAAGCACTCCTAAAGATGAACTAGGATGCAACTAGATTGGAGAGTAGAAAAGGAGTTAGATTAAATTTTAAAGCATCAACTAGAAGTGGTAGATCTAGATCAATACATCATTACTACTAGAATCATTGCATCTCAAAAACTCAAGAAAAGTAGGTGGTTTATTGAAGATAAAGGCATGTTGTCTACAACAATGAAAATCCCAAAACTAATAGGAGTAATGGTAGAATGTGCTTCCATTCAATTTTTAGGATCTCTAGGAGTAGTAGCCCTTTTTAAAATCTCTGCACAATTTTGTATGGAAAATATTCCCTTTAATATTTAAATAGTAGATAATTTAGCATTGTAAAGGATCGACAAGTTATATCTTTGCAAGTTATATAATTTTCCATTCATTTTATTATGTATAGGAGTACTCATACTCCTAAGTGGTATTGCAAGCATGCCTTCGAGCCCCCACTTCTAGCATTATATTCTAATATTTTTGTATTCATATACATATACAAGGGGTATATGACTATTTGGTTCCAATTGTTTGGTTCTCCCAATCCTTTTTCCTTTATGTATATGTATTTATCTATTCTTATATATGTTCAAAGGAGTAATTTTTCACCTATGTTGGCAATTATACTTAGGATTATTGTGCAAGATTATCTTATCTTGATCTTAGCATATAGACTTTGTCAACTTAATTTTATTCCTTTTTGCTATCATTGTATTTTTGTATTTCTCTAACCTTTTTCCACTTGAAGTTTAGTAGATTAGGCTAGAGTAGATTTTTTTTGCTTAAGGTCATATCTTAAAAGGAGTTAGCCTTGTAAAAAAATCTTGGAGGCCCCAAATTAATCCAAACCCCATGCTCTCAAAAGTGGCCTTGCTATTTCAATCCTCATGAGGCATGATAGTCTTGACATTCTGGTCCAACCTTTCTGATGGATGCAATAATAAGAGAGGACAATAGATAGTATCATTTAAATATTTTATTTCATTAATATTAAATCAACCAATCAGTAATAGGACTCATCAACTGATGTAAATCCAACTGCAAGAGGTCAAAACAAAATACCTCTCATTAAATAAAAACTACAATAAATGGAAATAATATGTAAAACCCTCCATTTACATAAAAACTGCAATAAATAGAAATAATCGATAAAACCCTCCATTCACATAAAAACTATAATACATGGAAATAAACCAATAAATATTTTCTTTTCTTATTCTTGGATTCACTTCCCCCTTTTACAATGCAATACCAAGGGAATATATATCCCCAAATAAACCCTAAAAGAAAACCTTAAAACTTGAAGCTCTAAAAGAAAACCCTAAAGCTTAAAGCCTTAAAAATAAAATATTACTATTTTTGGCAAATTGATTTTTCCACCAAAAACTGCCTTTTTAAGTAATTACCATTTTCGGCAAATTATTTTTGTGTTGGCAATTTTGGGTTTGAGATCCTAGCTTCTTGTCGATGAGTTGTCATTGATGTCAAAAGGAAATGACATTAATGTTAAGAGGATGTGTTGGCTTCAAAGGTGGAAGATTCCAAGAGAATATTTTTAAGAGAATCCGGAGAGATTCCATTGGCAAGGGTTTTTCATTAAAACCAAGTTGGATAGGGTTTTTATTAAAACCAAGTTGGATAGGGTTTTTATTAAAACCAAGTTAAATGGTTTTTATTAAAACCAATGGAGGTTCTCTTTATTATTTATTTAATTATTATTTAAAACCCTTCAAGGTTTTAATTAATTAATTATTTAATTAATTAAGGGAGAAATTATTTTTAATTTATTAAAAATACTTAAAAGGTTTTTAAACCTTTTTTTATTCTTAATTTATTAAAATTATTTAAGGGTTTTTAAACCTTTTTCTGAAAAGACTTTTGATTAATTTCGAAATGGTCCTTATTTCCACCGACGTCAATGTGTCTTCGAAGAGACTATTTATTCTCCAAATCCTAAGGTTGGAAGGCGAATGAATTCGAAATTCCCTGAATGCAATTTGCGGTGTTTGTGCTCTGTATTTGCTATGATCGAAGGAAGACTTAGAAGCACATGCGGTTGAAAAGTCTTCGGGATTTTTTTCGAGGGTGAAGTGGAGGGAAGTTCACTTGTGAACTTCGTAGCCCGCATGGGCTAGTGGCAGCGAAGGCTGCTGTTGGGCATTGCATTGGCGGAGGTCACCGTTTCGAGTCTCGCGGGGGTGCTTTGCTAGAGTAACACACGTTTTTACTAAAACGTCTTTATGCCACGAAATTCGGAGTTTCTTGGACAGCGATTTATAAGGTGTGATTAAATTTTATGAGTTTTGGCTTTTGTGATTAGCATTGAATAAAATCTTAGGAGAAATAAGGGCATATTTCTTTGGATGTATTTTTAAGATTATTCTTTGCTATGCTAAAATTAAAAATGGAGGTATAAGGTGTGAGTCCGTGATTGTTGATTTATTGGCATGTTATGGTGGTTGTGTTTAAAGAAGTGGAGCTAAAAGGTGTAATAAAGGAAGTTTATATTATTGCTCATTTCTTTTTATTCTAACCCTAACTTGGTTGGAAGTTTGAGAGTTGTGTGTGGTGACGGCTTGAAGGTTCAATTATCTTCTACTCCAATAAGGTATGGGCACATTCTTCTTATGAGTATGATTGGTGTATGTTTTCCGAAATAAGGTTGGAGTGAAAAGGTATTCTACTAGGTATCCTTTGGCTAGGTGTAAATCCTATTTTCTGGTTTGTTGAAGACTACTTATGCATTGTTATCCTTAAGGAGAGTTTTTGGTGAATGCATAATTTCTGGTTTGAGATAGTGAAAACTTTGTGCACTTGGGTTTATATTTGTGAGTCTAGCTACTTGCATTGAGTTGGTGGAACCCTTGGTTGGCTATTTTGAGTTTGATGGTTGAGTTGCTTCCATAGAGGTTGTTTGATCAAGTTATTGCTTTACTTGATTCATGATATTGGGCTTACTCCATTGAGTTGATTTGAGCAAGTTATTCTTTGCATTTGGTGATATTGTGTTGGTGGTTGTTTTGTTCAAATATCTTTGGAGGGAAAAGGATTTCTACTTGTTTCCTTTTCTTGTGATGATTGGTTGAATGCTTCAAGGTTGATGTTGAGTTGAATGGTGTTGGTTGACTAAACCTTGTTTGATGAGCATTGTTGTTGAAACCCTAATTGATGGTGAAAAGAACATGAGTATCATTGTTATGTGATTCTTTGCATAGTTGGCAATTGTTGGGGTTTCATGTTCTTGAAAGAAAACATTCTATCCTATCCATTTCAAATATTGAGTTGAGTTTTCAGATTTGAGATTGAGATTGAGCTGAGTTGATTTGAGTTGAGTTTTGAGATTGGGATATGAGTATAGAACATATTGAGTCTCTAAAAATTCTCTTTATGCTTCTATGAGTTTGAAAAATCACATTGGGTCTCTAACAATCCACTTTGTGATTTCCTACTAAGAAAGTTTTTCTTGGTGAGCTTGCTGAGTTTTTGGAAAGGTTCTAGTGGGGACTTGTGAGCAGTTCTTGGACAGGTTCCAGTGGGGACTTGTGAGCAATTTTTGGACAGGTTCCAGTGGGGATTTGTGAGCAATTTTTGGATAGGTTCTGGTGGGACTTGTGAGCATTTTTGGACAGGTTCCAGTGGGGACTTATGAGCAAATTTGGACAGGTCCTAGTAGAGGACTTATGAGCTGAGTTTGATAGTTCTATTAGAGAACTTGAGGATAGAGGTGCATTGGTTCTATGAGAAGAACCTGAGGACAGATTTGGCAAGTCTTTGAGAAGGCTTGTATGCAGAGGATTGATTTGTTCAAGAGTTGGACAGATCTGACAAATAGAGGAAGAGTTGTACTAGATCGATTGACTATGTTTGGTACAGGTTGTTGAGCTGTTGTGGACATGATCATAGAAGGCAAAGGTCTCTTAGGCTAAGCATTGAGGATAGGAGGTCTTCGGTGGAAAGGAGTTCCACGTGATGGCAAGAGGTAGAGGCAGTTGATCTTCTGAGGGATCATTTCCGGAGCGAGAGGGAAGGTATCTCCTTTGAGCAAAGGCTCATAAATTCTAATTAGGGGAAGGTATCTCCTTTGAGAAGAGGCTCATAAATTCTGTTTGGGGGAAGGTATCTCCTTTGGGCCGAGGCTCATAAACATTGTAATTGGGAAGGATTCCCAAAGAAATTTGAGATAACTTTTAGAGAAAAGTTTTGTGGACATAGCCTAGCCATTCTAGGTGAACCACGTTAAAATTGGTGTCACTTTGTGGATGATATTGTGCATTGCTTTGATATTGCTTTGGGTATATTGCTTTACTGTTTTGAAGTATAAAGGAAAAAGTAAAAAGAGGTTTTATACTTGTTCACCCCCCCTCTCAAGTATAAGCTTGTGTTCTTCAATTGGTATCGGAGCGGGTGCCTTCGAAAAGTTTAACAACTTGAAGGACAAGCTAGTAAAGAACATAATGGATCATTCAAGTGGCAATGCAGCACCTATTTTTGATGGGTCAGATTTTGGTCTTTGGAGTGCAAGGATGAAGGTTCATCTAATGGCACTTGGGAATGAGGTTTGGGAAGTGATTGAAGATGAGTACACTATTCTCGAACATTGTCCTAATACTAAAGAAGAAAGGCTCCTACATCACAAGCAATGAATGCAATCCCGAAAGGCTTACTGAAGCGAGATCTCACCAAAGTGATTCACCGCAAGACAACTAGTGAAATGTGGAAACAGATTGAAGGTGGTTCATACGGGTGATACAAATGTCGAAAAGGCCAAGTTGAGACACTTCAAAGGTATGTTTGAACAACTCAAGATGAATGATGATGAAAATATTAGTGACTACATGCTTCGTATGGATGAGGTTGTTAACTCCATGAAAGACTTAGGTCTTGAGCTTGTTGAAAATGATGTTTGTGATAAGATTTTAAGATCTCTTCCTAATAGATTTAGTGAAAATATTTCTGCTATTGAGGAAGCTAAAGATTTGGATAAGTTGAAAAAGTATGAGCTCCATAGTATAGTTGCAGCATTTGAGTTGAGAACTCAAGTGAAGGTTGATGTCAAGAAAGAGGTAGCTTTCAAGGCTACCAAGAATTCCAAGGGTAAACAACTTCAAGATAGTGATGAGTCTTCTAGTGATGAAGAGGCATATTACAACAAGAAAGGCAAGTTCTCTAGAAAGCACAAAAGTATGAAAAATATAAGATGTTTCAATTGTGAAAAGTTTGGTCATTATGCTACCTGATCTGTCTGTTCCCAAGAATGAAAGTGATGAAGATAAACAGGATTCTAAGAGCAAGGATTCTGAAAAGCACAAGCATCACGGGAAAAACAAATATGAGCACATCAATCAAGGAAAGAGGTATTCTCACAAGCACAAGAAGAGTTTCTACCTAGACAAAGCAAGTAAGTGTTCTAGTAGTGATAGTGAAAGTTCTTCAAGTGATAATGAAAATGAGATGTTGTTCATATCAGAAAAAGAGGAAGAACCGAAACATAGATTCATTATCATGAAATGTCTTAGATGTGGAAATTTTGGTCACCTTGAGGATGATTGCACAAATAATGATTTGGTTTCTAATATGTATGAGGATGCTTCAGAAAACTATAAGGAAGATGCATGTATGGTTTTTGAAAAGGGTAGCACCTCTAGTGATAAGAAATCTGAAAAAGGATTTGATGATTCAAAAAGCAAACAAATAGAGGAAGATATAGAGGAAGGTGAAGTAGATCTTGAAGGTGAACTTATTAGCGCTCTTAGTGATTTGAAAAAGGAAATAAAGAAGAATGCTAGACTCAAGGATAAGTTAGATGAATGTTGTATGGAGAGAAATGATCTTATAGAAAGTCTTGGCTTCTCTATGGCTAAGACACAAGAACTCAAGGATGAGTTAGAGTCAAGGTTCTTGAGTATAGTGAGTTAGAAAATAAAATGGCTTCTTTGAAAGAGGAAACTAAAGAGTACAAGGATAAGCTTTACAGGTTTCAAGATAGCTCCAAAAATGTTAAGTCACTCATCAAAGGTCAAAAAAAGACAACAGATAAAACAGGCCTTAGTTTTGTTAAGCCACACAAGGAACAAGTTGGAGAGTCTAGTAAGAGACTCCAAAAGGAAGAGAGTTCTGATGAGGAAAGTACTTCAAAAAAGGAGTCCCTGAATGATAGATGCATAGAAACAGAAAACAGAATTCAGAATGAGAAGAAGAAGTTTTCAAGACCCAAGAGGTCAAATAAAAGAAAGTTTCAAGGTAGATGTTTTGCTTGTCATAGGTTTGGTCACATGGCTTCACATTGCATGGCTCAAGTGAAGGAGGTAAATGAAAGTTTCAGAAGTGCTAGTTACTTTCAAGGGTATTGCTACTCTTGTCAACAGTTTGGGCACAAGGCAGTTTATTACAAGGCAAATAACAAGAACAGGTTTGGTAAGAATAGGTTTGGCTAGAACAGGTTTGGTCAAAATAGGTTTGGCCAGAACAGGTTTGGTCAGAACAATTTTGGTCATAACTGGTGGATTCAAATATCAGGTTTACCTCAGAGAAACAACATCGTCAAGTGTTTCAAGTGCAACAATGAAGGTCACACAATCAGATAGTGTAGAGATGAAATTCCAGAATACAAGAATAGGAACAGTGGCATGATCAGGTCCAAGGATCAAGGCATGGACAAGAACGAGGGATGAGAACAAGAACAAGAATAGTGACAGAACAGGGAATATGGACAAAGAGTTCAAGAGAAGACCTGGAAAGGAAGTTATAGATGCCGATGATGATCGAGTGCCTAATGGGAGTTTTACTCCCACTCAAGAATTAATCACCTCATCAGGAGGTGGGGGAGGGACTAAGCTAAGAGGCTCATTCTTAGTCCCGAGCCCCAAAGGTGACCCTTTGCCATTGATGACAAAGGGGGAGAGCCTCAATACAGGGGGAGTTGTTTATGTTGAGTTTCTGTGTTGTTGAGAAGCATGGTTTGCCATCAATGACAAAGGGGGAGATTGTTGGCAATTTTGGGTTTGAGATCCTAGCTTCTTGTCTATGAGTTGTCATTGATGTCAAAAGGAAATGTCATTAATTTTAAGAGGATGTGTTGTCTTCAAAGGTGGAAGATTCCAAGAGAATATTTTTAAGAGAATCCAGAGAGATTCCATTGGCAAGGGTTTTTCATTAAAACCAAGTTGGATAGGTTTTTTATTAAAACCAAGTTGGATAGGGTTTTTATTAAAACCAAGTTAAATGGTTTTTATTAAAACCAATGGAGGTTCTCTTTATTATTTATTTAATTATTATTTAAAACCCTTCAAGGTTTTAATTAATTAATTAAGGGAGAAATTATTTTTAATTTATTAAAAATACTTAAAGGTTTTTAAACCTTTTTTTATTCTTAATTTATTAAAATTATTTAAGGGTTTTTAAACCTTTTTTTGAAAAGACTTTTGATTAATTTCGAAATGGTCTTTATTTTTGCCGATGTCAAGGTGTCTTCGAAGAGACTATTTATTCTCCAACTCCTAAGGTTGGAAGGCAAATGAATTCAAAATTCCTCGAATGCAATTTGTGGTTTTTGTGCTCTATATTCGCTACGATCGAAGGAAGACTTAGAAGCACGTGCGGTTGAAAAGTCTTCGAGAGTTTTTTTGAGGGTGAAGTGGAGGGAATTTCACTTGTGAAATTCGTAGCCTGCGTGGGCTAATGGCAGCGAAGGCTGCTGTTGGGCTAGTGGCAGCGAAGGCAGATGTCTCTTAGGCTAAGCATTGAGGATAGGAGGTCTTCAGTGGAAAGGAGTTCCACATGCTGGCAAGAGGTAGAGGCAGTTGATATTTTGAGGGATCATTTCCAGAGTAGAGGGGAAGGTATCTCCTTTGAGCAGAGGCTCATAAATTCTGATTGGGGGAAGGTATCTCCTTTGAGCAGAGGCTCATAAATTCTGTTTGGGGGAAGGTATCTCCTTTGGGCCGAGCCTCATAAACATTGTAATTGGGAAGGATTCCCAAAGAATTTTGAGATAACTTTTAGAGAAAATTTTTGTGGACGTAACCCAGCCATTCTGGGTGAACCACGTTAAAATTGGTGTCACTTTGTGGATGATATTGTGCATTGCTTTGATATTGCTTTGGTTGCTTTACTGTTTTGAAGTATAAAGGAAAAATTAAAAAGAGATCTTATACTATTCACCCCCCCCCTCTCAGTATAAGCTTGTGTTCTTCATTTTGCGTCAAAGAATTTCATTTTGAGTAATAAAAAAATATTTTAAAACTTCTTTAAAAAAACCTCTAAAGATAGGCTCTTGCATCATTCTCCTCTGGTTGAAAAGAACTCTACTCCTGCGAGTTCCTTTGATCAAACTCATAATTGCTCTCCATATAGGGCCACACATCTGCAAGTACTCCTTAAAGTACCAATATCCTTTTGAGGTTCTATATCTCAAACCTCCTACAAGCACTACACATAGTGCCAATTCTTCCTTCAAGGTTTGAAAATAGAAAACCTCCTGCAAGCACTACACAAAGTGTCAATTCCTCCCTTTGAGGTTTTACATAAAAAAAAGCCTCCTGCAAGAACTTACACAATGTGCTAATTTCTTTCTCCAAGGTTTTACAAACCTTCTGCAAGCACTACACAAAGTGTCAATCTCTTTCTCTGAGGCTTTTACATAAAAAAACCTCCTACAAGCACTTACACAAAGTGCCAATTTCTGTCTCCAAGGTTTTACAAACCTTCTACAAGCACTGCATAGAGTGCCAATTTTTTTTGGAGCCCCTTCGCTCTCCTCTCATTTTCTCTTTTTTTTTTTCTCTTTTCTCCAAAACAAGATCCAACTTGCTCTGATACCAAATGATATAAATCCAGTTGCAAGAGGTCAAAATAAAATACCTCTCATTACATAAAAACTACGATAAATGGAAACAATATGTAAAACCCTCCATTTACATAAAAACTGCAATAAATGAAAATAATCAATAAAACCCTCCATTCACATAAAAACTATAATACATGGAAATAAACCAATAAATATTTTCTTTTCTTATTCCTGGATTCACTTCCCCCTTTTACAATGCAATACCAAGGGAATATATATCCCCAAAGAAACCCTAAAAGAAAACCCTAAAGCTTGAAGCCCTAAAAGAAAACCCTAAAGCTTAAAGCCCTAAAAATAAAATATTACTATTTTTGGCAAATATTTTTCCACCAAAAACTACCTTTTTAAGTAATTACTATTTTTGGCAAATTATTTTTTCAACAAAATTTACCTTTTTTTAAGCGAAAAACCCCTTGTAGAACCACCTTGGTCTGAGAGACCACGAATAGGGGGTTCTACACCGTCAAAGTCACCCGGGAGTTGCACCCGACCCTGCTTGCACCAACATTATCAATTGGATTTTGGATACCCAATTCAACTTTTTGGTAGGGTGAATAATTGAACCTGGGACCTCTCTTGGAGGATTTCCCTCTCCTCTCCAACTCACCTACAACACCTGAGTAATTTGCCTTTATTAGTAATTACTATTTTCGACAAATTATTTTTGCGTCAAAGAATTTCATTTTGAGTAATAAAAAATTATTTTAAAACTTCTTTAAAAAAACCCTCTAAAGATAGGCTCTTGCATCATCAACCTTTATACAATCACAACAAATTTTGACATCCATGCCGATTAGAATGTTCAAGTGCCTCACTTCCATGTGAGCATAATCAATTCTTCACAAAAGTATCATATAAAGGACCAAATATCCCATCTTGTGGAGAATTAGAGTTGTTAGAGATTTTCATCTTCAAAAATATTCTTTAATCCATCACAACACACTTATATCTCTCCAAAACATACTTGCCACAACAAAAATTAATGCTTCAATTTGACAAGGTCATCACTCCAATTTGAATCTTTAGGGAATATTCCATCAATGTTCTATGGTAAGTAAAAATATGCCAAATAATTGTCTTATCACCTACATTTAATAACAATAAAATTAAAAATATTTTTTAATTCATTTACATATGTGGGTGTCTCCTTTCCATTTTGTACTATGTGTTCTTTGCATGCAACACATAATGCACAACACTTTCCTCCTGGTAAACTAAAAGTAATATGTTTTTATAATTTATTTAATGATTATTATTTATCATTTTTCAAAGTGTGGCACAAGCCTTCATCTAGCAACACTTCACTACAAATTAACTTTTAGATGATCCATGCATTGATTAGATGATAATTTTACAATAGACAACCATCATGCATATATGACCTTGTTGCTAGACAAATTAGTCAATGAATGACAAGGTCAACGATCACTAAATCATTTTTTGCATGACGATATTAAATTCACCTTAAATACTAATATATTATGATGACAGCTCTAAATGACTCTTCTATAAGACAAGTTACGTGGAGACACCAATGTATTTAGATGATAACTCTTATTGATATGGAAGCTCTAGATGGCATCTCTTCTCTAGATGATAGTTGTTCTCCAGATGGTAGATCTTCTCCAAATGATAACTCTAGGTGGTAGCTCTAGATGACAACTCTTCTCTAGATGACCCTATTTTATGATGATACAACCTTTAAACAATAACAATCATATACAATTAATATCACTCCACTCATTCATCTCCAACACAAACAAGGGTAGCAAGATACAAAGAGGGTGATTGCCAAAACTCTCTCTAGTGCAACTCTATACAACTCATTCTTTGAATTAAATTCTTTAGATAAATGTTGCCTTATATAGTCTATTACTTCCATGCAATCAATAGCAAACTAGAAATCTAAGTTCTCTTGCAAAACTAAAAAATAAAAAATAAAAAATTGTACTTTCTACTTTGCATTTTCTTTGTAAGACAATAACTAATATTGCTTTTTATGGTATGAATTACTCCTTTAAAAAACATTCTTTTTTTTCTCCCACAAAAAAATATTATTTTCTCCTAGGCTATATCTGCAAACAAAACTTTTAAATAATAAAAGATAAATTTGTAATGATATGAATGATTCGTTTTTATGACATGCTTTAGAAATGATGTCAACTCTAATACCACATATTGAACTAGCTAGTCTTGGACAAAGTTTAATTAATAAAAAAATATGAATACATATAATAAAGGTGAAGTGGTTGGTTTTGATAAAAAACTATCAACCACTTATTTTGGTTTAACTCCAAAATATCTAACCCTAAGTATATTACATGATGTAATAAATTCCTAATAGATCTTCCCCTAATTTATTAGTTATTAAATCTAGCACAAAATCTCATCATTCTTCTAAATTGATTGATGATATAGAGGAATCTTAGGGAGAGCTAAATCTAAAATTAGATCAATTTTAAGCTTCACTAAATAGTGCAATGGGTCTCCGTTGGAATCCTAGAATACATGGGTATGCATAAAGTAGAAATTTCATTTGTTGAGATTGAGAAAAGCAACCTATGATTGGTGTGACAAGGATGAACTTCTTAGCACCAGAGTTCTTAGGGGGTGAACCATAACTAATATAAATTTCTAGGCTTATGAAATCAATATTTTACATTTCTTAGCAAAAATTATAGTTATAATTTTCTAGGGAGGCACTCTAGAATCTTGTGTCATATCTCTAATGTGTATTGAAAATTATTATATATAGGATCGGTAGGTTGCTTGGAAATAAAAGAGATAGGGTCTTCTAACTAAAGCATCATAAATTGCCAATGGTTCCATGTCAGAGGTGACTATGTTGCATGTTAATTTGATGCCATACTTGAGGAAACATTGACACTAAACTTCTATGCATTTCCATAGACTCAACCAACCCAAATAGTAAGGATGATAGGGATTAATAGTACTTTTTTTATTTCATAAATGTTGTATCAGATAAGAGGATAAGCTTTGTAACCATCATTATTTAATGTAGTCCTATCCAATAGATAGATTTGTAATGCCTATTTATAGGCGTGTTTTGGTAATACAAATCAAGTTTTCATTCGTGCAAATTTCTCTTTGTGTTTGTTTGTAAAAGTGTCCACATCATTTTAGTATTAGAGCCGAGCACAGGGTTTGGAGAGTATCCTCTTCCTTAGACCAGGTTTGGTTTAGAAAGGAATGAGAAATCCTCCCCGTGGATCTTGGTTTGGTGGTTTCATCCACCGTTTGGTGAACACTTTTACATTTATTTTATAGATATTTTGAAGATTTGGCTTGCTTGCACTCTAATTGATTTGAAAACTCCACCATAGCTAGGGTTTGTATTTTCTCAACTCATTGCCTTGTTGATTCTACTCATTGCCACTTTGTGCTTTAAGTTTGATGCCATGCACAATTCGAAGCTTGATGAGGTCTATGAAAAACTTAGAGACCTCTCCACAAAACTTCAGAAGAACCATGTGCCTATGCTTACCGACTTTTAGTAGCTCCAAGATGAAATGGTTGTAGTTATCAAAATTCTTCTTACTGATGAAGAACCTATTCCAAAACTTGTAGCAACACCTGGACTCGAACCAAGATCTATGGAAGAAATTCCCATCATCTTGCCGTTAGATGATGTTGCTAATGATATTGAATATTTTTTATTGTTGATATTGTTGAAGATAAACATATTTTTGAAGAAGAAGGTCATACCCCTTCTCTTTCTGGTGCCCAAGGTGTTAATTTTTTCTGGATATAATGTTTCCACTCTATAAAATTACTTTTTATAGCCCCACATTTGTAAATTTGAAGCTCCTACCACTTTGGCAAAAAAAATTCCTCCCTCTACCATTGTTCATGTGCTTGCTACACTTCGTGGCCTAAGAGATTGTCCATAACTTCTCTATTGTAGTTTTCTTGTTCGGTGGTTCTTTTATCGAATGTTGGTTTTCTGTTCTCGACCACCATCCAACCACATGGTTTCAAAGATTCATTATGTAGATCTAACTTATTTCTATTGCTCCTCTACCGATTCATAATTATTGCCATTTTTTGGATATATATCTACACCATATTATGGGTTCCTATATTATTTTTGATATTTTTGCAATCTTTCTCATTTTTTCAATCATGGCATAGGCCATCTCCATGGCCTCCTACTTGCTCATCATTTTTGTCTATTTTCCATAGCCCTTTGCTCCTTGCATCCATTATTTTTTTCTAGTTGTACCTTACATGCCATGTTGATACCTATCATTCACATGATGTCAATAATCCTTATCTGATTTCCACTCACCGTTGCCTATTGTTTACCCATGTTTGTTACCTATTTCTAGTCCCACATCAGTGCCTGTGTTAATTTACCCATTTGTGACTGACACCCACCCTGTTAGTCATTGTCACCCAAGTCTTTCACACCCACCTAATTTTTGTGTTAACCATCGTCAGACCCGTGTCTATTGTTCACGTGCGATCCTTGACCCATATTTCTATGCTGATGTCATCATATGTTAGTCGAGCTTGTCGTCTACCCTTGTCACTATTCAGCTATTACTGGCCATCTCCACTTGGCCCATGTCATTGACATCATTTGATTTCTTATCCTGCTGTGTTGGTCCGTGTCCACATTATCCTTAAATTCGTGTCCACAAAATATCCGTTGGAGAATAAAAAATATATTTTTTACCCGTCACTTTCATTTAATGCCAAGTTTAATGCAGTTTAATGTGCACCCTTGTAGCCATTAAATTTTACTAATGCGCACGACCCACAATTCAAAAAAAAAATTAATTCTACTTGCATAATTTGGCACGTATTTCGAGGCATCTCCTTTCGACACATCAGTTGCTGATTTCTTCTATCGAATCGAGAGATCCATCCAGTTGTTCATCGGTATATCAGTGTTTATAGTCATTGGAGAGCATTTTTTGAGCCTGATTCGTTGCCACTATTAGATTTTGGTTTTCTGAAGACCTATTCAAGTTTATCATTTTGGTCTTCTTTTGTAACAGGAGTGCATTTTGGTTGTACCTGACACTCCTTAGCTATCCATATTTCTCTTCCACATTTGTACGCATTGGGGACCAATGCTTTCTCAGTGGGGAGGAATGATAGGGATTAATAGTACTTATTTTATTTCATAGTTTTTGTATCGGATAAGCGGATAAGCTTTGTAACCATCAGCATTTAATGCAGTCTTATCCGATAGATAGCTTTGTAATACCTATTTATAGGCGTGTTCTAGTAATACAAATAAAGTTTTCATTTGTTCAATCCTTTTGTGTTTGTTTGTAACTGTGTTCCACATCAAATACTAAGGATATACAATGGTTTGGAAGCTTAGATGCTTGATTGCATCTTATGTAATGATGTTATTATAACATCCAATAATAATTATGACATGGACAAGCTTATTATTTACCTAATTATAAGTGTGAAATAAGAAATATTATTCTTCAAATGGATTAGATGAAAATTTTTGGCCTACCTATTGAGATTTATTACTAAGCATGTGGTATCCATATCATTATATGCTTAAATTAGAGGAATAGTCTTGATCCTTTAGATAAACCACTAGATTTTTTTAATTTACCTTGCACTTGATGCTACTATGAGTATCGATCTTATAATGGATGTACCACTTACCACTTTGCTTCTGCTTATCCTTGTCCTATGTGTAGGCACTTTGGAATTCAATGGTTCTAAGGGTCTCTTAATTTCTAACATTGCAAACAACTTGGCAATTAATTTCTTTGTTCTTGAATCTATACCCTCATATTTGGTCGAATATCTCTCTTTTAGTTTTGATGTAAAGCAAAATGCTTAGACCAAGGATTATGCTAGAAGTAATGTTATTTTTGAGCAAATATGGCATTGTGGCCCATTGATGTATTTGAGTATTTATTACTTCTCATCACTATCAATTTTTAGGTGACTATGAAATTGATTAAATTAATCAATATACTAGTAGATAATTGATATCTATGCCCACACAACTACTAAAGTGCATGTATTTTCATAGTGATGTAGTAGATAAAACCAATTTTGAAGTATCTTAACAAAGGATGTCTATCAAATAATTTATGCTAGTTTTTATTTGACCTGTATTCTAGTGGTTTCCCATGAAGAGACAATTGATTTATGCATCCTTAATACCATGAATGCAATCTTGTTAGTGTCTAAGACTCAATTGGTAATAAAGTATGATTATAAGTACTAAATCCAAACTTTTAACTTATCAAAATTGATTTAGCTTATGAAGACATGAATGTCAATGTTGGTAGGCACATTCATAGGTATGTGTCTCTAAAAAGGCACAACATTCGTAGTTGTGGAGGAATATTTCATATTGATCATGAGATTCCAAAACTACCCAAAGAGAGTGTTTCTATTCTATTATAGAGCATCATAAATTATTTTCTTAATGTTTGGGTAGTCTTGATATCTTAATGTGTAGATAAATTCTACACTTATGGATTTCCTTTATAACTATGATGTTCTTTAAGGTACTCAAACATGAAATTTGGTACACTATCTTATTTCTTGTACCGTTGGTATGTATAAATGATCATCCAACAATGAAGCTTATTGGAAGGTTCTATGATGGAAAAGAGTGTGTACAATGAAGATGAATAAAATAGAGAAATTTAAATAAAATGGTCTATGATGCCTCTTGAGATGCACCATAGCATCTAGGATGTATTATTAGAGGACAAATCACATAACTAGCTTGTGGCACTTACAAGTTTTGGTCATAGTTGTTCCATAAGGAACTAGGACATAGATGTGTCCTCCTATTCAATATTGATGAATAAATGCACCACAAATAGTAAAAATATAGATTATAATGATGCAAATACATTATAGAATATAAGGATCTTATATTACATCTAAAGCAATTGTACAAATGTTTATCATAAGGGTGCAACTTTGTAAGGTGCAATGCGCTCTACCCTTCTTGGAAGACAAGATATAGCCTAAGAAAAAAATTTAGAAGAGGATTAAGAGAAGGGAATGGTGGAAAAATTAAAGAACAAGAAAAATACCAAGAATATAAAAAAACATTCAAAACTAAGCTATATACAACTTCTACACAAAATATACAAATAATAGAAAGAAGAACTACTTTAGGTTCCAACTGATCATGAAGTAGTTTTAGAATTAATTTTCAAGCTATCTCTTTATCTTACTTTATGTTGGATGTCAGTTGCTAGATAAATAAGAGGTTGAACTAGTCTACTATAAATATGTGTTAAACATCAAGTACCTATCTAAATTGGTCTACTATAAATATTTTTCAAACATCAAGGATACTGCTAGATGATGATGCATGTAATTGGCACCATGGTTTTTTAATTTTTTGTATATAGGCACCAAAGTGGTTGACATAAAATAACTCATGTTAGAAAAATATTACTTGTCACTAGCATATTTAGTTAAGAATATAGATAGAGTCCATGGTATACATTCTATTTTGGCTTTGGTTTCACACTCATTAGGACTTTGAGCAACCATTGCTTTGTTATGAAGAAGAGGATGGAGACCCAAAGCAAACCCCAGAGGTAGCATATTAGAAATAAACAAAGTTTAAAACTTATGATGACCCTCCTCCTAAAACCCTATAAGACATTAATAAAGCCTTCTTTGATGTTTAGAACCAATTTTTTGGTAGTGAGTCAATCATATGGTCTTATTCTATGAATTATGAAGAGATATATAATATTTACGATTATACCTCTAGCTCTAGTTTTGTTTATGAATTTTTTGAATTTGTAAATGAAAATATTTTGTTTAAGTTGTTGCTTAATGAGGTGACTATTGTTGAGGTATATATAATATGATCCTATTAGGCTAAGACCAAAAGTATGAAAGAGTGTTGATGAGCACTACTGATGTAGCCTATATGTAAGTTTATGAAAATTCCTCATGTAAGCCTATAGCAATCACTTATATAATCCCTTGGACATCATTTATGGAAGCCTATGGGCATCCTCATATAATCCTAAAGGCACCCCTTATGTATTCACCCTTAGTGATATTGGTTAGTCCACCTTTATGGATAACCTTGATTAAAAGGTGTAATATATTTATTATATTGTAATTTAACCTTTAAGTCAAATTATGTTAGCTTGAGGTTTTCATATAATTGGGGATTTGGTATCACTATAATAACCCCAATATCTGATCCATTGAATCAATTTTATGATAAGTTAGATATTAAGGTGCCTATGATCACCCACACATTATTCCATCTTTCCTTCCATGTAATTTATCTCTTTATTTATTTTTCATCTATATGCCCTTATATTTATCTCTTTTTATTTTTCTACATATGATTGTGGTGAATGTATGTTTTAGGATATTTCTAGAATATATTGTGAATTCCAACATGGTATCAAGGTCAAAATGAAGTAAATTCACTCAATTGCATAAATAGATTGTATAAGAAAAACCATGGTAGATATAGATAAACCATTTGTTTTGATGGATTTTTATGAAATTTAAATGGAGGTAGTAGTTTAACTCTCTTGTTGATTTGATCATCCGATACCTATTTTTTACCTAGAAAAGTACCCTTATTTCCCTCAATATTTCAAATTTTAAAAGAGGAATATTCTATAAAAATATTTCATGTTTTAGAATTTGTAAAGGCAAGAGTATAGGTTTGATATGCAAGTGGCAAAGTGCCCATGGGATTTGGATGCATAATGTATGCATTTTTCCTTTGGAGTATCACCAACATGATCCTTCTCTCCCTTGTATTCAAACCAAGCAATGGTGCATTGGTTGGTATGCTACATTGTGGACTTTAAGTCTTGAGTTTGAACCATGGGAGATTATTTTTGAAGAACACAAGCTTATACTGAGAGGGGGGTGAACAGTATAAGACCACTTTTTACTTTTCTTTCCCAATCAATATTATGCAATGTATAGATAGCAATATCAACAGTAGTAATCAAAGTAATGCACAAATCACCACACACAATAGAGACATCGATTTAACATGGTTCACCCAATGTGGGCTACTCCACGAAGAAAATATTTCACTAAAATTTTCTCAATCAATCTCTTGGAAATCCTTTCCCTATTACAATTTTTATGGATTTCTGTCCAAAGGAGACACCAATCCCCTAATTAAGTTTGTGGATATCTATCCATAGGAGAACTCCTTTCTCCTTAGCTTTGACTGGTGATATTATAGAAGAATTGTTGCCCTACTACTTTGTCTAATGGATCTCTATCCACTAAAGACACATGTCCTCACTACCTTGACTAATGGATCTCTATCCACTAGAGACTATCATCCTCTATACTCTGTCACCTCCAAATCTATGTATCAAATTTGCACTAAACACAGTCCTTCGGTCCAACACAAATTTGCTCAATCTCTATATTTGGTCTGGCACAAACCTATCCTCAAATCTACACCAAAATATGTCCTCTAATATGCACTAGACACTGTACTTCAGTCTAACACAAATTTATCCTCAATATCTATCCTCTGATCTGCACTAAATCCAGTCCTTTGGTATAGAAAAAATCTATCCTCAATCTTTGTCCTCAAGCCTTAACACAAAGCTTGATCTAATCACAAATCAACACTGCTAGATCTACACCAAAACTTAACTCAAGGTTTGAACAAATCAATCAATCAATTATGCTCACAAGTATTCTCAAAGACTTATCTCAAATATTCCTTGTAAGCTTCCACAAAATCTCACACTAATATGTCCACAAGTCCTCTCTAGAACTTGTCCAAATCTGCTCAACAAGTCCTTACTAGAACTTGTCCAAATCAGCTCTCAATCTCTATCCTCAAATCTGCATTGTAAGCTTCCACAAAAGCTCACACAAATCTTTCCACAAGTCTTCTCTAAGACTTACCTCAAATCTGCTCAACAAGTCCTCACTAGAACTTGTCCAATCTCATAGAAACATAAAGAGAATTGTTAGAGACTCAATATGATTCACACTCACCACAATTCTCAATCACTTTTAGTCACTCTTTTACCACATAAATATATAGAGAATTGTTAGAGACTCAATATGCTTCACATTCACCACAATGCTCAATTACTTTCAATCACTCTTTTTACCACATAAACATATAGAGAATTGTTAGAGACTCAATATGCTTCATACTCACAAAATCTCAATCACTTTCAATCTCTTTTTTATCACAAAAACATATAGATAATTGTTAGAGACTCAATATGTTTCACATTCATCAACACTCAATCTCTTCCTCAACTCAATTCAGAATATAGAACAATTTGTTTCATAGAACTTGAACTATCACTTCAACACATGCACTTGACTAGGCTCAACCAAATTTACTTAACTAATCACTCAATGAAATAATTCTTGCTCAAAAACCCTAGTCCCAACTTATGAACATTCATTCAAATATTTCCATTAATGCTTATCAACCAATCTCACATAAAAATGATACACATGATCTTTGCAAACCCTAGTTCAAGTTCTTCACTCAACCAATCACTTCAACAACAATGCTTATAAAACAAGGTTTTATCAACAAATCTTTATCTCAAAAAACCTTGAAGCATTAATTCAAAACACACTCAACAATGCTTACCAAAAAATACTTTTCACTCTAACTTTGCATTCACAACATTCAACAATAAATCACTAGGAAGATGTGCCCATACCTTTTGTTTGATGTAGAAGTGCCCTTAGAAAACCTGTCTCAATCACAATTTTCTTCTTTGCCAATTTTAATGATTAGATGACAAAATATCACACTAAATCTCTTTCACGATATTTCTCAGACACAAAAATAATCAATCCTAAATACACATTATTACTTCTTGAAATTAGAAATCATCAAATCACACATAAAAATAATCACTCAAATTGCTTCCTTATAATCTCTAATTTAATAAATCAATCTTTCAAAAATAACCCTTCAAAAATAATAATTGCGTACCCTTTTATCTCCCTCAAAACACTTAATAATCAATATAAATTTAGGCAAAAATTAAATCTTATAAACCATCAAATCATTTATTTTTCAACCTTAGGCACATAAAAATATAAAAATATTTTTATTTTCCTTCAACATGAGCACATCCCAAATTAAGCGACCAACATAACAACATCAGCGCATACCTTTGTATCAACCATAAAAAGGCCTTGGTAGATTTCGAACAAGAGACATTTCCACCAAGCGCCTTACCAAGGTGCTAGCCCACCATGTGGGCTAGGCACTCCCACGGGGAGGGGAAGGTACTAGCCTCCCTTTGTTCCCTATGTTAGGCATTGTTCACAAAATGAAGACCTTCCTTCCTTGCAAAACACGAACCCCATGGGATTTGAACCGCGTCCTTCCTGCCAACAACACATCTTAACACCTTTCGTCATCACCAACTGCGCTACGCGGTGCTTGTGTAGGGTGAGAGGAGCCTTACTCCTATTTCTTCGTTATTCTACCACTGGAGACTTTTCAACACGAAAATTACTACGTCCTTTCTGCACACAATCTAGAACATAGGTATTCAAATAAAGCGTTGTAGGGTTATAAGGCAAATGTTTCACCTTTATTTATACATGATGCCTTATTGCCATAACATGTCGGCGCTCAAATTGAATTTAAAATTTGATTTATAAACTTAGATTTATAACCCTTTTTAGGTTTTATTAAATTAATAAAAATTAATTTATAATTAAATTAAAATTAATTTATAATTAACTTAAGTAACATGAAAGTTAATTAAATTAATTAATAAATTAATTTATAATAAAATTATATTAATTAATTTAAATTTCCTTTTTAATATTATAATAAACTATTATAATATTATTTTCCTGGGCCTCTTCTTTGCCCTTTGGACCTCATCTGACTTCCTGGAACTGGGTCTTGATCAACTGAAGGTGGACTATCCTTTTGCACTTATTAGAGAACTTGAAACTGATATTGCCCACTATAACTGCCATTGACTGGTGCTAAAATCTTGACATCAATGACAACTCATCTACTCAAAATGTCCAACAATTTTTTCTTTCTCTCTCACATTTGTTATAGGAAAACTCATTTTTGAATACGTAGATATCCTTCTTTTTCCAATTGTCTATGTGGTGGAATGGTAGGTCACATTATTATCATAGGCAAGGTCATGGGTTCAAATCCTTTTGGCTCTAGTCTCTTCTTATCTATAGTTCAAGGTAATTAATATATTACTCTTCCTTTTTTCCTTCCAATTTCTTGGTTGTGCGCTTGGCTTTGGGAGTAGAATCTAAGTTGTTCCCCTTGACATATTGAGTTTAAATTCTATTGGCTATGAAACATTAATTTTGTAAGCACACACACACACATACATACATGCATATATATGAGGAACTTTTCCAATAAAAAGGGTCAACTTGTCAAATTATCATTTATTCGAGAGACGTAGGCAATAGACAATTATTTTTACCTGTGTTAGTTAATTTTTTTAACAAGTGGTAGTACATGATTTGGTGATTCTTATTCTAAGGTTTGATATTTGTTTTTTTCTTTGACTTGAGTGTTAATCTATCCAATATTTTAGAAGGCCATAACTTTTGTATACAAAAGTGTTTGGAGCCCTTTTTTTGGATTGCACAATTTATCAAGCTTATATAGTGGTGACTTTAGTTTATGGATATTTAGAATTTTGTGTGAGATGGATTCTTTGACCTATGTTACTTATCTTAGTGGGAAAAATTATAGCACATGGAAAATTCAAATAGAAGGGTTACTTAGAAGTAATAATCTTTGTTTTATATTTAATTATGAAACAAAATGTCTTAGTGATCATAAACTTTGTTAGAAGAAGGAAGAAGCCCTTGGAATCTTCTTCATGTTTTTTATTTTTGTATTTACATGGTGGAATCGATATCCGCCATGAAACTGGGTAGGCTATCCAGCTTTTATGGCCAAATATTCTTCATGTTAGTTGAGCCAAATATACTTTTTCATATCAAAGAGAATATTGATCCTACTTAGGCATGGATAAAATTAAAGGATCTCTATGGAAAATAAATTGCTATTTTTTTTTTATAAAATAGAGTCAAATATTTCCAATCTCAAAATTTTAGATGTACTAATATTGAAGACTATACATCTCACTTCAAAGCCGTAAAAACTGACTTAGCTATGATAGGAGGTAAGGTAAAGGGTGATGGAGAGTATGCCAAATATATTAATTCCAATAAAGGAGTTACTCCTCCTTTTCATATATTTGGCTTGGTCCTTTATTTGAATGCCATGACTATAAAGGAGTTACAACCTATTTATTTTGAAGGACCTTTTAAGCTTATTATCCATTATGAAGTTGCAATAAAGAATTGTTAAACTCTTTCTCAAATATAGGGTCATTCAAAGAACTTCAAATTAGTGGAATATAAGGATTAATTTCCCAAGATCAAGTATAAGGTTTCAAAGAAGTAAAAGAGAAGGACACTCCATCAAGAACTAGATAACAAGGTTGAATAAGATTGTACACAAGATTTTTAATGATGAAGAAGAGGATAAATATAGAAAAGTAAAGGTCAATTAAAGCAACCATTATGGGGGTGTTTTTTACTTCAATGTCTCCTCTCATTGGCCCCTCAACTTATATTATAGGGGGTGTTGAACTATGTGTAATTTTATCTTATTAGGCCAAGGCCAAAAGTGTGAAAAAGTTCTTATGAGACTTCTCATGTAACCTACATGATGGAAATTTCATCAGATTACCTCATAGGTCCTTTTATAAATTATCAAATATTAATCACAATATACTGCTACAAACTATTTGATCAATATCAATGAATATCACATTCATGAAATAATAATATTTCTCAATAATAAATCTCATAATATTATTCAAAAATCAAATATACAATCTCTTGGATTATTTGTTATTCTTGTTGATACTCTATTACAATGCATGGATCTTTGTCTCCATAATATAACCTTAGAAGATGACTCTTCAATACTTAACTATTTCTCTCCTCACACATATGGGAGATGCATCCTTTCCTATTCCTCACATATGATAAAACTCTCATGACTCTTGACTTTACATCTTGCCACATATTATGTGACTCTTCACTTGTATATTTGACACCTAACTCTATGAATCGACTTACATGACACTTTACACACTCTCACACTTTGTGCACTTGTATATTTTATTACATGACACTTGGACTCTTCTGACACATTGACACATACTTAAAAAAAAATATAAATCACACTTTCTAATTTGATAAATCACTCCCTAATCTAATATGTACAATGTGCCATAGGAGTACTTTAACATTAACTAAATAATGTAATATCTCCAACACCTCCTTGTATTATGTTATTTGGTTTGAAGACTTTTAGTATTCAATCTCTAATTATGGTCTTCGTCCTTCGGCTCTAGTTTGGGTACTGCTTGGAGTTTTGGTGCTGATATTCTAACATTTTTTTTGCAAAGACTTTCTTTGTGACCATAAAAACATTGTAACATATCCATGATCCTATTCCAATATGATTTTTTGATCCATCCATAGTGAACTTCAATTTTATTTTCATGATCTATTTTTGGTTTGGTTTTATTATAAATTTTACAACTCTAAAATGATCTTGATTTTAATTTATATTTTTAATATGTTTTTATTGTCTTATTTTTAGCTATTTTTATTTCATCATCTAAAAAATCAATGCCATTAAGAATTTCTCAATGATTTACATTTTCATTCTTTTCATTTTCTTAGATTTTATCTTCATCTTTAGTGTCTACAGTCCTCATTGTAAGAGCTCTTATTTCATTTTCTTCTTTAGATTCTATCTTTTAAACCACTTAAACTTCTTGAACTAGATTTTCCTTTTGATTGTTGTTGTTGCACATGTTGATAATGAGGCTGATATTGCCTTGGCTAGAAACTTTGAAAAGATCTATTCATTTGATTTCTTTGATTAAAAAAATTATATCTATAAATATTTGTAGTATGACGCTTTTTATAGGATATGTGATAGTATCTTCATATCCCTTTAGGTTGATATTGTGATGATGCTACGATTGTACTTGATACATTTTCATTTGATATCAAAGCATTATTAGTCATCTCATCTTGGACTAAATTTTCTACTTTATATTCTTGAAGAACATTAACTAATTCTTCAAAGATTATGGTTTCATTTAGCACTTGAAGTAAAGTGATAAATTGTTTGATTGTCTCTATAAGTGCTCTGAATATAACTTGGATAATAAGCTTATCTTCTACTTTTTCTCCCAAAGGTAATAACCTTATCTTTAATTCTGCTATCCTTTGAATAAAGAGTTCTACACTTTCTCCACTATTAACCTTTAATGAATATAATTGTGATTGCAAATGCAAGATAGTTGATTTGTTCTTTCCTTCAAATATTTTGTGTAATTTTTCCCAAGTAGCTTTTGAAGTCTATGCTTCACTTATATATGGTTGAGTTTCATTAGTTATCCCAAATATTATTAGCATAAGGGTTTTTGCATCACTTTCTCCAAATTTTAATTTTTATGTTTCATATTTTGACATGTTTTTTGTTCTATTCACAACATCCCAAAGTTTCTCAATAATGAGAATTGATTTAATTTTATTTTTCCATAATGCAAAGTTTGGTCCTTTCAAAAGTTGTGATTCAGAAAGGAAAATTTTACTCTTTTCCATAATGGAACTCATTCAAATCATTCATATTTCACAAATTTTAAATTTCAATATTTCTTATATCCCCCTAATTATCAATTTCAAATTTAATTTTTAATTTCTACTCATATCTCCCAATATATATTTCATTTAATTCTCTTCTTATCTCTCCAATTAAATTCAATTCAATTTTATCTTATATCTCCCAATTTAATTTCTTTGATTCTTATCTCAAATTTCAAAAATATTAATTCATTCAATTATATTCCCTTCTTATATATCCCAATGTATATTTTATATCCATTTATCATTCTATGCAACCATCATTCAATATTTCCCTTATTTATCCCAACTTTATAATATCTAGAAATAAATTTAATTTGCTTGATAAAATGCTCATGTTTGAAATACAAGGTAAAAATTGAACTTTACCTTTTGACACTCACTTCTCTTTTCAAATACACATCATAAATTTTTTAGGGTGTTATTGACCTGAATATCTTCAACTCATGTACTACCCTTGCTTCTCTTGGTGACTATAACTCCAAATTAGGTGGTTCCAATACTTTGTGTTAGGCTTTGCTCCAAAGCAGTCAAACATTTTTTTTGTATTATGCTTCACAAGGGCTATCCTTGGGTTCTTCTCTTCATATACACTATCTTTGGCTCTATGCTCTACTCATAGGTGATATCCTTGGCTCTTCAACTTCTACATTCACAAGCACTATCCAACTCTTTGAATTCACTCACAGACGTTATCTAGCTCATGGATCCTTCTCCTTAGGCAATCTTTGCAATAATTATTAGGGACTTCAACACTCTTCCCAACATAATTGAGCCTTGATTTGGTCCTCATGCATATATTATTTTATATGACTATAATTATCTGTCCTCACTTTCTAGCATGTAATCATAGGGTGAAATCAACCCTTATCTTCCAATGTCTCCAACAATAAATTTTGAAGCTTGTAATCTTAGGGTGTAATATACCCTTATCCCAACCTATCCTTCTACAAAAGCAATTATTGTAGCAAGGATCAGTGCTATGTACCTAAGCTCAACCACATTAAATAAGAAAAAGAGAAGAATATTTTTTATAATGGAGAGAATGAAAAATCACATCTCTCCCTTTGTGTTGTGGAATTATATATTGAGAAAAATTAGATTAGGGTTAGGATTCCCAAATTCATATTACATGAGATTCAAATGAACATGAAATGAAATTACACATTAAAATAACCTATTCTAGTGAGGTCTTATTAAAGCCTCATAACAATTAATTAGGAACCTAACTAACAAACATGACCTTATAACATTAACATATCTTCAATCCCCCATTAATGGTAGAAGGTCATTTTATTTCAGTAGATGAGTGGATCAGGTGGCTCTTTGTGTAGTTGATTAGCCAATTATCCATGAAATACCGCTCCCATTGGGTCTCCATATACCATTTGGTCATCCCCCATGCAATTTTGGGTTTTTATAGGTTTCTATTTTCTAAAACTAGTGCAACCCTTATCCTTTTGTGCCTACAAGGGGTTTTCAAGAATGGGATAGAATTGAGATCGACCAATAATTTTTGCCCACATGAAGGTGGTTTTATGAATAAGAATTAGCCTTGCTGGTCCTACTGCATCTCCATTATCAGGGGGAGATGTAGGATCTCAAGCCTGTTTATTGTTTGAACTATTCAAACTTCATCCTCTAGAGTGGCTTGGTGAAGATGTCATCAATTTGATTTATTTTTAGATAGTAGTGCATTTTTATTGTGCCATCTTGAACAAGTTCTTGTATCCTATGGAAATTTTTACTGATGTATTTGGTTATACCATGAAACACAAGATTATTTGCCATGTGAATTATCGATTGATTATCCACATGCAGTCTTGTAGGACCTTTTTGAGTGACATCGAGAGTGTGTAACAACTTGTTCCACCATACCACTTCATTTATTATCTTAGCTACAACAATATATTTGGCTTCAATTGAAGAATATGCTATAATAGTTTATCACTTTGATCTCCATGAAATTGGTGCTGAGACAAGAAATTTCAAGTACCTAGACATAGATCTCCTAGTATCTTTATCTCCTACAAAGTCTAAGTCTATGTATGTGATGAGTTTGAAATTTGTATTCTTTTCATACAACATGCCATAATTGCAAAGGTACCTCAACACTCTTGGTGTTGCTTGCTAGTGACTCTCCTTTGGCTTGGTCATGTACCTTGCTAGAATATATACTACATAAGTGATGTCATATATTGTGTTAGTAACATAGATGAGATAACCAACTAGCCTTCTGTAGATTGTTGCATCTGCCTCTGATGTGTCATCGTTCATGATGAGTTTTAGATTTGATTCCATTGGCATTATCACAAGGCGTGAATAATTGAGTTGAAAATTATCTAGAATATTGTTGATGTATTTATCTTGGGTCAAGAATATATTACCATTTTCTTGAGTTACTTCTATGCCCAAATAAAATTTCATCAATCCGAGATCAAATATATCAAAAGTCTTTGTAAGGTCCATTTTCACCGTGTTGATGATGTGTTCATTATTACCTGTTAGAAGCATGTCATCCATAAAGACTATGAGGTATGTGACTTTATCTTTGTTGTGCTTTATTAATAGTATTGTATCAATATCTTTACATCTAATTGATGAATCTTCTAACATTGCTATGCAAATAAGACTACAAGAGTCATGATTGTGGGTTATTTTGTGGTAGGGATAAATACTTTAGTGTAGTCAATGCCTTGCTTTTGCATGAATCCTTTAGCCACTAATCTCACCTTGTATTATCTGATTTACACCCATTTATTTCAAACTACCTTTCTTCCAAGTGGTAGATCGACTAAATCCCAAGTACCATTTTTGATCATATATTCATACTCTTGGTTCATTGCATATCTCTAAGTTGCATGTTTAACACCTTACTAGTACATGAAAGGTTCATTATTTAGATCAAGGTACATTTCTGGAGGTTCTAGTTCAACAAGTAACTATTGCTTTGAGGGCACATCTTGTGCTTGTTTTTCTCACTTCATCTGGTTTATTTTCATTTAAAAGCTGGCAAGATTCATGAATTCCTTGAGTGGGGAGTAGTGTGGATGTCTCACCTACCTCAAATTTTTTTTCATGATCTTAGAATGGATCATTAGGTATGGAGTATGTTGATGAATATGGATGTGAAACAATACTTTTACCATTATCAATGTTACTGTATGAAGTAGTAGGAGCAGAAGATACAAACATCTACTTAGTATCATAGTTTGGTTCCTTTAGACTTGTGGGTTGATTTACAGATTCTAGAATTTTGAGTAACTTTTCAATGTCTTCCCCCAAAGGTTAGAATTTGAACATCATATATGTTAGAATCTTTTGATTTAAGCTAAATATTGTGTCCCCTGGTATCCAATGTAACCATTTCTTCTTTAGTTTTTGCAAACACAACATCACATGTCACAATCAGTTTTGATGTGAAGAAATCAATACCTATATTCCTTCTCATCCATAGGGTATCCAAAAAATATCCCTTTAATAGTTGAAGCTTCAAGTTTATTTCTATTCTTTGGAAGAATATGAGCATAATAGATGTAGAAAAATATTTTGAAGTGGTTGATGGTGGGGGTTGTCTAGTCTATTTTTCATGAGGTGATGGGTTTGGTTTTGAGGGACTCATGGTGTTGAGTACATGCATAGCAGTCCAGGTGCCTTAGGCCCAAATATATGGAGGCACATTTTTGTAGACAAGAAGGGCATGGGCCATGTTCATAATTGTCTTATTCATGCACTCAATAATACTATTTTTTTTTCAAAATCAACTATTTTTCAAAAAGTTCTTCGAAGATGATGGTAGGACAATGCCATGGATGAAGATAAGGATGATGACAATAACTCTACAAATTTTGACAACACTGAGGATGAAGGTGAGGACAAGATAAAATAAGGGCCTAAGGACAAAGATGTTGAAGCTGAAGAGGAGGCTTAATGCCTTCTTTGTGCATGATCTGTTGTTTGTCTCAGGGCATCCTCATGTTTTGACCATCCTCTCTTTTTCTATTCCTTTTTGTCTTCCTTATTGTGGGATTGTGTTCCCCCCTTTTTACTTCTCACTTTATCTTTTGCTTGTTCAACACTTTTGTTGTTGATGTAATCAAGTTTTGGGAGCCTATCAAAACCTGTTTTGAATGAAAATTTTAAATCATAAAAAAATAGTATTTTTTAATGTGTGCCTAGTACTATCAATAAATGTTTGATCCCATGTAAGAAAAATTATTGTGTGAATTCATTTGAGGTGTACTTGTCACTATTGTCACTCCTGAAATACTGAAGGTCTTGATTCTACAACCTAATTCTTGTTCTACATGATCTTTGAATATTTTTAAGAATTCAAAATCTCCAGACTTCTCCAAAAAGCTAATCCATAACTTCTTTAATAAGTAATTTATGAAGGTTATGTAATACCTTTTGCCTTTTAATGAGGGAATATGCATTGACCCACAAATGTTTGAGTGAACTAGCTCTAGTTTTTATATGGACTTCGATTGACTCTTTGGAAAAGGGTGTCAAGAGGATTTGGCAGTGATGTATTCTTCACATTTGATGGGTTTAGAAGATAAGTGTGGTAGTCCCCTAATGGTGGAATCCATTTATCTCAATCGGTAAAGTTTGACATGACCCATGCCAACATGCCATGATGCATCAACAAAAAATTTCTTGGGATTTAGGGTGGTATTAAGTGCCATGTCAACTTTGGCAATGTAAACTTGAGAAGCAAGATGTCCAGCAAGTCTGATGAGTTTGCCATCTAAAGAATCAATAATGACCACTATTTTGGAGGATGGATGAATGAATGGAAGATTTTTATCTTTTGCAGTGACACTCAAATCAAATCCATGGTATATGAGTCTAGATAGTGATAATATATTTTTATTTAGAGCAAGGGATGTAGATAACATCAAGTAGCTAGAAATCAGGTAATCCGAGAAGTTTTAGTCGCACAGTTCCAACTCCTTCAACTGGTTGAGAGGATTTGTAAACCATGTAAACTACACCAACTAATTTTGAGTTGAATTCTTCTAAGAAGTCCTTGTTGGAAGTTATGTATTGGGTGGATCTAATATCCATGATCCACAAACTATTGGTGGAGGCTATACTATGGGTAACTCTAATGGGTTGTGATGTGGGATGAGAAATGTCATAGCCAACATATATTGAATGTGCCTCAATAAATATTTTTGGATGGTCAAATGATGGTGATATAGGTTCCCATGTGATGATGATATGGGTATGCACAAATTGAGCACTATGGAAGACATCTGGATCAGAGTCATCTTCATTTATATTATGCACACTATGATTTTGACACTACTTGATCTTGTGTATGGTAGTTCGATAATTAGTGGTATAGTACCCTTTTTGTTACAACGTTTGCACATGATATTTGAGTTACCAGTTCCTTGAGAGGTACTAGGCTATTTTATTTGTCCTTGACTAGTTTGATGTTGTGAGTGTTTATGTTGACCATTGTTAGAACCTTGTCCTTGTCCTTTGCCTTTACCTCAACCATGGAATCGACCATGAATTTTGTTACCTTGACTATTTAAAAAGTTTACATCTTCATCCAATTGAAAGGCTAAGTCACCAAGGTTAAAATTGGAAATTCCTTGTGATCTATGACACAAAAAAGACCTAAAAGATGTGTGTCAAGGTGTGAACAAGAAACATATGACTAAGGTAAAATGTGCCGGTAAATAATGAGCCAAGTGATGAAAATGAATGAATGTGATCCACTAGACCTTGCTCACCATCCAAGTGGAATCTCTTTTATAAATTATGAATTGTAAAAGTGGTTATGAGTCTTGATGCAATAGGATGATGATGTGGCTAAATATTAAGTACTAAAAAAAGGTGTGTATCCCAAACCAAAATATTGTAGATGAATGTAAAAGCTAATATCTCCAATAGATGAATATGCATGCCAATATCTCCAACATTAGATTACACAACTAAAGACCAAAGTGTGGGATGTGCAAAACTTGTAACCTCAATATTATAACTGCAAGTAGGTGAGGTGTTGAAATTTGAAGAGATATAATGAGCTTATATTAAATTAAGGCCTTCACCTAGATGCCCACATATAGATGCTCAGTGATACAATCCAAGCCATCACCCAATTTACTATGGTCAGTTATATACTCTCTAAATATAAGTACATGCTTTATTCCATAGCTATGATAGATATTGGATCAACTTGATTTTAATATTTATTAAGAGTTTTTAGTTTTGAGCACAGGTAAAAGCATGACCCCTTTCCAAAGGTTTGTGGTTATGGCTAACCCTCTTCGCTGTGTATTCTTATTAATTCCAATCCAAATTTGACTCACAAGGCCTTTGATATAGATTTCACACCACCAAGGAAGTGGCACCCTATCACAAGGCTAGGTTATGGAATGAGTCATCGGATGTGTTCCTTTTAGGGATGATGCAAATATGTGAATCGATTTGTAATGAAAGAAAGTAAATGAAAACTAAAAATAGACTTGGAGTGTAGATGGAGTGCTACTACAGTGCTAATGTAGTAGTATGTATGTTAGGTGTGATCCACTAGACCTTTCTCATCGTCCAAGTGGAATCACTTTTACAAATGAGGGATACAAGTTAGCCAAAAGCAATATGGAAAATTTTGTAAGCCATTTATACAAGTACAATGTAGAGACTAGAAGCCTACTATGCTATTAAAAAAAACACAGTCAGTTTACATAGAGGTTGATCTGATTGAATGGTTGTGTAAAAACAAACACGATAAGTTTACATAGAGGCCACTAAAATCTGTTAGATCTAGATTTTGGATACTCTATGGCTATGTAAAAAAATAACATGGTCAGTTTACATAAAGGTTGTCAAACTCGATCAGATTTGGATTTTGAATACTGTATGGTTGTTTAAAAACAAACATGATCAGTTTACATAGAGGCCACCAAACTTGGTCATATCCAAATTTTGGATATTGTATGGTTGTGTAAAAAATGAAAATGGTCAGTTTACACAAAGGCTACTAAACTTGGTCATAACTAGGTTTCCAATACCTGCAAACAGAGATACAAGCTAAGCAATAATAAGAAACCTCATGCAACATCCTCATGATATCCTTAAACTCCACACATAAATTTATGGACAAGAAAAGGAGGGGAATTTAATGCTTCTCCAATATTGGTTGTGGGAGGAGTAAGCATCCAAGCTCTAATACTACTTATATCAAGAATCAATGCTATGTGGCCGAGATCTACCACATAAAGCAAGAAAAAAAGGAGGATAATATTTTTTACAATGGAGAGAATAAAAAATCACATCTCTCCCTTTGTGTTATGGAATTATATATTGAGAAAAATGATATTAGGGTTAGGGTTTCCAAATCCATATTACATGAAATTCAAATGAACATGAAATGACATTACACATTAAAATAACCTATTCTAATGAGGTATTATTAAAGCCTCATAAAAATTAATTAGGAACCTAAATAATAAACATGACCTTGTAGCATTAACATATCTTCAGTTATTTCCTCCTTGATTTGTCTTCATCATGGTTTTCAAACTCTTCATGAAGTTTTTCAACCAACAAATCATCTTCTTTACGATTGGATATTTGTAATCCATTTTTTACGTCTCCTCTTCATTATAATGTCAATCAAACTCTTAATTTTTAATCTTTACTTATTTCAAATTTCCTTAGGGTGCAATAAACCCATCCTTATCACTTCTTCCTTCACAATATCAAATATCCAGAGTTTAACTTTGATACCAGTGATGGCGATTTTGCCAAATTATTTCACAAGTCCTTTTATTATGGATCAAATTTAATTATAATATAATGCTATCAACTATCTAGTCAATATCAATGAATATCACATTCATGAAATAATAATATTTCTCAATAATAAAACTCATATTATTTTTTAAAAATCAAATATACAATCTCTTTCTTTCTTTGTTATTCTTCTTAATATTGTGTTACAATGCATGGAGTTTTATCTAATATAACCTTTAAATATGACCTCTTCAATATTTGAGTATTGCTTTCCTCACATATCTAGGATGCATCCTTTTCTATTCCTCACATATGACAAAAAATTCATGATTCTTGAATTTACATATTACCACATATTATGTGATACTTACCTTGTATATTTGAAACCTAACTCTATGACTCTTAACTTACATGACACTTTACACACTCACACTTTGCACACTTGCACACTTTATTAAATGACACTTGGACTCTTCTCACACATTGAAACATACTTTAGAGGAAATATAAATCACACTCTCTAATTTAATGAATCACTCCCTAATCTAATATGTACAATGTACCATGGGGGTATTTTAACATTTATAGAATAATGTAATATATCCAACACTACAAGTAAGTGTATATGTAATCCTATAAAAATTCATCATGTAAGACTATAATCATCACTTATGTAAGCCTTTAGGGATCATTTATGTAATCCTCTAGGTATTCTCATGTAAGCCTAAGAACACCCTTCATGTATTCACCCTTAGTGATTTTGGTTAATCCACATTTATGAATAACATTAATTAAAGGGTGTAATATTTTTATTATATTGTAATTTAAATTTCAAGTCAATTTATGTTGGTTTGAGGTTATCATCTAATTAGCGATTTTTTATCATTGTAAATACCCCCAATAATTGATCCATTGAATTAGTTTTGTGATTAATGAGATATTAGGGTGCCTATGGTCACCCACCCCTTATTCCATCTTTCATTTTATGTCATTTATCACTTTATATATGTTTTCTTCTATACGCTCTTCTATTTTACTCTTTATTTTTCTACATATGATTTGGTAAATGCATGTTTCATGATGTTTCTAAAAATATTATGAATTCCAACATACATCAATAAAATCACTACATAATATGGTTTTTTTATCTAAACAACAAATGTAGATAATATTTCCACAATAAAAACCTTATATTTGTATCCCATATATATTTAATAAATCTAAATAACCCCCTAATGCATTTTTTTTGGCCAATGTTGTATAGTTAAATAACCAAATGATCACAATATTTATGATTACTATGTAAAAACAATAAGAGGGCCTAATGTAGCACATGAAACAACTTATTTTGGTTAATAAGAAGAAGAATTATGTTGTCCAATCCTAGCCACTCCTACCACTTTAGATCTTAATGCTCCTTCTCCATCTCCTCTCAATCCTATAACGTCGGTACCCATGTATTTTTATCCTACACTAGAAATTTTTCAATGTCAAATCCTATCCCCAAAGATATTACATTAATTAGTTATATGATGATAGTGAGAAAGCCTAAACTCCCATTGGTAGATTTACTTATTACTTCCATGAGTGGCTAAAGAATGACCCAAACCTTCTATAATTGATGAATAGGGAACTTGTAGGCAATGCCTTGGATTGATATACCTCCTCATTGCCCATGTATTCTATTTATACCTTTGAGTTTTTTTTTAAAGAATATGAAGTAGGAGTTTGATGATGAGATGTATTCTATCAAAGTTATAAATGCATTTATCCAATATAGACAAGGTCCTTGTAAACCTGTAAGGGATTATTGCAAGAAATGAGATAAATTGAAATATAATGTTAATGCTTAGATGGTTGAAGTTGTCATTATTTCTTCCTTTATGAGTAGTATACTCAAGTTAATATCCATAAGCATAACCCTTGTGAGTATCCCTTCTTTGAGAACATTCTAGGTTTTCTCAAAGCTCTAAAAAATTGAGAACACAAAAAAATTCAAAAGGCTTTCAAAATCTAAATATCCTAATAATAAAGTTGTAAGTGATGGGGTTTATAAAATTAGTATCCAAGATAATATCCATGATATAGAGATTGTTGGAATGCCTATTAATAAGCTAAAAAAAAATTAAAGTGTCCTATGACCTAAAATCATGCTTCTCCAGTGGACCCTTAATGATATTACAAGGTTGCTTCTAACTCCCAAACTTAGGCCTAATCACTATAATTCTAATTTTTACATCTGACAATTGCATATCCATAGAAAATTTTATTTTTCATACAAGGTTTGATTGCATTAAGCTTAGAATTTTTTTATCACGCAAACCTTTGGAATTAACTTTGATTTGAGTAAACTCATATATCCTAGAATGAAGTCCTCTGAGGATAGAAAGAAAAACTATGGGAAAAAAATATAACCATTCTCAAAATCAATTGTTAAGCATATAAGATACTCATTTTACAAACCATACCTAATAGAACAATTCAACCTCTAATCCTAATCAGTAACAATCCCAACCTAATGAAAACCATCCCTATTAGAATCAATAAAAGGGATCAAAGTAATCAAAATTAGTAATATAGGCCCATCCAAAACCAAAACTAACAATCATCTATTGTGAGTTAAAACCAACAAAAAATTTGAAAGGAGTCAAACCTATCCTTGGGTTTTTTAAAGGGCCTCTCTAAACCCCTTTTCACTTTTATTTTAATTGTTTTGTTAGAAAAGCTCTTAGAAACTCTTCTGGGAAAAAGGCTCTTATAAACCTCTTCCCTCTTTTCCTCTTTTAAGGACGATATCATGATGACTTTGGATAGTATAGATATCAATATGGGAGAGGTTGATCGTTGAAATGGTGATTAATATAGTGGATCCCGAAGAACAAGCAATCAATTTCTCTTCTCGATTGGGATTTTCAAAGGAAATCTCTAGTCTTATATGGATTTTAATTGACATTATTACTCTTCTATTAGGAATTACGATAGGATTATTAGTTCTTGTATGGCTCGAAAGAAAAATATCTGCGGGAATACAACAGCGTATTGGACCTGAATATGCTGGTCCTTTGGGAATTATTCAAGCTTTGACAGATGGGATCAAACTACTTCTGAAAGAAGATATTCTTCCATCTAGGGGAGATTTTTGGTTATTTAGTATTGGACTAGTTGTAGTGGTCATACCTATTATTTTAAGTTATTTAGTAATTCCCTTTGGCCACCAAATCATTCTACTTGATATTAGTATAGGTGTTTGTTTTTTTATTACCATTTCAAGTATTGCTTCCCTTGGGCTTCTTATAGCAATATATGGATCAAATAATAAATATTCTTTTTTAGGTGGTCTTTGAGCCGCTGCTCAATCTATTAGTTATACAATTCCATTAGATTTATGTGTGTTATCTATATCTCTACATGTGATCCATTGGAATATGAGCTTGATTTTACCCTCTTTTTAGAAGAAGGAAAAATAAGTGAATGGGATGAATATGGATTTTTCATTCTGATCAAAAAACTAGATGGTCATATGGATGAGATCAAACAATTTATGAATCCATAGTAATATGATTGAGTCCCATTCCCCATGTACAAGAGTGAAAGAATTCACAATTGGTGAAAATTGTGTACCTATTGGCAATTTTGAGATATGCCACATTGGGATTTTTGATCAAGTTTTATCGAAGGATTTAAGATTTTAAAAGAGGTGTATATATATTAATCTATGATGCAGTGTTTTTGGCCTATATTTACAACATTTTTTGTGATTAATATTCCTTCTCATTTTTATTAATTTTATGCTTGAAAAATTAAATGTGCTTGAAAATTAAATGGAAAAGGAAAACATAACGACCCTTTTTCCTGAACGAAGTTTAGAAACCTGTACCGAAGGCAAGAAAAGTTTCATTGGTAAACGAAAGGAAGAGTGACAAGCACGTTCACCCCAAAAGTGTGGTGAAAGCCTCATTCGCCTCACTTTGGGGTGAATGTAAAAGAAAAAGAAGAAAATGATAAGTGTGACAATGAATTTCACTCGAAGAAACATTCAAAATATAATTTTGGGGTGGACCTTGAAGTTACAACGATGACGCTATTAAGAAATGTGGGGCGAAAGCATCGCTCAACCCATTTTGGGATGAACGTCTTCAAAAATTTAAGGCGATGCACCCAACCAATGCATTGACCAATCAAAGGTGCTTTCACCCCAATTGAGGGGTGAAAGTCCCATTCACCTCTCCTTGGGGTGAAAGTTCATCAAAATATGGATTCGGGCGAATCAAAAGGAATATAGTAAGCATCATAAAAATGTTGAAAAGTTAACTATACTTTCACCCTAGGTGATGGGTGAAAGTCCCATTCGCCTCTCCCTCAAGAAAAGCTACATGATAGTGGCTCCACCAACGTGTCAAGGTTTGTTTCAGGTCAAGAGCCAAGGAGTGGGCATTGAAAAGTCAAAGATATGTTCACCTGAGGTAAAGGGCGACAGTGCCTTGTGCCTTGTTTTGAGGTGAATGTATATTTTAAGGGAAAAAGATGCTTTACATAAAATATTTTTGCTCTGATGAGAAAATTAAGTTCTTTGCCTCCTCTTTCAGGGATGCCAAGATAAAAATAATTCAAGACGTCAATCATAAATTCAGACAAGAAGTTAGTGCAGTGTAAAGGATTTGAAATTGAGTAAGGTTTGACGCTATGCATGAAATGCAGTAGCATTAGAATTATGAGCAACAATGAAAGCTACAATTCAAAACTGTAGAATGAATTTGATTCCTAGAATCCACCCTCTCCAACTAGAGGTATGAATAAGAAAGAAATGATGAAATTAAAGAAGGCATTCTCACTCATTACTCTCTTTTGGGTGAATTCGATTCTAAGAATCAGTGAAGACTTCTTGAAGGGGCTTGGGTCGGGTGAATGAGAAAATCTAATTGATTATGGTGAGGATTAATCAAAATTATGAATTTCCAGTGAAAGGAGATGCAAAATTAAATTTACAATGAGATTTTCATGAGTTCCAAAATATTTCGAATGAAGGTGAATTTTTTAAGAACAATGGAGGTCTCAAGTCAACAACTAGGTTTGCAGTTTTCCATGCATCAACACCTGAATATGTTGATTTCCTGGAGATTTCCCCTTAGAAATTGGATCACTGCCTCAAGAGGAATATTTTAAAGAATTATAATGATGAATTTATTCACAAAGGTTCCTGATCTAGGTATATTTTCTCTTTTTCTATATTAAATGAACAGAGGCAAAAACCTCTATAAATACTACTCAATTTCCATTGTAAAAAATGGGAAGGATAGGCATTCTACAGAAAAACTATTCAAGTTTTTTGTGTAAATAGAAGAAGTTGTGGCCTCTAATTTTGCAAGTAGTCTCTTTGTGTGATTTCTTTATTTTCAAAGCATTTCTATTTTATATTCATGTTTGCTATCTGTTGTTAAGTTCAAATTCTACACCTGGATTTGGGCATTGTTGGTGTAAGTGTGAATACTGGAATGCGATTCTGGAAGTCATCCTCGAGAACTGTAAGTGAATTATTGTGCCCTCCTCTCTAATTTATGTTGGTATAACACTTGGTTAGAATTCCTCCTGCTATTCTATCCCCAATCCTACACCTTCTACCTATGGCCATATTTCCCATTTCTTTCTGTTATTCCAATTTATTTCTTGCAACTTTAGTCTTAAACCAGTGTAGGATTAGTACAGGAGTAAACCCTCTCTAGATATTGGTATGGAGGACATTTCTTTTCTTTAACCTTTTAATGTTGGTCGTGTCTAGGGTGCACAAACATATGTTTGTATATTAGGCAGATATTTGACCAAAAAATTTTGGCACGCCCATTGGGACACCAAAAGTTCTACTTTCAATAGTATTTAGGTTTGATGTTCACCTTCATACTGTATGGTTAGAACATATGGCGACTCAGCTATACCCAAAAGCCTTCGAACATGAAGACAGTGAAAGATGTACTTCATGATCATAAGATCAAAGGCCAAAAATCCTAAAGATCCTATTGAGTTCTACAAACTTGACATTGAAAGATTAGGTGAACATCCCAGGTTAGTTGCTCCACCTCACACATCATCTGCAACATACTCATAAATAGCTGGTGTATTCTTCAGTTCCTTCGAGTTCAACTAGTACTGCTACTAGTGTTCCACCCCCTCAACCTCGTACACTAGTTAAAATGGCTCATAACCCACCACCATAGTAGCTACAACCACAAAGGTAGTTTCCAATATAGAATAGCTTAGGATTTTTTAATCTACAACCATAAAATCTAGTTCCTCAAGTAGCTTTGAAGGCTTTGCTTACCTCTGGTGGTACTGGTAAGTACACCTATGAGCAATATCCAAGATGTGGCTTCTTTGGCAATGATACATGGCATTACTGACGAAGACATTATGGTAAGGCTATTGGTATTGTCTCTTAGAGGGATATTACTATATTGGTACTGATATTTTCCACTTGCCACTATCATGACTTGGGACCAATTGGTGGAATTTCTAATCAAGAACTTTCACAAACAAGTTGATCCTTTCTCCTTACTACATCAGTTCATGAATATCCAAAGACATCCATAGGAGGAGATAGTGGATTTCAATGTCATATTCACCCAAAGCTGGTAGAGAGTTCCTGATGACCTTCAGCCCACGTACGAGCAAGCTGTATTTTACTATCTTCAAGATTTCAAATCAGACATTGGAATGGCTATTCACCAAGCCAATGTAAATACTTTTCTAGAGTTATACATGCAAGCATAGAAGACTAAAGTAGATTTGATCACCATAGGTAAGTTACCCTCGAAGGTAACCATAACCATCCTTCCTGATCTTCGACAACATTTGTATTCGAGTGCATTTTTTATCCCATGACTTCTATGTACTCAGTTCCCTCATGGATCTTGGGTCCACCTCAAATCGCTCCAATTTTGATTCCACAACTTCTCACTCCTAGTGTTCCGCAATTACCTACACCAATTGTTCCTCAGCTACCAGCCTTAGTTCCTTTCCCAGTGCTACCAGTGCCACCTATTCCACTCTCATTTCCTGCTCCATCACTACCCCTAACTTTACCAACACCTCCTATGACTTCAAATCCTAATCCTCACATGAAATATTACAAGAAATGCAATCTATTAATCCAGTTGTAAGGACAATGTCGAACGAAATCACAATAGTTAAGAAAAAATAAGTTGAAGCTAATTTTTAGTTACGGAGATTTAAAATACCACCAATTACTAGGGAGCAAGAAACCAATAGTAAAGGCCCTCAGAGGAACTTAAGTGTGTTGGATAATGAAGAAACTAGTATGTCGGAGAAAGCTTACTAGTGTTCCACCTATAAGGATATGCATGGAGAATACACGTGCATGGTTTATTTAAACTATGTACATATATTAGCAGAAAGTTCTACCAGTAGAAAAGTCAATATGATAATGGAAGCTGATCATAATTTTATGGTCCCATATTTAGAGCAAGTTTCAGTTCTCACAAGGGCTAGAAAGAAGCCGATAACTGTTGATCCAGTAGAAATGGAGCCTTTGAAAGTTACTACTAAGTAAAAGGTGCAAAATAAAAAAGGCACGGATACCAACAAAAATATCTAATGCAAAAGCACTTGGAGCAACAATGAAGCAATAAGATTATGTCTTATTGAAGGATCTATTACCTAACAATCTCAAGACAAGTTGCAGACAAAGGCATCAACTTTGCAGCCAACAACTGCCCAAGCATAAATCAAGGCAAAAGAGCCAGCTAAATAATGCCTCAAATAACTATAATTAAGTAAGTGGTAAAGAGTGGAAGCTACTCAACAATATCAGAACAAGTATGAGCAGGTTGTAGAGGAAAAGGTTCTTGGTGTTTTTGATTACAACATCGTGGAGGAGATGAAGAAGATTCCTACTAAAGTAAGTCTATACGATGCACTGTAGTTACCTGGTCAGGTTGATCTGTTGCAAGAATCTCTCAAATAAACAAAATATGAGAATAAAAGTCATTCCCAAATAGTTTTATCACAAACACTACCTAATTTCGCTATTGGTAAGAATAGATCACCTCTGTTCTATTTGTCTCTCAAAATGGAAGGGTGGATCATGCATAATTGTATTATTGACTCTAGTACTATGACTACTATCATGCCAAAGGTAGTATGTGAATTAATGGGAATGGAATATACAATAAATATCCCAGGCATATTGTAGTTGTATGGGATCCCTGTTAAAATAGTTAGAGTAATCAAATATATTCTCGTCGTTCTATACGATATATTGCAAATCACTGTCATTCAAGTAGTGGTGGTTGAATTGGAACCATACTTTGGCATGTGTCTCCCAAGGGAATTCATAGTGAAACTAGGAGGATATATTTCCTTGGATTATTCATGTTTGGATATTCCATTCAAGGGAAGATGAATCCACATCTATAATGAAAAACCATCTACGTTTCATATAGAAAAATTGGAAGAGAAAGAAAAACCTACTGGTGTAGTCAACATGATGACAGCAGAATTACAAGAAGCTGACTTGATGGAAGAAGCACTTGGCGAGATTTTCCTAGAGGATTAATTCTCATTGATGGATTTCAACGCGATGGTCAAAACTGACATCGTTTGTTATACCATAACTAAGCCTGAGCACATTGAAGAAATTTTTGACTCTCCAAACCCTATCTCTGATTAGCTGTGGAAGTTGTATTTTGATGGTGCAAGGTGCAAAAATAGTGTAGGGACTGGTATTTTTCTTATTTATCCTATAGGGTTGCAGAAAACCTATTCATTTTGGCTAACTTGGAGCTACATGAATAATGCCATTGAATACGAAGCGTTGTGCCTTGGTTTGAAGAAAGCTAAAAGATTGGATATAAAATAGCTGTAAATCTTTGGATATTCTGAGCTTATCGTTAACCAAACTAAAAAAAATGTGTGTCGAAGTAGCACTACTTGAAGGCCTACCGCAACAAGGTATGGGATTTTTTTGAGTCATTTACTGCATTAAACATTCAAGTGATTTCACGAAAGGAAAATAAACATATAGATATTTTAGCTTCTCTTGGTGCTAATTTCCCTCTTGTATAACAAGTAGTTAGGAAACCCAAGACGGTGAGAATAATTTATAGACCTTCGATCCCTAATAAAAACATTTATTGGCAAGTGTTTGAAAATGATGAACAAATAATCAATTTTTTTATTAATAAAGCTACAAGTACATAAGACAAAATATTGGTTGAGGACGAAATATAAGGAATGATTCAATTGAAAAACAATCACATTCCTACGAGTCTGATTTCATTCAAAAGTTTGTTTGATCAAAATGATAGGGCATAAAAGCATAAGATCAAGTTTGATGCAAAGGAATTCAAGGTGAATAACACAAGCTTATACTGAGAGGGGGGTTAACAGTATAAGACCACTTTTTACTTTTCTTTCCAAATTAATATTATGCAATGTATAGATAGAAATATCAACAGTACTAATCAAAGAAATACACAAATCACCACACACAATAGAGACACCAATTTAACGTGGTTCATCCAATGTGGGCTACTCCACGGATAAAATATTTCACTAAAATTTTATCAATCAATCTCTTGGAAATATTTTCCCTATTACAATGTTTATGGACCTCTGTCCAAAGGGGACATCAATCCCCTAATCAAGTTCATGGATCCATATACACAGGAGAACTCCTTTCTCCTTGAATTTGGTTGGTGATATTCTAGAACTATTGCCCCCACTACTCTGGCTAATGGATCTCTATCCACTGAAGATACCTATCCTAACTACCCTGGCTAATGGATCTTTATCCACTAGAGACTATCGTCCTCTATACCCTGTCTCCTCCAAAGCTTTCTCTCAACTCTATCTCAAATTTATACTAAACACAGTCCTTCGATCTAACATAAAACTGCTTAATCTCTATCTCTGGTCTGGCACAAACATATCCTCAAATATGCACCAAACTCTGTCCTCAAATCTACACTAAACACAGTCCTTTAGTCTAGCACAAATCTATCCTCAATCTCTGTCCTCTGATCTGTACTAAACACAGTCCTTCGATCTAGCAAAAATATATCCTCAATCTCTGTCCTCAAGCCTTAACATAAATCTTGATCCAATCATAAATCAACTCTATTGGATCTGCCCCAAATCTGAACTCAAGGTTTGAACAAATAAATCAATCAACTCTGCTCTAGAGTCTTCTCAAATACTTATCTCAAATATGCCTTGTAAGCTTCCACAAAAGCTCACACTAATCTATCCACAAGTCCTCTCTAGAACTTGTCCAATCTGCTCAACAAGTCCTCACTAGAACTTGTCCAATCTACTCAACAATATCTATCCTCAAACTCTGTATTGTAAGCTTCCACAAAAGCTCATGCAAATTTGTCCACAAGTCTTCTCAAAGACTTACCTCAAATCTGCTCAACAAGTCCTCACTGGAACTTGTTCAATATCATAGAAACATAAAAAAATTTGTTAGAGACTCAATATGCTTCACATTCACCACAATGCTCAATTACTTTCAATTTCTCTTTGTACCATAGAAACATATAAAGAATTGTTAGAGACTCAATATGCTTCACACTCACTAACTCTAAATCACTTTCAATCTCTCTTTTATCACAGAAACATATAGATAATTTTTTAAAGACTTAATATGTTTCACATTCATCAACACTCAACCTCTTTCTCAAATCAATTTAGAATATAGAACAATTTGTTTCACAAAACTTGAACTATCACATCAACACATCCACTTGACTAGGCTCAACCAACTCTACTCAACCAATCACTTCAACAACAATGCGTATAAAACAAGGCTACTTTCCTTAACCTCTATTTTAGAAAACCTTGAAATATTAATTCAAAACATACTCAACAAGGAAAATTTAACAAAGTCCTTTTCACTCCAATCTTATTTTCATTAAACCTCAATCAATCACTTCAATAAAAATGCTTATAAAACAAAGATCATAGCTTTCAATTCAACTCAACAACTCAACAAAGAAAACTTAACCAAGTCCTTTTCACTCCAAACTTTGTTTTTTAGAAAACCATCCAATCAACTCAACCAAATAAGAATGTGCCCATACCTTTTTTATTGATGAAGAGTAGACTTCAAAACCTGCCTCAACCACAAATAATTCTTTGCCAATCTCAAGGAGGTTAGGTGACAATACTAAACAAATAGCAACTCACAAATACACCTTATCACTCCATCTTAAAATAATATCCAACACCACAAATATTTAATCAAAACACTTCTTTCAAAACTCTAACTCATCAAAAGAACATCTTAACAATTCAGTTTCATCATAACCCTTTTCAAAAAGATATCTAAAAAATAATCCAAACTTTACTTATGACTCCAATACTTAATATTGCATTAATTAAATAAATCACTTTATAAAATAATGCAATAAGTCAATCTCTCAGTTTTCTAAGGTAAAACAAAATTACCCTAGCTTTTACTTTAGCAAAAATAACCCTTCCTATATCACAAAATTATTTCCTCAACACTCAGGTTTTTTCACAATTTAACTTCAAAACCACCTTATCCCTCCTAAACCTTAGCAAAATAAATTAAATTTTTTTCTAAAAATTATTACCACTTTTTGCAATCTGTGGGGCTCGAAACTTAGCGCAATACTTCCCACAACTCCTTGGCCGTGTCTTCCATGCCATGTGAGCCACATGCTCCAATTGGTGCCTCAAAGCACAATGTGCGCTTTGACTCCTTCAAACCCTTAAGAGCCCTTGGCTCTTCCTTCGATGCTGGTAGAACGACACACTGCTTATTTGGGAGGCACACATTTCAGAATTTGCACGAGCTTTTTTGCATAAGGCAGATGCAAAATTAAAAGGGTGCCAAACCTTAGGAATGTCTATGGTATTTATACCATATACCTTCCCTTGTCACACACATCAGTTGAGAGGAAAATTTGTTGGGGAAACATGTTGTCATCGGTGCTACCACCTTTGCCTTCAAAATATATTTATTTATATTTAAAATAATTTAAATATTATAAATTAAATATTTAAATCTCCTTTAGGCTTTTTAAAATAAAATCCTCCTTAGGTTTTAGAAAACCTTTTTTATTTGCCCAACCATGGTTTTAATAAAAACCTTTTATTTTGCCCAACCATGGTTTTAATAAAAACCTTTTATTTTGCCCAACCATGGTTTTAATAAAAACCTTTTATTTTGCCCAACCATGGTTTTAATAAAAACCTTTTATTTTGTGCTTCACATAATATTTAAAAATAAACATTATGAAGCTCGTTTTCCACCCACATTTTGCATTACTCCATTTAACCTTTGGACATCACTAAAAATTCATCTTTGACATCAATGACAACTTTATCTACTCAAAATATCCAACACAAGGAAATGCAGTTAAAGCCTGAGAATATTATCAAAGTTGGAACAAACTGTATGACTGAAGAACTCAAAGATATCAAAATATGTGTTATGAGTTCCCCAACATTGTTTCATGGAGCTATCATTATTTAAGAGGATATGATAAAAATGTAACCTAGCATACCATTGAATTGCAGGGGGAGTCAAGCCTTTTCAATAGAAACGACCTGTCAATCCCAAAATTGAGGCGCTCATGAAGGTAGAGTTGTTAAAGATGTTGGAGGTAAAAATAATTTATCTAATCAAGCACTCAACATGGGTGGTGAACCTAGTACCAGTTCAGAAGAAAAATGGAGATATTTGTCTATGCGTGGATTTTCAAAATTTGAACCAAGTATCATTAAAAGATCATTACCCCCACCACAAATTGATCAAATTATCCATGTGGTTGCTGGAACATAGAGGTTTTCATTTCTGGATGGTTTCTCTAGTTATAACCAAATTTGGGTAAAGGATGAAGACCAACACAAGATGATGTTTACTACAAAATGAGGAACTTTCACTTATCAGAGGATGACGTTCGGTCTCTCTAATACTAGCACTACATTTCAGAGAGCTATGGATATTGCTTTTGGTGAGTTATTGAATAGAGTTATTATAATTTACCTTGATGACATGACTATTTTATCACACCACAATGAAGAGCACGTATCTCATTTGAGGAAAGTGTTCAAAAAATATCGAGAATTTGGAATTTCCAAAAACCCAAAAATGTCCATATTCACTGTTAAAGAAGGGAAACTTTTGGGACACGTGATTTCACAAGAAGGATTGGTGATTGATCCTGCAAGGGTTGAGGCGCTCTTAAAATTGTTGTTGCTAGTCAACAAGAAATATTTACAATTATTCTTTGGCCAAATCAACTTCATTCAGAAGTTCATTACTGATTTCATTCAAGTGGTGAAGCCAATGACTGAGCTTCTTAAAAAGAATGCAGACTTCAAATGCATGGAAATGAGAATTTAGGCTTTTTAGAAAATCAAGGAAAGAATCACCCAAGCACCAATATTGATTAACATAGGCTACTCAAAGGATTTCATCCTCTATGCAGTAGGCGAACAGGAGAGTTCCACCACCGTTATCACATAGAAGTAAGAATATGGAGATGAAAAGTCGATTGTGTTGGCAATTTTGGGTACTTTGGGTACATTGTCTTTGCTCAAGTGTATAAGTTGTCATTGATGTCAAGAATATTTTGAAGGAATTTGTTTTGATGAAGGTTCGACATGACAGGTTCGAAAGAAAGTAAGTTGGAAAAATGTCGCGATATCGCGACATGTTGCATTTTCGCAACTTAAGCAGGAGAGAGAAAGCTTTTTAGAAAAGTGTCACGATATTGCGACATGTCACATTTTTGCGACTTAAGCAAGCAAGAGAAAGTTTTTTAGAAAAGTGTCGCGATATCGCGACATGTCGCAGTTTCGCGACTCAAAGAGGAGAGAGAATGTTCGGAGTCAGAAATGTCGCGATTTCGTGACATATTGCAAGGAAGGTTGAACGAACAAAAAAGTGTCACGATTTCGTGACATGTTGCAGAAGAGAGAGTCCAAAATAAAAAATGTCACGATTTCATGACATAATGTAGGAAATAGAGTCTGGGAGAAAAAGTGTCGCGATATCGCGACATGTCGGGTTTTTGCGACCCGAATAAAAGAGAAGCGCTAAGGAGAAAAAGTGTCACGATTTCGCAACAAGTCAGAAGACAAAGTGGAAGCAAGATAAAGTGTCACGATTTCACGACATGCTACAGATGAAAATGTTCCAAGTAAGAACTGTCACGATTTCACGACATGCAGCAAAGGGAAGAGTCTGAAATGAGAAGCGTCATAATTTTGCGACAGGTTGCAGAGAAGTCGTACGAAAGCTGAAAGCGTCACGATTTCGCAACAGGCTGCAAAGAAAACGTACGAAAGCTAGAAGTGCCACAATTTCATGACAAATTCAAGGAGGAAGAGCTCAAAGGCAAAAGCATAGCGATTTCATAACAAAAGCCAAAAGAAAGTGTACGGTTGCAAAGGTGTCGTGATATCGCGACATGTTGTAGTTTTGCGGTAGAAGCTACAAAAGAGTTACAGAGGCAGTGAAGTCGACAAAGTTAAATTTTAGCCGACAAAAATTAGGGCTTACAGCCGATGTAGATTAGGGTTTGTTTTTGGTATAATAGCCGACTAAGATTAAAGTTTTCATCATGAAAATCCTGTTATAAAAGGAGGGTTATTTGTAGAGTTCAATGTGGTTGGATGTGTTGTTGATGTGCAATGTTCGGAGATAGTGCGTAGTGCAAGAAGTTCGATCATTGAGAGCAGAGTGTGAATTTGATCGTAGTGTGTAGAGTGTGTTTCATCGAATCATTCTAAGTGTGAAATATCGCAAAGGAAGCAGAGTGTGCGAAGACGATGTCACTGTGATTGCACAGAGGTGCAAAGGTTGAAGTTCGACCAAGTTCGGCTGTAACTGCGCAGAGAGAACTTAAGGACAGATTTGTGTGAGCTTTTTTGAGAGCTTACAAGCAGATTTGAGACAAGTCTTTGTGAAGACTTGTGGACAGCTTTGAGCAAACTTTTTGAGAGCTTGTGAAAAGGTTTTGGACAAGTCATTGAGAGGGCTTGTTGGACAGATTTGAGCAAGATTTTGTTGAGCTTGTGGAGCAGTTTGGGCAGGTTCTAGTGAGAACTTGCAAAGAAGATCTGAGACAAGTCTTGGTGAAGACTTGGGTGAAGATCAAGCAAGCTTTAGTGAAATCTTGTGAACCACTTTTGTGAACCAGAATTGAGAACCAGTTGAGGACAGAGATTGGTGTAGATTCAAGGACATTTGTGCCAGATCGAAGAACTATGTTTGGTGCAGATCAGAGAAAGATATCGAGGACATTTGTGCCAGACCAAAGGACTATGTTTGGTGCAGATCAGAGAAATAGATCGAGGACATTTGTGCTAGACCGAAGGACTGTGTTTAGTGTAAATTTGAGGACCAACTTTGGAGGTGATAGAGTTGAGGATAGAGGTCTCCAGTTAGATCATGGAGGACAGGTGTCTTCTATGGATAGAGTTCCATTTGCTAAGGGTAGCGGAGGCAGAGGTCTTCTAGAGGATCACCAGTCAGAGCAGAGCTGGGGGAAGATATCTCCTTTGGGCCAAGGCTCATAAACATTGTAATTGGGAAATATTCCCAAAGAAATTTGAGATAACTTTTAGAGAAAAGTTTTGTGGACGTAGCCCAACCATTCTGGGTGAACCACGTTAAAATTGGTGTCACTTTGTGGATAATATTGTGCATTGTTTTGTTATTGCTTTGGGTATATTGCTTTACTATTTTTAAAGTATAAAAGAAAAAGTAAAAGAGGTCTTATACTGTTCACCCCCCCTCTCAGTATAAGCTTGTGTTCTTCAATTGGTATCAGAGTCGGTGCCTTCAAAAAGTTTAACAACTTGAAGGAAAAGCTAATAAATAACACAATGGATTATTCAAGTGGCAATGCAGCACCTATTCTTGATGGGTCAGATTTTGGTCTTTGGAGTGCAAGGATGAAGGTTCATCTAATGGCACTTGGTAATGAGGTATGGGAAGTAATTGAAGATGAGTACACTATTCCTGTACATGGTCCATTTACTAAAGAAGAAAGGCTCCTACATCACAACAATTCAAAAGCAATGAATGCAATCCTGAAAGGCTTACTAGAAGCAGATCTCACCAAAGTGATTCACCGCAAGACAGACTAGTGAAATGTGGAAACAGTTGAAGGTGGTTCATACAGGTGATACAAATGTCAAAAAGGCCAAGTTGAGACATTTCAAAGGTATGTTTGAACAACTCAAGATGAATGATGATGAAAATATTAGTGACTACATGCTTTGTATGGATGAGGTTGTTAACTCCATAAAAGACTTAGGTCTTGATCTTGCTGAAAATGATGTATGTGATAAGATTTTAAGATCTCTTCCTAATAGATTTAGTGAAAAGATTTCTGCTATTGAGGAAGCTAAATATTTGGATAAGTTGAAAAAGGATGACCTTCATAGCATACTTGCAGCATTTGAGTTGAGAACTCAGGTGAAGGTTGATGTCAAGAAAGAGGCAGCTTTTAAGGCTACCAAGAAATCCAAGGGTAAACAACTTCAAGAGAGTGATGAGTCTTCTAGCGATGAAGAGGCATATTACAGCAAAAAGGGCAAGTTCTCTAGAAAGCACAAAAGCGTGAAAAATATAAGATGTTTCAATTGTGGAAAGTTTGGTCATTATACTACTAACTGTACTGTTTCCAAGAATGAAAGTGATGAAGAAAAATAGTATTCTAAGAGCAAGGATTTTGAAAAGCACAAGCATCATAGAAAGAACAAAGATGAGCACAACAATCAAGGAAAGAGGTATTCTCACAAGCACAAGAAGAGTTTCTACCTAGACAAAGCAAGTAAGTGTTCTAGTAGTGATAGTGAAATTTCTTCAAGTGATAATGAAAATGAGATGTTGTTCATATCATAAAAAGAGGAAGAATCGAAACATAGATTCATTATCATGAAATGTCTTAGATGTGGAAATTTTGGTCACCTTGAGGATGATTGCACAAATAATGATTTGGTTTCTAGTATGTATGAGGATGCTTCAGAAAACTATAAGGAAGATGCATGTATGGTTTTTGAAAAGGGTAGCACCTCTAGTGATAAGAAATCTGAAAAAGGCTTTGATGATTTAGAAAGCAAACAAATAAAGGATCTTGAAAGTGAACTTACTAACGCTCTTAGTGTTTTGAAAAAGGAAAGAAAGAAGAATGCTAGACTCAAGGATAAGTTAGATGAATGTTGTATGGAGAGAGATGATCTTATAGAAAGTCTTGACTTCTCTATGGCTAAGACACAAGAACTCAAGGATGAGTTAGAGTCTAAGGTTCTTGAGTATAGTGAGTTAGAACATAAAATGTCTTATTTGAAAGAGGAAACTAAAGAGTACAAGGATAAGCTTTATAGGTTTCAAGATAGCTCCAAAAAGGTTAAGTCACTCATCAAAGGTCAAAGAAAGACAACGGATAAAACAGGCCTTGGTTTTGTTAAGCCACACAAGGAACAAGTTGGAGAGTCTAGTAAGAGACTCCAAAAGGAAGAGAGTTCGAATGAGGAAAGTATTTCAGATCATGAGTCCTTGAATGATAGATGCTTAGAAATAGAAAACAAAATTCAGAATGAGAAGAAGAAGTTTTCAGGACCCAAGAGGTCGAATAAAGGAAAATTTCATGGCAAATGTTTTACGTGTCACAGGTTTGGACACATGGCTGCACATTGGATTGCTCAAGTGAAGAAGGTAAACGACAATTTTAGAAGCGCTAGTTTCTTTCAAGGGTATTGCTACTCTTGTCAACAGTTTGGGCACAAGGCAGTCTATTGCAAGGTTAATTATAGGAACAAGGTTTGGTCAAAATAGGTTCAGATAGGGTTAGTTAGAACAGGAAGATTCAAAGAATAGGTATGCCTAAAAGAAATAACATTGTTACTTGTTATAAGTGTAACAATGAAGGTCACACAGCTAGACAGTGTAGAGCTAAACTTCCAAGGTACAGGAATAGGAACAGTAGTATAAACAGGTCCAAGGATCAAGGCATGAACAAGAACAGGAATGAGAACAAGAACAAGAACAGTGACAAGAACAAGAATGATAACAGAAAAAGAACAATGACAAGAACAGGAATACGGGCAAAGAGTTCAAGAGAAGGCCCGACAAGGAAATTATAGATGCTAATGATGATCAATGCCTAATGGGAGTTTTACTCCCACCCCTGAATTAATCACCTCATCAGGAGGTGGGGGAGGGACTAAGCTAAGAGGCTCATTCTTAGTCTCGAGCCCCAAAGGTGACCCTTTGCCATTGATGACAAAGGGGGAGAGATATGAGTAAGGGGGAGAGCTTCAAGTGAAGAGGAAATCTTCAAGTCAGGGGGAGAAAAACTTCAAAGGAAGATTCTTAGTTGTGGGCACATTTTCTCAGTTGCTAGCACAATTGGTTTCAGTTTTGCCTCCTGAGACGTGTTTTCAGTAAAGGTTTGCCATCAATGACAAAGGGGGAGATTGTTGGTAATTTTGGGTACTTTGGGTACATTGCCTTTGCTCAAGTGTATAAGTTGTCATTGATGTGAAGAATATTTTGAAGGAATTTGTTTTGATGAAGGTTCGGCATGACAGGTTCGAAAGAAAGTTGGAAAAATGTCGCGATATCACGACATGTCGCATTTTCGCGACTTAAGCAGGAGAGAGAAAGCTTTTTAGAAAAGTGTCGCGATATCGTGACATGTCGCATTTTTGTGACTTAAGCAGGCGAGAGAAAGTTTTTTAGAAAAGTGTCGCGATAACACGACATGTCACAATTTTGCGACTCAAAGAGGAGAGAGAATGTTCGGAGTCAGAAATGTCGCGATTTCGCGACATATTGTAAGGAAGGTTGAACGGACGAAAAAGTGTCGCGATTTCGCGACATGTTGCAGGAGAGAGAGTCCAAAAGAAAAAATGTCACAATTTCACGACATAATGCAGGAGAGAGAGTTTGGGAGAAAAAGTGTCATGATATCGTGACATGTCGGGTTTTCACGACCCGAAGAAAAGAAAAGCGCTAAGGAGAAAAAGTGTCACGATTTCGTGACAAGTTAGAAGACAAAGTGGAAGCAAGATAAAGTGTCATGATTTCGTGACATGTTGTAGATGAAAATGTTCCAAGTATGAATTGTCATGATTTCATGACATGCAGCAAAGGGAAGAGTCTGAAATGAGAAGCATCGTGATTTCGTGATAGGTTGCAGAGAAGTCGTACGAAAGCTGAAAGCGTCACGATTTCGCGACAGGCTGCAAAGAAAACGTACGAAAGCTAGAAGTGTCACGATTTCATGACAAATTCAAGGAGGAAGAGCTCAAAGGTGAAAGCATCATGATTTCACAACAAAAGCCAAAAGAAAGTGTACGGTTGCAAAGGTGTCGCGATATCGTGACATGTTGTAGTTTTGCGACAGAAGCTACAGAAGAGTTACAGAGGCAGTGAAGCTGACAAGGTTAAATTTTAGCCGACAAAAATTAGGGCTTACAGCTGACGTATATTAGGGTTTGTTTTTGGTATAACAATCGACTAAGATTAAAGTTTTCATCATGAAAATCTTGTTATAAAAGGAGGGCTATTTGGAGAGTTGAATGTGGATGGATGTGTTGTTGATGTGCGATGTTCGGAGATAGTGCGCAGTGCAAGAAGTTCGATCGCTGAGAGCAGAGTGTGAATTCGATCATAGTGTGCAGAGTGTGTTTCATCAAATCATTCTAAGTGTGAAAGATCGCAAAGGAAGCAGAGTGTGTGAAGATGATGTCGTTGTGATTGCAGAGAGGTGCAAAGGTTGAAGTTCGACCAAGTTCGGCTGTAACTGCGTAGAGAGAACTTAAGGATAGATTTGTGTGAGCTTTTCTGAGAGCTTACAAGCAGATTTGAGACAAGTCTTTGTGAAGACTTGTGGACAGCTTTGAGCAAAATTTTTGAGAGCTTGTGAGAAGGTTTTGGACAAGTCATTGAGAGGGCTTGTTGGATAGATTTGAGCAAGCTTTTGTTGAGCTTGTGGAGCAGTTTGGGCAGGTTCTAGTGAGAACTTGCAAAGCAGATCTGAGACAAGTCTTGGTGAAGACTTGGGTGAAGATCAAGCAAGCTTTAGTGAAACTTGTGAACCACTTTTGTGAACCAAAATTGATAACCAGTTGAGGACAAATATTGGTGCAGATTCAAGGACATTTATGCCAGACCGAAGGACTGTGTTTGGTGCAGATCAGAGAAAGAGATCGAGGACATTTGTGCCAGACCGAAGGACTGTGTTTGGTGCAAATCAGAGAAAGAGATCGATGACATTTGTGCTAGACCAAAGGACTGTGTTTAGTGCAAATTCGAGGACTAGCTTTGGAGGTGATAGAGTTGAGGACAGATGTCTCCAACCAGAGCAGGGAGGACAGGTGTCTTCTATGGATAGAGTTCCATTTGCTAAGGGCAGCAGAGGCAGAGGTCTTCTAGAGGATCACCAGTCAGAGCAGAGCTAGGGGAAGATATCTCCTTTGGGCCGAGGCTCATAAACATTGTAATTGGGAAATATTCCCAAAGAACTTTGAGATAACTTTTAGAGAAAAGTTTTGTGGACGTATCCCAGCCATTCTGGGTGAACCACGTTAAAATTGGTGTCACTTTGTGGATGATATTGTGCATTGTTTTGTTATTGCTTTGGGTATATTGCTTTACTATTTTTAAAGTATAAAATAAAAAGTAAAAGAGGTCTTATACTGTTCACCCCCCTCTCAGTATAAGCTTGTGTTATTTAGATTGCTTTCTTGTGCCAAGTTATTTCACTGCATGAAGAAAATTATAATTTTATTAAAAAATAGGTGTATGCCGTTATGAAATCCTTAAAGAATTTTTGACACTTTATTTCACAAAGCAAGACAATAATTTATGTCATACATCTAGATGTCAAAAAATTTATTCTTCAGGGAGAATTGGGAAATAAGAGAGTAGGTTAGGTCTCAAATATTTGAGAATATGATGTAGAGATCTGACTGACTAAGTTTGTTCATGGACGAGCTATTTTCTAGGAATTGGCTAAAAGCGCTACTACAAAATCACTGGCTCTAGTACAAAATGAGGATATCAAGGAAAGCAATTGTACAAATCGAACTATAGGTGATCGTGACTAGACAAAGGATCTTGTTGAATTTTTTCTATCTGGGAAATATCCATCACAGATTGATGCCTCACAACATTGAATATTTAGACTACACGCACTCAGATATGCCTTGTTGCCGAATGGATTGTTCCATAAGAATATAGATGAAATACTCCTTCGATGTGTGAGGGATTCAGAAAAGGAAAAATATTGGAAGAATTCCATTATGGTTTATTCGGTGGACATTATGCAGGAAGGCCTATGGCCTTGAAGATCATCCGATTTGGATACTTCTGGTATACTCTTTTTGCAGATACACATAAGGTGAGCCAAAGTTATGATAATTATTAGCGGTATGTTGACAAGAACAAGAAAGCATCTTTGCCCTTACACCCAATTCAGGTGGAAGCACCTTTTCAGCAGTGGAGACTAGACTTCATTGGATTTATCAACCCTTATTCCTCTATCGAATACAAGTATATCTTAACAACGACTGATTATTTTACCAGGTGGGTTGAGGCCATTCCAACCAAAAATGTAGATCAAGCTACAATTATTTCCTTCTTTGAGGGATTGATTACCCATCTTGATGTTCTAGATGCAATTGTAATAGATAATGGGACTCCATTCATCGAGGCAAAGATCACTGAATTCGTGAGAAAGTTTAGGATTTACCTCAAGACAGCCTCCAACTATTACCTTCAAGGAAATGGTTTGGCCGAATCCACAAATAAAAACTTGCTTTGAATCTTGAAAAGACATTAGAAAACAATAAAATGAGCTAGCATTTATTGTTAAATCAGGATTTATGGGTAGATCGAATATCAGTGAAGAAGTCTATTAAAGACTCTGCTTACTCCTTGGTGTATGGGAAAGAAGTGGTTCTACCCACTCACATTGAGCTACCTATCCTCCAAAAATTGTAGTTGTTCAAATATTAAGATGATGAGTTCGATCTAATGAGCACAAGGTTGGCTCAATTGCTACAACTGGAGGAAGAGATATAAAAGGCGTATCAAGCTTCCTACAAACACACTAAAGTGACATAGAAGTGGTTTGGAAAGAAGTCGACAGAACGTAGGTTTCAAGTGGGAGAGCTAGTCCTCAAATAGAATGAGAACAAAGCCAATCCAGGGAAGGACCACAAGTTTGATATGATCTGGAAAGGTCCATTTCAGATTTTTGCAATAAATTTTCAAACACATATTATCTTCAAAATATGGATGGTGGGGATCTTCCAATTCTAGTAAATGGTCTTCATTTGAAGGCCTACTTGCAATGATGAACTCAAGAGGTACGGTTTGTAAATATGTACAGATTTCATTTACAAGTATTTTGTTGCTTGATATAAAAAAAGTACGAGGCAGGCTTGACTAGAAAATGTTGGGCTTGCCTCAAGGAAAATTTTGCTCTATGTTTTTCTCTCTTTGAAAATCAATTTCACCCCAAAGTATTTTTCGGCAGGCATGTCGTGAGTTTCGTATGATATCATATTAAATTTTTTTGAGAATGTTCAGAGGCTCCGTAGTTTTAAAGGTTAATTTACCTTGCAAGCCTCTGAGTTTAAATGTTTTAGGAAAGTGAAACAATAATGTTTGGGAGCACAAGGAAAGTGCCTAGTCAAAAAATCAAAGCACATAGTCCGATTTTGGAAGTATGGAAAACATCAAAATAAAAGCACTTTCACATCAAAGAGAGGGTGAAAGCCTTGTTCACCCCCCAGTAGGGTGAACACATTCTAAAACAAGAAAAATGCCAAAGCTTGTGATCAATAATAAAAAAGGCTTTTCATTGAAAGCGAAGGGTGAATTCCAAAGTCAAAGATGGTCAACAATGCTTTCACTGAACAAAGGGGTGAAAACCTCATTCACCCCCAAAGTGAGGTGAACTTATGTTGTAATAGAGAAGGAAGTATGAAGGTGTAAATTCAACATAACAAGAATAGTCAAAAGGACTTTCACCTTGAATGAGGGGTGAAACCCCCGTTCGCCCCTCATTCGAAGCGAAAATACTAAAAGAAAATTTAAAATATTGTGCTATATTTTAAAGGGTAATCGCCTCAAGTTCCACATTTTTGCTAGAAAAAAAAGTATGGTGAATAATAACGAATGTGTCGTCAGTTAAAAAAGGCAAAGCGACAAAAACAATTGGAAGCTTGAGCATTTTCAAAGAATGCATGTACAATTTTTTTATGGAGCTTTGATCAAATTAAAAGTGTGAAGATTTAAAAAAATGGGAAAAAAAAAGAATTCTATTTTAGAAGCTGTTTGAAAAAGCAGGAATTAAATTGTAAATTTGATTTTCTTTTCTTGATATGATAAAGAGAAAAAGAAAGAAAAGCCCTAAAATCAGGGAAGTTTTTTAAGAAAATCCATGCTTTTCCTAAATAAGGGGTGAAAGAGAAAAACTTAAAACTTATTTAAAAGGGAGAACATTCACCATGAAATAAAATAGGTCAAGTTGAAGATGTTTTCGGAGCGAAGAAGGAATCAAGTGCACCTTAGAAGAATTTTTGCCCTCCATTGCATTTTCGGGAGGATGATGAGTTTTCAAATGCAGTCAGGTTTTTAAGAGCACCCTCTCAAAGTGATTTCACCTTCTGGCATGTGGCAAATTTTGGGAGATGTGCATGCACATCAATGGTGCATTTTTGGAGCAGTTAATTTAAAATGTGTGCCCAAATTTGCATTGGGAGATGTTTTGGCATTCTCGAGGTACAAAATCTCACATCGATGAAAGCAAGGGCACCCATTGGATCTCAGGTGGAAAATTTATTTTTCCAAGATATTTTAAGCAACCAAGGCATGCTGTTTGAAGATATTATCGGTAAGAGGGGCATAATTTTTAAGGAGGATTTCATGGTGAATTTAGAAATCAGCTACTATAGCAGTATTGGGAATAGTGCCCACAAAAAAAAAAAGCGCAACTCCTCCCGAATCCACCCTAGGAATTTACTGCATTTAATCCAATAGATGAAGAGCACCCTATAAATAGAGCACATGTAAATTTTCTCAAAAGTTGAATTTTTTTAATACTTTTCCTACCGGTGCATTTTTAGGTTTGTTGTTTGTAGAGATTGCAAAACATATTCAAAATGTTTGGGTTTCCAAAATTGATAGAATGGGGAAGAAAAGAAAAGAGTTTAAAGAGGCTACAAAGCCCAAACAATCAAAAAAGAAAGCATAAGGTGGGTCGAAGTCCAACAAGGCCTGTAAAAATGAGAATGTGGATTTGGATTCGTACTCTGACACCATGGCAGAGGTTGGGGAATGCTTGATCGCAAACAAGGGTATGGTGAAGCTCCAACAAGATATGAAGTTTACTATAAATCAAGGAGTGATGATGGAAAGCCCATTAATTATGTCACTTTATTCGTAGTTATTTTGGTATCTGTGTACACCCGTACACCCTTACCTGGAGCTGGTGAAATTAATTGCCAAACATTATAATCCACTTACCAGGGCCGTTCGAAAAGCCAATGGGGAGGTTGTTTTCTCCATATCCACCATTGAATTGAGAGAGGCATTTGCCTACGGGTAAAACCCCCCATATGATATGATTTTTAAGAAGCTACATATCAATGAGCAGGAAGATAGCTATGTTTCCACGGTGACAATGTGCCAGTTTATGGAAATGCAGTTGATTAAGGATCCGTAGTTAGGGCAACTTTTGAATTTGCTAAAACATTTATTAGAATTCAAGAGCCCTGAATTATTTTTGATGTTGTCATGGTCTGCTGGTCTTTTTATGGATTCTATAGTCCATAAGTGGTAAGCGGTGCTTGTGCAATGCATATATCAAGTGGATTTTTATGCTCCAAGGGCCATGAGAAGGGACATGAATCCAATTTATTTTAACTGGGCTTATTTCACCTATCGAAAGATGCATGTCCAATTGGAGAAGATGCATATGGGAGAAGAGACTTCATTCAAGCACACGTACTTCCTCATTTGATTTTTCTTCTTCCATTTGCACCAATATTTTCCTTTCATTGCAATAAAATAGGTTTATGATAAGGATGAATTATTACATTTTTATATATGGACTCTCGCTCTATCGAGGAGGGAGTCATACTATAATTTTAATAATCTATTTTTGGGGCTCATGATTGAGTTTATTTGCGACCAAAGTGAGAGAGTGTTGTGGGTGATGAAGGATGCGGTTGTCACAACCAAAAAGGGTGATATATTTTTGCTTACTCAAGCAGTGGTTGTTAGAATTTACGACTTCACAGGTAAGCTATTCCTTCTCCCATACTTCACCACTGAGCACATTTTTTCTATGGATATGGTGTGCCAGACCGACTACACCAATGATGTGTATGGAATAGGGTGTGAAAAAAGAACAACTTGCACCATGTCGTTCAAGTTCGGTAGTATAGAGGTGAACCAGGTCAGGCAGAATAGACTGCTCACAAAGGCACTTCAGGACCTAGGGTTGATAGAGCTTTTGCAATGGTGGAGATATGATCCATCGGGTAAATTTATAGAAATAATTAAGGCCAAGATATTTCATTGTTGTCCATGGTCCGATATCCTGGCAAATTGTAATAATTATGATGGGCACGATTTAGAGTGGCACATTGAAGATATTATGGTGCTCCCTCTGTGGCACAATTTTTATGAGTAAGAGGCTGAATACAACTTGAAAGTGCATAGAGATCACATTCCTCTATCGGGGCTATTTGACTAGATTAATAAACAAATACCTTGGACCAAAGAAAAAATTATGAATTGGTGGATAATATGGGTCCATAGAGGAAAAATTGCATCACCTTATGGGTTGAAGATGGATGGGGTATTTTTGAAGGTATACGATGAATTTGTAAACATCTATCAACCCATCACTTTCGCCAAATTTGTACCCCAAAGTTTTCAAAATTTTGACAGTGGTGAAAGCATGGCAAGAGCAGAGCGCCCAATAGTTGAATAAGAGACACCTGAGGAAGAAGAGCAGTAGCACGTTTTTTAGCGAAGATCCCAATGAGTGAAGCAAAATATAGAAGATGCACCTTCATTGGAGAAGCAGACTAATAGAGAGGTGCTTCCATTCCTAAAATCTACAAAAAGGCCAAGAAAAGGTGCTTCTTCCTCATCCACTGTTGTAGTATCTACTGTTGTAGTTTCCACAACTACAATTGCTTTAGTGACTGTTAATTCAACTCTGTTAGAGCCGGTTACTTTAGGTAGCATTGCTCAAATATTTCCATTATTCCATGAGCAGCCCATGGACCAATAGGTGGACATCGTAAACATTAAGGTGGAAACATAGGAGCAAAAAGAAGAAATTATTACCTAGTCGTTTCCATCACCAAGACACACAACACCCACACCCGAAGGTATGTCTTTATTTCCCTCTTCTTCTACTTAAGATCATGTAGTGACTATTAGTTCATTCTTATCAGTTTCTACATTAGTCTCTCCCCCTTTTGGTATATCATCCATATACATTTCACTTCCCTCCACTAACCCACAAATCACTACTACTCCTTCTATTCCCTTTCTTTGGCCTCCATTTCTTTTAGTTCATTTGCATCAGGGTCAAATCCATTTTCATGCCCTTCCCCTTCCATTGCTACCATCACTTTTGTTGAGGCTATAAGTATGCAAGCTCCTCCAAGAGTGAGCATAACTATATTTGAGCCTAGTTCTTCCATCCACTTCACTATTTTGGTTCCTCCTCTCTAGCTATCTCCCCTGCTTCCTTTGAGCCATATCATTCATAGATTTTAATTCCTTTCACACCATTTTTGGATTTGCAAGTTCTTCTTGAAGTCGATGTGATGCTCAAACAATCTGAGAAGATTAATAGAGCATACCATAGTTCATCTTAGTGGCTTAAAGCCATAGAATAAAAGAGTCACTTGCTCCAACCAGGCCGCTCAAGAAGGTCACCTTCGATCCAGTTTCCATGGAGGCCCATACAACTAAGATCATTCCCCTGGTATAGAAGCCATGAGGAGAGATGATGCCAAGTTACTACGCTTATGAGACCATGACAGAGGACCTGACAAGAATAGATCCCATAGAGAAAATGGGGATTATATAGGTGGAATTGAGTTTGGTATACCTACATGGTGAGTATTACAGGAAAAAATATTGTGACACTGAAACAAAAATTATTGAACTCGAAGATGCCTTGTCTGCGAGCAGAGTGCAACAAGAGAAAATGGTGGTAAAAATTGAACACTAGCATCGGTAGGTAGTGGCGCATCAAAAGGATAAGGATGTAGTGGAGCATCAGGTGCAAGCATTGAAGGTGTAGCTTGAGTCCATTTAGAATCAATTGGTGGAGAAGACCACACAAGCTATGGGATTTTATCACAAAATCGTAAAGGAGGCCCGCCTTTGCTTGGCTCAAAGCTATGAAACATTGGCCACTAGAGTAGTCCAAGTGTTTAACAGACTTGAATTTAGATTCAATTGAGCCAATAGATAGTAGAAAGTATTTAGGAGATGTTGGAGCCTCACCTAGAAATGGATTTGAAAATCCAAGCCCTTGGTCAGTCCAACATGTGCATTCATCTCATGAATGAGATGGACCAAGTCTGGTCAACCACCAAATTCAAATTGTGTAGCTACTTTCAGTGATTGGACATGGTGAGAGAGGGTAGAAATCTCATTAACACGATGGAGTGAGAGCATACAATTTCAATATTCCATTTTTATGCTCTCGTTGATATGGAATTTCCACTCTTCACTGATGAAAGTGGTGAGCCTCTCCCAAAGGAGCAATTAGAAGCAACGTGAAATAATTTTGTGGATACGTCCAAAATCGACAAGTGGAAGGAGCTAATCACAAAGGAGCAGGTGTTGCCTCTTATGAAAAAGTACACTTATATGGAGCTATCCTTGTTCGAATTAGCCCAATGTGCTAAATACCTTACCTTGGAGGATGTTGAACACTTATGGTTTATTTGTGAATCACTTAGTGTTCCCTCTGTGTTTACAACACATGCTTAGGTAGAGGTAGTTACAGTCTACGAGATAACCTGTGAGAGATTGAAGGAGCAAGAGGAGCAGGTTGAAGTAGAGCGAGCAGTAGCAGAGCAAGCAATGACCAAAGAAGAGTGGTCATAAGTACTGAGGGTAGCTATGGAGGTAGAGGAATCGAAGAAGGCAACAGTTGAGTAGGCATAGAAATAAGCATTCAAACCAGAAGCATCAGCCAAAGCTACCAGTAAGAAGACCCAATAACAACCCAATGGATAAAGGCCTGGGATCACTTGCATCAATGTGAGATGGATACCCCATGAGCCACCATAAATGTTGGTAATTTTGACATATGCCACATTGGGATTTTTGATCAAGTTTTATCAAAGGATTTTTTATTGTAAAAGCGGCATATATATATTAATCTATGATGTAGTATTTTCGGCCTATATTTACAATATTTTTGTGATTAATATTAATTTTCATTTTTATTAATTTTATGCTTGAAAAATTAAATGTGCTTGAAAATTAAATGGAAAAGAAAAACATAACGACCCTTTCACCTGAACAAAGTTTAGAAACCTTTATTGAGGGTAAGAAAAGTTTCATTGGTAAGCGAAATGAAGAGTGACAAGTGCATTTGCCCCAAAAGTGGGGCGAAAGCCTCATTCGCCTCACTTCAGGGTGAACATAAAAAAATAAGAAGAAAATGATATGTGTGACAATGACTTTCTCCCGAAGAAACATTTAAAATCTAAGTTTAGGGTGAATCCCAAAGTTAAGACGACAACACTATTAAGAAATATGGGGTGAAAGCATCGTTTGCCCCATTTTGGGGTGAACATCTTAAAAAATTTAAGGCGACGTGCCTAGCCAATGCATTGACCAGTTAAAGGTGCCCTAATTGAAGGACGAAATTCTCATTCACCCCTCCTTGGGGCAAAAGTTCATCAAAATATGGATTCAGGTGAATCAAAAGGAAAATAGCAGACATCATAAAAACGTTGAAAATTCAACTATACTTTCACCCTAGGTGAGGGGTGAAAGTCCCATTTACCCCTACCTCGGGTGAAGCTACATGAAAGGAGCTCCACCAATGCATCAAGGTTCATTTGGGTTGAGAGCCAAGGAAATGGCATTGAAAAGTAAAATATATGTTCACCCGAGGTAAAGGGTGACAGGGCCTTGCGCCTTGTTTGGAGGTGAATGTATATTTTAAGGGGAAAGGATGCTTTACATAAAATATTTTCTCTCTAGTGACAAAATTAAGTTCTTTACCTCGTATTTCAGGGATTCCAAGATAAAAATAATTTGAGATGTCAAGCATAAATTCAGACAAGAAGTTAGTGCAGTGCAAAGGATTCAAAATTAAGTAAGGTTTGACACTATGCATGGAACACAATAGCATTAGAATTATGAATAACAATGAAAGGTACATTTAGAACTATAGAATGAATTTGATTCCTATAATATGCCCTCTCCAAATAGATGCACGACTAAGAAAGAAATGATGAAAGTAAAGAAGGTATTCTCTCTCATTACTCTCTTTCGGACGAATTCGATTCTATGCATTAATGAAGACTTCTCGAAGGCGCTTGGGTTGGGTGAATGAGAAAATTTAATGATTGTGACGAGGAGTAATCAAAATTATGGATTTCAAGTGAAAGGAGTTGCAACATTAAATTCACAAGGAGATTTTCATGAGTTCCAGAACATTGAGAACGAAGGCAAATTTTTGAAGAACAATGGAGGTCTCAAGTCAACGACCAAGTTTGCAGTTTTTCATGCACCGACACCTGAATATGCTAATTTCTTGGATATTTTCCCTTAGAAACTGAATCGCTGCCTGAGGAGGAATATTTTCAAGGACTTTAAGGAGGAATTTCTTCACAAAGGTTCTTGATCCGGGGATATTTTATCTTATTGTGTATTAAATGAACAAAGGCAAAAACCTCTATAAATACTACTCAATTTTCATTGTAAAAAAGGGAAGGATAGACATTCTGCAAAAAACTATTCAATTTTTTTGCGTAGATAGAAGAAGTTATGGCCTATTATTTTGCAAGTAATATCTTTGTGTGATTTCTTTATTTTCAAAGCATTTCTATTCTATATTCATGTTCGCTATCTACTGTTAAGTTTAAATTCTACACCTGGAATTGGACATTGCTGGTGTAAGTGTGAATACTGGAATGAAATTTTAGAAGTTGTCCCCGAAGAACTATAAGTGAATTCTTGTGCCCTCCTCTCTAATTTATGTTGCTATAATGCTTGGTTGGAATTCCTGCTGCTAGTATGTCCCCAATCCTACACCTTCATCCTGTGGCCATATTTCCAATTTCTTTCCATTATTTCCAATTTATTTCATACAACTTTAGTCTTAAACCGGTGTAGGATTAGTATGGGAGCCAACCCTTTCTAGAGATTGACACGAAGGACATTTCTTTCCTTCAGCCTTTCAATGTTGGCCATGTCTAGGGTGCATAAACATATGTTTGTATATTAGGCAGATATTTGACCAACAATACCCTAATTCATATATTAGTCATTGGGACTCAACAACGAGGAGGAAAAAGAAAAATGTATGAAGTTACTATCAATCATGCGAAAAATGACAAAAGGTAGATGGTGAGAAATACCAAGATATAAAAAATATTAGTGAAAAATATCAACTTCTTTATAGATCAAAGATGTTTCCATAAAAAAAGGGATGACAATAAGGACTTGTCATTGGTAGGGATGATCAAGCAATACTTCTCTAGAACCCCAATATAGAGTATGTTTCTATCTACTAGAAAAAAAAGACCGTCTAGAACGAAGTAATCCTTTACACAGTTCCCCCTCTCCCACAAAAAAATAGTGAAGGTTGAGATAGGTTCAAAAGCTCCTAATATTGAAGCAGACAGAATCTCATTGGTCCAATTTATGAACATTTCAAACATAATATCATTGGTCTTGGATAGTCATTCTTTTTTCAAGTAGATGGAAACATACTCTAGATCGAGGTTCTAGGGAAGTACTGCTTGATCATCCCTACCGATGACAAGTCCTTATTATCATCCCCTTTTGATGGAAACATCTTTGATCTAGAAAGAGGTTGATCTTTTTTAATAATATTTTTTATATCTTGGTATTTATCACCCCCTACCTTTGCTCATTTTTGGCATGTATGATAGTAACTTCAAACATTTTTTCTTTTACCTCCCCGTTGTTGGGCCACAATGACTAATATATGAACCAAGGTACATAGTTTTCACTAATTGTGCATGCTTTCACTCTTGTACATGGGTTATGGGATTCAATAATATTATTGTGAATTCATATATTATTTGATCTCACCCATATGACCATTAGGAATGAAAAATCTATATCATCCCATTCACTTATTTTTTCCTTGTTTCTTCTAGAAAGAGGGTAAAATCAAGTTCATATTCCAATGGATCACACGTAGAGATATAGATAACACACATAAAGCTAAAGGAATTTTGTAAATAATATATTAAACAGTAGATCGAAGACCACCTGAAAAAGAATATTTATTGTTTGATCCATATCCTACTGTAAGCAGCCCAAGGGGAGCAATACTTGAAATGGTAACCCAAAAAAAAACACCTATACTAAGATCAAGTAGAATTAACTTATCTACTTTGTGAATAGTACTATAATAATTTGTACAAAAAATTCCTCCAGTAATAGTACATACTCCCATAGCAATTACATATTTTGGTTTGGGTATTTGTTCATATAAGATTACTAAAGAAGGAGCCATTTTCATGGTCACAGTACCTACTGTTATAATGAGGTCAACTTGTCTAGGACTAGATCTTGGTACCAAACCATAATGATAAAAATTGAATCACAAATCTATTAATGAAACAAATTCGATGAAACAACAACTAGTACAGTAAAGGAGTAACCATAAAATAAAGAGTTTGGCCCAATTTGACAGATCATTTAAGGTGGTTGAAATCACTAAATTTTAATTTTTTTGATCAAAATCTATAGGATTTATAGTTGGATTTATGGAATTTTCTACTTCTCTTCCACTATCCAAAAGCTTGGAAGCTAGGACCATTCCAATGCTCCTTTTTGCCACATAAACTAAACCAACAATTAAGATAAGAAAAAAAATTAACACTTCTATCAATGTAGATAGACCCAAAATATCAAAACTCATAGCCCACGGATAGAGAAAGACCATTTCAACATCAAAAACAACAAAAACTAGAGCAAAAATATAATAACAAAGTCTAAATTGGATCCAAGTATCCCCCATTGGTTCTATGCCTGATTCATAACTAGTGGACTTCTCCGGTCCTTTATTTATAGGGGCCAAAGCTCTGGAAATTGAGAATGACAGAATAGGAATAAGACTGGATATAAATAAAAATATCCAAAAAGTCTCATATTCGGAAAATAGAAACATTAATAGACTCCTGTGAAATAGATAAAATTATTCCATTTTTTTTATCAATTTATTGATTGCTCCTCCCTCCCCCAAAAGATTGAACAATTCATTTTCATGGATTCACATATTCACGTTTCATCCATGACTTATCATGAAATTCATTCAATGAAATATTACTCGTATATTTAATACATAAGAGTATTATGTATTTATTCTAGAAAAATCCCTTTTTTCCATCCTTGGTTTGTTATAGAAATTGATCCATGTAATATCTATTATTATATTTACTACTCCTTTATATTGAAAAGGATCAAGAGTCAAATGAATTTGCAAATACTACCTCATTTTTTGCTTTTTAAATATGAAAAAGATAATTAGATTCAAAAGGAACCCAATCAAGAAAGAAATACCTATTGATCTACCATGTATAATTTTGTTTATAATCCTGACAGACCCAAAAAATAGGATAGCTAAAAGGTTCATTCTAAAGTCTGAATGAAAAGAACCTTTTCTTCTATGAAAAAATAAAAATCAATACGTCCGTATTGATTGAATCACTCGGACGACCCATATCAACAACATCACTGGGACTTTGTCCCCCTTTCTAGTTCCAGTTACCCCGAACTCTTCTTTTATTTTTCATGGAATATTAAGGGTAAGTTCAGGCATCTCTCTCACTTGAATCAAGAGAGCTAGAATTATTTGGTTCTTTTTCATATACTTGATCAGTAGGATAGATTCTTGATGTATAGTACTAGGAGAATACTCCCTCTAATGAATGTAAGTATTCCCCTATTAGTGGATCTTATCAAAATTATTAAATTAATCATTGGATATAATCCATAAAAAAAAACCTTCATCATACTTCATCGTTCCTCGAATAGGCACATTGGATCATCATTAACCTTTGATCAAGGTGATTATTACATCAAAATGGATCTAGAAAATTTGTGTTCATGCCCACCAAAGTATTTTCTATTAGATTTTAATGTAGCATGTAATGGAATATAGCAATCACAAGATGCAAAATAATATGAGATAAAGTAAATCTGTGATATGACTAAAAATATACTACAAATAGAAATGATGGAAATGTATACAAAGTAGCTATGGAGGAAATGAACAATCCATGAATAAAGCTACTGATCAAGAATAAGCTTTGAGCATATCACACTCCATCACATTACATCACACAACTACATCACACCATACTATTCTAATCTACTTCCTACTGCTATATCATGCTCTATGTCTATGGCCCTTTATATAGAAAAATAGATTTCTTGGCTAACACTCTACCTAGTTGTGCAAGGGATAACTTGCACATATACAACTTGCACATTGACACTTGTGAATTTATTACATTGCATGAAGTAACTAGATAAATTCCCCCTAAAGTAATCTAATGTCCTAAGTATGTACCAAGAAAGGTACATTTACATGATTCAAATGATGTAATATAACCTATTTCTAATATTTTCATTAGCAAAAAATTGGATTATATAAGAAAAGTATTGGAACTATATTAGTAGGGCAATGAGTGAAAGCCTGATGGAGCAATGCCACATGAAGGCAGAAGGTCCATGGGTTGTAAGATTATTTTATCAGTTAAGAAGCAATGATGGTATCTGAGGAATAAGCATTGACTAACTTTATGCCAATAGTTGCGGTAATACAGAGGATGCAAGCATTTTCAGAATGATTGGGTGTAAAGAATTTGTAGGTGGATTTTTAAGCACCTTTTTAAATACCATGAATTAAACCTAGAAAGGTGATGGAAACTACTAAGCTCAAGTACAATAGGGGCAAAGGGAATTTTAGATGGAGCGATGAAATAGGTTGAGATTGAAAAGAACACCAATGGTGAAAGCACTCTGTTGGGCCAAAACTGACACTGAGAGATGAAATATAGGGGAATAAATAGAATTAGTAACCCCAGTAGTCCTAGCCATAAATAATATATACTAGATGTTGTGCATATCGACCTTTACAGTGCTATAGTTAATGCGTTAAGTATCCCTTATGGTTAGCGTGTACAGTGATAGCCATGCACCACCTATGTTCACGTTCCTATAGGAACTCCCTTCTTTTAAGGGGATTCACAACATGTAAAGCCCTAGTAAGGTTCTTCACTTTGCATTGAATTAAACCACATGATCCAATGCTTGTATGGGCCCTCATCAATTCCTTTGAATTTTATTCTTACAAATGTACTAAGGAAATACTTGAACCCAAGGTTCTTGATTGAATCCCTATTATTTCAAGATTCTATTAGGTTCAATATATATAATCCATAAGAAAAACCCCTTATATGGATTTCCATATTTGTTATAATTTGATCCTAATGTTCCTCTAAAGCCCATGATTCCTATTGAGTATTTAGTCAGGTCTTATGATCCAATCCCAATGATCGGATTAGTTTATAAGGATATGGACATATATAGAGATATATTGGATGAAACAAATGGCTCATGTGCCATGTCACTTTGTTTAATAGATTATCTTTAGATTTCATATGAAATGTACTATCCATAAGGAGTTTATGCTTTATCTATAATGGCCATCCTTAAGATCTAGCAGGTTGCACTTGGCTTCCTATTTTAGTAGGACCAAAAGGAGGGGTAAAGTTTACGGTCTTTCACTTTAGAAAATCTATAGCATGCTTTTATGAAATCTATAAACAAGAAAGATGAGGGTAATTTCTTATTCGACCTTCCAAGGGATCAAATTTATATATGAGAATAATACTTATATCATAGGATCTGATTAAAATAACTAGGTATATTTTCCTCCAAAGCATGATCATTATTTGATACATTCTTAGAAGAAACCCAACAAGTTCCTATTTGTGAACATGAAGAACAATAAATTTATAGAAAAAAACTATATAAGGGGCACATTGAACTTAATTTAAAATAACTCAATATATTTGGGTTGGAGGATGACTATTCAGTCATGGATTTCATCACTTTGTTACACAAGAAGTGTTTTATCAATATCCACATTTGTTGAAATCTAAGAAAAGCGATCTTATTTTATTTTACAAAAATATTTTCCAATATGCATAAAAAATGAATGCTAATAAAATCAAACAAGTCACAAATTATCAAGAATAATATAGTATGGGTGAGGAAAGTAATAGTGACCATGAGGGAAATGAAGCTTGTGCCATAAAAACTAAGAAAACCTCATCCAATAGCAAGGTTTTTGTGGTTGGTATGGGGGATTATTAGGTAGGCTTGTTAGAGGTCCTAAATATTTATATTACTTTTGCTCAACTAATTTAGCCTAATGATATTTGGTATGTCAATTCTAGAGCAACCAAATATATGACCGGTTGGAAATATTGGTTCTAGAATCTAAGACATTTCAATTCATATAGGAAATCTCTCTCTAGATGATAACACATCCTATCACATCAAAGGCATAGGTGATGTCAAATTTTGACTTGAATCATACACATGCAAGATAATAGAAGTCTTGTATGTTCTAAGACTCACTAATAATTTTCTCTCTATCAATCAATTTGATGGCTTTTTAAGACTTAATACTACCACAAATATCACATGATTGAATATAATGTAGCTACAATATAATAAGGTCAAGATAATGATATGAGCAGAATAATATGAGTAAATTAATATGTATATAAGGCTAATAATATATCAAATAGTACTCAATAATAATTAGCAATATGAATGTAAATAGCTTGAATCATTCATGTACTATGCATGAAGAACAACTTACAATACTAATTGCTCAAAATATCCTTTATTACTCTTCTTTCTCTTACAAATATGATAGTGATGCTCTCTTTTCTCTAAAAATGTGATTCTTGCTTATGGAGTATTACCTCCATAATATAGCCATAGTAATATGAATCTTTGTATATTTGACTATTCCTCTCCATATTCCAAGTCTCATGACTCTTGGCTTATCTATTTAACACTTGCATACTTGATGAACACTTGACTCTATATTGTATTCACACCTATACATGACTCTTACACTTCCATAACTTGCACACTCTAATCTAAGACACTTGTGCACATATAATAAGCTTACATTTGCATACTAACTCATGACACTTGTGCATTTCCTATACATTACAAATTTACAAGACACTTGTGTATTTCCTGCATATTCACACTTACATAAAAGAGAAATATAACTCACACTCTAAACTATGACTCAACCCTAATTTATTACTAAAAATTGTACCATGAAGGTACCATGGGGATACATTAGCATATACTAAAAAATGTAATATACTTCAACACCCCCTTGTATTATATTATTTGATTATTTAAGACTTTAGTCTTCAGTATTCATCTTCATCTTCAATCTTCAAGTGATCCTGGGACCTATATGTGCTTTGATATTTTTTTTCTTTTGGATCTTTCTGATCTTCTTTTTCTGCTTGTTCATTATGTTCTTTTATATCTTGGTCTTATCATATTGCCTTCCTATAACCTGATGATCTATATCAACTACATACTTAGTACCTTCAAAATTATTTGGAATAAATACATTTGTAATGATTATCAATTTTGTTGAAATATCCTTGAATTATTTTCTTCGGTAGTGTCTTCTTACTCTTGAATTTCATGAATTTATTGAGCTATATATCCTTTTTTATTTCCCTCTCTATATTGTAATTGTGGTTGTTATTGATGACTATACTGACGTTGAAAATGTTGAGGCTGAAATTATTGTTGTCATTATGGATTGTATTGAGATTGATATTGCCTTTGTTGTATTGACTTATTTGTTTGACCACCTTGATTCATATTCATATGATTTCCTTGATACTAATTTCTTTGATTGTATCTACAAAAATTTGTGCTATGACCCTTTTTCTTGCATATTTGACAATATCTTGTATTCCATTTGGATCTATATCTTGGAGTTGAAGCAAGATTACCTTGTGAATTATCTTTTGATACTAAGGCATTATTAGTCATTTCATATTTGACTAAATTTTCTACTTCATATTCTTGTAGAATATTGACTAACTCATCAAATGTAGTTTCTTTGCTTAAGACTTGCAAAGATGTGACTAGATGTTTGTAACTTTCTAGAAGTGCTCTTAATATCACTTGAACAAGAAAATTATCTTCTACTTTTTTCAGAGAGTTTATAGTTTTTCTTTTATATCTTCTACCTTTCGAAGAAATAATTCAATACTTTCACCACTATTAAATTTTAAGGAGTATAACTGATATTGAAGATTAAGGATAGTAGCTTTGTTTTTCCCTTCAAATATTTTACATAAAGTATTCCAAGCTTCTGTAGAATTTTCTGCTCCACTTATATAAGGTTGTATTTCATCATTTATTCCAAATGTTATTATCATAAGTGCTTTGGATTCACCTTCTTTAAATATTTAAACTTCTCTTACATCTTCAGTAAGTTTTGTTTATGTTCCACTAACAATAACCCAAAGTTTTTCTACAATTAAAAATGATTTCACTTTGTTTTTCCATGAAGCAAGTTTAGGACTTTTAGAAGTTGTGACCCATAAATAAAAATATTGTTATTAGACATTGTAGTACTCATTCAAAAACTTTGTAGAAACCCTTATATCTCCTAAGTTTAAAAAATAAATCAAAATAATTCCTATGATATAGTAAACCTTATGTCTCCCTAGTTTTAGAAACTAAAAATAAATATTTTCAAAATTATATTTTCCTAATTTTGATGTCGAATACCTTTAATCTCCCAAATAGATAATTTGCAAAAACTCAATAAATTCAAAATTATCATTTTTTAATTTTTCATAAAACTTTGTAAAGATTCTTTCAAAAACTTCTTTAAGCAAATTAACTAGTTGGTTGACATCCTTATTACTCCAACATTTTTAAAATATACTTAAATAAATAGCTAAAAATAAACCATATTAACCTTATCACTCCATCTAATATAAATACTTCAAATAAAACTTAAACTTATTTCTCCAAATAATAAAGACTTAAATAAATATTATAACTCCTTATTAAACTTATCTCTCCAAATAATCTAAAATGTAACCTTATAAAATTTAGATTTCAAAGTAATTTTAAAAACCTAACTAACCTTTATTGCACACGAACATCTGGGACTTCCTGCTCTTGCTCTATGTGTGCTCAATATTCTCTAAATTTGGCTAGTCCTCCTTTCAAACTTATGAGATGTAGTTTGCCTTCCTACACCTGTAAGTTTGCAAGGTAAGGATAAGTGTTTCATATGATAACACTTTGATCTTTGGTGTCACTTCATTTGTAGATGTTATACTACTTTGAATCCTTATTGCACTCACCAAATAGACTGATGATGTCTATCGTAATGCCAACTAGATTTGAATCTAATTTTCTCTCAGTTGTAAACTCATATAGCTCTTAGATGTAATGTTGAATGGACATGTTGCTCTCACATGTAATGTCAAATGGACATGTTGCTCTTAGGTGTAACATCAAATGAACATATTACTCTCATATGTAATATTGATTGAATATGTTACTATTAGGTGTAACATTCAAACGTTACTCTCCTTCTAGCACTTGGATACAAATTTTATGCATTGGTTGAACTTCCAACAGACAATGCTTAAAATTTTTAGCTTCCAAACATCATGTTGCTTCTCTTTCTTGGTGCTTAAACTTATCAACTTTGAACTGCTATAACCCAAAATGTTGCTTGTTGTCTTTGTAATTTCAACTTGGTAAACTTTGTAGAATTTATTCCATTGGCTTGATATCCTTTATGCTAATATGTTATTGTTTATTGATTCTGGTGTGTTACAAGTATTCTAAATTACAAAATTGAACAATTACCTTCACATAAACCTCCACTTAATTGTAATATTAAGGCTTCCTTAATATGATTCATCTGGTTTTGACATGAGCCACCTAAATCTAATATTAGATGACTCTCAAAATGAGTTGTTGCCTTTCAAACTGAGCTACTTGGTTCTGATATGACCTACCTTTTAAAATGCGCTACTTTTATTATGGATTACCTTTTTACTTTCAATAAGATACACCTAATTATCTTAGACTATTATGTTCCCTTATAATTAGATCAATTTTCATATTGCTTACATTGCAAGCTTCTTACTTGAGCCTCTACGTTATACTAGCTCTGTTATGAGTTATTCTCTGACCTTCCTTAAGCTTTGATTTCTTTGTTAATGGCCACTTGCTTTCCTTGAGCTATTTTGATCTCTTTCCAATCCTCTATAAGATCTCTTCTTTGAATGTCTTCTTCTTATGTTTCAGGCTCTCCTTTCTTCTATATCTTAGGCTCTTCTTTCTTCTTGATATGGTTGTTGTAAACCTCAATTCTTTATATCATGATATCTAGCCTCTTTTTCTTTCTAAAAATATTTTCTTTTTTGTAAGTATTCTTTACACTATTCTTTCATATTGATCTATTAGACTTATTCCTTAAATTTGAATCTTATCTTTTGTAGATATCAATGTTTAGTTTATAGTATATTGCTTAAAGAGTAATATTTATATCTTAAGATTGATGTATCTTTCTTAAGACCTTATATATATTTATTTTTTCTTTCTCTGTTGCTATATATTCTACTTAGGAAGATTTGTATACTTCTCAATTTTTTGCTATCATCTATTCTTCTTTATTGGCTTCTTGAACCAATTTCAAGGTAAATATGACCTAAAACATCTTCTAATGCCATGATCAATATCTAATATGACCTGAATCTTATTTTGTTATCAAATTCAATCTCTAATATGACATGAATCTTCTTCCCTTATCAAGATCAATATCTAATGTGACCTGAATCTTCTTCCTCTACACTTAGAAGTTGAAAATATTCTCTATCCTTATAATATTCTCACAATGACACTGAGAGGGGGGGTGAATCAGTGTAGCTATTTAAATTCAAATCTACAACTCTTAAAGCTGAAGCAAAGAGAACTTAAAAGCGGGTAAAGCAATTATCACAAGAGAGCACACCACAACACACAATGTAACGAGGTTCACCAATTTGGCTACTCCTCAAGAATGACTGCTTGGACTACGGTCCAAATCCAGCCTTTGCAAAACACCAATTTTACAATCCATTTACCAGCACCCACTGGAAGGAGCACCAACCCCTATCCAAGCACCAACTTGGATCACAGTTTTGAAAGCTATATCAATGACATAAAAATGCCTTCACTTTTACAAGACCCTGACTGGTCTATAATTTATCAAAACATAGTAAACACTTACTGCTCTCCTTGTCGCTCTCTTACAACACTCTTCTAACCCTCTTTCGGTAGCACTTTCACACATTCAATGACAACTTAATTCTCCATGCAAACCTCCTTTTATAACAATATTTTCATCTTGAACAAACCCTATTCTTCTAACTTCCATAATTACTCATGCACCCTATTAATAGACACTTCTGCAAGTAACTCCTTTATCACACAGTAATTTGTACATGCATTCTATTAATAGCTCTATTTCTTGTGTGGAACGTTCAGTATAACTATCGCTCGATGGTTTCACTGTGTTACGTGCCCTGTAACTATCGTTCTTTCTTTAATGCACTATGCTTATTTTAGCTTGCATGATTTCTATCTGAGTAATCGCCTCGTAACTGTCACACTAACTTCAATTGACTCTTCTTATATTGGCTGCATGATTTTCCTCTACAACTACCTCTATAACTGTCGTTCTACTTCAGTTAACTATCCGTAATCGTGTTGTTGCGACCTGTCACGAAATCGTGACACTTCTATCTCTTTGTACTCTTCTCGCCTTTTACCCGTGAAAACATGACATGTGCGATATCGTGACACTTTTTGCTTCCTTGTCCACTTCTTGGCTTGCACCCGCAAAAACATGACATGTCACGAAATCGTGACACTTTTCCTTCCTTGTGCACTTTTCTCTGCTTTCACCACGAAAATCATGACATGTCACGAAATCATGACACTTTCACTTCCTTGCACTTTTCTCTCCTTGGTTTATACCCGTGAAAATATAACATGTCACGAAATCGTGACACCTTTTGCTTCCTTACACCTCTCTCCTCTTCAGTCGTGAAAACCTGACATGTCATGAAATCATGACACTTTCTCTTTGCAAGCTCCTTCTCTCGAACTTGTCATGAAATCGTGACACATTTTCGTCCGTACTGCCTCTTGCAAATTGTCATGAAATCATGACACTTTTCCTTGCAAGCTCTTTCTCTCAAACATGTCACGAAATCATGACACATTTTCATCCATACTGCCTCTCTTGCAAATTGTCATGAAATCGTGACACTTTTCTTTGCGAGCTCCTTCTCCCAAACATGTCATGAAATCATGACATTTTCTTTACTTGCACCTTCTTTCTGAACATGTCATGAAATCGTGACATTTTTCTTTGCTTTGCCCTTCTACCCCAACATGTCACGAAATCATGATAGTTTTCCTTGCGCTTTCTCTTTCGTCCAACATGTCACGAAATCGTGACAGTTTTCCTTGCTTTCTCTCTCTGAACATGTCACGAAATCGTGACAATTTTCCTTGCGCTTTCTCTTTCGTCCAACATGTCATGAAATCATGACAGTTTTCCTTGCACTTTCTCTCTCTTCGAACATGTCACAAAATCGTGATAGTTTTCCTTGCTTTCTCTCTTCGTCCAACATGTCAAAATCATGATAGTTTTGCTAGCTTTTCTCTCTCCTTCGATATGTCACGAAATCATGATAGTTTTGCTAGCATTTTCTCTCTCCTCCGATATGTCACGAAATCATGACAATTTTGCCAACATTTTCTCTCTCCTCCGATATGTCATGAAATCATGACAGTTTTGCCAGCATTTTCTCTCTCCTTCGATATGTCACGAAATCATGACAGTTTTTCTTTTCGACCAAACATGTCGCGATATCGCGATAGTTTTCTTACTTGTCTTTTTCTTGGATCTTTTGAATATGGGCCACTTCTGTCTTCTTGGATATTCACTGTACATGCTCTGACTGACCTCTGAACTCTTGTCCACTGCATCAACTGATCTATCTGTCCGTGTTGACAACAATGACAATACTATTTCTGCACCTTGCTCAACAATCTCCCCCTTTGGAATTGTTGGCAACACATGTGCAATTTCCTGTAATTCTTCTTCCCCTTTGACAATAATACCAAAGGGCTGTTGTAGACTCCCCCTGAGTCTATGCACAACATTCTCGAGCAAACATTGTTATAGTTAGCAAAAATCATGAATATGAGCAAAACTATAAACACAGACATAAATGCTCCCCCTGAGAATGTGGTCCCGATTGCTAGTCAATTCTTGGGAAACGTGACCACTCCCAACTTACTCCGAAGGTACTCAAAAACTTCTTTGGGCAACGGTTTTGTGAAGATGTCCGCTACTTGCTCTGTAGTTGGAACAAAATCCAATTTAACCTCACCTTTCGCAACTTTATCCTTCAAAAAGTGATACCGGATTGCAATATGTTTGGTTCGAGAATGCATAACCGGATTCTTCGAGATGTTAATAGCACTGGTGTTATCACATTTAACTGAAATTGGCTCTTTGAAGTGAATACCAAGATCTTTCAGGGTTTGTCTCATCCATAATATCTGCGTACAACACGTTGTTGCTGCAATGTATTCTGCCTCTTCTGTGGATAGAGAGACCGATTCTTGTTTCTTGTTGTGCCATGCTACCAACCTGTCTCCAAGATAAAATGCTCCTCCACTGGTACTCTTTCTGTCATCTATACATCCTGCCCAATCTGCATCTGAATATGCAATAAGAGTGAAGTCCTTACCTTTTGGATACCATAATCCATACTCCATAGTACCCTTGAGATACCGAAGAATCCTCTTCACAGCTGTCACATGAGTCTCTTTGGGACTAGCTTGAAATCTTGCTACCATGCAAACCGCCCGCAAGATATCTCGGTCCGGTGGTCGTTAAATACAAGCAGCTCCCAATCATAGATCTGTACATGGTTTGATCAACATCTGGAGATTTGTCATCCTTGCTCAACTTGCAACCTGTCGTCATGGGAGTGCTAACAGGTTTACTATCCTCCATTGTGAACTTTTTCAGCATTTCTTTCACATATTTAACTTGAGAGATAAAAATGCCCTTTTCATTTTGATTGACTTGCAGTCCGAGGAAATAAGAAAGTTCACCAATCATAGACATCTCAAATTCTTTCTTCATTTTATTTGCTATGTCTCTACAAGACTTATCATTGCTGCTGCCAAAAATGATATCATCTACATAAACAACAAGGACAATAAGATGGCCATTCTCTATTTTGACATACAGATTGTTGTCCACCATACCTTTCTTGAACCCCTGTTGAATAAGATAGTTATCCAGCCTTGCATACCATGCTCTGGGTGCCTGTTTCAAGCCATACAAAGCTTTCTTCAACTTGCAAACAAAGTTGGGATTATCACCGAGTTGGAAACCATCTGGCTGCTCAATATAAACTTCTTCTTCAAGTTTTCCATTCAGAAATGCTGATTTCACATCCATTTGATAAACTTTGAAATTCTTGTGTACAGCTAAAGCTAGAAACATTCTGATTGCCTCGAGTCTAGCCACTGGTGCAAAGGTTTCTTCAAAATCAATACCTTCAACTTGAGCATAGCCTTTACAGACCAATCTTGCCTTATTTCTGACAACCTGTCCATCTTCGTTCAATTTGTTTCGAAAAATCCATTTAGTACCGATTATGTTTTTATTTGCAGGCCTTGGTACTAACTCCCATGTTTTGTTTTTCTCAATCTGATCTAGTTCTTCATTTATTGCCTTCATCCAACTTTCATCTGTGCTTGCTTTAAGCAACATTTTTGGGCTCAATGCTGGATAATAGAGAGTAGTTCCTTACTACTGTTCTCCTTGTCTCGAATACCAACCGTGGGGTCCCCAATAATTTGCTCTCTGGGATGATTTTTTTGCCACTCACCTGTTTTGAATTTCTTGTTTTCTTCTACTTTCGGATCAATACTTAAATCATCTGGGTCAATTTCCTTATTCTCTTATGTTTCCTTTTCTTCATCTCCTTCAATAACTTCTTCATAAATAGGGTAGTTTTCTTCATAGCTAATTTCTCGTTCCCTACCTTCATCAACCTTAACATCGGCACTCTCCACAATTTTCTTCAGCCTTTTGTTATAGCATGTGTAGGCTTTGCTTTTTGTCGAATAGCCAAGAAAAATTCCTTCATCAGCTCTATCTTCAAACTTACCAAGATTATCTTCAGTTCTTTTGATGTAGCACTTGCTGCCAAAGACTTTGAAGTATCTTGTTGTTGCCTTTTTGCCGAACCATAGCTCATAAGGAGTTTTGCTTTCATGTGTCCTCAACATGCACCTGTTTTGGATGTAAACCGTAGTATGAACTACCTCTTTCCAGAATCTGTCTGCTATTTTGTTCTTTGTCAACATTGTCCATGCCATTTCCTGCATTGTCCTATTTTTTCTTTCAACAACACCATTCTACTGAGGTGTCCTTGCTGCTAAAAACTGTCTTCTTGATCCCATATTTTTGATAGTACTCTGCAAACTCCTCTGAGATAAACTCTCCTCCTCTATCTGATCTTAAGCATTTAATTCTTTTTCCTGTTTGATTCTCAACCTGGTGTTTGAAAGTCTTGAACATTTCAAAGGCATCTGATTTAAGCTTTAAAAATAGTACCCATGTCATCCTGGAATAGTCATCTATGCACAGCATAAAGTATTTGTCACCATTTATGCTTTGTGTTCTCATGGGTCCACATAAGTCAGTATGAATTAGCTCTAAAGGTTTGCTGGTGAAGTATTCCTTTGATTTAAATGTGGATCTAGTTTGCTTCCCCTTTTGGCATGAAGCACAGATGCTATTTAATGGTTTGCCAATGGTGGGTATATCTCTTACTACCCTTTTTGAACTTATTTTTACCAGATTGTCAAAGCTAATATGACCAAGCCTCTTGTGCCACAACCAATTTTCATCTTCCTGTCCAATCAAACATGCTCCTTCTGAAGTCTCTGAGAGAGTATATAGATTTCTAGAAGTCCTCGATCCAGTAGCTATCAGCTTCCCACTGTGTGCTTTTCTGACTTCACAGCCCTGCTTCTTAAAGATGACTTCATGACCTCTGTCACAGATTTGACTTACGCTCGGTAAGTTGTGCTTCAAACCAATCACAAACAGAACTTCTTTGGAATTGATCTTTCCATCACTTATCTTGACTGATCCTTTGCCAACTATCTTGGCTCCATCATTATTTCCAAACTTTACAGAGCCCCCTTCATATTTCTGTAACTTTTCAAATTTTTGTTTATCTCCTGTCATGTGACTGGAGCATCCACTATCCAATATCCATGGTGCAGATTTGTTCTGTGCTTTGAATGTTGTCTATACAATCAAGGATTCCTTTTCTTCCTTGGTTCGCTCCTTTTCTTTCCACTCTGGTTTGACTACAGTTTTGGTCACTTGTTTAGACTTTTCTTTGTCAGTAGCCTGTGCATGTTTTTCTAGGAATTTTTTGTTTTGCCTTAAACTGTTTGGTTGAGATCTTCTTCCCTGATATTTATTTGCTGCATATGTGCTTCTACAGTTTCTTGCAATGTGTCCAAAGTTATGACAGTTATAGCATTCTACCGCATAATCCATCAAGGGTGAAAAGACATTTCTACTCGTGAAATTTCTTTGTCCTATATTATAAATGCAGTCTGAAATCTTATGACCGTAAGCATTGCATTTAAAACAATAACCAGAAAAGGATTGATTGAACCTGGGAGTTGGTCTTTGCCATTTTGTAGTAGGAGCCACAAATTTTCTTCTCCTTTGATGTGTGACGTTTGTGAATCCCTCATTGTCAGCACTCTTCTCGTGCCTGGCATTGTTGCTTTCTTTTGCATGATTCATTTTTCCTTGATCAACCTTGATCTTATCTTCTTTCTTTACTGGTTCTACAGTTATGGCCTTTGATCCACTTGACGATTCTCCTTCGACAAAGCCCAAGCCAAATTTGATGCCTGTAGTCCTCTGACTATTTATAATCTTTTCAAGCTTCGTAGAACTTCCTTCAAGTTTGTGATAGCAACTCAATTTTTGATTCTTTTCTTCTAGCCGCATTCTTAAGACAACAATCTCTTCTTCCAGTTTGCTGCACTCATCTATTTTCATGGTTAATTGTACTTCGAGTTCTTCAGACATTTTCTTAAATTCTTCTGTCTATACTTTCAAACTATTTATTATGTCATTCGCATCCTCAAGCTTTCTTGAGACCTTTTTATTCTTTTTCCTTTCTGTACTCAACTCTTTAAGTGCAGCAACCAACTCTCCTTCCAATATACTTCAGCCTCATCCTTAATGTTTTTATCACCTTCCTATTTTTCTTCTATTTTTTCTTCTTCAAATGCCATGAACAGACCTTCACCCGTTTCTTCTTTAGAATCCTCATCTGAGCTATTTTTAGAAGAGCTGACATTCTTGGATATGAAACTTTTCTTTTTGAAGTTGCTTTTTCTAAAATTTGGTTTCTTCTTCCAGTCACTTCTTTCTTGGTGTGACCCTTCATCACTTTTGGTTTTCTCATTCATTGGACACTTAGCTGCAAAGTGACCGATGCCTCCACAATTGAAGCACTTAAATGGTAACTTTCCTCTATATTTTCCTTTTCCCTTTATAAGTTTTTGAACAAAGTTAGCTTCCGTTTCATCTGATGTCTCTTCATCCTCAGATTCTTGTTCAGCTTTTATATTTTTGTGTGCTTTAAAAGCAGCTTCTCCTGTCTATGGGCTTAGTTTGTCCTATTCTCATTTCGTATGCAGTCAAAGAACCATGCATCTCATCCATGCTAAAATTATTTAGATCTTTAGCTTCTTCTATTGCAGAAACTTTAGAATTAAATCTTTTGTGAAGAGTTCTAAGTACCTTTTTCACGATGACCGCATCTTCGATTTCTTCGTCGAGTCCTCTGATCGCATTAATGATTCCATTGACTCTCAACATATAGGCCTCTATGTTCTCATCGTCATTCATTTTTAATGCTTCGAACTGAGCTCGATGCGTTTGTAGCTTGGCTTCCTTGATCTTGTTGTCTCCTTCATGAATGCTCTTCAGTTTGTCCCACATGTCTTTTGCCATTTTACAGCTCATGATCCTTATCAGTTCACTGTCTACTAGCCCACACATTATGGCATTCTTTGCTTTGGAGTTATTCTCAAACTTTTTCTTCTCGACAAGTATCTGTTGGAGGAGTAGCGGGTATTGTGTATCCACTTTCTACAGACTCCCAAATGTCGTATCCCAACGCACATAGATATGTCTGCATCCCGAGTCTCCAGAATGAGTAATTAGTTTCGTCGAACAATGGAGCTTTGTTAGATGAGAATCCTTCACCACCCGCCATTGTGTTTCTTCCAAGATCACCTTAGCCGATTAAGCTTGTTCAGGAACCTTGCTCTGATACCAATTGATATTCTCACAATGACACTGAGAGGGGGGGTGAATCAGTGTAGCTATTTAAATTCAAATCTACAACTCTTAAAGCTGAAGCAAAGAGAACTTAAAAGTAGGTAAAGCAATTATCACAAGAGAGCACACCACAACACACAATGTAACGAGGTTCACCAATTTGGCTACTCCTCAAGAATGACTGCTTGGACTACGGTCCAAATCCAGCCTTTGCAAAACACCAATTTTACAATCCATTTACCAGCACCCACTGGAAGGAGCACCAACCCCTGATTTATTTGCACCAACAGAAAGGAGCACCAACCCCTATCCAAGCACCAACTTGGATCACAGTTTTGAAAGCTATATCAATGACATAAAAATGCCTTCACTTTTACAAGACCCTAACTAGTCTATAATTTATCAAAACATAGTAAACACTTACTGCTCTGCTTGTCACTCTCTTACAACACTCTTCTAACCCTCTTTCGATAGCACTTTCACACATTCAACGACAACTTAATTCTCCACGCAACCTCCTTTTATAACAATATTTTCATCTTGAAACACCTATTCTTCTGTGACTTCCATAATTACTCATGCACCCTATTAATAGACACTTCTGAAAGTAACTCCTTTATCACATAGTAATTTGTACATGCATTCTATTAATAGCTCTGTTTCTTGTGTGGAACTTTCAGTATAACGCTGCTCGATGGTTACACTATGTTACGGGCCCTATAACTACCGTTCTATCTTTAATGCACTGTGCTTATTTTAGCTTGCATGATTTCTATCTATAACTGCCCCTATAACTGTCACACTAACTTTAGTTGACTCTTCTTATAATGGCTGCATGATTTTCCTCTACAACTACCCCTGTAACTGTCGTTCTACTTTAGTTAACTATCCGTAATCGTGTTGTTGTGACCTGTCATGAAATCGTGACACTTCTGTCTCTTTGTACTCTTCTCGCATTTTACCCATGAAAACATGACATGTCACGATATCGTGACATTTTTTGCCTCCTTGTCCACTTCTTGGCTTGCACCCACGAAAACATGACATGTCACGAAATCGTGACACTTTTCCTTCCTTTCACTCTTCTCTGCTTTGCCCACAAAACACACATGTCACGAAATCGTGACACTTTCTCTCCTTGTCACTTTTCTTGCTTGCCCAGCAAAAAGATGACATGTCGCGAAATCATGACACTTTCGCTTCCTTACACTCTTCTCTCCTCTTCACAGAAAACCATGACATGTCACAAAATCATGACACTTTCTCTTTGTACGCTCTTCTCTTAAACATGTCACGAAATCGTGACACATTTTCTTCTACACTCTCTTGCAAATTGTCACGAAATCGTGACACTTTTCCTTGCAAGCTCTTTCTCTCAAACATGTCACGAAATCGTGACACATTTTCTTCCGTACTGCCTCTCTTGCAAATTGTCATGAAATCGTGACACTTTTCTTTGCGAGCTCCTTCTCCTCGAACATGTCACAAAATCGTGACACATTTTCTTTGCTACCTTCTCTTCCAAAATGTCATAAAATCATGATACTTTTCCTTGCTTCTCTTCAACATGTCACGAAATCATGACAGTTTTCCTTGCGCTTTCTCTTTCATCCAACATGTCACGAAATCATGATAGTTTTCCTTGCGCTTTCTCTCTTCGAACATGTCATGAAATCATGATAGTTTTCCTTGCGCTTTCTCTTTCATCCAACATGTCATGAAATCATGATAGTTTTCCTTCTTTTCTCTCTCTCGAACATGTACTGAAATCACATTTTCCTTCCTTTCTCTCTCCAACATGTCACGAAATCATGATAGTTTTCCTTGCACTTTCTCTCTCCTTCGATATGTCACGAAATCATGATAGTTTTGCCAGCATTTTCTCTCTCCTTCGATATGTCACGAAATCATGATAGTTTTGCCAGCATTTTCTCTCTCCTTCGATATGTCGCGAAATCATGACAGTTTTGCCAACATTTTCTCTCTCCTCCGATATGTCACGAAATCGAGCGACGCATTTTCTCTTTCCTCCAGACATGTCGCGATATCGCGATAGTTTTCTTACTTGTCTTTTTCTTGGATCTTTTGAATATGGGCCACTTCTGTCTTCTTGGATATTCACCGTACATGCTCGGACCGACCTCTGAACTCCTATCCACTGCATCAACTGATCTATCTGTCTGAGTTGACAACAATGACAATATTGTTTCTGCACCTTGCTCAACAGAATCTTCTTCCCTTATCAAGATCAATATCTAATGTGACCTGAATCTTCTTCCTCTACACTTAGAAGTTGAAAATATTCTCTATCCTTTGTAAGAAGCTTCTCACACTTCTATTTAATCTTTGTTGGAACTCTATCTCTTCCTCTATATTGACTTCAATATCAAGATCAATTTCTCTATGATTTGAAACTTCTTTATGTTGCTTCTATAAATATGAAGGTGACTTGGATGTCCTAGTATTTTCTATCAATGTCAAAGTGACATTGAATGTCCTTGTATCTTCTATCAATGCCAAGGTGACTTTAAATGTCCCTGATACATCTATCAATGTTAAGGTGACTCTGAATATCCTTGATACCTCTATCAAATATCAATGGATATCTATATTCCCTAAAATCTCTAATTTCTAAAATCAATGTCAAGGGTTGGCTATGTCCCTAAATGATCAACTATATTAAAGTTGATTTACCTTCATCTTCAATGTCAAGGGTTGGCTATGTCCCTGAATGATCAACTATATTAAAGTTGATTCATATTCAACCTTCAATGTCAAGGGTTGGCTATGAACCTAAATGATCAACTATCTTAAATTTGATATGCCTTTAAATATAGCCAAGTCTTGGTCTTCACTATTTACTCTTCAACCATGGAAATACTAGCTTTTCTACTCATTATGACCTTATAATAGAATCTAAGTCTCACTGCCTTCAAAGTGGATAGACTCTTAATCAACTTTATCAAACTAGACAAAATTGATTTTAATAATGGTGGCTAATAAACTCTATCAATATGGATAGAGTTTAATGGTTTTTTTTTGGTAAATAAAACTCTTCATTAATTATCAAGTTTTGCAAGTTAACCCAAAACCTATTACAATATCCAGCCTTCTGCTGAGATTGTATATCCTAGTCATCCTTGAAACTTTCTTACCAAAACTTATGTTGAATCCCCTAAAACACCTTACTAACAAGGCACACCCATACTTAAACATAACTATAAACATTACTTACATTGATAGGAAATTGAAGTTTGGAAAACCTGTTGCTTGCCCATTTCCTATTCTCTGTTGGAATCCTCCAAGGCTTACACCCTGTTACCTTCATTTCTAATTTGGTATTATTTAGAGGGAAACCCCATAGTTATTACCAGCTCCACGGGAAAAGAACACCCATTCATATTTCTCCTTAACGGGTAGGTTTCTTTTCATGACTAATAATATTTTCCACTTCACGTGGCACACCTTGTGTCCATGTCACCAAACTACCAACATCAACACCTATGTTGGATAATTTGTCAGCTGACCTATTGGCCTCATGGTACACATGACGAGCCCTCCTGTTCTGTCTTGCCGCAAAAAGGATCCTCATTTCATGGATGACTCCCTCGATTCTCCATGGAGGTTTTTTGCCATTGGTTAATAGGTTGATGATGTTCATCGAATCACCTTCAATCATCAAGTTACCTTGAGTTGCTTGGGCTACTTGCAACCCTCTCCAAAGGGCTCTAGCTTCTCCTTCGTTATTAGTTCTGATTCCCAATGGTTCAGCGAAGGCCTTGACCAAATTTCCTTGATGATCCCTGATTATTCCTCCAGCTCTAGCTCTTCCTAGGTTCTCCTTGGCTGCACCATCAAATTTTAGTTTAATGGTAGCTCTAATACCACTGATGGATTTTTAAGCCTTAATACTACCACAAATATCATAGGTTAAATATCATAGGATCGAATATAATGTAGCGACAATATAATAAGATCAACATAATGATATTTTTTTTACTAAACAATAAGGGGTTGTACTCAGGTCCCCCACCCTTGATAAATTACAACTCTCTTATTTAGAGCTTGAGAGTTTACAAATAAATACACTTTTCATCTTAATTGAGATGCTATAGCTAGAAACCTACATCATTTTAGATAAAATATCTAAATTCTTGATTTTCATTTTTTGGATCTTTTCAATTTTTTATATGAATACAAATATTCTAGAATTCAACATCCTTCTTGAAATTTTCTATAGCAGTATTCACAACACCAAAAATTCACCTCTATTATCTATGCATTACATATTAGTAGATTAATATTTTTGAAACATTGTACTATCATAGTCTGCTTTGTAAAATCTGGATTGCAATTTTCCTTCCTGAAACAAAAGTGCAACCGAAAAAATATAATAAATAGTTTATGTGAAAATACCTTATTGTTATATAAGGTATTTCATATAAATTATTTATTATAATTTTGGGAGATTTTAACTCTACTCTTTCTCCAGGGGAGAAACAAGGAGGGTCTAACCTTTTCTCTGACAACATGGAGGAGTTTGGTGAGTTTATCGCTTCCTTAGGGTTGATGGACATAGAACTTCAAGGATCCAAATATACCTGGTCCAATAGAAGAATCGAAGCAGGATTGATTCAATATAGAATAGATAGAGCCCTAGCTTCAGTAAGTTGGATCTCGAATGCTCATGGTTACAGCTTGAAGACTTTTCCAAGAGTAGCATCGGATCATAGCCCTCTTTTGCTAGAATTTATGGAGGAAAGGAAATCAAAAGGACTTCCTTTTAGATTTGAGGCTATGTGGTTTAGTCATCAGGATCTAGAAGGTTTGATTAAGGAATGGTGGGCATCGAATGTGTATGGTACAAAGATGTTTCAGGTATCAAAGAAACTCAAAATCATAAAACAAAATTTGAAGAAATGGAACAGAGAAGAATTTGGTAATATATTTCAAAGAAAGTGCTCCATTATGAAAGAGTTACATGAAATTGAAGAGAAAGAACAGAATGAGGGAAGATCAGAGGAATTAGACAGGATGGAGAAAGGTAGTTTGGCTGAATTTCATAATCTACTTGCTAGGGAGGAGACATTTTGGTGGTAAAAATCAAGATCTTTATGGTTGAAGGATGGAGATAGAAATACAAAGTTTTTTCATATGTCCACGTTGAAACATAGGAGTGCAAATCGGATCAGGGAAATAATTTTGGAGACGGGTGAAGTTTTGAAGGAAGAAGAGGAGATTGCAGTGACCACAATCTCTTTTTTCCAAAATTTATTTTCCAAAGATAGAGAGGAAGATCCAAAGGATACAAAAGATCTCTTATTGAATATCCCTACCTTGATTTCTGAAGAAATGAATGCTAGGCTATTGATCCCTTTTTCAGATGAAGAGATCAAGAATACTATATTTGGTATGGAGAAGGATAAGGCACCAGGACCAGATGGATTCCCTATTGGCTTCTTTCAAAAATATTGGCATATAATGGGGAAAGATATTTCAGATGCATTAAGGGAATTTCAATCTTTTGACTCTTTGCTCCAAGAATGGAATACAACTTTTATAGTTTTAATTCCAAAGAAATATGGTGCATCATCTCTAAAGGATTTTAGGCCCATAAGCTTATGCAACACTCTCTACAAAATGCTCACAAAAACTTTGGCTTATAGAATCAAAAGTTTTCTACCTTTTCTAATCTCTCCACTTCAGGGAGGGTTTGTTCAGGGAAGACAAATATTAGATGGAATCATCACTGTTCATGAGATAATTCATTCAATAGAGAAGAGAGGAGACCCAGGTATGTTTCTTAAATTAGATATGCATAAAGCCTATGATAGAGTCTCATGGACTTTCCTTGATAAGGTTATGCATAAGTTTGGTTTTAGTGGCCAATGGAGGAAATGGGTTAATATTTGTATTTCTTTAGCCAAATTTTTAGTCATTATAAATGGAAAACCTTGTGGTTTCTTTGGGATCCAAAGAGGTATAAGACAAGGGGACCCTCTATCCCCTTATATTTTTATTTTAATGGCTGAAGCATTGGGAAGATCAATGCAAGCAGCCACAACTATAGGTAGAATCAAAGGTATCAAACCAGCAAGGAGTTCAAAACCAGTTTCATGTCAGCAGTTTGTGGATGATACTTTCATTATGGGAGAAGCTACATGTAGAGAGGCAAGGGAAATCAAAGAGATTCTCCATAAATATGAAAGGGCATCAAACCAATTGATAAAATTCATTAAAAGCAATATTTATTTTGTGAACACAGAGAGACAGTTACAATTGAGGATTGCAAAAAAAATTGGTTGTAATATTGCTAATCTCCCATCCATTTACCTTGGTATACCACTTTTTTTAGGATGCATGAAGGAGGAAATGTGGTCTCCGATGTTGGATAGGATTCAAAGGAAGTTGGTTGGGTGGAAAGGCAACCTCCTTAGCCAAGCAGGAAAAATGCAGCTACTTCAAGCAACCTTACAGAGCATGCCAATTTATTATATGTCTCTATTTAAAATGCCCTCCAAGGTTAGAAGGAGGATGGAGAAGATATTTAAAATATTCCTATGGACTAGGGTTGAAGACAAGAAAAGACTTCCTTTAGTGGCTTGGGATAGAGTTTGCACTCCAAAGAAACTTGGGGGGTTAGGCCTAAAAAATTTACAGTTCTTTAACAAAGCCTTAATCTCAAAAACTGCATGGAGACTTTGCATAGAAGGAAGTTTGTTGTGGCAAAATATTATGAAAGCGAAGTACTTAGAAAATCACATTCCCTTTTTTAGAAGTGCAATTTCTCCTAGAGGATCAGCCATATGGAATGCAGTGCTAAAAATGAGAAGTTTTCTAAGGAGCAATATAAGATGGCAGGTAGGAGAAGGGAAGGAAGTTTTCTTTTGGGAAGATTCTTGGATCCTTCAGGAACCTCTAATAAATAAATAGGATTTTCAGGAGTTGTGGGTTCCACTGGTAGCTAAATATGGGGAAAAAGTCAAGGATTATATAGAATGTCTTCATGGTAGAAAGAAATGGAAACACCTTTCTTTAGATTCAGATGAAGTTCATATTCAGCAGGGTCTCCTGAATTTAAATCAGTTGATTAGGAGCTTCCACATCTCCCAAATCAACAAGGAGGATTCTTTGCTATGGAACCATTCTCTGAAAGGACTCTTCTCAGTCAAATCAGCCTATGAAGCTCATATTCCCCCTAGAGGAGGAGCTTATCCAGTGAAGAAGGTTTGGTCCCCTGATTTTGTGTCGAAGATTGCTTTCTTTCTTTGGTTATGCCTTCAGAATAAGATTTTAACAATAGATAATTTATGCAAAAGAGGGTTCCAAATGACAAATATATGTTCTTTGTGCCAGAAGGATGTTGAGTCATTAGACCACTTATTCAACCATTGTGAGGGTTCAAATAAAGTTTTCTATGCTATAATGAACTCTCTTTCAGTCAAGTGGAGCATGCCACAAACCTTTAGAGATTTGTTTAACCAATGGAGATCTCCCTTTGTAAGTGAGAGCTTGATGAGATTATGGAGCCTAATTCTCCCTCACTATATATGGGGCATATGGTGGGAAAGGAATAAACGCATATTTAGGAATGAGATGAAGGATGAAGTATATATATTCAAAAGAATCAAAGCTACTATTGAAGAAAATTTATCCATTCTCCTAGAGGTTAAAGGGTATGATAAAAGAGAAGAAATAATGATTGTTGAAGGGTGGAAGGTAAAACAATCCAAACCATGCATAATGGACTCAACCCAAAAAATAATGAACACAAGATGGATGAAACCAAGACAAGGTTGGATAATCCTTAACTTTGATGGGGCAGCCAAAGGAAATCCAGGAAGAGCAGGAGGGGGCGAAGTGATTAGAAATGATAAAGGATAAATTTTATGGGCTTATGCAGAGGATTATGGAATTCAGACCAACCATATGGCAGAAGCCAAAGCTCTTTTTTTAGGAGTTCAACAATTATATGATAGAGGTTATAGAAAAGTTATGGTCCAAGGGGACTCTCTAAACATTATTAGAGATTTGAAATCAGGAGAAACAGAGAATAGGTTTATACTTAACATTATAAAGGACACTTCAAGGATCCTAAAAGAGATGAGTGATGTTGTAATTGATCATATCTATAGAGAAGGTAATCATGTTGTTGATGTTATGGCCAATATGGGGGTGGATAGTGGTCAAAACAGAATTTGGGATGACAACTTTCCACTGCCATTACAAAGAATAGTTGCATTGGAGGCTGAAGGTCAGCCTGTTAGAATGAATAATATCAGAAATTGAATGAAGTGGGTTGTCAATTTCTATCAAGGTCATTGAGCTGAAAGACAATGCTTAATCTGAGTCTAGTCTATCTGGGCAGTATCTTTGTAATTTTTTTCTTTTGATAGTGTATCTTTAGCATCATTCATTCCTAGGAGGAAAGGTGTGTGATTTTTGCTAGGATCTCTTTTGTTGGCCTGTGGTTTTTATTTTCCAATATGATCAGGCCTCTCTTGTAAAAGGGTTAGGGCCCCTTTCAAAACCCTATTTTTTCACCCAATATAAAAAAACAACTTATTGTTATAAAATAAAGCAAATATTACTAATGGAAAACATTAAAGTAAATCTTAATCATTATTTAATTTAGGCAATCAGTATTTTCTTGTTGGCTTCAACTAAACTTACTATTTCCCCTAACCATAGAAAGTAGAATTTAACTTCATGATCTTCAATAAAAAACCCTCTACTAGCTAGCCTATCTTCACATTTGTTTCCTTTCCTTAAAATATTTGTAAACCTAATTTTTTTAAACTCTTTAGCAAGATCTTGAATTTCCATAATTATCTCTTGTACGGTCCATGAAGCCTTTGCTTTCCTTAAAATTGCATTTATTACTATGATAGAATCACCTTCCATCCATACTCTATTCCATTTTATTTGTTTGCATATTCTTAACCCTTCTAAAGCTGCCCAAGCTTCAACTTCATTATTTATTTTAAATCCACTATTGAAAGCCTAATGAGACAAAATATCTCCTCTATTATTTCTAATTATTCCTCCTCCTCCTACTGGTCTTGGATTTCTTTTAGATGCTCCATTAAAATTCAATTTAACCCACTCCACATCTAGTGGTTTCCACTTTATTTTCTTTGCCTTCTTTTTTATTCTCTTGTACCCACTATCATAATTCCATTTAATAGTTTGAATCCATCTACCAAGGCTCTTGGCTTCTAGATTAGGGACTAGGTGAGTTGATAGGGTTTGTTTAGAGTCCTCTATAGCTAAACATATCTTCCTTTTCATTACCTCTAAACTACTTTCCTTTCCTTTAAATATTCTTCTATTCCTTTCTAGTCATACAGTCTAAAGTATTGTATCTTTTGATATATCCCAAATTATTTGTAAAGCCTCACTTTTATAAGTGCTATGTTATTTCTTTAACAAATCTTCAATTCTACTATTCATCATCATGCATTTCCCAAACATATTAAGAATCCATTTCCATAGTTTCCAAACTATTGAGCAATGTCCCAAGATATGGCCTATAATCTCCTTTTTACAAAGAACACATTATGAGGGGTCATGAAAACCCCTTTTCATAAGGTTATCCTAGGATAAAATTCTTCTATGACCTACTAGCCAAACAAACATTTTAATTTTAGGAATGTTTGGGCTATACCAAACATCTCTCCATATTCTACTGATATTATTATTTTGTTGGTGTTGTACATTATATCCACTTCTTATTGTGCATTCTCCTAAGCTATTCAACTCACAAGTAAATTTATCCTTGGCTCCCCTCGAAATAATCATAGTTGTTATCTTTCTACTCAATTGCCTCCTAGCATCAATATCTTGTATACTTGTAAAAACATCTTCTTTCCATTTGTATATTCCTTCCTGATCCTTGTACAAAATATTTGAAACTTTATCACCATATTTGTCTTGAAGCAATTTCATCCAAGTTTATAAAATTGGATCTAAATTGAGTAGTTTTTTATCACACCAAGTATCCATCCAAATAGAAGTTTTTTCTCCAGTTACCACCACCCATATTAAACCTTTTATCATTAGATCAATATATTTTTTAAACCATTTCAAAGAGCAGAACCATTTGGTAGAGAGAATGCAATAAATATCAAACTTGGGTCATTGGGCTCAACATACTTACTTAGAAGAAGTCTTACCCATTGTCTTTGACTCTCTTTGTATAATATCCATATTTCTTATCCCCTAAGAGATAAGTTTGCATCTATAAGAACTATTAAACCAAGACCTCTACTATTTTTGTCACCACACACCTTGCTCCATTTCATCAAAGGAATTTTCCTTTTATCATGTAAACCTAATCATAAAAAGGGTTTCATAACATAGATTAAATATTTTTCAATTATTTTTTGGCATAGATTACAATGATATATAATATTTAGGAATGGTCTATAAGACCAACTTAATTAATTACACTTTTTCTTCTAACGATAACCATCTACCTTTCCAAGCTAGAAGTTTATTCTAAACTTTACTAATAACTGGATTCCATAATTCTATCCTCTTTCCCCTCTCAAATAAAGGTATCCTAGACAAGTTGTTGGTAAATTTACCTCCTCCATTTGAATTAACCTACAAATTATTACTTTGATATTAGCTGGAGTGTTAAGGAAGTAAATTTTAGATTTTTTCCTATTAATTTTTTGCCTTGATGCTCTTTCGTATTCCTTTAAAAAGTTATTCAAAGCTCTGGCCTCATTTATCCTTGCCCTTCCAAAAAGGGTTGTATCATCTACAAACTATTGATGGGTAATGTTGTCGATGTTATTACTAACCTTAAGTCCACTTATAAGCCCATATTTGTAATCCTTCTTTAAGTTCCTACTCAAAACCTTTGTCATAATAATGAACAAATAAGGAGATAGAGTATCTCCTTGTCTAAGGCATCTCTTGGATTTAAAATATTTTTTTACTAACCCATTGACAAAAACTGAATAAGAAATTGTAGAGACACAAGATTTAATCCATCTAACATATTTCTTCTTGAATCCAAACTTTTCTAAAACTGTAAAAATAAAATCCCATTTAACCATATCATAGGCTTTACTCATATCAAGTTTTAATATCATTGCTTTTTATTTTTTTGAAGTTGTTGAATGTATAACTTCGTGAGCTACTATGATCACGTCCATAATTTATCTCCCTTTCACAAATCTTCCTTGATCTTCTGAAATAATTTTTCCTAACAATGGTCTTAATCGATTTGCCATTACTTTGGAGATAATCTTATATGACATATTACATAGGCTTATGGGTCTAAAAGAATCAAATAATTCAACATCCTTCTTTATTGGAATTAGGGTAAGATATGTTGCATTTATTTTATAAGGTATGTATTGTTTTACCCTAGACTATTCCACTGCCACCAATAAAGAATCCTTTACTATATCCCAATTATGTTGGTAAAAAGATACAGAGAGGTCATCTTGAATTGGGGATTTAGCCTTATTAAAAGAGAAAAAAAGCTAAATGAACTTCTTCTAGAGTAATAGGCTCCATTAGTTTCATATTGTCTTCATTCGTTATCACTAAAGGAACATCTTGAAGAAGTTCATAATAAAGAAATTTAGTCCCCTCTAATCCTAGAATATTTTGATAAAAAGACTTTACCTCTTTTCTAATTTCACTTTGATCTTCAATATAAACCCCTTCTATTGATTTAATTCTACTAATTCTAGATGTTGATCTCTATACTATAACCATCCTATGAAAAACTTTGTATTTTTATCTCCTTATAACCAAGTTTGTCTTGATTTTAATCTCCAAAATTTCTCTTCCTTACTCAAAATATTATGATATTCACTAAGAAACTCCATTTCCTCCGAGCTTGGATTATTATTATCACCTTTTTATAATTTCGAAAGTTTATCTTTTAGTTCTTTTTTCTCAAAAATATTTCCAAAAGTTTTCTTGTTCCTTTCTTTTAATCTAGATGTCATAGATTTAATTTTATTTGGAATATCATACAACCCACCATTACCTAAAGAATTCCACATTTGAGCTATCATATCAATAAATTGAGGATGGTCTTTCCACATTTGCTCATATTTAAAATATGATATTTTTTGAATTCACTTACCACCAATTTAACTCTTATTGGCTAGTGATCTGAACCAGTCCTTGTTAAGGTATTAATTTTAGCACAAGTTCTTTCATCTAGCCAATGATTTGAGAGAATTCATCTGTCTAGTTTTGTTGTTATTAGATTTTGGCCTTCCTATTGTTAGTCCAAGTATAGTTATCTTCTTCAAAATCAACCTCCCATAGATTATTATTTTGAATAAAATATGAGAAATTTCTTATACTTTGGGTTAATTTCCTAATTCCCCCAAATTTTTCATCCATATTGGTTAGAACATTAAATCTCCTATGATCATGAATTGAGTTTCTTGGTCTTTAATTCTCATAAAGGATTCAATCTCACTCTAAACTTCTAATCTACCTAACTGAGTTGTAGGTCCATAGATATTGATAAGGATGAAATGAATATATGTAAAGTAGCAAGTGACTAAAGAGGCTATCCAATGCCTAGTTTTATGAATGGTTACACAAGAGGTTCTAAAAGAATTCCAACAAGTTAGAATTCCCCTTGCCACTCCTTCAAAATATATAACATCCCATTCACATCTTGTCCATACTACTTTTATAGTTTTTGAAATTTCTTCTTTTGTCATTTTAATTTTTTGGATACAAAGAATATCAAGTTTATTACTTAAACATAGGTCCTTGATACACCACTGCTTTGAGGGGTATTAGCGCCCCTTATATTCCATGAGATGATGATACACCACTGCTTTGAGGGGTATTAGCGCCCCTTATATTCCATGAGATGATAATCATGTCTCATTAGGGGATTTTGACCCTGCCTACGTATTACCAATATCATTTTGTTGTTTGGTAAAGAGAAGTTTAACCAACTTATTTCATGTTCCTTTCCCTATGTTTGCTCTAGTTTCCCTGGATCTTGCTTGATAATTTGAGGGTTTTCCTCTTTTTTTCTTGTCTATATCAAGAGTAGGTTTTATTATTCTATTCCTCAATATTCTTTCACAATTTTTGTTCTCATCATATTTATCCTCTCCTAGATCTACTATAGAAGCTTTTGACTTGTCCTTCTCATTTTCTGGTATTTCCTTATTAATGGTAGAGATATTAACTTATAAAACAATATTTTCTTTACCAATTTTTTTCTCTTGAATGGTGCATAGTACTTCAAGAGAGTCTTCAAAATTGATGAGACACATTCCTTAGGTTCATCGAGAATGCTCTTCCTTAAATTAGGATCATAATGAATAGATGGTTCCTTGTTAATATGTCAAAATTGTTGTATTGTGTCCTCTAAGTTTTAATTTGCTTTTTCTTCATAGGTTAAAGCCTCAAAAGAGTTGGTATTTCTTCCAATATCCTTTATTACTAGTCTCCACTATTTATTTTCTTTCATTTTTCTAGATCTATTTTTTGGAAGTTGAAAACCATCTTCATCCATAACCATTTGTAAGTTTTAATTGCAGTTTTCTACATATGATTTTGTTGGGCTCTTCTAAGGGCATTGTTGAGCAAGGTGCAGCAGTATTGTCATTGTTGTCAACACAGCCAGACAGATCGGTTGATGCAATGGATAGGAGTTAAGAGGTTCTTCAGAGTATGTACAGTGATTTTCCAAAAGATCAAAGTGGCCCATATGCTAAAAATCAAAAGAAAATCACAAGGAAGAAAACTGTCGCGATATCACAACATGTTGAGCAAGAAAGAAAAACTGTCGCGATATGGCGACATGTTGAGAAGAAAGAAAAACTGTCACGATATCACGACATGTTGAGAAAAAATAAAAATTGTCACGATTTCACGACATGTTCGAAGAGAAAGCGCAAGCAAGAAAAACTGTCTCGATTTCATGACATGTTCGACGAGAAAGCGCAAGCAAGAAAAACTGTCGCGATTTCGCGACATGTTCGAAGAGAAAGCACAAGCATGAAAAACTGTCACGATTTCACAACAAGTTCAGAGAGAAAGCACAAGCAAGCAAAACTGTCATGATTTCATGACATGTTCAGAGAGAAAGCGCAAGCAAGCAAAACTGTCATGATTTTGCGACATGTTGGAAGAGAAAAAGGCAAGTGGAAAAACTGTCACGATTTTGTGACATGTTGGAGAAGAGAAAAATGCAGGTGGAAAAACTGTCACGATTTCGCGACATGTTGGAAGAAATAAAGGCAAGTGGAAAAACAGTCACGATTTTGTGACATGTTGGAAGAAAAAGAGAAAGCAAGAAGAAGTGTCACGATTTCGCGACAAGTTCGAAGGAAAAAAAACAAGTAAGAAAAGTGTCACGATTTCGGACATATTGCAAGAGAGATAGTACGAAAGAAAAAGTGTCACGATTTCACAACATGTTGGAAGAGAAAAAGACAAGTAGAAAAAGTGTCGCGATTTCGCAACATATTGCAAGAGAGATTGTACGGAAGAAAAAGTGTCGTGATTTCGCGACATATTGTAGGAGAGAGAGTTCGAAAGAAAAAGTGTCGTGATTTCGTGACATATTGCAAGAGAGATTGTACGAAAGAAAAAGTGTCACGATTTCGTGACATATTTCAGGAGAGAGAGTCAGAAAGAAAAAGTGTCACGATATCGCGACATGTCAGGTTTTCGCGACCCGAAGGCAAGAGAAAGAGCAAAGGATAAAAAGTGTCACGATATCGCGACATGTCGGGTTTTCGCGACCCTAAGGCAATAGAAATAGCAAAGGAGAAAAAGTTTCGCGATATCGTGACATGTCGAGTTTTCGTGACCCGAAGGCAAGAGAAAGAGCAAAGGAGAAAAAGTGTTGCGATATCACGACATGTCGCATTTTCGCGACTAAAGGAGGAGAGAGAAAGTAAGAAGGCAAAAGTGTCGCGATATCGTGACAAAAGTAAAGAGGAAGAGCAAGGAGGTGAAAGTGTCGCGATATCGCAACATGTGTTTTTGCTGGTACAATCCAAGAAGAAGAGCAAGGCGGCAAAAGTGTCGCGATATCACGACATGTGTTTTCACTGGTACAAGCCAAGAAGAGTAGCAAGGAGGCGAAAGTGTCACGATATCGCGACATATTGTATTTTCGAGGGCCAAAGCAAGGAGGAAGAGAGAAAGTGAAAGTGTCACGATATCGCGACATGTTGTATTTTTGCGGTTGAATTGAAGCCGACGAACCGATGATAGCCGACTAAAATTAGGGTTTACAGGTGTCATGAAAGTCGACTAAGATTAGGGTTTATAGCCAACTAAGATTAGGGTTTTCATCACAAGAATTCTGTTATAAAATGAGGGTTGTTTGGAGAATTTGGGAAGTGTTGCAGATGTCGTTGAATGCGTGTCGAAGTGTGAAATGCGATCGTAAGAGCGTAGAAGCGGCGAGATGATGGCGAAGTGCGCAAAGTGAGTGAAGAGTCATGTTGAATTTTCCTAAGTGCATCTGTGAGTGCGTAGAGAGAGCAAAGTGCACAGAGAGCGAAAAGGTTGAAGTTCAACCAAGTGCAGCTGTGATTGAGCAAATAGGGCAGAAGGTGCAGAGAGTGCAAAAGGTGAAGTGCTGCTGTAGATCGCAGAAGATGTGTCTGTTCCATAAACAGTGAGAGAGATTGGGTAAGAAATAGACCAGTTAGGGTCTTGTAAAAGCGAAGGTATTTTTTTGTTAAACTTCTAGATTCAAAATTGAAGTCTAGGTTGCAGCTTGGCATCAGGGTTTGGTGCTCCTTCCAGTAGGTGCTCGTAAATCAGGGGTAGGTGCTCCTTTCTATTGGTGCAGATAAATAAGGGGTTGGTACTCCTTCCAGTGAGTGCTGGTAAATTGATTGTAAAGTTGGAGCTTTGCAAAGGCTGGATTTGGATGGTAGTCCAAGCAGTCATTCTTGAGAAGTAGCCAATTTGGTGAACCTCGTTAAATCTTGTGTTGTGTGATGTTCTCTTGTGATACTTGCTTTATCTGGTTTTAAGGTTTTATTATTTCAGTTATAAGAGCTGTGAATTTAAGTTTAAATAACTACACTGATTCACCCCCCTATAACGAAAAGAATCTGTTTGAGAATGACTCAAAAGCAAAGAAAGCTATCAGGAGCAGATTAGTAGACAGTGAATTGGTAAAGATCATGAGTTGTAAAATGGTAAAAGAAATGTGGGACAAACTGAGGAGTATTCATGAAGGAGACGATGAGATCAAGGATGCCAAGTTACTAACATGTCAAGCTTAGTTCGAAGCTTTAAAGTTAAATGACGATGAGAACATAGAGGATGATTATAAAAAGGAAACAAGTGAAGGTCTTTTCATGACACTCGAAGAAGAAACAGAAAAAGAACAGGAATGTGATGAAGAAGAAATTGATGCAGAAATAAATTTGAAAGAGGAACTAATTGCAGCTCTGGATGAGTTGAAGATAGAAAGAAACAGGAATAAGGAAATCTCAAGAAAGCTTGAGGATGCAAATGAAATAATAACCAGTTTGAAAATACAGGTAGAAGAATTCAAAAGGATTGAAGAAACTCTCAGGTCACAGATCAATGAGAAAGAGATTGGTTGTTGCAAACAAAAAGAAGAGATTGTTTTATTAAAGAAACAACTAGAATAGGCCAATACAAATCTAAAATTCGAGAAGAGCATAGAGTTTCTAGATTCATGGATAAGCGTGGTCTTGGATATGAAGCTGAACAACCTTCATCTTCCAACTCTACAGAGAAGAAGAAGTTCACTATTGAAGGATTGAAGCAAGAAAAGTTTGAAGCTGAATCTTCAAAAGGAAGAAAATATCAAAGGAGATCTACAAGCAAAGCAACCACAACAAAAGATGTTCTATCACTCTCACTCTATTCATAATAATACTTTTAATGGCTATTGTTTTAGATGCAACCGATATGGTCACAAGGCAATTTATTGTGGATTGAATAATAAGTCAAAGAGTTATCTTTGGTAGAAATACATCTGTGTTTTCGAGTGAACACTATGTACAATGTTTTCAATGTAATGGTCATGGGCACATAGCAAGGTTTTATCCAAGCACTTTTGTATCTAATCTAAGGCAAAACAATAGATTTCATCAGACGCAAAGAACGCAACACAGACAGGGAATAAATCATGTTCATATAAGAAATGAAAATAATCATTCTTCAAGGATGCACAAGAGACAATCACACAAGAGAAATGTTCGAGTTCACAAAAAGGTGCAAAACAGGGATGTAGTTGAAAAATCCAAGCCTGAGTTCAAGAAAGTTTGGAGAAGGATAGAAGAAAGGAAATCGTGTCTCCTTGGACTGAAGGAGACTACTCCGCTATTGCACTAAGCAACTCCAGGTAGCACATCCTCAGGGGGAGCAATCTTGAAGTTTCATTTTAATGCTCCTATGTATTTTTTTTATTACCTGAGGATGAAAGGCAAGTAGTCAAGGAAGTTGTCATATAGTTGTCGAAGTGTGTTTTCATTTCATGTAGTTGTTTGTGGAAGTGTCGTGAAGGGTGGTGATTAAATTGAGAGTTGTCATTATTGGTAGTATTGCTATATGTCATTGTTGTATTGTTGATGGTTCTTACTACCACTATCCAAAGTTAAGGATTATAACGGTTCGGATAATTTGGTTAGTGAAAGAATGTTGCCCTAGCCGCATATATGTGTTTCGATAAAAGCGATGTGTATTTGAACTACACATTGACGTGAAGATTGTTAGATCTATTATGACGCTGTGGTGAAAAATATTGAAGTCTAATTATTGATTCATGTTTAGCTCATCAAGATGAGCAACTTTGCTTTGTGAATCATACCTTCCGAGGTCCAGAAGTATAAGTTTGAGTAAGGTGCACTATAGTTGGATGTGAAGTGTTTGACAAAATGTTGTCTCCTGATTCGAACAGTTGAAAGTAAGGTGTGACCAGCAGTGACTGTAGAAAACATAGACCAAGTTGAAAATGTAAAAAAGGATTTGGTTGGTGTTGTGGTACAATGTTGGACAAAATTTGGTACAAGTGTGAGTCACTTGACAATTTTCTTGACAGATGTGAAATCAACGTTTTTGAATGGGAAGCTTGAAGAAGAGGTTTATATCGAGCAGCCAGATGGTTTCCAGCTTGGTGATGATCCCAACTTGGTTTGTAAGTTGAAGATATATGTCTTGAAATAGGCACCCCGAGCATGGTATGCAAAGCTAGACAACTATCTCACTCAACAAGGGTTTAAGAAAGATGATATCATATTTGGCAGTAGCAAAGATGAGTCATGTAAATATTTAGCGTATTCAGATGCAAATTGGGCAGGATGTGTCGATGACATAAAGAGTACCAGTGGAGGTGCATTCTATCTTGGAGATATGTTGGTCACATGGCACAGTAAGAAACAAGAGTCAGTTTCCTTATCGACAGCAAAGGCAGAATTTATTGCAGCAACAACATGTTGTACGTAGGTATTATGGATAAAACAAACCTTGAAAGATCTTGGTATTAACTTCAATGAGCCAATATCAGTTAAGTGTGATAACACCAGTGCCATTAACATCTCCAAGAATTCGGTTATGCATTCACACACAAAACACATTGCTATCAGGTATCACTTTTTGAAGGAGAAAGTTGCGAAAGGTGAGGTTAAGTTGGATTTTGTTCCAACTACAGAGCAAGTAGCAGATATCTTCACAAAACCATTGCCCAAGGAATTTTTTGAGTACCTTCGCAACAAATTGGGAGTGGTCACACTTCCCAAGAATTGACAAGCTACAGGGATCACATTCTCAGGGGGAGCATTTAAGTATTTGATTATCTTTGTGCTCATGTTCATGATTTTTTCTAAGTGTAATAAATTGTGTCTAAGAATGTTGTGTAAGGACTCAAGGGGAGTCTACTAGTAGCCCTTTGGTATTATTGTCAAAGGGGGAGAAGAGTTACAGGAAATTGCATGTGTGTTGCCAACAATTCCAAAGGGGGAGATTGTTGAGCAAGGTGCAGCGATATTGTCATTGTTGTCAACACATCCAGAGAGATCGGTTGATGCAGTGGACAGGAGTTAAGAGGTTCTTCAGAGTATGTACAGTTATTTTCCAAAAGATCGAAGTGGCCCATATGCTAAAAATCAAAAGAAAATCACAAGGAAGAAAACTCTCGTGATATCGCAACATGTTGAGCAAGAAAGAAAAACTGTCGCGATATCGTGACATGTTGAGAAGAAAGAAAAACTGTCATGATATCGTGACATGTTGAGAAAAAAGAAAAACTGTCACGATTTCGCGACATGTTCGAAGAGAAAGCACAAGCAAGAATCGACATGTTCAACGAGAAAGCGCAAGCAAGAAAAACTATCACGATTTCGCGACATGTTCGAAGAGAAAGCGCAAGCACGAAAAACTGTCACGATTTCGTGACATGTTCGGAGAGAAAGCGCAAGCAAGCAAAACTATCACAATTTCGTGACATGTTCGGAGAGAAAGCGCAAGCAAGAAAAATTGTCACGATTTCGCGACATGTTGGAAGATAAAAAGACAAGTGGAAAAACTATCGCGATTTCGTGACATGTTGGAAGAGAAAAAGGCAAGTGGAAAAACTATCGTGATTTTGCGACATGTTGGAAGAAATAAAGGCAAGTGGAAAAACGGTCGTGATTTCGTGACATGTTGGAAGAAAAAGAGAAAGCAGGAAGAAGTGTCGCAATTTTGCGACAAGTTCGAAGGAAAAAGAACAAGTAAGAAAAGTGTTGCGATTTTGCGACATATTGCAAGAGAGATAGTACGGAAGAAAAAGTGTCACGATTTCGCGACATGTTGGAAGAGAAAAATACAAGTAGAAAAAGTGTCGCGATTTCGCGACATATTGCAAGAGATATTGTACAGAAGAAAAAGTGTCACGATTTCATGACATATTGTAGGAGAGAGAGTTCAAAAGAAAAAGTGTCACAATTTCGTGACATATTGCAAGAGAGATTATACGAAATAAAAAGTGTCACAATTTCATGACATATTGCAGGAGAGAGAGTTCGAAAGAAAAAGTGTCACGATATCATGACATGTCGGGTTTTCGCGACCCAAAGGCAAGAGAAAGAGCAAAGGATAAAAAGTGTCACGATATCACGACATGTCGGTTTTCGCGACCCGAAGGCAAGAGAAAGAGCAAAGGAGAAAAAGTGTCGCGATATCGCGACATGTCGGGTTTTCGCAACCCGAAGGCAAGAGAAAGAGCAAAGGAGAAAAAGTGTCGCGATATCGTGACATGTCGCATTTTTGCGACTAAAGGAGGAGAGAGAAAGTAAGAAGGCAAAAGTGTCGCGATATCGCGACAAAAGTAAAGAGGAAGAGCAAGGAGGCGAAAGTGTCACGATATCGCGACATGTGTTTTCACTGGTACAAGCCAAGAAGAGTAGCAAGGAGGTGAAAGTGTCGCGATATCACAACATGTGTTTTCACTGGTACAAGCCAAGAAGAGTAGCAAGGAGGTGAAAGTGTCGCGATATCGCGACATGTATTTTTGGGGGCCAAAGCAAGGAGGAAGAGAGAGAAAGTGAAAGTGTCGCAATATCACGACATGTATTTTTGCGATTGAGTTGAAGTCGACGAACTGACTAAAATTAGGGTTTACAGGTGTCATGAAAGCCGACTAAGATTAGGGTTTACAACCGACTAAGATTAGGGTTTTCATCACAAGAATTATGTTATAAAAGGAGGGTTGTTTGGAGAATTTGGGAAGTGTTGTAGATGTCGTTGAATGCGTGTCGAAGTGTGAAATGCAGCCGTAAGAGCACAAAAAGCATAGAAGCGGCAAGATGATGGCAAAGTGCACAAAGTGAGCAAAGAGTCATGTCAAATTGTCCTAAGTGCGTCTATGAGTGCGCAGAGAGAGCAAAGTGTGCAAAGAGCAAAAAGGTTGAAGTTTGACCAAGTGCAACTGTGATTACGCAAAGAGAGTAGAAGGCACAGAGAGTGCAAAAGGCGAAGTGCAGCTGTAGATCGTAGAAGATGTGTCTGTTCTATAAACAGTGAGAGAGATTGGGTAAGCAATAGACCAGTCAGGGTCTTGTAAAAGCGAAGGTATTTTTTTGTTAAACTTCTAGATTCAAAATTGAAGTCCAGGTTGCGGCTTGGCATCAGGGGTTGGTGCTCCTTCTAGTAGGTGTTGTTAAATCAGGGGTAGGTGCTCCTTTTTGTTGGTGTAGATAAATAAGGGGTTGGTACTCCTTCCAGTAGGGTGCTGGTAAATTGATTGTAAAGTTGGAGCTTTGCAAAGGTTGGATTTGGATGGTAGTCCAAGCAGTCATTCTTGAGGAGTAGCCAATTTGGTGAACCTTGTTAAATCTTGTGTTGTGTGATGTTCTCTTGTGATACTTGCTTTATCTGGTTTTAAGGTTTCATTATTTCAGTTTTAAGAGCTGTGAATTTAAGTTTAAAGAACTACACTAATTCACCCCTCCTCTCAGTGCCATTGTAAGACTAACAGGCATGATCTCTCAATATGCCCCACCTCATGACATCTTTACATCTAAAAAATATTTTTTCATAATCTATAGTTTGGGTCCACATATTATCCCCATACTTAAGAATGATTAATTCTGGTAAAGCTTTACTTATATCAATCATGACCAATATAAGAGTATAAATAGCCAAGAATCCATATTTCATAGTATTTGAAATGTCAAGGAATTATCCTAGAGTGTTTCCTATTGCCTTGAAGGTATCTATTTCCCAAAATTCAATGGGCAACCCAAACATCCTAACCCAAACTAGTACTAAGGATATATTTATATTTTCAGGTGAAAAGCCTTCATACCACCAAGTAAGGAAGAGTCCTTCTCTTCCCATAAATCAAGGATCCCCTTTTAGTATTTTTCTCTTTCTTTCCTAAAACAAAAAATGGCTAGGAAGAAACCTTTAGGAAGAAATGATAGGATCACTCTTGGAGACTTCCAACTCCTATCAATCTATTTTCTCAAGGCTAAAGCCCCTAGCCAATACCCATTAAATTTACCAAAAACCACCCTATCTTGGAGCAACGAGGATCTCTTTGAGATGTGCTCACTAACTTCTACCACTAGAGATAATTCTAAGGATTTAACTATAAATTATTCCATGGAAAGGAAATTAAAACACAAAATCTATTTAAATTTATTAGAATATCCTATAGCAAATATAATATTCGATAAATACTTTATAATAATTTGCATGCAAAATTTTTAAGATAAAGAAGGGAAAAAACATAGCTAAATTTTTTTTATGTCCAGATAGAATGTCTTGCCTCATTGAAGTCCTAGCACTTCATTGTTCTTCCTATCATCCAAACCCTAGCTGACAAATATTTGCAATTTTGTTTTTTGCGACTTGAAAATTTGTCACTACCCTTGTTTCAGATCGTTGACTTCACAGGATTGTATCTCCCTCAATATTTCTTGTAATATTTCATATGGCCACTCATTTTGAAGCTATTCAAATTTCGCACACGTTGGTCCAAGAATCGGATGAATTAGATAACCTTTCATAAAGATATGCCTCCTAAAATATTACATATTTTTAGAAAAAAATCCTAATCCTTCGCAAAGTGACTGTGTGCTCATAGTTAGACAATACTTAAACCTAAGTCTTCTATTTCAATCTTGAAAAGGACTAACATTCTTTTACTACTTGTCTAGGAGAAATATTTATTCTTTTCAAGATACGTTTTTGGGTTAAGATAATGATATGAGTAGAATACTATGAGCAAATTAATGTATATAAAGGCTAATAATATATCAAATAACATTCAATAATAAGCGACTATATGAATGTAAATAACCTGAATCATTCATGTACTATGCATGGAGAACAACTTACAATATTAATTTCTCAAAATATAAGCAACCTTTATTACTCATATTTCTCTTATAAATATGATAGTGATGCTCTCTTTTCTCTATAATGTGATGCTTGCTTATGGAGTATTACATCCAAAATATAGTGATAGTAATATGACTCATTGTATACTTGACTATTCCTCTCCATATGCCAAGTATCATGACTATTGATTTACTTATTTGACACTTGCATACTTGATGAAAACTTGAATCTATATTGTATGCACACCTATATATGACTCTTACACTTCCATAACTTGCATACTCTAATATAAGATACTTGTGCACATCTTTTACATTATATATTTTCACACTTACATATAAGACAATTGTGCACATAGACTCAACTTACATTTATACACTAACTCATATGACACTTGTGCATTTCCTGCACATTACAAATTTACATGACACTTGTGCATTTCTTACATATTTACACTTACATAAAAGAGGAAATATAACTCATACTCTAAACTATGACTCAACCCTAATCTATTATTTACAATTGTACTATGAAAGGTACTATGTAGGTACATTAGCATGCACCAAATAATGTAATATACTCTACCATAATTTGAAGGTTTAGTTTAAAAAATGTCAATAATCCAAGGTATGTCTGGTATGAAACTAAATGGTGCGGGAAGCAGGATCGTTTTTATATTGAATCACTTTTTGATTGTAAGGTAGAAAACCCACAATAGACTTAATTTATATATTTTTTCGATGATGCCTTATTATCATATGTGGATTGCATTTAAATACCTAGTCTAATAGTTGTAAGAGTGAAGGGTTGTGACCCTAGAATATAATGAATAAATAATATAAGTACTTAGGACATGTTAGGAGGGTCCTAACATGCCACCCCCCTTAAAGGAGCTTTGTCCTCAAAGCTGGAAATTTGGAAATTGTTGCTAGATATCTTGAAAATTTTCCCACGTTGCGTCTTCTAAAGGTAGACCTTTCCAATGGATTAAAACTTTCGTGATATCGCAAGTACGAAGGTGACGAGAGCGGCGATCCAAGATAGCTTCTGGCTGGACTAGAAGTACTCCATCATTAGAGAATTCAGGGAGAGTGGGTTGTGTCATGATATGGGCTCCCACTGCGAGCTTAAGGCAAGATACATGAAATACGGGGTGAAGTTTGGAAGAGGGAGGAAGCTCTAGTTTGTAAGCAACGGTCCCAATACGTTGGAGAACTTTATACGGCCCGTAAAATTTGGGTGCTAACTTCTGAGAACCTTTTTGTTTAAGAGAGGATTGACGATAAGGTTGGAGACATAAGAAAACCATATCACCCTTGTGGAAACTACGTTCGCTTCTATGTTGATCGGCTTGCTGCTTCATGCGATGTTGGGCGATGTGTAGGTTCTCTTTTAGGATCCGTAGTATGTCATCTCTATTAGCAAGTTTCATTTCCACCGCATGGACTTTTGTAGTCCCTGGAATATAGGAAGTGAGGGATGGTGGTGTTTGACCATATAGTGCTTCATAAGGAGTCATTTTGATGGACGTATGGTATGAAGTGTTATACCACCATTCCGCTAGTGAAAGCCACTTTACCCAATGGAGTGGTTGAGTAGAAACAAAACATCGAAGGTATGTTTCCAAGCATTTATTTAAAACTTCTATTTGGCCATCGGTTTGAGGATGGTAAGCGGAGCTCATATGAAGTTGAGTACCTTGTAATTTGAACAATTCCTTCCAAAAGGTGCTAGTGAAGGTTAGGTCACGGTCACTAACAATTGTGGAGGGCATACCATGTAATTTAAAGATGTTATCTAGGAAGAGGTGGGCTATAGTTCTAGCGGTATAAGGATGAGCCACGCAAAAAAATGGGCATATTTAGATAAACGATCAACGACTACGAAAATGGTTGTTTTTCCTCTTGATTTTGGTAATCCTTCAATAAAGTCCATAGAAATATCTGCCCATGTTTTGGTGGGTATAGGAAGAGGTTGAAGTAATCCTGGAATAGCGAGGGTCTCCCCCTTTTGTCTTTGGCAAACTTCACATTCTTTTACAAATTTTTTGATGTAATTTTTCATTCTTACCCAATAGAAGGAGGTAGTGGCTCTTTTATAGGTTTTTAAGAACCCTGAGTGGCCTGCAGTGGGTGAGGTATGTAACTCATGAAGAAATTTTTCACGATAAGTTGAATTGGGGGTGAGGACCATCCTCCCTTTGTATCTTAATATATTGTCCTTCCAAGTGTATGGAGTTTTGCTACCAGGATTATGTTGAAGTTGTTGAATTAAGGCGTGGATAGTAGGATCATTTATCCATTCTTCATGCACCTCATATACCCATTTAGGAATAAGGGAGGAAAGAGCATGGACTTGAGGCATATCTTCAAATTTTCTAGAAAGTGCATTGACTGCCATGTTGTCCTTTTCCTTTTTATATGTAATTTCATAATCATAGCCAAGAAGTTTAGTAACCCATTTTTGTTGTTTCGAGGTATTAGTCCTTTGTTCCAAAAAATACTTCAAGCTATGATGGTCAGTGCGTATAATGAAATGTTGGCCAATAAGGTAAGGCCTCCAATGTTGAATAGCATGGACAATCGCCAACATCTCTTTTTCATACGTAGAGCGAGCTAAATTCTTAGGAGAAAATGCTTTGCTTATAAAAGCTAGAGGTCTTTCATCCTGCATGAGTACGGCTCCCATTCCTATTCTTGAAGCGTCACTTTCAATGACGAACGGTTTAGAAAAGTTGGGCATGGCTAGAACAGGTGTGGTACACATTGCAATTTTCAAGGTGATAAAGGTCTCATCCGCTTTAGACGACCATTTGAAAGCATTTTTCTTAAGTAATGTTGTTAGAGGAGCAACGATTTTACCATAAATTTGGACAAATTTTCTATAATATCCCGTTAGTCCAAGAAACCCACGTAGAGCTTTTAAGGTTTTTGGAATAGGCCAATTTTTCACCTCCTTGATTTTGGAAGGATCTACCATAACTCCTTCCTTTGAGACAATATGCCCTAAGTATTCAATTTCTTGTTTTCCAAAGGAACACTTTGATCTTTTTGCATAAAGTTGATTTTCCTCCAAGATTTGGAACGCTTGTCTAACATGGTCCAAATGTTCTTCCCATGTTTTGCTATAAATCAAAATGTCATCAAAGAAAACCAATATAAATTTACGAAGAAAAGAGTGAAATACCGTATTCATTAGACTTTGAAAGGTAGAAGGAGCGTTAGTCAGGCCAAATGACATCACCAAGAATTCGTAGTGCCCTTCGTGAGTGCGAAAGGCCGTCTTAGGAATATCTTTTTCATTGACTCGTATTTGGTGGTAGCCTGACCGTAAGTCTAACTTGGAAAAATAAGTTGCCCCATGGAGTTCATCTAATAGCTCGTCTATGATCGAAATAGGAAATTTATCTTTGATGGTCATTTTATTAAGCGCTCAAAAATTGACACATAAACGCCACGAGCCATCCTTTTTTCTAATTAAAATAATTGGAGAGGAGTAAGGGCTTTTGCTAGGTCTAATGACTCCTGCCTTAAGAAGCTCTTGTACTAATTTCTCTATTTCGGTCTTTTGGAGGTATGGATAACGATAAGGTCTAATATTAGGAGGGTGATGCCCTGGAAATAGTGGAATAGTGTGATCGTGACTTCGTTGTGGAGGTAGTCCTTTTGGTTCATTGAATACCACCTTATGGTGGTCTAAAATCTTTTGTAACTTTGGTGTCTTGTCTTCTTTGTGACTAGGTTGAATTGAAAATAATTGGGCGACCATTCCTTTGTTTCCTCTTTGGATAATTTTTTCCATTCTATGCGAGCTGACGATTTGGGAAGGTCCTGATTTTAGGCCTTGGATAATATAGGTTTGGTTCTTTGCTGTGAATTTCATCCATAGTTCATCAAATTCCCATTGGACTACGCCCAAGGTTCGTAACCATTGTACGCCTAGTACAATGTCGCACCCACCTAGGGGTAGGACGTACATGTCGCCTTTCATGTTATAAACCCCTATAGTTAGTTTTATATTTTTGCATTTTCCTTTGCATGCAATTTTTCCGCCATTTCCAATCATCACTTTGAAGTTATTGCAAGGGTATATAAAACAATTTGCTTGTTTAGCCACCTTTGGATCGATAAAATTGTGCGTGCTACCAGAATCTAGGAGCACGGTAAGGTTTTGTTTCTTAAAATACCCTTTAACTCGCATTGTTTGAGGGGAAAAAAATCCTGCAAGGGCGTTGAAGGAAACCTTTGGTGCATTTTCTTCATCACTTTCAAGTGTGTTGGATAATACCTCTATTTCGAGTTCAGGTTCCTCTTCGGTAGAATTCCCTTCCTCTGTGGCATATAGAATATATAATTTTCGTGAGGCACATTTATGATTTCTGTCAAATTTCTCATCATAATGGTAGCAAAGACCCTTAGCTTGTCTTTCCTTCATTTCCTCGAAACTCAAACGTTCAATTGGTAGAGCGGGGTTAATTTTGGGGGCTGTGTAGGAGTTTTGGGTTCATCCATTTCGCATTAGTTTGGGGTTGGTATAAGTGTTTGATGGTTTCCCCCAAGTTGGTTTTGTGAACCGATTTCGTGCCTTGATTTTGTCCTCCGCTAATTTCGCCAAGCCGATGGTCTCTAACATGTTTGTAGGGTTATACATTTGCACCTCTATTCGAATTTCTTCTTTTAATCTGCTGACAAAACATTCTTGAAAGAAGGCAGTGTCTAATCCGGATGTTCGATTAGCTAGCCTTTCAAATTATGCTTGGTATTCGCTTACCGAAGTGGTTTGGCATAATTTAGTGAGGGCCCCTATAAAGCTTTGAAACTTGCTAGGGCCGAATCTCACTAATAGATTATGTGTAAAGGTTGACCACATCGGAGTGCTGTTAGTTTTCTCGAACCATTGGTACCATTGGATGGCGTCATTTTCCAAGTGGAAGGACGTGATATGCACTTTTTGCATTTCCAAAATTTGATTTAGTAAGAAACATTGCTCTTCTCGGTAGATCCAGTTTGTAGGGTCTCCTCCTTCAAATTTTGGGAAGTCTAATTTGGTCGTCCGTAGTAGAATGGAAGTTTGTGGACCTCCTAACATTGCGGTTTGATGACCCGTGGTTGGGTGAATTTGCATGTGTTGTTGCCTGATTTTGACTGATGGCATCAAGTTTAACATCCATTGCAAATATTTTCTCGAAGAGTTCTCTTGTGGTACGGGTATTCTCCTCTCTTTCCTGTTGAACTTCTTCAGCGAGCCTTTCGTGTTTCTCATGAATGGAATCCAGTGATCGTCGTCCTTCAGCCATTGCGGTTGGTGTAGGTAACGATCAATATGACTTGGTATAGGTGAGCAAAAAAAATAAAAATAATAATTTTAATTTTTTTTCCTTTGCATTTCGGACGTTGAAAACCTTGATGCTGCGTTGAAGATTTTAGCTTTTTCAAAACAGCCACCGGTCACCACGCGAAAGGTCTAGCAATTTGGGTGTAAGACAACTTAAGTCGTACCTTAGGAGAAGGTTTAATTTTCTGCGAGGATTTTGACACGGATCCGTGAAGCGTGAATGCTGTTTGCGTCCTCGCGAATGTGGACTGGCTGAAATGTGCGGTGGGAAAAAATTTTAATGGTGAATTTGCTCCTTGATCTAGCTCTTATCCAGATGGTATGAAACTAAATGGTGCGGGAAGCAGGATCATTTTTATATTGAATCGCTTTTTGATTGTAAGGTAGAAAACCCACAATAGACTTAATTTATATATTTGTTCGATGATGCCTTATTATCATATGTGGATTGCATTTAAATACCTAGTCTAATAGTTGTAAGAGTGAAGGGTTGTGACCCTAGAATATAATGAATAAATAATATAAGTAATTAGGACATGTTAGAAGGGTCCTAACAATGTCTCATTCATGACAAAGTTAAAAAGTCCATGATTATTGCATATGATAAAGGAATAAAAAATTGGTTGAGCTCATACAAATTATTTTGATAATTTGGCATTAATTTTCAACTCTACTATTTCTACATCACTCTAGCATTAGAAATATGGTCATCTAATTTATGATCATCTTATTGTAATTCAAAATAAGCATATGGTAAGAGGTCTTCCTTCTATGAATAAATCTACTTAAGTTTTCTCTTGTTCCTTATTTGGAAAGCAACATCAAGTTCTATTTGGTTCTTTAGAATCTCAAGCCAAAGGGTCTCTAAATCTGGTCCATACTGATATTTGCAGACTTATGGCTCCAAGCTATAATGGCTCTAGATATTTTCATATTTTTGTTCATGATCATGCCAACAAATTGTGGGTATTCTTTTTATCGAACAAGGATAAAGCCTTTTTCGACTTCAAATAGTTTAATGCTCAAGTTGAGACATTCATGAGTTGTTGGATCCATGTACTCTACTCATATTGAGGGTGGAATTCACCAATAATGAATTTTCAACTTTCCTAAAGAAACATGGCATTCATTGACAATTGACAACTTCTTACACCACAACAAAATGGTGTTGTTGAACTTAAAAATAGAACCATCATGGAAATGGTTCAGTGCATGTTGAAAGTTTCTAAACTTGCACCATATTTTTGGGTAAAAGTAGTACATACAATAGTCTACTTGCTCAATCATGCCCCCACTACATCACTTGATCACATCACTCTAGAAGAAGCATGGACTAGACATAAGCCATCAATCTCTCATCTTCATTTTTGGTTATATGCACATTGCAAAAGAGAAGAGACAAAAACTAGATGAGAAGTCTCATCGATGCATTCTATTAGTCTATAGTGATGAATCAAAAGCCTATAGATTATTTGATATAGCTACCAAAAAATTGTATATTAGCCATGATGTCATTTTTTATGAGAAAGATAAGTCACCCTCATCCTCTTCATAGGAATCTTCATCCAAATCTGTTCTAGTAATACTTCAAAGTGATGAAGATGAAGAAGATGCTAATGAGGAAGATTCTAGGGATAACTCTGATGAAGATAATGATGGAAATGCAGACAAATCTACTCCACCACATCACTCATGGAAAATACCCAAGTGGCACATTAGCACATTAAGAGCTTCAACGATAGATGGAGTTCTAGACACATCTACTACAAGACCATGGACACATAACATGACTCATGATGAGGCAAATATGATGTTAATGAACATTGTTGAACCATACACAGTGCAAGAGGCTCTTTAGTCCAATTCTTGAAAGAATGTTATGGACTAAATATCAAGCATTAATAAAGAACAAGACTTGGTAGCTTATTGAACTTCCACTAGGGAAGAAGGTTATTAGATGCAAATGTATTTTCATGGTCAAATGTAATCGGATGGTAGTATTGATAAATACAATGTGTGATTTTTAGCCAAGGGCTATGCACAAAAAAAAGGTATTGACTATGAAGAAATATTTGTACCTATAGCAAAAATAAAGACCATCAGAATGATCTTTTCTTTAGTTACATAATTTGGATGGAGGATTCATCAAATGGACATCAAAAGTACCTCCCTCAATGGAGACTTAAAAGAAGTCTACATGACTCAAATAGATGGATTCATTACACTTGAACAAGAAACAAAGATGTGTAAATTGATCAAATATTTCTATGGTCTCAAATAGACTCCTCGAGTCTGGTATATAAAAATAGATGAGTATTTTGAAAAACATGGTTTTAAGAGAAATCCATACGATCTAAATTTGTACCACAAGAAACAAGGGGAGAATTTGTGATTATCATTGTATATGTGGATGATTTGGTCATCATAGGAAGTTTGAGCAAATGATTCTTGCAACAAAGGATGACTTGAAAAACTTATTTGACATGACCGATCTTGGACTATTGCATTATTGTCTAGGATTGATGTGACAAATACATCACTACATATTCATATTACAAATAAAACATGCTAAAACACTTCTTGAGAAGTATTGCATGAGTGATTGGAAGTCCATGACGACCCCTATGGTACTGGGGCTACAACTCTCACAGTTTGATTCCTCTCCACCAAAGAATGCAACTCTCTATCATCAATTGATTGGAAGTCTCGTTTACCTAACATAAACTATACCAAATATCATTTTTATAGGAAGTTACCTCTCACGATTCATGTAAGAACCAAAATTGTCTCTTTGGAAGGCAACAAAAAAGGGTATTATAATATGTCCAAGGTACCATTCACTATTGTCTAAAATTTAAGAAGAGCAATAGGTTCTTCTTAATCGACTACATAGATGTAGACTATGTAGGATGTATTGATGATTGAAAATCCACTTATGGATATGCATTCTTTTTATATATCATGGGGAAGTAAGAAACACCAAATAATTGCTTGATATTCCATAAAAGTCGAATATCATATGCTAGAAGGAGCTTTTTGTGAGACAATATGGTTGAAACATATGCTAACAAGTGTTGGTGTACCACAAAATAAATCATGTACTACATCAATCAAGGTGTATTGAAACTTGTTTGTAATCTAGTGTTTCACAAGCACATTGATGTTTAGTTTCACTTCATATGCAAACATTTTCAATGACACAATATTCAAATTAGATTTTGCCCTACTCAAGAACAACGTGCAAACATCTTCACCAAGTCACTTGCACATGTTAAATTTGAAACATTTAAATATTTTCTCTCCAAGAAACTCTAAACTATGATGTAATAAGTGGGGAAATGTTAGGAATTATTACCATCATAGTTAGCATGAATGCAAGTTGAAGTGGTTACAACCACTCAACACATGATCCATGAGTCTAGGTAGTTATTATTTGTTATGCTATACTACACAAGGCGATTATTTATAAATATTTCCAAACCAATAATGAAAAATACCGAAGCATTTCCATCCTCATATTACACTATCAATAGATTCCTTATAAGAAATTCTATCTAGTTAAGAAGATTGCTAAGTTTTATTTTAGCCATGTATGGGTCAACTTTGGATTTCCAAAGCCTATTGTCTCTAACAAGGATAACATATTTTTGAGTATTTTATGGTCCACCCTATGAACCATGGTGGACACCAATATGACCATCTCCATAACCTTCCATCTTCAAATTGATGGATAGACAAATATTATGAATTGTTTGATTATAAATCTTTGAAAGTACAATTTCAAGCATCCATGCACATGGGATGAGAGTCTCCCCTCCAGTCAACATGGGTACAATCAAGCTCTACATAACTCTACCAAAAACAACCTATTTTATGTCTCTTTTAGGTTCCAACCATTGGCACTCACTGATGTAGCTCTCCTTTTGCAACCCTTGGGGTACTCACCTCATGAACAAAAGAAAACATGAAAAACATCACAATTTATGGAATAGATTCAACATATTCAATAGTAGATCCATTACCTCTTGGAGAAGGTAAATGAAAAATACAAGCAACGCCATGACCAAAATGGTGTCTCATATCAATTCAAGATTAGAGATAAGATATGATTACATCTTCGAAAAGAGAGACTTGTAGGACTCCATAGGAAGATTAGACCTTTTCGTTGTGGACCATACACCATCACCAAGAAGTTAGAATAAAATACCTTTGAATTAAATCTTCTATCTTATCTTGGTTTACATCCAATCTACAATGTTGAACTTCTCAAGCCCTATTATCCACCTCGGTTGGACACTTTTGTATTAGCAAAACAATTGGACATTTAAGAACTCAATCCACACAAATTAGCACTAGTGGAAGACGATCAAATTATTAGAAAGAAGCCCATTTAGTTGTTTAAAGTGGTCAAAGCAAAACAAGACAAAATATGTAATAAAAATAATAATTTTTTATTTTTAAATTTTGTAACTAAAATACATCTCTTTTAATTAAAATACACTTTATAATTTTTAATTAATATACACTTTGTAACTCTAAAAAAAAAAAAAAGTAAATCACTACATTTTTTTTTGGAGACTTTAAATGAATTACCATATTTTCATGCAGGAGACCTGTAGATTTCCAACACTTTTGTATAAAAGGAGGTGCATCCTCCACCATTTTGCATTTTCTGATATGCCTTACTACTAACTATTTTTTTTTTTCTAAACTTTTGCTTGATATGGAGCAGGACAATGGATTGAACTTGGACACCATCACTATAATTCCTAAGAGGCTGGGTAAGTCCAAATCAACTGACCCTTTAAGGAATCAAACCGGGACAGCCAACCTGTTCTCTTTACCACTAGCTGTTTTTTTTAAAACCTTTGCCTGACATGGAGCAGGACAAAGGATTGAACTTGGACACTATTACCATAATCTCTATGCAGCTGGGTAAGTCCAAATCAACTGACGCTTTAAGGAATCAAATCAGGACAACCAACCTGTTTACAGCCGATAAACACTCGACCATTACCAAATAACCTATCCTTCTCTAAGTTTAAACCTAGATCTCCCAAAAACCTACTCTCAGGACCAAAAGAGGTTGACAACGACAGCTATGGAAATGAAACCCCCACCGCTTCTACCCCTCCTACTTGCCCCACACTCTTCGGGAAGCGGATAAGTCTCGACCTTTCCTCTACCTACAATCCGGGTTCGAAGCCAAACCCTCCCCCAACCAAACCCCGCCCATCACCGAACTACTGGAGTGGACGCCTGAACCAGGCTTCAGTTGTCATTGCATAGTATCAGAGGATCCTACCGATCGAACCCTAGCCATGCCCAGGCAATGTCTTTCAGGCCAGGCCTCAGATCTTCGTCCCGGAACTTCTTGTACTCCAGGCTATGAACTTCTTGTACTCCAGGCTATCCCCGCTCGTCTTGTTCACCTGCACCCCGTGCGTCGCCGGTGTCGAACTCCCCGGCGGCGCGATGTCAAAGATGGCGGCAACAACGCGCAGCCGCCCCTTCCACCCCTCCTCGGACCTCCTCATACTCACATCACTCTCCGTCGTTGCAGTCACATGAAACCCTGCCTTCTTCCCAATCTCCTTAATCTTCTCAATTATTTCCTCCGCCGGCCGCTTCGACGCCAACCGCAGCTCCGCCTGCTCCGCCTCGGTCACGACCAGAGGGCGGAGATCGAATCCCTGCGCCATGGAAATGAAATCGAACGCGTTCAGCCGCCGCCGCATTCTCATGAAATCATCTTCTCCTTCTCCTTTGTCCTCGGCCGCGAGCTCGAACCCCACGGCCAACCATGGGTGCTCCAAGATCTTCTGAATTGGAAGTCGCTTCCTGGGATTCTTCTCAAGCACTACCCGCAGAAGCCCCTGGACCTGGTCGGACAACCCGGGCGGGCACCTGAACTCGGCGTACCGGATTTTCGGCCCTAGGGTTAGAATGTTCTTCCCGAACGGAAAATCGCCTGACAGCAAAATGAAGAGAACGATCCCGCAAGCCCATATGTCGGCCTTTGTGCCGTCGTAACCGCCGCAGAATCTTCCAAACACCTCCGGCGCCATGTACTGGGGTGTGCCACGCGGACATCCGCACCGCCATTGGCGTAGCTTCTCGGTCTTGATGCTCAGCCCGAAGTCGGCGAGCTTTAGATTGCCGTCGCCGTCAATTAACATATTCTCGAGCTTGATGTCCCTGTGACAGATCCCGCGGCTGTGCGAAAACCCTACCGCGTGGATCAGCTGCCGGAAAAGTTCTCTGGCCTCGTCTTCCCCAAATTTTCCTTTTGCCCTCGCTAGGTTGTTAAGGTTTCCGCCGCTTGCGTACTACATTATCAGATAAATGTTCGATTTAGTGGCCCTGACCTCCAAGAGCCCAATTATGTTAGGGTGTGGCAGAGCTTTCATGGCGGAGATTTCTCTGATTACATTGCTTAGGTCTCTTGCTGATAGTTTTCTCTTCATTATCTTCTTTATCGCGACGCTCTCATATTCCTTGTTTAATGCGTGGAATACTTGCCCTGTTGCGTCCCTTCCCAGGCATTTTCCTATTTCCATATCCCTGAGCACAGTACTCAGCTTTATAGCTTGGATATCTCTGTCCATTACAGAAGTCTCTGTGTCGATTCCTCTGAAATTGACAAGGTCGATTTCAAAGATAAATTTTGGGCTACACACCATAAATTGCAGTCAGATTTGTCCTACATTTTGTAGCTAAAAATAAACGTGGATTCTGTTCTTCGCATTTTCTATACCTTGCTTGCTCACCAAAAATAACTACGGCGCGGAATCTTACTAAACATACGAATCCAGAGCCTTGCTGGCTACTCATTCTTTTAAGAAGATCAGGTGGGACGGTTTAATTTTCCAATGCTCCCTAACTCTTTCGGGGAGCTAAATTTATGCGAAGATGAATGAGAAGAATATTCTGAAAAGAAGAACAACGATCATCACAGCTCGACAAATCTGTAATAATTAGTTAAGAGTAGCGCAATCAGTGAATTTAGGGCAATCCTTACCTTTGCACAAAGTTATGGTGTGGAGTTTGAATGTAGCTTTTTGTTTGGTAAGCCTTAAAACTTATCAATCTATTAACTTTTAGAACAAATAATAGAACAAATGGTTACCAAAAACAGAATTTGAACTTAGGTCTCTTTTTGGTAAGCATCAGAACTTACCAATCCACTAAGTTGTTTTTGTTTGGCCAGAATTTGAACTTAGGTCTCTTTTTGGTAACCAGAACTTACCAATCCACTAATTCCTACTTGTAATACTTGTAAGTTGTTTGGTTTAATTTTTTTGAAAGGTTTGGTTTTCTTTTTACCTAATAAATTAAAGATAGTAAAGGTTTATACCAACCAAAAAAATAAATAATAAAAGAATAAAAAGGTGAATCCAAACTCCTTAACTTTAAAATTATTAAAATTAATAATTATATAAAATTATATATTTTTATCATATTTAATTTCACTAAATTTTGGAGTTCAAATATTAAAATAATAAATTTAATGGTAAAAACTTTAAAATTTAAAAAATTTAATTTTTGTTAAAATTAATTATTTTTTTAATTAAATAATTTTAAATAAACAATATTCCTTTTTAGGTTGATAGTCTAAACAGATCTTAAAAAATCTTTCTCCTTTTTTTACCTTTGCTTTTCGAAATTTCTCGAAAATTCTAGTAAAAACAATGGAAACGTGTATAGAGTTTCTAGAAAATTCTAGTAAAATCAGTATTCTCTGGAAACGTGAAATGCATGTCAATTTAACTCTCATAAAATTTACAGTGCGGAAATTTGGTTCATTTATGGGACCACATTACTTAGAGACTTCCATTTTTGTCATTTAAATGTAGATAAGACAGTTCAAAAATGGATATTCCCCACTGAGAATATAGGGCTTTTTACCTTGAAGAGAGCGACGGAAAATCATTTGTGGACAAAGACCAGAAGAACATCAAAATATCTGCAGGGCGTCGCAACTTCCACATATGTCAATTAATTGTAATTGACAAAGGTGCATAACCGTATGTTTCACTTTCAAAAAAATCATCCAAAAATATTTTGTGAGTATTTTTTTATTTATAAAATTTACATAGTGGTTCTTTAATAAATAGTATGAATGAAAAAATATTATATTAAGTACAAGGTTTAAACATACAAAAGGGGGTAGATTGACACATCATACCCTAAGCGTAAAATAAAATAAATTGGTTGTTTTCAAAACAAAGTTCAAAGGTTCACCACCAAAAGACTACATATAGGCGGACTTAACTACAATTTTTTTTTTCACATAAGCCATTAATTGTTCCAACTCGACCCTGGAAGCGTGTCATGCGTTTCAAGAATAAGTTGGCGAGTTGGACTCAGTGGGGCCTCACTGGAATGCTCCAACGAATGGTCCAACGTGCATGCGCATTTGTACCGCTAGCAATGCTCGTGCTCAAGCCATTACTGGCATCACCGTTGTTGCCCTTCTCACAACCAACTTGGCAGGGAGACCCACGACCATCCTCACAGTGAAATGAATAAGATCGTGGGTGAGCTCCCTAAGCAGCAGACTGCTGAGAAGTGTTTGAGAGTGGCAATCCTGCCTATTTTTGCCAGACGACTGTGTGCGAACTCTCAAGGCTGGCCGGTCCTGCCTATCCAGTGGTGGGCGACGGCGCTGCCGGGATCTAGAACGGGCATGTTGTTCAGGCTTCGGGGGAACTTTGCTCACAACACATGGAGCATTGCCCCAATAGTCGATCAACTCTTGAAGATGTTTGATCTCCATTACAGCCTTATCGGCTTGCACTCGAATCTGTAACCAGGTATCATGAAATACCATAAGCTTATTTGAGAGAGAAAATAACAGAGGAAGTACTATCTGAAAAAACTATCTCATTTCTGGCTTTTCAAATATGAAACAGAATACTAATTCTAAAAATGTTCCAAAATTCTAACAGAGGTTGAGAAAAATCATGTGGATCTCCCAACAAATTGTGAAGCCAAGTTAAAGGAAAATGCAAGAACGGTCGGAAAAAAGAATCCATCCACTCCCAGGCCATCATTGCTCTGCTGCAGGCCCAGAAAAGATGCAAAGTAGACTCTGCCTCACCACAGAAAGGGCAAGTGGGATTGTCAACTCCCAAGTGCCTAAGCCTCTGGCCAAGCGGCAGACCATGAAACAACGAACTCCAAGCAAAAATGGCCTGCTTGGGCTCAATATATGGGGCCCCAGTAATTTGAAATCGTGTCCGCCATCTGGACTTGGATGAGAACAAATCCCAACGTCCATTGAGCTTTGGTACCATTGGGAGATTGGGCAAAAGCCAACAATAACCATGCTTAGTCATGTAATTAAACATAGGCACATGTTTATAGCATTCCCACTCTTTCCACCAAGGTTGTTGGACAACCTGACCAAGCTTTGGCCAAATGGAAAAGGGGTACAAATGGTAACAATATCATAAGTGGTTTTATCTGCGGGCTTTAAGGCATGTTGCTATTGAAAAATCTCCCAAGGGATCCAATCTTGAGTCTGCCTGCAACAAAAGTTAGAAATGGACACAATGCCCTTTTTAAAGAAATTTTTAGCATGAATCCATTGAACTTGGGCGAGTGGCTGTCCTTGATACTGAACAACACGGGACCACTATATATACAAATCTGCTACAACTGCCCCACGCTGACGACCAACACCTTTCCAACGGAGCCAAGGCTTGATAGACTCCCAAGCCCGCCAAATACTTTGAATCACAAAGGACCCAAAAATTTTAATGGGAAGAGGAGCCACAAGTATGGAGGGTAAATCTAACCCCTTCCAACATTTCTTGCCAAATGGTACCCAAGTATAAAGTGTAATAATTTGAATTTTGATTTTTTTAAGGTTCAAAGTTCAAATCATAGTGTATGAAGTTATATGTTAAATTCCATGTTAATAAATTCAACTCACCCTTATAAAAAAAATCATGATAAAATAAAAATAGTCAACCTTAAGTAAATTTTTTTCACATTAACTAAATAATAAAAAAATAAATAAACTATATGCAAAGGACTACATATCACGTGTATACAATATAGAACAACGTCCTCTTTTATAAGAATAATGTGCTTTACTCTCACTCCGGCTAAAATAAAAATCCTCAACTAAAGAAGAATAATGTGCTTTACTCCTGATAAAATAAAAATACTCAACCTTAATTAAAAAAATTTAATTTTATTACACTAATTAAATAAAAATACTCAAAAAAAAATTTCATAATTAAATAATATGAAAATTAAAAAAATAAATAAACTATATCCAAAGGCCTACATATCACTTGTATACAAAATAGAGCACAACACCCTCTTTTATAAGAATAATGTGCATGGTTTACTTGTGTTACATTATTATATGGCATGGTGGTATTATAACAAACTTTTCACCCATTTGTATTACATTATTTTTTAATGGTATTATAATAAATATTATCTGTATTACATCATCATCACATAGTGGTATTACAATAAATTGTGGATATTATCTATGTATTTCTTGGCAAGAATCGAACTTTAGTATTTTTCTTCCTTCTGGATGTTGATGAATCTAATTAGTTGAACTAATGCTATTTAATTTTAAAAATTGAGTTTACCCGGGCTTCTATGAAAGCTCCTAGTCCTCTCTTATCAAGGTTTGAACTTGAGTCTTTGGACCTTATCAAAGTTTGAACTTGAGTCTTCTGATGAAAACCCAAGGACTTACCACTACCTTATCCTTCACGGATTGCAAGTTTTGATTACTTTCTCCACTAATAACTTATATATATATATATATATATATATATTTAATTATATATATATATATATATATATATATATATATTCAATTAGTTATATGAGATTAAAACTCACACCATCTCTATTACCTTGACAAGATTCAAACCTAGACCTCGAAATAAATATTTATTTTATCAAATTTCAATTATCTAATTATAGTATATATGAATTTAAATCTTAAATTTTTATTTAAGTTTTAAAGACATTGAAACTTTAAAGAGAGGAGGTTTAAGGTTTCAACTCTACGGACATGGACATGGTACTCCGGTAACCAAACTATGGTTGGTTAATATTTATTAGGTAAACATCCTCGCTATGAGATCATTTTATATAACCTATAATCTGGTAAACACTATAATCTGCTTTACCTTTATTGGAAGATTCTAATAAGTTTATAACATATAATTTGAACTAGGTAATTGTTTGTGGTGAGACACATACTTAGAAGAGACCTAGGTTCAAACCTTGGGGGCATGTCTGTTTTCAAAGGTAATAGTTTGCTCTGAATCCTCTGAGTGTGCACCACGACGATATTGATACGTAGATTCTAATAAGTTTATAACATATCATTTGAACTAAAAATAATATGTTAAAACATTTTTTTAATGAGAAGACAAGGTTTTGAATGGGTCACCTTTTCAACATATCACATCAACTAATCACATCAAGCTATACAACCTTTTTGGTACCACAAAGATTTAAACGACATCTTCTATAAGATCTCATTTTACGTAACCTATAGTCTCACAAACATTGAAAACTAATTTACATTTAAACTCATTATTAGGAGATTCTAGTAAGTTTATAACGTCTAATCTGAATTAAAAATAATAGATTAAAACTTATTTTTTTGGTTAATGGTAAGGTAGGGTTTTGTAAGTGTCACATTTTCAATAGATCACATCAAGTAGTCACGCTTATCTATATAGCATTTTTTGGTGTCACTGAGATTTAAACATACTTGAGATTATTTTATATAACTTATAATCTTGTACACATTAAAATCTACTTTACTTTTAGAATAATTATTGGGAGATTCTAACAAGTTTATAACATATAATTTGAACTAAAAATATAATGTTAAAACTTTTTTTTAATGATAAGGTAGGGTTTTGAAAAGGTCACCTTTTCAATAGATTACATCAACTAGTCACATAGCTATATAGCTTTTTTTGATGCCACTAAGATTTAAACATCCTCTATTGTATCATTTTATATAACCTATAATCTTGTAAACATTAAAAATTATAAAATCATTATCAGGAGATTTTAAAAAGATTATAACATATAGTTTAAACTAAAAATAATATGTTAATTTTTTTTTAATGATAAGGTAGGGTTTTGAAAGAGTCACTATTTCAATAGATCAAATCAACCAATCACATCGAGCTATATAGCCTTTTTGGTGTTACTAGGATTTAAACAACATCCTTTATGATATCATTTTATATAATCTATAATCTTGTAAACATTTTTTTTGGCTGGATAATAAGGGGTTGTACTTGGCCTCCCACCCTTGACAAATTACAACTCTCTTCTTTAGAGCTTGAGAGTTTATAAATAGATACACTTTTCATCTCAATTGAGATTCTATAGCTAGAAACCTACACCATTTTACATAAAATGTCTAAAATATTGATTTTGATTTTCTAGATCTTTTCAATTTTTTGTATGAATACAACTATTCCAAAATTCAACATCCTTCTTGACATTTTTCTATAGCAACCTTCACAATACCAAAACTTCACCTCTACTACCTATGCATTGCATCTTAGTAGAGTAATATTTCAAAAACATCGCACTATCATAGTCCACTTTACCAAATATGGATTGCTAGTTTTCTTCCTGAAACACAAGTGCAACCACAAAAATTATAATAAATAGTTTATAAAAAAACACATTATTATTATAAAATAAAGCATATATTACCAATGTAAAATATTTGAGTAAATATTAATCATTTTTTTAAATAAAGGTGTAAAAATTTATTGATAAGAAAACAAGATTACATAGTACAATGAAGCCCCCAACCAGGACTCAAAAAAACAACAAAACAGGCTAAAACCACCAGACAGGGTCGAAACCCGAAGAAAACAACAAGAAAAAACAACATTAAGTTTGGACATCCTTGTGGATCAAATCCCAGAGGTGTTGAGAGTCCCCAGCCGAGAGGCTCTCCTAGTTATCCATAATATAAGGACCCGAAATCTCGAAAGCCCTTTTGGCCAAATAATCAGCAACCCCACTCCATTCCCTTGGTATGTGCACAAAGGAGATAAATTCAAACTCTTAACTAATTCTGAGAATATGACTAGCCATAGAGGCCAAATGCCAATTAACATCCTCCAACCTTTTATTGTTTAGAATATTAACCAAAATTTGAGAGTCGGACTATAGATGCTCCTGCGTCGACCAAGATAAAACCCCCTTTGTAAGGCATCGAGAATCACAAGAGCTTCCATAAAATTGTTGGAGTGAACACCTTTATAAATGGAAAAGAAAAATCTGACCACGCTAGTAGAGTCTCTCCCAACACCACCAATTATAGCATGTCCAAGATTATCCCTGGATGACCCATCAATATTAATTTTTAAAACTCCTCTAGGGGGCTGTTAGGATCCTCCATCCTAACATTATTAGTTAGTATTACTAATTATTTAATTATTATATTATTAACTCACAAAGTGAACCATCACATCTCTTCGTAACATGAACCATCATGTCTCTTCATAACATGAACCATCACGTCTCTTCACCAACGTAGCTTTAGGGTAGATATATATATTAGGTTGGTCATTCACACAAATCATCCAAGAAGAAGAATAAGAAGCATAGATTCTAAGGAGGGAGCCCCCTATAGTGGCAAAGCGATTACAAGGGAGCCCCCTTTAAGTGGCCTATGATTACATTTTATATTAAATTATTTATCAAATTTACACAAGAACATCAGGGTTCTTGCATTTGGTATCAGAGCCATGTGGGACCCAATCATGTGGGAATTGCTCAAATATCTTCATCAAATCACTTCCGTGCGTGAGTATCAAACTCGATTTGAGGATATCACCAAACACAACACAGGGTTGGATGAATCAATTCTCATCAATAGCTTCATTAGTGGATTGAAAGAGAAAATTAGAATGGAGGTGACAAGGTTCAATCCCTATACCATGATGCAGACCTATGAATTGGCCAAATTAGCCGAAGATAAACTCAATGTTCAACGTCGATTAGGAAAACCACCTATGGGGAAATCACAAACCACTTACACCACCCCCAAACCTAAATGAACTTTACCAATTAAACATCTCAGCTTTGAGGAGATGAAGGAATGACGAGCGAAAGGTCTCTGTGACACTTGTGATGAGCAATTTGGACCCCATCATAAATGCACTACACTAACATTGTATTTATTGAAGGAAGTTGATCCTTGTCAATCCCTAAAAGGTAAATATGAGGTAGTTGTGTCCGAAGTGCCTGGCACACCTACTCACAAAAATAAAGATAATGAGGTCGATATGCCAGAAGTGATTGATGCATCAGGTAAGGATGAGGTAGACATTCCTGAAGTGACTCATTATGGCCAAACATGCACTCTACAAGAACTACACTCAATTTCCTCTCCAATAATGAGTTATCGCCATAGGGTCAAACCTATTAAAAAAAAGGCTAAAAGGTGACTGCACACTCCTCCATTGCCTCTCCCAGGGAATAACAGGATAATGTAAAAGTTTTACCACCTCTTTTTATGCATCATTTTAAGGCGTTTGAAGAACCCCAAGGTTTGTCCTTCCCTCATCATCACACCTTTACTAATTTTTCTGGCAACCCCTCGCTAACGCTTCATCCTTCTCGATATCCCTACCTACGGAAGGATGACATTAAAAGAGTCCAAGAACTTACATAAATCCTTCTTGGAAAACAAAGGATAAAGCTCCTCACTTTGAGATTTGAGGACAAAGCTCTTTTTAAGGAAGGTGGCATGTTAGGATCCTCCATCCTAACATTATTAGTTAGTATTACTAATTATTTAATTATTATATTATTAACTCATAAAGTGAACCATCACATCTCTTCATAACGTGAACCATCATCTCTTCATAACGTGAACCATCACGTCTCTTCACAAGTGTCACAAAGACCTTTCATCGTCGTTCCTTCATCTCCTCAAAGCTGAGATGTTTAATTGGTAAAGTTCATTTAGGGTTGGGGGTGGTGTAAGTGGTTTGTGATTTCCCCATCAGGGTTCTTACAGGGGCGACCTCCACCTGCTATCTCTCCAAACTTTCTTGCTAAGTTGGGGAACCCTGCTAGGACGAGAAGAGTCTACACCAACCCCAAAGAGACTAAGGGCCTATTGTACCTTATCCTCCCTAGATTCCAAAAGAGGATCCACATCACATTTTCTATGGATAGTTTCCTGAAATATACACAAGATCCTTTGCTAGATCTATTGAAAAACCAAATGTCTACCCTAAAAGATGCGATGATTCTGTTTGAGCCAAATCTACCAGATGATGCAAGAAGGGCCAAAATTCCAAGCCACCTAGAGGAAGGGGACATTGGTCGGAGGTATTCCCAGACTACTCCAAAACTCTACCAGGGAGAGCACATGAAAACAAGGATGGTTCCAGGCACTCCACCAACGGTTCCAAATGTCTCTAGCAAGGGATCATTGGAAAAATAAATGAGAAGAGTCATCCTCATTATTACCACAAAGAACATAAAAAGGACCCTGAAATCCCCTCTTCTTCATGTTATCCCAAGTGAGGTATTTATTACGAGCGACTAGCCAGAGAAAGAAGTTACATTTAGGCCAAGCAAATATGTTCCACACCTTTTTCCACCATGTGATAAGGAGGCTCTTGAATTTTTTCATATCAAGAACCTGATAACTATAGGCTACAAAGTAGGTTCCTTTGGGATCAGTGTTCCAAGCCAAAATGTCTTTACCCCTCAGCAAAGAGTAGGACCTCCTCACAAGAATAAGAGCAAGCACATCTCTATCCTCAGCAAATCCCCCCTAGGGCGATTCCTGCGGATATTTCCACTTGTACATCTCCAAATTACCAAAAAGTTGAATTATTTTAAAGTCCTCCACACGAGACCAACCCACTTCCAAGAAACAAACGCTTAGAGAACGTAACCTTGGATATTGATTCAAGATAGGAGAGTGGCCATTCCAAGAATCCTCCTAGAAAAGAGCATATGATCTTTGATTACAAATCCAGAACAAACCCTACTTAATTAAATTAGCCCCTCTTTTTAGAGTGTCCCAGATAATCGAACCTTTTCCAACCAAGCTGACTCTAGGGATCTCAACCTTAAAAATACCTCTCAAGTACTTACAAGATAATATTTTAGCCCAAATCTTATCTTGAGAAGTACACCATCTCTAGTAGATTTTTACAGCCAAAGATTACCCAAAAAGAGTTGTCTATCACAACCCAAGGCCTCCCTCTTAAACCGACCTACAAATAGAACCCCACCTAACCAAACTCCATTTATATTGAGCAAGTTTTCCAAATCACAAAAATTGTCTTGACAAAGCATCCATGTCCTTGATAAAACAAGAGGGAGTTGTTTGCACAAAACACCTGTAAATGGGTAAAGCTTGAACAATATATTTTAAAAGCAACACTCTACCCGTAAAGGAGAACCATCTAATGGTCCAGTGATTCACCTTCTCTATAAACTTATCAAGCATAGACTGCCAAGAAGATCTAGGCAGAGGATGAGATGAAATCATAATACCAAGATAAATGAAGTAGGGAGTCCCGACCTGAAATCTTATAAATATAGCAATCTTGTCTTGAATAAGAGGAGGGGTATTGAAGAAGAAAATAGAATATTTTTCCTCATTAATCAACTTCCTAGAAGCACCAAGATATATGTCAAGAGATCGTCTAATGTTGCCATATTCCCTGGTAGTGGCAACTTCCAGCAAAGCTATATCATCAACAAATTAAAGGTGGGAAAGAGATGACGAACTGCTATCCCACTTCCAACCCTGAATGAGACCATGCCTAAATTGAGACTTGAGCAGTCTTCCCAACCCTTCCTCCATAATGATAAATAAATAAGGAGATAGAGGATCTCCTTGCCTGAATCCCCTCGAGACCTCAAATAAATTTGACGACTCATTATTGACAAGAACAAAGAACGAGGAAGAAGAAACACAACTCATCACCCATCTAATCCATTCCTCCTCAAAGCCAAAAGCAACAATAAATTTTTGAAGAAAGGACCATTTGACCCTATCATAGGCTTTGGCCATGTCCAACTTATTGAACATAGATTTATCCTTAGAAGTTTCCATCGAGTGAATTGATTTCATAGAAATAACTACCCCATACAATATTTTTCGACTAGAAACAAACCCACCTTGCTCCTTAGAGATAATTTTGCTCAACCATATCTTTAGCCTCTCAACAATAATTTTTGTAATGATCTTATACACAACATTGCAGAGAGAAATATGCCTGAACAAATCTAGAGAATTCGCTCCTTATTTTTTGGGAATAAGCACCACAAAGGTAGCAATTAGGGCCCTTAGCATCTATTTGTTCTTTTGGAACTCATGGATCACCTCCAAAAGATCTAATTTGATTAAATACCAAAAATCCTGATAAAACTCAATCGAGAATCCATCCAAGCCTAGTGCTTTCCATTTTTCATCTTGAATACAACATTTTCCAACTCCTCAAGGGAAATTGGGCCCACAAAATGCTCATTCATCTCTCTAGAAACAATTGATGGAATAGAATTTAAAATAAGATTTTCATTCTCATCATCTGAGAGGGAGTCCTCCTTGAAGAGAGCAGAAAAATACCTCATAGTCTCTTTTGATATCTCCTTGAAAGAAGAGAGAATGAAACCCTCATAATTCACAAGAGAGGAAATCAAGTTACCATTATGAAAAGCCTTAATTGAGTTAAAAAATAAGGCCATGTTCTTATCCCCTTCCTGAATCCAATCCACTTGAGATTTTTATTTCTAAAAAAAATCTTCCCTCAAATCCCATTCAACAAGTTCTTTGGTAGCCTTATATTCCTCAAAGAGAAGCTCCTCTGTGAGTCCATGATCTCTAATATTCCTTGAAGCTTCTTCCACCTTCTTAAGAGCCGCAAAATTAGCCAAGGAAAGGCTACCAAAATTTAGACTATTCCACCTTTTCAATTTATGTTTAACAAATTGTAGCTGCTTCATGAAGGAATACATAGAGGTGCCATGAGAAGGTTTACCATTGGTCCACCAGCCTCACATGAAATCATGAATATTAGAATCCCAAAGCCACATAAGTTGAAACTTAAAGGAAGGATTCTTCTTTATCCCAAAATCAAGAGCATAGTGTTTGATAGGCCAATGATCAGATCCCCTACCCTCCAAAATCATAGAACTAGAGCTTTTATTATTACCAATCCAAAAACTAGAGATCAAAAACCTATCCAGTCTCTCTGATATGGACTCTTCCCCACATCTTCTATTGTTCCAGGTAAATATCCCATTATATGGCTTGATGTCAACCAATTTCAAGGCCCATATATGAGCACTGAATATAGAAGAAAAAGGCTTGAGACGATCAACTCCACCGTGTTTCTCCTCTAGACAAGTGATAGAATTGAAATCTCCAACCAAAATCCATGGGTACAAGGGAGCCAGACTTCTCACAAAGCCAATGTGCTCCCAAAAATTTACTTTACCATTGTAATCAACATGAGCATACACATTTGTAAGTAGGATGGTTTCACCAAATTCATTATCATGCTCGATCATCGAAATAGAACATCTTCTAGAAATCCAAGTAAGAGGAGAGATCTTAACTAGATCCCATAAACAAGCAATGCCACTAGCATATCCACATGCACCAATACATTGGAATTGACCCCTTCTCCACAAATTGGGAGTAATATTGAACATACTATCAATAGCTAATTTAAACTCCTGAATATATACCACATTCGAAGAATGTACACGAATCAAATCACGAACAACTTTTTATCTAGGGATGTTGTTCAACCCCCTTACATTCCATGAGAGGATAATCATTTCTAGGGGTTAGAAAATGGGAGTCCAATTTTCTCACCAAGCATGACTCCACCAAAGTCTCCCCCATTAACTTAATTTTATCCTGGTCTTTCTTTCAACCCACCTTCATATTATTAATCTAAAGTACCTTTTTAATTATTTTCTGTTGCAATCCCAACATCATAGGAGTTTTGCAGTCCAAGGATGACTGCATCAGTGCCTGAGTAGGAGATATCACAACTATATTTATGTCACTTTCCAAAATAGTTTTCCTTCCAGGTCTAGAGCCAACCATATCACCTGTACTCAGATCCAAAACCATATGTTCTTCATTTAAACCCACTAGATCTGATTTCTTAGGTTCCACCTCAAGAAGAGACATTTGATTCAACCATGTTATATTTGCATTAAGTAGCGATGTTTTAGGTAACTCCATGCACTAATCAAGATCATCTAGTATCTCAAAATTGTTGAGCAGAGCATATGGCTGGCTATCCTTAAGGGCTCTTTTTACCCTTCTTCCTCTATTTCGGGGTTTTACAAGAACAAAACCTTCCTTATCCCGATTCCCTTCCTTTATCATGGTTTTTTCTTTATCCATATTTTGTGCAGATCAAGAGGGACTAGGATTTGAAGCCACGGGTGAGACAAACTTAGGATATTTTCTTTGCAGGTGGCCGTATTTATGATAGATCTGATAACAAAATAGAAGAGCTTCATAGTCAATTTGTTGAACCCATGCAAATTATCCAAATTGTATTTCAATAGAATCTGTAATATAATTTTTTAAATTAATTTTGACATAGATACGGGCGACAAAAATTACCTTTTTCTCCATCATTTGTTGTGATGGTCCAACCGGCTTCCCAAGAAGAAGGGTAATCATATGCAAGATGTCATTTCTCTAGAATTCCAATGGGAGCCACAAGAGCCAAACCCACACTAGAACCCATGATGGTCGCTCCTCTAACGGGTTGAAACCCACATGCCAATGGTTACAAAAATATGAACCCCTTAAAATGCTTTGTTACGATCTTCAAGATAAGATAAAACCACTAGAAAATAGCTATTCGTACTTAGTATCACATATGCATCACCATCAGGGTTCCAAGTCTTTCTAACCCAAGCCTCCACAAAGGGAAGAGAAATTCGGATGCCCATAAATTTTCCAATAAGTGCATGCTTGGTTAAATACTCCACATCTTCCACCACCGAGTCTGGTTGAACCACTAGAATTAGCTTAGTTTCACATCGTTCCAAACATCCATTATTCTTTAAAAAACGATTCTCGACATGCATTGGAAAATCCTATTCCTTTCAATCATTTTTAGATGAAAAACGTCACTAGCATGCACGCTTTGTGATGGGCTCGACGCCATCACAACATTCCTCCAGTCCATCTCAATCAGCCCATACTCCCGCCATTACTATGCTAAACCAAATATTAATCATTATTTGAATTAGGCAGTCAAAATTTTCTTGTCAATTTTAGCTAAACTTACTACTTCCTCTAACCATAGAAAGGAAAATTTAAATTCATGATCCTCAATCAAAACCCCTATATTGGCAAACCTATTTGCACATTTGTTTCCTTCCCTTAATGTATGTGTAAACCTGATTTCTTCAAACTCTTTAGCAAGATCTTGAATTTCCACAATTATTTCTGGTATGTTCCATGGATCCTTTGCTTTCCTCAAAATTACATTTATTACTATAAGAGAATCACCTTCCATCCATACTTCATTCCATTTCACGTGTTTGCATTTTTTTAATTCTTCTAAAGCCACACAAGCTTCAACTTCATTATTTATCTTAAATCCACTATTGAAATCATAATGAGGTAAAATATCCCCTCTATTAATTCTAATTATGCCTTCTCATATTGGTCTTCAATTTCCTTTAGATAATCCATCAAAATTCTATTTACCCAACTCCACATATGGTGGTTTCCACTTTATATTCTTTGCATTTTTTTTGCTTCTCTTGTACCCAACATCATAATTCCATTTAATGACTTGAATCCATCTATCAAGGCTCTCTCCTTCTAAATTAGGGATTGGGTGAGTTGATAGGGTTGGTTTAGACTCCTCTACGGCTAAACATATCTTCCTTTTTATTACCTCTAAACTATATATAAAGCTACCATACGTTTCATCTAAATATATAAAGCTAGTCCTGGGGATGTCAATTCAACTTTTCTGGCCCTCATCCCCAAGTAGGCTCATTACAGATCATTATATGACTTTCACCCCATTATCCTATGTAATGTGTTGTACAAAATATTGACAAAATCTATGACAACCAAAATGAGATAATCCCTCCTCCTCATCATCGACCCTTGCCAAGGTATCATAGTACAAGGGAGGAACATCACTGATGGTGTCATCACCATTCATGAGGTGATACATTCTATTTCTCAAAGCAAGAAAGCAAGATTTCTCCTCAAGCTTGATATGAAAAAAGCTTTTGATCGGATATCCTAAGACTTTTTTATTGCTATCTTGCTCAATTTCGGGTTTCATCCATAGTGAGTTGACCTCATCTAGGTGTACATATCTTCAACATGATTTTTAGTTATAGTCAATGGGTCTACAGTAGGATATTTTAGAAGCAACAAAGGGATTATACAAGGGGACCCCTTATGACCATGTTTGTTCATCATCTTACCTAAGACTTTGGGAAGAACTCTCAAAGTTGCTCGTGTTAGTGGGACCATCTCTGGAACCAAGCCAACTTCTTTTCTAGCACTTGTGACTCACCAACAATTCATTGATGATACCATATTAGCTACCCTGGCCTCTGTAGCTGAAGCCAAAACCATCAAGTCTATTCTAAATCTATATGAGGATGTAGTTGGCCAATAGGTAAATTAATTCAAGAGCAAAATATTCTTCCTTAACACTCCCTCTACCTAAAAACAATGCATAGTCTAAATCCTCCAGTTTCCAATTGGAGACACGCCATCGTACTACCTAGGTCTTCCTCTCTTCTCAAAAAACCCCTCAAACAACATGTGGAAAAATTTCTTGGATAGACTTATCAAAAGACTCGTAGGATGGAAATGAGTCCTCCTTTGCCAAGATGCTAAAGCCACCCTAGTTCATGTGTGCCTTCAAAGCATCCATGTCTACTTCCTATCCATATTCAAAGCTCCTGCATTAATATGCTCCAAAATTGAGCAAATTCAAAAATGATTTCTTTGGGAAGGACCGAAGAACAAAAATATGTTCCACTTGGTTGCTTGGTACAAGGTGTGCATCCCCAAATATCAGGGAGTACTTTGCCTAAGAAGAGTGGGCAAGTTGAACCTTGCCCTCATAGCTAAACAAGTGTGGAATATAGTCACTAACGTAGACCTAGAATGAGTCTCTATTGTTAAAAGAAAATACCTTCAGCACCATAATCTCCTGGAGGATGGGCCCCCCTGTGGGCTATGCCTTTTGGAACTCAATCACAAAAGCCAAAGATATTATTTCCAAGAGCATCATATGGCAATTAAACAATGAGAAAACCATAAAATTTTGGCACAATCCTTGGGTCTATGATCAACCTGTCATTGATGACCCCATCTTTCTGCCCTTAAGTCAATCATAGACCACCTCTTTGGCAGCAATGTCTCCCACTTCATATCTTTCAACCTCAGTAGGCCTTCTTGGAAATATATTCTGATCTCATTTCTTCGTGCTGACCTCATAAATGTTGCCAACTCACTAACATCCATTCTCCACCCCTTCATCATCCCCATCCCTATTGAGTCTCACAATGTTCCCATATGGAGAGAGTGTGATGACGACCAATTTTATGTCAAATCTACCTACCTATTGATGGATCAATCTCATGCCTGTAGCATCTTTGTCAAGTCTATCTGGCACAAGAACCTTAATTCCAAAATCAGGTTCTTCTCCTAGATAGTAGTCCAAAATAATATCTTGACCTTGGACAACCTCATAACCAGAGGTTTGTAGTTACCTAACCACTGTTACCTCTACAATTCTAGGTGGGAGTTAGTGCACCATATCTTTATAGAATGTTCCTTTACTGACTCAATCCTCAGTTCAATCCTTAACATATTCAAAATTTCTTAGACCCACCCTAGATCAGTGGTAAACCTATTAAACCAATGACCCAACCCTTTTAAGAACCCTAGAATAAAATCCCTTTGGTCAATGTGCTTCCATTACCTCTTATGGTAAATTTGGCTTAAACGTAATAACCGTGTCTTTTCCAATACCCCAAGGACCCATATTCAGTTGGAAATAGGATCCTCAACTTTACTGTCAAGAATATGTACTTGTACCCTTGCTATAGACCCCCAGGTCCTGGGATCGAATCCTCCATAGCCTCTTCTCTCCATATTTCTATGGATCCCATTAGACCGCCTGTGCATCCCAACACCAAATTCAACACAAAGTGGATCCTTCCCTTGGAGGGTTGGCTAAATAAAATTTGATCGCTCTTCTAGAGGAAATCCTGGGCCAACTAGTTGAGTAGGAATCATTAGAAATCATGAAGGAAGCATCATAGTGGCCTTTTTTGAGAACCTTGGCATCCTCACCAATCATGCAATAAAATCTAAAGCCCTCTATCGGGGGTTATTAATCACAAGCAACCTCCAATGCAAGCTAATGGTCAAAGGGGATTCCTTAAATATCATCAAATATACCAAAACTAATAGGAATCCTAGTTGGAAGGTCAACAACATTATTTTTGAAGTTAGGTGACTCCTCCTTAATCATCTAGAGTTTGTAGTGCAACATGTGTTTAGAGAAGCCAACAGTGCAATTGACTCCCTTTCCAACATGGGCCACTTCTAGTAGTCCCTTTGTGTTTGGTATGATGTTTTTCTCCCAATCCTCATTGAAGCCATTACTCAGGATCGGTATGGCCCATTTTGATCCCTGGCTCCCACCCCACCCACTTGGCCCTCTATCTCATGACCCCCCATTTTTGCCTTCCACGTTTCCCCCACCCCTCTCATTTATTGTTCTTCCATCTTGACCCCTTTGACCTACCCTTCCCTCATTCTCACTAGGCCCTATCATCTTGAATCTCTCCCCTTGCCTTGTCATCCTGTGTCCCTTCCTCTTTTTTTTGTGTGTACCCCTTTCACCCTAACTTTTTGTGGTTATCGATGGACCTCTAATATCAGATATCCTCATGCTTGGTCACAAGATATTTTTCAATCCTATTGGTGGTGACATCATACTTTTTCATGCTCTGATCAGACGAACTGACCCTCACGATCTTAGATTATGGATGACATCCAATCAATATGGTGTGAACAATGATACCATCGTAATCCATCACATGTGCAATTCCAATATTGTTCTTGATTTCCATGGTGTGTCTATCTAGACTACCTCCAAAATTCTCAGCAAATTTACCACCCTGAGCGCTGCTCTTCCCCATAACAAGGCTATTCATAGTACCATTGTCAATTACCTTATCATTGTGGTACCTTCCCACTATAGATTTTGGGCTCCACTGGCTGGCACACAACCCAATAAGCATCACCATATGAACTCTGCATTGATCCAGTATATTTCATCTTCTGTCTCCTTCAACATGCACACTTGTTGGCTCTTTAAGAATCACCCTTACCCAAGATTCCACCACATTGCCTATTTGTATCCTATTAACCCCAACACTAAGCCCCTCTATACCTGACCCTCCATGGTCATCCTTGAGTCTACTATGCTTCAGCTCGACCCTATCATTGAGGATATTTTGAAGAGCCATAATTACCTTCCCTTCCTTATAAAATTTACAAGCAATGAGGAAGATATCTATAACGCAATTGTGAACACTTGGAATGGTGGTCAGGTCACAGTCAAAGACCTTGAATTCATGATTGATGTTCGATTTCTAGTGGATGTTACCAAGATCCCTCTTGATGGTAGGAGTATTTGATGTAACAAACACACGATGTCAGTTAAGCTTGATTACTTTCCTAAGAAAGGTAAGGACCTTTTCACTACTAATGGTAGTATTTAGAGGATGAAGCTTCTAGGGTAATGGGATTGTGTCATGGTCCCCATCCTCCAATACTTTACCATCGACAAGATTTATTCCACCTTACGTAGCTTTCATTTAGCATTTTTAAACCACTTTAGAGGGAACAAGAAAATAAATATACCTGACTACCTCTTTAGTCCATTGAGTTATCTGTCACTCATATCATGATCGAGAAAGCCCATTACTCCATTCACCAGGGCCTGCACCTTATCCTTTATAAGCATGCCCTGCATGCATTTAACAAAAGATCTCTAGTTGTTGTTCCTCTTGCCCCTCCCCAGCTTGCCCATGCCCCTCCCAATCCCTCTTATCCTATCCCCTCACATTCCCTTGCATGTCCCCCCATCTATTCCACACCTACCATGCTTGCGAATAACAATAGCCATGAGTTACCTATTCATGAGGTGTCGAGCGATGACAATTATCTTGATTACTCCTCCCTTGCCTTGTTAAAGCCCAAAGATGAGCCCTACATTGAATTTGATCTCAAACCTAGGGTCGTGAAACACTCATCCTCTAAATTCATTTTGAATCTTAGTCCACCCCTTACCCGTGCATCACTCTGCCTAAAACAACTTAAGAAGGAGATGTCGTATGTGGAAAAAAATATTGAGCTAGCCAAGGAGATCAACGACAAGGTGGTTCTGTCGAAGGAGATTACAAAGAAGGAGGCAAGGCGATTTAGGAGCTTGCGAAGGAGGATGGTAGTGGTGCAGCCTTGCATAGAGCCATACTCACCCATCTTACTAGTTCAATGGCCTCCCTATATGCGGTGACTAATTAGTTCAAATCTACATGAAGGATATTCGATCAAGTGGTTAATGACCTCAATGCAGCTCACAACTAGCTCAACATCATTTTCAAGGAATTGGATAAGTCCCAAATTACCTCAGATGGTAATTGATTTTTTGGTTTTTGTTGTGGGGTTTCCCTCTAGGATGACCTCATTTGTTAGGAAGGGATCATCCTCTTTGCTCTACTTCCTTATTTTGTTATGTTCCTTGGGTTTTTTTCTGACTCGGTCAGACCCCTCTCGCAGGCTGCCTATTGTTATGGGTGCTAAGTCTAATTTTTTTTTTTCCTATTTTGGTTGTACTAAGGTTTTGGGGCTCCTTTCAAAACCCATTTATTAATGAAAATCCTCGCTACTGACAAAAAAAAAGCTCCATTAGAGGAGCATTGTAATTTTTGTGAGCTTTCTTATATGAGCATTTCTAGAGCATTGTATCAAGTTTTCTATCATATTTTCATGCATGTTAAGTTGCCATTATCATAGTTATAACATTGCATGCTTATTTCAATACTTGTGATTGCATTTCCTTTAAGTTTAAGGCTCCAAAAGCTAACTAATAAACCTTTTATCTCCCTACTTTATTAAATTTGCAAATTCTATAAATATTCAAACTATTTCTTTTTTAATTTCCTTTTGGAGTAGAAAATATTATCTCTCCAAAATCAAATAAATATCAAAATTTTCAAAAATAATTTTTTTGAAATAAATTGTAAAAAAATTGCAAATATAAAATATCAAATTCAATATATTTTTAATTTATCATAAATAAGATTGAACTCCTTATAACTCCCACCTAAATATTATTCCCTATGGAGTCAAATTATTTTTAACTCCAACTTATAAATTAAAGTTCCTGCATTTCTAATTTCTCACGTTTGATCTTTACTTAGGACTTTAACCTTAGATCCAAAAATAATTATCAAAATAAAGGTAATTTAACTTATATTATTTCAATCCCATAAGAGGGGTGGAGGTCCAAGGTTCAATTCTCGGGCCTCATTGGATTGAATGCTTATCCCTTTCTTGGTGCTTTCAGTGGCGTAAAAGGTTTAAAATGATTGTGGCATGGTGGTTATAGGGGTAAAATACGGGAAGAAATATCTGGTGGCTTTAGAGCTAGACAACGCAGAATACTATGACATCCATAAAAATCGAATAGACTGCCCAAATTCGTGGTGGCTACCGATTCCACCATGTAAATTTAAAAAAAAAATTATCTTATTTTACCTTTCAATATTTACCATGGCACATGTTGGTTCTGAAACATTCACTACTAAAAAAGTCTTGAATGACTGAGGTTTTTTGTGCCCCTAATTAATGCTATGGTCATATGGAATGTTACACCATTATGTAATATTTAATTAGGTGTTACTTCCTAATTCTACCAATTAACCTTCCATCCTTTTTAGCTTGACATATTTATAATGAATAGGTCTAGAAAATGGTGCTCACGTTTGTCAGAGAATAGTGCTCTTCAAATTTGAGAATGGTGCTCAGGTTTGTGCTAGAGAGTGGTTCTGTTTGGCTTTGAAAATGGTGCTTGTATAGATTCCAACTACTTCATGAGTGATTCTTGTATTACTTTTTGTAGCTTAGAAAAATGATGCTTGTATAGCACTTAGCTGATTAGAAAATATCCCATGACCTAAATTGGTATGCTTGGCATATGACTCTTGGTTGGTCTATGTAGAATATGGTGCTTTGGTCAACCTGGCCCATCTAGTTTGGTTCATAATATTTGGTTGACTAAACCATCACAAAAAACATGACACTATTGAAACTAAAATTTTACCTTGTGCCTTTGTAATCCTTAATGCTTCTTTCCCTTTTTCTTTTCTCTAGAAGCTCTTAATGCTTCTCTTCTTCTTTTCTTTGGAAGCTTTTGATGCGTCTCTTCTTTTATCTTGAAGCTTTTGATGCTTCTTTTCTTATTTTCTCTTGAAGCTTTTGATGCTTCTTTTCTCTTTTTTTTTTGGAAGCTATTGATGCTTCTCTTCTCTTCTTTTCTTTGGAAGCTATTGATGCTTCTCTTCTCTTATCTAGAAGCTTGGTTAGGATCCTACTATAAAATATACTAAACAACACACTCTCAACTCAAATAAACACACTCTCACACCTTTGCTTGGAAATAAACTCATAGAAACATTATAACAGTATTCAAAATTAAATGCATATGATAAAAAAATTACTTAAAAGGAACAATCTCACAATATATAGAATCGCAGGCCTCTTCGAGGGGGCAAACTCCTTCAACACTTCATTAATTTGCAAAAAGATGATTACATTGGTGCCTTTTCGGGTATTTAAAGAGTTTCCTTCCAAGGTTGGCTTACATGCAAAATGCCACCTGGATTACATGCATAATGCCACCCGAATTACATGCATGGTGCCACTTTGAATTACATGCACAATGCCACTCGAATTACATACATAATGCCACATGAATTACATGCACAATGCCACCTTACCTAACCTATCTACCATGTGTTACATAGAAAAGGGTGCCATTTGTCATAGGCACTACCTAAGCTAAAACTTAGAACATTACAAAATATTAATCATGGGTACTACCCACGTTCACTAGGAATTATTACATCAAGGAAGTTATTACATTAAGGGTTAGGATGAGATCCTAACATGCCCTTCTCCTTGAAGAAGATTTGTCCTCAAAGCTGAAAATGAGGAAACTATTGCTGGAGTTGATGGAGAGACTCCCATGTAGCATCCTTAGGTTGAAGCCCATGTCACTGAACAAGGACCTCTGTAATGATACGGTTGTGCAAAGTGCGAGTTCGACGATCCAGCAGCTGCTTAGGTGCAAGTAAGATGGAGCCTTCTTCATCCAATTCGAGAAGTGTTGATTGAACTTGTACCTTTGTGCCCACAACTTTCTTGAGAAGGGAAACATGAAAAATAGGGTGGAGCTTGGAAGTGGGGGGAAGAGCCAATTTGTAAGCTGTAGGGCCAATCCGTTGTTGCACTGTCGCGGCCCAAAGCAAAGGAAAAGAGAAGAGAGAAAAGTGTCACGATATCACGACATGTTGCATTTTCACGACCAAACGAGGAAAGAAAGAAGAAGAGAGAAAAGTGTCGCGATATCGCGACATGTTGCATTTTCACGACCAAATGAGGAAAGAAAGAACAAGAAAGAAAAGTGTCGCGATATCGTGACATGTTGCGTTTTCGCGGCCAAAGACAAAAAGTGTCGCGATATCGTGACATGTTGCATTTTCACGGCCAGAAGGAAAAAGTGTCGCGATATCGCGACATGTTGCATTTTCACAATTCAAAGCAAAGAGAGAGAGAAGAAAGAAAAAGTGTCGCGATATCGTGACATGTTACATTTTTGCGGCTAAAAGCAACAAAAGACGGAAGGGGCCAAAAGTGTCACGATATCGCGACATGTTACATTTTTGCGGCTAAAAGCAACAAAAGACGGAAGGGGCCAAAAGTGTCGCGATATCGTGACATGTTCCATTTTTGCGATTCAGAGCAACAAAGGAGAGCAAGGAGGCAAAAGTGTCGCGATATTGTGACATGTTCCATTTTCGCGATTCAAAGCAACAAAGGAGAGCAAGGAGGCAAAAGTGTCGCAATATCGCGACATGTTCCATTTTTGCCAAGGTAACGGACCTGCATAGTGACATGGATATAAGGACAAAATCCAGTGAAGAAGACAAAGCGTTACATAAGGAATATTTAATGATTTGAAATCATTTAAGATGGTCGTTACACACGGAGGGAAACGAAAGCAAAACCATGTGGAGAAATCGTAGCGAAGGGCCACAAAATGGAAAGCAAAGCACACGCATACAGGGAAGGTGAAATTAACAGTCAGGGAAGGTGAAACGAACAACCATCAAAAAATGAAACGAACCATCAGGGAAGGAGAAACAATGTTTTCACAAGTTTAAATACGCCATTCAAAGAGGCCAGAAGGGGGTGAAAAACTATTGCAAGTAGCATTGCAGGTTTGAAGGCGATAAGGCCATTCTGGACCTAGTTGAGGTTGTTTTTACTTCGTAGACTAGTTTTTCTTATTCATGGACATGGGTTGGAAATTACGGTGAGCATATTTGTAGACTTGAAGGCGATAAGGCTATTCTGGGCCTGTTTAAGCCGTTTTTCTTCCATGGACTGGTTTGGGAAAACCAAAAATTTTGCTATTGTAAAATGACACATTTTTAATGTAGAAGTGTTCAAAAATTTGCATCTTGTGGGCAAGAAAGAAAGAGATTTTCTTTGCATGCTATGGATTTAATGTTTATTCTTTCATCTTTTCAAATTTCAAATTTATAGATAATGTTGATGCCATTTCTTTGGGTTACATTAGGCGAATATTTGAAATCTGAATTTTATTTTGTACCCTAGGAACCAACACTTAGCCTGTGGGGATTGTGCTTGTTTTGCAAGTCCAAATAGGTTAGGTTGCATGCACGGAGACCTCACATCTTCGATTTTGTCGAAATAGGATAGCATCATATTGAATGCATTTTATTTTTAGTTTCTACATTTTATTTATATTTTCTGCATTTTATATTTTTCCAAAAGTTTTAAATTTTCAAGGCATTAAAATAAACATCTAAAAGATATCAAAATACAAAAAAACAATGAAAAATCACTAAAGTTTCATGGTGAAATAAATCAAAATTGCCCCTTGTTTACAGTTACTTGCAATCACTAAGGTGTTCCAAGCATTTAAGTTGAATATCTTTATTTGAGATTACTAATACATATATGCAAATGCTAATACAGCGGAGACCTTGGAGAAGTTATTTTTTTAACTTCTTTGCAAGATGGGATTTGGAACCCAAATCCTAAAGGAGAGTGTACTTTCACAACTGGGTGAAAATACCACTCAACAGGACCATAGAATTTTGGAGCGATCTTCTGACACCTGTGAAGTTGTAGGGATGATTGTTTGTATGGCTATAAGTGAAGGAAGACCATATCACCCACATTAAAATTGCATTCAGAACAATGCTGATCAGCTTATTGGCGCATCCGATTTTGGGCCATGTTCAAATTTTACTTGAGTTGACAGAGGACCTCGATGTGTTGAATCAAAGCATTGTCAATGACCTGGACCTTAGAGCTGCCTGGAATGTAGGAGGAAGGCGTGAGTGGAGGGCACCCGTAAACTACCTCAAATGGTGTGAGTTTGGTGGCGGTATGATAGGAAGTGTTGTACCACCATTCGGCCAAGGAAATCCATTTTGCCCAATGAGTAGGATGATCGGAGGCAAAGCAATGAAGGTAGGTTTCCAAGCATTTATTAACAACCTCTGTTTGACCATCCATTTGCGGATGGTAGGCTAAACTCATTTTGAGCTGAGTCCCCTGCAACTTAAAAAACTCTTACCAAAAATTGCTAGTAAAGGTGGGATCATGATCAGATACAATGGAGGTTGGCATGCCATGAAGGCGAAAGATGGAGTCAAGAAAAATTTGGGCAATAGTGGATGTTGTGTAAGGATGGGCTAGGGCACAAAAGTGAGCATACTTTGAAAGGCGGTCCACTACTACGAAAATAATTGACTTGCCTCAAGATTTAGGTAGCCCTTCTATGAAGTCCATAGATATGTCAGTCCACACCTACTCTAGGATCGACAATGGTTGAAGAGTGCCCGGAGAGCGCACTGTTCCCCTCTCATCCTTTGACATGTGTCGCAGTCAGCTACAAAAGAGTGAATGTCCTATTTCATACCTTTCCAAAAGAAGGTGTGCTTGAGTCTCTCATAAGTTTTTAGGAACCCTGAATGGCCAGCAGATGGAGTAGCATGTGATTCCTTCATGAGGAGCTCTCGAAGTGGGGATTTAGGAGGAAGAACCAGGTGTTGATGGTAACGCAGATCCTGGACATCCCAACTATATCCTGGTGTAGACTCTGGATCATCCATAAGTGAAGCAACCAAGTCTTTAAAATATACATCCTAAAGTATTTCTTGACGTAAGGGCTCAATCCATTGGGGCAATGGTGCAAAAATGACACACAACATACTAAGGGTCTCAAATTGGCGAGAGAGAGCATCCGCCATAAGATTCTCCTTTCGTTTTTTGTACGTGATGTCATAATCACAACCCATGATTTTTGATACCCACTTTTGTTGCTCGAGGGTGGCAACCCGTTGTTCTAGAAAGTATTTCAGACTCTGGTGGTCAGTTTTTATGGAGAAATTATGCCCAATGAGGTAAGGTCACCAATGTAGGACTGCATGCAATATTGCCAACATTTCCTTGGCATATTTGGATTTCCCTAAATTACGATCAGATAGGGCTTTACTGGTAAAATCCAAAGGGCATCCTTATTGCATCAATACTGTCCCAATACCACGACCAGAAGCGTCACTTTCAATGATAAATTTTTTAGAGAAGTATGGCATGGCTAAAACTGGAGTGGTGGTCATAGCATGCTTGAGTTCCAGGAATTCTTGCTCAGTCGACCTTGTCCAAGTAAAATAATCCTTCTTCAACATGGAGGTGAGGGGGGCGGCTATCTTTCCATAATTACAGATAAATTTATGGTAATAGCGTGTAAGCCCTAAAAATCCTTGAATTCCCTTGAGAGTGCGAGGTTTCGACCATTCTTGGACTTCTTGGATCTTCTTAGGGTCAACCTTGACACCATCCTTTGAGACAATGTGTCCCAGATACTCCACTTCGATCAAACCAAAGGAACACTTGGATATTTTTGCGAATAGTTGATGGTCAGCCAATAGTTGTAGGGTTTGATCTACATGCTTGAGATGCTCTTCCCATGTGTGACTGTAAATCAAGATGTCATCGAAGAACACAAGGATGAACTTCCACAAAAAAGGGTGAAATATGTTGTTCATCAGGCTTTGAAATGTGGAAGGAGCATTTGTGAGACCAAATGGCATTACCAAGAATTCATAATGACCTTCATGAGTACGAAAATAGTTTTAGGAATATCTTCATCCTCGAGCCGGATCTGATGGTACCCAGAGCGAAGGTCTAGCTTGGTAAAGTACATGGTCCCATGTAATTCATCTAGTAATTCATCAACCACAGGGATAAGAAATTTATCCTTGATAGTTATCTTGTTGAGTTCTCGGTAGTCAATACACAGTCACCAGGAGCCATCCTTCTTGAGGACCGGTAAGACCGGTGCAGAGTAGGGACTAGTACTAGGCCGAATGATACCCGCCTTGAGTAATTCCTATATCATTTTCTCAATATCCGACTTCATGGCATGAGGGTACTTGTATGGTCTGATATTGGGAGGTGCACTATCCGACAATAATGGAATGGCATGGTCATGAGAGCGATGCGGTGGTAGTGTAGTTGGTTTCAAAAATATGGCCTCATGTTTGTGGAGAATCTGTTGCAAGTCTAATGGGGTTTCACCCATTTGAGAGGTGGATGGTTGGATGGAGAATAGTTGTGCAATGACCCCACGTGATTATTTCTTTAGCAATTTCTCCATGCCATTTGAACTAATAATTTGAGGTGTTCCTACTGGGGAGCCCTTGATGATGTGTGTTTGTTCGTTTTGGGAGAACTCCATCCAGAGTTCGGCAAAGTTTCAACTGATAGTGCCCAAGGTACTCAACCATTGAGATCCCAAAACAATATCACATCCACCCAACTGGAGGGCAAACATGTCCTGCTTGAGTTCATAGTCCCTTATCTTGATTTTAACATTACGACATTTTCCTTTACAAGGCAAGGTTCCCCCATTGGCTACCATGACCTCAAATGAATTACAAGTGTGGATATAGCAATTTGCCTATTGAGCAACTCTAGGGTCAATGAAGCTGTGCGTGCTTCCCGAATACATAAGGATGGAAAGACGTTGGCCCTTGAAAAATCTCGCAACCTTCATGGTTTGTGGAGTAGTAATGCCTGCAAGAGCATGGACTGTAATTGCTGTCTTAGGTTCTTGTTTCACTTCTTCTTGTGGAGAAGGTGTTTTCAGAGGGTCCTCATCCTCATCACTCTGGTCAGAGTTATCAGGTTCTTCAACATCTATCAAGAACAATTTTTTGTGTGCACACTTATGCCCTTTAAAAAAAAAATCATCACAATTGTAGCATAATCCTTGGGCACGACGTGCATCCATATCTTCTGTGGTTAGGCGCTTGGGTGCAACAGGTTTATTATCAACTAGGTGTTGGGATCGAGGAGGAAATGAAGGTCTATTTTGAGGAAAATTTGATGGGTGCCTTTGGGCAGAGAGTTTAGATTCGACCAAATAGGCCAAACTGATAGCTTCCATCATAGTTTGTGGTTTCAACATTCTTATTTCCGCTTGGAGTTCCACCTTCAACCCACTGATATAACAACTCTAAAAGAACCCTTCGTTCAATCCTCTTATCTTATTGGCCAATTTTTCAAATTGATCTTGGTATTCACGGACTGACCCTGTTTGGTGTAGTTTGGTCAAGGCCCCTGTAAAGTCCTCATACTCACTACGACCAAATCAAGTGAGTAGTTAGGATTCAAAATTCTCCCAAGAGAGATTTGGGTTGGCAATACGTAACCATTGAAACTAGTGTAGAGCCTCAGATTCCAAGTTAAAGGAAGCCATCTAGACTTGATGAAATATGGGGACATTATGAAGTCTAAAGAATTGATCAACCCTACATAGCCACCCATCAAAATCCTTCCCACTAAAATTGGGAAAGTCCAATTTGGGCATTCTAAAGGATGGATCATGGTCATGATTCCTTGCAGAACCCTCAGCTTGGTGTTCTATTTTGGGTGGTCCTATTTTTAGTTTATTATCTACTTCTTTCAGTGCTTCTTCTAAGCGATTACTGGTGGCCTTATGCTCTAGGCGAAGACCTTGGACTTCTTCCCTTATAGAGTGAAAAGTCGAGTGCAAGTTCTCAATGGATTTTGTTAAGGATTCCAAGTGGTCTAGTTCTTTTTGATGTCCACAGGTACCCTGGGCCATTTTGAAACCTTTTGTGACTAGTTACTAAAAATAGAATTGAGTTTTTAGGACTTACTATTTTTAGTAAGTGCCCAAAAGAGTGCTTGGGTGATATATATCCAAACGATCAGCTCGAAGAGGTGGTCACAATGAGCTATATCTCTCAACACTACTTTTTGGTACCCCAGACTTTTTTTTAATCTCCTGTTTTGCTGAGTCTAACGGTGTTTACAATTTTTGATTCTGAGCTACAGAGCAAAAGTTGGGTACTGGAGCACTATCTATAACTGGCCTCGTGTCATGCTCTCACTGGTTGGCCCAATCTTGACAATTTATTAACACTACTGACCTCACTAGCCCCAATATTCTTTGTATTTTGCAGGTGACTGTTATGACAGTTCTGTTCTAACCCTAAAAACTGTAAATTCTGCCCTGACTGTGCTGACCTCTCTGACCTAACTGTGACTACCACTGTAAATTTGACTGTTATTCTCTAGATTGTCAACTTAAGTGTCACCCTCATGGTCTATCCTGAATGCATGTCCTTTCTGTTATTTTTTTAGTAGAGGACTCCTTTCTCATATGCTCACTTTTGGGGATTTGAAATGCAGGTTTACGAATAGGGAGGTTTGGTTTTTTTTTTTTTTTTGCATTTTTTATAGGTTGAATTTTTAACAGAACCAGGGAATGCTAGGTAGAGGAGTATGTACTACCCATAGGCCCTCTAATATACCGACAATGACGAAAAATAGTGCTCGGACCAATATTTTAGGCCACTACTCAAGGAGGATTCCACACATACCCTTGAGCACACTACATGCCTCTCTGACAATACGGGAGGGTAATCGTCCAGGATGTTGTGTCTCGTAGACTATGAGTAATACAAGGCCAAAAAGCTTCCTAATGGCTAAAATTTTGTTTAAACCTAGATGGTCTCCCGATATACCCGAAGATACATGGGAGCTCAAGTCCGTGCGCAAGTTTTGTCTAAGGCTTGGGTATTGGAGCCTGATCGCCCCTCACTTCATTAGACACTTTATGAGCTATCTAGCTTAGCCAATAATGACAGATCCTTCGCAATATTTTAAAACCCCCGGCATAGGGTTTCTACCTACTCAACTAAAAAGATTTTTTTTTTTTTTGGTCTGGAAAAAAATGCACTGTATTTTTTGGATTTTTTTAATAAAGAAAAACAGGAACAAAAAAAACACATAGAATTTATACTTAACAGGCGGATTGGATGGTAAGAATCATTGCAGTTGCAGCAGAATTTGGTCCTGGAAAGCGCTCTGATACCATTTTTTAGGATCCTACTATAAAATATACTAAACAACACTCTCAACTCAAATAAACACACTCTCACACCTTTGCTTGAAAATAAACTCACAGAAACATTATAACAATATTCAGAATTAAATGCATATGATAAAAAAAATTACTTAAAAGGAACAATCTCACAATAGATAGAATCGCAGGCCTCTTCGAGGGGGCAACCTCCTTCAACACTTCATTAATTTGCAAAAATATGATTACATTGGTGCCTTTTCGGGTATTTAAAGAGTTTCCTTCCAAGGTTGGCTTACATGCAAAATGCTACCTGGATTACATGCATAATGCCACCCGAATTACATGCATAGTGCCACTTTGAATTACATGCACAATGCCACTCGAATTACATGCATAATGCCACACGAATTACATACACAATGCCACCTTACCTAACCTATCTACCATGTGTTACATAGAAAAGGGTGCCATTTTTCATAGGCACTACCTAAGCTAAAACTTAGAACATTACAAAATATTAATCATGGGTACTACCCACGTTCACTAGGAATTATTACATCAAGGAAGTTATTACATTAAGGGTTATGATGAGATCCTAACAAGCTTTTACTATTTCTCTTATTTTTTCTCTAAAAGATATTGATGCTTCTCTTCTCTTATTTGGAATATTTTATTGCTTCTCTTATCTTTTCAAGATAAACTTCTTGAGTTAATAATATATTTCTTTCCTTCTCATGTTCTTGCCTAAGATCTTCAATGCTATCATAGTCTTCTTGAGACTGCTACCTTCAATGTGTGTTATCGAGTCAAGATCAAATATGCCAAAAAATTATTTGGTTCTCTATCTTCAAAGAGAATCCAAAAATTAGGGTGACTATTGATTTATCCTCTCAATCAATTCTTCAAGCCAAGTTCTAGTATTCACTTCTTTTTTATTTAGTGGAAATACTCCAACATATAATAATTGGGTCTTAATCAAATATTAATTTGCAAATTCAAAATTTGTAGCAATCTAAGTCTATATTTTCTTTACATGACTCTTAATATATATTCACATTGAAGGCTTCCTCCAATTCTTGTAGTAGAGACTACTCAAAGTAGCTCTGATACCACTATTGTATTTTAAGATAAAATATATAAGTCCTAATATTTTGGATCTTAAGTAGTCTCAAATATATGAGCAATAAAAATATAAGTCGGTCAGTATAAATTATAATAACATTCATAAAAATATCAAATATGAATATAAAATGACCAAAATCATTCATGCAATAACATGAAGAAACTTACAGTATAATTGCTCAAAATATGCATACAAGCTTCAATATTATTAATGCTTGAATGTGATCTTTAATGATATTTTTTTATACTATTCAATACAATACATGGAGATTTATCTCCATAATATAGCCATACAAGATGACTCTTCAAGTACTTGAATATTGTTCTCCATATGACAACTCTCACATGTCCTTTGGATTCTTATCTTGCCACTTGTATACATGACTCTTGACTCTCTACTTACATGCACACTTTATGACACTTGTACTCTTTTACATGACACATCTACATGCACACCTAATACATGATACTTGTGTACATCCTCACATTACATATTTGCACACTTAATTACATGATACTTGTGCACTTTCTCTTATTACATACTTGCACTTTACTTACATGATACTTGTGCATGTCCTACAGATAGACACTTAAATAAAAGAGGAAATACAAATCACTCACCTAAATTATAGACTCATATCCTAATCTGTTATATATTTAAATTTATACCATAAAGGTACCATGGGGGTACATTAGCATGTACCAAATAGTGTAATATTCTGCAACATGCGTCACATGGAGTGTAGAGTTAGGAATTCCAAGGAGCATGGGATACAACTTCAAAGATGAACTTTAGATTGACTCCTTTGGTTGTGATATTGACTCTCTCTTGGGTTATGTCTTAAGAAAAGGGATAGAGGAAAAGCAATAAATGAAATTGAAAATGCATGAAATTAAAATCTTATATTAATAGGGCCAATGCAAATATCCTAAGGCTCTTTCATATGATAGTGGGAATAATGATCACATGCATCAATGTTAACAATGAATAAGGAATATGGTATCACCAAACATAAAGTATCATAAATATGCATGCCCAAGAAATAAAATAGAATAGGAATAACCATAGCTTCTTATATAGTACACAACCAAATTACATTCATGCCCGATATAGAGGCTCAAGCTAAACTATCACAAAGAGAAGAAATAAAAGAAGTATGTACATGGCAATATACTAGGCATGAATACATGTTTTTGATGATTGAAAATTGAGAGAAAGTAGATATTTATACAATCTAACTTATAATTTGAATTTCAAAATTCCCCTCAACCTGCTATGGATAGGAAAAACCTATGTGCTCTTTTGTTGCTAGGCTCAAGGTGTTGTACTATATTCAATCCTAGTATATCCAAAGCTAATCTAGGGTCTTATCATAATAAATGGTTTATAGGCAAGGTAGCTTCCTTTAAATATAATGTTAATGAACCTTAGCTAATTTGGTGACCTAGGCTTAGGTAGAACCTGTAGAAGTGGATTTTGCCAAAGGTGTTTCTCATCAATCTTAAGGATGATGTTGATTGTTGGGCCCTAATCTTCACTTTCCTTAATTATTAGCTTAGGTCCCCTATTGGATTTGATTGGGGCCCTTTACAACTAAACTTACCTTTGATTTTGTCTAATGTTCTGATTATTATCAGTAGCATATGATTACTTAATATTTTAATTTGGCAAGTGCACCCAAGTTATTTTTCTTTTTTGTTCTAACTATTTTACGCATAATTTTGCCTTATATTTTTATTGAAACTATGGTTTTATCACTTTATTTTTAGCTTTGACCTTAAGGTTTTGGTTATTGAGATTTTTATACTCATTTTTGCCCAAACTCTTCCTTGGAAATCTAATTTTCTTTGTTTGTATCTTTTTATTTTGGCTTTTCTACTAAAACTCAAGATTCTAGTCTATGATGTATTACATTTAGAACTTGCTTAAGCTTTATTTTAGAGCCTTCGATAACTTACCTCCTACCAAAGCCATCTTTACAAAACTACCTAAGGCATTACTCTCCCTAAGTGTAGTGAATTTTACTACAATGTTCATCCCTAAATAAGGATCATACTAAATAGATGATTCTTTTTTAATATTATGATCTTGTTGTACTATGTCCTCTAAGCTCTAATCTAATTTCTCTTCATAATCTAAGGCCTTAAAAAAATTAGAATTTCTTATAATATCCTTTCGTATGAGACTTGATTGTTTTATTTACTTTCATTTATCTAGACCTATTTTTTGAAAATTAAATACCATCCTCACCCATATCCATTTGTAAATTTCTCTTGTAATTTTCCACATATGTTTATGCTAAACTCTTCTTAGGGAATGATCTCTCAATATACCCCACCTCATGACATCTTGTACATCTAAAAGATATATTTTATAATCCATTGTTTGAGTCCACAACTTACCCCCATACTTAAGAATGATTAATTTTGGTAATGGTATACTTATATCAATCATGATAAATATTTGAGCATAAATAGCCAAGAAATCATCTTTTGTAGTTTCTAAAATCTCAAGGAACTCTCCTAGAGTGTTTTGTTATTTCCTTGAAGGTGTCCATTTCCAAAAACTCAATGAGGAACCCATACATCCTAACCAAACATGGTAGGATGACTTCATAGGATCTTATCTCCCTCAATATCCATTGGATTACTTGATATGACCACTCATTTTAAAGCCCTTCAAGTTCCACATAAATTGGTCCAAAAATCATCTAAATAAAAAAAACCCTTCACAAAGATATGCCTCCTAAATGAGGAGATATTTTTAAAGAAAAAATTGTGGTAACACTATCTTAGTTTCTAATGACATATTCACATGGGCACATCTCTCAATATTGCTTAGACTCTTTTAAATGACCACTCGTTTCACATCGTTTCAAATTTTGCACAAAATGACACAAGAATCATTTGAATCGAACGACTTTATGCAAAGATATCATTTTTCAAAAAAAAAAAAATCCCTAACTATACCAATTCTTGTTATAATAACTTTGAGTATATATAAAAGTATTTGTTTTATTGTCATAAGTAAAAGAATGAACAATATAGCAATTTTAGTTATATATTTAAAATTTTATAAGATAATAAATTTTTTATATAGAATAGAATCAAGAAATTTTTTAAGATCAATTCAATGGTCACATATATAAAAATTTAGTTGAACATCAAACATTTCTTACAACTAAAAATACTCCTTTCTAAAACATTTATGTTAATGATTTTATTTAACAATTGTATTCAAGGTCAGTATTTAATTTTTTTTTAAAACCTATTGTTTTAATATAGTAACTTTAAGTAAAAATACAAGTCTTTATTGTAACAATTAGAAGAATGAACAATATATCCATTTTAGTTATATGTTAAAAAATTTATAATATAAAAACCATAAATTTTATAGAAAAGAATTTATAAAAGATCAATTTAATTCTTAGTGGTTAAAGATGGTAGTTGTTTCTTAAATGATCTTGTGTTCAACCCTTGAGGGTGGTTGTTGATGTAATTTGTAAACGTTCTCGTAAAAAAAAAAAATCAATTTAATGGTCGCCAATAAAATTTAGTTGAACATCAAGAAGTCCTCCCAACTAAAGACAAAGGATGGAATGAAATGAATAAACTAAATGGTAAACTAATAAAACTTGACTTACATAAAAATTAATTCATTGACAATAGAAAACATAAAAAATGCAAACTTATTTAGAAAGTTTCATTTAAAATATATTATTAATTACTTTACACTAACTTTATCCTTATAAAATTGAACCATACATTTAATTGCAATAACTGATAAATTTTTATTTTTATGTAGGTTAAGAAAAGTGGTAAATAGTTTTATGAACAATATTATAGATTAAAATATAAAAAATTAATTATTTTATATAAATTGTAGAGTTTATAATGTAAATTTGTGTGTAGCTCTATAATATAAGGAAAGTTGCATGGAAAATCATCTTATTGGATTTAAATGAAAATTGATTTTCTTAATTACAGTGTTATCAAGGGACGCAACTCTACAAGCCTCTAGAGGAGGCACATATTAATAACAGAACTGGGCTAGAGTTTTATCAAAATTGTCAGACATAGTATCCTTAAACTTATTCTTTCGCATCCTTAGCGTTATCCTTTGCCAAGATATTTAGCACTGCTTGAATAGAAGACTGAAGACAATGGATCGATACCAGAAGTTGGAGATGATTGGAGAAGGATCTTACGGTAAGGTATACAAAGGCAAGGAGATAGAAACAGGCCAATTGGTTGCTTTAAAGAAGGTCAAGATTGACTATACAGAATATGGAGTTCCTTCTACCACCCTCCGTGAGATATCCCTTATAAAATCTCTTTCTCCTCACCCTTACATTATAAGGTATGTCTACTTGAACTGTATATATCATTATTATATTTTGAAATTAATATAATTTAATCATTTTTATTAGATTTAATAGTTAAATTTTGAAATCTTAAACAATAGAATAACTATAATCTATTCTCATAAATGTTATATTATTTTATTATATATATTTTTAAATATGTTTGTGTTTATTTTATGAATGTGGATAAGGACGCCACTTACATTATTGATGATGTAATCCGAATTTAATCTCTGTAAGAAATATTACTAAAAAAATATGTGTATGGATATGATTATGTAGGTTATTCGATGTGGTTAAAGCTGAAACTAAAAGCGGAAAACGTCGTCTCTATTTGGTTTTTGAATACATGGATACTGATCTTGGAAAGTATATCGACAGCCATATACGTCACCGTAAAAGAATGCCTCCGGCTCTTATCAAGGTAATTTCTCTGTCGATGAATTTTGAGAACATCTTTTATATATTTTTTCTGAAAAGATGTTATTTTCGGATAAGAATAAAAGAGGGAGGGTATCCAGGGTTCACACCGAATAACCACACGCAAGAAACATGTTTAAAACAAATAAAAGTATACCATTATGATATCCCAATAAAACGGGTTCCAACACGAACAAATGCTGCCGGTCTTTTATGATTTTAAATGCCATTTATTCTACTCTGATGATAAGTTAATTAATTGGTTCCAGAGCATTATGTTCCAAATCCTCCAGGGTGTTAGTCACTGCCATGGGCGAAGTGTAGTGCACCGGTAAGCTTATTTGTGTGTGCTCAATATTATTTTTAAGTGTTCTTGAAAGATTGGCGGAGTTTCATCTTTATTCCATTTTCTCTGACGTTCACTATTGTTTGCAGAGATTTGAAGCCTGACAATTTGTTAATGGACCTAAGTAAGGGTCGCATAAAACTTGCAGATTTTGGACTGGCAAAGATATACACTCTGTATACTGAACAATATACACATGGGGTAAAGTTTCTTAATCAATTTATTCAAACATATTTTGTAGGCTCTTATGCATATTTTCCTTTTTACTATATTAATAGTTAGATCCAGAGATCATACATACGTAGCTTATAAACCCATGAGGTTCACATTTACATTAATTGTAAAGACACAGCTCATCAGGCTTTTGAAACAAAACCTAATCATAAGCATAGCAAATGTATTTTTAAGGTTTGAAGATCTGAATAAAAATTGGATTTTAGCATTTGAGGTGGTAGGTTCAACATCAAATATCATCGAAGCTCACATAATTTAGCCATGTTGCATTAATACAACATTTCATCACTAGTTACCTGTAGATTTATCATACCAGGTTATCTTCATATTGATTAGATTTTGCATTGATCTTTGCTGTAGGTTGTGACGCTTGGATACAGGGCTCCTGAGGTGCTTCTGGGGGATGATGAGTATACTACATCCATCGACATATGGTCAATTGGCTGTATATTCGGTAAGATTTTAATTTTTTTTAACCAATTACTGTAATTTAAATTTATAATAGATTTACAGTTTGTTTTTTTTTTTTTTTTGCATTGTTCACTTTTTCTTCTTGTCTTTTTTATGTTTTTATGATGCTTCTTGATTGTAGCTGAAATGTGCCGAATGGACCCTCTGATTCATGAAAATACGGAGTTCGAGAACATTTTGAGGATTTTTAGGTTTGCCTAGTTTAGTTGTTGAAAAATTGAAAATCTGGATTTCGGAAAGACACCATGTTTTGGGCTTTTAATTTATCATGAGAAGCCTTGATCATTTCAGTACAATTTTGTGTAGGTGTTTTGGAACTCCTAATGAAAAGATATGGCCTGGAGTGGCTAAATTGAGTGGCTGGCATATTTATCCTCAGTGGAAACCTAAAAATTTGAAAGATTTAGTTCCAACCTTGGAACCAAATGGTTTGGACTTATTATCTGTGAGTGTTTTCAGTTTATTTTTATTAATAGATTTACTTTATTTATATAATAATTTTATTTATTATACTAAAATTATTATTTTATATATTTTTGTGTAGCAAATGCTTACATATGACCCATCTAAGAGAATCTCAGCTAGGAAGGCACTTAAGCATCCTTATTTTGATGATCTGGATAAATCTCAATACTAAACTACCTTCTTCAAGTGACATGCGACTACAATTTTACCGACCTTAAAAAGTTCTGATATGTTATTAAATTATTATTATATAAATTATAATTTTTACAATATAGATAAGCCTATAAAAAGGGCTAAAAATTAATACACTTAAATTTTAGATGTTTTAAGGTTTTGTTAGGTAAAATATTAAAATTAAATATAATATTTTTTTCATTAAAAAAAAATTAAATTATAATTTATTTATTTAATATAATTTATGAATTTAAATTTATACAACTTCTAGTTAAACTAGCCATTTCTCTTTGTTCAAAATGTGCATAGGAATTTAACATAGTAAATATTGTATAATAGTATTTTGGTTGAGTTTAAATAAAATTTGAAAATATTTTAATAGCTTTTTAACTGTTTAATTTTGTTTGCAGATAATTGAAAATGAAGATTATTAAAAGATATCATGTTTTTTCTTTTTGATTTTAAAGATGTTCTTAAATATTTTAATGACTATACTCTCGTTTTTGTGTTAGGTGCTTTGGAATTTTTAGTGAAGAGATATATTTATCCTCAATCAAAATTATGAGACTTGACGGTTTTTTTTTAAACATTAAACTAATCACATACTCATACTTATAAATATTATGTAAAATTTTTCTTACTTAAAATTAGTTCTAAATTTTTTATGTAATAAATTATCTTAAAAAGATAATTTTTAAGTTTAATATTGTTAAAATAAATTTGAAAAAAAGTGATAAGTTGTTCAAATTTTGATGATTTTAAAAATGACCCTTAATAATGATGTGCGTATATGTAAATCCTCAAGTTTTAAAAGGGATGAATTAAGAAGAATAAAAAATTAAACCATTATAACTCATACATAAGAAGAAATAATGAAAAATAAATGATTAGAGAAGTTACAAAAGAAAGAAAAGGGTAAAATAAAAAGGATAGGATAGAAATGATTCATTTTCCTAGAGAGATAAGAAATTTAAGTTTAATCCATTTGGTTTTAAGATAAATTATGATGGATTAAAATTAATTCCCTAAATATTATATCAATTTTATTTAATAGTACATGCTAAGAGAAGGAAGAGCTCTATAAATTAGAGATTCAAACTAAATGAAATTTTGATATTTGATTTATGTTTTAACAAACTAATCACAATTTTACATGTTGTTAATGCATTTACATAGTGTTATTAAAACATAGTCATGCTTTTGCCTTAAAAGCATGATAAAAATTTTAATGTGATTCTACTTTTATGAACTAGGTGCACTTCTAGGTTAACTAGCTACAAAGTGAGTGATCTAAAGTTTTGATTCAAATATATAATTATTGAGTGATTTGTAAAGGATGAGATTAAAATCGCTCACTTTCTATATCATACTCTTATTACACTCTTTTACATGTTTAAATATGGAAGCATATCATTTAATAAGTGATATTGATCACAAATTTACTAAGTGATATTGATGATTGAAAGATTCTTCATTTTCATAGATTGGTAAAGTTATTAGAGGTAGATAGATGATGTAAGGCATGCTATTGAGAGATTATTTATAGATGGGTAATGCGATTGGAGGTAGATAGATTATGTAAAGTATTAAATTATTATTTAATGTCTTTATAAAGGTCAACCAAGATAGGACCATGATATAGAATAACTTTGTTAGAGATTCTATAATATCACTTGATCCTAATTCCTACCTAGAGGTAGGCATTTAAATATTCTATTAAGTGATGAAGTAATTATTTTATTTGATTACATTATATATTTTGATGCTTGAGATGATCGAATGAGCTTCAATGAGTGCATAGCATAATGCATATAATTACAGTGCGCATACAAATAAAAGAAAATACGAGTCATAGGATGATGTAAATAAGATATACTACGTTATTCAAAAATACAAGTTTGAAGATAGCTTGTGGTTGGATTAAGATTACGGAGTTTTATAAATATACCCTAAATAACCATCAAGGATTTATAACCACTCGAAGATAAATAACATGATTTAGGTAAACCTATGGATCTTAAATACTCACCTAAGAGGGGATTTAAACTATGGATTTTAAATACTCACGTAAGAGGGGATTTAAACTATGGATTTTAAATACTCACGTAAGAGGGGATTTAAACTATACCTTGGACAAAGAACTAAAGACTATTATCATGTCACATGGGATTTTTATGTATAAAATATGACATATATATGTACCAATAAACTAAACAAAGTTGTGCCTAGAGGGACTTTATAAACCTGGAAAATGCGCATTAATGTTTGCTATGCCACATGGAACATTTGATATTATGTGACTAGATGGGCCATGGGGAACTTTATTCCTTGAGTAGATTTCCTAATGACTCTTACTATTCTATAAAGGAATTTAGATTTGCCTTAGAAAAAATCCTAAAGACTTTTATCGTGCCACATGGGATTTTTTAGATTTTGCCTAGATAAATACCTAAGTACTTTCATTATATAATATTATGCTATACTTAATGCAAGTTAAGATTTTATTTATTTATATTATTTATGAAAATCTAAAATATGAATAATAATTACTCAAAAATAAATATATGCAAAGTAGAAGCATATACAAGTTAAAATATTTCAAAATAAAAATATGTTAATAGTAAACTTGTAGTTACATTAGACAAACTATTTTTAGTCAATGGAAAGATAATTTGTTAGTAAATTTAGATTTGATAAATCTAAAATTATGATGGATTGATGATGTAAATTGCTATCATTTTTATATGCCATGGAGTAGTTTGATGGATGTACATAATATAAGCTATTGATTTCCCCATACATTTTGTATAAGTACAAAAGTTATATAAAAAAGATGTTTTCTCTAGCTATAGAAGGCAAATTGGTTTAAAAGTTTGAGTAAAATTTAAAGTAAAATAGAAATTTATGAAGGATAAAGATGGAATATGTTATAAAATGGGCTAAAATATCATAGGTCTATAATATCCCAGATCATATTATCTCACAAATATAATCTCATTTAATTTAATAATAACACCAATATTGTAAAAAGGAAACTTTATTGATTCAATCCAAAAATCATTACAACTTTGATACATAACATTGAGCTTTGTCTAAAATATATAATGTTACATGAGACTCTTCAATGAACCTAACTCTTGAACTTTGATCTCATCAAACTCTCAAGAGATGCAACATTTCATATTACCTCTTTACATGAGACATCACATATTATATAATGATAAAGTCTCTCATGATTACATAACACCCTACTCATAAACTTGATAAATCATACTCATAACTCTCTCTTACATATAAGACACCTCACACAACTCTTTACTTACACATATGATACATTTCACTCATAACTCACACTTAATTACATGACACATAAACACACTTCATCTTGATACATACTATTGATATAAATAATAAACACACACCCTAATATAAATATTTATAATGGTACTCAAGGTATAAAATAACATAATACCTCTAACACCTCCTCTTATTACATCATTTGGTGTAAAGGCCTTTGCATTCAATCTCTAATTCTTTTTCTTGTTTGTTTGGTCCTTTACTTTATGCTTCTTTTTCTTCTATTTTGAGCTATTTCTTGCTCCTAGTACATTTATCATATCATAATAATATGATTCATGTTCTCCATAATTATTGTCTTTGATGTTATCTTATTTATTATCAGATTTAGAACATAAAAATTCACTTTTTCACATTTATTGTCAATTGATTTTGTGCATTTCCTATCATAATCCTTGTTTTAATTAGAATACTTCATGTATTTTATAGATTTTCCTTCATTGAAGTCCTTTTTGTCACCAATTTATTGATCAGAGTATTTGATATTCAACAATTATTTTTTCTTTTTATGAACTTCTAGAAAGAGTAATGCCATATATGTTATTTATTATATCAATAGGTACTATAATAGTACCTCTAGGGTCATAATTTGGTTCAATCAATTTTGTGCTTAGATAATATTCAAATGTTGTAAATTATTCATCTTTGGATTCTCTAAAAATTATTTATAAGATCCTGTTTAATTTTATTGATATATCCCTTTGTTTTCTAACATTCTCTATCATGTTTTGTGTGCAATGTTTTAGATTTTTCAACATCTCCTCACTATCCTCCATGTTGATTTGTCCTTTCAATGAATCCTTTGTGCAATATTTTATGTGCAATGTTTTAGATTGATTTGCCCTTATTTTCCTTTCAATGAATCCTTCGTGCAATGTTTTGTGTGCAATATTTTGTCTTTCTTAAAATTTTTATTTTCCTTTCAATGAATACTTTGATTTTTCATAATATTCTTCTTTCAAATTTCAATCTTAATTTTCATCAATCAATTTTGAATTTTGAATTTCTTAAAAAACTTTTCATCAACCAATTTCAAATTTCAAATTTCTTCTTATGTCTAGCTAATTCTCAATTTCAATATTTTAATTAATTCATCTTTCAAATAATCGATTTCATTTTGTTATAAATCCTATTTAATTCATTCTTTAAGTTCATTTTAAATACTTTATATCTCCCAAATAAACCCAACTTGTATTAATTAAATGCACCCAAAAATTCACTTTAAGAAAATGCACACCTCAAAGGGGTACCACATACTCTTAGTTCATATGCTAAAACATCTTCACATTAATTACATTAGCACATCCAAAAGATGTTATACAAAATGTTTGTGTTCCAATTCTACCATTGTTTTTAGCATTATTTCTATACCAATGTTTATGTTACAACTCAAATGTTTTCCTTGCATTTATCTAATTTTTTGACTCAATTTGATGCTCATACCCTTCTAATATTATGCTCAAATCTCTTTTTTATCCCTTTGATGCTTCTCAATACTTCTATTCACACTCAGATTTCAATCTCTCAATATCCTTTTGGGCTCAATATTTTGTGCTTAGGTTTCATTCTTTTAATATCCTAGCCTTAGTCTTACTATGCTCATGTTCCAATATTTAGATGTACTTTCAACCTTAATATTCACTCTAATATTTTGCATGTTCCTCTACTCCATCCAATGTTCCTCGAAGCTCTCTATTATATCACTCTCCAATGCTTATATCTCCATGAAGTTCACCTTTGGATGTGGCTTCAACTCACAACTTCTTTTTATACATATCTCCATAGAAAATTTTCTAAATGTTCTCCAATCCACTACTTCCAAACACATCTTCTCTCCTTCCTCAACTCAAAGTAGCTCTCTTTCTCTCAAAAACTCAAATTTTCTTCTAAATTTCTTCTCAAACATTCTTTAATCCTCTTCTCTTCTTCTTGGATTATTCAACTAAAAAATAGCTTTCACCAACAATGTATCTCTGATGTTCTCCAAGGTATCATTCTCTTCTTCTTGGATTCTTCGTTTTTCTAAATGTTCTCCAATCCACTACTTCCAAACTCATATTTAGGTCTCATTCTATTCTTCTTGGATTCTTCAACTAAAAAATATCTTTCACCAACAAGGTATCTCTAATACCACTATTAAAAAATGGGACTAAATATCATAGGTCTATAATATCTAGAATCATATAATCTCACAAATATAATCTCATTTAATAATAACAACAATATTAAAAAAAATTAACTTCACCGATTCAATCCAAAAATCATTACAACTTTGATACAAAACATATAGATTTATCTTCACTATATAACCTTACATGAGACTCTTCAATTTACCTGATTCTTGACCTTTGATATCCTCAAAATCTTAGGAGATGCAACACCTCTTTACATAACACAACTCACATATTACATAATGACAATGTATCTCATTATTATATAATTTTTTACTTCTAAACTTGACACAATATACTCATAACTATCTTACATATAAGAAACCTCACACAACTCTTCACTTACACACATGACACCTTTCATTCATAATTCACACTTGATTACATGACACATAAACACACTTTGAATATTGATACATACTATTGACATAAATAATAAACACACACCCTAATCTCAAAATTTATAATGGCACTCAAGATACCAAATAATATAATACCTCCAACAAGATATTACCACCAACAAAATGCTAATTGATATTCATAGAATTAAAGCATTATTTTACATAATTTGAATACTTACAAATGCTCTAGATGAAAGATAAAATTGATGAAAGTGATGCATACATACATTTTATTTTGATTTTAATTAAAATGTTGTTTAGACCGATGGTCTATAACTTGGAGAGAATAAGCATTTATTATCATCAACATAAAGTAATATTCATTAGTTTTTCTTAATGAAACACAATATTTATCCTTTGAATCATCATAAATATTTGATTGAAAAGACTAGAATATTAAAGCTACATGATCAAATAAAGATAATAATCAAATATGATGGGGAATAGATAATAGGGTATAAATATGAAACTTGTGTTTATTAACTATATTATTTGAAAAAAAGAGAGAACGTGAGAATCATTTTCCCCTTTGATAAATCAATTAGGTTAATAAATATAAAAAGATCTTTTAATCACGAATAAAGATATAGATAAATAATCAAACAACAATATCCACTTGTAGTAGCTAAAAAAAATTAAAATAATCAGCCTAGCTCATATGATTATGCACATGTTCTTGTGTGTAACATTTCCTATCAAAGTAATGATAAAAAGGAAAATAATCAACCTAGCTCATATGATTATGCACATGTTCTTGTGTGTAACATTTCCTATCAAAGTAAGGATAAATTATAATTGATGAAAGCAAGATAGGTCAAAATCTATTTTTTTATACGATAAATTTTCATAGGAGAAACCATTTATAACATTTTACTACAAGCACATTATTCTACAAAAACAATGTAAGGATCTCAAGTTAATGAAGATTGAAGATAGTAATAATGGATGTTTCCTCAAATTAATATCCTAGAAAATAAAAATAAATATCTTGTCTAGCATCATCTCCAATATACCCTTATGGAATCCAATGATGACCAAACGTTAAAAGATGAGAGATGGATATAAGAGAAAGTTAAAAAAAAAGAAAATGATGGAAGAAAAAAAATATACAAGATATATAATGTGTGCCCACTAATATTGATGACCTAGAAAAAATGGTAAAATAACTAAGTCTAACTAGTATCATCATCTACATATCCTTGTAGATTCCATTGTTGTAAAAAAAGAACCAAATAATCTTAAAAGATAAAATTTGATGGATAAAATACAAAAGTGATAATTCAAAACATGAAGATGTAAAATAAATGACTACTCAAAAATAATAAATCTATATTTAAATGAGTATCCTAGTAAAAGGAAAATAACTATCCAAGCTAGTATCATCCTATGCATGTGCTTATGGATTGTAATGCTTTTATATGAATGAATTAATTGAAACTATAAATAAACTTGCAAGGAAATACAATTTTTTAGAATGAAAAAATAACAACAATATTATTAATAATATTTAAGAGTTTACACTATAATACAGGCTACTTTGAGGGGGCCATCTCCATTATGAGCAAATCTCAATACAATATAATTCTTCAAGATACCTCTTAGTAAAAAAGTGACTAACTACAGAAAAACAACTGATGTAGCTTTTTGCATATTTTCCAAGAAGACTGAAGTGGCCCATATGCTAAAAATCAAAGAAAAAGCAAAATACCACAAGGAGGTAAAAGTGTCGCGATATTGCGACATGTTGTATTTTCGCGACTAAGAGCAACAAAAGGGAGCAAGGAGGTAAAAGTGTCGCGATATCACGACATGATGTATTTTCATGGCTAAGAGCAACAAAAGGGAGCAAGGAGGTAAAAGTGTCACGATATCGCGACATGTTGTATTTTCGTGGCTAAGAGCAACAAAAGGGAGCAAGGAGGCAAAAGTGTCACGATATCGCGACATGTATTTTCGTGGCTAAGAGCAACAAAAGGGAGCAAGGAGGTAAAAGTGTCACGATATCGCGACATGTTGTATTTTCGTGGCTAAGAGCAACAAAATGGAGCAAGGAGGCAAAAGTGTCGCGATATCGCGACATGTTACATTTTCGCGGCTAAGAGCAACAAAAGGGAGCAAGGAGGCAAAAGTGTCGCGATATCACGACATGTTACATTTTCGCGACTAAGAGCAACAAAAGGGAGCAAGGAGGCAAAAGTGTCGCGATATCGTGACATGTTGCATTTTCGTGGCCAAAAGCGACAAAAGAGAACAAAGAGGCAGAAGTGTCACGATTTCGTGACATGTCGCATTTTCATGATGCAAGAAGAAGAATCAAGCTGAAGACATGGAAATGTCACGATTTCATGACATGTTGCATTTTCGTGACTCAAAAAGGGCAGGTAGGCAGAGAAGCAAGAGTGTCACGATTTCGTGACATGTCCGGTTTTCGCCAAGGAAACATAGTATATTTTTGGCAAATGGGACATGCAATGACATCTGGTGCTGATTTCTGAAGAATGGTCAGTTGATTATAACCTGGCAGGCCCGCTGGATGATTGCAAAATAATAGGCTCATCTAAATTTAGCCAGAGGGAAATCTATCCAATCTACGAGAAATCCGTTGTATATTCTTAGAAACTGCAAACAATTACTTGTAATTGATTGAAGAAATTAAATGTACATAGTAAAAGATACTCTTCTTAGGGTATAAATAGTGTTGAGCAAGGTGCAGCAAAAGTATTGTCATTGTTGTCAACACAGACAGATAGATCGGTTGATGAAGTGGACAGGAGTTCAGAGGTCAGTGAGAACATGTACAGTGAATTTCCAAGAAGACAGAAGTGGCCCAAATTCAGAAAATCAAAGAAAAAGACAAGTAAGAAAACTGTCGCGATATCGCGACATGTTTTCTATCACGATTTCGTGACATGGCCGAGGAGAGAGAAGGCGCAAGCAAAATTGTCATGATTTCATGACATGGACGAGGAGAGAGAAGGCACAAACAAAACTGTCATGATTTCGTGACATGTTGTAGGCAAAGAAGCCAAGTGGGAAAACTGTCACGATTTCGTGACATGTTGGAAGCAAAGAAGGCAAGTAAGAAAACTGTTGCGATTTCATGACATGTTCGAAGAGAAAGCGCTAAGGATGAAAAGTGTCACGATTTCATGACAGGTTCGAAGAGAAAGCGCTAAGGATGAAAAGTGTCACGATTTCATGACAGGTTCGAAGAGAAAGTGCCAAGTAGAAAAAGTGTCACGATTTTCATGACATGTAAGCCAAAAAAAGAAAAAGATGTCACGATTTCTGACATTGGCAAAGAAGAAAAGGCATAAGGCAAGAGAAGTGTCACGATTTCATGACATGTTCGAGTTTTCAGAGCCAAAGACAAAAAAGAGACAAGGCAGCGAAGATGTCACGATTTTGTGACATGTTTCGGTTTCACGGGCGAATGACAAAAAGACACAAGGGAGAAAGATGTCACGATTTTCGCGACATGTTTTGTTTTTGCTAGAGCAAGCCAAGTAGAGTAGCGAGAGGGGAAATGTCACGATTTCGTGACATGTCTGGTTTTCACGGTTGCAAGCGAAGAAGTGAACAAGGAGGCCGAGAATGTCATGATTTCGTGACATGCTGTATTTTCACGGGTAAAAGGCGAGAAGGGCAGAAAGAGACAGAAGTGTCGCGATATCGCGACAAAAGCAAAGCAGAGGCTGTCAAAGACAAAAGTGTCACGATATCACGACAGGAACAGAATGCAAGTCTTTTATAGCAAAAGTGTCACGTTTTTGCAACAAAAGTGAAGATGAAGTCTCTAAAGGCAGAAGTGTCGTGATATCGCGACATGTGTTTTCACGGCAACAACAATAGAAGAGTTGTAGGGGCAGTCGAGGCCGACAAAGACCGATGCAGGCCGATAGATTTTAGGGTTTGCAGTCGACCAAATTTAGGGTTTGCAGCCGACCATGTTTAGGGTTTGCAGCCGACTAAGATTAGGGTATTTCAGCCGACTAAGATTAGATCTTTGCTCATGAAAAGTTTGTTATAAAAGGAGGGCTGTTGGGAGATTTGGTCATCTCGATTTTGTGCGAATTAAGTCTGCTATGCACATAAAGCGAATCGTGTCGAACCAAGCCAAGTGCGAAGTAATAGCGCATAGAGAGCAAAAAAGTGCAAAGGGGTAGAAGTGATCGATCAACTGTTTAGCAGCAGAGAGTGCGAAGCATTATCATAGAAGCAGTCTACTCAGAATCAGATAGTGCGAAGCGTTTGCGTAGAAGAAGCAAAGTGCATAGAAACTACAGACTGTGCGCAATAAGGTGAAAGTATTATTCTATAATTTTCATTATTTTTATTGAAGTCCAAGTTGCAGCTTGGCATAAGGGGTTGGTGCTCCTTTCTAGTAGGTGCTGGTAAATTAGGAGTTGGTGCTCCTTTCTGTTTGGTACAAAAAAAATCTGAGGGGTTGGTGCTCCTTCCAGTTGGTGCTGGTAAAAGGGATTGTAAAGTTGTAGCTTTGCAAAGGCTGGATTTGGATGGTAGTCCAAGCAGTCATTTTTGAGGAGTAGCCACATTGGTGAACCTCGTTAAATGTTGTGTTGTGTGTAATGCTTTCTTGTTGTATTTGATATATCTATTTATAAGTTTTAAACTGCTACTGGTTTTAGAACTGTATATTTGAAGTTTAAAAGATCACACTGATTCACCCCCCTCTCAGTGTCACTATGATTATAACAATTGGTATCAGAGCAAGGTTCTTGAATAGGCTCAATCAGCTAGGGTGATCTTGGAAGTGATGCAATGGCAAGTGGTGAAGGTTTCTCCTCAAACAAAGCACCATTGTTTGATGGAACTAATTATGCTTTCTAGAAAATAAGGATGCAGACATATCTCCGTGCTTTGGGTTTTGACATCTGGGGTGCAGTAGTTAATGGTTACAAAGCTCCCGCCACTGCTCCAACAGACACTGCCGATAAAAAGGCATTTGAAAATGATTCGAAAGCAAAAAATGCCATCATGTGTGGATTAGTGGACAGTGAGCTAGTCAAGATCATAAATTGTGAATCAACGAAAGATGTATGGGATAAACTAGAGAACATTCATGAAGGAGACGATAGGATCAAGGAGGCCAAGCTTCAAACACATCGAGCTCAATTCGAATCCTTAAATATGGACAATGATGAGAACATAGAGGCTTTCATGCTAAGAGTCAATGGAATCACTAATTCAATCAGAGGTCTCGACGAAGATATGGATGATGCTACTATCATGAAAAAGGTATTAAGATCACTCCCTCCAAGGTTTGATTCTAAAGTCTCAGCCATAGAAGAAGCTAAAGATCTAAATCACTTTAGTATGGATGAGATGCATGGTTCTTTGACTGCTTTTGAAATGAGAATAGGAAGGTCTAATCCCATAGATAGAGAAGCAGCCTTTAAAGCCCTAAAAGGCAAAGACACAAAACAAGAGTCTGAAGAAGAGGAGGTATCAGATGAAATGGAAGCAAATTTTGTCAAAAAACTGAGAAAGGGAAAAGGAAAATACAGAGGAAAGCTACCATTTAAATGTTTTAACTGTGGAGGCATTGGGCACTTTGCGACAAAATGTCCACTCAATGAGAAGAACCAGGGTGAGGAAGCTTCGCACCAAGAAAGAAGTGACTGGAAGAAGAAATCAAACTTCAGGAAAGGCAACTTCAAAAAGAAAAGTTTCATCTCCAGGAATGCAAATTCTTCAGAGGACAACTCTAGTGAGGATTCTGAAGAAGAAACAGGTGAAGCTCTGTTCATGGCATTTGAATCAAAAAAATCGGAAGAGGTAGAACAATCAGAAAAGAGGGAAGTAATGAATTCTAAAGTTTCTGCTAAAAATCTTGAGGCTGAAGTAGATCTAGAAGGTGAGCTGGTCTCTGCTCTTGTAGAATGGAAATCTGAGAAAAGAAAGAATTATAAACTTTCAAGAAAGCTTGAGGATGCAAATGACATCATAACCAGTTTAAAAATACAGACAGAAGAATACAAGAAAATGTCCGAGGATCTCGAAGTTCAGATAACCATGAAGATAGATTACTTGCTGTAAACTAGAAGAAGAGAATGTCAGTCTACGAATGCAGATGCAAGAACTGGATCAAAAAATCAGCTGCCATCAAAAGCGTGAAGAAAGTTCGATGAAGTTGGATAAAATTTTAAGTGATCAAAGACCTGCTGGCATCAAATTTGGTCTAGGCTTCATGGAAGGAGAATCGTCAAATGGACCAAAAGCCAAAAATGTAGAAACTGTAAGGAATGAAGAGAAGAAACAGACTGATGAAAGAAAAACAACTCAAGCAAATGAAAGCAGTAATGCCAGGCCCGAAAGGAGAACTGACAATGATGGATTTACCAAGGTCACACATCAAAAGAAAAGAAGATCTATGGCTCCTACAACAACCTGGCAAAAACCATCTTTCAGGTTCAATCATTTCTTTTCTGGTTTCTGTTTCAAGTGTAATGGTTATGGGCATAAAATTGCAGATTGCAAGTATAATGTAGGACCAAGAAATCTCTTCAGTAGAAATGCTTTTTCACCATTAAATTATGTAGTAGAATGTTTTAATTGTCATAACTTTGGACATATTGCAAGAAACTGTCGTAGTCCTTTAGCTGCAAATCAACCTCAGAAAAGAAAATTTCAACCAAATAGGACAAGACAAAATAGAAATCCTTCTGAAAGATATACTCAAGATACTGGAAAAGGAAAGTCCAAACTAGAGCCCAATACGGTAGCCAAATCAGAGTGGAAATAGAAAGAGCAGCCTCAGGAAGAAAAGGAATCCCTAATAGTTCAAACAACTTTCAAGGCACAGAGTAAAAGGGTACCATGGATACTTGACAGCGGATGCTCAAGTCATATGACAGGTGATAAACAAAAATTTGAAAAATTACAAAAATATGAGGGTGGTTCTGTAAAATTTGGAAATAATGATGGAGCTAAGATAATCGAAAAAGGATCAGTTAAAATTAGTGATGGGAAGATCAAGTCAGAAGAAGTTTTGTTTGTGGATGGTTTGAAACATAACCTGTTGAGTGTCAGTCAGATCTGTGATAAAGGACATGAAGTTGTTTTCAAGAAGCAGGGTTGTGAAGTCAGGAAATCAAACAGTGGAAAATTGATAGCTACTGGATCAAGGACATCTGGCAACCTGTACACACTCTCAGAAACTTCAGAAGGTAATTGTTTCATTGGACAGGAAGAAGAAAACTGGCTATGGCACAAGAGGCTTGGACACATTAGTTTTGATAATCTAGTGAAAATCAGCTCGAAACAGGCAGTAAGAGACATTCCAACCATTAGAAAACCTTCAAATAGCATTTGTGCTTCATGTCAAAAGGGAAAGCAAACCAGAACCTCATTCAAAACAAAAGAGTACCACACCAACAAACCTCTGGATCTTATACATACAGACTTGTGTGGACCCATGAGAACTCAAAGCATAAATGGTGACAAATACTTTATGTTGTGTATTGATGATTATTCCAGAATGACATGGATATTCTTCTTAAAGAATAAAATAGAAGCTTTTGGAATGTTCAGATCTTTCAAACATCTAGTTGAGAATGAAACAGGAAAAAGAATTAAATGTTTGAGATCAGATAGAGGAGGAGAATTCATCTCAGATGAGTTTATAGAATACTGTGAACGACATGGTATCAGGAGACAATATTCAACAGCTAGAACACCCCAACAGAATGGCGTGGTAGAAAGAAAGAACAGAACAGTACAGGAAATGGCACGTACTATGCTGGCTGAAAACAAAATAGCAGACAAATTTTGGAAAGAAGCAGTCCACACTGCAGTATACATCCAAAACAGGTACATGCTGAGAACTCATGAAAGCAAAACTCCTTATGAGCTGTGGTTTGGTAGAAAGGCAACAACAAAACACCTCAAAGTTTTTGGCTGTAAGTGTTACATCAAAAAAACTGAAGACAATCTTGGGAAGTTTGAAAATAGAGCAGATGAAGGTGTCTTTGTTGGGTATTCGATAAAAAGCAAAGCTTATAAATGCTACAACAAGAGACTCAAGAAAATTGTGGACAGTGCTGATGTTAAATTTGATGAAGGAAGGGAAAGAACAGTTAACTATGAAGAAAACTACCCAATTTATGAAGAAGTCATTGAAGGAGATGAGGAAAATGAAACAGAAAAGAAACCAACTCTTAACTCAGATGACTTAATTGATGACTCAGAGGTGGAAGAAAACAAGAAATTCAAAACAAGCAACTGGCAGAAGAATCATCCCAGAGATCAAATAATTGGAGATCCCACAGCTGGTATTCAGACAAGAAAGAAAGTAGTAAGTAACTACTCTCTTTTATCCAGCATTGAGCCCAAAAATATAGCTGAGGCAAGCAAAGATGATAGCTGGATGAAGGCAATAAATGAAGAGTTAGATCAGATTGAAAAGAACAGAACTTGGGAATTAGTTCCTAGACCGGCAAATAAGAATGTAATCGGCACCAAATGGATATTTCAAAATAAATTGAATGAAGACGGACAGGTAGTTAGAAATAAAGCTAGATTGGTCTGTAAAGGGTATGCACAAGTTGAAGGCATTGATTTTGAAGAGACTTTTGCACCTGTGGCCAGATTAGAAGCAATCAGAATGTTTCTAGCCTTAGCAGTTCATAAGAATTTCAGAGTTTACCAGATGGATGTAAAATCAGCTTTCTTAAATGGGAAACTTGAAGAAGAAGTTTACATTGAACAACCAGATGGTTTCCAAATTGGTGAAGATCCCAATCTTGTCTGCAAATTAAAGAAAGCTTTATATGGCTTAAAACAGGCACCCCGAGCATGGTATGCAAGGCTAGATAACTATCTCTCTCAACAGGGGTTTAAGAAAGGTATGGTGGACAGTAATCTGTATGTCAAAATAGAAAATGGGCATCTCATTGTTCTTGTTGTTTATGTAGATGATATCATATTTGGCAGCAGCAAAGATGAATCATGTAAAGACTTAGCAAATAAAATGCAGAAAGAATTTGAAATGTCTATGATTGGTGAACTGTCTTACTTTCTTGGGTTACAAGTTAATCAAAATGAGAAAGGCATATTTATTTCCCAAGTCAAATATGTGAAAGAGATGCTAAAAAGATTCACAATGGAGGACTGTAAGCCAGTTAGCACTCCTATGGTGACAGGCTGTAAGTTAAGCAAAGATGACAAATCTCCACCTGTTGATCAAACCATGTACAGATCAATGATTGGAAGCTTACTTTATTTAACAGCTACCAGACCAGATATTCTGTAGGCAGTTTGCATGGTAGCAAGATTTCAGGCCAGTCCCAAAGAGACTCATGTGACAAAGTAGAAAAGGATTCTCAGGTATCTCAAGGGTACTATGGAGTATGGGTTATGGTATCCGAAAGGTAAAGACTTCACCCTTATATCTTATTCAGATGCAGATTGGGCAGGATGTGTTGATGATAGGAAGAGTACAAGTGGAGGTGCTTTTTATCTCGGTGACAGGTTGGTTGCTTGGCACAACAAGAAACAAGAGTCAGTTTCTTTATCAACAACTGAGGCAGAATATATTGCAGCAACAACTTGCTGTACACAAGTTTTGTGGATGAAACAAACTCTGAAAGATCTTGGTATTAATTTTAGTGAACCAATATCAGTTAAGTGTGATAACACCAGTGCAATTAACATCTCCAAGAATCCAGTAATGCATTCACGGACAAAACACATTGCTATCAGATATCACTTCTTGAAAGAGAAAGTTGTTGAAGGTGAGGTTAAGCTGGATTTTGTTCCAACTACAGAGCAAGTAGCAGATATATTCACAAAACCTTTGCCCAAGGATGTTTTTGAATACCTTCGCAATAAACTGGGAGTGGTGACCCTTCCCAAGAAGTGACTAGCTACAGGGATCACATTCTCAGGGGGAGCATTGAAGTGTTTGATCATCTTCTTGCTCATGTCTTTATTTATTACTAAGTGTAATAAATTTTGCCTGAGAATGTTGTGTTTGGACTCAGGGGGAGTCTGTAGCAGCCCTTTGGTATTATTGTCAAAGGGGGAGAAGATTTACAGGAGAGTGCATGTGTGTTGCCAACAATTCCAAAGGGGGAGATTGTTGAGCAAGGTGCAGCAAAAGTATTGTCATTGTTGTCAACACAGACAGATAGATCAGTTGATGAAGTGGACAGGAGTTCAGAGGTCAGTGAGAACATGTACAGTGAATTTCCAAGAAGACAGAAGTGGCCCAGATTCAAAAAATCAAAGAAAAAGACAAGTAAGAAAACTGTCACGATATCGCGACATGTTTTCTATCGTGATTTCATGACATGGCCGAGGAGAGAGAAGGCACAAGCAAAATTGTCATGATTTCATGACATGGACGAGGAGAGAGAAGGCACAAACAAAACTATCATGATTTCATGACATGTTGCAGGAAAAGAAGCCAAGTGGGAAAACTGTCATGATTTTGTGACATGTTGGAAGCAAAGAAGGCAAGTAAGAAAACTGTCATGATTTCATGACATGTTCGGAGAAGAAGCGCTTGCAAGGAAAACTATCATGATTTCATGACATGTTCGAAGAGAAAGCGCTAAGGATGAAAAGTGTCACGATTTCATGACAGGTTCGAAGAGAAAGCGCTAAGGATGAAAAGTGTCACGATTTCATGACAGGTTCGAAGAGAAAGCGCTAAGGATGAAAAGTGTCACGATTTCATGACAGGTTTCAAGATGAAAAGTGTCACGATTATTAAGAGAAATGTCACGATTAAGAAGCATTGACATGTAAGAAAAAAGGCATAAGGAAGAGAAGTGTCACGATTTCATGACATGTTCAATTTGTGGGCCAAAGACAGAAAAGAGACAAGGCAGCGAAGATGTCACGATTTCGTGACATGTTTCGATTTCAGAGGAACGAAAAAGCACAAGGAGAGAAAGATGTCACGATTTGCTGACATGTTTTGTTTTTTTAGAGCAAGCCAAGTAGAGAGAAGGAAGTCACGATTGACAAGCGAAGAAGTGAACAAGGAGGCCGAGAATGTCACGATTTCGCGACATGCTGTATTTTCGTGGGTAAAAGGCGAGAAGGGTAGAAAGAGACAAAAGTGTCATGATATCATGACAAAAGCAAAGCAGAGGCTGTCAAAGACAAAAGTGTCATGATATCACGACAGAAAAACGAACAAAAGTGAAGATGAAGTCTCTAAAGGTGAAGTGTCACGATATCGTGACATGTTGTGTTTTCAGCAACAACAATAGAAGAGTTGCAGGGGCAGTCGAGGCCGACAAAGACCGATGCAGGTCGATAGATTTTAGGGTTTGCAGATGACCAAATTTAGGGTTTTGAGTCGACCATGTTTAGGGTTTGCAACCGACTAAGATTAGGGTATTTCAGCCGACTAAGATTAGATCTTTGCTCATGAAAAGTTTGTTATAAAAGGAGGGTTGTTGGGAGATTTGGTCATCTCGATTTTGTGCGAATTAAGTCTGTTGTGCGCATAAAGCGAATCGTGTCGAACCAAGCCAAGTGCGAAGTAATAGCGCGTAGAGAGCAAAAAAGCGCAAAGGGGCAGAAGTGATCGATCAACTGTTTAGCAGCAGAGAGTGCGAAGCATTATCATAGAAGCAGTCGGCTCAAAATCAGATAGTGCGAAGCGTTTGCATAGAAGAAGCAGAGTGCATAGAAACTGTAGACTGTGCGCAATAAGGTGAAGGTATTATTCTATAATTTTCATTGTTTTTATTGAAGTCCAAGTTGCAGCTTGGCATAAGGGGTTGGTGCTCCTTTCCAGTAGGTGCTGGTAAATAAGGAGTTGGTGCTCCTTTCTATTTGGTACAGAAAAAATCTAAGGGGTTGGTGCTCCTTCCAGTTGGTGCTGGTAAAAGATATTGTAAAGTTGTAGCTTTGCAAAGGCTGGATTTGGATGGTAGTCCAAGCAGTCATTTTTGAGGAGTAGCCACATTGGTGAACCTCGTTAAATGTTGTGTTGTGTGTAATGCTTTCTTGTTGTATTTGATATATCTGTTTATAAGTTTTAAACTGTTGCTGGTTTTAGAACTGTATATTTGAAGTTTAAAAGATCACACTGATTCACCCCCCCTCTCAGTGTCACTGTGATTATAACAAATAGGAGTGAGTCGACCATGAAAAAAGGTCGGCTCTTGGACGTTTACAAGCTTGATGTACATGTACTGGATTACAAGCAATAAAAGATTTCTTCTTCTGGCTTCCGAAACTTCTGTGTGCAAGTGTATGTATCTGGTGTTTTAACTTTTATTCACTCTAAGTTTTATAATGTATCTATTCTAAAATCTGGACTGTGCACGTATAAATCTTGTTTCTAGAGTTGAACATTAAAATATAGTTACATGCTTTTAGACGAATATCTAAAAGTCGCACTCAAGAATTCATGTTTTCTATAAGAAGATATAAAGAAAACTCTGAAAGTAGTAATCTGCATCATCAATGTTTGTTGTTGTCTAATCTGTACCATGAGAAAAGTTCTAGCTTAGGCTATATTTCCCTTATCTCTTGTTCCCCTTTTCTCTAAAAAACTCAAAGGAACCAGCCTTCTCTGGAGACTAGACAGATGATCTCAAGCAAGATCTGTCTATTCAATGTTGGCAAAGTCTAAGGCGCAACACTATTAACCGAAGGCAGATTTTGTTCCAATAGTTTTTGGCATGCCCGATGGGACAAGCAATCCCACAAGTATTGTATAAGTTTTGGTGTTTTACCTTAAGAGCCTTTTGTTTGAAAATCTCAAGAAAAATCACCTGGCGACTCCGTTGCAATTTAGACCATAAAAGAAAGACCTTGTCTAAAAACCTTCCGGTTATATAGCCATATGATAACCAGATCCCGAGCTAGAAACTCCGAGGAACCTATCGAGTTCTTTGAACTACATCTCGAAAGCCTAAAGGCACACCCTGTGCTAGCCGCACGATCAAATCCGCCCGACACCATTAGCACCTCTTTAACACCCATTGTAGGAGCATCTGCAAGCAATCCTATAGTAGTTGTAACTCCTTTAGCAATCATGGCAGCCGCCCTGCCCCAACGCATCTTGTGTGGAATCAAACTGGCCCTTTGAACTTGGGAGCACACCACCAAATTCCACAAGCTGCACTAAAAGCATTACCAACCTTTGACGAAACAGGAAAAACAGTAGATGAGCATTGTCTAGATGTATCATCGCTAGCATCTATTTACAATATCACTCAGGAAGATGTAATGGTCAGATTGCTAGTTATATCTTTGAAGGGAAAGATGCTCTATTGGTACAGAGCGCTCCCCACTGGATCCATTACTTCTTGGGTAGTGCTTGTCGACCGTCTGGTCGATGAATTTAACATACATGCAGATCCTTTCACATTGCTGAATCAATTCACTGTCATTGAGAGGCATCCACGAGAAGAAATCCAAGATTTCAACATCAGATTTACCAGAACTCGTGATAGAGTACCGCAGGGCCTAAAACCCATGGAAGAACAAGCTATATGCTATTACTTAAGGGCTTTTGATTCAGATCTCAGTATGATAATAAGGCAATCCCGTGTAACCACTTTTCCTGGGATCTATTTAGAGGCAACAAAGGGCGAAGCTGATCTCATCGCTACAAAAAGATATCCATCAAAGAGTCTATTGCCAATTGTACCAGAGCTTTCCCAAGCATCAATTTCTAAACTGCCTGTACTCCCATCAACATAGGCTCTCCCATCTATAGCCGCACCTCCTACATTCCTTGCATTACCAACTACACCCCTTGCATCAACTCCCCCCAATGATCAATACACGACCATAATTGATACAATGAAGACATTGTCAAATGAAATGGCATCCATGAAAAAGAGAGAGGCTGAACAGAATATCCAAGCAAGAATATTTCCACAGATACAAAAGGAAGGTGCTTCAACAAGTGGAAGGGTACAAGAGAGAAAAAATGTGGTGTATGCAAATGAGATAGGAGATAATGGAGAACCCACTAATTTTGATTACTGGTGTACCACTTGCAATGATCCTCATGGAGAAGATTCATGCATGATTCATCAACATCATGTGCAAGCGGTTATTAATGAAAGAGTCAAAGAAACCGGCAAGGGACAGGTGAACATAATCAGAGAAGTCCACCACAATTTGGCAATGCCTTCCGTGGAACAAGTCTCAGTCCTGACAAGGTCGGGAAAAAAGTCGTTACAAGTCGACCCTAAGGAACTCCAACCACTAGGTTTTCCTCCTGCCCCTAGGGCAACTCCACAGAAAAACCAGTCCAATGAGAAAGGACGTTTTGATCCTCCTCAGACTTCTGCGGCTACACCAAGAAAATAATATCCTCCTAGAAAAGGGAGCGAGGCTCAAGAGCAAGCGAAGGAAAGACTCAGATTTCCTTCATTGACAAAAAGGCAAAGAACGGAAGCCACGCAGGTCTATAGAGACAAATACGATGCATCTACTAGTGGAAGGGAAAAGAGTGCTGAGGTATCCCCAGCTGCAACCCTTTCGTTCAACATTGCAGAAGAAATGAAGAGGACTCCTTCCAAGATAAGCATGTATGATGCACTGCAAATTCTTGGTCAGATTGACCTCCTCCAAGAGTCCCTAAATTTAAAAAATGATGCCTCCTTCTCAAATGTCGTACAAGAAAATGTGGTGCCAACCTCTGGGAAAAATAGACCGCCCCCATTCTATCTATCTTTGCAAATGGAGGGGTGGATAGTTCACAATTGTATGATTGATTCAGGGGCCGCAACTACGGTGATGCCGAAAGCCGTATGTGACATAATGGGGATGGAATATACTCGAAGTCATCCTGGTGTGTTGCAATTAGATGGTACTCCAGTAAAAACTATCGGGGTGATCAAAGATATCCCTATTCAACTCCATAGAATGCCAGAAGTAGTCGTCATACAAGAAGTAGTCGTTGTAGACTTAGAACCATATTTTGGTATGTGTTTATCTAGAGAATTCATGGCCAAAATGGGCGGTTATCTGTCTCTAGATTATTCTCATTTGGAGGTACCTTTCAAAGGTAAAAGAGTCAAGATCTACAATGAAAAACCATCTACTTTCCACGTAGAAATACTGGAGGAAACAACTACCATCAACATGATGTCTGAAGAATTGGAAAATATCGATTTAATGGAAGAAACCCTGGAGGAACTCCAATCCGAGGATCAATTTTCAATGAAAGACTTCAATGCTATGATAGAGACAGAAATGGGAAGCTATTCCATTGAGAAACCAAAAAAGCTCCCTATTGTTGTCCCTAAAACAGATGATTCGGCCAACCAGTTATGGAAATTGTACTTTGATGGGTCAAGGTGCAAAAATGGAGCAGGAGCTGGAATCGTTCTGATTTCACCCACTGGGAAAGAAAAAGTCTTTTCATATAGGTTGACATGGAGTTGCACCAATAACGTAGCTGAATACGAAGCCTTGTGTTTGGGACTCAGGAAAGCTAAAAAACTGGGTGCAAAACAATTGCTGATCTATGGAGATTCAGAGCTGATTGTTAAACAGGTTACTGGAAAATGCGTTTGTAAGCAACATTACCTAAGAGCTTACAAAAACAAAGTGTTAGATCTATTGGAAAATTTTGAAGCACTAAACATGAAATCCATTTCCAGAGAGAAAAACACACATGCAGACCTGTTAGCATCAGTAGGATCAAATTTTTGCCCAGTCAGCAATGTTATTCAGAAGTCTAAAATAGTTAGACTTATATACAGGCCTTCTGTGCCCGACAAGGACATTTTTTGGCAGGTATTTGAAAACGACGAGCAGATCCTGGATTTTTTGATTCATGAGATGAATTGCTCTACAGAAAGAGCGTTACAAGAAGAGGACGAAGAGAGCCTTATTCAACTGAAAAATAATCATATCCCTAGGGGACTGATCACCTTGGAGAGCCTTTTCGACAATAGCGACAGAGCTGTAGGTCGAAGGATCAAGGTAGATGAACGCCGGTATAAGGAAATAGAACTAGAACCGGGAAAAATGATCAAAGTGGGGACCGATTGTACAGTGGTAGAACTAGAACAAATAAAATAGTTATGTAGAGAATATCCAGATATAATAGCCTGGACTTATAGTGATCTGAAAGTGTACAGGAAAGAGGTCATTCAACATACCATCGAACTAGAGGAAGGAGCTAAACCTTTTAGGCAGAGGCAGAGGCTCGTGAATCCTAAAATTGAAGCCTTAATGAAACAGGAGTTGTTAAAACTCCTACAGGCTAAGATAATATACCCAATCAAGCACTCACTCCTGAATCAAGCCCTGTGGGCCGACAGAATCTCAATCAAAAAATCAATCAATACATCGCCATATGCTTTGGTTTATGGCAAAGAAGTTGTTCTGCCGATTCATATGGAGATACCCACGTTAAGGATGCTAAACCAAGTTAACGAAGATGAAGGTCATCCAATGGATGCCCGAGCGATGCAACTTCTGCAGCTTGAAGAATCTAGGGAACAGGCCTACGATCATCATCAAAAGCATATGGTAAAAACAGTCGGGTGGTTCGATAAGAAAACCACTTTCAAGAAATTTAAAACAGGTGACCTGGTATTAAAATGGAATGTCAAGAAAGCAAAGCCAGGACACCATGACAAGTTTGATGCATTCTGGGAGGGGCCATTCGAAATTGTTTCAGAAAAGCAATTCAATGCCTTCCAGTTAAAAGATCAAGATGGATGGGTTCTACCCATCACGGTGAACGCTTTTCACCTAAAATTGTATTTCCAGTAAAAGCTACAGATCACCATTATATGTACAGTATATTATAAGTTTGAAGTTTTGTAAATATTTCCCTTTTTACGGCCTAATATTTCCAGAGGACAATAAGAAGAACTGGCACTCACTCCTGGGGAGGAAGTTTCCCTGTTAGAATCCCTCCAAGCATAGGAAGTGGTCATTCTTCTGCTCCCGAAGTGTCCCAGCCACCTGAGAAATCCCAGCAGCCAGAGCTGGGACCAGCTCCCAGAATTGAATTTTTGTGTTCTTCAGACAAAGGTTAAATACCTAAGCGGTAAAAGAAAGGTTCTGATAAGGTAAAGATCACTTATATTCCAAAGTGCATTCTTTTTCTTTTATCTTTGTTTTTCCGCTCGAAATTTTACTTTTCGCAACTGTGCTGGTGACTCCGTTTCCCAATGGATGAAGGCCTGGTCTCTATTTTTACGAGCAAAAATTCCCCCGAAAGGTGCCAAGAATGTTAGTCAAAAAGTGACTAACTACAGAAAAATAGCTGATGCACCTTTTTGCATATTTTCCAAGAAGACCGAAGTGGCCCATATGCTAAAGATCAAAGAAAAAGCAAAATACCGCAAGGAGGTAAAAGTGTCGCGATATCACGACATGTTGTATTTTCGTGGCTAAGAGCAACAAAAGGGAGCAAGGAGGTAAAAGTGTCGCGATATCGTGACATGTTGTATTTTTGCGGCTAAGAGCAACAAAAGGGAGCAAGGAGGTAAAAGTGTCGCGATATCGCGACATGTTGTATTTTCACGGCTAAGAGCAACAAAAGGGAGCAAGGAGGCAAAAGTGTCGCGATATCGTGACATGTTGTATTTTCATGGCTAAGAGCAACAAAAGGGAGCAAGGAGGCAAAAGTGTCACGATATCGCGACATGTTGTATTTTCATGACTAAGAGCAACAAAAGGGAGCAAGGAGGCAAAAGTGTCGCAACATGTTATATTTTCATGGCTAAGAGCAACAAAAGGGAGCAAGGAGGTAAAAGTGTCGCGATATCGCGACATGTTGTATTTTCGTGGCTAAGAGCAACAAAAGGGAGCAAGGAGGCAAAAGTGTCGCGATATCGCGACATGTTACATTTTCACGGCTAAGAGCAACAAAAGGGAGCAAGGAGGCAAAAGTGTCGCGATATCGCGACATGTTGCATTTTCATGGCCAAAAGCGACAAAAGAGAACAAAGAGGCAGAAGTGTCGCGATTTCGTGACATGTCGCATTTTCGCGATGCAAGAAGAAGAATCAAGCTGAAGACATAGAAATGTCACGATTTCGTGACATGTTGCATTTTCGTGACTCAAAAAGGGCAAGCAGGCAGAGAAGCAAGAGTGTCACGATTTCGCGACATGTCCGATTTTCGCCAAGGAAACAGAGTATATTTTTGGCAACTGGGACATGCACTGACATCTGGTGCTGATTTCTAAAGAATGGTCAGTTGATTATAACTTGGTAGGTCCACTGGATGATTGCAGAATAACGAGGCTCATCTAAATTTAGCAGAAGGAAATCTATCCAATCTACGGGAAATCCGTTGTATATTCTTAGAAACTACAGACAATTACTTGTAATTGATTGAAGAAATTAAATGTACATAGTAGAAGATACTCTTTTTAGGGTATAAATAGGAGTGAGTCGACCATGAAAAAGGTCGGCTCTTGGACGTTTACAAGCTTGATGTACATGTACTGGATTACAAGCAATAAAAGATTTCTTCTTCTGGATTCTAAAACTTTCGTGTGCAAGTGTATGTATCTGGTGTTTTAACTTTTATTCACTCTAAGTTTTATAATGTATCTGTTCTAAAATCTGGACTGTGCACGTATAAACCTTGTTTCTAGAGTTGAACATTAAAAGATATTTACATGTATTTAGACGAACATCTAAAAGTCGCACTCAAGAATTCGTGTTTTCTATAAGAAGATATAAAGAAAACTCTGAAAGTAGTAATCTGCATCATCAATGTTTGTTGTTGTCTAATCTGTACCATGAGAAAAGTTCTAGCTTAGGCTATATTTCCCTTATCTCTTGTTCCCCTTTTCTCTAAAAAACTCAAAGGAACCAGACCTTCTCTGGAGACTAGACAGATGATCTCAAGCAAGATCTGTCTATTCAATGTTGGCAAAGTCTAAGGCGCAACACTATTAACCGAAGGCAGATTTTGTTCCAAAGATACCTTAACCTCTCCTACAATGAAATATATAAAGTAATCTAACCTATCCTAATTATCTAAGGTTAACTAAAAATAGCTATCCAAACTATTAAACCTTACCCTAATGATTAAGAGTCACCTTTAAATTTAAAAGAGGTTTCCACTAATTAATAAATAAATCTTAAAATAAAATTAATAAAAAGGGTTAGGATGTGAGGTACTAACATTTCTTATTCTTATAAAAACAAGCTTTTCCCTTAAATCTAAATATGAGAAAATATTTTTCAAGTTGCTATAATGGTTCCTACATGGCATCTTCAAGGCATAATCTATGTCATTATACCTTAAGATTTGTAATGGTTCAATTGTGCAATTGTCATGATCATCCATCTAAAATATCTTATAGTTTACAAATGATTGAGCCTTTATCATCTAGTTTAGGTAGTATTGTCTAAACCCTAATGTGTTGTCCCAAGACCTCATGAAGTACAAGAAGTCTTTTGGGATATGACAATAAGTCTAACCTATACACAATCGTGCCAATCCATTATATACTTGGTAGGTCCCATAAAACTTAGGTGTAAGCTTATGATTACCTTTAATCCTTAAGGGCATTTATTTGTATGGTTATAACATGAGAAAGACCAAGCACCTTTAAAATGTTCTCACTCTTATATTTACGGATCTTCCTGGATATCTCATCTTATTTTGGGTCACTTCTAGATTATCATTGAGATATTGAAGTAGGAATTTCATTCATTAAAAGTAGAATCAACATCATATACATGAAAACTTTAGATATCCAAGTGAGAGTTAATGGTGTCTATCCATATATAGCTTTGTATAGGTCATAATTAATACCCTAATCACTTTTTGATGATTTAATTTGGTCATTCATCTACAAGTGATATATTAAGCTCATCATTAATTGGAATTCATGCAACTTGAAGAATTTCTTTTAAATATTATGGTGAATATCATGTTATGGTCATTGACTATAGAGGATGACATATGATGGAGTTAAAAAACATGATCAATGAATATTTGGGAAATGGTGGAGGCTAATGTAGGTATGTGCAAGAGGACAAAATGAATATAATTTAACCAAAATAACTAACTTATCTATTTACATTAATAATTCCTTAATAAAATCCATGGATATGTCAGTCCACAATGTGACTAGAATTGATAATGAGTGTGTCCAAAATTATAACTTCCTCCCCTTTATGACACTAGAAAATATTACATTCCTAAATAAACCATTTAATTAATGAGTGTGTCCAGAATTATAACTTCCTCCCCTTTATAACACTAGAAAATATTACATTCCTAAATAAACCATTTAATATGTTGTTCCATTTTATGCATTGGTAAATTTTTAAGAACCTATAATGTCTAGCTGAAGGTAACACATGTAATTTATATAATAGTTTTCATGCATAAAAAAATTTATACAAAGGATAATGTGTCCTTAGCACAAGTATTAGTCATTCCAATAATATGTTGAGCATGCATTAGAGTTTGTGAATAGCTTTCAAATTAATTATTATACTTTGGATCCTTTTGCCTATCTTATTGGACATCATGAAACTACTATGTATTTGGTATAAATGGTGCATGCAATGTAGGTTGGTCATCTAAGTTGCATGATAACACATTGTCTACAATATTATCTTTCCCTTTTTGTACAAGATCTCATAATACTAGCCCTATAGTCTAGTCACCCATTATTATTGTTTAGAAGAAGAGACTTATTACTCCAAAATGTATTTGAGGCTTTGATGGTCAATTTTAATGTAAAAATATTAGGCCACAATATATGGTTCCTAAATGTGTCATCACATGCATGATAACCATCATTTCCTTCTCATATGTTGAATTTCCCAAATGCTTGCTTATGAGGGATTTATTGGTGAAATATAATGATTTTGATTATTGCATTATTATTACCCTATTGATGTTTCTTAATGGATCATATTCAATGGTAAAGTGTTGAGATAATTCTAGCATAAAAGTATAGGAGTGATAGACATAACCTCCTTAAAGAATTTTAAAAGGTCATTCTATAACCTTAGCCCACCTAAATAAATCGTGTTCAACATTTCTATCAACGGGATTGTAATCCCCATAATCCTTGATAAGCTTATAGTAGTAGCTAATGCAACCCATAAATATATTATAAGTCAGGATATTTCTAGAAATGAAAAGAAGCAAACTATCCACTTTATATTGATATCAAAACCCAAAATACATAAATGAACATAATCTTAAGGCAACATTTTTTTTTTTTTTATAAGCGAAAAACCCCTTGCGGATCCGCCTTGGTCTAAGAGACCACGAACAGGGGGTTCTACACCGTCAAAGTCACCGGGGTCGCACCCGACCCCTGCCCGCACCAACATTATCAATTGGATTTTAGATACCCAATTCAGCTTTTTTGGTAGGGTGGAGATTTGAACCTGGGACCTCCCTTAGAGGATTACCCTCTCCTCTCCAACTCACCTACAACACCTGGGTAATCTTAAGACAACATAGGCTTTAAAGTTAAGTACAAGTTTATTAGGTGGATTTAACCATAACAAGGATAATTGTGATCCATAGAAATTACATAATAAAATATTGCAGTAAATTGAATATATTGTACAATGAGTTAATTTAGGCTTATACAATATTATATCATATAATTTTAGCCTTGGCCATGAATCAGATTATACTTTTAACAACCCCTCATAGTTTAAACTAAGGGGTCCAAGTGAGAATACATAAGTGCCTCTAATATCTTCTTCCCATAATGGATGTGCTAGTGGGCCTCCACATTTTGATATAGATTCACATCTAAAATCCACTACTACAAAAATTATTATTGTACAAGTCTCCTTAGGATAGTCATCATAATCTATCCTTTAGGATCATTAAATTCAGTTATTTTCACTGCCAAATTTGACCAAACTACTGTAGGTTTAAATCCATCTAGCTCCTACAACAATTTTTCCTTCTTTGCTTGATCTCTTCTTAGATTTTTGAACATGGGTTGGAACTTACATGGGAGGCCATTATAGTTTTTCTTGATTTTGGAAGTGACTAAATGTTCAACGTCGTACACACACAATTAAATGAAGGAAGCTTTTAATTATTTTGTTAGCAAGTATGTAGTACTTTAATGTGTCTGGACCTACAAATGTATGCGACCTCAACAAGAAAGGATAATCCCTATCATTATTTGTACATGTAAAGAGAAAGTCCTGCAAAACTCTAACAAATGTAAATGTCTAAAAGTCCCCCAGTTTAATTAGATTTGCAAGATTTGCAGCATAGAAATTTGATGGCCGGCTACTACATGGTAATATCCTCATAAAATACAATTATCATTATGCAACCATTTCCTAGTTACAGCCATATAAAAATTGAACAATTAGGTCGATCAATTCACACCTTCCTTAAAGTCGTTAATATTGAATAATTAGGTTAGTGAAATTAAACAAGCAAAGGACGTTGAATTATTAACAATTCTTTGCTTACCTGGTATACAAGGAAATCTACTGGGATATAAAGGACGGAATTTGCCTTCTTGACTTCTGGTATCCCATGGATTCAAACTGACAGCCTCCAACTTTATCAACAATTCATCTTCCTTTGGAGTAGGGATTGGAATTTCTACATGCTGTGCATCAGGAAAAACCATGAATTTTGATGCATCATTCACAAAATCTATATTTCTTGTAATCAAAAATCTAAAACATCAGCATCATTTTTATGTGCATTCTTCAACAAGTAAATTCAGAAAAAATCATGTTTATAAGATGGAAGTAGAACGCAGGGATCAACAATTAAAATCACAAAAATCAAAGCACAGACCACAATAGTTTTTAAGATTTAGATGGCCTAATAACTACGTGGTAGTTATCCGAGTCATCTTTAGGTTTGTGAAATGCAAATGTTTTTATGTAGTGCATAGGCGCAACAAAGATCATCCCTGTTAACTTAGATAATTGAGGCACCCTTATATGATAATTTACAAACATTGGATAGCAATAAATTCTATTATCTATAATTTCCATTGTACAAGCTTGAGTGGGTATGCAGTTTCCAATTTTAATATTGATGAAGATCAAAAGCTTGTAAATTTTGCTTGACTAGTCTAAGCACCTAACATTTAAATAAGTATCTTTTATATGGACCGATGATAATTGTCTCTAAGTGAAAAGAATTCCTCTTACAGAACTATAAGCAACCAGCCTTTATTACTAAAAGAACTTCCTTGTCCAACTTAATTGTAAAATTGGTTAGAGTAATCCGGGGAATGTGTAAAATCTTGTTTGATTCCAATTTGGTTATCTGATAGAATATGAAAACAATGTTTAGTGTTTTTTTTTTTTTATTATAGGATATTGATTATAACTTTTAGCAAAACGACTGTACCATGTTATACTAAACTAAACATTGATTTGTGTCAAGGAAGAAGAAATATTAAAAATAATTTATGAGGATCCCCTAATTAAGATCAACTTTTTTAAATTACAAACTTATAAGCAAATAAAATCCTTCACCTACAACCTAAACAGATATTTATATGGAAAATATAGCAAAGCCTGAAAGCTCATTTTAACAACAACAAAATTCATTTGAGTAACTATCTATGTGAATAGATAGTCAATTACAATCTTTTGTTAAACCATATTCATTTTAACAGAGCAAGCAAACGATGGTAAATCATTCGAAAGAGCTATCAAGTCTTTCAAGTATGATATTACATTTTATATACTGTAACAAGAAAAAGCATTACAAGACAAGTTTAGATCTAAGTTGACCTGAAGAGCTGCAGAACCTCCTCCATATCCACTGTATTGGACTGCCTTCATGAGCCTCAGAGCCATTTCTTTAACAAGTAAGCACACTATATTCTAATTCAAGTAGGCAATGGAAACAATACTTGGAGTTTGGCTATAAACAGACATGTCAAATGGGTGTTCCTGAGGTTATTAAATACGTAAGAAAGAGCAGTGTTTTGCTTGGAATTTTTATATTGATTTGATTGTTTGGATGGCGTACAGCCCAACTCCAATGAACATAATGGAAATCCCATAAGTGGAAAAAATCTTGCTAATTTAAAATATAAGGTGAACAAATGTAGCTGATCTCATGTTTGACCTCAAAAAATCTCTCCATTTGAGGAGGCATCTTCATGTTTGACCTTAAAAGTTCTCTGTAAGCACAACTCACCTGTTGCATTTGGTATTGTGTAAAGATAACGGAATTATAACCTTTTTAAGGCATTCTCTGTTTAAACACAGCAAATTAATACAACAGAACCCGAGGTCAAGATCTGAAAGCCACTTGCTTGAGTGGATTATATGCTCCATCAATGAATCAAATTTCAATAGGAATCATGCTGGTCTCATTCAATTGGAAGTGTTTCTTACACAGCTACTTAGCGACCAAAATTATAGGAGTTATTGGTACTGTTCAGCACTCCATTCGAAGTTTGATTAGGCCTCAAGTAGTTTAAGTTTCTGCTCTATTAGCTGTCTGAGTTTCAATTAAGAGAGCAAGAAAAATATTGTAGTTCTAGTGGAGGTCACTCACAATACTCATATTTTAGGAAAATTAATATTTTTTTTATTTAGTAGACAAAGAGGTTTGAGGTTTCAAACCTATTACAACCAAATTTATTATAATAAGTTGAGATAGGGTATGAGAATGCATTAAACCACAGTATTAAATCAAAATTAATAAAAGGGCAAAAATAACAGACCACCTCAACAAGACAAAATAAAAAGACCCATACAAACAACATACAATGAAAGTCCGAAAACAACACCTAAACCTAAAAGAATACAGAAAAATTAATAAGACTTTATGAAAAACGACATTTTTAAAGTCTTACTTTCAATAATTCAATCTTTCTAATATTCAGCTTAGACAAATCAATATAAAACATTATGTTAAACGACTTTTTTTTATTGAAAATTTCAATCTTTCATTTTATTTTAGAAAAGCAGTTGAATTTAAATATTGTCATATCAATCTCCATTAATTACCTTTAAAATTTAATTGCGGCGATCGTTGACAAATTATGATAAGAATAAACTTCTCTCAAGCAAAGGATATCCATCTATTCTGCGTATGAATTTACTTCATTACGATTAAATGCATAACTTAGTTTCCTTCCAGGAGAAAGGATAGAGGAGAGATTATCCGATCTTATAACTTTTAAGTTCAGTATTTTTTTTTTTACTTTGAATATATTCCTGTCCAAATGGTTTTTAATTTTTATTAGTATTATTTTAAATATATTTTAATTTAAATATTATATATACGGTTTTTATTGGTATTGTTTTTATTAAAATATTGAAATATTATATGATTGTTTTTATAGTGTTTTAAGGTTAATTAAATCTTTGTTTTCTTTTTTTTAATATTTTTCATTTATTTTTAATAAAAGAAATGTTTTATTTTCTTCAAATACTTATGTTTTGGTAATCAGTTTTTTTTTTTTTTTACATTTATCATGGGGATTGAACCTGGGTCACATCACCGATAATGCAATGGCCTTCTTTTACATCATTTTTATTAATTAAGAGAGAAAATATCACTTTATCCACATTCTCATTTGAAATTCACTAATTCACTAAGACAAGGATCAGCCTAATCTAAAAAAACTAAGACCATGGTTGTATAATTATCTACTACTTAGTTTTATTTTCTATAGAATGATACTTCTAAAATACAGCTTCCAACAATAGTTGATGGACATGAAAATAATGTTAATTTTTATCCAATCCCCACATCCATTTTCATGATAACATTATTAATAATTTGTAAATCCCCTTCAATTGAAATATTCTATCATTTTCAATAGCCATTGTGATCTTTGTAAGATGTGTTGGAACCACTATCTAATTGTTTGTTGAAATTCCATATGCTTATAAGTGAGGAGAATTTGACCTTCATTATGGTTGTAAACATTCTACAAGAGATACAATAATACAATTCAAAATTTGGACATGATTTTGAGATTTATTTATTTTTATTTTTTTATTCCTTTCATCATAAATTTCAACAAATAATGACAATGCCAATCCTCCATAAAATTCATAATGTTTTAGCTTTTAGAAAATTAATCTAACATTTCATGAACTCTTTCAATGTTGATGGAGTTGCCTAAGATATTCTTATAATTAATAAAAAATGGCCCTAAATTGTCTAATAAAATGGACAATGAAGAAGTAAATGATATAATGTTTCTAGATATTTCTCATAGAAGGCACACTTGAAAGGTCCATGATATCCTTTTTTTTGTAATTATCATATATAAGAATCTTGTTTTGGGTCGTTAATCATGTTTTGGGAGGACCTCAAGTGACCAAATATTCTTCTAAGAAGATTTTTTAGGTAGAAAATTTTGATTGCTCTAAATATTTATATCCTAACTTGATCAAGTATCCACCATATTTTAATAGATTCAAAATCAACTCATCCTTCAACATATAGTAAAAAGAAATTCTTAAAGCATCCTTTGAAACTCATTCATTGTTTTCATGAGGCCTACTCTTTTCACTAGGTTGCTAACATAAATCTATGATCTAGAGTTATTGATAATATTAATATAATTTTTAAGCTTGAACCTTTAAAGATAAATATGTTTGAGCCAAAAATTGCCATTTTGGACAAGAAATTATGGGATAAGGCTTCATCCAAGCATCAAACCAAAAAATTATGGAATTCTCCTCCTTAATTAATCATTTAATGTGTTTATTGATCAATTAAAAACGATGTGATATAAATTCCTATGTTCTTGAGCCTCTAGGTAGGGTTTGTTTCCTAAATAATATTTTTGTATCAATATAAATAATATATTTTTGAATTAATGTTTTACCCAACTCTTCCTTTATCTTGAATAATATCCAACCAAGTTTTTCCCCTACTATCAAACTCATAAGTTTACCATTTCATGAATCTGCCACTCTAATATTGTTTCGTTGCAACCCTATCCCACTCAAGAAGAAACCTTACAAATATTTCACATACTATCCAAAAAAAAGAGTAAATTTAATCAAATGTGAATGTTATACCTACTAATAGATAGATAGATAGATAGCAATGTAGTTTTTATAAGTTTTAGCCTTTCCACCATGGTTAAGAACATACCTTTCCAACTTGTCAAACAAGATTTCATTCTATCCAAATTTGAGTCCCAAAACCCCTTCTTATTTTCCTTGTCAAACAAAGGTATATCCAAATATGTTGATGGTGATTTTCCAACTCTAAAATATCCAAAATAATTTATTTTAAGTCTAGGATATTATTAATATAAATATCTTAAATTTTATAGTATTAATTAGTTGTTCAACAACCTTCGTAGAGCATGATAATATTGATTTAACCTTCATGACCTCATAGACTAAGGTATGACCCAAATGAAAGGTATTAGCAATAAATTAGAGATGAGACCTAAGTCCTGAGTAGACCTAAGTCATTGTATGTGCTTTCATGCACACCTTGGTCACCATCATGATTGATACTAAAGTATTTATCATCTTCATGCTCAAATACCAAACCTTCCTTTTTTAAATAGGTGTTGATGTCTGAAAATGTACATTTACACTCCACCTATGTACAACACCAACATGGGAATCTCCTTCTCATGTGGGACTACTTGAGAGGAAAATACCTTCGAAAAGAGTCGGATCTCCTTAAAAATAATAAACTAAACTGAACTGGATTAAACTTGCTAGAAAACAGGGGAAGGAAAAAATAAAAGACTACAACAGAAAAATAAACTTAGAAAATAAAAATTGTAACATGGATTGGAAAATTAAATTAAAACTACCACAAAAATGCATTGGGAAAATGGAGAGATATGGCAGGAAAATAAAAAACTATAACAACAAATGAATAATAAAAATAGAAATGGGTGATACACCAATATAAAAATTGGGTTGATTGATCCACCTAAAACTCCATAAAAGACATAGTATAACAAATACGAGACATAAATAAACATGCATCAACTACAAGAGGTAAGGTTGGCATGAACCAAGGGCCAATGCCACATGCAATCCAACCAAACTAAAGATACACAACATGCAACTCAAACAAATTTTTTTGTATTATTTCCCACAATGTTACAGAGGTCAACAAGTGATAGAATGAATCAAACCCCCATTTTTTAATATCTAAAAAAATCTATTTTATATGAAGAGATATATTTCCAGCCTTCTTACAGTATTTACTACACTTACAGTAGTTACATCCTTAACTAAACTTACAGTTGTTAAATCTAAAACTGCATTTACAACCTTTACTGCATTTATAGTAGTTACAACCAAAACTACACTTACAGTAGTTAGAGCTAAAACTACATTTATAGCAGTTACAGACAAAATTGCATTTACAATAGTTTATTGTAAAACTGCAAAATAAATTTATATATGCATTTCAAGTTTACAAGGCTACGTAACGTCTTTCACCTAAACATCTAAAATAGTTACACTTTAAAAAGTGGACAACTCATTGATGGGAAAGATTAAATAACTGTAATACTTTTCCAAGTGTAGGCATCGATGAAAACTAGAAACAGTCAAACTGAGAATAGCAAAAACTAAAAATAGCCAAAACAAATTTTGCATGGGAGTTGGCTACCAGAATTTTTCATGGGAGTCGGGCACCATAATTTTCATGAGAGTTGAGCATCAGAATTTACACGAGAGTTGGGCACTAGAATTTTGTACGGGATTCAAGCACCAAAATTTTGAATGAGAGTAAAGCACCAAAAATGAATGGTTGTCAGACACTAGAAGTGAATAGGAGTTAGGTGCCAAAAATAAATGGGAGTTAAGTGCCATAAATGAATGGGATTCAAGTGCCATCTGCATGTACCGATCAACTCCATCAGCTGCAAACATGAACTTATGCATCACATATCACCAAAATTTTGAAATTGGTGCAACCATTAATAAATTAGAGCAAGAGGCTCAAAATTTATTAACATTTTGGTGACTCATAGGGGACACATGCCTGCAATGTGCAAAGAACCCAGAAGACCAGGTAGCCTTAGCATCCATTGGGCACAAAGTCATTGATCATCTTCAGATTTTCACAAGAACTAAATTCCACACTTGCTTTGTAAGGTAGAACTGCTGGAAATAATCCTTGCAACAAAAACAAAAAACTACACAAAACTAAAAATAGAAAACTGCACAAAACTAAAAATAACCAACCTAAAACAAAGTAAAATAAAACATGCTTCATAAGAAGCAAGAGGTGTCTTGGGACACTTAGGGAACACAACAAAAAAGGAACTAAAATTACATCCTACCCTTACTATTTCTGAAGCCTCTGCTCTAACCAACCCCAACTTTGAAAGGGATTTTATTTTGTAAGCTTTTGGGGAAGAACAAAGTATTATTGTTGTTGTTACACAGGAAAACAAGAGATAGATCATATTGTGCCCCCATAATTGCTATCATATTAGCTTCTTGATTGCTCTTCTTGGGTACTATTTGGATATTCAAGGCATCAAATCCTTCAAATAGCTCCAACACTTTGTGTTTGTATTCTTCCAAAAGCTTATCCTCAACAACAGACTGACCTTTGACTTGTTGCACTACCAATTCTGAATCACCAAAAATTTGCAATAGTTTCACACCTCTTTTCTCTGCCTGTAGGAGTCCATGAATTAGAGCTTCATACTCTGCCATGTTGTTAGTGCAGCTAAACTAGAGGTTGAAGGGATGGAGGAATGTTTCCTCAGAAGGAGAGGTTAAAACAACACTGACATCAACACCTTGCTCACATCTAGTTGCATCAAAATGTAGCTTCCATACACCTTCAGTTTGTTGTTCTATTTTCATGACCTCTAGCATCGTGCTCTTCTCCTCCAAGATACAATATGTTCCCATGCCTACCTCTTGAAAATTATCATATGGATCAGATCCATATAACCCATTTTCCCACTCATCAAGTTGAGTATCAAGAATAGGAGGTGTGGTTTGTGTGTGTACCTCATTAGGATCCATTTGCATCAGATTTGTAGCCTCTTCAATAGGATTTTTAGTCTCTTTAGGTGTTGAAGATACATGACTCAGAGATTCTTTGAGATCTATTTGTCCTGGCAGTGCAAGAGCATCCCACATAGAAACTTGCAAGCTGGTCTTCTTCATTTGCTCCACCAAGTTGATAGGTTGATCCTTCTATGTTTGTTTGGTAGTCCAATCATTTCTTGGCCTCTCAACAATTGGGTAAGTAGGCCTATTTTGCCATGTTCTACTAGGTTGTTGCATTTGAGTCTGCTGATTTCTCCAATCTGGAGCATCCTTGAATGTGACTACATGTTGTTGTTTTTGAGTCTACTGATTTCTCCAATCTGTAGCATCCTTGAATGTGATTGTAGGCTGCTATTTTTTAGTTTGCTGATTTCTCCAATATGGAGTATCCTTGAATGTGACTGCAGGTTGTTGTTTGATATTGGTACTTAGAGACTGAGGGAACATGGTTGCTTATGATATAGAAGGACCATCAGTTATAGCCTTCCCTTTAGACCTGGTATTATAGTTAGATTGTACTTGCTTTATAGGTTGATTACCCATTGTCTGATTCACTACACAATGCTCATTTTCTTGCCAATACATCAAAATGCTATCAAGAGTTGTTGTAGGAGGATGTTGATATTGTTGTTGTTCCATTGTTTGATAGCTAGGATCCTGTGCCACTAAAGCACTACTACTATTTTCATATGCACAACCATTTGGATCATGAGGTAACTGATAAGGAGGGCACCATATTTGTTGCTCAGCTAAGTTATTTTGCATGGGCACTATGGTCTGATTTGGGTTGGTAAAAACAGGGATATTGTGTTTGTAAAGGAGGGTAGTATGACTGGAAATGCCTTTGTTGAGGCTGATTTTGCTACTTCTCTAGACTATTGAGCTTGTTACCCATTGTTTTGACCAAATTTAATAGATCCTTTATTTGATCATTTAATTGACCATAAGTGTTAGGTGCATTCTCATTAATTAGCAATGGATTAACTACTAGAATATTAGTAGAAGCTTGAGAGGATAATGGGTTGGGTACAGTCACATATGGAAATAGAGGCATAGGAGGTCTAGGGGAAATCCTACCACATTGCACTAAATAATTTTCAACTTGAACAACCTTTTCATATGCATCAGGCAATGTATTGATTCCCATAGTTTGGATGCTCATACCTATATTAGAACTCAAAGCTCTCAAGAAATACAAAAAATTAGATTGTGCATTTGGCCTTACCTCCATGGGTATTCTATCCCAAGTCCTTTGGAATCTAAAATTAAAATTTGTAATCTGCTCATTGGGAGCTCTTTTGATGGTAGTCAGTTGCTCCATAAGTGATAAGCTATCTATTTTATCCTCAAACTGCTTGATCAGCTTATCAGCCAAGTCATCCTAGCTTGCAATGGTATGAACATGAAGGCTTCTAAACCATTGAAGGACTTTACCCTTCAAAGAAGATGCCAACAACCTCACTACCATATTATCTTCAGTCACATTATGCACTGAGCATATATTTTCCATGTCTTGGAGATGTTCCACAGGAGTGATTGAGTTTTCTCTAGTATAATAAGGTAGGGCCTTAAGGGTTGATATTGGAATATCATCATGTGCTATTAGGGCCAATGGACTACCTTGATTAAAATAAGGATAGGCTCTAGGTGGCTATTGAGCCATGAATGAAATATAACAGTAGACACACCCCTCAAAAAATGACACACCCCTTCATCTTCTTGAACTGCTTCTTGTAGACACACCCCTCAAAAAATGAGGATGTAATTAACAATCTAGTCCTTTTAACCAGTAGAGTTGTCAGGAATTTTTTTTTAATGCTTCAATAAGAAAATAACAATCAAGACAAACACCAAATATTGACTATTTTATAACCAAGATATGTGCAATTTTTTCATAACAAACTATAGATTTGTCCCACCGGGTATGCCAAAACTGTTGATGTCTAAAAATGTACACTTACACTGCACCCATGTACAACACCAACATGGGAATCTCCCTCTCATGTGGGACTTCTTAAGAGGAAAATACCTTTGGAAAGAGTCGGATCTCCTTAAAAATAACAAACTAAACTGAACTAGATTAAACTTGTTGGAAAATAGGGGAAGGAAAAAAAAAAAAAAAAAAAAAATAAAATTAGAAAATAAAAATTGTAACATGGACTAGGAAATAAAATTAAAACTACCACAAAACTACACTAAAACTACACTAGGAAAAGGGAGAGGGATGACAGGAAAATAAAAAACTATAACAATAGATGAACAATAAAAATAGAAATGGGTGATACGCCAATATAAAAACTGGGCTGATTGATCCACCTAAAACTCCATAAAAGACACAGTATAACAAATATGAGACATAAATAAACATGCATCAACTGCAAGAGGTAAGGTTGGCATGAACCAAGGGCCAATGCCACATGCAATCCAACCAAACTGAAGATACACAACATGCAGCTCAAATAAAAATTTTTGTATTATTTCTCATAGTGTTACAGAGGTCAACAAGTGATAGAATGAATCAAACCCCCCTTTTTGAAAGATCTAAAAAAATATCTTTTATAGCAAGAGATATTTCAGCTCTTTACAATATTTACTACATTTATAGTAGTTATAGTCTTAACTGCACTTATAGCAGTTACAGTCAAAATTACATTTACAATAGCTACAACTAAAATTGCATTTATAGCAGTTTATAAAAGAGTTGCATTTATAGCCTTTACTACATTTATAGCCTTTATTGCATTTGCAACCTTTACTACATTTATAGCAGTTACAGCTAAAATTGCACTTACAGCAATTATAGCCAAAACTACATTTATAGCAGTTACAACCAAAACTGCATTTACGACAGTTTATAGCAAAACTGCAAAATAAATTTATATCTACATTCCGGGTTTACAAGGCTGCGTAATGTCTTTCACCTAAATGTCTAAAATAGTTACACTTTGAAAAAGTGGACAACTCATGAATGGGGAAGATTAAATAACTGCAATACTTTTCCAAGTGTAGGCACCGATCAAAACTGAAAATAGTCAAATTAGAAATAGCCAAAACTGGAAACAACCAAAACAAATTTTGCATGGGATTTGAGCACCAAAATTTTTCATGAGAGTCGAGCACCAAAATTTTGCACGAGAATCGAGCGCCAGAATTTGCACGATTCGAACGCTAGAATTTGCACGGGAGTCGGGCACTAGAGTTTTGTACGAGAGTTGAGCACCAAAATTTTGAATGGGAGTCACGCGCCAAAAATAAATGGGATTCAGGTGTCAGAAATAAACGGGAGTCAAGCGCCATATGTGTGTACCGATCAACATCATCAGCTACAAACATGAACTTATACATCACATATTACTAGAATTTTGAAATTGGTGCAACCGTTAATAAATAAGAGCAAGAGGGTCAAAATTTATTAACAATAGGCCATCTTAATGACCTTCCTTCTATCATATTTTTCCTTTATAAAACAAGCATGAAGTAAAATTATTGAATCTTTGCCTTCATATTGCTTAAGTCTTTAAATAAATTAGGTATAGTAACCAATAGCAAAAGGATATATCACCAAGCTCTTAACATGATTTCTACTAATTATCTAATGTAATAAAATATGTTATCAATAGAAGTACTTAAGCACAAGTCATTGACAGGCGTAATTGGAAGCACCATGTTTCTTTCCCTTGCACAATTTACCCTAATTGGGGACCCACTTGAAATTTTAATTTTTTTAATCTAAATTTACTTGCATGAAGGTTATATACAAAGGTGTTTACATTTATCCTTTTAAGTTTGCTCACATTAAATTTCAATTGCTTTTCAAATTTTTGAAAATTAAGTTTCCTTGTTGTTGTTACACAGTAAAATAAGAGGTATTTCATATTGTGCCCTCATAATTGCTATCATATTAGTTTCTTGATTGTTATTCCTGGGTACTATTTGGATATTCAAGGCATCAAATCCTTCAAATAGCTCTAGCACTTTGTGTTTGTATTCTTCCAAAATCTTATCCTCAACAACGAACTGACCTTTGACTTACTGCACTACCAATTTTGAATCACCAAAAATCTACAACAGTTTCACATCTCTTTTATCTGCTTATAAGAGTCCATGAATTAGAGATTCACTCTGTCATGTTGTTAGTGCAGCTAAACTGGAGGTTGAAATAATAGAGGAACGTTTTATCAGAAGGAGAGGTTAACACAATACTGACATCAACATATTTCTCACATCTAGTTGGATCAAAATATAGTTTTCATACACCTTCAATTTGTTGTTATGTTTTTATGACCTCTGGCATCGTGCTCTTCTCTTCCAAGATACAATATGTTCCCATGCCTACTTCTTGAAAATTATCATATAGATCAGATCCATATAACTCATTTGCCCACTCATCAAGTTGAGTATTAAGAATAGGAGGTGTGGTTTGTGTGTGTATCTCATTAGGATCCATTTACATCATATTTGTAGCCTCTTCAACAGGCTTTTTAGTCTCTTTAGGTGCTGAAGATACATGACTCAGAGCTTATTTGAGATCTATTTATCCTGGAAGTGCAAGAGCATCCCACATAGAAACTTGTAAGATGGTCTTCTTTATTTGCTCCACCAAGTTGATAGTTTGATCCTTCTATGTTTGTTTAGTAGTCCAATCATTTATTGGCCTCTCAAAAACTGGGTAAATAGGCCTATTTTGCCATGTTCTACTTGGTTGCTGCATTTGAGTTTATTGATTTCTCCAATCTAGAGCATCCTTGAATGTGACTACAAACTATTGTTTTTGAGTCTGCTGATTTCTCCAATCTAGAGCATCCTTTAATGTGACTGCAGGCTATTGTTTTTTAGTTTACTAATTTCTCCAATTTGGAGCATCCTTGAATGTGACTGTAGGTTGTTTTTTAGTTTGTTGATTTCTCCAATTTGGAGCATCCTTAAATGTGATTACAGGTTGTTGTTTCACATTGGCACTTGGAGACTGAGGGAACATGGTTGCTTGTGATATAGAAGGACCATCATTTATAGCCTTCCCTTTAGACCTGGTATTATAGTTAGATTATACTTGCTTTATAGGTTGATTAACCATTTTATGATTCACTACACAATGCTCATTTTCTTACCAATACATCAAAATGCTATCAGGAGTTATTGTAGGAGGGTGTTGACATTGTTGTTGTTCCATTATTTGATAGCTAGGATCCTATACCACTAAGCACTACTACTATTTCCATATGCACAACCATCTGTATCATGAGATAACTAATAATAAGGGCATCATCTTTGTTGCTCAACTAAGTTATTTTGCACGTGTACTATGACCTGATTTGGTTTGGTAACAACAAGGAACTATGTTTGTAAAGGAGGGTAGTATGGCTGGAAATGCCTTTGTTGAGGTTGATTTTACTGCTTCTCTAGACTATTGTGCTTGTTACCCATTTTTTTGACCAAATTTAATAGATCCTTTATTTGATCATTTAATTGACCATAAGTGTTAGGTTCATTCTCATTAATTATAAATGGATTAACTACTATAATAATAGCAAAATATTGAGAGAATAATGGGTTGGGTACAATCACATCTAGAAATAGAGGCATAGAAGGTCTAGGGGAAATCCTACCACACTGCACTAAATAAATTTCAACTTGAACAACCTTTTCATATGCATTAGGTAATGTATTGATTCCCATAGTTTGGATGCTCATACCTATATCAAAACTCAAAGCTCTCAAGAAATACAAAAAAGTAGATTGTGCATTTGGCCTTACCTCCATGGGTATTCTATCCCAAGTCCTTTGGAATCTAAAATTAAAATCTATAATCTGCTCATTGGGAGCTCTTTTGATGGTAGTCAGTTGCTCCATAAGTAATAAGCTATCTATTTTATTCTCAAACTGCTTGATTAGCTTATTAGCCAAACCATCTTAGCTTGCAATGGTATGAACAGGAAGGCTTCTAAAATATTGAATGTCTTTACCCTTCAAAGAAGATGCAAACAACCTCACTACCACATTATCTTAAATCATATTATGCACTAAGCATATATTTGCCATGTCTTGGAGATGTTCCACAAGAGTGACTGAGTTCTCTCCAGTATAATAAGGCAGAGACTTAAGGGCTGATACTGGAATATCATCATGTGCTATTAGGGCTAATGGACTGCCTTGATTAAAAATAACAAACTAAAATGAACTAGATTAAACTTGTTGGAAAATAGGGGAAGGAAAAAATAAAAGACTGCAACAAAAAAATAAAATTAGAAAATAAAAATTGTAACATAGACTAAAAAATAACCTTGCCTAGATCCGAGGTGTAGACCAATTGGTTCATCCAAACCCCATAAGGGAGGTGGAGGTCCAAGGTTCAAATCTCGAGCCTCGTCGTACTGAATGCTTGTCCCTTTCTTGGTGCTTTCAGCAACGTAAAAGGTTTAAAATGATTGTGGCATGGCAGTTATAGGGGAGGACTACATGAATATTTGTGTGGTGGCTTCCAGGGTGGATAGCACAGAATACTGTGGCAGCCATAAAAGTTGGACAACCTGCCTGAATTAATGGCGGCTATCAATTACACCATGTTAAAAAAAAAAACATAGACTGGAAAATAAAATTAAAACTACCACAAAACTACATTGGGAAAGGGAGAGGGATAATAAGAAAATAAAAACTATAACAGGAGATGAACAATAAAAATAGAAATAGGTGATACACCAATATAAAAATTGGGTTGATTAATCCATCTAAAACTCCATAAAAGACAGTATAAAAAAATACAAGACATAAATAAATATGCATCAACTACAAGAGGTAAGGTTGGCGTGAACCAAAGGCCAGTGCCACATGCAATCTAGCCAAACTAAAGATATACAACATGCAGCTCAAACAAATTTTTTTGTATAATTTTTCATAGAATTACAAAGGTCAACAAGTGATAAAATGAATCAAACCCCCATTTTTGAAGATCTGAAAAAATATCTTTTATAGCAAGAGATGTATTTACAGCCTTCTTACAGTATTTACTACACTTATAGCAATTACAGCCTTAATTGCACTTACAACAATTTTAGTCAAAACTGCATTTACAACAGTTACATCCAAAACTGCATTTACAACAGTTTACAACAGAACTGTATTTATAACCTTTACTACATTTATAGCCTTTATTACATTTACAACCTTTACTGCATTTATAGTAGTTACAACTAAAACTGCACTTACAATAGTTATAGCCAAAACTGCATTTACAATAGTTACAACCAAAATTGTATTTACATCAGTTTATAGCAAAACTACAAAATAAATTTATATCTGCATTCTGGGTTTACAAGGTTGTGTAACGTATTTCACATAAACGTCTAAAATAGTTACACTTTGAAAAAGTGAACAGATCATATATGGGGAAGATTAAATAATTGCAATACTTTTCCAAGTGTAGGCATCGATCAAAACTGAAAATAGTCAAACTGGAAACAACCAAAACATATTTTGCACGGGAGTCGAGCGCCAAAAATTTTCATGGGAGTCGAGCACCAGAATTTTGTACGGAAGTCAAGCGCTAGAATTTACATAGGAGTCGAGCGCTAGAATTTGCACGAGAGTCAGGTGCCATACTTTTGCATGGGATTCGGGTGCCAAAATTTTGAATGGGAGTCAAATGCCATAAATGAATGGGAGTCAAGTGCTAGAAATAAACGGGATTCAGGCACCATCTGCGTGTATCGATCAACTCCATCAACTACAAACATGAACTTATACATCATATATCACCAAAATTTTGAAATTGGTGCAACCGTTAATAAATTAGAGCAGGAGGCTCAAAATTTATTAACAATAGGCCATCTTAATGACCTTCCTTCTATCATAATTTTTCCTTTCTAAAATAAGCATGAAATAAAATTATTGAATCTTTACCTTCATATCACTTAAGTCTTTAAATAACTCAGGTATAGTAACCAATAGCAAAAGGATATGTCACCAAGCTCTTAACATGATTTCTACTAATTATCCAATGTAATAAAAGATGCTATCAATAGAAGTACTTAAGCACAAGTCATTGGCAGGCCTAATGAGAAGCACCATGTTGTTGCCCTTGCACAACTCACCCCAATTGAGGATCCACTTGAAATTTTAAATTTTTTAATCTAAATTTACTTGCATCAAGGTTATATACAAAGGTGTTTACATTTATCCTTTTAAGTTTGCTCATATTAAATTTCAATTGCTTCTCAAATTTTGGAAAATTAAGCTACCTTGTTGTTGTTACACAAGAAAAAAAGAGGTAGCTCATATTGTGTTGCTATCATATTAGCTTCTTGATTGCTCTTCCTGGGTATTTTTTGGATATTCAAGCCATAAATCCTTCAAATAGCTCTAGCACTCTATGTTTGTATTCTTCCAAAAGCTTATTCTCAACAACAAACTGACCTTTGACTTACTGCACTACCAATTTTGAATCACCAAAAATCTAAAATAGTTTCACACCTTTTTTCTCTACCTATAGGAGTCCATGAATTAGATCTTCTTACTCTGTCATATTTTTAGTTCAGATGAACTGGAGGTTAAATGGATGGAGGAACATTTCCTCAGAAGGAGAGGTTAACACAACACTGACATCAACACTTTACTCACATCTAGTTGCATCAAAATATAGTTTCCATACACCTTCAGTTTGTTGTTCTATTTTTATGACCTCTGGCATCGTGCTCTTCTACTCCAAGATATAATATGGTCCCATGCCTACTTATTAAAAATTATCATATAGATCAGATCCGTATAACCCATTTGCCCATTCATCAAGCTAAGTATTAAGAATAGAAGGTGTGGTTTGTGTGTGTACCTCATTAGGGTCCATTTGCATCAGATTTGTAGCCTCTTCAATAGGTTTTTTAGTCTCTTTAGGTGTTGAAGATACATGACTCGGAGCTTCTTTGAGATCTATTTTTCCTGGCAGTGAAAGAGCATCCTACATAGAAACTTGCAAGCCGATCTTCTTTATTTGCTCCATCAAGTTAAAATACTGATCCTTCTATATTTGTTTGGTAGTCCAGTCATTTCTTGGCCTCTCAACAACTGGGTAAGTAGACCTATTTTACCATGTTCTACTTTGTTGCTACATTTGAGTTTACTGGTTTCTCCAATCTAAAGCATCCTTGAATGTGACTACAGGCTATTTTTTTTTAGTCTATTGATTTCTCTAATCTGGAGCATCCTTGAATGTGACTGCAAGTTGTTTTTTAGTTTGTTGATTTCTCTAATTTGGAGCATCCTTGAATGTGACTGCAGGTTGTTGTTTCATATTAGTACTTGGAGGCTGAGGGAACATGGTTGCTTGTGATATAGAAGGACCATTAGTTATAGCCTTCTCTTTAGACATGGTATTATAGTTAGATTGTACTTGCTTTATAGGTGATTACCCATTGTCTGATTCACTACACAATGCTCATTTTCTTACCAATACATCAAAATGCTATCAAGAGTTATAGGAGGGTGTTGACATTGTTTTTGTTCCATTGTTTGATAGCTAGGATCTTATGCCACTAAATCACTACTACTATTTCTATATGTATAGTCATTTGTATCATGAGGTAATTGATAAGGAGGGTACCATATTTGTTGCTTAGCTAAGTTATTTTGCACGAGCACTATGTCCTGATTTGGATTGGTAACAATAGGGAACTATGTTTGTAAAGCAGGGTAGTATGGCTGGAAATGCCTTTGCTGAGGCTAATTTTGCTGCTTCTCTAGACTATTGATCTTGTTACCTATTGTTTTGACCAAATTTAATAGATCCTTTATTTTATCATTTAATTGACCATAAGTGCTAGGTGCATTCTCATTAATTAGGAATAGATTAATTATTGGAATACTAGCAAAATCTTGAGATAATAATGGGTTGGGTACAGTCACATCTGGAAATAGAGGCATAGACGGTCTAGGGGAAATCCTACCACACTACACTAAATAAATTTCAATTTGAACAACCTTTTCATATGCATCAAGTAATGTATTGATTTCCATAGTTTGGATGCTCATACCTATATCAGAACTCAAAGATATCAAGAAATACAAAAAAGTAGATTGTGCATTTGGCCTTACCTCCATGGGTATTTTGTCCCAAGTCCTTTGGAATCTAAAATTAAAATCTATAATATGCTCATTAGGATCTCTTTTGATGGTATTCAGCTACTCCATAAGTGATAAGCTATTTGTTTTATCCTCAAACTGCTTGATCAACTTATCATCCAAACCACCCTAGCTTGCAATGGTATGAACAGAAAAGCTTCTAAACCATTGAAGGGCTTTACCCTTCAAATAATATGCCAACAGCCTCACTACCACATTATCTTTAGTCACATTATGCACTGAGCATATATTTGCCATGTCTTAGAGATGTTCCACAGGAGTGACTGAGTTCTCTCCAGTATAATAAGGCAAGTCCTTAAGGGTTGATACTGAAATATCATCATGTGTTGTTAGGGCCAATGGATTGCCTTGATTAAAATAAGGATAGGCTCTAGGTGGTTGTTGAGCCATGAATGAAACAGAACAATAGACACACCCCTCAAAAAATGACACACCCCTTCATCTTATTGAATTGCTTCTTGTAGACATACCCCTTTAAAAATGAGGATGTAATTAACAATATGGTCCTTTTAACCAGTAGATTCGCCAAGTATTTTTTTTAATGCTTTATTAAGCAAATAACGGTCAAGACAAACACCAAATCTTGACTATTTTATAACCAAGATATGTGCAAAACTTTTACAACAAACTGTAGATTCATCCCATGGAGCATGCCAAAACTGTTGATGTCTAAAAATGTACACTTACACTACACCTGTGTACAACACCAACATGGTAATATCCCTCTCATGTGGTACTACCTGAGAGGAAAATACCTCTAGAAAGATCCGGCTCTCCTTAAAAATAACAAATTAAATTGAACTATATTAAACCTGCTAGAAAATAGAGGAAGAAAAAAATAAAAGATTGTAACAAAAAAATAAACTTAGAAAATAAAAAGTGTAACATGGGTTGGGAAATAAAATTAAAACTACCACAAAACTGCACTAAAACTACACTAGGAAAAGAGAGAGGGATGACAGGAAAATAAAAACTATAACAACATATGAACAATAAAAATAGAAATGGGTGATACGCCAATATAAAAATTGGGCTGATTGATCCACCTAAAACTCCATAAAAGACACAGTATAACAAATACGAGACAAATAAATATGCATCAACTGCAAGAGGTAAGGTTGGTGTGAACCAAGGGCCAATGCCACATGCAATCCAACCAAACTGAAGATACACAACATGCAACTCAAACAATTTTTTTTGTATTATTTTGTGTACTGTTACAAAGGTCAGCAAGTGACATAATGAATCAAACTCCCCTTTTTGAAGATCTAAAAAATATATTTTATAGTAAGATATGTATTTCCAGCTTTCTTACAATATTTATTACATTTACAGCAGTTACAACCTTAACTGCACTTACAATAGTTACAGTCAAAACTACATTTACAACAATTACAACCAAAATTGTATTTACATCAATTTACAACATAACTGCATTTACAGCCTTTACTAAATTTATAGCCTTTACTGCATTTACAACCTTTACTGCATTTACAATAGTTATAGCTAAAACTGCACTTACAACAGTTATAGCCAAAGTTGCATTTACAGCAGTTACAGCCAAAACTACATTTACAGTAGTTTATAACAAAACTGCAAAATAAATTGATATCTACATTCCGGGTTTACAAGGTTGTGTAACATCTTTCACCTAAAATTCTAAAACAGTTACACTTTAAAAAAGTGGAAAACTCATGTATGGGGAAGATTAAATCACTGCAATACTTTTCCAAGTGTAGGCACCGATTAAAACTAAAAATAGTCAAACTAAAAACAACCAAAACTAGAAACAACCAAAACAGATTTTGCACGGGAGTCGAGCACCAAAAATTTTTATGGGAGTCGAGCACCAAAATTTTGCATGGGAGTGGAGTGCCAAAATTTGCATGGGAGTGGAGCGCTAAAATTTGCACAGGATTCGGGCACCAAAATTTTGCACGAGAGTCAAGCACCAAAATTTTGAATGGGATTCAGGTGCCAAAAATGAATGGGAGTCAGGTGCAAGAAATGAATGGGATTCAGGCGCCATCTGCATGTACCGATAAACTCTATCAATTGTAAACATGAACTTATACATCACATATCACCAGAATTTTGAAATTGGTGCAATCGTTAATGAATTAGAGTAGGAGGCTCAAAATTTATTAACAATAGGCCATCTTAATGACCTTCCTTCTATCATATTTTTTCCTTTATAAAACAAGCATGAAGTAAAATTATTGAATATTTACCTTCCAAGGTTATGCATAAGCGTGAAATATCGTAAATTGGCTCTATTTAGGTTTTTTAAAATTTTGAAAAGGCTAATTTTGGATCCTTTCACTAGGGGCCATTCACTCGAAATTTACGAGGTGGAAGTTTTTTTGGGGTAAATTCACCCATTGTTGATAATCATGAACTTAAATTTATTTTAATTTGCCGACCTAAAATTACATATGATTTTTATTTTCCCACTCAATTCGTCTTCGAATTATAAATGATTTATATTTCCCGCCCAAATCACCTTCAAATTATAAATGATTTTATTTTTCCTGTCTAAATCACCTCATATACTACCCGTATATATATTGTACTGGGTATCGATAAAAATACATCAAAAATACTCTAACTCAAAAGTAGCTCTAAAACAACAAAAAACTTGAGAAGGTTGCATAGGAGTGACTGTCGAAATAAACCGATCGGTTGTAGAGGAGTCTCTATCGGCACAAGATGATCGGTTGCAAAGTCGTGCCTATCGGCATAAGTCGATCGGTTGCAGAGTCATGTCTATCGACATAAGCCGATCAGTTGTAGAGTCGTGTCTATTAGTGTAAGTTGATCGGTTGTAGAGCCATGTTTGTTGGTGTAAGCCGATCGATTGCAGAGTTGTGTCTATCGACATAAGCCAATCGATTGTAGAGCTATGTTGGTCGACATAAGCCGATCGGTTGTAGAGCCGTGTTGGTTGGCATAAGTTGATCAGTTGTAGAGCCGTGTCAGTTGGCATAAGTCGATCGATTGTAGATCCATGTCTATCATCATGTTTGTAGCCGATCGATATTCCTACAGTCGATCGGTATGCCTACAGTCGATCGACATACCTACAACCAATCGATATGCCTACAGTCGATCGGCATACCTACAGCCTATCGTCGTTCTTGTAGCAGATCGTTATGTCTGCAACTGATCGGTATGCTTGAGCAAATTGGTATTCTTACAATTGATCATTATACCTATAGCCAATCGTCATACCTGTAGTTTATCATCATGCTTGTAGTCGATCGTCATGCCTGTAGTCGATCGGTATTCCTATAGTTGATCGGTATGCTTATAGTCGATCATCATACCTGCAATCGATTGTCATACTTGCAACCGCTCGTCATGACTGTAGCCGCTTATCATGACTGTAGCTGATCGGTCTACTTGTAGCTGATCGACATATCTATAGCTAATTGACATGCCTACAGTCGATCGTCATACCTACATCTGATCATCATGTCTGCAGTAAATCGTCATTCTGCATCTAATCGGCATGCCTGCAGTCGATCGGCATTCTTGCAACTGATTTTCATGCTATCGGTCGTCATGTCAGCCTAAAGTATTTCATATCAGCCTAACACTTTTAAGTATGTCGTACATTTTTTAGATTTTGCAAACCGATATTCATATTCCCCAACATAGAAAAATTTGCCATGGTTTGAAATTTTTTGGAGATAAATTAATGAAAATTGCCACGGTTTAAAATTTTTGGAAACAAATAAATGCAATTTGCCATGTATACTTCTACAAATATCGTCGGGATTCCAAGATAATTTGCCTTGATTTTATAAATAGATTTCGGGGCCGACCCCTTATGCATAACCCCTGTTGCCTTCATATCGCTTAAGTCTTTAAATAACTTAGATATAGTAACCAATAGAAAAAGGATATGTCACCAAGCTCTTAACATAAATTCTACTAATTCTTTAATGTAATAAAAGATGTTATCAATAGAATTACTTAAGCACAAGTCATTGACAGGTCTAATGGGAAGCACCATGTTGTTGCACTTGCACAACTCACCCCAATTGGGGACCCACTTGAAATTTTAAAAAAATTAATCTAAATTTACTTGTATCAAGGTATATACAAAGGTGTTTATATTTATCCTTTTAAGTTTTCTCACATTAAATTTCAATTGCTTCTCAAATTTTGGAAAATTAAGTTGCCTTTTAGGATTTTCTGAATTATGCCACTTTTGTTCCTATAATTAGTTGTAAGCTTAAAATGGCCATAGCTTTTAATAGAAAGCTCCGTTTAATTTGATTCAAATATTGATGGAAATATCTTGATATTATCTTTGCAATGGTACCAAATTTACATATACAACATCAAAACTTTAGGATATTTGGTGAGAATACCATTCAACAACATCAATTCCTCGTAGCAGTCCACAAATTTCAAAGGGCTATATATTTCAATACACAATTTATCTTTACATTATTTCAAATTTTCTAGATACCCATTTGGGTGAATTAGAAATGTGGAAATTTTCATAAATTTATGGGCACTTTGAAATTTTACCCTATTTTGACACCAAGGAATTGTTTTGAGCTCTTGATCATGCATTGATTTCATGGCTTCAATAATATAAGGTTCATTATCCATTAAAACGGGTTTACAAAAATATTTTAGATAAGTATAAACATGCCCATGTTGGTTGTCTACAATTACCTTCCTTATCGCTAGCTAAACTATCCATTTTAAATGGGTTATGGTGCCAAAAGTTCATTTAGGAAATAAGGAAAGAGAGTCATGGTTGTGAGCTTGCTCAAATCCATGGTCAAAGAAAGCATAAATTTGAAATAGAGCACGACCATGAGCTTGCTCAAATCTATGGTCAGCATGGTCAAAGAAAGAATAAATCGGAAAGGCACCATGTCCACGAGCTTGCTCAAAATTGTGGTCAAACCGATAAAACAACCTTGTCTTCTAATGAGAACCAAGGTTGCTAGCTAGCTCTATGCCACAATAAAATTGGTCAACTCAAATTTTGCAAAGGCAATGAATCCCAATAATTAAAAAATTTACCTGGCAATAGAAAATAAAATCTGACAATTGAAAGCTAAGCTTGGAGATTTAACATTTTACCTGGCCATGAAAATAATATTTGGAAATTAAAAGCTATCTCCATGGGTGCCCTAAAATAAATAATAATAAATAATCAAAAATGTAACACGACTGCAAGCTTACTCAAATCCACGGTCAACATGGTAAAAGAAAGCATAAATCTGAAATGTAGCACAACTGTGAGCTTGCTCAAATCCGCGATCAGCATGGTCAATGAAAGAAAAAATAAAAAAGGTAGCATGATCATGAGCTTGTTAAAAACTATGATCAAACTAGGCAAACAAAAACATGTATATTGGATTATTTTATGATAGCCCGAAACCAGAATTTATTTTAGGGTGACGTAAGCACGGGACTTTAAAATCTTGGATTTGGGTAAATGCTTCAAGAGAATGTTAAAGAAAAATGACAATTAAAAATTAAAAGAAAGAAAAAGCAAGAGCTTGATCTGTGCAAATGAAATGCCTCGATAATTGGAATAGCTCGAGATCATGCAAGTAAAAGAGTTTAAAGTTGATTAAGCAAGTATTTCTCAAAACCGCAATCAAATTGGTCAACTTAGTAATTTGGCAAAATCGAGCCATGGTTGTGAGTCATATTAACACCGTGGTCAAAATGGTAAACAAGGGCAGATTCTAAATTTTGATTGCAGTTGTGAGACAATATTTCTAAGCAAGTGGATGAAAGCATTCTGCACCATTCGTTTCAAACTAGTCAAATAAGCCCAAACTCAAAAGACAATCATGGTTTCAAGGTGAGACGAAGAAAAGGGAGAATCCCATAGCCATGGTTAAAATGGTTAAAAGCACTTAGATCAGAAATACAAGCACGGTTTTGAGATAAGAGATTACCCAACTAGATCGTAGGGTTGCATTTTATTTTCTCATCGCCAACAATAATCCTTACTATCCATTTTAAAATGATTGGAACCTCTTTCGCTTGAATTTTTTTGAAGCATTCTGCACCATTCATTTCATGGAATAAAACCTTAGGCAAGGCAAGGATTTTAATTAATTAAAATAATTAAGTCTTAATCTTTAACCTTGGACTTAATATTTTGGATATTTTAATTAATGAGAATAATATCACAAAAACCTTAATATTACTTTTAATACTTTGGCATTAAAATTTAAAAGGATGTTAATGTTAAACCTAATAATTTGAACCTAAAATTAAAAGAGATTAAACCTTAGAAAATTGATTAACAAAATTTAATAATCACCAACCTTAGTAGTAGTAGTAATAATAATAATAATAATAAGCAAATAAATAAATAAATGAAAATAACAATAGTATAATAATGAGAACGATCATTATTTTTTAATATTTTTACCACCAAATATTTAATTCAAATTAATTTTTTATTTTCTTCCATGTTTGCAGGTGACAGAACAACAAAGCAAAGTCGAATACGAAGGAGAGATCTTGAAAGATGCATTGAACCTAGACCTAATTCAGAACCTAGTGCATAACAACTTAGGCCACCTAGAGCATGACCTTTCAGCTGCCCAATCTTCAGAGAGATGCTTCTAAGATAGTTAGAAGATCAAAGGCTGGAATGAAAGATCAAGATCAAGAATATACCCAAAATGGCAAGTCATCAAGAGATAGTTACAACCAGCTAACCAAAGATAATTGTAAAGCATTGAAAATACAAAATTGTAAAGGCTATAAATAGCCGTGAAGACCCCATTTCAAAGGGTCGAATTCCACTTTTAGCAATAGGCCTTTTAGAATTTTATTTTCTTTGTATACGGTGGACATCTACACCCTTGTCATTGTACTTGGAGAATTACTCTCGTAATCACATGATGCTAGCAAGTCTAAGAATGTAATGATTGAACATATTTTATCAATACAAGATATTAGAATTCTTGGTGTAATATGCGCATGCTGATGGTGGTTGCATTTGAGTCTATTCTAGTATTTTGCTTCTTTTCCCTTTGAAGATAGCACCATCTTAGTCTTAGATTGTGTGAATATTGGTCGGGCTAAGGCTGGTTGATTCAAAATTATTGCTTTAATAGATTATGTTTAAGGCTTCAAGATTCAATGGCTTATTTAACTTCTTTATCTAACCCTTTCCTTTTGAATTTTCTTTGAAATCTACTTAGAGTAGGAGTAGATTAGTTGAATTTCATTTATGAAGCTCATTTTATGTGAAAATGTTTTATAAATTCCATTATACACATTGCTTTACGCTATAAATATTATGATTATGATACGATGAATGAATATATGATTGGTAATTTTAAGGCAGTAAGCCTGGAATCTTGTTTTTTTTTTGTAACTCTTTGATGTAATCTTTGATATTGAACACTTATATTTTGATAATCTGCTGAATAATTGAATCATATCTATATTTCTTAAAGCTTAAACAATGAATTGATACTTGCCCTTGTAATAGTTATATATAACCCTGAGTTTTCCATATGCCTTCCATTTTATTCTTTTGATTTAAAATTTGAAAATAACATATCCTATCACCCGAACCTTAGGATATCAATGTTCCTGTTCAAGAGAGAATAATTTTGTTCTAACCATTGGTGTACATCAGCAATCGGGTTAGGTATATCACTCAATAGGAAATGGTGCTAGAAGGAAGGTAGTGAATTGTTGATTTATTATTAATTTAAGGTATGAATTTTTAGATTCATTGTAACTGTAAGGCCATGAATTTCTGATTTTCTAAATCCTCTAAGCCCTCAATGCACAAGAGGAAATGGTGCTATAAGAAGGGCAGTGAATTGTTCATTTATTATTACTTTACAGCATGAATTTTTAGATTTGTTGTAACTATAAGGTCATGAATTGCTGATTTTCTAAATCCTCTAAGCCCTCAGTGCACAATAGGAAATGGTGCTAGGAGGGCAGTGAATTGTTGATTTATTGTTACTTTAGGGTATGAATCATTAGATTCGTTGTACCTATAAGGTTGTGAATTACTGATTTTCTAAATCCTCTAAGCCCTTAGTGCACAACAAGAAATGACAGTCTGAGGGCAGTGAATTATTGATTTATTATTACTTAAGGATATGAATTGTTAGATTTTTTGTAACTGTAAGGCCATGAATTGCTAATTTTCTAAATCCTCTAAGCTCTCAACACTCAACACTAAATGGTGCTATAAGGAGGGCCTATTATGTTTAATTAATTGTTACTATAGGTTTAATCTGTTTAATAACCTCATCCTATAAGCTTTGATTCATTTTTGTTCTAGAATGTTAAAGTCGAAGCTTAATTCTTGATTTTTTGAAATCTTATTGTTATACTTTAATTTATATCATATTGCTTGACTATTAAAACTAGAACCTAGGGTTATTATCACTAGGTCTAAGGCCTCTGAAGGTGATACTAAATTTTATAGTCTTTATTCTCCTAGAAGACCCAAAAATATCAAAGGTCAATCAAGCACTCTTCCTCCCATTAGTACCTCATCTCAATCTATTATACCATATATTGATCCACTTGTCACTCTATTAAGTACACCAATGATAATATTTACACCTTGGTTGGGTGGCAGTAGTCCTTTGAATATTCCTAGACCAACTCATGATATTCCCAAGAATGCAGAAAGGTACCTACCTAGGTACAAATATGATGGAGCTAGAATAGTTGAAGAACACATACAAGCTTATAAATATGCTTTAATACGGTTACAAGTTGAACATGAAGATGTGGCCTATAGGATGTTTCCTTTCACTTTGGATGAATTAGTCTATGATTGGTATATCATTTTGCCTATAAAAACTATTACTTCTTAGGCTCAACTTGAGAGAACTTTTATTAGTCATTTTAGGTTGCCTATAGACCCTGCTCTCATATATCATCAATTTGCCTCGATTAGAAGAGAACCTAATGAACCTTTAAGGATATCTAACACCAAGTTTTACAAGCTTTACAACAAGATCACTCCACCTTATATTATCAATGCAAAAGCAACTATTCAGATGTGTTACAAAGCTCTAGACCCTCTCATCTCTATGTTTGTAAGGAGAGCACCTCAGATCACCACTTTATCCATGGTATATAGTGAGGCCTTGATCGTAGAAAAATAATTAATACCTCAAGGTTTTTGAATTGGTCAATTACCTTCGCTAGGATATCCAAGTGCATTTAATCAAATCCCAATGACTAATGAAACCTTTTCATAGTAGTTTCCAATTTTTAATGCTTCACCTACCCTAATTATAATCAGATATTTAATGCCATTACTACCCCTACCCACCCTATTACTCCAACATACTTAGATAATCAGTTTATTGCTCATTGGAATACTTATGCTAATGCTCAAACTACACCAACATTTCTAAATGCTACTTCAAATCAAAATATGTCAATATTTCCAAATATTAATCAATCTCAAGATACCCTAGCATTTTTGAATACTACTCCAAATCAAACCATGCCAACTTTCTTGAATCCCACTTCATCTGCAAATAATACCACAAATCAAACTACTACAACCCAGACTAATAATGCCAACTCCTAGATAGATAACCTACAAATATTAGTTTAGAAGCTCAATAGTGATATGATTATATTATAGAAACAAGTTCCTTAGAATATACCTACAAATAACATTTAAAATAGGAATTTCAATATCCAAGCAACTAATAACCAATGGGATACTCACCCAGACAATGGAGGAGTCCCAAATATTACTAGCAATCAATCGGATGACAACCTAGGAGCTTCCATAAATTTGGTTGACCTTGCTAAAACTGATTGTCCAAAGTTTAAAACTACTTTAGATACTGACAAAAAAGAGATGAAAATTTTGGAGTCAGTACCCACCAATGAGGATTGTAGGAATCAAGTTAATCAAAATGTAGGGATAACCTTAGTTTCAAAAACATATGAACCCTCAAAAGATGAAGATGAATCTAAATAGGACATAGAAGGAGAGGTGAAAGCTCACCAACTATTTTAACATGATAATGATTATATTCTTTAGAGTAAGGAAGAGGAATCATTGATTTCTTTCACACCTCCTAGAGAAACTTCCATCCCACCTGAGGTGCAATACATTGAAAGTCCTATCCCACCTAAATATCCTACAATCAACATGCCATTGCCACAGATAGAGAAAAATATAGAACCAAATAATCTTGGATATGATATTATTGAAGACCTTAATAAAGCCAAGGAAAATAGTCCATTGATTGAGGTAGTTCAATTGATTGACCACAAGTATTTGTTTCTTGAGAAAGAAGAAACTAAAATAGTTACTCATGCTCTAGTGGATATGAACATAGAAAAGGTAGAATCCCCATATTTCCTCCTGACTACTAGAATTTTTGGTAAAAATTTGCATAACTACCTTATGGATTCAAGTGTTGTTGGTAATGAAATGCCATATGTTGTTAACAAGAAATTAGGGTTGACTCCTACTCACCCAAATAATAAGGTTGTTACATTGGACAAGACAGAGGTAAATATGGTTGAGGTACTGAATCAAATCCATAAATAGTTGGCTATTGAACCTAGGATACAAAAATATAGTGATACTCATGTGGTAGATATCCTAGATGCCTATGGGATGTGGTTTAGTCATGATTGGTCTAAAACAATGAATAGTTATATGACAATTAATTTTTTAGAAATAGGGCCAAGTTTGAAGGAGCTCATCACTGATCACAAGAATGACAATAATAATTTGTCCATTAAACTAAAAATGGGAGTGTACATCTTGATAGTGGAAACTATAACTGAAGATAATTACTCAATAGTAGATACCCCACAAAGTAAATGAAAAGTAATTCAAGGCCAATTATGGATCCTTAAATTTGGCAGATCAAAGTCTAAGTATGGTAGTGGTGATGGAATTAAATCAAGTTGGTGGGGTGAGAGAGGTAAAATAAGAGCTTTTAATTTTCTAGGTCTAGTGTTACTATGGGATAAGGCCCATGAAATCCATCATGCTTATCATTACATGCATCTCCCAAATGATCATAATCATGTTTGGGACCTTGGAAAATTTAATACAACTCCTATTATGTATATAGTTTTGTTTTGTTTCAGTTTTATTTTATTTTCTCATTTAGGTAGAAATTTTATTCTATTCAAAGTTAGTTTTGTTTTCGATTTTTTAGCAGTTACTTTGGCTATCATGCTTAGTTTTTTTAATTTTTTGTTTTGCTTTATTTGATTTATGTTTGCTTTTAACTATTTTTGTTTAATTAGTTAGACCTATTTTTGTGAAGTTTCTTTTATGTTTTGTGTTTTGTGTTTTTGTTTCCCATCTACACTTTGCATATTCATGTTATCCTCTCTTAATTTTGGCAGTTCATATAATTCAATTAACTTTTTGTTCCTCTAAAGGAAATGTTCCTTATCAATTGAAGATTAAGGACTTGTTTGAAATTAGGTGAAACTAAAAGTTAGTGAATTATATTATTTAGTAGCTATTCTTGGATTATGGGCTAAAACAAGTGAAACTAAAATAGTGTAACATCTTGCTAAAGCTTCACATCTATCAACCATATTTAAATAATTTTTGGATCATAAAGAATGAAATCATCTTGGTTTGATAATTAGGTAAACATATATACACTCTATTCTTAGCCTTATAGATCTCTAACCCAAAAGCACATATAATGCTTGCAATTTATCTAAATACTTCTTGAATCAAGAAGGAAAAATAATAATGTAAATTAACTCAAGTGCTTGGATGACCTAGATTACTAGGGCTATAGATGCATGATCGATAGTAGACCAATATCTAAAAGAGATCAAGGTCATCTCCACCAGAGCTATGGATGCTTGACTGATTGTGGAGCAATGCAAAGGTAAATATTTATGAGTGATACCCCTAATAGCCTAATTTCAAACCAAATGATGGAATTCTAATTGATTCAATAATAAGGAATGAATACACAAAGCACACACTAAGCTAAGGCAAATGGAACATCTATTTTTAGTTAAAATTATTTAACCCCATATTTCTTGAATGTTGTTAAGTGGTATGCATTTTGCTAGTTTAAGTTTTATTTATTTCAATTTGGGTTCTTTATCCAAAATGCTCAAGAGTATTTTCCAACAGAGTTACCATTTATTGTTTTCATTGCACAACTCACCCCAATTGGGGATCCACTTGAAATTTTGATTTATTTTTATCTAATTTTGCTTGCATCAATTTTTTATACAAATGTGTTTACATTTATCCTTTTAAGCTTCCTCACACTTAATTTCAATCACTTCTCAGAGTTTGGAAAATTTAGTTGCCTTATAGGGTTTTTTGAATTACACCACTTTTCTTCCTATAGTTAGTTGTAAGGTTAAAATAGCCATAAATTTTGATAGAAAGCAACTTCGTTTGATATGATTCAAATCTTGGTGGAAATATCTTGAGATTATCTTTGCAATGGTACCAAATTCACATACACAACATCAATACTTTAGGAGATTTGGTGAAACTGCCATTCAACAACATCAATTCCTCGTAGTAGTTTGTGAATTTCAAAGGGCTATATATTTCAATCCAAAATGATTTGTTTTCAGTTATCTCAACTATTTTGGATACCCATTTGGCTAAATTAAAAATGAGAAAAGTTCCATGAAATTATAAGCACTTTTAAATTTTACCATATTTTGACACTATAGAATTGTTCTAAGCTCTTGATCATGAATTGATTTCATGGTTTCAATAATATAAGATTCATTCTCCATTAAATCAAGTTTACAACAAGCTTTTGGATAAGTATAAACATGCCCATGTTGGTTGTTTGTAATTACCTTCCTTATCGCTAGCTAAACTATCCATTTAAATGGGTTATGGTGTCAAAAGTTCATTTAAGAAATAAGGAAAGAGAGCCATGACCGCAAGCTTGCTCAAATTCATGGTCAGCATGGTCAAATAAATCATAAATCTGAAATGTAGCATTTCCAGGAGCTTGCTCAAATCTGCGGCCAACATGGTCAAAGGAAGAATAAATCGAAAAGACACAACACTCACAAGCTTGCTCAAAATTGTGGTCAAACCAGTCAAAAAAACCCTATCTTCTCAAGAGAACCATGGATGCTAGCTAGCTCTACACCATGGTCAAATTGGTCAACTCTAAAAATTTTACCCAATAATAGAAAATAAAATTTGGCAATTGAAAGCTAAGCTTAGAGATTTAACATTTTACCCAACCATGAAATTAATATTTGGCAATTGAAAGCTATCTCTATGGGTGCCCTAAAATAAATAATAATAAATAATAAAAAATGTAGCACGATTGCGAGCTTGCTCAAATCCGTGGTCAGCATGGTCAAATAAAGAATAAATCTGAAATGTAGCACGATCACGAGCTTGCTCAAATCCATGGTCAACATGGTCAAAGGAAGAAAGAATTGAAAAGGTACCATGACCATGAGCTTGCTCATAACCATGGTCAAACCAGTCAAACAACCCTATCTTCTCAAGAGAACCATGGCTTCTAGCTAGCTCTACATCATGGTCAAATTGGTCAACTCAAATTTGGCAAAGGCAACAAAGCCTAGCATTTAAAAATTTTACCTAACAATAGAAAATAAAATCTGGCAATTGAAAGCTAAGCTTACAAATTTAATATTTTACCCAGCCATGAAATAAATTTTGGGCAATTGAAAGCTATCTCAATGGGTGCTCTAAAATAAATAATGGAAAATATAGCAGGGCCACAAGCTTGTGCAAATTCTCGGTCAACATGGTCAAAGAAAGCATAAATCTGAAATCTAGCATGATTGCGAGCTTGCTCAAATCTGCAATCAACATGGTGAATGAAAGCAAAATTTGAAAAGGTAGCATGACCGCAAGCTTACTAAAAATCGCGATCAAACTAGGAAAACAAAAACATGTAGATTGGATTAATTTATGATAGCACAAAACTGGAGTTTATTTTAGGGTGACATAAGCACAGGACTTTAAAATCTTGGATTTGGGCAATGCTTTGAGAGAATGTTAAAGAAAAATGATAATTTTTATTAAGTAAATACTTCTTATACATATACATATCCGCCATGGGGATTGAACCCGAGTCACATCATCGATAATACAAGTGGCGTCCTTGTCAGTAGACCACATCATGCAAATAAAATAAAAAGTAAGAAAAAGCAAGAGCTCGATCCGTGTAATTGAAATGCCCTAATAACGAGAATATTGGAATAGCCTGAGACCATGCAAGTAAAAGAGTTTAAAGTTGATTAAGCAAGTATTGCTCAAAACTATGGTCAAAATGTAATTTGGCGAAATCGAGCCATGGTCGCAAGTAGTCTCACCACAATGACCAAAATGGTAAGCAAGGGCAGATTCTAAATTTTGATCGTAACTGCGAGATAATATTTCTAAGCAATGAAATCAAATGACTCAAATCCATAGTCAAACTAGTTAAATAAGCCCAAACTCAAAAGACAATCACGATTTCATGGTGAGATGAAGAAAAGGGAGAATTTCATGGTCGAGGTCAAAATGGTCAAAAGCGCTTAGATAAAAAATGCTAGCATGGTTTTGAGATAAGGTTTATCCAACTAGATCGTAGGGTTGCATTTTATTTGCTCATGGTTGACAATAATCCTCACTAGCCATTTTTAAAAACGATCGAAGCCTTTTGCTTGGATTTTTTTAAAGCATTCCACACCATTCATTTCATGGAAGAAAACCTTAGGCAAGGATTTTAATTAATTAAAATAATTAAATCTTAATCCTTAGCCTTGGACTTAATATTTTGGGAATTTTAATTAATGAGAATAATATCATGAAAACCTTAGTATTAATTTTAATAATTTGGTGTTAAAATTTAAAAGGATGTTAATGTTAAACCTAATATTTTGAACCTAAAATTAAAAGAGATTAAACCTTAGAAAATTGATTAACAAAATTTAATAATCACCAACCTTAGTAGCAATAATAATAATAAGCAAATAAATAAATAAATGAAAATAACAATAGTATAATAATGAGAACGATCATTATTTTTTAATATTTTTTTACCGTCAAATATTTAGTTCAAATTATTTTTTTATTTTCTTCTATGTTTGCAGGCGATAAAACAAAGTAAATTCAAAGATGAAGGTTGAGAGATATTGAAAGATGCATTGAACTTGGACCTGATTTAGAACTTGGTGTATAACAATTAAGGCCACCTAGAGCGTGATAATTCAGCTACCCAATCTTAACAGAGATGCTTTAAAGACAGTTAGAAGATCAAAGACTGGAATGAAAGATCAAGATCAATAATATGCCCAAAATGATAAGTCATCCAGAGACAACTACATCCAACTGACCAAAGACAATTGTAAAGCATTGAAAATATGAAATTGTAAAGGCTATAAATAGTTGTGAAGACCAAAAAGGTTAGATTTCACTTTTAGCAATAGGCTCTTTAGAATTTTAATTTCTTTGTAGATGGTGGAAATCTACACCCTTGTCATTGTACTTGACGAATTACTCTCATAATCACATGATGCTAGAAAGTTTGAGAATGTAAAGATTAAGTATCTTTTATCAATACAAAGATACTAGAATTCTTAGTGTAATTTGTGCATGCTGATGGTGGTTGCATGTCACAACCCAATTTATCCCATCCTATTTTTTTAATAATTGAAGATGATCTATCACCCAGGTTCTAGGATCTATACTCAAACAACACTCTTTAACAATAATAAGTTTTTCACTTATATCCTTTTTATGTGCACCCATCTCTATGTCTTGCATATATCGGTCTATGCAAGAGTACTAGGTGTATTATCTAGATCAAGCTATCCATCTCATTGCTTACAACAAGCTAGCTTTGATTTACCCTTTCACTCTATTGAAAGAAGCACACCCCTTCCACACTCTACATAGGTCCTTTATGTAAGTAATATAAGCATGAGAGAAATAAACTATCCATTTCCCATTTCACTCTTTCGAAGATAGCATGCCATATTCATACTCTATATAAGTCTTTTTATGCAAGTGATAAATGCATGAAAGATTTTTTTAACCATCCATCCTGATAGTAAGCCTCTTTCCAGAATAACCCTTGGAAAAATTGTGTGATCATTCTTCTCCCTATCTAAATAAGCTTTTCCAAAAGTATTTCCAATTATTCTCATTTAGATGTCTTAACAACTTACCATTGGAAAACTACTTATCATAAAAGCCATGCATGATACTAGATTATTATCCATGCCAAAGGTTGATGTTTAAACAACACTTCATTCTTCCCTTGGTCAATATTAAATAATCTTACATCCACTTATTTATCCAAATCAACCCATTTTTAAAAGATATTCAACAGTTTTTCTACAACATGAAGACGTCTACTTGGATGAGCCAATTTAAACATACTGCTTCACATCTACGTATAAGTTTTCTCAATCCATCTCTTGATTGTGCAAAGGCTATACACAATGTATTAACAAAGACATTTACTCGCTTTTGCTTTTCACAAGTTACAAGCATAATAAACTGATAATTCAATTATAATAGAATACACAATCTAGGATTATTTTTCCCTTCCAGGGATGACATAGAGCTAATCAAGTACATGGTTTTAAAATAGATCCCTTTAATCTTATTGATCAATTCTCTCAACTTAATTTACAAATATTTATAAATAAAATTTTGTATACAATCATGCTGAGATCAAACATAATTAGATTGAATCATAATACAAGCAAAGTAGTCTTTAATAATGTGTATAGTACAAGGTCCTCAAATGCGACCAGCGTCCAAGTCATTAGGGTCACACTAACCATTTAAAAACTCTTATTAAACACATATTTACAAGGGTTAGTCTAATGTACACTCTAACTATTTATGGTATCAAAATTTAGAGTTTAGTCTACTTGCCACACCAAATTCTAGTTTTCAAAATGACAAGGTCAGAAACAAAACTGACTTTCGTCCAGACATCCCAACTCATCCCTAGCTCATGCACTCTTCCAGCCATTAAATAACATTTTAAATAAGAGTAATAGTTCCATTACTAGACAACCTTCCTAACCTACTCCCTTTCAACTCAACATCAATTCATTGTCTTCCACAATGTTGTAATACCCAACTAGGATCACAATCTAACTCACACTCCCTTAACCAGTGAGCATTATTCCTATACAACTTTTGATGAAGATGTTTTCTTATCTATTTTTTCTAAATACCATCCTATTGTAGAATCATTTATTACCACAATAATACAACCATTAATCTACTCAATCCTACTAATTTTTTTAAAGAAAAAAGGTAATATCTCACTACGTCTAAGGAAAGAACATAAGATGTTTTATCTATCATAAATGGTGTTAGAATAAGGAGCACCCCTTATAACATATATTACACCCACTTAAATTTCTTTTTCCCAGACTAGAACTTAGCTTTGAAAACTCATAACATTATAATTTTCTATCATAAACAAGAGATCTCAGTAAAATACCTAGTAACACGGTGAAAGCTCCAAAATATCTACTTCCTGCAACTCCTATCACCTATCTTCTTCTCTATCTTCTATTTTTCATCCTTTCCTCTGTATTTCATTTTCCTTAATCTCTATCTTTCTTCGAAATACCACCCATCATTCCCATCACCCCACTTCCTGGAGCGTCCATTAAGGCATAAATGTTAACACCAAAACCAAGCTCACACATCCTCCTCCACTCGAGGTACATGGTGAGCATCAATCTGTAAAACAAGATATCCAACACTCTCTATGATTTAAAACTCAAGTAAATCAAAGTGTTTTCATCCACTATGGTTATGGTTTGAATACCAAATCACTAATATCATAAATACACAATTAAAAACCAATAAAATTCTTCTTTTCTCTTATAAGAAAGCACCTTCGGAAGGTAAATATTCATATATATTTGTGGTTTTCTTTTCATGAAATAAGAAAATAAGCAATCTTAAGGAAAACCTCCATTGCTTTTATCTTTTTTTGAAGAACCAAAACGTTAGTATTCCCTGTTCATAGACACTATAAAACCAAATAAAAGTTGATTTTTTTTAACAAAAATAATCAAGACAAACAACATTTATCTCCACACACACACATATATATATAATTCCATTTTTAAATGAAACTCCTACAAACCAATGGAATATCCTTCTAAAGTTATAACAAAAATAATTATATTGAGGAAGAGATTGTCTATAAAGAATAAGTTTTCACCCAAAACTTAATACATTTTCCCATATAGCAAGTTGTGTAGAAAACTAAGCATGACAAAATCATTCATTACCACAAAATATAACATAGCAAATCATGAATCTAACTAACAAGAATTCTGTCAAAGGGAGGGTCATGACATTGCATTTGAGTCTATTCTAGTATTTTTTTTATTTTCCCTTTGAAGATAGCACCATCTTGGTCTTAATCATGTGAATGTTGATTGGGCTAAGGCTAGTTGATTCAGTATTGTTGCTTCAACAGATTTAGTTTAAGGCTTCAATATTCAATGGCTTATTTTATTTCTTTCTCTAACCCTTTCCTTTTGAATTTTCTTTAAAATATGCTTAGAGTAGGAGTAGATTAGTTGAATTTCATTTTTGAAGCTCATTTTATGTGATATACTTTTATAAGTTTCAGAATATACATTGTTTTGCACTATAATGATCATGATTATGATGCAATGAATGAATGTATGATTGATAATTTTAAGGTAGCAAGCCTAGAATCTTGTTTTTCTGTAACTCTTTGATGTAATCTTTGATATTGAACACTTATATTTTGATAATTTATTGAATAATTGAATTAGATCTATGTTTCTTAAAGCTTAGACAATGAATCGATACTTGCCCTTGTAATAGTTATATATAACCCTAAATTATCCTTTTGTCTTCCCTTTTAATCTTTTGATTAAAATTTGACAATAACATATCCTATCTCTTGAACCTTGGGGGATCAATGTTCCCTTTCAAGATAGAATAATTTTTGTTCTAACCATTGGTGTGCATCAAAAATTGGGCCAAATGTATCACTTAACACACCACTAGGTTTCTCCCTTCTTCAAACATTTGAATCTATGCATAGGTTGTATTTTGTACAAACCAATCTCCATAAAGGTGTATTATCTTCATCGCTTCATTTGATAGTCTAGTGTTATTATCATTGGTAAAGATTTTAAATAAGTGACTTTGATTATTTAAAACTAAAATATCTATACTAATATTAAGTATTAGTATGATATTTAAATTCAAATAAAATACCTATACTAATTTTAAACATTAGTATGGTATTTAAGTTGCCCAAGAATTAATAGAACCTCTATATATATTAATTATTTTCGAGGGGGATTATTTACCAAATCCATTTATGCAAAAACACATACGTAAAAAAAAGTGAACAATCAAGTGCATCAAACAAGGTGGGTGATTTATCATGAACCCAATCACCTATCCTAGCCAAAGACTTACGATAACTTCTAGGTTACCAACTTTGAGCTAAGGATGGTTGGATTGTTGAAAATCACCCTAAAGCAAGAATGCATACCTATATGAGGGTAGTTTTTCATGTTACCCTGAGCCACCATAATCATCATTTCCCTTTTCAAGTACCCTATTCTCGATGGTTGATTCTACCTCTTCCACCCACAAGTGTACTTGGTCTTGCAAATTGATAATACATCAACAGTACCATATTCCTCAAAGATAAATCAATATAAATATTGCATAACCATCCAAATGCATCAAAACTAGGCATCAATTTATCATTCATCAATACATAGTCTATCATATAAAAATTCTTGCTAAGGCGGGTCATGATAGAGATATTGGTACAAAAATTGCTACAACCAAGAGTCATTTGACCTAGTAACAGTCATTATTCTTCTCCAGTCCTATTGGTTAGAAAGAAATACGGGTCATGGTGATTGTGTATAGATTTTTTTGAGCTCAGTAAGCTCACCATTAAGGATAAATTTCTTATTCCAGTGGTTAATGAATTGTTGGATGAGCTACATGGTGCAATGTTTTTCTCCAAGTTGGATCTTCGCTTGGGCTATCATCAAATAAGGCTCAAGAAGGAGAATATTCCTAAACAACATTTTGAACTCATGAGGGCATAATGAATTTTTTGTTATGCCATTTGGCCTAATGAATGCACCATCCACATTTTAGAGCCTCATAAATAACATCTTCCACCCATTTCTTTGCAAATTTATTCTAGTTTTCTTTGAAAATATTTTGATTTATAGTCGCTCTTGGGAGGAGCACCTCATACATTTGGATTAAACCCTTTATATTTTATCTCAGAATAAAATTTATGTTAAGAGGTCTAAGTGTTATTTTGGGATGACAAAAGTGGAGTATTTGGGACACATTGTCACCAAATATGGAGTTAAAGTTGACTCTAAAAATATTCAAGTTGTTCAAGATTGGCCAAAACCTCACACTCTCAAGGGACTTCAAGGATTTTTGAGACTCATAGGGTATTACCGCAAATATATAAAAAAATATAAAAAATGTGTAGCTCCTTTAGCAACCATGTTGAAAAATAATTATTTTACTTGGTCAAGCCTAGCTAAGAAGATTTTCTTTGACTACAAGCATGCCATGACAACCATCCCAGTGTTAGCCATGCCTAATTTTTCTAAACCCTTTGTAATTGAAAGTGATGCTTTGAGAAATGGCATAAGAGTCTTGTTGATGCAAGAGGGAATACTATTGACCTTCATCGGTATAAAACTGTCATATAAAAATTTGGGTTAATCTACTTATGCAAAGAAAAAGCTAGCAATTTTGCATGTAGTTAATCACTGGAGACCCTATCTTATTGGGAATTATTTTTCCATCAAAACATACCACCAAAATCTCAAGTACTTCCTAGAGCAAGGATTGCCACACCTAAACAACAAAAGTGGATCTCTAAATTAATGGGCTATGACTATGAGATTACATATAAAAAAAAAAGGTGAACATTCTGGTTTATGCACTCTATCAAAAATTGGAGGATTAGAGTATGTTAAATGCTACCTCTTCTTTCATACCTCACTAGATTAATTCTCTTAGAGAGGACATGATCAAGGACTCAATATTGCACACTTTTATCATCAAACTTCAAATAGAGCCTAACTCATTCCCATGATACATTTGGGATGGACAATATTTGAGATACCTTCACTACCTTATTATTCCCTAAACTTCACAATTGTGGAAACTCATCTTGAAGAAAATGCATGCCTCACCAACCGCAGGATATTCTGGGTTCCTCAAGACTTATGAAAGGATTAAGTGTACTTTATTTTGGAAGGGAATAAAGAATGATATTCAAAATTTTATGGCTGAATAAGAAATGTACCAAAAAATAAAAGGAGAAATTGTGTTTTTCCCTAGAACTCTTCAACGCTTGCCCATTCCAAAATAAGTATGGACAAATATTTCCATGTATTTTATTGAAGGTTTGCATAATTCAGGAGGCAAATTAGTTATTTTGGTGGTAGTGGATCATCTCATGAAGTATGCTTATTTGTGTTCCCTCTCTCATTCCTACACAACATCAGTAGTATCCCACATCTTTCTAGACTCCATTTTTTGCCTTCATGGAATGCCTGCATCTATTGTGTATGATAGAGACCCTACCTTCACTAGTCACTTTTAGAAAGAACTATTTAAGTTGTAGGGAACTCAGCTCAAAATGAGTTTAGCCTATCATCTGCAAACATATGGCCAAGTAAAAATTGTTAACAAATGCTTGAATATCTACCTTCATTACTTTACCTTTGAACATCCTACACAATGGGTGAAGTGGCTTCCCTTGGCCAAATTATGGTATTATACTTCATATCACACCACAACCAAGGTTACCCTTTTGAAGCAGTTTACAGTCATACTCCATAAACATCCTCCTATTACATTCCATGAAGATCCAAATTTCATGCTATTAACACTACACTCAACTAGCATGCCGCAGTCCTCCATCAGTTGAAGATGAATCTAGAATTGGTCCAGAATTGTATGCGCCAATAAGCTAGTCATCATCATTTTGAGTGCATATTTGAAGTATGAGATATGGTTTTTTCCTGCATGTAGCCTTATAAATAGTCATCACTCTAGATCCATAATGCCAAAAACTAGCTACCAAATACTATGGTCCCTACTAGGTCTTACAACGAATTGGTACAATGACCTAGAAATTGGTCCTTTTGGCTATGTCAAAGCTCCATATTGTCTTTCATGTTTCCTCTCTTAAGAAGGTTGTGGGTAATAAGTTACAGGTCCAATATGCTTTTACCAAAAATGGATGAAGAGGGTTCCATCTTGCTCGAGCCTAAACAAATTTTGTATCGCAAATCATGCACTCTTCAAAATTATGTCATCACTGGGGTTCTTGTTCAATGGCATGGATTACAACCAAAAGATACCATTTGGGAGTCTCTCCAATAGCTACAACACTAGTTTTTTTATCTCCAACTTTATGAATAAAGGTCTTTGAATGGGAAGGGCATTTTAGGACCCCATCCTATCATTATTACGTATTTCTTATATTATTATGTAATGATCACTTTCCAATGTGGGGACCCCATTATAATCATATTGTTAGGATCCTACTATAAATTAAACTCAAATAAACACACTCTCACACAATTGCTTGGAAATAAACTCACATAAACATCACATTAATATTCGGAACAAAATACACATTATAACAAAAATTTGCATAAAGGAACAATCTCACAATAAGATAGAATCGCAGGCCTCTTCGAGGGGGCAACCTCCTTCAACACTTCATTAACTTGCAAAAATATGAATACATTGGTGCCTTCTCGGGTATTTAAAGAGTTCCCTTCCATGGTTGGCTTACATGCAAAATGCCACCTGGATTACATGCATAATGCCACCCGAATTACATGCATAGTGCCACTCGAATTACATGCACAATGCCACTCGAATTACATGCACAAGGCCACCTTACATAACCTATCTACCATGTGTTACATAAAAAGGGTGCCATTTGTCATAGGCACTACATAAGCTAAAACTTAGAACATTACAAAATATTAATCATGGGTACTACCCACGTTCTCTAGGAATTATTACATCATGGAAGTTATTACATTAAGGGTTAGGATGGGATCCTAACATGTCCTTCCCCTTGAAGAAGCTTTGTCCTCAAAGCTGAAATGAGGAAACTGTTGCTGGAGTTGGTGGAGAGACTCCCATGTAGCATCTTCAGGTTGAAGCCCCCGCCACTGAACAAGGACCTCTGTAATTGTACGGTTGCGAAGAGTGCGAGTCCGACGATCCAACAACTGCTCAGGTTCAAGTAAGATGGAGCCTTCTTCATCCAATTCAAGAAGTGTTGATTGAACCTGTACCTGTGTGCCCACAACTTTTTTGAGAGAGGAAACATGAAAAATAGGATGAAGCTTGGAAGTAGGTGGGAGAGCCAATTTGTAAGTTGTGGGGCCAATCCTTTGTAGAACCTGGTAAGGACCATAGTATTTTGCGGCAAGCTTCTGGCACCTGCGGAGTTGTAGGGATGATTGTTTGTACGGATGCAAGTGAAGGAAGACCATATCACCTACATCAAAACTACGCTCAGAACGATGTTGATCAGCTTGTTGGTGCATCCGATTTTAGGCCATGTTCAAATTTTGCTTAAGTTGGTGAAGGACCTCGGTGTGTTGATTCAGAGTATTATCGATGACCTGGACCTTGGAGCTGCCAGGAATGTAGGAGGATGGCATAGGTGGAAGGCACCCGTAAACTACCTCAAATGGTGTGAGTTTGGTTGCGGTATGATAGGAAGTGTTGTACCACCATTCGGCCAAAGAAAGCCATTTTGCCCATTGAGTAGGATGATCTGAGACAAAGCAGCGAAGGTAGGTTTCCAAGCATTTATTAACAACTTTTGTTTGACCATCCGTTTGTGGATGGTAGGCTGAACTCATTTTGAGCTGAGTCCCCTGCAACTTAAACAACTCTTGCCAGAAATGACTAGTAAAGGTGGGATCACGATCAGATACAATGGAGGTGGGCATGCCATGAAGGCAAAATATGGAGTCAAGAAAAATTTGTGCAATAGTGGATGTTGTGTAAGGATGGGCAAGGGCACAAAAGTGAGCATACTTTGAAAGGCGGTCCACTACCACAAAAATAACTGACTTGCCTCCAGATTTAGGTAGCCCTTCTATAAAGTCCATGGAAATGTCCATCCAAACCTGATCTGGGATAGGCAGTGGTTGAAGAGTGCCCGGAGAGCGCATTGTTTCACCTTTCATCCTTTGACATGTGTCATAGGCAGCAACAAAAGAGTGGATGTCACATTTCATACCTTTCCAAAAGAAGGTGCGCTTGAGTCGCTCATATGTTTTAAGGAACCCTGAATGGCCTGTAGAGGGAGCGACATGCAATTCCTTCATGAGGAGCTCTCGAAGTGGGGACTTATGAGGCAGAACTAGGCATTGATGGTAGCGTAGATCATGGCCATTCCAACTATACCCTGGTGCAGAATCTGGATCATCCATTAGTGAGGCTACCAACGCTTGCAAATCTGCATCCTGACGTGCTTCTTGATGCAAGGAATCAATCCATTGGGGGAGTGGTGCTGAAATGGCACACAACATACTTATGGTCTCCATTTGGTGAGAAAGAGCATCAACCACAATATTCTCCTTTCCATTTTTGTAGGTGATATCATAATCATAGCCCATGAGTTTAGACACCCACTTTTGTTGGTCGGGTGTGGCAACTCTTTGTTCCAAAAAATATTTGAGACTTTGGTGGTCGGTTTTGATGGAGAAGTGACGCCCAATGAGGTAAGGTCACCAATGCATGACTGCATGCAATATGGCCAATATTTCCTTAGCATATGTGGATTTCCCTAGATTACGATCAAAGAGTGCCTTGCTAGTAAAAGCCACAGGTCATCCTTCTTGCATCAATACTACCCCAATACCATGACCAGAAGCATCACTTTCAATGACAAATGGTTTAGAGAAATCTGGCATGGCTAAAACGGGAGTGGTGGTCATAGCATGCTTGAGTTCAATGAAGGCTTGGTCAGCAGGCCCTATCCAAGTGAAGGAATATTTCTTCAACATAGAGGTGAGGGGGGCAGCTATTTTCCCATAATTGCAGATAAATTTGTGATAATAGCCCGTAAGCCCTAAAAATCCTTGAAGTCCCTTGAGGGTGCGAGGTTTCGGCCACTCTTGAACTGCTTGAATCTTCTTAGGGTCAACCTTGACGCCATCCTATGAGACAATGTGTCCCAGATACTCTACTTCAGTCAGACCAAAGGAACACTTGGACTTTTTGGAAAAAAGTTGATGGGTTGCCAACAACTGTAAAGTTTGATCCACATGATTGAGGTGCTCTTCCCATGTGCGGTTGTAAATCAAGATGTCATCGAAGAACACAAGGATGAACTTCCATAGAAAGGGCCGGAAGATGTTGTTCATAAGACTTTGGAATGTAGAAGGAGCATTTGTGAGACCAAATGGCATTACCAAGAATTCATAATGACCTTCATGAGTGCGAAAGGCAGTTTTGGGAATGTCCTCATCCTTGAGCCGGATCTGATGGTACCCAGAGCGGAGATCAAGCTTGGTGAAATACATGGTCCCGTGTAGTTCATCGAGTAATTCATCAACCACTGGAATAGGAAATTTATCCTTGACCGTAGTCTTGTTGAGTTCCCGGTAGTCAATACATAGGCGCCACGAGCCATCTTTCTTGGGAACAAGTAAGACTAGCGAGGAGTAGGGGCTAGTACTAGGCCGGATGACACCAACCTTGAGTAATTCTTGTACCAGTTTTTCCAGTTCTGATTTCATGGCATGAGGGTACCTATATGGTCTGATATTTGGTGGTGCGCTACCCAGGAGCAATGGAATAGCATGGTCATGAGAGCGACGCGGTGGTAGTGTAGTTGGTTCCGCAAAGACAACATCATGTTTGTGTAGAACTAGTTGTAGGTCTGATGGGGTTTCAGCCATTAGAGAAGTGGATGGTTGGATGGAGAAGAGTTGTGCAATGACCCCACGTGATGATTTCTTTAGCATTTTCTCCATACGATTTGAACTAATGAGGTGGGGTGTTCCTACAGGGGAGCCCTTGAGTAAGTGTGTCTGTCCATTTTGGGAGAATTGCATCCAGAGTTCTACGAAGTTCCAATTGATAGTGCCCAACGTACTCAACCATTGAGATCCCAAAACAACATCACATCCTCCCAACTGGAGGGTAAACATGTCCTGCTTGAGTTCATAGTCCCCTATCCTGATCTTGACATTGCGGCATTTTCCTTTACAAGGTAATGTTCCCCCATTGGCTACCATGACCTCGAATGAATTACAAGTGTGGATATAGCAATTTGCCCGCTTAGCAACTCGAGGATCAATGAAGTTGTGTGTGCTTCCTGAATCAATAAGGATGGTAAGACGTTGGCCCTTGAAAAATCCCACAACTTTCATGGTTTGTGGAGTAGTAATGCCTGCAAGAGCATGGACTGAAATCTCTGCCTCAGGCTCCTATGTATCTTCTTCCTATGGAGAAGGTGTTTCAGGAGGGTCCTCATCATCATCACTCTGGTCACTGTTAGCAGGTTCCTCAACATCTATCAAGAACAATTTTTTGTTTGCACACTTATGTCCTTTAAAAAAAATTTCATCACAATTATAACATAATCCTTGGGCACGACGTGCATCCATCTCCTCTGTAGTCAGTCGCTTAGGTGTAGCAGGTTTACTATCAACTAAATTTTGGGCTCGAAAAGGAAATGAAGGTCGGTTTTGAGGAAACCTCGATGGCCGCCTTTGGGCTGCGAGTTTAGATTCGGCCAAACGGGCCAAACTGATAGCTTCCATCATGGACTGTGGTTTCAACATCTTTACTTCGGCTTGGAGATCCCCTTTTAACCCACTGACAAAACAACTCATGAAGAACCCTTCATTCAATCCTCTTGTCTTATTGGCCAATTTTTCAAATTGAGTTTGGTAGTCACGGACTGAGGATGTTTGTTGCAGTTTGGTCAAGGCCCCTGTAAAGTCCTCATACTCACTAGGCCCAAATCGGGTGAGTAGTTGGGACTCAAAGTCCTCCCAAGAGAGATTTGGGTTGGAATGACGTAACCACTGGAACCAGTGTAAAGCCTCAGATTCCAAGTTGAAGGAAGCCATCTGAACTCTATGATATATGGGAACATTATGAAGTCTAAAGAATTGGTCAACCCTACATAACCACCCATCAACATCCTTCCCATTAAATTTAGGGAAGTCCAATTTTGGCATTTTAAAGGATGGGTCATGGTCATGCCTTGTAGAACTTTTAGCCTGGTGTTCTATTTTGAGTGGTCCCTTCTATAGCTTGCTACCCACTTCTATCAATGTTTCTTCTAAGCGAGCGCTAGTGGCCTCATGATCTAGACGAAGACCTTGAACCTCTTCCCTTATGGAGAGAATTGCCAAGTTCAAGTTCTCAATGGATTTTGTTAAGGAGTCCATCTGTTCTAGCTCTTTTTGATGTGCACGGGTACCCTGGGCCATTTTGGAACCTTTTGTGACCAGTTACTAAAAATAGAATTAGGTTTCAGGGCTTACTATTTTTAGTAAGTGTCCAAAAAGGTGCTTGGGTGCTATATATCAAAACGATCAGCTCGAAGAGGTGGTCACAATGAGCTATATCTCACAACACTACTTTTTGGCACCCCAGACTTTTTTTTTACTCCTGTTTTACCGAGTCTAACGGTGTTTACGATTTTGGATTCTAAGCTACAGTGCAAAAGTTGGGTACTGGAGCACTATCTATAATTGGTCTCTGGTCACTCGCTCAATGTTTGGCTCAGCCTTGATAGTCTCTCTGACACTGCTTACCTCACTAGCCTCGAAGATTCTCTGTATTGTGTAGGTTATTGTTATGACAGTTCTATTCTGACACTAAAAACTACAATTTTTGACCTGACTATGCTGACCTATCTGACCTGACTGTTACTGCCACTATAAATCTGATTGTTATTCTCCAGACTATCAACTTAACTATCACCCTCATATTCTATCCCGAATTCATGCAATTTATGCTATTTTTTTGGTAGAGGATTCCTTTCTCATATGCTCACTTTTGGGGATTTGGAATGCAGGTTTACGAACAAGGGAGTTTTTGGTTTGTGATTTTGTTGCAGGTTGAAGTTTTAACAGAACCAAGGAATGCTAGGCAAAGGAGTATGTACCACCCATAGGCCCTCTATTATACCGTAGTGATGAACAATAGTGCTCGGACCAATATTTCAGGTCACTACCCAAGGAGGATTCCACACATACCCTTGAGCACACTACCTGCCTTTCTGACAATACGGGAGGGTAATCATCTGGGATGTTGTGTCCCATAGACTATGGATAATACAAGGCCAAAAATATTCCTAATGGCTAAAATTTTGTTGAACCTAGATGGTCTCCCGATATACCCGAAGATACGTGGGAGCTCAAGTCCGTGCGCGAGTTCTGTCTGAGGCCTGGGTATTGGAGCCTGATCGCCCCTCACTTCACTAGACGTTGTATGGGCTATCTAGCTTAGCCAATAACGACAGATCCTTCATGATATTTTAAAACCCCCGACACAGGGTTTCTACCTACTCAACTAAAAACTATTTTTTTTTGGTATTTTTTGATTTTTTGCAAAAAAAAATGATCGTATTTTTTTGGATTTTTTTTTATAAAGGAAAAACAGAAATAAAAACACACAGGACAATTATACCTAACAGGCGGAATGACTGGCAAGAATCGTCTCAGTTGCAGCAGAACTTGGCCCTGGAAAGCGCTCTGATACCACTTGTTAGGATCCTACTATAAATTAAACTCAAATAAACACACTCTCACACAATTGCTTGGAAATAAACTCACATAAACATCACATTAATATTCGGAACAAAATACACATTATAACAAAAATTTGCATAAAGGAACAATCTCACAATAAGATAGAATCGCAGGCCTCTTCGAGGGGGCAACCTCCTTCAACACTTCATTAACTTGCAAAAATATGAATACATTGGTGCCTTCTCGGGTATTTAAAGAGTTCCCTTCCATGGTTGGCTTACATGCAAAATGCCACCTGGATTACATGCATAATGCCACCCGAATTACATGCATAGTGCCACTCAAATTACATGCACAATGCCACTCGAATTACATGCACAAGGCCACCTTACATAACCTATCTACCATGTGTTACATAAAAAGGGTGCCATTTGTCATAGGCACTACATAAGCTAAAACTTAGAACATTACAAAATATTAATCATGGGTACTACCCACGTTCTCTAGGAATTATTACATCATGGAAGTTATTACATTAAGGGTTAGGATGGGATCCTAACACATATTTTGTAATGGTATGTGGTAATTGAGGTGCCTAGACAAGTGGGGTCATTTCATGTAATATTTATCAAGAATGTATCTATTTTTTTGTAAGAAGATAATAGCTCAAGTGGCACTTTGCATGTAAGCCAACTCTTGAGCATTAGGTTAGGATTACATGAAGTGTATCTTTAAAATACAAGGGTCCATAAATGAATGTATCTTTTTACATATTAAATAAAAGTATTGAAGAAGGTTGCCCCTCGAAGAGGCTCATGATTTTGTGTTGTGTTTTGTGAGATTGCATTTACATTTCATATTGCAATATTATGTTCTTCATGAAATTATGCTTTTGTTGCAATATTTGTGTGAATGTGCTTATTTTAATTAGAAGGTTCCTAACATAATGTCATTATATGATTTGTACGATGAATTTGAAATTTAGACTGTACAATTAGTTAGGTAACAAAAAAGAGAAAAATAAAAAGGAAAACAAAAAAACACATGCAAGCATTGAGTTGGAAGTCATCCATGCAAGGGCGGATATAACCAATCTTGAGAAAAAATTATAAAAGGGTACAAAGGAGAAATTTTAAAACATAAATCTCACAATAAAAAAAGTGAATGAGGAGGGAAGTGAAGAACACCAAGGGAAATCAAGCATGCAAATCTAAGCTACAATAGTGGAAAAATAGGGTTTGAGAGATACCTTAGCCACCAATAAAACCTTGTAAAAGTATGAATTTTACCAAAATAAAAGGAGGGGATTCGAGAAGCAACGGCTTATGTAGTAGAAGAATATGAAAAGCAACAATGGAAAAAAAGGGTAAACATAGGCAAGGAATGGGCTAGAGAATTTTTGCATAAACTCCCATGAAGAAATAGCACAAGAAAAGTTATTTGCTAACCAAGGACCTATCAAGGTTTTGAAGAAGAAAGGAAAAATTAGGATATAAACCAAATATACTAGTAAGGTAGGCTGGTGAGCTAGAAAAAGTGTCATACAAAGCTGGGAAGGATGAAGGAGATAAAACCTACAGGTAGATGCATGCAAATTGTTCAAATTGTTGTAAAGAATTTATTATGGAAGGTTGCCATACAAGGAAAATAGTCATATGAATACACTAAAACAATCAAACATTTACAGCAAGAAGGAATCAATTACATGGTGTATTGTGTGGTTGTAGAAGGGAGGAATCGTACAATCACAAGAAGAAAGAGTACAACTAGATCAAAAAGGAATTGTACGCCAAAAAGAACCATACAGTTATTGTAGAAGAAGAACTGTATGATTAAATAAAGGATCATACAATTGCAAGGTGGATCATATGATTACATCAGGAAAGGAAATCATACAATTGCACTAGGAAAGGAAAGTGTACAATTACACCATACAAACAAGGGTAAATAGAATCATATGATGGTACACTTGGTTGTGCAAGATGAATGCCACTAAAGTATAAGTGAGGACAAATGTTTGTATGATCACATAAAAAATATCATCGGACAAAGGATAGAATGTTCACCAAGCACATTACATCAAAGGAAATATTGGCTAAGACAAGAAGAACCAAGATTTACAAGGTAACTAGAAGCAACCTATTACCCACATAGACGAGGGCATGGTTACTAGCCTAGGTGTGGATGGGATTATCAGCCATGGCAAATTCATGGTGGTAGACATGATGATAGGATGGAAGCATAGAATCATCTCCTTAGAGAGCAGCATATGGAACCCCCTAGGGCATGACTATTAGGAGAAGCATGATCATAAAAAATGCTTGTATGATTGGCACAATATGTAAAGGGTATAATGGAAGTTGTACAGTACAATTAGAGAATGTACTTGTCACACAAAATCCAAATATTATTGCATAGGACAAGAAATAACTTCTCCATGACACTACATGCAATTAGATTCATGTTATATGTAGTTTCTCATGCCGGTATACCTTTTTATGGATTGATAGCTCCAAGGAATTTTCCAAAGGATCAACCTTCACTTTTAATATGGGCATAAAAATCACTAGTAAATAAGCCTACTCCAAAACATTCAAATACCAAGAAAAATATGAATAAACTAGAAGTGGTTATAATTGAAGAAAGTGAGGCTTCTAAGGAAGAAGTACATCATAAGCATAATGGGTAATGGAAGCTAAATTTAGATTAAGAAATAGATAAAGCAGTTCTTGAAAAAGTGTTGTAGGAGCAGTAACTACATCAAAGGAGGGAAGAAGGACCATTAATAAGTATTGTTCGAACAAGGAGACAATGAGAATAGGAAAATATGGTACTACAAGAGCAGCAAAAAATATTACCCTCAAAACCAATAGAGGAGGTTGAAATGGGAATGGAAGAAATGGAAATAATGGATATAGATCTATCAAAGCATACGGAGGAACCACAACAAGAAGGAACGTGTGGATCACCTACTTTGGTAGAGTTAAATGACTTCAAACTATTGGAAGATGTAAATAGGTGGTTGAAATAAGGAGCACCACAAAGAACAAGTTTCAAAAAGTACAAGGTGATGGTTGTACCTAAGGAACCACAGAAAGAGGAAAAACACTTACAATTCAAAATTGTCTTAAGAGGTGGTAATAGATAAAAAAATGGCCATTGATGAGAACCTGCATAAATAAATCAATGAGTAACATGATCCATTGAAAATACCACATGAGCAAGATAAGGAACCAAGTGATCCACTCAAATGATCACAAAATAAAATTAGTGAATAGCAAAAATAGCCAGAGAATGCACAAGATATTGTTGCAAGGTAAATAGAGCAATAGGAGATTGCCTTGGAACATACTAGTCAGCAAGGAGGAATGGAAGAGGTACAATTTGAGGAAAACAGAGATACACAATCCAACCAGCAAAGAGGAATTGAAGATACAAAACTAGAGGACAATAGAGATACATCTCCCAACCAAGAGAAAGTATAGAATGAAGAACAAGTTGATGAGACCAGTTAGCGGTTACAGACACATTTCTTGATTGAAATACCCACTTTTGGGTTATTTGACGAAGGAGAAGAAACTGATGATCAGGTGGAGCAGTTTTTTGAGTGAGTAAAAAAATGTTTGATAGTACTTGATTGTAGTTTTGGATGGGTTGTGTAGAGCAATTAAAATATTGGAAATCTAGAGCCAACAATTATTAGGACAAAGTGATGCAATGGGTAAGAAACAAATAAAGAACAAGAAAACTAGCTAAAATCTATGTGAAACAACCTTGGCGGTTATCATCTGGAGAGGTAACTAGTATGATTGGGGTGAATGAGTTACTAGAAGGGATACACACCAATTATAGAGTGCCTTCAAGGATATATATGGATATAAGTAGGGTCCAGTAGTGTACAGTAGACAACAAAAAAGACTACAAGAGAGCACCACTAGAATTGGCATTTTTATTTCACAACTAAAACTTTCTGACACATTGGATAGAGTGGCTTACCACAAGGTTGGAACGGATCCATCAAACCAAGGAAGCACAAAAAAAATTAACAAAAGTAGCAAGAAGGGAAATGGTTGCAATGAAGGAAGAAATTGAAAGAATTAAGAAAGAAGTTGAAGCAAGGTAGAAAGAAATAGAAATTGAAACGGATGGCATGAAACAAGATTTTGAACACCAATTGAAGGTCCAAGAAGAAAAATAGAAAATCATAAAGAACCAAGTAGAAGAACAAGGAAAACAATTGAAGGAGAAAGAAGAATATTTGAAGAACAACTGAAAATAAACAAGAATATCTCAAGAACAAGGATTAATAGTTGAAAAACAATAAGAGAAACTAAGAACTAAGGATGAGAAACTAAAAAGCAAGAGGAGCAACTGAAGATGAAATATGGATAGCTATAGTTTAAATATTAGAATATTGTTGATATGAAGGATGTAGACTGATATAGTAAAATTATTATGGATCATAAGGTCGTGCTCTAGGTTAGAGAAGAACAACATCAAGCTCATTAGACAGAGTTGGAATAGAGGGATCGGGTCATTGCTGAAAAGAATGAATAACTGGCTATTGCAGCTAGAACTGAGGTAGAATTAAAAGAAAAACTTTGATAGGAAACCATGTAATAGGATAAGGAACTAATCCAAGCCTTAGTTGTAACTGAATAGAAAATAAATCAGCATGCATTGAAATTTACAGAAGTTAATTGCTATGCAAAATGTTTGAGGGATGAACAAGCAATCCTCCAAGTCCAAATATCATATCTATAGGATGAGCAATAGCAATAGCCAATCAAAGAAAAACAACAAACTTAGATGGGGGTATCGATTGATTTAAAGGGGATGGTAGATGTAGACAATAAATATGCCTCTTATAAAAAGAAGTAAAATTGTGTATAGATTGTAAATTTTGACAAGTTTTGTGCAATTTTGACAAAGTTTTGAAGTTTGTAAAGCAAAATGTAAATGAAATTAGTGTGGAATTATGTGTAATTAGTATGAAATGCAAATTAGGCTCAAATGAAATTAGCCAAAATGAGGGAAATGAAAATGAAATTTGGTTTAATAATTAAATTAGACTTTAGGAAAAAACAAGTTGAAGTATAGGACAATGGTTGTGGGGTGGCAGTTGTGAATAATGTGTTTTCCTAAGAACTACTTGCAATTGTATTGATAAGCATTATATGGTCATACTTTCATTTTGAGTGTGTTGTTCTAGGAGAGAATGAAGGGAGTAACATTATCTTATGTTGTAGAGGAGAATTTGTTTCTATGAATGCCACTGTCATTGGACCTTTGTATGTTGTATTGCATATTAGTGTTCTACTCAGTAGCCATTATTAATACAAGTTCAACTTTTGAGTACAATTATGTGTGCATGTGTTGGTAAATGGATTATTCCATGGCGATGATGTTGTCTTTGTTATTATGTATTGTGTATATTGAATAGTTGTAGGTGCAAATCTTTGGTGCAATAATTATTCATTACAAATTCTAGAACTATATGATTGTCTTAGGAGTCATACAGATGGTTATGGTGGAAATAATAGATGAATGGAGAGTTTAGTATGATATATTGTATTATAAAAATCGTGCAATGAATAATGAATGAGGATTAACCCTCTAATGTTGCAAACCAAAAGAACACTTGCACAAATTGAACAACTAGGAAAGTCATGCAAACTATTGGTTCATAATCATATGGTGTGATCACTGAATGTACAATGTTATTGATAATCATACATTAAGGTTGATAATTGATATTGATGTATCTTGAAGGTGTAACCCTTGATTTTGAGCTAATGTACTAGGGTTTATAGATTGTACAATTGCTAAATAAATCATACAATTGGTAAATTGTACAATATGGTTAAAGGTATATTTTCGTAAATTGAACGATTGGAGTGAGTTGTACATTTTATTGTTGTGCATGCTTGTTGACTATACACTTTGTAACTATACAATTGGTAAATCATATGTTTTGGATGAGTCGTACGATTGGATAAACATGCAATCATACATTGTACAATAAAGGTCATCATACAGTTGGTATAGTAGAAAATTATATATTTGATAGAATGAATAGTTCAACGTTCTATTTATGAGTTTGTCGCCACCTCCCCTACTGGAATACCACCACTCGTGCTACAAAAATTATGTAAAATATTTTAAGAAAAGAACAAAGCAACCATCTTGAATTTACAATCTCAATTATATTCATTGAAGGTTAATAGTGGAGTATAGAAATTTTTCTTCCAAAAGTAACAAATATAAAGGCTAAGCTATTAACTTTAGGAGAAAAAGTGGAAGACAATTTTCTTGTCCAAGTTACATTAAGAGCACTTCCAAAGAATTACAAACATTTAGTTACTTCACTTCAAGTGCTAAATAAGGAAACAACCTTTGATGACTTAGTTAATGTTCTTCAAGAATATGAGGTGGAAAATTTAGTCAAATATGAAATGACTAATAATGCTTTGATATCTAAGGAGAATGTACCAAGTAACATTGTAGCATCATCAAAGTCTCAACCTAGATGGAAATTGATATTTTGTCACATATGCAAGAAAAATGGTCATACTACAAAGTTTTGTAGATATAATTCTTTGAATTAAGGAAATCAAATGAATAAAATTTTCAAAAAAAATCATCCAAGATAATATCAATCTTAGTATCGATATGGTCAAAACAACGATTACAACCAAGAGAAAAAAATCAAAAGGGCAATCTAGTTCAATAAATTCAAAAAAATTAAGAGATAGAATAATCTACATAAGGAAATGAAATTAGAGCCCTTACAAGAAGAATTCTAGATCCAATTAAAGTAGTTACGAAAAGGATAAAAATGAAGAACATTCAAAATTTTCTATTGAAATTAATGTTACAGATGATAAAGCAAAAGAAGTGAAAAACATGACTACAAAAATAGGAAAGCAAAATATGATCAAGACCAAGATAGAAAAGAACAGAGTAAAGAAACAGAAGAAGATCAAAAGAGGTAAAATAAATATAGTCAAAAAAATGTAGGAAACAGGAAGGAAAATAAGCACCAAAATCCTAAGTAGTGCTTGATCCAGAATAGAATAACAAAAGCAAAAATTAGAGATTGAATACTAAAGTCTTCAATAACTAAATAATGTAATACAGGGGGTGTTGGATAATATCACACTATTTAGTATATGATAATGTACCCCCATGGTACCTATGGTACAATGTAAATATTATAATAGGGTTTGAGTCTATAGTTTAGGAGTGTGATTTATATTTCCCCTTATGTATGTGTCTATGTGTAGGATGTGCACAAGTGTCATGTAATTATGTGTGCAAGTGTGAGGAGTGAGAAAGTGTGCAAGTGTCATGTAATAAAGTATGCATGTAGGAGTGTGCAAAGTGTCATAGAATAGAGTGTGCAAGTAAATAGAGAGTTAAGAGTCATGTATACAAGTGGCAAGATGTAAAGCCAAAGGACATGTGAGATTTATTTTATGTATGGAATAGAAAATGTTGCATCTTCCAGATGTGAGCAGTGCAATAGTCAAGTATTGAAGAGTCACCTTTCTAAGGTTATATAATGGAGAAAAAGCTCCATGAAATGTATGAGAATTCAAGCATTGAAGATATTGAAGCTTGTATACAATATTTTGAGAAATTATATTGTAATTTTATCTTATGCATATTGTCATTGATATTGGCCATTTTATTCATATTATTTTTATTTTCATGAATGTTATGTTTATTGATTTTGGTCATTTAATATATTGATTACTCTTATATTTGAGTCTACTCAATATCTTGAATATTGGGACCTGAGATAATCTAGCTAAAAATCCAACAAATCCCTTTGTATCTAAAGCAAATTTCCAATAATTGATGGAACTAGTAGCTTCAATTCTTTTTTGATTCTTGATAATGCATTTTCTATGTTTATTTGTATATTTGAATTCCATGGTTCTTCCTTTTTCAACCATTTGAGCAACTAAGATAAGATTATTTGATAATCCTGGAATATATAAAACATCATCTAGCACAAAATTTGAAAATGGCATGCTAGGTATAATTTTTCCAGATCCTTGAACATAATAAATCTTATCATCTACAATTTTTAGTGGAATATCTGGTCTGATTTCTAATGATTCAAACCAATGTAAATTTCTAGTCATATGATGACTAGCACCTGAATCTATATACCATGTACCTTTTTCTTTTTGCATGTTCTGATTAGGTTCAAGTGATTTTCTTTGATAAAATTTTTGAAAGTTTCTTCTATTATATGGTCCTTTGAATTCATATGGTTGTCTTGACATATTCATTCTTCTTTGTCATCTATCCATTTCTTCAAATTTTTCATTTTCTTTAAATTGATTCCTTAAATGCAGAAATGCTTATTTCTCCAAAGTCTAAATTTTAATCAATCAATTTGCAAAATCAAATTTTTCAAATCCTTTGGAGTAAAAGATCTTGTCTCCCAAATTTCAAATAATAAATTTTAAAGCTGTAAATTCTTCAATTTTCAAATTTCACAAAATTAAATTTATCAAATTCAACTTCTTCAAAAAACTTTTGGAGTAGAATTCATTTTGACTCCCTAATCAATTATTCAAATAAATTTAGATTCTTTAAATTTCGTATGAATCATATTAATCAAAGCTTATAAATATGTGCCCTGATTTTTTAAATTTTCTTTGATAAGAATATTCACCTGAATTTCAAATGACTTTGATAAACGATGTACACCCAAGAATAATTTTCAAACCAAAGGTCTTACCTCGTACTTGTCTAGTTTGTCGTGACTAGCAAATATCTTATAGTGTCTATGTTTCACTATATTTTTGCCATGGTTCCCATGCACAAGCTGCCCTCGAACATGCATTACCCAAGATGTTACTTTGCATTGTTGTTTATCTTTCCAACAATAGAGACATTGTGGACAATGCTTTCATTTCTTCCTCAAATGTTGCACTATCTCATATGGACGTCACAAGCAATGCTATCCTCTTATTCTCCTAAGACATCCAAGAAGTGTGCTATTTTGATTCACCTTGCAGGCTACTCAAATTGTATATTCCAACAGACTTAATCAACTTATGGGCGAGAAATGGCTTCAAATGGCCTTAATATTTTGAATATCTTAGATGGATATGCAAGCGCTCATCCAATATTCATTGGAGCTTTTCAAACTTTGTAGTCACTCTTCAATTATATATGAGCACCTTCAATATGTGCTCTTCAATTTCTATAGTCACTCTTTCAATAGGCACTCTTCAATTTTTGTAGGCACCTTTCAATAGGTGCTCTTCAATTATATAGACACTCTTTAATTTTGTAGTCGTTCTTCAATTTTTGTAGGTGCTCTTTCAATAGGTGATCTTCAATTTATTTTATTTTTTCTATTATGTTGGTATAATGGCTTATGCCTTATCACCAGGTACTTAACCTTCTTTGAATTTGTTTCTGCCAAATATTTATGCATTAAGCCTTCTTGGTTCTTCACGATGAATAGAATATTCTAATGTGCAATATCAACCTTTATTTTGACTTCCCAAATCAAAATTTCTTAGGCTTTAATCACTGTGATATCAATGGTCACTATCCTCAATTTTTAGGTGCAAATATCAACTCGATTCAACTTTACCTAAATATAACAATATTGGCCTATGTTTTCTTTACATGGCTCTTCTTCCAAATTTTTAATTTACACCAAATTTCTTCTTTGATGATAGCTTGTGATCAATTTGAATTTGATCTTTTCAAATTCACACCAAATATTTCTTTCAATGCTAGCTTTTTAATCTAAAGCTTATCACTCCAATATTATTTAAATTTTCACACCGGATACTTCCTCTAATGCCAACTTTAATCTACAATTTATTTCTTCAGATTTTTCCCACTCAAAGTGGGGATAAATATGGTTTTGATAGCACAATTCTCTTAGCTTTGTCTTGGCTTGAATGTCAATATGTTAGACTATTCTCTAAGATACTTGGCTTGATTGTAACTTTGATAGAGTCTAGTCAAGGTAACTTTGATACCACTATTGGATTTTTATTTAGATTCAATCACAGGTACCAATATCCAGGATCTTGAGTAGACTCAAATATTAGAGCAATTAATCAATGTCAATTAACATAACATTGATCAAATAAATAATAATAATAATATGAAATAAATGGCCAATATCATTCATGAAATAATATGAAGAAAACTTATAATATTATTGCTCAAAAATAGTGTATATAAGCTTCAATATTCTTTGATGAATCTTCTGTTACAAATGATCTTCACTCAATGATTCAATACATGGAGCTCTATCTCCATAATATAACCTTAGAAAGGTGACTCTTGAATACTTTTTCTATTGCTCTCCTCACATATCTTGGAAATGCATATTTTCATATTTTATACATAAGACAAACCTCTTATGTCTCTTAACATCCTATCTTGCCACTTGTATGCATGACTCTTGACTTTCTACACACTTGTGCACTTTACTATATGATACTTTACACTCTCCTACATACTCCACACTTGCACACTTTATGACATGACACTTGCACATTCTCACACTTACACACTTTATGACACTTGTTCACATCCTACACAAACACGTACATTAGAGGAAATATAAATCACACACCCTAAACTATAGACTCACACACTAATATAGTATTTACATATTTACAATTACACCATGAGATACCAAGGGGTACATTAGTGTTAAAGTATATTACATTATTTGGTACATGCTAATGTACCACCTTGGGTACATAACTAGAGTAGGAGTTTACTTCAGAGTAAGGTTTGAGTTACTTAATGCAATGTAATAAATGCACAAGTGTTAGAATGTGCAACGATGTAAATGTGCATGTAGTCCACATGTACATGAGTCATAGCATAGGTAGATGAAGAGTCATGGGTAGAGAAAATACCAAGGCATATATCTTCCTATATATAAGCCTTTAAAGAAAAAGAGCAGAGAGTGAGAGTGAGAGACAATGTTACTATAGAGAGATAGATTATAGTAGTGAGTAGGTACCCTTATTGAGAAAATCATGAAAAAATCGATGGAATCGTAATTTTTTTGCTGGTCGATTCAATCGGTAAACTATCGTTTCATTGACGATTTTTTGAAAAAATTGGCATCGATGATTTTTGCCAGCAAAAAATGGTCGTAGTCGCGTGGGTAGAGGCTTTTCCCAGTAAAGGGGAAAAAGCAGTTGTTTTTTCTTATTCTTTTTCCTGACCTCTTGCAAATACAAAAAGATACTCTCCTACCTTGCTACCACCCCGACCAACTATGCCAAGGCATTCTAGAAGCATGAGCGATTATGTTGTGAAGGAATCTAGCAGCCAAAAACATTTGCCGAGAAGATTCATTCAAGGTTAGAAATTTTTTTTAAAATAGATTAGGGCTTGTTTAAAATTAGATTAGGGTTGTTTGAAATTAGGTTAGGGTTGTTCTCAAATCCAAAACCCTAGTCTAAATTTTTGGGTTTAGGGTTTTTCTTTCTCCTATTTGAAATTAGATTAGGGTTGTTTGAAATTAGGTTAGGGTTGTTCTCAAATTTAAAACCCAAAACCCTAGTCTAGGGTTTTGGGTTTTGGGTTTTTTTTTCTCCTCCTTTTAAATAAATACTAAATTAATATATGCAAGCCAAATTATTAGCTATCCTATTAGTATTTGTTAAACATTAAATAGGTTTAGAGTTGTTTTTGTAAGGTTTTAGGTCCTTAGGATTTTTTTCATCTTATTAACTTTTAAGTACTTAGTAAATATTGATGCCTATCAATATATGTTAAACATTAAACCCTAAACCCTAGTTTAGGGTTTAGGGTTTTTTTTTAGGGTTTAGGATTTTTTTCTTCTCTTTTTAAGTAAATATTGTTGCTTATCAATATTTGTAATTTTGTTTATGTTAAAATTTAATTTAAACATTAACATTTAACCCTAAACCCTAGTCTAGGGTTTAGGGTTTTTTACTTTTTTTAGGGTTTAGGATTTTTTTTATTCTCTTTAAGTAAATATTGCTACCTAATAACTATGTATGCAAGTCTATTTTTTAGCTAGGAATGACTCAATGTTTCAATTTTAAAGCCTAAAGGGCCTAAACCCTAGCCTTTTGGTTTAGGGTTTAGTTTTTTTTCCTTTTTTCAAGTGATTGGAACTTTGTTATTACTAAATTGTTTCCATGTGCATGTATATAAAAAATCAAACCATTGCATCCAACATGGGTGTATGCAATGCAAAGGCAAAGAAGAGGGAATTTTAAATGCAATTTGTGTGGCAATAATTATTCTAGAGGCATTTATCGCCTCAAATTCCATTTGGCATGGATACCAAAAAGTAATGTACCAATATGTGATAAGGTACCAGAAGATATAAAACACATATTAAACACCATGATCACTATGAAATATGAACACGCTAATAACAAAAGAAGTTATAGCAATATCATTTCATCCCCCTCTCCTGAGGTGCTTGTACTAGTGGCAACCTTAAGCAGTAATTTCAATAGAGTATTTAGAGTCCTTCAAATGCACAAGGAGCTAGTGGGATAGGAGAGTCCTCTTTTGTAGACTGTTCTATGACAGCGGTACAATCCACACTTAATGGTATGGCCACATGGAACCAAGAGAAGCATAGTGTAGTGAGGATAATCGTTGCCACTTTTTGGTGGTATTCTAACATTCCCTTCAATGTGGTAAGGTCTCCATACTGGTGGTGCATGATATATGTCATCACAAGCTACATCGTAGGATTTAAGGTGCTAACTTATGATGACCTTAGGGGCCCTCTCCTTCGACAAGTTGTGGATGACATTCAAGTTGTGCTATTGTGCTTGACTAAATTTATATATATGGCATGATTGTATATATATATATATATATATATATATATATTAATATGATAAAATCAATATGTAATGTGTATGACTAAATTATTTTATATACTTAAGGTTGTGCTTAACAACTAGCATAAGGTGTGGAGGATCAAAGGGTTGTACTATAATGTTTGATGTTTGGACAAATGGGAGGGGAATAAACCTTCTTAATATTTTGGTTGCATCTACATAAAAAACTACATTCCTTAGGTCAGTAGATGCATCGACACATGTTAAGAGTGTTGAAATGCTTACAAGATTGTTGGAGGAGGTTGGGGAGGAGAACGTTGTCCAAATAATCACAGACAACATAGCAGCATATAATGCAATTGGGAGGATTTTGTAGAAGATATTCCCCACTATATTTTGGATCCCATGTGCAACCCATTATCTCGATTTTCTCCTCAAGAACATTGGGAAATTACCTTGGGTGGTAGAGGTTGTTAGGAGGGCTAAGGTCATCACAAAATTCATTTACAACCATTCATGGGTCCTTAGCCTCATGAGGTGATTTACCAATGGTAGGGAGCTAGTTTAGCCTAGAATTACATGCTTTGCCACAAACTTTGTGATATTGCAGAGTATTTATGATGTAAGAGGGTCATTAAAGCAAATATTTGTGAGTGGTGAGTGGAATTCTGAACTAGTTGTAAGATACCGAACATCACCTGAGGGGAAAAATGTTTATACTTATTTGTTTGAGGACTTATGGATGGCCATGGATGAGGCCATCAAGGTACAAGACTATTCTTATTAATTTGTTTTTATTTTATTTATGTTGTAAAATATTTTTTCTTTTTTAGGTCTTAAAGCCATTGGTGAAAGTTCTTCGTCTTGTTGATGGATAATAATTTCCAATGGGATTTGTATATGAGGCTATGGATAGGGTAAAAGAGGTAATTTATTACATTTTATGAACATAACTACACCAAATATGATGTCATTTGGACTATCATTGATAATAGATGGACATCACAACTCCATAGCTCTCTTCATTTGGTGGGTTACTATTTGAACCCAAAATTATTTTATACCCCTACATTCCATGCTAATTATGAGGTCAATATTGGCCTTCAATATTGCATTGACCGTGTGTTCTCCATGAGTAAACAATTGCATGATAAAATGTGTATCGAGATGCAATATTATAAGGCATGTCGTGGTTAGCAATTGCCATCTAAACAAAACGTAAAAATGCTATTGAGATATTGAGGTCAAGTAAACCTCATCAAATTATTATTTATTGTATTTTGATTTTGTTTTAAAATTTAAACTTTTAAGTTGTTACATGTGAAATATTAATTTTTTCTAATGTTGTTTCTAGATTTATGGTGGGATGACTTTGTTAATTATGCACCCAATTTGTAGCACATGGCGGTTAGAATATTATCTCAACCATATAGCTCTTCAGGTTGTGAGTGCAACTGGAGTATGTTTGAGTAAAAACACTCCAAGAAGTGCAATAGATTTACACAATAAAAATCAAATGATCTTGTGTGTGTACATTACAACCTTCATCTCCACCAAAAAACTTTTAAAAAAATAAATATTGATTCCATTGACCTAAGTGACATTGATCCATCATCCTAATGGATCACAGATGCAACAACACAGGAGCAGCAAGAACAACAAGATTCTCTATTCACCATGGAATATTTACAAAACTATGAGAAGCTGGCGGAGGAGATGGCGGTAAATGACCAATAAGAGGCCTTAGCATAAGAAGAGGCACAAGCAATTACAAGCACACATAAACCAAGAGAGACTAGGGCTTTTGTTAGGACAAGGGGCAAAGTATTGTAAGACATTAGCGTGCGGGCTATTGAGGTATTTTGACACATTTTTTGTAATTTTTACCTTTTCATATTATAAGTAATACATGATGTGTTTTGTCACTTTCATGTATACTTAAAGCTTGAGCCTTGTATGATGTCTTGACTTGAATTGTTGATTTTATTACAATATTTTATTTGCATAATGTTAATTCATTATAATATGCATGAAAAAATAAATAAAAATAAAAAAATCATTTTCTTCGAATTTTTTTCATCGATTCATTGTCAATTTTTTGTTGATTCTAATTTTTTACCAATTTTTAAAACTACTGATTGACTCTCGATTTTTATTTTCTCAACTATGGTAGGTACAATGTAGTTCTTCATTTAAAATTCTAGAGTGTTCAAGTCCTCCATTATATTGCATTGTACTATTTTTGTGAGCTTTCATTAATGGCATATTACTGAGTTATTGTAGAAGTTTATCTCATTATTTTCCTACATATTATAGTGCCATTATCATATAGTTATCATAGCTTACATATTTCACATCTTGTGGTTGCATTTCCTTTAATATACATCCTCAAAAGCTAACAGTGGTATCAGAGCACACGGTAGATCAATAGGAAATAGGGAGAGCCACAAGAGAGATTGAGAGGAGATCAGAAAATCTCATCTTTTTAAAATTTTTGAAATATACATTTGGCTAGAGTCTTTCCACAAGGTTGCAGAAAAACTCGTGAAGACTAGGACTCAGCATTAATTCCACTAGATTGACAAATCAACTAGTGAAGATTGATTATCTCTAGATTTAGAGTATTTACCATTTTATAGTTTCTAATACTTTGTTGTAGGAAAAGGAGATTCAAAGAAAGTTGGGAAGCTTCCTACAAGAGAGCTAGGAAGAATATCTTCATTGGAATCAATCCAATACCTGAAGCAACAAGTTGGAGATTGAATATTTGGAGGCCTTAAGGAAAAGGTCCCATTGCAAGAGTTGTAGACCTACAGATTGTAGAAGAGAGAAAGGCCATAAGAGCCTTACTGTAGATTGAAGAAGAAGAGACTCCAGAGAAGAGTCCAGGAGAATATTAGAGGTTGGTGATCTCCATTGAAGATTGAAGATTGTAGATTGCAGATTGAAGAAGGAGAAAATAACTCAAGAAGTTGAAGAGACCCACAAGAGGTCCCATTGAAGAACTTCTAGTTTAGGAAGATTGAAGATAGAGAAGGACTAGCAAAAGTCATGTTCCAAATTCTAGAAGTAGTAGATTTCAGAGATCCAAGAAGGAGATCTCATTGCAAGACTTCCACAGTAGAAGGTTGAAGAAAATGTCTCATTGAGAAGACCAAAGAAGCTACGATATTGAAGACCCTAGAGAAGAGGTCTCAAGGATAAGGAAGGAGAAGGCTAGGAAAGCCTTATTACAAATTTTGAGAAGGCCATTGAAGGAGTTCCTAGGAGAACTCATTAGAGAAATTTACTAGAAAGAAGGAGTTCTTGATAGAACAAAATTTGGGATAATTATCACCATCTGACAACAAGCCCAAAAGGAGAAGAATTTGACAAGGAGTTTGCCAAATTTTAGGGGAGAATAGTGAAGACCTCAAGACAGTCAAAATATTGATAAGAAGGCCACTAGATAGGCCAATATTAAAGCCAGAATTTGACAAGGAGATTGAAGGAGAAAGGAGATAGAGAAGCCACCAAATCTAAGAGATTTGAAGATTGCCATTAGAAGGCTCATTTCAGAGAAAGGAGGTTGTTGATTTTACAGCAAAAGATTGAAGGTCTCTAAAAGATAAATCTCAGTTACAATTTGGAGGAGTTTCCTACCAAATTTAAGAGATTCAAGGATAGCATTTCAAAGGAGAAATTGACTACGAAAGGGCAGCAATTAGGGCAGCATTACTAGTTGCTAAATTTCAGATTTCAAGGGAGCATTCTAAAGGAGAATTAAAGCCACCAAACTATAGTTTTTGGGCAGCAAGTTAGAGGAGTTTTAAAGCTACAAATAGGTGAGCTAAAGAGCTTTTTTGGATAGCAAGGAAGAGTTGTGATTTCATCCATTACAAGGCAGCATTTAGGTGAATCTAATCACCAAGATATTTCCATCATCTACAGAGGTCATTAAGGTAAGCAAATTTGGTGCAAAAGGTTCATTACTTGAACTTTAGTTATTTGGTTCATTATTAAGTTTCATTAAGCACCATATTAGAGTTTAAAAGTTGCAAGGAGAAGGTTGCATATTAAAGTCTTCAAGGGAGTGTAGAAGATAGTTTTTTACAAGGGTTATAACCTGCACACAAAAAAAGGAGTTAGATATATTTCGAAAGAAAGAAAAATATCAACATCCTACCTTCTAGTAAAAGCAAAGAAGACATTATCCATAAGTGAAAGTTGCATAGATTATAGTGCATATTTCAAGTTATTTTAAAGAGTTCATTTAGAGGAGCAATAAGGAGAAATTGCTATTGCACTATACTAGTTATTAAAGGTGCACTAAGTATTTAAGTTAAGGTGAAAATTAGTGCATTCAAAAGGGCATATTAGTTGCATGATTAAGAGCTTGGATTCATTATTGCTAAGTTAACCAAGCAAAGGAGAGAGTTGTCTAGAAAGGAAGACAACATCAAATCACCATTTGCTACCAAGGAGTAGTGCAAAGAAGCCACCTCATCAAGGAAGAGAGAAAGCTTGAAAAAGGAGATTTAAAGACTTCAAAACTTCGGTGCAAGTTAAGGTATTTTATTCTAACTATTTGCATTAGATTATTGCACCATATTCCTCTTGTCCTACGTAGCAAAAGAGGACAAAGCTAGAGTGTCTCAAAGACACTAAAACAGCAAGCAATGTACATCTACAAAGTGATCCATATCTCAAGATTAAAGGAGCAAACTTCAAGTGAAGGAAGAGAGCCAATGAAGGGCTCACATTAGCTAAGTTTCAAGGTGTCTAAAGACACCAAATTGAGCATCTACAAGCAGCATTAACCTACAACATCAAAACCTACGTAAGGAGCCTATCATCCATTGCAAACCTACGTAAAAAGGATAGCGCTAAGGATAATACATTGCAAGCATAAAGAAGCAAGTTTCAGTGAAAACAAAGGTGCATTACCCAAGCTATAGCTTGGATGAACCACCAAATGAGTGTAGAGAGATTTGAAGCACCTAAAGCCACCATTGGCCAAGCATCATAGAACCACCATTGCTCATTGTAGAGAGTAGCATCACCATTCACCTAAGAGAAAGCATTGAAGACAAGACACATAGTGCATTCGTGGGTAAGAAGTATACAAGGAATAAGAGATGTTGAAGGTAGTCTTACATGCAAGGGAAAGGAGCGCCACTTGCAATTTAGAGCCAAGGCATCTTGTGCCACTTGGCACAATAAAACAAGGTGCACCCATATATTCCTTTAACGCCTGCGTAGGAAAGAAGTGTTCATGAGAAAGTAACACCTAATTTTTGAGCGTTGAAAAGCATCATTTGGAGGTTAGAAGGCATAATCATCATAGCTCATCATTCAAGGGAGATATGAGCATTGAAGGTATCTAAACCAATGCCCATCAAGAACGTAACCCCCAAAGCACCACATGGCTAGAGTCTCAAGGAGCATCAAAGCATATTTAAGCACCCAACATTGAAGGAGAGCACAGAAAATTGAAAGCACATAGTCAAGCATTAAGAGTGGAGTCAAAGTGCAATTAAGGAGGAGAAGAAGGTACCCATGAGCATTAAATAATCTCTACCATACATAGGAGACCAAGAAATACAATGCTTGGATTGAAGAGTCACTCCATAGACCAATCAACACGCACATTACACTTTGCAAGGAAGGTAAAAGACTTATATTATTTAATATTTGCTTTCCTTAAGTTTAGGGAGTTATAAGGTGCTTAATATAAGGTTGAAAGTTATTTATTAATGCATTGAAATATCAACCTTAAAGAGTTAGAAGGTAATTTTAGAAAAGGGAGTATATCTTAGAAGATATTACCAAATTGCATGAGATTTAAACATTAAATATTTGCAAATAATTAATTAGGAGATATAAGGTTTTCAACATTGGAAAATTGAAATATTAATTTGCAAATATTATTACTTTCTAAAATTCCAAATTAGGGAGTTATAAGGCATACTACATCAAACTTTAGTTTCTTGGAATTTAGAAAAATGAACCATTGAAAAGTGAAGGTTAAAGGAGCAAAACCATTAATTGCTTGGAAGTTGGAAATTGCATTTTACATTAGTCTCTTACATTAATTTTTGAGACATTAATCCAACTAAAAGGTCTTGAAGGAAAAGAACCTTATTAAAACTTGAAGGTGCATCATCATTAATCTTTAGCTTTCTACTTACTAATCAATAGGGAGACATAAGGCAATAAAGTAAAGTTGAACATTAGGGAGACAAAAGGGATTCAACTCAAACTAAGAAAGCTAAGCATACTTTCAAGATTCATAGTACACTCAAACACTTGCTAGATAGAAGACATTTTACAAAACTTGTAAAATTGAAAAGTTCTTAGCAAGGTTGAGCATATACTCAAAACTAGGGAGTCATAAGGTAGACTACTACAAAGGATCTATCAAAATCAAGGCTAAAATAATTCTATTAATTAATCATACACTACAAGATTTGATTTAGCCTAGAATTCAGATAGAAAGATACAAAGTCTACAAGTGACAATAGTCTATTAGAACTAAGGAGGAAGAAATATGTCAACCTCAAAGAATACAATGAACAATGATATGAACAACACCATTAGAAAGGAAAGGGCAAGTGTTATAAAAATTGGAATCAAGAATTTACTTATAAAGTCTGAAGGAAACTTAGACCTTACTTCAAAAGTGATTCATAGTGAAGCTTTAGAAGAAAACTTTGAAACCCTAGAATATTATCTACATGCTCGACTCACTGAAGCAATTGATAATGGATAGAATGATATTCAAATTCCTTTAGACATTGGTAGCATATTATATATGGCATTACTTACATTCAAATGTTACAAGGATGAGAATGTAGAACAAAAAGGATTGATTGAATCACTTAAAAAGAAAACAACAATGGATGAATCCTTCTTAGAGAAGATATTTCAATCCTCATGCAATATTGATACTTCAAGTTCTACTAACTCAAGATCTTATCATGATGCCTTAAGTGTTTGTTCAGAAGCCTCTATACACAACAAGAATAGTAATAAGAAGGACAAAGGCAAAGAAGAAATACTTTTGTAGGAATCAGGTGATAGTACGACCACTTATGAAAGTGCAAAAATTGGATCCAAAGACAAGAATAAAGAAGAAGAAGAAGAGGAACCAGATCAAGGAGGGATACAATGCAAGGTAAATTAAAGATAATACAAAGGACCAGATCAAGATGAAGAACATCTAAAAGATGAAGATCCATATTGAAGACTAAAGTCTTCAATACCCAAATAATGTAATACATAGGGGGTGTTAGAGTATATTACATTATTTGGTACATGCTAATGTACCACCTTGGGTACATAACTAGAGTAGGAGTTTACTTTAGAGTAAGGTTTGAGTTACTTCATGCAATGTAATAAATGCACAAGTGTTAGAATGTGCAATGATGTAAATGTGCATGTAGTCCACATGTACATGAGTCATAGGATAGGTAGATGAAGAGTCATGGGTAGAGTAAAGGCCAAGGCATATATCTTCCTATATATAGGCCTTTAAGGTATAGAGAGAGAGTGAGAGAGAGACAATGTTACTATAGAGAGGTAGATTATAGTAGTGAGTAGGTACAATGTAGTTCTTCATTTAAAATTTTGGAGTGTTCAAGTCCTCCATTATATTGCATTGTACTATTTTTGTGAGCTTTCATTAATGGTATATTACTGAGTTATTGCAGAAGTTTATCTCATTATTTTCCTACATATTATAGTGCCATTATCATATAGTTATCATAGCTTACATATTTCACATCTTGTGGTTGCATCCATCCTCAAAAGCTAACAATTAGCATGTACCAAATAATGTAATATTCTCCAACAAAACAAACAGAATCATTCCATCCACTCAAATCTTATAGAAAAAGCATAAAAGGAAACAAATAAAATAAAGAGAGAAAAAATTATTGGCACCCTTAGGCACTATAATTAATGACTATATTATCTATAGATAAAGATCACAAAACTCCAATAAAACAGAGGGGAGGGGAGGGGGATAAAACCCCAATTACATAAATTAAACTAAGCTAACATAACAAGAAGGCTTTAGGTTAATTACAAGTAATATGGTAGGTTTAACCATAACAAGGTTAATTGTGGCCCATAGGGCTTACATGATACAATAAATTAAAAACATGTGCACAATGATTTCCCATAGGCCTACACAAGATTGCATCATTCAATGTTGGCCTTGGTCATAAGTTAGATTACACTTTCAACACCTACAATCACTCTTAATGTAAGCCTATAGACATGCACAATGTAAACCTATGAACATTATATGTATAAGCCTATAGGCATTCTCTATGTAAGCCTATTGGCATTCTATATGTAAGCCTACGGGCAATAATACAATAAATTAAATACATGTGCACAATGATTTCCCATAGGCCTACACAAGATTGCATCATGCAATGTTGGCCTTGGTCGTAAGTTAGATTACACTTTCAACACCTATGATCACTCTTAATGTAACTATAGACATGAGCAATGTAAGCCTATGAATATTCTATGTATAAGCCTATAGGCATTATCTATGTAATCCTATTGACATTCTATATGTAAGCCTACAAACAATAATAATGTATTCACTACCTCAATTAAGGCTTTATTATATTTAATATAACCTTTAAGTCGGGTTATGCCATCTTGAGTTTTTTCATAAATTGGGGATTAGGTGTCACTATAAATATCCCCAGTGATTGATTCATAGTATTAGTTTGTGATGTGATATTGTGGTGGTGTCTATGAGTGTCCATCCCTTATTTGTATTTTGATTTTCCCTCCTATTTGTTTCATCTATATGCTCTCTTTAATTCACTCTTCTAAAATTTTGCATTTGATTGTAGTGAATATATACTTCAAATTTTTTCTAGAAAGTATTCTAAATTCCAACTCCTCAATGATTTTCTTGCAATTATCTTTCAAAAAATTTTGACATTTTTTGAAGTGTTATGTTGGTTGCAATTGAAGAGTCTAAGAAAAAGAAGGCTATAATAAGCAAGACCAATACCTCCTTTATTGTATTGGATCTCAAGAAAGATGAGATAAAACGTTTTGATGATTTTACTCTAATAATTTTGTAACATAATTTATAAGATAATTTCAAATATTATGAAAAATATATTAAAAACCATTCTAGATTGTGTTATTGCAAAGGAACGAGGAGGTTTAGGTCATGGAAAACAAATTCTTAATGGTGTAATCATTGCATAAAAGGCCATACATTCTATTCATTCTATGGAAAAACAAGTATGCTGGTAAAATTAGATTTGAACCAAGCATACGATAGGCTTTGTTGAAGTTTTCTATATGCGATTCTTAGAAAAAAATGATTTCAATCAAGGTTGGTTGTCGAGTTGTAATTTATCACACTTAATTGTCAACCCAGGGTTAGATTTAAACAACAATAATCCCGTATAGATTATTCCTCAATTCTTAATTGTTAGCTTTATTCCGTTTTCTTAGTTTCATTTGCATGAAATAAAAGTTTGCAATAAATGAAATGAATGAAATTATGCTTAATGCAATTATGATTTAGTCTAAGTTTGTGTGGATCCACGTTATGATCTAATGATGCATTATCTATTTAATATATTTTATAATTCTATAATATGCAATTTTAATAAAATTTATATTCTAAATTTATTCTATGTTCTAATTCTATCTACCGTGTTTTTGGGGGAAGAGATTTAGGGACTAACCTTTCGGAGTGGGCCCTACCTCCTCAAGGTTAGTATTAATCTCCTCCCCTTTTTACTCTATTTTAACTTTAGTAGTTTATATTCATTAAACTAATTTTATACTACTTAATTCATGCTTGCAGGAAAAAGAAATAAAGTTACAACATAAAATAAAGCATGGAGAAAATAAAGACTTGTATTACCATACTCGTAGAAAGACAATTGACACTAAATTACTCTTTTATTCCAATTCATGTAAACATGTAGAATTATTCTCCACTCCTTTTCCTACATATCTCCATGAACCTCTATCATAGAGGGCTTTGTAATATATCCTTTACGCTATTCCCTTAGAATAGAAAAGTCAATATTCTATGGTTTTGAATAAATCTTGCCCAAGTGGCAAAGATACTAAATTCACGTAACAAGGACCTAAAATCTAAGTAACCTACTAACAACACTAAACAATATTTTTGTCCTTTTCTATAGGAGGACAAAGTCGTTACATCATGGGAATTAACAAATTACATATCTTTAGCAAATTATATAGCAAATGCTATTGCGGTCAACAATATTCCTGTAATAAAACAACTAAACTAACTTGGACTTATTATAAATGACTTTGTCCTTTTCTTTAGGAGAGGACAAAGTCAAATTACATTTGGATTACACAACCTTTATTTAAAGTAACAAATTGATAACAATAAACAAATTATATAACAAATTTAAATGCAGTCAAAAAATAGAATGACGACCATGCTGACTTTGCATTGCATGTTGTGTTGTTTGAGCTGTCAGCACACGTGGAAATTCCATCGCGCCAAGCAGACTTAAGCGATCAATCGTTTTTTGTAGACCCTTTCCGTAGATGACGGCCATGCTGACTTTGCATTGCACGCTCTATTAGCTGAGCTATCAACACACATGGAAATTTCATCACATCAAACATATTTACGTGGTCAATTGTTTTATGTGGACCCTTTTCTTAGATGCTTTCCATAATCCGTTCATGATGCATTTTCTCACAAGTTGGTTCAAGTTGCATTCGGCTGTGGCATTTCCCTGTGTACTCCTGCACATACATCTGCTAAAAACACAGCATTCCTACACAATTTACGTAAAATCACCAACATATAGCTCATAACATCACATAGGTCAAATATATCAAAAATGATGTAAATTATGCATAACATTTGTTAAAACATATTCATTACCATTGAATCTGCATCTAAAAACCAGAATAAAATTGTATATTATAATCACAATTCAACACTCATCATTGATGTGAATGGATTATATGTTGTTACAGTAGTCCAAAATATTTTATTTGAGTTAATGGATTCCTTGGTAAATACTTTCGATCATCCCTGGATTTCACCAAAGTGAACCACTATCTCCTTATCTATTTATTATTCTTGTTGAAGCATTAGGAAGTGCTTTCTCAAAGGCAAAAATGAAATGAAATATCAAAGGAACTTAGATTGAACAAATGGTCCTTTTGAATCTCATCTCCAATTTGTTGATGATCCTTTTCTTTGGGTCATACCTCAATTAGATAGGCCATTGAGTTTAAATCAATATTATTATGTTGTGAGAAATTTATTGGAAAGTTAATTAATACCACAAGACCTATGATCTTTTTCATTAATAGTGCCCTATATTTATAATGGATTATTGCAAAAAATTTAGGATTTAAAGTTAGTAAGTTACCATCAACATATTTGGGTATTCACTTGTCTCATAAAGGAAAGCAAGTGTTGTGGGGCTCAATTTTGGATAGAATGAAATATTATTTGGCAGGTTGGAATGACAAGTTTTTAACTATGGGTGGAAGGCTACAACTCATAAAAACTACATTGCAATTTATCCCTATATATATGAGGTCACTTGTAAGATTGCCAACAAATATAGCATTCAAATTTGATAAAATTCAAGAAGAAGGATGTGATGAAAATTTAGGTTTCCTATTTGTGTGTAGGACATGGTTTCCAAAGGAAAGAATATTGAAGGGCAAGTTTGTGAAATAGAAGACTTATGAGTTTGCCATTAGGGGCAAAACTTGACTAGAGATTATTCAAATATTAAGGAAACAGTTGGAAAAAAATATTACTTCAAAAATATATAAGTTCTATTGATGCAATAAAATTGTTTAAGAAACAAACCCTACCTTGAGGCTCAGCAACATGGAACTTCATATTAGATAGTATGCAATCGATTAAGAAACTTATTAGATGGTCAAACAACGAGGGGAATTCTAAAAATTTTGATTTAATGCTTGGTTGAAACCTTATCATCTTATTTCTTATCCAAAATGGCAATTGATATCTATCATTTACTTCTTCACTATCCCTTTGTTTACATCATTTGGGGCTGCTTTTTCAAAAATATGAGAATATATTGGTCAGCTCCATCAACACTAAAAGAGTCGATAAAATGTTCCACTAGTTTTTTCAAAGTTAAAGCATTATGCACTAAGCGGAGGATTAATCCTATATTTTTTGTTGGAATTTATGGTTTGAAAGGAATAATTGAATTTTTCAAGATAGATCTTAAAGTCATTCTCAAGTTTGGAAGCATATTATTACCTCTTGCACAATGCTTACAAACTAGTGCTCGTCACGGGAATTCTCAAGTGTAAAAAAGGTGTTAACCTCTTGCTTATGAGATTTGAATATACATGGAAGGGTCATCTACAAGAATGAAGTTAACACAAAGGATTTGCTTTGATCCATGGTAAAATGGAAATGTCCAAAAGTTGGGATTATCAAAATTATTTTTTATAGTGCTTCTAGAAAAATGTAGGGAAAAGCTAGCGGAGGTGGCGTTTTCCAAATAATGAGGGTAAAAATCACCTCACTCTAAATCATATGGAACTTCAACTATCAAACTATGTAGAGGATGGGGCACTTCTTATAAAGATTATAATTGTCATTGAAAAATGATGGAAACATATTTTAATTGAGGAGGATTCACAAATTATTATTAACACTATTAAGGAAAATGAACATGGGGATTGAATAAAAAATAACATGATTTAAATATCCATCAACTATTATTAGAGGCAATATCTTAGTAATGTCAAAATATCTACAGAGAAGAGAAGAAAGGAAACTCAACAACAAATAATTTAATCGATTGTGTTGAGTTTTGCCTTGGAAATTCAAATTTTAGAATGCATGTTACTAAGATTGTCTCTCTTAATAAAAACGATGTTAAGGATTGATTAAGAAAATATAGTGGTTTGACAAAAATGAAAAACATCTATGGTAGAAAGGTAAATGATGAATATCTTTAATATAATGATAAGCTCTAATTGAATGGATAGCAATATAATGTTTTGTTATATTGATGTTAAATGACCCTAATACAAGGTGCACACAGTTTATTTTTTCAAAAAAACAAAAGGACAAGGTTAGAGTCAAATAAAGAAATTCAAACATCTTAAAAATATATATAGTTTATATATATATATATATATATATATGAAGATTAAATAAAGATATTTTGGCCTTCTATTTAAAATGTTTCCATTTAATTCCATTTAAAATAAAACTCTTATAGGGTCATAGAATTATCTTATCTAAAGAATGGTAGAGTCCTATCATGTAGTTAATAGGTATATAATAGGCTCTTGTTCATAGATGAGCAGAGGAAAAGAAAACGAATTGACAAGTGGATGGGATATTGGTAGAGAGAACTAAATTGATTCAGAAGCAACCCTTCTTTCTCAAAGGCCGATAGACGATTGACACTCTCTCGTCCTTGACCTTAGAAAGATAGGGAGAGGAGGGTTTGGGGATGAACAAGAGCAATCCATCTTATGAGGTTTCTATACGTGATCATAGATAGTATATAAGTCGGCCCCTGCTTATCTACACTAAATAATACCTATCTATTGAAACTTTTTCACATACATAATAATTCTCTAATTATTATTCACTAGATCTTTTTCTCACTTAAAGAGAAAACATAACCTTAAATTCCAAAACATTTTGCTAGTGTGTTCTATTTTGGAGCTCTCTAGAGATCTTGCTAGCCATGGTTGAGCTTGATAAAAATCCAATACTATTTGTATACTATTGCCTAGAAGTTATTCAAAACAATACTAGAGAAAAGCATGGTAAAGATTCTTTGAAAAAACTCATAACCCTACTAATTGCTTAGTACAAATTCTAACATCTATATAACACAATTCAAGGCAATAATCATCTATACAAACTTTGTTATGAACCTTTGCTTATCATAAACATAAAAGCATCCACAATATGCTAAATATTAAATAAATCAACCACAGTAATTAATCCACACAATACAAGATGTGATAATACCCTTCATGTAGGGCAACACCAATGTTATTCCTTAAATGATGAACCACTCCACAATATCCCCAAAATGAGATCCGCTCCATGAGCCAAGACTTTTACAAGAGAATACTTGATATGATTGAGTGATCATTACAATGACAATCTCTCTTTTTCATATACCCATCTTCTATTTCTACTTTGGAGACCCAAGTACTAAACCCTCATCCCACTCATTGTTATAATATAATATAATAACATGATCAACCTTGGGTTATGTATAGTCCATGCCAACTATCCATAATGCCAATACACAATGACAATATAATATCATATCCCATATTTCTATCCCTAGGTACCATAACATTCCACCCTCCTTCCAAATGTTTGGCCCTGGAAACATCAGAATAAACTACATAATATGATTTGTTAAGCAATGTTAACAACTAGTACCAATATTTTTCATCCCTCCATCCAAGTGAAATATTGAATGGTGGTGGGTCTGCGATGATGCCAAGTTACCATTGTGCCACTTAAATATTTGTAACTGCTCTGTTGGCTACATGCTTTTGCTACTCTGCTTTAATATTTTGAATGATTTGTCTTATTGTTCTATGATGTTGCACCACTCCAAAATCTAGACTTACTATGCTTTTTCTGTTGAACACTGTCATAATTGATGTCTTTCTTACTCCATGTAAATCCATAGTAATATTGATGCCCTAAGCCCTACCTCCAAGATTGTTGTCACTCATGGTGGTGTGGGTGGCGATATGTTATAACCTTAACTTGACGTTTTGTTTCCTTTGATTCTTTAGCATTTTTTTTACTATTTTAAATTCTTCCTCAAGCTCTTCTTTCATGTGCCCTTCTTTTGGTGCATCTATATGCTCTTCTAATAGAGATTCCTTGGATTTTGTTGTTGCTTCTTCCTAGGACTCTGCTACTACCTCTATTATAGACTTATCTTTTAATTCCTCTACCAGCTCTTTAACTTGTTCCTTTGTCATAATTGTTTCTTGTTTCTCCTTATATCCTTACTCCTTAAACTAAGAAATATCTTGTAGTGATATCTTCTTTTTCTTGTACCATAACTTCATGAACTTCTTTTAATATTAATGTTAACAATATACAAATAATCCAACCAAGGATAACTCAAAATAATATCCACGTCATTTATCTCAATAACATGAAAATCTAAATGTAAAACATATTTATCTATGGTAATCTTCAAATCTTCAAAAATATAAACATTCACGCCCTTAATTTGTATGTTTGTAATTTTTTTTGCTTGAACCTACAACCTTTTAGTCGAAGCAATATTAATAATATTGTACCTGGTATTAGGGTTAATAGAAATAATAACCTTTTTGCTTTGAATGGGGTCATAAACCTGCAAAATAGAATTTTTAGATTCAAACAAATCATTTTAATCACTATTTGACCTATCTAACACCAAAGTTGTGGTTCCCTTGGCCTGCATACTACCATCCTTATTTTTTCCTTGTGCCAATTTTTTGAAATTTCACCTTTTTTTTTAGTTCTTTTTGTTCATCCTAGAGCCTAGCTATCTTTTTATATGGGTTCCATGACTCAAGAATGCTTGCTTTATTTCTTTCCAAGTTAGCTCATAATTATGGACCATAAGAAAACTATGAAACCAAAAGAGAGATTCTCTTCCAAAATAAAGAAAATAAGGAAGCTTATGCTCCAACAATAATTAGTAGAATACAAAGATTTAAATTGTTTCCACCATTCTCTAACATCATCTTCTAAAAATGCCCCAACAAAAAGATAATGCAAACTACGGGTTTACAAAAATATGTATCTTTCCAAATATTTTGAAACTAAAATTGGACATAAACAATTAATCCCAAAAAAAGCAGATGATTTGCTTACCCCAACTGACATATATCTCAAATTTCTTTTTTTTTTTTTTTTTTTTTTTTTTGGGAAAAACACAATTTAAAAAATTGCCACTACCCTTGTTCTAGACGGATAACTTCACAACGTCGTATATCCCTCAATACTGCTCAGATTCCTTCATGTGACCACTCATTTTAAAGCTCTTCAAATTTTAAACAAAATAGTCTAAGAATCATCTAAATTAGAATTTTTAAACAAAGATATGGCTCTAAAAAAGTGGACAATTGACTTCACAAGGTCATATCTCTCTCACTACTGCTTAGATTCCTTCATATGACCACTCATTTTAAAGCTCTTCACATTTTAAACAAAATGGCACAAAAATAGTCTAAATTTGGGAAATTTTACACAAAGATTTGGCTCCCAAAAAATGAGACATTTTCTGAAAAAATGGTCAAGATTTTGCAATCCACAAAACAATTCCCTCTTTGCCATAATCGTTGCTCTAATACCACTTGTTATGAACTTATATTTCTCATAAATACAAAAGCATTCATATTATGCACAATATAAAATAATATTAACCATAGTAATTAATCCACACAAGACAATATGTGATAATACCTTTAAGGTAGGACAACACCAATGTTATTCCTTAAGGAAGGAACCACTCCACACTATCTCCCAAAATAAGATCCTCTCCACAAGCTAAGACTATTACAAGAGAATACTCGATTCGATTGATTGATCATTACTATGACAATCTCCTTCTTTACATACCATCTTCTATTTCTACATTGGGGACCTGACTACTAAACCCTCATCCCACTCATTGTTATAATATAATATAATAATATAATCAAACTTGGATTATGTGTGGCCCATGCCAACTATCCATAATACCCATACACAACAATAATACCCATACACAGCATAATATCATATCCATATATTCCTATCCCTAAGTACCATAACAAACTTTTAACATATTCTAAACACGGACAACCAAATCAAATCGGATCAAAATGTCAACTTCATGTTTGATGTTATTGCAAGGCCAGCCAAAGCTACTAGACAAAATGAGAAAATTCCAGCAGTAACTAGTGGACGGCTTCATAGTTTCATAGCCAGGCATGTGTTAAAAGCCAATCTCCTAGCAGAATCCTCACAACAATTAACATTTGTGGTGTCAGGACATGTGGAATGCGAATCCCAGGATCTCTCCCTTAAGTTAAAAACAGCTATCTCTACACCCCAATGCTTTACAAAGCACAAATAAACTGTCGTTCGTACCATCTCAAGGTCTGATTGATATATCCATTTTTGTGAACACCAATCCCTCCTAAAATTGATATACCATTCACACCACACATATATTGAGGCATCCTGACAATCTCTGTTTAGATCAAATCTTTAGCATGATGCTCCCACATAATGATGTTTAAACCAGCATCCTCCCCATCTCCATTTATAGCTAAATTTGTGAGTACAACAGCCAACCTGCATGCAGACATCTTTATCTGCTACCTCTCTCTCTTCTCAGGCATCAGCATTCATAAGCACTGACCTCGCCTCTAGACTTCGGACATTATAGACAATGATGCAATGGTCATCAGTTCGAAAGCAAAGGACATTATTGCAAAAAACCATCACTAGGAAAGCCTTTAAAATAAGGTCCTTACGTAGCAGAAATGCAACTCCCCACAACTTTTCAGAAAAATCAAAGACTGTTAAGATATAACTTTGCTTGCTGCTGTCACAGATCTGTGCAAGCAGTTTATAGCTGCCTTCTGCACCCCCGCCAATTCCAACGGCATTGCAAGCAATTTTTCCATAAATCATGGAAGCAAGCTCAAGCTCAAGAAAATTCCTCCTGAATGGATTGCAAATATGTAATCTTGTCCAGTAATTGTTCCTTCAATGATCTTCCCATGAAGTTGCAAATAGGATCCCCACTGAGAGAAGTCCTGCACGAGATGCCTTTTGAGTAAGATATAAACAATTTGGAAGCAACCAAGTCAGATACCTGTCCACTTTTTTGTGAAGAAACTGTAGGCCATAATAGCTTTCTTGAAAAGCAAAAAAACCCATGGATTCTTACTAGAGAATTCAGCCCACAAATTCCCAAATCTACAGGAAGTGAGGAGAGCATTCCACTTGCTGCAAACCCAAGTAAAATTGCATATAATCTCCATTGGAAGTCAAGCAAGCATTCATTTAATTATGTGCTGTGCCAAATCACCTATCAGTGATTTCGCATCTTGGTATCTGTTTACCTCCTCCATTTCCCTTACTGTACAAAATAGGAGAAAATTCAAAAATCTAGTAATGATCTTTTTGAAAGGACTAAAAAAGAGGCTCCAGAACCAGATCCACTCCACATTCATATTAAAAATGCAGAAACAGTAAAATCAAATAGAAGCACTTAAAAACAGCTTTTATACAATTCAGTATCTCGTGTGTGTAGCAGGTCACCAACAAGAAAATAGATTGAGAATCTAAAAATAGATGCACGTAGTGCTTACATGAAAGACTAACTTGCATGAAATAAAACTTCATTCCAAATATAGAAATGGATCCTATTTCCAAGTAAAGAAGATAAGATCCTAAACTATGATTTTTAGTCTTTCATGTAAATATCTTGGCTTGCCGAATATGCATACTTAGTGGTCATTATGCATTATTCCCACACTTTGTGCTTTACAAACAGGGCAACAAATACATTCATATCAATTTACAGTAGCCTACTTTTAGGGGAAAAATTTGATGAATTTTAAATATATATTGACTGCTGTACATTTGATAGTATTTATCTCATATTTGATCATAACATCAGATTCCGCATGCTTTAAGTGCAATAGAATTCAAGAGTTACAATGACATTGACACCAAAAGATTTGGATATATATATTTCAAAATAAAACTTTTAAGCCAAATTTGCCCTCAAGTTTTTGGGAGTTGTCCTTTTATTCTAACACAATTATTTTTTCTTCATTATAGACTATAGGGAAAGCTTGGAGGCAATAGTATTCTTAAATATTTCCCAGAGGCAGCAATAATATTGAGTCTTGAGACTCCAGAGCTTTGCCTCTTTTTTATAATAAATTTAATCTCACCGCTTATCTAGTTGGCTTGTTAAGAAGAAAAGAAGCAGAATTACAATGCTCTGAGGATGCATTCATAGCAATGAATATTAAATAGTCTACATCAGGAGAACCAACTATAGGATATTTTGTATCCAAATATCAACTGAGATGATCAGGTCAAGGAATTTCTATTTGGATGTATATTTTATGGGTTTTAGCATGAACAAAGCTCAAACAATTCAATGGATTTAGATAGTAGATGTTTTCAATTTTTAAATATTTAGAATTTTGTCGTCAAGACATTTTCAATCATATAAGCTAGCTACTATGCAGATGTTTTGTCTTGTATTCATAATTTAAGTTTATTTCCACTGCATAATCTTTACGCAATGCATTCCATTTATTAAAAATGCTTGGTATGCAAAGGCTTTATAACTACCCTTTGAATTTCTTGAGGTAGAACTTTACTCACCCGTTCTCTGCTCCAGTAGAATCATAAAAAGGGTTGGTCCCCTAAAGTTGGAATTGTTCCCTCGAATATCCCTACAACTTTTCTTCCTTTCTCTGTCAATTTTATCCCATTTTATATGTATAAGGTCTTGATAAACCATTGTGTTCATGGAGTTATCTAATAGAAGTAAATTTAATCGCAAGAAAATATTACACTATTTGCAAAATAAATCCAACAAAATTCCAAAAAATATCATGAAAAGAGTAGAAAGGGAATCTTAGAAAGGACCTTTGCATCCTCAGAAACAATTTGAAATAATGTAGGTAGGCCCAAGTACTGGTATCATTAATGCCGTTTCTTCTGATACAAAAGCAGCTACTAGTCATCCACACAATGCAGCAAAAACTTGGTATTGGGCATATACCCTGCCTGCTTTATCTGCACAGCAATTGAATCTAGCATTGCATATATCTTTTCATATTGAGGATGTCCCATGTCTCCTGCAACAAATGTATGCAAATTGTTCTTGATTTCAATCCAGCTGCATCCAGGCTGCTTCTTAACACCCCTATTTTGCATCATCACTCTTACTTTGGAAACATCATCCCACCTGCCCATTGCTGCATAGATATTTGCCAATACCACGTAAGTTGTTGCATCATGCTCTCTCAACTCAAGAAGACGCTCTGCAGCATATTTACCCAGATCCATGTTTCCATGCTCTCTGCATGCACCAAGCAGGGTGCCCCATACTGAAGCATTGGCCTCGAGTTGCATTCTACTAATAAAGTTGTATGCCTCCTGAAGGTAACCAGCCCGACCAAGAAGGTCAACGACACAAGAATAGTGTTCTGATCTGGGAGTAATTCCATATTCCCCAGTCATGGTATCAAAATAGTAAAGCCCTTGATCCACTAGGCCAGCGTGGCTGCAGGCACAGAGCACACCTACAAAGGTGATTTCATTTGGCTTTACTCTAGCCTGTAACATTTGCTGAAAAAGTTGAAGTGCTTCTATTCCTTGTCCATGTTGGGCTAATCCTGCAATCATAGTAGTCCATGAAACCACATCCCGTTCACGCAATTTCCTAAACACTTTGTGTGCATTTTCTATATCGCCACACTTAGAGTACATGTCTATGAGGGCACTCCCCACAACCACATCTCCTTGTTGAGCATTTCCTGCAACCACTGAGGGCTGCAAGACTGTATTGTGGTTATGCAATTTATCACATACAATGCGTGCGTCCAACATACTCCCACATTTGGTGTACATGTCAACAAGTGCACTCCCTGCAATAACATCTGATTCAAATCCACTTGTAATGAAGTGGCCATGAACTTGTTTTCCCTGTTCCAAAGCTGCTAAGTTAGCACATGCACTGAGAGCACTGGCAATGGTGAACTGGTCCGACCTTACACCTCGGCGTAGCATTTTTCCAAAATATTGAAGAGCATCCTTACTCCACCCATGCTGAGCACACCCAACAATTAGAGTAGTCCATGTGATTGTGTCCCGCTCACAAAGTATTTCAAACACTTTGCATGCATCTTCCATAGTCTTGCATTTGGCATACATGTCAACAAGAGCACTCCCCACAATGACATCTGATTCATTCCCACTTTTGACAATGCGGGCATGTACTTGCTTCCCCTTTTCTAAATCCAATAGGCTACTACATGCCCTTAAAACACTGCCACAGGTAAAATGGTCTGGCTCTAAATTTGCCTGTTGCATTTGGAATAATAGTTTCAAAGCCTCCTCCCCACACCCATTTTGAACATATCCTGCAATCATGGCATTCCATGATACAATATCTGGGGGTTTATCTACTTCAGAATCAAATTCCATGGCCTCGTAAGAATACCCATTGTTGTCAAACAATTTAGTTGTCCTCGTCTGTGACTCTAGACATTGTTTTGCCATTTTACTGAACAATTTCCTTGCATCCTCTAAACTTGTGCATTTAGCATACATGTCAACAAGGGCAGTAGAACCCATGATATCCGATTCTAACCCACTTACAATAATGTGCCCGTGAATCTGCTTTCCATGCTCCAATGCAGCTAGGCTTGCACAACCCCTTAGCACACTCGCAAAAGTAAACTTGTCAGGCCTCATGCCCACCTCTTGCATTTGGCAATAAAATTCCAATGCCTTGTCACCCAGCTCATTCTGCGCAAACCCTGCAATTATCGCATTCCATGATATCATGTCTGGCTGAGGCATCTGGGAAAACAGTTTCAGAGCTTCCCCAACATTGCCCCTTTGGCAATACCCAACAATCATGGAATTCCAAGAGACCACATTTCTTTCAGGTATTTTGTCAAACACGTGGCGTGCATCCTCTATAGAGCGACATTTTGAATACATATCTACCAAAGCATTCATAACTACCACATCCATCTGAAACCCAGTCCTAAGAATAAGATCATGGACATACCTTCCATGGTACAGAGCCATGGAACCAATGCCGGCGCACGCCTTGATGACAGAAGAGAAAGTATAATGGTTGGGCTCAATGCAATGGTCCTGCATTTGATCAAAAAGCCTCAGAGCCTCCTGGTGTTGCCCTTTCTGGGCATAAGCTGTTATTATGGAGGTCCAAGAGACTACACTTCGTTGAGGCATTTTGTCAAACACTTTGCGTGCTTCCTTCAAAATTCCACATTTGGCATACATGTTGAGAACATTGTTCCAGAGGAATGTATCAGGCTTGAATCCAATTTTTATGATATGGGTATGAACATACTTGCCTTGTGGTAGACTTCCAATCTTTGCGCAAGCATGGAACAAAGAAGCCAAAACAGTGGGGTTTATCTCTGTGAAATCCTGGTGTAAGAAGCCTATCGCTTCATTCAGTTTTCCTTCTTTGCACAATGTGATGATGTTATCAGTCCCAGAGCCATTGTTGGAACTCTGTTGCTGTGAGGTAGAGGTTATGGTGTTGCATTGAATCCTTCTTCTGCCAAGGAGCTTGACCTGGCATTTGGAAGCACCTTTGCTTGCAGAGTTTAAGGATAGTTTGAACATTGGCATTTTTAGCAGAGCTCCTCTGAACCGTGCTCAGAGTAATATTGGTTGTCATGAGTTAACTTTGGAGCATTAATCAGGACTTTCTCCAACAATTAGTTTATAAATACTAGTGTGTTTTCAAGATGAAAAATCAATGGAGTGACATGCCATACACATTTAGCATGAAGAAATAGGTTGCAAATCCCTATTCATAGTATGGTTCAGACTGTAGACTAAATACGGAGATCTCATATTATGAAATGAAATGATTATAATTATGATTATGAGATTACAAAGAGCGTAAGCGAAAAATATTGCGTATAACTTTTTGGATTTAAATTTTGTACTTTTTATTTAAAGTTTAATGGTATTCAATAATAACAAAGCCAAAAATCTTATCATTGGTTATTATCCTTTAGAATGTGTTTGTTTTTTTATTATATTATTTCATTTATAGGAATATTATAATATTTTGGTTTGTTTGTGATTTTGTTTTTTAGTTTTTTTTATTGTTGATTTTGATGAGAAGTTTTTTTTTTTTAATTTCAAATTTTTAATTCTCAATTCTTAAAAGTTTTTATTAATGAGTTTACTTTTAGAGTATTTTCATATATATAATTTTGATGTCCCTCCACGTACTACATTTCATAACAAAATGTTTTTCCATCTTCACTATCCTTCTTGTGCAAAATAAGCATATTTGTTCTAATCATTCTTCTTGAGGAATTGTCCATCTCCTAGTTTTGCATATGAGATGGTGTGAATTGGATCTTAGTTGGACTATAAGCATTTTTTTCTTTTATTTGATCTTTGCATCTATATACTTCTTTTGGCTATGTTCACAGTTTGGGTTGAACTTGTTGATGTATAATTGTTTTTTCTTTTCTAAATTTCCACTCCACATGATAAGTCTAAATTTTTTTCTCATACTATCTAATTTCTTTGTTGAAGTTTTGGACCTCATGAAATTTAATGCTTCATTTTCCCATCCATTTGTTGTTTTGTTTCATCCATGTATCATTTATTTTATTCATGTTTCTTTGATTACTTGTTTTGGCAACATGATATCTTCTATTTTTTATATTATCTTTAGGTATCCTAATAGCCTGATCATAGCTTTTGCTTTTAGCAAAAAAGTCCATGTTTCAACAAGTAAAATCTCATATGGGACTAATGCTTTAATTCTGAAATTATTAAAAATGTCATATTCTAAAAGTCCATGTTTCAGCAAGTAAAATCTTTCTATTTGTCTCCATTAAAAATTTTATGTATTGCTAGCCTACTCCTCACACCCATATAACACCACTAGAATAACTAATAACCCAAAAAAGATCCTCATGGTTTTCCAATCTCATGTGGCACAATGGTGAGTATTTCAATCATTAGAGGAACAATAGAATAGCATATCCTAGAGGCCAAAAAGGAATACAGCTATTGCCAAGGTAACCATAAACATATATTAAACTTAAATGACACTTGTCTAGCATGGCATCAGTATGATCACTTAAACAATAATTTGTTCTTCACTTGAACGACAATGTGCTTGCACGACAAGCACTAGAACAACAATCAACAACTCACTAGAATGGAAAGGAGTAATCCACTAGAATGACATGCTTACTCCATTGGAACAACACTTCTCATTTTCCTCTCATACGCCAAGTCCTCGTCTCAAGTTCTAGATCGCAACCTCCTTGTATCAGTTTTGACTACAACACATATACCTACACATATAGAACCCAATATGCACACTACCAATCTACCAACAGGAATCACAACCCGCATAGATCATACATAAATTATAGACAAAGAGAGAATCATCATTGTAATGATCACATGTACGATATTAGAGGGTTTCACCATATAATCTCTCAAGCACTCTCTCTACAGGATGCTTTGGTATACACAATATACACATTGGTTTTATCTCATCATGATCTACCTATGTGTGTCTCAAACAAATGAAGGCAGTCCCTATTTATGGTTGGGTCTGGTCCATTACCAACAACAATCTACTAGACACCTTAATGCATTATTATTTTTCCCTTACACGTACATGACAAACTTTATGCACTTTAGACTCTATTACAAAATATTAAAGATGATGTCACTTTACTTTGATGTTTAACAAGATTACATGATATTCATATTCAAATTTACATTTATTTCAATGTCATTACATTTATATTTCATGTGTCTTACACTTATAACTATCACTATTTACACTAAGGATTTGGTTGTCCAAAACCAACTTTTACATCTACCCTTCTCTTTTATTTTGGTTAGCGTCCTCATCGACATTTGCCTTTTATCCTAGGGACTCAGGTTATGTTAATGAGATGGAACAGGAATTCCTCCAAGCTCTTGAATTTGAAATTTATAAGCCTCAATTTCTCCCTTCAAGCACTTAGCATAGGCTTGATATTGGACCTACTTCATACCATATTGTTCTATTTTCTGCTCAATATCAGCTATCCTAGTTTTAAACTCAATTTTCCTCTTGGTGGCTTCTACTAATTGCTCCTTATTCTCTACTATGATTTGATCATGGTGTTTGACCTCATTAGTATTTACCTCTATTAGTTGTTCTCTTGCTGAACATTTTGTCTTCAGTTACCCAATCAGTTGATCATATTCCTCATATGCCTTGGTTTTCTCCTCAACATCCTTTCTTAGTCTAGTTAGTTATGCTTCAGCTTCCTCGTTTACCATAGAAATTTTACCTCTATTTATTATATTTGGTTAGCCCTTTTTACCGGTTCACTATGAATCTTCTCAATGCCTATGGCTAACCACTAAATTAAGTATGCCAAAAAATTGATCTTGGCATATGTTTTCACCAATTCAAGCACAAGTTTAACAAACTTTACACCTATTTTCATCTTGTGGACAAGGTTTGATATTTTCTCTATTAATATATCCATGTGTTGGTTACTTATACAGTGTTTGGGTCCCTTCTAGTAGTTCTTGTACACCTATCATATTTTTAATGTTGTCAGTCTCCATTTTCCGTGGTTGCATCTTACGTACGTTGACAAGTTTCATCATCCATTTCTCATCCTAGATCTAATATACTAGTTTTCCTATCTCATTCTCCATCATAAATTTCTATTTATGTCATTGTCCAACACATCCCACTTGGAACTCTAATATTAATCTATCTATGACTTTAGACACTCTTGAAACAATTATACACTTGCTTGTCAATATTGTCTCCTAATTATGGAGGTTACCTAAAATTTGGTACCTTTATCATAATATGGTCACTTAGATTTGTGTTTGGATCATCTTCTATGGTTGTCTCTTCCACATCCTCTCCTCCTCATTTGGACATATTAATAGGTTTCACAGTTGCCTTACCCTTTTTATAAGTTTTGTTGCATCAGTTGTCAACGGTTCCTACATTCTCTCTTGCTCCATTGGCTGGCTATTATCACCCCTATACACGAATCTTTCTTCTTTTGATGTAGGATTTTTTACTTTATCTCCTTTTACTTGTGCCACTATTGGTGATGGTTCTACTTTTGGTGTTGTAGATGAGATATCTATGCATACTTCCTCATCCACTAGGGGTGATCCACATGGATCTATTGGTGCAAAATGCAATGAACTATTCTCTAATTCATCTAATGTATGACCATTTTCTACCCTTATATTCTTTGCATCTTCTTCTACTACATTTTTTTCTCCTACATTCACATCTATTGCAGCTAGTACTTGTGTTTGCTATAGAGCTTTCTCCTCCCTCTATTGCACTCTTTCCTCTAATTTTTGTTCTTCATATGCAACATGACCACTTGGTTGTTTTTCTTTTTTTATAGCCTATTCCGAAGACTTTTTCTAGTGTCCACCCTATTTTTATGAATCCTTACTTAATCGAGGTACAAGAACATTCATTTATACTATTATTGGTGGTTTCATCCTTCCTTTTGGCTATGATTTTTGTTGTGGCTGAGGTTGATATTCCAAGTGCTACCCAACCTCTTCCTCTTTTTTTGTTTGTGTCAGCTCCTATTGTGGTTGAGTTTAATCTCCCTAGGAATATGTACTCTCCTTATCTATCAAAGGCTCTGAATCCTTTCTCTTCTTCGATGTACTTTTCTTCTTCTTCTTGATTGGAGTAGTCATTTTAGTGGAATCATAAGGACCCATCACCATATCGTTGATTGATGCTCCAAAATTGCTCTTTGTGGATTCAATTTAGGAAACTATATCTTCTTTTCTATCACAACATTCATCATTAGGGCAATGCCATGAAAAGCCATTGAGAAGTTCTTATAATACTACATCAAAAAAATTCTAATGTGATATGCTAAATTTGTTGCCCAATCATATGCAACTCCTTTAATTATCCCTTCCATGTATGGGATAATCTAAGTAGGCATCTCTAACGATATGTGCTCTATTAACAATTTTGACATAACCACATTCATCACACATTGTATCTCCAAGATCTTCAATTGGTTGCTCTTCAACCTATGACTCTCGTGTTGCAACACCTTAGCTACTTCTTCTAGATTGATTTTAGTGATCCAACACATAATTTCATATCTTGGTGTGGATCCATTATGTCCTTTGTCATTGGTATCCATGAAGCTGGTAATCTAAATATCTTTCTAAAGTTTCTTGGTGAAAATATTACGTGCACCTTGCAATCACTAATCACTACCTGACTCATGTGATGTTGCTTATCATATATCCCTAGTATCTACAATAACTAACCTTTGAAAATTTGTTTTTCAAAATTTGAGATTTATAATATGTGGTGTACACCTACATTCTTGAATGCAGTCTTCACTGGATGTTCATGATGAGTCTCATTCCACTATTTCTAGTAGAGTTCTCCTATTGGTTGATTCCATGTCATCTCATGTAGCGGTATTATCATCCTCTCTTTTACTTTTCCCTTCCCTTAAGGTATAACTTCTATCTCTCACCCTCATGGAGTACTTGTCCTTGATCTATCGTCATACTGCCTCTCTTATTTTACTTCTCTAACACACACTCATTCCACAAGTCCTCATCTTATAGCGACTCTAACTTCTTCACCTTGTGAATGAGATCTCGACTATGGCCTTGGTTCTAGTGGAGGTCTCTTCTGCTACTAGCTCAATATATTTGATTAATGATATTTTGTCTCTTCTGCATGCTTTTGATATTCAACACTTTAACCTCTAGCTATAATTTTGCTTGTACAATGTTGTCATACTATCATTGTCTCTATGGAACTACCATATGACTCCCTATTTTTATGGCTCTTATAATTGTATGTCACCATAATCAACTACAATACTTGAATGACAAATATCTTCAGCTATACACATGACATAGAGTTATTATAGGTACGTTGGTCTATTGGCATGACTTCACGTAGCATCCTTCTTACTTACCTTCTATGACTTTCATGTGTTAGCTTACCATTCAAAATACTTGCATTCATATGGCTCTTTGATAATGAATTCATTCCTTTGTGGTAAATGTATTCCTTTGCACAAATTCACCTCTCTACAACGATTTTGTAACCCTTGTCCTTCTACTAGAAAATTATTCATGCTTTTAACCCATACACTTGTGACTCTTTTGCAATTTCTCCTTGCAAGTGATTTCTCCATCTTATTTTTCTTCTATAGTCTTCTCCTTCTTCAACATTCTTGCACTCCTTTGTATTGCACCTTCACCTTCACTTTTGTCTTTACTGTTTTGTACTCTTGTTGGCTCCTCTCCTACATGTACTAGCTCCCCCTCCATCGTATACTAGAATGAAGCCCAACTATGCCCAATGCACCTATTTATAATACATTGGAGGGAAAACTCATTACACTTGCATGAATTAACTATTAGATAAATGTTAGTTTACCATATCACCCTTTCTACATGCGCTTTTTCACTTTTTGTATTTTGTTTTTTAATTATTTATAAGGGTTTACATCATCTAAAGTCAAGTGTATCATACAATTCATATGACCACCCCTATTGCTATTTAAATTACAACTCTAGCCAATGAATCTACTTCTTCCTATCAACCCTACCGTTATGTTCAATCTATCATTCAATTACCTCTATTTTGTACAATGATCTTTGTGTTTAGTAGTGGACAATGCTCTACCATATTGTCACTATCATTTGAATGACATGTGCCACCTATACAACCTCCACCTGTAGAGTTTGTAAGTAGGTTTCACCACCTACATCCACAATCCTTGCACACAAATCAGGTTGTAATTTTGTTTAAGACTCATCGTTGTTTTTCTAAGGCAGTAGAACATAGCAATCACACTTAGCATATTTTGAGGTACAATTTGAGCATCAAATCAGAATCCTAAAGTGGATTGTGCTACAAAGAGAAGTTAAAAGAAGAGCCAAAAAATTGTAGAATGGTTTGATACTTAGAAATGCATGGTCAAATGTAAAAAATTGGCTAGGACAGGTAGCAAGGCAATAAGTAGAAGAGTTGGATTGAAAATAATTCTAAAGGCATTGAAATCCAGCATACAAAAGCAAGGGACCAAACTTTCTAAGAGTTTGGCATCCAGAGCAACCAAGTCTCAAACACTAGACTCAAATTTTGGCCAAGTATGAAAGATGGTCAGACTTTTAAAGTGTTGATGTTAGTAAAGGTGTGAAGAAATTTCAACACCCAATGCATCATATTGAAAATTTTGGTTAAGTATTATATGGATTCAATGTCCGACATCAAGGCAAACCCTTGTCAAATACAAAAATCTAGCTAAGTGTTGGATGAGCATTAGACTTTCAAAATAGTTGATGTCATCAAAGGTGCATAAAAGCCTAGTAAAATGAAAGTCAGTGCTAGACAAAAAAAAATTCTAGGGCTTGAAGCCCATTAGGGAAGCATTGAGTCTCAAGACAAATCTCTAGTATCCAACACTATGTATAAGCAAAAGCAACTAAGTGTGGAAGGTGGCTATACTCTAAAAGCAATGATATCATCAAGGCAAGCAAAATTTTTTGGCATCTGGTAAAGAGAATGTAAAATTTGGTTAAGTGTTGGAAAAGGGGAAAAGGGCTAGACTATTAAAGTAACTCACGTAATCAACAAGGCTAAAACATTCAACATTATGAAATAGTTTTCAGATCAAAATTTAGCCAAGGCAAATAGTCTGGCACAAGGTAGCATCTTATGCTACCATATCTTGTAAAAGGCCTCTGGACCCATCCTAATCAAAAAAATTTGCACATGCCAATTAGCTTCCCAACATCATTATTGTCAAAAATATCAATGGTTGAGAGTTCCTACAGCATACACCTATCCATACACAGTTGGCTCAGTAAAACAGAAAGGAGTGGAAAAAATCAAACCAATCAAAAAGTGCCTAGAATTCTATGACACAACATGCAAATCAACTTCGTAGGAGAAATTTGAGCCACACACGTTAGCAAAACATGTTTGAATTAGTTGATCATGGCTAACCCAAAAGTGATAGCCACCTCCTGCACCTGCTCTAAAAAGCCTGTAGTCCATTTTGAAAGCAATCATGCTCAACTAACTGAATGCAAATATAAAACTATAAATACTTGAATGTAACCCATTCAAAGGGTTAGCTCTTTAGCATTTACAATTGCATAAACTGTATGATTGAATGTTATACAAATCTTAATGAAAATTGAAGTGTTGTTTGGCCTCTATCAAAGAATGTTATAGAATATGTTTGTATGTTGATTTCCTCTTTTGGCATTTTTGTTAAGATTGAATGAGTAGTGTATTCTATTAAGAGTTATTTTGCTATTTGGATTTCTCCTTGGATTATTGTTAATTCAATTCCTAGAATGCTTAACTATGTGCATTTATTTAATTAATATTTTGCAATGTTCATTGTTGGTTGGTCCGTTAGGTAGTTCAATCTAGTTAAGGGAATAAGACTCTCATACACTTGTGTCTCTTGATGTTGCTAAATCCTGGCCATTTTAACTTCTAGCTTCTAACCCTACACATTTCTTACTTTAGTCTACAACCCCTTTTGTTAGTTTAGCTAGTATCATAGGAATTGGCCTACTCTAGAGGCTGATCCAGAAGCTATTTTGGGTCTTCCAATATTGGTCGAGGTCTTGAGGGTACAACTCATCCACTTAGGCAGATTTTGGACCAAGATTTTTTGGCATGTCCATGGGACACCTGTGTCTCATCCTCAAAAGAGTTTTGGCACACTCAGTGGGACACCTGTGTCCCACCCTCAAAAGAGGATCAAAACCCATCGTACTTATTAGGTTTCATAGATTCATTTTAATTACCTGAAGCACTCAAGATTCTAGTGAGTAGTCTTAACCTCATAAGTAGAGAAATTATGTTCACTTGGTGACTCCATTTGGTTTTGAATCAAGAAAGTTGGAAACTCCACTGGTGAAATAACTCAAGATCACATAACCATGGATAGGCAAAACCAACAAAATGTATCAAGTACCACCTAGAGAAACATATAGTATTTCTTGTTAGTATCATGATGAAACAAATATGCCCATGTTGGAACACTGTTAGACCTCTAAATCTCCTAGAACTCCATGAAATTCCCTACGCTGCATTGAAGACCTTACCCATTTATGATGGTAGTGGAAAGACCACTTATGAACATTGCCAAGAAGTTGTGGCTTTAGCCACCCTACACAATATTCTATTTGAATATGTGATGGTCAGACTTCTCATGTTGTCACTCTAGGGTAAGGTATTGCAATGGTATAATTCCTTGAAAGACAAGAGTATAAATACCTGGGCAGACTGGTTGAACCCTTAATAGTTGAACATGATGACCCAAGGGACCCTTTCATACTACTCAATCAATTATTTTTAATCCAAAGGTTTCCTTAAGAAAATATCATTGATTTCAATATCAGATTTAGGAGGACCTAGAAAAGGATTCTCCAAAGGATAATACCTTCACATGCTCAAGCATATATATACTATATCCATTCTTTGGGTCTAAATTTGAGTATTATGATTCAATAGTCCAATGAGAAAGAATTTTTGCAAGTCTTCCAGATGGCTATCAAGGCAAAAAATATGCTTATCTCAGCTAGAAAGCTACCACATAGAGCCATGACCTTGTCTCCAACACTACCCTCCCCATAATTCAGTAGTTTTCCTAGGTCATGCTCATCAATTCCTATTATGACAAAGAGAGAATCCATTACTGAAACTTTGGAATATCAAGTAGTTCAAGAACTGAGAGCTATGGTTCAATGCCTAACCAATGAACTAAACACCATGAACCAATAGAAGATCATAGTTGGGTATCCATATCAAACATATCCTCAAGAATATTCTCCCTCAAAAAATCAAGTCATGAACATTAGGGAGGAGAGTAGAGAATATCTCCAGATAGCTAGAAATCTAGGACAAGAGATAAACTCTAATCTAACCAAGGTTAGGCACCCAATTATTTATAGCTATTAAAATAGCTATTGCAATAGGGATGGCTATGAACATGATCAATCTCAACAATTAAATGATTATATAGCCATTTTAATGAATCCAGATTATATTCATGGATAAAGCTACCATCTCCCATTAGCGAAAGTCTAGTAGACAAAAGGAATGGAAAATGTGAACTAGGGAGTGAAGATTGAAAAAGAAGAATATAAAGAAGATGAATTAGATAGTGTTCTGTGTCCATGAGGAAATCACCTAGAATAAAAAATGTCAGGTTCATGTGTAAAATAATATGGTCCAGGAACCTTATGCTTACATTGTCAGAGGAGATAAGTTTACCAAAAGTGATATTACCCAGCTATACTAAAAAAAAATAGGATGATATGGTGGAGATTTATCAAAGGCTAATGCAGAGCATGATAGGAATAGTGCATAATACAACAAGCAATACTTTAAGAAAAGAAGCATATCTCAAGGAAAATATGTTGGTTTTTAGATGGGTTAACTTGGTTAAATTACGTCTAGAAAGCTCAATGACTGGTAGAGTCCCTCATCTAGATTTCAAACATGTACACAAGTAGCCATCTCTTGGTATGGAAATAGATAACTCTCCCCTATGTTATTTATTAGTGTGTTTGGAGGGTTGGGTGCTACATAATTGCTTAATAGATGATGAAGCTAAAGTCATTATTATACCCAAGGTAATTTATGATACCATGAACTTGAAATACACCAAATTTGAGCCTGGGATAATACAATTCAATCAAATGCTAGTCAAGACAGTGGGGATAGTTGAAAAAGTGTTAGTACTACTATATAGGATGATAGGATGCCAGACTTAGCAGCAATTCAGGATGTCATAGTAGTAGATGTGCCTCCAACATTTGGAATGAGTTTGTCCAAAAGTTTCTTGATGCAAATAGGAGGATACATGGCACAAGATCATGCCCATATAGTTGTGTCATGCATTAAAAAATTGGTCTAGATTTATGGTGAAAAAATTAGACCATTTCACATTCAACAATATGGAGAACACAAGGCAAATCTGGTTGAAGAAGTCCACAAGCTAGCTAAGGTGGAGGTAATTGATTGGACAAAGGGTGAGCAAAGGCTAATTAGTAGTGAAATTTTCTCAAAGAGTCCCAATGTAGCACTTTTTTCAAGCTCAAAAATAGGTATAATCTATAAACTAGATATGATGCACTACAACATATGACCAATGGTATATTCCAACAAATAAGCCCGAAAACTCTAGGAAAGAAATTGGGAGATTGACTCTTGATAGAAGAAAATTCATCACTACATCACCAACCAAAGAGCTTTATGTACATTGGAAATCTCTAATTACCAATTAGTGCTCTGGCGCATAGACCAATATACATAGAAGAGGTAATAAGTGACTCATATGCTTAACAATAATACTCACCGCTGGTTTCCTATGTCATTTTCCAAGCAAATATAGAAACTGATACAGGCTTAAAGTCAATATTACGGTAGAATTCTAACAAAATAAGCTACTTGTTCAAGACAAATGTTAGAGAGAAAAGCATAAAATTTGGCACTATTTGGTCAGGACACTGCAGATTTTGATGCAAGAGCTAAAGACCAAGCATCATTGGTGTGCAGAGACACACCTTAATTTTGTATAAATAAATTGACAAATAAATAAAAACTATTTAGCAACTAGAGAATAAGGCAATTAGTCAAAGGGATAGTAGAAATTCTTACAGGTATGCAGGACATATCATATTTTGCAATGGATTGTGAGGGATGATGATTCAACTACATAGAAAATTGTTATTTCTTGAAATTCGAATATAGTCAAGCTCAAGAAAAAGAGGATTGATAGGGTAAGTCAAATAATGACTTCTTTACAAGGAAAAGCCCATATAAAGGATGTTTCCCCTTCTTAACATAAAATCACTCATGAGGAATAATTTTTCTCTAAGGGTGTATGGTGGATAGGCCTTAGTAAAAGGTACAAATAGGAATAAGGAAAGCATCCAAGCAGAAGCTTTAGATGATTTTAAATTTTTCCTATGCCTAGAGGAGTTGATAGCACATTGAAGGCAAAGGATGGTCAATCTTAGCCTTCATGGTGTTAGCTAAGGTAGGTATTTTAATTGATGGTAATCCAAGAGCAATTTTGGTGTTAGCTAAAACCATCTTGGTGTTAGCTAAAATTATCCCTGTGTTTGTTGAAGTTGCTCCTTCATTGACATTGTTTGCACTTCTATTGACCTATGATAAAGTCCAACAATAATAACCATAACCTTTTGGTAAATGGTTTTTGTTCTTTTCCAAGAACACCAAAATTATGCCAAGAGAGTGAAGTCCAAGGATAAAAAAAGAATAAAATAATGGACATAATTTGAAAGGTTGATAAGGTTGGCAAGCCTACAAATGTTTCATTATCGAATAAAAAAAGAATGATCATTTTCAATCCCTTATTCAATTCATGAAATCTATCAAGAGTAGGAACAAGAAAGAGCCAAAAATTTAGAACTTCCTTAATCAAAGGGGAGATGCTTCACATTTTTGCCATCTTGGTATTTGAGGTCAATACAACAAATACCAAGAAGGTAAAAGGGCGAAGGTGTTTGTGCAAGTATGGTTTTCTAAAATTTTCTATCTGCTCTTTATATCCTTATGTCACCCTTCATGCTTCATCAATATTCTTATCACTACTCACTCCACTACATTGAATAATTCCAATTCATCTCATTCATGGTTTCCCATATTCCTCAAATCATCCCCTAAAATTTGCATCTTCTACCATTTTTCCCAACTCCATAGCCCAATGGAAAGGCTAGCTAGATTCTTCCTTTGCAAGATACATAAGTTGTTATAGACTAGTGGGAAATCATACAAAGAAGACATCTCAGTACCTTAGCTATAAAAGTAGATACCAACTACTATCACAAGAAGAACAACATTGGTAAGAAATACCACCAAATGATGTCATGACATATGTGAGGTGATATCACCCAAGTAGATGGATGACAAGTGGTATCAATTAGTGAAGGCTGAACAGGTAGACACCATCCTAAGCTACTTACCATACACCATGGTAGATAGATAATGAAAGTGAGCATGAGTTGTAACAAAATAATACCTCTTATGGTGAGGTATAATTGGTTGAACATAAAAATAAGGTAAGGAGCTAGATCTTCACACAAGGGATGATATCAATTAAAGCAGTTCTAGCTCTAACAAAGGCTAATTCAATTCATTATCCAACTGTCACCAACATCCACAATATTTATAAAATAAATGCAAGACTAAGCTATACATGAAGATTTTTTTTGTGATAGAGTGATCTGTAGTAACCATGCATACTATTAAAGAAACAACTCATTATGTATTTTTTAGTAATCCTAAAGAATTCTACCTTCATAATTTTGTAAAGAAGAAGGAAGTAAAAGGTGAAATAATATTCAGCTCCTGGAATATTTGCCTAAGGTAGATTTCATGGGTGAATGCTTACCTAAGGATGTTTTTTAGGATCTAAAATAGCAGTTAGTTGTGGAGGATTATACTCATATGGTATTCAATTTTGCAGGAGGTATTGGTAATCAGGTACCTCCTTACTTTATCCTTTCTCTTCCTCTTATAATATTTTCCTCATTTTTGTCTTAGTTTCTTGTATCTATGTGTCATTTGCATCCTCAGTCATATTTGCACCTTGTCTGCCTAAATATCTCTCCACCATTACCAACTTTCCATATCCCAACATCCATGCTTTTCTTGCTTCTTAAAGATTTATTCCCATCCCCCTATACCCTTCACCTCTCCAATCATTTAACCACTCCTTAAGTCTCTGTAAGCATCAACTTGGTCCTTCCCTATGATAACTTTCCCTTTGGGCTCTATATTGTGTCCTATATTTTATAGGTAAATGGGATGCATTTTGAGTAGGGGTATCTTTCAATGCATGTTTTAGAAGCCTTGTTACAGCTACTGAGTATACCAACCTCCACTTTTTCTACATCAATTCCCTATTCTAAAATTCTTCTATTTCCCATAGCTTTAATATTTGCCTTCTCCTCATACCTCCATATTCTATCAAATTATCTTCTAGCTCTTCATGCCATTACTTCCTTCATTATCCCACACATAAGGCTTACTAGGTTCTCCATTTTTGCAAGCAAAAATCCCTAGAAGTCACCAATAATGTAAATTTTAGCTCTTATTTTACCTTTTCTTTGTAGCACAATCCAATTTAGGTGCTTGATTTGGTTCTCAACCTGTGCCTCAAAGAAACCTACTACATCCACAATCCTTGCACACAAACCAGGTTATGATTTTGTTTAAGTCTCATCATCATTTTGCTAAGGTAGCAACATAGCAATCACACTCAGCATATTTTAAGGCATAAGTTGAGCACCGAATCAAACACCTAAAGCAGATTGTGCTACAAAGATAAGGTAAAAGAAGATCCAAAAAATTATAGAATAGCTCAATACTAAAAAATGCATGGTTGGATGTAAAAAAATGGCTAGGATAAGTAGCAGAGAAACAAGCAAAAACTCTAGATTGAAAATAATTCTAAGGCATTGAAATCCAACATACAAAAGCAAGGGACTAGACTTTCTAAGAGTCCAGCATCCGGAGCAACCAAGTCTCAAAAGCCGGACTCAAATTTTGGCCAAGTATGAAAGATGGTTAGGCTTTTGAAGTGCTAACATCAGTAAAGGTGTGAAGAAATTTTGACACTTGGTGCATTAGATAAAAATAATTGGCTAAGTATTATATGGATCTAGTATCTAACATCAAGGCAAACCCTTTTTGAATATAAATATTTAGCTAAGCATTGGATGAGCGATGAAATTTTAAAGCAACTAATATCATCAAAGGCAAATAAAAATATGACAAAATGAAAGTCAATGTTAGATAGAAAATTTTTCTAAGGCATGAAGTCCGGTATGGAAGCATTGAGTCTCAAGACTAATATCTGATATCCAACACTATGCATAAGCAAAAGCAACTATGTGTGGAAGGTGGTCGGACTCTAAAAGCAATGACATCATCAAGGCAAGAAAAAACATTTGGCATCCAATAAAGAGAATGTAAAATTTGGTTAAGTGTTGGAAAAGAGCCAGACTATTAAAGCAACTCACATCATCAACAAGGCTAAAGCATTCAACATTAAGAAATAGCTGCAAGATTAAAATCCAACCAAGGCAAATAGTTTGGCACAAGGCAACATATTATGCTACCATACCTTGTAAAAGGCCTTTAGACCCATCCTAGTTAGCAAAAATTGTGTATACCAATAAACTGCCCAATATCATTGTTGTTAGAAACCTCAATGACTAAGAGTTCCTATGTCATACACTTACCCCTGTACATTTGGCTCAATGTAATAGACACGAGTGGAAAAAAGTAGACCAATCCATAAGTGCCTAGAATCCAACGATGCAACATGCAAATTAGCTTCATAGGAGAAATATGAACTGCACACGTTAGCAAAACATGCTTGAAGTAGTTGATCATGGCTGACCCAAAAGTGATAGCCACCTCATGCCACCTACTTTAACAGACCTGGAGTCTATTTTCAAAGCAATCATGCTTAGTAAACTGAATGTAAATGTAAAATTATAAATACTAAAATGTAACCCATTCAAAGGGTTGGATCATTAACTTTTACAATTGCATAAACTGTATGATTGAATGTTATATACCTCGTAATGAAAATTGAAGTGTTGTTTGGTATCTATCAAAGAATTTTGTAGAATATGTATGTATGTTGATTCCCCTTTTGGCATTTATATTAAGATTGAATGAGTAGAGTAATTTTTTAAGAGTTATTTTGCTATCTATATTTCTCCCTAGATTATTGTTAATTCAATTCTTAGAATGCATAACTGTGTGCATTTATTTGATTAATATTTTACAATGTTTAATGTTGGCTAGTCTATTAGGTATTTCAATATTGTTAAGAGAATGACACTCTCACACACCTGTGTCTCTTGATGTTGCTAAATCCTGGCTATTTTAACTTCTAACTTTTAAATCTATGCATTTCTTACTTTATTTTGCAACCCCTTTTGTTAGTTTAGCTAGTATCATAGAAATCGACCTACTCTAAAAACTGGTCCAAAATTTATTCTAGGTCTTCCAATCTTGGTTGAGGTCTTCAGGATGTAACTCATCCACTTAGGTGGATTTTATACCAAGATAGACTTCATCTGTAGGATCCTCTAAACTTATGTTTATACGATCATCTACCATACAAGCTCTTTCATGTCTTACTATTCTAGGATAGAAAACCATATATATTCTAACTTCCTCTCTACTCTACTTTATTTGTTTTTCTCTTATAGGATAGCAATCCATATTTCTTACTTGTTGTCATCACCTTCCCCATTGTGATGATTGTCTTATTTCAAACACATTATCTTATAATATGGGTCTGCTCATTTTCTCCTGGTTGTTCAAGGTTTGTTTATCTTCCTCTTGGATTCCTCAGTTATCTATTTTGACGATGTCTTCAATTTTTATGTAAACCATGAGGTATTCCTGATGGGCCAACCTAATGATCCCATGATATTGATTGTTTTTTACATATACAATGAATGGTCCTTGTGACCCATCCTATTGACCACATGGCCTAGAGGTAGCCAAAGGGAAAATCCTTTCCCTCTAACTATTATGAGGTATACCAAAAAAAATTCTCCCTTGTCTAAGTAATCTTAGATGACAAAGAAGACTTGATGGTCTCCTTGATTTTTCTAAGTGATCTATCTCTTGTATAACAACTACGATACCTAGTAATCCTTATGAAATACTAGGCTCTCATTTTTCTATATCAACCATTGTTGGCATGTCATCCAATTGCCTACTTGTTCATCTTCTCTCCTTAGAGTCATTTGGTGTATTCCTCATTTCCTTTGGTTGGGGAAGTGGTTGAGATCTTGACATGTTCCTCCTAGATCTTGACATGTTACCTTTTTTGGGAATAAGTTATTATCATGGAGATCCAATAAACTACACTTCATTGAGGTATTTTACCAAACACTTTGTGTGCATCCTTAAAATTTCCACATTTGACATACATGTTGAGAATATTATTTTAGAGGAATGTATTAGGCTTAAATCCAATTTTTATGATATGGGTATGAATATACTTGCCTTGTAGTAGACTTCCAATCTTTGCACAAGCGTGGAACAATGAAGCCAAAATAGTAGGGTTTATTCTATGAAATCCTAGAGCAAGAAGCCCATGTTTTCATTTAGTTTTCCTTATTTGCACAATGTGATGATGTTATCAGTCCCAAATCTAATTTTGGAACTTTCTTGGTGTTGGAACTTTGGTACTTCAATTGAAGGAGAGGTAGAGGTGATGGTGTTGCATCGATTTCTTATTCTACCAAAGAGCTTGATCTAGCATTTGGACACACATTTGCTTGTAGAGTTTAATGATAGTTGGAACATTAGCAATATTATTAGAGCTCCTATGAACCATGCTCAAAGTAATTTTGGTTATCATGGGCTAAATTTGGAGCATTAATCATGTCTTTATCCAAAAATTTGTTTATAAATACTAGTGTTTTTCAAGGTGAAAAATCAATGGAGTGACAAACCATAGACATTTAGCATGAAGAAATAGGTTGGAAATCCCTTTATAATATAGTTCATACTTTAAACTACGCATGGAGATATCAAACTATGAAATAAAATGATTTTAACTATGTTTACAAATACAAGTTTTAATATAAGATGCAATATGGTGTATAACCCTATTTTATTTTGGATTTAAACTATGGATATTGTATTCATAGTTTTAAATTTTAACAACATCCAAGAAAAAGAAAAATTATTCAACAAAGTCAAAAAGGTCAACATTATGTTATCATATTTTAGAGTGTGTTTCTTCTCTTGTTGATTTTGGTGAGAAGTTTCTCTTTTTCTAATCTCTATTCTTAATTTTTTTTTTTAATGAGTTTACTTTTAGAGTGTCTTGATATGTAATCTTAATGTCCTTGTAGGCATCACATTTCATAAAAAAATGTTTTTCAATCTCCATTATCCTTATATAAAATACACATATTAATTCTAATCATTCCTCTTGAGGAATTGTCCATCTCCTATTTTTGTAGCTGAGATGGTGTGAATTGGATCTTAGTTGGGCTATAAGTATTTTTTTCTTCCAATTGATCTTTGCATCTATATACTTATTTTGGCTATGTTCATAATTTGGGTTGAACTTTTTGATGTATAATTATTTTTTCATTTCTAAATTTCTAGTCCACATGATAAATTTTTTTTTCCTCACATACTATTTAATTTCTTTGTTGGAGTTTGGGACCTCATGAAATTTAATGCTTCATTTTTCCATCCATTTGTTGTTTTGTTTCATCCATATATCTTTTATTCTATTCATGTTTCTTTGATAACCTATTTTGGCAACATGCTATCTTCTATTCTTTCTATTTTCTTTAGGTACCCTAATAGCCTGATCATAGCTTTTGATTCTAGCAAAAACATCCTTGTTTTAGCAAGTAAAATCTCATATGGGACTAATGCTTTAAATCTAAAATTTTTTGTAATCAATAACTTTTGAAATATTTCTATTTGTCTCCATTAAAAACTTGATGTATTGTTAGCCTACACCTAACACCCATAAAACACCACTAGAATAACTAATAACCCAAAAATGACCCTCGTGGTTTTCCAATCCCATGTAGCACAACGATGAGTATTTCAACTATTAGAGGAATAATAGAATAAAAAATCCTAGAGGCCAAAAAGGAATACAACCATTGCAAAGGTAACCATAAACATATCTTAGACTTGAATGACACTTGTCTAATATGGCATTAGTATGATCACTTAAACGATACACTTCACTTGAATGGCAATGTGCTTACACGACAAGCACTAGAACAATAGTCAACAACTCACTAGAATCATGTTTACTAGAACAACAAGGAGTAATCGACTAGAATGACACACTTACTCCACTGGAATGACACTTCTCATTTTCCTCTCGTATGGTAAGTCCCCATATTAGGTTCTAGATTGTAACGTTCTCTGCTTTGACTATAATGCTTATACTTGCACACACAAAATCCAATATGCACACTACCAATCTACCAATAGGAATCACAACCTACACAAATCATACTTAAATTATAGATAAAGACAAAATCATCATTATATTGATCATATGTATAACACTATAGGTTTTCACCATACAATCTCTCTAGCACTCTTTCTACAAGATGCTTTGGTATACACAATATGCGCATAGGCTCTATCTGCTCATGATCTACTCATGTGTGTCTCAAACAAATGAAGGGAGACCCTATTTATGGTTGGACATGTGTCAAAAATAGTCCACTAGGCACCTGAACACATAATTATTTTTCCCATGCACGTACATGACATAATTTTACACACTTTAGACTCTATTACAAAACTTTATAGATGATGCCACCTTCCTTTGATTTTTAAAAACATTACATGACATTCATATGCACATTTACATTTCATTTCATTACCATTACATTTATATTTTAATTCGTCTTATACTTATTACTATCACTATATACACTAAGGCTTTGGTTGTCCAAAATTGGCTCCTACATCTACCCTCCCCTTTTATTTTGGTCAATGTCCTTGTCGACAACCTACCTTTGCTCCTAGGAACTTAGGTTATGTTTAGGAGTTGGAAAAGGAATTCCTCCAAGATCTTGAGTTTGTAGTTTATAAGCCTCATTTTCTCCCTTTAGGCACTTGGCATAGGCTTGAAATTGGTCCCACTTCATACCATATTGTTCTGATTTCTACTATATATCAATTACCCTAGTTTTAAACTCAACTTCCCTCTTGGCTGCTTCTACTAATTGGTCACCCTTATCTATTATAATTTTACCATGGTGTTTGACCTCATTATTTTTTACCTCTATTAGTTGTTCTCTTGCTAAGCATTTTGTCTTCAACTACCCAATCAGTTGATCCTATTCCTCATATGCCTTGGTTTTCTCCTCAACATCCTTCCTTAGTCTAGCTAGTTCTACTTTGGCTTCCTCATTTACCTATAGAATTTTTACCTCTATTACTTAAATTTGGTTAGCCCTTTCTACCCTTGCACTTTAAATCTTCTCAATGCCTATGACTAGCCTCTAAATTAAGTATGCCAAAAAATTGGTCTTTGCATACATTTTCACTAACTCAAGAGCAAGTTTAACAAACTTTACATCTATTTTCATCTTGTGGATAATGTTTGATATTTTATTCATTAATATATACATGTGTTGGTCACCTATATAGTTTTTGGATCCCTTCTAGCAATTCTTGTACACCTATCATATTTTTAATGTTGTCAGTCTCCATTTCCCATGGTTGCATCTAATGTATTTTAGCAAGTCTCATCATCCATTCCTCATCCTAGATCCAATATACTAGTTTGCCTAGATCATTCTCCACCAGTAGTTGCCACTTTTTCCATTGGCCAACACATTCCACTTGGAATTCTAATCTTACTCTATCTATGACTTCAAACGCTCTTGAAAAAATTTCCACTTGCTCATCAATATAATCTCCTAACTCTAGTGGTTGCCTAACATTTGGTACTTCTATCATAATATGGTCACTCAAGTTTGCGTTTGTATCATCTTCTAGGGTTGTCTCTTCCACATCTTCTCCTCATTTTTGAGACAACATAATAGGTTTCACAATCGCCTTACCCTTTTATATAAGTTTTGTTGCATCAATTGTCATATATTCCTGCATTTTCTCTTTCTCTATTGGATAGTTGTTATCACCCCTATACATAAATATTTCTTCTTTTGATGTAGGATTTTTGCCTTATCACCTTTTTCTTTTGGCACTACTAGTTTTGGTGCTCCTTTTGGTGTTTTAAATGATATATCTATGCATATTTCCTCATCTAGTGGGGGTGATCCACATGGATCTATTTATGCAAACTACAATGGACTATTCTTTTAGATGTTTGGTGTATGAACATTTTATATCCTTATAATCCTTGCATCTTCTTCCACTACATTTTTTTCTCTTACATTCACATCTATTGCAGTTGGTATCCTATTTTATATGGATCTTTCTTCACTCTTTGTTGTGCTCTTTCCTTTGACTATTATTCTCCCTATGCAACATGACCACTTGGTTGTTTTTCTTTCTTTACAACCTATTCCTAAAGCTTTTTCTATTTTCCACCCTACTTTATACATCCTTACTTACTCGAGATACAAGAACATTACTTCGTACTATTGTTGGTGGCTTCATCCTTCATTTCAACTATAATTTTTGTTGTGGCTAAGGTTGATCTTCCAAGTGCTACTACAACCTCCTCTTTTTTGTTTGTGTGAACTCCTATTGTGGCTAAGTTTTAGTTCCCTAGGAATATGTACTCTCCTCATCTATTAAAGGATTCCAACCCTTTCTCTTCTTAGGTGTATTTTTCTTCTTTTTCTTGATTGAAGTAGTTAGCTTAGTGGCATCACATGTACGCATTACCATATCATCGACTGATCCTCCAAAATTAGTCTTGATGGATTCAATGTAGGAAACTACATCTTCTTTTCTGTTATGACATTCATCACCAGGGCAATGACATGAAAATCCATTGAGAAGTTCTTAGAATATCACATTAGAAAATTTATAATATCATATGTTAAGTGTGTTATCCAAACATATACAACTTCTTTCATTATCCCTTCCATGTATGAAATAAGCCAAGCAAGCATATCTGACGATATTTGCTCTCCTAAAATTTTTGACATAACCATTTTCATCGTACATTGTAGCTCCAAGCTCTTCAGTTGGCTGCTCTTCAACCTACAACTCTCATATTGTAGCATCTTAGCTACCTCTTCTAGATTGATTTTAGTGATCTAACTCATAATTTTATGCCATTGGTGTGAATACATTATGACATTTTTCATTGGTATCCCTGAAGTTGGCAACCTAAATATCTTCCTAAAGTTACTTGGTGAAAATACTATGTGCATATTGCAATCACCAATCACTACCTAACTCATGTGTTGTTGCTAATCATATGTCCATAGTATCTACAATAACTAACCCTTGATTTTTTTTCAAAATTTGAGATTTGTAAGATGTGGTGTACATCTACATTCTTGAAAGTATTCTTCAATGGATGTTTATGATGAGTCTCATTCCATTAGTTCTAGTAGAGTTCTCTTGTCAGTTGTTGCCATGCCATCTCATGTAGTGGTATTGTAATCTTCTCTTTCACTTTTCTCTTCTCCTAAGGTATAGCTTCTATCTCTAACCCTTGTGGAGTACTTTTCCTTGATCTATCGTCATAATGCCTCTCTTATTTTGCTTCTCTAGCATGCATTCATTCTGCAAGGCCTTGCCTTATAGAGACTTTGATGTAGATCTTAAAATCCTAGTCACATTTGCATTATTCATGAGTGTTTAAATAGCACAAAACAACATACATAATTAGTAAATAACCAAATGCTATTTTTTTTTGTTACATAGGAGAGTTGGCTACAACCACTATTTTTAGTAACTGGCAGCGTAGGGTTCAAACCACAAGGACTGCAACCACCAAACCTATCTATCTTTTTAATTGTTGATCCGACCTGATATGGGGACCGTCGATCGCTCGGGGTTCGTACCATCATTGTCGGTCTAGTGCGCACTCAGAGGATTCAGAGTAGACTACTTCCTTTGTAAACTAGCACCACCAAAGTTTGAACCCAGGTCTCCTCTCAGCAAGTGCCCATCCAGACTAGCACTTGCCAATCCACCTAGCCCTTGGGGGTGCTAACCAAATGATAATTAAAGATTCTAACTGTAGCTAGATTTTAAGATGCTAACTTAAGCAAATAACAACCCAGTCTAACAACCAAACCAACATGATTTTGAATCTCATGTTTATACAATAATTATAAAATTATAACATGCCTAAGTCTTAGATGTCCTCATCATTCCTCCCCACCATAGAAGCATTGGATTCCAATGCTTTTACAAGAAAGTGGGAGAGAACATGGGAGTGTGCAAGTGCCCAAAATACAATCCTTGAACTGATGAAGAAGATAAATACCCTTTGGAAGGCTTTGCTCTATCATAAAGAGCAAACAATCACCTCAAAGGAATCACTACTACTCCTATGAAGGGAGTACCCAAAAGCAAACTATGCTTAAAATGGCCATGGTATGAATTATTCAATATTCTTCACAAAATGTTATTTTCTCCTCACATCATTCATGCTTCAAAACTAGAAGCATGTGTCTCAACTAGCAGTCTATACCATCCTGTCAAACAAACACCTCATAACTACAATTGATTCACTATGGGGAAAATTACAACAAAGAGAGGAAAAAGTAACAAAGGACACAAATATGCAAGTATCCTTATGGTAATCTACGCATCCTACCGAACTACATGGATAACCAGTCGCTACAACTGCTAGGTGTTATAGAGAAGAGGAGATTACGAGTTACAAGGTTCACTTGTATTATATTGAAGAGTGTTGGGTACCACCAATATTGTACTCCATATTACAAATCCATAAAGGAAAAAATCTTACAAAGACATACAAATAACTCTAACCAAAATAAAGTCCAAAATAAAACTTGACACACCTTAATATAAGGTTTTAAAATTTAACTAATTATTTCAAGATAATTAATTAAATAAAAAGTGCATGAAAATTAAATGAATGAATTAATTTAATTTGATTTTAATTGATTAATTAAATAACCAATTTAAATGAAAACCTTTTAACAATTAATTAAATCGTTGGAAAGTAAGGGGCGTCCACGTAGACTAGTCCAAATGATCAAATGGTGCCTCATCGTGCCACATGGCATCATTTTATTCATTGGTACTCCCAACGTTTTGCATGAGGTATGGCTCTCCATTTGGCAATAGTCTATCAACGTTGGACCTCTAGCTATTCAATAGAGGCATGAGCATGGTTGAAAGCAATTCCTCCAGTCAAGACAGTGTGAAATATCTCCTAGTCATTAATGCAAACGGTGATAGTTTGCTGAATTACAACTTGAATTTGGCGATCGAAGTTCCTAGATGACAACGAATGCTCAGCTAAAATACATGAATGACATGAATTCGATTGGAGTAATTTGGTTTGTAGCTAGAAAATAGCATAGCCATGGATGTCACTAGCAAAATATAGTGGCAAAATTTGACGTTATCATCAAACGTCAACAAAGAGGGTTGACATCCCTCGGTTCCATGCTGAGTAGAATTCCACGTGTTGGGTTAGCAAAAATTCAATGACCCTTTGAGGGATCTGAGCTATCATGATGACTTCGCTTCAAAATATTTTCATCGTGCATCGACAACATTAGTTTCAGCGATGTTCGTTCAACAAAACTCCATTTTGTGTAACCTCCTTGATTTTTAGAGGTACCAAAGAGGAGGAATTTCATGGCTTGGTAGGCGCAAAGTTTACTCTCGATGTGCATACAACTTTTCCTTCAGGGATGGCTCTCGATCTATCACAAATCTAGATTTTCACCTCTAGAAAAACATTATCGCGTTCGAATGGCATCCTCATGCAGGTCACAACGCCTCGAGATTGATTCCCCACACATTCAAATCTCTTTAGATAGCTCATGTATTCATATGCCTGAATTGACATGATTTTTGTTTTAATCCTTCAGAATGAAGCCTTCAATTTTATGACATCGTCATCTTCTTCTTCATAGTAAATCGATAGCTATTTAGAAACATCTACCCTTTCTTCAAAAAACTTCTCCCCCCCTTCACTGGATTCGTCGAGAAAATGAGAAACATTTTGTCATATGATAGATTGTTCCTCAACATAGCCATCATCGTAAAGATGCTTTGTAGTGCCAAAGTTCTATGTTGAGGTGGTGGACAATGTAATATTTTGGATCTGTGTAACAACAATAATAAAAAAATATTAAAAAAAAGATTGGAAAAGTTAGCCATGGGAGGAGATCTTCAGTGGTGGGATTATATTAGCTACGATCCATCGTAGGAACTCAAGAGGTTGGTAGGCATGGAGTTTTTTATGAAAATGTAATGTAACACCATTAGTAGCATGCGAAGGCAAAATCGGTGGTGTTTACATAGAAGAGGTATTAAAGTGAAATTAAATTCCAACATAGGAATATACAGGAGATATTTTTCCTCCAAGTGCTGGCAGTGACCTAACTATCATAAAGTGATCAAATCAATGGCCTTTAGCCTTAATATGAGACTTGGACAAAATGTTTCAAAAGTAAAAATAAATGCAGGCCAACGCAGACCATCCTCATGCCAATAATAAAATATTGGCACCATGGTTGTGCAAAGTGATTGACAATGTCTTCTCCACGATAAATATCTTAATGAAGCCTTCTTATTGAAGATACATAGGAAACAAGAGTTGGGAGGAGGAGGCCCCTCATTGCAACCTGTTATGATATCAATGATGTTTATTTTAAAATCTTGATCACATTTACATTATTTATGAGTGCTTAAATAACACAAAACAATATACATAATTAGTAAACAACAAATAACCAAATGCTAATTGAATATGCTAAATGCAACTAGTTTCCAAGATGCTAACTTAAGCAGTTAATAACTCAGTCTAACAACCAAACCAATGTAATTTTAAATATCATTTTTTTATAATAATAGTAAAATAATAATATACCTAAGTCGTAGATGTCTTCATCAGACTCCAACTTCTTCACCTTGTGAACAATATCTTGACTATAACCTTCGTTCTGGTGGAGCTCTCTTCTACTACTCTGCTCGATATATTTGATTGATGCTATTTTATCTCTTTTCCATGCTTTCAAAATTTAGCACTTTAACCTCCAATTATAATTTTGCTTGTACAATGTTGTCATGCCATCATTGTATGTATGGCACTACCATATGACTCCCTATTTATATGGCACTTGTAATTGTATGACATCACCATTAACTACAATACTTGAACGACAATATTTTTAGCTATACTCATGACATAGATTTACTATTGGTATGCTAGTCTACCGATATTACTTCATTCAACGTCATCCTTACTTACCTTTTGTGCCTTTCTTGCATCAACTTGCCATCCAAAAGACTTGCATTCATATGGCTCTTTGACAATGACTTTATTTATCTATAGCGAATTTATTTCTTTGCACAATTTTACCCCTCTACAACAATTTTGTAACCCTTATGCTTCTACTAGAAAATTCTTCATGCTTTTACCCCATACACATGTGACTCTTTTGTAGTTTCTCCTTGTAAGTGATTTCTCCACCTGAAGGTTCTTCTACAATCTTCTCCTTCTTTAATATTGTTGAACTCCTTTGTGTTGCATCTTCACCTTCACTTCTATCCTTAGTGTTGTGTACTCCTATTAGCTCCTATCCTACATGCATTGGCTCCCTCTCCTTTTGATGATAGAATGTGACCTAACTATGTCCAATGTGCCTATTTATAATACATTGGAGGAAGAAATTGTTACACATGCATGCATTAACTATCAAGTAAATATCAGTTTACCACCTTACCCTTTCTGCACATGCTTTCCTATTTTTTATCTTTAATTTTTATTATTTTTGTCTCTCTTTTTTTAAATTATTTACAAGGGTTTACATCATCCAAAGCAAGTGTGTCGTACAATTCACACGACCACCCCTATTTCTATCTCAATTACAAGTAGCCAATGGATCTACTTCTTCCTTCCAAACCTATTATTTCATTCGATTCATTGTTTAATTATGTCCATTTGTATGATTATATTCTTGTTCAATAGTGGACAATGCTCTACCATACTGTCACTATCATTTGAATGGCATATGCCACCTATGCAGCTTCCACATTTACAACCTTCATGTGTATGGACCTCTAAAATTCTGTTTATATGATCATCTATCATATAAGCTCATTCCTATCTTGCTATTCTAAGATATCAAGCCATAGCTCTTCTAAATTCCTATATGCTCTACTTTCTTTGTTCTTCTCGTGTGATTCTACTCCTACCTATTTATTCCTTGTTGTCATTACATTCCTCTTTGTGATGATTGTCCTATTTCAAACACATTCCTTTGCTCATTTTGTTTTGTCAGATAGACCTCCATAATATGAGATTGCCTATTTTCTTCTAGTTGTTCAAGGTCTATCTTTCTTCCTCTTGGGTTCCTCAGTCATCTATTTTTATGATGTCTTTGGTTCTGATGTAAACCACGAGGTAGTCCTAATGGGCCAACCTAATGATCCTATGATATTTTGTTTTTTTATATATAGATAATGAATGGTCCTTGTGACCCATCAAATGACCATATGGGCTACAGGTGGCTAGAGGGAAAATCATCCCCCTCAAACTACTAAGAGGTAGACATGTTGGCTTTTTAAGCCTTACCACCACAAAATATCTTAGGCCCCATATAAAATAGCCCCAATATTAAAGGTCAAAATAATAATAATATGAGTAGAATAATATGAGCAAATTAATATGTATATCAAGGCCTATATAATAAACCAATAACATTAATTTATATAATCAAATATGAATGTAAACGACCTGAATCATTCATGAATTATGTAGGAAGAAAACTAACAATATTAATTGCTCAAAAATGTATACAAGCTTTATTTCAAACTAAATATCTTATAGATAATAGAATTCTACTTCTTGTCAATTTTATTGATTGCTTTCTCATGGAGTATTATCTCCATAATATAGCCATACTAATGTGACTCTTCACATACTTGACTATTGCTCTGCATATCACAAGTTCCATAACTCTTGACTTATCATCTTACCAATTACATACAAGACTCTTCATGGAAACTAGACTCTAAGACACTTGCACACATCTATAAGAATCTTTCACTTCTACATGCACTCCTAAGCTTGGATACTTGTGCACATTATCACATTACATATTTGCACTCTTATATACATGGAATTTGTGCACATTCTCTCAATATACACCTGCAATCTAACTTACATGACACTCGTGAATTTCTTGCACATTACATTTTTACATGACACTTGTGCATTTCCTACACATTTACACTTACATAAAAGGGGAAATATAAATCACACTCTAAACTATAGACTCAACCCTAATCTATTATATATTTATAAATGTACCATGAAGGTACCATGGGGGTACATTAGCATGTACCAAATAATGTAATATACCTCATCAAGACCAATCAAACTTCTCCCTTGGCTAGGTAATCTTAGATGATTAAAAATACCTGATGTTATCATTGAGTTGCCTAAGTGATCTATCTCTTGCATAACAACTAGGGTACCTAGTAATCCTTATGAACTACTAGGTTCTCCTTCCACAACAACCATTGTTGGCATGTCATCCAATTTCCTCCTTGATTGTCTTCTCTCCTCATAGTCATTTTATTTATACTTCCTTTCCTCTGGTTTGGGAACTGGTTGAGGTCTTGACATGTTCCTCCTAAATTGTCTCGTTTGTGGTGAGATTGAGCTACTACTATGATTATTGATATTGATTGCATATGATCTTTTGGAAGAACTACTACTTGTTTTTGTTACCCAATTTCTCCTTTCTTCTTCTAAATATGTAGGTGCTTCGAACACATTCCTTCACAATATATATGTTGTTTCTTCTCTAGTCAATATATATTGCCTAGGATTATATAACTCTTACTGTCTTCTTACTTCCCTTTCGTTAAGGTTTTGTATCTTGTTATCAATTTCATGGACAATTTTTTTCCTCATTTGCATGTTGTACCTTCCCGAGGTTGCATACTTCTCTTGTAGCAATTATGTTTCCCAACGTATTCTTTGTTGTAGGAAACTAATCTCTGTCATCTAACTCATACCTTCTTACTTACTACCTTCACTCTAAGGTTTGTGGTTGGTTGGATCTTCCCAATTTGCCAAAGCCAAAAATCATTGTTCTTGCTCTTCATTTGTTACTAGGAATATTATGCACCCATAACCTTCTCTATTCTAGTGGATATGGTTCTAACTCCTCATGTTTGATAATGGGTTGCTCACCATTTTTTCTACCAAACAACCATCCCAATTTCATTCCTTCATTTTCCTATATTGCAACATGTTCCTAATTGATCCATCTAGGTTCTCCTCTTTCTTGGACTGTTATTCCCTCAAAAATATCTAAAGACTATTGTGGTGCTTCAACTAGTCTTCCCATGGTCTCTTCCTCAAATGATCCAAAATCAACCATATTAACTTGTGCTTTTACTTTATATGGATTTAACTTTGAGCCATTGACCATCTTAGGACACTACATCCCATCTAATTTTTGCAACCTTATTGCACCATTATCCATTATTTATGTGGAAAAGTAAATGTACCATTTCATTAACTTAAATATATTACAACTTAATCTTTATGAGTGCCTCTTGGGCTACAAAATGGTCCTTCAATGAGGAATCCCCTTTTTACAATGCAATATTTTGGCACTTCTTTATCTCCTTGACCACCTCAAGAGGGGTGGGTTTATGCTTGTGTACCATTGTTGGTTGGGTAGACTCTACTACACAACCAAGATAAATATTAGTAGCACCTGTTGGGTCCACCTAGGTTGGACCCAAGCTTATGAAAGGGGTAAACAAATATGACTCAAATTAATGCAGTAAACAAATCTTAAAATAAGCTAAAAATGTAGTAAAACTATCTTACTTACCTTTGTAACTGATCTATTGTGATGAATCTGATTGAAAAAATCTCCTAATAGGAATCATCCTTGTGAGTATGGTTTTAGCTATAAATTATCCTTGTTTGGATGATTTTTTTGATGGTGACCTAGGTGGAATTTCTTTTGGTGGGGGCCTTCTATAGGTTGGCAGGTAGTTGTTCTTCAAGTTTGGTGATTATTGAAGCTCTGAACTGCAAACAATTTACAATACAAAAGCATGCAAGAAGAAGCTCACCATGCTATCCATGGTGTTATCACTCTTAAGCAAGAAGACTTCTCTCAAATGCAAACAAGTAAATTCTAGAGAAATTTTGGCAAAGTTTCCCTAAGTATTATCTCCTTTTTTTTAAATCAGAGAAATGAGGAGCTATTTATAGATTTTATCAAGGATGAGGGGGTGGTGAAGTGGATATGAGGTGGAGGTTACATGGCATGCAAGTGGATTTATTAAAGGGAGGAAAATTTTGGGTTTTCCTTGGGATGGTCAAAGGGGAATATGTGCACCATACCTCATTAATGTTTTTGTATGGAGGGAGTTCTCAACCCACCCAAGGGGTATGCCTCAATAAATTTTTTGGGTGGAGAGATTTCTCAACTCACTCATATGCATTAAATAACCATAGGGGATTGTGTGGGTACATGGGGATATGGAGAGTATGGGTAGGGTAAACTAGGGTGATGTGCACATAGGCTAGGGGAATGGGATAGTCACATGGTGACCATGGGCTAGGGGTAGGATGGGATTAATAGGACAAAGGGGCTAAGATGAGGGAGATTAATGTTTTTAAGGTGATAAGGACAAGTATTTGAATATTAGGAGCAACTGTACAGTAATTTAAATGTTCACATTAGACAAGGGAAAATATTATATTTTTAGGTGTCTACAATTTCAACCACTTGGAAGGGCCCAATTCATTGGATCTTTAGCTTCCCTAGATTGATCTCTCTTACCATTGAAATTTAGCACTAAGCCACTAGTATTTAGCTTCATCTTCCTAAGGTGCTTATCATTTCATAACTTACTCTATTATTGGGAAAATCTCCATTTCCCATTGAACCATTATTCACACTTTCATCTAGTTGTACTAGTGTCATGAGCTTGTCCTATGGGATCTCTTGGTTATCCAGATGGTTTTTTATTGTCACCCTCAAACTAGGTACTAGTTACTCTACTAGCACTACTACCTCATACCTGTACATTAACTAGAATGGCATATGGTTCATGGTTGGATTGAAGGTTATCTTATATATCCATAGAATAGGTAGCAATAATTATTCCCAATCAACTCCTCCACTCCACATGTCTTATATATGATCAAGACTAAGACCTTATTTGTTACCTTTGTCTACCCATTGGCTCTAGGGTAATACGAACTTGACAAAGAATGGAAAATATTGAACTATGTGGTCAAATTTTAAATAATTTTTATCAACAAAGTGTCCTCCTCTATTAGTCATCAACTGTAAGAGGATTTTAAATCTTGTAATCACCTATTCATATAAGAATTAGGTTGTACTTATTATAGAATTATCTGGTAGGGCCCATGTCTCTACCCACTTTCTCAAATATTTAGTTTCCACCACAATGTATTGACACCTCCTCCTTTGGCTTATATTCAATGGTCCAACAAAATATAGACCCCATCGTTCAACTTCTATAGTTGTGATGGATGTAGGCACATGAAATTTCTCTTTAGTGGTTTTCTCATTTTTTGGCATGTAGCATATGCTTCCATATATTCCTTAGCATCATGATAAAGAGTAGGCCACCATAGCCTTGCTAGCAATACTTTCTTAGTTGTTGCATTTGACCCCATGTGTCTTATTAGTTCCTCATGTGCCCCTTTCAATATCATGTTGACTTCTTCCTCCAACACACATCTCCATAAAAATCCATTAGGTCTAATCTTATATAGTAATCATGTAATCAATTGAAATAGCACCGACTTGATAATGAATCATCTTCATTTTGATACCATCATATCCTTTCACAAATTTCCTTTTGACAAATATTCTCCAATATACTTGAACCCAGTTGATACTAAATTCATCATAAATAAATGGGTATCAAGTAATTCGTCCAATACTCCTCCTTCAATAGGTTATATTGAGAAAATATATGATAGTTGATCCACTATTATGTGTTATTACCTCGATCTCACTACTACCCAAAACATAAATTCTTGTAATGCGATGAGCCACCTGCTCACTTATCTATATATAGTCAACTTGTTGATCAAGTACACCAATACCTAATGATCAACATAGAAGGCAAAGGGATTGGCAAGCAAATAATGCCTAAATTTTTGTACTACATATACTATCCCTAAGTATTCTCTCTCTGTAGTCTTATATTTTTTCCTCTCTAAATAATAGCTTACTTAAAAAATAAATGGGTTGGTCAACCCCAAACTACTCCTCGTAGGCCAACCTGCATTTAATTGCAAAATTTAATGCATCAACATGAACATGAAACTTTTTATACAAATCTAGGAATATTTTTACACATTAGGGCATCTAATGGGTAGGACACTTGAGAAAAATTCCTAATGAACCTTTGATAATATTTAACCATTCCTAAAAAGGTTTTTACTAATTTATATTGTATGGCTCTTCCATGCCCACTATAATTTGTACCTTTTGGGGTTTATTTTTAACCCTTCCTTATAGATAATATGTTCCAAAAATTTGTCATAAGGCACCAACAACTTACACATCTTTGGATTTAATTCCAAACAAGCTCTTTTTGCATAGATTCATGCATTTATTCAAAGCTTTCAAATGCTTATCCTTTCATTTGTATTGCAACCAATCATCTAGGAAGACCTTAAACTTCCCTATGGAAATTTGCTCAAAAAAGTACAATATTATCCTTTGAATTATGGTTAGCACATTGCATAAACCAAAATGCATCTTATTAAATGCATAGATTCTATTTTTTTGGTAATTATTATAATAAATTAACAGTGGGTTTTTATAGAGGATCCCAAAACCTTATGTACAAAATTAGCCAACTTTCTAATGATGCATCATACCTCTTGGCTGTAACAATAAACCTAAATGAAAATAAAACCATCCTAATGTTGTAGAATTGAAAACAGCAAAAAGGGCTTTTAGGCCTGGAGACCCAACAACAAAGAAAACAGGACAGACCCGAGAGAAACCCAAAAAGAGGTCAAAAACAAGGAGACAGACACCATGGACTACTAATCACGATCCTCCTGTCCTCCAGAATTTGGGTGCTTCTGGTTCTGCTTTAGGATAGAAATCATGGAGTTGACAGAAGTAAGAATGGAAGCAGCCAAGTCCAGGAGAGAATTATCGTGACTCTCCTTGTCACTCTTCGTGTCCAACGGGATGTGCTACGGACGGACATCCTTCTCCACCTTTCTAACTTTTCACAGGCGCTGGGAAGATCTTCCAGGAATGGACAGTAGCTTCTTTGCCATGCCACCCCAAAACACGTTGGAATGGGCCTTCCAAAAATTGTGCAAGGAAAACATTAGGAAGGGATGTCTGCCCTGGCCAACCTTTCCACCTCGGATGGGAAGCGAGACCACCACACAACCGGGCACATGGTCACGAGCCCTTTATTGGCCACATGGTTAGCCACACGATTTCCTTCTATCAAAATATGATTTGCTTCCCATCTACAGCGATAGGAGAGAAGAGATCTAGCCTCGAGGATGATGTTGTAGACTTTCCAAGATGGATTTTTGGTACCAAGAAGGTAATTCACGATGTTGAGCGAGTCACCCTCAATGATAAGAGGCCGGGGATCCTCAGAGAGAATCTGAATACCATTCAGAGTGCCTCGGGCTTCAGCATAGTGATTTGTATGGGAGCCCAAATCTTCATAATAGGCCATCACAATATTCCCGTCATGATCACGGACAACCCCACCAGCACCAACGGGCCTAGGATTCCCCTTAGCCGCTCCATCAAAGTTTAATTTAATCTACCCCATGGGGGGTTTGGTCCACACAACATTCCTTCAATAGGTCCCTTTAACAACCTCCAAAAATGGCCAGAGATTCATCATTTTGAGAATAGCTTCTTCACTCAAAATATGGGGACGGGGACTGGGAACCGCAATAGAATTCTCAATGGCATAAGATAACGCCCTTTGAGCGACATAAGGGGGCCCTCTAGGAGCTTTGCCAAAGATTTTGGCATTCCTCTCTAACCAAATTTGCCAAATTAAATGGTGGAAGGAGGCCTAAAGGAGGAAGCAGAGCTTGGGATTCTTGAAAGGATTAGGCCATTAGTGAAAAGCATCTCTAAGGGATCGGGGAGAGCACCAAAGGATCTAGAAGGAGGATAGGACGATGCTCAGAACAGAGTGGGAAAATGAGCAATGCAAGAATAAATGATCCCTCGTCTCACAATCTGCTAAACACAAGTAACACCTGTTGGGGAAGGCAAAACCTCTCTTGTGAAGGTTGTCAATAGTTAAGGCTTTATTGTGGAAAGCAATCCACGCAAAGAAGTTGATTTTAGGAACAACTCCTTTCCTCCAAACAGTATTCCACCTGTAGTCCAGAGAAGTCTTGGTGGTGAGAAGCTCATAAGATGATTTAACAAAGAAACACCCATCCTCCGTACCACTCCAGATGATCCTATCATTCCTCCTGGCAAAAGGAATTAAAATAAACTGAAGGATATTATCAAGGAAGGTAATCTCATTATTAAACCCCTCCACAACAGGAAGCTTCCACCGAGGGAAACGGGTGCTCCGATCAATGAGATCCGCCACCCTGAGCTGGGCGTTAGGGTCAATCAAGCTTCTCAATCCAGTGAGGTCGTCCCTCGACCCAAGGGCTTCTTTAGTCGCCCACCTATCATTCATAAAGTAAATGCAGTTGCCATCACCCAAAATCCAGCGGGCTCCCATACTGATCAGATGTCGAGTTTGGAGCACAGATTTCCAAAATATCGATGCCACGGAGGATGTTTCAGCATCCAAGAAGGGGGTGGGGCTAAGATACTTCATTTTAACCAGCGTAACCCACTCCACCAGGTCACTAGACATAATCCTCCAAGCGTGCTTCATGATCAGAGCTAGATTCATAAGTCTTGATCTTCTCAACCCCAGGCGCCTTGATCTATCCTCAAACACACCTTGTCCCAGGCTACAAGGGGAAGTCTAGATTTCTCTTCGTTACCAGAACAAATAAAGGTCCTCTAAATCTTCTCAATCTTGGAGTGGACTACACTCAGAAGCATGAACACCGACATGAAGTAGGTTGGGATCCCCTAAAGACAGGCTTTGGTAAGGGTGGCTTTCTGAGCTTGCGATAGGAGTTTGCCCTTCCAAGTGTCGAGTTTCCTGTGAAGGTGCTCAAGAATCGTGTTCCAAATGTCCCCACTGGCCCGCCTGCTATAAGATAGAGGTAACCCCATATAGGACGTAGGCAGGGAATCAATAGTGCATTCAATAATTCTAGCAATCCGAATTTGTCTGCATAGAGGAGTGTTAATAAAGTAAATTTTGCTCTTGATGTAATTGACCTTTTGTCCAATAGCTTGCTCATAACGGGACAGGATCCTCTTGAGCGACTTGGCTTGAGCAATGGACGCCCCAGTGGAAATTAGGGTGTCATCCACAAATTGTTGATGAGTGACAGGATTAATTCTAGAAGTCGACAAGATGCCAAAAATCTTGTTTTGTCGAAGAGCCTCTTTCATGGACCAACTCAGAACCTCCGCTAGAAGAATGAACAGGATGGGAGAAAGAGGATCACCCTATCTGAGGCCTCTGGAGCTTTGGAAATACCCAGCTGGGGACCCATTGACCAAGACAAAAAAAAGGGAGTGGATATACAACTGTAGACAAGGTCAATCCAATGGGGATGAAAGCCGAACTTGAGGAGGACTGCACACAAAAAATTTTGATCGACACGGTCGAAGGCTTTGTTCATATCGAGCTTAAGAAAAAGAGCAGTATTCTTAGAGCGATAAGCGAAATGAAGGGTCTCATGGACAGTGATAACACCATCAAGAATGTTTCTACCTTTGACAATGCTTCCCTGACAAGGATCAATCAGGAGGGGGAGGACTGTTTTGAGTCTATTGGCTATAGACTTGGTAAGGATCTTGTAAAAAACATTGCACAGGCTAATGGGCCGATAGTCAGAGAAACTTTTTTAGGAAGGATACTTAGGAATGATGGCAATAAATGTGGATTTGAGTTTTGGGTGGATAGATCTGGACACTTGGATAACCCGAATAGCATCACACACATCCGGGCCCACGACCTCCCACATGACTTGGAAGAATCAGGGAGGGAAACCATCGGGCCCAGGAGCCTTATCTGGTTGCATGGAGAACAATGCTTCCTTAATATCATACGAGGAAAAATGTTCCAGAAGTTTCATGCTTACCTCATGGGGAACTTTAATCAAAAAATTGGCGAGCATAGATTTTTGGACCTGGAGGTTGCTATCTGGAGGAGTGCCAAGCAAATATTGAAATAAATTAACCGCTTTGCTCCTAATTTCCTCAATCTCCCTGGTAATGTGCCCATACTTACAAGTCACTTCTCTGATCTTGTTGGCCCCTCTGTGCCTCATTATAGATGCATGAAAAAATCTCGTGTTGGAGTCTCCATTCTTCAACCATAGGTCACAAGATTTCTGGCGCCAGAACATTTCCTCCCTAGCAAGAATAGAATGAGAGTCCACCAAAAGTCTCTGCTCTTCCTCCCTGAGACCCTCAGTGTAACCTTTGATAGCCATCCTTTCCTCCACAGCCTTCAGGTTCTCAGCGATGGATTTTTTGGACTCAAAAATGTTGTCGAAAACCACTTTGTTCCAAATATTTAGTTTTTATTTGACCATTTTGAGATTTAAATCCACCCTCTTAGGAGCGCTTCCTTCCACCTTCGATTGCCACCACACTGAAACCAATCCTTTGAATTCTTTGTGGGAAATCCAATTGGATTTGAATCTGAAAAGGGTCATAAAAATAGGCCCATTGTTCACCTCCAAGAAAATAGGGTTATGGTTAGACCCAATCCTTGGAAGAGCCAAAAGGATAGCCCTGTAAATGATGGGAATGGCTTCTGGAGAAGTGAATAATCTGTCAAGTTTGACTTGAATCAAACTGCCCCCAATCCTTCTGTTACTCCATGTGAAGGAAGCCCCTTTGAGTTCGATGTCAAGCAGGCCATTAGCAGAGACAAAATCTCTAAAATCTTCCAAGTTGTGGCTGGAGTGGTCAGACCCTCATTTTTTCTCCGAAGGATGAAGGGGACAATTGAAGTCACCCCCTAAAACCCAAGGAAAGTTGCTAAAATTCTCCCTCATCAGAGAGATAGCTTTCCACATTTCTCGCTCTCTCGTGGCAGAATTGGAAGCATAAACGTTGGATAGAATCCAAGAAAAATTGGAGGTTTTGGACTGGAACAGTACATTGATGATTCTGTTGGAAGTTGACAATGAGCTGCCCTCAAACCTCGAAGGGTCCCACAGAACCATGAGTCCTCCTACTATTCCCACTGTAGGGTTGGACAGAAAATTTGCCCTGGCCCAAATGGCCTTCGCCACTTTGTCAGAGGAGATAGCATTAAGCTTGGTCTCTTGAAAAATAAGGATAGAAGGGTTAATCCTCCTATGGAGATCAGCCACTAACCTTCTCTTGGCTGCACCGTTCAGTCCTCTCACATTCCATGAGAGGACTTTCATCTGGACAGTTTGAAGTTTTTCTTGCCTCCCCTTCCTTGTTGAGGGGGAGTTTTTGATGCATGAGCTTTGTTCGACTGTGTGTCACAGTCATCCAAAACCAGCAAACACTGGGTTCCATTTGCAACGTCAGTTGTAGTCTCTTTGTCTTGCCTTTCCTTGTTAGGAGGACGACCCTGCTTCCTCTCACTACCAAAATCCACACTTTGCTTTCAGCTCCTCGTATTTCGGGGGCTAATGTGACCAGATTGTTCACCCCTCCTTCCTAAGAGGTAATATTCTAGTAGCGTCTGCGACTAACTAAAATTAGGATGACCCGTATCTTGGAGCAAAGGAACAACCTGAGTCAAAACTTGGGAAGGGGTTTGTTCCATCTCTTCCTACAATTCGCTTTCCAAGTGGGAGTCTACTCCTTGTTGGTTGCCAGCCTTAAGATGCTCGGGGTCCAATTGGAGAGAGGGATTATCTTCAGGCTGAGAGAGTCCACCATAGTCTCTATAGGGGCCTGGGGATACATGGCCCTTCATGTTTGGAAGATTTGGTTGCTTTGCTTGATCTTCCTTGTGCTCCAGGGGGTTGTTGTTTTCACGTTTTTGTTTTCCCAGTTTTTGAAGAGGACACTAGGACTGGAGGTGCCCTTGGGACCGACATTGGGTGCAGAAAGCTGGTCTATTTTCATAGACAATATCTTGTTTATGAAGAATGGTGCCTCCATACCGAAGAGTGATGGAAGTTGGGAGTTCTTCCTCCAAATCTACCATAACGCAAAATCGGGCCTGGACAAACCTTGTTCGAGCTCGGGTGGGAGGGTCAATGGTGACCAACTCCCCAATGGAATGTGCAATACCTCTTATGAGATTTTCATGCCATCCAAAGAGAGGAAGATTCGGGAGCCTAACCCATATTGGGGCAATGTTGATGTTCTGGGTCTCAGGACTGAAATCCATGTCCCACTTCCTAAGAAATAAACTTCTGCGGCCCAGAAACCATGGCCCGCTAGCCAAAATTTTACATTAATCCTCCTTATTGTTCAATCTAATGGCAAAAAAACCCCGGGATAGGGCTGCCAGCTCCAAATGCCCAGAAGCCCTCCATTTTCTTACTGCCCATTTTCAAATAGTTTCCATGTTGGGACGACCTCCAATGAATTTACCTATTAGGGTAAATTTCTCCATGAAGCTTGAAAGAACTTCCGTTGGGATGTCCAGCTCATCCCCAACTGGAAACAACTCTTTGGTAAAAAATCCGTTTAGGGTTTCTGAGGCCGTTGCCTGGGCATAAGACTTTTGAGCCCCACCACCCCCTTTGTCTGGTGGGTCCTTACCTCAACCAAAACCGTTGCCAGCCCGGTCATCTTCAATGGGCCCGAGCATTTTTGCTCCCTCGAAATCATGATGCCCTTTGATTGCTCCACTGCGTCCAAGAACCGAACCACCACCGCTCTCGATCTCCCCTGCAGACTTCCTATCCATCAACATCCTCTCGCCTCCCTTATCGGCTATCTCAAGCTGCATCAACTTGTTAACTTATTATAGTCCACTTAAGCCACATAGATTCTATTTTTCATGACAAATATAGTCTTCAGTTTATCCTCCTTAGTGATACTAACATGATTGCATCTTGAGAATCCATCCAAAAGCAAATATATCTTATGCCCTACTACTTCCTCTAATATCAAATATATGAAGAATGGAAAAGAGATCCTTGATTTTCACTACATTCAAGATCCAAAAATCTACATAGATACGAATTTGGCTTACCTCCTTCTTCAAGGTGATTACTATTGGTGACACCCACCCACTAGCCATCACCTTGAAGATAATGCCCATATCTAACATCTTCTCAATTTTTGCATTCTCTATGGTTGCATACTTTGGATTCATTTTGTATGGTCTTCTTTGTACTAGTTGCACACCCTCAATTTTTAGAATTAGATGTATGCACAACTTTGGTTGGATCCCTTTCAAATATTTATACGTCAATGCAATTACATTCTCATACTACAAGAAAATTCTAAAATTTGTTGCTTTTAGTACTATGTCCCATTCATCTCCACAATTAATGAACTTATCCTCCCCTTGTTTGTTGAGGTTTTCCTACACCATCTTTGGTCCTTCATATTGGATGAAATCAGGTTCTTTCGTTACATTGAGTACATTGATTAGGTGGGTTGTTTTCTCATCAATGAATGCATCTCTAATAGTGTACTTGATAAAACTCTTGGGGAATGTCCACTTCTCTTTTTCTTCCTCTTTCTTTAGTGTAGATTTCATTTTCTAACTAGACTCATTGACCTTTTACATAGTATTTTTCTTATCATCATGGGTTTCTTCTTCTGCATGGATACAAAAATAATGTGGGAGAAACATATCATAGTCCTTCATCTACCAATGGAGAATCCCATTATCAAATTACTCATCATCCTTCATATAATCTTGAAGTTCCAACACACCTTCCTTATTATGTTCATATCCACTATCTTCATTAGATTATGGACTTCCTTATTCATTAGACATTGCTATCTTGACTAAAAAATTGGTTATTGAGGTTTATCATGTACTTGTGCTAATTATTTTAAATGTTAGACATTCCTTCTCCTAATTATGGTTCAATTTCACCATTCACATCCCAACAATGCATCATAAGCTAGTTTTTGCATTGATATCACCACAAATCCATGATAAAATCTTGATCAACAAGTTTTACCTTTTCTTTTATTATACACCCTTTATCTCTATACCATATTAGTTTGCACCATATAGACACAAATTTGAAGACAACAAGAATGGTGCTCCAATATTCTTCCAGGTCTATTTTGGTATAATGTTTATGCTATACCCTCCATCCATGATTACCTATGTCAATTTATGATTCACCAATGCCATGTGAATCAATTTTGGTTTCTTTCCTGCCTCAATCATAAATATTTTTAGGTCAATAAATTGATCCCTCTTGATCGCATCCACTTCCTAACACCTTCACTCCATTGTCTTCTCCATACATGCAATATATCCTACCTTTGCATAAAGCTTAGGTATTACACCATTGTCATCTTCAATACTTGCACTACCAACTACTCTATTGATGATTATTTTTCCAAAACTTCTATAGTAATCAACGTTTTAATTTATTTTCCCAAAGGAGTCTATCTTATTTGGTCTTTTGCATTTCTTCCTCAATCAAATCATGTGTTGCTTTCCACTTCTCCTTCTCCTTGAAAAGGCATGGATATTGTTGTATTTTCTTTGCTTGAGCTCTCATTATTGTAAGTACATATTTGTCCTTGTCCTTTTAGTGTGTCAAAGGTTATTCAATGCCAATAATATTAGCATTCTATGTTCCACTAGAACTTGCTTTCTTCGATAAATTCACTTCCTTATGATTGTCTGGTCCGCACCATCTACACATGTTCATGTTGTTGTTTCCATTTGCTCCTCCTATTGGTGGATTCTAATAGTTTATTGTAATATGTCCCCACTCCTAGCAATTTTTATACTAAATAATTAGTCTACCATCCAAGTCATACTATAATTGACTTTGACAACCTTGTCAATTACCTTGCTATGACTTTCTTCCACTATGATGATTATTTCTATAACCTCCACTCGTCGCCCCTTGTCCATTCTTAGAAGTGTTTAGTTTTTATTCATTCTCTTCCTTCTATACTATCATTTATTGGTTCCTTGCACCCCTTAGGTTGAATGCACATTCTCCTATTACGTGTTCCATTACTTCATAGATATTGCAATTTGTATTTCTCAAACAATTTATCTTTGTGCGCCATTTTGATTTTTAATTTGAATATCATATTTTTTTATTTTCTTTTTTCCCCTTGTGACTTTTACTTCATTGATCATTTTTCAAATTCCTTCTTCATTGATTGAATTTCTATATGCAAGTCTTCCTTATCACTATCAGATTTATTGATTTTGAAGTGACTTATTCCTATCATAATTTGTTTTGCTTTACTTTATAAATTCCTTGCTCTTTCATATGCTTTTTCATATATGGTAGGTGGTACTATCTTCATATTTTTCTTGTAGTGTGTTAGTAATTGATCAATGGACCATCTTTTCTACAATCCATTTGTTGGTTGCACCTCCATTTTATCAATGAGTTCTTTGAGTCATCTATTGTAGGACTTTATGTTTTCATCCTTCTTTTTTTTAGTGGAATGTATTTCTCCTAATATATTCATATCATCTCTTAGCAATATGAATTCCTTCTTGAATTCACCCACTAAGGTTTACCAAGCTATGAAGATGTTCATTCTCTCCCTCTTCAAATTCTAATTAATCATGATTCCTTGCAATATAGCTAAAAATAATCTCAACCATGCATCTGGGTCATCCCCAAATTAACTCTCCATATGGTAGTATAGGTTCCTATGTGATGCTCAAAATATTTTTTCCCATCACAAAAAATGTGGGCATTTTTGTTTTCCTACCATAGTCGCAATGTTTTCCATTGGAGTTGATTCTCTTCACTTGATTCTTCTCCACTCAATTATATCTTAGATAACACTTCCTCTCTTAGGGCTTTTGCTCTTAGGACTTATTTGACTCTTGGTGCTTCCTCACCTAGCATATTGTTTCCAACAAATAACCTTTAACCAATTTTTAGTGCACTTCACTTGTGACCTCCTTCGAATCTCTCCCTACGGGTGGGTGCATTACCTACCCATCCAATCGATAAGCTAGGCCGAAGGAACCGGTATTTGATCTACAATAGAGACTAGCAAGGTACTAAGGCCTGGAACCTCTTTACCAAATAACGGAAATTCGCTAAAGGAGGAGAGGTGGCTGAGAGAATCCAGTCTCCTCCACGTGAAGCATCCACCTTCAGGATGGGGTCACACATGAACCTTGCAGCCTGCAGAGACAATGCGAGATCGGGCGATTTCCGTTAAAAGAGGTTTCGATAGAGAGGAGCCATGACAGTAAAGAAGAACAAGAAAAGTGAATTCAAAGTGAACGAAAAATGAAAAAGAAGGCAGGCTCCTCTCCGTAAGCCCTATTGATCGCTGGAGCGTCTAAAAGGTTTCTCATCTTTTAGGCAAGAGTAAGGATTTCCAGAGCTGGTGAACCCCCAAAAGTATTTTGTCAGCCATCCGAATTTTAATAACCGGATTTAGAGAGTAGTAAGAGATGAAGGTGCACTTGATCTCACTTCCACGAGGAGCCCCTACCTTAGAAAGAGGTTTCCGCGCAGTTACCCCTAAGAGCAAGGCGAGGCGGGCTATTTCCGGTTTTCAAGACGAGCTTTTTCCCTCCATTTTCCCTCCATCTTTTCGATCAAAATGGTTTGGGGTAAGGCTCATTCGGGGCTAGATGGTTACTTATGGCGAGTTGTGAAGTAAGGAAACAACCAATTGGGGTGATCCGAATCCCCCAGCTGAAGATCCACTCATCCAGATGTCATGCAATAGGGAAGGGTCAGATTGGCAAAGTTGAGATAGTTCTATTCCGAGCTCTATCATAGGATATCGTTTTTCTATGATAGCAAGAATGGTTATACGGGGAGACTATGGAGAGTCTTGGGTGTTTTCGTTTTGACTTTTTAGTTTTGAAAGTTTTGAAAGGTGTCTTGAAAGAAATCGTGAAAGAAAGGTAACTTGGGTTAAAGGTCAGTTTGAGAGGGGCACTTACCATTTTGGGATGGGAGGGTTCCTTGAGCGTGGCACTTACCATTTCGAGGACTCTATTTAAGGGCCCTTAGTTTGGGAGGGCATACACCGGCACTTACCATTTTCTCAAAACTGCCTCAGCTTGAGAGGGAAGTTTTAGAGGGAAAGGCATACACCGGCACTTACCATTTTGAGAGGGAAAGGCCTCACCTATGATAGCTCTAGTGCCTGACTCCTATCCTCCATACATCTTGGTAAAACCCTTCACTCTTTTGTTGGTGTTACCATCCACTCAAAGTTATCTCCACATGCACTCTCCACTTTTGCATCTTAACTCACGTGAATGCCTCCATTTGTTTTTTGCAATTTACTTTGTACTTCATCCTTAATTATTGATAACAACATGTGCCACCTTTCATTATTATCACTATTTTTTTTCTCCTTTTAAGGGTCCACACTTGTTCAACCTTCGATTGCTTAAGTTTTGTTCTCCTTTACTACAATCCTCTATTGGTAATTTGTTGATTTCTTACAGGTTGTCCTTGACCTCTCTCATGGTTTCATATCATATGTCCTTGAAACAAATAATATATCATCCACCTCTCCAATCTTCACACATTTTGGTTTCAAAGTTCCAATGACAATGACACCAAATATAACATAGTAGTGAGTATTTCAATAGTTGGAGCAATAATAGAATAATAGATCCTAGAGGTCAATAGGGAATGGAGTCATTACCAAGGTAACCATAAACATCTCTTAGAGTTGAATGACACTTGTCTAGTATGAAATTATATGATCACTTGAACAACAATTTGTTCTTCACTTGAACGGTGATATACTTTTTTTTTTTAGCAATACTTCTTATACACATCCACCATGGGGATTGAACTCGGGTCACATCACTAATAATACAAGTGGTGTCCTTGCCATTAGAACACACTCATGATGATATACTTACATAATAATCACTAGAAAAGTAGTCAATAACTCATTAGAATAGTGTTCACTGGAATCGAAAGGAGTAATTGGAATGGTACTTCATGTTTTCCTCTCGTACAAGTCCCATATCATGTTCTAGATTGCAAACTTCTCATATCTATTCTTACTACAACACTTATACCTACACATATAGAATGCATTATGCACACTACCAATCTACCAATAGTATTTACGACATGCACAAATCATACATAGATTATTTTTGTTTTTTTATTGGAGAACAAGAATTTGTAGTTGGGTATCCCACCCTTAATCATACATAGATTATTGATAAAGAGAAACATCATTGTATTGATCATATACATGATATTATAGGGTTTCACCATACAATATCTTTAGCACCCTCTCTATAGGATGCTCTAGTATACATAATATACACATAGGATCTATCTCCTCATGATCTACTGGTGTGTGTCTCAAACAAATGAAGGGAGACCTATTTATAGCTAGGTTCAAGCTATTGCCAACAACAATATACCAAATATCTCAATGCATAACTATTTTCCCCTTGCACATACATGACATAAGCTTTATGTATTTTAGACTCTATTACAAAATATTAAATATGGCATCTAACAAAATTACATGACATTGTTATTCATATTTACATTTCATTTCATTGTCATTACATTTATATTTTGTGTGTCTTACACTTATAACTATCACTATATACACTAATGCTTTGGCTGTCCAAAATCAACTCCTACATCCTATAGATTTGCTTTTCTACCTCTATTTAGAAGTGAGTATAGTTCTTTCCATCTTGCTTTATTTGTTTCATCCTACATATTCCCCAATTGAGTTTGCTTTGAAAATCTAACCCAAGGTATTTTTCTTTTGTTACTATCTCTAAAGGATTTCCTTCAAATAAAATATATGGATGCTTTTGCTCTCTTCAAGTAGAGAGGACCATAGTTTTAGTCTTTCTAATGTTTACCTACATCCCAACCTATTTACGAAAATTCTCTAAATATTTAATATGTTATTTTAAATATTCAAGTGTCTTGCCACTCAATATGAATTTATTAACATAGAGAAGAAGTTTCACTACATAATTAGCCAATTGTATTCCCTCACTACTCATTTCTCTAATTTTCCAATGTAAATGTCAAATAAAGTAGGTGATAACGGACAACCCTATTTCACCCCAACATCATTCCTAAAACACTTTGATAGTCCTTCCATAGTTTTGATTTTAGCCACCACCTACTCATAAAATTTGTGTACAATTGCTCTATAGTTGGTTGGTATGCTAATTTATTCCATTCTTTTTCATAATTTACCTATAGGTACTATGTCAAAAGTCTTTTTAAAGTCCAGAAAACAACAATAAGTTTATCCTTTTTATTCTATATCATCTCTATTAGGTGTCTTAAAGTAATGTACTATTCATTTTTTGAGTACTTTGGTATAAATCCTGCTTGCTCTATTGCCCTCTTTCCTTGATGTTTTATCCATTGTCTTCTTTTGCTTTCTACTATGCTTCCAAACAATTTTACAAAAAGAGTATTAATCATTACGGTGTAATAATTTAAAGGATTATTGGTGTCTACATTTTTATGCAATGGAATGACTAAGATGGTTATTCATTCTAGTGGAAAGCCTACTTTAGTGATGTCATTATAAATATTTTGGATGTGTGGTGCTAAGATGTCAAACCCACACTTGAGATGTTAAATTTGTAATCCATATAAATCTTGAGCTTTACCTTTTACTATTTTTTTAACACCCTCCTACACATATTTCAGATAAAAAAATTTCTTAGTTGTGTTAATTATAGAAAGGGTATCTTTTTCTTGGTTTTGCTCATATAATTGCTTAGCATATTACAACCATTGTTCACTTGTGATATTATTTTTTTGTACCTTTTCATCTGTTGTATCTCTTTCTAAAATTATCTTGGGCTATGCTTTGCAAGATATATCAACTTTTTTTTCCTTGCTCTTATATATTCTTCCTTTTTTATTTTCACTAGTTGTTTATATATCTTTCTATTTATTTTCTCTTTGCTTGGTTGTTTCAAAGTTTCCTTACTACTTTGCATTTTCATAATACCATTGATTTACATTGAATATTTCATTTTTATTTTCCTAGGTTTTAACTTTTTTTAAGAGTCCAAGACTTCTCTTATGACATCCATTAGTTTACCACTATTAAAAGTATAAGTTTAAAAATTGTATGTCCTCTTCCTTTTCCCTCTTTGGATAATATGTTTGAGTGATGTTTTAATTTTTTTTTTTTCATATAGATATTTAATGTTGTCTTTATTTCAATTACTTGAATATGTTTTTGCCACTTTCTGCATTTGGATCTTTATGTACATTGGATTGTGATCAATTTTTAACTCTATGGGAACTACTTCAATTTCTAGATATTTTATCCTAAAAATGAAGTTTGCTGAACAAATAGCATAATGAACTACACTCTATCTATTTTGTGCTTGAAAAGTATTTTTCCATATTTTTGTCACATGTTTATGCCATTGTAGAGGATCAATCCATCTTCTCCATAACGTGTGATGGGTCCTTAACTGTCATCTGAGGACCTAACTAATGATGATCCACCTCTTCTTCTAGACAGCAAATTATCATCTATGCCTTCATTGATCTTTAAATATCTTGCTTGTCTATTTTTTATCTTGGCATTAAAGGCACCCACTAAAACCACCTCTTCAAACTTGTTATATTTTGTGTTATCTTTTGCCAATGCTATATATGGATCCTTATGATCTAAGCCATGTTTCTTATAAAAATTTGATATTTATAGAGAAAATAACAAGCTACAATGCTAATAAATTTATCATTATTTAATATTCTAATCCATATCTATTGTTTATTTGGGTCTTCTTTCTCAACGTGCATGATTCTACCCCAAGACTTTTTTATTAGTAATGTTACTCCTCCATGTCCTTTTTTATTTTTTTTGCTTCATTCCATACTTATATCTTTTTGTATCCTTCACAATATAGAATATTGCATCCATAATATTAATGTATTTCTATTAGTACAAGAAAAATATGTTTATGTATTCCAATATGAAGAAGTTGTATGCTCTATTTGTAACCATGTGTTGGATAACAATAACCAATACCTCATATTATACTACTATAGCATCTTCCCATTCATGAGTTCCCTTGGCCTAGGAGTAGGTGATAGGATCCTGTGAATAAGATACCTTCAAAATAAAATCTCAAGAAGGAGCCTTTTGATGTTGGTCAAGGGATAGAATGGGTTGTACATTATTCATAAGCATCTTAATCTAGTTGGGTGTAGGATTTTTAGAAGAAGCATGAGTAGCCTACACCATCTCAACATAAAAACTAAAATAGAATAATTCAACTCATCACCACTAACCTCATCATGCAAAGCTAGAACTTTTCAAACTAAATTATCTTGCTTATCTTGTCATATTCTAGGGAAAGAGGAAAATACCTAATAAATTATTCATGATGAGGTCAAATAGAGAGGTAGTTAATAACCACTAGAAGAGGAATATAATCTAATGATAATGGAACCAACCAAGATATCTAAAGAATATATTGAATTTAGAATAACCATAGAATAAAAAATAATACTATCTAAAATATTAGAAGATGAAGTGGAAGGATTACCTGGAAGAACCTCATAAAATATGGTATCTCTCCTAATAAACATCTCATACCTCTGAGGATCATAGAGACAATATAACTTTGATGCATTAAAATACCCCACAAATATACACTTAAGGCTCTTTATCGCCTCATTTTTCAAATATCCTTAGGTATGTGAGCCTATGCTAAAGACCTAAGGATTCAAAACTAAGAAATATTTGGCTTATCTCCTATAAATTTCTCAAGAGGTGTCATCCCTCATACAACTCTAGTAGAAACCCTATTGATGATATATCTTGCATAAGTGACTACCTCACCCAAAAACTTGTGATCTAGTCCCGTGTAATGAATCATACAATGTTCCATATCCATGATTACCCTATTTTTATTTATGCTACACCATTCTATTGAAGAGTATAATGAGTAATCCTATAATATGCTATTCCATGAGTGGTTGAAAAATCATGAAAAGAATGACTAACGTATTCACCACTTCCATATATTATTAGACACCTGATTCTTCTATCTAGCTAATTTTCAATAAGAGCCTTAAAAGTTTTGAACCTATAAAATGCTTCATCCTTGCTACGAATGGTATATACCCACACATATCTAGAAATTTTATCACTAAAAAGAAGAAAGTGTTTATTTCCTAAAAGAGAAGGTGTTCCCATAGGACCACAAATATCACTATATAGGATCTCCAAAGGATGAGATGTCATCCTAACTAATCCTTTTGGAAAGGTATCCCTATGATTCCCAAATGCATCCCTCCCATGCACCACTTGGAGGGGATATGTATCGAAGCCCAATAACCATATCATATTGACTCATGTACCTCAAGGAACCATAACTGAGATGCCCAAGAATTTGATGCTATTTTTAACTCTTATTGTCAGCATGCAGAACCATTACAACAAAATTCTTCTTTCTAGAATATGAAGAAGAAAGATTAGGTCTTTCATCTAGCTTGTACATATGTTAATATTCATCATAATATCCAAAAGCAATAGTCATAAACCCATTGTATATATCCTTAACCACCCATATGTTAAGACAAAATTCTACTTTCTTGTTTGTGTGAGTAATGCAATTAATAAACAAAAAGTTAGGACTAACATTAGGAACATGAATTACCTCAGTAAACAACAAAGAGTCAATTATGCAGTCTCCACTTCTAGCCACCTATAATGAGGAGTCATCCCCAATAATAACATGTTCTCCTACATGAGTTTCATTGTAGCCTTAAATAAGGTGCTTGTGCTTCATCATATATCTAGTGGCCCTTGATTCAACTGTCCACTCATCTGAGGAGGTGGATTTCCAATATATAAAATTGACTACAACATGAACCTATGAGGTTTCTCCTTCAAATCCATCCTCGCCTTGGACATAGAAGAGAGCAACATTAACACCCCCTTTTTTATTGCTTCTTCCAAATTATTGATCTAAAGCCTACAAAATTTTGCATTGTGTGCTTTCTTACAAAAATCATAAGTAGGGTTCTTGAAGGGCTTCTTAGATTTTCTTTTTTGATTCTATTTATCCATTTTATCATTTTGATTTTTTACCACAACACATTTTGGATGTATCTGATTAAAAATAGAATTGCCCTTACATGTATTTATCTAGCTTGATGATATAAAAAACACTTAAATACCTCATCAAGATGTATTGTAAGAGAGTATGGAAAGTACATGCACAACATATTGAAGACCATAACAACTATCTCATATATTTTTAACACATTTTCAAGATAATATTGAGCAGCTCTATGCATAACCTAAGTAGCCTCACAGTGGAGATTTTGGAACTTTGAATAGAGGTCTAAGGTTTGAATCCTAAGGGAGTAGGGTTGTACACCATACTTTAGTAACTGGAATATGGTTTGGGATAACCACATGTAAGGTAAACAATATATATTTCATATGGCCTATGGCCTCACGTAAAAAACTACTTTCCCTTTTTTAACCCTTTCTCCAATGACTTGTCCTTCCCTTATTTCCTTAGGTAGTTATCTTATAGTTTGGATATCTTCTTATGATTTCTTGAACCAATTAATGTATTCATTAAAAGTTTCAAATGAATCCATGCATAGATTTGTAATCTATTCTTCCAATAAGCTCATCTAAGTAGAATCAATCCAATCACACAATCCCTAAAACTTATCAAGCAAAATATTAGGATTGATAATGTTGCTCGTATGGATGTCATATGCATTATCCAAATTCAAGGAAATAACACCATGTGATTCATCCTTCTTATCCCTCTATATTTTCTTTACCTCAAAATTAGTATGGAGAAAAGAAAATGGGCCTTGGTGAAATGGGATACTTTATGTCTTCCTAAGAGTGAAGGGGGGTTAGGATTTCGGTATTCAATTAATAACAACAAAGCTTTAGCTGCTAAATTATATTAGAGGATGTTGCATAACCCCAATGCTCTTTGGGCCAATAATCTCTGTGCTAAATATGTTGAGAACAAAAGTCCTGAAGACCTTGTTCGCTATCAAATTCCTACCAAAGGTTCTCCCATTTTAGTAGTTCTTAAGACTGGTGAGGATTTGATAAAGAAAAAACTATTTTTGATCATTCATAATGGTCATCATGCAAACTTTTGGATAGATTCTTGGGATGGTCACAAGCCTTTGATAACTCAGTTTCCCGATTGGAGGCCTTTGATGGAGGAGCTTCACCGAGCTAATTGGATAAAGGTGGCTAATTACTATCGGTACCATACTAGTAATTCAAAGGTTGGTAGATATTGGATCCCTATTGAGGACTGGCCTATTCAAATCCCAGAAAGGCAAAGACAAGATATCCAAGGCATCCTTCATATGAGATCCCTCTCTTGGTCCCATGAGAAATATTGTTTTGGATGGAACAAAACTACTAAGGGTGAGTATTCCATTGCTCAAGGTTATTTGACCTTATGCCATAATAATCCCAACCATTCTTCTAACATATTTTCTCAATTATGGGCTCAAAAGCTTTGGCCTAAGGTGAGGTTCTTTAATTGACTTTTATTGCATCGTAGGGTGCTTACTGGTGAGCAACTTATGAAGCATGGTTTTCATGGCCCTTTTAGATGTGAAATGTGTGAAGAGAATGTAGAAAATATCAACCATATTTTTATTGAGTGTACTTTAGCCTCTGAGCTATGGAGGAGAATGGCCACTTTACTTGGCTTAAAGTGGTCCAATTTTTTTACTTTTGAACAACTTTGGAGGGATTGGCCTAATCAAGAGGGTGTTGATCATTTTATTAGGCAATTAGTTTGGATGGGTTCTACCATTCTTCTTTGGAACATTTGGAATGAAAGGAACAACCAAATTTTTAATCAAGATAGGAAGGATATTCACTATATTTGGCAAAATACCATAGCCAACTTAGTTGAATCAGTCCATCAACTCCTTAATCACCCTCAAAACTCCCACCAAATATGGGATCAAGTTATGCAAAGATTGAAGATTAATCCTTCTAAGGGCAACCAACTTAAAGGGAATATGAGTATTATTAAGATGGATAGGACTAGAAATTGGCAACCTCCTCCTAAGGATTTTAGAAAAGTCAATACTGATGGAGCCTCTAGAAGGAACCCTGGAAAAGCCAGTGTGGGAGGAATTGGTAGACTTTCAGATGGCTCCCTGGTTTTTACTTTTGCTGAGAATTTGGGTATTCTTTCCAATAATCTTTTTGAGGGGTTTGGTGTCCTCAAAGGCCTTCAAGAGGCTACTAAGGTTGGTTGGGAAAATGTGTTAGTTGAGTCTGACTCTCAGCTTATGATTAATCTCTTGAAGACTCCTTCTAAGAATCATAAGGTGGATTAGAGAATAAAAAGAATTATTGAGAAGATTCAGTTAATCCAGATGAGATTTTTGAAATTTGATTACAGTCATGTGGTCAGAGATCAAAACAAGAATGCTGATGCTTTAGCTAATTGGGCTTTGGACAAATGTGATCTTACTTGTTATGGCCACCCTCCTATATGGTGGGCTTCTCAAATTAGGGAAGCTCTTCTTTCTATCATTTCTTTAGATGGCTCCAGTTCTGAAGGTACCTAGTTTCTTCTTATTTTTTTTGCTTCTCTTTGGTTCATTCAGTTTTTTTAGTTCCCTAGCTCATTCTATTATTTCTTTTGTTTCCTCTGTTGATTCTTGCCTTAATAGTCTTCTGGTCTAGATAGGTCATTGTTTTTTTTTTGTTTAGTTTTTTAAGGTGGGTGGGTTCTTTTGTTTTGTTTTTTTTTTGTGTTCTTTGTGTTGTTTTTCGTTGTTCTTGTGTTTTTGTTGTTTTGTTTTTTTTTATGTTTTTTGTTATTGTTCTTGTGTTTTTTTCGTTCTTGTTCTTGGGTTTCTCTTTGTTTGTGTTATTTCATGTTTTTATGTGTGAGCGTCTTCTATGTTTTTTGTTTTTGTTTAGTCTGTTGTTGGTTGTTTTTTATTTTTATTTTATTTATTTTATTTTTTAGGTTTTGGTTGTGTTTATTTTTCATGTATTTTTTGGGTTATGTCTTTGTAGTATTCTGTTGTTTTTGTCTTGTTTGTGTTTTGTTATGTGGTTCTTGTGTTTTTCTATGTGGTTTGTTTTGTGGTTTCTTTTTTATTATTGTGCGTGTTTGGTTGTGCTTTTGTTTTTGACACACTCAAGGAGCATGTTTTTTATTTTATTTTATTATTTTTGTTGTTATTTACTTATTTTTAAATTGGTTTTGTGTGTTTGTTTGCTCCTTGAGTATGCCAAAGGTGGTATCCCAGGTCCGAGTCCTGGGCGTTTTTGGCAGAATGGATACCCCTGCCTCCTTGGGTCTTACCCAAAAGTGGCATCCCTTTTGGGATGTTTTCCACAAATTAAAAAAAAAATTAGTATCTCAAGGTTGCTCATTAGCATATTTTACTAAAACCTTGGTTCAGAGCAAAGCTTCAATCTTAATTTTTCATGTAGCATAGTTTTGATCACTCAACAAGGGTGCATGGTAATCCATAGTTTTTCTACTAAAATTTAAATATCTACAAGTAGTTATGACCAAAACCAACACTACCAATCTAGAAAACTCAAAAAACCTTATGATTTGAAAATAATGGGCTCAAAATGCTTTTTTTATGGAAAAGTGACTCTAAATTTAAGCCCTAAAATCACAATAATTATCTCCAAAACCTTTCAAAAGTAAAATAGTACCTACAATGAAGAATATGTCACTATGTGTTGCCACATGAGTAGTTGAGAGGGTATTTATTGTACATTGATTATGTAGTGTATTGGAAAATCATGTTATACCACTTATCATTATATGATTTTCTCTAAAATTTATATCACCAAGTCTGTTTTTGGCTATGCTAGTTGCTTGTCAAGTTTGATGAGATGGAAAGATGTGATTAGTAAATCCTATTTTTATAGGTATCAAGTGGAATCCAAACTACCACATTGGTAATGATATATATTAACACATTGATCATGTATGGACCACCACATCAACCTAACTAGATTGTGCCATGTATTACCTCAACATGTTTGCTACATCAACACCCTTAGAAGCTTCCATGTGTCATATTGTCATCTTTCTAGACTGCCACCTTATATGCCATGTGTTGCCTTAGGATTTGTGCACCTCCTATCAAGTCACGTATATGGATTTTCATGTGTCACTTGAGGATGCATGTGTCTAGTGTCACCTCAACTATATGGGCTACCACATGGCATTCATATGACCATGCCATGTCATCGAACTAGAGGAAAAGAGATTCCGCATCATCTAGGGATGCCAGGTCATCATCTATGCTTACATCATCACAGGCAAAGGCGTAGTCTTTGTTGATTTTATCGTCAAAAATAATGGGGGAGGTTCAAATTCAATATCTCCTTTGGCCAATTCTCTAACACATAGTGGGCTAGCCACCTTTGCAAGTGCATGGCTTAGAAGACAAAGGGAAACAAATATATTTATTATGCAAATAAGATTTAGTCACCCCCTTCATGCACGTATGACATAACTACACATCATCATGATGTAGGCACATATACTTACGTCTTTTCCCAACCACAACAAGGAATATCCTACAAAACATGAATATACTAAAAAAATGTTTAATGTTACATTGATGCTTTTGATACTACAATATCACTAAATTCTTGTTTTTTAGCATAAGGCTTATGCTATCATAGTGCCATAAGTCATTGATCATTTTAACCATATGGACCTTACAAGTGAGATTATGGCTAAGTTTCTCACTAATGAGGTTTGCATAATCAAGTTTATTTCCTTTGGAAAATAATAGATGAAGGAAATTATATACCCAAGGTTAAATTAGATTTATGTATAACAACTCACTATATTCCTTTTATGACTTGGCCTCCTACAAATAGCGTCTAATTTTTTGAGGGTTGCATGTAGGTTATGGATGAAACAAATCAAGATTATTAATGTGAAGTTTTAAATGGTCTTCCTTTATTATTACATTTTTGTTTTGTAGTGTCATATTTTACTTTAGACTAACATCAATAACTTGATATTTTTTCTTTTTCCATGAATACAAAATTGAGCATCGTTGTAGTGTCATCCTACCATTGAAATATTGTTCAATTTCATGTTGATGTTTTTGGTGCTACAATGTCACTATATTATTGCTTTTTAGCATCAAGCATATGCCATCATAGTGTCATAAGTCATTTATTATTTTAACCAAAAGCACCTTATAAGTGATATTATGGCCAATTTTATCACTAATGAGGTTTGCATAGTCAAGTTTATTTCATTTGAAAAATAATATATGGAAGAAAACATATACCCAAGGTTAAAAGAAATATGAAACTCTTCTCTTCAAAATTTACTAGGCTTTTTTTCTTGGAAACAGATCTTATGAAGCTCTAATTGAATATTTTGGTGCTAGGTTGTGTTAAAGCTAAGTATCCAGCTTAAATATTCTAAATATTTCAAAGTATAGAATTTAGATAAATAAAGCTTAGATAGAAGCTTAGTCGAGGCTTAAGTAACTATTATTAACAAAGATGTAACAACTCCAATATAGCCATGATGGCTATATTTATTATTACTAGCTTGAGCCTTAGGATTAGGTTAGTTGGCCCTTAAGCATTTAGGGTTAGGGCTATTGGTTGTTTTAGCCTATAAATAAAGGGTTTATGTTGTACTTGAGATATCATTCATACTTGTTATCTTAAGTTACCTTTAGTCTGTGTATGAGACTTTGTCTTATCAAAATGGCTAAGACATTTTCCTCTCTAAGTGATTGGGATTTGTATTGATTTAGAATATATAATATATTACTCGTAGTTTATTATTTTCTACTATTGAATATAATTTATTGTTCTAGAGAATGTTTTCTTTTGTGCATTTTTGAATTTGCTATTGATTTTTCTATTTCTTGTTATTTCCTTACACATGGTATAAAAGAGTCAAACTTGAATCCTTGTGGAAATGCAAAAAATAATAGGTCATGTGAACCATCCCAAATCTCATTAAGCCAAATCAAATTCTTGTTATCTAGGAAATTTCTATCAATTTTAGGCTCCATATTTTGACACATTTTTCTTTTGTAACATTATGAGTTAGCTATTTTTGTTTGTTTTTATTGAACCCAATTTAAAGAGTATTGGGATCGCTAGGATCCTTGTGGGAGATCCATGTCATTATGATCATCTTGTTGATCTAGTCAACATAATGGATATTCATTGTAACACTTTTTTGCAAAGCCTCAAAGATCATCTTTAGTCTTTCTATTTTACCCCATAGTGTATGAGGAAAAACTCAGATTTTTCTAGTTGTACATGAATCAATGGGAATTTTTAGTGCACCAGGACACCCAAGGATGCTTGCATGAGCAAAAAGAAATACTAACTCAAAAATCGATGTGAGCACCATAATTTCCCTTTTGGAATCAATAACTTCAACCCATATGTCTTTTCTTCTTTAGGTACCATGAACAACCCTCCCACTTCTCTAGTAAGTCTCCCTCCCATCCCCAAAGTAATTTCCTCTAATCTATACAACTATATTCACATGAATATCATAATTTCTAGATGATGCAAATGGTATACTCCATTGATAAAAATACATATAAATATAATTAACACTAGATTCAATCCATTGATGGTTGAACACATAGCAACACTTTGTGTTTCCTTCTCATCCTAAGCATTCCATATATGATGATTTCTAATCGATATTTGGGCAATAATCATGGAGTAAGAAGAAATATCAAGAACACTTTATGGATGACCTTCCTCTAGCTAGGAGCGTTCAATTTTAGGATCTCTAAAACCCTCAACAATTTTCCTATGAACTAGATCAAAGATGATACTAGTATCTTAATATTAGCATCTATCAACATTTGCCTTGTGGGCACAAATACCAAGAGTTACCTTTGGTTCACATGAATTCCTATACTCCTAGGGGTATTCTTCCAAGAATGAGTGCACGTAATTAATATTATGCTACTAATGTGGATCCCTCTATAGGAAGTGTCACTCATGTACTGACTTGGCCTCATGATATTTTGTGCATCAATATTTTGACCTTTGAGGGAACAAATCCACATGTTTGGATACCTAACATGGATAATGTCATTTGTCTACATCATGGTCATCAATAAGGCCATGTCATAATGGCTACTACTAATTTAGGAATCCATGCTTATCAATGTTGTTATGGGATCTCCACTAACATGGGAACTCTCTTTTGTGGTTAGAGTTCAAAGCAATGTTCCTTTGTAAGTTTAACAATTTTTCTTCTAATTTGTATGTAGTTCATTTGATACAAACCAAGAAAACAAGTTTAGTTGAGGACTATTGCATAGAGATCATGAAACTTCTCAACTATACCTATCAATTGGATTTGGTAGTGGAGGCCTTAACCTTTTTTTGTAGTCTTAAGGATGGAAATAGATGGAAGATAAATATGTATGATATGTATACCCTCAAGGAGGTTTAAATCATGTCTATTATGGTAGAAAAAAATGCCAATTATCATATCCCCAACTTCAACATGATTTCGACCCATGAAGGCCTTACTTTAGTAACCAAAATGACAAACATCCTCAAGGATTCTTCTACTACAAATGTTTTTCATGCCATCCTGAATATTAGGCTTGTGAGGAATGATGTAACTTCCTATTGGAAGCTCAGCAAGTCACTATGTCAAAGGATGAAGATCAAGATCCTTCCCGAATATCTCAATATGTTGATTGATTCAAGTACAACACAATTTTGTTGATATTAAAAATAGTAATATTTGGGAGTATAATCAATACTACTACTTTAAAAATTTTATATATTTATTACAAAAGGGTGTACAACTCAATGTATGATTTATAAGACTAATGTTAGCATCCATATTGGAGATTATACTTGGTCTAACCATATTTTTGCCATGGTTTGGGTAGTGGAATATGCCATCTTGCGGGAATAATGGATCTCATAGCTCAAATATGTTACTATTACTCTATGAAGGTTGTACGTCAAATGAGAAAGATGCCAAGGTCATTTGTCTCCAATAAATCAAACATCCTCCTTCTCAAGTGGTCAGTTCACACCAAATGAAAACTATCTAAAGAAAGGTTGTCATGGCTTCTTCATCTAGGTCAATTTCATGGAAGTCCACTCTTCAAAATCACTCCCTCTAGCTCTATATTTAGACATGTAATATACTATCGATCGCTACATGGTAGTCTTCATCAAACCCATGGGTCTTCCTCCTAAGTACACACATGATCATGCCATCCACATAGTTCTAGGAAGTTATCCCCATAATGTTCATCGTTACTGCTATCCCCAACCCTAAAGTTAGATAGAAAATTTAGTTCAACAGATATTGGAGCAATAAATTATCCATCTAAACATCAATCCTTATTACCCTCTAGTGGTAATGGTGCATTGTAAGGACAAATTTTGGCACATGTGTCCAAATATTCAACTTCTAAATAAAATCACCATAAAAGATAAGTTCCTATCATTGTTATTGATGATTTATTGGATGAATTGCATGGCACCAAATAATTTACCAAGATTGACTTGCATTTTGTGTTCCATAAATTTAGAATTATAGAAGATGGTATTCCCAAGAATGTTTTTCATGTCAATGAGGTTGATTAGGATATTTTAGTGATGTTGTTTCATCTTACTAATGCTCCTTCCTCTTTATAGAGCCTCATGAGTTATGTATTTTGTCCTTTCATGTTTGTTTTAGTCTTCTTTGATGATATTTTAGTTTATAGTAACACCTGGGAAACTCATTTAGATCATATTGATTAGGTTATCCTCCTATTATAGAAGGAACAATCATTTTTCAAGAGGTCCAAATATTCTTTTGGGGTACTTGAGGTCAAATACTTTGGATGTATAGTATATTAAAAAGGGGTTAAGGTGGATTCTAACAATATCAAAGTCATGTAAGATTGGCCCAAACCTAAATACCTTAAACAAATTTATGGATTTTTATCTCTTATTGGATGTTAAAGGAAATTTATCCTCAACTATGGTAATATTGTAGCCTCACTCATTGCTCTTACTAAGAAGGATACTTTTGTTTGGTTGAAAGCAACTTCCCAAGCCTTCATTTCCCTAAAGAATCCTATAAGTACCACCCCTGTTTTGGCTAATCTCGATTCCATAAAACCTTTTGTAATTGAATATGATGCTTCAGGAATAGGTATTGATTTTGTTTTAATATAGGATGGACACCCATTGGATTTCGAAAGCAATCAACTCTCCAACAAGAATCTAGGCTGATTCTCTTATTATAAGGAGATATTGGCTACTTTGCATGCTATAGAGAATTGGAGGTCTTATATGCTAAGACATGGCTGCATTATTAAAATCAATCATAGCCTCAAGCATTTCTTAGAAAAATATATCTCTTGACTAAAATAGAATAAATGGTTGCCTAATTTATTGGGTTATATTTTTATAATTAATTACAAGAAGGAAAAGAAGAATGTATCACAAACATGAGGACATTGTTGTAGCCAACGAGATTTCTAGTCCTATTCCACAATATATTTCACAACTTCAATAACAATGATATTTAGATCTAGATACTCCTTACATCATTCATGATGTGGAGGTTGGCTCTTCACCTCCTTTATTTTTCCCATATGTGTTGATTGGGTTATTCACAAGAAGGATCACCTTTATCTTCCTTTGTTTTCCACAGTCAAGACTAGTATTCTATATGAATTGCATGCATCTCCCTTGGTTGGACATTCTATATTCTTAAAAACTTATCAGTGGATGAAGCAATTATTTTATTAGAAATGATTAAAAGTAGTTGTTAAGACATTTATGGCCAAATGTGAGGTATATCAACAAAATAAGAGAAAATTGTTAAATCTCCTAGCTTGTTGTAACCTTTTTCTATTTCTTATTACCAATGGGAGCACATGTCAATGGGTTTTATTTAAGGATCTTTCCAAATGAGAGGGAAAATAGTTATTTTGTGGTGGTGGATCACCTTTTGAAGTATGCTCATTTGTGTGCCTTGTAACATTCTTTCATGACCACTAAGGTTGCCAAGATGTTAATTGACTCTTTATTCAAATTTTATGGCATGCCCAAGTCCATTATTATTGATTGTGACCTTGTTTTCATCAGCAATTTTTTAAAGCAATTGTTCACTTTCAATGGTACTCAGTTGAATATGTCCTCATTTAATCACCCTTAGTTGGACTACCAAATAGATGTTATAAAAAAATATCTGAGTACTTACGTTTGTTGTTTTTCCCAAGATGAAATATTAGTGGTTTCATTGACTTTTTTTAGATGAGTGGTGGTATAACACTTCTTACAAATTTACCATCAATATGTCCCCATTTGAGGCATTGTATGGCTATAAATATCCATTTAAATTAGACTATATTATAGGATCCTCTAAGGCCAGGTAGATGACTCATTGCAACAATGTTTACATGTGCTCTAACTCATTAAATATAAATTGCCATAGGCCCAAAACCACATGAATTGCAATTCTTGAAATAACAAAGTATAGCAGGAGATATGGATGTTTGACAACCCTAGCCTTATAAGCAATTGTTTCTAAATACCAAGTCCAATCAGAATTTAGTGCCTTGGTCTTATGGTCTCTACAAGGTGGTTTATCACATTATGGAAGTGACATGAGTTAAAGCTTCCTTCAACTTACTGCACCACCATATTTTTCATTTTTATTGTCTTAAATAGGTTATTATCCAAAAGGTGCAATCCTAGATGGAGCTCCCAATACTTGATAAGAAGGGCAAATTATTCTCTAGCCAAAACCTATGTTGTAGTATTGCATTAGTAATATGTGATCTCATCAGATTTAGGAGCTCTTCATAAACTGGTAGGACCTTCAAGAGGGAGATGCATTGTGGGAGCCTAAGAACATTTTCCATTCATTTCCATCTTTGAGAACAAAATTTTTTGAGGGAGCCATGTAACGAGTTCAATATAGCCACATTGACTTTCTTAATTATTGCTAGCTTACACCCTAGGATTAGGTTAGTTGACCCTTAAGCACTGAATTTAGGGTTATTGTTTGTTCTAGTCTATAAATAGAGGAGTTATGTTGTAGTTGACATATCATCGATACTTGTTATCTTTAGTCACCCCTACTGCATATGTGAGACTTCACCCTTTCCAAGCGGCTATGATAATTTTTCCTTTTTGAGTGGCTAGCATTTTTACTAATTTGAAATTTATTTGCAATATTTGATTTCTTGCTAATGAATTTGATTTACTATTACACTTAATGTTTTATTTTGTGTATTTTTGAGGTTGCTGCTACAACTGTTATTTCTAGAAGTTGTTTTGTTATAAACAATTAAATCTTAAATAATTCAACCACTAATTAGATTTTATAAAAAATGTAATATCATAGAGCTTAGATTTATCCAATATATGATCATTACATTAAACAAAATGCTAAGTTGAGGTTTTATATTTATAACCCCAACTTTGATATTTTCCTCTATGTTGCAAAAAAGACCAACAACCCAATTTTTTTTTCTTTTAGAAATAATCAATCCCATTTGCATTTATCCCATATTATTGCATTACCTCCTAAAATTTCTACAACAAAAACTACTAGACAATATTTCCTCTTCCAAATCCTTTTGAATGCATCCTTGCATTCACTATTTTTTTTATCTTATACTAAAATAAACTAACTATAACTACCTATAAATATTTCTTATACTTTAAGGACTCTTATTCATACCCCTAATATTCTAAAATACCATTTTAAAATTATTTGTATTTGTGAGCTCAGACCCACTTCTCATTAACACTTGTGATATTTGTTTCTATTTTTCCATATCAATTTATCTAGGTTTTTTTTTTTTTTATCTTTGTTGTTTCTTTAAGGGTATTCACCCCCTTTTTCATTCCCACCAACACTTTCATATTCCTCAATCTCTTCAAAATTTCAAGTTTTTCATAATGAAGCTTATCATCTATATGTTTATATTGCCCTAGAGAATCTTAAATCGAAGGAATAACCACAAAAATACTTTCTTCTTTATGTTGCCACTTTTTTTAGGAGTAGAAAATCCTTAATCTAATATAGCTTCTACTATAGTATGATCTCCTTACTTTGTGACATTCGTCTAATGACCAAAATTTTCTCTCTTTCTATATCATTTTTACTTTGTAAGCTATGTTATGTGTCCATTCTTAAAACCTTTGTGGCATTAAAATAATGCTTGTATAATCCACTTATAAATTTTCTCTCTTTCTCTATCATTTTCACTTTGCAAGCTATGCTATGTGTCCATTATTAAAACCTTGACGACATTAAAATAATGCTTGTATAATCCACTTATTGATTTCATTTTTTTTATTTAGATTTAATTTTAATGGATTATGTGAAAGGTTTTGAAATATCCATGGAAATACATATTTGGGTATATATAGATAATTTTGCTCCTTAATAGTTGGACCCTGATTGATAAACTCTCATAGAGAAGCCAATATTCTTTAAAACCTCCTTAATGATAAGTTGATATGAAAATCCAAAAAGCCTAATCCTAATGAGATTCCTTTAATAGTTTCCATCTTCATAGAAAATATTTCACTTCATAGTCTTAGATATATGGCATCTCTCCCTATAAACCATGTGCTACCACCTATGATTTTATTTGTAATTCCAAAACTAAATAATATGAGAAGGAAATGTCCTTTCAAAAGAATAATCGTGGAGTGATTTGAATTCAATCCTTAATTTCTCTTGATCCAATTTTAAATCTCCAAAAACCCTATCCAATATCCATGGAACTTATATATTAACCCTCTACTTTGAAGAGTTGTTATTTTATACTCAATCATTTCATTCTTAATAACCACTTTTTTATAATATAATATTTTTTTTTAATAAATTGCTCTTCTTTTCCATAGATCTTATTTAAATAAATGTTAAAAAAATCAAATGCCCCTCACTTTGCTTTTACTCTAGATCCTTTCCTTACTTCAATTAATCAAGTCATTTTTAAATGTTTGTCCTATTTCGAGGCCTATACGGTTAAGTAGGAAAAGTAGAGATAACAAATAATTAAAATGAACGTGTCATTCAAATCCAGTCTAATGGATTTATTTTTATACGTTTTTCTACTTCTATGATTAGGGTAGATTGTTTTTCTAATATATATTTTATTAGAGGTGCACATAGATATACATGTGTTTCTTATATGTTTTAATGAGTTTTTAAGTCTATGGATATTGTGCAGTTGTAAAATCCATTAAATATTTATTAATATAACTAAATGTATTTAAAATATATATTTTAATGACCGGTACTTTAGAAATGAACGTAATATAGATTATACATGATTTTATTTCTTTAAAATCGTAATAAATTAATCAATATTTTTATTTAAATTATACATGACTTACCTCCTTTAAAACCATAATATATATATTTTTGTTGGAGAACAAGGGGTTGAACTTGGGTCCTTCATCCTTAACAAATCACAACTCTCTTGTTTAGAGCTTGAGATTTTGCAAACAGATTTAATTCTCATCTCAATTGAGTAACTATAGCTAGATACCTACATCATTTTTCATAAAATGTTTGAATTCTTGATTTTCATTTTTTGGATCTTCTTCAATTTTTTGTGTGAATACAAATATTTCAGAATTCAACATCCTTCTTCTTGATGTTTTTCTACAACAACATTCACAATACCAAAACTCCACCTGTCCTATCTATGAATTGCATCTTAGGAGAGTAATATTTCTGAAACATCACACTATCATAGTATGCTTTACCAGATTTGGATTGCTAGTTTCCTCATTGAAGCATGAGTACACCACAAAATTTATAATAAATAGTTTATATGAAAACACATTAATGTTATAAAGTAAAGCAAATATTACCAATGGAAAACATTAAAGTAAATCTTCATCATTATTTGATTTTGGCAGTCAACATTTTCTTGTTAGATTTAGCTAAACTTACTACTTACTCAAACCATGGAAAAGAGAATTTAACTTCATGATCCTCAACTAAAACCCCTCTATTGGCTAGCCTATCTGCACACTTATTTCCTTCCCTTAACGTATCTATAAACCTGATTTCTTCAAACTCTATAGTTAGGTCTTGTCTTTCTACAATTATCTCTTGTATGTTCCATGGAGCCTTTTCTTTCCTCAAAATTGCATTTATTACTATTAGTGAACCACCTACCATCCATACTCTATTCCAATTCATTTATTTGTATATTTTTAACCCTTCCAAAGATACCCAAGATCCAGCTTCATTATTTTTCTTAAATCCACTATTGAAAGAGTAATGAGACAAAAGCTCGCCTCTATTATTTCTAATTATTCCTCCTCCTTCTACTGGTCTTCAATTTTCTTTAGATGCTCCATCAAATTTCAATTTGATCAACTCCACATCTGGTGGTTTCCACTTTGTATTCTTTGCCTTATTTTTGTTTCTCCTGTACCCAACATCATAATTCCATTTGATGACTTGAATCCATGTATCAAGGCTCTCTACTTCTATATTATGGATTAAATGAATTAATAGGGTTGGTTTAGACTCCTCTATATTCCTTTTCATTACCTCTAAACTATTTTCCTATCCTTTAAATATTTGCCTATTTCTTTCTAACCAAATAGTCTAAAGTATTGTATCTTTTGATATATCCCATATTTTCTATAAAGCCTCACTTTTAAAAGTGCTCTACCATTGCTTTAACCATTATTCAATTCTTTCATTCATCATCATGCATTTACCAAACATATTAAGAATCCATTATCAAAGTTCCAAACTATTGAGCAGTATCCCAAGAGATAGTCTACACTCTCCTTTTTACAAAGAACACATTGTGAGGGACCACGAAAACCCCTTTTCATAAGGTTATCCCAAAATAAAATTCTTCTATGACCTATTAGCCAAACAATCATTTTCACTTTAGGATTGCTCAGAATATCCCAAATATATCTTCATATTATTGTGATATTCTTATTTTGTTGATGCTTTATATTACATCCACTTCTTGTTGTGTATTCTCCTAAGCTATTCAACTCCTAAATCAGCTTATCCTTGTCTCCCCTTAGAATAATTAGTGTTGTTATATTTCTGCTCAATTACCTCCTAACTTCAATGTCTTGTATACTAGTAAAAAATCTTCTTTCCACTTGTATCTTCCTTCCTGATCCTTGTACATAATATTTGAAACCCTGTCACCATATGTATCTTGAAGTAATATTATCTATGATTTTAAAATTAGATCTAGATTGAGTGGTTTTTTATCACATCAAGTATCAATCCAATGGAATTTATTTTTATTCCCACCACCCATCTTAAACCCTTAATCACTAAATAAATTGATTTTTTTAAACCATTCCATAGAGCAGACCCATTTGCTAGTGAGAGTGTACTAAATATTAATCTTAGGTCATTGGGCTTGACATATTTACTTATAATAATTCTTACCCATTGTCTCTGACTCTCTTTGTAAAATTGAAGAACATAAGCTTATACTGAGAGGGGGGGGTGAACAGTATAAGACCTCTTTTTACTTTTTCCTTTATACTTCAAAACAGTAAAGCAATATACCCAAAGCAATATCAAAGCAATGCACAAAATCATCCACAAAGTGACACCAATTTTAACGTGGTTCACCCAAAATGGCTGGGCTACGTCCATAAAACTTTTCTCTAAAAGTTATCTCAAAGTTCTTTGGGAATCCTTCCCAATTACAATGTTTATGACCCTCGGCCCAAAGGAGATACCTTCCCCAAATCAGAATTTGTGAGCCTCTGCTCAAAGGAGATACCTTCCCCTCTGCTCTGGAAATGATCCCTCAGAAGATCAACTGCCTCTACCTCTTGCTAGCACGTGGAAATCCTTTCCATCGAAGACCTCCTGTCCTCAATGCTTAGCCTAAGAGACCTTTGCCTTCTATGATCACATCCACAAGCAGCTCAGCAACCTGTACCAAACACAATCAGTCGGTCTAGTACAAGTCTTCCTTTGTTTGTCAGATCTGTCCAATGCTTAAGCTTGAACAAATCAATCCTCTACACACAAGCCTTCTCAAAGACTTGCCAAATCTATCCTCAAGTTCTTCTCAAAGAACCAGTGCACCTTTGTCCTCAAGTTCTCTAATAGAACTATCAAACTCAGCTCACAAGTCCTCTGCTAGGACCTGTCCAAATCTTCTCACAAGTCCCCATCGAAACTTGTCCAAAACTGCTCACAAGTCCCCACCGGAACCTGTCCAAGACTGCTCACAAGTCCCCACCGGAACCTGTCCAAAAACTTAGCAAGCTCACCAAGAAAAAAAAAACTTTCTTAGTAGGAAATCACAAGGTGAATTGTTAGAGACCCAATGTGATTTGTCAAACTCATAGAAGCATAAAGAGAATTGTTAGAGACTCAATATGTTCTATACTCAACTCCCAATCTCAAAACTCAACTCAAATCAACTCAGCTCAAACTCAATCTCAAATCTGAAAACTCAACTCAATATCTGAAATGGATAGGATAGAATGCTTTCTTTCAAGAACATGAAACCCCAACAATTGCCAACTATGCAAAGAATCACATAACAATGATACTCATGTTCTTTTCACCATCAATTAGGGCTTCAACAACAATGCTCATCAAACAAGGTTCAATCAACACCATTCAACTCAAAACACAACCTTGAAGCAATTCACAATCAACATCAGAAAAAGAAACAAGTAGAACTCCTTTTGTCTCCAATATTGTTTGAACAAAAAACAACCACCAAATCAAATCAACAAGAGTACACACAACTTTTCAAATCATCAACAAAGGAGTAAACCCAACACTTTAACCAAGTAAAGAATAGCTTGATTATTACCAATTTAATGAAAGCAAATGTCAATCTCAAAGCTGCCCACTTAAGGTTTCACAACTTCACACAAGAAGCAATTTTAACCTTAAAACATCATGCTTTCATTTCCATAATCAACCAAAAGCACTCTCAACATTACAAGAAAAATGTATCCCTTATACACCTTATTTCTCCCTTATAGTCTTATCAAAAATAAAATTTATCTCTCATAAGAATGCAATAAGATATTTCAAACAACATCTTCAAAAGAATATTTTATCAAAATAAAACAAGCTTTAAACTCCTTATAACTCCTAAGTTGTTTTTCCCTCTAATAAACTTCCTCCATCCGCAAAATACACTTAGCAAAAATTAATTTCGAAAATACCTTGGCCAACATCAAAAATCACGCTATGGAGAAATTGCACACGAATTCTAACACCACCCACTGCGTCCACTTCACAATGAAGAACCCTTTCGCGTTATTCGAACGCGAAACCTCCCGTTCAGGTAGCGCGCCAACAGCCTAGCCGCTATCAATGTGCCAAAGGCACCCGATGAGGTTTAAACCTCACGCTGTTAGCCTTGTTCCTTCTGTGCCAGGGATTAAATAAAACAACAGTGCCTCCATTTCTTCTGATGCGAACACGAAGACGAAAACCTTATGGCAGATTTACGACAAACAATGAGGACACAGTCGAACAGTAGGTTTACGAAAACGACGAAGACACAATCAAAGAAGAAATCCGAACAGCGGATCACGAAATCACAGTGAGCAACTCTTTTCAAAATACGGATGGGATAATTCTTGATTTTCATTGAGGGAGATTTATATGCATTTTTACCATAAGCTCTTGACGTCGACAAGGAGTTTAACACGTCGGTGAAGGTCTTGGCTAGCGCCCACAATCTTAAAACATAGCGCCATGGGTTAGGATAACCCATTGCAAACAATAATTTAATATTTATTTAAAAATAATTAAAGGGAACCTTAACAAGGTTTTTAATTATTTAAATAAATACTTCCTCCTAGACCCAAATGCATTAAACTAATGCACCCACCGTAATCTTTAAACCTCGCCAACTTGGGGTTTACAAAAGACCTTTGAAAGTGTCATGTCGTAACCTTCATCAAAACAAATTATTTGACATCAAATCAAATTCCTTCAAGAGCTTCTTGACATCAATGACAACTTCTACACTTGAGCAAAGGCAATGTACCCAAAGTACCCAAAATTGCCAACAAAAATCTCCAAATTACTTTTCCCCTAAGAGTTAAGTTTGCATTTGTAAGAAATTTTAAACCCAGAAGTTTTATCATCACAAACCTTGCTCCATTTCACCAAAGGAAATATCCTTTTATCATGTAATCCTGACCATAAAAATGACCGCATAATATAGATCAATTTTTTTCTATTGATTTTGACATAGTATACAAGGACATATAATATGTTGGAATGGCCTATAAGATTGATTTAATTAGTTGCACTCTTCCTACTAACAATAACAATCTACCTTTCCATGCTGATAGTTTATTCTAAAGTTCACTTACAACTAGATTCCATAATTTATCCTCATTCTCCCCTCAAATAAGGGCATCCCTAGATAATTTGATGGTAAACTTATATCTTCTATTTGAAGTAACCTGGATATCCATGCTTTGATTCTAGCTAGAGAGTTTAGGAAGTAAATTTTGGATTTTATCCTATTAAATTTCTATCTTGACGCTCTTTTGTATTCCTTCAATAAGTTATTCCAATCTTTGGCCTCGTTTATCCTTTCCCTCCCAAAAAAGTTTGTATCATCTACAAATTGTTGATGGGTGATGTTGTCTATGGTATTACTAGCCTTGATTCCACTTATTAGCCAACATTTATTAGCCTTCTTCAAGTTCCTACCCGATGCCTCTACCATAATAATGAACAAATATGGTGATAGAGGATCTCCCTATCTAAGACCTCTCTTGGATTTAAAATATTTTGTTACTAACCCATTGACCAACACTAAATATGAAACTATAGAGACACAAAATTTAATCCATTTAACCCATTTCTTCCCAAATCTAAAATTTTCTAATACTACAAAAGGAAAATTCTATTTGACCCTATCATATGCTTTACTCGTATCAATTTTTAAAATCATTGCTCTTTTTTCTTAAAGCTACTAAATACATAACTTCATGAGCTACTATAAACCCATCTAGAATATATCTCCCTTTCACAAGGCATCCTCACTCTTCTAAAATAACTTTGTCTAACATAGGTCCTAACTGATTCACCATCACTTTGGAGATAATATTATATGCCATATTACATAGGATTATGGGCCTAAATGAATCAAACAATTCTACATCCTTCTTTTTTGGAATCATTGAATGATATGTTGTATTTATTTTATAAGGTATGTATTATTTTACCCTACATTGTTCCACTGCCACCAATAAAGAATCCTTCATTATATCCTAATTATGTTGATATAATGTTGCAGATATCCCATTCAGACCTAGGAATTTATCCTCATCAAAATAGAAAGAGCTAAATAAACTTCTTCCAAAGTAATAGGCTTCATCAATTTCCTATTATCTTTATCTATTATAATTAAAGGTAATTCTCGTAGTAGATTATCATTAAGAACTTCAAACTCCGATCCTAGAATATTTTTGTAAAAAAACATTTTCTTATTTCTAATTTCACTCTGATATTCAATACAAACCCCTTCTACCGATTTAATTCTACTAATTCTGGATGTTGATCTCTATACTATTACCATCCTATGAAAAACTTTGTATTTTTATCTCCTTTTAACCAAGTTTATCTCAATTTTAATCTCCAAAATTTCTCTTCCTTACTCAAAATATTATGATATTCACTAAGCAACTCCCTTTCCTTCGAGCTTGGATTATTATGATCACCTTTTTGGAATTTTAAAATTTTATCTTTTATTTATTTTTTCTTCTCAAAAATATTTTCAAAGTTGTTCTTGTTTCATTCTTTTAATCTAGGTACCATTGATTTAATTTGTTTTGAAAGTGTATATAGCCCATCATTTCTTGAATAATTCTATGTTTGTGCTATCATATCAACAAATTGAGGATTCTATTTCCACATCTACTCATATTTAAAATACAATATTTTTTTGAATTCACTTACCACCATTTTAACTCTTATTGGCTAATTATCTAAACCAGTCCTTGTCAAGATATTAATTTTAGCATAAGTCCCTTCATATATCCAATGATCTAAGAGAATGCACATATCTAATATTTTTTCTATTAGGTTCTAGACTCTCCTATTATTGGTCCATGTATAGTTGTCTTCTTCTCAACCTCCCACAGATTATTATTTTTAATAAAAGCTGAGAAATCTCCCATACTTTCGGTTAATTTTCTAATTCCCTTAATATTTTCAACCAGCTTGGTTATAGCATTAAAATATCCTATGATCATGAATCGGGTTCTAGGTCTTTACTTCTCATAAAGGCTTCAATCCCACTCCATACTTCTAATCTTATTAACTGAGTTGTACGTCCATAGACATTGATAATGATGAAATAAATATCTACAAATTAGCATGTGAGTAAAGAGGCTATCCAATGCCTAGTTTTATGAATGGTTACATAGGAGATAATAATAGAAATCCAACATGTTAGAATTCCCTTTGTTTCTTCTTTAGAATCCACAACATCCCATTCACATCTCACCCATACTGCTTTCATAGTTTTAAAAACTTCTTCCTTTGTCAATTTAGTTTCTTGGATACAAAGAATATTAGGTTTATTACTTAAATAGAGGTCCTTGATACACCTATGCTTTTAGGGGGAATTAGCACCCCTTATATTCCATGAGATGGTAATCATATCTCATTAGGGGCTACTAGCCCTGCCTACAAATTACCAATATCATTTTGTTGTTTGGTAAAGAGAAGTTCAACCAACTTAGTTTGTGTTCCTTTCTCTATATTTGCTCTTGTTTCCCTAGATCTCACTTGATAATTTGAAGGCTTTAATTTTTTTTCCTTTCCTATATTAGGATTAGATATTATTATTCTATTCCTTAATATTCTTTTACAACTTTCTTTTCATTAGATTTATCCTCTCTTGGCTCTACTACAGAAACATTTGACCTATCCTACTCATTTTTTAGTATTTTCTTATTAATGGTAGAGGTATTAACATCTAACATTATGTTTTCTCTACCATTTTTCTTCTCTTGAATGGTGAATGGTACTTCAAGAGGATATTTAAAATATAATGAGACACATTCCTTAGGTTCATTAGGAATGTTATTCCTTAAATCAAGATCATACTAAATATACAACTCCTTATTAATATTCTAAACCTATTGTATTGTGTCCTCTAAGCTCCAATATTATTTTTCTTCATAGGATAAAGCTCAAAAGAATTGGTATTTCTTCCAATATCCTTCCTCAGTGGTATCCAATGTTTATTTACTTTCATTTGTCTATACTTAGTTTTTGGAAGTTGAAAACCATCATCATCCATGCCCATTTGTAAGTTTTTCTTACGATTTTCTACATTTATTTCTACTGGACTCTTCTTAGAGCATGATCTCTCAATATGCCCCACCTCATGACATATTCTACATCTAAAATATATTTTTCATAATCTATGGTTTGGATCCACAACTTACATCCATACTTAATAATGATTTATTATGGTAAAGGTTTACTTATATCAATCATGACCAATATCCAAGCATAAATAGCCAAGAATCCATATTTTATAGTTTCTAAAATCTCAAGGAATTATTCTAGATATTTACCTATTGCCTTGAAGGTATTCATTTTCTAAAATTCACTAGGCAACCTATGCATCCTAACCGAGACTAGTACTAGGGATAGATTTGAATTTTTAGGTGCAAAGCCTTCATACCAGTGGGTAGGGAAGAGTATTGCTCTTCCCATAAACCAAGGACCCCCTTTTAGGATTCTGTAGGAAGAAACCTTTGGGAAGAAAGGATACAATCACTCCTAGAGACTTACAATTCCTATCAATCCATTTTCTTAAGGCTAAAGCTCATAGCCAAGACCCATTAAACTTACCAAAAAATATTATATCTTGGAGCAACATGGTTTGATCCTCTATGAGGCTCTCACTATCCTCTACTACTAGGATAATTCTAAGGATTTAGCTATAAATTAGTCCATTGGAAGGAAACTATAACTCAAAATCTACTAAAATTTACTAGAATATCCTATAGTGATTATAATATTTGATAAAAAACCTATACTAATTTGCATGCAAAATTTCTAACATAAATAAGGAGAAAATGAAACTTCGCTAAAAAATTCTATGCCCAGATAGAATATCTTGACTCACTAATGCCCTAGCCCTCCATTGTTCCTCCCATCATCAAAACCCTAACTAATAGATATATGGAATTTTGTTCTTCATGACTTAAAAAATCATCATTGCCCTTGTTTAGGATGGCTGAAATCATAGGGTTGTATATCCCTTAATATTTCTTGGGTTCCTTCATATGACCATTAATTTTAAAGCTCTTCAAATTTTTCACAAATTGGTCCAAGAATCATCTGAATCAGACAACTCTTTGCAAAGATATGACTCTAACATTGCTCTTAAAATCATAATATATTAATCATAACTATGTTTTTATTTAAAATTTTGTTATTATAATAATTATTATTATATTTATATAAAACATAGAGTGTGATTCAAAGCGAGCGGGAGCTAGTAGCAAGTAGGAAGCATTAGCAAGAAGTAGGAAGTAAAAATCTAAGTGTTAACAAGGAGGAAGTGTGACTTCTTATTCCAAGCCTTAGGAGAAACTTAAAAACTAAATAATTTATGTGAAGAAGATCTAGGTAAGATGGCAAGAAAGTCAATTTTGAAAGTCCTTATTGTAAGGATACCCTAGTTGAAAGTAAGGACGCCTTAGTTGGAAGTATGCAAGCCCTAGTTAGCAATAAGAGAAAGCGTGAATCTATGGAAAACCTTTTCCAAGTAGTAGATACTACATCAAAAGTGATTATTAAGGATGAGATCATTGAGCATGATATAATAAACTAGCTAGGTTTTTATGAGATTCAAGTTTGGATCAAGTGGAAGTGAGAATTGAATTCAAATTACTCTATGACTTTTCTTTTCAAAGTATTTTTTCTCATTATCTTCTCCAGTTCATAAATAAGGGATAAAATAATAGATGGAGTCCCTTGGTTTAGGGGCAAATATGTATTATTTTTAAGACTGTAGAGTGAGAATTGTTTTGTAGAGACAAATACTATTAAAAGGATTTTAGTGCGGATTAGGCTTTTTGGACTCATCAATAAGGAGGTCTCAAAGAATATTGGTAATACTCTAGGTGAGTTCATCTAGGAGAGACAAACTACTAAGAAGAGAAGGCATGTTGTATACATTTGAATACGTGTTGCCATTTTAAAACCATTAACACAGTCTATTAGAATTAAATTTGAATCAAGAGAATGAGATCAAAAAGTGAATTATGAAAACATTGCATTTCAATGTCACAAATATCATAAAATAGAACACACGGTAAGAGACTGCGAAGTGAAAATGATGGAGAAAGAGATGGAAAATTTTGGACATGAGGGTAGCTTCAATATGAAACAAGGAGATCATATCATAGGAGAAGTTAGATCAAATCAAGGAATTTCCACTTCTAATAAAGTGGCAAGAAAAATCCCTCTACATCATAAGATGTCAAAGGCCATTACAGGTCGCTTGAATCAACCATTAGAAGAAAAAAATGACATAAGAAATGAGGAAATGCAATGCAAAAGTTTAAATATACAAGAATTTAAAGGTGCAAAGGAATATGGGAAGGCAAAATTTAAAGCCAAGGGAAATGGGGAAGTAAATTTTAAAGCAAACGAGGTGAAGGAGGTCAAGCTTAATATAGGTAAATCATCCTCATTTTTCTCAAGTAGCATAAAATCTTCTCTTTACAATAATAAAGTGTATTCACTGCACTTTAGGGTTTCAAGAGAAGCACAATAAAGAAAATCATATGGAGGATATTTAAGGAAATTTAGGGAATCCAGGCCAACATAATAAAGTAATGCCTATGGAGTATCATTAATGCACTTTAGGGTTTTTAGGACAACATAAAGAAGAAAGTGTTAATTAGGCTATTCCTAGCATTTGAGATTCTTTAGGAGCAATATTAATGTTTAGAAGAGAAGTCTCGTTATGAACATTATGGAAACATAGAAGAGATTGATGAAGATGAGAGTGTTGGCTAAAATAAAAAAATGAGAGCAAGGCCATCAAAGCATGGACAAAGAGAAAATTAAACTCAAAGGGATATCGATTTGGGAAGCCAAACAAAAATATAAAAATTGATAATGATGAAAATGATATCATGGAATATTAGGGGTATGAATAAGACCCCTAAAAAAGAGTTATTAAGGAATTAATAGGTTATTATAGTTCTGAGTTTATTTTAATATAAAAAATAAAACTAAGTAGTGAGTAATGTAAGGATGCTTTTAAGAAGATTTGGAATATGGGTGATTGTCTAACAATTTCTTCTATAAAAGCTTTAGGAAGTATTGCAATAAGATGGGACAAATGCAAATGGTATGGGTAATTATTAGAAGCAAAAAGTAAATGGGTTGCTAGACTATTTTATAGGAAAGAGGAAAACATCAAATTTAGGGATATATATGTATATGCTCCAAATATAGTTACTCCTCATGAAATATTTTGAAAGGACGTTAGCATATTTTTGTTAAATACAATGATGGTTCATTGTGGTCTGTGGATTCTTGGAGATGATTTCACATTGTTCTCTCCTTTGGAAGGAAGGGTGGTATTCCAAGATGGTCTACATCAATGTAATATTTTGCTTCATTTGTTAATTCAAATGACCTTTGGGATGTTAGTCCTTCAAGTTTTCAATATATATAGGATAATAAACACATTGAACATACTTATATGGCAAAAATATTGGATAGATTCTTGTTATCCAATAAATTGTTAAAAAAAAGTATACAATCTCTTCACATATTTTATTGCGAGCGGGATCAAACCACAAACCTAATTTTTTGACTTGTGATTTACTCAATATTGTTCATCCAAAGCCATTTTGCTTCCAATCTATGTGGCTCCAAGACCCTATTTTTTCTAGATGGTTATGTTATGGTGATATGAATCAAAATTTGAAGGATTATGTATGTACAAGCTTGTTCAAAAGATGAAATATTTGAAGGAGTAAATGAAGATTTGGAATGACAAATCTTTTGGTAACATTTTTAAAGAAAGAAATTGAATCCAAGCTCAAAAATTTATGAGTTAATAGACTAATGGAATGGATTAGGATTCTTGTGGGAAAGTAAAACAATTACTTTATGTTTATGATAATGCATTAAAAAGGATTCATATTTTTTACAAAAATCTAGGGAGAAATGGCTCAAGGAAGGAGATAGAAATACAATATTTTCATGCTACAAAAAAAATAATTTTTTTCATCACATCAAAAATATTTTAACTCTAGATGGAAGAAACATTTAGAAAGAAGAAGATATCAAGAAGGAAACAATTAATTATTTCAAAAATATTTCTCAAATACTAGGCAAGATAAGCTTTCATAAAATATTCCATCAATTATCACATAAGGACAAAATAAAATCTTGATGAAGAATATATCTATGGAAGAGCTACATGAAGTAGTTTTCTCTTTCAATCATAACAAGTCACCTGGCCTCATTGAATTTCCTGCAATTTTCTTTCAAAAATTTTGTGATTTATTGAAGAGTGATATGTTAGTTGTGGTTGAAGAGGCCCAAAAAAGGAAGGCTATAATAAGTGAGATCAATGCCACTTTTATTATGTTGGTTCCCAAGAAAGGTGAGACAAAATATTTTGATAATTTTTGTCCAATAAGCCTTTGTAATATGATTTATAAGATCATTTCAAAATTTATGGCAAACAAGTTGAAAGATATTCTAAGTTGTGTTATCTTCGAGGAACAACTAGTCGTGTTCATGGTAAACAAATTCTTGATGGTATCATCATTGCATAAAAGGCCATACATTCTCTTTATTCCATAAAAAAACCAGGTATACTTATGAAATTAGATATGAACAAAGCATATGATAGGGTTTCCTGAATTTTCTACATTATATTCTCATAAAGTTTGGTTTTGATTATAGTTGGTGTGAATGGATTAAATTTTATTAGAGTACCATGAAATATTATATTTTGATCAATGCTTCTCTTGGTGGTTACTTCAAGTCATCTTGTGAACTTCAAAAAAGTGATCCCCTATATTCTTATCTATTTATTATTCTTGCGGAAGCATTAGAGACAACTTTCTCAAAGATAAAAAAGGAAGTAAAAATCAAAGAGATTCAAGTCACAAAAAATGGTTTCTTTGAATCTCGTCTCTAATTTGTTGATGATACTTTTTTTTGGGTCATCCCTTAATTAGTGAGGCCATGGAGTTTAAATTAATATTATCATGCTATGAGAAGGTTACTAGATAGTTGGTTAATACTACAAAATCTAAGATTTTTTCATTAACATTACCCTAGGTTTACAACAAATTATTGTAAATATTTTAGGGTTTAAACAGGTATCAAGGTGGGTGAGGAAGTTTTGACTCACCTACAATTTGTGGATGACACAGGATTGGTGGGAGTGGCCAACTTCAGGGAAGCAAGAACGATTAGAGATACACTTACTGTCTACCTTATGGCTACAAACCAAGTCATCAATGATAAAAAATCCAAAGTGATCTCTTTCAATCTTGATCAAAGGCTTCAAGAAAAAAATTTAGAGATCTTGGGATTCACAAGTACTTCTCTCCCAATGGTATACTTGGGGGTCCCTTTGCATTTTAAAAAACTAAAAATAGATATCTGGAGGAATATTTTGGACTGTATCAAGAAAATAATTAATAATTTTTCTCACAAATGGTTAAGCTATGGGGTAGATTAATTTTTTTACAATCATTCATTCAGGCTATGCCAATTTATAAATTTTCTATCCTTGTTGCCCCACATACCATATGGAAAGAGTTGGACAAGATGGCTAGAAATTTTTTATGGGAAGGAGTAAAAGGAGAGAGGAAATGGGCCTTAGTAGGTTGGGAGAAAGTAAGTCAACCCAAGGTAAAAGGAGTTTTGGGACTGAGAAGATCAAAGTTAAATAATAAAGCTTTGGTTGGAAAGATTTATTAGAGGTGGATTTCCCAACCAACTTCTTTATTTAGTAGAATTTTAACTAGTAAATATTTGGGAAAGGTAAACCCAAATGAGATGGGTTATTTCCACTTTGGATGATAATGGATCCTTAGTGTGGCAGGCTCTTAAGTTAGTATCTCAGGTAGTGAAAGATGGATTATTTTGGAAAGTGGAGAGAGGGGAGAAGGCATGATTTTGGACAGATTCATGGGATCAATACCCACCTATTATTGTTGAATTTCCTAAACTACAACCAATAAAAATAGCCATGGAAACCAGGGGTTGGATCTAAATTAAAATTTATTTCAACACTAGTCACCTGGATAATTATAAGTTAAGCAGTTTAAGAAGTTGGATGAGTGGCCAATTTCAATCCCTCCAGATTTGACACCCATCACGACTAAAATCTTGGAAAAAATATTTCTCACAGGTAGAGACGAGGAGGATGAATTAGCTTGGGGCTATGGAAGCCTTGGTATCTACACAGTTAAGTATGGATATGATAAGATCATTTCAGAGCCTTCTCCTCATGCATATTAGGTTGAGGATTGGAGAAATATTTGGCAGTACAAGGGTTGGTCGAAAGTAAACTTTTTTGCTTGGCAGTTCATGCATAATAGAATTATTACTTTTGATAATCTCAGATGTAGGGAAATCATTGGTCCATCTCAATGTGTTTTATGCTACAAGAGTGAAGAAACAACTTATCACTTGATGTTTGAGTGCCCATTCACGTGCCAGATCTAGGAGAGATGATTTTTATATTATAAAATTTGAGTTAATGGTGATTTGAAATTTTTTCATCAACCTACTTGGGTATTCATTTGTCTCATAAAGAAAATAAAAAGGATTTTTGGGTCTCTTTTTGGATAGAATGAAAGCTTGTTTGGTAGGTTGAAAAGGTAAGGTCTTAACCATGGTGGGAATGCTACAACTCATAGAGACTATGTTGCAATCCCTTTCTATTTATATGATGTCACTTTCAAGATTGGCAGTAGGTATAGCATCAAAAATTGATAATATGTAAAGATGCTTTCTTTGGAAAGGTTATGAGGAAAAATTTAGGTTTCCTCTTTGTAAGTGGGAGGGTTTGTAAAGGAAAGAATATTGGAGGAGAAGGCTTGCAGAATTGTAGACTTTGGCATAAGGGGCAAATCTTGGGTGGAGATTATGCAGAGGTCAAGGAAAGAATTGGGTAAAAATATTAATTCAAAAATATATAGTTTCTCTTGATACAACAAAATTATTTAGGAAAAGAACCCTACCCAAAGGATAATCAACATGGAACTTCATATCAGATAGTTTTCAATTGATAAAAAAATATATTAGATGGTGATTCAATGAGGGGAATTATGTAATGTTTTGGTTTGATGCTTGGTTGAAGCCTTATACTCTTATCTCTTACTCAAAATGGTAACCATTGGCTCAAGCATGCCTAGTTTGTAAAGATCCAAAGGTCCCCAGATTATATTAATATGAGCTACAACTCCAGGTCATGGATTTGTTTTAATAACTTGGTTGAAGGAGAGGAACTCAAATAAATTGTAGATGAACTTCAAAAAAAATCAAGAGTTTTATTTTTCAATTTTTACATGAAACAATGAGTTGGTTTGGAATCTATAAAAGAATGGTGGATACTCGATCAAGTTGGGATATGAGGATTTAGAGCAAGCAAAATTTCCTACTTCTAAATATTTTCCTTGAAAGAATGTTTGGTCATTGGAGGCTTTCCCAAAGGCGTCAACATTCCTTTGGTTAGAAATTCGAAGTATGATTCTTATAGGAGAGATTCTACAAAGAAGAGGCTATCATGGACCTTTTAGATGTGCCTTGTGTGAGAAGGATGTAGAACCATCAAACCATTGACTTCTTTATTGTCCTTTTGCTCACACCATTGGGGGTTACTTTTTTAAAAATATAAAAATATAGTAGGTAGCTCCATCGACTTGAAAGAGGTGATGAAATGTTGGATTAGTTATTTGAAAGCTAAAGCATTATGTATTATGTGGAGGAGTGGCCTTGACAATATTTGTTGGAATTTATGGCTTGAAGGAATAATAGAATTTTTAAAAATAAATCTCAAAATCATGCCTAAGTTTGGAACCGTATTATTACCTCATGCAAAATGTATACAAATATGGTGCTCATCATGAAAATTCTCAAGTGCAAAAAAAAAAGGTGGTAACAACTTGGTTAGAGGATTTGAACATACATGGAAGAGTCATTTGCGACGATAGAATTAAAACAATGGATTTACTTTGATCTAGGGTAAAATGGAAATGTCCAAAATTTGGGTTTATAAAATATAATTTTGATGGTGTTTCTAAAGGAAATATAAGAAAAGTTATTGGAGGTGGTGTTTTCATAAATAATGAAGGCAAAATTCTCCTCACTTACTAATTACAATAGAAAAATGATAGAAATATTTTAATTGAGGGGATTTACAAATTATCATCAATGTTATATACAAAAATGGATGCGGGGTTTAGATAAAAATAATACCGACTTAGTCACATTGAGTTATTTGATGTCATCAAGATTTGAACCTTGTGTGGGCTACATCAACTATTTGTCCCAACCATTGAACCAAGGACCTATTGGCTTAGATAAAAATAATATTATTGTTGATGTTCATCACCTATTATTGGAGGCAATTTGTGAGCATATTTATAGAAAAGGAAATTGGGTAAGAGATAATTTAGCCAATCACGGTGTTGATCTTTATCTTGGTAAAATTCAAATCTTACAAAACAACTGGCCAAGTGAGATTTTATCTCTTAATCAAAATGATGTCAAGGAATTAATTGCAAAAAATAGCACTTCCAAGAAATTCAAATCTTACAAGACAACTGATCAAGTAAAATGTTATCTTTTAATCAAAATGATGTCAAAGAGTTAATTGTGAAAACATAACACTTCCAAAAAGTTGAAAAATATATTTAAAATAAAAATAAATGAAAAATATTTTTGATTAAAAAACATGCTAAATATGATTTAATTAACCTAAAAGCAAGTGTAATATTTTGGAATATTGATGGGAGTAACCCATACAATCTCTCTATAACTTATTAAAAGAAAATATTATTATGTCAAATATAAAGAAAGGAGAGAAGCTAGTAATTGAGGGGAATTAATTCTTAGAACAATGGTTGACATAGTCCCTCAACATTTGTAGTCCATTATTAAAAAATAAATATATTAAAAATTAAACATAAAATTATTTAATGTAACATGTTTTTTTTTTTGTTACATAGGAGAGTTGGTCACAACCATACTAGTTAAGAGCAAGTGTAATATTTTGGAATATTGATGGGAGTAACCCCATACAATCTATCTATAACTTATTAAAAAAATTATTATTATATCAAATATAAAAAAAAGGAGAAAAGCTAGTGATTCAGAGAAATTAATTCTTGGAACAATGGTTGACATAGTCCCTCAAAACTTGTAGTCCATTATTAAAAAATAAATATATTAAAAACTAAACATAAAATTATTTAATTTAACATGTTTTTTGGTTACATACAAGAGTTGGTCACAACCATACTATTTTTTTAGTAATTAATAAGTGCAGAGTTCAAATTACAAGGCCTACTCTCACCAAATTTATTTTTCTTTGTTATTGTTGACCCAATGTGAAGGGGACCATCGGTCGCTTGGGATTCGTACCATCATCGTCAGTTTGATGTGCACCCTAAGATTTGGATCAGACTACTACCTTTGCATATATTTAAGAATTTAAAAAAGAAACATGTTAAACACCACATTACACTTTAATTAAATGAGTTTTTAAATATCAATATTGCATTTATATGGATTTATATTCCTTTCAATGCATCATTTTTTACTTTGACTCTTCTTTTGGAGGTCCAAAGTTCAAACTACAACATGTGTATGTCGTTGTGAGGTCCAAAGTTCAAACTACATGTGTATGTCGTTGTGTTAAATTTACTGTCGATAAGCTTGACTCTTCCTTATAAAAGGTCATTAAGCTTTATTCTCCTCCTTATTAGAGTGGTATGGAGGATACCTGGCCCTAAGTATGTCATAGGGGTCTCAAAATTTCTCAGTTTAACCAAATCTTAAAAAAAAATACTTTCAATGAAAAATATATATATATAAAAGATACACTTGTCCAAAATAAATTTACCTATATTTTATATTGAATATTATCACCTTAAAATATCCATTTAAAAAGACAATATAATCCAAAAATCTTCACCAACAACATGATAAATATATTATCCATAATTTTTTATGACCTAAAAGTGGCACTATATAATCTCACAAATCTGCTAGTATAAAGTACCCAAGCTCTTTTTCCCTATAATTCCATAAACATAATAAAACCAAACCACACCTTCGTAGGGCATGCAGCTAACGACTCCCCTTTCATGTTATAATACTTTAAAAAAATATGATTTCCAAAATAAAATACATAACTTTACTTCTTCTACAACTTGCATATGATATATAGATGAGTTTATTGTGGCTATAACATAAATAAAAAAAAATTACAAACATACTTCAATTCAATCTTTAGGTTATTTAATTAATTGATTGTCTACTCAAATATATCACTTGTATTTATTGCATCTACTTAGCTTATCTTTGTTTTGAACATCGCAATTGAATATGAAGTATCTTCAAGTTTTAGAGATATTATAAACATAAAATTATTTATAACAACTTAATTGAGTTTAATAATGAAAAATTTAGAACTTCAAATAAAAGGTGTAAGGTTTAAATTCGATAAGGATAAAGTTTCACCATGCTTGATAACTTGAATTTAGTTAGAACATCATGCTCTAATAACATATTAATAACATCATGCTCTATAAAAAGTGTCTCATATAATCTACAACCTTGTGGACGTGAAAAACTACTTTACAACTATCAATTAAAACAAATCTTATATAATGCATGTGAATATCATTCATTTTTAAATTTAATTTCTTGTTTTTAGATCACAATAAAGATAGCTTTTAGCAAACAATCACAAAACAAAAAGAAAAGAAGAAATGACTGTTAAAAACTACTTTACAACTATCAATTAAAACAAATCTTATATAATGCATGTGAATATCATTCATTTTTAAATTTAATTTCTTTTTTTTAGATCACAATAAAGATAGCTTTTAGCAAACAATCACAAAACAAAAAGAAAAGAAGAAATGACTGCTAAAAACTACTTTACAACTATCAATTAAAACAAATCTTATATAATGCATGTGAATATCATTCATTTTTAAATTTAATTTCTTGTTTTTAGATCACAATAAAGATAGCTTTTAGCGAATAATCACAAAACAAAAAGAAAAGAAGAAATGACTATGAATAAGAAATAATCAGTATTAATTTTAATAAGGATTTTTTTTTTAACACACGGTTACACATACGCTATGGTTTGAACCTTGGACCTCCCAAAAAGAAGTCAAAGCCCTAACCATTGTGTTGTCCCCATTAGAACAATTTTGATAAGGACTTTCCTTAGTGTAGACCCAAGTCTTTCAAAAATCATACTTTAAGTAAATTTTTAAATTTTACATGAAAATCACATAAGCCAAATGAAATTTAAAATATTATATAATTAAAATTAGTTGAAAATAATTAAGGAAACCTATTTTTTCTTGAATTCATCAACATAAAATGCGTTATATTTTAAAAACTCTCACAAATATCTTTAGTGAACATCTAATAATATATATCTAATTAAAAAATATAAATTAAAATTAGATAAAAATACTAACACAACATCAATTATTAAATTGTATACATATTTTAAAAATCTCTTTTGATTATGAGGAAAATTTGAAGTCTGGAGAAATAGGTTGGTTGTGCATTGGTCGTAGGGGTTTCAATGGGAAAATCTTGTCTGCTACATTAACATCGCCTTGAGGCGGTGTTAGTTCACCATTTTTAATGGTTGTTGCTTATGCAGTCGACTCCATTTATTCTGAGTCTGTTGGAGAGCTCAATGGTATCAAGGAAGCATCCGCGCAAGTTCATTCTGACAATGTATCACAAGATAAAGGCCCTTTCCTTGAAGCTATTATTCCTTTGCATGAGTTTCATACGGCTTGTGAGTGGTTTGAGAGTCATACCCTAGTGGGTTATTTTCTAGGTTATATCCCATATGATACCCTTATTCATTCATGGGTCCAGCAAGTCTAGGGCCCATATGGAGTCAAAGTGGAGAATGTACAAAACCTTACCAAAGGGTATTTCCTTTTTCACTTTTCAGACCCAACTCAAACACAAAAGGTTTTGTCTAGGGGTCCATGGACTATCCGTAATTCTTTGGATTCTGTAACCCTACTCTCGAAATTTCCAAGTCAGTGATCAAGTTGCATTGGAAGTCCCAGTGTGGGTTGAATTTCCTGGTCTTCTTGTTCCTCTTTGGGGTTTTTTGCAGACTTTAGTTGCCCCCTTAGGTAAGTTTGTTTGCCTTGAGCCAAAAAAAAATTCTCCGCTCGACCCACTAGAAGGGTTTGTATCAAAGTTGTCCTCACCAAGGATTTGCAGGAGTTTATTGATATTAAAATCGGGGGCCAATCCAAAAGGTAAAGAGTTACCTATATCAATTTACCCAATACCTGTTATCGGTGTCAATTTGCAGCTCACAAAATTTGGGAGTGCTCTCTGATGGAATGAAAATATAAGGCAAATCCCTCGCCCACTCCTACGACTCACGCTAATGGCTCGTAGGGAAACACTAAAGAATGGAATATTGTCTCTAGCAGGAAATATTGTGGTACTAAGCAGCAGGAAGCTTTGATTTATGCTGCACAACCTACCCCTTCTCCTTCTCAAGACATGCAAGCTTATACTGAAGCTATTCAGACTCCTGTTGATACGCCCCCTCCAGTTGTTCGCATGCAATCCCCAGTTCCACCGGTGTCTCAACTTCTTTGGTCATGCCCTTCTTTGGCCTCAGTGGTGGCGGCTCCAAATAATTCTTCGGTGGAGGAGGGTCGGGCCTTGAAGGTTCGTCGCTCTCGCAACCTTGTTCGAAATGACAAACATTGATAGCTAAATAATGATGCTTTCCATGTGGTCTCCAACTATTTTGGCTCGCTTCCAGGTTTGGGTGATGTAGAGGATGTCATGGAGATCATGCATCCTGAAAAATATCAATGATTTTCTTCTTATGGAATGTTCGAGGACTGACAAACCCGATCATAAAATATTTGGTCCGAAATGGAGATGTCAAATGTTTCTCGAATGCATTGAAGCCTTGATTTTTTATGTCTGCAAGAAGTTAAGATTTTTTATTTCAATCTGTGGTGTGCATGTGACTTTTTGTGGCCACAAAGTACCTCTTTTGCCACAAAGCATTCCCCGAGAAAAGGAGGAGCCATCACTATCCTTGGGCCTCGATTATAGAAGAATGTTGTGACTTGGGGTGTTGACCCATCCAATCAAGCTATCTGGATTTTTCTCAATATCTATGAAAAACCATTTGGGGTGGTTAATGTGTATGCCTCGAATATCGCTTCTGGCAAATGTGAGTTGTGGAGATGGCTTGCCATGAATCTGCCATTTGCCACTTGGGTGCTTTGTGGAGATTTTAATATGGTGGAGAAAGCTTCTGACAAGGTCAGTCATGTCCCGATGTGGTGGTGTTTAGGTGAAAGAGAAGCTTGGTTTTATATGAAAAACATGCTTCGCCTTTATGACCCTAATTCTTGCTTCTTGCCTTTTGACTTCTCGTGGGCTCTTTGGTACACTTGGTCTAATTTTTAGGTTGCTTTTGGCAGGATTTGGGTAAGATTGGACAAAGCCATGATTTCTAAGTGTGACAACTTTCAATTCTCCTGTATTTTACCTTCTTCGTTGTATGTGCTGACTTTGCCTAGTACTACACTATCTGATTATTCACCTATTTTATTCTCGATGGTAATGTTAAACTTTCAACCCAGAGTGCATTCTTCACAATTTTACCTGAATATTTCTTTTTTGCATAGCTTTAGCATGAAAGCTCATATTACATCTATGCCGCATTTGGAATTTGATTCCTAGACCTGATGGTATTTCTGGAAGGATTGAATGGTGGAATGTTGCCATTCAATGAACCACTAAGGCGTTGCGGACTTTGGATGTTGAAGTTGCAAAAAGACGAAAACAGGTTAAGTTTGCCTTGCAAAGTGAGCTATCCAAAGCCTGTCTCAGGCTTGAAGCCTCTCCTTTCAGTTCTGTTGCTCAATACCAAGTTTCTTCCATTCGACATGATCTAAAAAATTTGATTTGTATGAAGCAAAGGGGGCTCAATTACGTGCTCGAATGCATTGGCTCAAAGTGGGGGACAAAGTGACCAAAGATTTTTTTCAACGTCTCAGACCTCCTGCTCAGTATTCTCAGTTTCAAGCCATTCAAGTTGATGGGCAAAGATTTACAGATCTTCCAAACATTTTGAAAGCCTTTATTTCACATTATCAAGGTGTTTTTGCTTCTCAACCCCTTGATGACACTAGAAGGTAAGTTCTTTCTGATTGTATCGTTGTTGTCCCCAATAAGCTTTCTCCTGAGCAAATGTTATTTGTGAGACTCCTCTTTCTCTGTAAGATCTTAAAAATGCCTTGTCACTCATGGCCAATGATAAGGCACCTGGGCTTGATGGCTTCCCATGTGAATTCTATAAAGAATTATGGGATATGCTTGGTTATGATCTCCACAAAGTTTATATCAAAGCCCTGTAATCTGGTTCATTGGGTTCCATTATTAACAAAGGTAATGTTACATTTATTCCTAAGTCTAAAGATCCTGATCTCATCACCAATTGGAGGTCGATCACCCTACTTAATGTGATCTACAAGATTATTTCTAAAGCCCTTGCGCTTAAGATTAAATCTCTCTTGCATTTGATTGTTAGACCTGAACAAACTAGATTTGTTAAGGGAAGATACATTCTTGATAATGTTCTTGTTGTTTGGGAAGGTATGGAGTGAGCATGAAATTATAAACAAGATGCTTTATTCATTAAGATTGACTTTGAGAAAGTTTATGATAAGATGGAGTGGTACTTCATAACTTCCATGCTTCAGGCTCTGGGTTTTAGGCTAGTGTTTGTGAGCACCATTCTTATGTTATTTCAATATGCTTCAGTTGTTCTTACCTTGAATAATAGTCAATATCAGTCAATTTCTCTTGGTCGCTCTATAATACAGGGTGCCCTCTTGCTCCATCTCTTTTCATTCTTGGCTGTAGAGGCTTTTGGCTATTTGTTGGCCCATAAGATGGATCAAGGATTAATCAGGGGTATTGCTCTCCCCAATTCTGATTGTTAGTTGGTCAATGGTCACTTTGCAGATAATTATTTCTTAACACTTCAAGAAGATGAGCAATCCCATTCCTCGGCTATTAGTTGCTTATAGGTGTTCTATTTAGCCTCTGGTTCTTCTATACAATGGAAAAAAATCTCATATTTTCGACAATCTCAATCTCAACTGCCATGATGGTTGCATCATTTCCAATGGACTTGGATTCAGCCAGGTGAGGTGTTTAAATTTCTTGGAATTCATTTTACGTTTCATGGTTCCTTTGCTCAATTATGGCAGTATGTTATTGATAAAGTGCAAAAGAAGCTTTCTTACTGGACAATCTCAACTGCCATGTTGGTTGCATCATTTCTAATGGACTTGGATTCATCCAAGTGAGGTGTTTAAATTTCTTGGAATTCCTTTTGTGTTTCATGGTTCCTCTGCTCAATTATGGCAGTATGTTATTGATAAAGTGGAAAAGAAGCTTTCTTACTGGACTAGTAAGAAACTTTCTCTGGCAAGAAAATTTCATATTTGTTTTAAGGTTTTAGCCACTACCCATGTTTATTATTCGTCTTGTTGGTTTCCATCCAAATCTTGTTATAAAAATTTGGATAAGCTTCTGAGAGACTTCTTGTGGGCCAAATACTCTATCAAGCAAGGTTTTCATTGAGTAGCCTGGGAAATTTTCTATTTTCCCAAGGACTGTGGAGGCATGGGTTTGTTTGATTGTCACCGACAAGGTTTTGCCCTTTGTGCTAAATGGATCACCCAATATTTAATTGGGGATGAATCTTGGAAAGTGTTGATCAGGCATTGCATTTCTTCTGGTTTGCTTTAGGGGAAGAAAATTTGGAAAGGGGTGTGATTGCAATCCATTCTTACTGCCCTTGTCCCTATTAAAGTTAAAGGTTCTTTTGTCATTCAGATTATTTGGAAAGCCTAGGAGGCCTTTAAACCCTAGCTTAGTTGGAAAGGAATTTTTCACAAAGCAGGTGCCTCTTTGCCTTCCACGAATATTTTGTGGTCTCCTGTTATCACTTGGCAGGGTTCTCCCCTAGCTCTGGTGCAGTGGGTCAGAGCGCAGAGGTTCTATAAGCGTGGTATTGCTTCCATTTTTAATTTTTTCTCTTGACATACGAGGTGTTTGATACGTTGGGAAATTTTTTGTCAAATTTATAATTTAAATCCTGGTGATAGAGACACTTATGAGGTGGTTATTGATAGTATTCCATTTTCTATTTGGAGCAAACTATATAAGCATTTTCAAAAACCCCGATGGTCAGATTGGTGTTGGCCTGGGGAGCTTCCTGTTTGCAATATAAAGCTCATATTGGTTACAAATGGATCACCCCGCAAGTTCCAATGGTTGATAAGCTCACTCTAAGATGGGACTTAGTCTCTCTTCCCTCTCGATGGAATAAGAGGTTTCGGATTGCTTGGGCTACTTATATTGAACCTAAACAGAGTTTTTTTGCTTGGAGCCTCTTACACCAAGGGTTACCTATTGGCAATAGGCTCAAGCATTTGGGTGTTCATAATCCCATTTGCCCGGTTTGTGGACAAGCGAAAGATTTACTACATGTTTTTTGGTTTTGTGATCGGGCTCAATCGGCTTGGAGTGGCTTCTTGAATTTTTCAGACCTTTTATGCAGGAGGATTTTACTTGGGTGTGTACTATTTTGGGCGACCCTATTGCTTTTTCCTTCAACTTGGGTGTTGTTTAGAATATTTTTAGAAACAATACCCTATTTTATCTATGGAAGTCCCGGAATAGAGCTATTTTTTCTCAACAATATGTCCGATGTGTCTTCTCTATTGCTGATAAATATGATATATTCTTTGATTTCTAGTTACAAATTCAAGTACAGGTTGAAAAAGTATAGGTGGAGCTGTAGTACTTACGTACCCTCATGGATCATTGGGGGAATGCACCCTGCATGAGTCATGTGCCTCTTCCTTTCCCTTCCAGGTGGCAGTGATTTCTCGGCTTATTTCTTTCTGAATGCATATTTGACACTGTTTTGGAAGTTGTTATTTGGCAGATTATAGACTGTTTTTGACACTCTTGTATACTCCTAGCCATAGTGGTTAGTGTATTGGTTTACGGGGTGTGTTACTCCCACCCACCCTTTTTTGTATGATTAGACATTATTCTATTAATATAATGACCTTTTCATCCAAAAAAAATCCCTTTTTATTTTAAAAAGTAATTAAGTATCTTAAAACCATTTCAAAAAAAATAATGTTATTTATTTGTGTGATGTTCTTTAGAGCTAATAAAATCACAAACAACAAAACCTTTCTTAATCTAACCAATTGTTGCTACACAGTCTTGTTCAAATAAAGAAAACTCACTAGTATAAACTTTGAAAAATACATTGTTTTGATTGGGACTTGCTTGACATTCAAAATAACACTATTTTAAATTCAAAAATTATAAATTGTATGGTCTTGAAAATTTTAATGAATCTAGTTCTTTTATGTAAAACCACTGTCTCTTTTTTTAATTAAAATATTAAAAAATAAATAAATAAAGTAAAAACTTTTTCCATCTAAATTACATCAAAATCACAAAAGTATATTTTAAACTTTTATAGTTGTTTGTTGAAGATTAAAATATATATTTGATTTTAAAGTAATAGAAGCACAGATAACATCCAAATTATTTTCTATAAATAAAGTTTCATTCAATCCCATCAAAATTTACTTTACCTTCATATACAATACTAGATATATAATTTAACAACCAATAAATTATATTATATCATAAAATTGTAAATTACAATATCATTAATAATACACATGGGCCTGATGAAAGGGGTGCAAACCCTAGGTGCAATCAAGTGTTGCAACAAAAGGGTTGTTCGCAATCCTAGGCACAGTTAAGTTTTGTAAGAAGAGGGTTGTTCAAAACCCGCTTGTTGTACTCAAGAGTACATGAGGATGGAACAAAGTGAAAGGGGTGCAAACCCTAGGTGCAATCAAACATTGCAGGAAGAGGGTTGTTTGCAACTTGCTTGTTGTACTCAAGAGGACATGAGGATGGAACTAAGTGAAAGGGATGCAAACCCTAGGTGTATTCAAGCATTGCATAAAAAGGGTTGTTCACAACCTGCTCATTGTACTCAAGAGGATATTAGTCGCTTTCAAATAAAGGCACTTTGATCATAAGAAATGTCTCAGGGATATTTGGGTTCGCGGATGGAGCTTTCTGATGAATCTCCACCCTCTATCAAGATTTTGGAGGATGAATTTGGGTTGGATATGATTGATCATGAAGCTCGAACAATTATCTGTAAAATCAGGGGTAAAAGACCAAGCTTGAAGGAGCTCAAAGGATACATTAAACTTTGGTGGTCCAATAAATTCCAAAAGTAACTCTGCTACCCAAAAATTCTTTTTCATTTCTTTTTTTGATTTAGTAGATAGAGATAGGGTAATCTATTATAGATACAATTGGTTTTTTGGACAAAGGGGTGTCTATATACGACCTTGGACTCCCAATTTCAACCCCCTTATAGAAGAAGTTGATGGCTTCCTAGTTTGGGTGAATCTATATGCTCTCCCTATGGAGTTTTAAGGAGAGAAGATATTCACCAAAATTGGTAACATCATTGGTGCATTCCAGTATATGGATGCCCAAACAGAGGAAATTTTGTCCAATAAAATTAATGAGTAAATCTTGTCTGGATGGACGTTTCAATTCCTTGACCTCAATCCATTACTATCTCCTCAAGCAAATGGGAATGGATCCAAAATATTGAATATGAAAAATTCTCCTAAGATGTTATGGTTGTCAACAATATGGCCACCTCAAGTAGAGATGCTTGGTCATCTGATCATGCTCTGATTCCTCCTTGGTGGAGAAGATCTTGCACGTGAATGATCATGAACCTTCAAATGTCCTAGTTCACAAGGAAGAAGCTCATCCTCCAGTTGCACCAATTGTCTAGCAAGAATCAAGCAAGCAACAGAAGACTCAACCCTGAAAGGAGAATTTGAATCAAATCATTGATAAAATACAAATGGTTACTAAAGACCACCCAGTCAAGTCAATGGAAAATATTAGCACCTCAAATAGTATTCTTGAAGCTAATTATGAAACAATCGATGATAGTCAATTTTCTAAAAATGAAGATCATACATAATGTGTTACAACTAGATATTACCTCAAGAGGTTGAAGTGCAAAAAAACATTCTCAAATATTATTACCTCATATCTTGTAGCATCTCAGATAGTATTCTTGAAGCTAATTATGAAACAATCGATGACAGTCTATTTTCTAAAAATGAAGTGAAGATTATACATAATGTGTTACAACTAGATATTACCTCAAGAGCTTGAACTACAAAAAAGCAAGAATGTGTTACAACTAGATATTACCTCAGGAGCTTGAACTACAAAAAAGCAAGAATATGTTACAACTAGATATTACCTCAGGAGCTTGAACTGCAAAAAAGCAAGAATGTGTTACTAGATATTACCTCAAGAGCTTGAAGTGCAAAAAAGCAGTCTCAGATCTTGCCACTCTAAAGGAGGAAGAACCTATGCTACAGAAGAAAAAAAATTATAAGACCCATTCACTTCGAACTCCTTAACAACCCCAATTGTTTTGGAATGTTTGTTTTTGTTATGACTGGATGGTAGCTACAGTTTTTTTTAAGTTTTTGTTTTGGAAGTGGTCTACTAATCTATCATATTTTGGAAGTTGTTTTGTAAATATGCAGTATTCTAAGGTTCAACTATAGTATAAAGTGGATGATAGGATTTTGTAAGGTTGTTGCAACATATTGAACTATCTTACACATTGATGTACAAGTTTGGGGACCTTAAAACACTTTTTTACCCTAATAATGTTTTTTATACATCCGATAGGGACATCGCAATGGCAAAAAGTATTTGGCTCTCTTAACAAAGACCCAAGTTCAATTCATGGAGAGGGTGGCCCTCTATGCACCACTAGCTTTTCAACATTTAAAAAAAAATAATAATACACATGGGCCTTGGTTAGCAATTGGTAAATAGTACACCATAAATAAAAATTTTGGACCATAACAAGGTTCCAATATCATAGTTGAACCTTAATATTTTAATCATATGATATTAGCTTAATGTTAACTCTTTTGACTTCCAAAGAGGAAACCAAGTTTCAATCTTGTCGAAAGATTCATGCATAATATCCAAGTTGTTGTAATACCCCTGTATGGTGATGATGTAATACATATGAAACTTGTTTCAGTCCCATATAAACAATTAAAAATATATATAATTAAATAACATTAACTTAACCAATTAAATTCCTCAACTTTCACTCTAATTTAACTAATTAAAAATAATAATAATAATATTTTCAATACAAACATAACAAATTATTTATAAATTATAATTAGCATTATAAGTTGTAAATAACCTTTTCTTTTCTCCAAACTATTATGCACTATAAATACAAATAATCTGCATTATTTCATACTATTATGAATTTTTTCCTTGCTTTACGAGAACTTATTTTGCTCCATTATCTTTGCAAGACTAAATAAATAACTATTATACCTCTTATAAATAATCAACCAAAATTATAGCATAAAATAAAATAAAACATTTTATTTTTTAATATAAAAATATTTTAGTCATAAATTTATAAAAATGTATATTTTTTTATACATAAAAAAATTGGCAACTACCTTTCCTTTTTAACAATGGGTCGCAAGGTCAATTCAAATAGGCTCTGTCAAATCATGGTTCTACTATTATAACCCCTATCTCGCCTCAATAAACACACTAAACTGGAGTGAGTGAGACCCTCGATGACTTGGGGTTGATACCGCCATCATCAAGCTGACGCTCACTCAACGGACTCAGCTCAAATTACTACCTGTGCCCCGATTAAACATGTTCCAAAATTTGAACCTAGATTTCCTCTTAATAAAGATCCAATTTCTAACCAATCCACTAACCCTTGAAAACCATAAAAATATATATTTTATAAAAGTTGAACTTCCGTCACTCTTACAAATACACTCCCTTAAAATTACCTCTTTCCAAAATAACAAAGTTTCGATATGAAATACATGTTATTTTGCTGGTTCATTTAATTTTAAAAGTGTAAAATTGAAGTTTGCCTTCACTCTTTGTGAAAATTATTTTTTTTTAATAATTTATCATAGCTTTTTATTCTATTTTTTTAATAATTTGTTCAATCCCTTTCTCTTACATCTTATTCAATGTGAGTTAAATTTTCATTATAGTATGAGTATCTTAATCTTTATTTAATATTTATATTTTTAAAAGATTTAAAGTTAAACGAACAAAACAGTACACCTCTTTTCTTTATAATTTTTTTTTATTATTATTCTAAAAATTTTATTTAGATAAATTTTTATATCTATTTAATCATTCAACTAAATCAATACCCTAAACAATTATCCATTTTAACTCTTTTCCCATTCAAATATATAAAAATCGCAATCTTAAAAATAAGCTATTCTAACCACTTCAAAAACAACAGCAGTATTGAACGAAATATATTTAAAAAGGAAACACTAGAGGATGGAGGATAAAAAAATAAAATAATATATAAAAATTAAAATTAAAATATAAAAAAAATTCAATTAAATTCGTTAAATGTCAAAAGCCGAGTAAAACCACACTCCCCCAACATAACATAACGAACGATAACTATATGAACCCATACTGCTCTTACCACTAATCACTTTTAAACCTAATTCAGTCTAAACTCAACTTCATTAGTCTGGAATGAAGGCAGAAAAGTGTATCGATATCCACAACATTATAGATTAAAAAAAAAAAAAATACTACAAACAAAAAGAAATACACAAATACAATTCCAAGACCCGGCAATATAACATGTGAATAAAGTTCCAACCAATTTAAACTATTACATCAGAACCCAGAAAAAGAGCAACAGTAACAGGAAAAAAAACAAATACCACAACATTGAACTAAATTCCATTGTATCCAACAGTACCTATTCTGATCCAATGGCCACAAATCCTCTGATCTCTATATATGGCCCCTTGATTCAAGGCCTACAGTGCTTTGAAAGAGATTCATCAAAGACTATCACAAATACATTATAATGGCACCTATCACAAATTCAAGTATAATTCAACTATTTTCCAGAATATACTGAATATTACCTGCACAGCAAAGTGCCCGACTCCTCCTGAAGCAGCTGTAATAAGCAGATTAGTTTCCTTTCCAGTGCCATCCAACTTAACACCTGCAGAATTCCGAACTGCTTGCAGTGCAGTGAGACCAGCTATCGGTAAGCTTGCACCCTCTTCAGCAGAAACCCCTGGCGGTCTCTTAACAGTGGTCTTGACGGATGCCACAGCATACTCAGCGAGGCCACCTCCGCTCTGCATAAAATAAGAATAAAAATTTTTCTACGTTCAAGACTTACCATATGAAAAGCTACTTATAAAGCAAGAACCCAAAAAAAAGTTAAAGCAAAATCATTCCATAAATAGTTACATGAAAGAGATCCAATTATGATATAGTTATTCAGGCACAGTGAAGTGAGACCAACATGGAAGCGCCAACCAAAACAATGTCAGCCTGAATCTCAGCATCTTCTTTGAAGAAGATTACAAACGTTTTGGTATCAGCCCAAATACATTCTTTGCAAGCCCTTCCATAACGTGGAACACAACCAATTTATTTTCTTCTTGTTGTTTATGTGTCCAGTGCCACATGGAATCTTACATAAACAGTAAATCCAGTAATTGCATAATAACTTATATGATACATGTAATGGCAAACAAAATCTTATAGACTCTGAAGTTTCAAGTATTAACATTTTCGTAATTCAAGATTCCATGAATATTACAGATACTATAATATATGAATCTAGAAGTAAAAGGAATTGGTGGTTTATTATTAAACATGGGTTTCATTTATTTTATATTACATTATAAGTGAATCAAAATTCTATAAGTCATAATCTCATTCTTATGTTTTTTAAAAAAAATTGAACTGTACTGTTATAAACACCGCCTAATTACATTATAACTAAGATATAGTAATATTTAATTATATTATATTATCACAGGCACCCTTGTCACAGAGTGTCCATTACACTATAGAGAAGTGAACTCAAATATTGTTTATACAGTTACATCTCATTTACCACATGGTCTTTTTTATAGGCTACTTTTGGCCACTTTGAATAATTTTTTATGAAGTTTTCAAACTTCTAAATCACCGGTGAGCAAAATTTTCAAATTATATTCACAAAATTTATATACCAATGTTCCACACATCCCTTCTCTCGAGGCCCACGTTTTGAGGTTGTGGTATGGGGTGTCCCTAAATTGAGGATGGTGAAGGGGCCAATTCCCAAAACGTCTCAAGACCTCCCATTGGCATCCCCAAAATGAATGCCATGACGATGCCAAAATGTGCCCACAACATCCGGGGACATCTGGGCAAAATTATAAGAAATGAACATCTGAACAAATGAAAAATTCAGACCTCCAAAATAAATAAATAAAATAAGTAGACCTCCCTTAAAACCAATGGACACCTGATCAAAGAGCTGCTTCAAGAAAGCAAAGCCTCAATGTATAATTTGCAGAACAATCCAATTAAACTGAATGCCTGTAGAAATGCTGGAGTTCCTCTATCCAAGAGTCCCGAACTGAAGTTACTCAGCTGTGATAAATTGATAATAATATGTCACTGGTTTCATTTGGACTTCCATGCTAAATCTTTTATGCGGCGGTATTTTTCTACTAACAGTATTACAAAGTAAATGAGTTTTCATTTTGCCTCGCTAGGAATCTGATTCCAATGAAACTATAAAGGCAACGTTAATATGAAACGTTTCACTGTCTCCTCGTACGGCAGGGTTATGTATAGGGGCGAATATTCATAAATTAGACGAATATTAGGATTTTTAAAATTGGAAATTGGTGAATATGAGGACCCTCGACGTCGGTCCATTCGCCTAAAACTTTCAGGACCAATTTTTTCTTAGGGTATATTCGCCATAATATATATCCCAACACAGGCATATTTGTACTCCTTGGAAAGCTCTTTTTCGAGCCTGATCTAATGATGGTGTTTTTTTATGAAGTTTTAAGGTGATTTAATACATCAAAATTTGTCCCAAAGATGACCTTACTTTTTAGATCTTCAAATACCCCCAAATTTTGGTGTGAAGATGATTGATTTGATTTTCTTAGGATTCGCCTTGATTTCGATTAGGATTCGCCATTTTTTTACAAGTACATTTTGGGTCCAACCCCTTATGCATAACCCCGTCGTACGGCAACAACTTGTATGGTAATCACACGTACAATGCCAGTCTTTACCAAGCAACAAGATGATCCTTGAGGCTGCAACACAACTTGTACGGTTGTCTTTGTATAATCAATCCTTCGTACGGCAACATAACTGTAGCAATCTCCATGTAGCCTTCCCTCTACAGCCTGCAATTAATCTATAGTATTGCTGCAGTATGCTAACTACCATACCCTGCAACTATGGCAGTAATCCTACAGTTTGCAACTATAACAGTACTAAAACAAGACATGCAATATACTCAACAATCATAGCATAAACAATTACAGCAAACTGCAATAAATCTGCAAATCGTAGAACTTGTATTGGCATTAAAGAGGTTGTTGTAAACAGTAATATTGGATTGCATTTACAATAGGTAGGGTTGTATCACCATCCTGCATAACATCATAGACAATGCTCTCACCAATATCTTTCCCTACCTCTCACATACACATCCATGGGCAATCCTATGCAATGCTTTTCTCTTGGTAATCACAACAATAACCATAACCATGCAAATGAAAGAGGGGTCCCTTTTAATGCCTTCCCTGGCCATTGCAAGCGGTTCCCAAGACAACGCACCATAACCACCACCTCGAACGGGACATATTTAATTTATGAAATTATCAACCTTTAATTCCTAAAGTCCTATTTGCAATTTATCAAATTGCATTACATTCTAATTTCACTTACATTTCATGTTATTTCATTTCATTTCCTATCATTTACATTTCATATGCATTTCATTACAAAAAGTCTAATACAAAACTTTGACACATATTTTTCACTTTTTCTTTTTTTGGGAAGTTGTTTTGCTGCCTACAAAAACTAGTTACTACTCAAACCCTCTATTTTGGCATCAAATATACTCCTCTATGTCCAAAAATACTTGGATCATTTGCATTTCATTACAAAAAGTCTAATACAAAACTTTGACACATATTTTTCACTTTTTCTTTTTCTGGGAAGTTGTTTTGCTGCCTACAAAAACTAGTTACTACTCAAATCCTCTATTTTGGCATCAAATCTACTCCTCTATGTCCAGAAATACTTGGATCTTGAGGATAGAGTATACGCTCCATAAAAAGCTTACATCAAAGCTTGATGCAATGCCAATGAAGCTTGAAATCTAGTAAAAGCCAACTATTTACTACCATTTCAAAATGTTGCTCACTTCTAACTCAAACTTGATAGTTTCAAAGCATGAAAACCACATAAAACAATACCAATCCCATAAAATGAAATAGAACACTACTAAACTTGTGGAGTAATTAGAAAAACAAACTGCCAATAATAACGACACAGTAATTTAGAGTGGGGGAAAACCCTCCATCAAAAGAAAACCCACAATTCAATCGGTCAAGCTTCATATTCATTACAAAAATGGGGTATGTACAAGAGATATTGGCCATCAATTCAGCCTTGACTAAGATGTATATATGCTATGCAGTTATCTGCAACCTCACATAGTGCCTTTTAGTGGATTTTTGCTTTCTTTTACCTCGAACTTGCTTGCCCCTTTTCCTAATTATTCCAAACTTTATTTTCCTTCCTTGCCTTGGCCCAAACAAGCCTCATCTAGTCTTTTCCACTTCTAAATATAGAAGTACAACTAATGTTCTTGATATTTGAGGTTGTTCCAAGTAGGAGATGCAGATATGGCGTGTCTCCTTGCACACTTGACACTTTTCCACTTTACTTTTGGCCACCTTGCACAAGTAAGATCAGCCCATTCCCAGCAAGCTTATTGGCAAGATTGTTTTTTTAGTGTTTTAAAGGCCCTAAAGGTTAAATTCAGGCTGAAATTTGGTAGGCATATAAATAATGATGAAAATAATAAGGTATCAAGGTGGTACTGTAATTCGGGCTGAAATTTGGTAGGCATATAAATAATGATGAAAATAATAAGGTATCAAGGTAGTACTATAATTCGGGCTGAAATTTGGACTGAAATTTTGTCTTATTTGGAGCTCTCACAAGAGAGAATAAAAGGAATGTATGGTAGACTAAGCTTTGTTAGTTTGAACTTTGAAGGGTCAAATTGATGTACTTTAGGCTGAAATATATAAATATATTTCTCTAAGTCATCCTCCACTTGGAAAAAAATCATTCAAATTGGACATCACTTGGTCTACTTATGCTCAAAATACGACTTACAGGTCTTGACTGCTCCTTCCTAGTTTTCGAGAGTTAGATGATGCATTTTTCGCTCAAAAGAATTTTGAGCATTCTTATTGATGTTTGAAACCCCTCTCTTTAATGTTCCATTTAAATGTGGCTTCATTTGAAGGAGTTATGACCAAAAGATAATGATGTCCTATTTTTATCATCTGGTCCTAGGTCTTAGTTGACACCATCTCATCATCTTTGTATGCACATTAGCATCTAATACTGGGTCTTAATTTTGGCAGAATACCATAATCCTACCAGTTTATCTTCTCATCACTGTTTTAATCAAGCAGAGACCTTTTCAACACTCTTTATATTCCTAAACAAAAGTTTTCTATCATATTAGCAAAAAGAAAAGGATTTATCAAAGTTACATGGGAAGTGAAATAGATATTTGACAAAAGTTTCAAGAACCCTAATACATATAAGGTAAATTTAAAATTGTAAGCAGCATATACAATTTGTTTTATTTTTTAAATAGAACATTAAGAAAAGTTTAGACAAATATGTTGTAAATAGGATATCCTCGTTGTATAGTTTCATACTATTGTGTAAAGAAAGAAATGTTGTTTTAATCTCATGTTGCTGCTACAGCTCCAAACATGCTCAAGCCATATTGGAATGTATGAGGTATGGTCCATATATAGACTTGTATTTGGATAAGACCAGATATGATATATATATGTGTGTTCAGATGCATATGAATAAGGTATCAAGGTAGAACTGTATTTGTGTGTATATATATATATATGTGTGTGTTCAGATGCATACGAATAAGGTATCAAGGTAGTACTGTATTCGTATCTCTATTTAATATGCAGATACATGTATCTAGGCAGACAAAATGATAACTCTAGAAATTATTATTGTCCATGGTTGACCAAAGTAGGTCAACAACACTCAAATAATAAACTTAGTTATAATAGCATGGGAGATCAAACTGCCATAAGAGACCTGTTGTCAAGAAGAGGTGGATCATGAACTGAAAGCAATTGTCATTGGTCTATGCCATCAATGTAAAATCTTCACAAATTACCATGGACAACTCAGGGTAGGCTCTAGTTTTGACTTGACACCTCAGCAAAAGAAATAAATTCAGAAATAAAATATATGCATGGAAGTTAAGTACGAATATGATAAAGTTTTGTCATAAGTTTGAATAAATTTTTTACGTTGTAATATTGCATGTAAAAATGTAATGATTAGATAAGTAGTAGTCACGTGCAAATAAGATAATTGTCATGTAGTTTGTGTTTTAGTTAGTAGGGAAATGAAATGAAATGCAAGACACATGTAATGTGAGGATGGTGAGGTTTCGGGTTGGTAGTAGCAAATAACTACCTTCGCCCTAGTTTAAATAGACCCCATCATTCAATTGAGAGGGTACTTTGGGTAGTCTCTATACATGCCAAGGAGAGTAAGAACGCACACAATAGTTTTGCACAGGACTGACATGGGATTCAGTCAAGTTCCTGTTGTTCCCATTTTTGTTGGTGTTGGTTCTTCACTCTTCTTCTCATGCTCTTCCCCCTTTTCTTTGGCAGGTTCCACTGTTTGTTTAGTTTTTTCTGCCTCTGTAGTAACAAACATTTCCTCAAATGAACGGGCTTGTAATGCTTGTGTGACTGAGGTATTCTCATACTAAAAATTTAGGGTATGATTGGTGATGCTAATGGATCAATATGTTGTGCTTCAACCATTAATTCTACGGGTCCAACATGTACACCGCTACTTCCTTCCAGTGGGACTATATTAAGAGGTTCCAGAATTTCGAAATTCACTTCTTACTGCTTCTCAAACCATGTTTCCTTTATTTTTTGTCATAGCACTTTTTCTGGTGATGGTTGCTCCCACCACTATCTACAGGAATCTCCAATAGCATGAATCCATGTAACGTCCTTAAGAGGTATCGGCTCTCGTTCCAGCTCTCGAATTTCTTTTCCTCTTTTCCTCTTTGATTCGGAGCAACTTCTATTTGCGAACCGACCTGCCTCTATTCTGAGTTCGTCCCTGCTCAGGATTATGTTCCTTGTCAGTGTGCTCCTCAACTCGCGCGAGAATGTTCCTGCTGATGTTGGAGTCATTTTTCAGATACTAACTCTGTTAGGATCCTTAATCCTAACATTATTAGTTAGTATTAGTTAGTATTATTAATCATTTAATTATTATATTATTAACTCATAAAGTGAACCATCACAACCCTTCATAACGTGAACCATCACGTCTCTTCACCAACATAGCTTTAGGGTAGATATATATATTAGGTTGGTCATCCATATCAAATCATCCAACAAGAAGAATATATATTATTTAGACCCATTGGAGGGATTTCCCAAACCAATGCAAAAGGCGATTCATATCTAAAAGCGATTCTTTTAATTTAGATGCTATTTTAATTATTTCTTTATTAAAATTGTGCTAGAACCTTCAGGGTTCTACCATTTGGTATCAGAGCCATGTGGGACCCAAACATGTGGTATTTTCTCAAGGATCTTCATCAAATCACTTACGTGCACACAACACAAGGTTGGATGAATCAATTCTCATCAATAACTTCATTAGTGGATTAAAAGAGGAAATTAGAAGGGAGGTGACAAGGTTCAATCCCCATACCATGATGCAGACCTATGGATTGGCAAAATTAGTTGAAGATAAAATCAATGCACAACAACGATTAGGAAACCACCTATGGAAAATCGTCGACCACTTACATCGCTCCTAAACCTATGCATAATGGAAGGGCACAAAGCACTTACAAAACCCCCAAACCTAACCGAACTTTACCAATTAAACATCTTAGCTTTGAGGAGATGAAGGAACGACGAGCAAAAGGTCTCTGCGATAATTGTGATGAGCAATTTGGACCCCACCATAAATGCACTACACTAACATTGTATTTATTGAAGGAAGTTGATCCCTATATCTCCATAGAGCAAGCAAATGAGGTAGTTGTGTCCGAAGTGACCAGTGCACCTACTCACATAAATGAAGACAATGAGGTTGATATACAAGAAGTGACTGAAACACTTGATCATAGCCATGAAGACAATGAGGTCGATGTGCAAGAAGTGACCGAAACACTTGATCATAGCCATGAAGGCAATACAGTTGATATGCCAGAAGTGATTGATACATCAAGTAAGGATGAGGTAAACATTTCTGAAATCCCATTATGGCCAAACTCACTTTCTACAAGAACTACACTCAAATTTCCTTCCAATTGTGAGTTCTTGCCATATAACCAAACCTATTAAAAAACAACACAAAAAGGTGATTACACACTCATTCACTATTGGATCTACCAGGGAACCACAAATGGATTTAGAAGCATTACCACCACTTTTGATGCATCATTCTAATGTGTTTAAGGGATCCCAAGGGTTGCCCTCCCATCGTCATCATGATTTTCGTAAGGCAGATTCTACTCTTGTTCTTGGCGACCCCCCACTAACGCTTTATCCTTCTCGATACCCCTGCCTACGGAAGGATGACATTAAAAGAGTCCAAAAACTTACACAAATCCTTCTTGGAAAACAAAGAACAAAGCTTCTCGCTTTGAGCTTTGAGGACAAAGCTTTTTTTAAGGAGGGTGGCATGTTAGGATCCTTAATCCTAACATTATTAGTTAGTATTATTAATCATTTAATTATTATATTATTAACTCATAAAGTGAACCATCACAACCCTTCATAACGTGAACCATCACCTATGTCTGAGACGGCAGTCCTCTGTTTCGCTGTCAACTTGTCCGACGACCACTCCTTCCTGCCGACTTGCACTCCATTCCTACCGACTTGTGACGGCACTTCACATCTGCTAACTTTGTGACAGCAATCAAATTCTGCCGACCTGTGACATCACTCTCTTCTGTCGAATTTGTGACGGCAATCCCCTTCTTCCTACCGACTTGTGACAGGAAGTTTTGTGATGGCAAGTATCTTCCTAATGACTTGAGACGGCGATCTACTGTCTGCTATAGGTTGTGGCAGCAATCTTTTGACAACAAGGGTGGTGATGGCAACACCCGACTTCTCGCAGCTGCGAACCCCTTGTAATGACGGTACTTTTCGTCTTCCGACATCCTCGCGCAAGCCATAATACTTCGTCCCCCGAAGGCAATTCTCCGACCTCTGGCTTCTGTCGGTATTGACTTCACCCATCAACTAGTTCGTTTGACTGTGATTTTTGTTAGCAGAATTACCCTTCTGTTACATGGTTGATTGTTGTAATTCTCATGAGTCCCTACTGTCTGCCTGTTTCTATTCGGCTTATGACGTCCTTCGTCTGGTATGGTAATTTTTTTGATGCATAGGCATTCCTGCCAACAGAGTCTTCAAAACATCGCGCTGGATATTTCACAAATGCTTTAATACCTCTTCTCTTCTTCTTCGTCTTGCTTGCATTGTGCATTCTACTCCTCGGCAATCACTAGCATTACCAGTGTCGTGCACCCGGCCTGCCGAGTGCGCGAACCTGGACCCACTACCACCCCGGGTGCGTAGGTGCGGGGGAAGGTTAGTCCCAGCCAAACTCAAGGATAATTATAGAACCAAACATAAAAGATACAGATAAGACACTATCTTCACGTCTACGTGGTATGTTGTAAGGAACACTATGGAATTCTTAATGAAAATACCAAATCCCACTGTCAGCAAGTTTCCCTCCTTCGCAGTGATGCATACCCTGAGTAGGCTTTTGCTTGAATGTGCGCTCTTTGAAAGTTATGCAACATAGCGAAAATAAGAAGTTCATAATAGAACCGAGAATAAATTGAATGAATGAAAATCATGCTAGTGATAATTTGGCATATAATCATGTTGGTAATGATCATGGTAATTTATGGACAAGGTTCGAGTGGTAATACATATCAATGTTTTTTTTCGCATCCTTGTAGCTACAAAGCATTACAAGTTGTGTGATAAAATTTATGATGTATTAAAATTTTAATCATCCATATAAGTCGTGCCCTATGATATACCCGTATTTGTTGCCCGTTTAGTAGTAACTGTTTAGCCATGATGTACCCGTATTTGTTGACCGTTTAGTCACTGTTTAGCAATGATACGGCGTCGTCTTTTATATTTATAAGGCCAAACTATTTTCATTATAATGTTTTTATGTAATGCGTTTATTTAAGCATTTTGGGTTGTATAATCTTATTGAGAGTTAAACTTTAAATTTTTTATTTAGAATTATAAGATCTTTATATTTTTTTGTTTGATAAGAGAGTTGGTTACAGTCACACTATTTTTAGCAGTTGTTAGTAGTTGGCAAGTGCAGGGTTCAAACCACAAGGGCTGCATCCATCAAACCTATTCCACCTTGTTGTTTTATATCTTGACGTGAAATGGACCACCAAGCACTCGGGATTCGTACCGTCATCGTCGGTTTGGTGTACACTTAGAGGATTCGAATCCAACTACTACCTTTGCAACAGGCTTCCCCAAGGTTTGGACCTAGGTCTCTTCTTAATAAGTGCTTAGCCGAACTAGCACTTACCAATCCACCTAACCCTTGGGGATTTCAAAATCTTTATATTAATACAATAAATTATACACATCTTACTATTAATTTCATAATGTGTATGATATATTTAATTATTTTGCAAAGTGTATGATTTAGTCTATATTTTTTTTATTTTTTTCAATAATATATATATATATATATATATATATATATATATATATATATATATATATATATTTAAAAAAAATTAGATGCACCTACACTTGGCGAACCCTATTTTGTTTTTGGGGAGGGGTACATCCACACCCAAACCCGCGACTCCCGTCACACCTACACCTGCACCTGTGAAACCAACAACGTTGTTTATAATCCTCGCTCGGTGTCGTTGCTGCACATACAACCAGTTAATTAAATACCACTACGTGCTCAATTTGGTGCATGTTTGCCACCTCACCACCTTGTATGCATCCGTCAGTTTTTTCCTTATTTCATTTTTTTCTAATTTTTATCTTTTCTCTAATTTATCTTTCTTTAGTTTATCTTTATCTCTAATTTTTATCTTTTTCTTATTTACACTAACAATGTGGATCCTTGCCACGTGTCACTAGCGTCATGTGAATCACATGGTTGTGCCAATGCAAACTTTCAATGTTTCTATCGACAACACCTCCTCTTGTTTGTGACGGCGACTTCCCTCACTCATTGAATCGTCATCGTCACGCATTGGTTCCATCTACTATCTATTCTGATGATTCCCTTGGCTTCAGGGTGTTTCCAACTACAGTCTTGTCTGATGATTATTGCTATTTCTCCTAATTATTCACTAATCCACCCTTTCCCTTTCTTGCTAACATCTCATTTCTCCAACCTGTGGTTTCCCTTCTTCCTTACTGTGTCTGACTTTCGTCTGCCAACAACTATTTGTTCTTCCCAATGACTGAAAGCCTCTTCCCTTTGCTATCATCCTGATGGCTATTCCTCCTGCCATCATCATGACGAACTACTTCGCTACTGTCATCATGATTGACTACTCCTCTACCATCATCCCAACGAACTATTCTTCTACCGTCATTTTGACGAACTGCTCATTTGTTGTTTCCTTATCGGTTGTCTATTTTGTCGTCATCTTGACGGCTGACTGTTATCCTGTTTGCAGTTTGTCATCCCCGTTTACGACTGCATCATTCCTCCTTATTTCCAATCCTCCTTGGCATGTTGGACCTAGAACTGGACTTCTTAGTGGTACTTGGCTTCTGTTCCAAAATCCTTGTCTTCCTCGAAACCTTTCAAGATGTCCTCCCCTTATTTTTGGTAAATCTCCCTTGTGTAGAATTGTCGAACTCCTAACTATCCTAGATTCATCCAGTTCCTCAATCGCTCAAGACGACTTCTTCAGTTTCCATGGGTCCCACGAGGTGATCTTGATGGGCCACCTCGTGAACTCGTGGATGTTGGTTGTTTTGTATTAGATCTACGATTCTCCTGATCAATCAAGTTGTAGGTAGCAAGAAGGGGATTTATCCCCTTTAAGCTACTAGGAAGATCAACCGGACTCCCTCCTTGGTCAGGTATACTTGGGTTACCAAGAAAACCTGTTGATATCCTTTGATTGCCCAAGTTACCTCCACTCCTCTCTCAATCAAGTAATTCTGCTCGTTGGTTGTCCTACACAATTTTGAGTTCCTCGTGACAATTGTCTTAGAGTTCTCAATCTTCGATCTGCCTATAGCAATCGTCTATGACATCTTGCTTCTTCGAACTATCTATGTGGTTCACAATCTATCAATGCTCCTCGATACTAAATTGAGAATTCAGAGTTAGCATTGGAGTCATTTCCTTCGCCTACTGTATACATAGGCCATCTGGATGTTTCCTACACTCTTCTTTGTAACCTTCTCACTTATTTTCTCTGCCTTCTCAATTGTCTAGCTACAGTTCGGTATTCTTGTCCTTTTGGCCTCCCTTGTGGTCCTCTTGTTGGCTCATTATCACTAATTGAGCTATTCTCTCTTCTTTTGTCCTCTTCTTGGGGAATTCGTCGTTCATTATTTTCTCGAACCATCGTAAGAAATTGTACTCCTACTTTTCGACTTCAATATTCATCCCTTTGCCTTCATCTTGTGTGATTGGGACTTGGATATGGGGTATTAGAGTTTGAGTAGGAATATTTTCATCGCTACTTGAATCTTCAATCCATCCTCCATTTCTGGGTTGTTATGGCACTTCCCTAATATCTCTCCATAGAATTTCAATAGTTTGTTCTTTGCTTACTCGATGTTCTACGAAATTAGCAAGGCCTTGTGTTCTATCCTCAGTTCTTTCTTGTGGTTCAAATACTTCATATTGACCCTGTCTTTGAGGATTTGGTGGCATCATGTTTCTATGCCTTCTGGACCTTCTCGTCAATGAAGTAGAACTAGTATTACTACTACTATTTAATTGAATTCTTAATGTTTCCAAAGACAAATTGTTGGAGATTAAGGCGAAAATGCTACTTTCTAATGGTGCTACGTCATTGCCATTAGCTCTTTCCCTTACCTCCTCTGTCTATCTAGGTTCGAATTCATCTAGCTCTGCTTGTCTTCATTCTTCCCTTCCATTCATTTGTTGCGTCATTTCATCCAATTCATGAACCACTTGCTCTGTTAATCTCATATTATACATCCTCAAGGTCTCATACTCTTCTTGTAATTGTTGTGTTTCCCTAATCATTTGTTGTAGAACTCTAGATTTTGTTGACTGTCGTGGCTCCTCTCCATTTTGAGTTCCATCATTCGCTTCTCTTGCACCAAATTCGATTTCTTGCAACACAACATTTGTGAGTTTGAGTATGTCTTCTTCCTCATTATTCGAAAATCTAACATGAACTTGTAATCTTTAACGCTCCATTGATCGAGGTTCCAATACTCTTTGTTCAATTACAGGTTCTCTTTTTGTTCCCAATAGCCACTCCAAGTTCATATGTTCATCTTCCCGAGCAACATTATGATCAACAATTCTTCTAGATTCTTCTCGTTCATAAAACTGTATTCCTAGGTGTAGTACTTCCATGGTTCTCCCAAAAGTGTCTCCTTGTGGTGACTCTAATTTACTTACATGTGCCTTTGCCTTACACACCTTTAACTTAGAACCATTCATTGTCTCGGGGCAAATTGTACCATCCAATTTCTTGATTCAATCAGTCATTGTCCAATACTTCCTCTACTTGGAAGGGTCCAAGCCACAAGGTCTTCAATTTACTTGGCTTGATTCTCTTTTCCCTATGTTATTGGTTCGCCCCCTAAGACCCAAGAATTCTAGTACGATCCGTACTCGGTCCCGATACGGGTTTGGTTTGCTTGTGGGTCCGTTCGGATACGCTCGGGTCTGTCCCCGGATGGACCTGACGTATCCAGGTCCCTTTGGCAGGACCCTAGATGGACCTACAAGCGAGTCGGACTCATTTTGGGTCTAGATCATCTGTGGGTCCGTCCTATGTCTTAACCGATGGACCCGGATACACCTGGGTCTGTCCAAGGACGGACCTGGGCGTAGACGGACCCGAGTGTATCCAAGTCCCCCAAACAGAACCTTGGACTGACCCAAGAAAATTATAATTAAATATTAATATTAAATTTAATATTTTTTAATAATTTTTTCATATATTTTAATAATACCTTGCATTGTAAAAGCCCATCTACTTGCTGCGATTGTAAAAGCCCACCTACTCCGTTGCAAAGATACTTCATTTATTCTATTTAAGACTACTTAGCTACTAGACCATTCCTCAAAGACATCTATCAAAGCATGCTTGGAGAAGGCTCCTCCAAACCCTAGCTATCAAAGTGCTTAGAATCACAAAAGGCTCCTCCGTGCTTCAAAATTGCAAAAGTGTACTTTAGCATCGCAAACCTTAACTATTATTTTGCTGATTCAATTAATTTTAAGTGTAAAATTGAAGTTTGTCTTCATTCTCTTTGTGAAAAATATTTTTTTCCTAATAATTTATCTTTAACTTTTTATTCTATTCTTTTTAACAATTTTGTCGTCGCCTTTCTCTTTAGGTCTCACATCTTATTCAATGTGAGCTAAATTAATCTCTATTTAATATTTATATTTATCTATATTTTCAAAAAATTTAAAGTTAAACGAACAAAACAATACACCTTTCTTTATAATTTTTGTATTCTTATTGTTATCCTATAAATTTTATTTACATAAATTTTTATATCCTTATTACTACTAAATCAATATTCTAAATAATTATCCATTTTAACTGTTTTTCCATTCAAATATATATAAATTGCAATCTAAAAAAAATAAATTATATTTTCTAACCACTTCAAAAACAAAAGCAGTATTGAACGATATATATTTAAAGGAAAAACTGCAAGATAAGGATAAAAATTAATAAAAAATAAAATTAAAATATATAAAAAAAAAAATTCAATTAAATTCGTTAAATGTCAAAAAGACGAGTAAAACCACTCCCCCAACATAACATAACGAACGATAACCATATGAATCCATACTGCTCTCACCATTAATCACTTTTAAACCTAATTTAGTCTAAACTCAAATTCATTAGTCTGGAATGAAGGCAGAAAAGTGTACCGATATCCACAAAATTATAGATTTAAAAAAAAAATAACACTACAAACAAAAAGAAATACACAAATACAATTCCAAGAGCCAACAATATAACATGTGAATAAAGTTCCAACCAATTTAAACTATTACATCAGAACCCAGAAAAAGAGCTACAGTAACAGGAAAAAAAACAAATTACACAACACTGAACTAAATTCCATTGTATCCAACAGTACCTATTCTGATCCAATGCACACAAATCCTCTGATCTCTATATATGGCCCCTTGATTCAAGGCTACAGTGCTTTGAAAGAGATTCATCAAAGACTTATCACAAATACACTATAATGGTACCTCTTAGTTTTATGTTGTGTGTTGAAACAATAAAGCATTCTTATCAACCAATTCAGTCCAAATTACAGTAGTACTGCCCGTTTTTTAGAGAACTATTTTACACACACATCTACACAATTAACCCACAACAACTTCTAGGAATATTCTGATAACGAAAATAAGATCTGTACAAGCCTAAGAATTTACAACACCCAAAAGCTATTCTTCAAATGTTACTATTATCTTTCCTGTGGCATGACCCTCCATGCTCTTCGCCCATGCTTCCTCTGCCTTCTGTAGGGGGTATTTCGAGTCGATGAGAGCTTTTATTTTTCCCTCTTCCACCAAGTTAGCCATTAATGCCAGGTCACTGGCCCTTGGTAGAAATAAGAGTGGCACAAGTTGCTGCTGGGACAGAGTCACTTTCTTTCCAAGAAACGTAAGAAATGATGTGAAATTAGGAGTGATATCAATCACTTTCCCATTAGAACTAAGATTTGGTTGGAATGTGGACCAAGGCATGTGGGTGGCGCAGTGAATCACCGCATCATACTTGCACCCTGATGGACTCTTTAAAGCAGCACCTTCTGGTGTCTTGTAGTCCAATACCTCATCAGCTCCCATATCCTTAACGAGGTTGAGGTTCCGAGCTCCACAGGTGGCAGTAACATGTGCTCTCCCAAGTTTTGCTAACTGTATGTAAAATATGCAGGTAAACCCTCACAAAGTTTTACATACACTTCAACTTCAATTCAAGTATAATTTAACTATTTTCCAGAATATACTGAATATTACCTGCACAGCAAAGTGTCCGACCCCTCCTGAAGCAGCTGTAATAAGCAGATTAGTTTCCTTTCCAGTGCCATCCAACTTAACACCAGCAGAATCCCGAACTGTTTGCAGTGCAGTGAGACCAGCTACTGGCAAGCTTGCACCCTCTTCAGCAGAAACCCCTGGTGGTCTCTTAACAGTGGTCTTGACGGATGCCACAGCATACTCAGCGAGGCCACCTCCACTCTGCATAAAATAAGAATAAAAATCTTTCTACGTTCAAGATTTACCATATGAAAAGCTACTTATAAAGCAAGAACCCAAAGAAAAGTTAAAGCAAAAATCATTCCGTAAATAGTTACATGAAAGAGATCCAATTATGATATAGTTATTCAGGCACAGTGAAGTGAAACCAGCTTACCATATGAAAAGCTACTTATAAAGCAAGAACTCAAAGAAAAATTGAAGCAAAATCATTCCATGAGTAGTTACATGAAAGAGATCCAATTACGATATAGTTATTCAGGCACAGTGAAGTGAAACCAACCCCGAACCAACATGGAAGCGCCAACCAAAACAATGTCAGCGTGAATCTCAGCATCTTCTTTGAAGAAGAATACAAGCGTTTTGGTATCAGCCCAAATGTATTCTTTGCAAACCCTTCCATAATGTAGAACACAGCCAATTAATTTTCTTCTTGCTGTTTATGTGTCCAGTGCCATATGGTATCTTATATAAACAGTAAATCCAATAATTGCATAATAATATATATGATACATATAATGGCAAACAAAATCTTAATAGACTGAAGTTTCGAGTATTAACATTTTCGTAATTCAAGATTCCATGAATATTACATATACTATAATATATGAATTTGGATGGTGATTATTATTAAAAATTGGTTTCGTCTATATTAAATTATGAATTTGGTTGGTGATTTAGTTTCATTTATATTACATTATGAATCAAAATTCTATAAGTCATAATCTCATTCTTACGTTTTTCTAAAAAGAAATTGAACTATACAGTATTATAATAAAAACCGCCTATATTACATTATAACTAAGATATAGTAATATGTAATTAAATTATATTATCACAGGCTCCCTTGACACAGAGTGTCCATTACACTATAGAGAAGTGAACTCAAATATTGTTTATACAGTTACATCTCATTTACCGCATGGTATTTTTTATGGGCTACTTTTGGCCACTTGAATAATTTTTTATGAAGTTTTCAAACTTCTGAATCACCTGTGAGCAAAATTTTCAAATTATATTCACAAAATTTATATACCAGTGTTCCACATATCCCTCCTCTCGAGGCCCACGTTTTGAGGTTGTGGTATGGGGCGTCCTTAATTGAGGACGGTGAAGGTGCCAATTCCCAGAACGTCTCGAGACCTCCACTGGCATCCCCAAAACGAGGCTGTCCCAAAATGCCATGAGGATACCAAAATGTCCCCACAACATCCGGGGACATCTGGGCGTCAAATTATAAGAAATGAACATCTGAACAAAGTAAAAATTCAGACCTCCAAAATAAATACAGACCTCCCTTAAAACCAATGGACACCTGATCAAAGAGCTGCTTCAAGAAAGCAAAGCCTCAACGTATAATTTGCAGAACAATCCAATTAAACTGAATGCCTGTAGAAATGCTGTAGTTTCTCAATCCAAGAGTCCCAAAATGAAGTTACTCAGCTGTCATAAATTGATAGTAATATGTCACTGGTTTCATTTGGACTTCCATGCTAAATCTTTTGTGTGGCAGTATTTTTCTACTAACAGTATTACAAAGTAAATGAGTTTTCATTTTGCCTCTCTAGGAATCTGATTCCAATGAATCTATAAAGGCAAGGTTAATATGAAACCCTTCACATTATAGATGACCTTGAGGATGATTGAAGATTTTGACATTTCAATGTTTTTGATTCATTTAGGTGAACCTAATGTAAGACACACAGGTACGTCAATTTAAAAAAAAAACAGTTTTTGTTTTTTTAAATTCAAAAGCAAATAATTTTCTTATGACAATATCATCAATCATGGCTTCTTTGGTAATGAAAACAAGTAAATAAGTATCGGTGTAAATATAGCCATGTAAGGCATTTTGAACAGTAAATATGAAGAATGAATACGACAGACATTATTGCCTAAAGTGAAAATGTCAAGGTGTACCATTTTTGCTTCATGCCATTCCTTTTATAATTATATTTGTAGTTTATAGTTCAACAGTTACGAATATTGGCGATGGTTGATCACTTACCGAATTAATTGATGTTTATTATTAATTTTATTTAAAAATTTGATGACTCATATAAAATGAAATACATATGTTGATGATAATAATGAGTTTTTAGTATTTGAGGTTACCGAATTAATTGATGTTTATTATTAATTTTATTTAAAAATTTGATGACTCATATAAAATGAAATACATATGTTGATGATAATAATGAGTTTTTAGTATTTGAGGTTATTTTGGTTCGTTAAAAAAAAAAAAAAAAAATAGGAAAATTGTTATCCTTGTTTATCTAAATTTCGTTGATCACTTACCGAATTAGTTGATTTTTATTATTAATTTTATTTAAAAATTTGATGACTCATATAAAATGAAATACATATGTTGATGATAATAACGAGTTTTTAGTATTTGAGATTATTTTTGTTCGTTAAAAAAAAAAAAACAAAAACTAGGAAACTTGGTATCCTTGTTTATTTAAATTTCGTATATAGCTTGTAGTATGGGAAATCAACCTTCATCTTGTTTCCACCAATAACTTTTTCAAAGCTTTGTTGTGTAATAGGTTGTTTTGGCAGTGTCGACATTAAAAATTTTCTTCCTCTTGCTAGCATTCACCTCTGATTTTTGTGGATACACACATACACGTGCTTTTCAATGACCATGAAAATGGAACAAAAAAGCCCTATTTATATAGTTGAGAAAATTCGATTAAAAAAATTAATATCAATTCATCAAATCTAGCCAACACAAAATTAGTGTAGGTCTTCGTCTGCCTCATGATGCTTTAAATATGTAATATTTTTAATTTCTATATGTGAACTGTGTCCTTTCAAATTTCTATCCGCATTTCCTTCCTACTGTAGGAGCAATTGCTAGTTTTTTTTTTACATGGAAGATAGATGTTTTATCGTTATATGTCGCCCTGTAGGAAAATGCGCGTGTGTACATGTATCTATATATTTGCTTTCACACTATGTTACATTGCATATTCATGCTAATTCAAATTTGGCGCTTAATTTTTAATTTTTAATTTTGTATATATTAATGTATGATGTCCCCTAGCCATTATGCCACCGTCACGAATTTTTGGGCCAACCCCTCGCTGTCCCATAGACGTGTCTCATGGTACCATGCCATCCTGTCTCGAAAACTCGATGGAACATAATTATATACTGAACATGCATAAAAATTGTAGTTACCAAGTACGATTGGGTTTGGAGGTTTGGAAGGCCAAAAAAATTCCGAGGTTCGGTTTTATAGTTCGTTCTTTATTAAAAATAAATAAATATATTTAAAAAATTCAGGATTTTCAATATTTAAGTTTTTTTAATTTTTTTAAATATATAAAAAAATTGGAAAAAAACAGGATATAAAAAAATTATATTTATCAAAATCTATATAATACTACTAAAATTTATTTATTTATTATGACACAAATACTTTGTAGTCTTTGAAATAGAATTTATTTATTTATTATGACACAAATACTTTGTAGTCTTTGGAATAAATAGATTTGCTTCCCATTCTATTCTTGTAAAACCTGATTTACCTTTGCTCCACAGTGCCTTGGAGAATTCTATTCTTGAGTATTGTTCACTACCCCACATAAGATTTTCTGCTTGTCTTTTTAAATTGACTATTTATTCATTCATCCTTCATCCATATATTTGAAGACATGAAAATGTTAAATCCTTGGATCCTAAGATTGGACTACATGTATGTATGGTTTTCATCCAAACCCCATAAGGGGGACGGAGGTCCAAGGTTCAAATCTCGGGCCTCGCCGGACTGAACGCTTGTCCCTTTCCTGATGCTTTCAACGGCGTAAAAGGTTTAAAATTATTGTGGCATGGTGGTTATAGGGGCAGACTGCGCGAAGATCTGTGTGGCTGCTTCCGGGGCGGACAGCGTAGAATACTGTGGCGGCCATAAAAGCTGGACAGCCTGCCCTGATTCGTGGCGGCTACCGATTCCACCATGTAAATACAAAAAAAAAGATTGGACTACATGATTATTACAATTTTGACATCAACAACAAATACAATTAAAAAGGGAGGGATTTCAGCCATTGATAGATATAATGGGATTGAAAAATAATTGCAGGACAGCTGAATAAGTGATAAGACTAGAGAAAAAACAGGAAGTATGTCAGATAAAAGAAAAACAGACAAAAGCTTACCAGAAGAAAAATCAAATGGCAAATTCAATAAGGGGCACAGCGGAAATAAAAGCATAACACATGTTATCATCCTCATAAGGAATTTAGCATACAACAATACTTAAAAATGAAAAAAAGTTGTGACAGAACACAACATATGAACTCAGAGGTGACATGCAAACAAAATGTGAGAAAATTACTCAGAAGTCAGATGTCCATTTTCAAAGGCTAGAAACAAGGAAGTGTGCTTTTAAAAAGAAAGAAAGAGATCCCCAGTATGAAGTACATGTAAAAATTCTTACTAGCCTGTAGGGAACTATACCTAGGACAGCAGATACATTAGAACATTGCCATCCTGGTACAATTTTCCTCTTTTCAAGTTTCTACTTTCTAAATAATGAACTAGAGGATATTATTAAGATCATAGGTCCTTTAATGGGAAACAAATTCATTTCCTAGTTGAGAAAGTTGTGTTTATTACATTAAATACACCGATGGTTTTACAAGTTTCAAAAGCTTGCTATAACATGAACTAATGAATCTCAATGCTAGAAAAGAAACAAAATATAAAAGCAGTGCAGATGTAATAGAAAAGATGCAAATTTTTAAATCCAAGATCGTTACATGTTACATGGCATGCTCAAATCATTTAATAGGTGTATATACATAAACAAAATTGTTGCAATGCCTCAAACAATTGATGGAAAAACTTGAACTAAGGTTTGCACTGTCCACATGCTTAGTCAAGCTAGGTGGGACAAATCATATCATACTCAATCAATCGGGGAACAATAATTGAAGTGCCACTAATAAACTTGGATCAAATGGGTAATCAGGATAAATAAAATGGAGGAAACATTAGATAATCTCAAAATTCAGGTACTCAATGATGCTCTTTAAATGGTACTTGAATCGGAGACAATATTATTTGACAATGACAGCAAGAAATACATCATGCATTGACAGCAATAGAAAACACTGCATGTTCTATAAAGATCCAATTGGTGAGCCAAAGTACTGTAGAGCTGAAAGTGAGGTTAGGATAAATCAGGGTGGTGGCGGCTCAGGTTTCATTACCTGCTTTGGCCAAGCAAGAGGGGCAAATGATTTCAACCTAATGGAAAATCGCCCTAAGATATTTCAAGGTTCTTTTGGAAAATCGCCAAACTATGTTCAGAAGGGATTTCAGCTATGTCAAAGCAATCTGCTTTTGGAAGTTAATGATGGTAGCAAGGTTCAATATTGGATGGACCATTATGATGGTTTATTTTTTTGCTTTCTTTAGAAAGAAGCCTGTGTATCACCCACTGCAAGCCTAATATGACATGCTGGGATATGTTTATGTTCAAGATAATAGTGTCTTCTCTGTTCATTTCATTTCATTGCTTTTCATTTCTTAGCATTTCTTATTGGAATCCTGATCCTCACATAGCAGCCTGAATTATGGCTTCTTCAAGGAAAAACACTGAAAACAAATACTATTGCATATGCTATATCCTTCCCTACGGGTAAAAGGTAATAAAGAGTACATAGTTGAGCCTACACATCACACAACACATGTTGCTCAGAATTGAAGTTATGAAAGTATCCTGGGAATTCTATCCTTGAATCAATAATGTTCTTCTTGCTAATGTTTCATTCTTGTTGAAGAATTGCTAAGAAGGAAAAACTGCCAGGAACCTATAACATGTGAAGGATATTATTCTAAATTGGCTAGAGGGTGAATTCCAGTCTTTAAAAGCTCATGAAATAGAATTGAAGTCCAATACTGTAAAAACATGATTGAAAGGATTTAAAAAACAATTTGTAAGAAGTTTAAGGAAGCCCTGAAAAGGAAATGAGATGGTATCATATGAAAATGACCAAAAATAGGTCAAACAGACTTGAACAAACAGCATGTTGCAATATAATGTCCTAGGGAAAAGAATCTTAGGATCAATCAAAATGAAAACAAATAAAGTAACAACGAAACCTAGAAATACAGACATAAATAGAAGAAAATTTAGAAAAGTAACCCAACCAAACCTTAGTACATATGGATTAGAAGAAGTATAAATGTGGTTGGGGACAAGATCAGCAGATAGACAACATCACTCATTAGTCATTGTTGTAATGAATTCATCCTCCCCGAAGCAGAGAGAATCAAGTTGTCTGGTGGCATATGGTGGTATATGGCTCTTCCCCTTTTGTCACCCCTATGATTCTAGGTTGAAGAATTGCTAGTGGAGAAGATAGTCTAAACTCCAAAGATAGACATCAAGAGATCTTTGATGTCAACATGATATGAGGTCATTTCATCAAGACTAAGTAGAGGTATTGGAATATATTAATAGCTAGAGAATGCTGTCATCTCACCAACCTGTCACCAATTGCAAATGGCACAACAACATCAATAATGCACTTTACTGATCTATAATTTCCACTAATGAAACTTTAAATAGATCCTTTTGAACACTTCAAGTGCTTTTTGGCTTGGTTTGACTTTGACTATATGGCAAAACTATAGCACGGTGATATTCCCAAGATCGGAATGGTGGTATAACAGATTCAAGAACCAATCAGGACTGAAACTATCCTCACAGTCGTACAGCATCATTATCCCTAGACTGTACGGTCTCAATTATACAGTGCAATCTTGTACGGCACAGTCTTGTATGGTACAGTACAAGACGATCACCTGCAAATGACGTTGCAACACTTGACAATCAACCTCCTTGTACGGCAGCAACTTGTACGGTAATCACACGTACAATGCCACAGTCTTTGCCAAGCAACAAGATGATCCTTGAGGCTGCAACACAACTTGTATGGTTGTCTTCATACAATCAATCCTTCGTACGGCCTACAACCAACATAACTGTAGCAATCTCTGTGCAGTCTTCCCTCTGCAGCCTGCAATTAATCTATAGTATTGCTGCAGTATGCTAACTACCATACCCTGCAACTATGGCAGTAATCCTACAGTTTGCAACTATAACAGTACTAAAACAAGACATGCAATATACTCAACAATCATAGCATAAACAATTACAGCAAACTGCAATAAATCTGCAAATGGCAGAACTTGTATTGGCATTAAAGAGGCTGCTGTAAACAACAATATTGGATTGCATTTACAATATGCAGGGTTGCATCACCAGCCTGCATAACATCATAGACAATGCTCTCACCAATATCTCTCCCTATCTCTCACATACACATCCGTGGGTAATCCTATGCAATGCTTTTCTCTTGGTGATCACAACCATAACCATAACCATGCAAATGAAAGAGGGGGGATTCCTTTTAATGCCTGCCCTGGCCGTTGCAAGTGGTTCCCAGGACAGCGCACCATAACCACCACCCCAAATGGGACGTATTTAATTTATGAAATTATCAACCTTTAATTTCTAAAGTCCTATTTGCAATTTATCAAATTGCATTACATTCTAACTCCACTTACATTTCATGTTATTTCATTTCATTTCCTATCAATTACATTTATATGCATTTTATATGCATTTCATTACAAAAAGTCTAATACAAAACTTTGACACATATTTTTCACTTTTTCTTTTTCTGGGAAGCTGTTTTGCTGCCTACAAAAACTAGTTACTACTCAAACCCTCTATTTTGGCATCAAATCTACTCCTCTATGTCCACTTGGATCTTAAGGATAGAGTATACGCTCCATGAAAAGCTTGATGTAACACCAATGAAGCTTGAAATCTAGTAAAGCCAACTAATTACTGTCATTTCAAAATGTTGCTCACTTCTAGCTCAAACTTGATAGTTTCAAAGCATCAAAACAACATGAAACAATACCAATCTCATAGAATGAAATAGAACTCTACTAAACTCATGGAGTAATTAGAAAAACAAACTGCCAATAATAACGACAGTAATTTAGAGTGAGGGAAAACCCTCCATAGGAAAAAAACCCACAATTCAATCAGTCAAGCTTCATATTCATTGCAAAAATGGTGTATGCACAAGAGATATTGGCCATCAATTCAGCCTTGACTGAGATGTATAGATGCTATGCACTTATCTGCAACCTCACATAGTGCCTTTTAGTGAATTTTTGCTTTCCTTTCCCTCGAACTTGCTTGCCCCTTCTCCTAATTCTTCCAAACTTTATTCTCCTTCCTTGCCTTGGCCCAAACAAGCCTCATCTAGTCTTTTCCACTTCCAAATTCACAAGTACAACTGATGTTTCTTGATTTTTGAGGTTGTTCCAAGTGTGGGGAGGCAGAGATGATGATGTCTCCTTGCACACTTGATATTTTTCCAGTTACTTTTGGCAACCTTGCACACATAAGATCAGCCCATTCCCAGCAAGAGTACTGGCTAGATTGTTTTTTTAGTGTTTAGAAGGCCCTAATGGATAAAATCGGACTGAAATTTAGTAGGCATATAAACAATAATGAAAAGAACCTTCAATAAAAAATTTGTCTTAGTTGGAGCTCTCAAAAGAGAGAAAAAAATGAATGTATGGTAGACTAAGCTTTGTTAGTTTGAACTTTGAAGGGTCAAATTGATGTATTTTAGGCCGAAATATATAAATATATTCCTCTAAGTCATCCTCCACTTGGAAAAAAAATCATTCAAATTGCACATCACTTGGTCTACTTATGCTCAAAATACAACTTACTGGTCTTGACTGCTCTTTCCTAGTTTTCCAGGGTTAGATGATGCATTTTTTGCTCAGAAGAATTTTGAGCATTCTTATTGGTGTTCGAAAACTCTCTTTAAAGTTCCATTGAAATATGGCTTCCTTTGAAGGTGATATGACCAAAAGACAATGATGTCCTGTTTTTATCATCTGGTCCTGGGTCTCAATTGACACCATCTCATCATCTTTCTATGCACATTAGCATCTGATACTGGGTCTCAATTGTGGCAGAATACTATTATCCTACCAGTTTATCTTCTTATCACTGTCTTAATCAAGCAGAGACCTTTTCAACACTCTTTATATCCCTAAACAAAAGCTTTCTATCATATTAGCAATAAGAGGATTTATCAAAGTTGCATGGGAAGTGAAATAGATATTTGACAAAAGTTTCAAGACCCCTAAATACATATAGGGTAAATTTAAAATTGTAAGCAGCATATACAATTTGTTTTATTTTTTAAATAAAACATTAAGAAAAGTTGAGACAAATATGTTGTAAATAGGATATCCTCACTGTATAGTTTCATGTTATTTTGTAAAGAAAGAAATGTTGTTTTAATCTCATGTTGCTGATACAGCTCCAGACATGCTCAAGCAATATTGGAATGTATGAGGTATGGTCCATATAAAGACTTGTATTTGGATAAGACCAGATATGATATATATGTGTTCAGATGAATATGAATAAGGTATCAAGATAGTACTGTATTCGTATCTCTATTTAATATGCAGATACATGTATCCAGGCAGAAGGAATGCCAGATACGATAACTCTGGAAATTATTATTGTCCATGGGCGACCAAAGTAGGTTAACAACACTCAAACAATAAACTTGGTTATAAAAGCATGGGGCGAGCTAGAAATAATGCCCCTCCAGAGAATACAATGTAAAAAATAACAAACTCCAACCCAAAATTGGCAAACTCCTTGTAAAATGGCACCATATACCATGTAGTACACGTCTCAAATATAACAGAATCATTAAAAGCATGATACAGTGGGAGATCAAACTGCCATAAGAGACCTGTTGTCAAGAAGATACGGCTATGAAACAATCTGTGTAAGGAAACCTTCTACTTAGCTTAAAGGTAAAGTTGTCTTTTATATTTATAAGGCCATAGGTCTTTTGGAACTATTTTCATTATAATGTTTTTATGTAATGCATATATTTAAGCATATTAGGTTGTATAATCTTATTTAGTGAGAGTTAAACTATAAACTTTTTATTTAGAATTTCAAAATCTTTATATTAACATAATTAATTATACACATCTTACTTTTAATTTCACAATGTGTATGATTTATTTAATTATTTCGCAATGTGTATGATTTATTCTTTTTTTTTTTTTTTTCTATATATATATATTTATTAAACATAAAATAGCCGCACCCGCACCTAACAAACCCTGTTTTTTTTTTTGGGGGGGGGGGGGGCACGCATCCAAACCCTCACCTGCGATTCTCATTGCACCTGCACCCGTGCAACCAACAAACTTGTTTATAATCCTCGCTCGCTGTCGTTGTCGCCCATACAAACCGTTAATTAACTGCCACTACATGTTCAAATTGTTGCATGTTTGCCACCTTAACTTCAGGGTGTTTCCTCCCCTAATTATGTGCCAACAGGTCCTTGCCACATTTGTCGTCTTTTTTCTTATTTCATCTTTTTCTAATTTTTGTCTTTTTCTTTAATTTGTCTTTTTCTCTAATTTTTGTAAATTTTCTTATTTACACTATATACAATGTGGGTCTTTGCCACATGTCATCGGCGTCGTGTGAATCACATGGGTGTGCCAATGCAAACTTCCAACATTTCTGTCAATGACACCTCCTCTTGTCTGTGATGGCGGCTTCCCTCACTCATTGAATCATCGTCGTCATGCATTGGTTCTGTCTGTTGTCTATTTCGAAAATTCCCTCAGCTTCAGGGTGTTTCCTCTCCTGATTATGCGCTAATACGCCCTTTCCCTTTCTTGTTGACAGCGTCTCATTTCTCCAACCTGTGGATTTCCTTCCTCTTCCTAATTGCCTCCAACTTTCGATGTCGACAACTATCTGTTCTTCCCAATGACTGACGGCCTTCCCTTCTATCGTCATCCTAACGGCTATTCCTCTTGCCGTCATCATGATAGACTGCTTCCCTACCGTCATCATGACTAACTACTCCTCTATCGTCATCCCGACAGACTACTCCTCTGCTTTTTCCTTGCCAACTGTCTATTCTGCCATCATCCTAACGACTGACTGTCGTCCTGTTTGTAGTCTGCCCTCCCCGTCTACGACTGTCATCATTCCTCCTTATTTCTAATCCTTCTTGGCATTTTGGACCTAGAATTGGACTTCTTGGTGGTACTTGGCTTCTGTTCCAAAATCCTTGTCTCCCTCCAAACTTTTCAAGATGTCTTCCTCTTATTTCTAGGTGAATCTCCCTTGTGTGGGACTGTCAAACTCCCAGATGTCCTAGATTCTTCCAGTTCCTCAGTCGCTCAAGATGACTTCTTCAGTTTCCATGGGTCCCGCTAGGTGGTCCTGATGGCCCATTCTTGTGAACTCGTGGATGTTGGTTGCTTTGTACTGAATCTCCGATTTTGCTGATCAATTGAGTTGCAAGTAGCAAGAAGGGAATTTCTCCCCCTCAAGCTATCAGGAAGATCAACCAGACTCCCCCCTTGGTCATGTATACTTGGTTACCAAGAAGACCTGTCAATCCCCTCGGATTGCCCAAGTTACCTCCACTCCTCTCTCAATCAAGTAATTCTGCTCTTGTTGGTTGCCCCACACGAAATGAGTTCCAGGTGACAATTGTCTTAGAGTTCTCAATCTTCGATTTGCCCGCAACATTCGTCTATGCCATCTTGCTTCTTCAAACTGTCTCTATGGTTTACAATTTGCCAATGCTCTTCGATACTAAATTGAGAAATCAGAGTCAGTGTTGGAGTCATTTCCTTCGCCTGTTGTATACATAGGCCATCTGGATGTTTCCTACACTCTTCTTTGTAACCTTCTCACTTCTCTTCTCTACCTTCTCAATTGTCTAGCCACAATTCAGTCTTGTCCTTTCGGCCTCCCTTGTGGTCCTCTTGTTGGCCCATTGTCACTACTTGAGCTCTCTCTTTTTTCATCCTCCTCTTCTTGGGGAATTGGTGGTTCATTATTTTTTCGAACCATCTCAATAAATCGTACCCCTGCTTTTTGACTTCAATCTTCGTCCCTTTGCCTTCTTGCATGATTGGGACTTGGATATGCTGTATTAGGGTCTCTTTGAGTAGGAAGATTTTCATCGCTACTTGAATCTTCAATCCATCCTCCATTTCTGGGTTGTTTTGGCACTTCCCTAATATCTCTCCATAGAACTTCAGCAAATTGTTCTTTGCTTACTCAATATTCTACAAAATCAGCAAGGCATTGTTGTGTTCTATCCTCAGTTCTTTCTTGTAGTTCGAATACTTCATCTTGCCCCTGTCTTTGAGGATTTGGTGGCATCATGTTTCTATGCCTTTTGTACCTTCTCGTCAATGGTGAAATAGAACTAGTATTACTGCTATTGTTTAATTGAATTCTTAATGTTTATGAAGACGAACTACTGGAGCATAAGGAGAAAAGGCTACTTTTTGATGGTGCTGCTTCATTGCCATTGGCGCTTCCCCTTAACTCCTTTGTCTATCTTGGTTCGAATTCATCTAGTTTTTCTTGTCTTCATTCTTCCCTTTCATTCATTCGTTGCGTTGTTTCCTCCAATTCATGAACCACTTGCTCTCTTAATTGCATATTATACATCCTCAAGGTATCATACTCTTCTTGTAATTATTGTGTTTCCTTGATCATTTGTTGTAGAACTCTAGATTTTGTTGATTGGCGTGACTCCTCTCCGTTTTGAGTTCCATCCTTTGCTTCTCTTGGATCAAATTTGATTTCTTGCAACACAACATTTGTGAGAGATTGAGTCTGTCTTCTTCCTCGTTATTTGAAAATCTAACATAAACTTGTAATCTTTGACGCTCCATTGGTCGAGGTTCCAATTCTCTTTGTTCAATTACAGGTTCTCTTTCTGTTTCCAATAGCCACTCCAGGTTCATTCATAACGTTCCTGTTGGTCACAAATCTGCCACAGGAAAGGATTTTGCATGTATGCGCGCCCTAGACCTGGACCAACATTGAAAGGCCGGAGGGAAGAGATGCCCTCCGTGCCAATCTCCGGAGAAAGGCCGGCTCCTATACTAAACTACTTGATGTTTTAAGATAAGAGTGCAGGAAAGAAATAAAAGGGATAGGGTAAGAAGTGTGAACAATTTGGTGGGAAAGAACCAACAGCACGATTATCAACTAATAACTTGGAACAGCAGCAATAAATACCAAGAATAATGCATAAATGAACATCACGCAAAGTTCCCTATGTATCCTCTGGAAGAGTTCCAGAATTCAACTATTCTCCCACGCCTAAATCCAGATTTCAGAATTACAGCGATTGAGAAAATAAATGAACGTAACAGAAACCACTAACCACAGGCGGCATAAAAGGAGTTTAACGCAATATTATCTCCCCTATGTATCCTTCAAGAGAATTCCAGGGTTCTGTCCCCAATTACACACCTAAATTCAGGATTCAGAATTACGGTATACAAACGAAGACAGAATAGCAGAAATAATCACAGAAGGCAGCATACAAGAGAGAAATAAGCCCAAAGTCTTTAATATCAATTGCAGGAACCAAGTTACAGCAATTTTCTAGCAAGAGTTCCCCCCCTTTTCTCATTACAATTCATGGGTTTTTATAGAGGACCCGACCCTCTGAGCCATCAATGCACAAAATCCTGGAAGTACGCCCTCGAAAACCTGAGAAATCTGCTCTTGCTCCTCCCGTGACCGAGCTCTCACATCCTTTTCTACAATTAGCAGCTACGGCCGCATTAACCGGGGAAATTTGCATTTATGGGCCGCCTGACTCGTCCTGAACTTCTCCGGGTGCGGTGCTCGAGTTGCTGCTAGGTCCGTCGGGCTCTCCTCCTGCGACTGATATCTCTTTTCTGATTGCCAAAAATGGGCCCCGGGTCTTTCGGGCAAGTAAAACTTCATTTATGAAACACTTGATTGCCTCGAAAAGATACCCAGCCTTGGTGTGTGTGCCCTTGAAGAGGGCGCCCTTGAAGAGCTTCGCTGAATTCCAGTTCGGGACCTTACTTCGCAACGGATGTGAGCCGAAGCGGGTCTGACCTCCTTAGATGGGTACTTCGCGCGAAGGAACTTCCAAAAACAGCTTCGCGAAGACCTTGTGCCGAAGCAGATATTCCTTCTCAAAACATGGCTCTCAATCTTTCATTGCTTCGCCGGAAAAATGAGTTGAAGGCTGCTTCGCAAGAGTCTTTGCCCGAAGTGGATGCTTCGCTGATGGGCTGCAAAAATGCTTCGCTGCGAACCTTCTTCAAAATGGCCGTTCGGGGGGTTTTCGGCCGAAGTACAATTTTGCCTTAGAATATTTCTCCGATTTTCAAAGGGCAACTAGGCTTCTAGTGAGGGAGCTTCGCACAAAAGTTGGCCGAAGCGGGTACTTCGCAGCGTTTCGGGGCGAAGCAAATCTTGCTGGGAGAAGCGGTTCGCCAGGGAAAGGGGCCGAAGCGGATGCTTCGCTTATGTTTCGGCGAAGCATTTTTCACACTTAGAGATTTCTTCATCGTTGCTCTGCCGCTTCGCAAAAACTGGGCCCGAAGCGAGTCTCTTGGAAGCTTCGCTTGCGAAGCTCTTTCTAGGCCTTAGAAACTTTTGGGTATGCATTTTCATGTTCTTGTTTTCTCCTTGCGAAGCCTATAACTCCTGCTGATGTTGTGGGCGAAGCTTCTACATATGTAGCTTATTTACAAAGGGGGCAAAAATGATAGCCAAAATTGCTAAAATGTTGTTTACAACAATAACAAGAAAGAAAACAAACCAAGAAACCATTACAGAAATTTCAATTTTACTACCCCTCCAAGCAATGTGACAAAATTGTCAACATTCCTGGCGGCTCGCGGGGCAACGAGCTCGCCTCGGTGTGAGGACCCTTCAGCTTTCATCCATTGGGCCAGAGTTACCTCCAGACCCTTCTCCTTTCTGCTTCTCCTGTTCTGAGAGTGCCTCATCAACTACCTCTTTTCCTCTTTCCTCCTCTTCATCGGGTGTCTGTTCAAGTGGCGGCGGTGGAAGGCGATCGCGGATTCTCTCCATGGTTCGGCGAACATGGGCCCATGCTCCCTTCTGAAAAGGTTCCCGGTCTTGCAGTGCCTTAACCAGAACATGGAACCGATCAATCTGCCCAATGTCAGCATACTTGGCTCTTGCGCTTAGGTCGTTCAAACAAGCCGCGATCCTGCAATACCTGAGAATAAAATCCGTAACCTGCCCTTCTGTGACTGGCTCCTTCCATTCATCAATTTCAGAAACATCACTTTCAAAGCTGAGCCAGGCTGGTTTTAATTCTTCTTTTGCCAAAAGGTTTCCGTCATCGTCGGTGAAACTCGGGAAACCCAATTCTGAAAGGTTCTGGAAATATCCCAGAGAGGTACGCTGCTCCTGCTCAAACACATCCAAAAGTTGCTTCGCCTTCTGAGTTTTCCTCACCTTGGAGAAGAAGGCGCGAACCGTGGCTTGGGCAGTGGACCAATCTCGGGCTGTCCGACTCATAGCTGTAACCTGCAAATCTTGGTACTTAATGCTTTGTACCTCAAAAGCTAAATCGAGTCGGCTTCTTATCTCCTGGATTACCTCATCCACTATTGGTCCCTTTTGCGCAGCAGCGTTCTGGGCTTCGGTGATGTACGACAATATTGAGAGGGCACTGGAGGCCCGGGATCTGAAATTTTTGAGCAAATGCGAGCGGATGTCTTTGATTCTGTTTCTGTCAAACAGCTCTACACTTTCCTTTTCATGCAACTGCAGTTGCATCTGCAAGATTCTCTCTTCAAACCCTTTGGCCCTTATTTCAGCTTCGGCCTGAATCTTGCTCTGATTTTCTACTTCGTTCTGCAGTTGTTCCATCTGCTGTTTCAAGGCATCCCTTTCCTGCTTCATTTGCTCGCATTGCTTCTGAGCATCTTCTAACAATGAGCGGGTTCTAGCTAGATCTTCTTCTAGCTTGACATTGGCGTTTTCTGCCTCACAACGGCGCTGGTTGGCAATTCTTGCATGTGCGCGGAATGTTTCTATCCTTACATGCATGGATTCAGACTCATTATCAACGTCCATATATTCCAGGTCCTTGACCTTTTCTTGATACTCATAATCAGCAGAGGTCATTTCATCTAGGGGTTTTTGGACCTTGGGAATCTTCTTCACTTTATGCAATTTTCCACTTTTCAAATCGATTACCGCGCACTTCTCTTCTTTCGCCAAGGAACGTCCCCTCTTTCTCCTCGCCTCCTTGAGCATCTTGTCGGTGTTTTGCCGGGCTCGGATCAATTTCTCTGCTAGAGGGCTCTCCTTGATCATAGCTAATTCATTTTCTAATGAGGCTGGGTTAACAGCCAAAGGGGTAAACAAGTATAATGACTGTATGGGTGAAACGTCGTCAGTGGATTCGGCGGCGGGTGTGGTGGGAGTTTTGGCTAGCGAAGCGATGGCATGAGTGGCTGTGGAGCGGGAGTCGGGGTTCGGAGGTGAGGTGTCACCTCCGGTCTGACCAAGTATTAACGGGATGGTGGCGTGGGCGAGCGAAGTGGTGGCTGCGGACACGTCCCGGCCTGACGACTCAGACGGAAGGGAAACACCCATGGGATTGGCGGAATCATGAGACAAATCTGTGACAACAAAGGAAACTACACGGGAGGGTGATTGTTCAACTGGACAAGTATTTTTGGGAGAAGGCCCCGAGAGAACTTCGGTCGGGACTATTGTTGACACAACTTGAGAAACCAGAGTGGAAGAAGAGGAATGCGTACCTGCGTGCTCTAGTGATAGAGCAGAAGCGGCGAATTCCTGCGTGCTGGGTTCACTACCCTTCTCAGCTTCTACACTCTCAACATTTCCAACTTCTCCACCAACGTTTCCTTCATCTTGGAGGAATTCCTCCACATTAATAATGTCTACCTCGGCACTCTCCTCTGTCCTTTGGGACACTGTTTTTCCAACATCAATTTCCACCGAGCCTACTGCAGACTGTTCATTGGAAGCACCGGAAGGTCTGGTGCGAGGCCGCTTTGGATGAGGAGGAGGCATCTGGACCTGTTCAGGTCTCTTTCTCTTCTTTTTCTCCTCTCTCTCTTGCTGCTGCAATGGCCTTCCAACATCAACATTGGAACCTCCAACAGGCTCCTTAGGCGGCTCCTGGTGTGTCGCTATTGCTTCGTCTTCTTCTTCCTGTTCAGAATCATCAGCGATTCTCCTTGGGCTTTCGCCCGAACCTGGGGCACTGGGAGGAATGAAATCAGCAAAGGAGAGGGGTTGCCAAGATCCGGCATTAGCTACATAGAAAATAGCAAAGTCCTTATCCATTTCCAAGAGTCCGTATGACCTTTGCTTCCGGCGATGAACCCTCATCACCCACCATTCTTTCAATTGTGCCTCGCCCCAACTTCTTATTTCTCCCCTTAAATCATCTTTCATTTTCCTCCAAAACGCAGAATCTGGACTCGGGAAGGGGTGCCGAACGGGATCATACTCAACTTCTATAGTGTAAAATTCATGCCATGGGGGCAATGTCTTCATCCTTTCTAAGTGCCACTCTAAATCTCTGCCGGTGGGATTATTCCTCTGTTCCACTATCTCCGGTCGAGGGCAAACATGAAAGTTTTTGAATCTAAGATGGTCTCTCATTACCCCCAAGGGGTCATAGCACCATCGCTGCGGAATCTGCAGCAGACCGAAGTCGGCAAGTTTATCCTCCAGGTAGACATGTTGTTTCAGGGCGAAGACTTCTACGACTCCCATTTTGAAGGGGAAATCGCAAGTCGGAGCCCACTTTCGGCCGTGGCCGTAGATGACGTTTGTTGCGTCGCTCTGACGAGCAACCTCCAAAGCGAACTGGTATTCAGAAGGAAATACTGGTAGCAGGAAGGGTTTCCCCGTGAATCCAAACAGGCGGACGACAAGTCCCTGGGTCAATTGAAAAACATCTCCCTTCCTTTCATTAACTACCTTATCTCTAAGGTCCACAGGTACTCGAGGGCAAGAACCCTGCAATAATTGAAGAGCAGGTCCTAAAAATTGCTGGTTAAACGCATAATACGACTCCGTCCTCGCTAGGAGGGGAGTCCACTGATATACCGGCAGCGGTGCTCCATCCTTGCCGCTCGGAGTAATAGCAATATGAGGAAAATGCCTGTGGGTATGATAGAAAAAGAGCCAAACCAAGAAAGAGCAAGGTCCAAAATATTGGCCCGTTCCAGCATTTTTTATACTAGCCAGCCGCGTATGCAAAGTCCGGGCCACCCATTCTGCCCAGTCAAAGAAAACCGGGTTCGTGTTTGGCCTTGATGGGTCTGGAGCATAAAACTCTCCTCGTGAAATGCATTCGGCCAGTGACACTTGCCAGGGATACACATCAGCATCTGTGGACAGGCCCGCGACCCACGCAATGATGGAAAAGATGTCCGTACTCTTAAAATCCTTTAGAGGGCGAGGCATCTGCGGTAGCTTGCCGGAAGGGAGCCCATCCTTGAGACTTTCACTTAGGAATTTTACCATGTGGCTGGAAGTGTTGAATCTGTCCATTTGTTCGCTTAGAATGACATTGCGAACAGAATAACCCTTAGGTGGCCCTTGCAAGGGAGCGAAGGCTACCTGCACATCCTCCTTAAAAATTGTGAATAATTTATTACCCGCAGCATCCAGAACTTGTCTGGTGGAGGGTTGATAATTTCTGGCGATAGCACAGATCAACTCGGGACAGTGATGCGTCGGCGGAGTCAGGTACCAGTATATCTGTGAGTAATATGCGGCAGCCCTCTTGTTTTCTGCAGACAATCGACTTCTCATGTAGTCGATGGTATACCGCAGCTCCGCGATGCTCGTTGAAAGTTCAGTGTCCTTTATCCTCTCCCACCCGTCAATGGGCGGTTCTGCAAGTTGCTCCTCCTCTGACTCCTCTCCTTCTTCCATGGGTTGTTTCTCAGGACGCAGGTTAAGATCAACTTTCTTAGGTCTATGCTTTTTCTCTTCCTTACTCTTTTTAACCTTCTCTGGGCCGACTGCTTCGGGCTCCTTCCTTTTCTCCTTCGAATTCTTCTTTCCCATTTTTGATTCTCAAGAGTAGCAGAAATTCGACGCGGAGAACGAGAAGAACGCAGAATTCTGGCGAGGCTCCTACACTGTGCTTATCGGCGGGTAAACAGTTTTTTGCTGCTAAAGCCTGGGTTTTATAGCTGCGAGTTAAACCCACCACCATTTATGGCACCTGCCAAAATTAAATTCAAAAATCAAACCGAAGAGATTGCCTTGTTTTTTGATTGGCTTTGCGGCGCGGGTGCACGCGGGTCGATGTACTTCGAGAACCTTGCCCAGCTTCGAAAATCTAATCTCCCTGCCACCTCGTACTTGGGCACGACTTTTAATCATAACTACATTCTCTTGGGATGCGCTCCGCCACCTTTGCATTAATCCCGCACGTTTTGGACGTTCTCCTAGGCTGTCGCTGGCACACGTCTCAAGGCACGTTTTAAATGCTTCTTGTTTTGCGACTTATGGTTTGGCGAAGCTGATTTTGGCGCAAAATACTTCGCAGCGAACCTCAAACCACCCCCGGTCTTCTACACTTCGGACCCGAAGTTGTTTTCTCATGGGATCCAGGCTACCTTGCTGCCTCATCGGCCGCTTCGCGAAAGACTAGCCCCGAAGTGGGGAATGAGCTACCTTGGGAGTGAAGCGCGTCCCTTTGTTTCTATTACTCAAGCAAAGCAATGGTTCGCAGATTTTTCCTTTTGAAGTTGCTTCGCTTAGCTTCTTTTTGCGAAGCATTTTCCATGCCTTTGTCGATTAGGGACTTTGGGGAAATATTTCCTCTTTCTCCTTCAGCGAAGCTTGCTGCCAAGCGCAGCAGTTTATATCGGGTTTCTCCCTTAGGATTCGGGCACTATGAGCCATTCCTTGTTGTTGATGACACATTGTATTCTCGTTTTTTACATCTTGGCAGCGAAAGTGCTTCGCAGCGAACTGACTCACATCAGCCACTTCGCGTGAAAAAACTCCGAAGGAGGTTTCCTTTTGACTTGACAAAGCCGAACTTTTAGCCGTGAGGTGAAACCTCATCGTTACAACGGCATGAGAATACAGTCTCTATCTAACTACATACTTAGCTTCTAGAAAGTCTTAAAACAAGGTATGTACAAGTATGAACAACAGTATATACAAGGATAGAAATTTTTAGAGAACCTTTTACCGATGGAAGGTCTTCAAGTGAAGACCGTTTACAGGAATTGGCAGAGTCTGGCCAGTTGCGTCTTTGAGAATGAAGGAGTTAGCCGAATTTACTTTGGCGATCTCGAACGGTCCTTCCCAGAACGCGTCCAGCTTATCATGATTGCCCGGCTTAACTTTCCACGAATCCCATTTCCACACCAAGTCTCCCACCTTAAATGTCCGGACGGAGGACTTTTTCCTGAACCAGTTTTGGGTGATCTGGGCATGCTTTGCAAAGTTTTGGTATGCCTTATCCCGATCTTCTTCTAACTGTAGCAATTGGGCTAGCCTGACTTCCATAGGACCGGATTCTGCTTCTTCATCATTTAACATCTTCAACGCAGGAATTTCTATATGGGTTGGCAGGACAGCCTCTTTGCCGTATACTAGGGCGTACGGGGAGGTTTTGATCGACTTCTTGATAGATATCCGATCAGCCCACAAGGCTTGATCTAAGAGAAGGTGCCAAGTCCTTTTGTTCTTGTCAATGAGCTTTCTCAACAACCTCAACAGGGTCTTATTCGTTGATTCTGCTAATCCATTACCTTGTGGATAGTAATTGGAGGTGACCTTGCGGTATATCCCATATTTGCAGGCGAATTCATTGATTTTGGCGCCTGTGAACCCAGGACCGTTATCCGTGACTATTGCTTCGGGGATGCCGAACCGGGTGATCAAGCCTTCTAGGAAAGTAATCACCGTTTCTTGATCAGCGTGCTTTGTGGGCACTGCTTCAGCCCATCTGGTGAAGTAATCAGTTGCAGTTAAGATGAATTTATGCCCTGCAGAGGAATTCGGAGAGATGACCCCCACGAAGTCCAATCCCCACTGTTGAAACGGTGCTTCCACCTGTATCGGCTGGAGGGGCATGGGAGCATTTTTGCTTCGGCCAGCGAACTTCTGACATTGTTCGCATTTTCGGCAAACCGCAAAGGCGTCGGCGAAGAGCGTAGGCCAGTAGTAGCCAGCCCTGATTATCTTTAAAGCAGTTGTTCTTCCTGCGAAGTGGCCCCCTGATAACCCTGAGTGGAATTCACCAAGGACCCTTTTCTTATCGTCCTCCCTTATGCATCTTAGGAGAACACCATCAATATTTCGGTAGAACAGGCCTTCGGGGCGTAAAACGTAACGAAGGGACCGCAGCCTGAAGTGTCTTCGCTGCGAAGCATTCAAATGTGGAGGACACCTTCCAGTGTTGAAATATTCGACTATTTCACTGACCCAGTCCTTTTCATCTTCTTCTTGATTTGCGAAGCTTTCTTCTGCTGTTAAGTCATCCCATTGACAGGCTGTCACTTCGGCCGCGACACTCTTCGCAAGCTCTTGGCAAAGCGCACGACCGCGAACTAATTTTGTGGGTCGAATTTCAATATCAAATTCCTGTATTTTGTTGACCCAACCAGCCCTTTTGCTGCCCAACTCTCCTTGGATAATGAAGTTCCTCACGTCTGGATGGATAACAAACACTGTAACCCGACTTTGGGAGACAAAATGTTTGAATTTCCTCAGAGATTTCATGACAGCATGCACTTGTCGTTCTATGAAGTTGTATTTCTCCTCATGGGGTTGTATTACCTGACTTAAAAATGCGATGGGGCGTTCTTCGCCGTTTTCTCCTTTTTGCGTCAGGACTGCGGCGTAACTCTCAGGTTCCCCTACAACATACAAGATGAAATCCTTACTATAGTCAGGGTTAGTTAGAACGGGTGCCTGAGCGATTCGGGCCTTGATTTCCTCAAATGCTTCCCTTCTATTATCGGTCCAGATGAATTCTGCATCCTTTTTTAAAAGTTCGGACATCGGCTTGATGATTTGAGCGAAGTCTGGGACAAACTTCCTCACAAAATTTATTTGGCCAAAGAAGGACTGCAGCCCTTTCTTATTCATCGGTAGCGGGAGCTTTAAGAGAGCCTCAGCTCTATCGGGGTCTATTGCGAGCCCTTTCTCTGATATAAGATGTCCCAGTAATTTCCCTTCATTTACTGCAAATATGGACTTCTTCGGATTGATTGAGATACCAAATTCTCGGCATTTTTCAAATATTTGCTGTAAGTGTGAGGGATGGTCTTCTCTCTTCCGGGAAAAGACAGTCATGTCATCTAAATAAATGACGATAACCTTATTCAGCAGTTCGCCAAATGCTAGGTCCATAGCCCTCTGGAAGGTAGCTCCTGCGTTTGAAAGGCCGAACGGCATTCGCTGGTAAGCGAATGTCCCCCACTTAGTAGTAAATGTTGTTTTATGTTGATCCCCATCTCTAACCCAAATCTGGTTATAGCCTGAAAAACCATCAAGTAGGGAAAAACGTTGGGCTCCAGCTACTGAGTGCAAGATTTGATCAATCTGCGGGAGAGGGTAGTGATCTTTTAGCGAAGCTTGATTTAGGTTGCGAAAGTCTACACATAGCCGAATGTCACCATTTTTCTTCCTGACGGGGACTAGATTGGCTACCCAGGAAGAATGCTTTATGGGATAAATGATCTTAGCTTCAAGCATTTTCAGAAGTTCGGCTTTCATCAGGGCTTCGATCTTCGGGTTGACAGGTCTTTGCCTCTGTCTGAAAGGTTTGACCCCTTCTTGCAGCTCGATTGTATGTTGAACCAATCGTCGGTCGTAGCCTTTCAAATCTTGATAAGACCATGCCACTATATCGGGGTACCTTCTGCACAAAGATCGGATTTGTTCTAATTCAACCATGGTACAATCTGTTCCAACTTTTATCACTTTCCCGGATTCAAGCTCTAGATTTTGATATTGCCTAGCGTCAACTTTGATTCTGTGAGAAACCACTCTGTCGTTCTGATCGAACAGGCTCTCTAAAGTGATCAATCCTCTTGGAACATGGTTATTTTTTAACTGGACCAGTCCTTCATACTCCTCGTCCTTCAGGTTCCTTTCTTCAACAGTGGCTGCTTCTTGGACCAAGAAATTGATGATCTGTTCATCATTGTCGAAAACTTGCCAATGCATGTCCCTATCCGGCACAGAGGGCCTATAAATCATCCTCACGGCCTTGGGCTTGTGTACCATGTCGTCGGCTGGAGAATATCTAGCCGCGATGGAGGCCAAGACGTCAGCGTGTCTATTTTTCTCTCGTGGGATGGACTGCAGATTGAGTGACTCAAACTGTTCAAACAGGTCCCATACTCTGTTGCGATATGCTTTAAGATAATGCTTTTTGGAGATGCACTTGTTGGTGACCTGATTACATACCAATTCTGAATCTCCGAAGACTTGGAGATGTTTTATGCCTAATTTCTCTGCTTTCTTCAGTCCTAGGCATAAGGCTTCATACTCTGCTGCGTTGTTGGTGCAGCTCCAAACCAACCGGTAGCAGTATTCTTTCTGCTCTCCAGATGGTGATACTAAAAGTATTCCTGCCCCGGCGCCATTTTTGCATCGGGCGCCATCAAAGAATAATTTCCATAATTCCCCTTGGGCAGACACCTTATTCTCTGGCTTAATGTGTTTCTCTGGTTCTGTGATGGTATAGCATCCTATTTCTGTCTCTATCATGGCATTGAAATCTGTCAATGAAAATTCATCTTCAGAATTCAGCTGTGCAAGCGATTCTTCCACTAAGTCCACTTGTTCTATTTCTTCGGCGATAGCGTGTACAGGACTATTGTTTTCTTCTTCGGACATCTTTTCTACGAGAAATGTAGAAGGTTTCTCGTTGTAAATTTTGACCTTCTTTCCCTTGAACGGGACCTCTAAATGCGAATAGTCCATGGACAGATATCCACCTAGCTTTGCTGTGAACTCCCTCGAAAGGCACATGCTAAAATAGGGCTCTAGATCTACAACTACCACCTCCTGTATTACCACAATCTGGGGCGCTTTGTGCAGTCGAATAGGTATATCCTTGATTACACCGACCGTTTTCACAGGAGTACCGTCCAGTTGGAGCACACCGTGGCTGCTTCGCGTGTACTCCATTCCTATTTCTTCGCAGACCGCTTTAGGCATGACGGTTGTTGCGGCCCCTGAATCAATCATACAGTTGTGGACAATATGCCCTTCCATTTGTAAGGACAGGTAGAATGGAGGAGGCCTGTTCTTTCCTGTTATTGACGTGGATAGGGTTTGCACTAGGGCAGGCGGCGCTGATTTCCTAGCTTTCGCGGACTTCAAGGACTCCTGCAACAGGTCCACTTGTCCTGGCAGCTGTAAAGCGTCGTATAGACTAATCTTGGCAGGGGTTCTCTTCAGTTCGTCCACGATGTTATACCCTATGAGGGCATGTACTTCGGGCTCCCTTTTAGCTTCGTACCTTGTACGATATTGCTCCGTGGCTTCGACTCTTTGTCGTTTAGTCAATGAAGGGAACTTAAGCTTTTCCCTGGCCTGTTCTTTGGTTTCGGCCTGAGGCGGGGCTGCGGAGGCCTGCTGGGTCTTCTCTTTTGCTGGCACAGGATGCGAAACTTTGTCTGGGGCCTTAACAGGTTGCTGCTCCTTTTCGCGGCGAGTATACACCTTCAAGGGAGCCATTTGAGCTGCATCCACCTCCATTGGTCTTTTTCCCTCTCTAGTAAGAACTGAAACTTGTTCTTCTTCATCAACGACCAGGTCCTGATCCGCTTGTCTTATTATATTGACTTGACCGCTAGGGCTGCTCCCTGACAGTGTTTGCACATAATGCTGATGCAACATACAGGTATTTTCTTCATGTGGGTCATTACATGTGGAACACCAATGCACATAATCCGAAGTGCTTGTCCCTTCGTCAATCACGGCATTCCTTGCCGATGACTTCCCTGGTTGAACCACTTGATCTTTGGTGAGCGCTGGTGGGGGATAAGACCTTCTTGGAAGAAATTCCTGTTGTGCTTGCTTCTTTTTCATGATAATCATGTCGTTGGACAAGGTCTGCACAGTGGAGTTCAGAGATTGAACTTCCTGCAGTATTTTCGCCTGCATATCTTCAGCTTTGGGGGCTGGTGGCAATGGAGCCATCGTAGGTATTGGAGGCAAGGCAGGGTATTGAGGCGGAGCCGGTAACGCGGGAAATGCCGAAGGGACGGTGGGCTGTGGTGCTGAAAATGTCGGAAAATGCACTTGTGGAGTAACGATCTGGGTTACAACGGGGTTGGGGTTCCATGATGAGATGGGATATACAGGGGTTGTGGAGGTTTGCGAAGTAGCTGCACCTAGGTATTGTGTCTGCGGAAATTCCGGAAATATAGGCATCGACATTCTTTGAGGAAGCTTCCCCACGGCTATCAAATCCATTTCCGCTTTCTGGGCCAATTCATATAGTTCAGGGAAAGTATTCACATTCGAATACCTTACCATCACACTGATGTCAGGGTTGAGGGCCCTAAGGTAATAGTATGCTGCAGCTTCGTTGGTTGGCCGAAGTCCAGCGGGTACTCTTTGCCAAGTCCGAGCGAACCTCACATTGAAATCCGCAATCTCCTCCTACGGGTGTCTCTGAATCGTTGTAAACTGGTGCAAGAGGGAGGATGGATCGGCAGACTCATTGAAACCTCTCATCAGTTGTCCAGCTAATTGGTCCCAACTCGTTATAGTGCCCGGAGGTAAGGATCTATACCAATAGAGGAGCTTTCCTCGGAGAGACAAAACCAGAAGCTTCACCATCACCCTTTCTTCTGTGATGTCGTGTATCGCTGCCAGAGAAACTATATCTTGGATATGTTCCAGAGTTGTCTTCCCCGTGCCATCAAAGGTAGGGATCTTCTTCATTGCAGCAGGCGGAACCTGCCCTTGTCCCGCTAGGTTTAATGGTCCGGAAGAGTTCCATGCCGGGAACAATCTGGGCGGTTGTTGCTGTGGCGGCAGCTGCTGCTGATGTTGTTGTTGTTGTGCCATGCTGGTGCCTAGATTCGAAAACACCGGAGTTCCCGAAGTTCGTTGTTGATGGCTAACTGAAACGGAGGCACTCGGATGATCGGGGGAGTTAGGAGGGTTTGGAGGAAGACTAGCCGCTGTACTATCTGAAGTTGGACCTTGTTCGTCAAAGGCAGCCTCTTGCGAGGACGTTCCACGTAAAAGTGATTCAGGGGTGACTAGTCTGGAGCGTTCCCCGAAGGCGTCAATATCAAGTTCAAAGAACTCGGTTTCTTCTCCACTATTCCTAACTCTCCATCTCGTTTGCATGAAGGCACGGATATTTTAGTACCGGTCTCTACGACTTTGAGATTCTCAGGTTGAACAGAGTCGCCAGATGCTAGAGTCTTCTGGTAATGAGATAAGCATCAACTCTCACTACCACTCACAAGATGAGACTGACCGGGTCCCACCGGGCGTGCCAGAAACTGTTGGTCACAAATCTGCCACAGGAAAGGATTTTGCATGTATACGCGCCCTAGACCTGGACCAACATTGAAAGGCCGGAGGGAAGAGATGCCCTCCGTGCCAATCTCCGGAGAAAGGCCGGCTCCTATACTAAACTACTTGATGTTTTAAGATAAGAGTGCAGGAAAGAAATAAAAGGATAGGGTAAGAAGTGTGAACAATTTGGTGGGAAAGAACCAACAGCACGATTATCAACTAATAACTTGGAAAAGCAGCAATAAATACCAAGAATAATGCATAAATGAACATCACGCAAAGTTCCCTATGTATCCTCTGGAAGAGTTCCAGAATTCAACTATTCTCCCACGCCTAAATCCAGATTTCAGAATTACAGCGATTGAGAAAATAAATGAACGTAACAGAAACCACTAACCACAGGCGGCATAAAAGGAGTTTAACGCAATATTATCTCCCCTATGTATCCTTCAGGAGAATTCCAGGGTTCTGTCCCCAATTACACACCTAAATTCAGGATTCAGAATTACGGTATACAAACGAAGACAGAATAGCAGAAATAATCACAGAAGGCAGCATACAAGAGAGAAATAAGCCCAAAGTCTTTAATATCAATTGCAGGAACCAAGTTACAACAATTTTCTAGCAAGAGTTCCCCCCCTTTTCTCATTACAATTCATGGGTTTTTATAGAGGACCCGACCCTCTAAGCCATCAATGCACAAAATCTGGAAGTACGCCCTCGAAAACCTGAGAAATCTGCTCTTGCTCCTCTCGTGACCGAGCTCTCACATCCTTTTCTACAATTAGCAGCTACGGCCGCATTAACCGGGGAAATTTGCATTTATGGGCCGCCTGACTCGTCCTGACTTCTCCGGGTGCGGTGCTCGAGTTGCTGCTAGGTCCGTCGGGCTCTCCTCCTGCGACTGATATCTCTTTTCTGATTGCCAAAAATGGGCCCCGGGTCTTTCGGGCAAGTAAAACTTCATTTATGAAACACTTGATTGCCTCGAAAAGATACCCAGCCTTGGTGTGTGTGCCCTTGAAGAGCTTCGCTGAATTCCAGTTCGGGACCTTACTTCGCAACGGATGTGAGCCGAAGCGGGTCTGACCTCCTTAGATGGGTACTTCGCGCGAAGGAACTTCCAAAAACAGCTTCGCGAAGACCTTGTGCCGAAGCAGATATTCCTTCTCAAAACATGGCTCTCAATCTTTCATTGCTTCGCCGGAAAAATGGGTTGAAGGCTGCTTCGCAAGAGTCTTTGCCCGAAGTGGATGCTTCATTGATGGGCTGCAAAAATGCTTCGCTGCGAACCTTCTTCAAAATGGCCGTTCGGGGGGTTTTCGGCCGAAGTACAATTTTGCCTTAGAATATTTCTCCGATTTTCAAAGGGCAACTAGGCTTCTAGTGAGGGAGCTTCGCACAAAAGTTGGCCGAAGCGGGTACTTCGCAGCGTTTCGGGGCGAAGCAAATCTTGGCCGGGAGAAGCGGTTCGCCAGGGAAAGGGGCCGAAGCGGATGCTTCGCTTATGTTTCGGCGAAGCATTTTTCACACTTAGAGATTTCTTCATCGCTGCTCTGCCGCTTCGCAAAAACTGGGCCCGAAGCGAGTCTCTTGGAAGCTTCGCTTGCGAAGCTCTTTCTAGGCCTTAGAAACTTTTGGGTATGCATTTTCATGTTCTTGTTTTCTCCTTGCGAAGCCTATAACTCCTGCTGATGTTGTGGGCGAAGCTTCTACATATGTGGCTTATTTACAAAGGGGGCAAAAATGATAGCCAAAATTGCTAAAATGCTGTTTACAACAATAATAACAAGAAAGAAAACAAACCAAGAAACCATTACAGAATTTTCAATTTTACTACCCCTCCAAGCAATGTGACAAAATTGTCAACAGTTCCCGAGCAACATTATGATCAATGATTCTACTGGATTCTCCTCGATCGTAAAACCGCATTCTTGGGTGTGGTACTTCCATGGTTCTCCCAAAAGTGTCTGCTTCTGGTGATTCTAAGTTAATTACATTTACATGTGCCTTTGCCTTATACAACTTTAACTTAGAACCATTCACTGTCTAGGGGCAAATTGAACCATCCAGTTTCTTGAGTCCGTCAACGCCATTGTCTAGTACTTCCTCTACTTGGAAGGGTCCAAGCCACAAGGTCTTCAGTTTACTTGGCTTGATTCTCTTTTCCTATTAAACTTAAGCACTAAATCTCCTGTCTTCAAATCCATCTTCCATAAGTGCTTATCATGCCAAAATTTCCTTCGTCGTTGGGCAATCTTCGTTGCCCACTATGCCATAACCCTTTTCTCTTCCAGTTGTACTAGTGTCATGAGTCTTGCTTCTAGGCTCTCATCGTCACTTAGGTTGTTTTCCATTGCTACCCATAAACTAGGTACCAGGAATTCAACTAGCACTACTGCCTCTTGCCCATACATTAACTGAAAGGGTGTATGATTTGTTGTCGGCTTGAAGGTTGTCTTGTATACCCACAGGACAGCTGGAAACCATTCCTCCCAATCAACTCCTTCCACGCCACATGTTTTATGCATTATAGAAACCAAGACCTTATTTGTTGCCTCTACTTGTCCATTTGCTTTGGGATAGTACTAACTAGACAACGAATGGAAGATCCTGAAATCCATGGTCAAGTTCTGAATGATTTCATTGACGAAATGACCTCCCCTATCACTAGTCAACTGTAGGGGGATCCCAAATTTTGTGATAACTTGTTCATATAAGAAACGGGCAGTGCTTCTTGCAAAGTTATCCAGTAGATCCCTTCCTTCTACCCATTTCGTCAAATACTCAGTAGCCACCACAATGTATCGGCACTTCCTTTTCCAACTTGTTCGAAGTGGTCCCACGAAATCCAATCCCCATATTTCAAATAGTTCTTGAGATTGGGAAGGGTGTAATGGCATGAAGTCTCTCTTTAACGGCTTTCCCGTTCTTTAACACGTATCACATGCCTTAACATACTCTTTGGCATTGTGATAAAGGGTGGGCCACCATAGTCCAACTAACAACAATTTCCTTGTTGCATCTGGCCCCATATAACCTCTGGCTAATCCCTCATGTTCTTTCATTGTTTTCTACACTTCATCCTCCATGACACACCTACTCAAAATGTGGTCCTCTTCCATCTTGTACAACAAGCTTGCAATCAATGAAAATGGTACTACTTTTGTAATAATATTACATTTTGTTGCTATCATCATCTCCTTTGGCAGCTCTCTTGTAGACAAATATTCCCCTATGTGTTTGTACCATACCGGTACCGCACTTATCATGAACAACTATGCATTTGGGAATTCGTCTTGTATACCTCATTGTGCAGGTTCTCCAGAACGAATCCTTGAAAGTTGATCCGCTATTACATGTGCTTCCCCGGTCTTATTACCACTCAAAACACGAATTCTTGTAAAGTGACAAGCCACCTGTTCACTTGTCCATATATTATCAGTTTGTTGATTAAATATAGCAACGCCTGATGGTCTACATAGAAGGCAACTGGGTTGGACAAGAAAGAGTTTTGAAACTTTTGTACTGCATAGACCATCCCCAATGCTTCTCGTTTTGTGGTGCTATAGTTCTTCTCTGCCCTAGACAACAATTGACTTGCAAAGTAGATGGGCTAATCTAGCCCAAACTAGCCCTCCTAGTCTCAGGCACATCCAATTGCAAAGTTTGATGCGTCAACATGGACATGAAATTCTTTTTCCTTTTTCGAATATACCAAATATGCCTTGAGTCCTTCAAAATCCTCTTTGTGTTCCTCCGCCCAATTGAAAGGAACACTCTTACGTGTGGGAGCATCTAACGGGTAGGCAATTTGCACATAGTTTCTTATGAACCTTCTATAGTATCCCATTGTTCCTAAGAAGGTTTTCATGAAACTTACATCATGGAGTTCTTCCATCAACAATATCATGTGTATTTTGTCTGGATTTGGCTTCAGGCCTTCCTAACAGACCATATGTCCAAACAACTTCCCGTAAGGCACCAACAATACGCATTTTCCTGGGTTTAGTGCTATTCAAGCTTTTTGGCACAAACCCATGCATTCATCTATCGCCTTCAATTGCTCAATTGTTCTGCCATATAAGGACCAATCATCATGAAAAACTTTGAAGTTTCCTGTGAACATTTTATCAACAATGTATAATATGATCCTCTGGAAGGTAGCAGGTGTGTTACATAATCCAAATGGCATTCAATTGTATGCGTATATGTCATTTTCTACTATGAAAGTAGTTTTCAACTTATCCTCCTTTGCAATACTGATCTGATTATAACCTGAAAATTCATCAAAAAATGAATAGATTTCATTCCCAGCTACCTCTTCCAGTATGGAGTCTGTGAATGGGATCAAAAAGGGGTCTTTTATAGTTACGGCATTCAAGCTCCGACAATCTACACAAATCTCAATTTTGTTTGCTTTTCTTTTTAAAGTGATCACTATTAGTGACACCCACTCGCTTGTCGTAACTTTGAAATTGATGCCAACCTCTAGCATCTTCTCCAATTTGGCATTCACCAGAGCTACGTACTTTGGGTTCATCCTGTATGGTTGCCTCCTTACTGGCTATGCACCCTCAATCAAAGGTATCTTGTGTATGCACAATTTTGGTGGTATCCCCTTCAAGTCCTTATAGGTCCATGCGAACACATCCTTGTACTTAATAACAATTTTAAAACCTACTGCTTTTAGTACAGGATCCCAATCATCTCCACATTCGTTCATCTTTGCTTCTCCATCATCGCCAAGGTTTACCTGCACCATTGCTTGATCCTTCATACTTCACCAAATATGGTTCTTCTACCGCCTTAAGTACATTAATGGGATGGGTTGGTTTATCTTCAATAACCACGTCACCCATATTGTATTATGCGAAGCTTTTCGAAAATTTCCACTTCTCATTTTCATAGTCTTTCCTTATTGTTGATCTTTTTCGACTGCTCTGGCCTTCTTCCGGTTCCTTCTTCTCTTGATCTTGGTTTTCGTCTTTGGTGTGGATGCATAAGCACTGCGGTGTGAATACTTCATAATCTTCCATTTGCCAATGAAGGAGTCCTTTATCGTCATCTCATTCATCTTTTGTGCAATCTTCCAACTGCAGTACCCCTTCGTCAGGTTCATAGCTTGTTTCATCGTTTGATGATGAAATCCCTGATTCGCCCAAGGTTGCAATATCGTAACTTACAAATTGATTTTTGAGATTTATCATATACCTATGCTGCCCTTTCTTGAATGTAAGGTGCTCCTTTTCCCAATTATGATTCACTTTTACCATTCGTAGCCATCCACATCCAAGCAATGCATCATAAGCAAATTTTTGTATTGCTATTTTCATGAAATCTAAGGTAAAGTCTTGTTCTACTATTCGTAACTTTTGGTTTGTTAGTAAGCCTTCGTTTCTATTCCATATTGATCAACTCCATACAACCTGAAATTTGGGGACCGTAATTATGGTGCCCCAATGCTTTTCCATGTCATCTCCATCTACGATTACTTGGTTTAGCTTATGATCCAATATCTCCATGTGGACCAAAGTTGGTTTCTTCCTTGATTCAATCATCGATTCATCAATATTGTAGGGTAGATAAATTGCTCTTGCTTGATGGTGGCAACTTCCCATACTTATGCTTTCTTGGTCTTCAACATTTCACCTACTTGGTGCACCAAGCAGATTTGACACTTTCACTTCTACTGTCATACTTAATACTTGTGTTGCCAAACATTCCATTGATGGCTGCTTGCTTAACATTACCTCAGGCATTTTCAAGGCTTTCTCCTAGAGCAATTTCTCTTGCTTGTCATTCTCAAGCTCCTCCTTCACCATGTCATGGGCTTCCTGCCATTGCTCCCTTTCTTTGGTAGGGTTCAGGTCCTGCTCCATCTTCCAAGCTTGAGCTCTTGTTATCGCTAGTACTTGCTTTTCATTTGCTTGATGGTCACTCACTTCACCAATGTCAATTAAGTTGACATTTTGCATTCCACTGGTACTTGCTTTGTTTGGGCAATTTGCCTCCTTGTGGTTACCCGGTCCACACCATCTACACGAGTGGTATTGTTTCCATTTGAATTCCCTCCAGTCTGTGGTTTGGGGCAATTTTTCGCAAAATGTCCCCATTCTTGGCAATTCCGACATTGTATGATTGATCTTCCATCTATATCATACTGTAATCGACTTTGACCTCCTTGCCTTCCTCCTCGATAATTATTTATTTGTTCTTCTTGTTGCACCATCATGGTTTGGTGCCTTACTCCCTTCAAGTTAAATGGGCAATCCGAGACTGGATGTCCTGCTATATCACATATATTACAATACGCATTTTTGGGGCAATTGACATTTGTGTGTCCTTCCAACTTACAATCCAAGCACCAAATGTCCTTTCGATCCTTCTGTGCTTCTCCTTTCACTTCTTTCATAATTTTGACGAACTCCTTCCTGAAAGAATAGATAGCATTTTGTACCTTGTCATCGGTGTCCCTTACTGATTCTTCATTTCTCGGATGCCCCACAATTCCAGCCGCTTTTTGTTTTGCTTCACTCTTGAAGTTCTTTGCTTTCTTTAGGGATTCTGCGTATGTGGAAGATGGTCCAACCTTCATCTTCTTCCTATATTTTGGTAGTAGCCTGTCGATAAACCATCTTTTTACCAATCCATCGGCTGGTGCCATCTGCATTTTATCTACTGGTTGTTTTAATCTTCTCCTATAGTTTTTGACATTTTCCTCCGGCTTTTGATTTGTGGCATAAAGTTTCGTTATTATTTCAATATTGTCTCATAACGGTCGGAATTCGTTTATAAATTCCTATTGCATAAAATCCCATTGTCCAAAGGATTACGTACTTTCTCTCTTTAAGTACCAATCGATTGCCATTCCCCGCAATGTAGCAGGAAACTATTGCAACCATTCATCAAGTTGCGTTACTCCATTCACTTTCCATATGGTGGCGTAAGTATCCATATGTCTTGTTGGATCTTCTTTCCCCTCTCCAATAAAGGGTGGTCATTTTTGCTTGCCCGCTCTATTTGCTATGTTTGCCATTAGGTCTTGTTCAACTCCTTCATCACTTGATAATGGTTCTTGTGGAATTCTATCCCACTCTCTTTTGATCATTGGTGTCTCGACTTCTTGTTCTTGCTCTAGTACCTCTCTTCCACATAGTCTTCGTCCCAGTTCTCGTGCTTTAATGCTTCGCGGTCTTCTTCGCGAATAAATGATATACAGTTTTGGTCTTCCTTCCCAAGTATCCACACATGGTTGCTCTGGTGCCAAACTCCCGTCTTTCGCACCCGTTGGCAAACTCCTCTCCGTTGGCTCAGGTATTACCATCCGCTCTTCATTTCTTCGTGTGCTTGCTATGTTAGCCTCTTCCATTATACAAATACTCTCCTCAAATATTTGATCTTGCACCTCATTCTCCATTGTCAACAACAATGTTTGCCACCTTTCTCTTTCGACTCTCGGACTCTCATCGTCCAAGGGATTCCACACCCTTTCCACTTCTAGTTGCGTAAACTCTCCTCACCGAGTGCTCTGTAGTTTGTGTTTGATTTCATCATCGTCGTCCTTGCAACCTTGAATCCGTCATTCACCTCTTTGTTTGTCATGATCACTTCTTGTCAACCCGAACTTGCGCTAGGCAATGGCGCCAAATGTAGACAGCGATGAGAATTCCTTGAGATGAGGGAAAGATAGTTAGTGGAAGGAGAAATGGCAATGTTTCATAGAAGACTACATCTGTGACAACATCACTCTAATGATAGCAACACAACTTAGACGACAATAATCCAACAGCGACTAGGATGACGGTCAAGCTTCAGACAACAGTTCCATATGACGACATCCGACCTAACAACATCCAACAAGATGGCATCCGACATGGCGGCACTCAGCATGATGGCATCAACAAGATGGCAACTAACATGACGACATCTAACATGATGGCACTCAACATGACGACATGGTTGTTTTTCCTGATGTTGGCAATTGGGTTGATGGCATCGGTCTAGTATGTTGGAAATCCAATGTCGACGCTACTCTATGACAGTGTCGGCTACTAGATGTCTACAGCTCTGCTTACTCGTCTAAAGGTGTCTTGGATCCGATCTCTGTCTAAGCGGTTCTACCTGCAACACTTACAACATGGAAACACAAATCTAACATAACACCAACACCATTTAGAGATGCAATTTGGAAACAAGTGAATGATCTTGCATTATCAATGGCATCTTGTACAATTACAGTTTGTGATTGCAGCAATGTTAGCCTTACGCTATAATAGTCTGGGTACGGCTTGCTTATGCATGGAATACTCGATTGAATTGTAAAGAGTCTATTTACACTTCAGCCCTAGTAGTTATCAAAACCACTTTAGGGTGACGTGACAAAAACTACCAAAACTGCCTATCCTAACCAACCTTAATCAAAATAATAATTATCATAAATGTTAATCTTTTACAATGACGATTGTATTTGCATTTCATGTGAATTTCCTTTACATTTCATTTAGACCACATTACATTTTATTTTGACCATATTTCCATTACGTCATTTATTGCAAAATGTGTAGACCTTTTTACAAACACTTTCTTAGTGTTGTCTACAGTTGGCACATTTCATGGTTTGCAGAAATAGAGTCCAACACAAGATCAATTGCATTATGATGCGTCTAACAATGTGTGTGACAAGAGTGAGACACATGAATCATTGACTATACCAAACAGGCTGGTCATGACAACAACCAATTTGGAATAACACTCAAGTGTCCCGCGTTTCATGGTGGTGGAACGGAGGACACAATCAAGCATTGGAAAATTTCCCTTCCAATGTGGAAGGTCAATGAGCAAATGAATGCAGCAACTTGGAGAAGGTTATCCCCTGCATCAATGCATGGAATCAATGGACTAGTACATGGATTGCTAGATGGCAAGTAAAATAATTAAGAAGAGTTAAGAGAAGCCTTTGCGAAGGAATTTTAAATTGTTCCATAATGATAGTAAGGTTATTGTAGAAATCTATAGAATGGAACAAGGTGAGATGGAGTTTGTTTGATCCCAAAACCAAAGGTTGAACAAGTTGTTTACCCATCTATAGGACCTGTGAAACACATTGAAGAAGAGGTGTTTCGTGAAGAGCCTTCTTCTTGTATACTAGAAGAATATAGGATGGTCCCTTCTATGTCATATCAAGAGGCCTTTGAGCAAAAACCATAAACTTGGAAAGCAATGCAAAGACATCATTAAAATTTTGGGTCATCTTAATGAGGAGGAGAGTGGCCCCAAAGATGAAAGTGAATCCAACAATGAGAGTGACTTTGGCAGTAACAATGATGACACTAAGAACAAGAGTAACTTGGAGGTCGATTTGAGGGCATCATGCAGATGTTGGGGTCAAGACGTCAGTGAAGAGAGTGACTCTACAAATGAAAGTGATGAGAGTGATGACGTCGAGAATGAGTGTGACATGAAGAAGGCACGTAATGATACAAAATAATCACTATAGGTAAATGCAACACAAAGAGATTTTTCCAAGGAGGAAATGGAAGATGCTGAATTGATTATGATACTCAAGGCAAACCCATTGTGCAGTGTCAAAGATGTCATCTCTGGAGGAACTTTGCACACGAATGTCAGCCTTATGAGTCAAGATAAACCAATGATGTGTGGTGGGTTCAAAAAATTGAAGAAGAGTCAAAGCCCTAGATTGGAAGAAAAGGAAACCATCAACTAGATAGAAATCTAGGTGTTTTAAGCCATGCAACTAGTTAAGACTCCGCAAGTGTTTGAAACCATGTAGTTGACTGAAACAACAGATTTATGTGAGGCTACGCAACTAGTTGAGGTTGTGCAACCGGTTGAGGTTACATAGGTGGTAGACACTACCGAGGTTGCAAAGGTGGTTAAGATTATGCAAGAAGATGAGGTTGTGGTGGACGATGCAATGATTGTGCAACTCAATTCAAGCAGAAGATGTGAACATACCCTAAAGAAGAAACTGACCAAGTGTTGTGGTTAGACGACACGGAAAGCAATGCAGATGCTGGACAAAACTAGTTCAGAATGATCGTCTAGTCCAAGACTTAGGCCATTTGGAAGTGGGTCATCTAACCCAAGGCCCTAGCTATCTAGGCCATTTGGGCCAAGGTGAGGGTCGTCAGGGATAAGGAGGAAGTCATCCGAGCAAAGGTAAAGACCATCTAGACATGGGATAACATGGTTTGGAAAGCGAGAGGGAAAGGATTAGCGACCATCTGCATAGATTTCCTCATCCAAATGAAAAAAGCAATGGAAGGACCCATAGCCATCTAGGACGTCTTCAAGGGTTTGAGCAAGTGCTCCGAAGCATTCACCATGTAGTCTAAGGAACTAGGGCACAGTCTAACTGTATGCCCCCATTTCGACAAATTAGCATAGCAACTAGGGCACAAAGACAACGAGAGAAAGGAAGCTATGTGGATAGGGCATGCCACCATCTGCCCTTTTACTATCTTCTAAGAGTAAACCGACAACGAGAGAAAGGAAGCTATCTGGATAGGGCATGCCACCAACTGCCCTTTTACTATCTTCTAAGAGTAAACTAACAACGAGAGAAAGGAAGCTATCTGGATAGGGCATGCCACCATCTGCCCTTTTACTATCTTCTGAGAGTAAACCAACAATGAGAGAAAGGAAGCTATCTAGATAGGCCATGCCACCATCTACCCTTTTACTATCTTTTGAGGGTAAACCGACTGAGAAATTGGTTAAGTATGAGCAGTGTGATAACAAGTTTGATGTTGTCAAAAACCGACTGAGAAATTGGTTAAGTATGAGCAGTTTGATAACAAGTTTGATGTTGTCAAGGGTTTATCATTTTTTGAGTTCTTGCCATTGGGAGCAAGGTTGTCAGGTAGGAGGCCATCTAGAGAGAACTTGTTTGGCATAAGGGTTGTCTAGTTGTCCATAGCAAGGTCACCCAATAGAAGGATTGCTAGGTCGTCATGAAGACTGTCGTCAAGTGCAAGGTGGGTGTTGGTTGTGCAAGGAGGGAGGCCATCTGAGTAATGGAGGTCGTCATTTAGACAAAGAAATTTGTTTGAGAAAAAGGGTAGTCCTTTGTCTGAGGCACGTTGTCTAACCCTACTATGCGGGGAGGTCATCCATCTAAGGTATGTCGTCTAACCTATTGTCCAAAGCTAACATTCAAAGGCAACTATCTAAGCTTACCAATGGAGGCAGCCGTGTGAGGCTAGCTCTTTGGGCATTTCGTCCAAAATCTATTGTCTGGGCCTTCTATCTAGAGTTGGTCGTCAGAGGTAGAGTTCTGCAAATGATCGTCTAAGCCTATTGTCTGGAATTGGCTAACTATGACTACCATTGCATGTCATTTGGACTTATCATTTGAAGCTTGCAATCTAAATCAATCATCTAGGTCTCATCAAGGTCATCCGATAGCAATTGAAGACTACACAATAATTTGCATGTTAGAAGTGGGTTGAACAGATGCCACCAAAATTCCATCCATGGGAAAAATTCAACTTAGACAATGAAGGAAGCAAGCCCCTTTAACCCCCGACATAGGCAATGATTGGCATTGGCTATCAAATAGGTGATGCAGTTGGTTGCACAAAGGACAACAAGCAATTGGTGAAGAATGTTTTGTTGGCACAACTTCAAATGCAACCAATTGCATAGGATATATGGAACAAAAATGAGGAGTGCAACAAGAGATCCAAAGTACCACGCTCAATGCTTCTATCTCTAGTGTTCAGTTGGTCCTCACCAACAAGTCTAGAGGATCTAGACATAGGAAGATGATTTGATGTCTATATGAGTGCATGTTTGCTTGGACGTTTAAGTGTATGAATGTACGAGTGTACTAATGGATGCGCACATGAATGCATGCACACAGATTGTTACATGTAAATAGAATTGTCATTTGTAAGTATTGTCATGTAGTTGTGTGTCTACGTGGCAGTAAGTAATGTAATGTTATAGCGTATTTTAATTGTTGATATATATGGGTATTTTGGTGGTAGCTCGGCAATTGCCAACCGCCCACCAGTCTCCTCATATCTATAAGTATGCAATTACCTTGGGGAAGGATGTAGCACAATAGTTTGTACTCCAACTTTTGGAGGAACAATTTAATATGAAAGATTTGGTAATCAGCAATGACTGCAATCAAATCAATTTCAATTCTTTAATCTGTGAATAGGAAGGTCTATCCTGTTCTAGACTGCTATTCCTTAGTATGCAAACTTATATCTCCAGCAGATGACAACATAGTACAGCACCTGTATGTACGACAATGACTTGTACAGCATGTCATTTTTCTGGCATGTCACTTGTCTGGCATGTCAATTGTACAGCATGTCACTTGTACGGCATCACTCATACAACATCACTTGTACAACACTCCTGGACTGCGACTTCAACCCTGCATACAAAACTTGGAAAGAACAACCTACAGATCTACTTTGCTACAGCAATCCACAATGACAACACACAATGTATACACACTCTCAACAGATGAAAGATGAAATGAGTAGATATTGTATTCACTCCTACCTATACGACACCTGCATTACATATTAGTATATAATCCTGCACAAATATCTTCTAGAACACTATCTGCACAAACGTGTCTACTCTTTCTCTGTCTATAATCTTCAATACATTACATGGGACGGCATGCCAGTACATGATATCCGCCCAAATGAATGGGGCATTCTCTTTATTCTTGAGGGCTGGTAGTTAACAGCAACTACCGCTAGGAAACATCACCTCTAACTGGGTGATAACTACCCTATGTTTGCACATGCTTAATTACATGCATTATGCCATACACATTACAAACTTTGAATTATCAAAAATGCTTACGTCATCACTTGTGACGTCAAACAAACATTACAAAATTACATTTGTGTGCATCGCACTTATTTAATTTTGTACTTCTTTGGTTGAGGCTCGTCTAAACTAGCTCCTAAAAAAGGATGTGGTTGGCCAGGTGTATATGTTGGTAGAGTTGTTTGTCGAGGACCATGATGTATTGCAGATAGTTGTGTAGGATACATGTGTGTGCATTGTATCCATATGTATTTGTAAGTTATTCTCACTGTATACTTTTGTTTATGTTTATAGATAATGGGATTATATTGCAGTGTGTTGTATTCCATTTCTACGACCTGAACCATATTAAACCCTGATTATCATGGAAGTCATCAATCAATGCATAAACTTTGAAGCTAAGAGTGGTTCTTTAACAAACTCTACAGGCCTCTAAGCATTCTCAAATATTCAATATTGTTCTAAATACTTACACCAAAGAACAACTGATATGAATTAGGGTAAACTGGGAAACAAATATGATTTTGACTTAAAACAAATCATGACTCATTAAAAAAAAGCACAAATGCAAATAATAATCAACCAAGAAACAATACTTGCAGAACATCCATAAGCATCTTACTGGATGTCTCAAATGAAAAATAATTACAACTTACATATATATTGAGCCAGCTCACAATTTTGTCACCTGGTTTAAAATCCTTTACCCCTGGTCCCACATTCACAATCTCACCAGCAATATCCGTTGCTGCATAGGATGATCAAAGATAAGGACTAAGGTGAACAAATCTCTCAAGCTTAATTTTATTTGTTAATCCATTCCTAATGGCTATCAAATGAAATAGCAAAAAAACAAGGAAAAGTCCAAATTGGATAAAAGAATACAACTGTAGCATACATAGGCAACAACTTCGGATAACAAAACATCAAACATTGGCAATAATTCTAAATTGAAAAAATTTATACAACTAAGCATGCCAAGTGGATAATTCCATCTTAGTATTAAAATCTGATCACAGGACAAGATCTACATTAACATGCTTCAAGTTCAAGTATACTATATGTTCAGATCTTTTAATATTATTAATTTTCATGTGGTACATTTTATGTTATTTATCAGAAATAATGGCATTTTATAACAAGATGTGATTCATTTCTTAAACTATGGTGATGTGTGAATAGTGGGTGTGGGAATGATGCATCATTTCCGTCATAAGTCCTAAGTCTTATACTTCCTAGTTATCTAGTCATTTGTTTTAATAAATATTTGTGAGAAAGATTAAATGTACATGCTGGTAGATATGGTAGGGCACATATAGAACCTGGGCTACTAATGCTCAAAATATCACATATATTTTCGTGCATATGTGGAATTTTATAAAGAGAATGTTTAGCATATATACTCCATCAGTGCCCATGGGGTTGAAATCCAACTGGAAAATATGTTTGGCTCACAAAGGACCCACCAGGGTTCAATTCTCAGGTGCCAAGAAAATACCGCAGAAACAAAGTCATGATGAATATGGATGGGGCCCATTTCAATCCCGCTTTAAAAATAATAAATACAAACCATGAACAAATAATATTCGCTCTTGAATTGAACCCATATCTACTCTTAGGAAGCTTCTTTCTTTGTTTTCATTTCATTGATATTTACATTGGTATCAAAGAAGTCATAAGCCAAAAGTTTACATTGGTATCAAAGAAGTTATAAGCTTGCCAGGAAGGCTATTGGGGTCGTTTCGATGGGCTGTCAAGTCCCCCAGGTTGTCTTAGACAGCCTAGCCAAAGGAGGAGGTCATCTGACCTCCTTCCCGAATTATTGCGAGGGAGAAATCTATCCCAGATGGCCCATAGGCCATCTACCCAACAAGTTGGGTCGTTTGGGCCACCCCTTGGCTGTCTGGCGAGAAAAACAAGTCCCCAAATGGCCCTTGGGCAATGAGAGCCATCTAGTAGGGAAAACAAGTCCCTAGATGGCCCTTGCACCGCAAGGGCCATCTACACCCTCCCTAGGCCATCTAGGGAGTTATCTAAGCATCAAACTGCCTCTGGGCCATCTACAGCCCCAAGTTTGGGAGTAAGATGATGTCGAGTCATATGGGTAACATTTAAAGCCATCTGAAGAGGAAGGGGATGAGCCATATGAAATCCGAGCCAATGTAGCAGATTTGTTACGGCCGTCTAGACAGCCAGGTAGGTCATTTGGCCCCTTGGGCCTTTTGGGCCAAGGAAACACCAAGCCATCTGGACCCCCCTTGGCCATTCGAGCTGAAGTGCCGACACAATATAGGATGATGCAAGCACATCTTCCCAATAGGCCCGCCATGTGCAAGGAGTCGATGCCATATAAGACAAAAATTGTGCACAAAACAAACTATTGCATGCAAATCACTTATGGGTGTTGAAGTAGCATTTAAGGGGAGTCGAAGGGAGCTTGCCGCATGCAATCCAAGTGTCCCCCTACCTCTCTCAATTGTAAAACGGAGTAGACAGATTTCATTTGCACATTCTCATGCACAAAGCCAAGGAGCAACAAGTAGGAGCCAAAGGAGAGCACACTAGTAAGTTGAACTTGTTAGGAGTTATTACATCATAGACCATATGAGTAGTCAAGTGGTATAACCACCCCTCAAAAGGTACATGCATGTAATATAGAACAAGGTATTTTTGTTTGAGGGTTTGTTATGCCTAAATTAGGCATCCTATGTACTTAAATACCCTTCACTACCATAATGCAAATCATTCGAAGCTTAAGTTCTAACATGTGGTATCAGAGTAGGTAGAAGGAAGAAAGAATTCTCCTTTTGATCCTCTCTAGCTTCGACACAAAGAAATCCAAGGTGCACTCTGTTTTTTGAGAAAAAATTTCAAGTTTGAGAAAGAAGCTTTCAAGGGTAAAAGTACTCTGTGTAAGACTGTGACCGTGAAGGAAAATTCCATGGCTCGTTTAAAAATTTCAAGATGAAAAACCCCTTCCAAAAGCAAAAGAAGCATTCAAGCTTCAAAAGGTTTACAATCCCTTCATAGAACCAACAAAAGGTCATAAATCCTGCAGGAAACAACCAAGCAATTTCAAGCAAGAAAGGAAAGAAGTTATTGCCATTCTAAGGCAAGAAGAGGAAGCCAAAAATAAACTCCTCATAATTTCTTAAAAACATTGCAAAAGAATATCTCCCCTTCAAAAGGTTGAAGCACATCCCAAGAAGGAAAATTACTACATTCCAAAGGAACATAAAAGAGATTTGATTCACTTAAAAGGCCCAAGCCTTTTGTGAATCACCAAGGAGCAATCAAAACTCTCAAAAGAATTGCACATGGCTCCATTGTTGCATTGGAATTGAAGGTAGAAAGGAAAATTCACCAAGGTGCATAAGTGTATCTCACAAAGATGCAGCAAAGTGCAAAAGTCATACAATGCACGTTTGAAAAAAAATAAGACAAAATATCCAGCAGCAATCCGTGCATGAAAGAGGAACAATTGACTGAAAGTGCTAAGTTTAGAAAGTTAAACTTGGCCTGAACAAAACAACAAGAAGGAAACTGCCAAAAGAAGAAAAAAACAAAGGTGTTAATGTTGATAGAAACCCTGTGAAATTGCAGCAAGCAAAGTGGTTTTTCAAAGAACCAAGCCAAAACCTCGTGGATCTAGACAAGCACCAAGATAGAAACCTCTTACAATCGTCGTTCGTAAGAACACCGTAAATTTTATAGATACATGCAGCTATAAGAATGAGAAGAGAATAGAGGAGTTCTTCCAAAGTACTTTGAGAGTGCTTCTAGAGCGTCTCAACAATGTTTCAAGAGTTCTTCAAGAGTGTTTCAATAGTGTTTCAAGAGTGCTTCGAGACGCTAAAAGCAAAAAGGAAGAACGTAGCGTTAGTGAACAAAGAAGAGAAGATAAAGGAAGAACACAACAAAGAAGTGATGATAAAGGAAGAACGCAGTCTCAGTGAACAGAGAAGACAAGATAAAGGCAGAACGCAGTCTCTGCAAAATCTCAGGTCGAAAGAGTGAAAACACGAAGAGAAATCTCGTGGAAAAGCAAACGTAGTCTCTTCAAACAAAATTACATGTCGAACGAAAAGAAACGCAGTCACAAGAGAGAGAAACCAGATGTCGAAGGAAAACACAGCATCTAGCAAAAGCACCTCAGGAGACAGCTCGCACGACAAAACAGCAACTAGAAAATTGTAGCACCAATTAGAAAGACTTGGGGAAGCATTTGCTCAAGAGAGAAGAACGTCATGATGAAGAAGTTTTTCAAGTGCAAGACAAGCACACACCCCAGAGAACAGGAAATATTTACCCAGGTGCACAGACAGCAAAGGATACTAACGAAGCCATCCGAAAAGAGATTTAAGACTAATGATTGTCGCCAACAAAATCACAAGACAGAAAAGGGCATCAAACGATTGTTTTTGAAGAAAATCAATTTGCATTAATCGTCTAAGAAATTGATAAAATTGAAGGTACAAAGGTCTCAAAGAAGCACCAAAGACATTAGACAAAGTGCTTTTCAAGAAGGAAGGAGCGCACATGATTGTGAATAGTGAAAAAAAGGTTTATATGTTGATTTAATTATCATCAAGAAAAAGGAAACAAAAAGGTATATAGTTTTGAAAAGGAATAAAATATTTCTTTAAAAGATTTTGAAAAATATTATTTGGAAATATTCCAAAGAAATAATCCATAGAGGAAGAAACTTTCCCTCTACTTGGCAAGACACAATTCTCTCGCATTTTCGAAACAACAATTAAAATCTGAGCATAGCCATATATATACTCATCGGAGAGATTTTCGAGGCGGACTCAATAAAAAAAGAATATTCAAATTTTGTGAAAGTTTACCCTGGCTAGTGGAGCACCAAAGTTTTTTGTTGCCAAATTCCCAATTGTTGAGGGGAAACAATTATGCTGCCTGGAAGACCAAACTCATGACACAGCTTGAGTTTGAGTAAGTTTGGAATGTAGAAGATGGAAGCATTGCCCATCCTACTACTTGTGTGATCTATTCTTATAAAGGATTTGTAGTTGTCTTTGCATTATTTATTTTCATATGGTTCTATGGGGTTGAAAAAGCTCTACTCCTCTTTCAATAAACCACATTATATAATATGACAACAAACTATGTTATCATGGGAGGCCTTATTGCAGAAGTGGCAATCACTATGTGGGGATTTGAACCAAGTTCTGCTTGTATGATTGAGTTCCATTTGTTGTTGCTCCAAAATATTTTGGGCCCATTCTTTTTTTCTCATTATTTGTATCACTTGCCACTTTCATATGTAGTTTAAGCTTGTATCACATACAATATTATTATTTGATTTCCGCAATGTTAATTCATTGTGATATGCATGAAAAAAATCAAGGTTCCATGTGCTTGGGGGATGGGTTTCCAGGAACGGCGGGGGACGGCTCGGGGACGGCTGGGGGACGGCTGGTATAATACTATAAAAATTGAATTTTTTTAGAAATTTAGAATAATCTACACATTCAGACTTCTACACACAACACAAATGATATTAGGATATTGAATATTCATATTACATATTAGTTATTAAGTGCAGCCATTTAATTGTTTCAACAAATATAACTAAGGGCAGCACACCTTACAATGCCTATAAATATATTATGCAACAAGTAAGGGAACACTACCAGGTTCAAATCTCGGGCCTCGCCGGACTGAATGCTTGTCCCTTTCCTAGTGCTTTCAGCGGTGTAAAAGGTTTAAAATGATTGTGGCATGGCGGTTATAGGGGCGGACTGCGCGAAGATCTGTGTGGCGGCTTCCAAGGCGAACAGCGCAGAATACTGTGGTGGCCATAAAATCTGGACAGCCTGCCTGGATTCGTGGCGGCTACCGATTCCACCATGTTAAAAAAAAAAAAAACAAGGGAACACTAATTTATATTTAATCTTATGGAAACATACCCAATCCCTAATGACAACAAATTGTAATAAGTCCATTTAATATTTATTATGTAGCTAGGACTGGAATATACCATTTTTAAACCCTTCGGACACAATGAGTCCTCACAATGAATTCTTCTCAAGCTTTTATCGGACACAATGAGTCCTCACAATGAATTCTTCTCAAGCTTTTATCACATCCAGTTCGATTCAAATTCCATACCTTTTAAATGCATCAGATGTCTTGATATCTAGCAAAAGATTATGGATAGTCCCTTTGAATGCAGTAATGATTTCATGTTACCATGTTGAGTCCCATAGTATATGTATTGGAAAAGACTGTTCCGTCCAACTGTACATTGATGTAAGGCAGAGATCATGTTCAATGCAAACAAGGAACAAGTTTAATACAAGGAAACCATTTTCAGTCCCAATTTACCACGATGAATTCAGTCCAAGGGTGCATTCATAAGTTCAGTCCTATGCATGGATGAAAACAAAACAAGGTACAGTCCTATACATGCATTCGACTACATACTCAGCACGTATTACCCTAGATAAGTCCCCAATATGTATTCAGTATTGGGGATATATTGTTTAAATTTTTTATATCAATATTAAGAGTTGTAACAAAGTAAAAGTTAAAAGTTATGTATTTAAAAAATATAAAAGTGAATAATAATTGTAATATAAAAATAAAAGGATGCTACGAATTCTTTTATGTTTCAAAAATAATATTTTAAAAATAATAATTTATTTTTCTTATTTCACCTTGTTATTATTAAGGATCTAACTCGGGATTGATACTACACAATGAAATTAGAGTTTAAAATACCTCAATAATGCACTGTCAAACTTATAGGGAATGACACGTTCTTCTTTAATGCTTTGCACGAAACTCTTTATACACTTCTCACCAGGTTCCGTCCTCTTTATAGTTCCATTTAAATTCTGAATTCTGTCTATTATCGAAAGTCAATTGACATAGACTAAAAATGGAGAACAACGCAACCTCAATTCATACTCATGAGCGAGGAGGAGGCATTTCCTCTTCTTCTGCAGTTCCAGTTTCGGTGGGAAGCAAATTGAGGAAGGTAGTGCTGGATACAGCCACCAACATCAACGAAACCTTGCAATATATGAAAGCTTTTTTCGTTGCCCAGGTCTAGCTTTAATGTCAATATCCATTTATTTACCTTCCTTTAATCTGATCTGTTGCTTCTAAGTTCTAATTATGATGTCAATGATTGCAGGCCAAAATATTGGTAGCAAAAAAATGAAGAAGAATTAGCAGAAGCAGACCTTCAAGCAGGGAGAATGAGTGTCCAATGGTGCCCAGCTGTCCCCAGGAAGAACGAATGTCATTCTAATTTTTTTTTTTTTTTTATTTGCCCTTTGGGTGAGGACGCCCAGCCGTGGGGGACGGTTGGGCGCCATTGGGGATGCTCAGACCGTCCCTAGGGACGGCTGGGCATCCCCTGGGATGGTCTGAGCGTCCCCAAAGGGACCCAGCCGTCCCCGGGGATGCCCCAAAACAGGGGACGTCCCGGGGACGGGAGGCCATAGGCCTCAGCCATCCTGGGTATGTTTCCCAGCCGTCTCCCAAAAAGGGGAACGGGGGAAATGTCCCCAATGTCGTCCCCGTGCTGGGGGACGCAGGAAACAAGGGAACGCATCCCCCAAGGGGGGGACGTGTCCCCGTGGAACACTAAAAAAAAAACTTTTTTCAATAAAAATTTGCATTTTCTTCTGTTTTTTTTTTGGTCAATTTTTTGTCGATTCTCGATTTTTTTTTACTCTTGCGTATTCCAATTTTCTCAATTATGGGGTCAAAGTATGTTGTGTATTACTTTTAACAAACAAGATTTTGTAAAAGTCTTTGGGTTGCCTGGTCCCAACACAAAGCACAAGCCAGTGAAGAAGGAAGATGTTGGTCAACAAAAGTTGCAAGACTAAGTTGACGAATAATGTTATATGAGTTCAATGCCATATGAAGAGCTGAAGAAATTATTTGCTCATGGAAGTGGACAATTGAAACTTAACCTAACATGGAAGAATATGAGTGTGGCATGTGGCTAGTAATGCAAACTTGTCAAGCAAGACACATGCTTCAGAAATTCCAACCTGGCTCATGCCTTACATGCAAGGTGTTATGGACAAGGTCCAATTTAATTGGGCTTGACACTTGTCAAAGTGAATGCACACCTTCTTGCAAGGTGGGAACAAAATCTTTCCAATGGCTTTCCATCTTATTGCATTGTTTCTCGACACAATAAAAAGCCAAGGTATGCAGACATCAAAGTGGGGGCAGCCACACTTGGTTTCAATTGACAGTTAATCTTTTGTTGGATTGAGGCAACGCAAGCCATGCTATACGGAGATACGAATGGTGTAGGAGGATCACATTGCAAGGCCAAGAAGTTGTAGCAAAGCAAGAATGCTTCAGAGGACAAGAGGGAGTATAAAAAGGAATTGAGCATCCCAAAGCAACCTTTGCAACAACACCAACGCTTGATAACAATCATACCCCCCTTCCTTCCCTCATACCACGAAGAGGACATACCAATGGGACAATAAATTGTGGACCTAGGACAACAAACTAAAGACCCAAAGAACTTTCCATTGAAAATCGAAATAGAATCCAGGTAGGAGATCGAGGAACCACACACAAAGGAGGATGCTTTGCAAGCAATTGAGGAACGACTGATACAGGAAGACAATTAAGGTAGTGGTCTTGTTAGACCAATAGCAGAGAAAAAGAAGCACAACAGTAACAACGCTAGACCCATTGTGTTGGTGGAGATTGAGCTTATGGAAATTGATGACCCTGAGGAGACAAAAGAACTGAGAATACAACAACAGTGAGAAAAAATGAATCATACATCGACATCCAATTTACCCATAAGGACTCCTGGGATTGAGAGGCATGTGCAGCAAGAGGGTGTGATTGTATAAAATGTGCCAGTAGAAGTTCCTAAGATGCACATAAAGCATCGACAGGAGATTCAATATGAGCAACAAGATGCACAAGGAGAAGATCATTACTTTAAAGGACGAGGGTGGTCCATCCCTAGAGGAGCAACCTCAGATTATGGAGAGAAAACGCAAGCTAGAGAAGATGTCGCCATACCAATGGATAGAATAATTACCTGGGCTGAGGAGTCATGATGAGTCAAGAGGCTCCAAGGAGGCAAAGATAAAAGGATTCTTAACTCAAGATTTTTTTTATTAAGGAGTAGGATTTGATGAAGAGTCTTTCCTGTGTATAGCATTTGTGAGCAAAAAGATGCATCTTTGAGATTACCAAGTTGTATCATTGGTCGTGAGGGGAACATCATTAGAAACACATAAAGGATGTTATATGTCTTTTTGCATCAAAACAAGAGGCACAAAAACTTTTGATACTTCCAAAGTTATAGAAAGGCAAGGTGCTTCTCTATTGCAAACTGCTTGAAATGTGTCTTACACATGCTCAGGCTGAAAATAATGACAAAACGTCCAGAGTGAAAGGATTTGAGACTCCCAATCAAGTTGAGGTGCCTCTATGTCAACTCAACTATCTTGCAATCTGATTGGAAAACTTCTGGTGAGCATTTGTATTCACCAAGACCATGCCAAGCAAGCTCGCCATTTCTGAGAGACAGTGTGCTCAGCTTCTCAAAGAAAACCAATGACTCTTGTATGACAAAGATGAAGTTGTGGCAACTTTACACAAGGAAGAGTAGGAAGCAATGCACCACCAACATCAAAAGCAGATAAATGAGAAGGATCAACAGATACAGGAAAGAGATCAGCACATTGTCAATCTCAAGTCCAAGCTTACTATGACAAAGATGTGATTCACTATTGCCTTTCAGCAATGCAAGGAGCTATAGTTGTAGTGGGACAACACAGTCAGAAAGTGGGTTAGTCACAATGAATATGGCAAGATATATCAGCATAAGGAAGCTCTTCATGAAATTCAACAATTGCAAGCCTTGCTTGCCCAATATTACAGCAAACATAGCCACTTGTTCCCGGTTCACAATCTACTCAACCTGGAGTTACAACGTATAGTTAGTAGGCAAGCCGACATATCTACAGGAGAAATGAAATGAAATATTATTAATGTCCGCGGTGGGCCAAAATAAGACCCAAGGGACTATAAGAAGGACAATAATGACTACCAGCTAGCAGGCTAAAAAGCCCAACAAAGAAAAGAACTGAGATAAATACAAGATGAAACCCGAAAAACGGGCCGAAGAGAAAGGGAAAAGAAAAGAAAAGGGAGAGCAGAGGGGGAGAGCGCTGCAATCCAACAGAGAGGAGTGCACAACTAGAATAACGGAGAGAGAGGAGGGGGGAGGGAGCAGCCCAGGGGGGGCAAGCTCCAAGAACCCGCCAGAAACTAATCTCTCCTAACAATCGACGTTGAAGTATCGGAGCTGAAGAAGTCCATGATATGTCTCTGCCCATTGCTAGTTCGGAACCCTGACAAACTGTTGGTGCGTTGTCTAGTGACCCTGCTTCTGTCCGAACTGGATGATGTGGGGCGTTTCCGATTGAAGTCACTTGGTCCATCGAAGTTGGTGAAGTATGTGGTGATGAGTCGATGTTGAGGAGGGTGAGAACCATTTAGAGAACTTTTATGTCCGTCGAAGCCGAGTTATCTCCCTAAGAAAGAGTGCAAGACAACGCTGGTCCGGGTATCTAAATAAGGTAGAAACAGATCGAGAGTTGTCCCTGAAAAGGCAATGGAACCTACCTCGGATCTCATAATAAATGGGACAACAAAAAATAAAGTGATGAAAGTTTTCAACTTCACCCAAGGAGAAAACAAGCAAATCCGTTCCTCTGTCGGAATATGGTGATCTGACTCAATCTGGAGTTGGTGAGAACACACCCTGAGTTGCCCAATAGTGATCCGAAGACTATGCATTATGTGCTACTGAAGGTATTGTGGAGGAACTATTTTGCCGTCTTGAATCTGTAAGAAGTGCTCATGGTAGAAAGACAGCTTGGGGGAAAGAGGGGTAACAGGAGAGATCCATGTGCATCTGGTATACTAGAGACTAACATCCTTCCGAATCTCGTGAAGCATCTTCTCCTTACTAAGCGGAGAGGGGGGGAGAGCCCCCAAAGAATAAGGCGAGAGCCTGTCTATCCATATCTGAATGCTAGCCAGGAGAGCAGAAACCTGAAATACTAGCTCCTCCAGCCTCCCCGAGAACTTAGAGAGAGTTCCATAGAGGAGCGGAAGGCGAGGTAAGGGTACCGCCTGCAACCCTCAGGGGTATCTCCGAAAGTACGGATCCTATGAAGATGAAAGATAATCAGGAAGATAATCTCAAGTTGGACAGGAGAACCCCCAAACTCTGCCAGAATAATAAAGCGGGGGATTGTGCCCTTGCAGCGAATGAATCGTCGAAGAAAGAGTGTCTGGACTCGTTCAACCCATGACCACTCAGTCGAGGCCACGACTAGGACCCCAAACCACTGACCCATAAGTAATAGTTGGCTTGACCAAGGCATCAAAAATCCTCATCTTCACAGGTATATCCTAAAAATATGCTTTGAAGCAATTCCTCTCTAGCAAAGATAAAGTTGCATATCCCTTACAGACCCAAGCCTGGTTGGTGGGTTTCATACTAAAAGTGGGACCAGTGAAAAGAACCCCCAAGTACACATAAGAGGTGGTGATCTCGACCTCCCCACCTTGGAAAGAGAAGTGGAGATGAGATAGAGACTCTTTGGTAGTATTGAATACCATAACCTTGGTCTTAGAAAGATTCACCGCCAGTTGTCTCGAGTCACAAAAAGCGGCAAGCTTTTCCAAATGGCGCTGAAGTCCCTCAGGAGAAGAGGCCAAAAGAACAACATCATCAGCAAAGAGGAGAATAGAAATCAGCACATAGTGAAGAAGGCAACCATCCTCTGCATGAGCGTTCTCCTTAATAAAAGTCTCAAGCTCGTTGATAAAGATCCCAAAAAGCGTCGGGGAAAGGAGGCACCCCTATTTCACTCCTATGGTGCTAAGAATACTGTCTGAAAGCCCTTGAGGGGAGCGAAACCGACCTTTCACAGTCTCATATAACCGTGTAACAGTTGTCCAAAGTTGCCCAGAGATGCCAACTAACCGTAGTCTCTCAAGAAGTAAATGTCGAGGCACCGTGTCAAAGGCTTTCCTGAAGTCAACAAAGCAACAATAAACCTTCGAGGACCTGGAACGCGCCTCCTCAATAATAGCTATAAGGACTAGAATGTGATCTGTAGTCTGGTGATCTTGCCGAAAACCAGCTTGGCCAAGAGCCCTGAAACCCCCCTCCTCTAACCTTCGAGAGAGAAGCACATCCAATGTTGTGGCATAGAGCTTGGCAAAGATATGCCCAATCATGATAATCCTGTAGTTATTGGGTTCATGGGGATCACCTGCCTTATGAAAGGGGTGAATGATATGCTGAGTCCAGGAATCAGGGAACCCAGAACAAACAAAGAGATTGAAGAGATCGGTGAGGGGCCCAACAAGAGGATCAATACCCATCCAAATCTGTTGCTTTGCTCGTACAAAGTTTCCAAATAGCCTGCTTGACAAGACCAGTCGAAAAGAGGTGACACGAAGAAGGGGGGAAGGGAACAGTAATAGGAGGCTGATTTGGCATGGTATAGAGGAAAGATCAATCCCATGTGTAATCCGATCACGGGGGAGGATAAGGCGCCAGAAGGATTTAGGAGACTGCTGAAGGGAGTGGATAAGATCAAGTCAATGTCGAGAGAGGAAGAGACACTTCTTCTTTCGAAGAAACATCCTGTAGTCTTTGTGAGAAATGGTATAGAGCTGGGAAGGATTCTAAATGGCATATTTCAACCTTCGGTGGGCAGACTTACATTCCTCATCATACCAGATGTTCATGGGACAATGACCAAGGGGACGAGGATGAGGGGGAGGACAAATAGTGTGGGGGTACGAGTCCAAAGCAGCCTTCCAAATACTTTGGACCAAGCAAGCAGAACGATTGGAAACATCGGGAAGAGAAGACACCTAGGGGAGAACCTGACACAACCGATCCACGTACGTAAAGGCATAATAATAGTCAAAGTCTATAATGACTCGAGGGGTTGAAGGGGAGGGAGGAGGGGGAGGAGTAACAGGAAGGGAAACAGTGGATAACGTAAGAGAAATAACTGAATGATCGGTAAGAGGGGGAGGGTGATCAGAGACGTTGAATCGATGAGGGGGGGAGAGGATAGATGTAGGCGGCCAAGCTGATCAAATGGACATGGCACCAACGCAAGCACCACTCCAAGGAGTTTTCATTGAGCACTTGTGTTATTGTACATATGTGTAACTCTCATTTTGTTAGTTTGTCATAATGTACTTGTCATGTGTTTGTCATATGTGTGCAATGCCCAAACCTACTAATAATGTAAGTCGTGCAAAGTATTTTAAAACTTCTTATGCATGTAGTGGTCCACATGGTGCATGACAGTTAAGTGGTTGTTCCCACTTGCCCCACCTGTATATAATCTACCCCAGACCAGTCTGACCGATCAAATGAGATCATTCGTGCATGAATTGAGTTCTATATCTTCATGTTGCTAGAGAGAATAATCACATATGGTTAAGACTAGTTCATGACATACATTTTGAAGGGAGTAATGAAATGATCATGATATTATCTTTTCGTTGTTATTTCCTTCATTAGACATCGATCTTGTTATTCCTTTCTCCATTTTTGGGAAAACATTAAGTTGTACTACAGCTACACATCACCCTTGTCATTAGGCTTGTGTCAAGGTACCATATGCAAAAGCCTCATAAGAGCCACCAGAATGCAGCCAAGAACATTATTTGCTATATTAGGGGCACTCTCTACATAGGAATTCATTACACTGCCATGTGTAGACAGCAGTTCTAAGCCCTAGGACTGATTGGCACATCCTCCAACAATTTTGTAATGTAACTAAGCAATTTTGTGTAAGTGTTTTGCAATGTAAGGAAGTGATCAAACGTACAGTTTTGTCAGACGTCTGGACTGGCCGTCAGACGTCTGGACTGGCTGTTAGACGTCTGGTATGACTACCAGACGTCTGGGCTAGTGGCCTGACGGCTAGTTAGCATAGGTTAGACGTCTGATTAGTTATTAGTTAAAAGAATTGGTTTTGGAATTGGTTGGGGAAGTTGGGGAAGTTGGTTGGGATAACCAACTTCCAACCTTATAAATACCCCCCTTTTCAAACATTTGTAATCCATCAAAAGATAAGCAGAGAGCATCAGACTTTGTCAGAGATCACCATTGTATGCTGTAACTGTGATTGAAACATAATACAAAGGCTGTTATTCTGATGAATCTGATCCATATTCTGCGTATGCATGGAGTGAATGTTGAGTTGAGTTGTAGGTTTCCTGCTATTAATGGAGTTGTTGCAGGTTTGAAGCCATTGATGGACATGTTGCAGGTTTCTGAATGGTAAATTGCCATTGTAGGTTTGTTGTCCGTTATCGACGAACAGGCACCGGAGCAGGAGCGGTTATAGCGGTTGAGGATTCTCTGAGGTCTGACGTCTAGCCAGACGTCTGGTAACCACCAAATGACTAGCAGTCAGCCCCCTCCACCCGACGTCCAACCCTAACCTGACGTCTAGTAGCTAGACGTCCAGCCTGCCAGACATGACGTCTATACCATACGTTTGACCTTGGCCCAAACGTTTGTACTTGTCCATCCAACGTCTGGACCCTTGACGTCCTGACTAAGCCGACTAAAGCCAGAGTTGGCCAACCGACGAGAACCTTGTTGTATTGCCCAACCCTGATACTAATTGTCATCACCCATATCGGGAATGTACTCACCCCTATCTACATTTGGCGGCATTGCCTAATCAAAAAACCTGGAGAGTCTAGGCAGAGTGATTTGAGAGAGTTAGGTGAATGACTGATTTCAGGGAACAAAGCAAATTAGTAAGAAGAAGCGCACGACTGGCGAACCTACGAGCAAACGAGGCCCCAGAGGTGTCTCACCCTGAGGTAGAACGAGTATGGAACGCTGAAGAGGATGAAAATGCACACATAGAAACCTTGTTGGTGACTGCAGAGAACGAGGAAGAACAAATAGCGGAAAGAGTACCCGTAATTGACGACTGGACGATAACACCCGAACCGGCGGAAGAGGAGTGGCCAGAGGATACTGTAGGAGAGAACCTGGTATCGAGGCACCGACGCGGAGGTTCGTGGGGAGGAAGACCGGAGCCACGTTTGGTATATTCGCGAAGAAGGTCGCGAAGCAGAGACCAATTGGAGACGCATACAAGGCTATTTGAGGAGGATTTTGCACCACCAACAGCTGATAGGCAACCACAAAGAACTCAACACACAACAGTACCTGTATACCAGAACACTATGGCAGGAAATCTTACCAACAGAACTATACAGCAAAAATGCCCACCTTTCTCAAGTGAAGGGAAAGAAGACCCAACCCGACATGTGGGAACTTGCACTACCATTTGGGGAGCAAATGGGGTGAATCAAGACACACAATGGTTGCAATTGTTTCCAGCAACATTGCGAGGCATGGCGATAGACTGGTACTTGAAAAGACAGAGTATACAAGCATTTGCACAATGGGATGACCTGAAGAACGCATTCATAGAAGAATTCCGACCAATGAGAGATGACACTAACATAATCACAGAAATTTGTGTCACGAAGCAGAAAACGGATGAAGATATCAAGAGCTTCAATAGAAGACTGAAACAACTGAAGGACAAGATGGAAATGACACCTGCTGACGGTATGGTTAAGCGGTGGTTTCTGGATGGACTACTCCCAAGGTGGAAGAAGAAGATGAAGGCAGTACCATCCTCAACGTATGCAGAAGCACTGGAGAAGGCGAAGAACTTCGAAAGTGAAGGCAAGCAGACAACCGCCGGAATTGGAGGATACTTAAAACATACCGAGGAATCAGACAGTGATGCTGAAGACAAGGTGCAGAGCACAATCCACACATTTTGGAAAGAAATGGAGAAAATACTGAAGGAGGCCAAAAGTGAAAATCGTAAAGACAGGAAGGAAATTTGGTGCTCGGATTGCAAGACGGAAGGGCACTCCAATATCGACTGTCCGAAGAAAGCCTACTATAACATATGTGAGATTGCAGGTCATCCAGTGGTCGAGTGTCCATTCAATCTAAAGAACAAGCGGCATCAAACTTTGGCCATACAACAAGAAGAGCAGCCAAACACAGGAAGGAATGGACAAGCTGCAACAAGTGGAGGATAGAGGAATAACAATCGAGGAGGAAGACAAGGAGGCCAGAGCCGATTGCAATATGACTCTGAGGGCCGACCGGTTATTCAATGTCGGAATTGTCAAGAATGGGGCCATTTCGCAAAGAATTGCTCCAAGCCGCAGAATGCAGGAAACAACAATCGTGGAAACAATACCACGTAGATGTGCAAATGGTGTGGTCCAAGCAACCACACGGAAGCCAATTGCCCGAACAAGGCAAGTACCAGTGGAACACAGAATATAAACCTGATTGGCATAGGAGAGGTGGAGGAACCAAAGAATGAAGTCCTGGCTGTAACGAGGGCACAGACCAGGAAGATGGAGGAGTACCCGAATCCTGCCAAGGAGAAGGCACGATGGCAAGAAGCCCAAGAGATGATAAGCACAAAATTAGCCAAGGAAAGAGGAGATCAACTAATTCTGGAGAAAGTGTTGAAACGATCGAAGATCATGCAAAAGGCATCAGTAGAAGGCTTGGTAACGGAGGTGCTGAACACGAAGGTGGAAATGAAGGTCGCCAATTTGTTTAGCATCGTACCTGAGTTGTATGCTACGATCGGAGAAGTCATCAAGAAGAAGGATGAACCTCGGCAGGTAGCAACTATCAAGCAGGACCAGCTCATCGATCCCACAATCCTGATGATTGAAGCAGGAAAGAGGCCAGCTATCGTTCAAATGGAAGTTTTGGACCATAGGCTGAATCAGGTAATTGTTGACGGAGGATCGAGTGTGAACGTAATGCCGGAAAAGACTTGGCGGATAATTGGGCAACCCGCCTTACGATCTCCGACCTTTAAGTTATATGGAGCTGACCAGTATGGAATTGAAACACTGGGTGTCTTAATGAACCAGAAGATACGCATAGCGGAACAAGACTTTGTGTTGGATTTTGTCATTATTGCTATGCAGAAGTCCGCATATGATGCACTCCTAGGACGAGGATGGTTGAGAGCAGCCAAAGTTAACCATAACTGGGAGAAGGAAAGGCTATCTTTCAAACAAGGGCAACACAAGTACATCATTAATCTGAAGAATCAAACGGTGAGCCAGGATATAGCGACTTCAGATGATTCGGGGTCCTCTTCATCAGATGGTGAGGCAGGATATGAACCCGACGAGGAGGGAGTGTTGCAACTTGATAACTGCACGGAGGACGAATACGACCAAGACAAGGGTCTATTACATTGGCAGATGGAAGATTACGAAGTTTTCCCTCCCCAATGTTTGTGCATAGAAGCGGAAATAGAGACCGAAAGGGATGAGGTGCAAGAACCTGGAAAAGAGATCAGTAACAAAAGACTGAAAGCAGCAGACAAGGACAAAGAAAGAGAGAAGTGGACATTTCCCAAGAACTTTGCAGAATTTACGATGGGAGAAGCAGTCATTGAAGATAAACCAGCCCACCCCATCGCGGCACTAAAAGCAACAGATGAACCTGAGTCAATCAAATATGAAGGTTCGAGAATGATTCAGGTAAACTTGGGAGAAGAGGGTGAAGAGAAAATGATCAATTGTGGAGATGATTGGGATCCAATCCTCAAAGCAGTAGCAATTAAGATTTTTATGGACTATAAGGATGTTTTTGCTTGGACGTATAAAGATTTGAAGGGAGTACCACCCGAACTCTGCGTACACAAGATTCCTCTGATAGAAGGCGCGCAACCAGTAAGAAGGCGTCCTTACAGGATGAATCCCAAATATGCAGCAAAGGTGAATGCCGAAATCGAAAAGATGCTAGATGCAGGCATTATATTCAAGGTTACGACAAGCGAGTGGGTTTCACCAATTGTAATCACTCTAAAACGAGAAGTAGATAAAATCCGAATCTGTGTGGATTTTAGAAGTTTGAATGCCGTAACTATAAAATATCCCTTCCCAATCCCATTCACAGATTCCATCCTGGAAGAAGTAGCCGGCCACGAGATTTATTCATTTTTGGATGGATTCTCGGGGTATAATTAGATCAGCATAGCAGAAGAAGATAAGTTGAAGACCACTTTCGTGGTAGAGAACGGAATATATGCATACAATCGCATGCCATTTGGCCTATGCAATGCGCCCGCTACTTTTCAAAGGATCATCTTGTATATCTTTGATAAAATGTCCACAGGGAATTTTAAAGCCTTCTTAGATGATTGGTCACTGTATGGGAAGACACAGGAACATTTAAAGGCCCTGGGAGAATGCATGAGTTTATGCAGGAAAGCACGAATAGCACTGAACCCGAATAAATGTGTCTTGTTGGTGCCATACGGAAAGCTGCTAGGGCACATAGTATGCCAAGAAGGATTGAAACCTGACCCAGATAAAATACGGGTAGTGTTACTAATGGAGGAGCCACATGATGTGAGCTCGGTTAAAACTTTTTTGGGAACTGTCGGATACTACAGGAGGTTTATCCGAAATTATGCATTGACATCTCATCCACTAGATGCGCTTACACGGAAGAGTGTTCCATTCAGATGGACAGAGGAACACCGGGTGGCATTTGAAGGATTGAAAGGGCACTTGGTGAAAGCACCTATCCTGGTTTACCCTAAGTGGGAGAAAGAATTCCATGTGCATGTGGACGCCTCAAACTTTGCGATTGGATGCGCGTTAGCACAGGAAGGTCAATTCGGGTTGGATCAGCCCATATACTTTGCAAGTAGGCTATTGTCTAGAGCCGAAAAGAACTATAGTACAACAGAGCGAGAAGCATTGGGAATGGTGTATGCGGTGCAGAAGTTCAGACACTATCTGTTGGCTAACCCTTTTGCTTTCTATGTAGATCACCGAGGCTCTGTTATACTTAATCAATAAACCAACGATCTATGGACGAGTGAGTCGATGGCTCGTCACCTGCAGGAATTCATGTTTAGAGTGGTAGTCAGACCAGGGAAGAAACACGTAATAGCGGATCAGTTGTCAAGGATTCGCTCAGGGGAACCTACAGAGGGAGGAATACCGGATGAATTTCCCGATGCACAACTGTTCATGATTAATGCTATACCGGGGTGGTATAAGCATATCGGGGAATATCTGTCGACGGGGAAGATGCCAAATGAGTTGACGACAGCGGAACGATGAAAGGTAATTACGAAGTCGGCACCCTTCACCGTGATTGCAGGACTGCTTTACAAGATGGGGGAGGATCATATACTTCGACGATGTATAATGGAAGATGAAGTACAACAAACCCTGAGGGAGACACACGAGGGACTGGCAGGAGGACACATGGGACCGGATGCAACAGCAAGGAAAGTGTTGTTGGCAAGTCTGTGGTGGCCCACCCTCTTTCACGATGCTAAGCAGTTTGTGATAGCATGTGATACGTGCCAAAGAACAGGGAAACCGTTGAAAAGAGACTTCATGCCACTACATCCATCGTAGCCTCAAGAACTGTTCGAAATATGGGGGCTGGACTTTGTGGGTCCTCTGAAGACAAGTCGAAGGAGGAGATGCCGATATATCGTAGTTGCAACGGAGTACCTCACAAAATGGGTCGAAGCAAGGGCTTTACCGGACAACTCGGCAAGAAGCACGGCTCGCTTTTTGTACGAACAAGTGATTACAAGGTTCGGGATACCTCTACAACTGACAAGTGATAGAGGCGGCCATTTTGTGAATGCGATTATAAAGAACCTAACGGAGGAGTTCAGGATCTTCCACTCGCTATCAAGTCCGTACTACCCCAGAGCAAACGGGCAGGCGGAGGCGACGAATAAGGTCCTGGTTTCCATCATGTACAAGACATGTGGAGTAGAAGGAGCCGACTGGGAGGAGAGACTACTAGCAGTTCTATGGGCATATAGAACAACTTATAAGCCAACCACAAATAACACACCTTTTCAACTGATGTACGAGCAAGAAGCAATGGTACCAATTGAATTCCTTGTACCAAGCTTGAGAGTAGCAATCGACAGCCGGTTGAATGAAGAAGAAAGTATTCAGGAGCGACTGACAGCCTTGGTACAATTGGACAAGAAACGGGTGATGGCTCAATGGGCAACGGAGGTAGCGCAGAAGAGAAGGAAGTTCTGGCATGATAAACACCTTCGGAAGATGGATTTGAAGGCTGGTGGACTAGTTCTCAAATACAACGGTAAGAGAGAACTCAAGCCAGGGAAATTAAAAACGTTGTGGCTTGGACCCTTCCAGGTAGACGAAGTGCTTGAAAACGGGGCGGTTAAACTAAGGAAATTGGATGGAACATTATGCCCCGAGGTAATCAATGGTTCCAAGTTGAAGGTATATAAGCCACGTGCTGAAGTCAACATGATCAACTTGGAACAAACAGGAACTTCCAGAACAGAAGAAGAAGATCCAGGCACACAACCTTCTGGAAACAACGAGCAGGGTAGCGTTGTTCGAGAGGAGGAAACGCATAACCTGGATTGGTTGTTTGGGAGTGAGGAAGAGCAATCAATGGAACTCTCAAGTAACAGTGAAGGGGACCGACTCCAAGTTATGACGAAGGTCGCTCAACAGGAGGTTCTGGAAGAAGATGAAGAAGATGGAGTTAGACTTATGCAACGAATGAGAACGGAAACACATCGGTTGCAAGAGGAATATGAAACTTTGAGGCAGTACAATAATCAGCTACGGGAACAGGTGATCCAGGAGTTGGACACAACCATGCATAGGGTAAATGAAAGGCATGAAGCTCGCTTAGCAGAGTGGGCAGAGCTGAATCAGGGGGAACCGAGAAACAGTGCAACAGGGAACTCTTCGGAAAGTAGTTCATTCTCCCTGGAAGACGAACAGGAAGACATGACAAGTCCAAGGGAAAATAGAAGAGGAAAAGAAAAAATAACCGGCACACCTTCTAGGAGTTTTTCTTCAGCCTCACTAAAAATTGTGTTAAATATGGAAGAATCCTCAAGTGGAGAAGCAGCGAACCATCAGGAGACAAGAGATTCTCCAGAAAGACCCAGGAGGTGGGAAGCAGGACAAAGCTCGACTGCTAAATATCAGATAAGTAGGGAAGAAGTGGCAGCAATAATATGGAAGGATATCAAGACGGTACCTGAAAAACCAAGAACGGGAGGATGGTTGGAAGACTCCAGTAGTGACGACAACCTACCGCAAAACCCAGATATTCCATATGCCAGTCCTAACCCAGACAATAGAAGACAAAGGGATGAAGATCGCAGTCGACAAGCGGGTGTTAGATTTCTGGAAACTCCACAAATAATTGAAGACGATGCTTCACTCAATCCACAGGATGAATACAACGGAGGAATGAACGAGGATGTTATACCAGATATACCACCGCCTCGTGCATGGAGAACACCTTATGCTGGAGCCATGAGACGCCCAACTGAACGGGAAGAGGTAGCTAGGTATCGGATGGCTGCACTAGATTTGCGACAGCATAGAAGAGAAGTACGAAGATTGCAGCAAAGGGTTCAAGAAACTTCAGTATGGCCACTCAACACGGGAGGAGATGGAAATGACTCAAGTACCGACTCAATATTTTCAGAGGAGTACCAGGATAATTTGGCTCATTGTACCATGCAACAATAATTTGAGCAAAGAAGATGGAGACGAAGACCGATGAGAGCCGATAGGAGACTAAGGATCTTGCAACAACTAACACCCGAGTCAGGACCACAACCTACAAATGAGGCCCGTAGCCGAGACAATTTAGGTACCTTCGGGAGACCGCAAGGAATCCCGAGAGCACTTGACCAAGGGAGGAGCGTGGTTGACCTCCGTCTCGGTAGCTTGAGAGGAAGAAATTCCCCTCCGGCTACCAATAGGTCGACTGGTTCTCAGTTTGGACCGCAAGGCCCATCTGGAAACCTAGTCAGAGCCAACCCATTACTTCGTGCTCCTGAGAATAGACCAAGAGGTCTATCTCAGCGAGCTCGTAGGAACCAAAGACGTCATCAGCAACGACTGAGGGACCGACCGAATCTCGGGCAGCTGGGAGTCCGACAGCCCAACGCTAGGGAGATTCGATCAGAAAGAGGCCGAAGAGGCGGTAACCAAGTCCGCGGCAGAAGGAATTGGGACAGAAACCCCAATTTTGAACGACAGGATCAGGCACGAGCTGTTGCAGGAAATGGCAGAGGCAGAGGGCGAGGTCCACAAGCAAGACGACCCCACCAAGATAACAGGCCCCGAAGACAGCAACAACACAATCAGACTGGCCTTGATCAGAATGAAGAATGGATCCATTACTTGGATGATTGTATGGTAATTCGACGAGGTCACGGGAGTACGGCACGAGTTCCCTTAGTACCTACTCACCCAGAACGTCCGAATCTTGCAAGCAGAAACCGAGAGGGTATGGCAACACCTAGTCACCCGGAGAATGTGGTACATCCAAGTACACGTTTGGAAACTATCAAGGAGCAACTGGATCACGAGATTGCTGAACCGGGAGAGGCAGATATACAAAGGGTGGAAGACTGGATAGAACAGATTTGCCAGATAGCAACAAGAAATCAACAAGAGGTGAATAATAATGATGGGCGACAGATAAATAACCACCAAGTTGAAGAGTCGAAAGTACGACAGCAGTCGAAATAAGTCAGACAACCGGACTGGCGTATTATTCCACGAAGAAGAGAAAGACGCCGACATCAGCCACACCCGAAAACTGCTCCAAGTCAGAATAATAGAAGAAGACATCAGAGGACGGAAGAATTTCATAGCAAAAGTACGGACGACTTTGACAGTTTTGAAGAACAGAGTCGTCACCGGCAAAGGGAGATGTCAGATGGTTGGGAACTGCGTATTGGAATGGCCATACGGTTCACCCGACAGCATTAAAACAGTAGACGTCTAGCCAATTTTGAAAAAAATCAGAAAAAGAAAATAAAAATTTAAAAAAAAAAAAAGAGGAAAAAGACGAAATAAGAGAAAAAGACAAAGAAAGCCGACGTGTCACGCATGCATGCAAACAAGTTAGTTGGAACGGGTTGAGAAATGGTTTTTGGGAAGCTATATAAGGAGGAGAGACTTCATTCTTCTCACATCGCTTTTTAGTTGCAAGGAAGAGCATGTGAAGGACGAGAGCGCGCGGCAGAAGAAGCGGGAGCACGCTGCAGCTGTTGCAGACGGCTAGGGCAAAGGAAGAAGGCTGTTAAGTGGTCAGTTCAGGGACCTTAGCGAAGAGATATTTCCAGTATTTACGCAAAGCAGCCTTGGTCACTACCTACGGCCCAAGTGCAAACGATGGAGGATGTGGCAGAATTGCCAGACAAGACACCGAGTCTCTATTGTGAGACAGAACAGATTTACGTTTGCGGCCACGACAAGAATCCACCACGGGCTACGGAGCACGGCACGCAGGTGGAAGTAGTGCCAGAACTGTTACCCATGTACACATCTGAATTTTCTCGCACACTTGTTACAGTGGCTAGGCGAGGGAATCAAACACATCAGTTCAGCTAAGGACATCATGGAGCAAGAGGACACAAAGGCTCTGTTGGAAAAGGATAAGCTCTTAGCTGAAGGCATGGAACGCATGGAACGAGTCCACGAAGGGATGAAGGAAGTAAATGCAAGTTTGACAGACGAGTTGGTAAAAAGAGACCTGCAATTACAGGCAGCAGTGGAGGAGATAGACCAACTCAAGAATCAGAAAGAAATGTTGGTTACACAGGCAGCCTCATTTGCAGTCAGTAGAAGCCAGCAAGAGCGAGCTTGGGCTCAAAAAAAGGAAGAACTACTGAAAAGAAATGCAGATTTGGAGGAAGAATTGCGGAAGGCAAAACAGCAACCAGGTGCACCAACTCTTTCAGAGGAATTGTTGAAGGATATGTTCCGCAGCAGGGAGACAGAGCTACTAACTAACCTGAAGAAGACGGAAGAAAGGAAAAACTGGAAGTCGAATGGGCAAAATATTATAACTATGCCAAAAGACTCAAGGAGGAACGAGACCAACACCATCAAAAGCTTCAGGACTATGAACAGGCACTGAAGGCTGCTACACCAACAGAGGTACAACAAACTGAGGCTGGAGCTTCAGTATCGGAGCGGAGAAGGTCGCTGAGGACATCGACTTCTTCGAAGGGGAGGATAGATGTAGACAATAGTTCTAAGCCCTAGGACTGACTGGCACATCCTCCAACAATTATGTAATGTAACTAAGCAATTTTGTCTAAGAGTTTTGCAATGTAAGGAAGTGATCAGACGTCCAATTTTGTCAGACGTCTAGTCTGACTGCCAGACGTCTTGGCTAGTGGCCTGACGACTAGTTAGCATAGGTTAGACGTCTGATTAGTTATTAGTTAAAAGAATTGGTTTTGGAATTGGTTGGGGAAGTTGGGGAAGTTGGTTGGATAACCAACTTCCAACCTTATAAATAACCCCCCTTTTCAAACATTTGTAATCCATCAAAAGATAAGCAGAGAGCATCAGACTTTGTCAGAGATCACCATTGTATGCTGTAACTGTGATTGAAACATAATACAAAGGTTGTTATTCTGATCCATATTCTACGTATGCATGGAGTTAATGTTGATTTGAGTTGCAGATTTGCTGCTGTTAATGGATTTGTTGCAAGTTTGAAGAAATTGATGGACATGTTGCATGTTTCCGACTGGTAAATTGCCATTGCAGGTTTGATGTCCGTTATCGACGAACAGGCACCGGAGCAAGAGCGGTTATGGCGGTTGAGGATTCTCTTAGGTCTAACATCTAGCCATCCAGACGGCTAGCCATTAGCCCCCTCCACCCGGCGTCCAGCCCTGACCTGACGTCTAGTAGCTAGACGTCCGGCCTATCAGACCAGACGTCTGATCCCCAGACGTCTGTACTTGTCCATATGACGTCTGGACCCTTGACGTCCTGACTAAGCCAACTGAAGCCATATGTGGCCCACTGACGAGAACCTTGTTGTATTGCCCAACCCTGATACTAACTGTCATCACCCATATCGGGAATGTACTCACCCCTGTCTACACCATGACAATGAGCAAACACCTTGATGAAATTTTACAGCTTCTTGAATAGCTAGGTTTTCTATCACAAGGCCCAACTACTATCTCTTAGCAATAATCGGAGTGTGATTTGTATGGTTCATAATCTTGTGCAACATGAACAAAACAAGCATACTGAGATTTGCATGCACTATATCAAGGAATTTACCACAAAGGATCAATTTGAGCTAATTTATGGTCCATATGAGGGAAAACTAGAAAACATCTTCACCAAGGTCATGCCTAAGGTCACCCTTTATGAAGCTTTGTGACCAGATATGGCACAGGGGGTTGCGATAAAGCAGAGATTTTCAATAAGGTCTCCTCGTCATGCCCTCTCTCAAGCTTAAGGGGGGATGTTCAATTTTGTGTAATCTTGTAATGTCCCTATTTTTCGTAATGTGCTTTGTACATAAGTGTGGTGTGGAGATTTGAGTTTGATGGGTGTTTTGGCCTAGGTATGGTGTAGAAGTGTTTTGTGTGGAGTTAGATTAATAAAAGAATAAAAGAAAATACTAAAATAATAAAGGAGAGATATAAGGGTAATGTGACTTTATTATTAAAATAATAAAAGTGCCACCTCAACGGCAAATTAGAAGAAATCTCTTCAAGAGAACAACTCTTGTGGACGAAAACCTACAGGAGCTAATCCCTGAGGACGGAAACCCTCTTGGATCAGAGACTAAGGACGAAACCCCTTAAGTCTCATTAGCAATTTGGCAGCATTGTGAGTAAATCTTGCCCTAGGGAGGCAAACGTCCCTGTTTTGAGCATCATTGGCAGTATTGGCAGCTTATCAAGAACCACATCCCACTCCTAGAATCTGATTTCAGCATTACAAGGTGGACGTTGCATCTTTGAGAGGTGGTTTCACTATTTAGAGGAAGAAATAAGACTGACATCAGGTTTGAGGACCCATTGGCAGACTTTAGAGGCTGACGTCCTCATTCTAAGGGGAGTTCTTCAGAATTTGGAGATCAGAATCAGCAATCTTGCACTCCTAGACTCCAACGTCCCCTTTCTGGTAGCAGATCAGCAGAGTTTTGATGTTAAATTCATCATTGTGGTGATTCTAGACCCCAACGTCCCATCTGGGGCATTTTCTTCAGCAGTAGCAATCTGATTTGGTGTGTTGTGAGTTGTTTCATGTGATTACTCTCAGAATTGTTTATGTAATTGTCTTTGCATCTCAGATTTAATGCAAAATTGTGTTGTTGGTGTTTTCTGGCAAAGTCTTGAGTAATTTTGTAATTCTAAATTATAGATCAGAATTTTTATTTTAAATAGATGATATTTTATTTGGGAGAAATATTGCAATATTGCTAGGGTTTGGTAATTTTTCAGAATCAGGATATTACAAATCTTGACATAGGGCCTTGGTGTTGACATGTGCAAATTTTAAGTACTCGTTGTTTGAGGCCCATGGGCCCCCGGTTGCTTTGTATTTCTCTTGTTATTATTAAACAACACAGTCAGTCATCCAGTTGCAATGTCCTCACAATGTGTGCCAGGTATTGCAAACATGTACCTACACTCTTAAATTATTTGATTATTATGTATGTGTTTTCCTTTTGATCAAATCCTACCATGATCTTCACCATATCTTTCTCCCTTCTTCTGTTGAATAATATATAATTCAATTAATTGTTCATTTCTCATTCCATAATAATCAATTTTTGTAACGAATTAGTTCCATTTGATTCTCTCACAGATGGCCTATAATATTCTTCAAATTTCATTAGAGAATGTACATGCTCTTAAGTCAATACAATCAATGCCATCTTTCTATCTCACGTCTCATAAATTTTATTCTTAGTTTTATTTGTTTTTTTGGTACCCTCAAGAAAACTCTTGTAAATTATTTTAATTGCATATATTGTATTAATTGCTTAACAAATAGATATATATTTCTTTTCAATTTTATTCCGTTATACTACACCAAATACATTATGCCTTCTACCTTTAAAAGGTAAAAGGGTAAAGCAGTTTTTAACATCCACGAAGTCATAGGCCATATGAAATGGATATTGTTTACCAAATATATGGTTATCCCCAACCATACTTTGGTTACCGAAGCATGGTGTACAACCCTACCCCCCACAGGATTCAAACCTTGGACCTCTATTAATATAAATATCTCCCCAGCCACTTTCTTCACCAATTTGGTTGGTCGAGTGAGAATTTTTCGTGGTTCTTAACAAAACCAAATTTTTGCATCTCTAATGTGGCATGCACCTTATACTTCGAGATACAATAAATCATACTTTCCCTTTTTTCCTAGCTAAATTACCCCTCCTAGAAACAACCTCCTCAAGGCAAGCAACAATCCAAGGGGATCTCATGGACGTTTGGTTGCTTACCTCAAAATCCCTAGACACACTCTTTTCTTCTAAACCATCCTTCCTTGCCCATTCACATAAAGCTTCTTTACTTCATTTGTGGACTACGAGGGGATCATTCCACCCATGTCAAAAGCTATGCCTCTATGTTTTCCAACCTCATACCCTACAATAAGGTGTCGAGCTATGCCTGTATGTTTTCCAACCTCACACCCTACAATAAGGTATTCAATAAGTACCTCAAGTCCTTAATGGTTGAATTCTTGGATTGGATTAACCTACCTATAGATCTATTTATGCCTTTTTGTAGCTCGTCAAAGAGATTATCATATACTTTGATGCAACTAGGGCCATTGACATACAGCCTGCATATCATTTGTTTAGATCATTTCCATTTGTTTGGCCCTTTGCCTGCTTTACGTCTCTGGAAGAAAATCTGCTAGATGAATGCAAATTTAATAATTTATTGCTATGTTTAGAGTCTCAACTAGTCAACACTATTCTAAGCTAATAGTATCTCATATAACAGTTTTTTCATTCAGAATGCAATAGAAATAATAATTTTGCAACAGATATAATGTGTACAATCATTTTACCAGTATTTGGCATGCCATTTTGGCAATTTCATGAGGTTTTATTGAATGCATTTTGCAGATTCTGACAGAAAGCTCAGGTAATAATGTAAACACAAATGCAAAAGAAATTGAAGTTTCTTTCCATTTATTGTCTAGGTAACTAGCCACATCAACATAATGAATTAGGAGTTCAAACATAATTATTCTTTAGCACCAAAAACAATAAAGTGAATTATTACATGGAGACCTAACAAAAAGAAACAACATAAACAATGTCCATTTTGAACAATTTCAATTTTCAACATACCAGGAATATAAGGAAATCTAGGCATGAAAGGACGAAATATTCCATTTTGTGTCTTCCAATCAACTGGATTCAAACTTGTTGCCTCTAACTTCACCAACAACTCACCTTTCTTTGCAGTAGGAACTGGAACCTCCACATGCTACAACATAAAAACTTGTAAATGTGATGCATGTTTGTGAAGTAAACCATATGTAATATTTTAACAAAATAAGCAAATAACACTGTTATATATCAAAATTAAAAAATTAAATATATGAACAAAGCTGGTTTCCCCTAGATTCACCAACAATTCACCTTTCTTTGCACTAGGGATTGCAACTTCCACATGCTACAATATGCAACACTTATAAATGTATATGCTCTTCAGGTAAACCATGTGTGTTATTTCAACAAAATAGGCAAAACAACACTGTCCTATATCAAATAAGAAATTTAAATATATGAACAAGGATTACAAGAGCTAGATTTTATTTTATTTTAATAACCAATGGGAAATTTGTATTAATTTGTAATGTAAGAGTACAAAAGCAGCCACGCACAGTCTTCTGGGCAGACTATAGAAAACTGTACCATGCCTTTGAAAATTACATTTGAGCCTGAAGTGACATTTCCACTTGGCTTGCAAAGGCATGTGAAATTTTCAGCTGGGTAGGTATGTGTAGTCTATATGTGAAATCTGCTTCTGCTTTGTGATATGGATCCAAGTGCTCAGTCAATCAGAAATGAGAGCAAGAAAATACGAATAATTTCCTGTGCATGCATGACCCGTACCTCCTCAAAAAGTCCCTTTCCATAGAGTTTTGAAATTGTTGGTTTTCAGTACATACTAACCTACAACACTTAGCACCTTTCAAGAGGTCGTAGGCAAATTTTAATTTTTGAATTTAAAACTTTTTGGCGGCTTTGTCAATGCGTGGAGGGGCAAACTTCCAAAAGCTCTTCACAACGGTTGCATCAGATTTATTCTGTCCTGCCATCCGAATAAGGCAATTTTGAAGAAGCATTAATGGACTATGTATGCCGCATTTGCCCTAAGCAGTGGGCAAACTTGACCAAGAGCATGCCTAATGTGCTATTTACCCGATTGTGCGAGAATCTTGTAGTAGAGAGTGCCCCTTACAAGAGGAATTGACAGTCTTTCAGATGGTGATGGAGGCTCACATATTATTTGGCAAATTGACAGTTTTCTCGGTGATGAGGGAGGCTCATATATTCCTTGGCAACATCAGCAGTCTTCCAGACGATGCGGGAGGCTTCAATATTCTTCATACGTTCAGATATTCCTTGACCCCACTGAGCATTCATTATGGGGAGGAAGATGATAGCATCTCTAATGATTTCTCTCCTTAGCCCCAAGCTGAAATTATTGGGGGTGTTGGAAGATGGTAATCTGAACTTATTGGCCAAGTTTGACATATGATGATGTCAACCTATAGGCAACTTTGATGTAAGGCTACAAGCATTTTTGATGTAAGACTATGGCCAATCTTTATGTAAGCCTATGGGCAATGGTTTGATGTATTCACCCCTAGCAGGATTGGCAAAACCACTTGTATGTTTAACCTTAACTAAACCTTCATTATGGATTTAGTATCATATGGTTGAACATGACTTAACCCTGAGCCTTCTGTTGGCCTAGATTAATTTGATATGTAATAGTTAATATTGGAGATTAGGCATCTAATATAATTACCCCCTAACCATAGATCCATTATATTAGTGTGAATTGTGACTATCAATGTGAACTTTGGAAGTTCGTATATTCCGTTGGCACAAAGATAGTTGGCAGCACAGATGGTTTATTAATAGCTAGGGTCATAGGCATTTTGGCCAATGCAAGTTGCCTATGTTAAGGCTTTGGCTTGTGGGATGATTCATGTTCATTCCACGGCCCCCTCGTTGGCACTTCATGGGCCTCACTGCTAAAAGGGTTAAGTTCTCGCATCATGTTTGACAGGCCATTGAGGCATCCTGGCTACAACAGCACTCTCAATTTCCTTTTAGGCGATAGGTTCTATGTTACAAAACCTTTGCCTTCCCTTGTTCTCTTTGGCATGCATTTTGTAATATGCTTCCCTTTAAGAGAATTATGTGGCAACATGGTCCTTAACAGACTCACACCCATCTTGGCTAGTGTGTGGCATGTAAGATGCTTGGAGTTGGACGGAGGTCAGGGTTTCAAACACCATTCAGTATCTTTTACTTTGACAAAGCTTCTTGATCGGTGCTTGTCAGTTGAGGTGGTGTACATGGAGGTCAATGTGGCAGTCAGTTGAATGTGCATAAATATTTTGTATATGCATAGAAATTTCACCAATCAGATTCTGATTTTTGGCATAAAACAATTCGACAAACTGTTCTCCCCTTGCTCTCAATGCCTAGTCAATAGCAAACGGAATAGACAAATAGCAAAAAATGATTTGCTAATGCCCAGTCACCAAGACGACCAACAAACGCACCATGCAAGTAACAATTTTGCATCCGTTGGATCTACATCATTCAACATATTGAAGGCTTTGTTAATGCGTGGAGGAGCAAACTTCCAAAAGCCATAACTTTTCATATTGAAGTGTTTGGAGCCTATTTCGATTTTTTTCAAATCAATGATTTTTTGAGCTCTTCACAATGGTTGCAACATATTTGTTCTGTACAACCATCAGAATAAGGCAATGTTATGGGAGCATTCATGGACAATATATGTTGCATTTGCTCTAATGAGTGGGCAAACTTGACAAGGGTCATGCCTGAAGTGCCATTTGTGTAATTACATAAGAATCTTGCAATAGAGACTACCCCTTACAGGGAATTTGTGTCTTTTGACTTTGTTTTAAAAAATAATCTCAATTTACAATTTTACATGTGAATTATTAAATTTCCTTTTTCTTGGATGTTTCTAGATTTATGGTGGGAAGACTTTGGTGTATATATGCCTTATCTACAACGCTTTTCCATCAAAGTTTTATCTCAGCCATGCAACGCTTTAGCTTGTGAGCGCAATTGGAGTAAGTTTGAGCACATACACTCCAAGAAGCGCAATAATCTTACACAAGAAAAGTTGAATGATCTTGTGTTTGTTCATTACAACCTTCGCCTCCACCATAAAAAAATTATAGGAACAAGTACTAAGATCATTGACCTAGATGAGATTGATTCATCATATGAATGGATCACAAGCCACACGAGCAGCAACATGAGCCTCTCTTCTCCATTGATGATTTTGAAAACTTTGAAAACCTAGTGGAGGAGATAGCAACCAAGGCACAAGAAGAAGCATAGTCACAGTGACAGAGAAACTAGAGCTTCTACTAGGGCAAAGGCATTCAAAGATCTTGAGGCAATGTATTTGTCATGACTCATGACACATTTTGTTATTTGTACCTTTTTATATTATAAGCAATACAAGAATATTTGAATTTTGGACGCATTAAAAAAAAATTATTTAAGATGTGTTTTGTCACTTTCATGTGCAGTTTAAGGCTTTAAGATTCTATCACTTGTCACTTCATGTGTATTTTAAGCTTATATCACTTACAATATTAATGTTTGATTTGCATAATGTTAATTCATTAAGATATGCATGAAAAAAAAAATTCAATGAAAATTTGCATTTTCTTTGGGTTTTTCCTTTGTCAATTTTTGGCCAATTCCCCATTTTTTCTCACTCTTTTGCCTTGTCGATTCCAATTTTCTCAATTATGATCTTAGCCATGCATCCTCACCATCTACGTCATTTGCTCTCAATATGGTTACACAATTCCCAATTTGACATTTTGGGTCTTCTTTCCCATCACCCAGAAAAGGTGGGCACTTTTTTTTTTTTTTTGGTAAGTAGAAATTTTATATACAAAATGGGTTTTTTAAGAGGATCCCAAAACCTTATAACATGAGAGGTCGCAGCCCTTAGTAACAAAAGGAGCCCCTTGGGCTAGTACAGTAGAAACCATAGTAAACCTTACCAAAAAAAAAACATAGTAATGCCCAGGAGGGCTACATCAAACCTCAAACTGAAGGTAAAACATGCTGAAAAAACAACAAAAAGAAACAGATGCATCCATTCTGAAAAGCGCTGCCTTCGACAAACGACAAAAAGGATCACATCCCAGGAAAACCAACACGGTGGAATTGCCAGCTGTACCCGACAGGACAAGTGTCGCGGCGCTCCCCGTGCCTGTCCGCCCAAGCCCGATCCTCTCTTCTTGCTTATGTGGAATCATTAGCGATATCCTGGCTGGCGACCTTCTCCACGTCCGCCGGAAACAACTGCCGCCACACCACGAGACATGTGGACAACAATCCCTTATTTGCCAAGTGGTTGGCTAAACCATTGCCCTCCTTGTAGGTGTGCTTGACTTGGACCAGGTTCCTTCGAAGGAGGAGGTTCCTGGCCTCAAAAATGACATTGAAAACCTTCCATGCTCGATCCTGGGAATTCATCATGTAGTTAATGATGTTCAGTGAGTCCCCTTCTACTACCAAGGGTCGGAGATCCTCCACAATGAGCTCGAGTCCTCTCAAAAGTCCTCTGGCCTCCGCAACATGATTGGTTTGAAACCCCAAGTTTTCACAGAAAGCCGGGACGAGCTGTCCATTATGGTCACTAACTGATCCACCCGCAGCGGCCTCCACAATGAGCTCGAGTCCTCTCAAAAGTCCTCTGGCCTCCGCAACATGATTGGTTTGTATTGAATTCGACGAAGTTACTTCCATTCTCATTGATTTCAAATATAAAGGTTACAATGTGGTTATGAATTGGTTTAACCAACTGGTGGTTAATCAACCAACCTGGAGAGCGCCTATGAGCGCTATTTTTATTTCTCCAAATAATGTAATATGCATAACATATTCTAACATCCCCCCGTATTACATTATTGGCAAATCCCAATAGCATCTCGAAATTTTTCATATTTGATACGTCCAAGTGCTTTGGTAAAGATATCTGCAACTTGCTCATCAGTAGAAATGTATTGAAGTTGGATGTGGTGCTTTGGAACTTCATCTCGAATAAAATGACATCTGGTATCAACATGTTTGGTACGTTCATGAAAAATTGGATTTTTGACAAGATTCAAAACACCTTGATTGTCGCAAAACAAATGAAGAGGAAGATTCTTTGGTAGGCCCATGTTTGTAAGAATGCGACTTAACCACATTATCTCACGAATCGCTTCACTTGGCCGCACGATATTCTCCTTCTATAGAAGATAAAGCAACCACATGTCGCTTCTTACTTGTGCCATGAGATAGGCCCAGATCCTAGATGAAAAACATATCCAGAAGTGGATTTACGATCATCAATAGATCCAGCATAATCCGAGTCTATGTATCCCAGTAAGAAAAAATTATTATTCTTTCTATATTCCAGACCATAATTTGTACTACCATGAACATAATGAAGAACTCTCTTTGTTGCTTTCCAGTGATTCATCTTAGGCTCTTGCATGAACCTTGAAAGATATCCCACAGAAAAACTGAGATCTGGTCTGGTATTAGTCAGATATAGGAGACTCCCAATCAACTGGCGATAGAGAGTACCATCTACCTGAGGTGAATCATCATATCGGGATAACTTAAGTCCTTGCTCCATTGGAGTTGCTTTTGACTTACAATTAGTCATCCGATATTTTTCTACTAAAGTCTTGGCATATTTCTTTTGTGTTACTCTAATATGAAATTTTTGCTGAGTAACTTCTAAACCAAGACAATAGTGCAGAAGTCCTAGATCTGTCATTTCAAATGATTGCTTCAAGTCATTTTTCACTAAGTCAATCATTCTTTCCGAGCTTCCTGTTATGATCAGATCGTCTACATAGAGTACAAGAATCACTATATCAGAACCATTTTTCTTAATATAGAGATTTGCATCTGAAGGACTTCTTATGAAACCATGTTGCACAAGGTGACTGTCTATCTTGATATACCAAGCTCGAGGAGCTTGTTTTAGCCCATACAAGGATTTGATCAACTTGCATACTTTTTGTTCTTGTCCCTCAACCACGAATCCTTCTGGTTGAGTCATATATACTTCTTCTTGTAAGTCACCATTCAAGAAGGCACTTTTAACATCCATCTGATGCAACTTCCACCCAAACTGAGCTCCCATGGCACAAAGTACTCGAATGGTAGTCATTTTTGCAGTAGGGGCAAAAGTCTCTTCATAATCTATACCTTCTTTCTGAGCATATCCCTTTGCAACAAGTCGGGCTTTATGCTTATCAATAGATCCATCTGCCTTATACTTCACTTTGAACACCCATTTGCAGCCTATGGGTTTCTTTCCTGTTGGCAGATCGACTAACTTCCAAGTATTATTTTTAAGGAGAGACTTATGTTCTACATCCATGGCCTCTTTCCACTCGTGGTTTATCAAGTGCAGATTGAACCGTTGTGGGTTCATTTGTATTCAATGTAGACATATAAATTTTTTCTCCATCCTCATCTTCTACTCTATCATTTTCTGTACCCATTGACAAATCATCAAAGTGTTGACAAAGTTCGTCAACCTCTGAAGTAGATTCCCCTGCTCTCATCTGTTGAGTCATACTGCGAGTACATGGCCTATCAAGAGATAGATCTGGAAGGGATTTCAGCTTAGCATCTCTCAAAGTGCTAGTATACCATTTTGGAACTTTCTGTTTTGACTGTGGAAGTTGAACCTCCTTCTTAGGCTCTTCTTCATCTAGGTATACAGTTGTGGATGTGTCTTTTGATGTGAGAGCTTCATCAAATACAACATCTCTACTTACATGTGTCTTCTTGGTCTTAGGATCAATCAATCGATAACCTTTTGAGTACTTATCATAGCCAAGAAAGATACACTGCAGGGTTTTCTCATCCAGCTTTTTTCTTTTCTGTTTTGGAATGTGCATGAATGCTTTACATCCAAATACCCTTAGATGAGAAATGGAAGGTTTCTTACCACTCCATGCTCCTTGTGGTGTTTCTCCTTGTAGAGCTCTAGTGGGTGCTCTATTTAGGAGATATAATGTTGTGTTCTATTTTTTCCCAATATTGATCCTCAAGATGTGCTCCCTTTAGCATACATCGAACCATTTCCATAATGGAACGATTTCTCCTTTCAGCAACTCCATTCTGTTGAGGTGTATAGGCTGTAGTCAATTGTCTTTTTATCCCATGTTTCTTAAGGAACTCTGAAAACTCTTCAAAGGTGTATTCCCCCCCTCGATCTGAGCGGAGGGTTTTTATCAAACATCCCGACTCCTTCTCAACAAGTTTCTTGAATTGTTGAAAGTAGAGAAATGCCTCTGACTTCAACTGAAGAAAGAAAACCCACATCTTTCGTGAGTAATCATCAACGAATAGTTGAAAATACTTTTTCCCACCATAGCTGGTTGGCATAGGACCACACAGATCGGTATGTACCAGCTCCAAAGGGTTTTTAGCTCGAGAGGAGCTAGCTTCAAACGGGACTCGATGTTGCTTCCCTGCTAAGCAATCTGAGCAAACTGGCAAGATAGATGAGAGGGGTGGAAGACCTTTCACCATCTTATATTTGTGTAATTCAAGCAAATATCCAGAACTGAGGTGCCCATATCGTCGATGCCAGAGAGTGGTGGCCTCCTTTGTAGTTGCAGCCAAGGCAACATGTGGAGTGGAAAGGGCATCGAGAATAAACAAGCCATGTTTGTAAGATCCGGTTGCAACATGTTTACCACTGTGGGTGATAAAACATCTCTTTTTTCCTTTGACAACTCGAAACACCACCTCCATGTTTCTATCCAACATTTGTGTGACTGAAAGCAGATTATTGGCTAAGCCAGGAACATAGAGAACTTTCTCAATTTGACAATTACCATCAGGAAGAGACACAAAAATATCCCCTTCACCTTTTACTTGATATACTTGATTGTCAGCAATAGTAACTGGCTTACCCTCTTTCTCCACAAAAGTATCAAACCATGATTTGTCCCCAGTCATGTGTTTGCTAGCTCCTGAATCAATATACCATACAACATCTATCTGGGAAGATGAAGTATGAGTCATGAGCACCTTGTGTGCTCTTTCAGAGTCAGAATCTGAATCAGAGTCAGGAGAATTTGAGTCTGAGTTGGAGTCAGCATAAGCAACATGGCCTTTAGATTGCTTATGCTTATTGTATTTTTGCTTGTTCTTGCCCTTCTTTTGTGTACCTCTTTCGTTGGGTTGCTTGTTTTTGAACCAACACCTGTTGGTGTCATGGTTATTCATGTCACAAATCTTGCAATATTTTGAATCTTTTTGCTGAGTTTGCTTCCCTTTTCCTTTGGAAGAAGCACCTCCTTTTTGAAACTGGCCTTGCTTTTTACCACCTTGTTGTGTGGAAAGAGCATTATCTGGCACCTCATCTTTCTGGATCTGAGTTGCCTCCTCAGTCTGAAGCAAGTTTACCAGTTCCACAAATGATACTTGTCTACCAGAAACATTGAGTGAAGTTATCAACATCTTGTAGGAATTTGGTAATGCTCTCAAAATAACAGAGTTCAGGACATCATCATCCACCGGTTTTCCCATAGCATTCAGTTTTGCTTTCAAGTCAGCCACTCTGCAAAGGAATATGTCAATTGTTTCTCCAGAATTCATACTGAGATTATGCAGTTGAGTTTGAAGGTGGAGAATAGTGGATTGATTCTTTCCCTCATATACTATGATCAGGGCATCCCAGGCTATCTTACTAGTTTTTGCATCACAAATATGAGGCTGCACCTCATCTGTAGTAGCAAGCAAGATAAACACGAGACTCTTCTTGTCTTTCTTATCCCAATCATCTTGATCTGTCCCTGTTGACTGAGGACGTTGTGCAGTACCAGTCACTACATCCCACAAATCTTCCAACTGAAGTATGGCTTTCATCTTTGTCTTCCATGGAACAAAGTTAGGACCTTTCAACAATTGCGAATCTGAGAGATACTTATGAATTGTGGCCATTATGAAGGTTCCTTATATCACCAATTTGGTCTCCCTTTCTATATACCTGCGGATCTTTATACTGTAACCATTCAATATGTACCCGCCCTTACGTGAGGGAAACTATAGGTATATAAGAATAGTATACTACTCGATATGTACTCGCCCTTACGTGAGGGAGACTATAAGTACATATGAGAAGCACAATATATTGAACATAGGCGATATTGAAAGGGCATCGTGTTGTTAATGACACCTACCATAGAAAGTTTTATTCCGCATGCGTGGGGCGTAACTTCCCCTAAACACTTTGGAAAAAACTTTCGTCAGGATTTACGCCTAACAACAATCACGATGTGGGTATGAAATGAGGAAAAAAACTGGTTTGCCTTATTTCTCCCCGACGATTTATAGAGAACAAGCTCAGACGTCGTTGTTGCAGCTATATTAGGCGGCGAATACAGTAGTCCAAAGCACGACAACATTACCTGTAAGTGTGGACCAGAGGTATCTCAAATACCGACGTTGTTGTGCAATAAATTGCACAAATAGGGTATAAATTTGGGGTCTTATATTTTGTTTAATTTATGATTGTGAATGCAAGAAAACAGAATATTTAAATGCAAAAAAAAACAATCATAAATGCCCACAAATTTTAGCTCCTATTACCAATTTGGCAATTATTCGACCAAAATGGTTTGATTTCCCCCCGTTATCTGACAATTTTGCAAATGAATCATGTGAAATTCTCCCCCCTTCAGTTTGCAAAACAGACAAGAAGTGGAAAAAAAAAAATACCTCAAAAAATAGCCCTTGATCCTTCAAGGCGTCAAAATGTTACTGTGGGGCATCAAAAAAAACTTTCGGGCGTCAAACATCATGGCGGGCGTCAACAGGCAGCATTTGGTGTCAACTGCACGTCACAGGCGTCAACCGCGCTGTGCGGGCGTCAACCGTGCCGTGCGGGCGTCAACCGCGTCGTGCGGGCGTCACTGTACCGCAGGCGTCCGAAAAAAATCCGTCATCACAGTGCAAAAAATACTCCTGGTGGGATTCGAAACAGCAACCATCCGCCCAGTATTGATTGCGCTTACCACAGGAGCCAGACGGCCCGACGAAACATAGCAGCAGGGAACGACTTCCTTATCACCGTGTCGCGGGTGGGAAAAAAAAATTAAAACATTAGTCCCACATGGCCTGTGCGGCCACTGTGGGAGGTTTTAAATTGGGCTGAAAGCAGTTAAGCTTTCGGTTGCCTTCGGGCAACCAACCCCGCCCTGTTTTGGCCTCCGCAACCGTTGACCCTCATCCCCGAACCGCCGTCTGCGTCCTCTGTTTGCGTGCCATGCGCGCCTGTGCCTCGGTCTGCGTGTTCTATCCGTTGTTTGTCAGGTGTTCTATCTACTGTTTGTCAGGTCTGTCTCCTGCTTCGTCCGTCCTCGGGTCTCGTTGGCTGTCAGCTGTTTGTCAGGTCTGTCTCCTGCTTCGTCCGTCATCGGGTCCCGTTGGCTGTCTGCCGTCCTTCGTCCGTCCTCAGGTTTGTCGGCTGTCTGCCGTCCCTCGTCCGTCCTCGGGTCCCGTTGGCTATCTGCCGTCCTTCGTCCGTCCTCAGGTCTGTCGGTTGTCTGCCATCCGTAGCTCTGATGCCATATTGAATTCGACGAAGTAACTTCCATTCTCATTGATTTCAAATATAAAGGTTACAATGTGGTTATGAATTGGTTTAACCAACTGGTGGTTAATCAACCAACCTGGAGAGCGCCTATGAGCGCTATTTTTATTTCTCCAAATAATGTAATATGCATAACATATTCTAACAGTTTGAAACCCCAAGTTTCACAGAAAGCCGGGACGAGCTGTCCATTATGGTCTCTAACTGATCCACCTACAGCGACCGCCCCTATGTTGCCCCGAGAAGCCCCGTCAAAATTTAACTTCAACCATCCTTGAGGAGGCCTGACCCACCTGACGTCCTTCCTGGATGACCGCGGATCCTCCCGCTCCTTGATCTCCCCTGATAACTTCAAGGATTTGAACAAACCCTCTTCAAACACATGCTTGGGCCATGGGGTGGGGATAAGCATGGAGTTCTCAATGGCAAAGGCGATGGCCCTGTGAGCGATTGAGGGAGGATCCCTAGGAGGATTACCGAAGACCCAACCATTGGGTTCCAACCATATCTGCCACAAAAAATGGTGGAAGCAAGCATTCCACAGGAAATGGAGCTTGGGATTTTTAAAAGGATTGGGCCATTGGAAGAAAGCCTCCTTAATGGTCTTGGGGGGAATCCATTGGATCTGAAAGGTAGAGAGGATGGAGCCAAGAACCGACCCAGTGAAAACGCAGTGCCGGAACATGTGGTCAGAGGACTCACGAGCGGACTCACACGGATAGCACCTATTGGGAATAGCAAACCCCCTCTTGTGAAGATTGTCAATTGTGAGAGCTTTATTCTGAAAGGCAATCCACGAGAAGAATTTACCTTTGGGATCAAGCATTTCCTCCAGACCACGTTGCAAGGAAAGTCCGATTTCAGCCCTTTGCATTGGAATTCATAGACAGATTTGACAGAGAATCCACCATCATCGGTCCCCCCTCCAAATCATTCGATCTGGACCTCCGCTGGTGGGTATGATGATGTCCTTAAGGACAGAGGACAGGAAGTCGGCCTCAATCTCTAGCCCCTCTGCATCAATGACTTTCCACTGTAGGGAGCCATTTCTCCATTCAATGAAATTGGCCACCCTCTGCCCAAAGTTGTTATCAAGAAAAGTTTTAAGGTGAACCAGCCCGATCTGCTCAGAGAGAGGGTCCTCTAGGGCCCACCCATCCTTCCAAAAATCTATGCTCCAACCATCCCTAAGGATCCACCTAATGTCGTCTTGGATCAGCTGCCTGGATTGGGCAATGGCTTTCCAGAAAGCCAACCCCCCAGTGGGAATCCAATCCTCAGGAAAGGAAGTGTTACTGAGGTATTTCCTCCTGACAATTCTCACCCATTCTTCCGGTTCATCTGCCAGGATCCTCCAGGTGTGTTTGGCAATGAGCGCTAGGTTCATCTTGGCCATTATCCTGAACCCTAATCCTCCTTGCTTCTTGCTTCTACAAACTTTGTCCCAAGCCACCAAAGGAAACCTGGGAAAAGGTGGGCACTTTTACTTACATGTCATTGCTTTGATTTTCGTCATTGGTGATTGATTTTCTTCGCTTTGCAATTCGTCTCTTGGTGCTTCTTCACCTAACAACTCTTCACCAACAAACAACCTTCGACCAGCTCCTAGTGCACCTACACTTTGCAACCTCCTTCGTGAATCTTTGAGTGTTGGTTCTAGTCTCTACACACTCTCGTGGTTGCCCTTGTGCCTAACTCCTATCCTCCGCACCTATTGGCAATCACCCCCACACTAGTGCAAATGTTACAAGTTGTTCAAGCTCATCTCCTCGTGCACTCTCCACGTTGGTGCCTCCACTTACGCAAATGTCTTCCTTAGTCCACCTTTCGTTTGCTTGTTTCACCTCTCATGGCACCTCATCCTTCATTGTTAAAAACAATGTTTTCCACCATTATTGATTGGAGTTGTCCTCCACCTGAGGATTCCAAACTCGCTCCACTTCTGGTTCTTTGAGTTCTATTACTCTTTATTGCAGTTCTTTGTTGGCAATGTTTTGCTCCACACCACATTGTTGAGCAATCCTATAACTCCTCATGGGTTGGCTCTCAACTATTCTACAGCAATGTCTCCCACATCCTCACGATAAGTAATCTGTCATTCACCTCTCCAACCTTCACACGTGCTGATTCGAACTTCAAATAGAAAACTGTGCCATATGTAGCATGGTGGTGAGTACTCCTACAGTTGGAGGAACAAATTAATATGACAGATTCTAGGAGGCAACCAAGGCTACAGTCATAACTGATCTACAATCACTCAACATTTCCACTTGTACGGCAAAGTGATGTTCACTTGTACGACAAAGTGTCAACATACACTGGCATGGCAAGTGATGTTCACTTGAACGACACATGTTTGTACGGAAAGTGTTGTATGGCAAGGACTTATATGGCAACACTTGTACGGCAATACTGCAATCTACTTGAACAACAAACTCCACATAGACTTTAATGGCAATTGCTTGTACTACTATGATTCCACTCAACAATCAACCTTGTCAGCAAGGGCTTGTACGACAACTCTCGTCGGCACTCCTCATACGACACTCCCCGATGAACCCCCTCATACGACACTCCCTGATGAACCCCCTCATATGACACTCCTCGATGAACCCCCTCATACGACACTTTCGACTGATCTACTTGTACGACATTTCTCATACAATGCTTTTGGATTGCAACTACATCTGTACACCTACACACAAAACCAAAACAACACAACCTACAAACTACTCACAGCAATGGAATCACACAAAACTCATTCCACACACAAAATATGGAAGAATAGTATTTGCATTAACTTTGCATGTACCGCATTTGCATCGCAAACTCATATTATTGGTAATGAACAACAATGAATACACAATCTCCATATTGGAGTATATTACATTATTTGGTACATGCTTAATGTACCCCCATGGTACCTTCATGGTATATATGTAAATAGTATATTAGGGTTAAGTCATAGTTTAGAGTGTGAGTTATATTTTCCCTTTTATGTAAGTGTGAATGTGTAGGAAATGCACAAGTGTCATGTAAAGTTGTAATGTGCAAGAAATGCACAAGTGTCATGTAAAGTTGTAGGAAATGCACGAGTGTCATGTGAGTTAGTTTGCAAGTATAGGGTGAGTAAATGTGATGTAAAGATGTGCTCAAGTGTCTTAGATTAGGTGTGCAAGTTATAGAAGTGTAAGAATCATGTATAGGTGCGCATATGTTATAGTGTCAAGTGTTCATCAAGTATGCAAGTGGCAAGTAGATAAGCCAAGAGTCATGCGTCTTGGCATATAGAGAGCAATAATCATGTATCCAAAGAGACTTCTTTGCCTATATTATAGAGGCAATGCTCCATAGTTAGAGAACAGAAAAGAAAGATCAAAAGATTGTTATCTGATTGTAAGAAGCAGAGGAGTTATAAAGCTTGTATACATTTTGAGCAATTAATATTGTAAGTTGTTCTTCATGCATAGTACATGAATGATTCAGGCTATTTACATTCATATTTCAGCATATTATTGAATGTTATTTCATTTATTATAAGCCTTGATATACATATTAATTTGCTCATATTATTCTACTCTTATTATTATCTTGATCTTTATATATTGTGGCTATTTTATATTGGATCTTGTATCATATAATATGTGATATTCTATGGTAATATAAGGCTTCAAAAGCCATCACAAATGGATATGAATGAAGATGTTTTTCAACTTTCAAAATTTCGAAAAAAAAAAAAAAAGAGCGTATATACAATGGAGACTATTAAGGAAGGATATTTGAAGAAATACCAACTCTTTTGAGGCATTAGCCTATGAAGAAAAAGTAGATGAAAGCTTAGAGGATACAATACAATAGATTCAATGTATTAACAAGGAATTATCTATTCAATATGATATTGATTTAGATATGAACATTCTCGATGAACCTAAGGAATGTGTCAAATCAGATTTTGAAGTCTCTCTTGAAGTACCATGACCATTCAAGAAAACAAAATTAGTAAATAAAAATTATCTATTCAATATGATATTGGGTCCTGTGAGATATATATATATATTTTTTTTTATATAAATTGGAGGTGTGGGTTTTGAAAGGGCCCCAAAACCTTAAATACAAAGCGAACAACAAAAAGAATAGGTCAGCAAGACCTTTTACATCAAAGAGCACCCCAAGGTGCCACGAAGAAAAACAAGAACAAAAGGAGACAAATCAGCAAGACCTTTAACAGCAAAAACAACCAGTGGGTCCACGAAGGCGATCCCAAAAAAAAAAAGGGGAAACAGGTCAGCAACAAACATCAAAAATATCACCACAGGGGTCACCGGGACAATCCTAGAACACCACTCTAGACGGACTCGACACTGTTGGTAGGAGTCGCATCATCATGCTTCTGGAGATCCTTGAGCTAGGGTACAGGTCGTCCAAAACCTTCGCAGCCTGGTTGTATAAGATCCAAGCGGACTTGGATGCATTTGCAACAGCGGACAGAGTAACCACGATCCTAGCAAGGGGTTCAAGAACGGTTTTCTAAAACAAGGTGGTGGCAAGCTCACCCAAGGGTTCGAACAACTTCATGCCAGAAGCACTCTCTTCAACTGTCACTTTCAGAGGCAAGCTTTCGAGCTAGACCTGCTTGGGCCGAGGAGACTCCCGTGCCACGCCTAGATTGTCCTTACGCTTGTTCTTATTTCTTATGGAATGGCGTCGGAATTCGTAGTTGCTGGACTGAGGAGTGACTCCAAGAGATGGGCCTGAGATTTGCTTTTTAACCTGTTTGGCAGAAACAGGGGACTCTTTCTCCAATTCTTCATCGTCACTGGCCACATTTATGTTAGGGGTCTCCTCGCTGGAACTCAGAGTAGTTGGCAGCTCAGGCGGGTCCTGTGAGATATAACCTGTGATATTTTGTGGTAGTATAAGGCTTTAAAAGCCATCACTCCAATGTATTCTCCTCTCTAATGGTGTCTTCATACAGACGATGATTGGTACTACACAAATGAATGGGGGGGTCCTTTTATGCTTGGGGGATGCCAATTGACAGTAACTACCGTCCCAAACACCTCACCACTAACTGCCCTCCATTCGTCTATGCCTAATGACATTAGTTTTTCCATACATTACAATTACAATTTATCAACCTATGACATCATCTCCCAAAATGACATTTCATTTTACATCTATATTTCATTTACATTTAGATTGACATTTACATTACATGTACATTTCCTCCTTGTTGTCGATTAATCTATTGCGCTTGTCTTCCTCCACAACGGTTATTCTAATATCCTCCTCTTGTCGCCCCTTGTCCGCTCTTCAAAGTGCTTGATTTTCTTCTTTTTGCACCATCAGAGTGAGATGCCTTGCACTCCTCAAATTGAACAAACAATCACCAACCAAATGTCACATGACTTAATATATTGCAAAAGGCACTCTTCGAACAATTAATATTTCTGTATACCCCCATCTTGTAGTTGAAACACCAAATCTCCTTTTCCTTCTTTTCACCCTTCACGTTGTTTATCATCCTTTCAAAGTCCTTTTGAATGGCCTGGATGGCGATGTGCAGATCATCTATCACTGTCAAAATCATCATCTCTAAAGTGACTTACTCCTAACGCCATTTGTTTTACTTCGCTCTCCAAATTGAGAGCTCTTTTGAATGCCTCTTGATAGGTAGTCAATGGTACTACCTTCATTTTCTTCTTATACCTTGGAAGTCGTCCATCCAAAAACCATTGTTTTTGTAAGCCATCAGTTGGTTGTAACTCCATCTAGTTAATCAGCTCCTTCAATCTCCTAAGTCCTATTATAGGACTTGGTAGCTTCAACTTTTTTTGTTTGGTGAAATAAATTTTTCCAATGATCTCAGTATTATCCCATAATAGCTTGAATTCCTTTTTGAATTCATCAACCAAATCTTCCCATGTCATAAGGGGATTTCTTCTCGCTCTTTTCAAATGCCAATCCATTGCAATTCCTCGCAATGTTGCCGAAACAATCTTAGCCATGCATCCTCATCATCTACACCATATGGTTGCACAAATCCCGATATGACATTGTGTCTTCTTTCCCATCACCCAAAAAAGGTGGGCACTTTTGCTTCCCCATTGGTGCTGCGATATTCGCCATTGATGGTTGATTTTCTTAGCTTTGCAATTTGTCTCTTGGTGCTTCTTAACTCTAACAACTCTTCACCAACAAACAACCTTTGACCTGCTCCTAGTGCACCTACACTTCGCGAATATACAAGCATTGGCTCTGGTCTCTACACACTCTCCCATGGTTGTCCTTGGGCCTGACTCCTGTCCTCCACACCTCTCAATCTCCCCCGCACTTGTGCAGGTGTTACCAGTTGTTCAAGCTTAGCTCCTCGTGCACTCTCCATGTTTGCACCTCCACATGCGTGAATGTCTTTCTTGGTCTACCTTCATTTGCTTGTTGCACCTCTCAGGGCACCTCGTCTTCCATTGTTAAAAACAATGTTTGCCACTTTTCTTGACAGGAACTATCCTCCACCTGAGGATTCCGAACTAGTTCCACTTTTGGTTCTTCGAGTTCTTTTACTCTTGACTACAGTTCTTCATTGGCAATGTTTTGCTCCACACCACGTTGTTGAGCAATCCTGCAACTCCTCACAGATTGGATCTCGACTCTTCTGCAGCCACGTCTCCCACGTCCTCACGATAACTAATCCATCATTCCCCTCTCCAACCTTCATGCATGCTCGTTCAAACTTCAAACGACAACAGCACCAAATGTAGCACCGTGGTGAGTACTCTAACAATTGAAGGAACAAATTGATATAACAGCTTCTGGGAGCCAACCAAGGCTGCAATCATAAGTAATCTACAATCACTTAGCATTTCCACTTGTACGGCAAATGTCAACATGCACTTGTATGGCAAAGTGATAGTCACTTGTATGGCAAAGTGTCAACATGAACTTGTATGACAAGTGATGTTCACTTGAACGGCAGGTGTGTGTACGACAGATGCTTGTACGACAACACTTGTACAGCAATAGTGCAATCCACTTGAACAATAAACTCCACACAACCTTGAACGGCAATCGCTTGTACAGCAATGATTCCATTCAGCTACCAACCTTGTCAAGGACTTGTACAACAACTCTTGTCGACACTCCTCAATGAACCACCTCTTGCGGCACTTCCAACTAATCTACTTATACGACAATTCTCATACAATGCTTTTGGATTGCAACTACATTTGTACACCTACACACGAAACCAGAACAACACAACTTACAAACTACTCACAGCAATGGAATCACACATAACTCATTCCACACAGAATATGGAAGAATAGTATTTGCATTAACTCTGCCTGTACAACATCTACATTACAGACTCATGCTTGGCAATGCACAACAATGAATGGACAATCTCCAATGTGCTCTCTTCTCTGATGGTATTTTCATACACACACAATGATTGGTACTATACAAATGAATGGAAGGATCCTTTTTCGCTTTGGGGTTGGTAGTTGACAGCGACTGCCACCCCAAACACCTCATCACTAACTACCCTTCATTCGTCTATACCTAATGACCTTAGTTTTGTCATACATTACAATTACAATTTATCAACCTAAGACATCATCTACCAAAATGACATTTCATTTCACATTTATATTTCATTAACATTTATATTTCATTAACATTTACATTGACATTTACATGCCATGTGTGTTTCACACTTTTTACTACTATGTATACTATTTCTTTGGCTGGTCAAAACTAGCTCCTACAAGGAACACTTTGCACGCAGTTGTGAAATGCTCCAACATGACGGAGCAATGGAAACAATACCACAATGATGTGCATATGGTGCGAACTAGGCTATCACAAGGAGGCAAATTGCTCGAAGAAGGCAAGTACGAGCAACTTGCAGAATGTCAATTTTATTAACATTGGATAGCCTACACAAGACCAGCAATAGAAGGAGAAACACATGCTAGTTGTAACTTGGGAACAAGCAAAGAAAGTGGAGCAATACCCAAATTCAGTCAAGAAAGAAAGATGACACGAAGCACATGTCTAGCTTGAAGAAGAAACAAGAAAGACCCATCAGGAGAAATTGGTATGGGAGAAGTTTAAGGAACCTGTCACGACCAAAGAAGATGAGACGTCAACATACCGATTGGTTGAGTAAGTACTAAATACAAGTATTGAAGTGAAACTATCTAGAGTTATGTGCAATGGTAGGACAGATGGTGCGGACAAGAGTGGAGGAGTCGCAACGCTAACTGGAACCTCCTCTGATGTCGGGAAGAAACCAGCACTGATCCACATTGAGTTGTTGAACCATAAGTTCACACAAGTGATTGTCAATGGAGATTCAAGTAATTTCATCAATCGGGATCTGATCCCTACTGCTTTGTTGGACTTCCTTGGTTGTCTGAGCGGATTCTTCTACTTGTACCACCTCGTTTTCCTCAAGTCTGCCCCTTGTCTGGGCTTGGCACTTGTCCGCGCATCGTATTATGTTCCTTATGATGACGAAGTCTTTTAGCCACAATCGACTCGGGTCCCGCTTCAGGTTGGGTTGGAGGTTGTCCAGATTTCTGGTGACTCGTGATTTCCCTTCTGGACGTCTTTTGCACTCAAACGGCTCAATCTGCTAGAAGTTTGCTTCTTCCGGTCAGACAGTTGTTCTTTAGTTAGACGTCTCCTTCCTGGATGTCGACATTTTCCTACTAGACGGCTAGACGTCTCTTTTTCTGCTAGACGTCTTCCTGCCAGACGGCTAGACGTCTCTTTTTCTGCTAGATGTCTTCCTGCCAGACGGCTAGACGTCTTTTTTTCTACTAGACGTCTTCTTGCCAGAGGGCTAGACGTTTCTTTTTCTGCTAGACGTCTTCTTGCCAGACAACTAGACATCTCTTTTTTTTTGCTCCAGTAGATCTCTCCCCTCAGACGTCTGCTTCGTACTAGACGGTTGGACTGCGTCCTCCAAGACGTCTGCTCCTTTCACCGGTCATCTACTGATTTGGTAGCTTTGACAACAGTTCTTCAGATGGATGCCCTTAAAAAGCGTGATAGATCTGGATACCTCGCAGCAAACAGTGGTCGAAAACTTTTGACGCCTCTGTGTTTGCCTGTGAATTTTTGAAGATAGGGTCACTGCACTTGCTGAAAAGAAGGATTTTCCATGAATCTTTCGACTGCCAGGCTAAATGACTTCTATGCTTTTTCTGGAATGAATCTTGGTGCGCTATTAACCCTACTTCTCCGCCAAATCTCCTATGCAAACTGAAAGTGAATGAACAAGGAATGCCCAACGCTTCCAATTTATAGGAAATTTGCCGCCCATGTAACTGCCTGCTTAACCGCCACCTAACTCCTAGTCATCTATCTGCTTGCCACGTCGCCAGTTTTGCATGGACAAGACGTCTAGCGTCTTTATCTTTATTTTGTTTTTGCTATTTTTGTCTTTTTCCTTGTTTTTGTCTTTTTTGTCTTTTTCTTTTTATTTTATTTTTATTATTTTTCAAAACTGTGCTTTTCCTTTTAACGTCGTCGGGTGAAGCGCACGACAATGCCGATGCGTACTTCAAAGGTGTCCGATGCGCTATCTTCCTGATGATGGCTACCAGTTCCATAACTGCTGAAGCCATCGCCATTTTCCTGTTCCTCCGTCTGCTGACGACTGCGACGATTATTCTGGTTGCGGGGAGTTTCCGTCTGAGACTGTTCGTCGCGTCTTCTCATTCTTCGTGGAATAATGCGCCAGTCTGGTTGCTCCTCTTCTGTTGGTCGATGACGTGTTTCCTGCCTAGACGTCTGATTATTTTTTGCTTGACGTCTGCTTCTCCTGACGTCATCCTGACTTGCCTCAGCTGCCAGACGTGTACTTTCCTGCCAGACGTCTACCAGACGGCTTCCTCCATCATCCAGACGTGTGGCTGCGTCATCCAGACGGGTGCTACCAGGGTCCAGACGGGTTGATTCTTCTTCAAGACGGACTCGTTCAGTTCTTCCGTCGCCCTGTTGGATTATCACGCAATCATCAAGGTAATGGACCACAGTTCGTTCTTGCTCTTGATGGTTGGTCGTCTGATCATTGGAAGGATGATTCCCCCTTTGTCCAATGTTGCGATAGAGTCTTCCCATTCCATGGCCTCGGCCTCGAAGTCTATCGATCTGATGATGGACGACTGCCCATCCTTGGTCTATCTGGTCTTGATAGGGATTCCTACTTCGAGGTCCCTGTCTTCCGCGAGCCGGTGTGACTCGTCCTCTTCCCCTTGCCGGTCGAATCTCCCTGATGTGGGGCTGTCGTACTCCCAGCTGCCCGAGATTCGATCGGTCCCTCGATCGTTCTTGATGACGTCTTCGGTTCCTACGAGCTCGTTGAGGTAGACCCGAGGGTCTATTCTCAGGAACACGTAGTGATGGGTTGACTTGGACTATGTCCTCAGATGGTCCTTGCGGCCCAGTCCGTGGACTAGTCGACCTACGGGTAGCAGGAGGGGAATTTCTTCCTCTCGAGCTACCGGGATGGAGGCCAACCACGCTCCTCCCTTGGTCAGGTAAGCTTGGGTTACCCAGAAGTCCTGACGAACTCCCGAGATTGCCCAAGTCACCTCTATTTCGGGCTTGGTCTATCAGTTGTGCTCAGGAACTTGGTTATGCATGTGTTTGATTGTCAGGTTTTAGTTGATGCAGAATTCTCAATCTCCTGTCAGCCCTTATCAATCGTCGCCACCACCTTGCTTCTTCAAAGCGTCGTTGTGGTGCACAGTGAGTTAGGGCTTCTTGGTACTGATCTGAGAAAGCCGAATCCGTGCTTGAGTCATTTCCTTCTCCTGCAGTGTTCATTGGCCATTCCGAGGTTTCTTGAACCCTTTGTTGCAATCGTCTTACTTCTCTTCTATGTCGTCGTAAGTCCATTGCTGCCATTCAATACCTAGCCACTTCTTCCTACTCAGTCGGATATCTCATAGCTCCTTCATATGGTGTTCTCCACCTACGTGGTACTGATCTTCCTGGTACCGCGTCTTCATTATCCGACTGAATATTTATTCCTCCATTATCCTCATCTTGTGGGCTTAGAGACTCATCGTCTTCAATTACTTGTGCAATTTCGAGGAATCTGACCCCTGCTTGTCGACTTCGGAGTTCATCCCTTTGTCTCCTACGGTCTGGGTTGGGACTGGCGTAGGGTATATCAGGGTCCCGAGGTTGATTCTCATCCTCACTTGAATCTTCCAACCATCCTCCGTACCTTGGCTGTTCGGGTACCTCTCTGACATCCCGCCACAAAATCTCGGTTGCTTCTTCTCGACTCATCTGATATTCACTATTAGTAGCCAAGTTCTGATGCAATTCCCTTGCTTCACTCTGTTCTAGTGATCTTCGAAATCTTCGAGGACGTCGGATTAATGGTGAAGTCGCTCTTGAGGAGTCGTCAGTATTCAGGAGGATTCTCAATGTGGTTGTAGATGAACTATCCGAGGAAACTGCATTATTTTCCAAAGGTCCTACATTGTTTCCTGTATTCTTCCTTATTTCTAATCCACATCCTTGTAGCCTTCGATTCTCTTGCCTCCGAGAGTGTATTAGACTTGGTGTTGAGGGTGAATGATCTAGAGCCACCGAGAATAAGCTACTTTCTAACGAATTGCCATCCAAGCTCCCTCTAAAATCACCTTGATCTCTTTCAGCCCATTCTGCTCTACGTGCTTCCTATCGTTGATGCATTCGTTGCATAGTTCCATCCAACTCCTGAATGACTTGTTCCCTCAATCGTACATTATACTGGCGAAGAGTCTCATACTCCTCTTGCAATCATTGCGTTTCCCAAGCCATCCGTTGTAGAACTTCTGCTCCTTGACCTTCATATTCTTCCACTTCTAGTATTTGCCCTTGTGAAGCGAGATACGAAATGTTTCAAAGCTGATTCTCTACTTCGCTTTCTAGAACTTGTACATTAGGTTCTAACTCCCTTCGTTCGGTTATAGGTTCTTCTTCTTTTCCAAATAACCATTCCAGGTTGGTAGGTTCATCCTCTCGAACAACATTACTTGGCCCACCGTGTTCGTAGGATCGTATACCTGGTTGTGCTTCTTCGGTTGCGTTACCAGAAGTGTCCTCCTTAATTTCTAAGTTGATTACATTTATCTGTGCCTGTGCCTTATACACCTTCAACTTAGAACCATTTACCACATCAGGGCAAATTGTTCCATCCAACTTCTTCAATCGGACAGCCCCGTTGTCCAGTACTTCTTCCACTTGGAAGGGTCCAAGCCATAGGGTCTTCAACTTCCCTGGCTTGATCTCTCTTTTCCGTTGTATTTGAGCACTAAGTCACCAACCTTCAAATTCATTTTCTGGAGATGCTTGTCATGCCAATACTTCCATCGTTGTTGAGCAATCTCCGTTGCCCATTGTGCCATCACCCTTTTCTCGCCTAACTGTACCAATGTTGCGAGTCTTTCCTCCATGCTGTCTTCTTCATTCAGGCGGGTTTCAACGGCTACCCTCAAGCTTGGTACCAGAAATTCCACTGGTACTACCGCCTCCTGTCCATACATCAGTTGAAAGGGTGTGTGGTTTGTGGTTGGTTTGAAGGTAGTTCTGTATGCCCACAGAACTGTTGGTAAGCGCTCCTCCCAGTCTGCGCCTTCGATTGCACATGTTTTATACATGATAGAAACCAGGACCTTATTTGTCGCCTTCGCTTGCCCATTTGCTCTGGGGTAGTACGGACTTGACAAAGAGTGAAAGATCCTGAATTCCTTCATCAAATTCTGGATAATCTCATTAACGAAATGGCCTCCCCTGTCACTTGTCAATTGAAGAGGTATGTCGAACCGTGTGATAACTTGTTCATACAAAAAGTGAGTCGTGCTTCTTGCAGAATTATCAAGTAAAGCCCTTGCTTCGACCCATTTCGTTAAGTATTCTGTTGCGACTACGATGTACCTGCACTTCCTTTTATGACTTGTTCTCAGTGGACCCACAAAATCCAACCCCCATCTCTCAAAGAGTTCTTGAGGTTGCGATGGATGCAGTGGCATGAAGTCTCGTTTCAATGGCTTCCCTGTTCTTTGACACGTATCACATGCCTTAACAAAGTTCTTGGCATCGTGATAAAGGGTAGGCCACCATAGGCCCGCCAACAACACTTTCCTAGTTGTTGCGTCAAGTCCCATATGTCCTCCGGCCAATCCTTCGTGTGCCTCCTTCAAGGTCTGTTGCACTTCATCTTCCATCACGCATCGTCTCAGAATGTGGTCCTCCCCCATCTTGTATAGCAATCCTGCAATCAAGGTAAAGGGTGCTGACTTCGTAATCACCTTCCGTTGTTCAGCTACCGTCATCTCCTTTGGCAGCTCTCCTGTCGATAGATAATCCCCAATATGTTTATACCATATGGGTATCGCACTTATCATGAACAACTGTGCATCGGGGAATTCATCCGGTATTCCTCCTTCTGCAGGTTCTCCTGAGTGAATCCTTGACAGTTGATCCGCAATTACGTGCTTCTTCCCTGGTCTCACTACCACCCGAAACACGAATTCCTGCAGAGTGACGAGCCATCGACTCACTCGTCCATAGATTGTTGGCTTGTTGATCAGGTACAACAACGCCTGATGATCTACATAGAAAGCAAAAGGGTTAGCCAACAAATAGTGTCGGTACTTTTGTACTGCGTACACCATCCCTAGTGCTTCGCGCTCTGTTGTACTGTAGTTCTTCTCGGCTCGAGACAACAACCGACTTGCAAAATAGATGGGCTGATCCAACCCAAATTGACCTTCCTGAGCCAATGCACAACCAATAGCAAAATTTGAGGCATCAACATGCACATGGAACTCCTCCCAGTCTGGGTAAACCAGGATAGGTGCCTTCACCAAATGTGCTTTCAAGCTCTCAAAAGCTCCCTGGTGCTCCTCTGCCCAGTGAAAAGGAACACCCTTACGTGTAAGAGCATCTAATGGATGAGAAGTCAATGCATAGTTGCGGATGAACCTTCTGTAGTATCCTACTGTTCCCAAGAAGGTTTTCACCGAGCTCACGTCATGTGGCTCCTCCATCAGCAGTATCACCCGAATCTTATCCGGATCGGGCTTCAGGCCCTCTTGGCATACAATATGCCCTAGCAGCTTCCCATATGGTACCATCAAGACACATTTTCCTGGGTTCAGGGATATCCGAGCTCGCCTACACAAGCTCATGCATTCCTCCAATGCCTTCAAATGTTCTTGTGTCCTCCCATACAACGACCAATCATCTAGGAAGGCTTTGAAATTCCCTGTGGACATCTTATCAAAGATATATAAGATGATTCTTTGAAAAGTAGCCGGTGCATTGCACAAACCAAATGGCATGCGATTATAAGCATATATTCCATTTTCAACTACGAAAGTTGTCTTCAACTTATCTTCCTCTGCGATGCTAATCTGGTTGTACCCTGAGAACCCATCCAAAAATGAATAGATCTCATGGCCTGCTACTTCTTCCAGGATGGAGTCTGTGAAAGGGATCGGGAAGGGATCCTTGATGGTTACGGCATTGAGGCTTCGAAAATCTACACAAATTCGAATTTTATCTACCTCCCTCTTCAAGGTGATCACAATCGGTGACACCCACTCACTTGTCGTAACCTTGAAAATAATGCCTGCATCTAGCATCTTATCAATTTCAGCATTCACCAGGGCTGCATACTTGGGATTCATCCTGTATGGTCGCCTTCTCACTGGTTGTGCGCCTTCAATCAGGGGAATCTTGTGTACGCAGAGTTCTGGTGGAACTCCCTTCAGGTCCTTGTATGTCCAAGCGAAGACATCCTTATACTCCAGAAAGATTTTAAATGTTGTCGCTTTTAGCACTGGATCCCAATCATCTCCACACTTAATCATCCTCTCCTCGCCATCTTCTCCCAAGTTTACCTGAATCATTCTAGGGCCTTCATATTTAATGGACTCAGGTTCATTTACTGCCTTAAGAACATCGATGGGGTGGGCTGGTTTGTCTTCAATGACTGCATCTCCCATCGTATATTCTGCAAAGTTCTTGGGGAATGTCCATTTTTCTCTTTCCTTATCCTTCTCTATTGTTGTCTGTTTCTTACTACTTTCCTCTTTTTCTGGTTCCTTCTTCTCATCCTTCTAGATTTCATCTCCTACTTCAATGCAAAAACACTGGGGGAGAATACTTCATAGTCTTCTAGTTGCCAATGGAGTAAGCCTTTGTCTTCATTGTACTCATCCTCCGTGCAATCTTCCAAGTGTAGTACTCCCTCTTCGTCTGGTTCATATCCCGACTCTTCATCCGAGGAAGAAGCTCCTGAATCATCGAAACTTGCAATCTCTTGGCTTACCGCCTGGTTCTTTAAATTAATCAAATATCTATGCTGGCCTTTCTTGAAGGTCAGATGCTCTTTCTCCCAGTTGTGGTTTACCTTCGCCGTTCGTAACCACCCACGTCCCAACAATGCATCATATGCTGGTTTCTGCATAGCAATTATAACGAAATCCAATATAAAATCCTGCTCCGCTATGCGTACTTTTTGGCTCATTAATACGCCTATTGTCTCGATGCCATATTGATCTGCTCCGTATAATTTGAAGTTTGGAGATCTAAGTGCGGGTTGGCCAATACTCCGCCACGTTCTTTCTGGCATCACGTTCACGCTTGATCCTCCATCAACGATCACCTGATTCAACTTATGGTCCAATATCTCCATATGAACCAAAGCTGGCTTCTTCCCTGCCTCGATCATCAGTATCGTTGGATCAATGAACTGACTTTGCTTGATGTGGGCTACCTGTCGGGTTTCTTTCTTCTTTGTTTTTATGACTTCTCCCACCGTAGCATATAACTCAGGTACTATGTTGAATAGACTTGCTACCTTCACTTCCACCATCGTATTCAGTACCTGTGTCACCAAGCCTTCTATTGATGCTTGTTTATCATTTGTGATCTCCACCTTCTTTAGAGCTTTCTCCAGAACTAGTCTATCCTGCTTTTCTTTGTCTAGTTCTGTTTTTATCAATTCTTGAGCTTCCTGCCATCGCTCTTTCTCCTTGGCAGGATTTGGGTATTCTTCTAACTTCCTAGCTTGTGCTCTTGTTACGGCTAGGACTTCATCTTCCCTCTCCATCACTGTACTCACTTCGCCAATGTCAATCAAATTGACATTCTGTGTTCCACTGGAGCTTGCCTTATTTGGGCAATTAGCCTCTTTGTGGTTCCCTGGACCACACCACCTACACATTTGGGTAGCATTGCTACCACCAACATTGTTTGTATTCTGAGGCTTGGGGCAATTCTTCGCAAAGTGGCCCCATTCTTGGCAATTCCGACACTGGATTACAAGTCTCCCTTCAGAGTCGTACTGCAGTCGACTTTGTCCTCCTTGTCTTCCACCTCGACGGTTGTTCCTGTATCCGCCGCTTGTTGCACCTTGTCCATTTCTTGAAGTATCAAGTTGACTTCCTTGTTGGACTGTTAAGGTCTGGTGCCTTGCTCCCTTCAGATTGAATGGGCAATCTGCTACTGGGTGACCTGCAATATCGCATATGTTGCAATACGCTTTCTTTGGGCAATTGGTATTTGCATGTCCCTCCATTTTACAGTCGAAACACCAAATATCCTTCCTATCTTTCCTCACTTCTCCTTTGACTTCTCTTATGATTTTATCAAACTCTTTCCGAAAGGAGTGTATTGCACTTTGAACTTTATCTTCTTCATCACTATCAGATTCTTCGCATCTTGGTTGTCCACCGATTCCTGCAGCTGTTTGCTTAGCCTCGCTTTCAAAGTTCTTTGCTTTCTCGAGGGCTTCCGCATATGTCGAGGATGGTACCGCTTTCATCTTCTTTCGATACTTATGTAGTAATCCATCCAAGAACCAACATTTTATCATTCTATCAACAGGTGGCATTTCCATTTTATCTGTTAACTGCCTCAGTCTCCTATCGTAGCTCTTGACATCTTCCTCTGGTTTTTGTTTTGTGGCGAAGATTTCAGTGATGATCTCCGTGTCATCCCTTAATGGTCGGAATTCTTCAATGAATGCATCCTTCAAGGAAGTCCATTGAGTGAATGGTTGCGTACGTTGTCGTTTTAAATACCAATCCATAGCCATTCCGCAAAGTGGCCATTTTTGTCTGTCTACTTGATTAGCAATGTTCGCCATTGGGACTGTCCCACTAGGCGGATTTCTTGGTGGTGAGCGGGGTGGAATTCTGTCCGGCTCTCTCTCTGCTGTTGATGGTGCGAAATTTGGATCAAATAGCCTTCTACCTGGCTCTCGTGAGCCTCCACTTCGTGACCTCCTTCGCGAATAAACGAGATGTGGTTCTGGTCTTCCTCCCCACGAACCGATGCGTGGTTGCTGCGGTACAAAGTCTCCTACTTCTGTATCCATTGGCCAACTCCTCTCCGTTGGTTCGGGTGTTACCATCCAATCCTCGTTTTCAATAATAGGTACTTCCTCTACTATTTGCTCTTCATCTTCTGTTGTCACCAACAACGTCTGTATTCTCGGATTCTCGTCTTCCACGGGATTCCACACTCTTTCCACTTCAGGTTGTGAAACTTCGTCTTCGTTGTGTGTTCTTTGGTTCGCCAGTCGTGCGCTTCTTCTTGGCTGTCTCGGACTCCTTCCTCTTCTACCTTGTGACCTGCGATGTGTCATTCACCTCTTTGCCTTATCACATATGCCTCTTGACCCAAAGTTTGTTTTAGGCAACGACGCCAAATGTAGACAAGGGTAAGTGCTTTCCCGAGACGAGGGAATGACAAGAAGCTAGGAGGGAGTGATAAACCTGGTTACACAAGTCATCATGCTCTATAGTTGTTGCACAAACACAATCACATACAACACGCATTCCAGAACAAGGGTTGTTCCACAATAAATCTGCATTATAGACAAGTATGAATAGATTGCAAAATGAAATAGGGGGGTATATAAGTAAGCCCAGTAGTTACTGCAACCATAATTACGAAAATCAGCAAAAAATCGTGAGTTAATCGCGATTCATTCGCAAAACGAGTGACTTGGCAACTTATCGCGAGTCCAGCAATTTTTTGATGATTTTTTCAAAAAATCGGAATCGGCGATTTTTTCAAAAAATTGTCCGTAGCCGCGCGGGTAAAGGCTACGGCCGATAAAAGGAAAAAGTAACTCGTTTTTTTCACTTTTTCTTCTAAGCACTTGCAAACAGGAAAAAAACCCTCCCACCTTGTGCTACCACCCGACCAACTTCGCTGAGGCATCTCAGAAGCGCGATCGATTGCGGTGTGAAGGAATCCGACAACCAACAACATCCAGCCAAAAGATTCATTCAAGGTCAGAATTTCTTTAAAACTCTTTTTTTTTTTTGAAATTAGACTAGGGCAGCTTAGGTTTTTTTTTCTCCTCCTTTGTCGTTTAGGTTTTTTTTTTTGTTTTTCCCCTAGGGAGCACGCGAGGGGCACTGCCCCTCGACCCTGCAAGGGACGCTGTCCCTTGACCCTGCAAGGGGGCTCCCGCCCCCTTGACCCCCGACACAGGTTACAAGCCTACATGCTATAAAATACTGAGACCCTATCCTGGCCCTTCAATTGGTTTTATAATCTGCCCCAATTATTTTTTTGTGAATGCACAGCAGATGGCCTAGAAAACCTTTGTAGTTTTCTCACTCCATCATGCATTATAGAGAACCATATATAGAGGTTGTCTCCAACTAGTGAGCAATAGAAATAATGTTTAATGCTAAGACAGATAAGCCATCAATGATGAGATTCCCAATAGAATTTTCAAAAGAAACCCACAAAAAGAGCTTTAACCATAACCATAACACGCTAGTCATTCACACAAATCATCCAGCCAATTTCTGCTATCTACCATTACTACTGCTATTGCTATCATTGCTGTTAAGTTGTTAACATTGCTGTTGCTATCTACCATTGCTGCTGCTATTGCCATTGCTGCTTCTATTGCTGTTATTGCAATTTGTTGTTATTGCTGTTAGCCTGTTATTGCTGTTAACATTGCTGTTGCTATTGCCATTGCTGCTTCTATTGTTGTTATTGCAATTTGTTGTTATTGCTGTTAGCCTGTTATTGCTGTTAACATTGCTGCTGCTATTGCCATTTGCTGTTATTGCAATTTGTTGTTATTGCTGTTAGCCTGTTATTACTGTTAACATTGCTGCTGCTATTGCCATTGCTGCTTCTATTGCTGTTATTGCTGCTGCTATTACTCAGTTTATCCATAGAGATGACTTGGCCTAAACACCCTAGCCTTTTGGTTTAGGGTTTAGGTTTTTTTTTTTTTTTTTCATGTGATTGTAACTTTCTTATTACTAACTTGTTTCCATGTGCAGGCATATAAAAAATGAAACCATTGGATCCGGCATGGGCGTATGCAACGCCAATAGGGCCATAAAAGCAACATTTTAGATGCAATTTTTGTGGCAATAGTTATAATGGAGGCGTTTATCGCCTCAAATGCCGGAAGATGTTAAGAACAAAGTAAATGCCATGATCACTGCAACAAATGCAAACACTAGTAACAAAAGAAGTTTAAGCGATGCCATTTCATCCCCCCCTCCCAAGGTGCTAATACTAGTGGGTGCGGCAGCTTTAAGCGGCTCTTTCAACAAAGTAGTTCGAGTCCTTCAAGTGCACAAGGAGCTAGTGGGACGGGAGAGTCCTTTTTTGTAGATCGTTCTATGCTAGGGGTAGGGAGTGGGACACAATCCACGCTTGAGGGTATCGCCGCGTGGAACCAAGATAAGCACAGTGCTGCGAGGAAAGCCATTGCTATTTTTTGTTACTACTCTGACATTCCCTTCAATGTGGCAAGGTCTCCATACTGGCAGCGCATGATAGATTCCATCGCACGTTGCAGCACAAGATTTAAGGCGCCAACTTTTGATAACCTTAGGGGCCCTCTCCTTCAAGAATCTGTGGATGACATTCAGGTTGTGTCATTGTGCTTGACTAAATTTTTATATATATGGCATGACTAAATTTTTTTTTATATATATTAATATGATAAAATCAATATGCAATGTGCAATACTAAATGTTTTTTTTTATACTTCAGGTTGTGCTTGACAAACAACGTCAGATGTGGAGAACCAAGGGTTGCACTATCATGTCTGATGGTTGGACAGATGGGAGGGGAAGAACCCTAATTAATTTTTTGGTTGCATCGGCACAAGTTAAGAGTGTCGAAATGCTTGCAGGGTTTTTGGAGGAGGTTGGGGAGGAGAATGTTGTCCAAATCATCACAGACAACGCAGCAGCATATAAGGCAGCCGGGAGGATTTTGGAGGAGAGATTCCCCACCATTTTTTGCACCCCATGTGCAGCCCATTGTCTTGATTTGCTCCTCGAGGACATTGGGAAATTACCTTGGGTGACAAAGATTGTAGGGAAGGCTAAGGCAATCACAAAATTCATTTACAACCATTCATGGGTCCTTAGCCTCATGAGGCGATTTACCAATGGGAGGGAGCTAGTGCGGCCTGGCATTACACGCTTCGCCACAAACTTTGTGACATTGCAGAGCATTTATGATGCAAGAGGGTCACTAAAACAAATGTTTGTGAGTGATGAGTGGAATTCTGAAGCAGCTGCAAGATACCGCACATCATCTGAGGGGCAAAATGTTTATACTTGTTTGTTTGAGGAGGACTTCTGGATGGCCATGGATGAGGCCATCAAGGTACAAGACTACGCTTATTTATTTGTTTTATTTTATTTATGTTGTAAAATATTTTTCTTTAAATTATTTATTTATTTTCAGGTCTCAAAGCCATTAGTGAAGATTCTTCGTCTTGTTGATGGAGAACAATTTCCAATAGGTTTTGTATATGAGGCTATGGATAGGGTGAAAGATGCCATTGCTGCATTTTATGAACATAACCGCACCAAATATGATGCCATTTGGACCATCATTGACAACAGATGGACATCAAAACTCCATAGTCCTCTTCATGCAGCGGGTTACTATTTGAACCCCAAATTCTTTTATGAGCCCACATTCCGTTTTGATTATGAGGTCAAGATTGGCCTTCATGATTGCATTGGCCGCATGTTCTTTGGGAATCCACAATTGTGCAATAAAACGCGTGCCGAGATACAAGATTATAAGGCATGCCGTGGTCGCCTATTCCCATCTAAGCAATGCAAAGATGCTATTGAGTTTATGAGGCCAGCTAAACCATAAATCTCATCGAATTATTATTTAGTCTTCTGATTTTGTTTTATAATTTAAACTTTTTAGTTGTTACATGTGAAATATTAATTTTTTTTTTTTTTTTTTTTTTGTTTCTAGATTTATGGTGGGAAGACTTTGGTGATTTTACGCCCAATTTGCAGCACATGGCGGTTAGAATCTTATCTCAACCATGTAGCTCTTCAAGTTGTGAGCGCAATTGGAGTATGTTTGAGCACATACACTCCAAGAAGCGCAATAGAATTACACAAGAAAGGTTAAATAATATTGTGTTTGTGCACTACAACCTTCGTCTCCACCAAAAATCTTTTGAAAAAATAAATATTCAGCCCATTGACCTAAGTGACATTGATCCATCATCTAATGGATCATAGATGCAGAAGCACAAGAGCAGCAGGTAGTAGTTCAAATCTTGGTGGAACCTTTTTCTCCTCTCCTCTTCGTTTAAAAGCATATCTTCTAGCATTTTTTTTTGTCCCTTTCCTCATCTAGTTGAACTTGAACTTCTAGGTACAGCAAGATCCTCTATTCAGCATGGAAGAATTGCAAAACTATGAGACCCTAGCAGAGGAGATGGCAGCAAGGGACCAAGAAGAGGCCTTAGCACGAGAAACAACACAAGTATCTACAAGCACACAAAGAAAAAGAGACTAGGTCTTATGTTAGGACAAGAGGCAAAGGAAGACAATAGATAGTGGGCCTATTGAGGCATTTTGAGTCTTGCCACATTTTGTAATTTGTACATTTTCATATTATAAGCAATACAAGACGTGTTTTGTGAACTTTTGTCACTTTCATGTGTACTTAAAACTTGAGCCTTATATGATGTCTTGACTTGAATTATTGCTTTTATTGCAATATTTGATTTGCATAATGTTAATTCATTGTAATATGCATGAAAAAAATTAAAATAAAATCATTATCTTCGGTTTTTTTTTTGGCCAATTTTTTGTCAATTTTTTCCCGATTTTTTGCCGATTCCGATTTTTTGCCGATTTTTTCCCAACCGATTTACTACCCGATTCCGATTTTCTCTACTATGACTGCAATTAACCCGTCTCAACCGTCCCAACCACCTATTGCTTAACATGTCATTTACTGCATGACATACTGGTTTAGACGTCTAACACAGCAGTCCAGACATCTGACTAGTTAGGCTAGACGTCTAGCTAATTCAAATGTCTAACTAATCAAGACGTCTTAACACAAAGACGACTACGTTTGTCCTTTTTGTGTCTTTATACTAATCAGTCTGCATTACAAGTGTCGGTTGATTTTACATTGCAAAACATTACATTAAATGACTTATACATTATCAAAATTGTTGTACATAGTCAAAATTGTGAATCTTCATAGGACATTCTTTGTCAAACAGCTCAGTGATTTATTTTTGCTTCAAACTGCTGTCTACACCTTCCACACCCCCTCGTTTGTTGTGCTTGAGAACACTCAAATGCTCTATGTCGCTCTTCCAAGAACCTATAACACTTGCCAACAAAACCACGTCACCTTCCTCTACTACATCCACCTCATCCTCTTGACGATTCACCCTTTTCCCAAGCACTTTACCTGAAATCACTTTGAGAAGTACTGAATTCTCCTTCTTGCAAATGCTGCCCTCTACCATTACTTGATTGTTCTCTTCCTTGAGAGGATCGTCCTCTTCCTCTTGCATTATTTTGTTGCTGACGCAAAAACTTTTCCACTGCCTTGAGCACATATTTGTATGCCTCTTCAACAATTTTGATTCAAATAAAACCAATCTCATCTTGTATCGACAATCTTAGTCCATTTATGTATCATTCCACCTTCTCATCATCTTCAACGTGGCCTGCCCTTATGGTCAATTTATAGAACTCCTCTATATACTCTTTTATTCCCAACCCCATTTGCTTGAGGTTTTGGAGTCTTCTAAACAACCCTATTTGTTAATCAACGAGCAAAAATTAGACTTCAATTTGATTACAAACTTATCCCAAGTTTGAATTTTATCCTTCCCTTTTTGTTGCCTCTTTGTTTGGACATGATCCCACCACAAGGACACATGCCCCTTCAACTTCATACAAGGGAACCTCACCTTCTTGGGATCTTCTATCGATTCAAAATCAATATATTCCCCATATCTGTGATCCAATCAATGAGTTCCTTAGGGTTTAAATTTCCATCATATGAAGGGGTTTCTAACTTTGGTTTCCTACCCATGTTAGACATTGCCCGAATTAATTTTTCTTCTAGTTCTTCCTCTCGCTCTTTATTGTGAGCTTCTTGTTAACCCACTTCGTCACCTTCACTATCACTTATGAATATTAGACTTGTGAATTTGGCATTAGGAGCAAATCTTGGGTGGAGATTATTCAAAGATCAAGGAAAGAATTGGGCAAAAATATTACTTCAAACATATATAGGTTCTCTTGATGCAATGAAATTATTTAGGAAAAGAACTCTACCAAAAGGATCGTCAACATGGAACTTCATATCAAAGAGTTTGCAATTGATAAAGAAACATATTAGATGGTCAGTCAATGAGGGAAATGATGCAAATTTTTGGTATGATGCTTGGTTGAAGCCTTATCCACTAATCTGTTACTCAAAATGGCAACCATTGGCTCAAGCATGCTTAGCATGTAATGGTCCAAAGGTCAAAGAATATATTATTATGAGCAACAACTCCAAATCATGGATTTATTTTAGTAATCTGGTTGAAGAACAGGAACTCAAACAAATTGCAGATGAACTTCAAAAAATGCTTCAAGAGTTTTATTTGTTGATTTTTACATGAAAGGATGAGTTGGTTTGGAATTTATCAAAGGATGGTGGATACACGGTCAAGATGGGATATGAGGATTTAGAACAATCAAAATTTCCTTCTCCCAAAGATTTTCCTTGGAAGAATGTTTGGTCATTAGAGGCTCTCCCTAAGGCCTCAACATTCCTTTGGTTAGCAGTTCAAAGTAAGATTCTTACATGAGAGTCTACAAAGAAGAGGATATTATGGACCCTTTAGATGTGCCTTATATGAGAAGGATTTAGAAACATCAGACCATTTACTTCTTCATTGTTTGTTTGCACACACCAGTTGGGGTTATTTTTTTAATTATGATTATATTGGGTAGCTCCTTCAACATTGAAAGAGTTGATGAAATGTTGGATTAATTATTTCAAAGCTAAAGCATTATGTATTCTTTGGAGGATTGGCCCTACCAATATTTGTTGGAATTTATGGCTTGAAAAAAATAACATAATTTTTAAAAATAAATTTCATAGTCATGCCCAAGTTTGGAATTGTATTATTGCCTCTCTTGCAAAATGTCTACAAATATGGTGCTCATCATGGAAAGTCTCAATTGTAGAAAAAGAGGTGTTAATAACTTGGCTATAGGATTTGAACATACATGGAAGAGTCATTTGCGATAATGGAATTAAAACAAAGGATCTACTTTGAATTATGATAAATGGAAATATCCAAAAATTGGGTTTATCAAAATTAATTTGATTGGTGCTTCTAAAGGAAATCCAAGAAAAGCTAGTGGAGGTGGTGTTTTTAAAAATAGTGAATGCAAAAGTCTCTCACTTATTCAGAATCATATGGAACTTCAATTAACAACTATGCAGAGGCTAGGGCATTTCTTACAGGAATAGTAGTCAGACTCAGCCAGACTCCCGAGTACTCGGCTGACCGCGATGAACCCACTTGGACTCATTTTTTTCGTGGACTCGGCAGAGTCCAACCGAGTCTGAGGCTGAGTCCAAGATGGACTCGCGAGTCCGAACATCGGGACTCACTGGCCCAGCAATAAAAATTCAACACGTCTACATCAAATCAAATCAACCGTCATTGTTTTCTGCAACAACTTGGAGGTAGCAACTTGCAGGTTTTGAGAACTATTCGACAAAAATTGGTTCATTAGATAGACGCTATGTTCTACTCAAATTAAGTAATGAGTAATCGAACGTCCAATTAAGGTAAATTCTAAAATTTAATTGAAATAGAAACCGCAATCTAAATAAAACATAGAACAACAGACGTAGGGATAGTCTAAGATAGGCTGGACAAAATTATGTCCTTGATACAACTGACTGGGATTTGTATTTTTGTTTTTAATTTTTATTCCGCTTTCATAGGACCTGGCAAGTGCAATGGACTTTGATACCAACACGAGCAAGGAACGGTAAAATACTTTGTAGTTTGTACAGAAGGCATCCAAGTGGACAAGCCGCTTACCTTGAGTCACTTCAGCCTCGGCTTCTTCTGCCTACCTACATAGACGACATGATGGTTAGACCATGCATTTTGGATTTGGGACGTTCTACGCTCGATTCTCGACCCCTATTGTCCTGTGCCATCAGGCCTTGGATTTGTGATGTTCTATGCTCGATTCTCGACCCCTATGTCTTGTGCAATCAGCCCCTTGCTCTTCGTCCCACTAGTTGGGAGAAGCAAAGATTCACCGCTCAGATTGTGAAAGATAGAAAAGAGGTTAATAGGTTTTTAACAAGGTTACCAGGTGGTGAGGGTGCGGCGGGAATCGCGGGAGCGGGCGTGGGCGCGGATGCAGGTGCGGCCCCTGTCAAAAAAAGGGTTTGCCGGGTGCAGGTGCAGGTGCGAGTGCTGCTAGTTTTTAATTAAAATATATATTATCAAAAAATTGAAAAATAAAATAAAAATGCACATTGCAAAATAATTAAATAAATGATAAATCATACACATTGTGAAATAAAATAAATAATTCATACACATTGCAAAATAATAAATATTCAAATATGGAACCCAGGTGTTGTAGGTGAGTTGGAGAGGAGAGGGCAATCCTCCAAGGGAGGTCCCAAGTTCAAATCTCCACCCTACCAAAAAGCTGAATTGGGTATCCAAAATCCAATTGATAATGTTGGTGCGGGCAAGGTCAGGTGAGACCCCCGAGTGACTTTGACGGTGTAGAACCCCCTATTCATGGTCTCTCAGACCAAGGCGGCCCCACAAGGGGTTTTTCGCTTAAAAAAAAATATTCAAATATGGCATCATACAAAAATATTGATATATGATATTTCCTATTCATTAAAAAAATGATAGGATGTCAAGTCATAAAGAGTGAAGAGATAACAATATATTATATAGTAGTGGACATGTACAAAGATAACATCAAATATCTGATTTTTGACTCTCATTCGTTATATTCCTCATCATCATCTTCTAGGCCCTCCTCCTGTGGGTATGGTGGTGGTCAATTTGAAAAGCCATCACACCTACTGTTCTCTCTAGTGTCATCAGGAACTGCATCCCAACGTGCAAAAGGCCCCTTTGTATAACCTTTGTCTCTATGAGACATGAGTAGAAGAGTACTATGGACATACATAAGGTTTTCAAAAAAAAATTAATAATTTTTTTTAGCCCGCCCACCTTAAAAAAAATAATAATAAAAAAAAAAAAAAACGTTTTTTTTCTTATGTTAATGCCCAAATTGGGTTGGGTTCGGTCAAAGCTGAACCCTGTCAAACAAGGTTCAGATGGGGTTCGGCCTAGCCATACTCGATCATGAACACGCGAACCCGGTGCACCCAGCGCGAACCTGGTTACATTGGTTTTTAAAGTTGAAATTGTCAAATAAATTATAATGATCGTGTGAGTGTGATCTACCGGCAAGGATGCCACTTGCATTATCAGGTGATGTGACACGGGTTCAATCCCCGCGATGGATGACGGATGCATATAAGAACTATTAATCAAAATAAATAAATAAGTAAATTATAATGTCTATTGTGGACACAAGATATAAGATGCTTCGCAAACGTTAAAGGAGAGGGTCCGATTAGAGGTTTATGGTAATGTATGAGAAAAAATATAGATATTTATAATATTATTTTAATTAATATTTATCTTATTATTAGTTATATTAAACATTTTTAAAAATTTAATAAATATTATGTTTATTATTTCAAACCGCAGCATGGGCGAGTGTGTGAGGGGGTGGGTGTGTGGTGGCTTTGTGTTAAATTCTCTATTGATAAGTATAGCTCTTGGCTTTACAAGGGTCATGGTTGGAGGAGATTGCTCAACCCTTGCGTAGGTCATAGAGGTTTCTAACAATAACCAAATCAAAAAAAATATTATGTTTATTATGATGTTTATTAAATTAATTATATAGCTTATTATATAATTTTATAAATTAAATATGTATTGAGATTAAGATAATTTATTTGACATCAAACATATGCAATTTATTTGGTTTAATGAACTATAACATCATAATGTTCATGTTATATGTTAATGAACTAAAAAAATAGGTTTGTCTCAACATTCATGAAAATTGACCCTTAGTGTATTTTGAGTTCTCATCAATTAAAATTTAAACTTATAAATATGTTTATCATGTTGTTATATTACATACTTTATTTTATTATTAATCAATATTATTTAATAATGTTTTGATAATAAGTTTGTTTAAGTTGGAAATAAAATACAAGAACGAATATGCCCCTTCCTCTGGTTAATTTATGTATAATGTTGAATGTTGAGTAAGTGTGTTAGAATATACTAATATGCATGAAAAAAAGCTTATTTTTCAATAAAAATTTGGTTTTTTTTTTTTCATTTTTTTTTTTCCTAAGTTTTTATTTGCCAAGTCCCAAGTTCGACTCTGGAGTCAACTTTTCCAAGTACAAGCCCAATCCGAGTTTTGCTACTATGCTTACAGGGGTTAAAATTGCAATAGAAAAATGATGGAAATATATTTCGATTGAAGAGGACTCACAAATTATCATCAAATTGTTATCTTAATAAAATTCAAATTTTAGAAAACAACGGACAAAGTGAAACTTTTTCTCTTAATCAAAATAATGTCAAGGAGTTGATTGTGGAAACATAGCACTTGAAGGAAATTTAAAAGTAAGACAGCCCAACGTTTCGGGCTTTGGATCTTCTTCGGGAGGTCCAAGGTTCAAACACGCGAGTGTATGAAGGGGTGGGTGTGTGGTGGCTGTGTTAAATTCTCTATTGATAAGCATAGGATCATGGTTGGGAGGAGACTGCTCAGTCGTGTGCGTATAGATATATATATATATATATATAAAAGAAAAAAAAATAAAAATTTGTGATAAAAAGTATGCCCTGTAGCTAAGGTATATATATATAAGAGAAAAAAATTAAAAAATTGTGATAAAAAGTATGTTGCAACAAATATAATATTTTAATAAGAGTAGTTCCCAATAAAAACCATATATAATTTATTAAAAAAATAAAAACAAACTCAAAGCCACAATAGTCCAACTTTTTGGTAAATCGTACAACAAAGAAAGACAAAATACAAATAAAACTTATAAGAATTCTTGAGTGATATGGTTTAAAATATGTTAAGATTCCATGTTTAAAAGTAGCCAAGTAAAAACATCCTCTGAAAGCCGAACAGCATGGACTGAAATAGTCAAGACTCAAAAGTTCTGACAAAATAATCATATAAAAATAAGATATTAATAGAACCTATAAATCAAATGTCACCAAATAGATTCTTTAATTTTTTAGGAGGTTACATTCGAATGTTGGCAAGCCATATATAAAATTATTAAGTTATAATAACAATAAAGAAGATGAAATCGTTTGAATCTTACCTATTCAATCTGAGAAACACAGAACCTATAAAAAAAATTTCCATAATATTCTTATTTTTTAAAATGCGTTATCCAACAAAACAAGGTTAACGGATCCTCTTGAAATCCGACTATATGGCGCAAAATAGCTCTCAGAACAAGGATAATAATAAAATATGAGTCCGAAAAATAATAGCTCCCGAAAACTAGGGTACACAATTAAAAAAAATAAAATATTTCTCCGAAATATTAAAATGAAATCTAATTTTTTTTTATTTTTAATAATAGATAATATTATTTGATGTTGCATTACAATTATAATTTACTACGTTATGCGAAATCAAGAGAATCTATCTTTCTAAAACATCAAACTAAAACAACAAACAAATACAAACATCTATGGTTACCACCCAACTTAACCATTTGAGTAAGCTTCCACCGCTCCAAAGACTTACCACCATATCCTCTGCAAATCTAAATTCTTTTATAATTACATGTGAAAGAACCTCTTAAGGTTGAATATTTTGCGCTAAATAATGCAAAATTTTGGCAAATATTACAACAAAAGATACACAACAAATTAATTCAAATCCTTATAAAATTAAATCAGCGATAATAGCCTGGAAAAAAAATTCTATTGAAGGATAAAAATATACGGTAACAGGAAATAAAAATTAAAAGACTCATCAATCAAAATATATATTTACCTGAAGAGATCCGGCACCTCCACCGTATCCGCTGTACTGAACAGCTTTCATAAGTTTCGCAGCCATTTTCCAATGAAACTAGCGATATTTTCGGAAATTTAGAGCCACATTTGAAGCTCGCCTCTAAATATAGTATTATAACATGACGGTGGGTTCCGGAATTGTTGCTACCTATGTACTGGCATTGTTATCTCAACCAGCCTTCCGTAGGTGTTTCAGCCCAAGATTTTTTTGGTTTTGGTCAGACATTTATTATAGGGTTCAGCTTGTGTCAGTGGTCTCTTTAAGTTTTTGGTGTATAAAAACAATGGAACTATGTTTTTTTTAGTTTATTGGGTTTGTGTGAAAACTTTATTATCCATGTTTAGGGTTTGTGTATTTTTATCTCAGTCATCACTCCGGTAAGATCGAGAACTAAATAGGAGATTAATACACAAAAGCACACAAATAGAAGATTAACACACAACCACACAGCAATACAATTTTTTTTTTTTTTTTTTTTTTTGTTTTAAATTGTGTGAGAAACCTTGCTACCTATTCTTATTTTTTTTTTATTTTTTTTGTTTTAAATTGCACTAGGAGAAACCTTGCTACCTATTCTTAGGGTTGAGCATTCTCATCCCATTCTCATCCCAATTGCACTAGGAGAAACCTTGCTACCTATTCTTAGGGTTGAGCATTCTCATCCCATTCTCATCCCAGTCATGACCCTTATGACAAGTTAAAGAGCTAAACTTATCAATAGGGTTAAACTTATTAACAGATTACAAAAGCTGCATTTGAACCTTTAACCTTCCAAACTATTTTGTTGTCTAAAAAAAACAATAAAACTATTAATATTTTTTTAAGTAATACTTCTTATACACATGATTGAACCCATACAAATGATGTCTTACCCCAATTACGTCCGCTAGACACAATTATGGTCTATGGGACCTCAAATATGGAAGTACAACTGCTCAAATTGTATCATATGATCTTTAATATTTTTGAGAAGGATGTTCCTTCTCCTGCTGATTTCGGTTAGCAATTCCCCAACTTCTTTTTAGCTATTTTTTAAATTTTAGAGGCGGTGCACGTTGATAACGAAGTGATCGTTGTCGCGTAAAAGGCAAACACGGGCTATTTATTATTATTAAATATAATTTAAGGTGTGACGTTGTGGACGTCAGAGGAAACGTGGAGGCCAATAAATAGAACATTTTGGATTTGATGTATTAAAAAATAATGAGTTTAAACTGAATCATTGATTCAAAACATATTGTTATTTTTCTATGACAGCAATATGGAACTATAAGAGGGTCTAAAGATTATGGGGATAGGGAAGACAGAAACCGTTTAACCAGGGATTTTTGTCAAATCGGTTATAATGGAAATGTCAAATTAAAAAAGCAAGCAGAATTGGCAGGTTGAGAGAAGGCGGTAGAGATAGGCATATCCGAGTCACATTGATGAGCTACGAGGACAAAACAAGGTTACTAAAAAATAAAGGCATGCTGAGAGGGTCACAATTCTATTTAGATGATGACCTAACATTTTTACAGTAGGAAGAAAGAATAGGAATGGGAAAAGGTGAGGGCAGCAAGGAATGAAGGGAAACAAGCATATTTAAGAAATGGAAAGCCATACATCACATCTAAACAAACCCAAAACAAATAGGGATTATGGCCCGCCCGAGAACATCTTACGATGGTAAGTTGGAACTGTAGAGGTTACCCTTGGAGAAGAGGACCCGGGTTAGGGCCCATTGCTAGAGACAAAGATATAATCATCCTGACAAAAACACGTGAACCTGATGGATGTAGGACTCCAGAATATGTGGGATACAAAAAAATAGCAGTATGGAATAAATCAACAGAAAATGGTAAAGGGCATGGGGGTATTATGGTTTTAATAAAAGAGGAATAGGATAGGGTCATTAAAATTGAAAAACATGATGAAAACAAACAGTACGTATGGATAAAGATCCTACAAAATAATTTAGTTATTAGCATAGCAACATGTTATTTTGCTCCCAAGAATTCTAAATTCTATAAGAAACATGACCTTAACAGAGAAGATCCATACTCCTCCCTAAAAAGAGATATTTCAATATATAGTAAGCTGGGGGAGATTATATTAATTGGAGATTTCAATGCAAGGACAACAAATAAGCAAGTTAACATTCTGGAAGGAAGTGAAGATATCGAGATGAATCCTCTTTGGATGCCAAAAGAGGAAAATCAGCAGTGGACCAGGACTTCAGAAGATGAACATGGGGCTATCACGCAATATGGAGAAGAGTTGTTAGTCCTCTGCAGCATACACAACTTGATTATTTGCAATGGGATGAACAAATGGAAAAATTCATGAAGGTATACATGCAAAACATATAAGGGACAAAGTGTAATAGACTATGTAATATGCTCACAAAATTACATACCAAAAATAGAGAAGCTAGAAGTGGAAGATTCTCCAATGGAACTTAAGTCAGATCACAACCCAATTGTTATGAAACTTCGAATGCAAGGAGATAAACCAAGGGAAAAACACTTGCAAAGCAATCAAAACAAATATCCTCACAAGGGAAACATTCTCTTAACAAAACAAAATTTTAGGGCAGTATTAATTAACAAGTTACAGGAAAGGGAGAAACTACCTCATAGTAGCAAAGATTACAATAAGAGTGAATGGTTAATGCACATAATCCAAGAAGCTTTAAACAAATGCAAGAGAGCTAAACCTCAAAAGAAAGAAATGAATAGCTTCCAACCAACCCATGGTTCGATGAAGATTGCAAAGAAACGCGAAGATTACTAAAGGAACCAACGGGTAAAACAAGAGAAAATAGAAAAACATATGAGAAACTGGTAAGGGCAAAAAAAGAATAATACACTAGAACAAGGAGGAAAGAACTGATTTACTTAGGGAAGCATGAACCAAAGAAATTTTGGAATAAGCTAAGCATAAAAAGGATGAAGCTAAAAATAGCATAACAGTTAATTGGTGGTTGGAGTATTCAAAACAATTGTATCAGCGTAGTAACCAACAGGAGACACCCCCTACTATCATTGTTAGGAAATAACTTTTCACAAATGAAAACATTATTCAAGGGATAAAAAAGTTAACAATTGGTAAAGCCCGTGACATAGACAATCTTCAAGCAGAGCATATAAAATGGAGGTAGATATTTTGGCACCGCAGATCAAAGAAATTTTCAATGAGGTCATACAAAATGGTTTCCCTACCGAGTGGACAACTAGCTTGACCATTCCTTTGTTTAAAAGTGGAGATGTAAATAATCCCTCAAACTATCGAACTATCATGATCAACCCTCTCTTTGCAAAGTCGTTTGGGAGTATGATAGAGCATAGGATCAGTATAAGAGCAGAAGAAAAGGGAAAGAGAGCAAAGGGACAAGCAGGTTTTAGGCCCAAGCACTCAACTATTGATCATTGTATCACACTTAGACACAGTGGAAAAAAAATGGGACAAAAAACAGGAGGCTTTCTGTTGTTTTGTAGACTTCAAAAAGGCATTTGACACACTGCCAAGGAAAAAATTATGGAGCGAGAATGGAAGAGCTAGAGGTTCCAATTCACTACGGGATAGCGATTCACAGATTATATGAACATGTAAAAGCTAGAATCAGAACACAGGAAGATTTATCTGAATGTTTTGGTAGTGACATAGGTGTCAAACAAGGTTGCCCTCTATCTCCTACCTTATTTGGGTTGTACATCGACAAGTTAGAAGAATGGATAAACAAATTTGGAGGAGAGGATGTGCACTTAGCCAAATATGTGGTAAAACTCCTCATGTATGCAGACGATGTAATTCTTGTGGCCAAAACAACCAAAGATCTAGGAGATCACCTTCGAGCTCTAGAACTCTTTTGTAAGGAAGTTGGGATGCAGGTAAACACAAGAAAAACAAAATTCATGATTTTTTTAGAAAAAAAAAGAAGCAACAGCTCAAATTTTAGTTTGCAGGAGAACCACTTGAGGTAGTAGTAGAATACAAATACTTGGGCATAGACTTTCATGACAAACTCAATTGGAATACATGTAGGATGAAAAGAACTCAAAGTGGTTGGAGAGCACTGTATGCACTTCAAAATAGGTGTAGGAATATCGAGCTGTGGGACTGGAAGACCACCAGGGTTTTATTTGGCCTACTTGTTACACCGATTTTGTTGTATGGTTGTGAGGTGTGGGCTAGTGACACAACAAAGGCAAAATGGAGGCAAATAGAAAGGATTCAAAAATATCTAATCACAAATTTTCTCAAAATTAAGGCCACAACCCCTTATGAAATCATTCTAGCTGGAATGTTTCCCTATAGAAGCAATTACTATGACCAAGTTGTTATGTTACTTGAAATAAATAGAAAACATGAAAAACGACAAATGGCCAAGGGCAGCTAGGGACGAAGAGTTGCATAGGCGGAAGAACACATGGATGAAACAAAATCAGAAATGGATGAAACGTTGGGAAATCAACATAAATGAATGCCCAAATTTCAACAAAGACATAAAAAACTATTTGAATGAAAAGTTTAGAAGTGGAATGTGGAAAAATGCAAGTAGGAAAAGACAATATTATATTGCAAAGTTTAACCCAACATATGATCACAAGGAAAAAGCATATATAGGTGCTGAAATCAAGTGGAAGGAAAAAATCCTCATTGCTCAAATAAGGACTAGCTCTCATAGGCTTAGATGTGAAACAAGGAGATGGACAACACCCAAAGAACAATGGGAAGAAAGGATATGTACTTTATGCAACATAGGGGCAGTAGAGACAGAGGAACACTTCATCTATAAGTGCCCGAGTTTTTCAAACATCCGTGGCAAATACAAAGAAACACTTGGAAATGGGTCTATGACAGAGTTATTTGAAGATAGTAAAATAAAAAAAGTTGAGGAATTGCTAACCCAAATAGGTAGGAGAAGAAATAGCCTTCTCAAAGATATTAAAGATCGTATGATATGATTTGAGCAATTGTACTTCCATATTTGAGGTCCCATAGACCATATTTGGGTCTCACGGACGTAATTAAAATCTTTCATTTCATTTCATTTAATTGGCGTTCAATGATCTATTTATCGATGGAGTCTCTTGCCTTTAATAAGTTTTTTAACAACAACCAGGTAGAATAAGTTTGTTGAAAGTAGTCTTTGTAATTTTTGTATCAGTTATTAAAAATAGTGTGGTTATAACCAACTTCCCTATATAAAAAATAAATAAATAAAAGGTTATTAATGTTTATAGAGGATATTGGATTTTAGATGTTTTCCTCCAAACGTGTATTTTCATATCCTTAAGCTTGATGATTACTAATTCCATATTCTTTTATAAATTAACAAAAAAAATATTTTGGAACTTTAATTAGAGGTTCAAGGTGTATATATTGAAAAATAGTGATGTGAGAGCATCTAGACCATTACGAAAAGGATAATCGTCACTTGCTTTAGTGACTAACATGAGATATAAAGTGATCGACAAGAAAAAGAAGAGGAAATGGTTGTACAACGACGGTAGCTATCATACAAAGACTAGACGAAATGTCATCAAAAGATGTTATCTCACCAAAGACCATGAAATTTTCTTGTCATTTTGAACCTTGTTGGTTGCATGTATGCTTACTATACATCAGCTGGTCATTGGTTGTAATTTATTTCTTGAGAAGGTTGTCCATAGGACTTCGTTATCTTATCTGCATCATTTTGGTATCAAAGTTGGTTGTGATACATATAGGAGAAATATGGTGTAACGAGGAAGAGGAAGACCTCATGGATTAGGATCCTAACTTCATATATAACAAAAATGCTAACAAGAATTACTGCTAGACTAGATGCAATTGAGATTGCACAAAAGAGAGGCATTCATCTTGAGGAGATTAGTGATAGTGAAGAAGAGGAAATTGGTCACACATAAGCTTGAGATGAAGACCAAGGAGAAAAATCAGAGCAGCAGTTGATTTGACCAATCTCAAACATGGGATGTAATCCAAAGATGGATACTTCCAATTTTAATGGAAGTTTAAACCTAAAAGATTTGATTGATTGGATAATGGATATGGACATATTCTTTGATTATGAATCTATGGAGGATCCAAAGTGGGTCAAATTTACTTGTATGAGGTTGAAGTGACATGCTTCAATTTTGTGGGATCATGTCCAAATAGATAGGCATCAGAAGGTAATGATAGAATATGAACATGAAATTTTTTTGTAACCGATTTAAAATCAAAATTTCTACGTGCTGATTATCAAATTGAATTGTTTAGAAGACTCCAAAACCTTGAGCAAAAGGAGTTGGGATTGAAAGAATATATCGAAGAACTTTGTAAGTTGACCATAAGAGTAGGTTATATTGAAGATGTTGAAGAAAAAGTGGTAAGATATATCAATGGACTAAGGTTATCCATACAAGATGAAATCAGTATGATTTGAATTAGAACAATTGAGGAGGCTATCAATATGCACTTAAGGCAAAAGAGAAGTTGACTTGCAAGCAAAAAAACAATTCTAGAGGAAGAAAACAATCAAACAGTGGTAGAGGACAACATATGCAAGAAGGAGAAGCTATGGATTTGGTAGAGCCAGAGAACGTGGTTTTATTGGTAAGTGCTATAGATTCTTGGAATAAGGGAAAAGAGCATATGAGTGTCCTCAAAAGCAACAGACTATAAGGCGTGGAAAGGAAGCTCGTAATTGGATTACACAAGTAGATGAAGAGAATACTACTTCACCAAAACACATGGAGGAACCAAAACAAGGAGAATATCTCATGATGGAGAGAGTATTGCTGAAACCAGCAAAGGAGATGTAGGAACCTAAGTAAAGAAGGAACTTGTTTAGGATGATTTGTAAATTTGGATGGAAATATTGCAAGGTGATTGTGGATAACGAGATTACATATAATCTAGTGTGTATAGATATGGTAGAAAAGCTTGGATTGAAGAAGATTGAATGCCCAAATTTGCACAATCTCATAGTTGCAAAGGGGACATCAAGTTTTAGTAACTGAAAAATGTATGGTAAACTTCCAAATTGGTTCTTACATGGATAAGATACTACGTGATGTTATTTCTATGGATGCTTGTCATCTCTTGTTGGGTAGACCATGGTAGTTCTATAAAAAGAATTGCATGATGATAGGGTGAAAACCTACACTATTGAGGATGGCAAGAGGTACACATGCATTCCATTGAAGGACAAAAGAGAAAATGTAGACAACAATCCTATAGTGTGCCTAGGTATAAAGAAGAAACTCTTGAAGGAGAAGAAATCATGTTTTGCTTTTGTTACTAAACCCACAAAATAAGGTATAATGCACAAGATAGATGAATTTCCACATTAAATGAAGGATTTGTTAGAAGAATACGCAAATCTTCTTCCAAAAGATGGGTTTCCACCCATGAGGAGCATTGGTCATCGCATAGATTTCAGTATTGGATAGAGCTTACATAATAATCCAACTTATAGGATGACACTAATGGAGATGAGGAGGAAAAGGTAGGAACAAGCCAGAGAATAAACACAAAGAAGAGGTAGATAACCAAGTTTACTAGTCATAGTGATTATGAAGACAATGATACAACAATTTCTATTACAAATAAGGAGAAAGAGAAAGAGAAAATAAATGGTAAAAATACAACAAAGGAAGATGAACCTCATCAAGTCATTGATGGCTACAACAAAGGCCATATTGTTGAAGAACAAAGTGGGGATGGAGAATTTGGGTGCTTTGAAAGGCACACCAAAGGTATTGGTTCCAAGTTAATGAGAAGAATGGGATATGATGGCAAATGATTGGGAAGATATGGACAGTGTGTGAAAATTTCCATAATGCCATAAATAAGGCCAAGGAATGAAGGTCGTAGATATGCAGGTCAAGCAGGAAGTAGTGAGGCTAAACTTAAAGAGGAGAGAACAGTACAAGAGATGGTCCTAAGATGGGTTGTTGTCGTTAGTGTGGAATATTTGGATATGTTGCAACTATGTGTTGGATCCTACATATTTGTGAGAGTTGTGGAAGGTATAATCATTATAATAAAAGGTGTTGGCACCAAGAGAAATTAGTCAACAAAATACATGTTGATTATGGTTGAATGGATGTGATGGAATGGGATAAAGTGAAATGAATTTTGAGTGTTTTTTATAGGAGATTTTGTTCTTAGAGAAAGGTAGATATACGACAAAAAAAGTGGTTGTGTGAAGAAAGCTGAGCTAAATTGTAATATCTTGGGAGAGAAATTCATGCTCATGATTTTAAGCTCAAGAAACATTTCCTCTTACCCAATGAGTATGATGTAGGAACACCTATACAGTTACAAGAAGGGTAATCATCACATGTTTTAGTGCTAAAATGGGAGACAAAGCGATTGACAAGAAAAATAAGAGGAGAAAGGGAAGTGAAATAGACTCCAAGATGGGAAAAAGAAAAGAAGGAAGAGAGAAAAAATAATGGAGGGGATGCTTGAGACTATCTAGGAGAAAGATTGAGATGGCGGACGTAGAAATAAAACAAAAAAATAAATAGAGGATATGAAGGAGAGTTCAAGCTAAGAGGTAAGAAATGTATGAAGATAAGAGGAAGAAAGAGGAGAAAGATGAAAAGAGAGGGATTGGCTAGAGGAATGTTTGAAATGACCTAGAAGAGAGGTCTGGAAAAATAATGCATCTCGAGAGATAAGTCGGAGTGTATTTGTTTTGTAAATGGTCGTTCAATCGACTGATTAATAATATATATCCATTTAGTTTTTCTCTGTGTATGTTGAATAATGAATGTTTTGTGTAACTAGAATAACATGTTGTAGATTACAGTGATTGTTATGTGCAATATTATTGAGAAGATAGAGTATGATTACAATTCGAACGGAGCCATTGTCCTAGCGAAGAGATAACCTTATGATTAAGGGTATGGTTTCCATTTACACAAGAACATGTTTCAACTGAAACGTGGATTTCATTCGGATAAAAGAACCTTATAGTTCAAGAGAAATTATGGAGCTAGGAATATAAGGGTGTCAACAAATAGGAAATTGTTCAACATGGAACATGTGACTACAGTTCCTATAAATTAAAATTGTCATTCAAGAGAAGAATAATTGTTGCCATTCAAGAAGGAAGACATCGATGACTGAAAATCATCCTTAATGGACGTGTGATTACCATCCACATAAGGATTAAAATATCACGAAAGGAATATATCCCTAAGTTGTTTGTTATTATTCAAGAAGAATTTTTATAATTCGAGTAAGAATATTGTGCAAGAGAAAAACATAGTTCCATATTGCAAAATATTGTAAAGATAAGCTTTCACACATGATGTCAAAACTTGACTCAATGGGGACCATTTCTTTTTAAGGGGGGTCAATTGATGTACGCAAATTACTTGATTCCAACAGACAAACTATGGATTCTAACATACGAGTTGTGGTTCTTTGACAAACAAACTATGGATTTTCAATGGATAGACTTAGACTTGAACTTTGACAAACTCATACCACATGCAAACCATAGAGTGCAAATTACAAAATGGGTAAAAACCATAAAGTGCAGATTATGAAATAGGTATAGACCATAGAGTTTGGATTACAAAATAGGTATGGACCACAAAGTGTGGATGATAGAATGGGTATGGACCACGTAATGTCTGGTAGCAACAATAGACTTCACACCCTGCATCTTGTGTCATGTGAGTTGAACTATCATAACCATCATCTCAAAAGTTAAACTGTCATAATTATCTTGTAATTCATTTAAGAAGGTAGTGGCTTTGAGGTTTGAGACATGACTTGGTTGTATGGTGGTATTACACAATTGTGTTTGGGGTTTTAGCATATATCTCTTCTTAAAGACTGTGGGAGCTGGCAAACATCTCTCCTAAGAGATTGGCTCCTTTGTAATCATATTTTGAGATTAATAAAAGTATTGTTTCTTATTTTGCAATCTTTTCACTTTCCTATTTTTGTTTTTACACACCAAAGAATTCATTATCCCTAGACATTTTGGATCAATTGAAGTCTTATGCTCTTATCTACTCAAAATGGCAACCATTAGCTCAAGCATGTCTAGATTGTAAATATCCAAAGGTTAAAGACTATATTAATATGAGCAACAAATTCAAGTCAATTTTATTTTAGTAACCTAGTTGGAGAGGAACTCAAAGAAGTTGTAGATGAACTTCAAAAAATGCTTCAAGATTTCTATTTGTTGATTTTTACATGAAAGGATGAGTTGGTTTGAAATCTATCAAAGGATGGTGGATACTCAATCAAGGTGGGATATGAGGAATTGGAGCAATCAAAAATTTCTACTCCCAAAGATTTTTCTTGAAAGAATGTTTGGTCATTTGGGGCTCTCCCTAAGGCCTCAACATTTCTTTGGTTAGCAATTCAAAGCAAGATTCTTACCAGAGAGAGTCTACAAAGAAGAGTATATCATGGACCTTTTAGACATGCCTTGTGTGAGAAGGATTTAAAAACATCAGACTATTTACTTCTTCATTGTCCCTTTGCTCACACCATTTGGGGTTACTTTTCTAAAAATATGAAAATATATTGGGTAGCTCCATCAACATTGAAAGAGGATGAAATGTTGGATTAATTATTTCAAAGCTAAAGCATTATGTATTATGTGGAGGATTGACCTTGTCAATATTTGTTAGAAATTTTTATTTTGGTTGATAGGAGAGTTGGTTACAACCACACTATTTTTAGTAGCTGGCAAGTGCAAGGTTCAAACCACAGGTGCTGCATCCACCAAACCTATTCCACCTCATTGTTTTATATCCCGACATGAAATGGACCACCGAGTGCTCAGGATTCGTACCCTCATTGTCAGTCTAACACACACTCAGAGGATTCATATCAAACTACTACCTTTACAATAGGCTTCCCCCAAGGTTTGAATCTAGGTCTCTTCTTGGTAAGTGCCCATCCAGACTAACACTTATCAATCCACCTAGCCCTTGGGGTAATATTTATTAGAATTTATCACTTGAAAGGAATAATAGAATTTTTAAAAATAAATCTCAAAATCATGCCCAAGTTTGGAATCATATTATTGCCTCTCTTGGAGAATATCTATAAATATGGTGCTCATCATGGGAAGTCTCAAATGTAGAGAAAGAGGTGGTAGCAACTTGGTTACACGACTTGAACATACATAATTGTGTCATCTACAATAATGTAATTAAAACAAAGAAAGTACTTCCATTTAGGGTAAAATGGAAATGTTTAAAATTGGGCTTATCAAAATTAATTTTGATGGTGCTTCTAAAGGAAATTTAGGAAAAGCTAGTGGAGGTGGTGTTTTTAAAAAGAATGAAGGCAAAATTTTCCTCGCTAATTGCAATAGAAAAATGATGGAAATATATTTCAATTGAGGGGGATTCACAAATTATCATCAATGCTATAAAAAAATAGATGTGAGGTTTGGATAAAATATAATATTATTGTTGATGTTCATCACCTATTATTGGATGCAATCTCTTAGAAATGTGAGCATGTTTATAAAGAAAGAAATTGGATAGCAGATAAATTAGCTAATCACGATGTTGATCTTCATCTTGATGAAATTCAAATTTTAAAGAGAACTAGCCAAGTGAGATTTTATTTCTTAATCAAAATGATGTCAAGGAGTTGACTTTGAAAACATATCACATCCAAAAAGTTGAAGAATATATTTAATAGAAAAAGAAATGAAAAAATATTTTTGATAAGAAGGCATGTTGGATATAGTTTAATTAGCCTAATAACAAATGTAATATTTTGGTATTTTTATGGGAGTGGCCCCAATAGAAGCCATTGTATAACTTATTAAAAATGATAATTATTAAATTTATAATTATTACTATATCAAATACAAAGAAAGGAGATAAGCTTGTAATTGAGGGAAAGTAATTCTTCAAATAATAGCTAATGTAGTCTTTGAAATTTTTAGCCCATTACTTGAAAAATAAATATATTAAATAATTAAACATAAAAATCTTTAGTTTAACAAATGTTTTTAAGATGCTTTCGAATTAGAAAAGAGGAATCATGGTCCGGCAGGATTATTTGTTCAACCCTAGAGAGTGGGATTTGATCCTCGAATTGAACCCACTGTTGTCCCGGTTTGGATCCATTTGTATGCACTTCCAATGGAGTTTTGGAGTGAGCAGGTATTGGAAATTATCGGTAATTCCCTTAGAAGACATCTGGGTGTTTCCAAAGACACAATAGAAGGAAACATAGTTGTTTATGCAAGATTATGTGTGGAAATGGATCTTAGCCAACCTCTACCGATAGAGGTGGAACTTGAACTTGCAAGACTATCTTGGATTCAATAGCTGGATTATGATGCATTGCCCTTCAGATGCAGAGTTTGCCACAAACATGGGCATTTGGCCCAATTTTGCCCAAATAATATGAACATAAAAATGGAGGCTCCTCTAGGAATGTCAAATCTTCCTAAGGAGGGTAAGTCAACAATAAACAGAGAACCAGCCAATATTTCTCAGGGTAAAGAAGCACAGAGAGATGGTTTTGAACAACCCAAAAGAAGGAGAAGGCAAAAGAAAAAATATGGTAAAGAGCACACCCAACTCAAGCCCTCCAATAGGTATGAGATATTTAAGACACTAATGGACCAAGAAGAACAATTCATGGAAGGAGTGGATGGGAATAATGAAAATAATAACATCCATGTTCAAGCTCCTCTTTCATCTCCCCCGATCATAGAGCAGGTAGTTGAGTATAGTGAGTTATCGCAGTCAGAGAGTGTAGGGGCATTGATAGTGCATAACCAAGAGCAGCCAATAATTAAGGATGTCAGCATGGGAATAACAGAAAAGAATAGAGAAAGGCCAAATTTAGGGATAACTCAGGTGGAAAAGAGATCATAAAATAGCAACTCTCAAGGAGTGGGTAGAAAATCAAATAAGGAATTGATAGCAGTTCAAGGAGACATACTGATCACCGGAGGATCAGTGAGGCCAATAGATTTTTACTGCTCTCAAGGTAACCAATGATTATACAATCATGGAATGTTAGGGGTTTAAACAACAGAACCCATCAATCTGCTATTCGAAGACTCTTAGAAAAATGTAAAACAGATTTTTTGCTTATCCAGGAGACAAAAATGTCGTTAGATCTTATGTGTAAAACAATTAACAAAATTTGGAGGGGTGCTGGTCATATGGAAGTGGCTGCCCAAGGTGCCTCAAGGGGGATAGTTACTCTTTGGAACTCTCTTGAATGGACTGCAATAGAACATATAGCTTGGAGGGGTGTTCTCACATCACATTTTAGAAATAATGCCACTGCTGAACATGTTTTAATCACAAATTTTTATGGGGCTCAAAACCTAGATGTTCAGATGCATCAATGGAAAGTTGTGCATAACATGAGAGTCTCAAAGGAAGATTTAGACTGGATTATTGCTAGGGATTTTAATGCTAAATTATCCTCTAGAGATCAGGAAGGGGGAACCCCAATTTTGGACCCAGGGGATCGACTTATGATTGCCCAAGTCCAAGCATTACACTTGGTGGATATTAAATGCCTTGGAACCAACTATACTTGGACTAATAAGAGGAGGGAGCCACATAGCAGGAAGGTGAAGTTAGACCGTTTTTTGGTTTCAAAGGAGGCATTTGTAAAATGGAATATAAAATTTTAGATTTTGGAGGGTCCAATTTCAAATCACTTTCCCATTTTGTTGGAAGGAGGGATCAAGACAGTGCAGCATCACAAACCATTTAAATTTGAAAAATTTTGGTTACAAAAAGAGGAACTTCGAAAGAAAATTCCACGGTGGTGGGAAGAAGGTCGCCCAAGATATGGGACAACAATGTTTAGATTCCACAAACAACTTCATTATGTCAAAGTGCAAGCCGAAACAGTGGAGGCGAGCTAACAAGACAGGACTTCCGGGTCCAAAGAGCTCCATTGGTGGCCAGATGGGATGAGGTTCAAAAACACTTTAGGGAAGGAACAATTACAGAGCAGCTCAAAGAAGAGGATGATGCATTACGTAAAGCGGTTGAAGACATTGACAACCAAGAGGAGACCTACTGGAAACAGAGAGCAAGAACCACTTGGATATTAGAAGGTGATAAAACTACCAAATTTTTCCATCGGAATGCTTGTGCTAGGAGACAGATGAACAACATGGAAGCCCTTCAAGATGAGAACGAACACTCCTTTGATACACTTCCAGGTTTGCATTTCCATTCAATGGATTATTTTTCTAAGCTATTTAAGGAAAGTATGGTGCAAGATGAAGAGGCTCAAAAAGAAGTTATTCTTTGTCATACCCTCTGTTATCTTTGAAGAAGAAAATCAGAACCTACTTAAACCCATTGATAGAGAGGAACTGAAGAATGTAGTCTTTGGAATGAGCACCGAAAAAACTCCAGGTCCAGATGGCTTTCCAATTGAGTTTTTTCAGGCCTTTTGGGATAACCTGGAGGAGGATGTAATGGTTGTTATAGAGGAGTCCAAAGGTAGTAAAAGAATGCTTAAAGCATTAAATCATACATTCATTACCTTAATTCCAAAAGGGGAGGAGGGGGTACATATTTTAGATTATAGACCTATTGCCTTATGCAATGTCATATATAAAATAATTACAAAGGTAATGGCTGAGCGGCTAAAACCTCTTCTACATAACATTATCTCCTCGGAGCAAGGGGGTTTTGTAGAGGGTAGGCAAATTTTGGATGGTGTGGTTCTAGCTCAGGAGGCAATCCATTCAATGCAAACATCTGGTAATAGAGGTATGTTCATAAAATTAGATATGTCAAAGGCTTATGATAGGGTGGAGTGGAGCTTCTTGTCAAGGATGATGGCAACCTTTGGTTTCTCTCAATATTGGATAGAATGGGTCATGAGTTGTGTTTCTACTCCGAATTACTCAGTGTTAATCAAGGGTCTTCCCTCGCAACCGTTTGGAGCTACTCGAGGCCTTCGTCAAGGAGATCCTTTCTCTCCCTATCTTTTTCTCATATTGGCTGAAGGATTGGGTAGACTTATCTTGAGGAGAAGACAACAAGGTTTGCTAACAGGTATCAAGGTGGGGGGAGGAAGTTTTGACTCATCTTCAGTTTGTGGATGAAACAGGATTGGTGGGAGTGGCCAGCTTCAGGGAAGCAAGAATGATTAGAGATACACTTAATGTCTACCTCAGGGCTACTAACCAAGTCATCAATGATAAAAAATCTAAAGTGGTCTTTTTCAATCTTGATCAAAGGCTTCAGGACAGAGTTTTAGAGATATTGGGATTCACAAGGACTTATCTCCCAGTGGTATACTTGGGGGTCCCTTTGCATTTTAAAAAACTAAAAATAGATATCTGGAGGAATATTTTGGATTGTATCAAGGATAGAATTAATCATTGGTCTCACAATGGTTAAGCTATGGGGGTAGATTAACTTTTGTTGTCTATGCTAGCTGCTTGTCAAGTTTGATGAGATGGAAATATGTGATTAGTGAATCCTATTTTTATAGGTATCAAGTGGAATCCAAACTACCACATTGGTAATGATATATATTAACACATTGATCATGTATGGACCACCACATCAACCTAACTATATTGTGCCATGTGTTACCTCAACATGTTTGCTACATCAACACCCTTAGAAGCTTCCATGTGTCATGTTGTCATATTTCTAGACTGCTACTTTATATTCCATGTTTTGCCTTAGGATTTGTGCACCTCCTATCAAGTCACCTATATGGATTTCCATGTGTCACTTGATGATGCATGTGTCTAGTGTCACCTCAACTATATGGGCTACCACATGACATTCATATGACCATGCCATGTCATCAAAATAGAGGAAAAGAGATGCCACATCATCTAGGAATGCCATGTCACCATCTATGCTTACATCATCACAAGCAAAGGCATAGTCTTTATTGATTTTATCGTCAAAAATAAGGGGGGAGGTTCAAATTCAATATCTCCTTTGGCCAATTCTCTAACACATAGTGGGCTAGCAACCTTTGCAAGTGCATGGCTTAGAATACAAAGGGAAACAAATATATTTATTATGCAAATAATATTTAGTCACCCCCTTCATGCACGTATGACATAACTACACATCATCATGATGTAGGCACATATACTTATGTCTTTTCCCAATCACAAAAAAGAATATTCTACAAAACATGAATATACTAAAAAAATGTTTAATGTTACATTGATGCTTTTGATACTACAATATCACTAGATTCTTGTTTTTTAGCATAAGGCTTATGCTATCATAGTGCCATAAGTCATTGATCATTTTAACCATAAGGACCTTACAAGTGAGATTATGGCTAAGTTTCTCACTAATGAGGTTTGCATAATCAAGTTTATTTTCTTTGGAAAATAATAGATGAAGGAAACTATATACCCAAGGTTAAATTAGATTTATGTATAACAATTCACTATATTCATTTTATGACTTGGCCTCCTACATAATAACGTCTAAGTTTTTTAGGGTTGAATGTAGGTTATGGATGAAACAAATCAAAATTATTAATGTGAAGTTTTAAATGATCTTCCTTTATTATTACATTTTTGTTTTGTAGCATCATATTTTATTTTAGACTAACATCAATAACTTGATATTTTTTCTTTTTTCATGAATACAAAATTGAGCATCATTGTAGTGTCATCCTACCATTGAAATATTGTTCAATTTCATTTTGATGCTTTTGGTGCTACAATGTCACTATATTATTGCTTTTTAGCATCAAGCATATGCCATCATAGTGTTATAAGTCATTTATTATTTTAACCAAAAGGACCTTATAAGTGAGATTATGGCTAATTTTCTCACTAATGGGGTTTGAATAGTCAAGTTTATTTCATTTGAAAATAATATATGGAAGGAAACATATACCCAAGATTAAAAGAAATATGAAACTCTTCTCTTCCAAATTTACTAGGCATATTTTTTGGAAACATATTTTATCAAGCTCTAATTGAATATTTTGATGCTAGGTTGTGTTAAAGCTAAGTATCCAACTTAAATATGCTAAATATTTCAAATTATAGAATTTAGATAAATAAAGCTTAGATAGAAGCTTAGTTGAGGCTTAAGCAACTATTATTAACAAAGATGTAACGACTCCAATATAGCCATGATGGCTATATTTATTATTATTAGCGTGAGCCTTAGGATTAGGTTAGTTGGCCCTTAAGAATTTAGGGTTAGGCTTATTGGTTGTTTTAGCCTATAAATAGAGGGTTTATGTTGTATTTGAGATATCATTCATACTTGTTATCTTAAGTTGCCTTTAGTGTGTGTATGAGACTTTGTCTTATCAAAATGGCTAAGACATTTTCCTCTCTAAGTGATTGGGATTTGTATTGATTTAGAATCTAGAATATATTACTCGTAGTTTTTTATTTTCTACTATTGAATATACTTTATTGTTCTAGAGAATGTTTTCTTTTGTGCATTTTTGAATTTGCTATTGATTTTTCTATTTCTTGTTATTTCCTTACACATGACATAAAAGAGTCAAACTTGAATCCTTGTGGAAATGCAAAATATAATAGGTCATGTGAACCATCCCAAATCTCATTAAGCCAAATCAACTTCTTGTTATCTAGGCAATTTCTATCAATTTTAGGCTCCATATTTTGACACATTTTTCTTTTGTAACATTATGAGTTAGCTATTTTTGTTTGTTTTTTATTTAACCCAATTTAAAGAGTATTGGGCTCACTAGGATCCTTGTGGGAGATCCATGTCATTATGATCATCTTGTTGATCTAGTCAACATAATGGATATTCATTGTAACACTTTTTTGCAAAGCCTCAAAGATCATCTTTAGTATTTCTATTTTATCCCATAGTGTATGAGGAAAATCTTGGATTTTTCTAGTTGTACATGAATCAATGGGAATTTTTAGTGCACCGGGACACCCAAGGATGCTTGCATGAGCAAAAAGAAATACCAACTCAAAAATTGAGTTGAGCACCATAATTTCCCTTTTGGAATCAATAACTTGAACCCATATGTATTTTCTTCTTTAGGTACCATGAACAACCCTCCCACTTCTCTAGTCAGTCTCCCTCCCATTTCCAAAGCAATTTCCTCTAATCTATACAACTATCTTCACATGAATATCATAATTTCTAGATGATGAAAATGGTATACTCCATTGATAAAAATTCATAAAAATATAATTGACACTAGATTCATTCCATTTATGTTTGAACACATAGCACACTTTGTGTTTCCTTCTCATCCTAAGCATTCCTTATATGATGAGTTCTAATCGATATTTGGGCAACAATCATGGAGTAAGAAGAAATATCAAGAACACTTTATGGATGACCTTCCTCTAGCTAGGAGCGTTCAATTTTAGGATCTCTAAAACCCTCAACAATTTTCCTATGAACTAGATCGAAGATGATACTAGTATCTTAATATTATCATCTATCAATATTTTCCTTGTGGGCACAAATACCAAGATTTACCTTTGGTTCACATGGATTCCTATACTCCTAGGGATATTATTCCAATAATGAGTGCATGTAATTAAGGTTATGCTACTAATGTGGATCCCTCTATAGAAGGTGTCACTCATGTACTGACTTGGCCTCATGATATTTTGTGCATCAATAGTTTGACCTTTGAGGGAACAAATCCACATTGTTTGATCCCTAACATGGATAATGTCATTTGTATACATCATGGTCATCAAGAAGGCCATGTCATAATGGCTACTACTAATTTAGGAATCCATGCTTATCAATGTTGTTATGGGATCTCCACTAACATGGGAAATCTCTTTTGTGGTTAGATTTCAAAGTAATTTTCCTTTGTAATTTTGAAAAATTTTATTCTATTTTGTATGTAGTTATTTGATACAAACCAAGAAAACAAGTTTAGTTGAGGACTATTGCATGGAGATCATGAAACTTCTCAACTATACCTATCAATTGGATTTGGTAGTGGAGGCCTTAACCTTTTGTTGTAGTCTTAAGGATGGAAATAGATGGGAGATCAATATGTATGATATGTATACCCTCAAGGAGGTTGAAATCATGTCTATTATGGTAGAAAAAAATTCCAATTATCATATCCCCAACTTCAACATGATTTCGACCCATGAAGGCCTTAGTTTAGTAACCAAAATGACAAGCATCCTCAAGGATTATTCTACTACAAATGTTGTTCATGCCATCCTCAATATTAGGCTTGTGAGGAATGATGTAAATTCCTAGTGGAAGCTAAGCAAGTCACTATGTCAAAGGATGAAGATCAAGATCCTTCCCGAATATCTCAATATGTTGATTGATTCAAGTACAACACAATTTTGTTGATAGTAAAAATAGTGAAATATTTGGGAGTATAATCAATACTACCACTTGAAAATTTCTATATATTGATTACAAAAGGGTGTACAACTCAATGTATGGTTTATAAGACTAATGTTAGCATCCATATTGGAGATTATACTTGGTCTAACCATATTTTTACCATGGATTTGGGTAGTGGAATATACCATCTTGGGGGAATAATGGATCTCATAGCTCAAATATGTTACTATTACTCTATGAAGGTTGTACGTCAAATGAGGAAGATGCCAAGGTCATTTTTCTCCAAGAAATAAAACATTCTCATTATCAAGTGTCAGTTCACACCAAATGAAAACTATCTAAAGAAAGGTTGTCATGGCTTCTTCATCTAGGTCAATTTCATGGAAGTCCACTCTTCGAAATCACTCCCTCTAGCTCTATATTTAGACATGTAATATACTATCGATCGCTACATGGTAGTCTTCATCAAACCCATGGGTCTTCCTCCTAAGTACATACATGATCATGCCATCCACATAGTTCTAGGAAGTTAGCCCCATAATGTTCATCCTTACTGCTATCCCCAACCCTAAAGTTAGATAGAAAAGTTAGTTCAAGAGATGTTGGAGCAATAAATTATCCATCTAAGCATCAATCCTTATTTCCATCTAGTGGTAATGGTGCATTGTAAGGATAAATTTTGGCACATGTGTCCAAATATTCAAATTCTAAATAAAATCACCATAAAAGATAAGTTTCTATCATTGTTATTGATGATTTATTGGATGAATTGCATGGCACCAAATAATTTACCAAGCTTGAATTGCATTTTGTGTTCCATAAATTTAGAATTATAGAAGATGGTATTCCCAAGAATGTTTTTCATGTCAATGAGGTTGATTAGGATATTTTAGTGATGTTGTTTCATCTTACTAATGCTCCTTCCACTTTCTAGAGCCTCATGATTTATGTATTTTGTCCTTTCATGTTTATTTTAGTCTTCTTTGATGATATTTTAGTTTATAGTAACACCTGGGAAACTCATTTAGATCATATTGATTAGGTTATCTAGTATTATAGAAGGAACAATCATTTTTCAAGAGGTTCAAAAATTCTTATGGGGTACTTGAGGTCAAATACTTTGGATGTATAGTATCTTAAAAAGGGGTTAAGGTGGATCCTAACAATATCAAAGTCATGTAAGAGTGGCCCAAACCTAAACACATTAAACAACTTTATGGATTTTTATCTCTTATTGGATCTTAAAGGAAATTTATCCTCAACTATGGTAATATTGTAGCCTCACTCATTGCTCTTACTAAGAAGGATACTTTTGTTTGGTTGAAAACAAATTTCCAAGCCTTCATTTCCCTATAGAAGCCTATAAGTACCACCCCTATTTTGGCTAATCCCGATTCCATAAAACCTTTTGTCATTGAATATGATGCTTCAAGAATAGGTATTGATGTTGTTTTAATATAGGATGGACACCCATTGGATTTTGAAAGCAATCAACTCTCCAAAAAGAATCTAGGTTGATTCTCTTATTATAAGGAGATATTGGCTACTTTGCATGCCATAGAGAATTGGAGGTCTTATATGCTAGGACATGGCTGCATTATTAAAATAAATCGTAGCCTCAAGCATTTCTTAAAAAAATATATCTCTTGCCTAAAATAGAATAAATGGTTGCCTAATTAGGTTATATTTTTATAATTAATTACAAGAAGGAAAAGAAGAATGTATCACAAACATGAGGACATTGTTGTAGCCAATGAGATTTCTAGTCCTATTCCACAATATATTTCACAACTTCAATAATAATGATATTTAGATCTAGAGACTCCTTACATCATTCATGATGTGGAGGTTGGCTCTTCACCTCCTTTATTTTTCCCATATGTGTTGATTGGGTTATTCACAAGAAGAATCACCTTTATCTTCCTTTGTTTTCCATAGTCAAGACTAGTATTCTATATGAATTACATGCATCTCCCTTGGTTGGACATTCTAGATTCTTAAAAATTTATCAGTGGATGAAGCGATTATTTTATTAGAAAGGATTAAAAGTAGTTGCTAAGACATTTATGGCAAAATGTGAGGTATATCAACAAAATAAGAGAAATTTGTTAAATCTCCTAGCTTGTTGTAACCTTTGTCTATTTCTTATCACCAATGGGAGCACATGTCAATGGGTTTTATTTAAGGATCTTTCCAAATGAGAGGGAAAATAGTTATTCTGTGGTGGTGGATCACCTTTTGAAGTATGCTCATTTGTGTGCCTTGTAACATTCTTTCATGACCACTAAGGTTGCCAAGGTGTTAATTGACTATTTTTTCAAATTGTATGGCATGCCCAAGTCCATTATTATTGATTGTGACCTTGTTTGCATCAAAAAAAATTTAAAGGAATTGTTCACTCTCAATGGTACTCAGTTGAATATGTCCTCATTTTATCACCCTTAGTTGGACTACCAAATAGATGTTATAAAAAAATATTTGAATACTTACCTTTGTTGTTTTTTCCAAGATGAAATATTAGTGGGTTCATTGACTTTTCTTAGATGAGTGGTGGTATAACACTTCTTACAAATTTACCATCAAGATGTCCCCATTTGAGGCATTGTATGGCTAGAAATATCCATTTAAATTAGACTATATTATAGGATCTTCGAAGGCCAGGTAGATGACTCATTGTAGCAATGTTGAAGTGTGCTCTAACTCATTAAATATAAATTTTCATAGGCCCAAAACCACATGAATTAGTAGCATGTGTTGCAATTCTTGAAATAACAAAGTATAGCAGGAGATATGGATGTTTTACAACCCTAGCCTTATAAGCAATTGTTCCTAAAGACCAAGTCTAATCAGAAGTTAGTGCCTTGGTCTTATGGTCTCTACAAGGTGGTTTATCACATTATGTAAGTGACATGAGTTAAAGCTTCCTTCAACTTACTGCACCACCATATTTTTCATTTTTATTGTCTTAAATAGGTTATTATCCAAAAGGTGCAGTCCTAGATGGAGCTCCCAATACTTGATAAGAAGGGCAAATCATTCTCTAGAAAAAAACTATGTTCTAGTATTGCATTAGTAATATGTGGTCTCATCATATTTAGGAGCTCTTCATAAACTGGTAGGACCTTCAAGAGGGAGATGCATTGTGGGAACCTAAGAACATTTTCCATTCATTTCCATCTTTGAGAACAAAATTTTTTGAGGGAGCCATGTAACGAGTTCGATATAGCCACATTGAATTTCTTAATTATTGCTAGCTTACACCCTAGGATTAGGTTAGTTGACCCTTAAGCACTGAATTTAGGGTTATTGTTTGTTCTAGTCTATAAATAGAGGAGTTATGTTGTAGTTGACATATCATCAATACTTGTTATCTTTAGTCACCCCTAGTGCATATGTGATACTTCACCCTTTCCAAGCGGCTATGATAATTTTCCCTTTTTGAGTGGCTATAATTTTTACTAATTTGAAATTTATTTGCAATATTTGATTTCTTACTAATGAATTTGATTTACTATTCCATTTAATGTTTTCTTTTGTGCAGTTTTGAGGTTTCTACTACAACTGTTATTTCTACAAGTTGTTTTGTTATAAACAATTAAATCTTAAATAATTCAACCACTAATTAGATTTTATAAAAAATGGTATTATCATAGAGCTTAGATTTATCCAATATATGATCATTACATTAAACAAAATGTTAATTTGAGGTTTTATATTATAACCCCAACTTTGATATTTTCCTCTATGTTGTAAAAACGACCAACAACCCAATTCTTTTTTTCTTTTAGAAATAGTCAACCCCATTTGCATTTATCCCATATTATTGCAATACCTCCTAAAATTTCTACAACAAAAACTACTAGACAATATTTCCTCTTCCAAATCCTTTTGAATGCATCCTTGCATTCACTATTTTTTTTTATCTTATACTAAAATAAACTAACTATAACTACCTATAAATATTTCTTATACTTTAAGGACTCTTATTCATAACCCTAATATTCTAAAATACCATTTTAAAATTATTTGTATTTGTGAGCTCAGACCCACTTCTCATTAACACTTGTGATATTTGTTTCTATTTTTCCATATCAATTTATCTAGGTTTTTTTTTTTTGTTGTTGTTTCTTTAAGGGTATTCATCCCCTTTTTCATTCCCACCAACACTTTCATCTTCCTCAATCTCTTCAAAATTTCAAGTTTTTCATAATGAGGCTTATCATCTATATGTTTATATTGCCCTAGAGAATCTTAAATCGAAGGAATAACCTAAAAAATACTTTCTTCTTTATGTTGCCCCTTTTTTTAGGAGTAGAAAATCCTTAATCTAATATAGCTTCTACTATAGTATGATCTCCTTACTTTGTGACATTCGTCTAATGACCAAAATTTCCTCTCTTTCTATATCATTTTTACTTTGTAAGCTATGTTATGTGTCCATTCTTAAAACCTTTGTGGCATTAAAATAATGCTTGTATAATCCACTTATAAATTTTCTCTCTTTCTTTGTCATTTTCACTTTGCAAGCTATGTTATGTGTCCATTATTAAAACCTTGGTGACATTAGAATAATGCTTGTATAATCCACTTATTGATTTCATTTTGTTGATTTAGATTTAATTTTAATGGATTATGTGAAAGGTTTTGAAATATCCATGGAAATACATACTTGGGTATATATAGATAATTTTGCTCCTTATTAGTTGGACCCTGATTGATAAACTCTCATATAGAAGTCAATATTCTTTAAAACCTCCTTAATGATAAGTTGATATGAAAATACAAAAAGCCTAATCCACATGAGATTCCTTTAATAGTTTCCATCTTCATAGAAAATATTTCACTTCATAGTCTTAGGTATATGGCATCTCTCCCTATAAACCATGGGCTACCACCTATGATTTTATTTTTAATTCCCAAACTAAATAATATGAGAAGGAGAGGTCCTTTCAAAAGAATAATCGTGGAGTGATTTGAATTCAATCCTTACTTTATCTTGATCCAATTTTAAATCTCCAAAAACCCTATCCAATGTCCATGGAACTTATATATTAACCCTCTACTTTGAAGAATTATTATTTTATACTCAATCATCTCATTCTTAATAATCACTTTTTTATAATATATATATATTTTTAATAAATTTGCTCTTCTTTTCCATAGATCTTATTTAAATAAATGTTAAAAAAATCAAATGCCCCTCACTTTTATTTTACTCTAGAGCCTTTCCTTACTTCAATTAATCAAGTCATTTTTAAATGTTTGTCATATTTCAACGCCTATACGGTCAAGTAGGAAAAGTAGAGATAACAAATAATTAAAATGAACATGTCATTCAAATCCAATCTAATGGATTTATTTTTATACGTTTTTCTACTTCTATGATTAGGGTAGATTGTTTTTCTAATATATATTTTATGAGAGGTGCACATAGATATACATGTGTGTTTCTTATATGTTTTAATGAGTTTTTAAGTCTATGGATATTGTGCAGTTGTAAAATCCATTAAATATTTATTAATATAACTAGATGTATTTAAAATATGTATTTTAATGACCGATACTTTAGAAATGAACGTAATATAGATTATACATGATTTTCTTTCTTTAAAATCATAATAAATTAATCAATATTTTTATTTAAATTATACATGACTTACCTCCTTTAAAACCATAATATATATTTTTTGTTGGAGAACAAGGGGTTGAACTTGGGTCCCTCACCCTTGAAAAATCACAACTCTCTTGTTTAGAGCTTGAGAGTTTACAAACAAATTTAATTCTCATCTCAATTGAGTTTCTATAGCTACATACCTACATCATTTTTCATAAAATGTTTGAATTCTTGATTTTCATTTTTTGGATCTTCTTCAATTTTTTGTGTGAATACAAATATTTTAGAATTCAACATCCTTCTTCTTGATGTTTTTCTACAACAACATTCACGATACTAAAACTCCACATGTACTATCTATGAATTGCATATTAGGAGAGTAATATTTCTGAAACATCACACTATCATAGTATGCTTTACCAGATTTGGATTGCTAGTTTCCTAATTGAAGCATGAGTACAACCACAAAATTTATAATAAATAGTTTATATGAAAACACATTAATGTTATAAAGTAAAGCAAATATTACCAATGGAAAACATTAAAGTAAATCTTAATCATTATTTGATTTAGGCAGTCAACATTTTCTTGTTAGCTTTAGCTAAACTTACTACTTCCTCTAACCATGGAAAAGAGAATTTAATTTTATGATCCTCAACTAAAACCCCTCTATTGGCTAGCCTATCTGCACACTTATTTCCTTCCCTTAACGTATGTTTAAACCTGATTTCTTCAAACTCTATAGCAAGGTCTTGTCTTTCCACAATTATCTCTTGTATGTTCCATGGACCCTTTTATTTCCTCAAAATTGCATTTACTACTATTAGTGAACCACCTACCATCCATACTCTATTTCAATTCATTTATTTATATATTTTTAACCCTTCCAAAGAAACCCAAGCTCCAGCTTCATTATTTGTCTTAAATTCACTATTGAAAGAGTAATGAGACAAAAGCTCTCCTCTATTATTTCTAATTATTCCTCCTCCTTCTACTGGTCTTCAATTTTCTTTAGATGCTCCATCAAATTTTAATTTGACCAACTCCACATCTGGTGGTTTCCACTTTGTATTCTTTGCCTCATTTTTGTTTCTCCTGTACCCAACATCATAATTCCATTTGATGACTTGAATCCATGTATCAAGGCTCTCTACTTCTAGATTAGGGATTAAATGAATTGATAGGGTTGGTTTAGACTCCTCTATATTCCTTTTCATTACCTCTAAACTATTTTCCTATCCTTTAAATATTTGCCTATTTCTTTCTAGACAAATAGTCTAAAGGATTGTATCTTTTGATATATCCCATATTGTCTATAAAGCCTCACTTTTAAAAGTGCTCTACCATTGCTTTAACCATTATTCAATTCTTTCATTCATCATCATGCATTTACCAAACATATTAAGAATCCATTATCAAAGTTCCAAACTATTGAGCAGTATCCCAAGAGATAGTCTACACTCTCCTTTTTACAAAGAACACATTGTGAGGGGCCACGAAAACCCCTTTTCATAAGGTTATCCCAAGATAAAATTCTTCTATGAACTACTATCCAAACAATCATTTTCACTTTAGGAATGCTCGGACTATCCCAAATATATCTTCATATTCTTGTTATATTCTTATTTTGTTGGTGCTTTATATTATATCCACTTCTTGTTGTGTATTCTCCTAAGCTATTCAACTCCTAAATCAGCTTATCCTTGTCTCCCCTTAGAATAATCATTGTTGTTATCTTTATGCTTAATTACCTCCTAACATCAATGTCTTGTATACTTGTAAAAAAATCTTATTTCCATTTGTATCTTCCTTCCTGATCCTTGTACATAATATTTGAAACCTTGTCACCATATATGTCTTGAAGTAATATTATATATGATTTTAAAATTAGATCTAGATTGAGTGGTTTTTTATCACATAAAGTATCCATCCAATGGATTTTTTTTTTATTCCCACCACCCATATTAAACCCTTAATCACTAAATAAATTGATTTTTTTAAACCATTCCATAGAGCAAACCCATTTTCTAGTGAGAGTGTACTAAATATTAATATTAGGTCATTGGGCTTGACATATTTACTTACAATAATTCTTACCCATTGTCTCTGACTCTCTTTGTAAAATATCCAAATTCCTTTTCCCCTAAGAGTTAAGTTTGCATTTGTAAGAAATTTTAAACCCAAAAGTTTTTATTTGTGGAAAACATCCCAAAAGGGATGCCACTTTCGGGTAAGACCCAAGGAGGCAGGGGTATCCATTCCGCCAAAAACACCTAGGACTCGGACCTGGCCTACCACCTTTGACATACTCAAGGAGCAAACAAACACACAAAACCAATTTAAAAATAAGTAAATAACAACAAAAATAATAAAATAAAATAAAAAACATGCTCCTTGAGTGTGTCAAAAACAAAAGCACAACCAAACACGCACAATAAGATAAAAGAAACCACAACACAAACCACATAGAAAAACACAAGAACCACATAACAAAACACAAACAAGACAAAAACAACAGAACACTACAAAGACATAACCCAAAAAAAACATGAAAAATAAACACAACCAAAACCTAAAAAATAAAAATAAAAATAAAAAACAACCAACAACAGACAATAAACAAAAACAAAAAACATAGAAAACACTCACACATAAAAACACGAAATAACACAAACAAAGAGAAACCCAAGAACAAGAACGAAAAAAACACAAGAACAATAACAAAAAACATAAAAAAAAAAACAAACAACAAAAACACATGAACAACAAAAAACAACACAAAGAACACAAAAACAAAACAAAACAAAAGAACCCACCCACCTTAAAAAACTAAACAAAAAAAAAAAAAAAAAAAAGAAAAAAAATTGAACATAACAATGACCTATCTAGACCAGAAGACTATTAAGGCAAGAATCAACGGAGGAAACAAAATAAAGAATAGAATGAGCTAGGGAACTAAAAAAACTGAATGAACCAAAGAGAAGCAAAAAAAAAAACAAGAAGAAACTAGGTACCTTCGAACTGGAGCCATCCAAAGAAATGATAGAAAGAAGAGCTTCCCTAATTTGAGAAGCCCACCATATAGGAGGGTGGCCATAACAAGTAAGATCACCTTTGTCCAAAGCCCAATTAGCTAAAGCATCAACACTCTTGTTTTGATCTCCGACCACATGATTGTAATCAACTTTCAAAAATCCCATCTGGATTAATTGAATCTTCTCAATAATTCTTTTTATTCTCCAATCCACCTTATGATTCTTAGAAGGAGTCTTCAAGAGATTAATCATAAGTTGAGAGTCGGACTCAACTAACACCTTTTCCCATCCAACCTTAGTAGCCTCCTGAAGGCCTCCGAGGATACCATACCCCTCAGCAAGGTTATTGGAAAGAATACCCAAATTCTCAGCAAAAGTAAAAACCAGGGAGCCATCTGAAAGTCTACCAATTCCTCCCACACTGGCTTTTCCAGGGTTCCCTCTAGAGGCTCCATCGGTATTGACTTTTCCAAAATCCTTAGGAGGAGGTTGCCAATTTCTAGTCCTATCCATCTTACTAATACTCACATTCCCTTTAAGTTGGTTGCCCTTAGAAGATTTAATCTTCAATATTTGCATCACTTGATCCCATATTTGGTGGGAGTTTTGGGGGTGATTAAGGAGTTGATGGACTGATTCAACTAAGTTGGCTATGGTCTTTTGCCAAATATAGTGAATATCCTTCCTATCTTGATTAAAAATTTGGTTGTTCCTTTCATTCCAAATATTCCAAAGAAGAATGGTAGAACCCATCCAAACTAACTGCCTAATAAAATGATCAACACCCTCTTGATTAGGCCAATCCCTCCAAAGTTGTTCAAAAGTAAAAAAATTGGACCACTGTAAGCCAAGTAAAGTGGCCATTCTCCTCCATAGCTTAGAGGCTAAAGTACACTCAATAAAAATATGGTTGAGATTTTCTACATTCTCTTCACACATTTCACATCTAAAAGGGCCATGAAAACCATGCTTCATAAGTTGCTCACCAGTAAGCACCCTACGATGCAATAAAAGCCAATTAAAGAACCTCACCTTAGGCCAGAGCTTTTGAGCCCACAATCGAGAAAATATGTGAGAAGAATGGTTGGGATTATTATGGCATAAGGTCAAATAACCTTGAGCAACTGAATACTCACCCTTAGTAGTGTTGTTCCATCCAAAACAATATTTTTCATGGGACCAAGAGAGGGATCTCATATGAAGGATGCCTTGGATATCTTGTCTTTACCTTTTTGGGATTTGAATAGGCCAGTCCTCAATAGGGATCCAATATCTACCAACCTTTGAATTACCAGTATGGTACCGAAAGTAATTAGCCACCTTTATCCAATTAGCTCGGTGAAGCTCCTCCATCCAAGGCCTCCAATCGGGAAACTGAGTTATCAAAGGCTTGTGACCATCCCAAGAATCTGTCCAAAAATTTGCATGTTGACCATTATGAATGATCCAAAATAATTTTTTCTTTATCAAATCCTCACCAGTCTTAAGAACTGCTAAAATGGGAGAACCTTTGGTAGGAAGTTGATAGCGAACAAGGTCTTCGGGACTTTTGTTCTCAGCATATTTAGCACGGAGATTATTGGCCCAAAGAGCATTGGGGTTATGCAACATCCTCCAATATAATTTAGCAGCTAAAGCTTTGTTGTTATTAATTGAAGACCGGAATCCTAACCCCCCTTCACTCTTAGGAAGACATAAAGTATCCCATTTCACCAAGGCCCATTTTCTTTTCTCCTTAGTACCACTCCAAAGGAAACGATGACTGATTTGATCCAATTCTCGAAGAACAGCCTTTGGGATATTCAAAATGGAAGAAACATAAATAGGAATAGCTTGAAGGACTGATTTTACCAAGGTGATTCTACCCCAGAAGAAAGCCACTTGTTGGTCCACTTTCCAATTTTCTTCTTGACTTTGTCCAACAACCAATTCCAATCTTTATTTTTCTGCCTTTGAATATTTATGGGAATACCTAAATAAGTGATTGGAAGAGAGGTCTTCTTATATCTTAATTTATCCAAGACCATGGATTCCTGTCTAGCAGAGCAGTGAAAGAAAATAACTTTAGATTTGTCTTCATTGATCAACTTCCCAGTAGCCTTAGAAAAATAGCTAATGATTTGCTTAATATTAGAAGCTTCCTTAAGCTGTAGCTTTACCTAAAAGAGTAGAGTCATCCACAAATTGAAGATGAGAGATAGGTCTAGCTCCATGAGCAATGGTAACTCCCTCAAGGGTTTTGTTTTCCCTCTTTTTGGTTATAGTCCTACCCAAGCATTCAACAAGAATGATGAATAAATAAGGGGATAGCGGGTCACCTTGCCTAATACCTCTGGAAGCTGGGAATGAATGAGAAGGCCTGCCATTGATAAGAACTAAGTAGGAAACTGAAGAGATACATCCCATAATCCAATCCATCCAATCCTTAGAGAAACCAAATTGCCTCAAAACTTTGATAAGGAAGTGCCAATCCACTCTGTCATAAGCTTTGGATAAGTCTAACCGAATGAACATGGAAGGAGAATTTTGCATATCCATGGAATGGATGGCTTCCTGAGCAAGAACTATCTCATCTACTATTTGACGTCCTTCCACATAACCCCCTTGCTGCGGGAAATAATCTTATGCAAAAGAGGCTTCAACCTTTACTGCCATGATTTTAGTAATGATTTTGAGAAGAACATTACATAAAGCAATAGGTCTAAAAGCTGAGATATGATCAACCTCTTGAGCTTTTGGAACAAGAGTAATATAAGTTTTATTGATAACCTTCAAAATTTCTTTGGATTTCCTGGCTTCTTCCACCACCTCTAATAAATCAACATGAAGGATATCCCAGAACTCTTGGTAGAACTCAATGGGAAAACCATCGGGACTCGGGGTTTTCCCTTTTTGCATTTTAAAAACTACTTGTTGAAGCTCATTGATAGTAACAGGAGCAGTCAAAATAGAGTTCTCCTCAGAAGTGATAAGAGAAGGGATTGCTTGAAGAACATTTTGTTGTGAAGTTGAGTCAAGAGGAGTAGCAACAAAAATATTGGAAAAGTAATCAACAACAATAGAGTTCATGCCATCCCAAGTATAAACAACATCTCCAGAATCTGATTTTAAGGAAGAAATAAAGTTGTGAGATCTTCGAGCTAGAAGAGATTTGTGGAAGAAATTTGTGTTTCGATCTCCTTCTTTGAGCCATTGAATTCTAGATTTTTGCTTCCATAAGATTTCTTCTCTTTTTTCCCATTCCTCTAAATTGAGTTGTGAGTTTAATTTCATCTGCACTTCTCTTCTCTGTGAGGCCATCTAAATGGATTTTCTTATTCAAATTTTCAAGATGAGCAATAACTTCATGTTTTTTTTATGAACATCCCCAAACTCTTTCCAGTTCCAAGTCTTGATTTTGGATTTAATGTATTGCAATCTTTTGGCAAAATAGAACATCTTAGTCCCATGCCTAGGTTTACCTTCCTTCCACCATTGTTGCACATGAGGTCTGAAGGAAATGTCTCTAAGCCACATTAATTGAAAAAGAAAAGGAGAGAAACTCACATTGGTTTTCCACATTTCCACCATGACTGGCCAATGATCCGAACCAACATTATTAAGAGTCTTCACTTTAGGAATGTGACCATGGATTAAGAAATTTTTAGAGAGCAAAAACCTATCCAATCTCTCCATTATACAAGCTAAGCCTTGCCTTCTGTTAGACCAAGTCATAAGGCCATTATCCGGTTGGATATCCACAAGATGGAGGTTTGCAATATATTCGCTCATGAGGTCAGTGCTTTTGTCCAAATTTCTATTTCCCCCCTTTTCTCATCCAGAGAGAGGATGGTATTGAAATCTCCTCCGATCAAGATCCAAGCTTTAGGAAAATGAGAGATAATATGAGTAATATCCTTCCATTGTCTTCTTTTTTCCTCCAAAGAAGTCGGAGCATAAACGAGTAATGCAGAGCATAATATGGTTGGAATATCTACTTTGAATAGCTATAGCCAACAAACCCCAACTGCCAACCATATGGTGAATAACTACCTCTTTTGGGTCCCAAAGACAAGCAATGCCACCCGAAGTCCCTTGGGAGCCGAGGGAAACCACTTTTCCAGTGGCCAAATTTTCTTGGCAATTGAGTCCATATCCTCCATTGACATCTTTGTTTCTTGAAGGAAAACAAGATGTGGATGATTTATCTGAATCATTCTTCTAATTTCATTTTGTTTTGAAAGACTCCCTTTGAGTCCTCTAATATTCCAAGTGATGATCTTCATTAATACCAGGGCTAAAAAATTTGGGAAGGGCATTAATCTTACCTTCCTCTACAAGCTTTTCACCTTCTTTTACCATATGATATTGATTGGTCTTGCGACCTGCTTTTTGATTAGAATCCATCTTCAATTTTTTTCCCTGTTTCTTGACTTATTCCAATTGAATCTGAGATGGCTTCTAACCTTGAAGAATGCTCGTACACGACCAAAATTTTACTAGATGGTTCAACGGAGTCTATATTGGGACCTGCATTATTTGAAGTTTTGACATTTGAAAGATTGTTTTTCTTGTGTAAATTTTCTCCTTTTTTTTTGTTGAAAACCTTTGATTTGTTGGTTTGTCTCCGAGTTCTTCCCTTCATATTTAAATTGTGTTTCTAAGATTTCAGTTTCCATTATTTCCTCTTCCTCACTTGGGACATCATTTGTGGAAAGGATTTCAAACATATTAGCAGATGACTTTGATTGATCCTTCATAACTGGTTTTTCTGAGTGTTCTTCTTCTTAGGTATTTGGAAACCTGCTTGAGTTTATATCTTCTTTCTTTTGATCAGGAATTTTATTTGGGCAAGCACTGGCCAAATGACCATATTCATGGCAAATTCTACAACGAAAAGGAATGTTCTCATAGTCCACTACTTGCTCCCAAGTGTCTTCCCCAAATTGTAATGTGATCTTTTTAGGTAGGGGTTTGTCAAAATCCATTAAAACACAAATTCGAGCATAAATAATATGTTCAAAATTTTGAGTACAATCAGCAGTCATCATAAAAGTTCCTAAAGAGTTTCCAATTGAAGAAAAAATAGTAGGATTCCAAAATTCAATAGGGAGGCCAAAGAGTCTAACCCACACGGGAGCTATAGAAGGCATCTCTTCTTCGACTTTAAATTTAGTATGCCAGGGCTTCATGAAAAGCCCTGCCCTTCCAAAAAACCAAGGACCCCCTTGAAAAGTTTTCTCTCTATCTTCATTATTAGCAAATAAAACAAGAAAATAACCATTTGGATAAATAGAGATTTGTAACTCACCTTTAGTTTTCCAGATTTTTGCAGCCCAGAATTTGAAAGTAGATAGACTCGGACGAAAACCCATGAACCAGACAAATTAGTCCTCTTTTTTCCAAATCTTCAATGCCGGTCTGAATGTTACCCATATCAAGCTTAACAATAGGAGTTCCATCAGCTGCTTTAAGACATCCTGACTCCATTTTCCTGGGATCAATCTTAGGCATTCTTAGAGGTTTATGGGAAGCCCTAAGATTGATATTAGCATTGGGTTGAGGCTGTCCACCATGAAGGGCATCCCTAAAATTCATTTTTGGGACTGAGTCTTCGAAATTCTTACCCTTGACAAGGGTTTTCACAGTAGAATTATTTTGTGGGTGCACCTTAGCACCAGATTCACTTGAGATATGAGCCATTTTTTGATCAACTTCTTGAAACTTGTTTCGTGATCTCTTTAATCCTTGCCCTAGATGTCGTGGAAAGGTATGGTTTTCACTTTTCTTTTGTGCAGCAAATTGGAAGCCGTTGTCACTCAAGTTCACAGTATGATCTGTTGAAAGATAAATTTCTAACCCATCTTGGATCCCCTACAACATTTCCTGCTAAAATATTGAGCATAAACCACAAAAATATTGGCCTCTAGGGCCCGAAGGCCCTAAAAACCAACCTCTAGAGCTGCTTGCACTCAACCCAGATGAAACCCTCGCATAGCCGCTTGCCAAATATCTCGTTCACACATAGGGATGCGCTAGGATCTGTGTTGCTCCAAATGATATGAAAATTGGTGGAGACGTTCTAGGGTTTTTCAGGCATCTACCCTCAAAATTTCAGCTCAATCCGAGTCCGGATGAGTGAGATATGGCCGAAACAAGTTCGGCGGTTTGGGCAGTCCTACGAAAAACGTCTAAAAACCCCAATCAACTTTAATTTTACTTTGTTTTATCTCATATCATATGGCTATTCGAATATTATTTTTTCATTAAACCCAAAAGTTTTATCATCACAAACCTTGCTCCATTTCACCAAAGGAAATATCCTTTTATCATGTAATCCTGACCACAAAAATGATCGCATAATATAGATTAAATTTTTTCTATTGATTTTGGCATAGTATACAAGGACATATAATATGTTGGAATGGCCTATAAGATTGATTTAATTAGTTGCACTCTTCCTACTAACAATAACCATCTACCTTTCCATGTTTATAGTTTATTCTAAACTTTACTTATAACTAGATTCCATAATTTATCCTCATTCTCCCCTCAAATAAGGGCATCCCTAGATAAGTTGATGGTAAAGTTATCTCCTCCATTTGAAGTAACCTAGATATCCATGCTTTGATTCTAGCTAGAGTGTTTAGGAAGTAAATTTTGGATTTTATCCTATTAAATTTCTATCTTGATGCTCTTTCATATTCCTTTAATAAGTTATTCCAAGCTTTGGCCTCGTTTATCCTTGCCCTCCAAAAAAGGTTGTATCATCTACAAATTGTTGATGGGTGATGTTGTCGATGTTATTACTAGCCTTAAGTCCACTTATTAGCCCATATTTGTAAGCCTTCTTCAAGTTCCTACCCAATACCTCTACCATAATAATGAACAAATATGGTGATAGAGGATCTCCCTATCTAAGACCTCTCTTGGCTTTAAAATATTTTTTTACTAACCCATTGACCAACATTGAATATGAAACTATAGAGACACAAAATTTAATCCATTTAACCCATTTCTTCCCAAATCTAAAATTTTCTAAAACTACAAAAAGAAAATCCCATTTAACCCTATCATAGGCTTTACTCATATCAATTTTTAAGATCATTGCTTTCTCTTTTCTTAAAGCTGCTGAATGCATAACTTCATGAGCTACTATGATCCCATCTAGAATATATCTCCCTTTCACAAATCCTCCTTGCTCTTCTAAAATAATTTTGTCTAACATAGGTCTTAATCGATTCACCATCACTTTGGAGATAATATTATATGCCATATTACATAGGCTTATGGGCCTAAATGAATCAAACAATTCTGCATCCTTCTTTTTTGGAATCAGGGTAAGATATGTTGCATTTATTTTATAAGGTATGTATTATTTTACCCTAGATTGTTCCACTGCCACCAATAAAGAATCCTTCACTATATCCTAATTATGTTGATATAATGTTGCATAGATCCCATTCAGACCTAGGGATTTATCCTTATCAAAAGAGAAAAGAGCTAAATGAACTTCTTCTAGAGTAATAGGCTCCATCAATTTCCTATTATCTTTATTTGTTATAATTAAAGGTACTTCTTGTAGTAGTTTATCATTAAGAACTTCAAACTCCTTCGATCCTAGAATATTTTGGTAAAAAAACCTTACCTCATTTCTAATTTCACTTTGGTCTTCAATCCAAACCCCTTCTACTAATTTAATTCTACTAATTCTGGATGTTGATCTCTATACTATAGTCATCCTATGAAAAAATTTGTATTTTTATCTCCTTTTAACCAAGTTTATCTCGATTTTAATCTCCAAAATTTCTCTTCCTTACTCAAAATATTATGATATTCACTAAGCAACTCCCTTTCCTTTGAGCTTGGATTATTATGATCACCTTTTTGGAATTTTGAAATTTTATCTTTTATTTCTTCTTTCTTCTCAAAAATGTTTTCAAAAGTGTTCTTGTTCCATTCTTTTAATCTAGATGCCATTGATTTAATTTGTTTTGGAAGTGTATACAACCCACCGTTTCCTGAAGAATTCTATGTTTGTGCTATCATATCAACAAATTGAGGATGGTCTTTCCACATCTACTCATATTTAAAATATAATATTTTTTTGAATTCACTTACCACCATTTTAACTCTTATTGGCTAATGATCTGAACCAATCCTTGTCAAGATATTAATTTTAGCACAAGTCCTTTCATCTATCCAATGATCTAAGAGAATGCACATATCTAATTTTTTTGCTATTAGGTTCTAGCCTCTCCTATTATTGGTCCATGTATAGTTGTCTTCTTAAACTCAACCTCCCATAGATTATTATTTTTAATAAAAGCTGAGAAATCTCTCATACTTTGGGTTAATTTTCTAATTCCCCTAAAATTTTCATCCAACTTGGTTATGGCATTAAAATCTCCTATGATCATGAATCGGGTTCTTGGTCTTTACTTCTCATAAAGGCTTCAATCCCACTCCATACTTATAATTTTCTTAATTGAGTTGTAGGTCCATAGACATTGATAATGATGAAATGAATATCTACAAATTAGCATGTGAGTAAAGAGGCTATCCAATGCCTAGTTTTATGAATGGTTACATAGGAGGTTCTAATAGGATTCCAACATGTTAGAATTCCCCTTATTGCTCCTTTAGAATCCACAACATCCCATTCACATCTCACCCATATTGCTTTCATAGTTTTTAAAACTTCTTCCTTTGTCATTTTAGTTTCTTGGATACAAAGAATATTAGGTTTATTACTTAAACAGAGGTCCTTGATACACCTCTACTTTTAGGTGGAATTAGCACCCCTTATATTCCATGAGATGGTAATAATGTCTCATTAGGGGCTACTAGCCCTGCCTACAAATTACCAATATAATTTTGTTGTTTGGTAAAGAGAAGTTCAACCAACTTAGTTTGTGTTCCTTTCTCTATGTTTGCTCTTGCTTCCCTAGATCTCACTTGATAATTTTAAGGCTTTACTCTTTTTTCCTTTCCTATATTAGGGGTAGATATTATTATTATATTCCTTAATATTATTTTACAACTTTCTTTCCATTAGATTTATCCTCTCTTGGCTCTACTACAGAAAAATTTGACCTATCCTACTCATTTTTTAGTATTTTCTTATTAATGGTAGAGGTATTAACCTCTAACATTGTGTTTTCTCTACCATTTTTCTTCTCTTGAATGGTGAATGGTACTTAAAGAGGATATTTAAAATATAATGAGACACATTCCTTATGTTCATTAGGAATGTTATTCCTTAAATCAAGATCATACTAAATATACAACTCCTTATTAATATTCTAAACCTATTGTATTGTGTCCTCTAAGATCCAATATTACTTTTTCTTCATAGGATAAAGCCTCAAAAGAATTGGTATTTCTTCCAATATCCTTCCTCAGTGGTATTTGTTGGTCATCAAATCCGCACAAGAAAGGACTTTCGGTGGGTTTGCGCTCCCTGGACCTGCGACCAACATTGAAAGGCCGAGGGGAAGAGATGCCCCTCGTGCCAATCTCCGGAGAAAGGCCGGCTCCTATACTAATCTACTTTTTGGGGTTGAGACAAGAGTGCAGGAAAGAAATAAACAGAGTAAGGGTTAGGAAAAGAAATAAAAAGGGTAAGGGTTAGAGAAAGAAATAAAAAGAGTAAGGGTTAGAAGATGATGATTTAAGGTGGGAGAGAACAGGAAGCACGATTACTCACTAACAACTCGAATAGCAGCAAGAAATACCAAGAATAACACGAAAGAAACGAAATGCCAAACTTCCTATGTATCCTCTAGACGGGTTCGTAGGGTTCTCCTTTCTCTCTCGCTGGAATTCAGGGTTCAGAGTAACAACGATTGAGATAAGGGAATAACAGAAACCTCGATCCACCAGGCAGCATAAAGGAAAGCGACAAGACGTTTTTCCTCTCCTATGTATCCTTCAGGGCGAATTTTAGGGGTTCGGTCCCCGATCGCACATCGGATTCAGGATTCAGAGTCTCAGTACGCGAACGAGAAAAGACAAAAGAATTAAGCATAGAAGGCAGCATAAAAGAGAGAAATAGAGCACAAAAGTCTTTAGTATTAAACGCAGGACATCAAGTTACAGCAGCTTTCTAGCAGAAAGTTCCCCCCTTTTTACATTGCAAAGCTTGGGTTTTTATAAAGGACCTGGCCCTCTGAATCATTATTACAGAACGATAGAGTACACCCTTGAGCCATGAGAAATCGGCTCCTCGCTGCTGTTGCGGATGATCTCTCAAATCGGCTACCAAAACTGGTAATGGTGACCGAGTCAGCTGAAGAAAGTCGCATTAAATGAGCCACTTGGGTGTCCTTGGATTGTAGGTGCGGTGCTCGAGTGGCGGCCATGCTTGTCGGGTTCTTCTTCACGGACTGATACTTCGCATCCAATTGCCAAAAATGAGCAGCGGGCTTATCGGGCAAGAAAATATGCATTTATGAGGCTCTTTGATCGCCTCGGGAAAATGCCCAACTTGGGAAGCGTTCTTGGGAAGCGCCTCGCTGATTTTTGCTTCGCAAAACTACTTCGGGGGCGTGGAGTGCCGAAGCCGATCTTCCTTTATCCTTCGCTGCTTCGCTGGCAAAACTGCTTCGCTAATGGGTCGGGAAAAACGCTTCGGGCCGATCTTCTTTTGAAACGGTGGTTCGGGGGAGTTTTGGCCGAAGCACTTTCTCGACCTCTACTGCTTCGGGTGAAAATTGGCCGAAGTGGATTTTAGAAATACTTCGGGCCCGAAGTAATTTCTTTGCCTTAGCTGATTCGGGCTATCTTTCCTTCTTCGACGAAGTTGCTTGGATGCTGCTTCGCAAAACTCTTCACCCGAAGCAGTCGCCGGGAATGCTTCGGGTGCGAAGCGTTTCCTTCGTTCCTTTTTCGACAAAGTTCTCGCCCGAAGTGATGATTTGAAGCGCTTCGGGCCCGAAGCTCTTTTCTTTTTCATTTTGTCCACCAGGGGGTGATAGGGAAAACCAAAATTGCTATAACTTATAAACAAAAGAAAACTTTCAACAAAACAAATATTATACAAAGTTTCAATTTTTTTGCCCCTTGGTGGAATGTGACAATATTGTCAACATTCTTGGCGGCTCGCGGGGCAACGAGCTCGTCTCGGTGGTAGAACCCTCAGCTTTTATCCATTGGGCCACAGAGTCCTCCAGACCCTTCTCCTTGTTCCTTTTCTGGGGGCGCTTCCACAGCTTGTCCTTCCTCTTCCTCTTCTTCTCCTCTTCTTCTTCTCCTGTCACCATTGCTTCTTCTTCTCCTATCGCCATTGCTTCTGCTATGTCTTCGGCTGTTGGTAGTGGGGCCAGGCGAACGCGGATATCTCTTAAGGTTCGGCGAACCTGAGACCAGACGCTTTTCGTGAACAACTCCTGATCCTCTAAGGATTTGACCAAAGCGCGGAACCTATCGATCTGCCCGATTTCTGCATGTTGGGACCTGGTATGCAGATCATTTAGGGAAGCGAAGATTCTATAGTATTTCAATATGTAATCAGCAACCTGCTTCTCTGTTATTGGTTCGGCCCACTCGTCTATCTCCGAAACGTTGCCTTCAAACTACTGCCACTTCGGCATGATTTCTTCCTTGGCTAATGGCTTCCCATCATTATCCATGAAACTCGGGAAGCCTAAGGAGAAGAGGTCCTCGAAGTAGCCCATTGACGCGCGCCTCTCGCTTTCGAATGCGTCTAGTAGGATTTTTGCCTTTTGAGCTTTCTTGGCTATGGAGAAAAAGGCGCGAACTGTGGCCTGGGCCGTTGACCAATCCATTGCTGTCCGACTCATCGTTGCGAGCTTCAAATCTTGATACCTTGCACCTTGGACCTTGAGGGCCAACTTGAGTCAGGCTCTGACATTCTGAATGACCTCTTCGATGATTGGTCCTCCTTCGACGGCGGCAACCTGGGCTTCTATGGTGTAAACTAAAATTGAAAGGGCACTGACAACCCGAGACCTAAAATTCTTGAGCAGATGTGAGCGAATCTCCTTGATTTTGCTCCTGTCAAGTAGCCCTAGGCCTTCCTTCTCGTGCAGCTGGATCTGAGCTTGCAAGATCCTACTTTCAAGCTCCTTGGCCTTCAAATCATTTTCGGCCTGCCTTTGTGCTTGATTCTCGGTTGTGCACTCTAGCTGTGCTATCTGCAGCTTTAGGGCGTGTGCTTCTTTCTGCATCAGCTTGCACTGCTCCTCGGCCTCTACCAATTTGGAGTGAGCCCTTGCTAGCTCCTCCTCCAACTTGATGTTAGCGCTCTCGACTTTGAACCTGCGCTTGTTGGCGATGTTGGCATGCGCCTTGAAGGTCTCGATTCCAATGTGCATAGAGGCGGACTCCTTGTCCACGTTCAGATGTTCCAAGTCCTTTTCTTTATCCTGATATTCATAGTCCGCTAGAGTCATTTCATCCAGGGGCTTTTGGACTTTGGGTATCTTCTTTACTTTATGCAACTTTCCTGCCTCGAAATCGAAGACGGTGCATCTCTCAACTTGAGCGAGCGAGCGCCCTCTCTTCTTTCTTGCCTCTTTTAACATTCTTTCTGTGTTCTGTCGGGCTTGGAGGAGTTTTTTGGCCAAGGGGGATTCACGTATTGAGGACAGCTCGGAGTCGAATGTGGCTGGGTCTACAGCCGAGGGATTGAACAAATATAAGGAGTTGAAGGGGGTAGCTTCACCCGAAGGTTCGACAACAGGGGTGATGGGGGCTTCGACGAGTGGGAGCACGTTGTGTACAATGGAGGAATGAGCCTCGGGGTTTGGCATTGGACTATTAGCTTCGCCCTGGTTGATGACTGAAGGATTGGCGGTGTGGCTGGGTGAAGTAACTTCGACAGGTTTGTCCTGGCCGAAAGACTCGGGGGGAGTAGTTAGGGACACGGCGTAAGGAGGTGACTGACCTTGTGGAGGCAGGGTGGACAGGTGAGAGCTTTCGGCCAGGGCCGGGGTAGACTTACGAGCAACCAGAGCATAAGGTGAAGAGAACGTACCTACGTGCCCTCCTGGCAGAGCGGCCATGGTGATCTCCTGGGTGATTGGCCCTTGTTCCTCCTAGGCCTCGGTACTCTCGGCTTCCATGACTTCCATGAGTTCCTCCATGTTGATGACATCTACGTTTGGGATCGTTTCGGCGCTTGGTGGAGTTTCTCCATCGTTTGCTTCGGTCGAGCTCGATACTGATCTTTCGACAGGGGCACTCGGAGTGCCTGTACGCGGTCGCTTTGGGAAGTTTGGGGGTGCCTGTGTAGGTTCTCGCTCCTTTCTTTTCTTCCTCTTGAGGGGTTGCTCTGATTCCTCTATTGTTGTCTCGAGATCTTTGGATGGACTCTGTAGTAAAGCTTTTGGCGCGGCCCTGGCTGCTTTTTCCTTGGGGACATTATCAGTCCTTCCGGGGCTTTCGCCCGAACTTGGGGTGGTCGGTGGCAAGAAAGTCGATGAAGGACAAGGGTTCCCAAGACCCAATATTGGTCTGATATACAATTGCGAATTCCCTGTCCATTGTTAGAAGCCCGTAAGAATTCATTTTTCGACGATGGACTCTCATAATCCACCATTCTCTTAACTGCTCCTCGTCCCAGTATTTCAACTCCTCTTTTAAATCGTCCCTTGCTTTTCTCCAGAAAGTGGAGTCGGGAGTTGGGAATGGGGTGCTGAGTGCAGGTCGAATTCGACCTCCATAGGATAGAAGTCATGCCAAGGAGGCAACGTCCTCATCTCCTCTAAGTGCCACTCCAGGTCCATACCATTGGGGTTATTCCTCTGCTCCAAAATTTTGGGGCGAGGACAGACATGGAAGTTTTTGCTTTTCAAATGATCTCTCATCACCCCCAACGGGTCGTAGAGCCACCTCTGTGGTATTTGAAGCAAACCAAAATCGGTGAGCTTCTCCTCCAGGTATATGTTCTGCTTCAGGGCAAAGACTTCGATCACTCCCATCTTGAAGGGGAAGTCGCAGGTGTGTGCCCACTTTCGTCCGTGGTCGTAGGTTTCGTCGGTCGTGTCACTTTGTCGAGCAACTTCCAGGGCAAATTGGTACTCCGAAGGGAAAAAGGGCAGCAAGAAGGGCTTCCCTGTGAAGCCAAAAAGGTGGATCACAAGCCCTTGTGTCAATTGAAACACATCCCCTCTTCTCTCCAATACCACTTTATCTCTAAGGCAGAGAGGCACCCGGGGGCTAGACTTTGTCAGAATGTGCATCGTAGGTCCCAAAAACTGCTGATTGAAAGGGTAATAGGACTCTGACCTCAGCAAGAGACGGGTCCATTGATATACAGGCAAAGGGATCCCATCCTCGTCGACTGGTGAAACATCACAATGGTGAAGGGCTTTATGTACATGAAAGAAGAAGAGCCAAACTAAGAAGGAACAAGGCTAGAAGTGGGGCTCCTTGCTAGCATCCTTCATGGATGTCAACCGCGTATGCAGATTTCGGGCCACCCATTCTGCCCAATCGAAGAAAACTGGGTTGGTGTTCGGTCGCGAAGCGTCGGGGGCATAGAACTCTCCTCTGGAAATGCATTCGGCTAGCGACACCTGCCATGGGTATACCAAAGTATCGCTTGACAAGCCTCCCACCCATGTAATGATAGAGAATATATCTGTGTTCTTGAAGGCCTCCAAGGGTAGGGGCATTTGGGGTCGCTTGCTGGAAGGAAGTCCGCTCTTGAGGTTTTCACGCAAAAAGCTCAGGATGAAGGGATTAGAAGTGAACTTATCCGTTTGTTCGCTCAGGCTGACATTGCGAATGGTATAGCCTTTTGGTGGCCTTTGCTATGGTGCGAACGCTGCCTGCACATCCTCCTTCAGAATGGAAAACAATTTTTTACCCGAGGCGTCCAACACCTGCCTGGTTTGCGGTTGATAGTTCTGAGCAATGGCGTATATGAGCTCGGGGCAGTGATGTGTAGGAGGGACTAAATACCAGTATATGTGGGAATAATATGTCATGGCCCTCTTGTTCTTCGTTGAGAGCCTGCTTTGCATGAAGTTGATGGAATGCCGAAGCTCAGCCACGGTTCTTGAGAGCTCTGGGTCTCTGATTTTCACCCACTTATCGACCGGTGGTTCTATGCTGGGCTCATCATCGGACTCTTCCCTTCCTTCCATCACTTGTTTTCCTGGGCGTGGGGGAGGATTGACCCTCCTAGGTCTCTGTTTCTTTTCTTTCGTGGCTCTCGCCTTCTCTGGAACCGTCGTCTCTGGCTCTTTTCCTTTCTGAGTGGGGTTCTTCTTTCCCATTGTGAACGATCGCAGCAGGATAACTTGTGATGTCGAAGAGTTCAGCACCTCAAAACAAGGGACGGGATAATCACGGCGAACAGTGAAACCTTTGATGCAGAAGCTCTTCGAGGTGACAGAATGCGGACTCGACTCTCACACTTGCAAATGGTTTGTTTTTAACGGGCATCTGCATTTTATAGCTTCGGAGGGCAACTTTCGGCATTTATGGCAACCACCGTAATTACTTCGTGGGCCTGGCCCGAAAGTATCGTTGTGGCATCTGATTGGCCATATGGCGGCGTCGTACGCGGGGCCATGCAATTCGAGGATTTGATTTTGTATCGAGAACGCAAATCGTTGCCACCTGGTACCCTTGCACGGCTTTTCGATCAACTAACTGCCTTGGGATGAGTGTCATTTCTTTCGTATTGAGTTCATCTGCTTCGGCCCCCTTTTGAGGCTGTTGTCGGCACGTTTCTCGAGGCATATCTTAAATGTGCCCACCTCGAAATTGAGGTTCGACGACATGGAGTTGGCGAAGAAAATACTTCGTCGCGAAGTTCTTCTTCGGGCTGATTTTCTTCATTTCGGGCCCGAAGTTCCCCTTTGCTACGCTGTTGCTTCGGTTCACGAATACCGCTGACCGAAACCCATTTCATCGAGGAGGGCCTCGCCAAGAATTACTTCGGACGACGCCTTCGGCACATTTCTTTAGCGAAGCACTTTCCACGTCCTTGATTTGCATGTGGTTTGGTTCTCCGAGGATGAACTGCTTCGCGGTGAACTTCCCTTCATCGGCTACTTCGGACCGAAACCCCCCGAAGGCGATTCCGATCGTGCTTTGTGAAGCCGAAGCTAGGAATCTAGCTTTTGTGGTTGAAGTGGTGCTTGCTCTCCGTGATCTTTTGAACAGAGTATAGACAAAGAACTGAAACCCTATATACAAAAATATGTGCAAGATTTTTTTTTTTTTTTATTAAGTACACATACCTCAGCGATTGAAGGTCTTCAGGTGGAGACCGTTGATGGAGATTGGTAAAACTTGGCCATTCGCATCTTTGAGGATGAAGGAATTAGCCGAATTCACTTTTACTATTTCAAACGGTCCGTCCCAGAATGCATCCATTTTGTCATGATTCCCAGGCTTGGCCTTCCATGAATCCCACCTCCATACCAGGTCTCCTGCTTTGAATGTGCGATCGGATGATTTCCTTTTGAACCATTCTCGGGTGACCTCAGCATGTCGTGCAAAGTTTTGGTAGGCCTTTTCACATTCCTCTTCTAGTTGTAGTAGCTGGACCAGGCGTTCCTCCATCGGGTTAGCTTCGTCTGCTTCCAGCAACTGTAATGCGGGGATCTCGATGTGAGTGGGCAGGATGGCCTCCTTGCCGTATACCAGAGCATAAGGCGAAGTCTTGATCGACCTTTTGATAGAAACCCGATCGGCCCACAAGGCCCGATCCAGAAGGAGGTGCCAAGTTCTTTTGTTTTGATCGATCAACTTTCTCAGTATCCTCAACAGGGTTTTGTTGGTGGATTATGCCAATCCATTGCCCTAGGGGTAATAGTTGGAAGACACCTTGTGATATATCCCATACTTGTATAGGAACTCGTTGATCTTTGCGCCTGTGAAACCAGGACCGTTATCTGTAATAATTGCTTCGGGGATACCGAAGCGGGTAATCAATCCTTCCAGGAAGGTGACGACGGTATCTTGATCGACATGTTTTGTGGGGACTGCCTCGGCCCACCTGGTGAAGTAATCAGTCGTAGTCAGAATGAATTTGTGTCCAGCGGAGGAGTTTGGCGATATGGCCCCTACGAAATCCAGTCCCCATTGCTGAAAGGGTGTTTCCACCTGAATCGGTCGGAGGGGCATCGGAGCATTTCTACTTCGACCGATGAATTTCTGGCATTGCTCGCATCTACGACAAACGGAGAAGGCATCGACAAAGAGTGTGGGCCAATAGTAACCCGCCTTGATTATCTTCAGCATTGTCGCTCTTCCAGCAAAGTGTCCTCCAGATAGTCCTGAATGAAATTCGCCCAGGATTCTCCTCTTATCATCATCTTTTATGCATCTGAGGAGGACGTCGTCGATGTTCTTGAAAAATAGGCCTTTTGGGCGCATAGTGTATCGGGCGGACCGCATCCTGAAATGTCTTCGCTACGAAGCATTCAGATGTGAGGGGCATCTGTCGATGTTGAAATATTCCACTATTTCATCGACCCAATCTTTCTCGGCCTCTTCCTGATTAGCGAGGCATTCTCCTATTGGCGAATCATTCGACTGACAGTTTGTTATTTCGATCGTTGCGCTCTTTGCCAGCTCTTGACATAACGTGCGACCGCGAACTAGTTTGGTAGGCTTGATCTCAATATCAAAATCTTGGATTTTGCTTACCCAACCAGCTCTCTTGCTTCCCAGTTCCCCTTGAATAATGAAACTACGCACATCGGGGTGAATGACGAAGACTGTGGTTCGACTCTGAGAAATGAACTATTTGAATTTCTTGAGAGACTTCATTACTGCATGCACTTGATGCTCGATGAAATTGTACTTTTCCTCATGGGGATTGATTATCTGGCTGAGGAACGCAATGGGACGTTCCTCTCCATCTTCCCCCTTTTGTGTTAAGACCGCGGCGTAGCTTTCAGGTTCTCCTATTGCATACAGGATAAAATCTCGACTATAGTCGGGGTTGATCAAGACCGGTGCCTGAACAATTCGGGCCTTGATTTCTTTGAATGCTTTTCTCCTCTCTTTTGTCTAGACAAATTCTGTGCCCTTCTTTAAAAGCTCAGACATCGGCTTAATGACCTGGGCGAAGTCTGGGACAAACTTCCTTACGAAGTTAATATGATCGAAGAAATATTGAAGGCCCTTTTTATCCACTGGGATTGGGAGTTTCATCAGAGCTTCGGCTCTGTCAGGATCCACGATGAGACCCTTTTCGAAATTGCGTGTCCCGACGACTTTCCTTCGTCGTTGCGAAGATAGACTTTTTTGGATTGATTGAGATGCCAAATTCTTGGCATTTTTTGAAAATTTGTTGAAGATGTTCTGGGTGGTTTTCTCTCCTTCGGGAGAAGACGGTCATGTCATCCAAATAGATAACGATAACCTTGTTTAGAAGCTCGCCAAAAGCTAGGTCCATCGCCCTCTGGAAAGTAGCTCCCGCGTTCGAGAGGCCAAAAGGCATTCGTTGGTAGGCGAATGTGCCCCACTTGGTTGTGAACGCGGTCTTATGCTGGTCTTCGTCCTTGACCCAGATTTGATTATATCCGGAAAAACCATCGAGCAGGGAGAATCGTTGAGCTCCAGCCATCGAATGCAAGATCTGATCGATCTACGGGAGAGGATAGTGGTCCTTGAGGGAAGCATGATTCAGGTTGTGGAAGTCCACGCATAACCGGATGTCTCCGTTCTTTTTTTTGACAGGGACCAAGTTCGCTACCTAGGAAGAATGCTTGATGGGATAAATGATCTTTGCTTTGAGCATTTTTAGCAGTTCGGCCTTCATCAGGACCTCGATCTTTGGATTAAGCGGCCTTTGCTTCTGTCGGAAAGGTTTGGCCCCTTCTTGTAATTCGATTGTATGTTGAATCAGTTGTCGATCATATCCCTTGAGGTCGTGATAAGACCAAGCCATGATATCTGGGTACCTCTTACACAAACATCGAATTCGCTCTATTTATTTCGAAGTACAATCGGTCCTGACCTTTATTACTTTCCCAGGTTCTAGTTCTAAATCTTGATATTGCTGCACGTTGATCTGGATCCTGTGGGAGAGCGATCGATCATTTTGATCGAAAAGGCTCTCAAGCGTGATCAATCCCTTGGGAACGTGGTTGTTCTTCAACTGGATCAATCCTTCATATTCCTCCTCATCAGGGCTTCGGTCTTCGACCGTAGCGGCTTCTTGGATCATGAAATTGACAATCTGCTCATCGTTGTCAAAAACTTGCCAGTGTAAATCTTTGTTCGGGATAGAGGGTCTATAGATCATCCTTACAGCCTTCGGCTTATGCACCATATCATCCATTGGAGAATATCGGGCTGCGATGGATGCTAAGACATCTGCATGTCGATTCTTTTCTCGTGGAATAGACCTGTAGATTGAGGGATTCAAACTGGTCGAACGGGTCCCATACCCTATTGCGGTATGATTTAAGATAGTGCTTCTTTGAAGAGCATCTGTTGGTGACACAGTTGCAAACTAGTTCAGAATCTTCGAAGATTTGAAGATGCCTTATGCCTAACTTGTCAGCTTTCTTGAGTCCCAAGCACAAGGCTTCATACTCTGCTGCATTGTTGGTGTAGCTCCATGTCAATCGGTAGCAATACTCCTTTTGCTCATCGGACGACAAAATCAGAAGGATTCCTGCCTCGACGTCGTTTTTGCATCGGGCACCGTCGAAGAACAATTTCCATAGTCCTTCTTGAGCAGAAACCTTTCCCTCCATTTTGGCTGGTTTCTCGGACTTGGCGATGGTGTAGCACCCCACCTTAGTCTCTATCATGGCATTGAAATCTGCCAATGAAAATTCATCTTCACAACATAACTGTGCGAGGGATTCCTGGACTAGATCCACTTGCTCTAGCTCCTCCGCGATCGTATGCACAGGGTCACTGCTTTCTTCCTCGGACATCTTTGAACCAGGAACGTAGAAGGCTTTTCATTATAGATTTTCACCTTCTTCCCTTTGAAGGGGATCTCCAGATGAGTGTAGTCCATGGACAGATATCCGCCTAGCTTTTCCGTGAACTCCCTCGATAGGCACATGCTGAAGTAGGGCTCAAGGTCCATGACTACCACCTCTTGTATGACTATGATTTGAGGTGTCTTATGTAGTCGAATAGGAATGTCTTTGATGACACCTACAGTCTTCACTGGGGTACCGTCCAACTGGAGGACTCCGTGATTGCTTCGTGTGTACTCCATGCCTATTTCATCGCATATTGCCTTCGGCATTCACGTCGTCGTAGCTCCAGAATCTATCATACAGTTATGCACGATATACCCTTCCATTTGTAAGGATAAGTAGAATGGTGGTGGTCTATTTTTTCCCATGATGGACGCGGACAAGGTCTGCACCAGAGCGAGCGGCTCTACCTTCTTTGTATTGATCCTCTTCAATGATTCTTGCAGCAGGTCCACTTGTCCAGGAAGTTGCAGAGCATCATACAAACTGATTTTGGCTGGAATTCTCTTCAATTCTTCTACAATGTTGTAGGTTGGGGAGCTATGCACCTCAGGTTCCTTTCTCGATTCGTACTTGGTGCGATATTGCTCTGTCGCTTCGACCCTTTGTCGCTTGGTGAGCGAGGGAAATTTGAGCTTCTCCTTAGCTTGTTCTTTGGTCTCCACCTGAGGTGGTTCGGTAGTGGCCTTTTGGGCCTTTTCTTTGACTGGAGCTGGTGGAGGAGCTTCGCTCGGGGCCGAAGAGGATGGTTGTCCCTTCTCAAAATGAGCGTGTACCTTCAAAGGAGCCATTTGAGTAGCATCTACCTCTATCGACCTTTTACCTCCCCTGGTAAGGACCGCGACTGGCTCTTCCTCATCGATGGACAAGTTTTGATCCAATTGTCTGATGACGTTGACTTGGCCGCCTTGACTGCTGCTTGTTAGTGTCTGCACGTAGTGTTGATGCAACATGCATGTATTTTCCTCATGAGGATCATTACATGTAGAGCACCAGTATACATGATCGAAAGTGCTTGGGACTTCATCTATCACAACATTTCTTGCCGAAGCTTTTCCTTGATGGACCACTTGATCTTTGGTAAGTGCAGGCATGGGATAAGACCTTCTTGGTAGAAACTCTTGTTGCGCTTGCTTCTTCTTGACAACGGTCATGTCGTTGGACAAGGTCTACACTATGGCATTTAACGATTGCATTTCTTGCAGTATCTTGGCTTGCATATCATCGGCCTTGGGAACTAATGGTAAAGAAGCCATAGTCGGTATCGAAGGCAAGGCAGGATGTTGGAGGGGTGCTGGCAACATTGGAAATGTTGGAGTGATAGTGGGTGGCGTAGTTGAAAGTGTGGGGAAATGTATCTGTGGAGCGGTGATCTGTGACACAACGGGATTCGGGTTCCAGGATGAGATCGGATATGCAGGGATTGCAAAAATCTGTGGAGCTACTGCGCTCGCGTACTGGGCTTGAAGGAACTCGGGGAGTATGGGCATTGGCATTCTTTGAGGGAGTTTACCCACGGCTATGAGGTCCATTTCTGCTTTCTTGGCTAACCCATACAACTCTGGAAAAGTATTGACATTTGAGTACCTTATCATAAGACCGATATCAGGGTTGAATGCCCGAAGGAAGTAGTATGTCGTGGCTTCGTCAGTTGGGCGAAGCCCAACTGGGACTCTTTTCCAGGTTCGAGCGAACCTAACATTGAAGTCTGCGATCTCTTCTTGTGGATGTCTTTGGATTGAAGTGAATTGCTACAGGAGAGAAGTTGGATCGATGGACTCATTGAAGCCTTGCATCAACTACCCGGCTAACTGGTCCCATCCCGTAATAGTGCCAAATTGTAGAGATCTATACCAATAGAGGAGTTTTCCTCTAAGGGAGAGAACCAGGAGCTTCACCATCACTCGCTCTTCTGTGATATCGTGGATCGCCGCCAGGGAAATGATGTCCTAGATATGCTCTAGAGCAGTCTTTCCAGTTTCGTCGAACGTCGGGAGCTTTTTGATTACAGCAGGTGGAACTTGCCCTTGGCCCATGAGATTCAACGGTGATGAAGAATTCCATGCTGGAAATAATCTGGGCGACGGTTGCTATTGTTGTTGTTGTTGTTGGGCCATATTTGTGCCTAGGTTCTATGGAACAGAGGTCCCCGAAGTCCCTCTTGGGTTGCTCGTCGGAAGGCCAATGGGAATGGAGGCACTAGGATGCTTCGGTGAGTTGGGAGGATTCGAAGGAAAACTAGCTGCTGTGCTATCGAAAGTTATGCCTTGCTCGTCAACAGCAGCCTCTTGCGAGGACGTCCCGCGTAAGAGATATTCGGGGGTAACTAACCTAGATCGTTCCCCAAAGGCGTCAATATCAAGCTCAAAGAACTCGATTTCCTCTCCTCTATTCCTAACTCTCCATCTTGTTTGCATGAAGGCACAGGCTTTAGTCTTGGTCTTTACGACTTGAAGATTCTCGGGTAAAACGAGTCGCTGGATGCTAAGAGTCTCTTAGTAACGAGAGCATTGATTCTCACTACTACTCAGGGGATGAGACTGACCGGATCTCACCGAGAACTTGTCAGAACTACAGGATCCGGTGAAGACGGGCTAGAAATTTTCTCAAATATGGGACCTTGAGTCCCATCGGGCGTGCCAAAAATTGTTGGTCATCAAATCCACACAGGAAAGGACTTTCGGTGGGTTTGCGTGCCCTGGACCTGCGACCAACATTGAAAGGCCGAGGGGAAGAGATGCCCCTCGTGCCAATCTCTAGAGAAAGGCCGGCTCCTATACTAATCTACTTTTTGGGGTTGAGACAAGAGTGCAGGAAAGAAATAAATAGAGTAAGGGTTAGGAAAAGAAATAAAAAGGGTAAGGGTTAGAGAAAGAAATAAAAAGAGTAAGGGTTAGAAGATGATGATTTAAGGTGGGAGAGAACAAGAAGCATGATTACTCGCTAACAACTCGAATAGCAACAAGAAATACCAAGAATAACATGAAAGAAACGAAATGCCGAACTTCCTATGTATCCTCTGGACGGGTTCGCAGGGTTCTCCTTTCTCTCTCGCTGGAATTCAGGGTTTAGAGTAACGACGATTGAGATAAGGGAATAACAGAAACCTCGATCCACCAGGCAGCATAAAGGAAAGCGACAAGACGTTTTTCCTCTCCTATGTATCCTTCAGGGCGAATTTCAGGGGTTCAGTCCCCGATCGCACATCGGATTCAGGATTTAGAGTCTCAGTACGCGAATGAGAAAAGACAAAAGAATTAAGCACAGAAGGCAGCATAAAAGAGAGAAATAGAGCATAAAAGTCTTTAGTATTAAACGCAGGACATCAAGTTACAACAACTTTCTAGCAGAAAGTTCCCCCCTTTTACATTGCAAAGCCTAGGTTTTTATAGAGGACCCGGCCCTCTGAATCATTATTACAAAAACGGCGGAGTACACCCTCGAGCCCTGAGAAATCGGCTCCTCGCTGCTGCTACGGATGATCTCTCAAATCGGCTACCAAAACTGGTAATGGTGATCGAGTCAACCGAAGAAAGTCGCATTAAATGAGCCACTTGGGTGTCCTTGGATTGTAGGTGTGGTGCTCGAGTGGCGGCCATGCTTGTCGGGTTCTTCTTCACGGACTGATACTTCGCATCCAATTGCCAAAAATGAGCAGCGGGCTTACCGGGCAAGAAAATATGCATTTATGAGGCTCTCTGATCGCCTCGAGAAAATGCCCAACTTGGGAAGCGTTCCTGGGAAGTGCCTCACTGATTTTTGCTTCGCAAAACTACTTCGGGGCGTGGAGTGCCGAAGCCGATCTTCCTTTATCCTTCGCTGCTTCGCTGGCAAAACTGCTTCGCTAATGGGTCGGGAAAAATGCTTCGGGCCGATCTTCTTTTGAAACGGTGGCTCGGGGGAGTTTTGGCCGAAGCACTTTCTCGACCTCTACTGCTTCGGGTGAAAATTGGCCGAAGTGGATTTTAGAAATACTTCGGGCCCGAAGTAATTTCTTTGCCTTAGCTGATTCGGGCTATCTTTTCTTCTTCGGAGAAGTTGCTTGGATGCCGCTTCGCAAAACTCTTCACCCGAAGTAGTCATCGGGAATGCTTCGGGTGCGAAGCGTTTCCTTCATTCCTTTTTCGACAAAGTTCTCGCCCGAAGTGATGATTTGAAGCGCTTCGGGCCCGAAGCTCTTTTCTTTTTCATTTTGTCCACCAGGGGGTGATAGGGAAAACCAAAATTGCTATAACTTATAAACAAAAGAAAGCTTTCAACAAAACAAATATTATACAAAGTTTCAATTTTTCTGCCCCTTGGTGGAATGTGACAATATTGTCAACAGTATCCAATGTTTATTTAGTTTCATTTGTCTATACTTAGTTTTTGGAAGTTGAAAACCATCCTCATCCATGCCCATTTGTAAGTTTCTCTTACGGTTTTCTACATTTATTTCTCTTTGGACTATTCTTAGGGCATGATCTCTCAATATGCTCCACCTCATGACATATTCTACATCTAAAATATATTTTTCATAATCTATGGTTTGGATCCACAACTTACATCCATACTTAATAATGATTTATTATGGTAAAGGTTTACTTATATCAATCATGACCAATATCCGAGCATAAATAGCCAAGAATCCATCTTTATAGTTTCTAAAATCTCAAGGAATTCTTCTAGATATTTACCTATTGCCTTGAAGGTATTCATTTTCTAAAATTCACTAGGCAACCTACGCATCCTAACCGAGACTGGTACTAGGGATAGATTTGCATTTTTAGGTGCAAAGCCTTCATACCAGTGGGTAGGGAAGAGTATTGCTCTTCCCATAAACCAAGGACCCCCTTTTAGGATTCTGTCTCTTTGCTCCCTAGAACAAAAAATGGCTAGGAATAAACCTTTTGGAAGAAAGGATAGACTCACTCCTAGAGACTTACAACTCCTATCAATCCATTTTCTTAAGGCTAAAGCTCATAGCCAAGACCCATTAAACTTACCAAAAATTATCGTATCTTGGAGCAACAAGGATTGATCCTCTATGAGGCTCTCACTATCCTCTACTACTAGGGTGATCCTAAGGATTTAGCTATAAATTAGTCCATTGGAAGGAAACTATAACTCAAAATCTACTAAAATTTACTAGAATATCCTATAGTGATTACAATATTTGATAAAAAACCTATACTAATTTACATGCAAAATTTCTAACATAAAGAAAGAGAAAATGAAAATTCGCTAAAAAATTCTATGCCCAAATATAATATCTTGACTCACTAATGCCCTAGCCCTCCATTGTTCCTCCCATCATTAAAACCCTAGCTAATAGATATATGGAATTTTGTTTTTCATGACTTAAAAAATCATCATTGCCCTTGTTTAGGATGGCTGAAATCATAGGGTTGTATATCCCTTAATATTTCTTGGGTTCCTTCATATGACCATTCATTTTAAAGCTCTTCAAATTTTGCACAAATTGGTCCAAGAATCATCTGAATCGGATAACTCTTTGCAAAGATATGACTCTAACATTGCTCTTAAAATAATAATATATTAATCATAACTATGTTTTTATTTAAAATTTTATTATTATAATATTATTATTATATTTATATAAAACATAGAGTGTGAGTCAAAGCGAGCGTGAGCCAGTAAAAAGTAGGAAGCATTAGCAAGAAGTAGGAAGTAAAAATCTAAGTGTTAACAAGGAGGAAGTGTGACTTCTTATTCCAAGCCTTAGGAGAAACTTAAAAACTAAAGAATTTATGTGAAGAAAATCTAGGTAAGATGGCAAGAAAGTCAAATTTGAAAGTCCTTATTGTAAGGATACCCTAGTTGAAAGTAAGGATGCCTTAGTTGGAAGTATGGATGCCCTAGTTAGCAATAAGAGAAAGAGTGAATCTATGTAAAACCTTTCCCAAGTAGCAGATACTACATCAAAAGTGATTATTAAGGATGAGATGATTGAGCATGATATAATAAACTAGCTAGGTTTTTATGAGATTCAAGTTTGGATCAAGTGGAAGTGAGAATTGAATTCAAATTACTCTATGACTTTTCTTTTCAAATTTTTTTTTCTCATTATCTTATCCAATTTAGAAATAAGGGATAAAATAATAGATGGAGTCCCTTGGTTTAGGGGTAAATATGCATTATTTTTAAGACTGCAGAGTGTACGCAGGTGTTGTAGGTGAGTTGGAGAGGAAAGGGCAATCCTCCAAGGGAGGTCCCAGGTTCAAATCTCCACCCTACCAAAAAGTTGAATTCGGTATCCAAAATCCAATTGATAATGTTGGTACGGGCAGGGTTGGATGCAACTCATGGGTGACCTTGACGGTGTAGAACCCCATGTTCATGGTCTCTCAGACGAAGGTGGTCCCGCAAGGAATTTTTCGCTTTAAAAAAAAAAGAGTGAGAATTGTTTTGTAGAGACAAAAACTATTAAAAGGATTTTAGTGTGGATTAGGCTTTTTGGACTCATCAATAAGGAGGTCTCAAATAATATTGGTAATACTCTAGGTGAGTTCATCTAGGAGAGACCAACTACTAAGGAGAGAAGGCATGTTGTATACATTTGAATATGTGTTGCCATTTTAAAACCATTAATGCAGTCTATTAGGATTAAATTTGAATCAAGAGAATGGGATCAAAAAGTGGATTATGAAAACATTGCATTTCAATGTCACAAATATCATAAAATAGAACACATGGTAAGAGACTACGAAGTGAAAATGATGGAGAAAGAGATGGAAAATTTTGGGCATGAGGGTAGCTTCAATATGAAACAAGGAGATCATATCATAGGAGAAGTTAGGTCAAATCAAGGAATTTCCACTTCTAATAAAGTTGCAAGAAAAATACCTCTACATCATAAGATGTCAAAGGCCATTACATGTCACTTGAATCAACCATTAGAAGAAACAAATGACATAAGGGATGAGGAAGTACAATGCACAAGTTTAAATATACAAGAATTTAAAGGTGCAAAGGAATATGGGAAGGCAAAATTTAAAGCCAAGGAAAATGGGGAAGTAAATTTTAAAGCAAACGAGGTGAAGGAGGTCAAGCTTAATATAGGTAAATGATCCTCATTTTTCTCAAGTAGCATAAAATATTCTCTTTACAATAATAAAGTGTATTCACTGCACTTTAGGGTTTCAAGAGAAGCACAATAAAGAAAAGCATATGGAGGATATTTAAGAAAAATTAGGGAATCCAGGCCAACATAAGAAAGTAATGCCTATGGAGGATCATTAGTGCACTTTAGGGTTTTAGGACAACATAAAGAAGAAAGTGTTAATTAGGCTATTCCTAGCATTTTAGATTCTTTAGGAGCAATTTTAATGTTTAGAAGAGAAGTCTCATTATGAACATTATGGAAACATAGAAGAGATTGATGAAGATGAGAGTGTTGGCTAAAATGAAAAAATGAGAGGAAGGCCATCAAAGCATGGACAAAGAGAAAATTAAACTCAAAGAGATATCGATTTGGGAAGCCAAACAAAAATATAAAAAGTGATAATGATGAAAATGATATCATGGAATGTTAGGGGTATGAATAAGGCCCCTAAAAAAGAGTTATTAAGGAATTAATAGGTTGTTGTAGTTTTGAGTTTATTTTAATACAAAAAATAAAATTAAGTAGTGAGTAATGTAAGGATGCTTTTAAGAAGATTTGGAAGATGAGTGATTGTCTAACAATTTCTTCTATAAAAGCTTTAGGTAGTATTGCAATAATATGGGATAAATGCAAATGGGATGGGAAATTATTAGAAGCAAAAAGTAATTGGGTTGCTAGACTATTTTATAGGAAAGAGGAAAACATCAAATTTAGGGTTATAAATGTATATGCTCCAACTATAGTTACTCCTCATGAAATATTTTGAAAGGAACTTAGCATATGTTTGTTAAATACAATTATGGTTCATTGTGGTCTGTGGATTCTTGGAGATGATTTCACATTGTTCTCTCCTTTGGAAATAAGGGTGGTATTCCAAGATGGTCTACATCAATGTAATATTTTGCTTCACTTGTTAATTCAAATGACCTTTGGGATGTTAGTCCTTCAAGTTTTCAATATATATGGGATAATAAACACATTGAACATACTTATATGGCATAAATATTGGATAGATTCTTGTTATCCAATAAATTATTAAAAGAAAGTATACAATCTCTTCACATATTTTATTGCGAGCGGGATCAAACCACAAACCTAATTTTTTGACTTGTGATTTACTCAATATTGTTCATCCAAAGCCATTTTGCTTCCAGTCTATGTGGCTCCAAGACCCTATTTTTTCTAGATGGTTATGTTATGGTGAGATGAATCAAAATTTGAAGGATTATGTATGTACAATCTTGTTCAAAAGATGAAATATTTAGAGTAAATGAAGATTTGGAATGCCAAATATTTTGGTAACATTTTTAAATAAAAGAAAGAAATTGAATCCAAGCTCAAAATTTTATGAGATAATAAACTAATGGAATGGATTAGGATTCTTATGGGAAAGAAAAAAAATTACTTTATGTTTATCATAATGAATTAAAAAGGATTCATATTGGTTACAAAAATCTAGGGAGAAATGGCTCAAGGAAGGAGATAGAAATACAATATTTTCATGCTACAACAAAAATAATTTTTTTTCGTCACATCAAAAATATTTTAACTCTAGATGGAAGAAATATTGAGAAAGAAGAAGATATCAAGAAGGAAGCAATTAATTATTTCAAAAATATTTCTCAAATACTAGGCAAGATAAGCTTTTATAAAATATTCCATCAATTATCACACAAGGACAAAATAAAATCTTGATGAAGAAGATATCTATGGAAGAGCTACATGAAGTAGTTTTCTCTTTCAATCCTAACAAGTCACCTGGCCTCATTGAATTTCCTGCAATTTTCTTTCAAAATTTTTGTGATTTATTAAAGAGTGATATGTTAGTTGTGGTTGAAGAGGCCCACAAAAGGAAGGCTATAATAAGTGAGATCAATGCCACTTTTATTATGTTGGTTCCCAATAAAGGTGAAACAAAATATTTTGATAATTTTTGTCCAATAAGCCTTTGTAATATGATTTAGAAGATCATTTCAAAATTTATGGCAAACAAGTTGAAAGACATTCTAAGTTGTGTTATATTCGAGGAACAACTAGTTGTGTTCATGGTAAACAAATTCTTGATGGTATCATCATTGCACAAAAGGCCATACATTCTCTTTATTCCATTAAAAAACTAGGTATACTTATGAAATTAGATATGAACAAAGGATATGATAGGGTTTCCTAAACTTTCTACATTATATTCTCATAAAGTTTGGTTTTGATTATAGTTGGTGTGAATGGATTAAATGTTATTATAGTACCATGAAATATTCTATTTTGATCAATGCTTCTCTTGGTGGTTACTTCAAGTCATCTTGTGAACTTCCAAAAGGTGATCCCCTATCTTCTTATCTATTTATTATTCTTGTGGAAGCATTAGATACAACTTTCTCAAAGATAAAAAAGGAAGTAAAAATCAAAGATATTCAAGTCACAAAAAATGGTCTCTTTGAATCTCATATCTAATTTGTTGATGACATTTTTTTTGGGTCATCCCTTAATTAGTGAGGCCATGGAGTTTAAATTAATATTATCATGCTATGAGAAGGCTAGTAGATAGTTGGTTAATACTACAAAATCTAAGATTTTTTTATTAACACTACCCTAGATTTACAACAAATTATTGTAAATATTTTAGGGTTTAAAATTGATTTTTTTCATCAACCTACTTGGGTATTCATTTGTCTCATAAAGAAAATAAAAATGATTTTTGGGTCTCTTTTTGGATAGAATGAAAGCTTGTTTGGTAGGTTGAAAAGGTAAGGTCTTAACCATGGTGGGAATGCTACAACTCATAGAGACTATGTTGCAATCCCTCTCTATTTATATGATGTCACTTTCAATATTGGCAGTAGGTATAGCATCAAAAATTGATAATATGTAAAGAGACTTTCTCTGGAAAGGTTGTGAGAAAAAATTTAGGTTTCCTCTTTGTAAGTGGGAGGGTTTGCAAAGGAAATAATATTGGAGGAGAAGGCTTGCAGAATTGTAGACTTATGAGTTTGGCATAAGGGGCAAATCTTGGGTGGATATTATGCAGAGGTCAAGGAAAGAATTGGGTAAAAATATATAGTTTCTCTTGATACAACTAAATTATTTAGGAAAAGAACCCTACCCAAAGGATTGTCAACATGGAACTTCATATCAAATAGTTTACAATTGATAAAAAAATATATTATATGGTCATTCAATGAGGGGAATTATGTAAATTTTTGGTTTGATGTTTGGTTGAAGCCTTATCCTCTTATCTCTTACTCAAAATGGTAACCATTGGCTCAAGCATGCCTAGTTTGTAAAGATCCAAAGGTCCCCAAACTATATTAATATGAGCAAAAACTCCAGGTCCTGGATTTGTTTTAATAACTTGGTTGAAGGAGAGGAACTCAAATAAATTGTAGACGAACTTCAAAAAAATTCAAGAGTTTTATTTTTCAATTTTTACATGAAACGATGAGTTGGTTTGGAATCTATAAAAGAATGGTGGATACTCGATCAAGTTGGGATATGAGGATTTAGAGCAAGCAAAATTTCCTACTTTCAAATATTTTCTTGAAAGAATGTTTGGTCATTAGAGGCTTTCCCTAAGGCGTCAACATTCCTTTGGTTAGAAATTCAAAGTAAGATTCTTATAGGAGAGATTCTACAAAGAAGAGGATATCATGGACCTTTTATATGTGCCTTGTGTGAGAAGGATTTAGAAACATAAAACCATTGACTTCTTTATTGTCCTTTTGCTCACACCATTGGGGGTTACTTTTCTAAAAATATAAAAATATATTAGGTAGCTCCATCGACTTAAAGAGGTGATGAGATGTTGGATTAGTTATTTGAAAGCTAAAGCATTATGTATTATGTGGAGGATTGGCCTTGATAATATTTTTTGGAATGTATGGCTTGAAAGGAATAATAGAATTTAAAAAAATAAATCTCAAAATCATACCTAAGTTTGGAACCGTATTATTACCTCATTGCAAAATTTATACAAATATGGTGCTCATCATGAAAAGTCTCAAGTGCAAAAAAAAAGGTGGTAACAACTTGGTTAGAGGATTTGAACATACATGGAAGAGTCATTTGCGACGATAGAATTAAAACAATGGATTTAATTTGATCTAGGGTAAAATGGAAATGTCTAAAAATTGGGTTTATAAAATATAATTTTGATGGTGCTTCTAAAGGAAATATAAGAAAAGTTAGTGGAGGTGGTATTTTCATAAATAATGAAGGCAAAATTCTCCTCACTTACTAATTACAATAGAAAAATGATAGAAATATTTTAATTGAGGGGATTTAGAAATTATCATCAATGTTATCAACAAAAATGGATGCGGGGTTTAGATAAAAATAATATCGACTTAGTCACATTGAGTTATTTGATGTCATCAATATTTGAACCTTGGTGTGGGCTACATCAACTATTTGTCCCAACCATTGAACCAATGACCCATTGGCTTAGAGAAAAATAATATTATTGTTGATGTTCATCACCTATTATTGGAGGCAATTTGTGAAAATATTTATAGAGAAAGAAATTGGGTAAGAGATAATTTAGCCAATCACGGTGTTGATTTTTATCTTGGTAAAATTCAAATCTTACAAAACAAACGACCAAGTGAGATTTTATCTCTTAATCAAAATGATGTCAAGGAATTAATTGCAAAAAATAGCACTTCCAAGAAATTCAAATCTTACATGACAACTGACCAAGTAAAATGTTATCTTTAAATCAAAATGATGTCAAAGAGTTAATTGTAAAAACATAACACTTCCAAAAAGTTGAAAAATACATTTAAAAGAAAAAGAAATGAAAAAGATTTTTGATTAAAAAACATACTAAATATGATTTAATTAACCTAAGAGCAAGTGTAATATTTTGGAATATTGATGGGAGTAACCCCATACAGTCTCTATATAACTTATTAAAAAAAATTATTATTATGTCAAATATAAAGAAAGGAGAGAAGCTAGTAACTGAGGGAAATTAATTCTTAGAACAATGGTTGACATAGTCCCTCAACATTTGTAGTCCATTATTAAAAAATAAATATATTAAAAATTAAACATAAAATTATTTAATTTAACATATTTTTTTTGGTTACATAGGAGAGTTGGTCACAACCATACTAGTTAAGTGCAAGTGTAATATATCACAAACATACTTCAATTCAATCTTTAGGTTATTTAATTAATTGATTGTCTACTCAAATATATCACTTGTATTTATTGCATCTATTTAGCTTATCTTTGTTTCGAGCTTAAAAATTAAAGTCAACATCACATTTGAATATGAAGTATCTAGAGATATTATAAATATAAAATTATTTCTAATAATTTAATTGAGTTTAATAATGAAAATTTTAAAACTTCAAATAAGAGGTTTAAGGTTTAAATTCGATAAGGATAAAGTTTTACCAGGCTTGATAACTTGAATTTAGTTAGAACATCATACTCTAATAACATATTAATAACATCATGCTCTATAAAAAAAGTGTCTCGTATAATCTACAACCTTGTGGGCGTTAAAAACTACTCTACAACTATCAATTAAAACAAATCTCATATAAACAAATCTTATATAATGCACGTGAATATCATTCATTTTTAAATTTAATTTCTTGTTTTTAGATCACAATAAAGATAGCTTTTAGCGAAAAATCACAAAACAAAAAGAAAAGAAGGAATGACTATGAATAAGAAATAATCAGTATTAATTTTAATAAGGATTTTTTTTAACACACGGTTACACACCATGGTTTGAACCTTGCACCTCCCAAAAAGAAGTCAAAGGTGTTGCCCCCATTAGAACAATTTTGATAAGGACTTTCCTTAGTGTAGACCCAAGTCTTTCAAAAATCATACTTTAAGTAAATTTTTAAATTTTACATGAAAATCACATAAGCCAAATGAAATTTAAAATATTATATAATTAAAATTAGCTGAAAACAATTAAGGAAACCTATTTTTTCTTGAATTCATCAACATAAGATGCCTTATATTTTAATAACTCTCACAAATATCCTTACTGAACATCTAATAATATATATCCAATTAAAAAATATAAATTAAAATTAGATAAAAACACTAACACAACATCAATTATAAAATTGTATACATATTTTAAAAATCCCTTTTGATTATGAGGAAAATTTGAAGTCTGTAGAGAGAGGTTGGTTGTGCATTGGTCGTAGGGGTTTCGGTGGGAAAATATTGTCTGTTGCATTAACACCACCTTGAGGCGGTGTTAGTTCACCCTTTTTAATGGTTGTCGCTCATGCAGTCAACTCCATTTATTTTGAGTCTACTGGAGAGCTCAATGGTACTGGGGAAGCATTCGCGCAAGTTCATTCTAACAATGTATCACGAGGTAAAGGCCTTGTCCTTGAAGCTATTATTCCTTTGCATGAGTTTCATACGGCTTGTGAGTGGTTTGAGAGTCATACCCTAGTGGGTTATTTTTTGGGTTGTATCCCATATGATACCCTTATTCGTTCATGGGTCCAACAAGTATGGGGCCCATATGGATTCAAAGTGGAGAATGTACAAAACCTTACCAAAGGGTATTTCCTTTTTCACTTTTCAGACCCAGCTCAAGCACATTATGTTTTGTCTAGGGGTCCATGGACTCTCCGTAATTCTCTATATTTTGTAACCCTACTTTCAAAATTTCCAAGTCAGTGATCAAGCTGCATTGGAAGTCTCGATGTGGGTTGAATTTCCTGGTCTTCCTGTTCCTCTTTGGGGTTTTTTGCAGACTTTAGTTGCCCCCTTAGGTAAGTTTGTTTGCCTTGAGCCAAAATTTTTTTTCTCCGCTCGACCCACTAGAAGGGTTTGTATCAAAGTTGATCTTACCAAGGATTTGCAGGAGTGTATTGATATTAAAATCGGGGATCAATCCAAAAGGTAAAGAGTTACCTATATCAATTTACCCAATGCCTGTTATCGGTGTCAATTTGTAACTCACAAAATTTGGGAGTGCTCTATGATGGAATGAAAATATAAGGTAAAGCCCTCGCCCACTCCTACAGCTCACGCTAATGGCTCGTGGGGAAACACTGAAGAATGAACTATTTTCTCTAGCAGGAAATATCATGGTGCTAAGCAGCAGGAAGCTTTGATTTTCGCTGCACAACCTACCCCTTCTCCTTCTCAAGACATGCAAGCTTATACTGAAGTTGTTCAGACTCCTGTTGATATGGCCCCTCTAGTTGTTGGCATACAACCCCCAGTTCTATCGATGTCTCGACTTCTTTGGTCGATCCCTTCTTTGGCCTAAGTGGTGGTGGTTGCAGATAATTCTTTAGTGGAGGAGGGTCAGACCTTGAAGGTCTCTTGCTCTCGCAACCTTGTTCGAAATGACAAACATTGATAGCTAAATAGTGATGCTTTTCATGTGGTCTCAAACTACTTTGGCTCGCTTACAGGTTTGGGTGATGTAGAGGATGTCATGGAGATCATGCATCCTAACAAATCCCAATTATTTTCTTCTCGTGGAATGTTCGAGGACTGACAAACCCGATCAAAAAATATTTGGTCCGAAATGAGATGTCAAATGTTTCTCGAATGCATGGAAGCCTCAATTTTTTATGTCTGCAAGAAGTTAAGATTTTTTATTTCAATATGTGGCGTGCATGTGACTTTTTATAGCCATGAAGTACCGCTTTTGCCATAAATCATTCCCCAAGAAAAGGAGGAGCCATCACTATCCTTGGGCCTCGATTATAGAAGAATGTTGTGACTTGGGGTGTTGACCCATCCAATCAAGCTATCTGGATTTTGCTCAAGATCTACGAAAAACTATTTGGGATGGTTAATGTGTATGCCTCGAATATTGCTTCTGGAAAATGCGAGTTGTGGAGATGGCTTGCCATGAATCTTCCATTTGCCACTTGGGTGCTCTGTGGAGATTTTAATATGGTGGAGAAAGCTTTTGACAAGGTCAGTCATGTCCCGATGCGGTGGTGTTTAGGTGAAAGATAAGCTTAGTTTTATATGAAAAAAATGCTTTGCCTTTATGACCCTAATTCTTGCTTCTCGCATTTTGACTTCCCGCAGGCTCTTTGGTACACTTGGTCTAATTTTCAGACTGCTTCTGCCAGGATTTTGGTAATATTGGACAGAGCCATGATTTCTAAGTGTGACAACTTTCAATTCTACCATATTTTGCCTTCTTTGTCATAGGTGCTGACTTTGCCTGGTACTACACTGTCTGATAATTCACCTATTTTATTCTTGGTGGTAATGTTAAACTTTCAACCTAGAGTGCATTCTTCACAATTTTACCTGATTATTTCTTTTTGCATAGCTTTAGCATGAAAGCTCATATTACATATATACCGCATTTGGAATTTGATTCCTAGACCTGATGGTATTTTTGGAAGGATTGAATGGTGGAATGCTGACATTCAATGAACCACTAAAGTGTTGCGGACTTTGGGTGTTGAAGTTGCAAAAAGATGAAAACATGCTAGGTTTGCCTTGCAAAGTGAGCTATTCAAAGCCTGTATCAGGCTTGAAGCCTCTCCTTTCAGCTCTGTTGCTCAATCCCAAGTTTCTTCCATTCAACATGAGCTAAAAAAAGTTGATTTGTATGAAGCCAAGGGGGCTCAATTACGTGCTCGAATGCATTGGCTCAAAGTGGGGGACAAAGTGACCAAAGATTTTTTTCAACACCTCAGACCTCCTGCTCAGTATTCTCAGTTTCAAGCCATTCAAGTTGATGGGCAAAGATTTACAGATCTTCCGAACATTGTCAAAGCCTTTATTTCACATTATCAAGGTGTTTTTGCTTCTCAACTCCTTGATGATACTATAAGGCAAGCTCTTTCTGATTGTATTGTTGTTGTCCCCAATAATATTTCTCATAAGAAAATGTTATTTTGTGACACTCCTCTTTCTCTATAAGATCTGAAAAATGCCTTGTCACTCATGGCCAATGATAAGGCACCTGGGCTTGATGGCTTCCCATGTGAATTCTATAAATAATTCTGGGATATGCTTGGTTTTGATCTCCACAAAGTTTATCTCGAAGCCCTACAATGTGGTTCACTAGGTTCCATTATTAACAAAGTTAATGTTACATTTATTCCGAAGTATGGAGATCCTGATCTCATCACCAATTGGAGGTCAAAAACCCTGCTTAATGTGATCTACATGATTATTTCTAAAGCCCTTGCGCTTAAGATTAAATCTCTCTTGCCTTTGATTGTCAGACTTGAACAAATTGGATTTGTTAAGGGAAGATACATTCTTGATAATGTTCTTGTTGTTTGCGAAGGTATGGAGTGGGAATTAAATTATAAACAAGATGTTTTATTCATTAAGATTGACTTTGAGAAAGTCTATGATAAGATGGAGTGGTACTTCATAACCTCCATGCTTCAGGCTCTAGGTTTTGGGCTAGTTTTTGTGAGCACCATTCTTAAGTTATTTCAATATGCTTCAGTTATTCTTACCTTGAATAATAGTCAATCTTAGTCAATTTCTCTTGGTCGCTCTATAAGACAGGGGTGCCCTCTTGCTCCATCTCTTTTCATTCATGTTGTAGAGGCTTTTGGCTATTTGTTGACCCGTAAGATGGATCAAAGATTAATCAGGGGTATTGTTCTCCCCAATTCTGATCGTTAGTTGGTCAATGGTCATTTTGCAGATGATTATTTCTTAACACTTCAAGAAGATGAGCAATCCCTTTCCTCGACTATTAGTTGCTTAGAGGTGTTCTATTTAGCCTCTAGTTCTTCTATACAATGGAAAAAATCTCCTATTTTTGACAATCTCAATCTCAACTGCCATGCTGGTTGCATCATTTCCAATGGACTTGGATTCAGCTAGGTGAGGTGTTTAAATTTTTTGGAATTCCTTTTGCGTTTCATGGTTCCTCTGCTCAATTCTAGCAGTATGTTATTGATAAACTGGAAAAGAAACTTTCTTACTAGACTAGTAAGAAACTTTCTCTGGCAGGAAAATTTTAGATTTGTTTTAAGGTTTTAGCCACTACCCATGTCTATTATTTGTCTTGTTGGGTTCCATCCAAATCTTGTTATAAAAATCTAGATAAACTTCTGAGAGACTTCTTGTGGGCCAAAGACTCTGTCAAGCAAGGTTTTCATCGAGCAAGATTTTCATCGAGTAGCTTGGGAAATTTTCTATTTGCCCAAGGACTGTGGAGGCATGGGTTTGTTTGATTATCACCAACAAGGTTTTGTCATTTGTGCTAAATGGATCACCCGATCTTTAATTGGGCATGAATCTTGGAAAGTGTTGGTTAGACATTGCATTTCTTCTGGTTTGCTTCAGGGGAAGAAAATTTGGAAAGGGGTGTGATTGCAATCCATTCTTACTACCCCTGTCCCTATTAAATTTAAAGGTTCTTTTGTCATTCATATTATTTGGAAAGCTTAGGAGGCCTTTAAACCCTAGCTTAGTTGGAAAGGAAGTTTTCACAAAGCAGGTTCCTCTTTGCCTTCTATAAATATTTGGTGGTCTCCTGTTATCACTTGGCAGGGTTCTCCCCTAGCTCTGATGCAATGGGTCAGAGCGTAGAGGTTCTATAAGCGTGGTATTGCTTCCACTTTCAATTTCTTCTCTCGACATACTAGGTGTTTGATACCCTAGGAAATTTTTTGTCAAATTCACAATTTAAATCCTGGTGATAGAGATACTTATGAGGTGGTTATTGATAGTATTCCATTTTCTATTTGGAGCAAACTACATAAGCATTTTCAAAAACCCTAGTGGTCAAATTAGCGTTGGCCTGGGGAGCTTCCTGTTTGCAATATAAAGCTCATCTTGGTTACAAATGGATCACCCTGCAAGTTCCAATGGTTGATAAGCTCACTCTAAGATGGTACTTAGTCTCTCTTCCCTCTCGATGGAATAAGAGGTTTCATATTGCTTGGGCTACTTATATTGAACCTAAACAAAGTTTTTTTCTTGGAGCCTCTTACACCAAGGGTTACTTATTGGCAATAGGCTCAAGCATTTGGGTGTTCATAATCCCATTTACCTAGTTTGTGGACAAGTGAAATATTTAATACATGTTTTTTGGTTTTGTGATCGGGATCAGTCGACCTGGGAGTGGCTTCTTGAATTTTTCATACCTTTTATGCAAGAGGATTTTACTTGGGTGCATGCTATTTTGGGTGACTGTATCGACCCAATTTTTTCATGTCTTTACCTTCAGGCTAAAGGATCCGTTCCTGGAAGGGGGATGCGAGAAGGATGGAACAATACCTCGAATTAAGAGGCCCTTTGAAGGTCGCGCCTCTTGGGGGAGGGGTATAAGGGTGAATTTTTGATGGATGGTGGGGTTCACCAGGAAACTTTGAGTGGCGCTTCCACGCCTAGGTTGAGAATGGGTTTGATGTGTTCATTTTGCATTTTAATCATTCATATCCCTAGGTTGGCCAGAATGAATCTAAGCTATTCTATATGAAATGCTGATTTATATGAATACAGAAAGCATGAATGAATCCTAAATACCAAGAATATACTAAATAAGAAAGAGTGCACCTGATTCTGGATGTCTGATGAAGATTCTGAAGCTTGTAAAAGTCCAGATCATCTCGAATATGACAGGATCATCTATAATTGTACATAATCATCTTAGATCATAGGCGATCGTCTGAAATAAGACGAGATCATCGTCGATTTGATGAATCCGTAAGAAGCCTGCAATCATAGAAATAGGCACCAAAAACTAAAAATGCTACTGCAAGAATAATGCAAAATAATAGAAATGACAGTATGAATGCTTAATTGATAAATCGAGATAGCAGATTAAAATAAATGCATTGTTTTAATAACTTATTTTAACTTTATCATACATTTATGCTAAATGAGGTGAACTCCAGGATGCAGAATAAAAATAAATCAAGCTAATGCATAGTAAAATAAAGAAGAAAGATGAGAAATGCAAACTCAGGGCTCTGGTTTCCCCCAATCTGAACTGTTGTCGAGATCGCCTCCAATCGTACGAGATCATCGTCGATCTGTGACAGGATCATCTGAAATCGTCTAGAATCGCATGCGACGATCCGAGCTTCCTCCAGCTGAAACACAGTGAAAACCTGCAATGAAAAACTTGAAAATACAAATGCAAATGATGGGGGCGAGGGTGTTCTAATACAACAAAACTAGAGTTGCAAGGAAATGATCAGCCAGGGGTATAAACTGGGAAAATCTCAAGTTTATATAGGATTAGGGGGAGGTTAGGAGGTTGGGGATCATCCCAATATGGGAGATCTCCAACGAAGGAATCCCCAACTGCGCAGACACGCTTCTACCCAAGTTGGAGAGGCTGTTGAAACAGAATCTAATTATGAAAATTCAATTTTGAGACGAAATCGTCTAGACGTTCTGTTCTAGACGAATTCGTCCGATCTGGGATGATTTCGTCTGATCGACGACAATATCGTCCAACGGTCAAAACAACTCCTAAAAATGGTGCGAAAAACGGGGAGAGCGGTTAACGGGCAGTTTCGAGGTTAAAATTCAAATTTTTATCTTTTTACTAAGAGTTTAACTGTACCAATTTTAGGGTGCTACATTTTGCTCCCTCTTTAGCGAATTTTTCAAAAAAAATGCATTAAAGATGAGTTCTTCCCGCTTTACGAGAAAGCAAGAATTTATTTCATTTTTTAGATGACTATTCTAGGTCGAATCGTACAACTACTTACTATGGTGCCCCCTCCGTGTTTTTACCCAAATCGAATGTTTGAGGTAAAAGCGTGAAAAAGCAGAATTTAAAAAAAAAATGTTTTTAAATAAAATTAAAAAAATAGGGTAAAACCCTAAGTCATTGTTACTGTTCATTTTTGTTGTTTTAGAGCTCTAGAGGAAAAATGGTGGAAATAGCACACAGATCGACAGAGGTCCGATGCGGGTTGTGGGTAAGGATCTAAACCTAGTGAATTATGTTTTTAATTTGATTTGTGTGATTTTTAATTTAAATTTTGACTGTTTTGGGGGCATCGCGGCCGTTTTTAGGCCGTCGACGACGTCGGGATGAAATCGTCCCAATTTCGTCGAAATCGTCCCTAGATCGTCGATTTTGTCTAGGGGCAAAATCTGCGAAATAGGGGCGATCCCATTCAACAAGGGGTGATCTCCAAGTTGAGAAATCGAAGACGATTTCGTCCTACCAAGGACGATTTGACTTAATTTAGTACGATATCGTCCAATAATGGATGATATCATATAAGATGAAATTAATTTAACTAATTTTAATGATTATCTATTGATGATTTTTGTTGTTTTATTGTTTATTTTGCAGAGGGGATTACTAAAAATTCGAGAGTGGAAATACGGGGGGCTAAGAGACAATGTAGCCACACTCGACCAGACGGAGCGAGACTGACTAGCAAAGGTCAGACTACAACATGTGGCAGAGATGCCATAAATACCGACAGACATGGGGCTACTGACAACCCTAGCAGAGAGTTGGTATCCGGGGTCATCCTGCTTTCGGTTACCGACAGGGGAGATGGCTCCCACTCTAGAGGATGTATGGAGGATCTTGAGGATCCCCATATAGGGACGATCGATGACTCCTACAGCCAATCAGGGCCATGCCATGATGCGACTGTGCAGAGATCCTAGCTTCACCTTGGAGAAGGGCGAGGTGAACATCGAGACATTAAGGCAGATTCCTGGGGCATCTCAGTTAACTCAGGTTTTGGCAGGGGTAGTGGGTGGCTTACTGCTATGCCACCAAAGTGGATGCAAGTTACCATGGCTGCTCTCAGATGTGGTATGCGATATGAGAGACCACAACTAAAAATTTGCTTGGGGCAATTTTGTACTATGTCACTTGTATAGGATCCTATACGAGGTCCTATACAAGGGAGGTTGATGTCTGGTTTTGACATCGTTGCTACAGGTTTGGTGCTGGGAGCACATTGCGGTGCGGAGGTCGATAGGGCTTCCATTGATAGGGGTTGACCAAGAGAGACCCTGGGTTTTCTATTGGTAGCTCCAGAGAGGGTCACAGCGATGGATAGATCTGTTGATGTCCCGAAGGTTGCTAGACGACCTCATCCCTAACCAGATCACCTGGAGGCCATGGAGAGAGTATCTAGGGTGGGGAGAGGATGAAGCGGGTTGAGGTAGAGCTCCATGATCGAGTTTTGAGGCAATTCGATCTATAGTAGGGGATCCCTTCTCTCAGAGACTACGAGTACTCCTGGACTGTCCGAGATAGTACTAAACTGAGTGGGGCTCCAGATATGCAGCGATTCTAGAGTTAGGATGCAGATAATGTCCCCATTTAGCTAGTGGATGGGGACGATGCAGGGGTCACAAATGGATATAATGCCTGGTATGTAGGCATCCGCCCTCCTCGGATGATGAGGGCATAGGGTCCGATGCACGCTGTGGTGCGACAGATGGGGAGGCGGTGCCAAGCTACCATTGATGTAGTGAGGGGTCACGAAGGGAGGGAACAATGACGGTCTCCTCAGAAGAGACGTCGGAGAGTGCCACAGGCTCCAAAGAGACCACAACAACTAGAGAGGAGGGAGGAGGGACTTCCTTCTAAGCAAAGGAATAGGCCAGCATCGCTCGATAATGGCAAGGGTATCAAGGTGGGGGAGAGCAGCGAGATGGCAGCTCTCTGGGCTGAGATTTCTTGCCTCCGAGCTCAGGTGCAGACATTGCAGAATGAGGCTACACGACTCAGGGCTCGAAGCGGAGGGGTGAGCACTTAGGATCTGGCACGATCTATTGCTTAGATCATATTCTATTAGGGATTGTACTATCACGTGGTTTTAGAGAACCAAAGGATACCCTTGCCAACCCCTATTACAGAGTCGATCATGATGGGATTGTTGAGGACGTCCTCACGATCGATGATGAGGACCCGTGATACAGCACAGACCTCGATGGGACCACCTCCTCCACGTCAGGGTGGGAGAAGAGATGAGGCTGAGAGCTCGAGGGCTTCTCGAGACTAGCTGCTCTTTGGCTGGACTGTATATTTTTGAGAGGATTGACTATGTCAGGGTATAGATTGTAGCATACCAATCCAGTTTTGATATGATGTACAGATATTTGATATATATATGATATTTTTGTGATATGACTTGTGCATATGTTTTATGATGCTTTAAATTTTGAATTGTGATTGATTATCCATATAATTATGTCGTTGAAAAAAATTATAATTTTATGTCATGCCATAAAATTTAAATGAAAGAATCTGATGTAAACAAGTTGGTTGTTGTGGTATGATTTGATGAAAAATAAAGGTACTTCTAACAATAATTTCAAAGGACATTGTCGTTGTTATATGACCATTTCATGGAGTTGCCGCTCACTAGGTCGTCAAGCTAATCCCAGTATAGAAATATTGTTAAAAGTAAAAGAGGGCTTAAGAGACTGTCAAGTTGTGATGATGACAATAATGATGGTGATGATTTGTTTTCAGATTTTCATGAAAATATTATGCATGAAATATTAAAAAAATATGATTTTTGCTAGGCATAAAATTTCTAAGTGTGATAAAATTTTGAACAATTCCTTAGGAATTATACCATTGTTGCAAAATTGATTGTTGACATAATGAAATGAAATAGAAAAAATGTTCGTTCTTTTTAAAGCACAATTGTGTAACATAATGATGTAAGCCATATGTTTATATGAATTAAAATGAATAAGAAATCAAAATTAGAACAATGGTTTGCGCTAAGCATAGAATTATAAGTATAGATTTATACCATCATCGCGAAATCCAAAAATATTTTTATTGCATAATTGGTTTTTGATTTTGAGATAAATAGAAAATATATAAGATGAGGACTTGCGCTAGGCATAAAATTCCAATTTAGGTTTTAGGAACTATACCATCGTTGTGGAAGTCGAAAGTATATATAAATGTGACTTTATTTGCTAGATTTTTGAAGATGTTTTGAAATTTTTTTTTGGATTTTGGAAAGAAATGTATTTAATTGTTTTTATGCTAAGCAAATGTTCTCAAATAAGAAGTTGAAATTATTCCAAAATATTTGCGTAAATATTTTAAATTATCTCAAAGACAAAATGTAGATTTATAAGGAACCCTCATGTGCAAATGTGAGTTCATTGCCGATCTTGATTTATCATAATGATACAAAATCTCTCAAATACAAATGTGTGTGCAATTGTATTGTTCATTTACCAATTTTGAGCAAAATAATTTGATACAAGTAATTTGAATTAACCAAATAAGTGTTCGTTGACCATGATTTATATGCATGTAACCGTACCAGACTACTATGTAATTCGGGTCATCAAGAGCTAGCTGATCCATAAGAAGACATAGGTCTGTACAAAATAAGGTCGCTAATGTGACAGACATATCACCACGCTAGGAATTACCCAAGGCCAAGCGGGTTGGGCACAAACCACCTGTTATGGGGCTTAGCTCACAGTTTTCGAATAATTGAGAATTCCAGGGATTCAAGCTCATTCACCCTTCTTTTCTTTTCAAGGGGTAGGGAAAGGGATTTATTGCATTTTGCTTTTGCTTTTCTTTTTCTCCTCTTTTTTTGTATTAATGCTGAAATATTGTTGCGATGGTACAAAATGATATTTTTCTTTTTCTCATTTTCTTTGACTTTTCTTTTTCTTCCTATACTAGGGATACTTGCTCGGATTGGCTGTAGAGCAAGGGATTTGATTCTGGGTAGGGGTGAGCTTGTCCTTTTTTCAATTCTCAAAGATTCTAGACCATGTGCATGATAGGATAGCAGGGGAGACTTTTCGCTCAAGAAACCACTTCTACTATGTAGCATCATATTGAATTTGCAATGAAATCATTTTAATGTGAAGAGATATACTTGGTTCAAATAAATAACAAGATCAATTCTCTATGCTCAAAACTTTATGTAATTCAACTGTGGAATTTGATATAAGAGAAATTAATAATCATACCAAATAAAATCAAGATATTTATTCATGTGAGTGTGAAAGTGCGGGATTCCAAATAAATGTTAATTTATCCAAAATAACTGAAAATATAACTGCAATACTTCAAGAATTGACAGGTGTGAAAATAAAAGATGTTTTTGAAGATTTTGATGATTTTAATGTTTTTATATTTTAATTTTGATTGATGAAATTGGTGGTTTATACAAGACGATCTATATACACTATACAAGGTTATTTGAGTATAGCATGTCTAAGGTTGCTTCAAAATCAAAGGAGGTTTTGAAGGATAATTTGGTTGTGGTGAGGGTAAGAACAAAAGGTGATGAATAAAAGGTAGCGATAACAAAAGCTTTGTTATAATGTAGAATAATGTAGCAAAAGATTTGACTTTTATATGTGTAAAATTGATCATGTTACAAAATAAAATATCAGAAGGATAAGAAGGTTCTTCATTCTTATCACTATCTTCCAAGTCTTGATAAGATGGAGGGAGCATATGTGACAGATATGCATGGGTGCTATTTGATAAACAAGGATGATCATATATAGATGAAGAAAAGTGAGGGATAGAAGGTAATTGTGACAATGGAGAATGTATAGAACTTGATGTTTCAACCTTTAAATATTCTTTAAATGGTGTTGGGTCACCATGTATGGTAATGTAGACACCAAAATCCAACCACTTGCAAGTCATCTATACCTTCCTGTCAGCCACATGTCAATAATTCATCCTTTCCGCCATTATTTGGCCCAAATCCACACCTTCCCGCCATTATTTGGCCCAATTTCACCTTTTCCCACCATTATTTGGCCTTTCCTGCCATTTTTCATTCCCAAATTTATTTAAATTAATATTTATATATATATTTTAATATTTTAATATATATATATATAAATATAGTTTAAGTGATTTAATCTAAGCCGTCCATCTTTCATTTAATCTCATCCGTCCATCCTTCTTAATCCGTTTCACAACCTAGATTTATTCTCTACCCTTGGATCCACTTTAATCTTAGCCACACGTTCAAAGTGTCGTTAAAACCCTAAAGTGTGCCCTAAGAGTAGATTATAAATAGAGCCACCTTGATGGCTCAAACCCTACTTCTATCTGGCCTACTTCTATCTGGGCTATCTTTGCTATCTTTGCGATCTTTTGGACCTATCTCTTCTATTTCATCTATCTCTTCAGCCATCCATCGCCGCCCCTTTTCGCCGCATCCATTGCCTCATTCGTCGCCAACTTCGCTGCCATCGCTTCTGCAGCATTCTACAGAATCCCCCATTCTTGTCGCAAGTGCCCACGGGCGTTTACCCGCAGCCACAGACTCAGACCGACGTCTGAAACCTTGATCCAGAAGCATGTGGGCGTTCAGCGAGTGCACCAGGGCACCTTTTGTAGCCGATTTGATAGCCACATTACTTCCAGATGCCGCCTGGTCTAGCCGCGTTAACAGAGAACAGGTATAAATTAGTTTAAAGCAAGTAACTTCTTTTCTTTTATTGATCTGTTATTGAATTCTCGCATTTCATTTTTCTAGGGTTTTAGATTGTTTTCGAGGGCTCACACAGTGGAGCCCTCTTATTAATCTCTAACTTCTTGATAGTGCTAATGTGTGCAGGTTTTTGACGACAGATCCGGTTTATTGATGGCAGCTGATTAAGCTGGAGTGGTCCAAGCAAGGGATACAACAAAGCCCACTCACTCTGTTGGGATTGAAGATACATTCTTCGGAAGTGCCACAATTTGTGCCGCCTAGGGTTTCGGAGAACCCTAGCATAACTTGTAACTGTGTATCACAAATAAAGGGTTACAGGCCCAGTTGTATTCAAAAATGAGTTTTTAAACTCCATCGATTAATAGAAATCATTTGTTTTGTGCAACTATTATGTACTCTGTCATTGTGATTTTATTTATTTTTGTTTGGCATGTATTTTTAATCTACAGGTAACAATTTTATTTGCAAGTTCAAACTTCAAACATTGGTGAAGAGTGGAAGGGACAACCCTCATCGTATGAATCCAAGGACTTCTGAGAAGTAGGTTGTAAGGTGAAGGGCAATATGCTACATAAAACAAAGTATCCAGGATCTTGGATCCAATCTTAAGGGGAAGAATTATAGTACCTTGAGCTTCTTGAATTTCATTGTTAAAATATTTTATAATAACATTTGATTCATTAAGATCTTCTTCCTTTAATTTGAGTTTTTGGAATAATTGATAAGTGCATAAATTAAGAGAGGAGCCATTATCTACCATGATACTTTTAACAGGTGTTTCTTTACTAGATCCTATAATGTAAAGAGAGGAGTCCTCTTGTGGAGTAGAGGAAGGAATCTCCTCATCATAGAATGAAATATGGTTAACCTCAAGAGGGCATGTTCTTAGGGAGAATATCATGAGGAACAAATTGTTGGCTAGGTATCTTGAACAAAGTTTCCTTATGAGAACTTTGTAATACTTCTAAAAGGGATATGTTTGCTTGAGGATTAATCACTTGTTGTTGGCTATTAAAGTGAATTTCAAATTGAGATTTTGATTCTAAAGATGAGCTTTCTATGCTTACATTCCATTTTGGATCATTCTCTAGAGCCAAAGATAGTTTTGAAGGTTGGTCAAATGAGGAATCCATATCTTGAATATCAGGTTGAGTTGATTGAACTTGAGGTTGCTCATTTGTAGTTTCTTTTACAATATTAGTAATATCATCATGATGGGACGCATTAACAAGCAATATTTGATTGGTTTCCTATTGTTGATAATTGAATAGGGGTTCTTGGGAGATCCCCATGTCTTGATTTATTATTGGTATTTGTTGTGTAGGAGTTTGATTGTTTACTAGAGATTTATAATCAGTTGTAGATTGTAATTCCTTTATATTAAAAAGACCCTCATCAATCAAATCTTGAATTGCACATCTTAAATATTTATAATTTTGTGTCATATGTCCATCTACTCTATGATATTCACAATGTAGCTCAAGTTTAAACCAATTTGCTGTGGTATCAAGTTGTCTTATGGAAGGGAGTTCAATCTTATTTGTATCAAGTAAATGCTTGAGAATTATATCCATTGGTTGATTGAGCTTAGTAAATTTACGTGATGAAGGTTTTTGATAAGTGCCTTAGGAGTTCAGTCATAAAAGGACCTAATGGTTTTTTACCTCTCTTTTCTTTATTATGGGTAGAATGATGATAGGAATATTGTGAAGTATGATGTGAGTGCATGGTAGGATTGGAAGAATAAGTATTTTCTTGTTGAAATGGATGTGTTGTATTGAAAGAAGAATATTGAAAGGATGGAGGAGGATTATATGTGGATTGATAGACATAATATGGATATATGGGAGAATAGATAATATCGTTACGAAGAGGATTGGAAAAGGGATTGTCCTGTTGGGTTAAGGATGAAAAATGAGAAAAGTGTGATGGAGGTGATGTCGAATAGGGATGAGGTTGGTCATAATCAACAAATGCATTTGGCTGAATTCTTCCAACATTACTGATGGGCTCATATTGATTTGAGTAGAAACTCATAGTTTCTTTAGTACTTCTAAAAGTAATATTTAATATCTACTATTTAGAGTTGAATATAAAACATACAAAATTGAAATAATGATTTTGTTATATTTTTTTTCTTTTATACATATATATATATATATATATATATATATATATATATATATATATATATATATATATATTTTTTTATATTTTTGAATCAGAAATATGCCTATGTTATTCACGTCGGGTTCACCAAAATGTATCGACCCAAATTTTTCATGCCCTTACCTTCAGGCTAAAGGATCCATGCCCGAAAGGGGGATGCGAGAAGGATGGAACAATACCTCGGACTGAGAGGCCCTTTGAAGGTCGCGCCTCTCGGGGGAGGGGTATAAGGGTGAATTTTCGACGGATGGTGGGGTTCACCAGGAAACTTTGAGTGGCAGTTTCCATGCCTAGGTTGAGAATGGGTTTGATGTGTTCATTTTATACTCAATCATTCATATTCCTAGGTTGGCCAAAATGAATCTAAGCTATTCTATATGAAATGCCGATTTATATGAATACAAAAAGCATGAATGAATCCTAAATACCAGGAATATATTAAATGAGAAAGAATGCACCTGATTTCGGATGTCTGATGAAGATTCTGAAGCTTGTAGGAGTCCAGATCATCCCGAATATGACAGGATCATCTGCAATTGTACATAATCATCCCGGATCACAGGCGATCATCTGAGATCAGACAAGATCATCGTCGATCTGACGAATTCATCAGATGAATCCGTTAGAAACCTGCAATCATAGAAACAGACACCAAAAACCAAAAATGCTACTGCAAGAATAATGCAAAATGATAGAAATGATAGTATAAATGCTTAATTGATAAATCTAGATAGCATATTAAAGGAAATGCATTGTTTTAATAACTTATTTTAACTTTATCATGCATTTATGCTAAATGAGGTGAACTCCAGGATGCAGAATGAAAATAAATCAAGCTAATGCATAGTAAAATAAGGAAGGAAGATGAGAAATGCAAACTCAGGGCTCTGGTTGCCCCCAATCTGAATTGCTGTCGAGATCACCTCCAATCGTACGAGATCATCGTCGATCTGCGACAGGATCATCCGAAATCGTGTGGAATCGCCTGCGACGATCCGAGCTTCCTCCAGCTGAAGCACAGTGAAAACCTGCAATGAAAAACTTGAAAACATGAATGCAAATGATGGGGGAGAGGATGTTCTAATACAACAAACTAGATTTGCATGGAAATGATCAGCCAGGGGGATAAACTAACGGGAAAATCCCAAGTTTATATAGGATTAGGGGGAGGTTAGGAGGTTGGGGATCATCCCAATCTGGGAGATCTCCAACGGAGGAATCTCCAACTGCGCAGACACGCTTCTGCCCAAGTTGGAGAGGTTGTTGAAATAGAAGCTAATTATGAAAATTTAGTTTTGGGATGAAATCGTCTGGACGTTCTGTTCTAGATGAATTCGTCCGATCTGGGATGATTTCGTCTGATCGGCGACGATATCGTCCAACGGTCAAAACAACTCCTAAAAATGGCGCGAAAAATGGGGTGAGCGGTTAACGGGCGGTTTCGGGGTTAAAATTCAAATTTTTATCTTTTTACTAAGGGTTTAACTGTGCCAATTTTAGGGTGCTACATTTTGCCCCCTCTTTAGCGAATTTTTCGAAGAAAATGCATTAAAGACGAGTTCTTCCCGCTTTACGAGAAAGCAAAAATTTATTCCATTTTTTAGACGACGATTCTAGGTCGAATCGTACAACTGCTTACTATGGTGCCCCCTCCGTGTTTTTACCCAAATCGAACGTTTGAGGTAAAAGCGCGAAAAGCAAATTTAAAAAAAGTTGTTTTTAAATAAAATTAAAAAAATAGGGTAAAACCCTAATTCATTGTTACTATTCACTTTTGTTGTTTTAGAGCTCTATAGGCAAAATGGTGGAAACAGCACACAGATCGACAGAGGTCCGATGCGGGTTGCGGGTAAGGATCTAAACTTGGTGAATTATGTTTTTAATTTGATTTGTGTGATTTTTAATTTGAATTTTGACTATTTTTGGGGCATCACGGCCATTTTTAGGCCGTCGACGACGTCGGGATGAAATCGTCCCAATTTCATCGAAATCGTCCCTAGATCGTCGATTTCGTCTAGGGGCGAAATCGATGAAATAGGGGCGATCCCATCCAACAAGGGGCGATCCCCAAGTTGAGAAATCGGAGATGATTTCATCCTACCAAGGATGATTTGACTTAATTTAGTACGATATCATCCAATAATGGATGATATCATTTTTTTATAAGATGAAATTGATTTAACTGATTTTAATGATTATCTATTAATGATTTTTGTTGTTTTATTGTTTATTTTGCAGAGGGGATTACTAAAAAGTCGAGAGTGGAAATACGGGGGCTCAGAGATGATGTAGCCACACTCGATCAGGCGGAGCGAGACCGACTATCAGAGGTTGGGCTACAACATGTGGCAGAGATGCCACAAATACCTACAGACATGGGGCTACTGACAGCCCTAGCAGAGAGGTGGTATCCGGGGTCATCCTGCTTTCGGTTACCGATAGGGGAGATGGCTCCCACTCTAGAGGATGTATGGAGGATCTTGAGGATCCCCATACAGGGGCGATTGATGACTCCTACGGCCAATCAGGGCCATGCCATGATGCGACTATGCGGAGACCCTAGCTTCGCCCTGGAGAAGGGCGAGGTGAACATCGAGACATTGGGGCATCTCGATTGACTCAAGTTTTGGTAGGGGTAGTGGGTGGCTTACTGCTATGCCACCAAAGTGGATGCAGGTTACCATGGCTGCTCTCAGATGTGGTCTACGATATGAGAGACCATGACTACAGATTTGCTTGGGGTAGCTTTGTACTATGCCGCTTGTATAGGATCCTGTACGAGGTCGTATACAAGGGAGGTCGATGTCTAGTTTTGACATCGCTACTACAAGTTTGGTGTTGGGAGCACATTGCGATGCGGAGGCCGGTAGGGCTTCCACTGATAGGGGTTGACCGGGAGAGACCCCGAGTTTTCTATTGGTGGCTCCAGAGAGGGTCACAGTGGTGGATAGATCTGTCGATGTCCCGAAGGTTGCTAGATGACCTCATCCCTGACCAGATCACCTGGAGGCCATGGAGAGAGCATCCAGGGTGGGGAGAGGGTGAGGATGGAGCGGGGAGAGGTAGAGCTCCATCGCTATGACCGAGTTTTGAGGCAGTTCGATCTACAATAGGGGATCCCTTCTCTCAGAGACTACGAGTACTCCTGGACTATCTGAGATAATACTACACTGAGTGGGGCTCCAGATATGCAATGATTCTAGAGTCAGGATGCGGATGATGCCCCCATTCAGCCAGTGGATGGGGATGATGCTGGGGTCACAGATGGATATGATGCCTGGTATGTAGGCATCCACCCTCCTCGGATGATGAGGGCATAGGGTCCGATGCACGTTGTGGTGCGATGGATGGGGAGGCGATACCAGGCTACCATCGATGCAGCGAGGGGTCACGAAGGGAGGGAGCAACGATGGTCTCCTCAGGAGAGACGTCGAAGAGTGCCACAGTCTCCGGAGAGACCACAACAACCAGAGAGGAGGGAGGAGGGACTCCCTTCTCAACAGAGGGATAGGCCACCATCACCCGATAAGGGCAAGGGTATCGAGGTGGGGGAGAGCAGCGAGATGGTGGCTCTTTGGGCTGAGAATGCCCACCTCCGAGCTCAAGTGCAGACACTGCAGGATGAGGCTACATGACTCAGGGCTCGAAGCGGAGGGGCGAGCACTCAGGATCTGGCATGGTCTATTGCTCAGACCATATTCTACCAGGGATTGTACTATCACGTGGTTCCAGAGAACCAGAGGATACCATTGCCAGCCCCTATTACGGAGCCGATCATGATGGGATCATCGAGGACATCCTCACGATCGACGTCGAGGACCCACGATACAGCATGGACCTCGATGGGACCACCTCCTCCACGCCAGGGTGGGAGAGGAGATGAGGCTGAGAGCTCGAGGGCTTCTCGAGACTAGCTGCTCATTGACTATAGATTGTATATTTTTGAGAGGATTGAGTATGCCAGGGTATAGATTGTGGCATACCAATCCAGTTTTGATATGATGTACATATATTTTTGATATATATATATATATATATATATGATATTTTTGTGATATGACTTGTCCATATGTTTTATGATGCTTTAAATTTTGAATTGTTGATTGATTATTCATGTAATTATGTCGTTGGAAATATTATAATTTTATGTCATGCTATAAAATTTAAATGAAATAATCTGATGTAAACAAATTGGTTGTTGTGGTGTGATTTGATGAAAAATAAAGGGACTTCTAACAATAATTTCAAAGGACATTGTCATTGTTATATGACCATTTCATGGAGTCGCCGCTCGCTAGGTCGTCAAGCTAATCCCAGTATAGAAATATTGTTAAAAGTAAAAGAGTGCTTAAGAGATTGTCTTAAGACTTTGTGTTGTGATGATGAAAAATGATGATGGTGATGATTTGTTTTCAGATTTTCATGAAAATATTATGCATGAAATATTAAAAATATGATTTTTTCTAGGCATAAAATTCCTAAGTGTGATAAAATTTTGAACAATTCCTTAGGAATTATACCATCGTTGCAAAATTGAATGTTGACATAATGAAATGAAATAGAAAAAAGTGTTCGTTCTTTTTAAAGCACAATTGTGTAACATAATGATGTAAGCCATATGTTTTTATGAATTAAATAAATGGGAAATAAAATTAGAACAATGGTTTGCGCTAGGCATAGAATTATAGGTATAGACTTATACCATCATCGCGAAATCCAAAAATAATTTTATTGCATAATTGATTTTTGATTTTGAGATAAACAGAAAATATATAAGATGAGGACTTGCGCTAGGCATAAAATTCCAATTTAGGTTTTAGGAACTATACCATCATTGTGGAAGTCGAAAGTATTATATAAATGTGACTTTATTTGCTAGATTTTTGAAGATGTTTTGAAAGAAAATTTTGGATTTTGGAAAGAAATGTATTTAATTGTTTTTATGCTAAGCAGATGTTCTCAAATAAGAAGATGAAATTATTCCAAAATATTTGCATAAATATTTTAAATTATCTCAAAGACAAAATGTAGATTTATAAGGAACCCTCATGTGCATATGTGAGTTCATTGCCGATCTTGATTTATCATAATGATACAAAATCTCTCAAATACAAATGTGTGTGCAATTGTATTGTTCATTTACCAATTTTGAGCAAGATAATTTGATACAAGTAATTTGAATTAACCAAATAAGTGTTCGTTGACCATGATTTATATGCATGTAACCGTACCGGACTACTATGTAAGTCGGGTCATCAAGAGCTAGCTGATCCATAAGCAGACATAGGTCTGTACAAAAGAAGGTCGCTAATGTGACAGACATATCACCATGCTAGGAGTTACCCAAGGCCAAGCGGGTTGGGCACAAACCACCTGTTATGGGGCTTACCTCACGGTTTTCGAATAATTGAGAATTCCGGGGATTCAAGCTCATTCACCCTTCTTTTCTTTTCAAGGGGTAGGGAAAGGGATTTTATTGCATTTTGCTTTTTCTTTTCTTTTTCTCTTTTTTTTTTTTATTTTTTTTTTTTTTTGAATAATGCTTGAAATATTGTCTGCGATGGTACAAAATGATATTTTTCTTTTTCTCATTTTCTTTGAATTTTCTTTTTCTTCCTATACTAGGGATACTTGCTCGGATTGGCTGTAGAGCAAGGGATTTTTATTTTGGGCAGGGGTGAGCTTGTCCTTTTGTCAATTCTCAAAGATTCTAGACCATGTGCATGATAGGATAGCAGGGGAAACTTTTCGCTCAAGAAACCACTTCTACTATGTAGCATCATATTGAATTTGCAATGAAATCATTTTAATGTGAAAAGATATACTTGGTTCAAGTAAATAACAAGATCAATTCTCTATGCTCAAAACTTTATTTAATTCAACTGTGGACTTTGATATAAGAGAGATTAATAATCATACCAAATAAAATCAAGATATTTATTCATGTGAGTGTGAAAGTGCGGGATTCCAAATAAATGCTAATTTATCCAAAATAATTGAAAATATAACTGCAATACTTCAAGAATTGACAGGTGCAAAAATAAAAGATGTTTTTGAAGATTTTGATGATTTTGATGTTTTTATATTTTGATTTTGATTGATGAAATTGGTGGTATATACAAGATGATCTATATACACTATACAAGGTTATTTGAGTATAGCATGTCTAAGGTTGCTTCAAAATCAAAGGAGGTTTTGAAGGATAATTTGGTTGTGGTGAAGGTAAGAACAAAAGGTGATGAATAAAAGGTAGCGATAACAAAAGCTTTGTTATAATGTAGAATAATGTAGCAAAAGATTTGACTTTTATATGTGTAAAATTGATCATGTTACAAAATAAAATGTCAGAAGGATAAGAAGGTTCTTCATTCTTATCACTATCTTCCAAGTCTTGATAAGATGGAGGGAGCATATGTGAAAGATATGCATGGGTGTTATTTGGTAAACAAGGATGATCATATATGGATGAAGAAAAGTGATGGATAGAAGGTAATTGTGACAATGGAGAATGTATAGAACTTGATGTTTCAACCGTTAAATATTCTTCAAATGGTGTTGGGTCACCATGTATGGTAACAATTTTATTTGCAAGTTCAAACTTCAAACATTGGTGAAGAGTGGAAGGGACAACCCTCATCGTATGAATCCAAGGACTTTCGAGAAGTAGGTTGTAAGGTGAAGGGCAATATGCTACATAAAACAAAGTATCCAGGATCTTGGATCCAATATTAAGGGGAAGAATTATAGTACCTTGAGCTTCTTGAATTTCATTGTTAAAATATTTTATAATAACATTTGATTCATTAAGATCTTCTTCCTTTAATTTGAGTTTTTGGAATAATTGATAAGTGCATAAATTAAGAGAGGAGCCATTATCTACCATGATAGTTTTAACAGGTGTTTCTTTACTAGATCCTGTAATGTAAAGAGAGGAGTCTTCTTGTGGAGTAGAGGAAGGAATCTCCTCATCATAGAATGAAATATGGTTAACCTCAAGAGGGCTTACACCATTAATTATGTTCTTAGGGAAAATATCATGAGGAACAAATTGTTGGCTAGGTATCTTGAACAAAGTTTCCTTATGAGAACTTTGTAATACTTCTAAAAGGGATATCTTTGCTTGAGGATTAATCACTTGTTGTTGGCTATCAAAGTGGATTTCAGATTGAGATTTTGATTCTAAAGATGAGCTTTCTATGCTTACATTCCATTTTGGATCATTCTCTAGAGCCAAAGATAGTTTTGAAGGTTGGTCAAATGAGGAATCCATCTCTTGAATATCGGATTGAGTTGATTGAACTTGAGGTTGCTCATTTGTAGTTTCTGTTACAATATTAGTAATATCATCATGATGGGACACATTAACATGCAATATTTGATTGGTTTCCTATTGTTGATAATTGAATAGGGGTTCTTGGGAGATCCCCATGTCTTGATTGATTATTGGTATTTGTTGTGTAGGAGTTTGATTGTTTACTGGAGATTTATAATCAGTTGTAGATTGTAATTCCTTTATATTAAAAAGACCCTCATCAATCAAATCTTGAATTGCACATCTTAAATCTTTACAATTTTGTGTCATATGTCCATCTACTCTATGATATTCACAATGTAGCTCTGGTTTAAACCAATCTGTTGTGGTATCAAGTTGTCTTATGGAAGGGAGTTCAATCTTATTTGTATCAAGTAAATGCTTGAGAATTATATCCATTGGTTGATTGAGCTTAGTAAATTTACGTGATGAAGGTTTTCGAGAGGTTTTTGATAAGTGCCTTAGGAGTTCAGTCATAAAAGGACCTAATGGTTTTTTACCTCTCTTTTCTTTATTATGGGTAGAATGATGATAGGAAGATTGTGAAGTATGATGTGAGTGCATGGTAGGATTGGAAGAATAAGTATTTTCTTGTTGAAATGGATGTGTTGTATTGAAAGAAGAATATTGAAAGGATGGAGGAGGATTATATGTGGATTGATAGACATAATATGGATATATGGGAGAATAGATAATATCGTTATGAAGAGGATTGGAAAAGGGATTGTCCTGTTGGGTTAAGGATGAAAAATGAGAAAAGTGTGATGGAGGTGATGTTGAATAGGGATGAGGTTGGTCATAATCAACAAATGTATTTGGCTGAATTCTTCCAACATTACTGATGGGCTCATATTGATTTGAGTAAAAACTCATGGTTTCTTTAGTACTTCTAAAAGTAATATTTAGTATCTACTATTTAGAATTGAATCTAAAACATACAAACTTGAAATGATGATTTTGGTATTTTTTTTTTCTTGTATACTTATATATATATATATATATATATATTTGTTTTTTTTTATATTTTTGAATCAGAAATATGCCTATGTTATTCACGTCGGGTTCACCAAAATGTATCGACCCAAATTTTTCATGCCCTTACCTTCAGGCTAAAGGATCCGTGCCCGGAAGGGGGATGCGAGAAGGATGGGACAATACCTCGGATTGAGAGGCCCTTTGAAGGTCGCGCCTCTCGGGGGAGGGGTATAAGGGTGAATTTTTGATGGATGGTGGGGTTCACCAGGAAACTTTGAGTGGCAGTTTCCATGCCTAGGTTGAGAATGGGTTTGATGTGTTCATTTTATACTTTAATCATTCATATTCCTAGGTTGGCCAAAATGAATCTAAGCTATTCTATATGAAATGCCGATTTATATGAATACAGAAAGCATGAATGAATCCTAAATACCAGGAATATGTTAAATGAGAAAGAATGCACCTGATTTCGGATGTCTGATGAAGATTCTGAAGCTTGTAGGAGTCCAGATCATCCCGAATATGATAGGATCATCTGCAATTGTATAGAATCATCTCAGATCATAGGCGATCATCTGAAATCAGACAAGATCATCGTCGATCTGATGAATTCATCAGATGAATTCATTAGAAACCTGCAATCACAGAAACAGACACCAAAAACCAAAAATGCTACTGCAAGAATAATGCAAAATGATAGAAATGATAGTATAAATGCTTAACTGATAAATCTAGATAGCAGATTAAAGGAAATGCATTGTTTTAATAACTTATTTTAACTTTATCATGCATTTATGCTAAATGAGGTGAACTCCAGGATGCAGAATGAAAATAAATCAAGCTAATGCATAATAAAATAAAGAAGGAAGATGAGAAATGCAAACTCAGGGCTCTGGTTGCCCCCAATCTGAACTGCTGTCGAGATCACCTCCAATCGTACGAGATCATCATCGATCTATGACAAGATCGTCTAAAATCATCTGGAATCGCCTGCGACGATCCGAGCTTCCTCCACTGAAGCACAGTGAAATCCTGCAATGAAAACTTGAAAATACGAGTGCAAATGATGGGAGAGAGGATGTTCTAACACATCAAAGCTAAATTGCAAGGAAATGATCAACCAGGGGGATAAACTGGGAAAATCCCAAGTTTATATAGGATTAGGGGGAGGTTAGGAGGTTGGGGATCATCCCAATCTGGGAGATCTCCAACGGAGGAATCTCCAACTGCGTAGACACGCTTCTGCCCAAGTTGGAGAGGTTGTTGAAACAGAATCTAATTATGAAAATTTGGTTTTGGGACGAAATCGTCTGGACGTTCTGTTCCAGATGAATTCGTCCGATCTGGGATGATTTCGTCTGATCGGCGACGATATCGTCCAACGGTCAAAACAACTCCTAAAAATGGCACGAAAAATGGGGTGAGCGGTTAACGGGCGGTTTCGGGGTTAAAATTCAAATTTTTATCTTTTTACTAAGGGTTTAACCGTACCAATTTTAGGGTGCTACAATGAACCTATTGCTTTTTCCTTCAACTTGGGTGTTGTTTAGAATATTTTTAGAATCAATACCCTATTTTATCTATGGAAGTCCCGAAATAGAGCTATTTTTTCTCAGCAAGATGTCCGACGTGTCTTCTTTGTTGCTGATAAATATGATATATTCTTTGATTGCTAGTTACAAATTCAAGTACAGGTTGAAAAAGTATAGGTGGAGCTGTAGTACTTACGTACCCTCATGGATCATTGGGGGAATGCACCCTGCATGAGTCATGTGCCTCTCCTTCCCCTTCCAGGTGGCAGTGATTTCTCGGCTTATTTCTTTCTGAATGCATATTTGACACTGTTTTGGAAGTTGTTATTTGGCAGTTTGTAGACTGTTTTTGGCACTCTTGGATACTCCTAACCACAGTGGTTAGTGTATTGGTTTATGGGGTGTGTTACTCCCACACACCCTTTTTTGTATGATTAGACATTATTTTATTAATATAATGGCCTTTTCATCCAAAAAAATCCCTTTTTATTTTAAAAAGTAATTAAGTATCTTAAAACCATTTAAAAAAAATAATGTTATTTATTTGTGTGATGTCCTTTAGAGCTAATAAAATCACAAACAACAAAACCTTTCTTAATCTAACCAATTGTTGCTACACAGTCTTGTTCAAATAAAGAAAACTCACTAGTATAAACTTTGAAAAATACATTGTTTTGATTGGGACTTGCTTGACATTCAAAATAACATTATTTTAAATTCAAAAATTATAAATTGTATGGTCTTGAAAAGTTTACCAAATCTAGTTCTTTTATGTAAAGCCATTGTCTCCTTTTGTAATTAAAATATTAAAAAATAAATAAATAAAGTAAAAACATTTTCCATCTAAATTACATCAAAATCACAAAAGTATATTTTAAACTTTTATAGTTGTTTGTTGAAGATTAAAATATATATTTTATTTTAAAGTAACAGAAGCACGGATAACATCCAAATTATTTTCTATAAATAAAGTTTCATTCAATCCCATCAAAATTTACTTTACCTTCATATACAATACTAGATATATAATTTAACAACCAATAAATTGTATTATATCATAAAATTGTAAATTACAATATCATTAATAATACACATGGGCCTGATGAAAGGGGTGCAAACCCTAGGTGAAATCAAGTGTTGCAGGAAAAGGGTTGTTCGCAATCCTAGACGCAATCAAGTTTTTCAAGAAGAGGGTTGTTCACAACCCGCTTATTGTACTCAAGAGTACATGAGGATAGAACAAAGTGAAAGGGGTGTAAGGGGTGCAAACCCTAGGTGCAATCAAGCATTGCAAGAAGAGGGTTGTTTGCAACCTACTTGTTGTACTCAAGAGGACATGAGGATGGAACAAAGTGAAAGGGGTGCAAACCCTAGGTGCATTCAAGCATTGCAGAAAAAAGGTTGTTCACAGCCTGCTCATTGTACTCAAAAGGATATTAGTCACTTTCAGAGAAAGGCACTTTGATCATAAGAAATGTCTCATGGATATTTGGGTTCGCGAATGGAGCTTTCTGATGAATCTCCACCCTCTATCAAGATTTTGGAGGATTAATTTGGGTTTTATCTGATTGATCATGAAGCTCGAACAATTATCAACAAAATCAGGGGTAAAAGACTAAGCTTGAAGGAGCTCAAAGGATACATTAAACTTTGGTGGTCCAATAAATTCCAAGTAACTCTGCTACCCAAAAATTCTTTTTTATTTATTTTTTTGATTTAGTAGATAGATATATGGTAATCTATTATAGATACAATTGGTTTTTTGGACAAAGGGGTGTCTATATACGACCTTGGACTCACAATTTTAACCTCCTTATAGAAGAAGTTGATGGCTTCCGATTTTGGGTGAATTTATATGCTCTCCCTATGGAGTTTTAGGGAGAGAAGATATTCACCAAAATTGTTAACATCACTGGTGCATTCCAGTATATGGATGCCCAAACAGAGGAAATTTTGTCCAGTAAAATTAATGAGTAAATCAAGATTGGTTGTTTGGATGGACGTTTCAATTCCTTGGCCTCAATCCATTACTATCTCCTCAAGCAAAGGGGAATGGATCTAAAATATTGAATATGAAAACTTCTCCTAAGATGTTATGGATGTCAACAATATGGCCACCTCAAGTAGAGATGCTTAGTCATCCTATCATGCTCTGATTCCTCCTTGGTGGAGAAGATTTTGCACGTGAATGATCGTGAACCTTCAAACATCCTAGTTCACAAGGAAGAAGCTCATCCTCCAATTGCACCAATTGTCTAGCAAGAATCAAGCAAGCAACAAAAGACTCAACCCCGAAAGGAGAATTCAAATCAAATCATTGATAAAAGATAAATGGTTACTAAAGACCATCCAGTCAATTCAATGGAAAAGATTAGCACCTCAAATAGTATTTTTGAAGCTAATTATGAAACACTCAATGATAGTCAATTTTCTAAAAATGAAGATTATACATAATGTGTTACAACTAGATTTACCTCAAGAGCTTGAAGTGCAAAAAAGCATTCTCAAATCCTATTACCTCATATCTTGTAGCATCTCATATAGTATTCTTGAAGCTAATTATGAAATAATCGGTGACAGTCAATTTTCTAAAAATGAAGTGAAGATTATACATGATGTGTTACAACTAGATATTACCTCAGGAGCTTGAAGTACAAAAATCAAGAATGTGTTACAACTAGATATTACCTCAGGAGATTGAACTACAAAAAAACAAGAATGTGTTACAACTAGATATTACCTTAGGAGCTTAAACTGCAAAAAAGCAAGAATGTGTTACTAGATATTACCTCAAGAGCTTGAAGTGCAAAAAAGTAGTCTCAAATCTTGCCACTCTAAATGAGGAAGAACCTATGCTATAGAAGAAAAACAATTAGAAGATCCATTCACTTCGAACTCTGTAATAGCCCCAATGGTTTTGAAATGTTGTTTTTGTTATGACTGGATGGTAGCTACAATTTTTTTAAGTTTTTGTTTTGGAAGTGGTCTACTAATCTATCATATTTTGGAAGTTGTTTTGTCAATATGCAGTATTCTAAGGTTCAACTATAGTAGTAAGTGGATGATAGTATTTTGTAAGGTTATGTTGCAGCATATTGAACTATCTTACACATTGATGTACAGGTTTGGGGACCTTAAAACACTTTTTACCATAATAATGTTTTTTATACGTCCGATAGGGACATTGCAATGGCAAAAAGTATTTCGCTCTCTTAACGAAGACCCAAGTTCAATTCAAGTTCAATTCATGGAGAAGGTGGCCCTCTATGCACCACTAGCTTTTCAACCTTTTAAAAAAAATAATAATACACATGGGCCTTGGTTAGCAATTGGTAAATAGTACACCATAAATAAAAAGTTTGGACTTTAACAAGGTTCCAATCTCATAGCTGAACCTTAATATTTTAATCATATGATATTAGCTTAACGTTAACTCTTTTGACTTCCAAAGAGGAAACCAAATTTCAATCTTACTGAAAGATTCATGCATAATATCCAAGTTGTAATACCACTATGCGATGATGATGTAATACATATGGAACTTGTTTCAATCCCATATAAACAATTTATATATATATATATATATATATATATATATATATATATATATATATATATATATATATATATATTAACAATAATTAAATAACATTAACTCAACCAATTAAATTCCTCAACTTTTACTTTAATTTAAGTAATTAAAAATAATAATAATAATATCTTCAATACAAACATATCAAATTATTTATAAATTACAATTAACATTATAAGTTGTAAATAACCTTTTCTTTTCTCCAAACTATTATGCACTATAAATACAAATAATCTGCATTATTTGATACTATTATGAATTTTTTCCTTGCTTTACGAGAACTTATTTTGCTCCAAGACTAAATAAATAACTATTATACCTCTTATAAATAATCAACCAAAATTATAGCATAAAATAAAATAAAACATTTTATTTTTTAATATAAGAATATTTTAATCATAAATTTATAAAAATATATATTTTTTAATAGAAAAATTGGCAACTACTTTTCCTTTTTAACAACGGGTCACAAGGTCAATTTAGATTGACTCTGTTAAATCATGGTGCTACTACTATAACCTCTATCTCGCCTTAGTAAACACGAACTGGAGTGAGACCTTGGAGTAAGTGAGACCCTCGATGACTTGGGGTTAATACCGCCATCATCAACCTAGCGCTCAGTCAAACTTATGCTCACTCAATAAACTCAGGTCAAATTACTACCTTTGCATCGATTGAACATGTCCCAAAATTTAAACTTAAATTTCCTCTTAATAAACATTCAATTTCTTACCAATTCACTAACCCTTAAAAACCATAAAAATATATATTTTATAAAAGTTGAACTTCCTTCTGTTGGAATATTTTCAACATTGCCTCCTTAGTCCTAAGTATTAAGTCCTAGTGTTTAGTTTTAGTTTAATGTTTTGATTTACATATTTCTAGTTAATTTGATTAGTATACGTTGAGGTTTTGGCTTGGTTGATTAATGTTTGACCATAGTCCAAGATTAGCATGTTGTTAGGATAAGAGCTATCTTTAAGTTGGTTTGTTGTAATAAGTTTAAGAGGATTTCTCTCAACCACCATGTCTATTTTTAGTTCTTTCAAGAAATATAAAACTATGTAATGCATTGTTGATCAATAGAAAAATTTCACCATTGTTTCTCATTTGGTATCAGAGCAGGTTTGCTCAAATGGATCAAAACCTGTGGAGAGTGGTGTGAAGAGATCTGAAGCACACACTTTTTCAGAGAAACTCAAGTGGCCAGCACTCAGCAGATTTGCAAGAGCTCGAGTAAATCATTAATATCTCACGAATCCTGAGGTATTTGATTATGAAATTTTGAGGGTTGTTATATAATTGTATCAAGAGGATGTTGTCAAAATTTTAGGTTATTTAGAGCTAATTTACGAATTTTATTAGCATTTTTATTTTTTCAATAAAATGGTTGTATAAGGTGGAATACAGGGTATTTGATTCTCAAATTTTGGGAGAAATATTATTTCGATAAAATCATAATCCAAAAAAAATTTCAGATCATTGGGATCTGTATTGATTGATTTATGTGAATATTTATTTTTCCTTCAACAATCCTAGATCCAGAATTATGATAAAAAGGGAAAAAGTAAATGATCACATATTTTTCACCTTTGTGATTTTTCTTCTGAAATTTAGAGGGTTTTCAGATTATTGTCTCAAGAATACAGAGTTTAATTTTCAGAAATTTTGGGGTTATATGGATTGATTTATGTGAAGAACATTGAGGTTGTCTCAAAAACACTCTAAGATCTAGAAAGGACAAAAGTAAATTGATCACATATTTCTCATTTGTGTGAATTTGGATCTGAAATTTAGTGGATTTTCAGATAAGTATATCAGAAGTCTACAGAAAAAATTTCAGTTTGTTTCAATCAGTATTGGTTGATTTATGATAAATTGGGTGCTTGAGACTTTGGTAAATAAAAGGAAGCCATGTATGCAGACTTGGTTGTACCAAAATTTGATGGAGATAATTATGCTATTTGGAGCATAATTATGAAGACCTTCTTGAAGGCTCAAGACTTATGGGATATAGTTCAAGAAGGCTATGAGGAACCCTCTTGGAATAAGCTACAAGGTGAGGAGAGAAAAGAGAAGGAGCAGCAATATGCAAATTGCTTAGCTCTTATGGATTTGAGGAGAGGAATGGAAAAGAATGTTTTTCCTCTCATAGCCAATTGTAGATCAGCTACAATGGCATGGCAAGTGTTGAAGGATGCTTATGGGTTTGATGAGGATACCCATAAAGCCATGAGTGACAATCATGAAGATTGTTTAAGCAAGGAGGAGCCTTGCTTCCTTGAAGCAGTTTTTGAATTAGATCCTTTTGAAGGAGTTTTTGAAGAGTCTTGTAAAGACTCATATGAAGCCATGCTTTGTAATGGAGAATTATTTCTTGCAGAGGAAGGCATGTATGTAGAAAACCAACAAGATGAAGAATGCTTCATGGAGGAAGCATATGTTGTTGAATTTTGTGATGAAAAGATAAGAAGAGGTGTGTATTCCTCAAGAGGACGAGGAGGAAGAAGAGGATTTGCTGTTGATAGAAGAAAAAGTGATAAAAAATATCTCATGGAGGAGATAAATGAAGAGTGTATTATGGATAATGCACCTAAAATTCTCATGGGAGAGAATAAAGAAGATAATAGGATCAACCAAAATTGTTGGCATGTTGATGGAGAAGCAATTTTTATGGAAGACCATTGTCTTGAAAACCATTCACTTGGAATGGATGAGTGCTCTCTTGACAGAGAAAATGAAGATCTCCTACAAGGAGAAGATAAAATTGTTAGAGTTCCTCTAAAAGGGGAGAAGAATGTGAAAAATGAGATAGAAACATAAAATGGAAATGAGATTGCTGATTTTCTTATCGTAATGGCAAAGGAAACTTCACTCATGGATGAAGATCACTCACTTGGAGTGACTACATTGCAGAAAAGAAGTTGTCTTGAAAAGGCAACTATGTATGATTGCTTGAATGAATGGTGTTTCAACACACCAACATGGATTGAACAAAGGAGGAGAACTATTAGTGAAGATTTGATGGTTGATCTTGAAGCACCATACAATGAAGAAGAACTGCTACAAAATAGCTTTATGGGAAGCACCAAATCTACTCATACTAAAGGTAATGTTTTTATGATTAATGATTTGTTTTTTGTGAGCAGGAATGAAAAGAAAGGTGATTGTCTCATTGAGACAACTTTGATGAAGATTCTTCTTGGAGAGAATACAATGATGGAGAACTTGGGTCACATGGATCAAAATGATGTGTTCAAAATTCCTTGGGAGAAGGATTCTTGTAAAGTCATTGTTGTGAGAGAATATTTGTGTGAGGAGCAACTTTATGTTGCATATGTAGTTGGTCATTATATGGCCATATTTGTTGTGATTTTTTGTGTGAAAATATGTGAAAGAGTTGTATGGTATAATCATCTATGTGAGATGATTAATTGTAAATACTCATGTGGAGTATTATTTAGTGTTGAATATGTAAAAGAAGATCAAAATGTGAGAGCATGGTTTAAAGACCATAATGATAAAGATGTAAGAGAGTGGTTGCTGAAAACCACAAGAGGAGATACTTTTGTTGAAGTGGGAGCTAATCAACAAAAGAAGGCACTCAAGCATTTGCAGGAAATTCCACATGAAGAGTGGAAGGAGTGCCACCATAAGTATTTTGTAAATTCTGATTTCTTGATTCAAGATTGGAGGAAACGTAAGAGAAATATTTTCTTCCAACTCTATGATGCTTAAAGAACTCTTGCATGAGTGTCTTTAGCATCAAGGGGGAGAATGTTGGAATATTTTCAACATTGCCTCCTTAGTCCTAAGTATTAAGTCCTAGTGTTTAGTTTTAGTTTAATGTTTTGATTTACATATTTCTAGTTAATTTGATTAGCATACGTTGAGGTTTTGGCTTGGTTGATTAATGTTTGACCATAGTCCAAGATTAGCATGTTGTTAGAATAAGAGCTATCTTTAAGTTAGTTTGTTGTAATAAGTTTAAGAGGATTTCTCTCAACCACCATGTCTATTTTTAGTTCTTTCAAGAACTATAAAACTATGTAATGCATTGTTGATCAATAGAACAATTTCACCATTGTTTCTCACCTTCACTCTTACAAATACACTCCCTTAAAATTACCTCTTTCTATATATGGCCAAAATAACAAAGTTTCGTTATGAAATACATGTTATTTTGCTGGTTCATTTAATTTTAAAAGTGTAAAATTGAAGTTTGCCTTCATTCTTTTTGTGAAAATTATTTATTTTTTTAATGATTTATTATAGATTTTTATTCTATTTTTTTAATAATTTGTTCGTTCCCTTTCTCTGTAGGTCTCTTCAATGTGAGTTAAATTTTCATACTTATCTTAATCTTTATTTAATATTTATATTTTTAAAAAATTTAAAGTTAAACGAACAAAACAGTTCACCTCTTTTCTTTATAATTTTATTATTATTATTATTCTAAAAAATTTATTTAGATAAACTTTTATATCTTTTTATTATTTATTATTTAATCATTCAACTAAATCAATACCCTAAACAATTATCCATTTTAACTCTTTTCCCATTCAAATATATAAAAATCGCAATCTAAAAAAATAAGCTATTCTAACCACTTCAAAAACAACAGCAGTATTGAACGAAAAATATTTAAAAAGGAAACACTAGAGGATGGAGGATAAAAAAATAAAATAATTTATAAAAATTAAAATTAAAATATTAAAAAATTTCAATTAAATTCGTTAAATGTCAAAAGACGAGTAAAACCACACTGCCCCAACATAACATAACATAACATAACGAACGATAACTATATGAATCCATACTGCTCTAACCATTAATCACTTTTAAACCTAATTCAGTCTAAACTCAACTTCATCAGTCTGGAATGAACGCAGAAAAGTGTATCGATATCCACAACATTATAGATTTAAAAAAAATAATAATACTACAAACAAAAAGAAATACACAAATACAATTCCAAGAGCCGGCAATATAACATGTGAATAAAGTTCCAACCAATTTAAACTATCACATCAGAACCCAGAAAAAGAGCAACAGTAACAGGAAAAAAAAACAAATACCACAACATTGAACTAAATTCCATTGTATCCAACAGTACCTATTCTGATCCAATGGCCACAAATCCTCTGATCTCTATATATGGCCCCTTGATTCAAGGCCTACAGTGCTTTGAAAGAGATTCATCAAAGACTATCACAAATACGCTATAATGGCACCTATCACAAATTCAAGTATAATTCAACTATTTTCCAGAATTTACTGAATATTACCTGCACAGCAAAGTGCCCGACTCCTCCTGAAGCAGCTGTAATAAGCAGATTAGTTTCCTTTCCAGTGCCATCCAACTTAACACCTGCAGAATTCCGAACTGCTTGCAGTGCAGTGAGACCAGCTATCGGTAAGCTTGCACCCTCTTCAGCAGAAACCCCTGGCGGTCTCTTAACAGTGGTCTTGACGGATGCCACAGCATACCCAGTGAGGCCACCTCCGCTCTGCATAAAATAAGAATAAAAATCTTTCTACGTTCAAGACTTACCATATGAAAAGCTACTTATAAAGCAAGAACCCAAAAAAAAGTTAAAGCAAAATCATTCCATAAATAGTTACATGAAAGAGATCCAATTATGATATCGTTATTGAGGCACAGTGAAGTGAAACCGACTTACCATATGAAAAGCTACTTATAAAGCAAGAACCCAAAAAAAAGTTAAAGCAAAATCATTCCATAAATAGTTACATGAAAGAGATCCAATTATGATATAATTATTCAGGCACAGTGAAGTGAGACCAACATAGAAGCGCCAACCAAAACAATGTCAGCCTGAATGTCAGCATCTTCTTTGAAGAAGAATACACGCGTTTTGGTATCAGCCCAAATACATTCTTTGCAAGCCCTTCCATAACGTGGAACACAACCAATTTATTTTCTTCTTGAGGTTTATGTGTCCAGTGCCACATGGAATCTTACATAAACAACAAAATCTTATAGACTCTGAAGTTTCAAGTATTAACATTTTCGTAATTCAAGATTCCATGAATATTACAGATACTATAATATATGAATCTAGAAGTAAACGGAATTGGTGGTTTATTATTAAACATGGGTTTCATTTATTTTATATTACATTATAAGTGAATCAAAATTCTATAAGTCATAATCTCATTCTTATGTTTTAAAAAAAAAAATGAACTGTACTGTAATAAACACCGCCTAATTACATTATAACTAAGATATAGTAATATTTAATTAAATTATATTATCACAGGCACCCTTGTCACAGAGTGTCCATTACACTATAGAGAAGTGAACTCAAATATTGTTTATACAGTTACATCTCATTTACCACATGGTATTTTTTATAGGCTACTTTTGGCCACTTTGAATAATTTTTTATGAAGTTTTCAAACTTCTAAATCACCGGTGAGCAAAATTGTCAAATTATATTCACAAAATTTATATACCAATGTTCCACACATCCCTTCTCTCGAGGCCCACGTTTTGAGGTTGTGGTATGGGGTGTCCCTAAATTGAGGACGGTGAAAGGGCCAATTCCCAAAACGTCTCAAGACCTGCCATTGGCATCCCCAAAATGAGGCTGTCCCAAGATGCCATGAGGATGCCAAAATGTGCCCACAGCATCCGGGGACATCTGGGCAAAATTATAAGAAATGAACATCTGAACAAATTAAAAATTCAGACCTCCAAAATAAATAAATAAAATAAGTAGACCTCCCTTAAAACCAATGGACACCTTATCAAAGAGCTGCTTCAAGAAAGCAAAGCCTCAATGTATAATTTGCAGAACAATCCAATTAAACTGAATGCCTGTAGAAATGCTGGAGTTCCTCTATCCAAGAGTCCCGAACTGAAGTTACTCAGCTGTGATAAATTGATAATAATATGTCACTGGTTTCATTTGGACTTCCATGCTAAATCTTTTATGCGGCAGTATTTTTCTACTAACAGTACTACAAAGTAAATGAGTTTTCATTTTGCCTCGCTAGGAATCTGATTCCAATGAAACTATAAAGGAAACGTTAATATGAGGATCCTCAACATCGGCCCATTCGCCTAAAACTTTCAGGACCAACTTTTTCTTAGGGTATATTCGCCATAATATATATCCCAACACAGGTATATTTGTACTCCTTGGAAAGCTCTTTTCGAGTCTGATCTAATGATGGTGTTTTTATGAAGTTTTAAGATGATTTAATAGGTCAAAATTTATCCCAAAGATGACCTTACTTTTTAGATTTTCAAATACCCCCAAATTTTGGCGTGAAGATGACAGATTTGATTTGCTTAAGATTCACATTGATTTTAATTAGGATTCGCCATTTTTTTACAAGTACATTTTGGGTCCAACCCCTTATGCATAACCCTGTCGTACGACAACAAATTGTATGGTAATCACACGTACAATGCCAGTCTTTGCCAAGCAACAAGATGATCCTTGAGGTTGCAACACAACTTGTACGGTTGTCTTTGTACAATCAATCCTTCGTACGACAACATAACTATAGCAATCTCCATGTAGCCTTCCCTCTGCAGCCTGCAATTAATCTATAGTATTGCTGCAGTATGCTAACTACCATACCCTGCAACTATGGCAATAATCCTACAGTGTGCAACTATAACAGTACTAAAACAAAACATGCAATATACTCAACAATCATAGCATAAACAATTACAGCAAACTGTAATAAATCTGCAAATGGCAGAACTTGTATTGGCATTAAAGAGGTTGCTGTAAACAACAATATTGGATTGCATTTACAATAGGCAGGGTTCCATCACCATCCTGCATAACATCATAGACAATGCTCTCACCAATATCTCTCCCTATCTCTCACATACACATCCGTGGGTAATCCTATGCGATGCTTTTCTCTTGGTAATCACAACAATAACCATAACCATGCAAATGAAAGAGGGGTCCCTTTTAATGCCTTCCCTGGCCATTGCAAGCGGTTCCCAAGACAGCGCACCATAACCACCACCTCGAATGGGAAGTATTTAATTTATGAAATTATCAACCTTTAATTCCTAAAGTCCTATTTGCAATTTATCAAATTGCATTACATTCTAATTTCACTTACATTTCATGATATTTCATTTCATTTCCTATCATTTATATTTCATATGCATTTCATTACAAAAAGTCTAATATAAAACTTTGACACATATTTTTCACTTTTTCTTTTTTTTGGGAAGTTGTTTTGCTGCCTACAAAAACTAGTTACTACTCAAACCCTCTATTTTGGCATCAAATCTACTCCTCTATGTCCAAAAATACTTGGATCATATGCATTTCATTACAAAAATTCTAATACAAAACTTTGACACATATTTTTCACTTTTTGTTTTCTGGGAAGTTGTTTTGTTGCCTACAAAAACTAGTTACTACTCAAACCCTCTATTTTGGCATCAAATCTACTCCTCTATGTCCAAAAATACTTGGATCTTAAGGATAGAGTATACGCTCCATGAAAAGCTTGATGTAACGTCAATGAAGCTTGAAATCTAGTAAAAGCCAACTATTTACTGCCATTTCAAAATGTTGCTCACTTCTAACTCAAACTTGATAGTTTCAAAGCATGAAAACCACATAAAACAATACCAATCCCATAAAATGAAATAGAACACTACTAAACTCGTGGAGTAATTAGAAAAACAAACTGCCAATAATAACGACACAGTAATTTAGAGTGGGGAAAACCCTCCATCAAAAGAAAACCCACAATTCAATCGGTCAAGCTTCATATTCATTACAAAAATAATGGGGTATGTACAAGAGATATTGGCCATCAATTCAGCCTTGACTGAGATGTATAGATGCTATGCACTTATTTGCAACCTCACATAGTGCCTTTTAGTGGATTTTTGCTTTCTTTTACCTCGAACTTGCTTGCCCCTTTTCCTAATTCTTCCAAACTTTATTTTCCTTCCTTGCCTTGGCCCAAACAAGCCTCATCTAGTCTTTTCCACTTCCAAATATAGAAGTACAACTAATGTTTCTTGATATTTGAGGTTTTTCCAAGTATGGGGATGCAGAGATGGCGTGTCTCCTTGCACACTTGACACTTTTCCACTTTACTTTTGGCCACCTTGCACATGTAAGATCAGCCCATTCCCAGCAAGCTTATTGGCTAGATTGTTTTTTTAGTGTTTTAAAGGCCCTAAAGGATAAATTCGGGCTAAAATTTGGTAGGCATATAAACAATGATCAAAAGAATAAGGTATCAAGGTAGTACTGTAATTCAGGCTGAAATTCGGACTGAAATTTTGTCTTATTTGGAGCTCTCACAAGAGAGAATAAAAGGAATGTATGGTAGACTAAGCTTTGTTAGTTTGAACTTTGAAGGGTCAAATTGATGTACTTTAGGCTGAAATATATAAATATATTTCTCTAAGTCATCCTCCACTTGGGAAAAAAATCATTCAAATTGGACATCACTTGGTCTACTTATGCTCAAAATACGACTGACTGGTCTTGACTGCTCCTTCCTAGTTTTCGAGAGTTAGATGATGCATTTTTTGCTCAAAAGAATTTTGAGCATTCTTATTGATGTTTGAAACCCCTCTCTTTAATGTTCCATTTAAATATGGCTTCATTTGAAGGAGTTATGACCAAAAGACAATGATGTCCTTTTTTTATCATCTGGTCCTGGGTCTCAGTTGACACCATCTCATCATCTTTCTATGCACATTAGCATCTGATACTGGATCTTAATTGTGGCAGAATACCATAATCCTACCAGTTTATCTTCTCATCACTGTCTTAATCAAGCAGAGACCTTTTCAACACTCTTTGTATTCCTAAACAAAAGTTTTCTATCATATTAGCAAAAAGAAAAGGATTTATCAAAGTTGCATGGGAAGTGAAATAGATATTTGACAAAAGTTTCAACACCCCTAATAGATATAGGGTAAACCCAGGTGTTGTAGGTGAGTTGGAGAGGAGAGGGCAATCCTCCAAGGGAGGTCCCAGGTTCGAATCTCCACCCTACCAAAAAGTTGAATTGGGTACCCAAAATCCAATTGATAATGTTGGTGCGGGTAGGGCTGGGTGCGACCCCCGGATAACTTTTACGGTGTAGAACCGTGTAGAATCCCCTGTTCGTGGTCTCTTAGACCAAGCGGCCCCGCAAGGGGTTTTTCGCTTAAAAAAAATATATTAAAATAAAATACATATAGGGTAAATTTAAAATTGTAAGCAGCATATACAATTTGTTTTATTTTTTTAAATAGAACATTAAGAAAAGTTCAGACAAATATGTTGTAAATAGGATATCCTCGTTGTATAGTTTCATACTATTGTGTAAAGAAAGAAATGTTGTTTTAATCTCATGTTGCTGCTATAGCTCTAGACATGCTCAAGCCATATTGGAATGTATGAGGTATGGTCCATATATAGACTTGTATTTGGATAAGACCAGATATGATATGTATATATATATAGATGCATATGAATAAGGTATCAAGGTAGTACTGTATTCGCGTGTGTGTGTGTGTGTGTATATATATATATATATATATATATATATATATATATATATATATATATATGTGTGTGTGTGTGTGTGTGTTTTCAGATGCATACGAATAAGGTATCAAGGTAGTACTGTATTCGTATCTCTATTTAATATGCAGATACATGTATCTAGGCAGACAGAATGATAACTCTGGAAATTTTTTATTGTCCATGGTTGACCAAAGTAGGTCAACAACACTCAAATAATAAACTTAGTTATAATAGCATGGGAGATCAAACTGCTATAAGATACCTGTTGTCAAGAAGAGGTGGATCATGAACTGAAAGCAATTGTCATTGGTCTATGCCATCAATGTAAAATCTTCACAAATTACCATGGACAACTTAGGGTAGGCTCTAGTTTTGACTTGACACCTCAGCAGAAGAAATAAAGTCGAAAAGGACAAATGTAATGTGAGGATGGTGAGGTGTCCGGTTGGTAGTAGCAAATAACTACCTTCGCCCTAGTTTAAATAGACCCCATCATTCAATTGAGAGGGTACTTTGGGTAGTCTCTATACATGCCAAGGAGATTAAGAATGCACACAATAGTTTTGCACAGGACTGACATGGGATTCAGTCGAGTTCCTACTGTTTCCATTTTTGTTGGTGTTGGTTCTTCACTCTTCTTCTCATGCTCTTCCCCCTTCCCCTTTTCTTTGGCAAGTTCCACTATTTGTTTAGTTTTTTCTATCTCTGTAGCAGCAAACATTTCCTCAAATGAACGGGCTTGTAATGCTTATGTGACTGAGGTCTTCTCATACTAAAAATTTGCGGGTATGATTGGTGATGCCAATGGATCAATATGTTGTGCTTCAGCCATAAATTTTACGGGTCCAACATGTACACCGCTACTTCCTTCCAGTGGGACTATATTAAGAGGTTTCGAAATTTTGAAATTCACTTCTTGCTGCTTTCCAAACCATGTTTCCTTTATTTTCTACCGTAGCACGTTTTCTGGTGATGGTTGCTCCCTCTACGGGTCCAACATGTACACCACTACTTCCTTCCAATGGGACTATATTAAGAGGTTTCAGAATTTTGAAATTCACTTCTTGCTGCTTTCCAAACCGTGTTTCCTTTATTTTCTACCGTAACACTTATTCTGGTAATGGCTGCTCCCACCATTATCTACAGGAATCTCCAATAGCATGAATCCATGTAACGTCCTTAAGAGGTATCGGCTCTCATTCCTGATCTCAAATTTTTTTTTCCTCTTTTCCTCTTTGATTCGGAGCAACTTCTATTTGCGAACCGACCTGCCTATTAGAAATATTAATCCAGATTTCACGCCTCCGCCCAACTGTGCTTCGAACTTGGGTGAAGTCGGACTGCGCTCGCGAAGTCGACATCCCGACAAACTTTTTTGACTTGACGTCGCACGTGCCTTCTGACAGATGTGACGTCTGACAGATCCGATCGTAGCAGAAGTTAATGCCAGTTCAACGATTGGTCAGAAACCCTAGTTCAGGGTCTGTCAGAACCTGTCAGAGGATAACCTCTATCTTCCTCTCCCCGCGGCTATATAAGGCAGTTCGGGTCTTTAGATGAGGAGAGGAGAGTGGGAGAAATTTGGGGAAACAAGGAAGAGAAAAGAAGTCATTCGCGGAGCAGCAGACGAGATCGTTTCAGTGAGCAGTGTAGCTCATCTGTTTAATGTCCGAGCAACAGACTCGACATTTGTTTTCCCTCTCAGTTTATCCTACAGCTTTAGTCTGCAGATGTTAGTTTTTTCTCAGTTGAGGACATTTTGTAACCCTCATCTAATAAGAATAAAATTTGTTGTTGTTTAAAGCATCTGCAGGGTTTGCGGTTATCTTTGTCTGCATAAAATCTGTCGTTGTTTGTACAATCGCCTCATAGCGTTTTTATTTCGTGTTCTATAAATTTGAACTCAGATCCCAAACATTGCATTCAGATTCAAAGTTTCTCTCTTCCCCGTACAGTTCTTGCCAAGCCAAGCAAAACATCGTTGTCGCCGTGCAAGCCTCCGGACAGCAAAAGTCTGCAAGGCAAAAATTTACCTAAGTCTGAAGTTGTTCACCCGACTGCGCAGCGATGTCGGACTTTGCTGCCTTGACCAACGCAGTTGGGCGTTGACCAGCCGCTCCTCGACTTGAGCACTTTATTTCGTGCGCAGCCCGATTTCGCACATTTTTCGTGCGCAACACGACTGCGCACAAGTTCCCGTGCGCAGCCCGACTGCATAAATGCCGGTAGCGCAACCGAATTTCGGGTGCATAGCCCGGCTTCGGCCCCCCCTTCGCCCTGCGCTCTCGACGCTGAAAACAAAATCAAACTTCACTGCCTCTCTGAGTCCGTCCCTGCTCAGGATTATGTTCGCTGTCCGTGTGCTCCTCCACTCGCGCGAGAATATTCCTGCTGATGTTGGAGTCGTTTTTCAGATACTAACTCCGATGGTAATTCCCTTCTAGACTGTTCTGGATATGTCAGTCTAGTATGAATTGGGCGGCTTAGTCTCATCTTGTTGCTACTTGCTTATGACGGTATTCCTCCAACAACAATGAGGGCCACTTCCTACCTACTTTGCAGTGTGACGGTGGCGGCACCTATGTCTGAGACGGCAGTCCTCTGTTTCGCTGTCAACTTGTCTGACGACCACTCCTTCCTGCCGACTTGCACTGCATTCCTACCGACTTGTGACGGCACTTCACATCTGCTAACTTTGTGACAGCAATCAAATTCTGCCGACCTGTGACATCACTCTCTTCTGTCGAATTTGTGACGGCAATCCCCTTCTCCTACCTACCGACTTGTGACAGGAAGTCTTGTGATGGCAAGTATCTTCCTAATGACTTGAGACAGCGATCTACTGTCTGCTATAGGTTGTGGCAGCAATCTTTTGACAACAAGGGTGGTGATGGCAACACCCGACTTCTCGCAGCTGCGAACCCCTTGTAATGACGGTACTTTTCGTCTTCCGACATCCTCGCGCAAGCCATAATACTTCGTCCCCCGAAGGCAATTCTCCGACCTCTGGCTTCTGTCGGTATTGACTACACCCATCAACTAGTTCGTTTGACTGTGATTTTTGTTAGCAGAATTACCCTTCTGTTACATGGTTGATTGTTGTAATTTTCATGAGTCCCTAGTGTCTGCCTGTTTCTATTCGGCTTATGACGTCCTTCGTCTGGTATGGTAATGTTTTTGATGCATAGGCATTCCTGCCAACAGAGTCTTCAAAACCTCGCGCTGGATATTTCACAAATACTTTAATACCTCTTCTCTTCTTCTTCGTCTTGCTTGCATTGTGCATTCTACTCCTCGGCAATCACTATTTATAATTAGCATTACCAGGGTCGTGCACCCACTACCACCCCGGGTGCGTAGGTGCGGGGGAAGGTTAGGCCCAGCCAAACTCAAGGATAATTATAGAACCAAACATAAAAGATACAGATAAGACACTATCTTCACGTCTACGTGGTATGTTGTAAGGAACACTATGGAATTCTTAATGAAAATACCAAATCCCACTGTCAGCAAGTTTCCCTCCTTCGCAGTGATGCATACCCTGACTAGGCTTTTGCTTGAATGTGCGCTCTGTGAAAGTTATGCAACATAGCGAAAATAAGAAGTTCATAATAGAACCGAGAATAAATTGAATGAATGAAAATCATGCTCGTGATAATTTGGCATATAATCATGTTGGTAATGATCATGGTAATTTATGGACAAGGTTCGCGTGGTAATACATATCAATGCTTTTTTCGCATCCTTGTAGCTACAAAGCATTACAATTTGTGTGATAAAATTTATGACGCATTAAAATTTTAATCATCCTTATATGTCGTGCCCTATGATATACCCGTATTTGTTGCCCGTTTAGTAACTGTTTAGCCATGATATACCCGTATTTGTTGACCGTTAAGTAACTGTTTAGCAATGATACGGCTATGAAACAGTTTGTGTAAGCTTAAAGGTAAAGTCGTCTTTTATATTTATAAGGCCAAACTATTTTCATTATAATGTTTTTATGTAATGCGTCTTTTATATTTATAAGGCCAAAATATTTTCATTATAATGTTTTTATGTAATGCGTTTATCTAAGCATATTAAGTTGTATAATCTTATTCAGCCAGAGTTAAACTTTAATTTTTTATTTAGAATTTTAAAATCTTTATATTTTTTGTTTGATAAGAAAGTTGGTTAGAGTTGCATTATTTTTAGTAGTTGTTAGTACTTGGCAAGTGCAGGGTTCAAACTACAAGGGCTGCATCCATAAAACCTATTCCACCTTGTTGTTTTATAGCCCAACGTGAAATGGACCATTGAGCACTCGAGATTCGTACCGTCATCGTCGGGCCGGTGTAGACTTATAGGATTCAAATCCAACTACTACCTTTACAACAGGCTTCCCCAAGGTTTGGACCTAGGTCTCTTCTTGATAAGTGCTTAGCCGAACTAGCACTTATGAATCCACCTAACCCTTGGGGATTTCAAAATCTTTATATTAATACAATAAATCATACACATCTTACTATTAATTTCATAATGTGTATAATATATTTAATTATTTTGCAAGGTGTATGATTTAGTTTATATTTTTTTATTTTTTTCAATAATATATATATATATATATATATATATATATATATATATATATATATATATATATATATATATAATTAGATGCACCTACACTTGACGAACCCTATTTTGTTTTTGGGGAGGGGTACATCCACACCCAAACCCGCGACTCCCGTCACACCTACACCTGCACCTGTGAAACCAACAACCTTGTTTATAATCCTCGCTTGGTGTCGTTGCTACACATACAAATAGTCAATTAAATACCACTACATGCTCAATCTGGCGCATGTTTGCCACCTCACCACCTTGCATGCATCCGTCGGTTTTTTCCTTATTTCATTTTTTTCTAATTTTTATCTTTTCTCTAATTTATCTTTCTTTAGTTTATCTTTATCTCTAATTTTTATCTTTTTCTTATTTACACTAACAATGTGGATCCTTGCCATGTGTCACTGGCGTCATGTGAATCACATGGTTGTGCCAATGCAAACTTTCAACGTTTCTATCGACAACACCTCCTCTTGTTTGTGAGGGTGTCTTCGCTCACTCATTGAATCGTCATCGTCATGCATTGGTTCCATCTACTGTCTATTCTGATGATTCCCTTGGCTTCAGGATGTTTCCAACTGCAGTCTTGTCTGATGATTATTGCTAGTTCTCCTAATTATTCACTAATCCACCCTTTCCCTTTCTTGCTAACATCTCATTTCTCCAACCTGTGGTTTTCCTTCTTCCTTACTGTGTTTGACTTTCGTCTGCCAACAACTATCTGTTCTTCCCAATGACTGAAAGCCTTCCCTTTGCTATCATCTTGATGGCTATTCCTCCTGCCATCATCATGACGAACTACTTCGCTACCGTCATCATGATTGACTACTCCTCTACCATCATCCCAACGGACTATTCTTCTACCGTCATTTTGACGAACTGCTCCTTCGTTGTTTCCTTATCGGTTGTCTATTTTGTCATCCTGACGGCTGACTGTCATCCTGTTTGCAGTTTGTCATCCTCGTTTACGACTGCATCATTCCTCCTTATTTCCAATCCTCCTTGGCATGTTGGACTTGGAACTGGACTTCTTAGTGGTACTTGGCTTCTGTTCCAAAATCCTTGTCTTCATCGAAACCTTTCAAGATGTCCTCCCCTTATTTTTGGTAAATCTCCCTTGTGTAGAATTGTTGAACTCCTAACTATCCTAGATTCATCCAGTTCCTCAATCGCTCAGGACGACTTCTTTAGTTTCCATGGGTGGTTCCGCGAGGTGGTCCTGATGGGCCACCTCATGAACTCGTGGATGTTGGTTGTTTTGTATTGGATCTACAATTCTCCTGATCAATCGTGTTGTAGGTAGTAAGAAGGGAATTTATCCCCCTTAAGCTACTAGGAAGATCAACCGAACTCCCTCCTTGGTCAAGTATACTTGGGTTACCAAGAAAACCTGTCGATATCCTTGTATTGCCCAAGTTACCTCCACTCCTCTCTCGATCAAGTAATTTTGCTCTTGTTGGTTGTCCTACACAATTTTGAGTTCCTGGTGACAATTGTCTTAAAGTTCTCAATCTTCGATCTGCCTATAGCAATCGTCTATGACATCTTTGCTTCTTAGAACTATTTATGTGGTTCACAATCTATCAATGCTCCTCGATACTAAATTGAGAATTCATAGTTAGCGTTGGAGTCATTTCCTTCGCCTACTGTATACATAGGCCATCTGGATGTTTCCTACACTCTTCTTTGTAACCTTCTCACTTCTTTTCTCTGCCTTCTCAATTGTCTAGCTGCAGTTCTGTATTCTTGTCCTTTTGGCCTCCCTTGTGGTCCTCTTGTTGGCTCATTGTCACTAATTGAGCTATTCTCTCTTCTTTTGTCCTCTTCTTGGGGAATTGGTGGTTCATTATTTTCTCGAACCATCTTAGGAAATCGTACTCCTGCTTTTTGACTTCAATATTCGTCCCTTTGCCTTCATCTTGTGTGACTGGGACTTGGATATGGGGTATTAGATTTTGAGTAGGAATATTTTCATCGCTACTTGAATCTTCAATCCATCCTCCATTTCTGAGTTGTTATGGCACTTCCCTAGTATCTCTCCATAGAATTTCAATAGTTTGTTCTTTACTTACTCGATGTTCTACAAAATCAACAAGGCCTTGTGTTCTATCCTCAGTTCTTTCTTGTGGTTCAAATACTTCATCTTGACCCTGTCTTTGAGGATTTGGTGGCATCATGTTTCTATGCCTTCTGGACCTTCTCGTCAATGAAGTAGAACTAGTATTATTGCTACTATTTAATTGAATTCTTAATGTTTCCGAAGACAAATTGTTGGAGCTTAAGGTGAAAATGCTACTTTCTAATGGTGCTACTTCATTGCCATTAGCTCTTTCCCTTACCTCCTCTGTCTATCTAGGTTCAAATTCATCTAGTTCTGCTTGTCTTCATTCTTCCCTTCCATTCATTTGTTGCGTCGTTTCATCCAATTCATGAACAACTTGCTCTGTTAATCTCATATTACACATCCTCAAGGTCTCATACTCTTCTTGTCATTGTTGTGTTTCCCTGATCATTTGTTGTAGAACTCTAGATTTTGTTGACTGTCGTGGCTCCTCTCCATTTTGAGATCATTTGCTTCTCTTGCACCAAATTCGATTTCTTGCAACACAACATTTATGAGTTTGAGTATGTCTTCTTCCTCATTATTCGAAAATCTAACATGAACTTGTAATCTTCTACGCTCCATTGGTCGAGGTTCCAATTCTCTTTGTTCAATTACAGGTTCTCTTTTTGTTCCGAATAGCCACTCCAAGTTCATTTGTTCATCTTCCCGAGCAACATTATGATCAACGATTCTTCTAGATTCTCCTCGTTCATAAAACTGTATTCCTAGGTGTAGTACTTCCATGGTTCTCCCAAAAGTGTCTCCTTGTGGTGACTCTAAGTTACTTACATGTGCCTTTGCCTTACACACCTTTAACTTAGAACCATTAACTGTCTCAGGGCAAATTGTACCATCCAATTTCTTGATTCGAGCAGTGCCATTGTCCAATACTTCCTCTACTTGGAAGGGTCGAAGCCACAAGGTCTTCAATTTACTTGGCTTGATTCTCTTTTCCCTATGTTATTGGTTTGCCCCCTAAGACCCCCAAATTTTAGTACGATATGTATTCGATCTCGATACGGGTTTGGTTTACTTGTGGGTCCGTTTAGGGTCCTGCCCGAGGGACCCGGATATGCTCGGGTCCGTCCCCGGATGGACCTGACGTATCCGGGTCCCTTGGGCAGGACCCTGGGCGGACCTACAAGTGAGCCGGACTCATTTTGGGTTTGGATCGTCTATGGGTCCGTCCTGGGTCTTACCCAATGGACCCGGATAAACCTGGGTCCGTCCAAGGACGGACCTGGAAGTAAACGGACCCGAGTGCATCCCAGTCCCCAAACAAAACCTTTGATGGACCCAAGAAAATTATAATTAAATATTAATATTAAATTTAATATTTTTTAATATTTTTTTTATATATTTTAATAATAACTTGCATTGTAAAAGCCCATCTACTTGCTGCGATTGTAAAAGCCCACCTACTCCATTGCAAAGATACTTCATTTATTCTATTTAAGACTACTTAACTACTAAACCATTCCTCAAAGACATCTATCAAAGCATGCTTGGAGAAGGCTCCTCCAAACCATAGTTGTCGAAGTGTGCTTCAAAATCACAAAAGGCTCCTCCAAACCATAGTTGTCGAAGTGTGCTTCAAAATTGCAGAAGTGTACTTCAACGTCGCAAACCTTAACTATTATTTTGCTGGTTCAATTAATTTTAAGTGTGAAATTGAAGTTTGTCTTCATTCTTTGTGAAAATTATTTTTTTCCTAATAATTTATCTTAGCTTTTTATTCTAAATTTTTTAACCATTTTTTCGTCGCCTTTCTCTTTAGGTCTCACACCTTATTCAATGTGAGCTAAATTAATCTCTATTTAATATTTATATTTATCTATATTTTCAAAAAATTTAAAGTTAAACGAACAAAACAATACACCTTTCTTTATAATTTTTTTCTTTCTTATTGTTATCCTATAAATTTTATTTACATAAATTTTTATATCCTTATTATTTAATCATTCTTCTAAATCAATATTCTAAATAATTATTCATTTTAACTGTTTTTCCATTCAAATATATATAAATTGCAATCTAAAAAATATAAATTATATTTTCTAACCACTTCAAAAACAAAAGCAGTATTGAACGATATATATTTAAAGGAAAAACTGCAAGATAAGGATAAAAAATTATAAAAATTAAAATTAAAATATTAAAAAAAAAAAATTCAATTAAATTCGTTAAATGTCAAAAAGACGAGTAAAACCACTCCCCCAACATAACATAACGAACGAAAACTATATGAATCCATACTGCTCTCACCATTAATCACTTTTAAACCTAATTTAGTCTAAACTCTCATTAGTCTGGAATGAACGCAGAAAAGTGTACCGATATCCACAAAATTATAGATTTAAAAAAAAAATAACACTAAAAACAAAAAGAAATACACAAATACAATTCCAAGAGCCAACAATATAACATGTGAATAAAGTTCCAACCAATTTAAACTATTACATCAGAACCCAGAAAAAGAGCTACAGTAACAGAAAAAAAAAACAAATTACACAACACTGAACTATATTCCATTGTATCCGACAGTACCTATTCTGATCCAACGCACACAAATCCTCTGATCTCTATATATGGCCCCTTGATTCAAGGCTACAGTGCTTTGAAAGAGATTCATCAAAGACTATCACAAATACACTATAATGGTACCTCTTAGTTTTATGTTGTGTGTTGAAACAATAAGGCATTCTTATCAACCAATTCAGTCCAAATTACAGTAGTACTGCCCTTTTTTTAGAGAACTATTTTACACACACATCTACTCAATTAACCCACAACAACTTCTAGGAATATTCTGATAACGAAAATAAGATCTGTACAAGCCTAAGAATTTACAACACCCAAAAGCTACTCTTCAAATGTTACTATTATCTTTCCTGTGGCATGACCCTCCATGCTCTTTGCCCATGCTTCCTCTGCCTTCTGTAGGGGGTATTTCGAGTCGATAAGAGGTTTTATTTTTCCCTCTTCCACCAAGTTAGCCATTAATTCCAGTTCACTGGCCCTTGGTACACAGAAGAGTGGCACAAGTTGCTGCTGGGACAGGGTCACTTTCTTTCCAAGAAACGTAAGAAATGATGTGAAATTAGGAGTGATATCAATCACTTTCCCATTAGAACTAAGATTTGGTTGGAATGTGGACCATGGCATGTGGGTGGCGCAGTGAATCACCGCATCATACTTGCGCCCTGATGGACTCTTTAAAGCAGCACCTTCTGGTGTCTTGTAGTCCAATACCTCATCAGCTCCCATATCCTTAACGAGGTTGAGGTTCCGAGCTCCACAGGTGGCAGTAACATGTGCTCTCCCAAGTTTTGCTAACTGTATGTAAAATATGCAGGTAAACCCTCACAAAGTTTTACATACACTTCAACTTCAATTCAAGTATAATTCAACTATTTTCCAGAATATACTGAATATTACCTGCACAGCAAAGTGTCCGACCCCTCCTGAAGCAGCTGTAATAAGCAGATTAGTTTCCTTTCCAGTGCCATCCAACTTAACACCTGCAGAATCCCGAACTGTTTGCAGTGCAGTGAGACCAGCTACTGGCAAGCTTGCACCCTCTTCAGCAGAAACCCCTGGTGGTCTCTTAACAGTGGTCTTGACGGATGCCACAGCATACTCAGCGAGGCCACCACGGCCACCACTCTGCATAAAATAAGAATAAAAATCTTTCTACGTTCAAGATTTACCATATGAAAAGCTACTTATAAAGCAAGAACCCAAAGAAAAGTTAAAGCAAAAATCATTCCTTAAATAGTTACACGAAAGAGATCCAATTATGATATAGTTATTCAGGCACAGTGAAGTGAAACCAGCTTACCATATGAAAAGCTACTTATAAAGCAAGAACTCAAAGAAAAATTAAAGCAAAATCATTCCATGAGTAGTTACATGAAAGAGATCCAATTACGATATAGTTATTCAGGCACAGTGAAGTGAAACCAACCGCGAACCAACATGGAAGCGCCAACCAAAACAATGTCAGCGTGAATCTCAGCATCTTTTTTGAAGAAGAATACAAGCTTTTTGGTATCAGCCCAAATATATTCTTTGCAAACCCTTCCATAATGTAGAACACAGCCAATTAATTTTCTTCTTGCTGTTTATGTGTCCAGTGCCATATGGAATCTTATATAAACAGTAAATCCAATAATTGCATAATAACATATATGATACATATAATGGCAAACAAAATCTTATAGACTGAAGTTTCGAGTATTAACATTTTCGTAATTCAAGATTCCATGAATATTACATATACTATAATATATGAATTTGGTTGGTGATTTATTATTAAAAATTGGTTTCATTTATATTACATTATAATAGTATATGAATTTGGTTGATGATTTATTATTATAAATTTGGTTTCATTTATATTACATTATAATTATAAATTATGAATCAAAATTCTATAAGTCATAATCTCATTCTTACGTTTTTCTAAAAAGAAAATGAACTATACAGTATTATAATAAAAACCGCCTATATTACATTATAACTAAGATATAGTAATATGTAATTAAATTATATTATCACAGGCTCCCTTGACACAGAGTGTCCATTACACTATAGAGAAGTGACCTCAAATATCGTTTATTCAGTTACATCTCATTTACCGCATGGTATTTTTTATGGGCTACTTTTGGCCACTTGAATAATTTTTTATGAAGTTTTCAAACTTCTGAATCACCTGTGAGCAAAATTTTCAAATTATATTCACAAAACCTATATACCAGTGTTCCACATATCCCTCCTCTCGAGGCCCACGTTTTGAGGTTGTGGTATGGGGCGTCCTTAATTGAGGACGGTGAAGGGGCCAATTCCCAGAACGTCTCAAGACCTCCACTGGCATCCCCAAAACGAGGCTGTCCCAAAATGCCATGAGGATGCCAAAATGTCCCCACAACATCCGGGGACATCTGGGCGTCAAATTATAAAAAATGAACATCTGAACAAAGTATAAATTCAGACCTCCAAAATAAATACAGACCTCCCTTAAAACCAATGGACACCTGATCAAAGAGCTGCTTCAAGAAAGCAAAGCCTCAACGTATAATTTGCAGAACAATCCAATTAAACTGAATGCCTGTAGAAATGCTGTAGTTCCTCAATCCAAGAGTCCCAAACTGAAGTTACTCAGCTGTCATAAATTGATAGTAATATGTTACTGGTTTCATTTGGACTTCCATGCTAAATCTTTTGTGTGGCAGTATTTTTCTACTAACAGTATTACAAAGTAAATGAGTTTTCATTTTGCCTCTCTAGGAATCTGATTCCAATGAATCTATAAAAGCAAGGTTAATATGAAACCCTTCACATTATAGATGACCTTGAGGATGATTGAAGATTTTGACATTTCAATGTTTTTGATTCATTTAGGTGAACCTAATGTAAGACACACATGTACGTCAATTTAAAAAAAAAAACAGTTTTTGTTTTTTTAAATTCAAAAGCAAATAATTTTCTTATGACAATATCATCAATCATTGCTTCTTTGGTAATGAAAACAAGTAAACAAGTATCGGTGTAAATATAGCCATGTGAGGCATTTTGAACAGTAAATATGAAGAATGAATACGACAGACATTATTGCCTAAAGTGAAAATGTCAAGGTGTACCATTTTTGCTTCATGCCATTCCTTTTATAATTATATTTGTAGTTTATAGTTCAACAGTTACGAATATTAGTGATGGTTGATCACTTACCGAATTAGTTGATGTTTATTATTAATTTTATTTAAAAATTTGATGACTCATATAAAATGAAATACATATGTTGATGATAATAACGAGTTTTTAGTATTTGAGGTTATTTTGGTTCGTTAAAAAAAAAGAAAAACTAGGAAAATTGTTATCCTTGTTTATCTAAATTTCGTTGATCACTTACCGAATTAGTTGATGTTTATTATTAATTTTATTTAAAAATTTGATGACTCATATAAAATGAAATACATATGTTGATGATAATGACGAGTTTTTAGTATTTGAGATTATTTTTGTTCGTTAAAAAAAAAAACAAAAACTAGGAAACTTGTTATCCTTGTTTATTTAAATTTCGTATATAGCTTGTAGTATGGGAAATCAACCTTCATCTTGTTTCCACCAATAACTTTTTCAAAGCTTTGTTGTGTAATAGGTTGTTTTGGCAGTGTGGACTTTAAAAATTTTCTTCCTCTTGCTAGCATTCATCTCTGATTTTTGTGGATACACACATACACGTGCTTTTCAATGACCATGAAAATGGAACCAAAAAAGCCCTATTTATATAGTTGAGAAAATCGTTTAAAAAAATTAATATCAATCCATCAAATCTAGCCAACACAAAATTAGTGTAGGTCTTCGTCTGCCTCATGATGCTTTAAATATGTAATATTTTTAATTTCTATATGTGAACTGTGTCCTTTCAAATTTCTATCCGCATTTCCTTCCTACTGTAGGAGCAATTGCTAGTTTACTTTTACATGGAAGATAGATGTTTTAACATTATATGTCGCCCTGTAGGAAAATGCGCGTGTACATGTATCTATATATTTGCTTTCACACTATGTTACATTGCATATTCATGCTAATTCAAATTTGGAGCTTAATTTTTTATTTTTTATTTTGTATATATTAATGTATGATGTCCCCTAGCCATTATGCCACCGTCACGAATTTTTGGGCCAACCCCTCGCTGTCCCATAGACGTGTCTCATGGTACCATGCCATCCTGTCTCGAAAACTCGATGGAATATAATTATATACTGAACATGCATAAAAATTGTAGTTACCAAGTACGATTGGGTTTGGAGGTTTGGAAGGCCAAAAAAATTCCGAGGTTCGGTTTAATAGTTCGTTCTTTATTAAAAATAAATAAATATATTTAAAAAATTCAGGATTTTCAATATTTAAGTTTTTTAATTTTTTTAAATATATAAAAAAATTGAAAAAAAACAGGATATAAAAAAATTATATTTATCAAAATCTATATAATACTACTAAAATTTATTTATTTATTATGACACAAATACTTTGTAGTCTTTGAAATAAAATTTATTTATTTATTATGACACAAATAATTTGTAGTCTTTGGAATAAAAAGATTTGCTTCCCATTCTATTCTTGTAAAACCTGATTTACCTTTGCTCCACAGTGCTTTGGAGAATTCTATTCTTGAGTATTGTTCACTACCCCACATAAGATTTTCTGCTTGTCCTTTTAAATTGACTATTTATTCATTCATCCCTTCATCCATATATTTGAAGACATGAAGAATGTTAAATCCTTGGATCCTAAGATTGGACTACATGTATGTATGGTTTTCATCCAAACCCCATAAGGGGGACGGAGGTCCAAGGTTCAAATCTCGGGCCTCGCCGAACTGAACGCTTGTCCCTTTCCTGGTGCTTTCAGCGGCGTAAAAGGTTTAAAATGATTGTGGCATGGTGGTTATAGGGGCGGACTGCGCAAAGATCTGTGGGGCGGCTTCCAGGGCGGACAGCGCGAAGATCTGTGGTGGCCATAAAAGCTGGACAGCCTGCCCGGATTCATGGCGGCTACCAATTCCACCATGTAAATACAAAAAAAATAAAAAAAAAGATTGGACTACATGATTATTACAATTTTGAAATCAACAACAAATACCATTAAAAAGGGAGCGATTTCAGCCATTGATAGATATAATGGAATTGAAAAATAATTGCAGGACAGCTGAATAAGTGATAAGACTAGAGAAAAAACAGGAAGTATGTCAGATAAAAGAAAAACAGACAAAAGCTTACCAGAAGAAAAATCAAATGGCAAATTCAATAAGGGGCACAGCGGAAATAAAAGCATAACACATGTTATCATCCTCATAAGGAATTTAGCATACGACAATACTTAAAAATGAAAAAAAGTTGTGACAGAACACAACATATGAACTCAGAGGTGACATGCAAACAAGATGTGAGAAAATTACTCAGAAGTCAGATGTCCATTTTCAAAGGCTAGAAACAAGAAGTGTGCTTTTAAAAAGAAAGAAAGAGATCCCCAGTATGAAGTACATGTAAAAATTCTTACTAGCCTGTAGGGAACTATACCTAGAACAGCAGATACATTAGAACATTGCCATCCTGGTACAATTTTCCTCTTTTCAAGTTTCTACTTTCTAAATAATGAACTAGAGGATATTATTAAGATCATAGGTCCTTTAATGGGAAACAAATTCATTTCCTAGTTGAGAAAGTTGTGTTTATTACATTAAATACACCGATGGTTTTACAAGTTTCAAAAGCTTGCTATAACATGAACTAATGAATCTCAATGCTAGAAAAGAAACAAAATATAAAAGCAGTGCAGATGTAATAGAAAAGATGCAAATTTTTAAATCCAAGATCGTTACATGTTACATGGCATGCTCAAATCATTTAATAGGTGTATATACATAAACAAAATTGTTGCAATGCCTCAAACAATTGATGGAAAAACTTGAACTAAGGTTTGCACTGTCCACATGCTTAGTCAAGCTAGGTGGGACAAATCATATGATACTCAATCAATCAGGGAACAATAATTTAAGTGCCACTAATAAACTTGGATCAAATGGGTAATCAGGATAAATAAAATGGAGGAAACATTTGATAATCTCAAAATTCAGGTACTCAATGATGCTCTTTAAATGGTACTTGAATCAGAGACAATATTATTTGACAATGACAGCAAGAAATACATCATGCATTGACAGCAATAGAAAACACTGCATGTTCTATAAAGATCCAATTGGTGAGCCAAAGTACTGTAGGGCTGAAAGTGAGGTTAGGATAAATCAGGGTGGTGGCGGCTCAGGTTTCATTACCTGCTTTGGCCAAGCAAGAGGGGCAAATGATTTCAACCTAATGGAAAATCGCCCTAAGATATTTCAAGGTTCTTTTGGAAAATCGCCAAACTATGTTCAGAAGGGATTTCAGCTATGTCAAAGCAATCTGATTTTGGAAGTTAATGATGGTAGCAAGGTTCAATATTGGATGGACAATTATGATGGTTAATTTTTTTGTTTTCTTTAGAAAGAAGCCTGTGTATCACCCACTGCAAGCCTAATATGACATGCTGGGATATGTTTATGTTCAAGATAATAGTGTCTTCTCTGTTCATTTCATTTCATTGCTTTTCATTTCTTAGCATTTCTTATTGGAATCCTGATCCTCACATAGCAGCCTGGATTATGGCTTCTTCAAGGAATAACACTGAAAACAAATACTATTGCATATGCTATATCCTTCCCTAGGGGTAAAAGGTAATAAAGAGTACATAGTTGAGCCTACACATCACACAACACATGTTGCTCAGAATTGAGTTATGAAAGTATCATGGGAATTCTATCCTTGAATCAATAATGTTCTTCTTGCTAATGTTTCATTCTTGTTGAAGAATTGCTAAGAAGGAAAAACTGCCAAGAACTGTTGCCACATTTTGCACAGGGGTGCCATGTTTTTGGTTTCTGCAAAAGAGCTGCTCTTTTCCTTTCCTCCTCCTCATTTCCCCTTCTCCTTCTCTCCCTTTCTTCCTCTCCCTCACAGCTTCATTCCCTCTTCTTCTTTCCCCCTTTCTTCCCCCAGTAAAACTTCAGCAGGTACACCTTGAAAAGTTTCTAAGTGTAAGGGCGACACCCGACTTCGTAGCAAAGTCGGAGTGCGCCCCTCAGCTGGAGCGCAGTAGGAAACCCGAAGTGCGCAAAATCTGACTAAGTGTCAGGGGCGCAACCCGACTTCGCAGCGAAGTCGGAGTGCGCCCCTTTTCCAGTCTTGCAGTTTGAACAGGATGAAGACATCCAAGCACCGGCTGCGCTGCCCAGCGAGCTCGGAGGTGCGCCTCCTTCAGTGCGCGGTTTGAACGGGATGAAGACATCCAAGCACCGGTGCAGCCCGACTTCGCGGCGAAGTCGAGTGCGCCTTGACCGGTGCGCAATTGGGTAAAGTCAACTTAGAAATTTGCTAAGGCAAGGAGGCCTTCCGACTGCGCTGTTTTCCTCCTGCGCAACCCGACAGCGCCCGAATTCTTGGCGAAGTTGGATAAGCTGCCTTTCAAGGCAGACACGTGTCAAACTTCAACATCCGACAAGTGTCCATCTTCGGGATCCAAGCCAGGACTTGACCGCGCAAGGACAAAGTATGGGCTACACTACCGGTGCCATCTGTCATCATTTAAAGCCGATGTGAAGTGCCATCTGCCGCACTTACCCGCATTCCTGTTGATTGAAGACTTGACCTGACGCGCTGCCACGTAACTGTACCGCCTTCAGGGACCGCCTTCTGCAAGGACAGTCCAGCCAGAAGCGAAGTCGGCATCAGCGGCTCTTCACGCCCTCGTGTCGTCGTTTTGTCTTCTGGGACTTTGTGCCCATGAATGTAATGGGGGGAAATTGGGCTATAAATACCCACCACGTTTTGATTGTAAGTGGTGGAAGGGGAATATATTGCTAGGGAACAATTGTAGCTGTGCGTTTGCCTCAAATATAGACATATACTTGACTCTGCTTACTGTCTTTTATCTTGCATGTTGCCTCTCCTTGTCATTTCTGCCTCATGTTTCTTGTGTCATTGCTTGCTGTTGTACTGAACTCTGGACTCCAGCATTTGGTGGCCAGGTATTCCTGGAATGCATAGATAGAGGATACATGGGATCGCTGATAGCTGTAGTTTCAATGTATGTTTGTAGATGAATGCTGTTAGTAGTGGTGATTGATTCGTTGTCGTGCTGCTTATTCCCCCCACCCAACTCCAATCACATTTGGAATCTCTTTCCACATTTTTATCTCTTTCCCTGCACTCTTATCTTAACAAACCCGCCATAGGAGCCGGCCTTCTCCGGAGATTGGCACGGAAGGCATTCCTTCCTTCTGGCCTTTCAATCTAGTGGGCGAATCTGGGCGCATTAACAACAAATCCTTTCCTCATGGCAGATTCGTAACCAACAGGAACCTATAATATGTGAAGGATATTATTCTAAATTGGCTAGAGGGTGCATTCCAGTCTTTAAAAGCTCATGAAATAGAATTGAAGTCCAATACTGTAAAAACATGATTGAAAGGATTTAAAAAAACAATTTGTAAGAAGTTTAAGGAAGCCCTGAAAAGGAAATGAGATGGTATCATATGAAAATGACCAAAAATAGGTCAAACAGACTTGAACAAACAGCATGTTGCAATATAATGTCCTAGGGAAAAGAACCTTAGGATCAATCAAAATGAAAACAAATAAAGTAACAACGAAACCTAGAAATACAGACATAAATAGAAGAAAATTTAGAAAAGTAACCCAACCAAACCTTAATACATATGGATTAGAAGCAAGTATAAATGCAGTTGGGGACAAGATCAGCAGATAGACAACATCACTCATTAGTCATTGTTGTAATGAATTCATCCTCCCCGAAGCAGAGAGAATCATGTTGTCTGGTGGCATATGGCTCTTCCCCTTTTGTCACCCCTATGATTCTAGGTTGAAGAATTGCTAGTGGAGAAGATAGTCTAAACTCCAAAGATAGACATCAAGAGATCTTTGATGTCAACATGATATGAGGTCATTTCATCAAGACTAAGTAGAGGTATTGGAATATATTAATAGCTAGAGAATGCTGTCATCTCACCAACCTGTCACCAATTGCAAATGGCACAACAACATCAATAATGCACTTTACTGATCTATAATTTCCACTAATGAAACTTTAAATAGATCCTTTTGAACACTTCAAGTGCTTTTTGGCTTGGTTTGACTTTGACTATATGGCAAAACTATAGCACGGTGATATTCCCAAGAGCGGAATGGTGGTATAACAGATTCAAGAACCAATCAGGACTGAAACTATCCTCACAGTCGTACAGCATCATTATCCTTAGACTGTACGGTCTCAATTATACAGTGCAATCTTGTACGACACAATTTTGTACGGCACAGTCTTGTATGGTACAGTACAAGACGATCACCTGCAAATGACGTTGCAACACTTGACAATCAACCTCCTTGTACGGCAGCAACTTGTATGGTAATCACACGTACAATGCCACAGTCTTTGCCAAGCAACAAGATGATCCTTGAGGCTGCAACACAACTTGTATGGTTGTCTTCATACAATCAATCCTTCGTACAGCCTACAACCAACATAACTGTAGCAATCTCTGTGCAGTCTTCCCTCTGCAGCCTGCAATTAATCTATAGTATTGCTGCAGTATGCTAACTACCATACCCTGCAACTATGGCAGTAATCCTACAGTTTGCAACTATAACAGTACTCAAACAAGACATGCAATATACTCAACAATCATAGCATAAACAATTACAGCAAACTGCAATAAATCTGCAAATGGCAGAACTTGTATTGGCATTAAAGAGGCTGCTGTAAACAGCAATATTGTATTGCATTTACAATAGGCAGGGTTGCATCACCAGCCTGCATAACATCATAAACAATGCTCTCACCAATATCTCTCCCTATCTCTCACATACACATCCGTGGGTAATCCTATGCAATGCTTTTCTCTTGGTTATCACAAAAATAACCATAACCATGCAAATGAAAGAGGGGGGATTCCTTTTAATGCCTGCCCTGGCCGTTGCAAGTGGTTCCCAGGACAGCGCACCATAACCACCACCCCAAATCGGACGTATTTAATTTATGAAATTATCAACCTTTATTTCCTAAAGTCCTATTTGCAATTTATCAAATTGCATTACATTCTAATTTCACTTACATTTCATGTCATTTCATTTCATTTCCTATCAATCACATTTATATGCATGTTATATGCATTACATTACAAAAAGTCTAATACAAAACTTTGACACATATTTTTCACTTTTTCTTTTTCTGGGAAGCTGTTTTGCTACCTACAAAAACTAGTTACTACTCAAACCCTCTATTTTGGCATCAAATCTACTCCTCTATGTCCACTTGGATCTTAAGGATAGAGTATACGCTCCATGAAAAGCTTGATGTAACACCAATGAAGCTTGAAATCTAGTAAAGCCAACTAATTACTGTCATTTCAAAATGTTGCTCACTTCTAGCTCAAACTTGATAGTTTCAAAGCATCAAAACAACATGAAACAATACCAATCTCATAGAATGAAATAGAACTCTACTAAACTCATGAGTAATTAGAAAAACAAACTGCCAATAATAACGACAGTAATTTAGAGTGGGGGAAAACCCTCCATAGGAAAAAAACCCACAATTCAATCAGTCAAGCTTCATATTCATTGCGAAAATGGTGTATGCACAAGAGATATTGGCCATCAATTCAGCCTTGACTGAGATGTATAGATGCTATGCACTTATCTGCAACCTCACATAGTGCCTTTTAGTGAATTTTTGCTTTCCTTTCCCTCGAACTTGCTTGCCCTTTCTCCTAATTCTTCCAAACTTTATTCTCCTTCCTTGCCTTGGCCCAAACAAGCCTCATCTAGTCTTTTCCACTTCCAAATTCACAAGTACGACTGATGTTTCTTGATTTTTGAGGTTGTTCCAAGTGTGGGGAGGCAGAGATGATGATGTCTCCTTGCACACTTGATACTTTTCCAGTTACTTTTGGCCACCTTGCACATGTAAGATCAGCCCATTCCCAGCAAGAGTACTGGCTAGATTGTTTTTTTAGTGTTTAAAAGGCCCTAATGGATAAATTTGGACTGAAATTTAGTAGGCATATAAACAATAATGAAAAGAACCTTCAATAAAAGTTGTGTCCTAGTTGGAGCTCTCAAAAAAGAGAAAAAAAGGAATGTTTAGTAGACTAAGCTTTGTTAGTTTGAACTTTGAAGGGTCAAATTGATGTATTTTAGGCCGAAATATATAAATATATTCCTCTAAGTCATCCTCCACTTGGAAAAAAAATCATTCAAATTGGGCATCACTTGGTCTGCTTATGCTCAAAATACAACTTACTGGTATTGACTGCTCTTTCCTAGTTTTCCCGGGTTAGATGATGCATTTTTTGCTCAGAAGAATTTTGAGCGTTCTTATTGGTGTTTGAAAACTCTCTTTAAAGTTCCATTGAAATATGGTTTCCTTTGAAGGTGATATGACCAAAAGACAATGATGTCCTGTTTTTATCATCTGGTCCTGGGTCTCAATTGACACAATCTCATCATCTTTCTATGCACATTAGCATCTGATACTGGGTCTCAATTGTGGCAGAATACTATTATCCTACCAGTTTATCTTCTTATCACTGTCTTAATCAAGCAGAGACCTTTTCAACACTCTTTATATCCCTAAACAAAAGCTTTCTATCATATTAGCAAAAAGAGGATTTATCAAAATTGCATGGGAAGTAAAATAGATATTTGACAAAAGTTTCAAGACCCCTAATACATATAGGGTAAATTTAAAATTGTAAGCATCATATACAATTTGTTTTATTTTTTAAATAAAACATTAAGAAAAGTTAAGACAAATATGTTGTAAATAGGATATCCTCATTGTATAGTTTCATGTTATTTTGTAAAGAAAGAAATGTTTTAATCTCATGTTGCTGATACAGCTCCAGACATGCTCAAGCCATATTGGAATGTATGAGGTAGGGTCCATATAAAGACTTGTATTTGGATAAGACCAGATATGATATATATGTGTTCAGATGAATATGAATAGGGTATCAAGGTAGTACTGTATTCGTATCTCTATTTAATATGCAGATACATGTATCTAGGCAGAAGGAATGCCAGATACGATAACTCTGGAAATTATTATTGTCCATGGGTGACCAAAGTAGGTCAACAACACTCAAATAATAAACTTGGTTATAAAAGCATGGGGCGAGCTAGAAATAATGCCCCTCCAGAGAATACAATGTAAAAAATAACAAACTCCAACCCAAAATAGGCACACTCTTTGTAAAATGGCACCATATACCATGTAGTACACGTCTCAAATATAACAGAATCATTAAAAGCATGATACAGTGGGAGATCAAACTGTCATAAGAGACCTGTTGTCAAGAAGATACGGCTATAATACGGCTATGAAACAGTCTGTGTAAGGAAACCTGCTACTTAGCTTAAAGGACCAGTTGTCTTTTATATTTATAAGGCCATAGGTCTTTTGGAACTATTTTCATTATAATGTTTTTATGGAATGCATATATTTAAGCATATTAGGTTGTATAATCTTATTTAGTGAGAGTTAAACTTTAAACTTTTTATTTAGAATTTCAAAATCTTTATATTAACATAATTAATTATACACATCTTACTTTTAATTTCACAATGTGTATGATTTATTCTATTTTTTATTTTTTCTATATATATATATATATATATATATATTAAACATAAAATAGCCGCACCCGCACCTAACAAACCCTGTTTTTTTTGGGGGGGGGCACACATCCACACCCGCACCCGCGATTCTCATTGCACCTGCACCCGCGCACCCAACAAACTTGTTTATAATCCTCGCTCGTTGTCGTTGTCACCCATACAAACCGTTAATTAACTGCCACTACGTGTTCAAATTGTCGCATGTTTGCCACCTTAACTTCAGGGTGTTTCCTACCCTGATTATGTGCCAATGGGTCCTTGCCACATTTGTCATCTTTTTTCTTATTTCATCTTTTCCTAATTTTTGTCTTTTTCTTTAATTTTTGTCTTTTTCTCTAATTTTTGTATTTTTTCTTATTTACACTATATACAATGTGGGTCCTTGCCACATGTCATCGGCGTCTTGTGAATCACATGGCTGTGCCAATGCAAACTTCCAACGTTTCTGTCAATGACACCTCCTCTTGTCTGTGATGGCGGCTTCCCTCACTCATTGAATCATCGTCGTCATGCATTGGTTCTGTCTGTTGTCTATTTCGAAAATTCCCTCAGCTTCAGGGTGTTTCCTCTCCTGATTATGCGCTAATCCGCCCTTTCCCTTTCTTGTTGACGACGTCTCATTTCTCCAACCTGTGGATTTCCTTCCTCTTCCTGATTGCATCCAACTTCCAGTGTCGACAACTATCTGTTCTTCCCAATGACTGACGACCTTCCCTTCTATCGTCATCCTAACGGCTATTCCTCCTGCCGTCATCATGACAAATTGCTTCCCTACCGTCATCATGACTAACTGCTCCTCTATCGTCATCCCGACAGACTACTCTGCTTTTTCCTTGCCAACTGTCTATTCTGCCATCATCCTGATGACTAACTGTCGTCCTGTTTGTAGTCTGTCGTCCCCGTCTACGACTGTCATCATTCCTCCTTATTTCTAATCCTCCTTGGCATGTTGGACCTAGAATTGGACTTCTTAGTGGTACTTGGCTTCTGTTCCAAAATCCTTGCCTCCCTCCAAACTTTTCAAGATGTCTTCCTCTTATTTCTAGGTGAATCTCCCTTGTGTGGGACTGTTAAACTCCCAGATGTCCTAGATTCGTCCAGTTCCTCAGTCGCTCAAGATGACTTCTTCAGTTTCCATGGGTCCTGCTAGGTGGTCCTGATGGGCCATTCTCATGAACTCATGGATGTTGGTTGCTTTGTACCGAATCTCTGATTTTGCTGATCAATTGAGTTGCAAGTAGCAAGAAGGGAATTTCTCCCCCTCAAGCTATCGGGAAGATCAACCAGACTCCCCCCTTGGTCATGTATACTTGGGTTACCAAGAAGACCTGTCAATCCCCTCGGATTGCCCAACTTACCTCCACTCCTCTCTCGATCAAGTAATTCTGCTCTTGTTGGTTGCCCCACACGAAATGAGTTCTAGGTGACAATTGTCTTAGAGTTCTCAATCTTCGATCTGCCTGCACATTCATCTACGCCATCTTGCTTCTTCAAACTGTCTCTATGGTTCACAATCTGCCAATGCTCTTCGATACTAAATTGAGAAATCAGAGTCAGTGTTGGAGTCATTTCCTTCGCCTATTGTATACATAGGCCATCTGGATGTTTCCTACACTCTTCTTTGTAACCTTCTCACTTCTCTTCTCTGCCTTCTCAATTGTCTAGCCACAATTCGGTCTTGTCCTTTTGGCCTCCCTTGTGGTCCTCTTGTTGGCCCATTGTCACTAATTGAGCTATTCTCTCTTTTTTCATCCTCCTCTTCTTGGGGAATTGGTGGTTCATTATTTTGTCGAACCATCTCAATAAATCGTACCCCTGCTTTTTGACTTCAATCTTCATCCCTTTGCCTTCTTGCATGATTGGTACTTGGATATGCTATATTAGGGTCTCTTTGAGTAGGAAGATTTTCATCGCTACTTGAATCTTCAATCCATCCTCCATTTCTGGGTTGTTTTGGCACTTCCCTAATATCTCTCCATAGAACTTCAGCAAATTGTTCTTTGCTTACTTAATATTCTACAAAATCAGCAAGGCATTGTTGTGTTCTATCCTCAGTTCTTTCTTGTGGTTCGAATACTTCATCTTGCCCCTGTCTTTGAGGATTTGGTGGCATCATGTTTCCATGCCTTCTGGACCTTCTCGTCAATGGTGAAGTAGAACTAGTATTACTGCTATTGTTTAATTGAATTCTTAATGTTTATGAAGACGAACTACTGGAGCATAAGGAGAAAAGGCTACTTTCTGATGGTGCTGCTTCATTGCCATTAGCGCTTCCCCTTAACTCCTTTGTCTATCTTGATTCGAATTCATCTAGTTTTTCTTGTCTTCATTCTTCCCTTTCATTCATTCGTTGCGTTGTTTCCTCCAATTCATGAACCACTTGCTCTCTTAATTGCATATTATACATCCTCAAGGTCTCATAATCTTCTTGTAATTGTTGTGTTTCCTTGATCATTTGTTGTAGAACTCTAGATTTTGTTGATGGGCGTGACTCCTCTTCGTTTTGAGTTCCACCCTTTGCTTCTCTTGGACCAGATTTGATTTCTTGCAACACAACATTTTTGTGAGAGATTAAGTCTGTCTTCTTCCTCGTTATTTGAAAATCTAACATAAACTTGTAATCTTTGACGCTCCATTGGTCGAGGTTCCAATTCTCTTTGTTCAATTACAGGTTCTCTTTTTGTTTCCAATAGCCACTCCAGGTTCATTCATAATGTTCCTGTTGGTCACAAATCTGCCACAGGAAAGGATTTTGCATGTATGCGCGCCCTCGACCTGAAAGAACATTGAAAGGCTGGAGGGAAGAGATGCCCTCCGTGCCAATCTCCGGAGAAAGGTCGGCTCCTATACTAAACTACTTGATGTTTTAAGATAAGAGTGCAAGAAAGAAATAAAAGGATAGGGTAAGAAGTGTTAACAATTTGGTGGGAAAGAACCAACAACACGATTATCAACTAATAACTTGGAAAAGCAGCAATAAATACCAAGAATAATGCATAAATGAACATCACGCAAAGTTCCCTATGTATCCTCTGGAAGAGTTCCACAATTCAACTATTCTCCCACGCCTAAATCCAAATTTCATAATTACAGCGATTGAGAAAATAAATGAACGTAATAGAAACCACTAACCACAGGCGGCATAAAAGGAGTTTAACGCAATATTATCTCCCCTATGTATCCTTCAAGAGAATTCCAGGGTTTTGTCCCCAATTACACACCTAAATTCAGAATTCAGAATTACGGTATACAAACAAAGACAGAATAGCAGAAATAATCACAGAAGGCAACATACAAGAGAGAAATAAGCCCAACGTCTTTAATATCAATTGTAGGAACCAAGTTACAGCAATTTTCTAGCAAGAGTTCCCCCATTTTCTTATTACAATTCATGGGTTTTTATAGAGGACCCGACCCTCTAAGCCATCAATGCATAAAATCTGGAAGTACGCCCTCGAAAACCTGAGAAATTTGCTCTTGCTCCTCTTGTGACCGAGTTCTCACATCCTTTTCTACAATTAGCAGCTACGACCGCATTAACCGGGGAAATATGCATTTATGGGCCGCCTGACTCATCCTGACTTCTCCGGATGCAGTGCTCGAGTTGCTGCTAGGTCCGTCGGGCTCTCCTCCTGCGACTGATATCTCTTTTCTGATTGCCAAAAATGGGCCCCGGGTCTTTCGAGCAAGTAAAACTTCATTTATGAAACACTTGATTGCCTCGAAAAGGTACCCAGCCTTGGTGTGTCTGCCCTTGAAGAGCTTTGCTGAATTCCAGTTCGGGACCTTACTTCGCAACGGATGTGAGCCGAAGCAGGTCTGACCTCCTTAGATGGGTACTTCACGCGAAGGGACTTCCAGAAACAGCTTCACGAAGACCTTGTGCCGATGCAGATATTCCTTCTCAAAACACGGCTCTCAATCTTTCATTGCTTCGCCGGAAAAATGGGTTGATGGCTGCTTCGCAAGAGTCTTTGCCCGAAGTGGATGCTTCGCTGATGGGCTGCAAAAATGCTTCGCTGCGAACCTTCTTCAAAATGGCCGTTTGAGGGGTTTTCGGCCGAAGTACAATTTTGCCTTAGAATATTTCTCCGATTTTCAAAGGGCAACTAGACTTCTAGTGAGGGACCTTCGCACAAAAGTTGGCCGAAGCGGGTATTTTGTAGCGTTTCGAGGCGAAGCAAATCTTGCTGGGAGAAGCGGTTCGCCAGGGAAAGGGGCCGAAGCGGATGCTTCGCTTATGTTTCGACGAAGCATTTTTCACACTTAGAGGTTTCTTCATCGCTGCTCTGCTGCTTCGCAAAAACTGGGCCTGAAGCGAGTATCTTGGAAGCTTCGCTTGCGAAGCTCTCTCTAGGCCTTAGAAACTTTTGGGTATGCATTTTCATGTTCTTGTTTTCTCCCTGCGAAGCCTATAACTCCTGCTGGTGTTGTGGGCGAAGTTTCTACATATGTAGCTTATTTCCAAAGGGGGCAAAAATGATAACCGAAGTTGCTAAAATGCTGTCTACAACAAAAGAAAGAAAACAAACCAAGAAACCATTACAGAATTTTCAATTTTACTACCCCTCCAGGCAATGTGACAAAATTGTCAACAGTTCCCGAGCAACATTATGATCAACGATTCTACTAGGTTCTCCTCGTTCGTAAAACCGCATTCCCTTGGTGTGGTACTTCCGTTGTTCTCCCAAAAGTTTCTCCTTGTGATGACTCTAAGTTAATTACATTTACATGTGCCTTTGCCTTATACACCTTTAACTTAGAACCATTCACTGTCTCGGGGCAAATTGTACCATCCAATTTCTTGAGTCGAACAACCCCATTGTCCAATACTTCCTCTACTTGGAAGGGTCCAAGCCACAAGGTCTTCAGTTTACCTGGCTTGATTTCTCTTTTCCCATTAAACTTAAGCACTAAATCTCCTGTCTTCAAGTCCATCTTCCGTAAGTGCTTATCATGCCAAAATTTCCTTCGTCGTTGGGCAATCTTCGTTGCCCACTGTGCCATAACCCTTTTCTCTTCCAGTTGTACTAGTGTCGTGAGTCTTTCTTCTAAGCTCTCATCGTCACTCAGGCGGTTTTCCACTGCTACCCACAAACTAGGTACCAGGAATTCAACTGGCACTACCGCCTCTTGCCCATACATTAACTGGAAGGGTGTATGGTTTGTTGTTGGCTTGAAGGTTGTCCTGTATGCCCACAGGACTGCTGGCAACCGTTCCTCCCAATCGGCTCCTTCCACGCCACATGTTTTGTACATTATGGAAACCAAGACCTTATTTGTTGCCTCTGCTTGTCCATTTGCTCTGGGATAGTACGGACTAGACAACGAATGGAAGATCCTGAATTCCGTGGTCAAGTTCTGAATGATTTCATTGACGAAATGACCTCCCCTATCACTTGTCAATTGTAGGGGGATCCCAAACCTTGTGATAACTTGTTCATATAAGAAACGGGCAGTGCTTCTTGCAGAGTTATCCGGTAGAGCCCTTGCTTCTACCCATTTCGTCAAATACTCAGTAGCCACCACAATGTATCGGCACTTCCTTTTCCAACTTGTTCGAAGTGGTCCCACGAAATCCAACCCCCATCTTTCAAAAAGTTCTTGAGGCTGGGAAGGGTGTAATGGCATGAAGTCCCTCCTTAATGGCTTTCCCGTTCTTTGACACGTATCACATGCCTTAACATACTCTTTGGCATCGTGATAGAGGGTGGGCCACCATAGTCCAGCTAACAACACTTTCCTTGTTGCATCGGTCCCCATATGACCTCTAGCTAATCCCTCATGTGCTTCTTTCAATGTTTTCTGCACTTCATCCTCCATGACACACCTCAAAATGTGGTCCTCTCCCATCTTGTACAACAAGCCTGCAATCAATGAAAATGGTGCCGCTTTTGTAATAATCTTACGTTTTTTTGCTGTCGTCATCTCCTTCGGCAGCTCTCTTGTTGACAGATATTCCCCTATGTGTTTGTACCATACTGGTACCGCACTTATCATGAACAACTGTGCATCTGGGAATTCGTCTTGTATACCTCCTTGTGCAGGTTCTCCAGAGCGAATCCTTGAAAGTTGATCCGCTATTACATGTTTCTTACCAGGTCTTACTACCACTCGAAACACGAATTCTTGTAATGTGACGAGCCACCTGCTCACTCGTCCATATATTGTCGGTTTGTTGATTAAATATAGCAATGCCTGATGGTCTACATAGAAGGCAAATGGGTTGGCTAGCAGATAGTGTCGGAACTTTTGTACTGCATAGACCATTCCCAATGCTTCTCGTTCTGTGGTGCTATAGTTCTTCTCCGCCCTAGACAACAACCGACTTGCAAAGTAGATGGGCTGATCCAGCCCAAACTGCCCCTCCTAGGCTAAGGCACATCCAATCGCAAAGTTTGATGCGTCAACATGGACATGAAATTCTTTTTCCCAATCTGGATATACCAAAATGGGTGCCTTTACCAAATGTGCCTTGAGTCCTTCAAAAGCCTCTTGGTGTTCCTCCGCCCACTTGAAAGGAACACTCTTACGTGTGAGAGCATCTAGCGGGTAGGCAATTTGCGCATAGTTTCTTATGAACCTTCTATAGTATCCCATTGTTCCTAAGAAGGTTTTCATGAAACTTACATCATGGAGTTCTTCCATCAACAATATCATGTGTATTTTGTCTGGATTTGGCTTCAGGCCTTCCTAACAGACCATATGTCCAAACAACTTCCCGTAAGGCACCAACAATACGCATTTTCCTGGGTTTAGTGCTATTCAAGCTTTTTGGCACAAACCCATACATTCATCTAACGCCTTTAAATGCTCGATTGTTCTGCCATATAGGGACCAATCATCAAGAAAAGCTTTGAAGTTTCCTGTGGACATTTTATCAAAGATGTATAAGATGATCCTCTGGAAGGTAGCAGGTGCGTTACATAATCCAAATGGCATTCGATTGTATGCGTATATGCCATTTTCTACTATGAAGGTAGTTTTCAACTTATCCTCCTCCGCAATACTGATCTGATTATAACCCGAAAATCCATCCAAAAATGAATAGATCTCATGCCCGGCTACCTCTTCCAATATGGAGTCCGTGAATGGGATCGAAAGGGGTCTTTTATAGTTACGGCATTCAAGCTCCGGAAATCTACACAAATCCGGATTTTGTTTGCTTCTCTTTTTAAGGTGATCACTATTGGTGACACCCATTCGCTTGTCGTAACTTTGAAAATGATGCCAGCCTCCAGCATTTTCTCGATTTCGGCATTCACCAGAGCTGCATACTTTGGGTTCATCCTGTATGGTCGTCTCCTTACTGGCTACACACCCTCGATCAAAGGTATCTTGTGTATGCACAATTCTGGTGGTATCCCCTTCAAGTCCTTATAGGTCCATGCAAACACATCCTTGTACTTCATAAAAATTTTAAAAGTTGTTGCTTTTAGTACAGGATCCCAATCATCTCCACATTTGATCATCTTTGCTTCTCCATCATCGCCAAGGTTTACCTGCACCATCCTTGGTCCTTCATACTTCACCAAATCTGGTTCTTCTACCGCCTTAAGTACATCAATGGGATGGGTTGGTTTATCTTCAATAACCATGTCACCCATAGTGTATTCTGCGAAGTTCTTTGGAAATGTCCACTTCTCATTCTCTTGGTCTTTCCTTATTGCTGATCTTTTTCGACTACTCTGGCCCTCTTCCGGTTCCTTCTTCTCTTCATCTTGGTTTTCGTCTTCTGCGTGGATGCATAAGCACTGCGGTGTGAATACTTCATAATCTTCCATTTGCCAATGAAGGAGTCCTTTATCGTCATCTCATTCATCTTCTGTGCAATCCTCCAACTGCAATACCCCTTCTTCGTCAGGTTCATATCCTGTTTCATCGTCTGATGATGAACTCCCTGATTCGTCCGAGGTTGCAATATCCTGACTTACAGATTGATTTTTGAGATTTATCATATACTTATGCTGCCCTTTCTTGAATGTAAGGTGCTCCTTCTCCCAATTATGATTCACTTTCGCCATCCATAGCCATCCACATCCGAGCAATGCATCATAAGCAGGTTTTTGCATTGCTATTATCACGAAATCCAAGGTAAAGTCTTGTTCTGCTATTCGTACCTTTTGATTTGTCAGTACGCCTTTCATTTCTATTCCGTACTGATCAACTCCATACAACCTGAAATTTGGGGACCGTAATGATGGTGCCCCAATGCTTTTCCATGTCTTCTCCGGCATTACATTGATGCTCGACCCTCCATCTACGATTACTTGGGTTAGCTTATGATCCAATATCTCCATGTGGACCAAAGTTGGTTTCTTCCCTGCTTCAATCATCAATATTGTGGGGTCGATAAATTGCTCTTGCTTGATGGTGGCAACTTCCCATACTTCTGCTTTCTTGGTCTTCATCATTTCGCCTACTATGGCATATAGTTTTGGTAGTGCACCAAGCAGATTGGACACTTTTACTTCTACTGTCATACTTAGTACTTGTGTTGCCAAACGTTCCATTGATGACTGCTTGCTTAATATTACCTCAGGCTTTTTCAAGGCTTTCTCCTGGAGCAATTTCCCTTGCTTGTCCTTCTCAAGCTCCTCCTTCACCATGTCATGGGCTTCCTGCCATCGCTCCTTTTCTTTGGCAGGGTTCAGGTACTGCTCCATCTTCCGAGCTTGAGCTCTTGTTACCGCTAGTACTTGCTTTTCATTTGCTTGATGGTCACTCACTTCACCAATGTCAATTAAGTTGACATTTTGCGTTCCACTGGTACTTGCTTTGTTTGGGCAATTTGCCTCCTTGTGGTTACCTGGTCCACACCATCTACACATGTGAGTGGTATTGTTTCCATTTGAATTCCCTCCAGTCTGTGGTTTGGGGCAATTTTTCGCAAAATGTCCCCATTCTTGGCAATTCCGACATTGTATGATTGGTCTTCCATCTATATCATACTGTAATCGACTTTGACCTCCTTGCCTTCCTCCTCGATAATTATTCATTTGTTCTTCTTGTTGCACCATCATGGTTTGGTGCCTTACTCCCTTCAAGTTAAATGGACAATCCGAGACTGGATGTCCTGCTATATCACATATATTACAATATGCGTTTTTGGGGCAATTGACATTCGTGTGTCCTTCCGACTTACAATCCGAGCACCAAATGTCCTTTCGATCCTTCCGTGCTTCCCCTTTCACTTCTTTCATTATTTTGTCGAACTCCTTCCTGAAGGAATAGATAGCATTTTGTACCTTGTCATCGGTGTCGCTATTTGATTCTTCATTTCTAGGATGCCCCACAATTCCAGTCGTTGTTTGCTTTGCTTCACTCTCGAAGTTCTTTGCTTTCTCTAGTGCTTCTGCGTATGTGGAAGATGGTACAACCTTCATCTTCTTCCTATATTTAGGTAGTAGCCCATCAATAAACCATCTTTTTACCAATCCATCGGCTGGTGGCATCTGCATTTTATCAGCTAGTTGTTTTAATCTTCTATTATAGTTTTTGACATCTTCCTCCGACTTTTGCTTTGTGGCATAAATTTTCGTTATGATTTCAATGTCGTCTCGTAACGGTCGGAATTCATTTATAAATTCCTGTTGCATAGCATCCCATTGTCCAAAGGGTTGCGTACTTTCTCTCTTTAAGTACCAATCAATTGCCATTCCTCGCAATGTAGCAGGAAACAATTGCAACCATTCATCGGGTTGTGTTACTCCATTTGCTTTCCATATGGTGGTGCAAGTACCAATATGTCTTGTTGGATCTTCTTTTCCCTCTCCAGTAAAGGGTGGGCATTTTTGCTTGCCCGCTCTATTTGCGACATTTGCCATTAGGTCCCGTTCGACCTCTTCATCACTTGATGATGGTTCTTGTGGAATTCTATCCCACTCTCTTTCGATCGTTGGTGGCTCGACTTCTTGTTCTTGCTCTGGTGCCTCTCTTCCAAATAGTCTTCGTCCCAGTTCTCGTGCGTCAATGCTTCGCGACCTTCTTCGCGAATAAATGATATGCGGTTTTGGTCTTCCTTCCCAAGTGCCCACGTGGTTGCTCTAGTGCCAAACTCCCGTCTTCCGCACCCGTTGGCAAACTCCTCTCCGTTGGCTCAGGTGTTACCATCCGCTCTTCATTTCTTTGTGCTTGCTATGTTAGCCTCTTCCATTATGCAAATATTCTCCTCGACTATTTGATCTTGCACCTCATTCTCCGTTGTCAACAACAATGTTTGCCACCTTTCTCTTTCGGCTCTCGGACTCTCGTCGTCCAAGGGATTCCACACCCTCTCCACTTCTGGTTGCGTAAACTCGTCTCTCTTTACTCCTTGATTAGTCAATCCTGCACTTCTCACCGGTTGCTCTGCAGTTTGTGTTTGATTTCGTCATCGTCATCCTTGCAACCTTGAATCTGTCATTCACCTCTTTGTTTGTCACGCTCACTTCTTATCGACCCGAACTTGCTCTAGGCAATGGCGCCAAATGTAGACAGCGATGAGAATTCCTCGAGATGAGGGAATGATAGTTAGTGGAAGGAGAAATGGCAATGTTTCATAGAAGACTACATCTGTGACAACATCACTCTAATGATAGCAACACAACTTAGACGACAATAATCCAACAGCGACTAGGATGACGGTCAAGCTTCAGACAACAGTTCCATATGACGACATCCGACCTAACAACATCCAACAAGATGGCATCCGACATGGCGGCACTCAACATGATGGCATCAACAAGATGGCAACTAACATGACGACATCTAACATGATGGCACTTAGCATGACGACAACATTGTTTTTCCTGATGTTGGCAATTGGGTTGATGGCATCGGTCTTGTATGTCGACAATCCAATGTCGACGCTATTCTTCTATGACGGCGTCGGCTACTAGTTGTCTGCAACTTCTGCTCACTCGTCTGAAGGTTCCTCGAATCCGGTCTTTGTCTAAGCGGTTCTACCTGCAACACTTACAACATGGAAACACGAATCTAACATAACACCAACATCATGCAGAGACACAATTTGGCAACAAGTGAATGATCTTGCATTATCAATGGCATCTCGTACAATTTACAGTCTGTGACTGCAACAATGCTACGCCTAGCCTTACGCTGTGATAGTCTGGCGTCTCTCTCTCGTACATAGACTTGCTTATGAATGGAATTCTAGATTGAATTGTAAGGGGTCTATTTATACCTTAGCCCTAGTAGTTATCAAAACCACTTCAGGGTGACGTGACAAAAACTACCAAAACTGCCTATCCTAAACAGCCTTAATCAAAATAATAATTAACATAATTGTTAATCTTTTACAATGACGGTTGTATTTGCATTTCATCTGAATTTCCTTTACATTTCATTTAGACCACATTACATTTTATTTTGACCATATTTCCATTACGTCATTTATTGCAAAATGTTTAGACCTTTTTACAAACACTTTTTCTTAGTGTTGTTGTCTACAGTTGACACATTTCATGGTTTGCAGAAATGGAGTCCAACACAAGATCAATTGCATTATGATGCGTCTAACAATGTGTGTGACAAGAGTGAGACACATGAATCATCGACTATACCAAACCGGCTGGTCATGACAACAACCAATTTGGAATAACACTCAAGTGTCCCGCGTTTCATGGTGGTGGAACGGAGGACACAATCAAACATTGGAAAATTTCCCTTCCAATGTGGAAGATCAATGAGCAAATGAATGCAGCAACTTGGAGAAGGTTATCCCCTGCATCAATGCATGGAATCACAATGGACTAGTACATGGATTGCTAGATGGCAAGTAAAAGAATTAAGAAGAGTTACGAGAAGTCTTTGCGAAGGAATTTTAAATTGTTCCATAATGATAGTAAGGTTATTGTAGAAATTTATAGAATGGAACAACGTGAGATGGAGTTTGTTTGATCCCAAAACCAAAGGTTGAACAAGTTGTTTACCCATCTATAGGACCTGTGAAACACATTGAAGAAGAGGTGTTTCGTGAAGAGCCTTCTTCTTGTGTACTAGAAGAATATAGGATGGTCTCTTCTATGTCATATCAAGAGGCCTTTGAGCAAAATCCATAAACTTGGAAAGCAATGCAAAGACATCATTAAAATTATGGGTCATCTTAATGAGGACGAGAGTGGCCCCAAAGATGAAAGTGAATCCAACAATGAGAGTGACTTTGGCAGTGACAATGATGACACTAAGAACAAGAGTAACTTGGAGGTCGATTTGAGGGCATCATGCAGATGTTGGGGTCAAGATGTCAGTGAAGAGAGTGACTCTACAAATGAAAGTGATGAGTGATGACGTCGAGAATGAGTGTGACATGAAGAAGGCACGTAATGATACAAAATAATCACTATAGGTAAATGAAACATACAAAGAGATTCTTCCAAGGAGGAAATGGAAGATGCTGAATTGATTATGATACTCAAGGCAAACCCATTGTGCAATGTCAAAGATGTCATCTCTGGGGGAACTTTGCACACGAATGTCAGCCTTATGAGTCAAGATAAACCAATGATGTGTGGTGGGTTCAAAAAATTGAAGAAGAGTCAAAGCCCTAGATTGGAAGAAAAGGACACCATGAACTAGATAGAAATCTAGGTGTTTTAAGCCATGCAACTAGTTAAGACTCCGCAAGTGTTTGAAACCATGTAGTTGATTGAAACAACAGATTTATGTGAGGCTACGCAACTAGTTGAGGTTGTGCACCCGGTTGAGGTTACATAGGTGGTAGACACTACCGAGGTTGCAAAGGTGGTTGAGATTATGCAAGAAGATGAGGTTGTGGTGGACGATGCAATGATTGTGCAACTCAATTCAAGCAGAAGATGTGAACATACCCTAAAGAAGAAACTGACCAAGTGTTGTGGTTAGACGAAACGGAAAGCAATGCAGATGCTGGACAAAACTGGTTCAGAATGATCGTCTAGACCAAGACTTAGGCCATTTGGAAGTGGGTCATCTAACCCAAGGCCCTAGCTATCTAGGCCATTTGGGCCAAGGTGAGGGTCGTCAGGGATAAGGAGGAAGTCATCCGAGCAAAGGTAAAGACCATATAGACATGGGATAACATGGTTTGGAAAGCGAGAGGGAAAGGATTAGCGACCATCTGCATAGATTTCCTCATCCAAATGAAGAAAGCAATGGAAGGACCCATAGCCATCTAGGACATCTTCAAGGGTTTGAGCAAGTGCTCCGAAGCATTCACCATGTAGTCTAAGGAACTAGGGCACAATCTAACTATATGCCCCCATTTCGACAAATAAGCATAGCAACTAGGGCACAAAGACAACGAGAGAAAGGAACCTGTGGATAGGACATGCCACCATCTGCCCTTTTACTATCTTTTGAGGGTAAACCGATTGAGAAATTGGTTAAGTATGCGCAGTTTGATAACAAGTTTGATGTTGTCAAGGGTTTATCATTTTTTGAGTTCTTGCCATTGGGAGCAAGGTTGTCAGGTAGGAGGCCATCTAGAGACAACTTGTTTGGCATAAAGGTTGTCTAGTTGTCCATAGCAAGGTCACCCAATAGAAGGATTGCTAGGTCGTCATGAAAACTGTCGTCAAGTGCAAGGTGGGTGTTGGTTGTGCAAGGAGGGAGGCCATCTGAGTAATAGAGGTCGTCATTTAGAAAAAGAACGTTGTTTGAGAAAAAGGGTAGTCCTTTGTTTGAGGCACGTTGTCTAACCCTACTATGCGGGGAGGTCATCCATCTAAGGTATGTCGTCTAACCTATCGTCCAAAGCTAGCATTCAAAGGCAACTATCTAGGCTGACCAATGGAGGCAGCCGTGTGAGGCTAGCTCTTTGGGCATTTCGTCCAGAATCTATTGTCTGGGCCTTCTATCTAGAGTTGGTCGTCAGAGGTAGAGTTCTGCAAATGATCGTCTAAGCCTATTGTCTGGAATTGGCTAACTATGACTACCATTGCATGTCATTTGGACTTATCATTTGAAGCTTGCAATCTAACGCAATCGTCTAGGTCTCATCAAGGTCATCCGATAGCAATTGAAGACTACACAATAATTTGCGTGTTAGAAGTGGGTTGAACAGATGCCACCAAAATTCCATCCATGGGAAAAATTCAACTTAGACAATGAAGGAAGCAAGCCCCTTTAACCCTCGACATAGGCAATGATTGGCATTGGCTATCAAATAGGTGATGCAGTTGGTTGCACAAAGGACAACAAGCAATTGGTGAAGAATGTTTTGTTGGCACAACTTCAAATTCAACCAATTGCATAGGATATATGGAACAAAAAGGAGGAGTGCAACAAGAGATCCAAAGTACCACGCTCAATGCTCCTATCTCTAGTGTTCAGTTGGTCCTCACCAACAAGTCTAGAGGAGCTAGACATAGGAACGTGATTTGATGTCTATATGAGTGCATGTTTGCTTGGACGTTTAAGTGTATGAATGTACAAGTGTACTAATGGATGAGCACATGAATGCATGCACACAGATTGTTACATGTAAATAGAATTGTCATTTGTAAGTATTGTCATGTAGTTGTGTGTCTACGTGGCAGTAAGTAATGTAATGTTATAGCGTATTTTAATTGTTGATATATATGGGTAGTTTGGTGGTAGCTCCGCAATTGCCAACCGCCCACCAGTCTCCTCATATCTATAAGTATGCAATTACCTTGGGGAAGGGTGTAGCACAATAGTTTGTACTCCAACTTTTGGAGGAACAATTTGATATGAAAGATTTGGTAATCAGCAATGACTACAATCAAGTCAATTTCAATTCTTTAATCTGTGAATAGGAAGGTCTATCCTGTTCTAGACTGCTATTCCTTAGTATGCAAACTTATATCTCCAGCAGATGACAACATAGTACAGCACCTGTATGTACGACAATGACTTGTACAGCATGTCATTTGTCTGGCATGTCAATTGTACAGCATGTCACTTGTACGGCATCACTCGTACAACATCACTTGTACAACACTCCTGGACTGCGACTTCAACCCTGCATACAAAACTTGGAAAGAACAACCTACAGATCTACTTTGCTACAGCAATCCACAATGACAACACACAATGTATACACACTCACAACAGATGAAAGATGAAATGAGTAGATATTGTATTCACTCCTACCTATACGACACCTGCATTACATATTAGTATGTAATCCTGCACAAATATCTTCTAGAACACTATCTGCACAAGCGTGTCTACTCTTTCTCTGTCTATAATCTTCAATACATTACATGGGACGGCATGCCAGTACATGATATCCGCCCAAATGAATGGGGCGTTCTCTTTATTCTTGAGGGCTGGTAGTTAACAGCAACTACCGCTAGGAAACATCACCTCTAACTGGGTAATAACTACCCTATGTTTGCACATGCTTAATTACATGCACTATGCCATACACATTACAAACTTTGAATTATCAAAAATGCTTACGTCATTATTTCTAACGTCAACCAAACATTACAAAATTACAATTGTGTGCATCGCACTTATTTAATTTTGTACTTCTTTGGTTGAGGCTCGTCTAAACTAGCTCCTAAAAAAGGATGTTGTTGGCCAGGTGTATATGTTGGTAGAGTTGTTTGTCGAGGACCATGATGTATTGCAGATAGTTGTGTAGGATACATGTGTGTGCATTGTATCCATATGTATTTGTAAGTTATTCTCACTGTATACTTTTGTTTATGTTTATAGATAATGGGATTATATTTCAGTGTGTTGTATTCCATTTCTACGACCTGAACCATATTAAACCCTGATTATCATGGAAGTCATCAATCAATGCATAAACTTTGAAGCTAAGAGTGGTTCTTTAACAAACTCTACAGGCCTCTAGGCATTCTCAAATATTCAATATTGTTCTAAATACTTACACCGAAGAACAACTGATATGAATTAGGGTAAACTGGGAAACAAATATGATTTTGACTTAAAACAAATCATGACTCATTAAAAAAAAGCACAAATACAAATAATAATCAACCAAGAAACAATACTTGCAGAACATCCATAAGCATCTTACTGGATGTCTCAAATGAAAAATAATTACAACTTACATATATATTGAGCCAGCTCACAATTTTGTCGCCTGGTTTAAAATCCTTTACCCCTGGTCCCACATTCACAATCTCACCAGCAATATCCGTTGCTGCATAGGATGATCAAAGCTAAGGACTAAGGTGAACAAATCTCTCAAGCTTAATTTTATTTGTTAATCCATTCCTAATGGCTATCAAATGAAAGAGCAAAAAAACAAGGAAAAGTCCAAAATTGGATAAAAGAATACAACTGTAGCATACATAGGCAATAACTTCGGATAACAAAACATCAAACATTGGCAATAATTCTAAATTGAAAAAATTTATACAACTAAGCATGCGAAGTGGATAATTCCATCTTAGTATTAAAATCTGATCACAGGACAAGATCTACATAACATGCTTCAAGTTCAAATATACTATATGTTCAGGTCTTTTAGTATTATTAATTTTCATGTGGTACATTTTATGTTATTTATCAGAAATAATGGCATTTTATAACAAGATGTGATTCACTTCTTAAACTAAGGTGATGTGTGAATAGTGGGTGTTGGAATGATGTATCATTTCCGTCTTAAGTCCTAAGTCTTATACTTCCTAGTTATCTAGTCATTTGTTTTAATAAATATTTGTGAGAAAGATTAAATGTACATGCTGGTAGATATGGTAGGGCACATATAGAACCTTGGCTACTAATGCTCAAAATATCACATATTTTCGTGCATATGTGGAATTTTATAAAGAGAATGTTTAGCATATATACTCCATCAGTGCCCATGGGATTGAAATCCAACTCGAAAATATGTTTGGCTCACAAAGGACCCACCAGGGTTCAATTCTCAGCTGCCAGGAAAATACTGCAGAAACAAAGTCATGATGAATATGGATGGGGCCCATTTCAATCCCGCTTTAAAAAAAAAAAATACAAACCATGAACAAATAATATTCGCTCTTGAATTGAACCCATATCTACTCTTAGGAAGCTTCTTTCTTTCTTTTCATTTCATTGATATTTACATTGGTATCAAAGAAGTCATAAGCCAAAAGTTTACATTGGTATCAAAGAAATTATAAGATTGCCAGGAAGGCTATTGGGGTCGTTTCGATGGGCTGTCAAGTCCCCCAGGTTGTCTTAGAAAGCCTGGCCAAAGGAGGAGGTCATCTGACCTCCTTCCCGAATTATTGGGAGGGAGAAATCTATCCCAAATGGCCCATAGGCCATCTAGCCAACAAGTTGGGTCGTTTGGGCCACCCCTTGGCTGTCTAGCGAGAAAAACAAGTCCCCCAATGGCCCTTGGGCAATGAGAGCCATCTAGTAGGGAAAACAAGTCCCTAGATGGCCCTTGCACCGCGAGGGCCATCTACACCCTCCCTAGGCCATCTAGGGAGTTATCTAAGCATCAAACTGCCCCTGGGCCATCTACAACCCCAAGTTTGGGAGTAAGATGATGTCGAGTCATATGGGGAACATTCAAAGCCATCTGAAGAGGAAGGGGATGAGCCATATGAAATCCCAGCCAATGTAGCAGATTTGTTAGGGCCGTCTAGACAGCCAGGTAGGTCATTTGGCCCCTTGGGCCTTTTGGGCCAAGGACACACCAGGCCATCTGGACCCCCCTTGGCCATTCGAGTTGAAGTGCCGATACAATCTAGGATGATGCAAGCACACCTTCCCAATAGGCCCGCCATGTGCAAGGAGTCGATGCCATATAAGACAAAAATTGTGCACAAAACAAAAAATTGCATGCAAATCACTTATGGGTGTTGAAGTAGCATTTAAGGGAGTGGAAGGGGGCTTGCCGCATGCAATCCAAATGTCCCCCTACCTCTCGCAATTGTAAAACGGAGTAGACAAATTTCATTTGCACATTCTCATGCACAAAGCCAAGGAGCAACAAGTAGGAGCCAAAGAAGAGCACACTAGTAAGTTGAACTTGTTAGGAGTTATTACATCATAGACCATATGAGTAGTCAAGTGGTATAACCACCCCTCACAAGGTACATGCATGTAATGTAGAACAAGGTATTTTTTTTTTAGGGTTTGGTATGCCTAAATTAGGCATCCTATGTACTTAAAAACCCTTCACTACCATATTGCAAATCATTTGAAGCTTAAGTTCTAACATGTGGTATCAGAGTAGGTAGAAGGAAGAAAGAATTCTCCTTTTGATCCTCTCTAGCTTCGACACAAAGAAATCCAAGGTGCACTCTGTTTTTTGAGAAAAAATTTCGAGTTTGAGAAAGAAGCTTTCAAGGGTAAAAGTACTTTGTGTAAGACTGTGACCGTGAAGGAAAATTCCACGGCTCGTTTAAAAATTTCAAGATGAAAAACCCTTCCAAAAGCAAAAGAAGCATTCAAGCTTCAAAAGGTTTACAATCCCTTCATAGAACCAACAAAAGGTCAAAAATCCTGCAGAAAACAACCAAGCAAATTCAAGCAAGAAAGGAAAGAAGTTATTGCCATTCTAAGGCAAGAAGAGGAAGCCAAAAATAAACTCCTCATAATTTCTTAAAAACATTGCAAAAGAATATCTCCCCTTCAAAAGGTTGAAGCACATCCCAAGAAGGAAAATTACTACATTCCAAAGGAACATAAAAGAGATTTGATTCACTTAAAAGGCCCAAGCCTTTTGTGAATCACCAAGGAGCAATCAAAACTCTCAAAAGAATTGCACATGGCTCCATTGTTGCATTGGAATTGAAGGTAGAAAGGAAAATTCACCAAGGTGCAAAAGTGTATCTCACAAAGATGCAGCAAAGTGCAAAAGTCGTACAATGCACGTTTGAAAAAAAATATGACAAAATATCCAGCAGCAATCCGTGCATGATATCCAGCAGCAATCCGTGCATGAAAGAGGAACAATTGACTGAAAGTGCTAAGTTTAGAAAGTTAAACTTGGCCTGAACAAAACAACAAGAAGGAAACTGCCAAAAGAAGAAAAAAACAAAGGTGTTAATGTTGATAGAAACCCAGTGAAATTGCAGCAAGCAAAGTGGTTTTTCAAAGAACCAAGCCAAAACCTCGTGGATCTAGACAAGCACCAAGATAGAAACCTCTTACAATCGTCGTTCGTAAGAACACCGTAAATTTTATAGATACATGCAGCTATAAGAATGAGAAGAGCATAGGGGAGTGCTTCCAAAGTACTTTGAGAGTGCTTCTAGAGCGTTTCAACAATGTTTCAAGAGTTCTTCAAGAGTGTTTCAATAGTGTTTCAAGAGTGCTTCGAGATGCTAAAAGCAAAAAGGAAGAACGTAGCGTCAGTGAACAAAGAAGAGAAGATAAAGGAAGAACACAGCAAAGAAGTGATGATAAAGGAAGAACGCAGTCTCAGTGAACAGAGAAGAGAAGATAAAGGCAGAACGCAGTCTCTGCAAAATCTCATCAGGTCGAAAGAGTGAAAACACGAAGAGAAATCTCGTGGAAAAGCAAACGTAGTCTCTTCAAACAAAATTACATGTCGAACGAAAAGAAACGCAGTCACAAGAGAGAGAAACCAGATGTCGAAGGAAAACACATCATCTAGCAAAAGCGCCTCAGGAGACAGCTCGCGCGACAAAACAGCATCTAGAAAATTGTAGCACCAATTAGAAAGACTTGGGGAAGCATTTGCTCAAGAGAGAAGAACGTCATGATGAAGAAGTTTTTCAAGTGCAAGACAAGCACACACCCTAGAGAACAGGAAATATTTACCCAGGTACACAGACAGCAAAGGATACTAACGAAGCCATCCGAAAAGAGATTTACGACTAATGATTGTCGCCAACAAAATCACAAGACAGAAAAGGGCATCAAACGATTGTTTTTGAAGAAAATCAAATTGCATTAATCGTCTAAGATATTGATAAAATTGAAGGTACAAAGGTCTCAAAGAAGCACCAAAGACATTAGACAAAGTGCTTTTCAAGAAGGAAGGAGTGCACATGATTGTGAATAGTGAAAAAAAGGTTTATATGTTGATTTAATTATCATCAAGAAAAAGGAAACAAAAAGGTATATAGTTTTGAAAAGGAATAAAATATTCCTTTAAAAGATTTTGAAAAATATTATTTGGAAATATTCCAAAGAAATAATCCATAGAGGAAGAAACGTTCCCTCTACTTGGCAAGACACAATTCTCTCGCATTTTTGAAACAACAATTAAAATCCAAGCATAGCCATATATATACTCATCGGAGAGATTTTTGAGGCGGACTCAATAAAAAAAGAATATTCAAATTTTGTGAAAGTTTACCATGGCTAGTGGAGCACCAAAGTTTTTTGTTGCCAAATTCCCAATTGTTGAGGGGAAACAATTATGCTACCTGGAAGACCAAACTCATGACACAGCTTGAGTTTGAGGAAGTTTGGAATGTAAAAGATGGAAGCATTGCCCATCCTACTACTTGTGTGATCTATTTTTATCAAGGATTTGTAGTTGTCTTTGCATTATTTATTTTCATATGGTTCTATGGGGTTGAAAAAGCTCTACTCCTCTTTCAATAAACCACATTATATAATATGACAACAAACTGTGTTATCATGGGAGGCCTTATTGCAGAAGTAGCAATCACTATGTGGGGATTTGAACCAGGTTCTGCTTGTATGATTGAGTTCCATTTGTTGTTGCTCCAAAATATTTTGGGCCCATTCTTTGTTTTTCTCAATATTTGTATCACTTGCCACTTTCATATGTAGTTTAAGCTTGTATCACATACAATATTATTATTTGATTTCCACAATGTTAATTCATTGTGATATGCATGAAAAAAACCAAGGTTCCATGAGCCTGGGGGACGGGTTTCCGGGGACGGCGGGGATGATTTTAGGGGACAGCTCGGGAACGGCTGGGGGGGACGGCTGGTATAATACTATAAAAATTGAAAATTTTAGAAATTTAGAATAATCTACACATTCAGACTTCTACACACAACAAAAATGATATTAGGATATTGAATATTCATATTGATATTAGTTACTAAGTGCAACCATTTAATTGTTTCAACAAATATAACTAAGGGCAGCACACCTTACAATGGCTATAAATATATTATGCAACAAGTAAGGGAACACTTCCAAGGTTCAAATCTCGGGCCTCGCCGAACTGAACGCTTGTCCCTTTCCTGGTGCTTTCAGCGGCGTAAAAGGTTTAAAATGATTGTGGCATGGCGGTTATAGGGGCGGACTGCACGAAGATCTGTGTGGCAGCTTCCGGGGCGGACAGCGCAGAATACTGTGGCAGCCATAAAAGCTGGACAGCCTGCCCGGATTCGTGGCGGCTACCGATTCCACCATGTTAAAAAAAAAAAAAACAAGTAAGGGGACACTAATTCATATTTAATCTTATGGAAACATACCCAATCCCTAATGACAACAAATTGTAATAAGTCCATTTAATATTTATTATGTAGCTAGGACTGGAATATACCATTTTTAAACCCTTCAGACACAATGAGTCCTCACAATGAATTCTTCTCAATCTTTTATCACATCCAGTTCGATTCAAATTCCATACCTTTTAAGTGCATCAGATGTCTTGATATCTAGCAAAAGATTATGGATAGTCCCTTTGAATGCAGTAATGATTTCATGTTACCATGTTGAGTCCCATAGTATATGTATTGGAAAAGACTGTTCCGTCCAACTGTACATTGATGTAAGGCAGAGATCATGTTCAATGCAAACAAGGAACAAGTTTAATACAAGGAAACCATTTTCAGTCCCAATTTACCACGATGAATTCAGTCCAAGGGTGCATTCATAAGTTCAGTCCTATGCATGCATGGATGAAAACAAAACAAGGTACAGTCCTATACATGCATTCGACTACATACTCAGCACGTATTACCCTAGATAAGTCCCCAATATGTATTCAGTATTGGGGATATATTGTTTAAATTTTTTATATCAATATTAAGAGTTGTAACAAAGTAAAAGTTAAAAGTTATGTATTTAAAAAATATAAAAGTGAATATAATTGTAATATAAAAATAGAAGGATGCTACGAATTCTTTTATGTTTAAAAAATAATAATTTATTTTTCTTATTTCACCTTGTTATTATTAAGGATCTAACTCGGATTGATACTACACAATGAAACTAGAGTTTAAAATACCTCAATAATGCACTCTCAAACTTATTGGGAATGACACGTTCTTCTTTAATGCTACTTTGCATGATACTCTTTATACACTTCTCACCAGGTTCCGTCCTCTTTATAGTTCCATTTAAATTCTGAATTCTGTCTATTATCGAAAGTCAATTCACATAGACTAAAAATGGAGAACAACGCAACCTCAATTCATACTCTTGAGCGAGAAGGCGGCATTTCCTCTTCTTCTGAAGTTCCAGTTTCGGTGGGAAGCAAATTGAGGAAGGTAGTGCTGGATACAGCCACCAACATCAACGAAACCTTGCAATATATGAAAGCTTTTTTCGTTGCCCAGGTCTAGCTTTAATGTCAATATCCATTTATTTACCTTCCTTTAATCTGATCTGTTGCTTCTAAGTTCTGATTATGATGTCAATGATTGCAGGCCAAAATATTGGTAGCAAAAATTGCTTCAAGCAGGGAGAATGAGTGTCCAATGGCGCCCAGCCGTCCCCAAGAAGAACGAGCGTCATTCTAAATTTTTATTTTTATTTTATTTGCCCTTTGGGTGAGGACGTCCAACCGTGGGGGACGATTGGACGCCATTGGGGATGCTCTGACCGTCTCTAGGGATGGCTGGGCATCCCCTGGGACGGTCTGAGCGTCCCCAAAGGGACCCAGTCGTCCCCAAGGATGCCCCAAAACAGGGGACGTCCCGGGGACGGGAGGCCATAGGCCTCAGCCATCCCGGGGACGTTTCCCAGCTGTCTCCCAAAAAGGGGAACGGGGGGAAACGTCCACAATGTCGTCCCCGTGCTGGGGGACGCATCCCCCAAAGGGGGGACATGTCCTTGTGGAACACTGAAAAAAAAACTTTTTCCAATAAAAACTTGCATTTTCTTCTGTTTTTTTTTTTAGTCAATTTTTTGTCGATTCTCGATTTTTTTTACTCTTGCGTATTCCAATTTTCTCAATTATGAGGTCAAAGTATGTTGTGTATTACTTTTAACAAACAAGATTTTGTAAAAGTCTTTGGGTTGCCTGGTCCCAACCCAAAGCACAAGCCAGTGAAGAAGGAAGATGTTGGTCAACAAAAGTTGCAAGACTAAGTTGACGAATAATGTTATATGAGTTCAATGCCATATGAAGAGCTGAAGAAATTATTTGCTCATGGAAGTGGACAATTGAAACTAAACCTAACATGGAAGAATATGAGTGTGGCATGTGGCTAGTAATGCAAACTTGTCAAGCAAGACACATGCTTCAGAAATTCCAACCTGGCTCATGCCTTACATGCAAGGTGTTATGGACAAGGTCCAATTTAATTGGGCTTGACACTTGTCAAAGTGAATGCACACCTTCCTGCAAGGTGGGAACAAAATCTTTCCAATGGCTTTCCATCTTATTGCATTGTTTCTCGACACAATAAAAAGCCAAGGTATGCAGACATCAAAGTGGGGGCAGCCACACTTGGTTTCAATTGACAGTTAATCTTTTGTTGGATTGAGGCAACACAAGCCATGCTATACAGAGATACAAATGGTGTAGGAGGATCACATTGCAAGGCCAAAAAGTTGTAGCAAAGCAAGAATGCTTCAGAGGACAAGAGGGAGAATAAGAAGGAATTGAGCATCCCAAAGCAACCTTTGCAACAACACCAACGCTTGATAACAATCATACCCCCCTTCCTTCCCTCATACCACAAAGAGGATATACCAATGGGACAATAAATTGTGGACCTAGGACAACAAACTAAAGACCCAAAGAACTTTCCATTGAAAATCGAAATAGAATCCAGGTAGGAGATCGAGGAACCACACACAAAGGAGGATGCTTTGCAGGCAATTGAGGAACGACTGATATAAGAAGACAATTAAGGTAGTGGTCTTGTTAGACCAATAGCAGAGAAAAAGAAGCACAACAGTAGTAACGCTAGACCCATTGTGTTGGTGGAGATTGAGCTTATGGAAATTGATGACCCTGAGGAGACAGAAGAACTGAGAATACAGCAACAGTGAGAAAAAATGAATCATACATCGACATCCAATTTACCCATAAGGACTCCTGGGATTGAGAGGCATGTGTAGCAAGAGGGTGTGATTGTATAAAATGTGCCAGTAGAAGTTCCTAAGATGCACATAAAGCATCAACGGGAGATTCAATATGAGCAACAAGATGCACAAGGAGAAGATCATTGCTTTAAAGGACGAGAGTGGTCCATCCCTAGAGGAGCAACCTCAGATTATGGAGAGAAAACGCAAGCTAGAGAAGATGGCGCCATACCAATGGATAGAAGAATTACCTGGGCTGAGTAGTCATGATGAGTCAAGAGGCTCCAAGGAGGCAAAGATAAAAGGATTCTTAACTCAAGATTTTTTTTATTAGGGAGTAGGACTTGATGAAGAGTCTTTCCTGTGTATAGCATTTGTGAGCAAAAAGATGCATCTTTGAGATTACCAAGTTGTATCATTGGTCGTGAGGGGAACATCATAGAAACACATAAAGGATGTTATATGTCTTTTTGCATCAGAACAAGAGGCACAAAAACTTTTGATAATTCCAAAGTTGTAGAAAGGCAAGGTGCTTCTCTATTGCAAACTGCTTGCAATATATCTTATGAAAAGAATGACAAAACGTCCAGAGTGAAAGGATTTGAGACTCCCAATCAAGTTGAGGTGCCTCTATGTTAACTCAACTATCTTGCAATCTGATTGGAAAACTTCTGGTGAGCATTTGTATTCACCAAGACCATGCCAAGCAAGCTCGCCATTTCTGAGAGACAGTGTGCTCAGCTTCTCAAAGAAAACCAACGACTCCTGTATGACAAAGATGAAGTTGTGGCAACTTTACACAAGGAAGAGTAGGAAGCAATGCGCCACCAACATCAAAAGCAGATAAATGAGAAGGATCAACAGATACAGGAAAGAGATCAGCACATTGTCAATCTCGAGTCCAAGCTTAGTATGACAAAGATGTGATTCACTATTGCCTTTCAGCAATGCAAGGAGCTATAGTTGTAGTGGGACAACACAGTCAGAAAGTGGGTTAGTCAAATGGATATGGCAAGATATATCAGCATAAGGAAGCGCTTCATGAAATTCAGTAATTGCAGGCCTTGCTTGCCCAATATTACAGCAAACATAGCCACTTGTTCCCGGTTCACAATCTACTCAACCTGGAGTTACAACGTATAGTTAGTAGGCAAGCCGACATATCTACAAGAGAAATGAAATGAAATATTATTAATGTCTGCGGTGGGCCAAAATAAGACCCAAGGGACTATAAGAAGGACAATAATGACTACCAGCTAGCAGGCTAAAAAGCCCAACAAAGAAAAGAATTGAGATAAATACAAGATGAAACCTGAAAAACGGGCCAAAGAGAAAGGGAAAAGAAAAGAAAAGGGAGAGCAGATGGGGAGAGGGCTGCAATCCAACAGAGAGGAGTGCACAACTAGAATAACGGAGAGAGAGGAGGGGGGAGGGAGCAGCCTAGGGGGGGCAAGCTCCAAGAACCCGCCAGAAACTAATCTCTCCTAACAGTCGAGGTTGAAGTACCGGAGCTGAAGATGTCCATGATATGTCTCTGCCCTTTGCTAGTTCGGAACCCTGACAAACTGTTGGCGCATTGTCTAGTGACCCTGCTTCTGTCCAAACTGGATGATGTGGGGCGTTTCCGATTGAAGTCACCTGGTCCATCGAAGTTGGTGAAGTATGTTGTGATGAGCTGATGTTGAGGAGGGTGAGAACCATTTAGAGAACTTTTATGTCGTCGAAGCCGAGTTATCTGCCTAAGAAAGAGTGCGAGACAACGCTGGTCCGGGTATCTGAAGAAGGTAGAAACAGATCGAGAGTTGTCCCTAAAAAGGCAATGGAACCTACCTCGGATCTCATAATAAATGGGACAACAAAAAATAAAGTGATGAAAGATTTCAACTTCACCCAAGGAGCAAAACAAGCAAATCCGTTCCTCTGTCGGAATATGGTGATCTGACTCAATCCGGAGTTGGTGAGAACACACCCTGAGTTGCCCAATAGTGATCCGAAGACTATGCATTGTGTGCTCTCGAAGGTATTGTGGAGGAACTATTTTGCCCTCCTGAATCTGTAGGAAGTGCTCATGGTAGAAAGACAGCTTGGGGGAAAGACGGGTAATAGGAGAGATCCATGTGCATCTGGTATACTGGAGACTAACATCCTTCCGAATCTCGTGAAGCATCTTCTCCTTACTAAGACGAGAGGGGAGGCGAGCCCCCAAAGAATAAGGCGAGTGCCTGTCTATCCATATCTGAATGCTAGCCAGGAGAGCAGAAACCTGAAAATACCAGCTCCTCCAGCCTCCCTGAGAACTTAGAGAGAGTTCCATAGAGGAGCGGAAGGCGAGGTAAGGGTACCGCCTGCAACCCTCAGGGGTATCTCTGAAAGTACGGATCCTATGAAGATGAAAGATAATCAGGACGATAATCTCAAGCTGGAGAGGAGAACCCCCAAACTTTGCCAAAATAATAAAGCGGGGGACTGTGCCCTTGCAGCGAATGAATCGTCGAAGAAAGAGTGTCTGGACTCGTTCAACCCATGACCACTCAGTCGGGCCATAGCTAGGACCCCAAACCACTGACCCATAAGTAATAGTTGGCTTGACCAAAGCGTCAAAAATCCTCATCTTCACAGGTATATCCTAAAAATATGCTTTGAAGCAATTCCTCTCTAGCAAAGATAAAGTTGCATATCCCTTACACACCCAAGCCTGGGTGGCGGGTTTCATACTAAAAGTGGAACCAGTGAAAAGAACCCCCAAGCACACATAAGAGGTGGTGATCTCGACCTACCCACCTTGGAAAGAGAAGTGGAGATGAGATAGAGACTCTTTGGTAGTATTGAATACCATAACCTTGGTCTTAGAATTCACCGCCAGCTGTCTCGAGTCACAAAAAGCGTCAAGCTTTTCCAGATGGCGCTGAAGTCCCTTAGGAGAAGAGGCCAAAAGAACAACATCATCAGCAAAGAGGAGAATAGAAATCAGCACATAGTGAAGAAGGCAACCATCCTCTGCATGAGCGTTCTCCTTAATAAAAGTCTCAAGCTCGTTGATAAAGATCCCAAAAAGTGTCGGGGAAAGGGGGCACCCCTGTTTCACTCCTATGGTGCTAAGAATACTGTCTGAATGCCCTTGAGGGGAGCGAAACCGACCTTTCACAGTCTCATATAACCGTGTAACCGTTGTCAAAAGTTGCCCGGAGATGCCAATTGACCGTAGTCTCTCAAGAAGTAAATGTCGAGGCACCGTGTCGAAGGCTTTCCCGAAGTCAACAAAGCAACAATAAACCTTCGAGGACCTGGAATGCGCCTCCTCAATAATAGCTCTGAGGACTAGAATGTGATCTGTAGTCTGGTGATCTTGCCGAAAACCAGCTTGGCCAAGAGCCCTGAAACCCCCCTCCTCCAACCTTCAAGAGAGAAGCACATCCAATGTTGTGGCATAGAGCTTGGCAAAGATATGCCCAATCATGATAATCCTGTAGTTATTGGGTTCATGGGGATCACCTGCCTTATGAAAGGGGTGAATGATATGCTGAGTCCAGGAATCAGGGAACCTAGAACAAACAGAGAGATTGAAGAGATCAGTGAGGGGCCCAACAAGAGGGTCAATACCCATCCAAATCTGTTGCTTTGCTCGTACAGAGTTTCCAGATAGCCTGCTTGACAAGACCAGTCGAAAAGAGGTGGCACGAAGAAGGGGGAAATGGAACAGTAATAGGAGGCTGATTTGGCATGGTATAGAGGAAAGATCAATCCCATGTGTAATCCGATCACGGGGGAGGATAAGGCGCCAGAAGGATTTAGGAGACTGTTGAAGGGAGTGGATAAGATCAAGTCAATGTCGAGAGAGGAAGAGACACTTCTTTCGAAGAAACATCCTGTAGTCTTTGTGAGAAATGGTATAGAGCTGGGAAGGATTCTGAATGGCATATTTCAACCTTCAGTGGGCAGACTTACATTCCTCATCATACCAAATGTTCATGGGGCAATGACCAGGGGGACGAGGATGAGGGGGAGGACGAATAGTGTGGGGGTACGAGTCCAAAGCAGCCTTCCAAATAGTTTGGACCAAGCAAGCAGAACGATTGGAAACATCGGGAAGAGAAGACACCTAGGGGAGAACCTGACACAACCGATCCACGTACGTAAAGGCATAATAATAGTCAAAGTCTATAATGACTCGAGGGGTTGAAGGGGAGGGAGGAGGGGGAGGAGTAACAGGAAGGGAAACAGTGGATAACGTAAGAGAAATAACTGAATGATCGATAAGGGGGGGAGGGTGATCAGAGACGTTGAATCGGTAAGGGGGGGAGAGGATAGATGTAGGCGGCCAAGCTGATCAAATGGACATGGCACCAACGCAAGCACCACTCCAAGGAGTTTTCATTGAGCACTTGTGTTATTGTACATATGTGTAACTCTCATTTTGTTAGTTTGTCATAATGTACTTGTCATGTGTTTGTCATGTGTGCAATGCCCAAACCTACTAATAATGTAAGTCATGCAAAGTATTTTAAAACTTCTTATGCATGTAGTGGTCCACATGGTGCATGACAGTTAAGTGGTTGTACCCACTTGCTCCACCTGTATATAATCTACCCCAGACCAGTCTGACCAATCAAATGAGATCATTCGTGCATGAATTGAGTTCTATATCTTCATGTTGCCAGAGAGAATAATCACATATGGTTAAGACTAGTTCATGACATACATTTTGAAGGGAGTAATGAAATGATCATGATATTATCTTTTCGTTGTAATTTCCTTCATTATACATCGATCTTGTTATTCCTTTCTCCATTTTGGGGAAGACATTAAGTTGTACTACAGCTACACATCACCCTTGTCATTAGGCTTGTGTCAAGGTACCATATGCAAAAGCCTCATAAGAGCCACCAAAATGCAGCCAAGAAAATTATTTGATAAATTAGGGGCACTCTCTACATAGGAATTCATTATACTGCCATGTGTAGACAGCAGTTCTAAGCCCTAGGACTGACTGGCACATCGTCCAACAATTTTGTAATGTAACTGAGCAATTTTGTCTAAGTGTTTTGCAATGTAAGGAAGTGATCAAACGTATAGTTTTGTCAGATGTCTGGACTGGCCGTCAGACGTCTGGACTGACGGCCAGCCGTCTAGTCTGACTGCCAGACGTCTGGGCTAGTGGCCTGACGGCTAGTTAGCATAGGTTAGACGTCTGATTAGTTATTAGTTAAAAGAATTGGTTTTGGAATTGGTTGGGGAAGTTGGGGAAGTTGGTTGGGATAACCAACTTCCAACCCTATAAATACCCCCTTTTCAAACATTTGTAATCCATCAAAAGACAAGCAGAGAGCATCAGACTTTGTCAGAGATCACCATTGTATGTTGTAACTGTGATTGAAACATAATACAAAGGCTGTTATTCTGATCCATATTCTGCGTATGCATGGAGTGAATGTTGAGTTGAGTTGCAGGTTTGCTGCCATTAATGGAGTTGTTGCAGGTTTGAAGCCATTGATGGACATGTTGCAGGTTTCCAACTGGTAAATTGCCATTGTAGGTTTGTTGTCCGTTATCGACGAACATGCACCGGAGCAGGAGCGGTTATGGCGGTTGAGGATTCTCTGAGGTCTGATGTCTAGCCAGACGTCTGATAACCGCTAGTCGGCTAGCAGTCAGCCCCCTCCACCCGACGTCCAACCCTGACCTAACGTCTAGTAGCTAGACGTCCGGCCTGCCAGACCTGACGTCTGATCCCCAGACGTCTATACCAGACGTCTGACCTTGACCCAAACGTCTGTACTTGTCCATCCAACGTCTGGACCCTTGACGTCCTGACTAAGACGACTAAAGCCAGAGTTAGCCCACCGACGAGAACCTTGTTGTATTGCCCAACCCTGATACTAACTGTCATCACCCATATCGGGAATGTACTCACCCCTGTCTACATTTGGCGACGTTGCCTAATCAAAAAACGTGGAGATTCTAGGCAGAGTGATTTGAGAGAGTTAGGTGAATGACTGATTTCAGGGAACAAAGCAAACTCGTAAGAAGAAGCGCACGACTGGCGAACCTACGAGCAAACGAGGCCCCAGAGGTGTCACAACCTGAGGTAGAACAAGTATGGAACGCTGAAGACGATGAAAATGCACACATAGAAACCTTGTTGGTGACTGCAGAGAACGAGGAACAAATAGCGTAAAGAGTACCCGTAATTGATGACTGGACGGTAACACCCGAACCGACGGAAGAGGAGGATACTGTAGGAGAGAACCTGGTATCGAGACACCGACGCGGAGGTTCGTGGGGAGGAAGACCGAAGCCACGTTTGGTATATTCGCGAAGAAGGTCGCGAAGCAGAGACCAATTGGAGACGCATACAAGGCTATTTAAGGAGGATTTTGCACCACCAACAGTTGATAGGCAACCACAAAGAACTCATCACACAACAGTACCTGTATACCAGAACACTATGGCAGGAAATCTTGCCAACAAAACTATACAGCAAAAATGCCCACCTTTCTCAGGTGAAGGGAAAGAAGACCCAGCCCGACATGTGGGAACTTGCACTACCATTTGGGGAGCAAATGGGATGAATCAAGACACACAATGGTTGCAATTGTTTCTAGCAACATTGCGAGGCATGGCGATAGACTGGTACTTGAAAAGACAGAGTATACAAGCATTTGCACAATGGGACGACCTGAAGAATGCATTCATAGAAGAATTCCGACCAATGAGAGACGACACTGACATAATCACAGAAATTTGTGTCACGAAGCAGAAAACGGATGAAGATATCAAGAGCTTCAATAGAAGACTGAAACAACTGAAGGACAAGATGGAAATGACACCTGCTGACGGTATGGTTAAGCGGTGGTTTCTAGATGGACTACTCCCAAGGTCGAAGAAGAAGATGAAGGCAGTACCATCCTCAACGTATGCAAAAGCACTGGAGAAGGTGAAGAACTTCGAAAATGAAGGCAAGCAGAAAACCACCGAAATTGGAGGATACTTAAAACATACCGAGGAATCGGACAGTGATGCTAAAGACAAGGTGCAGAGCACAATCCACACATTTCGGAAAGAAATGGATAAAATACTGAAGGAGGCCAAAAATGAAAATCGAAAAGACAAGAAGGAAATTTGGTGCTCAGATTGCAAGACGGAAGGGCACTCCAATATCGACTGTCCGAAGAAAGCCTACTATAACATATGTGAGATTGCAGGTCATCCAGTGGTCGAGTGTCCATTCAATCTAAAGAACAAGCGGCATCAAACTTTGGCCATACAACAAGAAGAGCAGCCAAACACAGGAAGGAATGGACAAGCTGCAACAAGTGGAGGATACAGGAATAACCGTCGGGGAGGAAGACAAGGAGGCCAAAGCCGATTGGAATATGTCTCTGAGGGCCGGCCGGTTATTTAATGTCGAAATTGTCAAGAATGGGGCCATTTCGCAAAGAATTGCTCCAAGCCGTAGAATGCAGGAAACAACAATCGTGGAAACAATACCACGCAAATGTGCAAATGGTGTGGTCCAGGAAACCACACGAAAGCCAATTGCTCGAACAAGGCAAGTACCAGTGGAACACAGAATATAAACCTGATTGGCATAGGAGAGTCGGAGGAACCAAAGAATGAAGTCCTGGCTGTAACGAGGGCACAGAATAGGAAGATGGAGGAGTACCCAAATCCCGCCAAGGAGAAGGCACGATGGCAGGAAGCCTAAGAGATGATAAGCACAAAATTAGCCAAGAAAAAATGAGATCAACTAATTCTAGAGAAAGTGTTGAAACAATCGGAGATCATGCAGAAGGCATCAGTAGAAGGCTTGGAAATGGAGGTGCTGAACACGAAGGTGGAAATGAAGGTCGCCAATTTGTTTAGCATCGTACCTGAGTTGTATGCTACGATCGGAGAAGTCATCAAGAAGAAGGATGAACCTCGGCAGGTAGCAACTATCAAGCAAGACCAGTTCATCGATCACACAATCCTGATGATTGAAGCAGGAAAGAGGCCAGCTATCGTTCAAATGGAATTTTTGGACCATAGGCTGAATCAGGTAACTGTGGACGAAGGATCGAGTGTGAACGTAATGCCGGAAAAGACTTGGCAGATAATTGGGCAACCCGCCTTACGATCTCCGACTTTTAAGTTATATGGAGCTGACCAGTATGGAATTGAAACACTGGGTGTCTTAATGAACCAGAAGATACGCATAGCAAAACAAGACTTTGTGTTGGATTTTGTCATTATTGTTATGCAGAAGTCCGCATATGATGCACTCCTAGGTCGAGGATGGTTGAGAGCAGCCAAAGTTAACCATAACTGGGAGAAGGAAAGGCTATCTTTCAAACAAGGGCAACACAAGTACATCATTAATCTGAAGAATCAAACAGTGAGCCACGATATAGCAACTTCAGATGATTCAGGGTCCTCTTCATCAGATGGTGAGGAAGGATATGAACCCGACGAGGAGGGAGTGTTGCAACTTGATAACTACACGGAGGTCGAATATGACCAAGACAAGGGTCTATTATACTGGAATATGGAAGATTACGAAGTGTTCCCTCCCCAATGTTTGTGCATAGAAGCGGAAATAGAGACCGAAAGGGATGAGGCGCAAGAACCTGGAATAGAGAGCAGTAACAAAAGACTGAAAGCAACAGACAAGGAGAAATAACGAGAGAAGTGGACATTCCCCAAGAACTTTGCAGAATTTAAGATGGGAGAAGCAATCATTGAAGATAAACCAGCCCACCCCATCGCGGCACTAAAAGCAACAGATGAACCTGAGTCAATCAAATATGAAGGTCCAAGAATGATTCAGGTAAACTTGGGAGAAGAGGGTAAAGAGAAAATGATCAATTGTGGAGATGATTGGGATCCAATCCTCAAAGCAGTAGCAATTAAGTTTTTTATGGATTATAAGGATGTTTTTGCTTCGACGTATAAAGATTTGAAGGGAGTACCACCCGAACTCTGCGTACACAAAATTCCTCTGATAGAAAGCGCGCAACCCATAAGAAGGCGTCCTTATAGGATGAATCCCAAATATACAGCAAAGGTGAATGCCGAAATCGAAAAGATGCTAGATGCAGGCATTATATTCAAGGTTACGACAAGCGAGTGGGTTTCACCAATTGTAATCACTCTAAAACGGGAAGTAGATAAAATCCGAATCTGTGTGGATTTTAGAAGTTTAAATGTCATAACTATAAAAGATCCCTTCCCAATCCCATTCACAGATTCCATACTGGAAGAAGTAGCCGTCCACGAGATTTATTCATTTTTGGATGGATTCTCAGGGTATAATCAGATCAGCATAGCAGAAGAAGATAAGTTGAAGACCACTTTCATGGTAGAGAACGACATATATGCATACAATCGCATGCCATTTGGCTTATGCAATGCGCCCGTTACTTTTCAAAGGATCATCTTGCATATCTTTGATAAAATGTCCACAGGAATTTTAAAGCCTTCTTAGATGATTGGTCACTGTATGGGAAGACACAGGAACATTTAAAGGCCCTGGGAGAATGCATGAGTTTATGCAGGAAAGCACGAATAGCACTGAACCCGAATAAATGTGTCTTCTTGTTGGTGCCATACGGAAAGCTGCTAGGGCACATAGTATGCCAAGAAGGATTGAAACCTGACCCAGATAAAATACGGGTAGTGTTACTAATGGAGGAGCCACATTATGTTAGCTCAGTTAAAACTTTTCTGGGAACTGTCGAATACTACAGGAGGTTTATCCGAAATTATGCATTGACATCTCATCCACTATATGCGCTTACACGGAAGAGTGTTCCATTCAGATGGACAAAGGAACACCAGGTGCCATTTGAAGGATTGAAAGGGCACTTGGTGAAAGCACCTATCCTGGTTTACCCTAACTGGGAGAAAGAATTCCATGTGCATGTGGACGCATCAAACTTTGCGATTGGATGCGCGTTAGCACAGGAAGGTCAATTCGGGTTGGATCAGCCCATATACTTTGCAAGTAGGCTATTGTCTAGAGCTGAAAAGAACTATAGTACAACAGAGCGAGAAGCATTGGGAATGGTGTATGCGGTGCAAAAGTTCAGACACTATCTGCTGGCTAACCCTTTTGCTTTCTATGTAGATCACCAGGGTCTGTTATACTTAATCAATAAACCAATGATCTATGGACGAGTGAGTCGATGGCTCATCACCCTGCAAGAATTCATGTTTAGAGTGGTAGTCAAACAAGGGAAGAAACACGTAATAGCGGATCAGTTGTCAAGGATTCGCTCAGGGGAACCTACAGAGGGAGGAATACCGGATGAATTTCCCGATGCACAACTGTTCATGATTAATGCTATACTGAGGTGGTATAAGCATATCGGGGAATATCTGTCGACGAGGAAGCTGCCAAACGAGTTGACGGCAGCGGAACGACGAAAGGTAATTACGAAGTCGGCACCCTTCACCGTGATTGCAGAACTGCTTTACAAGATGGGGGAGGATCATATACTTCTATGATGTATAATGGAAGATGAAGTACAACAGACCTTGAGGGAGACACACGAGGGACTGGAAGGAGGACACATGGGACCAGATGCAACAGCAAGGAAAGTGTTGTTGGCAGGTCTGTGGTGGCCCACCCTCTTTCACGATGCTAAGCACTTTGTGACAGCATGTGATACGTGCCAAAGAACAGGGAAACCGTTGAAAAGAGAATTCATGCCACTACATCCATCGCAGCCTCAAGAACTGTTCGAAAGATGGGGGCTGGACTTTGTGGGTCCTCTAAAGACAAGTCGAAGGAGGAGATGTCAATATATCGTAGTTGCAACGGAGTACCTCACAAAATGGGTTGAGGCAAGGGCTTTACCGGACAACTCGGCAAGAAGCACGGCTCGCTTTTTGTACGAACAAGTGATTACAAGGTTCGGGATACCTCTACAACTGACAAGTGACAGAGGCAGCCATGCAGTCAGTAGAAGCCAGCAAGAGCGAGCTTGGGCTCAAGTAAAGGAAGAACTACTGAAAAGAAATGCAGCTTTGGAGGAAGAACTGCGGAAGGCAAAACAGCAACCAGGTGCACCAACAGCTTCTCTTTCAAAAGTAATTGTTGAAGGATATGTTCCGCAGCAGGGAGACAGAGCTACTGACTAACCTAAAGAAGACAGAAGAGAGAGCAAATAACTTGGAAGTCAAATGGGCAAAATATTATAACTATGCCAAAAGACTCAAGGAGGAACGAGACCAACACCGTCAAAAGCTTCAGGACTATGAACAGGCACTGAAGGCTGCTACACCAACAGAGGTACAACAAACTGAGGCTGGAGCTTCAGTATCGGAGCGGAGAAGGTCGCTGAGGACATCGACTTCTTCGAAGGGGAGGATAGATGTAGACAACAGTTCTAAACCCTAGGATTGACTGGCACATCCTCCGACAATTATGTAATGTAATTGAGCAATTTTGTCTAAGAGTTTTGCAATGTAAGGAAGTGATCAGATGTCCAATTTTGTCAGACGTCTAGACTGACTGTCAGACGTCTGGACTGTAAGGAAGTGATCAGATGTCCAATTTTGTCAGACGTCTAGACTGACTGTCAGACGTCTAGACTGGCCGTCAGACGTCTAGTCTGACTACCAGACGTCTTGGCTAGTGGCCTGACGACTAGTTAGCATAGGTTAGACGTCTGATTAGTTATTAGTTAAAAGAATTGGTTTTGGAATTGGTTGGGGAAGTTGGGGAATTTGGTTGGGATAACCAACTTCAAACCTTATAAATACCCCCCTTTTCAAACATTTGTAATCCATCAGAAGATAAGCAGAGAGCATCAAACTTTGTCAGAGATCACCATTGTATGCTGTAACTGTGATTGAAACATAATACAAAGGCTGTTATTCTGATCCATATTCTACGTATGCATGGAGTGAATGTTGATTCGAGTTGCAGATTTGTTGCTGTTAATGGAGTTGTTGCAGGTTTGAAGACATTGATGGACATGTTGCAGGTTTCCGACTAGTAAATTGCCATTGCAGGTTTGATGTCCGTTATCGACGAACAGGCACCGGAGCAAGAGCAGTTATGGCGGTTGAGGATTCTCTTAGGTCTAACGTCTAGCCAGCCAGACGGCTAGCCGTCAGCCCCCTACACCCGGCGTCCAGCCCTGACCTGACATCTAGTAGCTAGACGTCCGGCCTACCAGACCAGACGTCTGATCCCCAGACGTCTGGACCCTTGACGTCCTGACTAAGCCGAATGAAGCCAGAGTTGGCCCACCCACGAGAACCTTGTTTTATTGCCCAACCCTGATACTAACTATCATCACCCATATCGGGAATGTACTCACCCCTGTCTACACCATGACAATGAGCAAACAACTTGATTAGATTTTACAGCTTCTTGAATAGCTAGTTTTTCTATCACAAGGCCCAACTACTATCTCTTAGCAATAATCGGAGTGTGATTTGTATGGTTCATAATCTTGTGCAACATGAATAAAACAAGCATACTGAGATTTGCATGCACTATATCAAGGAATTTACCACAAAGGATCAATTTGAGCTAATTTATGGTCCATATGAGGGAAAACTAGAAAACATCTTCACCAAGGTCATGCCTAAGGTCACCCTTTATCAAGCTTTGTGACCAGATATGGCACAGGGGGTTGCGATAAAGCAGAGATTTTCAATCAGGTCTCCTCGTCATGCCCTCTCTCAAGCTTATGGGGGGATGTTCGATTTTGTGTAATCTTGTAATGTCCCTATTTTTCGTAATGTGCTTTGTACATAAGTGTGGTGTGGAGATTTGAGTTTGATGGGTGTTTTGGCCTAGGTATGGTGTAGAAGTGTTTTGTGTGGAGTTAGATTAATAAAAGAATAAAAGAAAATACTAAAATAATAAAGGAGAGATACAAGGGTAATCTGACTTTATTATTAAAATAATAAAATAATAAAAGTGCCACCTCAACGCCAAATTAGAAGAATATCTCTTCAAGAGAACAACTCTTGTGGACGAAAACCTACAAGAGCTAATCCCTGAGGACGGAAACCCTCTTGGATCAGAGACTAAGGATGAAACCCCTTAAGTCTCATTAGCAATTTGGCAGCATTGTGAGCATATCTTGCCCTAGGGAGGCAGACGTCCCTGTTTTGAGCATCATTGGCAGTATTGGCAGCATATCAAGAACCATGTCCCACTCCTAGAATTTGATTTCAGCATTACAGGGTGGCCGTTGCAACTTTGAGAGGTGGTTTCCCTGTTTAGAGGAAGAAATAAGACTGACATCAGGTTTGAGGACCCATTAGCAGACTTTAGAGGCTGACGTCCTCATTCTAAGGGGAGTTCTTCAGAATTTGGAGATCAGAATCAGCAATCTTGCACTCCTAGACTCCAATGTCCCCTTTCTGGTAGCAGATCAGCAGAGTTTTGATGTTAAATTCATCATTGTGGTGATTCTAGACCCCAACGTCCCATCTGGGGCATTTTCTTCAGCAGTAGCAATCTGATTTGGTGTGTTGTGAGTTGTTTCATGTGATTACTCTCAGAATTGTTTATGTAATTGTCTTTGCATCTCAGATTTAATGCAAAATTGTGTTGTTGGTGTTTTCTGGCAAAGTCTTGAGTAATTTTGTAATTCAAATTATAGATCAGAATTTTTATTTTAAATAGATGATTGAGTGATTAACCTACCTATAGATCTATTTATGCCTTTTTGTAGCTCGTCAAAGTGATTATCAAATACTTTGATGCAACTAGGGCCATTGACATACAGCCTGCATATCATTTGTTTAGATCATTTCCATTTGTTTGGCCCTTTGCCTGCTTTACGTCTCTGGAAGAAAATCTGCTAGATGAATGCAAATTTAATAATTTATTGCTATGTTTAGAGTCTCAACTAGTCAACACTTATCATATTCTAAGCTAATAGTATCTCATATAACAGTTTTTTCATTCAGAATGCAATAGAAATAATAATTTGCAACAGATATAATGTGTACAATCATTTTACCAGTATTTGTCATGCCACTTTGGCAATTTCATGAGGTTTTATTGAATGCATTTTGCAGATTCTGACAGAAAGCTCAGGTAATAATGTAAACACAAATGCAAAAGAAATTGAAGTTTCTTTCCATTTATCGTCTAGGTAACAAGTCACATCAACATAATGAACTAAGAGGCCAAACATAATTATTTTTTAGCACCAAAAACAATGAAGTAAATTATTACATGGAGAACTAACAAAAAGAAACAACATAAATAATGTCCATTTTGAACAATTTCAATTTTCAACATACCAGGGATATAAGGAAATCTAGATGGCAAGAAAGGACGAAGTACTCCACTCTGTATCTTCCAATCAAATGGATTCAAACTTGTTGCCTCTAACTTCACCAACAACTCACCTTTCTTTGCAGTAGGAACTGGAACCTCCACATGCTACAACATAAAAACTTGTAAATGTGATGCATGTTCTTGAAGTAAACCATATGTAATATTTTAACAGAAAAAGCAAATAACACTGTTATATATCAAAATAAAAAAATTAAATATATGAACAAAGCTGGTTTCCCCTATATTCACCAACAATTCACCTTTCTTTGCACTAGGGATTGCAACTTCCACATGCTACAATATGCAACACTTATAAATGTGAGATATGCTCTTCAGGTAAACCATGTGTGTTATTTCAACAAAATAAGCAAAACAACACTGTCCTATATCAAATAAGAAATTTAAATATATGAACAAGGATTACAAGAGCTAGATTTTATTTTATTTTAATAACCAAAGGGAAATTTGTATTCATTTGTAATGTAAGAGTACAAAAGCAGCCACGCACAGTCTTCTGGGCAGACTATAGAAAACTGTACCATGCCTTTGAAAATTACATTTGAGCCTGAAGTGACATTTCCACTTGGCTTGCAAAGGCATGTGAAATTTTCAGCTGGGTAGGTATGTGTAGTCTATATGTGAAATCTGCTTCTACTTTGTGATATGGATCCAAGTGCTCAGTCAATCAGAAATGAGAACAAGAAAATACGAATAATTTCCTGTGCATGCATGACCCGTACCTCCTCAAAAAGTCCCTTCCATAGAGTTTTGAAATTGTTGGTTTTCAGTACATACTAATCTACAACACTTAGCACCTTTCAAGCGGTCGTAGGCAAATTTTAATTTTTGAATTTAAAACTTTTTGGCGGCTTTGTAAATGCGTGGAGGGGCAAACTTCCAAAAGCTCTTCACAACGGTTGCATCAGATTTATTCTGTCCTGCCATCCGAATAAGGCAATTTTGAAGAAGCATTAATGGACTATGTATGCCGCATTTGCCCTACGCAGTGGGCAAACTTGACCAAGAGCATGCCTAATGTGCCATTTACCCGATTGTGCGAGAATCTTGTAGTAGAGAGTGCCCCTTACAAGGGGAATTGACAGTCTTTCAGATGGTGATGGAGGCTCACATATTATCTGGCAACTTGACAGTTTTCTCGGTGATGAGGGAGGCTCATATATTCCTTGGCAACATCAGCAGTCTTCCAGATGATGCGGGAGGCTTCAATATTCTTCATACGTTCAGATTTTCCTTGACCCCATTCAGCATTCATTATGGGGAGGAAGATGATAGCATCTCTAATGATTTCTCTCCTTAGCCCCAAGCTGAAATTATTGGGGGTGTTGGAAGATGGTAATCTGAACTTATTGGCCAAGTTTGACATATGATGATGTTAACCTATAGGCAACTTTGATGTAAGGCTACAAGCATTTTTGATGTAAGACTATGGCCAATCTTTATGTAAGCCTATGGGCAATGGTTTGATGTATTCACCCCTAGCGGGATTGGTAAAACCACTTGTATGGTTAACCTTAACTAAACCTTCATTAAGGATTTAGTAACTTATGGTTGAACATGACTTAACCTTGAGCCTTATGTTGGCCTAGATTAATTTGATATGTAATAGTTAATATTGGAGATTAGGCATCTAATATAATTACCCCCTAACCATAGATCCATTATATTAGTGTGAATTGTGACTATCAATGTGAACTTTGGAAGTTCATATATTCCGTTGGTAGCACAGATGGTTTATTAATAGCTAGGGTCATAGGCATTTTGGCCAATGCAAGTTGCCTACGTTAAGGCTTTGGCTTGTGGGACGATTCATGTTCATTCCACGGCCCCCTCGTTGGCACTTCGTGGGCCTCACTACTAAAAGGGTTAAGTTCTCGCATCATGTTTGCCAAGCCATTGAGGCATCCTGGCTACAACAGCACTCTCAATTTCCTTTTAAGCAATACGTTCTATGTTACAAAACCTTTGCCTTCCCTTGTTCTCTTTGGCATGCATTTTGTACTATGCTCCCCTTTAAGAGAATTATGTGGCAACATGGTCCTTAACAGACTCACACCCATCTTGGCTAGTGTGTGGCATGTAAGATGCTTGGAGTTGGACGGAGGTCAGGGTTTCAAACACCATTCAGTATCTTTTACTTTGACATAGCTTCCTGATCGGTGCTTGTCAGTTGAGGTGGTGTACATGGAGGTCAATGTGGCAGTCAGTTGAATGTGCATAAAACTTTTGTATATGCATAGAAATTTCACCAATCAGATTCTGATATTTGGCATAAAACAATTCGACAAACTGTTCTCCCCTTGCTCTCAATGCCTAGTCAATAGCAAATGGAATAGACAAATAGCAAAAAATGATTTGCTAATGCCCAGTCACCAAGACGACCAACAAACGCACCACGCAAGTAGCAATTTTGCATCCGTTGGATCTACATCATTCAACATATTGAAGGCTTTGTTAATGCGTGGAGGGGCAAACTTCCAAAAGCCATAACTTTTCATATTGAAGCGTTTGGAGCCTATTTCGTTTTTTTTCAAATCAATGATTTTTTGAGCTCTTCACAATGGTTGCAACATATTTGTTCTGTACAACCATCAGAATAAGGCAATGTTATGGGAGCATTCATGGACAATATATGTTGCATTTGCTCTAATGAGTGGGCAAACTTGACAAGGGTCATGCCTGAAGTGCCATTTGTGCAATTACAAAAGAATCTTGCAATAAAGACTACCCCTTACAGGGAATTTGTGTCTTTTGACTTTGTTTTAAAAAATAATCTCAATTTACAATTTTACATGTGAATTATTAAATTTCCTTTTTCTTGGATGTTTCTAGATTTATGGTGGGAAGACTTTGGTGCATATATGCCTTATCTACAGCGCTTTGCCATCAAAGTTTTATCTCAACCATGCAACGCTTTAGGTTGTGAGCGCAATTGGAGTATGTTTGAGCACATACACTCCAAGAAGCGCAATAGGCTTACACAAGAAAAGTTGAATGATCTTGTGTTTGTTCATTACAACCTTTGCCTCCACCATAAAAAAATTATAGTAACAAGTACTGAGATCATTGACCTAGATGAGATTGATTCATCATATGACTGGATCACAGGCCACACAAGAGCAGCAACATGAGCCACTCTTCTCCATTGATGATTTTGAAAACTTTGAAAACCTAGTGGAGGAGATAGCAACCAAGGCACAAGAAGAAGCACAGTCATAGCGACAGAGAAACTAGAGCTTCTACTAGGGCAAAGGCATTCAAAGATCTTGAGGCAATGTATTTGTCATGACTCATGACACATTTTGTAATTTGTACCTTTTTATATTATAAGCAATACAAGAATATTTGAATTTTGGACGCATTAAATTTTTTTTATTTAAGATGTGTTTTGTCACTTTCATGTGTAGTTTAAGGCTTTAAGCTTGTATCACTTGCCACTTCACGTGTATTTTAAGATTATATCACTTACAATATTAATGTTTGATTTGCATAATGTTAATTCATTAAGATATGCATGAAAAAAAAAATCAATGAAAATTTGCATTTTCTTTGGGTTTTTCTTTTGTCGATTTTTGGCCAATTACCCATTTTTTCTGACTCTTTTGCCTTGTCGATTCCAATTTTCTCAATTATGATCTTAGCCATGCATCCTCACCATATACGCCATTTGCTCTCAATATGGTTACACAATTCCCAATTTGACATTTTGGGTCTTCTTTCCCATCACCCAGAAAAGGTGGGCACTTTTTTTTTTTTTTTGGTAAGTAGAAATTTTATATACAAAATGGGTTTTTTAAGAGGATCCCAAAACCTTATAACATGAGAGGCCGCAGCCCTTAGTAACAAAAGGATCCCCTTGGGCTAGTACAGTAGAAACCATAGTAAACCTTACCAAAAAAAAAAACATAGTAATGCCCAAAAGGGCTACATCAGAAACCTCAAACTGAAGGTAAAACATGCTGAAAAAACAACAAAAAGAAACAAATGCATCCATTCTGAAAACCACTGCCTCCGACAGACGACAAAAAGGATCACATCCCAGGAAAACCAACACGGTGGAATTGCCAGCTGTACCCGACAAGACAGGTGTCACGGCTCTCCCCGTGCCCGTCCGCCCAAGCCCGATCCTCTCTTCTTGCTTATGTGGAATCATTAGCGATATCCTGGATGGCGACCTTCTCCACGTCCACCGAAAACAACTGCCGCCACACCACGAGACATGTGGACAGTAATCCCTTATTTGCCAAATGGTCGGCTAAACCATTGCCCTCCCTGTAGGTGTGCTTGACTTGGACCAGGTTCCTCTGGAGGAGGAGGTTGCTGGCCTCAAAAATGACATTGAAAACCTTTAACGCTGGATCCTGGGAATTCATCATGTAGTTAATGATGTTCAATGAGTCCCCTTCTACTACCAAGGGTCGGAGATCCTCCACAAAGAGCTCGAGTCCTCTCAGAAGTCCTCTGGCCTCCGCAACATGATTGGTTTGAAACCCAAAGTTTTCACAGAAAGCCAGGACGAGCTGTCCATTATGGTCTCTAACTGATCCACCCACAGCGGCTGCCCTTGGATTGCCCCAAGAGGCCCCGTCAAAATTTAACTTCAACTATCCTTGACGAGGCCTGACCCACCTGACATCCTTCCTGGATGACCGCGAATCCTCCCGCTCCTTGATCTCCCCTTATAACTTCAAGGATTTGAACAAACCCTCTTCAAACACATGCTTGGGCCATGGGCTTGGGATAAGCTTGGAGTTCTCAATGGCAAAGGCGATGGCCCTGTGAGCGATTGAGGCAGGATCCCTGGGAGGATTACCGAAGACCCGACCATTGCGTTCCAACCATATCTGCCACAAAAAATGGTGGAAGCAAGCATACCACAAGAAACGGAGCTTCGGATTTTTAAAAGGATTGGGCCATTGGAAGAAAGCCTCCTTAATGGTCTTGGGGGGAATCCATTGGATCTAAAAGGTAGAGAGGATGGAGCCAAGGACCGACCCAGTGAAAATGCAGTGCGAGAACAGGTGGTCAGAGGACTCACAGGCAAACTCACACAGATAGCACCTATAGGGAATAGCAAACCCCCTCTTGTGAAGATTGTCAATTGTGAGAGCTTTATTCTGAAAGGCAATCCACGAGAAGAATTTACCAGACCACGTTGCAAGGAAAGTCCGATTTCAGCCCTTTGCATTGGAATTCATAGACAGATTTGACAGAGAATCCACCATCATCGGTCCCCCTCCAAATCATTCGATCCGGACCTCTGCTGGTGGGTATGATGATGTCCTTAAGGACAGAGGACAGGAAGTCGGCCTCAATCTCTAGCCCCTCTGCATCAATGACTTTCCACTGTAGGGAGCCATTTCTCCATTCAATGAAATTGGCCACCCTCTCGCCCAAAGTTGTTATCAAGAAAAGTTTTAAGGTGAACCAGCCCGATCTGCTCAGAGAGAGGGTCCTCTAGGGCCCACCTATCCTTCCAAAAATCTATGCTCCAGCCATCCCCAAGGATCCACCTGATGTCGTCTTGGATCAGCTGCCTGAATTGGGCAATGGCTTTCCAGAAAGCCGACCCCCCAATGGGAATCCCATCCTCAAGAAAGGAAGTGTTACTGAGGTATTTCCTCCTGACAATTAAAACCCATTCTGCCGGTTCATCTGCCAGGATCCTCCAGGTGTGTTTGGCAATGAGCGCTAGGTTCATCTTGGCCATTCTCTTGAACCCTAATCCTCCTTGCTTCTTGCTTCTACAAACTTTGTCCCAAGCCACCAAAGGAAACCTGGGAAAAGGTGGGCACTTTTACTTACATGTCATTGCTTTGATTTTCGTCATTGGTGATTGATTTTCTTCGCTTTGCAATTCGTCTCTTGGTGCCTCTTCACCTAACAACTCTTCACCAGCAAACAACCTTTGACCGGCTCCTAGTGCACCTACACTTTGCAACCTCCTTCGTGAATCTTTGAGTGTTGGTTCTAGTCTCTACACACTCTCTCGTGGTTGCCCTTGTGCCTAACTCCTATCCTCCGCACCTATTGGCAATCACCCCCACACTAGTGCAAATGTTACAAGTTGTTCAAGCTCATCTCCTCGTGCACTCTCCACGTTGGCGCCTCCACGTACGCAAATGTCTTCCTTAGTCCACCTTTCGTTTGCTTGTTTTACCTCTCATGGCACCTCATCCTTCATTGTTAAAAACAATGTTTTCCACCATTATTGATTGGAGTTGTCCTCCACCTGAGGATTCCAAACTCGTTCCACTTCTGGTTCTTTGAGTTCTATTACTCTTTATTGCAGTTCTTTGTTGGCAATGTTTTGCTCCACACCACATTGTTGAGCAATCCTATAACTCCTCATGGGTTGGCTCTCAACTATTCTACGACCATGTCTCCCACATCCTCATGATAAGTAATCTGTCATTCACCTCTCCAACCTTCACACGTGTTGATTCGAACTTCAAATAGAAAACTGTGCCATATGTAGCATGGTGGTGAGTACTCCTACAGTTGGAGGAACAAATTGATATGACAGATTCTAGGAGCCAACCAAGGCTGCAGTCATAACTGATCTACAATCACTCAACATTTCCACTTGTATGGCAAAGTGATGTTCACTTGTACGACAAAGTGTCAACATACACTAGTATGGCAAGTGATGTTCACTTGAACGACACATGTTTGTACGGAAAGTGTTGTATGGTAAGGACTTATATGGCAACACTTGTACGGCAATAGTGCAATCTACTTGAACAACAAACTCCACATAGACTTGAATGGCAATTGCTTGTACTACTATGATTCCACTCAACAACCAACCTTGTCAGCAAGGACTTGTACGGCAACTCTCGTCGGCACTCCTCATACGACACTCCTTGATGAACCCCCTCATACAACACTCCTCGATGAACCCCCTCATACGACACTTTCGACTAATCTACTTGTACGACATTTCTCGTACAATTATTTTGGATTGCAACTACATCTATACACCTACCCACAAAACCAAAACAACACACCCTACAAACTACTCACAGCAATGGAATCACACAGAACTCATTCCACGTCCAGAATATGGAAGAATAGTATTTGCATTAACTTTGCATGTACCGCATTTGCATCGCAAACTCATATGATTGGTAATGAACAACAATGAATACACAATCTCCATGTTGGAGTATATTACATTATTTGGTACATGCTTAATGTACCCCCATGGTACCTTCATGGTATATTTGTAAATAGTAGATTAGGGTTGAGTCATAGTTTAGAGTGTGAGTTATATTTTCCCTTTTATGTAAGTGTGAATGTGTAGGAAATGCACAAGTGTCATGTAAAGTTGTAATGTGCAAGAAATACACAAGTGTCATGTGAGTTAGTGTGCAAGTATAGGGTGAGTAAATGTGATGTAAAGATGTGCACAAGTGTCTTAGATTAGGTGTGCAAGTTATAGAAGTGTAAGAATCATGTATAGGTGCGCATATGTTATAGTGTCAAGTGTTCATCAAGTATGCAAGTGGCAAGTAGATAAGCCAAGAGTCATGAGACTTGGCATATAGAGAGCAATAATCAAGTATCCAAAGAGACACTACTTTGCCAATATTATAGAGGCAATGCTCCATAGGTAGAGAACAGAAAAGAAATATCAAAAGATTGTTATCTGATTGTAAGAAGCAGAGGAGTTATAAAGCTTGTATACATTTTGAGCAATTAATATTGTAAGTTGTTCTTCATGCATAGTACATGAATGATTCAGGTTCTTACATTCATCTTTCAGCATATTATTGAATGTTATTTCATTTATTATAAGCCTTGATACACCTATTAATTTGCTCATATTATTCTACACCTATATATATTCTATTTATTATTGGGGCCCTCTTGATCTTTATATATTGCGCCTAATTTATATTGGGTCCTGTGAGATATATATATATATTTTTTTTTTATATAAATTGGAGGTATGGGTTTTGAAAGGGCCCCAAAACCTTAAATACAAAGTGAACAACAAAAAGAACAGGTCAGCAAGACCTTTTACATCAGAGAGCACCCCAAGGTGCCACGAAGACAACCAAGAACAAAAGGAGACAGATCAGCAAGACCTTTAACAGCAAAAACAACCAGTGGGTCCACGAAGGCAATCCCGAAAAAAAAAAGGGGAAACAGGTCAGCAAAAAACATCAAAAATATCACCACAGGGGTCACCGAGACAATCCTAGAACACCACTCTAGACGAACTCAGCACTGTTGGTAGGAGTCGCATCATCATGCTTCTGGAGATCCTTGAGCTAGGGTACAAGTCATCCAAAACCTTTGCAGCCTGGTTGTATAAGGTCCAAGCGGACTTGGATGCATTTGCAGCAGCAGACAGATTAACCACGATCCCAGCAAGGGGTTCAAGAACGGTTTTCTGAAACAAGGTGGTGCCAAGCTCACCCAAGGGTTCGGAAAGCTTCATTCCAGAAGCACTCTCTTCAACTGTCACTTTCAGAGGCAAGCTTTCGAGCTGGACCTACTTGGGCCGAGGAGACTCCCGTGCCACGCCGGGACTATCCTTACGCTTGTTCTTAATTCTTATGGAACGGCGTCGGAATTCGTAGTTGCTGGACTGAGGAGTGACTCCAGGAGATGGGCCTGAGATTTGCTTTTTACCCTGTTTGGCAGAAACAGGGGACTCTTTCTCCAATTCTTCATCGTCACTGGCCACATTTATGTTAGGGGTCTCCTCGCTGGAACTCAGAGCAGTTGGCAGCTTAGGTGGGTCCTGTGAGATATAACCTATGATATTTTGTGGTAGTATAAGGCTTTAAAAGCCATCACTCCAATGTATTCTCCTCTCTAATGGTGTCTTCATACAGACGATGATTGGTACTACACAAATGAATGGGGGGGTCCTTTTATGCTTGGGGGATGCCAATTGACAGTAACTACTGTCCCAGACACCTCACCACTAACTGCCCTCCATTCGTCTATGCCTAATAACCTTAGTTTTTCCGTACATTACAATTACAATTTATCAACCTACGACATCATCTACCAAAATGACATTTCATTTCACATCTATATTTCATTTACATTTAGATTGACATTTACATTACATGTACATTTCCTCCTTGTTGTCGATTACTCTATTGCGCTTGTCTTCCTCCACAACGGTTATTCTAATATCCTCCTCTTGTCGCCCCTTGTCCGCTCTTCAAAGTGCTTGATTTTCTTCTTTTTGCACCATCAGAGTGAGATGCCTTGCACTCCTCAAATTGAACAAACAGTCACCAACCAAATGTCACATGACTTAATATATTGCAAAAGGCACTCTTCGAACAATTAATATTTCTGTATACCCCCATCTTGTAGTTGAAACACCAAATCTCCTTTTCCTTCTTTTCACCCTTCACGTTGTTTATCATCCTTTCAAAGTCCTTTTGAATGGCCTGGATGGCGATGTGCAGATCATCTATCACTGTCAAAATCATCATCTCTAAAGTGACTTACTATTCTCACAGTTTGTTTTGCTTCGCTCTCCAAATTGAAAGCTCTTTTGAATGCCTCTTGATAGGTAGTCAATGGTACTACCTTCATTTTCTTCTTATAACTTGGAAGTCGTCCATCCAAAAACCATTGTTTTTGTAAGCCATCAGTTGGTTGTAACTCCATCTAGTTAATCAGCTCCTTCAATCTCCTAAGTCCTATTATAGGACTTGGTAGCTTCAACTTTTTTTGTTTGGTGGAATAAATTTCCCCAATGATCTCAATATCATCCCATAATAGCTTGAATTCCTTTTTGAATTCATCAACCAAATCTTCCCATGTCATGAAGGGATTTCTTCTCACTCTTTTCAAATGCCAATCCATTGCAATTCCTCGCAATGTTGCCGAAAACAATCTTAGCCATGCATCCTCATCATCTACACCATATGGTTGCACAAATCCCGATATGACATTGTCTTTTCTTTCCCATCACCCAAAAAAGGTGGGCACTTTTGCTTCCCCGTTGGTGCTGCGATATTCGCCATTGATGGTTGATTTTCTTAGCTTTGCAATTTGTCTCTTGGTGCTTCTTAACTCTAACAACTCTTCACCAACAAACAACCTTTGACCTGCTCCTAGTGCACCTACACTTCGCGAATATACAAGCATTGGCTCTAGTCTCTACACACTCTCCCATGGTTATCCTTGGGCCTGATTCCTGTCCTCCACACCTCTCAATCTCCCCCGCACTTATGCAGGTGTTACCAGTTGTTCAAGCTCGCCTCCTCGTGCACTCTCCATGTTTGCACCTCCACATGCGTGAATGTCTTTCTCGGTCCACCTTCGTTTGCTTATTGCACCTCTCAAGGCACCTCGTCCTCCATTGTTAAAAACAATGTTTGCCACTTTTCTTGACAGGAACTATCCTCCACCTGAGGATTTCAAACTCGTTCCACTTTTGGTTCTTTGAGTTCTATTACTCTTGACTACAGTTCTTCATTGGCAATGTTTTGCTCCACACCACGTTGTTGAGCAATCCTACGACTCCTCACAGATTGGATCTCGACTCTTTTGCAGCCACGTCTCCCACGTCCTCACGATAACTAATCCATCATTCCCCTCTCCAACCTTCATGCGTGCTCGTTCAAACTTCAAACGACAACGGCACCAAATGTAGCACGGTGGTGAGTACTCTAACTATTGAAGGAACAAATTGATATAACAGCTTCTGGGAGCCAACCAAGGCTACAATCATAAGTAATCTACAATCACTTAGCATTTCCACTTGTACGGCAAATGTCAACATGCACTTGTATGGCAAAGTGATGGTCGCTTGTATGGCAAAGTGTCAACATGAACTTGTATGACAAGTGATGTTCACTTGAACGGCAGGTGTGTGTACGACAACACTTGTACAGCAATAGTGCAATCCACTTGAACAATAAACTCCACACAGCCTTGAACGGCAATCGCTTGTACAGCAATGATTCCATTCAGCTACCAACCTTGTCAAGGACTTGTACAACAACTCTTGTCGACACTCCTCGATGAACCACCTCTTGCGGCACTTCCAACTAATCTACTTGTAAGACAATTCTCATACAATGCTTTTGGATTGCAACTACATTTGTACACCTACACACGAAACCAGAACAACACAACTTACAAACTACTCATAGCAATGGAATCACACATAACTCATTCCACACAGAATATGGAAGAATAGTATTTGCATTAACTCCGCCTGTACAACATCTGCATTACAGACTCATGCTTGGCAATGCACAACAATGAATGGACAATCTCCAATGTGCTCTCTTCTCTGATGGTATTTTCATACACACACAATGATTGGTACTATACAAATGAATGGGAGGATCCTTTTTCGCTTTGGGGTTGGTAGTTGACAACAACTGCCACCCCGAACACCTCATCACTAACTACTCTTCATTCGTCTATACCTAATGACCTTAGTTTTGTCATACATTACAATTACAATTTATCAACCTAAGACATCATCTACCAAAATGACATTTCATTTCACATTTATATTTCATTAACATTTACATGTCATGTGTGATTCACACTTTTTACTACTATATATACTATTTCTTCGGCTGGTCAAAACTAGCTCCTACAAGGAACACTTTGCATGCAGTTGTGAAATGCTCCAACAGGACGGAGCAATGGAAACAATACCACAATGATGTGCATATGGTGCGAACTAGGCTATCACAAGGGGGCAAATTCCCCGAAGAAGGCAAGTACGAGCAACTTGCAGAATGTCAATTTTATTAACATTGGATAGCCTACACAAGACCAGCAATAGAAGGAGAAACACATGCTAGTTGTAACTTGGGAACAAGCAAAGAAAGTGGGGCAATACCCAAATTCAGTCAAGAAAGAAAGATGACACGAAGCACATGTCTAGCTTGAAGAAACAAGAAAGACCAATCAGGAGAAATTGGTATCGGAGAAGTTTAAGGAACCTGTCACGACCAAAGAGATGAGACGTCAACATACCGATTGGTTGGGTAAGTACTAAATACAAGTATTGAAGTGAAACTATCTAGAGTTGTGTGCAATGGTAGGACAGATGGTGCGGACAAGAGTGGAGGAGGCGCAACGCTAACTGGAACCTCCTCTGATGTTGGGAAGAAACCAGCACTGATCCACATTGAATTGTTGAACCATAAGCTCACACAAGTGATTGTCAATGGAGGTTCAAGTAATTTCATCAATCGGGATCTGATCCCTACTGCTTTGTTGGACTTCCTTGGTTGTCTGAGCGGATTCTTCTACTTGTACCACCTCGTTTTCCTCAAGTCTGCCCCTTGTCTGGGCTTGGCACTTGTCCGCGCATCGTATTATGTTCCTTATGATGACGAAGTATTTTAGCCACAATCGACTCGGGTCCCGCTTCAGGTTGGGTTGGAGATTGTCCAGATTTTTGGTGACTCGTGATTTCCCTTCTGGACGTCTCTTGCACTCAGACGGCTCAATCTGCTAGACGTTTGATTCTTCCGATCAAACAGTTGTTCTTTAGTTGGACGTCTCCTTCCTGGACGTCGACATTTTCCTACTAGACGGCTAGACGTCTCTTTTTCTGCTAGACGTCTTCCTGCCAAAGGGCTAGACGTTTCTTTTTCTGCTAGACGTCTTCCTGCCAGACGGCTAGGCATCTTTTTTTCTGCTAGACGTCTTCTTGCCAAAGGGCTAGACGTTTCTTTTTCTGCTAGACGTCTTCCTGCCAGACAGCTAGACATCTCTTTTTTTTTGCTCCAGTCGATCGGTCTGTCAAACGTCTCTCCCCTCAGACGTCTGCTTCATACTAGACGGTTGGATTCTTCCGATCAGACAGTTGTTCTTTAGTTGGACGTCTCCTTCCTGGACGTCGACATTTTCCTACTAGACGGCTAGACGTCTCTTTTTCTGCTAGACATCTTCCTGCCAGACGGCTAGGCATCTTTTTTTCTGCTAGACGTCTTCTTGCCAAAGGGCTAGACGTTTCTTTTTCTGCTAGACGTCTTCCTGCCAGACGGCTAGGCATCTTTTTTTCTGCTAGACGTCTTCTTGCCAAAGGGCTAGACGTTTCTTTTTCTGCTAGACGTCTTCCTGCCAGACAGCTAGACATATCTTTTTTTTTGCTCCAGTCGATCGGTCTGTCAAACGTCTCTCCCCTCAGACGTCTGCTTCATACTAGACGGTTGGACTGCGTCCTCCAAGACATCTGCTCCTTTCACCGGTCATCTGCTGATTTGGTAGCTTCGGCAACAATTCTTCAGACGGATGCCCTAAATAAGCGTGATAGATTTGGATACCTCGCAGCAAACAGTGGTCGAAAACTTTTGACGCCTCTGTGTTTGCCTACAAATTTTTAAAGATAGGGTCACTGCACTTGCTGAAAAGAAGGATTTTCCATGAAACTTTCGACTGCCAGGCTAAATGACGTCTATGCTTTTTCTGGAATGAATCTTGGTGCGCTATTAACCCTACTTCTCCGCCAAATCTCCTATGCAAACTGAAAGTGAATGAACAAGGAATGCCCAACGCTTCCAATTTATAGGAAATTTGCCGCCCATGTAACTGCCTGCTTAACCGCCACCTAGCTCCTAGTTATTTATGGGCTTGCCATATCGCCAGTTTTGCATGGACAAGACATCTAGTGTCTTTATCTTTATTTCATCTTTTTGCTATTTTTGTCTTTTCCCTTGTTTTTGTCTTTCTCTCTCTCTTTTTCCATTTATTTTTATTTTATTATTTTTTAAAAACTATACGTTCTGTTTTTAACGCCATCAGGTGAAGCGCACGACAATGCCGATGCGTACTTCAAAGGTGTCTGACGTGCTATCTTCCTGATGATGGCTACCGGTTCCATAACTGCTAAAACCATTGTCATTTTCCTGTTCCTTTGTCTGCTGACGACTTCAACAATTATTCTGGTGCAAGGAGTTTCCGACTGAAATTGTTCGTCACGTCTTCTCATTCTTCATGGAATAATGCGCCAATCTGGCTGTTCCTCTCCTAACTGATGACGTGTCTCCTGCCTAGACGTCTGATTATTTCCTGCTTGACGTCTGCTTCTCCTGACGTCATCCTCACTTCCTGCAGCTGCCAAACGTATACTTTCCTGCCAGACATCTACCAGACGGTTTCCTCCATCATCTAGAAATGTGGCTGCGTCGTCCAGATGGGTACTACTAGGGTCAAGACGGGTTGATTCTTCTTCAATGTGGACTCGTTTCGTTCTTCCGTCGCCCTTCTGGATTATCATGCAATCATCAAGGTAATGGACCACAGTTCGTTCTTGCTCTTGATGGTTGGTCATCCGATCATTGGAAGGATGATTCCCCCTTTGTCCAATGTTGCGATAGAGTCTTCCCATTCCATGGCCTTGGCCTCGAAGTCTATCGATTTGACGACGAACGACTGCCCATCCTTGGTCTATTTGGTCCTGATAGGGATTCCTACTTCAAGGTCCCTATCTTCCACGAACCGGTGTGACTCGTCCTCTTCCCCTTGTCGATCGAATCTCCCTGATGTGGGGTTGTCGTACTCCCAATTTCCCGAGATTTGGTCAGTCCCTCGATCATTCTTGACGTCTTCGGTTCCTATGAGCTCATTGAGGTAGACCCGAGGGTTTATTCTCAGGAGCACGTAGTGATGGGTTGACTTGGACTATTTCCTCAAATGGTCCTTGCGGCCCAGTCCATGGACTAGTCGACCTATGGATAGCAGGAGGAGAATTTCTTCCTCTCGAGCTACCGGTATGGAGGCCAACCATGCTCCTCCCTTGGTCAGGCAAGCTTGGGTTACCCAAAAGTCCTGAAGAACTCTCGAGATTACCCAAGTCACCTCTATTTCGGGCCAATTGTCATCCGGGCTCCCTTTAAAATCACCATGATCTCTTTCAGCCCAATTTGCTTTGCATGCTTCATGTTGATGCTACATTTGTCGCATAGTTCCATCCAACTCCTCAATGACCTGTTCCCTCAATCGTGCATTATACTGGCGAAAAGTCTCATACTCCTATTGGAATCGTTGCGTTTCCTAAGCCATTTGTTGCAGAACTTCTGCTCCTTGGCCTTCATATTCTTCCACTTCTAGTATTTGCCCTTGTGAAGCTAGGTACGAAATGTTCCGAAGCCAATTCTCTACTTCGCTTTCTAGAACTCGTACATTAGGTTTTGACTCCCTTCATTCGGTTGCAAGTTCTTATTCTTTTCCAAACAACCATCCGAGGTTGGTAGGTTCATCTTCCCAAACAACATTACTTGGCCCACCGTGTTCGTAGGATCGTATACCTGGTTGTGCTTCTTCGTTTAAGTTACCAAAAGTGTCCTCCTTATTTTCTAATTTGATTACATTTATCTATGCCTATGCCTTGTACACCTTCAACTTAGAGCCATTTACCACTTTGGGAAAAATTGTTCCATCCAGCTTCTTCAATCGGACAGCCACGTTGTCCAGTTTTTCTTCCACTTGGAAGGGTCCAAGCCATAGGGTCTTCAGCTTCCCTGGCTTGATTTCTCTTTTCCCGTTGTATTTTAGCACTAAGTCACCAACTTTCAAATTCATTTTCCGAAGGTGCTTGTCATACCAGTACTTCTGTCGTTGTTGGGCAATCTCCATTGCCCACTGTGCCAGCACCCTTTTCTCACCTAACTGTACCAGTGTTGCGAGTATTTCCTCCATGCTTTCTTCTTCATCCAGGCGGGTTTCAACGGCTACCCTCGAGCTCGATACTAGAAATTCTATTGGTACTACCGCCTCTTGTCCATACATCAGTTGAAAGGGTGTGTGGTTTGTGGTTGGTTTGAAGGTAGTTTAGTATGCCCACAGAAATGCTGGTAAGCGCTCCTCCCAGTTTGCGCCTTCGACTGCACATGTTTTATACATGATAGAAACCAGGACCTTATTTCTCGCCTTCGCTTGCCCGTTTGCTCTGGGGTAGTACGGACTTGACAGAGTGAAAGATCCTGAATTCCTTCATCAAATTCTGAATAATCTCATTAACGAAATGACCTCCCCTGCCACTTGCCAATTGCAAAGTATGTTAAACCGTGTGATAACATGTTCATACAAAAAGCGAGTCGTGCTTCTTGCAGAATTATTGGGTAAGGCCCTTGCTTCGACCCATTTCGTTAAGTATTTTGTTGCGACTACGATGTACCTGCATTTCCTTTTATGACTTGTTCTTAATGGACCCACAAAATCCAACCCCCATCTCTCAAAGAGTTCTTGAGGTTGCGATGGATGCAGTGGCATGAAGTCTCTCTTTAATGGCTTCCCTATTCTTTGACACGTATCACATGCCTTAACAAATTTCTTGGCATCATGAAAAAGAGCAGGCCAGCATAGGCTCGCCAACAACACTTTTCTTGTTGTTGTGTCAGGTCCCATATGTCCTCCAGCCAATCCTTTGTGTGCCTCCTTCAAGGTCTTCGAATGTGGTCCTCCCCCATCTTGTATAGCAATCCTGCAATCAAGGTATAAGGTGCATACTTCGTAAATACCTTCCGCTGTTCAGCTACCGTTATCTCCTTTGGTAGCTCTCCTGTCAATAGGTAATCCCCAATATGTTTATACAATGTAGGTATCACACTTATCATGAACAACTGTGCGTCGTGGAATTCATCTGGTATTCCTCCTTTTGCAGGTTCTCCTCAGCGAATCCTTTATAGTTGATCCACAATTACATGCTTCTTTCCTGGTCTCACTACCACTCGAAACACGAATTCCTACAGAGTGGCGAGCCATCGACTCACTCGTCCATAGATTGTTGGCTTGTTGATTAAGTACAATAGCGTCTGATGATCTACATAGAAAGCAAAAGGGTTAGCCAACAAATAGTGTCGGTACTTTTGTACTGCATACACCATCCCTAGTGCTTCGCACTCCATTGTACTGTAGTTCTTCTCGGCTCGAGACAACAGTCGGCTTGCAAAGTAGACGGGCTGATCTAACCCAAATTGACCTTCTTGAGCCAATGCGCACCCAATAGCGTAATTTGAAGCATCAACATGCACATGGAACTCCTTCTCCCATTCTGGGTAAACCAAGATAGGTGCCTTCAGCAAATGTGCTTTCAAGCTCCCAAAAGCTCCTTGGAGCTCTTCTATCCAATGGAAAGAAATACCCTTACATGTAAGAGCATCTAATGTATGAGAAGTTAATGCATAGTTGCGAATGAACCTTTTGTAGTATCCTACTGTTCCCAAGAAGGTTTTCACCGAGCTTACATCATATGGTTCTTCCATCAGCAGTATTACCCGAATCTTATCCGAGTCGGGCTTTAGGCCCTCTTGGCATACAATATGCCCTAGTAGCTTTCCGTATGGTACCATCAAGACATATTTTCCTAGAATCAGTGATATAAGAGCTCGTCTACACAAGCTCATGCATTCTTCTAGTGCCTTCAAATGTTCCTGTCTCCTCCCATACAACAACCAATTATCTAGGAAGGCTTTAAAATTCCCTGTGGACATCTTGTCAAAGATATATAAGATGATTCTTTGAAAAGTAGTCGGTGCATTGCATAAACCAAATGGCATGTGATTATAAGCATATATTCCATTTTCAACTACAATAATTGTCTTCAGCTTATCTTTCTCTACGATGCTAATTTGGTTGTACCCTGAGAACCCATCCAAAAATGAATAGATCTCATGGCCTGCTACTTCTTCCAGGATGGAGTCTGTGAAAGGGATCAGGAAGGGATCCTTGCTGGTTATGGCATTGAGGCTTTGAAAATCTACACAACTTCGAAGTTTATCTACCTCCCTATTCAAGGTGATCACAATTGGTGACACCCACTCACTTGTCACAACTATAAAAATAATTCCTACATCCAACATTTTATTAATTTCAGCATTCACCAGAGCTGCGCATTTGGGATTCATCCTGTATGGTCGCCGTCTAATTGGTTGTGCGCCTTCAATCAGGGGAATCTTGTGTACGCAGAGTTCTGGTCGACCTCCCTTCAGGTCCTTGTACGTCCAACCGAAGACATCCTTATACTTCAGAAATATTTTAAATGCTGTCGCTTTTAGTACTGGATCCCAATCATCTCCACACTTAATCATCCTCTCCTTGCCATCTTCTCCCAAGTTTACCTGAATCATTCTAGGGCCTTCATATTTAGTGGATTCAAGTTCATTTACTACCTTAAGAACATCCATGGGGTGGGCTGGTTTATCTTCAATGATTGCGTCTCCCATAGTATATGCTGCAAAATTCTTGGGGAATGACCATTTTTCTCTCCTTACCCTTCTCTGTTGCTGTTTGTTTCTTACTGCTTTCCTCTTTTTCTGGTTCCTTCTTCTCATCCTTCTAGATTTTGTCTCCTACTTCAATGCAAAAACACTGGGGGGAGAATACTTCATAATCATCTTGTTGCCAGTGGAGTAAGCCTTTGTCCTCATTGTACTCATCTTCCGTGCAATCTTCCAGGTGTAGTACTCCCTCTTCGTCTGGTTCATATCCTGACCCTTCATCCGACGAAGAAACTCCTGAATCATCGGAACTTGCGATCTCTTGGCTTACCGCCTGGTTCTTTAAATTAATCAAATATCTATGATGGCCTTTCTTGAAGGTCAGATGCTCTTTCTCCCAGTTGTGGTTTACCTTCGCCATTCGTAACCACCCACACCCCAGCAATGCATCATATGTTGGTTTTTGCATGGCAATTATAACAAAATCCAATATAAAATGCTGTTCCACAATGCGTCCTTTCTGGCTCATTATTATGCCTATTGTCTCAATGCCATATTGATATGCTCCGTATAATGAAGTTTGAAGATCTAAGTGCGGGTTGACCAATACTCCGTCATGTTCTTTCAAGCATCACATTCACGCTTGATCCTCCATCAATGATCACCTAATTCAACTTATGGTCCAGTATCTCCATATGAACCAAAGTTGGCTTCTTTCCTACCTCGATCATCAGTATCGTTGGATCAATGAACTGACCTTGCTTGATGTGTGCTACCTGTTAGGTTTCTCTCTTCTTTGTTTTTATGACTTCACCCACTGTAACATATAATTCAAGCACTATGTTGAATAGACTTGCTACCTTTACTTCTACCATCGTATTCAGTACCTGTGTTGCCAAACCTTCTATTGATTCTTGTTTATCGTTTGTGATCTCCACCTTCTTTAGAGCTTTTTCCAAAACTAGTCTTTTCTGCTTTCCTTTGTCTAGTTTTGTTTTTATCAATTCTTGAGCTTCCTACCATCGCTCTTTCTCCTTGGCAGGATTTGGGTATTCTTCTAACTTCCTAGCTTGTGTTCTTGTTACGGCTAGGACTTCATCTTTCCCTTTCCATCACTGTACTTATTTCGCCAATGTCGATCAAATTGATATTTTGTGTTCCACTGGAGCTTGCTTTATTTAGGCAATTAGCCTCTTTGTGGTTCCCTAGACCACACCACTTACACATTGAGTAGCACCGTTTCCACCCGCATTATTTGTATTTTGAGGCTTGGGGCAACTCTTCGCAAAGTGGCCCCACTCCTGACAATTCTGACACTAAATTATAGGTCTCCCTTCAAAGTCGTACTGCAGTCAACTCTGTCCTCCTTGTCTTCCCCCTCGACGGCTGCTCCTGTATCCGTCGCTTATTGCACCTTGTCCATTTCTTGAAGTATCAAGTTGACTTCTTTATTGGACTGTTAACGTCTGGTGCCTTGCTCCTTTCAGATTGCATGGGCAATTTTCTACTGGGTGACCTGCAATATAGCATATGTTGCAATACATTTTATTTGAGCAATTGGTATTGGCATGTCCTTCCGTTTTACAGTCGAAACACCAAATATCCTTCCTATATTTCCTCACTTCTCCTTTGACTTCTTTTATAATTTTATCAAACTCTTTCCGAAAGGAGTGTATTGCACTTTGAACTTTATCTTCTTCATCACTATTAGATTCTTCGCGTTTTGACTGTCCACCGATTTTTACAGTTGTTTGCTTAGCCTCGCTTTCAAAGTACTTTGCGTTCTCGTAGTCTTCCACATATGTCGAGGATGGTATCGCTTTCATCTTCTTTCGATATTTGTGTAGTAATCCATCCAAGAACCAACGTTTTATCATTATGTCGGCCGGTGGCATTTCCATTTTGTCTGTTAGCTGCCTTAGTCTCCTATCGTAGCTCTTGACATCTTCCTCTGGTTTTTGTTTCGTGGCGAATATTTCAGTGATGATCTCCGTGTCATCCCTTAATGGTCGGAATTCTCCAATGAATGCATCCTTCAAGGGGGTCCATTGGGTGAATGGTTGTATACGCTGTCGTTTTAAATACCAATCCATAGCCATTCTACGCAAAGTGGCTGGAAACATTTTTGCCTGTCTACTTGAGTAGCAGTATGCGCCATTGGAACTGTCCTACTAGGCAATTTCCTTGGTCGTGAGCGTGGTGGAATTTTGTTCGGCTCTCTCTCTGTTGTTGATGGTGCGGAATTTGGGTTAAATAGCCTTCTACCTGGATCTCGTGAGCTTCCACTTCGTGACCTCCTTCACGAATAAACAAGATGTGATTTTGGTCTTCCTCCCCACGAACCGATGCGTGGTTGTTGCGTTACAAAGTTTCCTACTTTTGTATCCGCTAGCCAACTCCTCTCTGCTGGTTCAGGTGTTACCGTCCAATCCTCGTTTTCAATAACAAGTACTTCCTCTACTATTTGCTCTGTCTTCTATTGTCACCAACAGCGTCTCTATTCTCGGATTCTCGTCTTCCACGGGATTCCACACTCTTTCCACTTCAGGTTGCGAAACTTCGTCTTCGTTGTGTGTTCTTTGGTTCACCAGTCGTGCGCTTCCTCTTGGTTGACATGGACTCCTTCCTCTTCTACCTTGTGATCTGCGATGTGTCATTCACCTCTTTGCCTTATCACCTGTACTTCTTGACCCAAAGTTTGTTTTTAGGCAACGGCACCAAATGTAGACAAGGGTAAGTGCTTTCCCGAGACAAGGGAATGACGAGAAGCAAGGAGGGAGTGATAAACCAGATTACGCAAATCATCTTTCTCTATAGTTGTTGCACAAACACAATCACATACAACACGCATTCCAGAACAAGGGTTGTTGCACAACAAATCTGCATTATAGACAAGTATGAATAGATTGCAAAATGAAATAGGGGGGTATATAAGTAAGCCCGGTAGTTACTGCAACCATAATTACGAAAATCGGCAAAAAATCGCAAAAATTGCGAGTTAATCGCGATTCATTCGCAAAACAAGTGATTCGGCAACTTATCGTGAGTCCGGCGATTTTTTGACGATTTTTTCAAAATATCGGAATCGACGATTTTTTCAAAAAATCGTCCGTAGCTGCGTGGGTAAAGGCTGCAACCGATAAAAGGAAAAAGTAACTCGTTTTTTTCACTTTTTCTTCTAAGCACTTCTTGACAGGAAAAAAACCCTCCCACCTTGTGCTACCACCCCGACCAATTTCGCCGAGGCATCTTAGGAGCGCGATCGATTGCGGTGTGAAGGAATCCGACAACCAACAACATCCAGCCAGAAGACTCATTCAAGGTCAGCATTTCTTTAAAACTCTTTTTTTTTTTTTTCTCCCCTAGGGAGCACGCGAGGGGCACTGCCCCTCGACCCGCAAGGGATGCTGTCCCTTGACCCCCAACACAGTTTACAAGCCTACATCTCAAAATCGGACCAGGTGGCACTAACAAACAGTGATTTATTTCATAATTTCGCAAAGCAAATATTACATTATATAATGAACAAAGAATATATCCACTAATTTATAAGAAGAGAAAGGAGATTAGGGGAGAAGCGGGAAGGGATGAAGTCGGAGGAGAAGATGAAGGGAGGTTGGAGGAATAAGGGGAAAGGGAGGTGGAGTGATAAGGGAGAAGAGGGAATATAGGAGAGAATGGAGGGATAAGGAGGATAGAAGAGAAAATTAAAACAAATATCATGCCGACTTAAACAATTAGCCGACAATCTCTAACCTAGCCTAGCCACTAAGTGTTCACACTTGCTACCCTACATGCTATAAAATACTGAGACCCTATCCTGGCCCTTCAATTGGTTTTATAATCTGCCCCAATTATTTTTTTGTGAATGCACAGCAGATGGCCTAGAAAACCTTTGTAGTTTTCTCACTCCATCATGCATTATAGAGAACCATATATAGAGGTTGTCTCCAACTAGTGAGCAATAGAAATAATGTTTAATGCTAAGACAGCTAAGCCATCAATGATGAGATTCCCGATAGAATTTTCAAAAGAAACCCACAAAAAGAGCTTTAACCATAACCATAACACGCTAGTCATTCACACAAATCATACAGCCAATTTCTGCTATCTACCATTACTACTGCTATTGCTGTCATTGCTGTTAAGTTGTTAACATTGCTGTTGCTATCTACCATTGCTGCTGCTATTGCCATTGTTGCTTCTATTGCTGTTATTGCAATTTGTTGTTATTGCTGTTAGCCTGTTATTGCTGCTGCTATTGCCATTGCTGCTTCTATTGCTGTTATTGCTGTTAGCCTGTTATTGCTGTTAACATTGCTGCTGCTATTGCCATTTGCTGTTATTGCAATTTGTTGTTATTGCTGTTAGCCTGTTATTGCTGTTAACATTGCTGCTGCTATTGCCATTGCTGCTTCTATTGCTGTTATTGCTGCTGCTATTACTCAGTTTATCCATAGAGATGACTTGGCCTAAACCCTAGCCTTTTGGTTTAGGGTTTAGTTTTTTTTTTCTTTTTTTCATGTGATTGTAACTTTCTTATTACTAACTTGTTTCCATGTGCAGGCATATAAAAAATGAAACCATTGGATCCAGCATGGGCGTATGCAACGCCAATAGGGCCATCAAAGCAACATTTTAGATGCAATTTTTGTGGCAATAGTTATAATGGAGGCGTTTATCGCCTCAAATATCATTTGGCATGCTTAGCAGGAAATAATATAGCAGTATGTACTAAGGTGCCAGAAGATGTTAAGAACAAAGTAAATGCCATGATCACTGCAGCAGATGCAAACACTAGTAACAAAAGAAGTTTTAGCGATGCCATTTCATCCCCCCTCCCGAGGTGCTAATACTAGTGGGCGTGGCAGCTTTAAGCGGCTCTTTCAACAAAGTAGTTCGAGTCCTTCAAGTGCACAAGGAGCTAGTGGGACGGGAGAGTCCTTTTTTGTAGATCGTTCTATGCCAGGGGCAGGGAGTGGGACACAATCCACGCTTGAGGGTATGGCCGCGTGGAACCAAGAGAAGCACAGTGCTGCGAGGAAAGCCATTGCCACTTTTTGGTACTATTCTGACATTCCCTTCAATGTGGCAAGGTCTCCATATTGGCGGTGCATGATAGATTCCGTCGCATGTTGCGGCACAGGATTTAAGGCGCCAACTTTTGATGACCTTAGGGGCCCTCTCCTTCAAGAATCTGTGGATGACATTCAGGTTGTGTCATTGTGCTTGACTAAATTTTTATATATATGGCATGACTAAATTTTTTTTAATATATATTAATATGATAAAATCAATATGCAATGTGCAATGTGCATGACTAAATGTTTTTTTTTTATACTTCAGGTTGTGCTTGACAAACAACGTCAGATGTGGAGAACCAAGGGTTGCACTATCATGTCTGATGGTTGGACAGATGGGAGGGGAAGAACCCTAATTAATTTTTTGGTTGCATCTGCAGAAGGAACTGCATTCCTTAAGTCAGTAGATGCATCGGCACAAGTTAAGAGTGCCGAAATGCTTGCAGGGTTGTTGGAGGAGGTTGTCTTGGAGGTTGGGGAGGAGAATGTTGTCCAAATCATCACGGACAACGCAGCAGCATATAAGGCAGCCGGGAGGATTTTGGAGGAGAGATTCCCCACCATTTTTTGGACCCCATGTGCAGCCCATTGTCTTGATTTGCTCCTCGAGGACATTGGGAAATTACCTTGGGTGACAGAGATTGTAGGGAAGGCTAAGGCAATCACAAAATTCATTTACAACCATTCATGGGTCCTTAGCCTCATGAGGCGATTTACCAATGGGAGGGAGCTAGTGCGGCCTGGCATTACACGCTTCGCCACAAACTTTGTGACATTGCAGAGCATTTATGATGCAAGAGGGTCACTAAAACAAATGTTTGTGAGTGATGAGTGGAATTTTGAAGCAACTGCAAGATACCGCACATCATCTGAGGGGCAAAATGTTTATACTTGTTTGTTTGAGGAGGACTTCTGGATGGCCATGGATGAGGCCATCAAGGTACAAGACTACGCTTATTTATTTGTTTTATTTTATTTATGTTGTAAAATATTTTTCTTTAAATTATTTATTTATTTATTTATTTTCAGGTCTCAGAGCCATTGGTGAAGATTCTTCGTCTTGTTGATGGAGAACAATTTCCAATGGGTTTTGTATATGAGGCTATGGATAGGGCGAAAGAGGCCATTGCTGCATTTTATGAACATAACCGCACCAAATATGATGCCATTTGGACCATCATTGACAACAGATGGACATCACAACTCCATAGTCCTCTTCATGCAACGGGTTACTATTTGAACCCCAAATTCTTTTATGAGCCCACATTCCGTGCTGATTATGAGGTCAAGATTGGCCTTCATGATTGCATTGGCCGCATGTTCTTTGGGAATCCACAATTGTGCAATAAAACGCGTGCCGAGATACAAGATTATAAGGCATGTCGTGGTCGCCTATTCCCATCTAAGCAATGCAAAGATGCTATTGAGTTTATGAGGCCAGGTAAACCATAAACCTCATCGAATTATTATTTAGTCTTCTGATTTTGTTTTAAAATTTAAACTTTTTAGTTGTTACATGTGAAATATTAATTTTTTTTTTTTTTTTGTTGTTTCTAGATTTATGGTGGGAAGACTTTGGTGATTTTACGCCCAATTTGCAGCACATGGCGGTTAGAATCTTATCTCAACCATGTAGCTCTTCAGGTTGTGAGCGCAATTGGAGTATGTTTGAGCACATACACTCCAAGAAGCGCAACAGACTTACACAAGAAAGGTTAAATGATCTTGTGTTTGTGCACTACAACCTTCGTCTCCACCAAAAATCTTTTGAAAAAACAAATATTCAGCCCATTGACCTAAGTGACATTGATCCATCATCTGAATGGATCATAGATGCAGAAGCACAAGAGCAGCAGGTAGTAGTTCAAATCTTGGTGGAACCTTTTTCTCCTCTCCTCTTCGTTTAAAAGCATATCTTATAGTATTTTTTTTGTCCCTTTCCTCATCTAGTTGAACTTGAACTTCTAGGTACAGCAAGATCCTCTATTCAGCATGGAAGAATTGCAAAACTATGAGACCCTAGCGGAGGAGATGGCAGCAAGGGACCAAGAAGAGGCCTTAGCACGAGAAACAACACAAGCATCTACAAGCACACATAAAGAAAAAGAGACTAGGGCTTATGTTAGGACAAGAGGCAAAGGAAGACAATAGATAGTGGGCCTATTGAGGCATTTTGAGTCTTGCCACATTTTGTAATTTGTACCTTTTCATATTATAAGCAATACAAGACGTGTTTTGTGAACTTTTGTCACTTTCATGTGTACTTAAAGCTTGAGCCTTATATGATGTCTTGACTTGAATTGTTGCTTTTATTGCAATATTTGATTTGCATAATGTTAATTCATTGTAATATGCATGAAAAAAATTAAAATAAAATAAAAAAAATCGTTTTCTTCGGTTTTTTTTGATTTTTTGCCGATTTTTTCCCCGATTTTTTGCCGATTCCGATTTTTTGCCGATTTTTTCCCCAACCGATTTACTACCCGATTCCGATTTTCTCTACTATGACTGCAATTAACCCGTCTCAACCGTCCCAACCACCTATTGCTTAACATGTCGATTACTGCATGACATACTGGTTTAGACGTCTAACACAGCAGTCCAAACATCTGACTAGTTAGGCTAGACGTCTAGCTAATCCAAATGTCTAACTAATCAGGACGTCTTAACACAAAGACGACTACGTTTGTCCTTTTTGTGCCTTTATACTAATCAATCTGCATTACAAGTGTCGGTTGATTTTACATTGCAAAACAATACATTAAATGACTTATACATTATCAAAATGTTGTACATAGTCAAAATTATGAATCTTCATAGGATATTCTTTGTTAGACAGCTCAGTGATTTATTTTTGCTTCAAACTGCTATCTACACCTTCCACACCCACTCGTTTGTTGTGCTTGAGAATGTTAGGATCCTACTATAAAATATACTAAACAACACACTCTCAACTCAAATAAACACACTCTCACACATTTTCTTGGAAATAAACTCACAGAAACATTATAACAATATTCAGAATTAAATGCATATGATAACAGAAATTACTTAAAAGGAACAATCTCACAATAGATAGAATCGCAAGCCTCTTCGAGGGGGCAACCTCCTTCAACACTCCAATAATTTGCAAAAAGATGATTACATTGGTGCCTTTTCGGGTATTTAAAGAGTTTCCTTCCAAGGTTGGCTTACATGCAAAATGCCACCTGGATTACATGCATAATGCCACCCGAATTACATGCATAGTGCCACTTTAAATTACATGCACAATGCCACTCGAATTACATGCATAATGCCACACAAATTACATGCACAATGCCACTCGAATTACATGCACAAGGCCACCTTACCTAACCTATCTACCATGTGTTACATAGAAAAGGGTGCCATTTGTCATAGGCACTACCTAAGCTAAAACTTAGAACATTACAAAATATTAATCATGGTTACTACCCACGTTCACTAGGAATTATTGCATCAAGAAAGTTGTTACATTAAGGGTTAGGATGAGATCCTAACATGCCCTTCTCCTTGAAGAAGCTTTGTCCTCAAAGCTTAAAATGAGGAAACTGTTGCTGGAGTTGATGGAGAGACTCCCATGTAGCATCCTCGGGTTGAAGCCCATGCCACCGAACAAGGACCTCTCGTAATGGTACGGTTGCGCAGAGTGCGAGTTCGACGATCCAGCAGTTGCTCAGGTGCAAGTAAGATGGAGCCTTCTTCATCCAATTCGGGGAGTGTTGATTGAACCTGTACCTTTGTGCCCACAACTTTCTTGAGAAGGGAAACATGAAAAACAGGGTGGAGCTTGGAAGTGGGGGGAAGAGCCAATTTGTAAGTTGTAGGGCCAATCCGTTGTAGAACCTAATAAGGACCATAGAATTTTGGAGCGAGCTTCTAACACCTGCGAAGTTGTAGGGAAGATTGTTTGTATGGCTGCAAGCGAAGGAAGACCATATCACTCTGTTGTCACATTTTGCACGGGGTGCAATGTCTTCGGTATTGTAACAGTGCTGCTCTTCTTTTCCCTCTTCCTCTATTTTCCTCCCTTCTTCTCTCCCTTTCCTTTTCTTTCCCACATTCTCTTTCTTCCCCCCCTTTCTCGGAGTTCCCTAGTTGATTTTTCAACTTTCCAGAAGGTTACCTTAAAAATGGCTAAGTGTGAGTGCGAAGTTCGCACTTCGCCCTCGGTGCGAGTTCGCACTTCGCCCGCTTGGCGCCCTTCGCTTTGGTGCGAGTCCGACTTCGCCCGCTTCTGGGCGCACCTTGCAACTGGCAGACTGGCAGGCTGACAGAAAATGACAAAGTGCCGGAGCAAAGTCCGAACGGCGGCAGACACCAGCTCCACTCAGCAGCAGCCCGACTTCGCAGACAAGTCGGAGTGCGCCCTTGACAGGTGCGCAGTAGGGAAACAAACTCAGAAAAACATCTAAGGCATGAAGGCCTTCCCGATTGCACTGCGTTCTGCCCGCGCATCCCGAGGCGCTCCGATCCCAAGCAAAGATGGATAGACTGCCCTCCAAGGCAGACACGTGTCAAACAAGATCACCCATCTTCTGACAAGTGTCCAGCTTCGGGATTAGAGCCGAGACGTGCCGAGCAAAAGGACGAGCATGGGCTGCACCGCTCGTGCCGTAGGCCTCATTCAAAGCTGATCCGAGGTTCTACCTGCTCCAGCTACCCGCATCACTGCGCATTGAAGTTCTCGCCCAACACACCGCCACGTAGCCGTCCAGCTTCCAGGAAGACCATGCTGCGGGTACAGTCCGGTCCGACAAAAGGTCAGCATTTGCGCCTCTTTCGCCGCTTTTGTCGCCTTATGTTTGATCGGGACCTTGTGCCCATTAATGTAACGGGAGGGACTCGGGCTATAAAAGCCCACCATGAATTCATTGTAAAGGGTGGATGGGGAATGTCTGTTAGGGAACCAATGTAACCGTGCTTCTGCTTATAAATATAATTTGTATGCCTGGTTCTCGTTCTCGTCGCTTCGTTTTTTATGCTGCCTTTCTTTCTATTCATGCCTTAGGCTAACCTCGTCACGGCTCGCTGATTCATTTCAGCATTTGGTGAGCAGGTGCCTCTAGCATTGCTTGTTTAAAGCACCCTCTCGTACTTCATTAATTAAAAGGATACATAGAATAGATGTAGTAGCAGTTTCATCAGTTGTGTGTTAAGTTGCCGGTCCGTATCTGGTGATTGGTGCGTCGTCGTACTGTTAGTTCCTTGTAGGGAATGTCTGTTAGGGAGCCATTGAAGCTGTGCGGTTAAATTCTCTACACGACACATATACCCGGCTCTGATATCTCTATGATTGCTTTCTACCCATGTTAGTGTCCGTAGGTGGTGATTGACGTGTTGCCGCATCGTTAGTTCCTTGTAGGGAATGTCTCGTTAGGGAGCCGTTGTAGCCGTGCGTACACCGCTTAGGTATCGGAAGTATACGTTAGATTTTGCAGTTCTCGACCGTGCTTTATATTTATAATGCAAGGAGTATTGGTGATTGCCGGTTGCCGCATCGTTAGTTCCCCCCCACCAACCTCCAAGTATATTTGTATATTCTTTCCGTACATTTATCTCTTTCCCGCACTCTTAGCTTAAATCGAAAACCCCCCAAAAGGAGCCGGCCTTCTCCGGAGATTGGCTCGGAAGGCATCTCTTCCTTCCAGCCTTTCATGCTGGTGGGCGAATCTGGGCGCATTAACCCAAAATCCTTTCCTCATGGCAGATTCGTAACCAACAGTTTCTCTGGCACGCCGGTGGGACACTGGTCCCACGTTTGAAGAAAGATTTTCTCGATCGCCTCCACCCGGCGCCGACAGGTGGTTCCCGAGCACCCGGTGAGACAAGGAAGTTTCTCACCCCCGACTGTAATTGAAGCACCGGTGTTCGCTTCATTGCTGTTCCAAATCTGAACACCTGGCGACTCTGCACGAACAAATCCTCTGAGTCCGAGAGACCGGTCCCAGCACCTTCATGCACACAAGAAGGTGGCAAGCAAGGGATCCAAGAAGCCCGCCTGAGTTCTACGAACTGGATATCAACGCTCGAGGCGAGATTCCCAGGCTGGCTGACCCGCGAGCTCGTGTCGACGAAGCCGAGGCTGAGATACAAGAAGAAGCCGAAGCTGAAATCGGCGGAGCTGAGTACGAAATAGAAGAGGCCGAGGAAGAAGAAGATCATGCATCCTCGGAAAGTACCGACACTGAGTACACAACCGACGGCGGAGAAGAAGAAGAAGAAGAAGAAATGGCTGCTCAACAGCCGAATGACGATGATCTCTTCCCGGCGGTGGACTCTACGGGGCCCTTGGCCCCGGTCGGACAGCAAGCCGTGCCCCCGCCGCTTTAAAGTCTATTCCCACATACGACGGCTACGGTAAGACGGCGTACGAGCACATCCAGGACATCCTTGCCCTGGCCGCATTGCATACTATCACCGATGAGAGTGTGAAGACCCGTCTCGCCGGCCCTTTCCCCGAGGGGAAAGCTTCTCTACCGGTGGAGATCGCCGCGTAGGGATCCATCACAGGGTGGCCCCGACTTGCCGTAAGGCTCGTAAAAGGATGCAACGAGTCCGCTGACCCTACTTCTCTACCGCATCGGCTCCAAGCTATCCGGAGACATCCTCAAGAGGAGGTGTCCGATTTTAACATCAGGTTTGCGAGATCCCGGAAACGGGTACCTCGCGAACTTCGGCCTTCACCCGGCATGGCTGCTCACTACTATCTCGAGATCCTTCAACTCGTACATATGCCTCGCCGCCGAAGATCGCCGAACTGACGAGTTTCTTGCGCTGTACGAAGCCGCCCAGCAAGCTGAAGCTGACATTATCTCCATCGGCAGGCTTCCGTCCAGGGTGCAGGAACCCATTCATCCCGACTTCCCTGCATCACAGTATCCTTCGCTTCCGGTGGTGCGCCGTCCACATCAGGGCAGCAACCCCAAGCAAGATGGGAATCCGGCGCCGGTCGTAACTCCTTACGGCCCGCCTCGGTTGCATTACCCTCATCCGCCTCCTCCCGCCCCGCATTTTCCAAGGACTTCCCGCTCCCCCACAAGACGCATCTTATTCTAACCCTCCTCCATTGGCCGCATTGCCTCCACCGGCACAATTGCCGCCACCCGACAGCAGCATCCAGAACACGATTCTACAGGAGGTGCGGGCTTTGGCCTCCGGATACCATGCCATGTCCAATGACATGACCGCTATGAAGAAGAAGCAGGCCCAGATGGACCTTGCTCCTAGGAGGCCGTATGCGCCACCCGCACTGACAAAAGACAAAGCCCCGGAACATCAGCCGCAGAGGCGTCCGCCTCCGAGAAATGCTGCTATAGAAGACCCGCCTGGTCCTCCCGACCAGGTCAACTGGTGCACTACGTGCAACGACCCGCATTCGGAGGAAGACTGCACTCTGCACCAAACACTACATCCAGACATTGGCCGGCAGCGCTATAGAAGACGATGAGCTGTACATGATCTTGGACGGCGAGGCCAACTTTGCCCTCCCCGAAGAGAATCTAGCGTCACCTGCCAAGGAAGAAAAGAAAGCCGCGGATGCGGCCAAACCTTTGCAAGTCTACGCAAGAAGAGAAAAACCGCAGCCCGGTGGGCTGCCGCCATACAAGCGGCTGTGGCCTTACACAGCCCAGGAGAAGGCATCCAAAGATAAAGCTCCAGCCAAGCCTTCTCCGCAAAGGCCGCCGCTGCTCCAGCCAAACCTCCAAGAAAGGCCCCAACTCCGGCTAAGGCTCCCGTACCTCAGCCTCCAACTGAAACCAAAGAACAAGCCCAGGAGAAGCTGAAGTACCCGTCTCTGACCAAGAGACAGCGAGTTGAGGCCACCCAACAGTACCGGACGAAGTATGAGCCAGCAAAACATGCAGAAGAAGCTAGTACCTCGGGCTACAGTATTGTAGACGAGTTGAAAAGAACGCCTGCTAGAATCAGCATGTATGATGCCCTTCTGCTCCCGTGCCGGTGGATCCGTCGCAAGAATCACCGAAGAACATGAAGAGCGGCAGCGATGCACCCCGCTGTCCCGGTTCAACCTTTGACAGCCTCCGCCACCGGGAAGAACAGACCGCCACCCTTTTATCTCTGTCTTTACGGATGCAAGGGCACATAGTTCACAACCGCATGGTGGATTCTCGGTGCTTCCTCGACCGTGATGCCGAAGGCCGTCTCGCGATGAGATCGGGATGGAATACACACGGAGCAGCCAAGGCGTGCTACAACTAGGACGGCACCCCCGTTAAGACAGCTTGGTGTCATAAAGGACATCCCTATCCGACCGCACAAAGCTCTCGACATCGTAGTCATCCAAGAGGTCGTGATTGTTGACTCGGAGCCTTACTTCGGCATGTGTCTCTCTCGGGAGTTCACCGCAAAGTTGGGCGGGTACCTGCCTCTAGACTACTCACACATGGAAGTGCCCTTCAAAGGAAGGAGACCGAAAATTTTTAATGAGAAGCCTTTCCCCTTCCTAGTAGACAAGATACCCGGAGGAGAATTGGACTGCATGGTCCAGATGTCAGAGGAAGAACTGGTGACAGTGGAGCTGACCGAGCAAGCCTTCGAAGTGCTACAGCTTGAAGATGAGTTCTCATTGCGGGACTTCAATGCCGTAATCGGGACAGAGCAGGGCTGTTACTCCATTGTACAGCCCGAGAGGCTTGACGTGTCAGCTGCGAAAAAAGTGGGACCCGCACCCGAAGAGCTGTGGAAGCTTTTCTTTGACGGCGCGCGATGCAAGAATGGCGCCGTGCAGTGGGTACTTCTGGTTTCTCCAACCGGAATCCGTAAGGACTATGCCTACAGCCGGCCCGGAGCTGCACTAACAACTCGGCGGAATACGAAGCCCTGTGCTTGGGTTTGCGAAAGGCGGAGAGGCTCGGGATCAAACACCTGCAGATCTTCGGAGATTCAGAGCTGGTGTGTCACCAAGTTACGGAGAAATGCGCATCCAAACAACATTTTCTTAGAGCGTACCGTAACCGGGTGTGGGACCTGATGGAGTCATTCGACTCGTTGAATGTCAAAGCAATATCGCGTGAGAAAAACAAGCACGCCGATATTCTGGCGTCTGTTGGAGCCAGGTACGTTCCGGCTGAAGACGTTGTCCAGAGACCGAAGCCGGTTCGTACTATCTACAGGCCTTCTGTGCCTGATAAGGACACCCACCGGGCAGGTGTTCGGGCCAGACGAGGAGATCGTCACATTCCTGGTTAACGAAGTGTGTGTAATCGAAGGTAGAGACCCTGATGACGAGCAATATGAGGGGTTGATACGATTACGGAATAATCATGTCCCAAAAGGACCGATTACATTAGAGAGTCTCTTTGATCGTAATGACAGAGCAATATCTCACGTAATCAAAGTAGACCCGAGGCGAGATGCCGACCCGGAACTTGAACCCGGTAAAACTATCAAGGTCGGAACAGACTGCACGTCGGAGGAACTGGGGCAGATCAGATCACTGTGCCAGGAGTTCCCCGACATCGTGGCCTGGTGCTACGAGGATTTGAGGGGGTATGACAGAACTGTCATCCAGCATACCATTGAGCTAGAGGATGGCGCCAAGCCGTTCCGACAGAACAAAGGGCCGTGAATCCAAAGATTGAGGCCATGATGAAGACCGAGCTCTTGAAGATGCTGGAGGCCAAGATCATCTACCCCATCAAACATTCATCCTGGGTCGCGAATTTGGTGCCCGTGAGGAAAAAGAATGGCGACATTCGTCTCTGTGTCGACTTCAGAAAACCTAAATCAAGCTTCCCTCCGGGACCACTATCCGCTTCCCCAAATCGACCGGATTCTACATATCGTTGCCGGAGCCCGTAGATTTTCACTTTTAGATGGATTTTCCGGCTACAACCGTATTTGGGTCAAAGACGAAGACCAAAGATAAGACGGCGTTTACCACGAAGTGGGGGACGTTCGCCTATCAACGCATGCCGTTTGGCTTATCCAATGCTGGCGCCACGTTCCAAAGGGCCATGGACTTGGCCTTCCGAGAGCTGCTCAATAAAATTATTGTCATCTACCTTGATGACATGACTGTTTTCTCTCATCAACGAGGAGATCATGTTTCGCACCTACGACAAATATTTGAGAGTTGTCGAGAATTCGGCATTTCTATAAACCCGAAGAAGTCTGTCTTCGCGGTAAAGGAAGGAAAGCTGCTGGGACATGTCATCTCCGAGGAAGGCCTCGCCATTGACCCTGACAGAGCAGAAGCCCTCGTTCGCTTGCCAGCCCCCATTGATAAAAAAGGGCTGCAGTCCTTCTTCGGTCAGATTAACTTCGTGCGGAAGTTCATCCCCGACTTCGCACAGGTGATCAAGCCTATGGCCGAGCTACTGAAGAAAGATACACCTTACGAATGGACTGATGAGAGAGAGCAAGCCTTCGAGGAAATCAAGGCTCGAATTGCGCAAGCTCCGGTATTGACAAACCCGGACTACTCCAAGGACTTCATCCTGTATGCAGTGGGGAGAACCCGAAAGTTACGCCGCAGCCCCGACTCGAAGGGAGACGATGGTGAGGAGCGCCCCATAGCGTTCCTGAGCCAAGTGATTCTGCCGCATGAAGAAAAGTATAATTTTATAGAGCGGCAGGTTCATGCTGTCATGAAGTCCCTTCGAAAGTTCAGGCATTTTGTCTCCCAGAGCAAGACCACTGTCTTTGTGATTCACCCGGACGTTCGAAGCTTCATCTTACAAGGAGAACCGGGTCACAAGAGAGCGGGATGGATTGCCAAGATCCAGGAGTTTGACATTGAAGTGCGGCCCACCAAGCTTATCAGAGGCCGAGCCTTGTGTCAGGAATTGGCCCGAAGCGCTGTAGCCGGCATCTCCGCCTGTAAGTGGGAGGACACAATGACACGCATCTACCTAGCCAACTCCTTATCGGAGGGGGAGTGATTGGACAGATGAACTGGTGAGATACTTCTGCACCGGAAGATGTCCCGATCACCTGAACGCCTCACAACGAAGGAGATTTCGGCTAGGTGCACTTAGGTACACTCTTCGCCCCGAGGGGCTTTATTTCAAAAACATCGACGGCATCCTGTTGCGGTGCGTCAAAAAATCAGACCAGTCTAGGGTCCTCGGAGATTTTCATTCCGGGATGCCTGGGGGTCACCATTCTTCAAGGCCAACGGCCTTAAAAATAATAAGGGCCGGGTACTATTGGCCCACTCTGTTTACGCGGACGCGCATGCGGTCTGCTCAAAATGTGATCAATGCCAGAGGTTTGCTGGCCGAAACAGAAAAGCACCCCTGCCCCTTCAACCGATTCAGGCCGAGACTCCGTTCCAACAATGGGGTCTAGACTTCATTGGGGTGATTTCTCCTAACTCCTCCGCCGGACACAAGTTTATTCTCACAGCTACTGACTATTTTACACGGTGGACGGAGGCAATCCCGACCAAGAACGCAGACCAAGAAACGGTCATCAGGTTCATTGAGAGCCTGATTACCCGCTTCGGGGTTCCAGAGTCGATTGTGACCGACAACGGTCCGGGATTTGTAGGCGCTGTACTCACGGAGTACACTGGCAGACTTGGCATCTATCACAAGATGTCTTCTAATTACTACCCGCAGGGGAATGGCCTTGCCGAGTCTACTAACAAGAACCTCCTGAAGATCATCCGGAGGACCATTGAAAGAAACAAGCGGACTTGGCACTTGCTCCTGAACCGGGCACTGTGGGCGGACAGAGTTGCATTTAAGAAATCCCTCAGAACGTCCCCCTATGCGCTCGTCTATGGCAAAGAAGCTGTCATGCCATCACACATCGAGATCCCTGCCCTGTGGATGATTGACGAAGACAGGAGCAACGGAGACCCGGTGGACGACAGATTGTGCCAACTCCTGCAGTTGGAAGAAGACAGAGAAAGTGCATACCAGGCCTTCACTGATCACATTGCAGCAACCCAAGGCTGGTTTGCAAAAGGCACCACTGCCCGAGTTTTCGAAATCGGGGACCTAGTGCTGAAGTGGGACTCATATAAAGCAAAGCCGGGTAATCACGGGAAGTTTGATGCTCTCTGGGAGGGCCCTTATCAGATTGCCCGGGTGAACCAGTTCAATGCCTACGTACTGCGGGATATGGAGGGTCAGCTCCTACCTATCCCTGTCAACGGGTTCCACTTAAAGATTTACCGCTGCTGAAGGTGCCCAAGTGGCCCTTCCTTGTAAAAAATTTCCCTTATGCTTTTTCATTTCCCAGCATGTACAGTTTCCTGTTTTCAGCTTTTAATTTTATTTTTTATTATTTGAGCTTAACTGCGGCATGGGAGAGAAAGACGGACTTCGCAGCGAAGTCCGTCGGCGCCCCTCAGGATGGGCGAAGTTCGGCTGTACAAAAGAAGAAGCAAACAAAGAAAGAAGAAAAAAGGAAAAAGGAAAAAATTTGGCTAAGTGTTGGCCGAAGTCCAACTTCGCAGCGAAGTCGGGCTTCGGGCCAGCCGAAATGCGAAGCTTGTTCAAGGAAAAGACTGCAAAGCAAAGGAGGACGGACTGCGCCCAACCTTGGGCGAAGTCCGACTTCGCACGCGAAGTCCGACTTCGGCCGGCTAGCGTGCGAAGTCCGAACTGCGCACGACCTCCGCGCGAAGTGCAAACTTCGCGCGAAGTTCGCACTTCGCCCGAACTTCGGGCGAAGTCCGACTCACTTCAATGTGCAAGTTGCGCAGTTCGGACAGTCAAAGGAAACAGAGCAGTTCAACGCGCACTTCGCGCGAAGTTCGAACTTCGCCCGAAATTCGGGCGAAGTCCGACTTCGCCGACGAAGTCGGGTCGCGCCCAACTTTGGGCGAAGCCCGACGGCGCCTCGTTTTCTGGGCCAATTTGGGCAAATGTTAAAAAATGAATAAAATATTCAAAAAAGGTCCCAAGTTGGGCCCAAGGCGCGTTGTGACCGTTTCAAAGTGGGTTTCCGCACCAATGCTTCTTTCTTGAGCAGTGTGCCCTGATTTCGGCCGTGACGTCAGCCATGGCGCAGCGTCCAAGACAGAGTTAATGATTGCACGTTCCTCAACGAAAGTGCAAGCAAAAGAACATGGCACGTCTGCCGGAGTGCACTTTTTCCAAACATTCTCCTGCGCAGCCATCTAAGAGCCTTAACTCAGCCGACCTACCCCCTCCTGCGCGGCATTTATGGCGCTGTCTTTATCTAGAAAAGGGGGTCAGATGTTTTCAAACATTCCATACTGCACGTATTATTCCTCGACAAGTGCTAATTATTCCCGTGACAAACAAATCGCCCGCGACGACCCGAACTCGTAATTATTGCTGATTCGAAGAGATGGACCGAGGAAAGATGCCGATGTCAGCGCAGTCCAGTGGAAGTGGCGAACCAAAGGATTTACCGCGGCCGGGCGTTTTCAGAAGCGAAACCCCGCCGTAAAGAAAGTCAAAGTCCCGGATGAAAAAGGTACAGCGTGGGCAAGCCCCACCACCTCCGTTAAATTACTTAGCGGGGTACAAGGACGGCTCATTTTCTATGAGCTTGACGAAGCTGCGGGCAAATGTGGAGAGCTAGGCAGACAAAGTTTCGCCCTCCCACCATTTCGGAGCGGCGTACAAATCCAATCTGTTCAAATTCTTGTGCCCTCCTGTCCACCAATGCCCGGAACTGGTAGACCTAATTGTCAGACACTACGGACCAGCTACCCGGCAAATTTGCAGCTCCAGCGGTAAACCCTTGTTCACATTGCGCAGGGAGACTGTCCAGCCAGCTTTCGCCCCAGGGTTGGAGTATGACTCCAGCACCATCCTCAGAAAGATAAATTTGGGCGAGCAGGCGGGACGCTTCGCGAATACCAAACGGATGAGGGATTTCCTCAATTCAGAGCTGAACGCCCCGCTTGCAGCCGGACAGTGGCCAACTGGCCCCATGCCCTTGGCACAATTTCAGAGCAAGTACTTGTATACCATTTTGGCATCAATTCTTGGTTGCGACTCTGATGAGCTGGTACAGCCGTACCAGCTAGCGCTGGCAGAATGTCTCCTATGCGGAGAATCCTACGAACCGGCAGCACAGAGAAGCGGAAAACGTCCCATATTTTTCGACTGGGCAGACTGGCTGGCATACGCCACCCACTCCAGCCTGGTCAAAATTCAGAAGAAGCAGTCCACCGATTTTCGGTTTAGTTCTGTTCTAGCCTGGCTTTGTTTGTACCATTTGCACCCCCGAATGCCGATCCCAAACCTGAAGAAGGTCAACGAGAAGGGAGAGCCACAGCCCGTCTATAACTGGACGGATGACTTATACCGGAAAGGGTCCTACTACAAGTTCAACTTCAACTTTCTGGGATTCGTCATGTCAGTCTTCAGCGAAAGCGAAATCCCCCGTCCCCCGAGAGAAATGACAAGCGCTTTGATGAATCAGAAGCTCGGGGACGTTTTCAGACTGACGCAAGGGATTGTGGTCAGAATCTACGGATTCAAGGGCAAACCCCATTTGCTGCCCTACTGGTGCTCGGAACATTTGTTCGGGATGGAGGTTGCCCGACAAATGGACTATGTTGAAGAGGAGTTCGGCCTAGGAAAGAAGAGAGGACAGATTTTTCAATACCCTCTTTCCTGGGCAAACGTTGAGATTTTTGAGGTAGGACAGCATGTCTACCTTGAGCAAGAATTTTCCCGGATTGGCCTGGTTTTGTTGCCGCAACGCTGGAAGTATGACCCGTATGGGATAAGGGGAAAGTTCACACATCTCTGCCCCCGGGCAGATATAACCGAAGATAAGTGCGATGTGGTCCATGTGGACCTTGACTGGGAAATCGAATTGATGGAAGCTTCTCCTCCCCGGCAGGATTTTTACCGCGAGGAGGTGACATATGACCCCAAGCGAAACCCGGACCACCAGTTCACATCTCCAGGGTTCAAAAAATTTCTATCCAAGATAGCAGGCCTTAACTGGTCTAAAGAAAAGATTACTGAATGCTGGAAGATGAGATGCCGCACGCAGCACGACAAGTCCACGAGAAGAAATCTGGCCGTAGATGACGACTTTTCGGTTCTCTATGACCAGCATCATGACAGCTGGCGGCCGTTCGCATATCAAGGTTACGTTCCCCGAGGCCCCTTTGAGGACTATAAAGGAGGGTCTTCCTCCCAACAGTTGTACACTTCGGCAACTGCCAGCGTGGGCCCAGCAGACGTCCAGATCGATCCGATGCAGCCCGTGGCTTCCAAGGCGGCGCCTGAGAAGGCGAAAGAATTAGTCAAGGCAACGCCCGAGGCAATCCCTCAGGCACGAAAAGCGCCAGCGCCGTCAGAGGGCAGACCGGTTGCGGCAGACCTTCTGCAAGTCAAACCCCGGTACAAGTTTACCGTGGGAGCCTCAGCGCCTGCTGCACCTGCTTCATCTCCTTCCCCTGATCCGACCGTTATTCCAGAAGAGAAGAAGCGGAAGAGAGTTGAGAAAATCAGGCGACCTAGCCTGATAGTGCAGCAGCCAGTCGCAGAGCCGCAGCCTCGTCCTCGCCGCCTCGGAGACAGTTCCTCGGGCGTCCCAAGCCGCCCGCCGAAATCGGAGCACGTACATCCATCCGACATCGGCTCGAGCGGAGCCCGCAGGTACGTTTGCTGCCCCCGTCTCTTTGGTCTCACCCAGTCCTACTCCCACTCCGTCTCCCGCTCAATCCGAGCAAGTTATGACCGCATCCCCCTCCCCGTCTCCGCGCCCTTCTAGCGGCCCCCATTCTTTTGATCAGTTTGCTCATAACCCTAACGTCTCTCTTTCTCTGAGCACAACTCCAAACCCTTCGCCCGGGTTAGTGGCCGAGACCGTCCGTTCACCGTCACATCCACCTTCTCGCCCGCTTCAAACCCTCACAGCGTCGCCCGCTCCCATCTCCATTTCCCGGTCGCCCCCAGAAGCGGCCGATTCTTCCAAGGTCCGTCCGGTTCCTCCTGATCCCATTCCCGCAGGAGAGACGTCTCAGCAGAACCCTAGGGCCGGGGGAACCAGATTTCATGGACGACCTCCAGAATACAGACGACTTGCCCCTGGCAACGAGAGCTGTAGAGTATTCTGTCTCTTTCCTCCAGAACCTGAAGCGGAGGAGACCTGAAGAGATAGCCGCCCCGGTAAAACGCGCAAAGTACAATTTCGAGAGGAGAGTGATTACAACAGAGAAAATAATCCCAAAAGTGAAGAAGCCTCTCCGGGAAATGACCAGGGCGGACTACGAGCTCCAGACAAAGGAGAAGAGCTTTGACGACATTAACAAGCAATATCAGATTCAGTCGATTATGCGCAAAGCTGACAGTCTCTTTGTCAAAAGTCTGGAGGAGCAGGAAGAACTTTTCGGGTTGCAGGATAAAACAAGGCAGCTTGAAGAGGACCTGTCTAGGTCCACGGAGCAGCTGGAAGCGGCGCGGCAAGAAATAGATGAACTCAAAGCCCAGCTGGCCGCTTCTCAGCAACAAGCCGCAACCGAAAAGCAAGCAGCCTCGGAGCAGATTTCTCAGCTCCAAGAGTCTTTGAAGCAGGCGCAGTCGCAACTTGCAGAGAGAGCATCTCAAGCGACGGTCTTTTCAAAGACAAAGGTTAAGGAGATGCGGGCTGGTTTGCTGCGGGAATGCAAGCCCCACACCTATAAGGCGATGGCAGTTCTGGATTTCGCATCCAGAATTCAAGAAGTTTCTGCCTGTGGAAAGCCCCGTTGGTAGAGGAGGCCGAGCGTCAGGCGAAGCAATGGCTGGACCTGGCGGTAAATCTTCAGGAGCGCGAGCGCAACGGCCTCCAATTTTCTCCCGTGTCCTCATTCGCTGCAGAATGGGCAGGTGCAAGGGTGACCTTGCACAAATATTTCAAAAAAGTTGAAGAGGTGAGGGTTGCCAGACGAATGCTTGATGCATTCGGACATGAAAGGGATATCTGTCTGGCCCCCTTTCACGCTCTTTCTGAACTAGGGTGCCCAGGTTTTGTTGAGAATGGCGAGCTTCTCACCCTAGATCAGGTGAAAAGGAATTGGCAGTCCTTTGAAGCAGATACAGCTGAAATTGATAGCTGGACTGAACCAATTCAAGACAATCAGGTCACTCGGATGGTGTCCAAATATTCCAAGATCAGCTCCTACTTCCAGGAGTTAGAGAAAAGATACCTCACCATCGACCTGCACGCGGTCGCTGCTTTCCACGCAGCATTAGAAGATGTAGCTGACCGCCGGCCATTTGAGGCAGAAGCTTGGCGCCCAGCCCAGGCCGCATACACTCGCATTTGCGAGGCAGAAGCAAGAGATGGAGAGCTTTCGGAAGGTAACTCTGAGGAGGCAACTGACAAAGATGAATCTGAAGAACAGTTGCCGCAAGGAGAACAGCTAGAGCAGCAAAAGGCAGGGGAGGCAAGTTCCTCTGCACCCAAAGGATGAAGGCATGGATTCTTTGCGCCGAGGCGAGCTCGACACCCCGCGAGCCGCCAGAAATGTTGTCACATTTTGCACGGGGTGCAATGTCTTCAGTATTGTAACAGTGCTGCTCTTCTTTTCCCCTCTTCCTCTATTTTCCTTCCTTCTTCTCTCCCTTTCCTTTTCTTTCCCGCATTCTCTTTCTTCCCCCTTTTTCTCGGAGTTCCCAGCTTGATTTTTCAACTTTCCAAGCAAGGTTACCCGAAAAATGGCTATGTGTTGGATGCGAGTTCGCACTTCGCACGGGTGCGCACTTCGCACCGCGCGGGGGGGGGTGCGCACTTCGCCCAGCCTTTGGTGCGAAGTCTGACTTCGCCCCAGTTTCTGGGCGCACCTTGCAACTGGCAGACTGGCAGGCTGACAGAAAATGACAAAGTGCCGGAGCAAAGTCCGAACGGCGGCAGACACCAGTTTCCACCTGTGCGCAGCCCGACTTCGCACGAAGTCGGAGTGCGCCCTGACAGGTGCGGAGGGGAAACAAACTCGAAAACATCTAAGGCATGAAGGCCTTCCCGATCGCACTGTATTCTCGCCCGCGCATCCCGAGGCGCTCCGATCCCAAGCAAAGATGGATAGACTGCCCTCCAAGGCGTACACGTGTCAAACAAGATCACCCATCTTCTGACAAGTGTCCAGCTTCGGGATTTGAGCCGAGACGTGCCGAGCAAAAGGACGAGCATGGGCTGCACCGCTCGTGCGCAGCCTCATTCAAAGCCGATCCGAGGTTCTACCCGCTCCAGCCTACCCGCATCACCGCCGATTGAAGTTCGCCCAACACACCGCCACGTAGCCGTCCAGCCTTCCAGAAGACCATGCCGCGGCATACATCCGGTCCGACAAAAGGTCAGCATTTGCAGCTCTTTCGCCGCTTTTGTCGCCTTATGTTTGACCGGGACCTTGTGCCCATTAATGTAATCGGGAGGGACTCGGCCTATAAAAGCCCACCATGAATTCATTGTAAAGGGTGGATGGGGAATGTCTGTTAGGGAACCAATGTAACCGTGCTTCTGCTTATAAATATAATTTGTATGCCCGGTTCTCGTTCGTCGCTTCGTTTTTTATGCCGCCTTTCTTTATATTCATGCCTTAGGCTAACCCGTCACGGCTCGCTGATTCATTTCAGCATTTGGTGAGCAGGTGCCTCTAGCATTGCTTGTTTAAAGCACCCTCTGTACTTCATTAATTAAAAGGATACATAGAATGGATGTAGTAGCAGTTTCATCAGTTGTGTGTTAAGTTGCCGGTCAGTATCTCTGTGATTGGTGCGCCGCCGCATCGTTAGTTCCTTGTAGGGAATGTCCGTTAGGGAGCCATTGAAGTCGTGCGGTTAAATTCTCTACACGACACATATACCGGCTCGATATCTCTATGATTGCTTTCTACCCATGTTAGTGTCCGTAGGTGGTGATTGACGTGTTGCCGCATCGTTAGTTCCTTGTAGGGAATGTCCGTTAGGGAGCCGTTGTAGCCGTGCGTACAACCGCTTGGGTATCGGAAGTATACGTTAGATTTTGCGGTTCTCGCCGTGCTTTATATTTATAATGCAAGTGAGTATTGGTGATTGCCGGTTGCCGCATCGTTAGTTCCCCCCCACCAACCTCCAAGTATATTTGTATATTCTTTCTCGTACATTTATCTCTTTCCCGCACTCTTAGCTTAAATCAGAAAACCCCCCAAAAGGAGCCGGCCTTCTCCGGAGATTGGCTCGAAAGGCATCTCTTCCTTCCGGCCTTTCATGCTGGTGGGCGAATCTGGGCGCATTAACCCAAAATCCTTTCCTCATGGCAGATTCGTAACCAACATCACCCACATCAAAACTGCGCTCAGAACGATGCTGATGAGCTTGTTGGCGCATCCGATTCTGGGCCATGTTCAAATTTTGCTTGAGTTGGCGGAGGACCTCGGTGTGTTGACTCAGAGCATTGTCAACGGCCTGGACCTTGGAGCTGCCCGGAATGTAGGAAGAAGGCGTGAGTGGAGGGCGCCCGTAAACTGCCTCAAATGGTGTGAGTTTGGTGGCGGTATGATAGGAAGTGTTGTACCACCATTCGGCCAAGGGAAGCCATTTTGCCCAATGAGTAGGATGATCGGAGGCAAAGCAGCGAAGGTAGGTTTCCAAGCATTTATTAACAACCTTTGTTTGACCATCCGTTTGCGGATGGTAGGCTGAACTCATTTTGAGCTGAGTCCCCCGCAACTTAAACAACTCTTGCCAAAAATTGCTAGTAAAGGTGGGATCACGATCAGATACAATGGAGGCCGGCATGCCATGAAGGCGAAAGATGGAGTCAAGAAAAATTTGGGCAATAGTGGATGTCGTGTAAGGATGGGTTAGGGCACAAAAGTGAGCATACTTTGAAAGGCAGTCCACTACCACAAAAATAACTGACTTGCCTCCCGATTTAGGTAGCCCTTCTATGAAGTCCATGGAGATGTCAGTCCACACCTGCACTGGGATTGGCAATGGTTGAAGAGTGCCCGAAGAGCGCACTGTTTCCCCTTTCATCCTTTGACATGTGTCGCAGTCAACTACAAAAGAGCGAATGTCCTGTTTCATACCTTTCCAAAAGAAGGTGCGCTTGAGTCGCTCATAAGTTTTTAGGAACCCTGAATGGCCAGCAGATGGAGTAGCATGTGATTCCCTCATGAGGAGCTCTCGAAGTGGGGACTTAGGAGGAAGAACCAGGCGTTGATGGTAATGCGATCCCGGCCATCCCAACTATATCCTGGTGTAGACTTTGGATCATCCATAAGTGAAGCAACCAAGTCTTTCAAATCTGCATCCTAAAGTATTTCTTGACGTAAGGGCTCAATCCATTGGGGCAATGGTGTAGAAATGGCACACAACATACTAAGGGTCTCAAATTGGCGAGAGAGCATCCGCCACAAGATTCTCCTTTCCTTTTTTGTACGTAATGTCATAATCGTAGCCCATGACTTTTGATACCCACTTTTGTTGCTCGGGGGTGGCAACCCGTTGTTCTAGAAAGTATTTCAGACTCTGGTGGTCAGTTTTGACGGAGAAATGGTGCCCAATAAGGTAAGGTCGCCAATGCAGGACTGCATGCAATATTGCCAACATTTCCTTGGCATATGTGGATTTCCCTAAATTGCGATCGGATAGGGCTTTTCTGGTGAAAGCCAAAGGGCGTCCTTCTTGCATCAATACCGCCCCAATACCATGACCGAAGCGTCACTTTCAATGACAAATTTTTTAGAGAAGTCTGGCATGGCTAAAACTGGAGTGGTGGTCATGGCATGCTTGAGTTCCAAGAATGCTTGCTCAGCCCACCCTGTCCAAGTAAAAGAATCCTTCTTCAACATGGAGGTGAGGGGGGCGGCTATCTTTCCATAATTACAGACAAATTTACGGTAATAACCTGTAAGCCCTAAAAATCCTCGAAGTCCCTTGAGAGTGCGAGGTTTCGGCCATTCTTGGACTGCTTGGATCTTCTTAGGGTCAACCTTGACACCATCCTTTGAGACAATGTGTCCCAAATACTCCACTTCAGTCAAACCAAAGGAACACTTGGACCTTTTTGCAAACAATTGATGGTCGGCCAATAGTTGTAGGGTTTGATCTACATGCTTGAGATGCTCTTCCCATGTGTGACTGTAAATCAAGATGTCATCGAAGAACACAAGGATGAACTTCCGCAAAAAAGGGCGAAAGATGTTGTTCATCAGGATTTGAAATGTGGAAGAAGCATTTGTGAGACCAAATGGCATTACCAAGAATTCATAATGACCTTCATGAGTGCGAAAAGCAGTTTTAGGAATATCTTCATCCCTGAGGCGGATCTGATGGTACCCAGAGCGAAGGTCTAGCTTGGTGAAGTACATGGTCCCAAGTAATTCATCTAGTAATTCATCAACCACGGGGATAGGAAATTTATCCTTGACAGTTATCTTGTTGAGTTCCCGGTAGTCAATACATAGTCGCCAGGAGCCATCCTTCTTGAGGACCAATAAGACTGGTGAAGAGTAGGGACTAGTACTAGGCCGGATGATACCCGCCTTGAGTAATTCCTGTATCATTGTCTCAATCTCTGACTTCATGGCATGAGGGTACCTGTATGGTCTGATATTGGGAGGTGCATTATCCGGCAATAATGGAATGGCATGGTCGTGAGAGCGATGCGGTGGTAGTGTAGTTGGTTCCGCAAAGATGGCCTCATGTTTGTGGAGAATCTGTTGCAGGTCTAATGGGGTTTCACCCATTTGAGAGGTGGATGGTTGGATGGAGAATAGTTGTGCAATGACCCCACGTGATGATTTCTTTAGCAATTTCTCCATGCCATTTGAACTAATAATTTGAGGTGTTCCTGCTGGGGAGCCCTTGATGATGTGTGTTTGTCCGTTTTGGGAGAACTGCATCCAGAGTTCGGCAAAGTTCCAATTGATAGTGCCCAACGTACTCAACCATTGAGATCCCAAAACAATATCACATCCGCCCAACTGGAGGGCAAACATGTCCTGCTTGAGTTCATAGTCCCCTATCTTGATTTTAACATTGCGACATTTTCCTTTACAAGGTAAGGTTCCCCCATTGGCTACCATGACCTCAAAGGAATTACAAGTGTGGATATAGCAATTTGCCCGTTGAGCAACTCTAGGGCAATGAAGTTGTGCGTGCTTCCCGAATCCATAAGGATGGAAAGACGTTGGCCCTTGAAAAATCCCGCAACCTTCATGGTTTGTGGAGTAGTAATGCCGGCAAGAGCATGGACTGTAATTGCTGTCTCAAGTTCCTATTTCACTTCTTCTTGTGGAGAAGGTGTTTCCGGAGGGTCCTCATCCTCATCACTCTGGTCAGAGTTATCAGGTTCTTCAACATCTATCAAGAACAATTTTTTGTGTGCACACTTATGCCCTTTAAAAAACTTTTCATCACAATTGTAGCATAATCCTTGGGCACGATGTGCATCCATCTCTTCTGTGGTTAAGCGCTTGGGTGCAGCAGGTTTATTATCAACTGGGTGTTGGGATCGAGAAGGAAATGAAGGTCTATTTTGAGGAAACTTCGATGGGCGCCTTTGGGCAGAGAGTTTAGATTCGGCCAAATGGGCCAAACTGATAGCTTCCATCATAGTTTGTGGTTTCAACATTCTTATTTCCGCTTGAAGTTCCCCCTTCAACCCACTGATATAACAACTCGGAAGAACCCTTCATTCAATCCTCTTGTCTTATTGGCCAATTTTTCAAATTGAGCTTGGTATTCACTGACTGACCCTGTTTGTTGTAGTTTGGTCAAGGCCCTTGTAAAGTCCTCATACTCACTAGGACCAAATCGAATGAGTCGTTGGGATTCAAAATTCTCCCAAGAGAGATTTGGGTTGGCAATACGTAACCATTGAAACCAGTGTAGAGCCTCAGATTCCAAGTTAAAGAAAGCCATCTGGACTCGATGAAATATGGGTACATTATGAAGTCTAAAGAATTGATCAACCCTACATAGCCACCCATCAACATCCTTCCCACTAAATTTGGGAAAGTCCAATTTGGGCATTTTAAAGGATGGATCATGGTCATGATTCCTTGCAAAACCCTCAGCTTGGTGTTCTATTTTGGGTGGTCCTCTTTTTAGTTTGCTGTCTACTTCTGTCAGTGCTTCTTCTAAGCGGTTACTAGTGGCCTCATGCTCTAGGCGAAGACCTTGGACTTCTTCCCATATGGAGTAAAAGGCCGAGTGCAAGTTCTCAATGGCTTTTGTTAAGGATTCCAAGTGGTCTAGTTCTTTTTGATGTCCACGGGTACCCTGGGCCATTTTGAAACCTTTTGTGACCAAGCACTAAAAATAGAATTGAGTTTTTAGGACTTACTATTTTTAGTAAGTGCCCAAAAAAGTGCTTGGGTGCGATATATCAAAACGATCAGCTCGAAGAGGTGGTCACAATGAGCTATATCTCTTTTTTTTTTTCTCCTGTTTTGCTGAGTCTAACGGTGTTTACAGTTTTTGATTCTGAGCTACAGAGCAAAAGTTAGGTACTGGAGCACTATCTATAACTGGCCTCGTGTCATGCTCTCACTGGTTGGCCCAGTCCTGATCTCACTAGCCCCAAGATTATCTGTATTTTACAGGTGACTGTATGACAGTTCTGTTCTGACCCTGAAACTGTAAATTCTGACCTGACTATGCTGACCTCTCTAACTCCGATCGTGATCGCCATCAGTAAATTTGACTGTTATTCTCCAGACTGTCAGCTTAAGTGTCACCCTCATGGTCTATCCCGAATGCACGTACTTTCTGTTATTTTTTTAGTAGACTCCTTTCTCATATGCTCACTCTTTGGGGATTTGAAATGCAGGTTTACGAATAGGGAGGTTTGGTTTTCTTTTCTTTTTTTTTATACTTTCATTTTTTTACAGGTTGGAGTTTTAACAGAACCAGGGAATGCTAGGTAGAGGAGTATGTACCACCCATAGGCCCTCTATTATACCGACAGTGACGAACAATAGTGCTCGGACCAATATTTCAGGCCACTACTCAAGAAGGATTCCACACATACCCTTAAGCACACTACCTGCCTCTAACAATACGAGAGGGTAATCGTCCAGGATGTTGTCCCGTAGACTGAGTAATACAAGGCCGAAAAGATTCCTAATGGCTAAAAGTTTGTTTAAACCTAGATGGTCTCCCGATATACCCGAAGATACGTGGGAGTGCAAGTCCGTGCGCCAGTTCTGTCTGAGGCCTGGGTATTGGAGTCTGATCGCCCCTCACTTCACTAGATGCTTTATGGGCTATCTAGCTTAGCCAATAACGACAGATCCTTCGCGATATTTTAAAACCCCCGGCACAGGGTTTCTACCTACTCAACTAAAAAGATTTTTTTTTTTTTTTTTTGGTCTGGAAAAAAATGCACTGTATTTTTTGGATTTTGTTTTTTTTAATAAAGAAAAACAAGAACGGAAAAACACACAGAATTTATACCTAACAGGCGGATTGGATGGCAAGAATCGTTGCAGTTGCAGCAAAACTTGGCCCTGGAAAGCGCTCTGATACCACTTGTTAGGATCCTACTATAAAATATACTAAACAACACACTCTCAACTCAAATAAACACACTCTCACACATTTGCTTGGAAATAAACTCACAGAAACATTATAACAGTATTCAGAATTAAATGCATATGATAACAAAAATTACTTAAAAGGAACAATCTCACAATAGATAGAATCGCAGGCCTCTTCGAGGGGGCAACCTCCTTCAACACTTCATTAATTTGCAAAAAAATGATTACATTGGTGCCTTTTCAGGTATTTAAAGAGTTTCCTTCCAAGGTTGGCTTACATGCAAAATGCCACCTAGATTACATGCATAATGCCACCCGAATTACATGCATAGTGCATGCACAAGGCCACCTTACCTAACCTATCTACCATGTGTTACATAGAAAAGGGTGCCATTTGTCATAGGCACTACCTAAGCTAAAACTTAGAACATTACAAAATATTAATCATGGGTACTACCCACGTTCACTAGAAATTATTACATCAAGGAAGTTTTTACATTAAGGGTTAGGATGAGATCCTAACAGAGAACACTCAAATGCTCTATGTCGCTCTTCCAAGAACCTATAACACATGCCAACAAAACCACGTCACCTTCCTCTACTACATCCACCTCATCCTCTTGACGATTCACCCTTTTCCCAAGCACTTTAGCTTAAATCACTTTGAGAAGTACTGAATTCTCCTTCTTGCAAATGCTGCCCTCTACCATTACTTGATTGTTCTCTTCCTTGAGAGGATCGTCCTCTTCCTCTTGCATTATTTTGTTGCAGACGCAAAAACTTTTTCTCTGCCTTGAGCACATATTTGTATGCCTCTTCAACGATTTTGATTCAAATAAAACCAATCTCATCTTGTAAGGACAATCTTAGTCCATTTATGTATCATTCCACCTTCTCATCATCTTCAACGTGACCTGCCCTTATGGTCAATTTATAGAACTCCTCTATATACTCATTTATTCCCAACCCCATTTGCTTGAGGTTTTGGAGTCTTCTCAACAACCCTATTTGTTAATCAACGAGCAAAATTAGACTTCAAATTGATTACAAACGTATCTCAAGTTCAAATTTTATCCTTCCCTTTCTGTTGCCTCTTTGTTTGGACATGATCCCACCACAAGGACACATGCCCCTTCAACTTCATACAAGGGAACCTCACCTTCTTGGGATCTTCTATCGATTCAAAATCAATATATTTCTCCATATATGTGATCCAATCAATGAGTTCCTTAGGGTTTAAATTTCCATTATATGAAGGGGTTTCTAACTTTGGTTTCCTACCCATGTGAGACATTGCCCGAATTAATTTTTCTTCTAGTTCTTCCTCTCGCTCTTTATTGTGAGCTTCTTGTTAACCCACTTCCTCACCTTCACTATCACTTATGAATTGTAGACTTGTGAATTTGGCATTAAAAGCAAAGCTTGGGTGGAGATTATTCAAAGATCAAGGACAGAATTGGGCAAAAATATTACTTCAAAAATATATAGGTTCTCTTGATGCAATGAAATTATTTAGGAAAAGAACTCTACCGAAGGATCGTCAACATGGAACTTCATATCAAAGAGTTTGCAATTGATAAAGAAACATATTAGATGGTCAATCAATGAGGGAAATTATGCAAATTTTTGGTATGATGCTTGGTTGAAGCCTTATCCACTAATCTGTTACTCAAAATGGCAACCATTGGCTCAAGCATGCTTAGCATGTAATGGTCCAAAGGTCAAAGAATATATTATTATGAGCAACAACTCCAAATCATGGATTTCTTTTAGTAATCTGGTTGAAGAACAAGAACTCAAACAAATTGGAGATGAACTTCAAAAAATGCTTCAAAAGTTTTATTTGTTGATTTTTACATGAAAGGATGAGTTGGTTTGGAATTTATCAAAGGATGGCGAATACTCAGTCAAGTTGGGATATGAGGATTTAGAACAATCAAAATTTCCTTCTCCCAAAGATTTTCCTTGGAAGAATGTTTGGTCATTAGAGGCTCTCCCTAAGGCCTCAACATTCCTTTGGTTAGCAGTTCAAAGTAAGATTCTTACATGAGAGAGTCTACAAAGAAGAGGATATTATGGACCCTTTAGATGTGCCTTATATGAGAAGGATTTAGAAACATCAGACCATTTACTTCTTCATTGTTTGTTTGCTCACACCAGTTGGGGTTATTTTTTTAATTATGATTATATTGGGTAGCTCCATCAACATTGAAAGAGTTGATGAAATGTTAGATTAATTATTTCAAAGCTAAAGCATTATGTATTCTTTGGAGGATTGGTCCTACCAATATTTGTTGGGATTTATGGCTTGAAAAAAATAACAGAATTTTTAAAAATAAATTTAATAGTCATGCCCAAGTTTGGAATTGTATTATTGCCTCTCCTGCAAAATGTCTACAAATATGGTGCTCATCATGGAAAGTCTCAATTGTAGAAAAAGAGGTGTTAATAACTTGGCTATAGGATTTGAACATGCATGGAAGAGTCATTTACGATAATGGAATTAAAACAAAAGATCTACTTTGAATTATGATAAATGGAAATATCCAAAAATTGGGTTTATCAAAATTAATTTGATTGGTGCTTCTAAAGGAAAGCTGGTGGTGGCAGTGTTTTTTAAAATAGTGAAGGCAAAAGTCTCTCACTTATTCAGAATCATATGGAACTTCAATTAACAACTATGCAAAGGCTAGGGCATTTCTTATAGTAGTCAGACTCAGCCAGACTCCCGAGTACTCGGCCGACCGCGATGAGCCCACTTGGACTCATTTTTTTCGTTGACTCGGCAGAGTCCAACCGAGTCTGAGGCTGAGTCCGAGATGGACTCGCGAGTCTGAACATCGGGACTCCGCTGGCCCAGCAATAAAAATTCAACATGTCTATATCAAATCAAATCAACCATCATTGTTTTCTACAACAACTTGGAGGTAGCAACTTGCAGGTTTTGAGAACTATTTGACAAAAATTGGTTCATTAGACAGACGCTACGTTGTACTCAAATTAAGTAATGAGTAATCAAACGTCCAATTAAGGTAAATTCTAAAATTTAATTGAAATAGAAACTACGATCTAAAAAAAACATAGAACAACAGACGTAGGGATAGTCTAAGATAGGCTGGACAAAATTATGTCCTTGATACAACTGACTGGGATTTGTATTTTTGTTTTTAATTTTTATTCCGCTTTTATACGACCTGGCAAGTGCAATGGACTTTGATACCAACACGAGCAAGGAACGGTCCAATACTTTGTAGATTGTACAGAAGGCATCGAAGTGGGCAAGTCGCTTACCTGAGTCACTTCAGCCTCGGCTTCTTCTGCCTAACTACATAGACGACATGATGGTTAGACCATGCATTTTAGATTTGGGACATTTTACGCTCGATTCTCGACTCCTACTGTCCTGTGCCATCAGCCCTTGGATTTGGGATGTTCTATGCTCGATTCTCGACCCCTATGTCTTGTGCCATCAGCCCCTTGCTCTTCGTCCCACTAGTTGGGAGAAGCAAAGATTCATCGCTCAGATTGTGAAAGATAGAAAAGAGGTTAATATGTTTTTAACAAGGTTACCAGGTGGTGCGGGTGCGGCGGGAATCACGGGAGCAAGCGCGGGCGCGGATGCAGGTGCGGCCCCTGTCAAAAAAAGGGTTTGCCGGGTGCGGGTGCGGGTGCCGGTGCTGCTAGTTTTTAATTAAAATATATATTATCAAAAAATTAAAAAATAAAATAAATATGCACATTGCGAAATAATTAAATAAATGATAAATCATACACATTGTGAAATAAAGTAAATAATTCATCCACATTGCAAAATAATAAATATTCAAATATGGAACCCAGGTGTTGTAGGTGAGTTGGAGAGGAGAGGGCAATCCTCCAAGGGAGGTCCCAAGTTCAAATCTCCACCCTACCAAAAAGCTGAATTGGGTATCCAAAATCCAATTGATAATGTTGGTGCGAGCAGGGTCGGGTGAGACTCCCGGGTGACTTTGACGGTGTAGAACCCCCTATTCATGGTCTCTCAGACCAAGGCGGCCCCGTAAGGGGTTTTTCGCTTAAAAAAAATATATTCAAATATGGCATCATACAAAAATATTGATATATGATATTTCATATTCATTAAAAAAATGACAGGATGTCAAGTCATAAAGAGTGAAGAGATAACAATATATTATATGGTAGTGGACATGTACAAAGATAACATCAAATATCTGATATTTGACTCTCATTCGTTATATTCCTCATCATCATCTTCTAGGCCCTCCTCCTGTGGATCTGGTGGTGGTAGATTTGAAAAGCCATCACACCTACTGTTATCTCTGGTGTTATCAGGAACTGCATCCCAACATGCAAAATGCCCCTTTGTATAACCTGTCTCTACGAGACATGAGTCGAAGAGTACTATGGACATAGACAAGGTTCTCAAAAAAAAATTAATAATTTTTTTTAGCCCGCCCACCTTAAAAAAAAACGTTTTTTTTCTTATGCTAATGCCCAAATTGGGTTGGGTTCGGTCAAAGCTAAACCCTGTCAAACAGGGTTCAAATGGGGTTCGGCCCAGCCATACCCTATCGTGAACACGCGAACCCAGTGCACCCAGCACGAACCTGGTTACATTGGTTTTTAAAGTTGAAATTGTCAAATAAATTATGATGATCGTGTGAGTGTGATCTACCGGCAAGGATGCCACTTGCATTATCAGGTGATGTGACACGGGTTCAATCCCCGCGATGGATGACGGATGCATATAAGAACTATTAATCAAAATAAATAAATAAGTAAATTATAATGTCTAGTGTGGGCATAAGATATAAGATGTTTCTCAAACCTTAAAGGAGAAGGTCCCACTAGAGGTTTATGGTAATGTATGAAAACATATATATATATTTATAATATTATTTTAATTTATATTTATCTTATTATTAGTTATATTAAACATTTTTAAAAATCTAATAAATATTATGTTTATTATTTCAAACAGCAGGGTGGGCGAGTGTGTGAAGGGGTGGGTGTGTGGTGGCTTTGTGTTAAATTCTCTATTGATAAGTATAGCTCTCGCTTTACAAGAGTCATGGTTGGAGGAGATTGCTCAACCCTTGCATAGGTTATAGAGGTTTCTAACAATAACCAAATAAAAAAAAATATTATGTTTATTATGATGTTTATTAAATTATTTATATAGTTTATTATATAATTTTATAAATTAAATATGTATTGAGATTAAGATAATTTATTTGACATCAAACATATGTAATTTTCATATCCTAGGCTTTTATATTTGGTTTAATGAACTATAACATCATAATGTTCATGTTATATGTTAATGAACTAAAAAAATAGGTTTGTCTCAACACTTACGAAAATTGACCCTTAACCCTTAATGCATTTTGAGTTCTCATCAATTAAAATTTAAACTTATAAATATGTTTATCATGTTGCTATATTACATACTTAATTTTAATATTAATCAATTTTATTTAATAATGTTTTGATAATAAGTTTGTTTAAGTTGGAAATAAAATACAAGAAAGAATATGCCCCTTCCTCTTGTTAATTTATGTATAATGTTGAATGTTGAGTAAGTGTGTTAAAATATACTAATATGCATGAAAAAAAGTTTATTTTTCAGTAAAAAAAAAATTCATTTTTTCTTTTTTCGTAAGTTTTTTTTGTCAAGTCCCAAGTTGGACTCGAGTCAACTAGCCCAATCCGAGTTTTGCTACTATGCTTACAAGGATTAAAATTGCAATAGAAAAATGATGGAAATATATTTCAATTGAAGAGGACTCACAAATTATCATCAATACAGTTACAAAAAATGGATGTGGAGACTTTATAAAAAATAATATTATTGCTGATGTTCTTCATCCTACTACAATTCAAATTTTAGAAAACAACTGACAAAGTGAGACTTTTTCTCTTAATGAAAATAATGTCAAGGAGTTGATTGTGGAAACATAGCACTTAGAAGGAAATTTAAACATAAGACAGCCCAACGTTTCGGGCTTTGGATCTTCTTCGAGAGGTCCAAGGTTCAAACACGCGAGTATATGAAGGGGTGGGTGATAAGCATAGGGTCATGGTTGGGAGGAGACTGCTCAGTCGTGTGCGTATAGTATATATATATATAAAAGAAAAAAAATTAAAAATTTGTGATAAAAAGTATGCCCTGTAGCTATGGTATATATATATAAGAGAAAAAAATTAAAAATTTGTGATAAAAAGTATGTTGCAACAAATATAATATTTTAATAAGAGTAGTTCACAATAAAAACCATATATGATTTATTAAAAAAATAAAAACAAACTCAAAGCCACAAGTATTCCATAGTCCAACTTTTTGGTAAATCGTACAAGAAAGAAAGACAAAATACAAATAAAACTTATAAGAATTCTTCAGTGATATGGTTTAAAATATGTTAAATTCCATGTTTAAAAGTAGCCAAGTAAAAACATCCTCTGAAATCCGAACAGCATGGACTGAAATAGTCAAGACTCAAAAGTTCTGATAAAATAATCATATAAAAATAAGATATTAATAGAACCTCTAAATCGAATGTAACCAGATAGATTCTTTAATTTTTTAGGAGGTTACATTCGAATGTTGGCAAGCCATATATAAAATTATTAAGTTATAATAATAATAAAGAATATGAAATCGTTTAAATCTTACATATTCAATCTGAGAAACACGGAAACTATAAAAAAATTTCCATAATATTCTTATTTTTTAAAATGCGGTATCCAACAAAACAAGGTTAATGGATCCTCTTGAAATCCGACTATATGGCGCAAAATAGCTCTCAGAACAAGGGTAATAATAAAATATGAGTCCGAAAAATAATAGCTCCCGAAAACTAGGGTAAACAATTAAAAATATATATATATTTCTCCGAAATATTAAAATGAAATCTAAATTATTTTTATTTTTAATAATAGATAATATTATTTAATGTTGCATTACAAATTATAATTCACTAAGTTATAAGAAATCAAGAGAACCTAACTTTCTAAAACATCAAACGAAAACAACAAACAAATACAAACATCTATGATTACCACCCAACTTAACCATTTGAGTAAGCTTCCACCCCTCCAAAGACTTACCACCATATCCTCTGCAAATCTAAATTCTTTTATAATAACATAAAGAACCTCTTAAAGTTGAATATTTTGCGCTAAATAATTCAAAATTTTGGCAAATATTACAAAAAAAAGATACACAGCAAATTAATTCAAATCCTTATAAAATTAAATCAGCGAGAATAGCCTGGACAAAAAATTCTATTAAAGGATAAAAATATACGTTAACAGTCCAATATTTTTTAAAAAGCAGCATATCGAGTAACAGGAAATAAAAATTAAAAGACTCATCAATCAAAATATATATTTACCTGAAGAGATCCGGCACCTCCACCGTATCCGCTGTACTGAACAGCTTTCATAAGTTTCGCAGCCATTTTCCAATGAAACTAGCGATATTTTCGGAAATTAAGAGCCACATTTGAAGCTCGCCTCTAAATATAGTATTATAACATGACGGTGGGTTCCGGAATTGTTGCTACCTATGTACGTGGCATTGTTATCTCAACCAGCCTTCCGTAGGTGTTTCTGCCCAAGATTTTTTTGGTTTTGGTCAAACATTTATTATATTTTGAGCTTGAGTCAGTGGTCTCTTCAAGTTTTTGGTGTATAAAACCAATGGAACTAAATAGGAGATTAACACACAACCACACATAACAATACAATTTTTTTTTTTTTTTTTTTTTAATTGCGGTAGGAGAAACCTTGCTACCTATTCTTAGGGTTGAGCATTCTCATTTCGGTAGTGACCCTTATGACAAGTTAAAGAGCTAACCTTAGCAATAGGGTTAAACTTATTAATAGATAATTAACACAACAACACAAAAACTGCATTTGAACCTTTAACCTTCCAAACTATTTTGTTGTCTCAAGAAAAATCAATAAAACTATTAATATTTTTTTAAGCAATACTTCTTATACACATGATTGAACCCGGATACAAATGACGTCTTACCCTAATTATGTCTGCGAGACCCAATTATGGTCTATGGGACCTCAAATATGGAAGTACAACTAATCAAATCATATCATACGATCTTTAATATCTTTGAGAAGGTTGTTCCTTCTCCTGCTGATATGGGTTAGCAATTCCCCAACTTTTTTTATTTTACTGTCTTCAAATAACTTTGTCATAGACCCGTTTTCAAGTGTTTTTTTGTATTTGCCACGGATATCTAAAAAACTCGGGCACTTATAGATGAAGTGTTCCTCTGTCTCTATTGCCCCTGTGCTGCATAAAGTACATATCTTTTCTTCCCATTGTTCTTTGGGTGGTGTCTGCTTCACATCTAAGCCTATGAGAGCTAGTCCTTGACTGAGCAATGAGGATTTTTCCTTGATTTTAGCGTCTATATATGTTTTTTCCTTGTGATTATATGTTGGGTTAAACTTTGCAATATAATATTGTATTTTTCTACTTGCATTTTTCCACATTCCACTTTTAAACTTTTCATTCACATAGCTTTTGATGTCTTTGTTGAAATTTGGGCATTCATTTATGTTGATTTCCCAATGTTTCATCCATTTCTGATTTTGTTTCATCCATATGTTCTTTCGCCTATGCAACTCTTCATCCTTAGCTGCCCTTGGTCAGATCGGTTATAATGGAAAGGTCAAATAAGAAAAGCAAGCAGAATTGGCAGGTTGAGAGATGGCGGGTTGGGAGAAGGCGGTAGAGATAGGCATATCCGAGTCACATTGATGAGCTACGAGGACAAAACAAGGTTACTAAAAAATAAAGGCATGCTGAGAGGGTCACAATTCTATTTAGACGATGACCTAACATTTTTACAGCAGGAAGAAAGAAACAAGGAATGGGAAAAGGTGAGGGCAGCAAGGAATGAAGGGAAATAGACATATTTAAGAAATGGAAAGGCATACATCACATCTAAACAAACCCAAAACAAATAGGGAGTATGGCTCGCTCGAGAACATCTTACGATGGTAAGTTGGAACTGTAGAGGTTACCCTTGGAGAAGAGGACCCGGGTTAGGGCCCATTGCTAGAGACAAAGATATAATCATCCTGACGGAAACACATGAACATGATGGATGTAGGACTCCAGAATATGTGGGATACAAAAAAATAGTAGTATGGAATAAATCAGCAGAAAATGGCAAAGGGCATAGGGGTATTATGGTTTTAATAAAAGAGGAATGGGATAGGGTCGTTAAAATTGAAAAACAGGATGAAAACAAACAGTACGTATGGATAAAGATCCTACAAAATAAGTCGGTTATTAGCATAGCAACATGTTATTTTGCTCCCAAGAATTCTAAATTTTATAAGAAACATGACCTTAACAAAGAAGATCCATACTCCTCCCTAAAAAGAGATATTTCAATATACAATAAGCTGGGGGAGATTATATTAATTGGAGATTTCAATGCAAGGACAACAAATAAGCAAGTTAACATTATAGAAGGAAGTGAAGATATTGAGATGAATCCTCTTTGGATGCCAAAAGAGGAAAATCAGCAGTGGACCAGGACTTCAGAAGATGAGCATGGGGCTATCACACAATATGGAGAAGAGTTGTTAGGCCTCTGCAGCATACACAACTTGATTATTTACAATGGGATGAACAAATGGAAAAAATCAGGAAGGTATACATGCAAAACATATAAGGGACAAAGTGCAATAGACTATGTAATATGCTCACAAAATTACATACCAAAAATAGAGGAGCTAGAAGTGGAAGATTCTCCAATGGAACTTAAGTCAGATCACAACCCAATTGTTATGAAACTTCGAATGCAAAGAGATAAACCAAGGGAAAAACACTTGCAAAGCAATCAAAACAAATATCCTCACAAGGGAAACATTCTCTTAACAGATGAAAATTGACAGAATTTTAGGGCAGTATTAATTAACAAGTTACAGGAAAGAGAGAAACTACCTCATAGTAGCAGAGATTACAGTAAGAGTGAATGGTTAATGCACATAATCCAAGAAGCTCTAAACAAATGCAAGAGATCTAAACCTCAAAAGAAATAAATGAATAGCTTCCAACCAACCCATGGTTCGATGAAGATTGCAAATAAGCGCGAAGATTACTAAATGAACCAACGGGTAAAACAAGAGGAAACAGAAAAGCATATGAGAAACTGGTAAGGGCAAAAAAAGAAGAATACACTAGAACAAGGAGGAAAGAATTATTTACTTAGGGAAGCATGAACCAAAGAAATTTTGGAAGAAGCTAAGCATAAAAAGGATGAAGCTAAAAATAGCATAACAGTTAATCAATGGTTGGAGTATTCAAAACAATTGTATCAGCGTAGTAACCAACAGGAGACACCCCCTACTATCATTGTCAGGAAAGAACTTTTCACAAATGAAAACATTATTCAAGGGATAAAAAAGTTAGCAACTGGTAAAGCCCGTGACATAGACAATCATCAAGCAGAACATATAAAATGGGGGTGGATATTCTGGCACCGCAAATCAAAGAAATTTTCAATGAGGTCATACAAAATGGTTTCCCTACCGAGTGGACAACTAGCTTGACCATTCCTTTGTTTAAAAGTGGAGATGTAAATAATCCCTCAAACTATCAAACTATCATGATCAACCCTCTCTTTGCAAAGTTGTTTGGGAGTATGATAGAGCGTAGGATCAATATATGGGCAGAAGAAAAGGGAAAGAGAGCAAAGGGACAAGCACTCAACTATTGATCATTGTATCATACTTAGACACATAGTGGAAAAAATATGGGACAAAAAAGAGGAGGCTTTATGTTGTTTTGTAGACTTCAAAAAGGCATTTGACACAGTGCCAAGGAAAAAATTATGGAGCAGAATGGAAGAGCTAGAGGTTCCAATTCACTACAGGACAGCAATTCATAGATTATATGAGCATGTAAAAGCTAGAATCAGAACACAGGAAGAGTTATCTAAATGTTTTGGTAGTGACATAGGTGTCAAACAAGGTTGCCCTCTATCTCCTACCTTATTTGGGTTGTACATTGACAAGTTAGAAGAATGGATAAACAAATTTGGGGGAGAGGATGTGCACTTAGCCAAATATGTGGTAAAACTCCTCATGTATGCAGACGATGTAATTCTTGTGGCCAAAACAACCAAAGATCTAGGATATCACCTTCGAGCTCTAGAACTCTTTTGTAAGGAAGTTGGGATGCAGGTGAACACAAGAAAAACAAAAATCATGATTTTTTCAAAAAAAAAGAAGCAACAGCTCAAATTTCAGTTTGCAGGAGAACCACTTGAGGTAGTAGTAGAATACAAATACCTGGGGCATAGACTTTCATGACAAACTCAATTGGAATACATGTAGGATGAAAAGAACTCAAAGTGGTTGGAGAGCACTGTATGCACTTCAAAATAGGTGTAGGAATATCGAGTTGTGGGACTGCAAGACCACCAGGGTTTTATTTGGTCTACTTGTTACACAAGTTTTGTTGTATGGTTGCGAGGTGTGGGCTAGTGGCACAACACAGGCAAAATGAAGGCAAATAGAAAGGATTCAAAAATATCTAATCACAAATTTTCTCAAAATTAAGGCTACAACCCCTTATGAAATTATTCTAGCTAAAACTAAAATGTTTCCTATAGAAGCAATTACTATGACCAAGTTGTTATGTTACCTGAAAAAAATAGAAAACATGAAAAACGACAGATGGCCAAGGGCAGCTAGGGACGAAGAGTTGCATAGGCGAAAGAACACATGGATGAAACAAAATCAGAAATGGATGAAACGTTGGGAAATCAACATAAATGAATGCCCAAATTTCAACAAAGACATAAAAAACTATGTGAATGAAAAGTTTAGAAGTGGAATGTGGAAAAATGCAAGCAGGAAAAGACAATATTATATTGCAAAGTTTAACCCAACATATGATCACAAGGAAAAAGCATATATAGGCATTGAAATCAAGTGGAAGGAAAAAATCCTCATTGCTCAAATAAGGACTAGCTCTCATAGGCTTAGATGTGAAACAGAGAGATGGACAACACCCAAAGAACAATGGGAAGAAAGGATATGTACTTTATGCAACACAGGGACAGTAGATACAGAGGAACACTTCATCTATAAGTGCCCAAGGTTTTCAAACATTTGTGGCAAATACAAAGAAACACTTGGAAATGGGTCTATGACAGAGTTATTTGAAGACAGTAAAATAAAAAAAGTTGAGGAATTGCTAACCCAAATCAGCAGGAGAAGGAACAACCTTCTCAAAGATATTAAAGATCATATGATATGATTTGAGCAGTTGTACTTCCATATTTGAGGTCCCATAGACCATATTTGGATCTCGCAAACGTAATTAAAATCTTTCATTTCATTGGCATTCAATGATCTATTAATCGGTGGAGTCTCTTGCATTTAATAAGTTATTTAACAACAACTAGGTAGAATAAGTTTGTTGAAAGTAGTCTTTGCGATTTTTGTATCAGTTATTAAAAATAGTGTGGTTATAACCAACTTCCCTATCTAAAAAATAAATAAATAAAAGGTTATTAATGTTTATAGAAGATATTGGATTTTAGATGTTTTCCTCCAAACGTGTATTTTCATATTCTTAAGCTTGATGATTACTAATTCCATATTCTTTTATAAATTAACAAAAAATATATTTTGTAACTTTAAGTAGAGGTTCAAGGTGCATATATTGAAAAATAGTTAGGTTATGTGAGAGCATCTAGACCATTACGAAAAGGATAATCGTCACTTGCTTTAGTGACTAACATGAGATATAAAGTGATCAACAAGAAAAAGAAGAGGAAATGGTTGTACAACGACAATAGCTATCATACAAAGACTAGACGAAATGTCATCAGAAGATGTTGTCATCTCACCAAAGACCATGAAATTTTCTTGTCATTTTGAACCTTGTTGATTGCATGTGTGCTTACTATACATCAGGTGGTCATTGGTTGAGTGGATAATTTGTTGCTTGAGAAGGTTGTCCATAGGACTTCGTTCTCTTGTCTGCATCATTTTGGTATCAAAGTTGGTTGTGATACGTATAGGAGAAATATGGTGTAACGAGGAAGAGGAAGACCTCATGGATTAGGATCCTAACTTCATATATAACAAAAATGCTAACAAGAATTACTGCTAGACTAGATGCAATTGAGATTGCACAAAAGAGATGCATTCATCTTGAGGAGATTAGTGATAGTGAAGAAGAGGAAATTGGTCACACATAAGCTTGAGATGAAGACCAAGGAGAAAAATCGGAGCAGCAGTTGATTTGACCAATCTCAAACATAGGATGTAATCCAAAGATGGATACTTCCAATTTTAATGGAAGTTTAAACCTAAAATATTTGATTGATTGGATCATGGATATGGACATATTCTTTGATTATGAATCTATGGAGGATCCAAAGTGGGTCAAATTTACTTGTATGAGGTTGAAGTGACATGCTTCAATTTGGTGGGATCATGTCCAAACAGATAGACATCAGAAGGTAATGATAGAATATGAACATGAAAATTTTTTGTAAACAATTTAAAATTAAAATTTCTACCTGTTGATTATCAAATTGGATTGTTTAGAATACTCCAAAACCTTGACCAAAAGGAGTTGGGATTGAAAGAATATATCAAAGAACTTTATAAGTTGACCATAAGAGTAGGTCATATTGAAGATGATGAAGAAAAAGTGGTAAGATATATCAATGGACTAAGGTTGTCCATACAAGATGAAATCAGTATGATTTGAATTAGAACAATTGAAGAGGCTATCAATATGCACTTAAGGCAGAAGAGAAGTTGAATTGCAAGCAAAAAAACAATTCTAGAGGAAGAAAACAATCAAACAGTGGTAGAGGACAACATATGCAAGAAGGAGAAGCTATGGATTTGGTAGAGCCAAAGAACGTGGTTTTATTGGTAAGTGTTATAGATTCTTGGAATAAGGGCAAAGAGCATATGAGTGTACTCAAGCACAACAGACTAGAAGGCATGGAAAGGAAGCTTGTAATTGGATTGCACAAGTAGATGAAGAGAATACTACTTTACCAAAACACATGGAGGAACCAAAACAAGGAGAATATCTCATGATGGAGAGAGTATTGCTGAAACCAGCAAAGGAGATGTAGGAACCTAAGCAAAGAAGGAACTTGTTTAGGATGATTTGTAAATTTGGAGGGAAATATTGCAAGGTGATTGTGGATAACGAGATTACATATAATCTAGTGTGTATAGATATGGTAGAAAAGCTTGGATTGAAGAAGATTGAATGCCCAAATAAGTACAATCTCATAGTTGCAAAGGGGACATCAAGTTTTAGTAACTGAACAATGTATGGTAAACTTCCAAATTGGTTCTTACATGGATAAGATACTACGTGATGTTATTTCTATGGATGCTTGTCATCTCTTGTTGGGTATACCATGGCAGTTCTATAAAAATAATTGCATGATGATAGGGTGAAAACCTACACTATTGAGGATGGCAAGAGGTACACATGCATTCCATTGAAGGACAAAAGAGAAAATGTTGACAACAATCCTATAGTGTGCCAAGGTATAAAGAAACAACTCTTGAAGGAGAAGAAATCATATTTTGATTTTGTTACTAAACCCACAAAATAAGGGATAATGGACAAGATAGATGAATTTCCACATGAAATGAAGGATTTGTTGGAAGAATATGCAAATATTCTTTCAAAATATGGGTTTCCACCCATGAGGAGCATTGGTCATCACATAGATTTCAGTATTGGATAGAGCTTACATAATAATCCAACTTATAGGATGACACCAATGGAGATGAGGAGGAAAAGGTAGGAACAAGCCAGAGAATAAACACAAAGAAGAGGTAGATAACCAAGTTTACTAGTCATAGTTATTATGAATACAATGATACAATAATTCCTATTACAAATAAGGAGAAAGAGAAAGAGAAAATAAATGGTAAAAAGACAACAAAGGAAGATGAAACTCATCAGGTCATTCATGGCTACAACAAAGGTCATCTTGTTGAAGAACAAAGTGGGTATGGAGAATTTGGGTGCTCTGAAATGCACACCAAAGGTATTGGTTCCAAGTTAATGAGAAGAATGGGATATGATGGCAAAGGATTGGGAAGATATGGGCAGTGTGTGAAAATTTCCATAATGCCATAAATAAGGCCAAGGAATGAAGGTTGTAGATATGCAGGTCAAGCAGGAAGTAGTGAGGCTAAACTTGTGAGAGGAGAGAACAGTCAAGAGATGGTCCTAAGATGGGTTGTTGTAGTTAGTGTGGATTATTTGGATATGTTGCAACTAGGTTTTGGATCCTACATATTTGTGAGAGTTGTGGAAGGTATAATCATTCTAATACAAGGTGTTGGCACCAAGAGAAAGTATCCAACAAAATACATGTTGATTATGGTTGAATGGATGTGATGGAATGGGATAAAGTGAAATGAATTTTGAGTGCTTTTTATAGGAGATTTTGTTCTTAGAGAAAGGAAGATATAAGACAAAAAAAGTGGTTGTGTGAAGAAAGCTGAGCTAAATTGTAATAGCTTGGGAGAGCAATTCATGCTCATGATTTTAAGCTCAAGGAACATTTCCTCTTACCCAATGAGTATGATGTAGGAACACCTATACAGTTACAAGAAGGGTAATCGTCACATGTTTTAGTGCTAAAATGGGAGACAAAGAGATTTACAAGAAAAAGAAGAGGAGAAAGGGAAGTGAAATAGACACCAAGAGGGGAAAAAGAAAAGAAGGAAGAGAGCAAAAATAATGGAGGGGATGCTTGAGACTGTCTAGGAGAGAGATCGCGATGGCGGACATAGAAATAAAACAAAAAAATAAATAGAGGAAATGAAGGAGAGTTCAAGCTAAGAGGTAAGAATTGTATGCAGATAAGAGGAAGAAAGAGGAGAAAGATGAAAAGAGAGGGATTGGCTAGAGGAATGTTTGAAATGACCTAGAAGAGAGGTCTGGAAAAAACATGCATCTCAAGAGATAAGTCAAAGTATATTTGTTTTGTAAATGGTCGTTCAATCGACTGATTAATAATATATATCCATTTAGTTTTTCTCTATGTGTATGTTGAACAATGAATGTTTTGTGTAACTAGAATAACATGTTGTAGATTACAGTGATTGTTATGTGCAATATTATTGAGAAGATAGAGTATGATTACAATTTGAATGGAGGCATTGTCCTAGTGAATAGATAACCTTATGATTAAGGGCATGGTTTCCATTTACACAAGAACATGTTTCAACTGAAACATGGATTTCATTCGGATAAAAGGACCTTATAGTTCAAGAGAAATTATGGAGCTAGGAATATAAGGATGTCAACAAATAGGAAATCATTCGACATGGAACATGTGACTACAGTTCCTATAAATTAAAATTGTCATTCAAGAGAAGAATAATTGTTGCCATTCAAGAAGGAAGACATCGATGACTGAAAATCATCCTTAATGGGCATGTGATTACCATCCACATAAGGATTAAAATATCACGAAAGGAATATATCCCTAAGTTGTTCGTTATTATTCAAGAAGAATTTGTATCATTCGAGTAAGAATATTGTGCAAGAGAAAAACATAGTTCCATATTGCAAAATCTTATAAAAAGAAGCTTTCACACATGATGTCAAAACTTGACTCAATGGGGACCATTTCTTTTTAAGGGGGGTCGACTGATGTATGCAAATTACTTGATTCCAACAGACGGACTATGGATTCTAACATACGAGTTGTGGTTCTTTGACAAACAAACTATGGATTTTCAATGGATAGACTCAGACTTGAACTTTGACAAACTCATACCACATGCAAACCATAGGGTGCAAATTACAAAATAGGTAAAAACCATAAAGTGCAGATTATGAAATAGGTACAAACCATAGAGTTTGGATTACAAAATAGGTATGGACCACAAAGTGTGGATAATAGAATGGGTATGGACCACATAATGCCTGGTAGCAGCAATAGACTTCACACCCTGCATCCTACGTCATGTGAGTTGAACTATCATAACCATCATCTCAAAAGTTAAACTGTCATAATTATCTTGTAATTCATTTAAGAAGGTAGTGGCTTTGAGGTTTGAGACATGACTTGGTTGTATGGTGGTATTACACAATTGTGTTTGGGGTTTTAGCATATATCTCTTCTTAAAGACTGTGGGAGCTGACAAACATCTCTCCTAAGAGATTGGCTCCTTTGTAATCCTATTTTGAGATTAACAAAAGTATTGTTTCTTATTTTGCAATCTTTTCACTTTCCTATTTTTGTTTTTACACACCAAAGAATTCATTATCCCTAGACATTTTGGATCAATTGAAGTCTTATGCTCTTATCTACTCAAAATGGCAACCATTAGCTCAAGCATGTCTAGCTTGTAAATATCCAAAGGTTAAAGACTATATTAATATGAGCAACAAATTCAAGTCAATTTTATTTTAGTAACCTGGTTGGAGAGGAACTCAAATAAATTGTAGATGAACTTCAAAAAATGCTTCAAGAATTCTATTTGTTGATTTTTACATTATCAAAATGTTGTACATAGCCAAAATTGTGAATCTTCATAGGACATTCTTTGTCAAACAGCTCAGTGATTTATTTTTGCTTCAAACTGTTGTCTACACCTTCCACACCCACTCGTTTGTTGTGCTTGAGAACACTCAAATGCTCTATGTCGCTCTTCCAAGAACCTATAACACTTGCCAACAAAACCACGTCACCTTCCTCTACTACATCCACCTCATCCTCTTGACGATTCACCCTTTTCCCAAGCACTTTAGCTTAAATCACTTTGAGAAGTACTGAATTCTCCTTCTTGCAAATGCTGCCCTCTACCATTACTTGATTGTTCTCTTCCTTGAGAGGATCGTCCTCTTCCTCTTGCATTATTTTGTTGCCGACGCAAAAACTTTTCTTCTGCCTTGAGCACATATTTGTATGCCTCTTCAACGATTTTGATTCAAATAAAACCAATCTCATCTTGTATGGACAATCTTAGTCCATTTATGTATCATTCCACCTTCTCATCATCTTCAACGTGACTTGCCCTTATGGTCAATTTATAGAACTCCTCTGTATACTCTTTTATTCCCAACCCCATTTGCTTGAGGTTTTGGAGTCTTCTCAACAACCCTATTTTTTAATCAACGAGCAAAAATTAGACTTCAAATTGATTACAAACGTATCTCAAGTTCAAATTTTATCCTTCCCTTTCTGTTGCCTCTTTGTTTGGACATGATCCCACCACAAGGACACATGCCCCTTCAACTTCATACAAGGGAACCTCACCTTCTTGGGATATTTTATCGATTCAAAATCAATATATTTCTCCATATCTGTGATCCAATCAATGAGTTCCTTAGGGTTTAAATTTCCATTATATGAAGGGGTTTCTAACTTTGGTTTCCTACCCATGTTAGACATTGCCTGAATTAATTTTTCTTCTAGTTCTTCCTCTTGCTCTTTGTTGTGAGCTTCTTGTTAACCCACTTCCTCACCTTCACTATCACTTATGAATTGTAGACTTGTGAATTTGGCATTGGGAGCAAAGCTTGGGTGGAGATTATTCAAAGATCAAGGAAAGAATTGGGCAAAAATATTACTTCAAAAATATATAGGTTCTCTTGATGCAATGAAATTATTTAGGAAAAGAACTCTACCCAAAGGATCGTCAACATGGAACTTCATATCAAAGAGTTTGCAATTGATAAAGAAACATATTAGATGGTCAGTCAATGAGGGAAATTATGCAAATTTTTGGTATGATGCTTGGTTGAAGCCTTATCCCCTAATCTGTTACTCAAAATGGCAACCATTGGCTCAAGCATGCTTAGCATATAATGGTCCAAAGGTCAAAGAATATATTATTATGAGCAACAACTCCAAATCATGGATTTCTTTTAGTAATCTGGTTGAAGAAGAGGAACTCAAACAAATTGCAGATGAACTTCAAAAAATGCTTCAAGAGTTTTATTTGTTGATTTTTACATGAAAGGATGAGTTGGTTTGGAATTTATCAAAGGATGGTGGATACTCGGTCAAGTTGGGATATGAGGATTTAGAATAATCAAAATTTCCTTCTCCCAAAGTTTTTCCTTGGAAGAATGTTTGGTCATTAGAGGCTCTCCCTAAGGCCTCAACATTCCTTTGGTTAGCAGTTCAAAGTAAGATTCTTACATGAGAGAGTCTACAAAGAAGAGGATATTATGGACCCTTTAGATGTGCCTTATATGAGAAGGATTTAGAAACATCAGACCATTTACTTCTTCATTGTTTGTTTGCACACACTAGTTGGGGTTATTTTTTTAATTATGATTATATTGGGTAGCTCCATCAACATTGAAAGAGTTGATGAAATGTTGGATTAATTATTTCAAAGCTAAAGCATTATGTATTCTTTGGAGGATTGGCCCTACCAATATTTGTTGGGATTTATGGCTTGAAAAAAATAACAAAATTTTTAAAAATAAATTTAATAGTCATGCCCAAGTTTGGAATTGTATTATTGCCTCTCCTGCAAAATGTCTACAAATATGGTGCTCATCATGGAAAGTCTCAATTGTAGAAAAAGAGGTGTTAATAACTTGGCTATAGGATTTGAACATACATGTAAGAGTCATTTGCGATAATGGAATTAAAACAAATGATCTACTTTGAATTATGATAAATGGAAATATCCAAAAATTGGGTTTATCAAAATTAATTTGATTGGTGCTTCTAAAGGAAATCCAAGAAAAGCTGGTGGAGGTGGTGTTTTTAAAAATAGTGAAGGCAAAAGTCTCACTTATTCAGAATCATATGGAACTTCAATTAACAACTATGCAGAGGCTAGGGCATTTCTTACAGGAATAGTAGTCAGACTCAGCCAGACTCCCAAGTAATCGGCCGACCGCAATGAGCCCACTTGGACTCATTTTTTTCGTGGACTCGGCAGAGTCCAACCGAGTCTGAGGCTGAGTCCGAGATGGACTCGCGAGTCTGAACATCGAGACTCCGCTGTCCCAGCAATAAAAATTCAACATGTCTATATCAAATCAAATCAACCATCATTGTTTTCTACAACAACTTGGAGATAGCAACTTGCAAGTTTTGAGAACTATTTGACAAAAAAAGGTTCATTAGACAGACGCTACGTTCTACTCAAATTAAGTAATGAGTAATCAAACGTCCAATTAAGGTAAATTCTAAAATTTAATTGAAATAGAAACCGCAATCTAAAAAAAACATAGAACAACAGACGTAGGAATAGTCTAAGATAGGCTGGGCAAAATTATGTCCTCGATACAACTGACTGGGATTTGTATTTTTGTTTTTAATTTTTATTTCGCTTTCATACGACCTGGCAAGTGCAATGGACTTTGATACCAACACGAGCAAGGAACGGTCCAATACTTTGTAGTTTGTACAGAAGGCATCCAAGTGGGCATGCCGCTTACCCGAGTCACTTCAGCCTCGGCTTTTTCTGCCTACCTACATAGACGAGATGATGGTTAGACCATGCATTTTAGATTTGGGACGTTTTACGCTTGATTCTCGACCCCTACTGTCCTGTGCCATCAGCCCTTGGATTTGGGATGTTCTATGCTCAATTCTCGACCCCTATGTCTTGTGCCATCAGCCCCTTGCTCTTCGTCCCACTACTTGGGAGAAGCAGAGATTCACCGCTCACATTGTGAAATATAGAAAAGAGGTTAATATGTTTTTAACAAGGTTACCAGGTGGTGCGGGTGCAGCGGGAATCGCGGGCGCGGGCGCGGATGCGGCCCCTGTCAAAAAAAGGGTTTGCCGGGTGCGGGTGCGGGTGCTGCTAGTTTTTAATTAAAATATATATTATCAAAAAATTAAAAAATAAAATAAATATGCACATTGCGAAATAATTAAATAAATGATAAATCATACACATTGTGAAATAAAATAAATAATTCATACACATTGCAAAATAATAAATATTCAAATATGGAACCCAGGTGTTGTAGGTGAGTTGGAGAGGAGAGGGCAATCCTCCAAGGGAGGTCCCAAGTTCAAATCTCCACCCTACCAAAAAGCTGAACTGGGTATCCAAAATCCAATTGATAATGTTGGTGCGAGTAGGGTCGGGTGAGACTCCCGGGTGACTTTGATGGTGTAGAACCCCCTATTCGTGGTCTCTCAGACCAAGGCGGCCCCGCAAGGGGTTTTTCGCTTAAAAAAAATATTCAAATATGGCATCATACAAAAATGTTGATATATGATATTTCATATTTATTAAAAAAATGATAGGATGTCAAGTCATAAAGAGTGAAGAGATAACAATATATTATATAGTAGTGGACATGTACAAAGATAACATCAACAAACTGATATTTGACTCTCATTCGTTATATTCCTCATCATCATCTTCTAGGCCCTCCTCCTGTGGATCTGGTGGTGGTAGATTTGAAAAGCCATCACACCTACTGTTATCTCTGGTGTCATCAGGAACTGCATCCCAACGTGCAAAAGGCCCCTTTGTATAACCTTTGTCTCTACGAGACATGAGTCAAAGAGTACTATGGACATACACAAGGTTCTCAAAAAAAAATTAATAATTTTTTTTAGCCCGCCCACCTTAAAAAAAATAATAATAATAATAAAAACGTTTTTTTTCTTATGTTAATGCCCAAATTGGGTTGGGTTCGATCAAAGCTGAACCCTGTCAAACAGGGTTCAGATGGGGTTCGGCCCAGCCATACCCGATCGTGAACACGCGAACCTGGTTACATTGGTTTTTAAAGTTGAAATTGTCAAATAAATTATAATGATCGTGTGAGTGTGATCTACCGACAAGGATGCCACTTGCATTATCAGGTGATGTGACATGAGTTCAATCCCCGCGATGGATGACAGATGCATATAAGAACTATTAATCAAAATAAATAAATAAGTAAATTATAATGTCTATTGTGGACACAAGATATAAGATGCTTCGCAAACGTTAAAGGAGAGGGTCCGATTAGAGGTTTATGGTAATGTATGAGAAAAAATATATATATTTATAATATTATTTTAATTTATATTTATCTTATTATTAGTTATATTAAACATTTTTAAAAATCTAATATATATTATGTTTATTATTTCAAACCGCAGCGTGGGCGAGTGTGTGAGGGGGTGGGTGTGGTGGCTTTGTGTTAAATTCTCTATTGATAAGTATAGCTCTCGGCTTTACAAGGGTCATGGTTGGAGGAGATTGCTCAACCCTTGCGTAGGTCATAAAGGTTTCTAACAATAACCAAATCAAAAAAAATATTTTGTTTATTATGATGTTTATTAAATTAATTATATAGTTTATTATATAATTTTATAAATTAAATATGTATTGAGATTAAGATAATTTATTTGACATCAAACATATGTAATTTTCATATCCTAGGCTTTTATATTTGGTTTAATGAACTATAACATCATAATGTTCTTGTGATATGTTAATGAACTAAAAAAATAGGTTTGTCTCAACACTCGTGAAAATTGACCCTTAGTGCATTTTGAGTTCTCATCAATTAAAATTTAAACTTATAAATATATTTATCATGTTGTTATATTACATACTTTATTTTATTATTAATCAATTTTATTAAATAATGTTTTGATAATAAGTTTGTTTAAATTGGAAATAAAATACAAGAAAGAATATGCCCTTTCCTCTTGTTAATTTATGTATAATGTTGACTGTTGAGTAAGTGTGTTAAAATATACTAATTTGCATGAAAAAAAGCTTATTTTTCAATAAAAAATTGTTTTTTTTTTTTCATTTTTTCTTTTTTCCTAAGTTTTTTTGCCAAGTCCCAAGTTCGACTCTCGAGTCAACTTTTCGGAGTAGGAGCCCAATCCGAGTTTTGCTACTATGCTTACAGGGATTAAAATTGCAATAGAAAAATGATGGAAGTATATTTCAATTGAAGAGGACTCACAAATTATCATCAATACAATTACAAAAAATGGATGTGGAGACTTTATAAAAAATAATATTATTGCTGATGTTCTTCATCCTAATAAAATTCAAATTTTAGAAAACAACTGACAAAGTGAGACTTTTTCTCTTAATCAAAATAATGTCAAGGAGTTGATTGTGGAAACATAGCACTTAAAGGAAATTTAAAAATAAGACAGCCCAATGTTTCGGGCTTTGGATCTTCTTCGGGAGGTCCAAGGTTCAAACACACGAGTGTATGAAGGGGTGGGTGTGTGGTGGCTGTGTTAAATTCTCTATTGATAAGCATAGGGTCATGGTTGGGAGGAGACTGCTTGCGTATAGTATATATATATATATATAAAAGAAAAAAAATTAAAAATTTGTGATAAAAAGTATGCCCTGTAGCTATGGTATATATATATAAGAGAAAAAAATTAAAAATTTGTGATAAAAAGTATGCTACAACAAATATAATATTTTAATAAGAGTAGTTCCCAATAAAAACCATATATAATTTATTAAAAAAATAAAAACAAACTCAAAGCCACAAGTATTCCATAGTCCAACTTTTTGGTAAATCGTACAAGAAATAAAGACAAAATACAAATAAAACTTATAAGAATTCTTCAGAAAGCCGAACAGCATGGACTGAAATAGTCAAGACTCAAAAGTTCTGATAAAATAATCATAAAAAAATAAGATATTAATAGAACCTATAAATCAAATGTCACCAGATAGATTCTTTAATTTTTTAGGAGGTTACATTCGAATGTTGGCAAGCCATATATAACATTATTAAGTTATAATAATAATAAAGAATATGAAATCGTTTGAATCTTACATATTCAATCTGAGAAACACAGAACCTATAAAAAAAATTCCATAATATTCTTATTTTTTAAAATGCGTTATCCAACAAAACAAGGTTAATGGATCCTCTTGAAATCCGACTATATGGCGCAAAATAGCTCTCAGAACAAGGGTAATAATAAAATATGAGTCCGAAAAATAATAGCTCCCGAAAACTAGGGTAAACAATTAAAAAAAATAAAATATTTCTCCGAAATATTAAAATGAAATCTAATTTTTTTTTATTTTTAATAATAAATAATATTATTTGATGTTGCATTACAATTATAATTCACTAAGTTATAGTGAAATCAAGAGAACCTATCTTTCTAAAACATCAAACTAAAACAACAAACAAATACAAACATCTATCTTACCACCCAACTTAACCATTTGAGTAAGCTTCCACCGCTCCAACGACTTACCACCATATCCTCTGCAAATCTAAACTCTTTTATAATTACATGTGAAAGAACCTCTTAAGGTTGAATATTTTGCGCTAAATAATGCAAAATTTTGGCAAATATTACAACAAAAGATACACAACAAATTAATTCAAATCCTTATAAAATTAAATCAGCGAGAATAGCCTGGAAAAAAAATTCTATTGAAGTATAAAAATATACGTTAACAGTCCAATATTTTTTAAAAAGCAGCATATGGAGTAACAGGAAATAAAAATTAAAAGACTCATCAATCAAAATATATATTTACCTGAAGAGATCCGGCACCTCCACCGTATCCGCTGTACTGAACAGCTTTCATAAGTTTCGCAGCCATTTTCCAATGAAACTAGCGATATTTTCGGAAATTTAGAGCCACATTTGAAGCTCGCCTCTAAATATAGTATTATAACATGACGGTGGGTTCCGGAATTGTTGATACCTATGTACTGGCATTGTTATCTCAACCAGCCTTCCGTAGGTGTTTCAGCCCAAGAGTTTTTTGGTTTTGGTCAGACATTTATTATAGGGTTCAGCTTGTGTCAGTGGTCTCTCTAAGTTTTTGGTGTATAAAAACAATGGAACCATGTTTTTTTTAGTTTATTGGGTTTATGTGAAAACTTTATTATCCATGTTTAGGGTTTGTGTATTTTTATCTCAGTCATCACTCCGGTAAGATCGAGAACTAAATAGGAGATTAACACACAAAAACACACAAATAGAAGATTAACACACAACCACACAGCAATACAATTTTTTTTTATTTGTTTTGTTTTAAATTGTGTTAGGAGAAACCTTGTTACCTATTCTTATTTTTTTTTTATTTGTTTTGTTTTAAATTGCACTAGGAGAAACCTTGCTACCTATTCTTAGGGTTGAGCATTCTCATTCTATTCTCATCCCCGTTATGACCCTTATGACAAGTTAAAGAGCTAAACTTATCAATAGGGTTAAACTTATTAACAGAGAACAAAAGCTGCATTTGAACCTTTAACCTTCCAAACTATTTTGTTGTCTCAAAAAAACAATAAAACTATTCATATTTTTTTAAGTAATACTTCTTATACACATGATTGAACCCATACAAATGATGTCTTACCCCAATTACGTCAGCTAGACACAATTATGGTCTATGGGACCTCAAATATGGAAGTACAACTGCTCAAATCGTATCATATGATCTTTAATATTTTTGAGAAGGATGTTCCTTCTCCTGCTGATTTGGGTTAGCAATTCCCCAACTTTTTTTTAGCTATTTTTTAAATTTTAGAGGCGGTGCACGTTGATAACGAAGTGATCGTTGTCGCGTAAAAGACAAACACGGGCTATTTATTATTATTAAATATAATTTAAGGTGTGACGTTGTGGACGTCAGAAGGAACGTGGAGGCCAATAAATAGAACATTTTGGATTTGATGTATTAAAAAATAATGAGTTTAAACTGAATCATTGATTCAAAACATATTGTTATTTTTCTATGACAGCAATATGGAACTATAAGAGGGTCTAAAGATTATGGGGATAGGGAAGACAAAAACCGTTTAACCAGGGATTTTTGTCAGATCGGTTATAATGGAAATGTCAAATTAAAAAAGCAAGCAGAATTGGCAGGTTGAGAGAAGGCGGTAGATATAGGCATATCCGAGTCACATTGATGAGCTACGAGGACAAAACAAGGTTACTAAAAAATAAAGGCATGCTGAGAGGGTCACAATTCTATTTAGATGATGACCTAACATTTTTACAGTAGGAAGAAAGAATAGGAATGGGAAAAGGTGAGGGCAGCAAGGAATGAAGGGAAACAGGCATATTTAAGAAATGGAAAGGCATACATCACATCTAAACAAACCCAAAACAAATAGGGAGTATGGCCCGCCCGAGAACATATTACGATGGTAAGTTGGAACTGTAGAGGTTACCTTTGGAGAAGAGGACCCGGGTTAGGGCCCATTGCTAGAGACAAAGATATAATCATCCTGACAAAAACACGTGAACCTGATGGATGTAGGACTCCAGAATATGTGGGATACAAAAAAATAGCAGTATGGAATAAATCAACAGAAAATGGTAAAGGGCATGGGGGTATTATGGTTTTAATAAAAGAGGAATAGGATAGGGTCATTAAAATTGAAAAACAGGATGAAAACAAACAGTACGTATGGATAAAGATCCTACAAAATAATTCAGTTATTAGCATAGCAACATGTTATTTTGCTCCCAAGAATTCTAAATTCTATAAGAAACATGACCTTAACAGAGAAGATCCATACTCCTCCCTAAAAAGAGATATTTCAATATATAGTAAGCTGGGGGAGATTATATTAATTGGAGATTTCAATGCAAGGACAACAAATAAGCAAGTTAACATTCTGGAAGGAAGTGAAAATATCGAGATGAATCCTCTTTAGATGCCAGAAGAGGAAAATCAGCAGTGGACCAGGACTTCAGAAGATGAGCATGGGGCTATCACGCAATATGGAGAAGAGTTGTTAGTCCTCTGCAGCATACACAACTTGATTATTTGCAATGGGATGAACAAATGGAAAAATTTAGAAAGGTATACATGCAAAACATATAAGGGACAAAGTGTAATAGACTATGTAATATGCTCACAAAATTACATACCAAAAATAGAGAAGCAAGAAGTGGAAGATTCTCCAATGGAACTTAAGTCAGATCACAATCCAATTGTTATGAAACTTCGAATGCAAGGAGATAAACCAAGGGAAAAACACTTGCAAAGCAATCAAAACAAATATCCTCACAAGGGAAACATTCTCTTAACAAAACAAAATTTTAGGGCAGTATTAATTAACAAGTTACAGGAAAGGGAGAAACTACCTCATAGTAGCAAAGATTACAACAAGGTTGAATGGTTAATGCACATAATCCAAAAAGCTCTAAACAAATGCAAGAGAGCTAAACCTCAAAAGAAAGAAATGAATAGCTTCCAACCAACCCATGGTTCGATGAAGATTGCAAAGAAACGCAAAGATTACTAAAGGAACCAACGGGTAAAACAAGAGAAAATAGAAAAACATATGAGAAACTGGTAAGGGCAAAAAAAGAAGAATACACTAGAACAAGGAGGAAAGAACTGATTTACTTAGGGAAGCATGAACCAAAGAAATTTTGGAAGAAGCTAAGCATAAAAAGGATGAAGCTAAAAATAGCATAACAGTTAATCGGTGGTTGGAGTATTCAAAACAATTGTATCAGCGTAGTAACCAACAGGAGACACCCCCTACTATCATTGTCAGGAAATAACTTTTCACAAATGAAAACATTATTCAAGGGATAAAAAAGTTAACAATTGGTAAAGCCCGTGACATAGACAATCTTCAAGCGAGCATATAAAATGGAGGTAGATATTTTGGCACCGCAGATCAAAGAAATTTTCAATGAGGTCATACAAAATGGTTTCCCTACCGAGTGGACAACTAGCTTGACCATTCCTTTTTTTAAAAGTGGAGATGTAAATAATCCCTCAAACTATCGAACTATCATGATCAACCCTCTCTTTGCAAAGTTGTTTGGGAGTATGATAGAGCGTAGGATTAGTATATGAGCAGAAGAAAAGGGAAAGAGAGCAAAGGGACAAGCGGGTTTTAGGCCCAAGCACTCAACTATTGATCATTGTATCACACTTAGACATAGTGGAAAAAAAATGGGACAAAAAACAGGAGGCTTTTTGTTGTTTTGTAGAATTCAAAAAGGCATTTGACACACTGCCAAGGAAAAAATTATGGAGCAGAATGGAAGAGCTAGAGGTTCCAATTCACTACAGGATAGCAGTTCACAGATTATATGAACATGTAAAAGCTAGAATCAGAACACAGGAAGATTTATCTGAATGTTTTGGTAGTGACATAGGTGTCAAACAAGGTTGCCCTCTATCTCCTACCTTATTTGGGTTGTACTCATGTATGTAGACGATGTAATTCTTGTGGCCAAAACAACCAAAGATCTAGGAGATCACCTTCGAGCTCTAGAACTCTTTTGTAAGGAAGTTGGGATGCGGGTAAACACAAGAAAAACAAAAATCATGATTTTTTTAGAAAAAAAAGAAGCAACGACTCAAATTTTAGTTTGCAGGAGAACCACTTGAGGTAGTAGTAGAATACAAATACTTGGGCATAGACTTTCATGACAAACTCAATTGGAATACATGTAGGATGAAAAGAACTCAAAGTGGTTGGAGAGCACTGTATGCACTTCAAAATAGGTGTAGGAATATCGAGTTGTGGGACTGGAAGACCACCAGGGTTTTATTTGGCCTACTTGTTACACCGATTTTGTTGTATGGTTGTGAGGTGTGGGCTAGTGGCACAACAAAGGCAAAATGGAGGCAAATAGAAAGGATTCAAAAATATCTAATCACAAATTTTCTCAAAATTAAGGCCACAACCCCTTATGAAATCATTCTAGCTTGAATTTTTCCTATAGAAGCAATTACTATGACCAAGTTGTTATGTTACTTGAAATAAATAGAAAACATGAAAAACGACAAATGGCCAAGGGCAGCTAGGGACGAAGAGTTGCATAGGCGGAAGAACACATGGATGAAACAAAATCAGAAATGGATGAAACGTTGGGAAATCAACATAAATGAATGCCCAAATTTCAACAAAGACATAAAAAACTATGTGAATGAAAAGTTTAGAAGTGGAATGTGGAAAATGCAAGTAGGAAAAGACAATATTATATTGCAAAGTTTAACCCAACATATGATCACAAGGAAAAAGCATATATAGGCGCTGAAATCAAGTGGAAGGAAAAAATCCACATTGCTCAAATAAGTACTACCTCTCATAGGCTTAGATGTGAAACAAGGAGATGGACAACACCCAAAGAACAATGGGAAGAAAGGATATGTACTTTATGCAACACAAGGGCAGTAGAGACAGAGGAACACTTCATCTATAAGTGCCCAAGTTTTTCAAACATCCGTGGCAAATACAAAGAAACACTTGGAAATGGGTCTATGACAGAGTTATTCGAAGATAGTAAAATAAAAAAAGTTGAGGAATTGCTTACCCAAATCGGCAAGAGAAGAAATTGCCTTCTCAAAGATATTAAAGTTCGTATGATATGATTTGAGCAATTGTACTTCCATATTTGAGGTCCCATAGACCATATTTGGGTCTCACGGACGTAATTAAAATCTTTCATTTCATTTCATTTAATTGGCGTTCAATGATCTATTTATCGATGGAGTCTCTTGCCTTTAATAAGTTTTTTAACAACAACCAGGTAGAATAAGTTTGTTGAAAGTAGTCTTTGCAATTTTTGTATCAGTTATTAAAAATAGTGTGGTTATAACCAACTTCCCTATATAAAAAATAAATAAATAAAAGGTTATTAATGTTTATAGAGGATATTGGATTTTAGATGTTTTCCTCCAAATGTGTATTTTCATATCCTTAAGCTTGATGATTACTAATTCCATATTCTTTTATAAATTAACAAAAAAAATATTTTGGAACTTTAATTAGAGGTTCAAGGTGTATATATTGAAAAATAGTTAGGTGATGTGAGAGCATCTAGACCATTACGAAAAGGATAATCGTCACTTGCTTTAGTGACTAACATGAGATATAAAGTGATCGACAAGAAAAAGAAGAGGAAATGGTTGTACAACGACGGTAGCTATCATACAAATACTAGACGAAATGTCATCATAAGATGTTGTCATCTCACCAAAGACCATGAAATTTTCTTGTCATTTTGAACCTTGTTGGTTGCATGTGTGCTTACTATACATCAGGTGGTCATTGGTTGTAATTTATTTCTTGAGAAGGTTGTCCATAGGACTTCGTTATCTTATCTGCATCATTTTGGTATCAAAGTTGGTTGTGATACATATAGGAGAAATATGGTGTAACGAGGAAGAGGAAGACCTCATGGATTAGGATCCTAACTTCATATATAACAAAAATGCTAACAAGAATTACTGCTAGACTAGATGCAATTGACATTGCACAAAAGAGAGGCATTCATCTTGAGGAGATTAGTGATAGTGAAGAAGAGAAAATTGGTCACACATAAGCTTGAGATGAAGACCAAGGAGAAAAATCGGAGCAGCAGTTGATTTGACCAATCTCAAACATGGGATGTAATCCAAAGATGGATACTTCCAATTTTAATGGAAGTTTAAACCTAAAAGATTTGATTGATTGGATAATGGATATGGACATATTCTTTGATTATGAATCTATGGAGGATCCAAAGTGGGTCAAATTTACTTGTATGAGGTTGAAGTGACATGCTTCAATTTTGTGGGATCATGTCCAAATAGATAGGCATCAGAAGGTAATGATAGAATATGAACATGAAATTTTTTTGTAACCGATTTAAAATTAAAATTTCTACCTGTTGATTATCAAATTGAATTGTTTAGAAGACTCCAAAACCTTGAGCAAAAGGAGTTGGGACTGAAAGAATATATCGAAGAACTTTGTAAGTTGACCATAAGAGTAGGTTATATTGAAGATGTTGAAGAAAAAGTGGTAAGATATATCAATGGACTAAGGTTATCCATACAAGATGAAATCAGTATGATTTGAATTAGAACAATTGAGGAGGCTATCAATATGCACTTAAGGCAAAAGAGAAGTTGACTTGCAAGCAAAAAAACAATTCTAGAGGAAGAAAACAATCAAACAGTGGTAGAGGACAACATATGCAAGAAGGAGAAGCTATGGATTTGGTAGAGCCAGAGAACGTGGTTTTATTGGTAAGTGCTATATATTCTTGGAATAAGGGAAAAGAGCATATGAGTGTCCTCAAAAGCAACAGACTATAAGGCGTGGAAAGGAAGCTCGTAATTGGATTACACAAGTAGATGAAGAGAATACTACTTCACCAAAACACATGGAGGAACCAAAACAAGGAGAATATCTCATGATGGAGAGAGTATTGCTGAAACCAGCAAAGGAGATGTAGGAACCTAAGCAAAGAAGGAACTTTTTTAGGATGATTTGTAAATTTGGATGGAAATATTGCAAGGTGATTGTGGATAACGAGATTACATATAATCTAGTGTGTATAGATATGGTAGAAAATCTTGGATTGAAGAAGATTGAATGCCCAAATTTGTACAATTTCATAGTTGCAAAGGGGACATCAAGTTTTAGTAACTGAAAAATGTATGGTAAACTTCCAAATTGGTTCTTACATGGATAAGATACTACGTGATGTTATTTCTATGGATGCTTGTCATCTCTTGTTGGGTAGACCATGGTAGTTCTATAAAAAGAATTGCATGATGATAGGGTGAAAACCTACACTATTGAGGATGGCAAGAGGTACACATGCATTCCATTGAAGGACAAAAGAGAAAATGTAGACAACAATCCTATAGTGTTCCTAGGTATAAAGAAGCAACTCTTGAAGGAGAAGAAATCATGTTTTGCTTTTGTTACTAAACCCACAAAATAAGGTATAATGCACAAGATAGATGAATTTCCACATTAAATGAAGGATTTGTTAGAAGAATACGCAAATCTTCTTCCAAAATATGGGTTTCCACCCATGAGGAGCATTGGTCATCGCATAGATTTCAGTATTAGATAGAGCTTACATAATAATCCAACTTATAGGATGACACTAATGGAGATGAGGAGGAAAAGGTAGGAACAAGCCAGAGAATAAACACAAAGAAGAGGTAGATAACCAAGTTTACTAGTCATAGTGATTATGAAGACAATGATACAACAATTTCTATTACAAATAAGGAGAAAGAGAAAGAGAAAATAAATGGTAAAAATACAAAAAAGGAAGATGAACCTCATCAGGTCATTCATGGCTACAACAAAGGCCATCTTGTTGAAGAACAAAGTGGGGATGGAGAATTTGGGTGCTCTGAAAGGCACACCGAAGGTATTGGTTCCAAGTTAATGAGAAGAATGGGATATGATGGCAAATGATTGGGAAGATATGGATAGTGTGTGAAAATTTCCATAATGCCATAAATAAGGCCAAGGAATGAAGGCCGTAGATATGCAGGTCAAGCAGGAAGTAGTGAGGCTAAACTTAAAGAGGAGAGAACAATACAAGAGATGGTCCTAAGATGGGTTGTTGTAGTTAGTGTGGAATATTTGGATATGTTGCAACTATGTGTTGGATCCTACATATTTGTGAGAGTTGTGGAAGGTATAATCATTCTAATAAAAGGTGTTGGCACCAAGAGAAGGTAGCCAACAAAATACATGTTGATTATGGTTGAATGGATGTGATGGAATGGGATAAAGTGAAATGAATTTTGAGTGCTTTTTATAGGAGATTTTGTTCTTAGAGAAAGGTAGATATACGACAAAAAAAGTGGTTGTGTGAAGAAAGCTGAGCTAAATTTTAATATCTTGGGAGAGAAATTCATGCTCATGATTTTAAGCTCAAGAAACATTTCCTCTTACCCAATGAGTATGATGTAGGAACACCTATACATTTACAAGAAGGGTAATCATCACATGTTTTAGTGCTAAAATGGGAGACAAAGCGATTGACAAGAAAAATAAGAGGAGAAAGGGAAGTGAAATAGACTCCAAGATGGGAAAAAGAAAAGAAGGAAGAGAGCAAAAATAATGGAGGGGATGCTTGAGACTGTCTAGGAGAGAGATTGAGATGGCGGACGTAGAAATAAAACAAAAAAATAAATAGAGGATATGAAGGAGAGTTCAAGCTAAGAGGTAAGAAATGTATGAAGATAAGAGGAAGAAAGAGGAGAAAGATGAAAAGAGAGGGATTGGCTAGAGGAATGTTTGAAATGACCTAGAAGAGATGTCTGGAAAAAACATGCATCTCGAGAGATAAGTCGGAGTGTATTTGTTTTGTAAATGGTCGTTCAATCGACTGATTAATAATATATATCCATTTAGTTTTTCTTTGTGTATGTTGAATAATGAATGTTTTGTGTAACTAGAATAACATGTTGTAGATTACAATGATTGTTATGTGCAATATTATTGAGAAGATAGAGTATGATTACAATTCGAATGGAGCCATTGTCCTAGCGAAGAGATAACCTTATGATTAAGGGTATGGTTTCCATTTACACAAGAACATGTTTCAACTAAAACATGGATTTCATTCGGATAAAAGAACCTTATAGTTCAAGAGAAATTATGGAGCTAGGAATATAAGGGTGTCAACAAATAGGAAATTGTTCAACATGGAACATGTGACTACAGTTCCTATAAATTAAAATTGTCATTCAAGAGAAGAATAATTGTTGCCATTCAAGAAGGAAGACATCGATGACTGAAAATCATCCTTAATGGACGTGTGATTACCATCCACATAAGGATTAAAATATCACGAAAGGAATATATCCCTAAGTTGTTTGTTATTATTCAAGAAGAATTTTTAAATTCGAGTAAGAATATTGTGCAAGAGAAAAACATAGTTCCATATTGCAAAATATTGTAAAAATAAGCTTTCACACATGATGTCAAAACTTGACTCAATGGGGACCATTTATTTTTAAGGGGGGTCAATTGATGTACGCAAATTACTTGATTCCAATAGACGGACTATGGATTCTAACATACGAGTTGTGGTTCTTTGACAAACAAACTATGGATTTTCAATGGATAGACTCAGACTTGAACTTTGACAAACTCATACCACATGCAAACCATAGAGTGCAAATTACAAAATGGGTAAAAACCATAAAGTGCAGATTATGAAATAGGTACAGACCATAGAGTTTGGATTACAAAATAGGTATGGACCACAAAGTGTGGATAATAGAATGGGTATGGACCACATAATGTCTGGTAGCAACAATAGACTTCACACCCCGCATCTTGTGTCATGTGAGTTGAACTATCATAACCATCATCTCAAAAGTTAAACTGTCATAATTATCTTGTAATTCATTTAAGAAGGTAGTGGCTTTGAGGTTTGAGACATGACTTGGTTGTATGGTGGTATTACACAATTGTGTTTGGGGTTTTAGCATATATCTCTTCTTAAAGACTGTGGGAGCTGGAAAACATCTCTCCTAAGAGATTGGCTCCTTTGTAATCATATTTTGAGATTAATAAAAGTATTGTTTCTTATTTTGCAATCTTTTCACTTTCCTATTTTTGTTTTTACACACCAAAGAATTCATTATCCCTAGACATTTTGGATCAATTGAAGTCTTATGCTCTTATATACTCAAAATGGCAACCATTAGCTCAAGCATGTCTAGCTTGTAAATATCCAAAGGTTAAAGACTATATTAATATGAGCAACAAATTCAAGTCAATTTTATTTTAGTAACCTAGTTGGAGAGGAACTCAAATAAGTTGTAGATGAACTTCAAAAAATGCTTCAAGATTTCTATTTGTTGATTTTTACATGAAAGGATGAGTTGGTTTGAAATCTATCAAAGGATGGTGGATACTCAATCAAGGTGGGATATGAGGAATTGGAGCAATCAAAAATTTCTACTCCCAAAGATTTTTCTTGAAAGAATGTTTGGTCATTTGAGGCTCTCCCTAAGGCCTCAACATTTCTTTGGTTAGCAATTCAAAGCAAGATTATTACAAGAGAGAGTCTACAAAGAAGAGTAGCTCATGGACCTTTTAGACATGCCTTGTGTGAGAAGGATTTAAAAACATCAGACTATTTACTTCTTCATTGTCCCTTTGCTCACACCATTTGGGGTTACTTTTCTAAAAATATGAAAATATATTGGGTAGCTCCATCAACATTGAAAGAGGATGAAATGTTGGATTAATTATTTCAAAGCTAAAGCATTATGTATTATGTGGAGGATTGACCTTGTCAATATTTGTTAGAAATTTTTATTTTGGTTGATAGGAGAGTTGGTTACAACCACACTATTTTTAGTAGCTGGCAAGCGCAGGGTTCAAACCACAGGGGCTGCATCCACCAAACCTATTCCACCTCATTGTTTTATAGCCCGACATGAAATGGACCATCGAGTGCTCAGGATTCGTACCATCATTGTCGATCTAGCACACACTCAGAGGATTCAGATCAAACTACTACCTTTACAATAGGCTTCTCCCAAGGTTTGAATCTAGGTCTCTTCTTGGTAAGTGCCCATCCATACTAGCACTTATCAATCCACCTAGCCCTTGGGGTAATATTTGTTAGAATTTATCACTTGAAAGGAATAATAGAATTTTTAAAAATAAATCTCAAAATCATGCCCAAGTTTGGAATCGTATTATTGCCTCTCTTGGAGAATGCCTATAAATATGGTGCTCATCATGGGAAGTCTCAAATGTAGAGAAAGAGGTGGTAGAAACTTGGTTACAGGACTTGAACATACATAATTGTGTCATCTACAATAATGTAATTAAAACAAAGAAAGTACTTTCATTTAGGGTAAAATGGAAATGTTTAAAATTGGGTTTATCAAAATTAATTTTGATGGTGCTTCTAAAGGAAATTCGAGAAAAGCTAGTGGAGGTGGTGTTTTTAAAAACAATGAAGGCAAAATTCTCCTCGCTAATTGCAATAGAAAAATGATGGAAATATATTTCAATTGAGGGGGGATTCACAAATTATCATCAATGCTATAAAAAAATAGATGTGAGGTTTGGATAAAATATAATATTATTGTTAATGTTCATCACCTATTATTGGATGCAATCTCTTAGAAATGTGAGCATGTTTATAAAGAAGGAAATTGGATAGCAGATAATTTAGCCAATCACGATGTTGATCTTCATCTTGATGAAATTCAAATTTTAAAGACAACTAGCCAAGTGATATTTTATTTCTTAATCAAAATGATGTCAAGGAGTTGACTTTGAAAACAAATCACATCCAAAAAGTTGAAGAATATATTTAATAGAAAAAGAAATGAAAAATATTTTTGATAAGAAAGCATGTTGGAAATAGTTTAATTAGCCTAATAGCAAATGTAATATTTTAGTATTTTTATGGGAGTGGCCCCAATAGAAGCCATTGTATAACTTATTAAAAATGATAATTATTAAATTTATAATTATTATTATATCAAATACAAAGAAAGGAGATAAGCTTGTAATTGAGGGAAAGTAATTCTTCAAATAATAGCTAATGTAGTATTTGAAATTTTTAGCCCATTACTTGAAAAAAAAAAATATTAAATAATTAAACATAAAAATATTTAGTTTAACAAATGTTTTTATGAAAATATTTTGTATATATTTAAGGATTTATCAAAGAATCATGAGAAAACACCACATTGCAATTTAACTATAAATGAGTTTTTAAATATCAAAATGTACCAAGTAATTTATTGGTAAGTTTCTTCAATCCTTGAAAGGAGGTTCGGGGTTCAAGCTTGACGACCTGCGTCAAATACGAAAAAAACCCCCGACTAGCCTGAAGGGTATAACCGGATGGGACAGGACCTATGGAACGGAAAGTCTTGGCCTCCAAGGGATACGGGGAATGATTTTCCTTAATTAAGGTTTTGTCCTAAGAGGAACAGTGCAACGATTAGGACTTTGGCTCTTCTTTGAGAGGTCCAAGGTTCAAACCATGGCATGGGCGAGTGTGTGAGGGGATGGGTGTGTGGTGGCTATGTGTTAAATTCTCTATTGATAAGCATAGCTCTCGGCTTTACGAGGGGTCATGGTTGGGAGGAGACTCGCCCAGCCCTGTGTGTTGGTTGTAGGCGTTTCTCACACTAATCAAATTAAAAAAATAAATGAGTTCTTAAATATCAATGTTGTATTTATATGGAGTTATATTCCTTTCAATGCAAAGCATATGAATATGGATACACTTGTCCAAAAAAAAATTATATTTTATATGTAATATTAATACCATAAAATATTCATTTAAAAAATAGTGTAATCCAACAAGATTCACCAAAAATAATTACGTAGTAATAGCATGATGAACATATTATCCATAAATTTTTATGACTTTAGGTAGTACTATGTAATCTCACAAATTTGCCAGCATAAAGCGTCCAAGCACTTTTTTCCTATAATTCCATAAACAAAATAAAACCACACCTTCTAACTTAGGGTATGCATCTTCTAACTTAGGGTATGCATCTCGCTCCTCTTTCATGTTATAATTCCTAAAATAAAATACATAATTTTACTTCTTTCTACAACTTGCAGATGATATTTAGGATGAGTTTATTGTGGTTATCTAATTATTACAAACATACTTCAATTCAATCTTTGGGCTATCTAACTAATTTATTGTTTATCTACATAAATATATCGCTTGTACTTATTGCATCTGCCTAACATACCTTTATTTCAAAGTTTACGAGCATAAAATTCAAAGTAAACATCATTTTTTTTTTTTGTAAATAATGTAGCTTATATTAAAGGGGTTTTTCATGGATCCCAAAACCAGTAGTTACAAAACCCTCAAAGGAGGCTAGCAGCTTAGAAGACTAAACTTTAAAAAAGTGTTTTTGTACATGGATAAACACTGTTCACTATACATTTTTTTTTGGTAATATTAAGAGATGGGGGTTTTGATCGAGAATCCCCCAACCTGTTACAACAACTCCACCAAGGAGACACACGTCCACCCCCTCACACAGTCACCCATGCCACAGTTTGAACCTTGGACCTCCCGAAGAAGAGCCAAAGCCCAAGCCATTGCACTGCACCCCCAGGTGCTACTATTCACTATACATTGATTAAATGCTAATAAGCCTAATAGAAAACACCCCAAAAAGTATTGACACAGATAATATATGGACAACACCCCACACAGGATTGATGCAAATAATATATGGACAACAAACACCCAAAACAACATTGATGCATATAATATATGTAAAGTTAAAATAACCCTCATGAAACAAACCCCAGTAAGGACCTAGAGAACCATAAACAAAAAAAGACCCATGGCCCTCCATCATGCGTTAGCCACCTTCTTCTTCGCAGTTCTTTCCTCAATATTTATGATCTGCTTTAGCTTCCCGCTAATGTTGTCAAGAGTACTAATAAGGCTACTGATGAGGATGTTGGCAACTTGATGATGAATCTCCTACCCCGGTGCTTCATTGTTGATTTGCCTACTCTTGGTTGGCTTCATTGACAATGTTTGAAGGCGGATTGTTATCCCATACAGTCAAGGAATTCTAACCGATTCCCATGTTTGCTAAGAGGTCAGCCAATCTGTTTGACTCCCTTTACACATGTCTGCATATCACACTGCCCTGTCTTCTGATCATGTTTTTGGCTTCCCTTATGGCATTCATGACCTTCCACGAAGGATTAGAGTTGTTGTTGATATAATTTATGATGTTTAGGGAGTCCCCTTCTATTTCATAGTTCCCTTTGTGCTTTTAGATGATGGCGAGACCTCTCCACAGGGTATGGAATTTTGCTACATGATTGTTTTTAATGCTTAGGTTCTCCGCAAAGGCAACCACAATCTTATCGCTGCTATATCTGACCAGTCCTCCTGCCCTTGCTATTCCTAGGTTTCCTTTAGAAGCTCCATCGAAATTGAGCTTGATCCATCCTGCCGGGGGGGAGGGGGTTTCCATGAAGAGGTGTGCCTTGTGTGGGGATGAGTGACACAAAGATTATCTTCCCTGGGGATATTAATACTGTTGAATAGAAAAAGCTCCAATCCCACATCAGGGGTTTTGTGCAAGGGATGAGCCGGGAGTTCTCTGTGGCAAAGCTAATGATTTTGCTAGCAATGGAGGTAGGGTCCTTGGGAGTGTTAGAGAACACCTTATTGTTTCTTTCTAGCCATACCTGCCATAAGAAATTATGGGTGCACATTTTCCACAAAGATTTCAGTCGAGGATTTTTGAAAGGATTGGGCCACTGAGTGAAAAAATCTGTCAGGGAGTTGGGTTGGACCTAGTTTATATAGAAACTAGACAGTAGGTTACTCATCACAACATATGAGAAATCATATTTAGTGAAAATATGGTTGATGGATTCCCAAGCCTTATAGCACAGGTGGCATCTATTGGTACCATCATCCCCCTCTTGATGATATTATCAGTGGATAGAATCTTGTTTTGAATTGCCAACCAGGAGAAAATTGCCACTTTAGGGATGAGGTGCTTGATCCAGATTTAGCTAGGGGAAAAGGGAGCTTGATGTGGATTGAGGAGAAGTTGGTAGACATATTTGACAGAGAAACACCCACTATCCATTTCTTTCCAAATTAGGTCTTCTCTTCCATCTTTTAGGATCACTATAGTATTGAACATAAAATCCAAAGCCCTCGCTGCCCTGGTTATGTGCCCATAATTTAATTTAATGTTGAGGTCTTTCCAGTTTTTAGACCTATTGATGTTTTGGATGAAGTCTGCTACTTTAATGCCTATGGTGTCGTCAAGGATGGGTTTTACCACAGATAACTCATCATCTTCAACTAGGGGTAGATCACTGACCCACCTGTCTATCCAAAAGTTTATGGCAGTACATGTTCCTAGCTGCCACCTTGAACCTTTCTGGATAACTTCTTTGAATTGAATAATTGACTTCCAAAAAGCTGATCCCTCTTTGGGGATATCTTCATTAGTGAATTATTTGTGCTAAAGGTACTTCATCTGTATTATTGACACCCATTCTGTGTTGAAACTTGTGTGAATTTTCCAGGCTTGCTTAGCCAGCAGAGTAGTGTTCATATGCTTGATTCTTCTAAGTCCCAGTCCCCCTTGATTTTTTTGTTGATAAACATTTTCCCATCCAACCAAATGAATATTTTGTTTCTCCTCTGTGCTACCCCACAAAAATCTTTTTCGTATTTTTTTGATTTGGGCGTAAACTAAAATAGGGGCTTTGAATACTGAGAGGAAATAGGTTGGGATGCTTTGGAGGCATGCTACGGTAAGGGTGATTTTACCTGCTTGGGTTAGAAAAGCCCCTTTCCATCCAGCTAACTTTTTGTTTATCCTTTCCACCACATGACTCCACATGGACAATTTGGGATGACTGTAAAAAAGAGGAAGCCCCAGATAGCGAGTAGGAAACTCACCAATGCTACATTGAAGAATACGCCTGATTTTAATCTTCCTGGAAAGGGGGGTATTGATGAAGAAGCTTTTACTTTTGGTATAGTTGAAATCTTGCCCAACCGCTTTCTCATATAAATCAAGGATTTTTTGATCATCTTGACCTCCACTACTGAAGCATAGGTAGCGAGTATTGTGTCATCCATAAATTGCTGGTGTGATAAAGGGTTTAGACTCGAGGAAACCTTGATCCCTGTGATAGTTTTCTCATTGACAACACTCTTAAATGCTCTTCCCAGAGATTTAGCGAGTATGATAAAAAGAATGGGTGACAAGGGATCTCCCTGTCTGATGCCTCTGCCACTAGGGAAATAACATGCAGGTGATCTGTTAACCAAGACTGAGAAATATGGGTTGGAGATGCAACCTCATATTACATTTATCCATTCCCTGTGAAAACAAAATTTCTAAAGAACAGCCAGGAGGAAGTCCCTGTTTACTCGATCAAAAGCCTTACTGATATCTAATTTGAGAAAAAGGGTTGCTTTCTTGTTTTGGGAAGCTGAATGGAGGACTTCATGCAGGGTGATTATGCCATCGTGAATGGACCTTCCTTTGATCAAGCTGCCCTAGCAAGGATCTATAATGAGCGGGAGGATTTATTTGAGTCTTGTTGTTAGGGCTTTGGCAAGAATCTTGTATATAATATTACATAGACTGATGGGTCTATAGTCATTCATGGATTTCCACTTAGGGCCTTTAAGAATTAAGGCGATGAAAGTGGAGTTGGTGCTTTTGGGGATGGCTTTGGATTTCTGCATGTGAATAATGGCTTTGCATATGTCAACCCCTATGATATCCTAGTAAGTTTAGAAAAACCTAAGGGAGAAGTCATAAGGCCCTGAAGCTTTATCAAGGGCCATGGAGAAAAGAGGTTGTTTTATTTCTTCATTAGTAAGGTCCTTGATGAGCATGTCGTTCATTTCAGGGGATATCAGATTTGGAATATGCTGAAGAAGCTGATCCTGAGCCTGTTAAATACAGTGGAATTTGTCTCCAACATTTTTCAAAGAAAGTGACTGCTTCATTTATGATGAGGTAGATGTCTCTCACACTTGTGCCATCACTGTTTATCAACTCACTGATCTTTTGTGGTGAAGGGTGGAAGCATGAAAAAATTTCATGTTTGAGTCCCCATCCTTGAGCCACAAGGCTCTAGAATTTTGTCTCTAGTACATTTCTTCCTTGGCCATAATGTTGTGACAAGGAGCTTTTTATCTTCATTCCTGATTTGTATGCTCGTCTACCTTTTCTAAATTTGCTCTTCTATAGATTTGAGCTTGCAAATGATTTGCTCCTTATTTTCAAAAATGTTACCAAACACTTCCTTGTTCCATATTTTGATGTGGTCTTTGATTATTTTGAGCTTTTGGGTAACTTGAGAAATGGGGGATCCAACCACCTGCTGTTGCCACCACCCTACAATTTGATTACTTAAATCTGGGTGAAGAACCCACATTGCCTCAAATCTAAAAGGGGTCCTAAAAAATGGAGGCTTGTTAGCTTCGAATAGAAGAGGGTTGTGATCCGAGACGATTCTGGGCAGGGATATGAGGGAAGCATCACCAAACAGTGGTATGGCTTCTTAATATAGGAAGAATATGTCTAGCTTAACCTGGATCAGATTGTTTCCTATTCTTCTGTTATTCCATGTGAATTGAGCTCCCTAAATCTGGATATCCATTAGGTTATTCTCAGTGACAAAACCATGGAAGTCCTGAATACTTTTGATTGGAATGTCATTTCCTCCTGCCTTATCTGACGGGTAAAGGGGGGAGTTGAAATCCCCGACCAAAATCCAAGGGAAGTTTCTGAAATCCTGCCTCATTTGACTTAATTGATCCCAAAAGGAACTCTTGCTGAGGGGATTTTTTGGGGCATAGATAATAGACAGGATCCAGGATTGATCATTGTCTTTGCAAAAAACATGATGTTTATAACTCTATCTGAGGACGAGATTAATCTACCATCTATTTTCTATGGATCCCAAAGGCACAAGATACCCCCAGATGGGCCTTGGTTGGGACTGAAAATGCTTCCACTATTTTTCCAAATAGTGTTGCTCACCTTGCATGCTTTTGACTGATCTAAATTGGTCTCTTGGATAATGAGGATTGTTGGTTTGATTTCTTGTCTAACAGTGCTAACCAGCCTCTGCTTGGCTGCGCTATTGAGGGCCCTCACATTTCATGAGAGTATCCTCATATGGAAACTTTGGATGATTTCTTGCCCTATTTTGAGTGCTGCACAGGGGGTTTGGATAATTTGGGATCTTCCTTCGAATGGGTAAACATTTCAGGTACAAGGGTTGTTTAGACTCCATTGGCTATGTCCTCAGTGGTTTGGCTTCTTATTTGCTCTTGGATATTAGACCATATTTTCTTATCATTTCAAACATCCACACATGCTTCTTTAGAGCTTCGAGTGTTTTTGGGACTGAAATTTGCTCTTGTTTTCTCGATAGCCTCTTGGGAAAAAAGACTTTCAGGAGGGGGATCAGGGGAACCTAGTTTGACTGGAGATAAAATAGGGCTGCTGGTGGGAAGGGGATACTGGAAAACTTCTTCGGTGGTGGGGATTTGGAGGTCGACATTTAGGTATGACATGTCATTTTCTTGCTGAGTGAATAAAATTTCATTTATTTCTAAATCAAAATGAGTGAGATTTCCTGGAATATCAAACCGATTGGGGTGAGCGAAGAGTGAGATTACCTGATCCTGGTCCTTTGATTATTCTGGTTGCACTTTTTGCTTCCCTTTGTTTGCCATAGGGTTGTGCCATGATGCTTGCTGGAGAGGGTTTTTGCTGTATATTTTCTTGGTCTTTTGCGTAGGGGGCTTCCCAGGGAAGCGAAAGCCTTGGCTCCTGTATATTTGGTTTCTAGAATCTACCTCCTTCTGAGGTTTGAGCGAGGGGTAGTGGGACTTCAGGTGTTCTTGAGTTCAAAATTCTATGTAGAATATCGATTTTTTTCATACTCTATGACCTGACAATGATGAAAATAACCATAGACTAGATTGATTCGAGTTGGGAGCTGGGAATTAAAATTTGCATTGACGCATATTCTTGACGAATGAATCCATGGTCACCATTTACCCTATGTATTTGCCTATTCCTTGCAGGATATCTTCATGCCAAAATTGGCTAGGGAGTCCCGGAAGACGAACCCACACTAGAGAAAAAATTATTCTCTGAGTTTCAGCGTTAAAATCTTCCCCCCATCTTCGAGATTGTTTAGGCGAATTTGAAAAAACCCTCTAGGAAGAGCTATAATATCAAGATTCCTTGAAACTTTCCACCTGGTAGTGAACCACTGTCGAATGGATTCCATGTCCGGTCTGCCACCAACGATCTTCCCAATCAGAGAGTGTTCTTCTAAAGAAAGATATTTGGCCATTAAGGTTTTTGGAATCACTAAGTCTTGACCGATGTCAAAGGGCTTTGGTCCTTGGTAGATTTTTGCGGTTTAGTACTTGTGACCTTTTTGAGATAAGATGCAGACCCGAAGGGCGCAGCGTCGGTCCCACCTACTTTGGGATAGCCCTCGTTATTATCTGGGGGTTCTTTCCCCGGGTCTTTCTCCCGCCTAGTGTAAATGTATGTTTCAGCATCAGCATTTGACTCATCAGTGCCCTCCCCTATAGCAGAGCTGGGAATCTCACCTGGTTCGAAGTTTCCCATCGCTACCGCACCCAATACATTCGTGCCAAAACTTACCTGAGAGAAAATGCTCGCCATCGCTCTTCTCATACCAATAGCGTAAACATCATTTGAATATAAACTATATTCAAGTTTTAGAGATGATATAGTCATAAAACTAATTATTACAACTTAAGTGAGCCTAATAATGAAAACTTTAGAACTTCAAGTAGGAAGTTTAAGGTTCAAATTTGATAGTGGGTAGAGTTGTTCACCATGCTTGATAACTTGAATCTAGTTGGAAAAACACATATTGAATAACATCATGCTCTATGTAGATGGTTTCATATGACCCATGACCTTGTGGATATTAAAAACTACTTACAACTATCAATTACAACAAATCTTATATAATGCTTGTAAATATCATTCATTTTTAAATTTAATTTGTTGTTTTTAGATCACAATAAATATAGTTTCCATGGTGTCAATCACTCGTTGAATCCTATGAGATAGCAAAGAACAATCACAAAACAAAAAGAATAGATTGTGAATAAGAAATAACTAGTATTCATTTTGATAAGGACTTCCCTTAATATAGATCCTTAAGTCTTCCAAAGTAAATTTAAAAAATTTACATGAAAACCACATAAGCCAAATGAAATTTAAAATATTATATAATTAAAATTAGTTGAAAATGATTAAGAAAGAAAACCCATTTTTTCTTGAATTCATTAACATAAAATGCTTTGTATTTCAATAACTCTCACAATAATGTGTAAACATTCTTATTGAATATCTAATATTATATATCCAATTAAAAATATAAATTAAAATTACTCTGAAACACTAACACAACATTAACTATTAAATTGTATACATATTAAAAAAATCATTTTTTTACTATAAAAAGTAATTAAGTACCCTAAAGCAATTAAAAAAAATCGTGTTATTTGTTCGTGTGATTATCTTTAGAGCTAAGAAAATCACAAACAACAAAACCATTCTTAATCTAATCAATTGTTGTTACACAATCATGTTCAAATAAAGAAAACTCACTAATCTACACTTTGAAAAAAACATCATTGTGATTGGGATTTGCTTGAAGTTTAAAATAACATTATTTTAAATTCAAAAATTATAAAATGTATGATCTTGAGAAGTTTAATGAACCTAGTTATTTTATATAAAGCTCACTTATTTATTTATTTAAAATATTAAAAATAAAATAAAATAAAAACAATCTCCTTTTAAATTATATCAAAAGTACATTTTAAACTTTTATAAAAGTTTTTTTAAGATGAAAAAATATATATTAAGAAATTGTGAAGTTGTTATAGACAAGATATTTATAGATATAGAAGATGGGCAACAAATATTTTAGCCATTTGTAGTATTGAATTTCATCTTGACAGAGTTTAAATTTCAAAAACATTTGATATAACAACAGGAGTTGATTGGGGAAAATTAGCAGTTTGAGGAAGATGGAAAATATCTTTGATAAAAAGGTAAAGTTGGATATGCTTTAATTAACTTATTAGAAATGTAATGAGAGCAATGCAATGTTTTGTTTTTGTAATGGAAGTGGCCCCAATAGAAGGCAAACATAGCTTATTTAAAAAACTAGAAGCATTGATAACATCCAAATTATTTCCTATAAACATAGTTCCATTCATTCCCATCAAAATTTACTTTTTTATATACAACACTAGATATACAATTTAGAAACTAATAAATTGTATTACATCATAAAATTGTAAATTACAATATCATCCATTTTATTTTTTTTACATCATAAAATTGTAAATTACACATGGGTTTGGCGGAGGTAGGTATTGGAGGGTGGTGGCACACACGAAGGGATGATGATGGTTTTTGACTTCCATCGAGGCATTGGGAGAAACAAAAACATGGTGGTCGAGGCCATGACCATTTGTGAAGGCTTAGTCATGGCTTTTAAGCAAGGATACCCAAGAATTGATGTAGAGTCTGACTCTCTGGTCCTAATCAATAGGTTGAACAAAAAGGAGGGGGGAACGAAATGGAGGATGCAACCGGTCTTGGACAATATTATGGGTTTTAAAAATAAAGCACAAATAAAATTTCTCCACGTGGTGAGGGAAAAGAACAGAGTTGCACATAAGTTGGCTAACTGGGGAATAGAGAGAGGTCATCATTGTTGGGATTATGGTAGGGGCAAAACTTGGTGGAAGATTATATGGACTTACAGGTTTTACTTCGATAGGATTACCCCAATGATGGGGAAGGAAGTAGTACCAACGTGGCAACTCCTGGGAGGAGGGAGTAATTGCACACGAAGAATGAAGACCTCAGTGTTTCATGATTAGGAATTGTCTGAATCTTTGTGTACGTAAAAAGGTGGGGATAGGACAAACAAATAATAGTGGAGATTGGTAGGATGAGATGGTGGAGCTACAGGAATTTGTAATTGCCATTGGAAATGACCTTTCGAATGCAATTTCAAGATAATATGTTTTATATAAGGAAAATAAACCGATGGTTTATCTTATTGCAGTTCTAAAGAGTCTTCCTCCAATATGCCATTCAATGTTTAGGTGTAGCAATGTTCTTTTATGCAAATTTTCTTTATTCTCTAATTAGCCTCCATGGGATTATAGGCATGTATATTTGAAGGCACTTCCATGCTACGATCTATGTATGGAAGGTCTTGTGACTATATAATATGGTTTTTGTTTAAATTTGAGTATTTTTTTGTCGAAAATAAAAATACACATAGGTCTTGGTTAACATAAATTTCACATCATTAATAAAAAATTTCACTATAAATTAAAGTTTCAATCTCATAAGTGAATCTTAATATTTTAATCATATGACATTAGCTTAATTGGTTAACTCCATTGGTAATCCTTTGACTTTCAAAGAGGAAACCAAGTTTCAATCTTGCCAAGGCATACATGCATAATAGTCTAACTATTGTAATACCACTATGTGGTGATGATGTAATATAAATGAAACAACCCATTTAATCAATTTAAAAAAATATATCAATAAGAATCCAATGACATTAGCTCAACCAATCAAATTCCTCAACTTTCAAGGAGGAAACCAAGGTTCAAAACTTACCAAATTATACATACCTATTATTACAACATGACTATCTTGTCGTGATGTAATAAGGTCGAACCCTTTCACTTTCATTTAAAATAGTCAAAAAAAAAAAAATAATAATAATATATACAAACATAAATTAAACTTACAATTTGTAAATAACCTTTTTCTTTATACAAATAATCTGCATTATTTCATAAGATTATGATTTTTTTCCTTGCTTTACTCCATACTAAATACATAATTACTATTATAATTATTTGCCTTTTAATAAATAATTAACTAAAATTATAGTATAAATTAAAATAACACATTTTATCTTTTAATATAAGTATATTTTAAATTTCATTATAGGTATATTCATAAGATTATGATTTTTTTCCTTGCTTTACTCCATACTAAATACATAATTACTATTATAATTATTTGCCTTTTAATAAATAATTAACTAAAATTATAGTATAAATTAAAATAACACATTTTATCTTTTAATATAAGTATATTTTAAATTTCATTATAGGTATATTCATAAGAATGTATATTGCATCATAACGTGAAAAAGTTGGAACTCTTGCCACACTCTTACAATTACACCTTATTTAGTATTACCTCTCTTTTTTATATATAACCAAATAACAAAGATTCACGAAATATAAATTATTTTGTTGATTAATTTAATTTAAAAATAAGTATAAAATTAAAGTTTCTTTATTTTCTTTAAAAATTAATTTTTTAAAATTTATCTTATAAATTCTGAGTCCTTTTATTTTATTTTTCCAAACAAATACATATTTTTTTCTCTCCCTTTCGCTTTAGATCTGACATCTTATTCAATGTGAGTTACATTTTCCTTATAAAATTAGCATCTTAATCTTTATTTGATATTTATATTTATTTATAACTTTTTTAAGATATAAAGTTGAACGCGAACAGGCAGTTGTCCTAGTAATTAAAATGATGATTGTTTCTTAAGTGGTCTTGTATTCAAACCCCTTAAAAATAATTGTTGATGTAATTTGTAAACGTTCTCCTTAAAAATATATATATATATATATAATTAATTGAACTGAACAAAATAATAAACCTTTCTTTTTATTTTATTTTTTATTATTATTTTAAAATTTATATAAACTTTTTATGCATGTTATTTTCACCATTCTGTTAAATCAATACCCCAGTTGTGCATCCATTTTATTTTTATTTTTTATTTAAATATATGAAAAATTGCAATTAAAAAAAATTATATATTCTAACCGCTTAAAAACAACTGCAGTATTGGGCTAAAAAGAAAAACTGCATGCCTGAGGATAAAAGCAAAGATAAAAATTAAAATATACAAACAATTCATTAAATGCCAAAAGACGAGTATAACCACAATCCGATTCATACTGCTCTCACCTTTAATCATTATTAAACCAAATTGGGTGTAAACTAGACATCGTTAGTCTGGAATGCGTACAAAATTATAGATTTAAAAAAAAAAAAACATGCTAACAAAACCAAGAGCGGGCAATATAACATGTGAATAAAGTTCCAATCAATTTAAACTTTACATCAGAACCCAGGAAAAGAGCAACAGTAACAGAAGAAAAACAATTACCACAACATTGAACTAAATTCCACTGTATCCAACCGTACCTATTCTGATCCAATGGCCACAGATCCCCTGATCTCTATATATATATGGCCCCTTGATTCAAGACCTACAGTGCTTTGAAAAAGATTCATCAAAGACCATCACAAATACACTATAATGGTACCTCTTATTTTTATGTTTCCAGATAATCACCGAAAGGGTTGATAGTTCAAACAATAAGGCATTCTTATCAACCAATTTAGTGGAAATTACAAAAGTAGTACTGCCCTTTTAAAAAGAGAACTATTTTACACACCCATCTACACAATTAACCCACAACAACTTCTAGGAATGTTCTGATAACAAAAATAAGATCTGTACAAGCCTAGGAATTTACAACACCCAAAATCTACTCTTCAAATGTTACTATTATCTTTCCTGTCGCATGACCCTCCATGATCTTGCCCCATGCTTCCTCTGCCTTCTGTAGGGGGTATTTCGAGTCGATGAGAGGTTTTATGTTTCCCTCTTCCACCAAGTTAGTCATTAATGCCAAGTCACTGGCCCTTGGTACACATAAGAGTGGCGCAAGTTTCTGCTGGGACAGAGTCACTTTCTTTCCAAGAAACGTAAGAAATGATGTGAAATTAGGATTGATATCAATCACTTTCCCATTAGAACTAAGATTTGGTTGGAATGTGGACCATGGCATGTGGGTGGCGCAGTGAATCACCGCATCATACTTGCGCCCTGATGGACTCTTTAAAGCAGCACCTTCTGGTGTCTTGTAGTCCAATACCTCATCAGCTCCCATGTCCTTAACGAGGTTGAGGTTCCGTGCTCCACAGGTGGCAGTAACATGTGCTCTCCCAAGTTTTGCTAACTGTATGTAAAATATGCAGGTAAACCCTCACAAAGTTATTACATACACTTCAATTCAAGTATAATTCAACTATTTTCCAGAATATACTGAATATTACCTGCACAGCGAAGTGTCCTACCCCTCCTGAAGCAGCTGTAATAAGCAGGTTAGTTTCCTTTCCGGTGCCATCCAACTTAACACCTGCAGAATCCCGAACTGCTTGCAATGCAGTGAGACCAGCTATTGGCAAGCTTGCACCCTCTTCAGCAGAAACCCCCGGCGGTCTCTTAACAGTGGTCTTGACAGATGCCACAGCATACTCAGCAAGGCCACCTCCGCTCTGCATAAAATAAGAATAAAAATCTTTCTACGTTCAAGACTACTATATGAAAAGATACTTCTAAAGCAAGAACCAAAGAAAAGTTAAAGCAAAATCATTCAATAAATGAAGTTGTCTGTGCAAATGATCATGGATGTGCATATATGTGCGCTGAGGAAGTCTGTGCAAATGAAGATGTGTGCGCAGATTTGCGCACCAATGAAGAAGTCTATACAAGTGAAGACATGCATGTAAAGAAGACAAAGGAACAAGTTTGCAAAGGCGAAGACATGCATGCAAACAAACAAGTTTACATAGGCAAACATGTGCATATATGAAGAAGTGTGCATAAGCAAAGATGTATGCGCGAGCAAAGACGAGCGCACAAACAAAAAGTTTGCACTGGAGAAGACATGCGTGCAGAACAAGTTTGCAGAGACATGCAAACCACTGATGAAGGTGTCTGACAAAGGCATACATGATGGGGGCGGTCATGCCAACAAAAGTGTTCATGACAAAGGGCTTGATGGTGTGCGCGATGAAGACATGCAAGTTCATGTCGATGAATTTGGGCATGACAAAGCTAATGACAAGTCTGACAAAGGAGAAAACTTGGGTTGGCAAGAAAGGATATTAGTGATTGGTGTGCATTAGACATTGCGCATGACATGAGTTTGGCACTGGAGCAATTGTATGTTGGTGTGTTCAGTGTTGAGGGGGGCAGGAATTCAACATCAAAGCAAAGATGGCATGTCATAAAGTGCTTGTGATGGAAGTACAGTACTAGAGCAACTATAGGTTGGTGTGCTTGATGGTGAGTGGAACAGAAGTTCAACATCAGAGCAACTGTAGGTTGGCACATTTCATGGTCCATAGAAAGGGAGTTTGGCACAAGATCAATTGCGTTATGATGCATCTGACGATATGTGTGACAAGAGTGAGACACATTAACCATCACCTACACCAGACAGGCCAGTTTTGGCATAACACTTGAGTGTCTGATGTTTCATGGTGGTGGAACAGAGGACACATTCAAGCATTGGAAAATTTGCCTTACAATGTAGAAGGTCAATGGGTAGATGAATGAAGCAAATTGGAGAAGGTTATTCCTGCGTCATTGCATGGAATCACAATGAACTAGTACATGGGATTGCTAGATGGCAAGTGCAAGTACAAGACTTGGGAAGAGTTGCAAGAAGCCTTTGTGAAGGAATTTTAAATTGCTTTGCAATGACAATGAGACTATCGCAAAAAACTATAGAATGGAACAAGGTGAGACAGAGTTTGTTTAATCCTAAAACCAAAGGTTGAACAAGTTGTTTACCCATCTACGGGAGGACCTGTAAAATGCATTCAAGAAGAGGTGGTTCATGGAGGGCCTTCTGTTGTGTAAATAAAGAAGATCAAGGTGGTCCTTCTGACATCATATCAAGAGGTCTTTTAGCAAACCATGAACTTGGAAAAGCGATGCAAAGACATCATTAAAATGTTGTGTCATCTTAATGAGGACAAGAGTGACCCCAAAGATGAAAGTGAATCTGATAATGAGAGAAACTTTGGCAGCAAGAGTGATGACTCTAGGAACAAGAGTAACTTGGAGGATGATTTGAGGGCATCATGCAGATGTTGGGGTCAAGAAGTCAGTGAAGAGAGTGACTCCACAAGTGAAAGCAATGACGACAATAATAAGTGTGCCACGAAGAAGGCAGATAATGATACAGAATCATCACTACAGGTAATTGCAACACATAGTGAGATTGTTCCAAGGAGGAATTGGAAGATGCTGAATTGAGTATGATACTCAAGGCAAACCCATTGTGCAATCTCAAAGATGTCATCTCTGGGGGAACTTTGCACATGAATATCAAAGTGTTATGAGTCAAGATATGCCAATGATGTGTGGAGGGTTCAAAAAGTAAAAGAAAAGTGAAAGGCCTAGACTAGAAGCAATGGACACCATGAATTGGATAGAAATCTAGGTGTTTGAAGCCACACAACTAGTTAAGACTCCGCAGGTGTTTGAAACCAGGTCGAGGTGTGAGAGACTGCACAACTAGTTGAGGTTGTGCATAGGTGGTAGAAATTACTGAGGCTACAAGGGTGGTTGCGATTACATAAGAAGATGAGGTTGTGGTGGATGATGCAATGATTGTGCAACTTAATTCAAGCAGACGATGTGAACATACCTTGGAAGAAAAAACTGACCAAGTGTTGTGGTTAGATGACACGTAAAGCAATGGACAAAACTGGTTTAGAATTATTATCTAGCTCAAGACTTGGGCCATTTGGAAGTGGGTCATCTGACCCAAGGCCCTAGCTATCAAGGCCATTTGGTCCAAGCTAAGGGTCGTTGGGGCTAAGGAGGAAGTCGTCCAAGCGAAGGTGAAAACCATCTAGACATGGGACGACATGGTCTGGAAAGCAAGAGAGAAAGGATTAGCAACCATCTGTACAAATTTCTCCATCCAAAACGGTGAGAAGAAGGCAATGGAAGGACCCATAGCCATCCAGGATACCTTCAAGGTTTGAGCAAGTGCTCGGAAGCATTCACCATGTAGTCTACGGAACTAGGGCACAATATGGCTGTATGTCCCCATTTCGACAAATTGGCACAACAACTAGGGCATGAACATGACAAAGGGAAGGAAGCTATCTGGATAAGGCATGCCACCATATGCCTTTTTGTTGTCTTCTGAGAGTAAAACAAAGAATCGGTTGTATGTGCAGTTCAATAACAAGTTTGATGCCGTCGAAAGTTTATCATCGTTTGAGTTCTTGTCATTGGAAGAAAAATCGTCAAGTAGGAGGCCATCTCGAGAGAAGTTCTTTGGCATAAAGATTGTTTTGTTGTCCATAGCAAGGTCACCCGATAGAAGGTTTGCTAGGTCATCAAGAAGACTGTCGTCAGGCACAAGGTGGGTGTTGGTTGTGCAAGGAGGGAGGCCATTTGAATAATGGAGGATGTCATTTGGACAAAGAATGATGTCTAAGAAAAAGGATGGTCCTATTCAGTTGTATGCAAAGTGTTCAACAAAATGTGCATACATATATTTACTAATATTATAAAGTGGCAATGTAATAAAATGTGGTAAAGTGTAATGTTAAGGCATGTAATGTATATGTCTAACGTGCGTCAGATGGGAGAAGGCAATTACAAGTTTAGGTGTCCTGGAAGCCATTGTTGGCAACGACCATGACTAAGTTATAAAAAGACACCCTCCCCATTCATTGTTGTATATGTATGAGAGCATAAGAGAGTATACGAGAGCATATGAGAGCATCTTGTGATTTCTATGTATACAAGTGCTATGGTTTGTAATGACATTGTTGTACGAGCATACTATTAATACGATATATCCATTCTCCATATGTGTGTGGGATATTTGTGTGATGCTTTGAGAATGTTAGATTATTAGGCTTGTATATTGTCCAGATGTTGTGTGTTGCAGGTTGAAGGTTGCAATCAAGGATTGTAGAATGCAGTCAGGGATGGCAAAGCATAGTCAGGAATCGTAGAACACAATCAAGAGTTGCAGTGCAGACGACAGTTTCTGGTGGTAACCATCGCACCAAAGTAGCTAACTAGTATGATGTCATGTGGAATCCAATCGCTATCTAGGAGACTTGTTGCCATGTGACTAAACTGATGTCGTCACATGAATTCATGACTGCAAATTGTTGTCCTTAGTTCAACCCGTCGTCACATAGATTGTCGTCTAAGAATAATGAAGTCACTTGTCATAGGAATGTTGGTGTCTTGCAGACTTATATTGACTGCAGACTTGTTTGGCCTTTGAACCTGTCATTCTTTTCCTCCATTATCAGGAAACTCACCACTGTGCTACATAAGGTATGTTGCCTAACCCTCTCGTCCAAAGCTAGCATTCAAAGGCAGCTATCTGGACTTAAAATGGAGGCAGTCGTGTGGGGCTAGTTGTTTGACATTTCGTCCAGAATTTGTTGTTTGGGCCTTCCATCTAGAGCTAGTTGTCGGAGGCAGAGGTCTGCAGATGAATGTCTAGGCCTATCATCTGGAATTGGCTAACAATGACACTATCACAAGGATGTAATTTGCACATATGAGGCAATCGTCTAGGTCTTGTCAAGGTTGTCCAATAGCAGTTGAAGATGAAGCAACAATTTCAGTGTTAGAAATGGGTTGAAAGGATGCCACCAAAGTTCCATCCACAGGAAAAATTCAACTTAGACAATCAAGGAAGCAGGCCCCTTTAACCCCTGACATAGGCAACGATGAGCATTCCCTCAGATAGGTGATGCAATTGGTTGCACGAAGAGCAAGCAATCAGTGAAGAATGTTTTGTTCGCACAACTTCAAGTGCAACCAATTGCATAGGATGTATGGAACAGAAGGGAGCATGACAAGAGATCCAACATACCATGTTCACTCCTTCGATCTCTAGTGTTCAGTTGGTCCTCACCAATAAGTCTAGAGAAGCTAGACATAGGCAGATGAATTGGCATGTCTACATTAGTGCATGTTTACTTGGACGTGTAATTGTATGAATGTACGAGTGTACCAATGCATGCACACGGATTGTTATATGTAAATAGAATTGTCATATGTAAGTATTGTCATGTAGTTGTGTGTGTACGTGGCAATATGTATTTGTAATAATGTAATGTTACAACGTATTTAATTTTTTATGTATATGGGTAGTTTTGTGGTAGCTAGGCAATTGCCAACCGCCTACCAATCTCGTCGTATCTATAAGTACGCAATTACCTTGGCGAAGGGATGTGGTTGGCTGGGTGAGTATGTTAGGTATGAAGACAACATATAGGAAGTAGGTCAGCTAGACGTCTGGGTCAGACGTTTAGGCAACAGGCCAGATGTTTGGGCTACTAGACGTCTAGGCCAAACGTCTAGGCAGCAAGGCTTCTAGACGTCTAGGCAGCTGACCTGCTAGATGACCGGTCTGGAAGACGTCTAGGCAGTTGACCTGCTAGACATCTGGTCTGGCAGACGTCTAGGCTAGACGTCTAGACTACCAGACATCTAGGCTAGCAGACGTCTAGGCCAGATGTCTAAGCTGGTAAACGTCTAGGCTTGACGTCTAACCAAGTAGATGTCATACCAAGTAGACGTCAAAACAAGTAGACGTCATACCAAGCAGACGTCCAGATAGACGATAAACGCAAAAGTCGAACAGGTTCAAGGTTTCCTTGGGAGCGGAAACGAACAGTTTTTTGGAGGCTTCCATTGGGAGAGGAAACGAACAGTTGGAGTCTTCCTTCAGCTCTATAAAAGGGATATGATCCCTTGCATATGTGATGTAGAAGTTGTTGAAAACGTTGAGAGACGTGGATGTATATTTGGATGATAATGTTTGAGAAGTTGCCATTGCCCCGTGGTTTTTCCTGCACATTGCAGGTTTCCACCTAAATCTCTATCACTTGTGTTACTGTTTCCGTGTTTCTATTTTTGTTATTGTGCTTCCTCTTTCAGGTGATAAATCTAAAGTTTTTTCTTAACATCTGGTATCAAAGCTAAGGTTTTGTGCGAGTGGGAGTTGCAACAATGACAAAAGGTGTAACCAAGTTCGAGATTGAGAAATTTGATGGCAAGAACTTCGCTCTATGGAAGATGAAGGTGGAGGATTTGCTGGTTCAGAATGACCAAGCTCAAGCCTTGGAAGGGGTCGCGAGTAAACCAAGCAGCATGAAAGATGAGGAGTAGGTAACGCTTGACAGGAATCTACAATCCGTCTCTGCCTAGCGGACTCTGTCTTATTCAATGTAGCTGAAGAGAAGACCGCGGAAGCCCTTTGGCAAAAGCTTGAAAAGTTATATGAAACAAAATCAGCAACAAATAAGGTTTTTCTGAAAAAGCAACTTTATAGCTTGAGAATGAAGGAAACTTCATCCGTAGTAGATCATTTGAATGAGTTTAATACTCTAATCAGTAAACTGTTTTCAGTTAATGTGAAGATGGAGGATGAAGATAGAGCTATCACCCTACTTTGTTCCCTCCCGAACACTTGGGATCATGTGGTGATGACCATCAGTTATTCATCATCAAGAACTCTCAAATTTGATGATGTGGTAGCCGCTTTGTTGGCAGAAGAGTTGAGGCAAAAAACGTCTCTGGAACCCTTGACCAATGAAGCCCTATCTGCGAGAGGTCGATCCTTCGAGGGGAGTAAACAAGGTAGAAAACAGTCCGGATCTAAGTTTAAAGGACGTAAGCAGAAAGGGAAGTGTTGGCATTGTGGGAAGCCAAGACACTCCAAGAAGGACTGTTGTCAATTAAAGAATGGTGAAAAGCAAAATCAGCCATCAGCTGAGGCCAGTGCAGCAGATTCAGGGGAGATGACAACATGTGAAGCCTTTTGTATCAGTAACAGCAAATAAGTTTTATGTACCTGGGTTTTGGACTCAGATGCATCCTTCCACATCTTTCCCCACAAAGACTGGTTTGACAAATATCAGCCATACTGTGGTGGAAAGGTCTATTTGGGTGATGATCATCCTTTAGAAATTGTGGGAAGAGGGGATATAAGGATTAGACTGGATGATGGTAGAGAAAGGATGTTATGTGATGTGCGACATGTGCCCGATTTGAGGAAGAATTTGCTCTCAATCAAAATGATGGATAAGCTAGGGTATTCTGTCACCTTCTGTAACAACTACTGCAAGATTATCAGAGGAGCTCTTGTAGTAGCAAAGAGAGAATCTTATGGGACTTTATACCGTTTATGCGGTGATACGGTGGCAAACCATGCAGCAGCAGCAAATTCTGTTCAGGATGCAATAATGCTATGGCATCAACGCCTAGGCCATATGAGTGAAAACGGCCTGAAAATTCTAAATGACAGAGGTATGCTTTCTGGGATTAAGTCTTGTAATTTAGACTTATGTGAACACTGTATTTTTGGTAAACAGAAGAGGGTTCGGTTTCATCGCAAGTCCCGGTAAGAGTTCTGATTTTTTGCAACTTATACATTCAGATACATTTGGACCTGTCCCCACTCAGTCCTTGAATGGCGCCATCTATTTTCTGACTTTTATAGATGATTATTCTAGGAGAGTGTGGGTTTACTTTTTGAAGAAGTCGGAAGCTTTGTAGAAATTTAAGGAGTTCAAAGCACGGGTAGAAAAGAGTTTGGGCAATTCAATTTTGTGTCTCAGGTCAGATAATGGGGGTGAATATTGCTCCAAGGAATTTGATAAATTTTGTATGCAGGAAGGTATTAAGCACCAGAAGACTGTACCATACACTCCACAACAAAATGGTATAGCTGAGCGGATGAATCGCACAATCATGGAATGTGCAAGAAGCATGCTTAGCGCAGCCATGTTGGAGAAAAAAATCTAGGCGGAGGTTGTTAATACAATTGTTTATCTTATTAACAGGTCACCTACAATTGCGTTGGATAGTCAAATTCCGGAGGAGGTTTGGTGTTGTAAGACAGTTGATTACTCTCATTTGCGTACTTTTGGCTGTGATGCGTTTGCCCATGTACCCAAAGAAAAAAGGTCCAAGCTTGATCCAAAGTCAAGCAAATGTGTTTTTCTCGACTATGGAGATATAGTGAAGGGGTATAGACTGTGGGATCCTACTACCCACAAGGTAATTATTAGCCGGGATGTAATTGTTGATGAAAAATCCATGCAAAGGAAGGAGGTACAGCAAAAACCTAATGTTGTACCTGTTGAGATAGAATTGAGTGAAGATGAACATGCTGAAGTTTTTGATCAACATGCAAAACAACAAGTAGAACAGGAAGTAGAGCAGCCACAACGGTCACAAGACCAAGAGCCGCAACTGACAGATCATTGGGTTAGAAGATCTACACGTCCACAAAAGCGTCCGGAAAGGTATTCTCATGTGTATCAGTCCTCTTTTGCTTTGTTAACTGATGATGGTGAACCTAGTTCATTTTAGGAAGCTAGAGTCTAAAAATGCAGGAAAGTGGAGGAAATCCATGGAGGAGGAAATCGAGGCACTTCGCAGGAATAAAACTTGGGAACTTGTGGATCTCCCACCTGGAAGAAAGATTGTTGGCAAAAAGTGGGTGTACACAGTGAAGAAGAATAGCGATGGACTGTTGGAACGCTATAAAGCTCGCTTGGTGGCAAAGGGCTATGTGTAGAAGTCAGGTGTTGACTTTAATGAAATTTTGTCTCCAGTTGTGAAGATGACTACTATTAGAGTTCTACTTGCACTCGTAGCTGCACGAGATTTGGAATTGGAGCAGCTAGATGTAAAGACCGCTTTCTTGCATGGTGATCTCGAGGAAGAGACATATATGGATCAGCCTCGAAGGCTATGAAGAAAGAGGCAAAGAGCATTTGGTTTGCAGATCGAAGAAATCATTGTACGGGTTGAAACAGGCGCCAAGGATGTTATACAAGAAATTTGACACCTTCATGAAGAGCCAAGGTTTCAGCAGGAGTGAAGTTGACCATTGTGCATACTATAAGAGGATTGACGATGGCAGTTTTATTATTTTGCAGTTGTATGTTGATGATATGCTGGTTGCGAGCCCCAAAGATGAAGAAAATCATTGATCTTAAGGCTCAGTTGGCTAGGACATTTGAAATGAAGGATTTAGGAGCAGCAAACCAAATTTTAGGGATGAAGATACACAGGGACAGAAAAGAAGAAAGATCTGGTTAAGCCACAATTCATATGTGGAAAAGATTCTGCAGCGCTTCAATATTCAGAACGCTAAACCAGTTAGTGCCCCACTTATTCCACACTTAAAGTTGTCTTCCAACCAGTGTCCTAGAACAGAAGCAGAGAAGACAAGCATGTCTCATGTACTGTATTCTTCAGCAGTAGGAAGCCTCATGTATGCCATGGTGAGCACCAGACTGGATATTGCCCAAGTAGTGGGAGTAGTCAGCCGGTACATGGCGAATCCTGGTAAGAAGCATTGGAATGCGGTGAAGTGGAATTTCAGATATGTAAGAGCCACTTCAGATGTTGCCATTTACTTTGGATCGGTAGATTTGCAAGTTACAGGTTTTGTGGATTCTGATTATGGTGGAGATAGAGATGGGAGAAAGTCCACTACAGGATATACCTTTACTCTTGCTGGTGGAGCGGTGAGTTGGGCTTCTAAGTTGCGGTCTGTTGTGGCTTTATCAACCACTGAAGCAGAATATATTGCAGCGACTCACACCAGCAAAGAGGCAATTTGGGTAGAGCAATTGTTGGGTGACTTCAAGGTAATGCAGGAGAAAATTACACTGCATTGTGATAGCCAGAGTGCTATTCAGCGAGTGAAGAATCCAACATTCCATGATCGCACGAAACACATTGATGTCAAGTACCACTTTATCAGAAATGTGGTGGAAGAAGGTAGGATCCTGTTGCAAAAAATCGACACTAAAGTGAATCCTGCAGATATGCTTACAAAGCCGGTCAAGACAGAGAAGTTTGAGTGGTGCAAAACTTCTCTAGGCTTGCTGAAAAAGTAACAAGGGCAGCATTGGGCAATTGGCACTGGCTGAAAATTTTTGAGCAAAAGAATTCCTGAATACTGACTTCAAGTCGGAGAATGTTAGGTATGAAGACAGCATACAGGAAGCAGGTCAGCTAGACGTCTGACCTGCTAGACGTCTGGGTCAGACGTCTAGGCAACAGGCCAGACGTCTGACCTGCTAGACATCTAGGCAGCAGGGCTGCTAGACGTCTAGGCCAGATGTCTAGGCAGCTGACCTGCTAGACGTCTCGGCCAGACGTTTGGACTGCCAGACGTCTAAACAAGTAGACGTCTAAGCTAGACGTCATACCAAGCAGACGTCCAGATAGACAACAAGTGCGGAAGACGAACAGGTTCAGGCTTTCCTTGGGAGTGGAAACGAACAGTTTTTTGGAGGCTTCCGTCGGGAGAGGAAACGAACAGTTGGAGTCTTCCTTCAGCTCTATAAAAGGGATTGTTGAGAAGCAACACACCCCCACTAAAAAAATGAAATTCCATCCTTTGAAAATATTTAATTTTCATTTTTCTGCAAGGACCCTCTTGAGTTTTTCGGGTTTTAATTCCAAATTTTGCTTGCATCCTTTTTCAAATTTCGCCTACATCAAAGTGTCCAAGTAGGCTTGCATATGGCATTGATTTCAATTTAAAATTTCTGAAATTTTGCATGTTAAATGTATTAATTCATATTAATCATTTCAGAAATTTTAATTTTCAATAGTTTTTCTATTTTTGGCCAGCAGACTTCTAAATGCATTTTCTCTTAATCCATGATGAATTTTAAAGTTCCGTTTGCAGATTTGGATACCCTTTGGGCTTATTTAGATGCTTGTAAAGTTTCATCAAATTCTGGGCACTTTGAATTTTCGTCATTTTTCTACACCATGTGAAGCTGACCATTCTCGAGCAATTTAAAATTCATTTTTCAAATGTAAAATCATTTCTGAGTAAGGAAGATCCTTCACCAATATGTAAAAATGCAAAATACAGATGGAAAAAGTCATTGGAGTTAACCTACAATTTTTGGAGAATTTACAAAGCTTGGAAGAAAAGCTTGAGGGGAATGTCGCGATATCGCGACATGTTCCATTTTCGGACATGTTCCATTTTCGCGAGGGCAAAAGCTTGGAAGAAATGAAGTGAGGGAAATGTCGCGATATCACAACATGTTCCATTTTCGCGAGGGCACAAGCATGGGAGAAATGAAGTGAGGGAAATGTCGCGATATCGCGACATGTTCCATTTTCGCGAGGGCACAAGCATGGGAGAAATGAAGTGAGGGAAATGTCGTAATTTCGCAACATGTTCCATTTTCGCGAGGGCACAAGCATGGAAGAAATGAAGAAAGGGAAATGTCGTGATTTCGCGACATGTTCCATTTTCGGACTTGTCTCATTTTCGTGAGGGCAAAAGCAAGGAAAAAGTAGCTCGAGGAAAATGTCTCGAAATCGCGACTTGCTTTAGTTTCATGACATCACCCATCCAAAGGAAGTGGAAGCTTTTCAACACAGTCCAAACCCTAGAAATATTTAAATGAAAAAAATTAATTAATTAATTAAAATGAAAAACATTAAAAATCTAACCTTTGCTTTTCTTTTGCAGAAGGTGATCCGACAGTTGCATAATGGCAGAAGTAATGGCGAGAAAGACAGACAAACCTAAATTTCGGCACAAATCAAGCAAGGACCATCAGATGGAAATAGGAGATGCGGGAATTTCTGATCCGTCCAGATTTTGCAGATCTGGCCGCAAATACAGACTTTAAGGAATTTGTCGGTGGATGCATTTGCCGGGAAAATTTATGGCAAAAGTAATGGCGGACAGAGAATTTCAACTTGAACCAAACAAAATGCGGCTGTGCGAGGATAGAAGGCCCGACAAGTTAGTGACTCATCCAGATTTTGCAGATCTGGCTGCAAATAGAGATTTTAAAGAATTTGCCGGGAAAATTTATGGCAAAAGTAATGGCGGGCAGAGAATTTCAACTCGAACCAAACAAAGGTGGCTGTGCGAGGATGGAAGGACTAGGAAGTCAATGACTCATCCGAATTTTGCAGAGGAATTAATGAGATGCTCTGACGACTTATCGAAAGATGAAGATACATTTACACGCGGTGTCCATTTGATGAGAATGAAACCAAGTCTTATCTTCTCCATTTCTGGCAAGATCCCCGCGAAGATTTTCAGAGTAATTAGGGCTTATCGAGACTATATATAAAAATGCCTTATATTGTAAAGCCTCGACGGTGGGATTTTTATGATAAGATTTAGATATTTGGAAGAAGATATTTTGAAAAGATCAGGGTCTGTCTTGAGTCTATATATACTTCTTTTGAATGTAAAGTCCAGAGGCGAAAACTTAGAATAAAAAACATTTTAGCAATTTTCTGCAAATCTTGTTTGAATGCTTTGTTCTGTACCTGGGGTTGGTGTGATATCGTTTTTCTGTGATAGCGTAGCCAGGAGCCTAATCTCTTTTGGATTGCGATAAGTGCATCTTCTTTTGTTTTCGTCTCGCTAAGGTTTATTTATTTTAGTTGTAAATCTGTATTATCAAGATTGAATATGCTACTAGGCTTCATTCCGTTTGTTGTATGCTAGGGAAAATTAAAGATTTAAGGTTCGGGTCTGTTCTAATTGCTCTATCCTCATCGCGCGAGCTAGGATGCTGGTGAGAGATACCAGTTGACACCGACTTCCCTTCTATTTATGATTTTCTTTCAGATCTGTGTCATCTCCGTCTTATGCTCTTAGTAGAAGGTGATCTTAGAAAGCTGGACACCTTCCTCTTTGATTGGTTTTATCGTGAAGCTAAATAGTGTAACTGAAATTGGTAGTTTTGATTTTGCAACTAAGTTAGATAAGCTTCTCTTTTCTGCCCTACTCTACTCTCTCTGTTCCACCATTAAATGATCCATTTTTATTTTCTTTCAAATTTGTCTTTTATTTAATCTGCTAAAGCATAAAGAGCTATATCAAAGAACTCATTGTAAATCCGATTGTCAACAAAGATAACAACCGCTAAACATTATTGAACGAAGGTCAAACCCGTTGTAAGGTAACATATAGTCTACTTGAAACTATTCCAGAAGCGGAAAAGAGTGAATAGCCATTCGACCCAACTCTGTAACTCACACCTTGGATAACCAGCAAGATCCTAAAGTGAGTGGGATTTATCCCGTACAAGTGTTATTGGTATTTTATGCTCATTCTTCACGGGGTGTGTATGAAAGACGAACCAACAGGGATGTGATCCCTTGCATATATGATGTAGAAGTTGAAAACGTTGAAAGACGTGGATGTATATTTTGCTGAAAATAATAAAAAAGAAGTTGCCATTGCCCCATGGTTTTTCTTGCACATTGCAGATTTCCACGTAACTCTCTGTGTCACTTGTGTTACTGTTTCCGTGTTTCTATTTTTGTTATTGTGCTTCCTCTTGCAGGTGATAAATCTAAAGTTTTTTCTTAACACTTTGAACCTGTCATTCTTTTCCTCCATTATCAGGAAACTCACCACTGTGCTACATAAGGTATGTTGCCTAACCCTCTCGTCCACAGCTAGCATTCAAAGGCAGCTATCTGGACTTGCCAATGGAGGCAGTCGTGTGGGGCTAGTTGTTTGACATTTCGTCCATAATTTGTTGTTTGGGCCTTCCATCTAGAGCTAGTTGTCGGAGGCAGAGGTCTGCAGATGAATGTCTAGGCCTATCATCTGGAATTGGCTAACAATGACACTATCACAAGGATGAAATTTGCACATATGAGGCAATCGTCTAGGTCTTGTCAGGGTTGTCCAATAGCAGTTGAAGATGAAGCAACAATTTCAGTGTTAGAAATGGGTTGAAAGGATGCCACCAAAGTTCCATCCATGAGAAAAATTCAACTTAGACAGTCGAGGAAGCAAGCCCCTTTAACCCCTGACATACGCAGCGATGGGCGTTCTGTCAGATAGGTGATGCAATTGGTTGCACGGAGAGCAAGCAATCAGTGAAGAATGTTTTGTTCGCACAACTTCAAGTGCAACCAATTGCATAGGATGTATGGAACAGAAAGGAGGAGCATGACAAGAGATCCAACATACCATGTTCACTCCTTCGATCTCTAGTGTTCAGTTAGTCCTCACCAACAAGTCTAGAGAAGCTAGACATAGGCAGATGAATTGGCATGTCTACATTAGTGCATGTTTGCTTGGACGTGCAACTGTATGAATGTACGAGTGTACCAATGCATGTGCACGTGAATGCATGCACACGGATTGTTATATGTAAATAGAATTGTCATATGTAAGTATTGTCATGTAGTTGTGTGTGTACGTGGCAAATATGTATTTGTAATAATGTTATGTTACAGCGTATTTAATTTTTATGTATATGGGTAGTTTTGTGGTAGCTAGGCAATTGCCAACCGCCTACCAATCTCATCGTATCTATAAGTACGCAATTACCTTGGTGAAGGGATGTGGTTGGCCGGGTGAGTATGTTCTGGTAGAGTTGTTTGTCAAGGACCATGATGTATTGCAAATGGTTTTGTAGGATACATGTGTGCGCTTCCATATGTATTTGTAAGTTATTCTCATTGTATACTTATGTTTATGTTTATAGATAATGAAATTATGTTGCAGTGTGTTGTATTTGATTTCTACAACCTGAACTATATTGAACCCTGATTATCATGGAAGTCATCAATCAGCACAACACAATAAATATCAATCAATGCACAAACTTTGAAGTTAAGAGTGGTTCTTTAACAAACTCTACAGGCCTCTAGGCATTCTCAAATATTCAATATTGTTCTAAATGCTTACACCGAAGAACAACTAATATGAATTCGGGTAAACTGGGAAACAAATATGATTTTGACTTAAAATCTTTAAAAAAGCACAAATGCAAACAATCAACCAAGAAAACAATACTTGCAGCACATCCATAAGCATCATACTGCATGCTCAAATGAAAAGTAATTAAAACTTACATTTATATTAAGCCAGCTCACAATTTTGTCACCTGGTTTAAAATCCTCTACCCCTGGTCCCACATCCACAACCTCACCAGCAATATCCGTTGCTGCATTGGATGATCAAAGATAAATACTAAGGTGAACAAATCTCTCAAGCTTATTTTTATTCATTAATCCATTCCTAATGGCTATCAAATGAAACAGATAAAAAAAAACAACAGGAAAAGTCCAAATTGGATAAAAGAATACAACTGTAGCATTACCTATGCGATAACTCCAGATAACAAAACATTAAACATTGGCAATAATTCTAACTTGAATAAATTTATACAACTAAGCATGCCAAGTGGATAATTCCATCTTAGTATTAAAATCTGATCACAGAACAAGACCTACATAAGATGCTCCAAGTTAAAATATACTATATGTTCACATCTTTTAGTATTCCTTGTTGTCATGTGGTACATTTTATGTTATTTCTCAGAAATAACGGTATTTTACAATAACATGTGATTCATTTCTTAAACTAAGGTAATGTGTGAACAGTGGGTGTTGGAATGATGTATCATCTCCGTCTCCCTAGTCTTATACATCCAAGGTATCTAGTCATTTCTTTTAATAAATATTTTGGGACGGAATAAAAGACCGTGTTGGTAGATATGGTAGTGCACATGTAGAACCCTAGCTACTCATGCTCAAAATATCACATATATTTTCATGAGTATGTGGAATTTTATAAAGCAAATGTGTAGCATAAATACTCCATCAGTGCCTATGGCGTTGAACTCCAACTGGTGAACATGTTTGGCTCACAAAGAGTCCACCAGGGTTCAATTCTCAGGTGCCAGGATAATTCAGTTTACTATAATACCACGATAATCTGGTTTGTTAATATACCACAGAAACAAAGTCATAACGAAATATGGATGGGGCCGTTTCAATCCCGCTTTAAAAATATAAATACAAACCATGAACAAATAATATTCACTTTTGAATTGGACCCATATCTACTATTATGAAGCTTCTTTCTTTGCTCTTACTTCATTGATAATTACGTTGGTATCAAATAAGTCATAAGCTGAAAGTTCACTCAGGTCTTCTCTCCACCGGTTCAGGCATTCCAATGCAACTATTTCTACCATTGTTTACAGTTGTACTGTCTAGAATTCAATGTGTTGTTATTTAGCATCTTTCTGTGTACTTATTCAATGCCTGCAACAGTTTTGATTCTCGAGCTTTCTTTCATAGAAGTTTCTTGAGCTTTATTCAATGCCTGCAACAGTTTATTAAACCATTTCAATATTTTGTTAATAGTCCGTAGCATTGTTAAAGTGGTCACCTTCACAAGTATGAAATCATGAGTTTCATTCCATTTTTATTTTTTGAATTTACATGGTGGAATCGGTAGCTGCCACGAATCTGGGCAGGCTGTCCGGCTTTTATGGCCGCCACAGTATTCTGCGCTGTCCGCCCTGGAAGCCGCCACACAATTCTTCGTGCAGTCCGCCTCTATAACCACCATGCCACAATCATTTTAAACCTTTTACGCTGCTGAAAGCACCAGGAAAGGGACAAGCGTTCAGTCCAGCGAGGCCCGAGATTTGAACCTTGGACATCCGCCCCCTTATGGGGTTTGGTCGAACCAATTGGTCTATACCTCGGACCTAGTTTCATTCCATTGTTAAAAATATTTCTTTTCTCATGCATTTCTTAACCACCACATCTGTTGAAAACATCATTTCTATCTGTATGCCGGTGACAAAACATAGAAACATGGTATATGCTTAGGGTGATAGATTCATCGTAGTCAGATCTATATTGTGAGTTGACAATTTCAGATCTAGAAAATACAGAAATTTTCTTGAGCACTTCTCACTTTATGTTGTTTCTTTCTCCAAATGCAGTATTTTTTCTCAGCATTGATATCGCTGAAATGCATGTTAGTGCTTTTAGCAGACCTCATCTTTTATGAAAAAGCTGTATTTCTCGTCCAGCTTACAGGATCATAATTTCTCCAAACATGCAAATCTTCACATGGCAATGTACCTGTGCACATGGTTTCCAAAATGTATTACTGCTGGAGGTAGCATGCAACTGGGTTAATGAAGGAAGTCTAGAACATTTATAATTTTGTGAGGCCAGAGCAGAAGCAGAATTTTCAAGAGAAATACAAGACAGATGAATAGGCCAGCACCACAATCCATATACTGGAAGGACATCATCTTCCACAACTGCCTCCCCCACAACTACATCCCACCCACTCTCAAACAGTTGGAACTTACTGGCCATACAGAGTTGGCACCACTATATGGTGGCCCAGTTTTTGAGACCAGAGACAGAACGCAACTCAAAAAGGAGAATCATGAACAATTGCAAAACATGAACAGGATCAAAGGGGATGAAAGAGAAGTTGTGGAATTATATTTTCATCCATATAATTCAAAATAAGGAAACAAATGTTGTAATTCAGCAATTGGCTGATAAAAAATTAGCCCATGAGCAGCAGACGGCTGCATTCAAGCAGTAAGGGGTTGGCTGTCAGCAAGGATGCCCCTGTTTCCACTTCAGTCTAACCGTAGTTCCTCACGTCACTCACCCTCCAGCCGATACTTAACTGTTGACAAGGATGCCAACCATTTTTAGAAGAGGAATAGATGGAAAATTTAGAATTGAAATTAAACATGATGTTATGTTAGTACAGAATAATCAAGAAACAAATACATGACATTACTACCATAGAGTTCTGTGAATTTAAATGAGCATTTTAATTTTTCTTTATGTGCAGATTGTTATCTACAGATGCAGGCACCCATATTGTTTGAAGTCCATAGTTGCATTGTACTTCTCTTATTACTATTTAATGGTCTAATTAGTTGTTGGACTAGACTGTTCTCTCATGGACACATTGGTTCACTTGAATGTTCTCTCATGGTGAGCTTGCAAAATATTTCATGGTATTAGATCAGGTGTGAACCTCTCTCACACAATTCTGATCTGGCGACAGGCTCCTTAGAGGCTGCACAACTGTAAGGGGCTCTTCTCAGAGGGCAAGACAAAATACAAGGTTTTGATGGAGGGTTCTATTCAAAAGTTTTATCTCCTCAGCTTTTCAATGCAATTCCAGATCCAAACCAGCATTGCCCTTATCTAGGGTCATAGGAAAATCCATTTCTTCCAACCATCTCCAGCTCATCGGTGAAGGAGCAACTTCACTAATCTATCCATGGCTTAAAGCCCCAGCACCCAGTTTATTGGGAGCAATACAAGACCCTCTAGAGCACTAAGCAAGATTTTTGGCCAGAATGTCTTGCACTGTAGATTTTATTTAGGATTGGTAAAGACTTTAAAAGCATTGTTTTCAAGTTCCTCAAACTCCTGGCATGGCACCCGAAAGTCCCAGACAAGGAAGATATAGACAAATTTTCAAAACTCGCAGAACAGCTGCACAAGGTGAATGTTGCCACATTTTGCAAGGGGTGTGAAATTTTGAAAATTTTGTTATCTTCCGAAATTTGCCCTAAATCGCAGCAGCTAGGCAGCGATCTGAAGCAATCTGCCAATTTTGGGCGCTTCAGGGCAAATTTGAAAAAGTTAAAATTTTGATGCTTTTTTGGCTAAGTGTGAAAATCTTCCCTAAGTCGCTGCGGTTTTGAGCGCTTTGGAGTCATTTTGCCAGTTTGGAGCGCTTTGGAAAAATTGCCCCAAGTCGCTTCAATTTTGAGCGCTCTGGGGCTAATTTGCTAGTCCCTAGCGCTTTGGGGCGATTTTCCCTTTCCAGGGCACTTTGGAGCCAGTTTCGAGCTTGACGATTTTCCCTAAGTGTAAAAAGTGCCCTGGAGCGCTGTAACATGACAACGCTCCAGGGCAAATACACCAGTCTGGAACGCTTTAGGGCAGGGTTTTGGCACTTAGAAAAATGTTACACTGAAGTTAAGCTGATAAAACAATGGCTGCAGTTCAAGTTCCAATTCCACCTGTAAGCCTGTTTTTGTAGGGTGTGGGGAAGAAGTGTTGCCATGGCCCAAAACGTATACTTGTGCTGGGTCAAGATAGAGGGTAGGAGTCTTATCAGGCAGTTTCTCTACTCCCTCCATAGTCTTTAGATGTGTTGTAGGCAAAGACCAAGGTTGTTCTTGATAAATGGTCAAAATGTCGGCACGCCAAGATCCCTCCGTGGCCCATTTCACCACTTTGTTCAACTCCTCAACCATCAACTGTCATTTCTTCCATCGACCAACACACGCTGCATCAAAGTATAGCCGAAGATTTTCCATTGCTCGGGTCAACTTAGAAAAACAGTCGACCGCTTGCTAATCCACACGAGCTCCCCGTTCTGGTGGGTTAACAAAATTTGGCATTTCTAGTATGAAGCGTTTGGCCCACATATCTTTGGCCGGTTCTTCCTCCGACTCATACATCAACTACTTCCCCTTTCCTGAAAGATCTATGGGATTTTTAGCTTTAGCTGCCTTGCCCTCTGTAAGCCTTGGTTGCTCCTCAAGTGGTTGCTCTTGGTTGCTTCCTATTTCTATCCCAACAAACTACTAAGATCCGTCCATTTGTGGAGGCTTCTCTCCCTTCTCTATATCGGTCTCATGTCCCAACGAGACCTCTTCGTCTACTGTAATGGGATGTTGTGCTATCCCAGGTGTCGGATTCCCAACACTCGGGGGTGGTAGGTCCTCCTCTACCATCACTGTCGCGATTGCTGTTGGAGTATCCGTAGGTGCCGCTATTCCTACTGCTTTGGCTACATTTGCGGCATGAATATCCTCAAAGGAGACAACCCACAGGGAGGCAGCGAAGGAAGTTGTTGCAAACAGGGATTCGCGTGGTGCTTCCGGTGAAGTCGCACACGTTTGGAATTGGGCTTCGGCAAAATACTCCGAAGACCCAATTCATCTGGCAGTATTGGTTCCAGTTGGGACATTCTGCAAAACTGAGGGGATTTCAAAATCAACTTCCGCCGCGTGCAAGCTCAATTGTTGCTCAAGATTGCGAGTTATTTCTTGACTGAGAGCAATCTTCTCTGCTGCAATATCATGCACCAAATCTGGGGATAGTGACAGAGGTGGTGACTCAAATCACCGTCTCTTCCTGGTTGGCTTAGGCACTTCTAGTGGAGGTGCAACAACTTGTTTTGTTGGCCCTTTCTTCTCAACCAGTGGCGGTGTCGTATCCTCCCCTTCTGAATCGGTCACTCGCCCTTCTTTGCGTGACGGCTTATGGGAGATCTGCTTCACCCGTGGCTTCTTGACCGGTGTCTGTTTCTTTACTTGCGGCTTGGCATCCTTCCACCGCAAGATCGTCGGGGCCAAGTCCGGTAACTGTTGAGGTGGGTCAAAATCTGGAATTTGCACTCCTGCACGGTAGGCTACATCCAAGAGTAGTCCAATGGCATGAAAAACCATCGAAAAATTCTTGGTGGTTTGCTTCAGAAAGTTCTGAATGTGAAGTTCCAAATGAGTTGCCCAGTCATACACAACTCCTTGTCAATCTCCTACAAATATAAATCAGCCAAATGGAGAGGTCTGAGCTCCCCTGTTCTTCGAACAATCTGGCCATCAAGACATTCATTATGCATTGTGGACCCTTAGTCCTCAGTTGTGGCTGCTTCACTCCCCGATTACCATGAGTTGCTAACATGGCATCAATTTCTTCATTTGTCAAAGTGGTGATACTCTAAATCAATTGCGGGGTTTGCTTTGGGTCAAATAGCTCATTCACCACTGGTTGATCCTTCTTAGAAAGTTCAAATGTACGTTGAAAAGCTTCAGGAGAAAACTCCACTACCAGGTTTCGGTCACCAACGCGAATTGTACTCGTACGATGCAGCAAATCATATGTTTGCAACATTTGTACCAGATAATCCTTGAAGAAGTCTTTCTCAAAAATTTGTACTTGCAAAATAAAAAATTGATCCCTATAGCCTTGAGCTTTGTCTTCACCGGATCCTGTGTTGGTGTCTCTTCCCACCATTGCCGACAAAATTCTCCCGTTGGGCAAATCCAGGTGATTTCATTGATTGGGACCTTGTCGATTTGTTGAGCTTCTTTGGTTCTCCGAGCGGGTACTTTTTCTTGCACAACCTCCGAGCGGGGACTCGCTCAGCTCTTCCATCACTCCGTTGGATTATCATGCAATCATCAAGATAATGAAACACAGTCCCTCCTTGCTCATGACGATGAGTCGTTCTATCGCTAGGATGATGACTTCCCCTTTGTCCAATGTTTCGATAGATCCTTCCTATCCCCTGGCCTCTGCCTTGAAGTCTATCGATCTGTCGGTGGACGACTGCCCATCCTTGGTCTATCTGGTTTTGATTGAGATCCCTACTTCGGGTCCCATGTCTTCCTCGAGTCTGTGCAACTCGTCCTCTTCCCCTTGCCGATCGAATCTCCCTAACGTTGGGCTGCCGCACTCCCAGCTGCCGAGATTCAATCGGTCCCTCTGTCGTTCTTGACGATGTCTTCGGTTCCTACGAGCTCGTTGAGGTAGACCCAAGCGTCTATCCTCAGGAACATGTAGTGATGGGTTGACTTGGACTATGTCCACAGATGGTCCTTGCGGCCCAATCCACAGACTAGTCAAACTAGGGGTAGTTGGAGGGGAATTTCTTCCTCTTAGGCTACCGGGATGGAGGCCAACCACACTCCTCCCTTGGTCATATAGACTTGGTTACCTAGTAGTCCTAACGAACTGCTTGGGTTCCCCATGTTACCTCTGTTTCGGGCTTGGTCTATAAGTTCTGCGCGCGAGCTTGGTTCTGCATGTGCTTGATTTTCAGGTGTTAATTGGTGCAGGATTCTTAGCCTCCTATCTGCTCTCATCAATCGTCGTCGCCACCTTGCTTCTTCAAAGCGCCTCTGAGGTGCACATTGAGCTAAGGCCACTTGGTACTGATCCAAGAAGGCCAAGTCCGTGCTCGAATCATTTCCTTCTCCTGTCGTGTTCATGGGCCAATTCGAGTTTTCCTGAACCCTTCGTTGCATTCGCTTGACTTCTCGTCAATGGCATTGTAAGTCCATTGCGGCCAATTGATATTCTGCCACTTCCCAACATTCAGTCGATCGTTGCATGGCTTCTTCAAATGGCGTCCTTCGCCAACGAGGGGTTGCACATTCATCTCCTGAAGAATTACACAGTCCTTCGTCCTCCTCATCTTGTGATTCCTCGTCTTTGATTACCTGTGTCGTTTCAAGGAACCTGACTCCTACCTGTTGGCTTCGGATCTCGTCCAGTTGTCTTCGCCGGTCTGGGATGGGACTTGGGTAAGGTATGTTGGGATCTCGAGGCAGATTCTCATCATTGCTTCAGTCAACCAACCGCTTTCCCTTCATCGGCCGTACTGGTACTTCTTGAATATCCCTCCATAATATTTCAGCAATCTATTCCCTATTAACTTGATATTCATTATTGCTAGTTGGGTGCTAGTACGATTCCCTCATCCTAGCTTGTCTTGGCGTTCTTTGTCTTATAGATGATAAGGTTGTACTAGAAGAACTTTCTATGTTCAGGAGGATTCATAATGTGGCTGGAGATGAGTCACCAGAGTCCGAGGAGGATGCATTGTTTCCCAAGGGCTCTTCGGTATTGGACTCAATATTATCATAATGTTGCTCTAGCAGTCTTCTATTCCCCTGTCTCCTAGAGCGTCGCAAGCTGCTTGCATTTGAAGCCAAGGAGAATAGGCTGCTTTTCGAAGAGGCTCCCTCGTTGCCATCCACACTTCCTCTTAACTCCACCTGCTCTCGTTCAGCCCATTCAGCTCTTCGTGCATCTTGTCGTTCCTGCATTCGCTGCATGGTTTCATCCAACTCCTGAGTCACTTGTTCCAGCAATCGCATATTATGATGCCTTAGTGTTTCATACTCCTGCAACCTTCGCATTTCTTGCGCCTTAGTGTTTCATACTCCTGCATATGATGCTGCCTTAGTGTTTCATACTCCTCCTGCAACCGCGCGTTTTCTGGAATCTGTTCTTGTAAAGCAACATCCGTGAGGGTTTGGAGTCGCTCCTTTGCTTTGCTATTTGGAAATCGAGTGTGGACTTGTAATCGTCTATGTTCTTCCTCGTGAGGTTCTACATCTCTTTGTTCGATAACTTGTTCACCTTTTGCGCTAAATAGCCAATCCAGGTTTACTGGTTCATCCTCTCGAACGATGTTACTTGGCTCCCCGTGTTCGTAGGATCGTATCCTTCGTCGAGCTTCATCTGTGGCCTTTCCAGAAGTGTCACCTAAGGTTTCTGAGTTAATCGTGTTTACTTTAGTCTGTGCCTTTACTATGTGCGCTTTTAAGCCCTCAAAAGCTTCCTGGTGCTCCTTTGCCCACTTGAAAGGAATTGTTGGTTACGAATCTGCCACTAGGAAGGATTTGGTTTATCTATGCACCCTAGACCCGCCCAACAGATTGAATGGCCAAAAGGAAGAGATGCCTTCTGTGCCAATCTCCGAAGAAGGTCGGCTCCTATTCTATTCTAGCTGGGGTTTTAGATGAAGGAACTGGAAAGAGATTTAAAAAGTGCGGAAATAAATGTAAATGGCATTGCAATAGTGGTAGGGAAGAACAAGCAGCACAATCACTAACTAATATCCAAACCATCAATTATCAAAACAAAGCATGTAACAAAAACTAACACCACGATTCTTCCCTATGTATCCTTCAGCAAGAATTCCAGATTCACTTAATGTCGAATGCTCTAATCCAGAGTGCAGAATTACAACAATCAAAAACTTGGAGAAGGCAGCATAAAAGAAAGAGGCAAGAGTTAGAGCCAAAGATCCTTTGTAATGATGCAAAATATTTGATTACAGTAGCTCTCTAGCAATGTGTTCCCCCCCTTTACATTGAAAATAAACTGCCCTTATATAGCAGAGTTTTCCCCCCAAGTTACATTGATGCACAAAACCCCAAAACTGTCACGACAGTCGAGATTTGACTTCTGTCGGCTGTAAGCGTACCTGAAGCGTGGTTTACCCATGCTTAGGGCAGCTCTGGACTATTCTGGTAGCTGAGAGGGCATGTCCCATTAATGCAGCAGGTACGACTTACCCCTTGGGATGTCTAGAGGACCTGCCATGGCGTCCTGGGCTGAAATCTGAGTTGACGTGTCATTAATGCGCTTCTAAACGCCTACCTACTTTGCCCTCTGAGTATGCTTGAAAATCTGCTAGGAGTCGCCCAATCGTATGCCGAAGCTGAGAATCGCAGTTACCAAAGAGCGACGCTGAGAATCGCAGTTACCAAAGAGCGACGCTGAGAATCGCAGTTACCAAAGAGCGACGCTCGTGCGAACTTGAGGAAGCCTGGTTTGAACTGGTCTGGGGGCCTTTATGTTCTAGGAAAACAATAGTTGAGGTTCGCCCTATTGAGAGAGCGATCCCGGGAGTCACACCTGGATGGAGCAAACCCAAGAATCGTACCAGACTTAGACAATTTTCTGCTCTTGAACCCGCCGGTGATCGCAGGAGACCTGGGCAAAGACGGGGGTCGCTGGTGGGCTACGGCGATGCCGGGAATCGCTCCAAAACGGAGCGATCCACGGTTTCTTGCCTTAGAAGATTTTTTTTAATGTTCAATCTGCTGTTTTCCGAAGAGTGATACGAGGACAAGAGTCGCCCAACAGATGTTGCGAAGCTGGGAGTTGCTCCCAAGTGGAGCGATCTTGGGCTCCCTTGCCTTAGAATTTTTTAGGGCCCCATACTGCTAGTCGCTGGATGAATGGAGCGATTCCCAGAATCGCTACTTTTGGGAGCGAACCTGGGAAGATTTTAAACTTAGTCGATTTTTTTGCTCCCTTAGCAAATTTTTTGACCCTCTTCCACTGGGCGAACCTCGGCCTCTAAGTGCGACCCTGAAGACTGCTGGGACTGATTGCTCGAGAAGGGAGGAAAGGAGAGAAATTGGACACGAAAAATGCAACTACTCTTCAAAATTTTTACCCCTTAGCAAAATGTGGCAACATTCCTGGCGGCTCGCAGGGTATCGAGCTCGCCTCGATGCAAGGGCCCATGCTTTCATCCTTTGGGCCCGGAGTCACCCCGGTCTCTTCTTCTTCTTGCTGCTTTGCTTCTCGTTTTGCTTCACCGCTGCCATAAGCGGATTCCTCCTCTATCTCATCTCCGTTTTCCGTCTCCCCTTCAGATTGCTCCTCGCCTTCTCCCTCTTTTTCTTGTTCTGGGTTGGTGTCCGAGGAAGCAAGGCGATCACGGATGCGCTCATGAGTAGCCTGAACTTGAGTCCAGGCCTCTTCCTGGAAGGGCTCGAGGTCGCGGAGATCTTTTATCAAGCGCCTGATGGTTTCAATTTGGAGCATATCAATCTGGTTGACCCTTTCGCTTAGATCAGCGAGGCAGGCACTAATCTGGCAGAATCTGGATATCAATTGTGTCACCTGCGCCTCTAGAATTGGGTCTGCCCAGTTATCAATCTCCGTGGTATCCTCCTTGAAGGCATCCCAGGCCAGCTTCAATTCCTCCCTGGGCAGGCAATTTCCATTGTCGTCCGTGAAGCTGGGAAATCCAAGCAGTGTAAGGGTCTAAAAAGGTGCCAGGCAGATGCTCCTCTCCCTTTCAAGTGTGTCCAGCAATCTCCTGGCCCTCCTGACTTTTTCTAATTTTTCAAAGAAAGAATGCAAGGTTGCCCTTGCAGTGGCCCAATCTCGGGCGATCTGAGTCATTGGCGGCACTTCGAGGTCTTTGCGCTCATAGGCCTCAACTTCGATGGCTAAGCTGAGCCAGCGCCCTGCTTGTCGTTCGGCCTCTTCTACCACAAGCGTCGGAGGAGGATATGGCCTTCTTGGTAGGAATTCCTATTGAGCCTGCTTCTTTTTCATCACTGCCATATCGTTGGACAATGTCCTCACAGTGGAATTGAGGGACTCCAGTTCTTTTAGAACCCTGGTCTGTGGGTCAACTGTCGGAGGGGCAAGTAGCAGCAAAGGTTCTAATGGCGGAGGGATGGCCGGATATTGTGGGGGCGGAGGGAGCTGTGGAGCTAGAAGAGCGGGGACCTGCGGAAACCCAAGCGGTTGAGTCGGATTCCATGAGGGAACCGAGCACATGGAAGAGGCAGCTGGGAACTAAGTGGATGTACTGGGGTATTGGTATTGAGGCAAATCTGGGAAAATCGGCATTATCGGCTTTGGCGGAAGTTTGCCAATGGCAATCAGATCGGCCTCGACCTTTTGCGATTGCGTGTACAGGTCCAGGAAAGTGTTGATGCCAGAATACGGGATACTCATACTAAGGTCGGAGTGGAATGCTCTGAGGTAATAAAATGCAGCCTGGTCAAGAGTCGGTCGCAAGCCATTAGGGACCCTCTGCCAGGTCCGAGTAAAATCTGACGTTGAAGTCGGGGACTTCTTCCTGCGGGTGTCTCTGGATGGTTGTGAACAGATGGAGCAGAGAGTAAGGGTCCGCCGATTCATTGAACCCTTGTATCAGTAGCACTGTTAACTGGTCCCAAGCAGTAATAGTGTCGGGTGGCAATGCTCTGTGCCAATACAGGAGTTTCCCCCTGAGGGACAGGACTAGCAACCTCACCATGATATTCTCTTTTGTGATATCGTGAATGGTGGCCAAAGCTGCAACGTCCTGGACATGTTCCTGCACCATCTTTCCCATGCCGTCATAGGTAGGGATGGCCTTGAGCGCTGCAACGGGGATGGTGGTTGGCGCGCTGCCAGGTTCAATGGCCCTGCATGATTCCAAGCTGGGAACAACCTAGGAGGTGGGTTTGGCGGTTGATTTTGTTGTTGATTCCGTTGCTGATTCTGATTTGGTTGCAGGTTCGCCATGTTCGCGCTTGGATTCGACTGATGAGGAGGCGGCAATGGTGGCAGTAGCAGCTGGCCTCGTTGGACAGGAACCCCTTGATGGTCCAGAGAGTTCGAATGATTTGGGGGACAACTGGTTGCAATACTATCGGATGTTGGATCTTGCTCATCAACTACAGCTTCCTGCAATGGTGCTTCGTCCAGAGGGATATTCGGCCTGACCAGCCTAGGACGCTCTCCGAAGGCGCTGATGTCAAGCTCGTGGTACTCAGGTTCTTCCGGGTTTCTAACTCTCCATCTCGTATGTATGCATGAACACAGGATTTTCTTGGACTGGTCTTCGAGATTTGGAGGGTATCCGAGTTCAACAAAGTCACTAGATGTTCAGGTTCGACAGCACTGAAGCGAACATTACTTCCTGAATACTACTCATGAGGTGGAACGTCTTCGTCCCACCGAGCGTGCCAGAAAAACCGTTGGTTACGAATCTGCCACTAGGACGGATTTGGTTTATCTATGCACCCTAGACCCGCCCAACAAATGGAAATGCCGGAAGGAAGAGATGCCTTCCGTGCCAATCTCCGGAGAAGGTCGGCTCCTATTCTATTCTAGCTGGGGTTTTAGATAAAGGAACTGAAAAGAGATTTAAAAAGTGCGGAAAGAAATGTAAATGGCATTGCAATAGTGGTGGGGAAGAACAAGCAGCACAATCATTAACTAATATCCAAACCAACAACAATCAAAACAAAGCATGTAACAGAAACTAACACCGCAATTCTTCCCTATGTATCCTTCAGCAAGAATTCCAGATTCACTTAATGTCCAATGCTCTAATATAGAGTGCAGAATTACAGCAATCAGAAAAATAAATGAATATTAAGCAGAAATACTTGGAGAAGGCAGCATAAAAGAAAGAGGCAAGAGTTAGAGCCAAAGATCCTTTGTATTGATGCAAAATATTTGATTACAGTAGCTCTCTAGCAATATGTTTCCCCCCTTTACATTGAAAATAAACTGCCCTTATATAGCAAAGTTTTCCCCCCAAGTTACATTGATGCACAAAACCCCAAAACTATCATAGCAGTCAAGATTTGACTTATGTCGGCTGTAAGCGTACCTGAAGCGGGATTTACCCATGCTTAGGGCGCGCTCCGGACTATTCTGGTAGCTGAGAGGGCATGTCCCATTAATGCAGCAGGTACGACTTACCCCTTGGGATGTCTAGAGGACTAGTCATGGCATCATGGGCTGAAATCTGAGTTGACGTGTCATTAATGCACTTCCGCACGCCTTCCTACTTTGCCCTTTGAGTATGCTTGAAAATTTGCTGGGAGTTGCCCAATCCTATGCTAAAGCTAAGAATCGCAGTTACCAAAGAGCGACGCTGAGAATCGCTCAGCGCTCGTGCGAACCTGAGGAAGCCCGGTTTGAACTGGTCTGGGGGCCTTTATGTTCTGGGAAAACAATAGCTGAGGTTCGCCGTATTGAGAGAGCGGTCCCGGGAGTCGCTCCTAGTCGCCGGAAGACAATTTTCTACTTTTGAACCCGCTGACGATCGCAGGAGACCTAGGCAAAGACGAGGGTCGTTGGTGGGCTGCGGCGATGCCGGAAATCACTCCAGAACGGAGCGATCCACGGCTTCTTGCCATTTTTTTTAATGGTCAGTTTGTTGTTCGCCAAAGAGTGATGCGAGGACGGATGTCGCCCAACAGATGCTGCGAAGCTGGGAGTCGCTCCCAAAGGGAGCGATCTTGGGCTCCCTTGGCTTAGAATTTTTTAGGGCCCCATACTGCTAGTTGCTGGATGAATGGAGTGATTCCCAAAATCGCTACTTTTGGGAGCGAACCTGGGAAGATTTTAAACTTAGTCGATTTTTTCGCTCCCTTAGCAAATTTTTGACCCTCTTCCACTGGGCGAACCTCGTCCTTTGAGTGCGACCCTGAAGACTGTTGGGGGACTAATTGCTCAAGAAGGGGGGAAAGTTGAGGGATTGGACACGAAAAATGCAACTCTTCAAAAATTTTACCCCTTGGCAAAATGTGGCAACAAGAACACCCTTACACATAAGAGCATCTAGCAGATGAGAAGTCTGTGCATAATTTTGGATAAACCTTCTATAGTATCCCACTTTTCCTAAGAAGGTTTTCACTGAACTCACATTGTGTGGTTTTTCCATTAGCAGTATGACTCGTGTCTTGTCTGGATCCGGCTTCAAACCCTCTTGGCATACGATATTCCCTAGCAACTTCTTGTATGGCACCATCAAGACACATTTTCCGAGATTTAGGGATATCCGAGCTTTCCTACACAAGCTCATGCATTCATCCAACGCCTTCAAATGTTCTTGTGTCCTGCCATACAACGACCAATCATCTAGGAAGGCTTTGAAATTACCTGTGGACATCTTATCGAAGATGTATAAGATGATTCGTTTGAATGTAGCCGATGCATTGCACAATCCAAATGGCATGCAGTTGTCAACATATATCCTGTTTTCCATTGCAAAGGTGGTCTTCAGCTTATCTTCCTCTACAATGTTGATCTGGTTGTATCCTGAGAATCCATCCAAAAATGAATAGATCTCATGGCCCGCTACTTCTTCCAGAATGGAGTCTGTGAATGGGATCGGGAAGGGATCCTTTATAGTTACGGCATTGAGGCTATAGAAGTCCACACAAATCCGGATTTTGTTTGCCTCCCTCTTCAAGGTGATCACAATTGGTGACACCCATTCACTTGTCGTAACCTTAAAGATGATGCCTGCATCTAGCATCTTCTCAATTTCAGCATTCACTAGAGCTGCGTATTTGGGATTGATCCTGTATGGTCGCCTCCTCACTGGTTGTGCACCTTCTATCAGAGGAATCTTATGTACGCAAAGTTTTGGTGGAACTCCCTTCAGGTCCTTGTATATGTAGGAGAAGACATCCTTGTATTCAAGAAATATTTTGAATGCTTCCGCTTTTAACACTGGATCCCAGTCGTCTCCACACTTGATCATCTTTTCCTCGCCATCTTCTCCCAAGTTCACCTAAATCATTTTGGGTCCCTCGTATTTGATGGACTCAGGTTCGTTTACTGCCTTTAGAACATCGATGGGGTGGGTTGGTTTGTCTTCAATGACTACGTCCCCCATCGTATATTTTGCAAAGTTCTTGGGAAATATCAATTTTTCTCATTCCTTATCCTTCCCTGCTATTGTCTGCTTCTTACTGCTTTTGTTCTTCTCCGGTTCCTTCTCATCCTCTTCGATTTTGTCTTCTGCATTAATGCAAAAACACTGGGGAAAAAAATTTCATAATCTTCAAACTGCCAGTAAAGTAAGCCTTTATCTTCGTTGTGCTCATCCTTCGTGCATTATTCCAAATGCAACACCCCTTCCTCGTTCGGTTCATATCCTGACTCTACATATGAGGAAGAATTTCCCAACTCATCCGAATTTGCAATTTCCTGGCTTACTTCCTGGTTCTTCAAATTAATCAAGTACTTGTGTTGGCCTTTCTTGAAGGTCAAATGTTCCTTTTCCCAATTGTGGTTTACTTTCGCCATTCGTAACCAACCATGTCCTAGCAATGCATCATATGTTGGTTTCTACATAGCAATTATAACAAAATCTAATAAAAATTCTTGCTCTTCTACACGTACTTTTTGGCTCATTAGTACGCCTATTGTCTCGATGTCATACTGATCAGCTCCATATAGTTTGAAGTTTGAAAATCTTAGTGAGGGTTGGCCAATACTCCGCCACGTTCTTTCTGGCATCACGTTCATGCTTGATCCTCCATCAACGATTACATAATTCAACTTATGGTCCAATATCTCCATGTGAACCAAAGCTGGCTTCTTTCCTACCTCAATCATAAGTATCGTCGGATCAATGAATTGGCCTTGCTTGATGTTAGCTACCTGTCTGGTTTCTGCTTTCCTCTTTGTTTTCATTACTTCCCCAATTGTAGCATATATTTCTGGTACTATGTTGAATAGACTTGCTACTTTCACTTCCACCATCATATTCAGTACCTGTGTCACCAAGCCTTCTATTGATGCCTGCTTATCAATTGTGATCTCCACCTTCTTTAAAGCTTTCTCCAGAACTAGTCTTTCTTGCTTTTCCTTATCTAGTTTCGTTCTTGTCAATTCTTGCACTTCCTGCCATCGCTCTTTCTCTCTGGTAGGATTTGGATACTCTTCTATCTTCCTATCTTGTGCTCTTGTTACTGCTAGGACTTCCTCTTCCCTTTCCACTATTGTACTGATTTAGGTAACGGCGTCAAATGTAGACAAGGGTGAGTACGTTCTCGGGACGAGTGAATGACGAGAACTTAGGAAGGATTGATTATCTTCGATGTAAAACTTCGCATAGTGCTTAACCTTGGATGAGTAAACTTCGATAGACGTCTAAGACGAACAGGTAAATGTCTAGATAGTAGACGTCTAAGTCAACAGGGTAGACATCTGGACAATAGACGTCTGGGACGTCATGGTAGACGTCTAGGACCACAGGTTAGACGTCTAGACAATAGACATCTAGGACGGCAGGTTAGACGTCTAGAACTGACAAGTAGATGTCTAGGACAGACAAATAGACCTCTAGATAGTAGACGTTTAAGGCAACCAGTTAGACGTCTAAGGCAAATAGTGCAGACGAGTGGACGTCTCAACAGGTCTAGACGTATAGGCCTAGATGTCTAGAAGACAGATTTAGACGGGAAGGCCTAGACGTCTGCAGTTCGTGCATTCATACTTCAGTCTGCAATTTCTCCGGCTCGTTGGTTCCTGCAATTGCACAAACACAACACAACACAACCTGGCGATGCTCTATCTCGTACCAAGCATTGATCAATACCTGCAACACAATAAGATGCTCACGAAGTATTACACATGCATTCCTAGAATAACGTTTGTTGCACAATAGATCTGCATTTATGGACAAGTATGGATATCTTACAAAATGAAATAGGGGGGTATTTATAGGCAAGTCCAAGTGGTTACTGCAACCAACCTGGCTCAACCGTCCCAACTTCCCTATTGTTAACACTTAACACTGTTGTTTAAAGCGTAACAACCTGTCTTAGACGTCTAACTCAGCCAATCTAGACGTCTTAACTAATCCAGACGTCTAACAAATGACGGCTACGTTTGTCCTTTTGTGCAGTTAAACTAATCAGTCCATATTCATTAGATCGGCTGATTTTACATTGCAAAACATTACATTAAATGACTCATACATTATCAAAATTGCTGTACATAGTCAAAATTGTAGTTCTTTGGTAGACATTCTGTCAAACAGTTCGGTAATTATTATCTTTTTGTCGTTATTTCCTTCACTGTACATTGTTCTTGTTATTCCTTTCTCCATTTTGGGGAAGACATTAAGTTGTACTACAACTACACATCACCCTTGTCATTAGGCTTGTGTCCAGGTATCATATGCAAAAGCCCCATAAGAGCCACCAAAATGCAGCCAAGAAAATTATTTGCTATATTAGGGGCACTCTTTACATGGGCATTCATTACACTACCATTATAGTGAGCAAACAACTTGATGAGATGTTATAGTTTCTTGAACAGCTATGTTTTCTATCACAAGGCCCAACTACTATCTCTTTCCACTAATCAAAGTGTGAATCAAATCGTTCTTAATCTTGTACAACATGAACAAACCAAGCACATCGAGATTCAAATGCACTACCATCAAGGAATTTACCACAAAGGATCAATTTGAGATCATTCATGGCCCATCTGAGAAAAAACTAGCAAACATCTTCACCAAGCTCATGCCTAAAGTGACCCTTTATCAAGCTTTGTGACCGTATATGGCATGGGGGGTTGTGATAAAGAGAAAAAACTAGGAAACATCTTCACCAAGCTCATGCCTAAAGTGACCCTTTATCAAGCTTTGTGACCGTATATGGCATGGGGGGTTGTGATAAAGCAGAGATTCTCAATAAAGTCTCCTCACCCTGCCCTTTCTCAAGCTTATGGGGGGATGTTCGATTCTGTTTAACCTTGACATAGGGCCTTGGTGATGACGTGCAATTTTTAAGTACTCATTGTTTGAAGCCCATGTGCCCCCAGTTGCTTTGTATTTCTCTTGTTATTATTAAACAGCACAATCAGTCATCCAGTTACAATGTCCTTGCAATATGTGCCAGGTATTGCAAACATGTACCTACACTCAAATAATTTAATTATTCTCTATAGGTTTAGCTTTTTGATCAGCTTCTATCATGATCTTCACCATTTTTTTCTCTCTTCTTCTGTTGTATAAATATATAATTCAATTAGTTGTTCATTTCTCATTCCATAAATTTCTGTAACAAGTTAGTTCCATTTGATTCTCTCGTGGATGGCCTATAAAACTCTTCAAATTTTATCGGTGAAGGTATATGCTCTAAAGTTGATACAATCTATGCCATCTGTCTATCTCATGTGTCTCATCAATTTTATATATAGATTTACTAGTTCTATCTCCTGTAAATTATTTTAATTGCATATATTGTATCTATTGCTTAAAGAATAGATATATATTTCTTTTCAATTCTATTCTGTTATACTAAACCAAATCCATTATGCCTTCTACGTTTAAAGGGTAAAAGGATAAAGTAGTTTTTAATGTCCACAAGGCCATAGGCCATATGAGACGGATATTGTTTACCCAATATATGGTTATCCTCAACCATACTTTGGTTACTGAAGCATGATGTACAACCCTACCGCCCACAGGATTCGAACATTGGACCTTTATTAATATAAATATCTCATCAGCCACTCTCTTCAACAATTTGGTTGGTTGAGTGTGAGAATTTTATCATGGTCCTTAACAAACCCAAACTTTTGCATCTCTAATGTGACATGCGCCTTATACTTCAAGATACAATAAATCATACTTTCCCTTTTGTCCTGGCTACATTACCCCTCCTAGAAACCACCTCCTCGAGGCAAGCAACAATCGAAGGCATCTCATGAACTTCTGGTTGCTTAACTCAAAATCCCTGGACACCTCCTTTTCTTCTAAGCCATCCTTCCTTGCCCATTCACATAAAGCTTCTTTACTTCATTTCTAGACTACAAGGGCATCATTCCCATGTCAAGAGCTATGCCTCTGTGTCTTTCAACCTCATACCCTACAGTAAGGTATTAAATAAGTACCTCAAGTCCTTAATGGTTGAATTCTTGGATTAGATTCACCTACCTAGAGATCTGATTATGCCTTTTTGTAGAGTGTCAACGAGACTATCATATACTTTAATGCAACTAGGCCCATTGACACACAGCCTACATATGAGGATGACATGGAATAGATTTCCTAATTTGTTTGGATCATTTCCATTTGTTTGGCCTTTTGACTGCTTTACATCCCTGGCAGAAAATCTTCTAGATGAGTGCAAATATGATAACTTATTGCTATGTTTAGAGTCTCAACTAGTCAACACTTACCATATTCTAAGCTAATAGTATCTCATATAACAGTTTTTTCATTCAGAAATGCTATAGAAATAATAATTTTGCAACAGATATGTGTACCATCATTTTACCAGGATTTGTCATGCCATCTTGGCAATTTCATGAGGTTTTACTGAATGCTTTTGTAGATTCTGACTGAAAGATCAGGTAATAATGTAAACACAAATGAAAAAGAAATTGAAGTTTCTTTCCATTTATCGTCTAGGTAACAAGTCACATCAACATAATGAACTAAGAGGCCAAACATAATTATTTTTTAGCACCAAAAACAATGAAGTAAATTATTACATGGAGAACTAACAAAAAGAAACAACATAAATAATGTCCATTTTGAACAATTTCAATTTTCAACATACCAGGGATATAAGGAAATCTAGATGGCATGAAAGGACGAAGTATTCCACTCTGTATCTTCCAATCAACTGGATTCAAACTTGTTGCCTCTAACTTCACCAACAATTCACCTTTCTTTGCAGTAGGAACTGGAACCTCCACATGCTACAACATAAGAAACTTGCAAATGTGATGCATGTTCTTGAGGTAAATCATATGTATTATTTTAACAAAATAAGCAACCAACACTGTTATATATCAATACAAAAATAATTAAATTGCCCCTAGCTTCACCAACAATTCACCTTTCTTTGCACTAGGAATTGCAACCTCCACATGCTACAATATGCAACACTTGTAATTGCGATACATGTTCTTCAGGTAAACCATGTGTTATTTCAACAAAAAAACCAAAACAACACTGTCCTATATCAAATAAGACATTTAAATATATGAACAAGGATAGTCCTATGTCAAAATTAAAATATTTAAATATATGAACAAGGATAACAAGAGCTAGATTTTATTTTATTTTAATAACCGAAGAAAATTTGTATTGATTTATAACGTAAGAGTACAAAAGCAGCCACGCAGAGTCTTCTGGACAGACCATAGAAAACTGTACCATGCCTTTGAAAATTACATTTGAGCCTGAAGTGACACTTCCACTTGGCTTGCAAAGGCATGTGAAATTTTCAGCTGGTAGGTATGTATAGTCTATTATTTGCCTACTCCATCAAGATATGTGAAGTCTGCTTCGACTTTGTGATACGGATCCAAGTGCTCAGTCAATTCTCTTCAAAAATGAAGGCAAGAATATACAAATAGTAACCTGTGCATGCATGATCCCCACCTCCTCCAAAAGTCCCTTTCCATAGATTTCTAAAATTGTTGATTTCCTTTACAAACTAATCTACAACACTTGGCGCCTTTTGAGCAGTAGCAGGCAAATTTGAATTTTTGAATAAGAGGTTTTTGGCGGCTTTGTCAATGCATGGAGGGGCAAACATCCAAACACCATAACTTTTGCATACGAAAGCGTTTGGAGCCTATTTATTTTTTTCAAATTGCATGACTTTTCAAGCTCTTCACAATGGTTGCATCAGATTTGTTCTATTCTGCCATCAGAATAAGGCAATTTTGAAGAAGATTAATGGACTATGTATGTCGCATTTGCCCTAGTCAGTGGGCAAACTTAACCATGATCATGCCTGAAGTACTATATACGCAATTGCTGGAGAATCCTGTAGTAGAGAGTGCCCCTTACAAGGGGAATTAACAGACTTCTAGATGGTGATGGAGGCTCACATATTCTTTGGCAACTTGACAGTTTTCCAGATGATGAGGGAGGCGCATATATTCCTTGGCAACATTGGCAATCTGCCAGATGATACAGGAGGCTTAAATATTCTTCATACGTTGAGATATTCTTCGACCCAATCGAGCATTCATTATGGGGAGGAAGATTATAGCATCTCTAATGATTTCTCTCCACCTCCCCAAGCTCAAATTATTGGTGGTGTTGGAAGATGGTAATCTGACCTTATTGGCCAAGTTTGACAAATGATGATGCCAACCTATACGCAACTTTGATGTAAGCCTACAAGCATTCTTCATGTAAGACTATGGGCAACCTTTATATAAGCCTACAAGCAATGGTTTGATGTATTCAACCCTAGTAGGATTGGTTAAACCACTTGTATGGTTAACCTTAACTAAACCTTCATTAAGGATTTAGTAACTTATGGTTGAACTTGACTTAACCTTGAGCCTTATGTTGGCCTAGGTTAATGTGATATGTAATTATTATGTTGGCCTAGATTAATTTGATATGTAATTATGGTTGAACTTGACTTAACCTTGCTGTTGTATATATGTAATCATTAATCCATTGCATCAGTATGAATTGTGACTATCAATGTAAATTGTGGCAGTTCGTATATTCCGTTGGCGCAAAGACAATTGTCAACACAGATATTTTATTGTTAGCTAGGGCCGTAGGCATTATGGCCAATGCAAGTTGCCTAAGTTAAGGCCTTGGCTTGTGGGACAATTCATGTTCAGTCCACGGACCCTCATTGGCACTTGGTGGGTGACAGTCGAAAAAATGCGGTCTAATGAAAGACCTCCTTTTCAAGCAGCCCAAACCTCTCCATACAAAAACAGTAAACAAAACAATATATTTGTATTTCATTGTTTTTAAATATACAACAGCACCTCAACTTGCGAGATCAAAGTATGCAACAAAAACAAAATAACATAGTACAAACAGAAAACAAAACACTATTTTTTTTTATCTATAATGCAACTTAACAAGTAGGAAATATCACAATGGCCACATTTACCACAGACTTCTCAACTACTCTCCACAAACGTCTTGTCAGTCATCTTGGATCCTTGCCAAATCTCCTAACGGTCTCTTGTCAGTCCCTTGCCGACCCGTTACCGGTAATCGTTAGTCCCTTTCCGACCCTTTACCGGTCATTGTCAGTCCCTTGCCGATTCCTTATCGACCCTGTCTGATCCTTTTCTGGTCCACAGACTTCTTGTCGGTCATCTTGGATCCTTGCCAACTCCCCTACCAGTCTCTTGTTGATCCCCTGCCGACCACTTACCAGTCCTTGTCAGTCCCTCGTCAATTCCTTATCGGCCTCGTCCCATCCTTTTCTAGTCCCCTTTCCCTATCTCTCTTCTCTCCCTTTGCACATATTTATAGCCAAACACAATTATCAAAACCATGTGCACAAAACCAACAACCATGTGCACACCATGTGCACAAAAATAAAACCATGACCCCACTTGGATGCTTTTGCATCAAACACTCTAGGTAGCAAGAAAATGTGAGCTCCTACTCACAGAGCTCTTATAACAGGATTTGTCTAATAGCCACTCATCTTCTTCTGACAACCACTTTGTGTTTGATATTGGGACCTGTGGGTTATGGGCCCACCACGCTTCCTCTGCACCACAACAAATTAACCTGTGGCTCTAATAAGATCTCAACCTAACTCTTTGGTTAATATAGAAAAACAAAACACTGTTTTTATATTTATGGAGCAAAGACAGTAAACAATAAACAATATATTTGTATTTCACTGTTTTTTAAATATACAACAGCACCTCAATCTACAAGATCAGAGTATGCAGCAACAACAAAATAACACAGTACAAACAAAAACAGGACACTGTTTTTCTTTTTATAATGCAACTTAACCAATATTATTGAATACCACAGTGGGACACAACTTTCCATCTTGCAGCATTGTTTCTCACTGCTGGAAGGGCATAAGGGGAGATGTGGCTATTAATTCCTGCAATTGGAAAAGGACCCGACATGGCTGATAAGGAATCGGCAATGGACCGGCACTGACCTGTAAGGGGTCAACAGGAGTCCGACAAGAGACCAGTAGGGGAGTCAGCAAGGATCTGGGATGACCAACAAGGGCCAGCAAGGGTTTGGCAAGGGAAAGCCAAGAAAGCCATCCAAAAAGTTGAAGCCAGATTTGTGGTAGTCTTTGGAGAGCCATTGAGAAGTCTGTGGCAACTGCGGCCGTTGTGGAACTGTGTAATGATTTATGTTGCAGTTAAAATATAAAAACAGTGTTTTGTTTTTATTGTTGTTATTTACTACTTTTTTTTGTGTTGGCATGGAGATGTCTGGGCTGCTAGAAGAGATTGTCTTTCATTAGACCCCCTTTTCTAGATTGCATCAATGGGCCTCACTAGTAAAAGGGTTAAGTTCTTGTATCAAGTTTAATGAGCCATTGAGGCATCCTAGCTACAACAGCACTCTCAGTTCCCTTTTGGGCAATAGGTTTTGTGTTCAAAACCTTTGCATTCCCCTATTCTCTTTGGCATGAGTTTGGTACTATGCTCCCCTTTAAGAGAATGATGTCGCAACATGGTCCTTAATGAACTCACCCCCATATTGGCTAGTGTGTGGTGTGTAAGACTGAGGTCAGGGTTTCAAACACCGTTCAGTACTTTTACTTTGACAAAGCTTCCCGATTGGTGCTTATCAGTTGAGGTAGTGTACATGGAGTTCAATGTAGCAGACGGTTGTGCATAAAATTTTTGCAATGCATGGAAATTTCACCAATCAGGTTCTGGCATTTGGCATAAAACAATTCGACAAAAGTGTTCTATCTCCTTGCTCTCAATGCCTAGTCAAAAGCAAATGGAGAAGACACAGCAAAAAATGATTTGCTAATGCCCAATCACCAACCCAATCAACAACAAACACACCAGACAAGTAGCAATTTTGCATTCATTGGATCTACAACACTTGGCACCTTTTGACTTGTCGCATGCAAATTTGAATTTTTGAATTTAAATGTTTTTGGCAGCTTTATCAATGCATTGAGGGGCATACCTCCAAAAACCATAACTTTTGCTTATTGAAGCATTTGGAGCCTGTTTCTTTTTTTTTTTTTCAAATCACATGATTTTTCAAGCTCTTCACAATGGTTGCATCATATTTGTTTTGTATTGCCATTAGAATAAGGCAATTTTGAAGGAGCATTCATGGACAATATATGTCGCATTTGGCCTAATCAATGGGCAAACTTGACCAAGATCATGCCCGAAGTGCCATTTGTGCGATTACAGAAGAATCTTGCAATAGAGACTACCCCTAACGAGGAATTGACAGTCTTCTAAATGTTGGAATTATGAGCAAGTTTTATTGTCATTGATGTCAAGAGATTGATGTCTAGGTTTCATCATCATTAATGTCATCAGATGGTTTTTCCACAAGGCAAACAAGAGGTTCAAAGGAATAGGATATTATATGCCTAAAAAGGTCTAAACAGATTAAAGATCCAAGGAAGGAGGAGCAGGTTAAAAGGAAATAATAATATTATAATATTTAATATTATAATATTCCAGGTCACAAGTTGGTTTGAAGAAAAAAGAAGGCCAAAGAGTTATCAAATTTTAAATCTTCCTAAAAACCCATTTGGCAGATTTTGAGGACTAAGGTTTAAATTATTTAAATTTAAATATTTTAACCATAAGGTTAAAATTTAAATTTAAATCAATTATGGCACCAAAAGTTTAAATTCGAATTAAATTTGAATTCTCTATCTCCGCCGACGTGTTAGACAACAAGGCAAACATTATAAAAGGGGGCAAAATTTTAATCAAAAAGCCATCCATGCGAATGTTAATTGCCCAAAGGAAATCGTGCACTGCATTGGTAAGGAAAAGATTTGCATGTGTCTAAAGACTTAAGAGGGCAAACGTGGCAATAAAGACAAGGGGAGCGCCAACGAAGGTTCAAGGCGGTTGGTAGCGCAAGTGGCAGCCGAGGGCTGCGTTAGGACGTTCGCAAAGCGCGAGGCCGGAGGTTCGATCCACACGATCGCCTTTTTGCAAAGGGAGAAGCTTGTTTCGTTTGCGGCGAACGGAGAAGACATAAGGCATAAGATATAGACGTGGCCCTTTTGATTCCGTGAGGGCAGTGGACGCGCTTTGCACTAAGGCGCTTGGTGAGGCAAGGTTGGGTGTTCGAATCTCCCCGAAGGTTTTTGTTGGAAAGAATAAAAGGTATGCGCTCACATTTTTATTTGCCAAGGTTTTGATAATCCGAAATTGCATAGTGTGGAAACATTTTATTTTGCCCAAGGTTTTGATAATTTGGAAATTGTATAGTGGGAAAAATTAAAATGTGGTTATGAGTTATTGAGGGAGATAAAAGGGAAAATAAAGTTAAAATATTTTATTTTAATTTTGGTGGTTAGAATTTATAAAGGAGGAGAAATAAGGTGTAATTAAGATTTAATATTTTTGTATGGTGAAATATTTTTGAGGAAAATAATTGGATGAAAATTTTGAGAAGATTTTTGCTATCTAACCTTGAAAGTGGCAAAGAGGATTTGAGTGTGATTGCGACAGGTTTTGAAGATATATCTCCATAAAAACAAAAGGTATGGGCACATCTTCCTTGTGAGTGAAATATTGTTGGGTTGAATGTTGTGAAATGCTAAGTTGGAGTGAAAAGGTTTGTTTGATAAGCATTGTTGAGTGTGAAATTGAGAACTATCTTGAACTAGGGTTTGTGAAAGATCATGAGTATCATTGTTATGTGAGATTGTTTGATAAGCATTGTTGGAAAGAATTGAGTGAGTGTTCATGTGCATAACTAGGATTTGTGAAAGAACATGAGTATCATTGTTATGTGAGATTGTTTGATAAGCATTGTTGGAAATAATTGAGTGAGTCTTCATGTGCATGACTAGGGTTTGTGAAAAGATCATGAGTATCATTGTTATGTGAAGTTGGAATCATCTTGAGTCAAGGTTTGAGTTCCATAGTGTGAGTTGTTGGAAGCATTGTGAAACACTTGGTTTGGGTTTGTAAGCAAGTTGTGTTTCATTGAGTGGATGCTTTGAGTGAAGTTGATTGAGCATTATTGGTTGAGAGTATTGGAGTGATAGTTCAAGTTCTGTGAAACAAATTGTTCATTATTCTAAATTGATTTGAGAGAGAGTTTGAAAGTGTGTGAGTGTTTTGTGAGTGTGAAACATATTGAGTCTCTAACCATTCTCTATATGTTTTTGTGGGTTAAACAAGATTCTGTGTGAAACTTGTTCTTGTGATTAAAGAGATCTTCTGAAAGAGGTTAAGTTGAGTTGTGTATACAAGTTTTGCAATTGATTTGAATAAGCTTTTGTAAAAGACTTGTTGAGCAGATTGGACAAGTTCTAGAGAGGACTTGTTGAGCAGATTTGAGGCAAGTCTTGGTGAAGACTTGTTGAGCAAATTGGACAAGTTCTAGAGAGGACTTGTTGAGCAGATTTGAGGCAAGTCTTGGTGAAGACTTGTTGAGCAGATTGGACAAGTTCTAGAGAGGACTTGTTGAGCAGATTTGAGGCAAGTCTTGGTGAAGACTTGTTGAGCAGATTGGACAAGTTCTAGAGAGTATTTGTTGAGCAGATTTGAGGCAAGTCTTGGTGAAGACTTGTTGAGCAGAGACAAGTTCTTGAAAGGACTTGCGGACAGATTTGAGGCAAGTTTTTGTGAAGACTTGAGAGCAGAGTTGATTGATTGATTTGTTCAAGCTTTGAGTTAAAGCTTTGAGCAGATTTAGCAGAGTTGATTTGTGATTGGATCAAGCTTTGTGTTAAGGCTTGAGGACAGATTTGAGACAGATATTGAGCAGATTTGTGCTAGACCAAAGGACTGTGTTTAGTGCAAATTTGAGACAAATATTGAGCAGATTTGTGCTAGACCGAAGGACTGTGTTTAGTACAAATTTGAGATAGAGATTGAACAAATTTGTGCTAGACCGAAGGACTGTGTTTAGTGCAAATTTGAAACAAAGCTTAGAGCAAGCTTTGGAGGTGACAGAGCAGAGAACAGTAGTCTCCAGTGGATAGAGATCCATTAGCCAGGGCAATGAGGACAGAGGTCTTCTGAGTGAGGATAGTGGTCTTCAGTGGAGAGAGATCCACAAGCCAATGCAGTGGAGGCAATAGTCTTCTAGAGGATCACCAACCAGAGCATAGGAGAAGGAGTTCTCCTATGGATAGAGATCCACGAACCAGCTGAGGGGATTGGTGTCTCCTGTGGATAGGTATCCACAAACTTGATTAGGGGATTGGAATCTCCTTTAGACAGAGGTCCAAAAACACTGTAATAAGGAAGGATTCCCAAGAGATTTGTTGAGAAAATTTTAGTGAAAGATTTTCTCCGTGGACGTAGCCCACATTGGGTGAACCACGTTAAATTGGTGTCTTTATTGTGTGTGGTGATTTGTGCATTGCTTTGATTACTGTTGTTGATATTACCATTGATATATTACATGATATTGTTTGGGAAAGAAAAGTAAAAAGTGGTCTTAAACTGTTCACCCCTCCCTCTCAATATAAGCTTGTGTTCTTCACTAAATAGTGATGGAGGCTCACATATTCTTTGGCAACTTGATAGTCTTCCAGGTGATGAGGGAGGCTCATATATTCCTTGGCGCCATTGGTAGTCTTCCAGATAATGCAGGAGGCTCTGATCTTCTTCATAGGTTCAAAAATTCTTCAACCAAATCAAGCATTGATTGGTGGGGTGGTGGGGCAAGGGGGAGATGACAACATCTCTAATTATTTCTCTCCTTGGCCCCAAGCTTAGATTATGGGGAGGTGATGAAATATGGTAAGCTAACCTTGCTAGTCAAGTTCAACAGACGGTAATGTAAACCTACAAGGAACATTAATGTAAGCCTACAAGCATTTTGGATGCAAGACCATGGGCAATCTTTATGTAAGCCTACAAGCAATGGTTTGATGTATTTGCCCCTAGCAGGATTGGGGATTGGTTAAACAGCTTGTATGGTTACCTTAACTAAACCTCCATTAAGTGTTTAGTAACCTATGGTTGAACTTGAGTTAACCTTGAGCCTTATGTCGACGTAGGTTAATGTGCTATGCAAGGACAACTCGGATCCATTCTTGAAAGCAAAAGCTTTCAAAATATTCATGCAATATAAGGAGGTATTCAGATGGACTTAAAAGGATTTAAACAGGATCCCACTGGAAACTATGTGCATCAAATTCCGTTAGTTCCAATGCATAGCCAATGCGAAGAAGGTCGTCCAAAATGAACCTTAAGTACATGGCCCTAGTCAATGCAGAAATCGAGAAGATATTGGATGCTGGAATAATTTTCAACGTGACTATGAGTGAGTGGGTGTCACCAATTGTGATTAGTTTGAATATGGAAAGCAATCAGATCCCCATCTAAGTTGATTTTTGGAGTTTTAATGTAGTGACTATCAAAGATCCTTTCCCGACACCTTTCATTGATTCGATTTTGGAAGAGGTAGCAGGACATGAAATTTATTCATTCTACGATTGATTCTTGGGCTATAATCAAATCAGTATAGCCGAGGAAGACACACTTTCATAAGAATGAATGGCATTTATGCATACAATCAAATGCCTTTCGGATTGTGCAATGCCCCTACCTCATTTCAACAGATAATTCTATATATTATTGAACAAATGTCCACAAGCAAGTTCAAAGTGTTCTTGAACGATCGGTCGTTGTACCAAAAGAAGGACAAGCATTTAAATGCATTGGAAGAATGCATGACGTTGTGTATGAATGCGCAATTGTCCTTGAACCCAAATAAATGTACGTTGTTAGTACCATATGGAAAGTTACTTGGGCATGGTGTATGTAAGGAGGATTTCAAGACCGGTCCTAACAAGATATGAGTTGTGATGAGCATGGAGGAGCCACACAACGAGAGTTTGTTGAAGTCCTTTTTGGGACATGTCGGGTATTATCGGCATTCATCAAAAACTTTGCACAAGTTTTGCACCCTCTAGATGTCCTGATGCACAAAAATGTTACTTTTCCATGGGCGGAGGAGCATCAAAAGGCCTTCAAGGATTTGAAGGTAAAGTTGTTTTGCGCACCCATTCTAGCATTTCCAAATTGGGAAAAGGAGGTTTCCACCTGAGGCTGTGTTGCAGGTAGGACCTCGCATCCGTAGGGTAAGCATTGGATTTGGCTTTGGGAGAGGCCTACAGGACCGCATGTGTGGAAGAGAAAGAGAATGCGGCATGGATGCAAAATGAGGGTAAATGTGGCAACACAGGATGGAGTCAAAATCAAAGTCACAAACCAAAACTCCTAATGAACGTCATGGACATGGCAATGAGCCAACAACTTCACCTAAGGTGAAGAATATGGAGGAAATAGAGGATGTAGATCCCCTTGGAAGAGATGACCTAGACAACACCAGCAGGAGAATTTTGTCTAACTTGGTGGTTGGAGCACCTGACAAATCATCCGTTGAAGACCACATTTTGGAATACAAAAATGCAGTTTATTCTGCAGGTCTTTGTCAAACAGCGGATTTTGGAATACAAAAATGCAGTTTATTCTGCAGGTCCCTTGCTTTGACAAAGATTTCTTCAAGTCATAGCAGTTAGAAATACTGCAAACATGATGTTGAGCGAAATGGAAGTAGGCTAATGACAAGTGACAAGGAGGTTCAAGTGTCATTTTCCCCAAGCAATTTCAAAGAATTTTCGTATTGTTGAATTCCACAGGACCGGTGAAGGAGGAAGGGGAGCCCTAGCAGTTATGAAGTTCTATTGACAAGGTCCCCAATCTCAGTCCGCACGATGTGGCTAAGCTGACAAAGCATGGAAAACCGCAGATTGAAAATGCAAAATCTAAAGTCTGATGAGTTGCAATGGACTATGAACATAATCATGTCCAAACTATCTAACAAGCAAACAGCCTCGTATATGCCCACTTGGCTCATACCCTACATGGAAGGAATCATGGTCGGAGAGCAATATGATTGGGCTACATTTCTATCAACCATATTCAGAATTTACTAATGCGATATACTAAGAATATTTCAATGGCTTTCCTTGCCATTGCTTTGATTTTGGATGCAATATCACAGAAAAAGATTTAGTTTCCAAGGATGAATCCTCCTTGTACTATTCCAGAGCACACACCGACAATATTTAGATGGATACATGTGGCCCCATTGATGAAAGACAGTACTCCAAGGAAGAAGAAGAAAAGTACATCAAAGAAGAGTAAGGCATAAGAAGCATTAGCTGTTGAGATGGATGTTGTAGCTAAAGGATGCGAGCAATTAGATGGAGCTGAGGAGCAACTACCAAATGTTGCGTTGGTCATAAAGAAGTGGAGACAATTGGGGCAACAGTGGAAACCAATGGGGCACACCTGCAACACAACAACAGCAAAAGCAACCATTAAGTCAAGGAACCCCACAACAAGCCACAACAAAAAGACAGATGGTGGTAGTGTGCAAAAAGTGGTGGCAAGCCACCACAATCAAGAGCATGGAATGTTGTAGTAGGCGGTGCAAAGGGGAGATCCAACAAAACCAGGAAGTCAAGTTATGCAAGGAGGCATTGCGTGTGCCATTATAAATACCAGAATAACTTTAAGTAAGGCTGCCATGGGTGAACAGCAGCCTAAGTTGAATATGCCTATTGCACGGAATGTTTAATATGCATAGAAGATAGCACAAAAGTATGATAATAGAACTGCACAAGAGACGATAGTGATTGTTGAGGAAGTTCAGACTGCAGTTGATGCGGTGGAAGCATCACCACCATTGGATGGAGAACCAAGAGGAGGAGATTTTGCTAGTGATGTTACAGTACAGGTGGACAATGTTGATACACCGAAGAGTTACAACACACCGCTTAGACAATATGGCAATATGCAGCTGTTGTGGATAGATGTGGTTCGCCCCCTTTGGATAAGGGACCACCAATGGGATTTACATATACAACACAAACTATGGAACCAAATTCAGCAATACCAAAGGAGAGTCAAGAGAAAGGTAAACAGCCTATATCAGAGTATAGACCATGGCAAGAAGGCCAAGGTAGTCAACCATCGAAGGAAGAATATGTTAAGAATAAAGAATCAGTGGAGACAATGAAGAAGACTACTTATAAAAATGGAGAGAAGATGAAAGAGATTCATGAAGGCAAGGCATCCAAACAAAGGATCAACCTGGCAGGTCATGGTGGAGAAGATGTGGAGACCACCACAGAGGATGACACAAATATGGAATTGGCAGAGGAGGAAACAAGTAAGCATTTCATCATAGAAGTGCCAAATTTGAGGAGACCACTAGTTCTTGGAGAAAATATCAATGAACAGGTTGATACGTTTTTTTGACAAAGTGAGTGGATTGTTTGATAGAGTTCGAAGTAAGTTCAAAGTTGGATCTGTTGGGGACTGGCGACTATGGCAATTGAGAATGGAAAGCAACTTGAGCATACTGATGCATTGAGCTCGTGGTCATGAGCATATGAAAAAGTTTGCAGAAATTCATCAAATGCAATCATGGGAGCTAGGAGTAGGTGGTAGCAATCTCAATTCGATGCTGAAAATCAGAAATCTGCAAGAAACAACTCAAGTACTCTACTGATATCCACCTAAATGTACATTGACAAAGGAAATATGGCACCTTATCCTAAATTCCTAGGTATCAAGTATGTAAAGTTGGCACCTTACTTAGTCAAATCTTATGCCAAGATGAACTTTTTGGCATATTTGATTCAATGGTTACCAGCAGGATTGGAGACGTTTCAGCAGATGATTTGTAGCCTGAAGCTAAAGGAGGAAGAGTTGATTAACCAAGTGCAGATGGTGGAAGGTCAACTTTGACAAGTGCAGCAGGATTCTAAAGCAAAAATAGCTGGGATGAGAAACAAGATAGAGGCTATGAAGCAGACACACAAACAGCAGGGTCAGTTGATAGGACAATTGAAGTCAGAATGTGCAGTAAGGAAGCAAACTCTAGAGGGAAGGATGAAGGATCTTGCTCATAAGGATCAACTCATCTCATAACAGGATGGGCAGCTGGAAGTAGCTATGCGGAAGGAAGTAGCTATGCGGAAGGAAGTAGCTATGCGGCAAAGTGGGAGGCTGAGTTGAAGGCTACACTAGAAAAAGTCAAGTAGAAGTCGCATCATTATGGCTTCCAGTGGACTCATTACCAGGTCTATGCCAATAGACTCAAGGGAGAGAATGAAACATTGAAGCTGCAAATCCAAGAGCTTGGAGGAATACCTGTTCCATATCCTCAACCTCAACAGAGCCAAAGTACCCAAGAGCAACAATGGTCGTTGACGTGGACGTCGACCAATCTAGAGGGGAGGGCAAATGTAGGCGCTAGTTTTGACATGCCACCTCAGCATGAAAAATAATGAGTCAGAACTAAAATATGCATGGAAGTCAAGTACACGTATTATGAATTTTTGTTATTTGAATGAGTTGTAACGTTGTAATACTTGCACAGAATGTAATAATTAGTCGAATAATAGTCATATGTGGATAAAGTAATGCAAGGGTAGTTGTCATTTAGTTTATATTGTAGTTAAGAGTGAAATGAAATGCAAGACAAATGTAATAAGGTAGAGGTGAGGTGTTAGGGTTGGTAGTTGCTAATAACTACCTTCCCTCTAGTTTAAATAGACCCCCTCATTCATTTGAGCAGGTAGATGGTACATGGTACATTCATACACACAAACATTGCATTGTATATGTCAGGGGGAGATATTGTGGAGCACATTGGAGATATACTTCACAGAAGTAGATATTGTGTATGCAAGTAGATGCAGTACACAATTTGATCGTACAGGCTTATCATTAATCCAATATCTATTCTTACTTGATTTCGCTATTGTTTATTGTGTGATATCTGCATGTGTTTCTATTGATTGATTGTTGCAGTAGATTTAGAATCAAACCATGTTATCTTGTGTTCCTTTCCCATTCCTATCTTTACAAGGCCGTTTGGGCAGTTACCAGGTCGTCTGATTGCATGTGCAAGGACATCAAGACAAAAGGCAAGTCGTCTAGGCAAGTGCCAAGCCGTCTTACTAGCACAAGTTGTCTGAGGAGAGTGTAAGCCATCTGATTCTAAGACTGAGCCATCTACAGCATTGAGCAAGGCTGTCAGAGACAAGAAATGATGTAGGCCTTACAAGTGCATCTTGGTAAGTCATGAACAATTAATTTGTCAACCCAAATTCTCAGACTGGTCCATCTACAACATTGAGCAAGGTCGTCAGTGACAAGAGATGATGCAGACCTTACAAGTGCATCTTGGTAAGTCATGAACAATTAATTTGTCAATCCAAATTGTTCCTCCAAGAGTGGAATACCACCACTATGCTACAATTAAACTTAGAAATATTAGAAATCAGTAGATCAAATCCACTATCATCTTACCTCATGAAGCTTATATCATCAGTAGGAAGACAAGTTATAGATCACTTGGCTCATGCCAACCTGTACAGTCACAAACTAGCACATGGTGCGATAATATATATATATATTGGTATTGAATACATACTTGACATGCAAAAGAGAGATTGATTGTATATGTGTGTCTATATATGTACATAGATATTCTACAAAAGGTTAATGCTGGTCTGAATGGAAACAACAACATTGGAGCAAGAAAGCTCATCAGAGAAGATGAAGGCATTTGACTGTGAGACTTCATGACATATTTTTAGGGTCTGTTACAAGAGAAAACTTATTTCATTAAAAATAGAAGTAATTTCTTTTAGAGTTATTATTTTTGTTAGTGAATGTGGTCAACGGGATATTGTGCCTTGAAGCAGGACATATCTCAGGTTAGACAAAGTTGAAAATTTTGTGTTTTGCAATTTATCAGCAAGTCCCAAAAGTAATTTATTGGCAAATCTTAGAAAAGATTGGGTCCACAAATAATCCGGAAAATTTGGCAAAAAATATAATTGTTTTCCCTTTTGTGAAGATATTGGCAATTTTTTGAAAAAATTGGCTACTCATGAATAAATCAGAAGGGCTGGAAAAAATCATTGTATATCAATAATCATGATTTTTTTGAGTTTTTCCAACATTGGGTTATGCAAATGGTGGTATGAATTCCTTTGAAAAACTATTTTGTTATCTTTCAGAATAGGGAAACACAAATGGAATTTAACATTATACAAGAAAACTAGAGATGCTTCAAATTTTTCAGATGATCATTGGAGACAATAGTGGCAAAAGGGTAAATTTCTATTGGTGTATGTGTTGATTTATTGATGCATGGTAACCCAGGTAAGTAGTAGATAATAACACTTTATTGAAGGCAAACTGTGAAGTATTTAAGTCTGAGATTGATGATTTGACTAAATAAAATTGTTAAAGGTTACTTTTGAGCTACAAAGCTTGAAAGGATAAAAGAGTGCACATGAACAAGAAACTTATAGACTAGCAGCGAAGCTACAAAGTTCATAAGGATAAAATAGTGCACACAGACAATAAACTAATAGAGTGGTTATGATTCAAAGGGTCATTTGACAAATATTGAGTCAGCAATGTATCTGATATCTTTGGTCATAGAAAAAGGGATAAGAACAAAAAAATGATGACACGTCAAAAGTCAAGTCAAACATTCAGTCAACACATGTGAGATAAGTCAACTTCATCACGGTGCAAAAGCAAACATATATGCCAATCAATTTGAGCTTGTGTCAGAAGTCTACAACAATTAAAAGTTGATTAAGTGTCATATGTTGAAGTTATGTCTCATGTCCAAGAAATTAGGTGGTCTTAGATTCAACATACGTAAAAGAAATGTTGAATCTATTTTTCCATTCAACAATTGACTTAAAGAAGATTGAGTTGAGGTGTAAAGGTCACACCTAATGTATTGCCCTTAGACAAAGCTGAGCAGATGAAAAGTCTACTCGATTTGTCCATTGACAGATAGCAGACTGCCCCTTGGAGAAGTCAAGCAAAAGAAAGTCAAAAAAAACATGGATCTCAGTTTAAGTCCAAATCAAAACAAAAGTTAAAGAGTCAAAATACTAGTCATAACTTGAGTTATGATTTATGAGTTGAGAATTAAATCACCAAGAACATGGCAAATGGCAGAAGCTCATCTGGCTAAATACTTTGGTTTTCAAGGTAAAGACAATGGTTCAATCTTGCCAAGCGATATATGTATAATTGCCAAAATGTTGTTGTAATATCACTGTGTTCTCATGATATAGTATGGCTGGGATCTAGTCCCGTGAGGGATACCGTAGTGGTATGTCTTTAAATACTTTGGCTTTCAAGGCAAAGACCATGGTTCAATCTTGCCAAGTGATATATGTATAATTGCCAAAATGTTGTTGTCATATTACTGTGTTCTCATGATATAATATATGGCTGGGTTCTAGTCCCGTGAGGAATACCGTACTGGTATGTCTTTGGGTTTTCATCCAGGAGACCTAAGTTCAAAACCCGATACAAGGGGATCCAGGCCCCTTTCAAAAACCCATGCTTTACACTAAAATTTTTTGGTCCCGTGAGGGATACCATAATGGTATGTCTTTAGGTTTTCGTCCAGGAGACCCAAGTTCAAACCCTAGTACAAGATAACAAGAACCCTTTCAGAAAAACCCATGTTTTACCCTCAAATTTTAATCAAATGGCATTAGCTCAATCAGTTCGATTCCTCAACATTTAAGGAGGAGACCTAGGTTCAAATCTTGCCAAGCAATACATGAAAATATCCAAGCTCTGTTGTAATACCACTATTTGATGACGATGCAATACAGGTGGGGCCCGTTTCAATCCCATATAACCAATTGAAAAAGAATATGGTTAGGACCATTTCAATCCTGTATAACCAATTAAAATAATCATGAGAAACTTGTTAAAATTATCCAACAAAATCAAAAAAATTAATCCTAAGTCAAGGTAAGTCAACTGTCAAATTGACCAGGTCATGATTAAAGTAAAGAAAATCAGTGACTTATGTCAAGAAAAGGATTCTTAAGTTTTTGTTAGAATCAAGCAAAGTCCCCTTCAAAGGCATATCTTAGGGGAATAAGTATAATTTACATTGGTACGACCAAGCAATAATGATGCACTAGAGGTGGCTGCACAGGTCAATCAATCGAACATTTGGAAGAGAAAATGAATAGAGTTAAAAAGTTCTCCCTCACTTCAGAGATTCAGATATGAGTTTTTGCACAGACATAAGTTTGACGGTTTAATGATTTGGAAGAAGTTATAGGTGTCAGTTTGTTAGCGCATGTTGAGTTTGATGAATTGAGAATGGTCAGTACACCCATCAAGACACTGTTTAACAAACATAGAAGCAGAGTCTGTTGGATTGCCAGTTGACAAGGTTTGTGTCAGTATCCATGCATGGCAAAGTTCAGCGTAAACCTTATAAGACTAATGTTCATTAAATGTTAAAGGTGTAAAATAGTTCTTGTAGAGCATAGAATTAAGGTTAGTGAGGATGCACCAACATTAAGTAGTAGTTAAGTGACAGCAGTGCAGCACAAGAGAGAAATGTGTTGCATGAGACGAAGTTTGAGGTTACAAGAGTACCAATTTGAACACGGCATTGTTGTGATTTAGAAAAATAGTGGTTGCATGAAGAGTGGTCAGATAATGAATTTACCTGATTTTGTACAATAGCAGAAGAATGTCGTTAAAATAACCATCTGATGCTAGAGACTGTGTTTGAAATGGTTGGTTATCTATCTAGTTCACCAATGCTAATAGCATTTGAGAATCAGAAGAACTAAATATTTTAGAAACTAATGTTTAACATTCATCTAGTTGGATTCCATCAACCTCAACATATGTCAAAATTTATATATCTTGCAATCCAATTTTTGGCTATGGATGGATGGAAAGGTTTTTGTATGGTTAACTAGGAGGTGATTTGTGTTCCCTGAAACAAAAGGGATTTAGACATCTAAGGTGTGCACACTCAAGGGCTTTCCATCTATGTTGAATGGGTTATGAAGAAGTTGAAAGCAAAGAAGCCTAAACAGACTCCACTCCGCTTAAAAAATTGAAGTTTTTAGGTCGAATGCTACACCTCCTTATCAAAGGCCAATCAATTTGGATGTTTAAAGATGTACACTTTTTGTCTATGGCAGGTAAGTCCAAGTCTTCCCTTCCATGATTACATAAGAAGAGATTTTCCACGTAACCCTATCTTATAGTGGTTGTATGCTTTTCGTTCAATGAATTAATATGAGATGCATTTTATAGTGAACCAAATTGTTATTATCAACCTATATCATGTCCTTTTATTATATTTTTACAATATTCTTTTATATATATATAATATATATATATCCTATTAAATGATTATTTATTAAAAGGTGAGTAGGAAGGGTTATGACTCTCTAATTTAATTTGAAATAAAAAAAAATTAATTTCATCCACGGAAGAAACCATAGGATCTATGCAATAGAAAAGAAAAAGGAAGAATAGATCACCCCTCTACCATTTGGTTGAGACAACATCCATCTATCCCTCTTTCATTTATTGCATTCTATACTGAATAATTTATGAATTTCATGTAAGAGACCCATTGGTTCCTTACAATTTTTTTAAATAAATAAATTTTAAAGGAAAACTGTTAAATAAGCCCTTTGTCTACAAGCATTGATAAGATAATTATTGATCTGCTTGTTGTGGTGCAGTGGTAAATACCTTGGGTGCTGGTAGAGGCCTATCCAGGTTCCATTCCCCTTGTCTCCATCCTGTAGATATATGGTATAGTTAGGAATGTCCTATGTGCTGGTAGAGGCCGACAAGGCTCCATTCCTCCTATGCCCAACTTGTTGAAAGTGGCACTTCAAAAGGGGTGTTTTCCACTATAAATTACTTTTTACCCAGGTGTTGTAGGCGAGTTGGAGAGGAGAGGGCAATCCTCCAAGGGAGGTCCCAGGTTCAAATCTCCACCCTACCAAAAAGCTGAATTGGGTATCCAAAATCCAATTGATAATGTTGGTGCGGGCAAGGTCGGGTGCGACTCCCGGGTGACTTTGATGGTGTAGAACCCCTTGTTCGTGGTCTCTTAGACCAAGGCGGCCTCGCAAGGGGTTTTTCGCTTTAAAAAAAAAAAAAGATAAGATAATTATTGAAAAAATATAGACAGCAGTTCTTGATTCATTATTTCACAAGACCAACAAAGTGGGGAAGGGTTGGAGTTGGTTTGTTGCAATATTATAGGTGGTATTTTCTTGTTGATGTCAACCTGTCATCACATTAAACTACAATGTCAAAGGAAAAACTACACAATTATGGAGCCTTTGTTCCAACCTCTCGATTTTCAACATAAACATTCAAGATTCAAAAGGGCCAATAGAAAGCCATATCAAAACCATATACCTCCCAAGTCTTGAATTATTTTCTTCATTTCATCCCCAAATAGCTTAGAATACCTATTTAGAGGAACAACGGCTTGTTTGCACTCAATGTCCAACTCAAAAATATATTCTTGCCGCTACCTAGTGATACCCCAAGTAGTAATTCTTGAAAATCATTTACATATTCATCAATCTATAGTTGCATTTTAATTTTGTTTGCTAGATGTTGCATTTTCATCATGACATGCAAGCCCTTCATAAGATTATATTGAAGATTAGAACATAAATCTCCTTTTGCGAGTCATATGCCCATTTCTAAGTCTACAACAATTTGTTTCCACCTACTTACAACAATTAAATAAATTAGTCATGGTTCTTTCTCCAATTTCATGTACAATTTATCGAAATTCATTCAATATCTTCAACGATTGTGCCTCCATGACCGCATCTGCCCTTGCTAGAGCTACAACATGAAAAATCAAAACTTAGTCCATGATTCCTAATCTCTATTTCGGCCCTCTTTTATCATCCCCTTAAAACCCATCATTGTATCATTGACAGATGTTATTAGGAAATTTCATAATACAGTAGATCTCAGGGACCCATATGTGACCGACTTCGAGTTTTTCAAGTTACAAGTGCTGCCAAAATTGATGAAGGTTAGTGGAATTCTTCCCTTCACATTGTTGTTCTTTACCCTCAAGGACTGATGTTGAGTGATTACTAGCATGAAAATAGAAGGAAGAACAAAGGGCATAACCCTTGATGGACATACATTTACATAGCAATCATATCCTTTTCGCTTTGTTTTGCCATGGGATTAGTTTTGGAAGGTGTCCCTGCTGTAAGATGACTTTCAACTGTTGCCACATTTTGCTAAGGGGTAAAAGTTTTGAAAATTTTGAAAAAATACTACTGCAATTTTTCTGATCAGATTCGTCCCTTCCTCCTTCATTTCCAGCTTTGTCCAGGCAGTCTTCAGGTTTTCAATTTTCAGGTTCAATTTCCCAGCATTCAGCAAGTTCCAACAAAGTTTGGGAAAAGCCCAGATTTTTTCTAAGGCAAGGGCACTCCCGTGGTCGCTCTCTTCTTGAGCGATTTCGGGAGTCGCTCCCTTTTTTCGGCGATTCCCAGCTTTGCCCCTCCCTTCGGCGACCGACGACGGCACTAAGCAGCGGAGAAAAGGGTCAAAAAATGTCTAAGTGTAGATCTCTCGCGAGTCGCTCCATTCTGGAGCGACTCTCGTCGTCGCCAACCTCCTCCAGCGACCCTCGGCGTCAGCGACCGTCAGCAACAAGCGACGATACGAAAAATTTCTAAGGCAAATGTTGTTGACGAGGTTCGCTCCATTTTGGAGCGAACCCCATGGTAGCTCCACCTTCCCTGCAACGTCCGTCGTCGCTTCAGTTTCCAACGACCGTGGGCAGCGGGGGGAAAAAGTGAAAAAGTTTCTCCAAGTGTTGGTTGACGTCGATCGCTCCATTTGGCAACGACTCCCGTCGTCACCCGACTTTGGAAGCGACTCCCGTCGTCGCCCATTTTTCCAACGATCTCCAGCAGCTGCAGGTTTAAAAGGTTGACGTCGGTCGCTCCATTTTGGCAGTGACCCCCGTCGTCGCCGCTCCTTTCAGCGACCGCGAGCGAAGGGTTCTAAAAAATTCTAAGGCAGGGTTTGGAGTGTTGACGTCGATCGCTCGGTTGTTGAGCGACTCCCGTCGTCGCTACTGTCTCCTGGCAACTCCTATCGTCGCCCTCAACCGCAAGTAGAAAAGACCCAGTTGCGTAATTTTTCCAAGGCAAAGTGCATCCCAGGTTCACTCCACATCCCGAAGTGACTCCCGAGATCGTTGTTTCTTTTGAGCGACTCTTGTCAACCACCCCTATTTCAGCGAACCTCAGACTTGGGCCAAAAACATGCAGATTTCGGGATTTGAACCAGTCTTATCAAAGCTGAAGGCGTACTTCAAGGACAGGGTAGGTGAGCATTGATAGCAGGTATTCAACGACAAATTGTACTGCACCTACCGCATTAATCAGACGCGCCTTCTCAACCACCATATTTGTCCGGAGCTGTACCAAATTCAGGTGAATCTTGCTACAGGTACGCTCACGGCCAGCAGGGGTCAAATCTCGACAGCTTTTGCAGTCTTTGGGTTTTGTGCATCATTGTAATTGGGGGGAAATTTCTGCTATAAATAGCAGTGTGCTTTCATTGTAAAAGGGGGGGAACATATTGCTAAGAAAGCTCTGTTGTAAACAAACACTTGCTTCTAATACAAAGCATCCTTGGCTCTGACATTTGTCTCTTTCTTTTATGCTGCCTTCTGCAAGTATTTCTGCTCCATGTTCATTTATTTTTCTGATTGTTGTAATTTTGAACTCTGAATTAGGGCATTGGCAATTAAGTGAATCTGGAATGTTGAATGAACGATACATAGGAAGGAATAACGGTTTAGTTTATGTTACATGTTTTGTTTTGATTGATGTTGGTTTGGGTATTAGCTAGTAATCGTGCTGCTTGTTCTTTCCCACCATAACCACATGCTATTTACATTTCTTTCTGCATTTTACAATCTCTTTCCTGTTCTCTTATCTTAAACCATAGTAGATTAGTATAGGAGTCGACCTTCTCCGGAGATTGGCACGGAAGGCATCCCTTCCTTCCGGCCTTTCAATCTGTTGGGCGAATCTAGGGCACAAAAGACCAAAATCCTTTCCTAAATTGCAGATTCGTAACCAACATCAACAACCTCTAAGTATGCTCCTGTTTGCTAAATAAGATCTAAAAAACAGTTGGCTTCAAAGCCTTGGCTACCCCTTCATGGACATTATGTACCTAACAATCATATCTTTTTCGCTTCGTTTTGCTATGGGATTAGTTTTGGAAGGTGTCCCTGCTGTAAGATGACTTCAACCAAGTATGCTCCTGTTTGCTAAATAAGAGCTGAAAAAACAGTTGACTTCAAAGCCTTGGCTACTCCTTGATGGCCATTATATACCTCGCATGCCAGGGACAAAAATAAATATAATTTGATTCTTTTCTATGGACTCGGCTGACAAAACTTATATTATATTTCTGTAAATATTCCCAATGGCCTCACAAAAATATTAAAATAATCAAAAAAATAAAATAAAATAAAAAACTTTTTTAAAGCTATATAATATAGCACAAAATAATCCAATTTGTTTTAAATAAAATAAAATATATATAAATAATCAGAAGTGGTAGCTGGAATGGTTGTAAGCGATACATTGGAAGCAATGGGATAAAAAATTAAAAAGTTTAAAAAATAAAAAGGAGGGTCATAGCTCCAAGGATTTCACCGATGTATATATAGATTCAAAATTCCTTGACATAACCAATAAATACTAAATTTCTTCTAAAGACTAAAAACATTGCAGAAAAGAAAACATTAACAGAAGTTATTAGATCTGTGGAATAATATAGTCAGAAGCCCTTTAAAATTGCATAAATAAGAAAAAAATCGGGTCCAATAATCATCTTGAATGCCTAAGATTAGGGGGTAAAATAGTCCAAAGATTTAGCGAATGATAAAACCAAAAAAAAATATATATATAACAATGATAATGATAAAGGAATAAGATATAAATTCATTTAAAATTAAATAATCAAGAAAAACGAGCTCAAACCCATGTAGCCCATAGTCCAACATTTTGGTAAATCGCACAAGCAAGAAAAAAAATACAAATAAAACTTATGAGAACTCTTCAGTGGTATGGTCCAAATCTGTTAAAATTACATAATCAATAGTAGCCAAGTAAAAACATCCTCCGAATGCCTGACAGCATGGACTGAAATGGTCAAGACTCAAAAGTTTTGATAAAATAATAACATGAAATTAAGATATTAATAAAACTTGTAAATGAGGTCCGAGGTGTAGACCAATTGGTTCAGCCAAACCTCGCAAGTAGCAGAGTTCTAAGGTTCAAATCTCGGTGCCGGATTGAACGCTTGTCCCTTTTTGGTGTTTTCACCAGCGTAAAAGGTTTAAAATGATTGTGGCATGGTGGTTATAGGCGTGGACTGCACGGAGAACTATGTGGCAGCTTCCGGGCGGACAGTGCAGAATACTATGGCGGCGATAAAAAAAAAACGGACAGCATGCCTAGATCATTGTGGCGGCAACTGATTCCACCATGTAAATTCAAAAAAATAAAAATAAAATAAAAAATAAAACTTGTAAATTAAATGGCATTAGTTGGAACAAATAAAGTTTTTAACCAAATTCATATTAGCAAGTCATACCTATATAATTGTAAGTTATACAGGAAAAATGTGGCGGCCATAAAAAACGGACAGCATGCCCAGCTCATTGTGGCAGCAACTGATTCCACTATGTAAATTCAAAAAAAATAAAAATAAAATTAAAAATTAAAAATAAAAAATAAAACTTGTAAATTAAATGGCATTAGTTGGAACAAATAAAGTTTTCAACCAGATTCATATTAGAATGTTAGCAAGTCATACCTATATAATTGTAAGTCATACCTATATAATTGTAGGTTATACTCGTAAAAGATATTGTAGTGGTAGATTTTCATCGAGGAGACGTAAGTTCAAACTCCTCATAAAAACTGTAAACTCAAATTAAGGATAGACTGAATGATAGTGGCCGAAGGTTTGCAGATTAGCTACCCTAGATTTATAGAATCCTGTATATATTAAAAACAAAATACCATATATCCAAGTCATACATATATAATTGTCAGTTATAATAATATCATATATCTAATTTTAAAATAATAATATAAATAAGATGGGTTTAAGATTTTACTAGCTAACTACAAGTGCATGATAAAAGGCAAGAGTGTAAACTATAATTTTTTATGGCTATCAATCATCAGAGCACCTCTTGGGTTCTGTGGAGGTTGAGTGCTCTGAGCACAAGCAGTGGAGATCAACGAAGAAGGCCCTTTGGGGCCAAATATTCAGGGGGTCTGTGGGCCTCCTGGAGGGTTATCAGGAATCCAGCACGATCATGCAAATATTATGTTCAACAGGGATAATCTTCACGGCACCGATTCAAGTGAGCAGCAAGCAAGGCGAATAGGGGAAATTAATATCCAATATTCCTCCATGCATGTGGACCAGCAAATCCAACAAAATGAACAGGTATTGAACAAAACCGATCACCCTTTTCAGTTCATAGCACAAAATAAGGAGGAAGGGCATCCTTTTCAAAGGTACAAACAAGGGCTTAAACGAAATAGAAACAAGATTCAAGAGATGGATCAAGCAAAGGGAGATAACATGCTGATGGCAGATTCAGATCTCGGCAAAGCTACAACTGCGGCTAGGGCATATAATAAAAAAGAGCCAGTCACAACAAAAAAATCTGAAGGGATGGAGCCCAAGGTCCTCCCTCCAAAACTAAATTTTAAAGAAGCTATCAGGACCATCTCAAATAAGAGGGAAAAATAGCCAACGACTGCCAAGGAAACCATTGAGGATGCCGAAAACCGATCCAAGGAAAACAGAGATGGGTTGTATGAAAGCAGCTAATGGATCCCCATTAGTGGAGTTGGCAATGGAGGATATTCAAGAGCGAATAGACACGATGGAGAGGAGAGGATTAATTTATCGGTTCATGGGATTTCGATCGAATCTGGCTACCATCAAGCAATGGGCTGCCAAAAACTAGAGAACTAAAGGTGAGTTCCAAATCTCTATTTACCCTAATGGTTATTTTCTTGCTATGTTTGCCACTAAAAAATATAGGGAGGATATTTTTCAAGGGGGGCATGGTTCTTAGGTAGGGCAGGGCTTTTCATGAAGCCCTAGCATACCAAGTTCAAAGCTGAGGAAGAAATGCCATCAACTGCACCTGTCTAGGTCCGTTTATTTGGCCTCCTAGCAGAATACTGGAATCCAAATACTTTAGCAGCAATTGGAAATTCTTTAGGAGTCTTCATGATGATAGTTGATAGCACTCAATAGTTGGATCACATGATCTATGCTAGGATTTGTGTTCTAATTGACCTTGACAAACCTCTTCCAGAGAGGATTACTTTACAATATGGGGAAGAAATATGGGAGCAACAAGTAGACTACGAAAATGTCCCTTTTAGATGTAGAATATGTCACGAATATGGCCATCTAGCCAAGGACTGTCCTCAAAAGCTCCCCAATAAAGAGAAAGAGGATGAGGATTTAGCAGGATTTCAAATCCCCAAATAGAAGAATTAAAAAAATAATAATATAACATCGAAAAATAAAACAGTAATTTCACCTAACATATTTGAAGTTCTATCTGTAGATGAACAATCAGATGAGGAGGATGACAAAATGGAAGCTATGATTAAGGAAACACAATATGATAAAGAGAAGGAACAAGAAGGAATGGATGATGAAATAGGAATAAAAGAAACTGCCCTAATTTTGAGAAACAACGGAGGAGAGCCATCTCATCCAGCAATGGACCTTCAAGAAAAGAACAACATAGAAAATTTAAATAAGTGCAAAACTAAAAGCCAAATTCAATCAACAAACAAGTTAGTTCCTCAAAAAGATCATATGGATCCCAACAATAGTGCCTTGGTTCCAAGTAATTATTATATAGCCTTTACAGGAATGAAGCAAGATACAAATAAAAATATGAGGATGGATACCAACCAAAAGGGGAAAGACAAATCCAACACCAAATCATATGGCAGAGGAAGGTCAAAAGTTAATTGAGGAAGGTAAGGTAGCAGAGCTTACCCAATACTTCAAATCGGGTTAATTATGAAGATTATCACTTGGAATATTAGGGGACTTAAAGGAAGTCCTTCTAAACAATCAAAAATTAGAAGAATGATTCAAAAAAATCAGCCTCAACTTCTCTTTCTTCAGGAGACGAAGGTTTCTATGGATGAAATGGAAATTATAGCGAAAAATATTTGGCCATCCAGTAAAGTAGTGTCCCTCAGCACCCAAGGGGCCTCAGGAGGAGTGGCAAGTCTTTGGGATCCAAAGGAAATTACAGTACAATGCATGATGGGGAGTAAGGGAATGCTAGCAGTGGTTGCCCAAAACAGAGATTCAGATCAGGTTATTCTTTATATAAATGTCTATGCTCCATGTACTATAGAAGAGAAACGAACAATATGGAGAAATATAGCTTCTATCACCTCTCAATTCCCGGAAGCTTGGGCTTTGATAGGAGGAGATTTCAACTCTATCCTTTCTTTAGAAGAAAAAATGGGAGGAAGTAGGAAGTTGGATGGGAGTTCCGAACTCATGAAGGAATACATGGCCAACCTTCATCTAGTGGATATCAAGCCAACCAATGGTTTGATGACTTGGTCCAATAGAAGACAAGGCTCAACATGCATTCTTGAAAGGCTAGATAGGTTCTTGCTTTCAGACAAATGTTTAATTCAAGGACACATCCCAAAAGTGAAAATCTTAAACAATGCGGGATCTGATCATTGGCCAATTTTAATTGAAGTGTGGAAAACCAAGGGTAAGCCAACTCCTTTTCATTTTCAGTTAATGTGGCTCAGAGAAGAATCTCTCAACTCAAGGATACAACAGTGGTGGCAAGAAGGCAAGCCAAGACATGGTACTAAGATGTATTGTTTTGTCAAAAGATTGCAGTATATTAAATTCAAAATAAAGACTTGGAATTGGGAGGAATTTGGAGATGTTAGGGCTAAGAAAAGGGAAGCACTAACCCGACTTGAGGAGTTGAATGAGCAAATTCATCTTGAGGGACTCACAGAAAATAGGGTGAAGACAGAAATTAATCTTTCAGCCCAGGTGAAGGAATGGGACAAAAGGGAAGAAATAATGTGGAAACAAAAGTCAAGGATTCAATGGCTACAAGATGGAGACCAGAATACAAGTTTCTTCCACAAGTCTCTCCTAGCCCGCAGAACTCATAACTTTATCCCCTCTCTGAAGAATGATCTAGGAGATATAGTCCACACTTGGGAAGGCATGTCTTCATTAGCTGTGAATTATTTTTCAAACCTCTTTACAGCCCAATTGCTTGACCCAGAAGCTCAACAAGAAATTCTTCAGGCTATACCTGCTCTTATCTTTGATGAGGAGAATGTGGCCCTAACTGCTCCTATTACTAAGAAGGAACTACAAGAGGTAGTTTTAAAAATGCAAAAGGGGAAAACCCTAGGTCCAGATGGTTTCCCTATTGAATTTTATCAAGAATTTTGGGATGTTTTGCAGGATGACATTCTTGAGGTGGTAGAAGAGGCTAGAAAGGCTAAAGAAATCCTCAAAAATATCAACAAGACTTTTATAGCTCTAATTCCTAAAGCTCAAGAGGTGGATAACATTATTGGATATAGACCAATTGCTTTATGTAATGTTATTCTAAAAATCATTTCAAAGATTATGTCAGAAAGGCTCAAACCTTTGCTTCACAAGATCATTTCTCCAGAACAAGGAGGATTTGTCGAAGGTCGACAAATAGTTGATGAGATAGTGTTAGCCCAGGAAGCTATTCATTCTATGGAAGCTCAAAAATCCCCCTCCATGTTCATTCGATTGGATTTATCCAAAGCATATGATAGGGTGGATTGGCACTTTCTCATCCAAGTGTTGGAAAATTTTGGATTCTCTCAAGAATGGACAAAATGGATCAAAGGTTGTATTTCCTCAGTTTCTTATTCAATTATTCTTAATGGATGCCCTACTCACTGGTTCTCAACTTCTAGAGGCATCAGACAAGGAGACCCTCTTTCTCCATATATTTTTATCATCCTTGCAGAATGTTTGGGAAGGACTTTTGCTAAGAATCGAGATTGTCAGAGGTTAGAAGGAGTTACTATAGCTAAAGGAGTCAGACCTATCACTCATTTACAATTTGTTGATGATTCCACTCTTTTGGGGAAGGCAACTATAAAGGAAGCAACCTCAATAAAGCAAATTCTTCATTGTTTCACTAGAGCCTCAGGGCAACTTATTAATGAAGATAAATCTAAAGTTCTTTTTTTTCATTGCTCACCCAGAAAAGAGATGTTGATAATGGATAGACTAGGATTCAAAAAAACTTCTCTCCCAATTAAATACCTGGGTGTTCCAATTAATCTAGGTAGCCAAAAGAAAGAGCATTGGAGCTGGTTATTAGAGAAAGTGAAGAACAAAATAGGCAGTTGGACCAACAAATGGCTTTCATCAGGAGGTCGAATAACTCTTATCAAATCAGTTCTTCAGTCTATCCCAATATTTGTTTCAGCAGTGTTGAACATCCCCAAGTCAGTGCTCAATGAACTGGACAAAATTAGTCATAGATTTCTGTGGAGAGGTTCAAAAATGGAGAAGAAATGGGCCCTAGTAAGGTGGGAGACTCTATGTCTTCCTACTCATGAAGGGGGCTTAGGTCTCAGATCGACAGTCAAGAATAATAAGGCTTTGGTAGGAAAATTATATTGGAGATTAATTAGCCACCCCAATGCCTTATGGGCCAAAAATCTAAGAGCCAAGTATGCAGAAAATAAAGATCCATCTGACTTAATTCATCATCAATTACCTTCTAGAGGGTCCCCAATTTTAAAGATCTTAAAAATTGGAGAGGAGTTGATAAAGAAAAAGCTCTTTTGGGTTACTCAAAATGGTCAAAAGATAAATTTTTGGACAGACTCTTGGGATGGGCACCTTCCGTTGTCTATCCAACATCCAGAATTGAGGCCTATAATGGAGAAAATGCATAGGATGAATTGGATAAAAGTTGCCAAATACTATACAGATCAGACAAGAAATGTTGAGGTGGGAAGGTGTTGGATCCCAGTAGAAGAGTGGCCAATACAACTTTTTGAAGCTCAAAAAAAGGATATTCATAGAATCCTTCAAATGAGATCGCCTTCATGGTCACAAGTTGAGGACTGCATTGGCTGGAATAGTTCAGGGTATGGTGAGTACTCTGTTGCTCAAGGCTACTTAGCCTTAAGCCCTATTAATCCCCATCAAGATCAAGATCTTTTCAAGCAGTTATGGGCTCAAAATTTATGGCCAAAAGTCAAATTTTTTAGTTGGTTACTGCTCCATAAAAGGGTTCTCACAGGGGAGCAACTTATGAAGAAAGGTTTTAATGGGCCCTTTCAATGTGTAATGTGTTGGGATAACAATGAAACTATTAACCATTTGTTCATAGAGTGCCCCATAGCTGCAACATTATGGAAGATGATGGCTTCCCTTCTAAATTTAAGATGGTCCAATGATCAATCCATAGAACAACTATGGAGATATTGGAGCAAACAAGAAGGAAAAGACTGGTATGTGAACCAGATAGTTTGGACAGGTATGACTATTCTTCCCTAGAACATCTGGAAGGAGCGAAACAAGTGAATATTTCAACAAGAAAGTAGGGACATCCACTATGTCTGGCTAAAGACCATAGAAAATGTGAGAGAGACTGTCGAGTATTTATTAATTCATCCTCACAATTCAAATCAACTATGGGAACAAATTATGGCTCGATTGAAGATAAGAAATGGATTAGCCCAACATAGAAGGAAGAAAGGGACCGGCCAAATGATGGATAGAACTCAGCAATGGCAGCCTCCCCCACAGGACTTCATAAAAATCAATACAGATGGAGCATCCAAAGGAAATCTTGGAAGAGCTAGTATAGGAGGGATAGGTAGATTGGAGGATGGTACTCCAATTTTTACTTTTGCAAAAAAGTTAGGAATTCTATCCAATAACTTAGCAGAAGGGCAGGGTATTCTGAGAGGTTTGCAGGAGGCTCTTAAGATAGGGTGGAGAAGGGTGATTGCAGAATCAGACTCTCAAGTTATGATCAATTACCTAAATTCAACTTCAGGGTCTAAGAAGATTGATTGGAGAATCCAAAAGATTATAGATAAGATTAGGTTAATCATAAACAACTTTCAAGAGGTTGTTTTCAATCATGTGCCTAGAGAACAGAACAAAGTGGCAGATGCTATGGCAAATTGGGCTCTTGACAAAGGAAATTTTAAGTGCTATGGTTATCCTCCTAGGTGGTGGCCAGAACAAATTAGGACTGATCTTCTCCTTGTTCAGTCTCTTGATGGCAATGCAAGAAGCTATGTTTAAATTGACCCCTGCTGTGGTTTTGTAATTATTGTGATCTTTTCTATCTTGGTGCTATTCTTCAACTCTTTCCTTGATAGAGATTGTCATTGGATTTTTCAATAGCTCCATTGGCTTAGTTGGTTTTGGGTGTTTTTGTGTTTGTTAGTGTTGTTGTTTCTAATTATTCTTGTTGTTTCTGTATGTTTGTGTTAATTGGTGTTTTTGTGTTTTGGTGTGTGAGTGTTTTCTTTGTTTTTGTTTTTGTTTGTTGTTTGTTGTTGGCTGCTTTTTTTGTTTTATTTTTATTTTTTAGGTTTTGGCTGTTTTTGTTTTTTATGTTTTTGTTGGTTGGGTCTTTGTAGCGTTTTGTTGTTTTTGTTATGTTTGTGTTTTGTTATGTTGTTCTTGTGATTTTTCTGTGGTTTTTTTGTGTGTGTTTGGTTGTGCTTTATCTTTTTGACACACTCAAGGAGCACATTTTTTTTTATATTATCTTATTGTGTGTTTGTGTTTGTGCGTTCTTGTTTCTGTTGCTTCAGGTTTGCTCCTTGAGTATGTCAAAGGTGGTAGGCCAGGTGCGAGCCCTAGGTGATTTTGGCGGAAGAGATACCCCTGCCTCCTTGGGTCTTACCCAAAAGTGGCATCCCTTCTGGGATGTTTTCCACAAAAAAAAAAATATAATAATATCATATATCTAATTTTAAAATAATATTATAGATGAGTTAAATAGTGGCAGCATCAATAAATCAAATAATATCATATATTCAATTTTAAAATTATAATATAAATAAGATGTGGGGTCCCTTGAACCTCATATTTTAAAAATAAATGGATTATCAAGAAAAACGAGGTTAACGGATCCTCTTGAAATCCACCTATATGGCGCAAAATAGCTCCCACAACAAGGGTAAATATTAAACAAATAAAATATTAATCCGAAAAATAGCTCCCAAAACTAACGTAAGAGTAAAATATTTGTCCGAAATATTAAAAAAAAATCTAAATTCTTTTAAAATTACATAACCACTACTCAGATGAAAAGAACCTCTTAAAGCTATTAATATTGCGCTAAATAATGCAAAATTTTGGCATATATTACAACATAAATACACAGCAAATTAATTCAAATCCTTATAAAACTAAATCATCGCGAATAGCCTGAACAAGAAATTCTAATAAAAGTTATAAATATATATCAACAGTCCAATATTTTTTAAAAAGCAACATTCGGAAGAATCGGACATAAAAATTAAAAGACTCGAAATCAAATTATATTTACCTGAAGAGATCCAGCACCTCCACTGTATCCGCTATACTGAACAGCTTTCATAAGTTTCCCAGCCATTTTCCGATGAAGTTAGTGATCTTCCTTCAGATTTAGAGCCACGTTTGAAGCTCGCCTCTAAATATAGTATCATAATATGACGGTGGGATCCGGATTTCAAATATTCTTAGAATTGTTGTTACCTGTGTATCTGGCTATGGCATCGTTATCTCAACAACCCTTCCCTATGATGTATTATTTCGTTAACTATTAGTAAATTAGGTGTTTCCACACAAGAATTGTGTTGGTTTTTTTTTTTTTTCGGGTCCACGGTTTAAAATTTTGGTGTATAGAAAGAATGGAACCCTTCGAGGTTGATAAGAGGGAGAGGCTCAAAATCTTTTTTAACCTGTAGGGTTATAAGTTATTTGTGATTTAATATTTTTTATTTAATATAAATGTTTTTTATTATATTTTTGTTATTAAGGGTGAATGAGTAGTCTGCGATTTATACCGTGGGTTCATTCAACTCTGGTTCAAATCACATTAGCTATTATAAGCCTTTTTTGGTTAGGTATTTATCAAGAAGATACCTAGGTTCAAACCTCGGGGGCAGCCTGTTTGCAAAGGTAGTAGTTTGATCTGAATTCTTTGAGTGCGCGCCAAATCGATGATGATGATACGAATTCTGAGCAACTGGTGGTCCCCTTGATGGCGGTCAACAATAACGAAGCGGAATAGGTTTGGTGGAAGCAACCCCTATGGTTTGAACCCTACACTTGTCAATTACTAAAAATAGGTTTGGTAGAAGCAACCCCTATGGTTTGAACCCTACACTTGTCAGTTACTAAAAATAGTGTGGTTGTGACCAACTCTCCTATGTAACGAACAAAAAAAGTATAGTGTCTTACCTCCTTAAGTTTTTAGTTAAATGATCTCATAAGTATTAGATGGAGGTATTATAAGAGACTTGACAATTATGAATTATTTTCTTGACATATTCGAATTTTGATTTCCTTCTTAAAAATTAAAAAATTTATTCGGTTAGGTAATACTATTTGATCAGTATTCCAATTTTGGTGAGATTTTTTGGATTGCCAACGGAGTTTTGGAACCAAGTTGTCTTCACAACAATAGGCAATACTCTATGATCTAATATGATGACAATAGACAATACAAGCCGATTTGACCGAATTATATATGCCATAATTTGTGTTCTCATTGACCTTGACAAGCCCTTGCCAAAAAATATTGTTTGGGGAGGATACTTGGGAACAATATGTGGACTATGAGAACACCCCTTTATGTGTAGGATTTGTCATGAATATGGTCACCTAGCTAAGAATTGCAAATATTATATCTCGGAGTAGGCACGAGAGGAAATGACCCCTAGAGGTTTTGAACTGCCTAAACAAAAGAACATACAGAGAAAACGAACATTTAAAGAGCAGGTAGTCATCTCCACCAATAAGTTTGCTAACCTCCCAATAGATGATGAGGAGAACATCATGGAGACAGAGATGTTAGAAACTCCTCTTCAAACCCTAAGGAACCAATAGTTGAAGAAATAAATCGTAACACTAAGCCAATTCTTGATCTACCAAGTAGCCCACAAGAGAACCCACCCCAAAAGTTGAAGAGATCCCAAAGGAAAAACAGAAGCCAAGAGAAAGACAATGACTCTAACCAATCAAATGGAGGAACTCATAAAGGAATAAATAGTGGAGGTGATACCTAAGAATCTTTTGAGGGGGCAATGGTGGTATTCTTACATTTGCTAGGTTTGGAGTCCATCCCAAAACCAACATGAGTGAGTGAAGAGTCTATTAAAAATATGAAGCTAGATACATACAAAGAGCGGGCAGGAAGACTACTCAACATCAAATAGGGAAAGCAAGTGCAAAGCTAATATCAATGGGTAAGGTCAAGGATCTTACCGACATTTTTAGTCCTCGTGCTTGATGAAGTGCATCACCTAGAATATTTGAGGGCTTAAGGGTAGCTCGGTAAAGCATAATGAAGTAAAACGAATGATTCAACAACATCATCCATAGATGGTTTTCATCGAATAAACAAAAGTGTAAAAAAAATAGATTTTTATCAAAAATATTTGACCTGCATGTAGGGTGGAAACTCTAAGCTACCAATGACCTTTTGGAGGAGTGACTTATCTTTGGGATCTAAAAGAGATAGTGATGCATCAAACAGTAGGAAGTTGGAGGATTTTGGCTTTCCTAGCCCAGAGTAAACATTCTCCTCAGCATTGGTTATGTCTCAATGTATACTCTCCTATCAACCTAGATTAAAAACGACAACAATAGAGGAATGTAGATTATATTATCGGTCATTTCCTTAGAGCTTGGTCTCTTGTAGGTGGATATTTCAACATCATCCTCTCATTTGAAGAGAAGACAGGAGGAAATCACACTCTAGATAGTAGTATTGACCTTATGATGGAGCATATAAGATCTCTCCATTTGGTAGATATCAAACTAGACAATAGTGTGATGACCTGGACTAATAAAAGGCAAGGCCAAGCATGCATTTTAGAAAGACTAGATATGTTTATATTATCATATGAGTTAATGAGCAATAGATATATTCCAAGAGCACAAACGTTGAACAATGTAGGATCAGATCATTGGTCGGTGTTGGTGGAAGTGTGGAAGACCAAACCCAATCATGCTCCTTTTAGATTCCAACTAATGTGGTTTTAAGATAGTAGTTTCCAAGATAAGGTTCAACAATGGTGGTAGGAGGGTAAACCCAAGCATGGTACAAAGATGTACAGTTTTGTTAGGAGGCTTCAATACCTCAAGTCCAAATTGAGAACATGGAACTGGGAGGAGTTTGGTGACATAAAGGAAAAGAAACGACATATCTTAACCAAACTTGAGGACCTAAATGAGAAAATATGAACAAATGACACTATTGAGATTCGAAGCAAGGAGGAGGCTAGGCTTATTGCTCAAATCAAGGGATGGGACCCAAAAAGATATCCTATGGAAACATAAATATAGGATCCAATGGCTCCATGAGGGAGATAGGAACACTAGCTTCTTTCATAAATCTCTCCTAGCAAGGCGATCACACAATTTTATCTCATCCCTAAAAATAGTAGTGGGTGATTCAATACACACATGGGATGGGATGAAAGATATAGCAAGAGAATACTTTGCCCAAATATTTAAGGCAAAACCACTAAACTAGGAGGCATAGCAGGAAGTACTCCAAGAGATTCCTTCTCTCATCGTAGAGGAAGATAATGTAACTTTGACTACCCAAATTACTACCAAAGAACTACAAGAGGTAGTTTTCAAGATACAAAAAGGTAAAACTCCAGGTCCAGATGGATTTCTCATAGAATTCTACCAATAATTATGGGATATCCTTAAGGAATAACTGTTGGAAGTGGTAGAAGAGGCTAGGATATCCAAAGTGGTGCTCCAAGAGGTGAACAAGATATATATAGCATTGGTTATGAAAACCCAGGAGCCCGAACACATCTTTGGCTACCAATCAATAACCCTTGGTAATGTTCTGTATAAAATTATCACTAAGATAATCGCAAAAAGGGTCAAACCTCTTCAAAAAATTATTTCTTCAAAACAAGGTGGTTTTGTGGAAGGAAGACAGATCTTGGATGATATAGTCTTAGCTCAAGAGGTCATCCACTCTATGCAAGTATATAAAATACCCTCCATGTTTATTAGGTTAGACATATCCAAAGCATATGATAGAGTTGACTGACACTTCCTCCTAAAGGTGATGAGACAATTTGGATTCTTGAGGGATTGGGTAGAATGGATCAAGGGATGTATTTCCTCGGTATCCTACTCAATTCTAGTAAATGGAGCTCCTACCCAACTATTTACAACTTCTAGAGGTATTAGTCAGGGAGACACCTTATCCCCATACCTGTTCATCATATGTTTGAAAAGAACAACAACCAAGGATAGGACTAGAGCTTTGGAGGGAATAATAATAGAAACTAGAGGTAAACCAATTACTTACCTACAATTTGTTGACGACTCTACATTATTAGAAAAAACAACAACAAGGGAGGCCTCTAGATTTAAAATGATTCTAGGATAGTTTACAAAGGTGATTGGACAACTTATAAATGAAGAAAAGTCCAAGGTCATCTTTTTCCACTACCCACTTAGGTAGGAGAAAATGTTGTTGGATAAATTGAGAAACAAGAAGATATATCTTCCAATCACCTACCTATAAATTCCACTTACAGTTGAGAGGCAAAAAAGGAGGTTTGGACTTGGCTATCAGAGAGTGTGAAATCCAAATTAGGAAAATGGATTAATAGATGGTTTTCTATAGGAGGTCAGTTGACCTTGATAAAAATAATCCTCAATATCATAATTTATGTCTTCTTAATGCTAGTTATTCCTAAGACAATTTTTAAATAATTGGATCAAATAAGTTATAGATTCCTTTGGAATGGAGTCAAAGAAGAACAAAAATGGGCACTGGTGAAATGGGATACTTTATGCCTACAAAAAAAGGAGGGAGAACTAGGAATCAAATTAGTTGTCAAGAATAACAAGGCATTGGTGGCTAAGTTATATTGGAGATTGCTAAAATACCCTAAGGAATTGTGGGCTCAAATTTTGAGGGCTAAATATATAGAGAATAAAACCCTGACAAAGCTTATCTGGTTTTCACTTCCTATTAGAGGATCTCCCATATTTATGGTACTCAAAATAGGAGAGGATATGATCAAGGAAAAAGTGTTATGGATTATCCATAATGGACAAAAGGTTATCTTTTAGATAGATTCATGGGATGGTTATCTTCCTCTACTAAATCAATTCCCAACTTGGAGACCGTTGATGGAGAATCTACATATAAATAATTGGGTTAATGTAGCCAAATATTGCAAGCCTCAAAATAGTAGCTGGGAGATAGGAAGGCAATGGATCTTAATAAATGAGCGGTCAATCCAAATCTTGGAGGATTAGAGAAAAGAAATCTATAGGACCATCCAGACAAGATTACTCTTGTGGTCTTAAGAGGAGGATCCTCTTGTTTGGGGCAAGAAAAATCAGAGTAAATATATAGCTGCCTCTAGATACTTAGCCCTCTCCTAGAGTACCCCGACCTTGCCAAGTCATATATTCATGCAATTGTAGGCACAAAAACCTTTGACCCAAAGTAATATTCTTCGTTTGGATTCTACTTCATAAAAGGGTGCTGACAAGGGAACAATTGATAAAAAGATGGATGCATGGACCTTTTAGATGTGATATGTGTTGGAAGAATGAGGAAATGATATCTCACCTTTTTATAGAATATCCCATCATAATCAAACTATGGAAACAAATGACATCTTTTCTAGGCATTTGATAGTCTGAGATTGTTTTATAAAACAACTTTGGAGGGAGTGGCCTAAACGAGAGGAAATGGACCATCCCATTCAATAGATGTTTTATGTGAGGACGACTCTCCTTCTATGGAATTTGTGGAAGGAGAGAAATAATGGTATATTCAACTAGGAGTACAAAGACAACCACTTTGTCTGGCAAAGAATCACAACCAATATGAGGGAGTCAATTCAATACATGTTAAAAGAACCACAAAATCCTAATGAAAAGTGGATGCAAATAACATCCATATTACAAATATCTCCAACGGTGGTCACATCAAAAAGAGTAACCCCAAATCATGCACAACTAATTAGAACTAGGAATTGGAAACCTCCTCCTGAGCCTTAAGGGGGAATCCAAGAAGAGTGAGTATGGGGGGAATAGGTCGCCTATCAAATGGAACCCCTACTTTTATCTTCGCAAAAAACTTAGATATCTTTTACAATAACTTGGAAAATGGATATGCCATCTTAAGGATATTATAGGAGGCTCTAAAGGTGGGATATAGGAAATTTCATGTGGATTAGACTCCCAAATTATGGTTAACCACTTAAAAAGACCAAGCAAGCAAAAAATACAGATTGCAAAATGTAGAGAATACTTAAGCAAATACAGATGACTCAATAATGCTTTGAGACAATGAAGTTCATAAACATATTTGGAGATCAAAATAGGTTGGGATATGTGATGGCGAATTGGGCTCTTGATCGAGGAGTTTTCACTTGCTATGGATATCCTCTTAGAGGGTGGCGTCAACGGACCAAAGAAGCTATTTTTTCCATTCTTACCATTGATGATAGTATTACTTGTTGTATCTAGATTTTATATATCCTTGCTTTACATGGTTACTCTTTTTTTGCATAGATAGTTATAGTAGATTAGATGTGAGGGAGAATAGTCCCACATCCTCTGTTAAAACTTGACTTAAAAGCCATGAGGAGATTTAATATAATTTTTAAGTAATTTATTTTATTAATCATTTTTACCAAAAACAAATAAAAAAATACCATTTAATCAAACACAAGGTTATTTATTACTATTATTTTTAATTTTAATACATAGGGGAATCAGTAACACCATTGGATGTTGCCACTATAAACCTTAGTGTATTGAGTTAGACGTAGTCAACAAACCCTGACCTTTTTGGGCATCAAATTAGGACAACCAACTAATAAACAATTGGTTGCTACCATCCAACCTATCCCTTTCCAGGCATGTCATGGTTTGAACCTTAGACCTCCCCAAAGAGAGGCCAAAGCCCTAACCATCGCATTATCTTTATTAGACACAATTTTATTTATTATTATTAAATGTAATTTAAGTTGTGACCTTATGGACCCTAGAATCGTTGAGGCAAATACTGAAATCATTTTGAATTTAATGTATTAAAGAATGACGACTTTAAACCAAATCAGTAATTTAAAACATATTGTTATTTTCCTATGATAGTAATATGGGACTATAAGAGGGTCCACCTTTTCTTAATGGGTGTTTAATGATCTATAAATTGGTGGAGTCTATATTTTGATAATATTTTAATTTTTATTTGCAAGATTTTTTTTTTTTTTTTATTTGTGGAAAACATCCCAAAAGGGATGCCACTTTCGGGTAAGACCCAAGGAGGCAGGGGTATCCATTCCGCCAAAAACGCCCAGGACTCGGATCTGGCCTACCACCTTTGACATACTCAAGGAGCAAACAAACACACAAAACCAATTTAAAAATAAGTAAATAACAACAAAAATAATAAAATAAAATAAAAAACATGCTCCTTGAGTGTGTCAAAAACAAAAGCACAACCAAACACGCACAATAAGATAAAAGAAACCACAACACAAACCACATAGAAAAACACAAGAACCACATAACAAAACACAAACAAGACAAAAACAACGAGAACACTACAAAGACATAACCCAAAAAAAACATGAAAAATAAACACAACCAAAACCTAAAAATAAAAATAAAAATAAAAAACAACCAACAACAGACAATAAACAAAAACAAAAAACATAGAAAACACTCACACATAAAAACACGAAATAACACAAACAAAGAGAAACCCAAGAACAAGAACGAAAAAAACACAAGAACAATAACAAAAAACATAAAAAAAAACAAAAAAAAACACAAGAACAACAAAAAACAACACAAAGAACACAAAAACAAAACAAAACAAAAGAACCCACCCACCTTAAAAAACTAAAAAAAAACAAAAAAAAAAAATGAACAAAACAATGACCTATCTAGACCAGAAGACTATTAAGGCAAGAATCAACAGAGGAAACAAAATAAAGAATAGAATGAGCTAGGGAACTAAAAAAACTGAATGAACCAAAGAGAAGCAAAAAAAAAAAACAAGAAGAAACTAGGTACCTTCAAAACTGGAGCCATCCAAAGAAATGATAGAAAGAAGAGCTTCCCTAATTTGAGAAGCCCACCATATAGGAGGGTGGCCATAACAAGTAAGATCACCTTTGTCCAAAGCCCAATTAGCTAAAGCATCAACACTCTTGTTTTGATCTCCGACCACATGATTGTAATCAACTTTCAAAAATCCCATCTGGATTAATTGAATCTTCTCAATAATTCTTTTTATTCTCCAATCCACCTTATGATTCTTAGAAGGAGTCTTCAAGAGATTAATCATAAGTTGAGAGTCGGACTCAACTAACACCTTTTCCCATCCAACCTTAGTAGCCTCCTGAAGGCCTCTGAGGATACCATACCCCTCAACAAGGTTATTGGAAAGAATACCCAAATTCTCGGCAAAAGTAAAAACCAGGGAGCCATCCGAAAGTCTACCAATTCCTCCCACACTGGCTTTTCCAGGGTTCCCTCTAGAGGCTCCATCGGTATTGACTTTTCCAAAATCCTTAGGAGGAGGTTGCCAATTTCTAGTCCTATCCATCTTACTAATACTCACATTCCCTTTAAGTTGGTTGCCCTTAGAAGATTTAATCTTCAATCTTTGCATCACTTGATCCCATCTTTGGTGGGAGTTTTGGGGGTGATTAAGGAGTTGATGGACTGATTCAACTAAGTTGGCTATGGTCTTTTGCCAAATATAGTGAATATCCTTCCTATCTTGATTAAAAATTTGGTTGTTCCTTTCATTCCAAATATTCCAAAGAAGAATGGTAGAACCCATCCAAACTAACTGCCTAATAAAATGATCAACACCCTCTTGATTAGGCCAATCCCTCCAAAGTTGTTCAAAAGTAAAAAAATTGGACCATTGTAAGCCAAGTAAAGTGGCCATTCTCCTCCATAGCTCGGAGGCTAAAGTACACTCAATAAAAATATGGTTGATATTTTCTACATTCTCTTCACACATTTCACATCTAAAAGGGCCATGAAAACCACGCTTCATAAGTTGCTCACCAGTAAGCACCCTACGATGCAATAAAAGCCAATTAAAGAACCTCACCTTAGGCCAGAGCTTTTGAGCCCACAATCGAGAAAAGATGTCGAAAGAATGGTTGGGATTATTATGGCATAAGGTCAAATAACCTTGAGCAACTGAATACTCACCCTTAGTAGTGTTGTTCCATCCAAAACAATCTTTTTCATGGGACCAAGAGAGGGATCTCATATGAAGGATGCCTTGGATATCTTGTCTTTGCCTTTCTAGGATTTGAATAGGCCGATCCTCAATAGGGATCCAATATCTACCAACCTTTGAATTACCGAGTATGGTACCGACGATAATTAGCCACCTTTATCCAATTAGCTCGGTGAAGCTCCTCCATCCAAGGCCTCCAATCGGGAAACCGAGTTATCAAAGGCTTGTGACCATCCCAAGAATCTGTCCAAAAATTTGCATGTTGACCATTATGAATGATCCAAAATAATTTTCTTACCAACCCCCCCCGAATAATTTGTCTTAAGAACTGCTAAAATGGGAGAACCTTTGGTAGGAAGTTGATAGCGAACAAGGTCTTCGGGACTTTTGTTCTCAGCATATTTAGCACGGAGATTATTGGCCCAAAGAGCATTGGGGTTATGCAACATCCTCCAATATAATTTAGCAGCTAAAGCTTTGTTGTTATTAATAGAAGACCGAAATCCTAACCCCCCTTCACTCTTAGGAAGACATAAAGTATCCCATTTCACCAAGGCCCATTTTCTTTTCTCCTTAGTACCACTCCAAAGGAAACGATGACTGATTTGATCCAATTCTCGAAGAACAACCTTTGGGATATTCAAAACGGAAGAAACATAAATAGGAATAGCTTGAAGGACTGATTTTACCAAGGTGATTCTACCCCCATAAGAAAGCCACTTGTTGGTCCACTTTCCAATTTTCTTCTTGACTTTGTCCAACAACCAATTCCAATATTTATTTTTTTGCCTTTGAATATTTATGGGAATACCTAAATAAGTGATTGGAAGAGAGGTCTTCTTATATCTTAATTTATCCAAGACCATGGATTCCTGTCTAGCGGAGCAGTGAAAGAAAATAACTTTAGATTTGTCTTCATTGATCAACTGCCCAATAGCCTTAGAAAAATAGCTAATGATTTGCTTAATATTAGAAGCTTCCTTAACTGTAGCTTTACCTAAAAGAGTAGAGTCATCCACAAATTGAAGATGAGAGATAGGTCTAGCTCCATGAGCAATGGTAACTCCCTCAAGGGTTTTGTTTTCCCTCTTTTTGGTTATAGTCCTACCCAAGCATTCAACAAGAATGATGAATAAATAAGGGGATAGCGGGTCACCTTGCCTAATACCTCTGGAAGCTGGGAAAGACCGAGAAGGCCTGCCATTGATAAGAACTAAGTAGGAAACTGAAGAGATACATCCCATAATCCAATCCATCCAATCCTTAGAGAAACCAAATTGCCTCAAAACTTTGATAAGGAAGTGCCAATCCACTCTGTCATAAGCTTTGGATAAGTCTAACCGAATGAACATGGAAGGAGAATTTTGCATATCCATGGAATGGATGGCTTCTCTGAGCAAGAACTATCTCATCTACTATTTGACGTCCTTCCACATAACCCCCTTGCTCTGGGGAAATAATCTTATGCAAAAGAGGCTTCAACCTTTATGCCATGATTTTAGTAATGATTTTGAGAAGAACATTACATAAAGCAATAGGTCTAAAAGCTGAGATATGATCAACCTCTTGAGCTTTTGGAACAAGAGTAATATAAGTTTTATTGATAACCTTCAAAATTTCTTTGGCTTTCCTGGCTTCTTCCACCACCTCTAATAAATCAACATGAAGGATATCCCAGAACTCTTGGTAGAACTCAATGGGAAAACCATCAGGACCCGGGGTTTTCCCTTTTTGCATTTTAAAAACTACTTGTTGAAGCTCATTGATAGTAATAGGAGCAGTCAAAATAGAGTTCTCCTCAGAAGTGATAAGAGAAGGGATTGCTTGAAGAACATTTTGTTGTGAAGCTGAGTCAAGAGGAGTAGCGACAAAAATATTGGAAAAGTAATCAACAACAATAGAGTTCATGCCATCCCAAGTATAAACAACATCTCCAGAATCTGATTTTAAGGAAGAAATAAAGTTGTGAGATCTTCGAGCTAGAAGAGATTTGTGGAAGAAATTTGTGTTTCGATCTCCTTCTTTGAGCCATTGAATTCTAGATTTTTGCTTCCATAAGATTTCTTCTCTTTTTTCCCATTCCTCTAAGCTGAGTTGTGAGTTTAATTTCATCTGCACTTCTCTTCTCTGTGAGGCCATCTAAATGGATTTTCTTATTCAAATTTTCAAGATGAGCAATAACTTCATGTTTTTTTTATGAACATCCCCAAACTCTTTCCAGTTCCAAGTCTTGATTTTGGATTTAATGTATTGCAGATATTTTGGCAAAACAGAACATCTTAGTCCCATGCCTAGGTTTACCTTCCTTCCACCATTGTTGCACACGAGGTCTGAAGGAAATGTCTCTAAGCCACATTAATTGAAAATGAAAAGGAGAGAAACTCACATTGGTTTTCCACATTTCCACCATGACTGGCCAATGATCCGAACCAACATTATTAAGAGTCTTCACTTTAGGAATGTGACCATGGATTAAGAAATTTTCAGGAGAGCAAAAACCTATCCAATCTCTCCATTATACAAGCTAAGCCTTGCCTTCTGTTAGACCAAGTCATAAGGCCATTATCTGGTTGGATATCCACAAGATGGAGGTTTGCAATATATTCGCTCATGAGGTCGAGTGCTTTTGTCCAAATTTCTATTTCCCCCCTTTTCTCATCCAGAGAGAGGATGGTATTGAAATCTCCTCCGATCAAGATCCAAGCTTTAGGAAAATGAGAGATAATATGAGTAATATCCTTCCACTGTCTTCTTTTTTCCTCCAAAGAAGTCGGAGCATAAACAATAATGCAGAGCATAATTTGGTTGGAATGTCTACTTTGAATAGCTATAGCCAACAAACCCCAACTGCCAACCATATGGTGAATAACTACCTCTTTTGGGTCCCAAAGACAAGCAATGCCACTCGAAGTCCCTTGGGAACTGAGGGAAACCACTTTTCCACTTGACCAAATTTTACTGGCAATTGAGTCCATATCCTCCATTGACATCTTTGTTTCTTGAAGGAAAACAAGATGTGGATGATTTATCTGAATCATTCTTCTAATTTCATTTTGTTTTGAAAGACTCCCTTTGAGTCCTCTAATATTCCAAGTGATGATCTTCATTAATACCAGGGCTAAAAAAGTTGGGAAGGGCATTAATCTTACCTTCCTCTACAAGATTTTCACCTTCTTTTACCATATGATATTGATTGGTCTTGCGACCTACTTTTTGATTAGAATCCATCTTCATTTTTTTTTCCCTATTTCTTGACTTATTCCAATTGAATCTGAGATGGCTTCTAACCTTGAAGAATGCTCATACACAACCAAAATTTTACTAGATGGTTCAACGGAGTCTATATTGGGACCTGCATTATTTGAAGTTTTGACATTTGAAAGATTGTTTTTCTTGTGTAAATTTTCTCCTTTTTTTTTTGTTGAAAACCTTTGATTTGTTGGTTTGTCTCTGAGTTCTTCCCTTCATATTTAAATTGTGTTTCTAAGATTTTAGTTTCCATTATTTCCTCTTCCTCACTTGGGACATCATTTGTGGAAAGGATTTCAAACATATTAGCAGATGACTTTGATTGATCCTTCATAACTGGTTTTTTCGAGTGTTCTTCTTCTTAGGTATTTGGAAACCTATTGAGTTTATATCTTCTTTCTTTTGATCAAGAATTTTATTTGGGCAAGCACTGGCCAAATGACCATATTCATGGCAAATTCTACAACGAAAAGGAATGTTCTCATAGTCCACTACTTGCTCCCAAGTGTCTTCCCCAAATTGTAATGTGATCTTTTTAGGTAGGGGTTTGTCAAAATCCATTAAAACACAAATTCGAGCATAAATAATATGTTCAAAATTTTGAGTACAATCGACAGTCATCATAAAAGTTCCTAAAGAGTTTCCAATTGAAGAAAAAATAGTAGGATTCCAAAATTCAATAGGGAGGCCAAAGAGTCTAACCCACACGGGAGCTATAGAAGGCATCTCTTCTTCGGCTTTAAATTTAGTATGCCAGGGCTTCATGAAAAGCCCTGCCCTTCCAAAAAACCAAGGACCCCCTTGAAAAGTTTTCTCTCTATCTTCATTATTAGCAAATAAAACAAGAAAATAACCATTTGGATAAATAGAGATTTGTAACTCACCTTTAGTTTTCCAACTTTTTGCAGCCCAGACTTTGAAAGCAGATAGACTCGGACGAAAACCCACGAACCGACAAATTAGTCCTCTTTTTTCCAAATCTTCAATGCCGGTCCGAATGTTACCCATATCAAGCTTAACAATAGGAGTTCCATCAACTGCTTTAAGACATCCCGACTCCATTTTCCTGGGATCAATCTTAGGCATTCTTAGAGGTTTATGGGAAGCCCTAATATTGATATTAGCATTGGGCTGAGGCTGTCCACCACGAAGGGCATCCCTAAAATTCATTTTTGGGACTGAGTCTTCGAAATTCTTACCCTTGACAGGGGTTTTCATAGTAGAATTATTTTGTGGGTGCACCTTAGCACCAGATTCACTTGAGATATGAGCCATTTTTTGATCAACTGCTTGAAACTTGTTTCGTGATCTCTTTAATCCTTGCCCTAGACGTCGTGGAAAGGTATGGTTTTCACTTTTCTTTTGTGCAGCAAATTGGAAGTCATTGTCACTCAAGTTCATAGTATGATCTATTGAAAGATAAATTTCTAACCCATCTTGGATCCCCTACAACATTTCCTGCTAAAATATTGAGCATAAACCACAAAAATATTGGCCGCTAGGGCCCGAAGGCCCTAAAAACCAACCTCTGGAGCTGCTTGCACTCAACCCAGATGAAACCCTCGCATAGTCAGCTTGCCAAATATATCATTCACACATAGGGATGTGCTAGGATCTGTGTTGCTCCAAATGATATGAAAATTGGTGGAGATGTTCTAGGGTTTTTTAGGCATCTACCCTCAAAATTTTAGCTCAATCCGAGTCCGGATGAGTGAGATATGGCCAAAACGAGTTCGATAGTTTGGGCAATCCTAAAAAACTCTTTTTATATTTATTTTATTAATTATTTTGATATATAATTTAAATTTTTTTAAATTTTCTATTTATATATTTTTTATTTTTTTTTTATTATATTGATAAATAATATTTATCTCATATATCCTATGGCCTCACAGACTTTTTTTTTGCTTGATAATAAGGGGTTGTACTCAGGTCCCCCACCCTTGACAAATTACATCTCTCTTCTTTAGAGCTTGAGAGTTTACAAATAGATACACTTCTCATCTCAATTGAGATGCTATAGCTAGAAACCTACATCATTTTACATAAAATGTTTGAATTCTTGATTTTCATTTTTTGGATCTTTTCAAATTTTTGTATGAATACAATTACTCCAAAATTTAGCATCTTTCTTGACATTTTCCTATAGCAACCTTCACAATACCAAAACTTCACCTCTACTATCTATGCATTGCATCTTAGTAGAGTAATATTTCCAAAACATCGCACTATCATAGTCCGCTTTACCAAATCTGGATTGCTAGTTTCCTTCCTGAAACACAAGTGCAACCACAAAAATTATAATAAATAGTCTAAATGAAAACACATTATTGTTACAAAATAAAATAGATATTACCAATGGAAAACATTAAAGTAAATCTTAATCATTAATTGATTTAGGTAATCAACATTTTTTGTCAGCTTCAACTAAACTTTCTACTTCCTCTAACCATGGAAAGGAGAATTTAACTTCACGATCCTCAATCAAAACCCCTCTATTGGCTAGCTTATCTGCACATTTGTTTCCTTCCCTTAATATATGTGTAAACCTGATTTCTTCAAACTCTTTAGCAAGATCTTGAATTTCCATAATTATCTCTTGTATGTTCCATGGAGCCTTTGCTTTCCTCAAAATTGCATTTATTACTATGAGAGAATCACCTTCCATCCATACTCTATTCCATTTCATTTGTTTACATATTTTTAACCCTTCTAAAGCTGCCCAAGCTTCAACTTCATTATTTGTCTTAAATCCACTATTGAAAGCATAATGAGACAAAATCTCTCCTCTATTATTTCTAATTATTCCTCCTCCTCCTGTTGGTCCTAGATTTCCTTTAGATGCTCCATCAAAATTCAATTTAACCCACTCCACATCTGGTGGTTTCCACTTTATATTCTTTACCTTATTTTTGCTTCTCTTGTACCCAACATCATAATTCCATTTAATGACTTGACTCCATCTATCAAGACTCTCTGCTTCCAAATTAGGGATTGGGTGAGTTGATAGGGTTGGTTTAGACTCCTCTATGGCTAAACATATCTTCCTTTTCATTACCTCTAAACTGCTTTCCTTTCCTTTAAATATTCTTCTATTCCTTTCTAGCCATATAGTCCAAAGTATTGTATCTTTTGATATATCCCATATTGTCTATAAAGCCTCACTTTTATAAGTGCTCTACCATTGCTTTAACCAATCTTCAATTTTGCTATTCATCACCATGCATTTACCAAACATATTAAGAATCCATTGCCATAGATTCCAGACTATTGAGCAATGTCCCAAGAGATGGTCAATACTCTCCTCCTTATTACAGAAAACACATTGAGAGGGGCCATGAAAACCCCTTTTCATAAGGTTATCCTAGGATAAAATTCTTCTATGACCTACTAGCCAAACAAATATTTTGACTTTAGGAATGCTTGGGCTATCCCAAATATCTCTCCATATTCTAGTGATATTATTATTATGTTGGTGTTGAACATTATATCCACTTCTTGTTGTGTATTCTCCTGAGCTATTCAACTCCCAAATCAATTTATCCTTGGCACCCCTTGGAATAATCACAGTTGTTATCTTTCTACTCAATTGCCTCCTAGCATCAATGTCTTGTATACTTGTAAAAAAATCTTCTTTCCATTTGTATCTTCCTTCTCGATCCTTGTACAAAATGTTTGAAACCCTATCACCATATTTGTCTTGAAGCAATCTCATCCAAGGTTTCAAAATTGGATCTAAATTGAGTGGTTTTTTATCACACCAAGTATCCATCCAAATAGAATTATTTTCTCCAGTTCCCACCACCCATATTAAACCTTTAATCATAAGATCAATAGATTTTTTTAAACCATTCCAAAGAGCAAAACCATTTGGAAGAGAGAATGCAGTAAATATTAAACTTGGGTCATTGGGATCAACATACTTACTTAGAAGAATTCTTGCCCATTGTCTTTGACTCTCTTTGTACAATCTCCAGATAACTTTTCCCCTAAGAGCTAAGTTTGCATCTGTAAGAGCTCTTAAACCAAGACCTCCCCTAGTTTTGTCATCACACAACTTGCTCCATTTCACCAAAGGAAATTTCCTTTTATCATGTAAACCTGACCATAAAAAGGATCACATAATAAAGATTAAACTTTTTTCAACTGATTTTGGCATAGAATACAATGACATATAATATGTTGGAATGGCTTGTAAGACTGACTTAATTAATTGCACTCTTCCTGCTAATGATAACCATCTACCTTTCCAAGTTGGAAGTTTATTTTGAACTTTACTAATAACTGGATTCCATAAATCTATCCTCATTCTCCCCTCAAATAAAGGCATCCCTAGATAAGTTGTTGGTAAATTTGCCTCCTCCATTTGAAGCAACCTATAAATTCTTGCTTTGATATTAGCAGGAGTGTTAAGGAAGTAAATTTTGGATTTAGTCCTATTAATTTTTGCCCTGAAGCTCTTTCATACTCTTTTAAAAAGTTATTCAAAGCTCTGGCCTCATTTATCCTTGCCCTTCCAAAAAGGGTTGTATCATCTACAAACTATTGATGGGTGATGTTATCGATGTTATTACTAACCTTAAGTCCACTTATAAGCCCATATTTGTAAGCCTTCTTTAAGTTCCTACTCAAAACTTCTGCCATAATAATGAACAAATAAGGAGATAGAGGATCTCCTTGTCTAAGGCCTCTCTTGGCTTTAAAATATTTAGTCACTAACCCATTGACCAACACTGAATAAGAAACTGTAGAGACACAAGCTTTAATCCATCTAACCCATTTCTTCCCAAAACCAAACTTATCTAAAACTGCAAAAAGAAAATCCCATTTAACCCTATCATAGGCTTTACTCATATCAAGTTTTAAGATCATAGCTTTCTCTTTTCTTGAAGTTGTTGAATGTATAACTTCATGAGCTACTATGATCCCATCCAAAATTTGTCTCCCTTTCACAAATCCTCCTTGCTCTTCTAAAATAATTTTGTCTAACAATGGCCTTAATCTATTCACCATCACTTTGGAAATAATCTTATATGCCATATTACATAGGCTTATGGGTCTAAAAGAATCAAACAATTCAACATCCTTCTTTTTTGGAATTAGGGTAAGATATGTTGCATTTATTTTATAAGGAATGTATTATTTTACCCTAGACTGTTCCATTGCCACCAATAAAGAATCCTTCACTATATCCCAATTATGTTGGTAAAAAGTTGTAGAGAGCCCATCTGGACCTGGGGATTTATCCTTATTAAAAGAGAAAAGAGCTAAATGAACTTCTTCTAGAGTAATAGGCTCCATCGGTTTCCTATTGTCTTCATTTGTTATAACTGAAGGAACATCTTGAAGAAGTTTATCATTAAGAACTTCGGTCTCCTCTGAACCTAGAATATTTTGATAAAACGACTTTGCCTCTTTTCTAATTTCACTTTGATCTTCAATCCAAACCCCTTCTATTGATTTAATTCTACTAATTCTAGAAGATGATCTATGTACTATAGCCATCCTATGAAAAAACTTTGTATTTTTATCTCCTTATTTTAACCAAGTCTGTCTTGATTTTAATCTCCAAAATTTCTCTTCCTTACTCAAAATATTATGATATTCACTAAGCAACTCCCTTTCCTCTGAGCTTGGATTATTTTCATCACCTTTTTGGAATTTTGAAATTTTATCTTTTAGTTCTTCTTTCTTCTCAAAAATATTTCCAAAGGTGTTCTTGTTCCATTCTTTTAATCTAGATGTCATAGCTTTAATTTGTTTTGGAAGAGCATACAACCCACCATTACCTAAAGAATTCCATGTTTGAGCTATCATATCAACAAATTGAGGATGGTCTTCCCACATCTGCTCATATTTAAAATATGATATTTTTTTGAATTCACTTACCACCATTTTAACTCTTATTGGCCAATGATCTGAACCAATCCTTGTTAAGGTATTAATTTTAGCACAAGTTCCTTCATCTAGCCAATGATCCGAGAGAATGCATCTATCTATTTTTTTTGCTATTAGGTTTTGGCCTCTCCTATTGTTGGTCCAAGTATAGTTGTCTTCTTCAAACTCAACTTCCCATAGATTATTGTTTTGAATAAAAGCTGAGAAATATTTCATACTTTGGGTCAATTTCCTAATTCCCCCAAATTTTTCATTCAACTTGGTTATGGCATTAAAATATCCAATGATCATGAAACGGATTTCTTGGTCTTTACTTCTCATAAAGGCTTCAATCCCACTCCAAACTTCTAATCTACCTGACTGAGTTGTAGGTCCATAGACATTGATAAGGATGAAGCGAATATCTACAAAGTAGTTGTTGGAAATTTTGAGTAATTATGTTGTCATTGATGTCAAGAGTTAGTTCATCTCAATGCAAGGGAATTGATAAAAAGGAGGGTTAAAATATTTATATTTTAAGCCCAAGAGATTTGGTACAAAGCTCCACATGGTTGGCCAAAATATTGTCTAAATATCCCAAAGGAAGAAAATACCTAGGCCCAAAGGAAATAATATTATAATATTTATTATTATAATATTAAAGTTGTAAAGATAAAGCCTAAGGTCAATTATAAAATAATTATAATATTTATATTATAATGTTTTATAACCCTAAGTGGGTTTGGCACCAAAAATATTTTCAAATAATTGAATCTTCGTTGACGTCCTAGCATGGAGATAAATTCGTATTTATATGACAAAGTTTGGAGGCCAAAAAGATAAGTTTTCGATGCAAGCACCGAGTGATTAATGTTAATGGTTGATGTGAATTTCGTGAGCAAGGTGGATGAAGATTTTTATTTTTAAAAAAAAATGAAAGAGCATGGATGAATAAAGGGTTAAGGTCTCATACCTCTATCACCAACCAAGTGGTTGACCTGGCAGCAGGCTTGGCAAAGTTAAGTCACTAATGGACAGTAGATCCTGCGTTCGAATCCCGATGATAGCATTTTGTTCATTTTGCTAGTAATAAGGGTAATTAGTGGTTAAAGAGCGCATTGTGGTATTTGGTCTTTGTGTGGGCGGTTGGCCTAGCGGTGGCCCAAGGAGTCCTAGTGCGTTGGTAGGCGGTAAGCGCTATGTTCGAATATTTGTGGCAGATGTTTTTTGGTAAGCGCTATTAAATTTATTAATTGCTAAGGTTGAGGATTAGGCGCATGTGGTTTAATTAATTATTGTGAGCACTATTGACTTTGGGAGATATAAGGGAAATTTTTTTATTATTCTTAGCATTTATTTTTGAAGAAAATTATAATGAAATATTTTGAAAGTGAGTTTATGGAGTAATAAGGGTTTTTGATAAATCTGTTATGAATGTGTTTAGAAGTTAAGAGGGAGTTAAAAGGTGTATGAGGTATTTTAATTGTTTGTATTTTTGCTTCATTGTGAAGGGTTTGATTTTATGAGTTAATGCTATAGTTGAGAAACCAAAAGGTTGGTTTGGAATTGTGCACACATTTTGAAGGGTTTGATTTTATGAGTTGATGCTATAGTTTGAGAAACCAAGAGAGTTGGTGTGGAATTTAATTGGGCATACATGTTGAAGGATTGCTAACTCATAAAGAGGTGTTGTGCTAACCTTTTATAGTTGCAAAAGATATTGTGTGTGAGAGATTTTTGAAGACATATCTCCATAAGAGCAAGAAAAAAGGTATGGGCATATCATTCCTTATTTAAGGTATTTTTTTGAATGAATATTTTTGAAACATAAGGTGGAGTGAAAAGGATTGTTTGATAAGCATTGTTGGAAATATTTGAGTTAAGTGTTGAGACCTACATTGTGCTCTTTGTTGAAAGAAGTTGGAAAACACTTGTTTAGGGTTTGTGAGCCAATTGTGCTTTATTGGTTGAATGTATGTGTGAAGTTTTTGAGCATTGGTTTTGAGTGATATTGAAAGTGAATGTGCAAACATTAGAAATCAGATTTGTGAAAGCAAGAGTGTAGATCAGGAAGATAGGTGTCATGTGCTAGACTAGATCTATCTTTAAAAGAGCAATAAAAGTGAGACATGTGAAAGCGATAGACTTAATGATTGAGTAGAACATATTGAGCTATTTGCAAGTGCATATTATTCTCTATATGTTCCAGAGGTTAAACAAATTCTGGATAGAATATGTCTAAACTGCTTCAAGTTAAAGGAATTACTTTGAAGATTAGACAAAGAATTTGATATAATTGTGTGCAAGATTTGAGATTGATTGAGCATATCTTGTGAGCTATATTGAGCATGTGTTAGAGCAGGTTTGAGCATGTGCTAGAGAAGATTTGAGCAAGTCTTTTGAGAAGACTTGAAGATAAATTTGAGCAAGTCTTTGAGAAGACTTGAAGATAGATTTGAGCAGAGATAGAAAGCAGAGTTGATTGGTGATTTGTTCAAGCTTTGTGTTAAGGCTTGGGGAAGATCTAAGCAGATTTGATTGGTGATTTGTTCAAGCTTTGTGTTAAGGCTTGGGGTAGATCTAAGAAGAGTTGATTGGTGATTTGATCAAGCTTTGTGTTAAGGCTTGGGGATATATTTGAGATAGAGTTTGATGTAGATTTATGAGCAAAGTTAGAGTATATTTGTGCTAGAATTGGGACAGAGTTTGGTGTAGATTTGAGATAGAGTTGAGAGCAAGATTTGGAGGTGACAGAGTAAAGAGGACAGCAGTCTCCAGTGGATAGAGATCCATTAGCCAGTGTAGTGGGGACAAAGGTCTCCTATGGAGAGAGATCCACAAGCCAGAGCAGTGGGGGTAGAAGTCTTCTAGAAGATCACCAACCAGAGAAGAGGGGATAGAGTTCTCCTGTGGAGAGAGATCCATGAACCAGAGCAAGGGGAAAGAGTTATCATATGGAGTGTGATCCGTGAACCAGTTGGGGAGATAGAGTTCTTCTATGGAGAGAGATCCACAAACCAGTTGAGGAGATAGAGTTCTCCTAGATCAAGTTCCACAAACCAGAGAAAAGGGGAAAGAGTTCTCTTGTGGAGAGAGATCCACAAATCAGAGCATAGGGGATTGGTATCTCCTTTGGACAGAGGTCCATAAATATTGTAATAGGGAATTGATTCCCAAGAGATTTGTTGAGAAAATTTAGAAGAAATATTTTCTCCGTGGAGTAGCCCACATTGGGTGAACCATGTTAAATTTGTGTCTCTCTTGTATGTGATGATTTGTGCATTGCTTTGATTACTGCTATTGATATTGCCATTGATAATATTGGATAATATTGTTTGGGAAAGAAAAGTAAAAGTTGATCTTATACTGTTCACCCCCACTCTCAATATAAGCCTATGTTCTTCAATTGGTATCAGAGCGGGTTCCTTCGAAAGAGTTTAACAACTTGAAGGAAGAGGTTACAAGAACACATATGGCATATCAGAGTGGATCTTCATCAAACAAGGCACCATTGTTCGATGGGAACAATTATGCTTTTTGGATCATAAGAATGAGGACTTACTTGATGTCACAAGGATATGAGACATGGCAAGCAGTTGAGGATGGGTTCACACCTACAGCTAATCCTCCCATAGATAAATATGGTAAGCTCTTACATGTGAATAATGCCAAGGCTATGCATGCAATCCTAAGTGGATTACGTGAAGCAGAATTTGTGAAAGTTATGCATTGAAAATCAACAAAAGAGATTTGAGAAAAATTGAAGCAAGCCTATGAGGGAAATAAAAAGGTCAAAATGGTAAAACTACAAAACCACAAGAAAATGTTTGAATATTTGAAGATGGAATATGAGGAAGACATTGCTACATACTTACTTCATGTGGATGATATTGTTAATACCATGCATGGACTTGGATTTGAAGTTGAAGAATCTAATGTTTCTTAAAAAGTTTTAAGGTCACTTCCTACAAGGTATGATGGAAAAGTTTCAGCTATAGAAGAGATGAAAGATATTGATCAGTTGACTATGGATGAGTTACATGGAATTCTCATAGCCTATGAGATGAGAATGGTAAAGGATCCCAACACCAAGAAAGAGGTAGCCTTCAAAGCATCAAATAAGACAAAGGATAAGAAACCAGAATCAAGTGGTGAATCAACCAGTGATGAAGAAGCTAACTATGGCAGAAGAAACAAGAAGGACTCAAGAAAGCACAAAGGTATGAAAATAGTAAAATGTTTCAATTGTGGAAATTTTGGTCATTATGCATCTAATTGTCTAGAAGCTGGAAGCAATAGCAGTGAAGAGAAACATGATCATAAGAAAAAGGAAGCAGGAAAATCTAGGTATGAAAAGAAAAATAGGTATGGAAAAAATATGCATGAAAAGAAGTTCTTTCAAAGGCACAAGAAGAGCTTCTATGTTGATAAAGGAAGCAAGGTTTCAAGTGATAGTGATGAGAGACCCTCAGATAGTGAAGATGAAGAAATTCTATTTTTAACAATAGAAGAGGAAGGAAGTGCTCTTGTTGAAGATAAATATAAAAAGTATGAAGATGCTCTTGAAGACCAAGAAGTAGAAAAGGATTCAAAAAATGAAGAGGAAGGCGTAGTAGATCTAGAAGCAGAACTTATTGCTGCTCTCAAAGAATTTAAAAAGGTTAGAAAGCATAATTCAAAATTCAAGGCTCAAGTTCAAGAATGTGATGAAGAAAAAGGAAAGCTTATACAAGATATGACAAACTCAATAGCTAAGACAAGGAGATTTAAAGAAAAGTTAGAGGCAAAAGTCTTAGAATGTGAAATATTAGAACATGAGGTAGCTTCACTAAGGATGGAAGTAAAAGAGTCTAAAGATAAGCTACACAGGTATGGGAAAAGTTCAAAGACCTTGGATAAGATTATCAATGCACAAAGACCTTCATCTATCAAAACAAGACTTGGTTTTGAAGAAGGACAAGGGAAACAAGAAGAAGGGTCAAGCTCAAGCTCAAAAGAGGAAGAATTTTCAAAGGAAGAGAGTGAAGGAGAAAGTGAGACTTATGTGAATAGAAGCTTCACCAAGGAAGGAAACAATGCACAAACAAGGAACAAGGATCATCACAAAGAAGAAAGGACTAAGAGACCAGTGGGCTCAAGACAAGAATTCTTCAAAGGACATTGTTTTTCATGTAATCGGTTTGGTCACAAGGCTATGCATTGTAGGACTCATGGAAAGGAGTATGGTGTTACCAAGAGGAACTTCAAATATGGACATTTCTTTCAAGGGTATTGCTACTCTTGTAATCGATTTGGGCATAAAGCAATTCACTGTAGGATTCATGACAAAAATGAGTATGGCTTCACCAGGAGGAACTTCAAGATATTTGCACCTTCTATGAACTACAACATTAAGTGTTACAAGTGTAATAATGTTGGACATAAGGCCAAGTGGTGTAGAACAGAGTTTCCAAAGACAAGCAAAAACAGGGACACTCAAAAGGATCAAAAGGGCATGTTGAGAAAGAAGGTTGACAAAGGAAAGGAGCATTGTATTCTGGGAGTAGTTTTACTCCCACCCCAAAATTAATCACCTCAAGGAGAGGAGGTGGGGAGGGGGATGAGCTAAGAGTCTTATATTTAGCCCCAAAGGAGTCCCTTTGCCATTGATGTCAAAGGGGGGAGATTTGAGTGAGGGGGAGAGCATTTAGTCAGGGGGAGTAGTTGCTCAGGGGGAGAAGATTTGGAAAAATGAATTTTTAGGAAAGGGTTGCCATCAATGACAAAGGGGGAGATTGTTGGAAATTTTGAGTAATTATGTTGTCATTGATGTCAAGAGTTAGTTCATCTCAGTGCAAGGGAATTGATAAAAAGAGGGTTAAAATATTTATATTTTAAGCCCAAGAGATTTGGTACAAAGCTCCACATGGTTGACCAAAATATTGTCTAAATATCCTGAAGGAAGAAAATACCTAGGCCCAAAGGAAATAATATTATAATATTTATTATTATAATATTAAAGTTGTAAAGATAAAGCCTAAGGTGCCAGTCGGGCGTTTCGAATGGATACCCCCCAGATCCTTTTGGGATGTTTTCCACAAAAAAGAAAAGAAAAGATAAAGCCTAAGGTCAATTATTAAATAATTATAATATTTATATTATAATTATAACCCTAAGTGGGTTTGGCACCAAAAATATTTTCAAATAATTGAATCTCCATCGACGTCCTAGCATGGAGATAAATTCGTATTTATATGACAAAGTTTGGAGGCCAAAAAGATAAGTTTCGATGCAAGCGCCGAGTGATTAATGTTAATGGTTGATGTGAATTTCGTGAGCAAGGTGGATGAAGGTTTTTATTTTTAAAAACAAAAGAAATAGCATGGATGAATAAAGGGTTAAGGTCATATACCTCTATCACCAACCAAGCGGTTGGCCTAGCGACAGGCTTAGCAGAGTTAAGGTGCTGGCAGACGACAAATCTTGCGTTCGAATCTCGACGATAATATTTTGTTCATTTTTATAGCAATAAGGGTAAGCAGTAGTTAAAGAGCGCATTGTAGTATTTGGTCCTTGTGTGGGCGGTTAGCCTAGTGGTGGCCCAAGGAGCGCTAGTGCGCTGGTAGGCGCCAAGCATCGTGTTCGAATCTTCACAACAGTGTTTTTTTGGTAAGTGCTATTAAATTTGTCAATTTCTAAGGTTGAGGATTAGGCACATGTGGTTTAATTAATTATTGTGAGCACTATTGACTTTGGGATATATAAGAGAAATATTTTTATTATTCTTAGCATTTATTTTTGAAGAAAATTATAATGAAATATTCTGAAAGTGAGTTTATGGAGTAATAAGGGTTTTTGATAAATTTGTTATGAATGTGTTTAGAAGTTAAGAGGGAGTTAAAATGTGTATGAAGTATATTTTTTTTTTTGGTAATTATTTTAATATATTAACAGTGGGTTTTTATAGAGGATCCCAAAACCTTATGTACAAAATTAGCCATATTTCTAATGATGCATCATACCTCTTGGCTGTAACAATAAGCCGAATTGCAAGTAAAGACATCCTAATGCTAAAGACTTGGAAACTGTAAAAATGGCTTTTAGGCCTAGAAACCCAACGAAAAAGAAACATGACAAAATCGAAGGAACACCAAGTAGAGCCCGAAGAAATGAAATGAGGAAAGCAAAACAAACAAGACACCATGGACAACTAAGTAGACAAAATTGCCACGCCACACCAAAACTCATCGGAGGGGGCTTTCCAAAAACTGCGCAAGGAAAGCTTCATGAATGGATGTCTACTCTGGCCAACCTTTCCACCTTGGATGGGAAGCGAGACCGCCACATGACCGGATACATGGTCGTGAGCTATTTGTTGGCCATGTGGTCAGCCATACGATTACCTTCTCTCAAAGTATGATTTGCTTTCCACCTACCACGATAGGAGAGAAGCGTTCTTGCCTCGAGGATGATGTTATAGACTTTCCAAGATGGATTTTTGGTGCCAAGAAGGTAATTCACGATGTTGAGCGAGTCACCCTCAATAATAAGAGGTCGAGGATCCTCAAAGAGTATCCGAATACCTTTCAAAGCGCCTCGGGCTTTGACATAGTGATTTTTTTGGGAGCCCAAATCTTCACAATAGGCCATCACAAGATTCCCATCATGATCTCTGACAACACCCCCTAGCACCAGCGGGCCCAGGATTCCCCTTAGCCGCTCCATCAAAGTTTAATCTAATCCACCCCATGGGGGGTTTGGTCCAAACAATATTCCTTCGATAGGGCCCTTTAACAACCTCCAAAAATGGCCAGAGATTCATCATTTTGAGAATCGCTTCTTCGCTCGGAAGGTAGGGACGGGGACTGGGAACAACAATAGAATTCTCGATGGTGTAGGACAACGCCCTTTGAGCAACATAAGGGGTCCTTCTAGGAGCTCTGCCAAAGATTTTGGCATTCCTCTCTAACCAAATTTGCCAAATTGAATGATGGAAGGAGGCCTCGAGGAGGAAGCAAAGTTTGGGATTCTTGAAAGGATTAGGCCATTGGTGGAAAGCATCTATGAGGGAACGATGAGAGCACCATAGGATTTAGAAGGAGGATAGGACAATACTAAGAATAGAGTGGGAAAACGGGCAATGCAAGAATAAATGATCCCTCATCTCGTAATCTGCAAGACACAAGTAACACCTGTTGGGGAAGGCAAAACCTCTCTTGTGAAGGTTGTCAATTGTTAAGGCTTTGTTGTGGAAAGCAATCCATGCAAAGAAGTTGATTTTAGGGACGACTCCTTTCCTCCACACAGTATTCCACCTATAGTCCAGAGCAGTCTTGGTGGTAAGAAACTCATAAGCTGATTTAACAGAAAAAAGCCCATCCTTCGTACCACTCCAGATGATTCTGTCATTCCTCCTGGCAGAAGGAATTAAAACCAACTAGAGGATATTTACAAGAAAGGTAACCTCATTATTAAACCCCTCCACAACTGGAATCTTCCACCGAGGAAAATGGGTGCTCCGGTCTATGAATTCTGCCACCCTGAGTTGGGAGTTAGGGTCAGTCAAACCTCTCAGCCCAGCGATATTTGCCCTCAACCCAAGGGCTTCTTTAGTTGCCCACTTGTCCTTCCAAAAGAAAATGAGGTTGCCATCACCCAAAATCTAGCGGGCTCCCAGGCTGATCAAATGTCGAGTTTGGAGCACAAATTTCCAAAAGGTCGACGCCACGGAGGAGGTCTCAGCATCCAAGAAGGAAATGGGGCCAAGATACTTCTTTTTAACCAGCTTAACCCACTCCACCGGGTTGCTAGATAGAATCCTCCAAGCGTGCTTCGCTATCAGATCTAAATTCATAAGTCTTGATCTTCTCAACCCCAGATCGTCTTGGTCTATCCTCAAACACACCTTGTCCCAGGCAACAAGGGGGAGTCTAGATTTCTCTTCGCTGCCAGACCATAGAAAGGTCCTATGAATCTTCTCAATTTTGGAGTGAACTGCAATCTAAATCATGAACATCGACATGAAGTAGGTCGGGATCCCCTGAAGACAAGCTTTGGTAAGGGTGGCTTTTTCGGCTTGCGATAGGAGTTTGCCCTTCCAAGTTTCGAGTTTCTTGTGAAGGCGCTCAAGAATCATGTTCCACATATCCCCACTCGCCTGCCCGCTATAAGATAGAGGCAACCCCAGATAGGATGTAGGCAAGGAATCAATAGTGCATTCAAGAATTCTAGCAATCCGAAGTTGCCTGCGCAAGGGAGTGTTAATAAAATAGATTTTGCTCTTGATGTAATTGACCTTTTGCCCTGCAGCTTGCTCATAACATGACGGGATCCGCTTGAGCAATTTGGCTTGGGCAACGGACGCCCCAGTGGAGATGAGGGTGTCGTCCAAAAATTGCTGATGAGTGACAGGATCAACTCTAGAAGTCGACAAAATGCCAGAAATCTTGTTCTGACGAAGAGCCTCTTTCATGGACCGACTCAGAACCTCCGCCAGAAGAATGAAAAGGATGGGGGATAAAGGATCACCCTGTTTGAGGCCTCTGGCGCTTTGGAAATACCCAGCTAGGGACCCATTGACCGGAGACGAGAAAAAAAGAGAGTGGATATACAGCTGTAGACAAGGTCAATCTAGTGGGGATGAAAGCCGAACTTGAGGAGGACTGCACATAAATTTTTTTGATCAACCCGGTCAAAGGCTTTGTTCATGTCGAGATTAAGAAAAAGAGCAGCATTCTTGGAGCGATAAGCGGAATGAAGGGTCTCATGGACAGTGATGACACCATCAAGAATGTTTTTGCCTTTAATAGTGCTTCCCTGACAAGGATCAATCAGGATGGGGAGGATTGTTTTGAGTCTATTGGCTATAGACTTAGTAAGAATCTTGTAAAAAACATTGCACAGGTTGATGGGCTGATAGTCAGAGAAATTTTTGCAGGCAGGAGACTTAGGAATGAGGGCAAGAAATGTGGAATTGAGTTTTAGGTGGATGGATCAAGAAGCTTGAATAACCCGAATAGCATCACACACTTCCGGACCCACGACCTCCCACATGACTTGGAAGAATCGGGTGGGGAATCCATCGGGGCCAGGGGCCTTATCTGGTTGCATGGAGAATACTGCTTCCTTAATATCGAATGAGAAAAAAGGTTTCAGAAGCTTAATGCTTACCTCATGGGGGACTTTAGTCAAAAAATTGGCGAGCAGAGATTTTTGGACCTGAAGGTTGCTGTCCGGAGGAGTGCCAAGCAAATCCTGAAAAAAGTCAACCGCTTCGCTCCTGATTTCCTCTATCTCCCTGGTAATGCGCCCATCCTTACAAGCCACTTCTTTGATCTTATTTGCCCCTCTGTGCCTCATAGTAGACGCATGGAAAAACCTTGTGTTGGTGTCTCCATTCTTCAACCAAAGGTCACGAGATTTCTGGAGCCAGAACGTTTCCTCCCTAGCGAGAATAGAATGAAAGTCCACCAAAAGACTCCGCTCTTCCTCCCTGAGACCCTCAGTGTAACCTTCGAGTTCCATCCTTTCCTCCAAAACCTTTAGGTTCTCAGAGATGGATTTTTTGGACTCAAAAATGTTTTCGAAAACCTCTTTATTCCAAACTTTTAGCTTTTCTTTGACCATTTTGAGCTTTAGAGCCACCCTTTTAGGATCATTTCCTTCCACCTTCAATTGCCACCACGCTGAAACCAAACATTTGAAGTCCTTGTGAGAGATCCACATGGATTCAAATCTAAAGGGGGTTTTAAAAATAGGCCCATCAACCGCCTCCAAGAAAATAGGGTTATGGTCAGACCCAATCCTTGGAAGAGTCGAAAGGATAGCCCCGCCAAGGATAGGAATGGCTTCTTGGGACATAAAAAATCTGTCGAGCTTGACTTGAATCAAACCGCTCCCAATCCTTCTGTTACTCCAAGTGAAGGAAGCCCCTTTGAGTTCGATGTCGAGCAAGCCATTAGTAGAGACAAAATCCCTAAAGTCCTCCAAGCTGCGGCTGAAGTGGTCGGATCCTCCTTTTTTTCTGAAGGATGAAGGGGACAATTGAGGTCACCCCCTAAAACCCAAGGAAAATTACTAAAATTCTCCCTCATCTGAGAGATAGCTTTCCACATTTCTGCTCTCTCTGTGGCATAATTTTAAGCATAAACGTTGGACATAATCCAGGAAAAATTGGTGGTTTTGGACTGGAACAGTACATTGATGATTATGTTGGAAGTTGATAGCAGGCTGCCCTCAAACCTCAAAGGGTCCCACAAAACCATGAGTCCTCCCGTTGTTCCCACTATAGGGCTGGACAGATAATTTGCCTTGGCCCAAATGGCCTTCACAACTTTATTAGAGGAGATAGCATCGACCTTGGTCTCTTGCAAAATAAGGATGGAAGGATTAGTCCTCCTACGAAGATCAGCCACTAACCTTCGTTTGGTTGCACCGTTTAGTCCTCTCACATTCCATGAGAGGACTTTCATCTAGACAGTTTGAGGTTTTTCTTGCCTCTCCTTCCTTGTTGAGGGGGAGGTTTTGATGCATGCGCTTCATCCGTCTGAGGGCCACAGTCATCTAGAACCAGAAAATGCTAGGTTCCATTTGCAACGTCATTTGCAGTCTCTTTGTCCTGCCTGTCTTTGTTAGGAGGATGACCCTGCTTCCTCTCACTACAAAAATCCACACTTTGCTTTCGGCTCCTCGTGTTTCGGGGGCTAATGTGACCGGATTGTTCACCCCTCCTTCCTAAGAGGTAATCTTCTAGCATCGTCTACGACTGGTTGAAATCGAGATGACCCATATCTTGGGGCAGAGAAATAGTCTGAGTCACAATTTGGGATGGGGTCCGTTCCTTCTCTTCTTGCGATTCACTTTCCAAGTGGGAGTCTGCTCCTTGCTAATTTTCAACCTCAAGTTGCTCGAGGTTTGATTGGAGAGTGGGATTCTCTTTAGGCTGAGAGAGTCTGACGCAGACTCTAGAGGGGCCTAGAGATTCATGATCCTTCGCATCTGGAAGATTTGACTGCTTCTCCTGACCTTCCCCATGCTCCAGGGGGTTGTCGTTTTCACGCTTCTACTTACCCGATTTTTGAAGAGGACACTGGGATTGGAGGTGCCCTTGGGACCGACACTGGGGGAAAAAAGCTGGTCTATTTTCATAGACAATAGCTTGTTTATGAAGAAAGGTACCTCCAGACCGAAAAGTGATGAAAGTTGGGAGTTTCGCCTCCAAATTTTCCAGAATGCAAAAACGGGCTTGGACAAACCTTGTTCAATCTTGGGTGGGTGGGTCAATGGTGACCAACTCCCCAATGGAGCGTGCAATACCCCTTATGACATTTTCATGACAACCAAAGAGGGGAAGATTCAAGAGCCTAACCCATATTGGGGCAATGTTGATGTTCTGGGTATCGAGACTGAAATCCATGTCCCACTTCCTAAGGAATAAACTTTTGCGGCCCAGAAACCATGGCTCGCCAGCCATAATTTTATAGTAATCCTCCTTATTGTTCAGTCTAATGGCAAAAAAACCCCGGGATAGGGCCACTAGCTCCATATGACCAAAAGTCCTCCATTTTATTGCTACCCACTTTCAGATAGTTTCCATGTCGGGACGACTGCCAATGAATTTGCCTATGAGGGTAAATTTCTCAAACTCCATGAAGTTTGAAAGAACTTTCGTTGGGATGTCCAACTCATCCCCAACAAAAAATAACTCTTTGGTAAAAAACCCATTTAGGGTTTCTGAGGCCGTTGCCTAGGCATAAGACTTTTGAGCCCCACCACCCCCTTTGTTTGGTGGGTCCTTACCCTAACTAACACCGTCAACAGCTCGGTCTTCTTCAATGGGTCCGAACGCTTCTGCACCTCCGGATCCCTAGTGCCCTTTGATTGCTCCGCTGCACCCAAGACACGAACCGTAGCCGCTCTCGAGCTCCCCTGCAGATGACTTCTCGCCCATTGACATCTCCTCCCTCCTCGCACTTGGAGATTGCTGCTCCACTCTCCAGCTGTTGGCGACTGTTGGTTTCACCCTTCTGCTACTCTGTTGGTCGAAACCCTAGCTCTGCGACTGCCCTCAACCGGTCATGTATGAAGTATTTTAATTGTTTGTATTTTTGCTTTATTGTGAAGGATTTGATTTTATGAGTTAATGCTATAGTTGAGAAACCAAAAGGTTGGTTTGGAATTTTCACACATTTTGAAGGGATTGATTTTATGAGTTGATGCTATATTTTGAGAAATCAAGAGTGTTGGTGTGGAATTTAATTGGGCACACATGTTGAAGGATTGCTAACTCATAAAGTGGTGTTTTGCTAAGCGCATTGTGGTATTTGGTCCTTGTGTGGGCAGTTAGCCTAGCGACGGTCCAAGGAGCGCTAGTGCGCTGGCAGACGACAAGCATTGTGTTCAAATCTTTGCAGCAGTGTTTTTTTTGTTAAGTTCTATTAAATTTGTCAATTTCTAAGATTGAGGATTAGGCACATGTGGTTTAATTAATTATTGAGAGCATTATTGACTTTGGAAGATGTAAGAGAAATATTTTTATTATTATTAGCATTTATTTTTGAAGAAAATTATAATGAAATATTATGAAAGTGAGTTTATGGAGTAATAAGGCTTTTTGATAAATTTGTTATGAATGTGTTTAGAAGTTAAGAGGGAGTTAAAATGTGTATGAGGTATTTTAATTGTTTGTATTTTTGCTTTATTGTGAAGGGTTTGATTTTATGAGTTAATGCTATAGTTGAGAAACCAAAAGGTTGGTTTGGAATTGTGCACACATTTTGAAGGGTTTGATTTTATGAGTTGATGCTATATTTTGAGAAACCAAGAGTGTTGGTGTGGAATTTAATTGGGCACACATGTTGAAGGATTGCTAACTCATAAAGTGGTGTTGTGCTAACATTTTATAGTTGCAAAAGATATTGTGTGTGAGATAGAATTTTTAAGACATATCTCCATAAGAGCAAGCAAAAAGGTATGGGCATATCATTCCTTATTTAAGGTGTTTTGTTGAATGAATATTTCTAAAACATAAGGTGGAGTGAAAAGGATTGTTTGATAAGCATTTTTGGAAATATTTGAGTTGAGACCTACATTGTGCTCTTTGTTGAAATAAGTTTGAAAACACTTGTTTAGGGTTTGTGAGCCAATTGTGCTTTATTGGTTGAATGTATGTGTGAAGTTTTTGAGCATTGGTTTTGAGTGATATTGAAAGTGAATGTGCAAATATTAGAAATCAGATTTGTGAAAGCAAGAGTGTAGATCAGGAAGATAGGTGTCATGTGCTAGACTAGATATATCTTTAAAAGAGCAATAAAAATGAGACATGTAAAAGCGACAGACTTAATGATTGAGTAGAACATATTGAACTATTTATAAGTGCATATTATTCTCTATATGTTCCAGAGGTTAAATGAATCCTGGATAAAATACGTCTAAACTGCTTCAAGTTAAAGAAATTACTTTGAAGATTAGAAAAATCATTTGATATTATTGTGTGCAAGATTTGGGACTGATTGAGCATATCTTGTGAGTTATTTTTAGCATGTGTTAGAGCAGGTTTGAGCATGTGCTAGAGCAAATTTGAGCAAGTCTTTTGAGAAGACTTGAAGGTAGATTTGAGTAAGTCTTTGAGAAGACTTGAAGATATATTTGAGAAGAGATAGAAAGCATAGTTGATTGATGATTTGTTCAAGCTTTGTGTTAAGGATTGGGGTAGATCTAAGCAGAGTTTATTGATGATTTGTTCAAGCTTTGTGTTAAGGCTTGGGGCAGATCTAAGAAAAGTTAATTGGTGATTTTATCAAGCTTTGTGTTAAGGCTTGGGGACATATTTGAGACAGAGTTTGGTACAGATTTATGTGTAGAGTTAGAGCAGGTTTGTGCTAGACTTGGGATAGAGTTTGGTGCATATTTGAGATAGAGTGAGAGCAAGATTTAGAGGTGACAGCATAAAGACGACAGTAGTCTCCAGTGGATAGAGATCCATTAGCCAGTGTAGTGGGGACAAAGGTCTCCTATGGAGAGATATCCACAAGCCATAGTAGTGGGGGTAAAAGTCTTCTAGAAGATCACTAGCCAGAGCAAAGAGGATAGAGTTCTCCTATGGAGAGAGATCCACGAACCAGAGCAAGGGGAAAGAGTTCTCCTGTGGAGTGTGATCCATGAACCAATTGGAGAGATAGAGTTCTTTTGTGGAGAGAGATCAACAAACCAGTTGAGGATATAGAGTTCTCCTAGATCAAGTTCCATGAACCAGAGAAAAGGGGAAAGAGTTCTCTTATGGAAAGAGATACACAAATCATAAGCATAGGGGATTGGTATCTCCTTTATATAGAGGTCCATAAACATTGTAATAGGAAATTGATTTTTAAGAGATTTGTTGAGAAAATTTGGAAGAAATATTTTCTCCGTGGAGTAGCCCACTTTGGGTGAACCACGTTAAATTTGTGTCTCTCTTGTGTGTGATGATTTGTGCATTGCTTGATTACTATTATTGATATTACCATTGATAATATTGGATAATATTGTTTGGGAAAGAAAAGTAAAAGTTGATCTTATACTATTCACCCCCTTCTCAGTATAAGCCTGTGTTCTTCAGTAGCAAGTGACTAAAGAGGCTATCCAATGCCTAGTTTTATAAATGGTTACATAAGAGGTTATAGAAGGATTCCAACACGTTAGAATCCCCCTTTTGCTCCTTCAAAATCCATAGGATCCCATTCATATCTTGCCCAAACTACTTTCATAGTTTTTGAAACTTCTTCTTTTGTCATTTTAGTTTCCTGGATACAGAGAATATTAGGTTTATTACTTAAACATAGGTCCCTAATACACCTATGCTCTGATGGGGTATTATCACCCCTTATATTCCATGAGATGATATCATGTCTCATTAGGGGCTTTTGGCCCCTCTTGCGTATTACCAATATCATTTTTTTGTTTGGTAAAGAGAAGTTCAACCAACTTAGTTTGTGTTCCTTTCTCTATGTTAGCTCTTGCTTCCCTGGGTCTTGATTGATAATTTGAGGGTTTTTCTCTTTTTCCCTTACCTATATCAGGAGTAGGTCTTATTATTCTATTCCTCAATATTCTTGCATCATTGTATTTTTCAACATATTTATCCTCTATTGGCTCTATTATGACTTATCTTGCTCATTTTTTGGTATTTTATTTTTAATGACAGAGGTATTACCTGCTAAAACTGCATTTTCTTTACCAATTATTTTATTTTGAGTGGTGCATGGTATTTCAAGAGAGTCTTCAAAATTTTATGAAACACATTCCTTGGGTTCATCGAGAATGTTCTTCCTTAAATTAGGATCATATTGAATAGACGGTTCCTTACTAATATGTTGAAATTGTTGTCCTGTGTCCTCTAAGTTTAGATATTTTTTTTCTTCATAGGCTAAAGGCTCAAAAGAATTGAAATTTCTTCTAGTATCCTTTCTTATTTTTCTCCATAGTTCATTTTATTTTATTTTTCTAGATTTTTTTTTTGAAGTTGAAAACCATCTTTAACCATAACCATTTGTAAATTTCTCTTACGGTTTTCTACAAATGATTATGTTGGGCTCTTCTTAGGGCATGATCTCTCAATATGCCCCACCTCATGACATATTCTACATATAAAATATACATTTTCATAATCTATAGTTTGGGTCCACATATTATCCCTATACTTAAGAAAGATTGATTCTGGTCAAGCTTTACTTATATCAATCATGACCAATATTTGAGCATAAATAGTCAAAAATCCATCTTTTTTTGTATCTAAAATATTAAGAAATTATCCTAGAGTGTCTCGTATTGCCTTGAAGGTATCTATTTCTCAAAAAATAATGGGTAATCCAAAATTCCTAACCCAGATTGGTACTAGGGATAGATTTACATTTTTAGGTGAAAAGCCTTCGTACTAGTGGGTAAGGAAGAGCCCTACTCTTCCCATAAACCTGTTGGAAGTTAAAAGGGTAAAAAAAAATAAAAAAATTGTTTTACCATTGTAAGCTTTGGACCTTACCCTTTTACCTCCTTGGATGACAACTGAGTCAACAGGATTGGATGGCATGGACCGCAAGGAGTTTGACTCCTAATCTCATTTTTCCTTTCCTCCCTATTTTTCTTCTTCCCTATTCTTTCTCCTAAGCTTTCTAAGTTCTGGTTAATAATATTTGTATTTAAGCATTGTAATCCTTCGAACTTAATGTTAATGCAATATCTGGTTAATAATCTTTATGCTCCTAATTTCCTAAGTGCTCCTAATTTCGTTAGTGTTATATATGGTATCAGAGCAGAGGCTATACAAGTGAAGCACGAAGCTCGAGGAGAGTGACAGGTGATGCATGAATCTCGATGATGTGAAGGAGGCCCACATGAGCGAGCTCACAAGCGAGGCATAGATCTCGAGGAGGTCAAGAGGGCCCACAACACATGAACTGAGGTAAGGTTAAGAGGGCCCGTAGCACGTGAATCGATGTGAGGTTGAGAGGGCCCATAGCATGTGAATCGAGGTGAGGTTGAGAGAGGCTTGTAGAGAGCACGTGGATTGAGGAGCTAACCAGAGGCAAACACATGGTGAGCAGATAACAAGGCGAACACATGGCGAGTAGACAACAAGGCGAACAAAGGGGAAACTAGCGACATGGCACGAGGTGATTGGCTCGGCTAAAAGGCAAAAGGATGATCACTGATTTCTTGAATGCAATCAAGAAGCTTAGTGCTTCTCTGTGCTAATGAAGCACAATATTCCATTAGCACAGCGGATGTGGGATAAAGATTGTATTTTTTTTTTAAATTATTGCGTAGCCATGACAGGATAAAGGAGGCAAGCCTCCCTCGCCTCCTCATCGAGCCACGCAACTCGACTGGCTCGAGGAGCCAGCCTTAAGCCGCTCACCCCCAGGAGGTCGCAGGTTTGAAACTCGACGGCTACGAAAGTTGCAAATTTTTTTTTGTGTATGGTATATGCCCTAAATGTCTTGAAATAATAGTGTATTCTGCCTAGGTTTCATCGACGGTGGAAGCCAAGTTGGCAAGGAAACTCTTCTTGAAAGAAAAGAGTCGTGGGTTCGACTCCTACGGAGTTAGATTTTTTTTTTAAAAGGTTTTTTCTTTTTCTTAAAAGTTTATTATTTTATATATTAAAAAAATATAACTTTATATTATATTTAATAAAATTAAATAATAATTATTTTTTAAAATTTTATTTTATAAAGCAATTATATTTCTTTTATTAAATACAAATATAGATATTTTTTTTGATATAATAAAATAGGAGAAAAAGAACAATTTTTTTTTGATATATAGAAGCAATGGTTACAATCACGATTTTTAGTAACTACTAGCACAGCTGGTAGGGTTCAAACTATCTACGAAGGCTCCCAAGACTTCCACCGTCTCGGTACATGGTAACTCGGCGTGAGATGGGGACCACCGGACGCACAGGGGTTGCATCGTCGTCATCAATCTGGCGCACCACTCAGAGGAATCGGATCTGGGCTACTGTCTGTGCATGGGCAAGCCCATGCGATAGGAGAAAAAGAACATTGCCTAAGAGGAAATTTATGTAAGAGGACTCAAAGGTGGAAAATTGTGACAAAGCCTAAGAGGCTTAGTATTTTTCCTTGTAAGAGAGACAAAAGATCAAACTAAAATTTGTAAAGAGACATTGATGATAAGACCAAGTGGTTGTTATCATGCCCTATGTGCACTTTTGGTAAGAGAAAACGTCAAAATTTTTGATGAAAAAGTGAGAGCTTATGGGCTACATACTGTATTTAGTCAGTTGCAAAATGCAGTAATTGCACACCAAAGGCATCCAGACTCAGGGTACAAGGCAGACTCTGAAGATAACTCCTTTGGGAGTCAATTTGAGCAATCTGAATTCATAGAAGCTGCACCATAAGAATTAGAATATTCTCACTATAGTAATTCAGTGGAAATTCTAGAACCAGCATCACTTGAGATAATATTGACCAGTGACGACAAAGAACAAGTAGCAGATAATTTTGTGAATCAAGAAGTTGCAGCGCCACAACAAGAGGAAAAAGCAATCAATGAAAGACTGAATCAAGTCAGATTTGACTTAAATTTGTAATCTCTTCTTTCTTCTTCTTTCTTTGAAAAAGTAGAGTGCTTTATTGTAACCAAGAAATAAAAGAGTGTTTTAGTAACTATGGCCTGACATAACAATCTACCAATTCCAGAGTTCAACGGGTATGACTACGAGTATTGGTATATCAAAATGAAGACCTTACTCATAGGAAAAGGTTTGTGGGATATAATAGAAGAGGGTTTCACAGAACCCACAAATTGGGCTACATTGAGTGCCACAAATAAGAAAACAAAGAAAGAAGCACAAAAGAGCAATTCTTTTGCTCTTTATTATCTCCAAGCAACATTGGAGAAGAGTATATTCCCTAGAATAGCCGCTTTTATAACTACACAAGATGCATGGAAAGCCTTGAAAGACAGATTCCAGGGAAGTGATCAAGCGAAGCAAGTGAGGCTTTAAACACTAAAACAAAAATTTGAAAATCTCAAAATGAAAGAAGATGAAAAAGTAGGTGATTATTATGTCAAAGTGAAAGCAGTTGTTGATAAAATGGTTACACTTGGCGAGGAAATCAAGCCTGAGACAATTGTAACAAAAGTGTTACGAACACTTCCACAAAGATGGAATCACATTGCCATAATCATAGAAGAGTCAAAAAATCTTTCCACTTTAACATTCGATGCTTAATTGGATCGTTAATATCTCATGAAGATAGATTACAAGAATCTCCTTCAACCAGCTATGGAGGCGATGATAAAGCCTTCACATCCAATAAAAAAACTAGAAGAGAACGTGAACAAGTTCAAGGTAGAGGTCAGCGAAGAGGAAGAGGCAGAGGCAACTACAGAGGAGGCAAATTCAATAGAGGAGGCAATTATAACAAAGGTGGAAACCAAAATAGAGGAGGAAATCTAGGACGAAGTGGAAATCAAGGGCGAGGAACTGATAAGTCCAAAACAACTTGTTTTAATTGTGGTAAGCCAAGCCACTTTGCTCGTGATTGGTAGTCAAAATCTTCTCAAGGCAGCAATAGTTAATATGGAAATTATGGAGAAGAAGATGATACCTCTAATATTTATCTAACATATGGACAATCAGAACATAATCTAAATGACACATGGATTCTGGATACTAGTTTTTCAAACCATATGAGTGGCAAAGAAAATCTATTTGCTACTCTAGATTCCACTTATAAATCCCACATCAAGTTAGGGGATGATAAAGCTTTGCAAGTCGAAGGCATTGGAACCATAGAAATTCCAATGAAAGAAGGACTAAAGAAAGTGAATGACATCTACTACACTCCAAAGCTCCATCACAATCTGCTAAGCATTGGGTAAATAATGGAGAATAATTACAAACTTATTTTTGATGAAGGAAAATGTCTCATTCTTGATAAAAACAATTGTAATCGTGTCATCACACAGGTCCCAATGACCAAGAATCAATTATTCCCTCTCAAATTTGGCAAGCCAGGGGAGCTCAACTTGCAAATGTAGCTATAGCAAATCCAAGTGTGCTTTGGCACTTGTGATATGGTCACCTTAATTTTGCTAGCTTGAAATTGTTAACTTCTCAAGCTATGGTGACAAGACTTCCCAAAATCAACGAACAAAAGGAGGTTTGTGAAGGATGTGCTTTGGGAAAGCACTCAAGGTCGAAGTTTCCAAAAGGACAAGCATGGAGAGCCAACTATCCACTTCAATTAGTGCATTCGGACATTTGTGGTCCAATGCAGACAAAGAGTATCAAAAATAATTCTTATTTTCTCACTTTCATAGATGATTTCTCTAGAATGTGCTGGATTTGTTTTCTGAAACATAAAGATGAAGCTTTTGATTGCTTCATAGATTTCAGAAACAATGTAGAGAAACAAAGTGAGTATTTTGTAAAATGTCTTAGAACATATCGAGGAGGTGAGTACTTCTCAAAAGAATTCTTGAAATATTGTAAAGCAAGTGAGAATAAAAGGCAATCCACTACTGCCTATACCCCACAACAAAATGGTGTGGCCGAGAGAAAAAACTGCACCATAGTTGAGATGGCAAGAACGATGATTCCTACTAAGCATCTAACTAATATGTACTGGTCTAATGCTATAATAACCAGTGTATACATTCTAATAGAAGTCAAAATTCTAGTTTAGATGGCATCACTCCTTATGAGGGGTTGTACGAAAAGAAACCCAATGTAAATCACTTCAAAGTTTTTGGTTCTTTAGCATACGCACACATTCCTGATGAGAAGAGGAAGAAGATTGATCCCAAAAGTCAAGATTGTATATTTGTAGGGTATTGTGAGTCTACCAAAGCATATAGGCTCTACAATCCTAAGACTCATAAAATTATACTTTCCAGGGATGTAATTTTTGATGAAGGGGGAGAATGGGGTCATCAAAGAATTTTTATTGATGATGAGTCCCAAGATGTAAGTTCTTCATAGGTACAACAGGTACAGTAGGTGTCTCCCAAGAAAAGCAAAGGCACACCAACCCCTCCAAGCCCAAGCAGGAGTACTACATCAAGTACTTCAACTGCCACTCCAAGTCCTTCTCCACAGAGATCGGTAAGTTCTTAACCGATGGACATTGACTCTCCATCAAGAGGTAAAAGAACATTACAACATAATCCATATTTTCAAATGTTGGATCAAAATTACCAAAAAAGATACACTAGAAGCCAAGCTAGTGAAATGAATTCAGTTTTGCAGAAACTTGAAAATCTGCATATGTATGGGGATGATGACTCCCAAGATCCTCAGGGAGATGTAGTTAATTATGCTTTATTAACTAGTGCACAACTAGAACCATATAGCTATGATAAGGCTTGTACTCAGAATGAATGGCAAGAAGCCACGAAAGAGGAAATAACCTATATAAAAAATAATGATACTTGGGAGCTTGTAAAGCTTCCAAAAGGAAAAAAATGTGTTGGATGTAAATGGGTCTACAAGACCAAATACAATGTTGATGGAAGCATTTAGAGGCATAAGGCGAGATTAGTAGCAAAAGGTTTTACTCAAAAAATTGGAATTGACTATGAGGAAACCTTCGCTCCTGTTGCACGACAAGAGACAATCAGATCAGTTCTTTACTTAGCTGCCCATAAAGGATGGAACATTCAACACATGGATGTGAAAAGTGCTTTTCTAAATAGATACTTGACTGAGGAGGTTTATGTTCAACAACCTCAAGGCTTTCAAGAACAAGGAAAGGAGAACCTTGTTTATAAATTGAAAAAGGCACTTTATGGCCTCAAGCAAGCACCAAGAGCTTGGTACTCACGCATTGATGTCTATTTTAGCGAATATGGATTCACTAGAAGCAAAAGTGAACCAAATCTATACTACCTAAAGCATGGAGTAGACATTCTCATAGTTTGTTTGTATGTGGATGATCTAATATTTATGAGTAGTAACACTAAAATGAATATGGAGTTCAAAAAATCCATGATGAAGTAGTTTGAGATGAAAGATATCGGTTTAATGTGATACTTCCTAGGCATGGAAGTGCATCAATAAAATAGGGGGATCTTCATATGTTAGCACACGTATGCTCAATATATGATCAAGAAATTTTCCATGGAGCAATGCAAATCAGTTGCAACTCCAACTGGACATGGGATCCAATTGAGCAAGGATGACGGAGCACCAAAGGTTGACATGACCACTTACAAAAGCATGGTTGGGAGTCTGATGTTTCTCACCAACACAAGGCCTGATATTCAATATGTTGTTTCTCTAGTTTCAAGGTTTGTGGCAAGCCCGTATGAGCTGCATCTACAAGCAACTAAAATAATCTTAAGATATGTAAAGGGTACATTAGATTTTGGAATCCATTACCACATGTAATTATGTTAAAGTAGTTGGCTTTAGTGATAGTGATTGGGGCAGCAATATAGATGATAGGAAATCTACATCAGGGAACTGTTTTAGTCTAGGATCAGGACTAATCACATGGAGTTCCAAGAAGCAGATTGTTGTAGCATTGTCATCTACTAAGGCTGAGTATATAGCCATCACACATGCTAGTACTCAAGCCCTATGGTTAAGAAAAGTCCTTGAAGAAATTGGAGAAAGTCAAAGTGGTCCAAATCGACTGTATTGTGATAACATAAGTGCCATTCAATTGGCATACAATCCAATCCACCATAGCAAATCAAAGAATTTTGATATGAAGTATCACTTCATATGAGACATGGTGGAGCAGTAGATAGTTGAGCTTAAATATTGCAGCACTTTGGATAACATTGCAGATATCTTCACCAAAGGAATGGCTAAATCTCAATATATAAAGTTGAGAGACTGTATAGTCATTCCTCTCAAGTTTAAGGGGGAGAATGTTGGAAGTTAAAAGGGTAAAAAAAAGTAAAAAATTTTTTTTACCACTGTAAGCTTTGGACCTTACCCTTTTACCTCCTTGGACGACAATTGAGTCAGTAGGATTGGACGACACAGATGACAGGGAGTTTGACTCCTAATCTCATTTTTCCTTTCCTCCCTATTTTTCTTCTTCCCTATTCTTTCTCCTAAGATTTCTAGGTTCTGGTTAATAATATTTGTATTTAAGCATTGTAATCCTTCGAACTTAATGTTAATGCAATATCTCGGTTAATAATATTTATGCTCCTAATTTCCTAAGTGCTCCTAATTTCGTTAGTGCTATAAAACCAAGGACCCCTTTTAGGATTCTTTCTCTTTCTTCCCTAGAACAAAAAATGGCTAGAAAGAAACCTTTGGAAAGAAATGATAGAATCACTCTTGAAGACTTCCAACTCCTATCAATCCATTTTCTCAAGGCTAAAGCCCCTGACCAATACCCATTAAATCTACCAAAAATTGCCCTATCTTGGAGCAATGAGGATCTCTGTAAGGTGCGCTCACTAACCTCTACCACTAAGGATGATTATAAGGATTTAACTATATATCTATCCATGGAAAGGAAAATAAAACTCAAAATCTAATGAAATTTATTTGAAAGTTCTATAACAAATATAATATTTGATAAAAACTTTATAAACTTTTCATGCACAATATCTAAGATAAAGAAAGGGGAAAAATAATTTAGTTGAAAATTTCTTTGTCCAGATAGAATGTCTTGCCTCACTAAAGTCCTAGCTCTTCATTGCTCTTCCCATCGTTCAAACCCTAGTTGGCAATATTTGCAATTTCATTTGTTACGAATTGAAAAATTATCACTACCCTTGTTCCGAATGGTTGAATTCATAGGGTTGTATCTCCCTCAATATTGCTCAAAGTTTTGCATATGACCACTCATTTTAAAGCTATTCAAATTCTACACAAGTTGGTCCAAGAATCGACTGAATCGTATAACTCTTCACGAAGATATGGATCCTAAAATATGAGATATTTTTTAGGAAAAACCCTAATCCTTCGCACTTTGCAATTTTTTTTTTGTGATTTGAAAAATCGTCACTGCCTTTGTTTCGAATGGTTGACTTCACAAGGTTATATCTCCATCAATATTGCTTAGATTTTTTCATATGACTACTCATTTTAAAGCTATTAAAATTTTGCACAAGTTGGTCCAAGAATTAGCTAAATTGGATAACTCTTCGCAAAGATATATCTCCTAAAAGATGAGACATTTTTCTAAGAAAAACCCTAATCCTTCACACTTTGCAATTTTGTTTTTCATGATTTGAAAATTTGTTACTGCCCTTGTTTCGAACCTAGGATTCTTTCTTTAAGTTACCTGACAGACTTTAAAAACTATTTTACTTGACCTTGTATATATTTATATACATAAGGAATCGGTAACACCATTGGATGTTATCACTATAAACCCTAGCTCATTGGGTTAGACAAAGTCTGTTGAGATATATTACATTATTTGGTACATGCTAATGTACCCCTATGTCACCTTCATGGTAAATTTGTAAATATGTAATATATTAGGGTTGAGTATATAGTTTAGAGTGTGAGTTATATTTGCCTTTTTATATAAGTGTGAATGTACAAGAAATGCATAAGTTTTATGTAAGAGAGAATGTGCACAAGTGTCTTAGTTTAGGAGTGCATGTAGGATTCCAAGAGTCATGTAGATGTGTGCAACTATTATAAATTCAAGTCTCCATCAAGTATGCAAGTGGCAAGTTTATAAGCCAAGAGTCATGAGACTTGGCATATGGAGAGCAATAGTCAAGTACTTGAAGAGTCATGTTACTATGGCTATATTATGGAGATAATGGTCCATAGAATTATGTAGAAAGAAGAAGAATGAAGTATTGATTCTAAGTTGTAACATAAAAGAGAATCAATAAAGATTGTATACATTTTGAGCAATTAATATTGAGTTGTTCTCATGCATAGTACATGAATGATTCAGGCTATTTACATTCATATTTCAGTATATAAATGAATGTTATTTGATTTATTATATAAGCCTTGATATACATATTAATTTATTCATATTATTCTACTCATGTTATTATCACATTGACCTTTATTATTGTGGTTATTTTATATTTGGGGACCTATGTGATTTTGTGAGATAATCTATGATATTTTTTGGTAGTATAAAGGCTTAAAAAGCCAACGGTGGCATTAGAGCTATCATCAAAATCTGTCCAGTTTGATAGAGTTTATTGAAGCCACCATTATTAATTAGCTTTGTCCATTTTGATAAATTTAATTTAGAGTATGTCCTACAATGAAGACTTGGACTCTGTATTTTAAAGTTCTTATTGAGTAGACCAAGCTAGGGTCTTTCCACTAGGTTGAAGGAAAACCGGTGAAGACTAGTAGTCAATTGCATTGAATATAAGGACCAACTTAGAAGAGAAGTTGGACATTGATTGATAGGCATAACCAATCCATAAGGAAAGGTCATTTAGGGAAGATCCACCCTAACATTGAGTTTGAAGAATATGAAGATTGAAGTTTTTGAAAAATTGTAGATTAAAGATTGAGGTAAAATCAACTCAAGATATAGTTGATCATTCAGGGCTATTCAGTGCCACCTTGACATTGATATTGGGGTTCTCTATTAAAGAGGTGAATCATATTGAGTTCTTAGGTATGACCTGAGATATTGAAGATTTTTGGATAAAAAAAGAGGTAAACTTGCAACAAAGATTAAGCTACAAAAGTTTGGGAAGCTTCCTATAGAAGATAGAGAATAATTCCAACTTTTGAAGAAACTAGAGAATATAGTAAAGAAGAAAGCAAGTAGCATAACATAGAAGCAACAAGAAGAATCAGTAAAGAGAAGAAGAATCATGTCAAATTGACCTTGACATATTTGAAGAATAATAAAAAAGTATAGAGTAGAAAAGAAGGAAGTATCTTCCTAGGATACATTGAAGAACTAGGTTGACTAAATATATCTATATATCATTTTAGTCTTGATCGCGAATCATTTTTTTGAAACAGGTTCTTTATAGTAGACACATACTACAATATAGAAGAGAAAAATGATAGCCAAAGAGGTCATTATAACTAAGAATATTGAGAGGCCATTATAGAATAGAGCCCATAAGAGGCCATTATTGAAAAGAAAATGCTAAGATAAAGGACATATAAGCCTATATTGTTGAAGAAATATAGAAGGTCAAGAAGGCCTATATTGAATAAAATAGAAGCCAAGAAGGCTTTCATAGTTAGAGAGACCCAAGAGGTCTTTATTGTTGAATAGGCCCATATAGAAAAATAAAGAGGCCTATATTGTAGAAGAACATGCCCATTCAGGAAACTCAAGGAAGATTGTTGAAGAGAGGCTCATTTGGTCAACTCAACTAGAAGATAGTGGAGTCATTTAGCCATTGTCATAGAGCAGAGAAATAGCCCATTTAGTCATAAATCAGTAAAACAATGCATTCGGTCAATACAAGTAAAGCATACAACAAACAGAGAAAAGAAAGGTTGTAAATTGCATTCAAAAATTACTTGAAGGTTTCCACTTTATATTTTTTGCCTTCTTTTTTTTTCTCATGTACCCAACATCATATTTCCATTTGATGACTTGAATTCATCTATCAATGCTCTCTACTTCCAGATTAGGAATTATGTGGGTTGATGGGGTTAGTTTAGACTCCTCTATGGCTAAACGAATCTTCCTTTTCATTAGCTCTAAACTACTTTCCTTTCCTTTAAATATTTTCCTATTTCTTTCTAACCATATAGTCCAAAGTATTGTATCTTTTGATATATCCCAAATTGTTTGTAAATCCTCACTTTTAAAAGTGTTTTGCCATTGCTTTAACCTTTTTTCAATTCTTCCATTCATCACCATGCATTGACCAAACATATTAACAATCCATTGCCATATATTCCTGACTATTGAGCAGTTTCCCAAGAGATGGTATATACTCTCTTCCTCCCTTTTACAGAGAAAACATTGTGAGGGGACATGCAAATCCCTTTTCATAAGGTTATCCTAGGATAAAATTCTTCTATGACCTACTAGTCGAACAAACATTTTGACTTTAGGAATACTTGGGCTATCCCAAATATCTCTCCATATTCTTGTGATATTTTTATTTTATTGATGTTTTACATTATATCTACTTCTTGATGTGTATTCTCCCGAGTCATTCAACTCCCAAAATAGCCTATCCTCGGCTCCCCTTGGAATAATCATTGTTGTTATCTTTCTGCTCAAATGCCTCATAACATCAATGTCTTGTATACTTGTAAATAAATATTCTTTCATTTGTATCTTCCTTCATGATCCTTGTACATAATGTTTGAAACCCTATCACCATATTTATCTTGAAATAATCTCATCCATAGTTTCAAAATTAGATCTAGATTGAGTGGATTTTTTATCACACCAAGTATCCATCCAAATATAAATCTTTTATCTAATTCCTACCACCCATCTTAGAAATTTAATCACTAGATCAATAAATTTTTTTAAATCGTTCCATAAAGTAGAACCATTTGGAAGTGAGAATGCAGTAAATATTAAGCGTGTGTCATTGGGCTCAACATACTTAGAAGAATTTTTTCTCATTGTCTTTGACTCTCTTTATACAATCTTCAAATTTATTTTCCCCTAAGAGTTAAGTTTGCATCCATAAGAACTCTTGAACCAAGACATCCCCTAGTTTTATCATCACACAGCTCACTCCATTTTACCAAAGGAAATTTCCTTTAACCTGACCACAAAAAGGACCGCATAATATAGATTAAATTTATTTTCTATCGATTTTGGCATAGTATACAAGGACACATAATAAGTTTGAATGGCCTATAAAACCGATTTAGTTGAACTCTTCCTATTAACAATAACCATTTACCTTTCTATGATTGTAGTTTATTTTGAAATTTACTTATAACTGGATTCCATAATTCTATCTCATTCTCCCCTGAAATAAGGACATTCCGATTTCAACGTCACGGTTTGAACTTTGAACCTTTCAAAAAAAAGAGCCCAACCCTGAAAGGTTGCGTTGTCCCACAAGACATCATGACCTCTTATTACTAAAACATTTCATCAAACAATATTAATATTATTAATTGTATATATTATGTTACAAGATTTTAAACTTAGTTTTATATTAAAAATGGACATACTTTGTTCATAATATAGTGTTATTTTTATTAATTGTAATTTGATTTTGTAATAATAAAATTTATTTTATTTAGCACCTAGGGTGCAACGCACAATGGTTCAAGCTTTGGTTTTTTTCGGGAGTGTATGAGCGGGGTGGGTGTGTGGTAGCTTTGTGTTTAATCCCATATTAATAAGTATAGCTATTGGCTTCACGAGGGTTCATGGTTGGGAGGAGACTGTTCAGCCCTATCGGTCACAGAGGTTTCTCACAATAACCAAATAAAAAAGAGAAAAAAATTATTTTATTTATATGTTTTGTGTTAAAAATTTTCAATAAAAATTTATGTAGTTCTATATATTATAAAAAATAAAAAATATTAACGCACAACGGTTCGAGCTTTGGCTCTTCTTCGGGAGTGTGTGAGGGAGGTGGGTGTGTGGTGGCTTTGTGTTTAATTTCATATTGATAAGTATTGTTCTTGGCTTTACGAGGGGTCATGGTTGGGAGGATATTGCTCAGCCTTGTCGGTCATAGAGGTTTCTCACAAAATTATTTTATTTATATGTTTTGTATTAAATTCTTTCAATAAAAAATTTATGTAGTTCTATATAATATAAAAAATAAAAAATATTATAACATGTAGTTATATATTTTTAATTTTTTTTTTTTTTTGATAATTATGTGTTTGTATTTATAGCGGGTTTTAACAAGGATCCCAAAACCTGATTACATAAGCAATGGGCCTAGGGCATCAATCCCTTGAACTGAACACCAAAGCGAAATCCCGCCCAACGGTAACAGTAAGCATGAAACAAACCCTCTCGGCGAGAAACAAACAAATAAGAAAAAAAGTAGTTTTGGAGATCCCGCTCAGCGGGGGGTAGCCAAAAACCACCATCGAGAAGATCCCGCCCAGCAGGAAGCAAAGAAAAATCGTTACAATAAAATCCTACCTCGCGGGAAGCAGTCAAAACCACCACAAACAGTCCCGCCTAGCAGGAAGCAACAGGGAAATCCCGCCATTCGGGAAACCAACAGAAAAGAAAGGATACCGCCTCGCGGGAAAACCGACGGATTTGGCGGATCTCGCCCTATGGAGAAACCATCCCGCCCACCGGGAAAACATTCGATTCAGCGAGAGCCATCCTGCAGGAAGCCGACAGCCAGCATAGAGAGGATCCAGTCCATCAGGAAGTGACCAGAGAGTTGCACCACAAGGAACCCGCCCGGGAAAACGGAAGAGGATCCCGGCGAGCAGGGACCAAGAATCCCATCCAAGCACAGAGCCTGTCGAGGATTCACAAGAAAAAGGGGGAAGCTGTCCAAACCCTAAACCGTCACCTCCACCGCACTGAGAAACGCAGGGGACCAGATCCACGCGAATCACTTGCAAAAAACCCCAGGGGGAAGCCTGAGGGAAAAAGGGAAGGGATCCCCAACCAAACAGGGATCCCTGGGAAGCACCAGTCCGAAAAAACAACCAAGGAAACCCTAGCCGACCGGGAGGGGCGCAGATAGTGGAGAAGGATCTCCCCCCGGGAGATCATCTCGCAAACAACCACTCCCCGGGGAGGGATGACCTGGGTTGAGCCAGGGACTGGGCAGAAACCAGGAGCCATGGGAGGGGGAGCAGGGGAGGGACTAGAGCCCTCCCCTCTACCTCAGATACCTATTTTTAAATTTTTTTATTATAACAAGTTATCATATATTATGTTCCAAGATTTCAAAATTAGTCTTTTAACTTTTTTTTATTGAGTAAATACTTCTTATACATATACATATTCGTCATGGGGATTGAACCCGGGTCACATCACCGATAATGCAAGTGGTGTCCTTGTCTGGTAGACCACATCACACGGATAAATTAGTCTTTAACTTAAAGTCTACATATTGGGGAGAGCGCAACCATTTGAGCTTTGGCTCTTCTTTTGGAGGTCCAAGGTTCAAACCTTGGTGTGTGTGTGGGGGTGGGTGTGTGTTCATATATATATATATATATTTAAATAAAATCTATATATTTAATTAATTGAACTTATGTCATATGATCATAGTGTAGTGTTATCTTTATTAATTGTAATTTGATTTTTATAATATTAAATTATTTAAATATTTTTATGTAACTCTATATAATATAAAATATATATTTTTAAATTTTCTATTATAATAAATTTTCTTTTATTTTCAAACAAATAATACATAATATAAATAAAATAAATGACATGAGCTCTCTTAGTTTTCAAAGTGGAGACCTAAGTTTGAATCTTGGCACATTATACAGATACTATAATACTATATCGCGATGTACTGCATGTGGGAACCCATTTCAATCTCCATGTAATCAATGTAAAAAAATACATAATATAAATAAAGTTATCTATATCAACTATAAATTGTTGAATTTTGGAATATTTGTATTCATACAGAGAATTGAAGAAGATCTAAAAAATAAAAATAATTAGACTTTTATGAAAATGATGTAGGTATCTAATTATAGCATCAATTGAGATGAGAATTAAACTTTGAAGCTCTAAAGGAGAGAGTTGTGATTTGTTAAGGGTGAGGGACACAAGTTCAACCCCTTATTCTCCAAAAATATATATATATATATATATATATATATATATATAAACCATAAATGAAACATATTTATTCAAATAGTTATTATTATTAAGCTCTTTTGGTTGTAATTAGGGTAAAATTTTCAAAAAAACGTCAAATCTTTTAGGAGCCATATCTTTGCATAGGGTTGTCCGATTCAAACGATTATTATGTCATTTTATATAAAACTTGAAGATCTTTGAAATGAGTAGTCATATGAAAGAATCCAAGGAATACTGAGGAAGGCATGTCTATGTGAAGACAACTGCCCATAATAAGGGTAACGTTGGGTAATATTTTTTAGAAAAATTATCTCATTTTTCAAGAGCTATATCTTTGCGAAAGATTATCTGATTTATATGATTCTTAAACCAATTTTTGTAGAATTTAAAGATCTTTAAGTGGTTATATGAAGGAATCCAAACAATATTGAAGGAGATATAATCTTGTGAAGTTAACCATTTAAAACAAGGGTAGTGATTCAAGTCATAGGAAACATAATTGTAGATATTTGTCAGCCATGATTCAGATGATGAGAGGAGTAATGGAGGGCTAGGGCATTAGCAAGATGGGATAATCTATCTAGGTGTAGAAGTTCTACATGCATATTATTTTAGGTTTAATTTCAAATAATATAATCAATATAGAAGTAAATTATGAATTGATAGAGCTAGGACAATTTTTTTTCCAAAAAATGAACAATCTTTTAGAAGCCATATCTTTGCATAGAGTTGTTTGATTCAGATGATCATTGTGCCATTTTGTGCAAAATTTGAAACTCTTTAGAATAAGTGGTCAATTGAAAGAATCCATTTATTATTGAGGAAGATATGACCATGTGAAGATAGTCGTTCAAAACTAGGACAATGTTAGGGAAATTTTTTTCTAAAAAAGATCTCATATTTTAGGAGCCATATATTTGTGAAGGGTTGTCCAATTCAAATGATTCTTGGACCAATTTGTGTGAAATTTAAAGTGATTTAAAATGAATGGTCATCTAAAGAAATCAGACAATATTAAGGGAGACATGACCATGTGAAGTCAACCATCTGAAACAAGGGCAATGATGATTTTTCAAGTTGTAAAAAACAAAATTACGAATATTTGTCAGCCATGGTTCAAACGATAGAAGGAGCAATGGAGGGCTAGGGCATCAATGAGGTAGGATACTTTGTATAGGCATAGAATTTTTCAACTAAGTTTATTTTATCCCTTCTTTATCTTAGAAATTTTGCATGCAACTTATTATAGGTTTATTTTTTAAAAATATAACCGTTATAGGATATCTATAAATTTCAATAGATTTTGAGTTATAGTTTCCTTTATATGGACCAATTTATAGGTATGTCCTTATAATAATCCCTAGTAGTAGAGGTCAGTGAGGACCTCACAAAGAATCTATCCTTGTTGCTCAAAGAAAAGATAATTATTGGTAAATTTAATGGGTCTTGGAAAGGGCCTTTGGCCTTCAGTAAATGGATTGATAAGTTTTGAAAGTATCCAAGAGTGAGTTAATTGTTTCTTCCCAAATGTTTCTTCCTAGCCAATTTTTGTTCTAGGGAGGAAAGAGATAGAATCCTTAAAGGAGGTACTTGGTTTATGGGAAGAGCAAGACTCTTCCTTACCCACTGGTATGAAGGTTTTGCACCTAAAAACGTAAATCTATCCCTAGTGCTAGTTTGGTTTGGGATATACAAGTTGTCCATTAAATTATGTGAAATTGGTACCTTCAAGGCAATACACAACACTCTAAGAGAATTCCTTGAGATTTTAGAAACTACAAAAGATAGATTCTTGGCTATTTATGCTCAAATATTGGTCATGATTAATATAAGTAAACCTTTACTAGAATCAATCATTTTTAAGTATGGGGGTAAGTTGTGGACCCAAAGCATAGTTTATGAAAACATATCTTATATATAGAATATACCATGAGTTGGGGCATATTTTAAGATTATTCCCTAAGAAGAGTCCAACATAATCATATGTAGATAACCATAAGAGAAACTTACAAATGAATATGGATGACGATGGTTTTCAACTTGTAAAAAATAGGTCTATATAGGTAAAAATAAATAAATAGTAGAGATTGGTATGGAAGAATTTTAGAAGGAATTCTAATTCTTTTGAGGCTTTAGTCTATGAAAAATAGATCAAATATTAGTAGGCACAGTACGATGGAATTAGAATATTAGCAAGAAATCATCTATTTAGTTTAATCCTGATTTAGGGATGCACATTCTTGTTGAACCTAAGGAATGTGCCTCATTAGATTTTGAAGAATATCTTGAAGTACCATGCACCATTCAAGAGAAGAAAAATGGTAGATAATATGTAATGTTAAATGTTAATACCTCTACCAATAATAAGGAAATACTAGAGAATGAGTAGGACAAGTCAAAAGCTCCCGTAGTAGAGCTAGGAGAGGATAAATATAATGAAAAGGAAAGTTATGAAAGAATATTGAGGAATATAATAATAAGATCTACTCCTGATACAGGTAAGATAAAAAGAGAAAATACCTTCAAATTATCAAGTGAGAGATAGGGAAGCAAGAGCAAACATAGAGAAAGGAACACAATATAAGTTGGTTAAACGTCTCTTTACAAAAAAACTAAATGATATTGGTAATTCACAGGTGGGGCCAATAGCCCCTAATGAGATATGATTACCATATCATGAAATATAAGGGTGTTAATGCCTTGTCAAAGTAGAGGTGTATCAGAGACCTTTGTTTAAGTAATAAGCTCAATTTTCTTTGTATCCATGAAACTAAAAATACAAAGGAATAAGTTTCCAAAAGTATGAAAGAAGTATGGGCAATATGTGAATGAGATGTTATGGATTCTTAAGGAGTGACAGAGGGAATTCTAACATGTTGGAATCTTATTAGAACCTCCTGTGCAACTATTCATAAAACTAGGCATCAGATAGCCTTGTTAGTCACATGCTACTTCCTAGATATTCATTTTATCTTTATCAATGTCTATGGACCTACAAATCAATAAGGCATATTATAAGCATGAAGTGGGTTTGAAGCCTTTATGAGAAGTAAAGACCAAGAAACTCGATTCATGATCATGGGATATTTTAATGTCATAACCAAGTTGGATGAAATTCTGGGGGGAATTAAGAAAATAACTCAAAGTATGAAATATTTCTCAACTTTTATTCAAAACAATAATCTATGGGAGGTTGAGTTTGGAGAGGATAACTATACATGAACCAACAACAAGATAGACCAGAATTTGATAGCAAAAAAACTAAACAAAATCAAATTATTGGCTAGATGAAGGGACTTGTGCTAAAATTAATACCTTGACAAGAATTGGTTTAGACCACTGGCCAATAAGAGTTAAAATGGTGGTAAGTGAATTAAAAAATATGTTTTAAAAATGAACAGATGTGGGAATATCAAACCCATTTTGTTAATACGATAGCACAAACATGGGATTATCTAGGAAATAGTGGGTTATGTACACTTCCAAAAAAAAGTAAATTAATGATGTCTAGATTAAAAGAATGTAATAAGAACATTTTTTATAAGAAAGAACTAAAAGAGAAACTTTAAAATTTCCAAAAAGGTGAGCATAATAGTCCAAGCTCGAAGGAAAGAGAGTTGCTTAGTGAATACCATAATATTTTGAGTAAAGAAAAGAAAATTTGAAGATTAAATTTAAGACATACTTGGTTAAAAGGAGATAAAAACACAATGTTTTCTCATAGGATGGCAATAGTTTAGAGATCAACATTCATTATTAGTATAAGAGGTTTGGATTGAAGACTATAGTGAAATCATAAATGAGGTAAGGTTTTTTTACCAAAATATTATAGAATTGGAGGAGTTTGAAGTTTGTAATGATAAACTGCTACAAGAAGTACCTTCAGTTATAACAAATGAAGACAATAGGAAATTGTTGGAGTCTATTATTATGAAAGAAGTTTATTTAGCTATTTTATCTTTTGATAAGGATAAATTCCTAGGTCCATATGGGCTCTTTGTAGCATTTTATTAACATAATTAGAAAATATTAAAGGATTATTTATTGGTGGCAAGGGAACAATCTAGGGTAAAACAACAAATACCTTATAAAATAAATATGACATATCTTACCATAATTCCAAAAGAAAAGAATGCAAAATCGTTTGATTCATTTAGGCCCATAAGCCTATGTAAGATAACATATAAGATAAATTCCTGAGTGATGGAAAATCGATTAAGACCATTGTTAGACATAATTATTTAAGAAGAACAAAGAGGATTTGTGAAAGGGAGACAAATTTTTGGATAGGATCATAGTAGTTCATGAAGTTATGCATTCATCAACTTCAAAAAAGAGAGATCAATGATCCCAAAACTTGATATGAGCAAAGCCTAAGATAGGGTTAAATGAGATTTTCTTTTTGTACGATTATAAAAGTTTGGATTTGGAAAGAAATGGGTCAGATTGATTAAAAATTATGTCTCTACAATATCATAATGAGTGTTGGTCAATGGGTTAGTAATAAAATCTTTTAAAACCAAGAGAGGTCTTAGATAGGGAGATCCTCTTTCATCATATATGTTCATTATTATGGCAGAGGTTTTTGGTAGGAACTTGAATAAGGCTAACAAATATAGGCTTATAATCAAACTTAAGGTCATTAATAATATCAACAACATCACCCATCAATAATTTGTAGATGAAACAACACTTTTTTGGAGGTTAGGGATAAACAAAGCCAGGGATTTGAATAACTTATTAAAGGAATATGAAAGAGCATCAGGGCAAAAAGTTAATAGAGAAAAACCTAAATTTTACTTCCTAAACACTCTAGCTAGAATCAAAGTAGTGATATATTTGTCACTTAAAATGGAGGAGGTAAATTTATGAGCAACTTATCTAGGAATGACCTTATTTGAGGGGAGAATGAGAATATAACTATGAATCCAGTTATAAATAAAGTTTAGAATAAACTACCAATATAAATAGATAGATGGTTATTCTTAGCAAGAAGAGTGCAGCTAATTAAATCAATATTATAGGCCATTTCAACATATTATATGTCCTTCTATACTATGCCAAAATCGATAGAAAAAGTCTAATCTAAATTATGCGGTCGTTTTTGTTGTTAGGATTACATGATAAAAGGAAATTTCCATTGGTGAAATGAAGCAAGGTGTGTGATGATAAAACTAGGGGAGATATTGGTTTAAGAGTTCTTACGGTTTCAAACTTAGCTCTTGGGGGAAGAGTAATTTGGATATATACAAAGAGAGTCAAAGATAATGGGCAAGAATTATTCTAAGTAAGTATGTTGAGCCCAATGACCCAAGCTTAATATTTACTATATTCTCACTACTAGATGGTTGTACACTGAGGAACGATTTTAAAAAACAATTGATCTAGTGATTAAAGGTCTAATATGGGTGGTGGGAACTGGAGAATAAATTTATATTTGAATGGATACTTGGTGTGATAAAAAAACAACTCAATCTATATCTATTTTTGAAACAATGGATGAGATTACTTCAAGGCAAATATGGTGATAGGGTTCCAAATATTATGTACAAGGATCAAGAAGGAAGATACAAATGGAAAGAAGATTTTTTTACAAGTATAAAAGATATTGACGCCAAGCGGTAATTGAGTAGAAATATAACAACGATTATTTTGAGGGGAGCTAAGGATAAGTTGATTTGGAAGTTGAATAGCTTAGGAGAATACATAATAAGAAGTGGATATAATGTAAATCACTAAAAAAAAGGAATACTACAAGAATATGGAGAGATATTTGGGATAGCCCAAGCATTTCTAAAGTCAAAATGTTTGTTTGGCTAGTAGGTCATAGATTTTTGTATCCTGGGACAACCTTATGAAAAGGGGTTTTCATGGCCCCTGACAATGTGTTTTATATAAAATGGAGGATAAGAGTATAGACCATCTCTTAGGACATTGCTCAATAATTTGTAAACTTTGAAAGTGGATTCTTAATATGTTTGGTAAATGAACAGTGATGAATGGTAGAATTGAAGAATGGTTAAAGAAATGGAAGAGCAATTTTAAAAGTGAATATTTACAAACAATATAGGATATCAAAAGATACGATACTTTGGTCTGTATGGCTAGAAAGGAATAGAAGAATATTTAAAGAAAAGAAAATTAATTTAGAGGTAATTAAAAGAAAGAGTTTTTTAGCCATAGAGGAGTCTAAACCAACCTTATCAACTCATATAATTCCTAATATTGAAGTAGAGAGCCTTAAAAGATGAAGTTGAGTCATCAAATGGAATTATGATGTTGGGTACAAGAGAAACAAAAAGAAGGCAAAGAATATAAAATGGAAACCACCAGAAGTGGAGTTGATCAAACTGAATTTTGATGGAGCATCTAAAGGAAATCTAGGACCAGTAGAAGGAGGAGGAATAATTAGAAATAATATGGGAGAGATTTTGTCTCACTACACTTTCAATAGTGGATTTAAGACAAATAATGAAGTTGAAGCTTGGGCGGCTTTAGAAGGATAAAAAATATGCAAACAAATGAAATGGAATATAGTATGGATAGAAGGCTATCCACTAATGGTAATAAGTACAATTTTGAGAAAAACAAAGGTTCCATGGAACATACAAGAGATAATTGGAAATAATTATAGGAAACACAAGACCTTACTATAAATTTTGAATAAATCAGGTTTACACATACGTTAAGGGAAGGGAAAAAAATGCAGATAAGCTAGACAATAGAGGGGTTTTAATTGAGGATCATGAAGTTAAATTCTCTTTTCCATGATTAGAGGAAGTAGTAAATTTAGACAAAGCTAATAAGAAAATATGGATTACCTATATTAAATAATTATTAAGATTTACTTTAATGTTTCCATTTGTAATATTTGTTGCATTTTATAACATTACTATGTTTTTATATAAATTTTTTATTATAATTCTTGTGGTTGCACTTATGCTTCGAGAAGGAAACTAGCAATCAAGATCTGGTGAAGCAGACTATGATAGAACCAAGTTTGAAAATATTACTATACTAAGATGCAATGCATAGATAGTAGAGGTGGGGTTTTGGTATTGTGAAGGCTACTGTAGAAAAATGTTAATAAGAAGGATGTTGAATTTTGAAATACTTGTATTCACACAAAAATTTGAAGATCCAAAAAATGAAAATCAAGAGTTTAGATTTTTTATGAAAATTGTGTACGTATATAGCTATATCAACTCAATTGAGATGAAAATTGAATCTATTTGTAAAATCTCAAGCTCTAAAGGAGAGAGTTATAATTTTTTAAGGATAGGGGACTTGAGTACAACTTGTTCTCCAACAAAAAAATATAATTGCTATAGGATATACGGGTAAATTTTAGTAGATATCGAGTTATAGTTTCCTTCTCATGGACCAATTTATAGTTAAACTCTTAGAATTATCCCCAATAGTAGATCTTAGGGAAGACCTCACAGAGCAATGATTTTCATTTCCCAAAGATAAGGTATACATTAGTAATTTTAACAGGTCTTAGCTAGTGGTTTTGACATTGAGAAAATAGATTGATAGGATATAGAAATCTACAGGATTGAGTCTATCATTTGTTCCCAAAGGTTTCTTCCTAACCACTTTCAATTTTATGGAGGAAAGAGATAAAATCCTTAAAGGGGGTCCTTGGTTTATGGGAAGAGAAGAACTCTTCCTTACCTACTGGTATGAAGGGTCCTTGGTTTATGGGAAGAGAAGAACTCTTCCTTACCTACTGGTATGAAGGCTTTGCACCTAAAAACATAAATCTATCCCTAGTATCAGTCTAGGTCAAGATGTATGGGTTACCCATTGAATTCTAAAAAATGGATACCTTCAAGGCAATAGGTAGCACTTTATGAGAATTTCTTGATATTTTATAAACTACAAAAGATGAAGTCTTAGCCATTTATAATTGAATATTGGTTATGATTGATATTAGTAAAATTTTACCATAATAAATCAGTCTTAAGCATGGGGGTAAATTGTGGACCCAAACCATAGATTTAAAAACATATCTTTTAGATGTAGAATATGTCATGAAAGAATGTTTGGTCATTTGAGGATCTCCCTAAGGCCTTAACATTTCTTTGGTTAGCAGTTCAAATTAATATTCTTATAGGAGAGGGTCTAAAAAGAAGAGGATATCATTGACCTTTCAGATGTACTTATATGTGAGAATGATCTAAAAACATCATATCATTTACTTCTTCATTATCCCTTTGCTCACACCATTTGGGGTTACTTTTCTAAAAATATGAAAATATATTGGGTAGCTCCATAAAAATTGAAAGAAGATGAAATGTTGGATTAATTATTTCAAAGCTAAAGCATTATATATTATGTGGAGGATTGGATCTGTCAATATTTGTTAAAATTTATCGCTTGAAAGGAATAATAGAATTTTTAAAAATAAATCTCAAAATCTTTCCCAAGTTTGAAATCTTATTATTGCCTCTTGTTGGTCGTTAATTTGGTACCACGATGAGGGCGGGGGTGAACCAACGCCAAAATCGAACAACCACCGAGTTGGTATGGGGCGGTCGATCTTTGGAGGAAGTCGGTTCCTCAAGGGTGGTTCTAGCTATCTATGTCACAAAGTGGGAAAAGGGAAAAAGGGGGAAAGAGATGGAAAAATGGTCGTACCTAAAACTCACAAGGACGGGTATAGTCGCATCAAGACACATGCAGGCATGACACCACCAGTGGAAGCGTAAGCCCAACACCTAACATATCGGCCTATGATACCTTCATTCAAGCTCTTCAAAGTCATGGGTAGAGGGTGAATTCTAGAACTAGAATATAGGTGCATGAAATCCAAGATGCAGAATTAGAGCACTCCTATCCGACTAGCTTTAGCAAAAATAAACCTCCAACCCATATTTATAAATGCACACTCCTGAGTCACTAAGAAAATCCCATGAAATCTAGACTATAGAATAATATGAGACCACTCAAATGACCAAAGCAAAAATAAGCATTCATACATTCAATAAAAACATGAAGGCAAAATCGAAGACCAAATAGTGATGAATCTATATTTACATAGTGGTGAAAAACATTACATATTGTAGACACCAAAACCTAGCCACTTGTCGTCCATCCTGGTATTCCTGCCATTTTACCCATTTATTTATATATATTTAGGCATATTTGTTAAATATATGTTTAATATTAATATTTTAATATTATATTATATATATATTTGAATAAATCCCAACCATCCAATTTAACTTAATCCTAACCATCCATCTACATCAATCCATGTTACACACCTGAATTAATATCCACCCTTCATGTTTTAATCTAAGCCACACAATTTGTGTCACTAAAACCCTAACATACCCTACTGTGGATTATTAATAGGAGCCACTTTGATGGCTCAACCCCTAAGTCCTAGGTTTCTCTTGAGTTTTCCCTAAGATGAAGTTTTTCCATTGTTTCCTAATCAATCCAAGTACCCGTGCATTCTCCATCCATCCTCGCTCTTGATAACCTTTGCATTCATCACCACCTCTCTCGCCCAGCTAGATATGCTTCTACAAATCCTCACTTTAGTCGTCAAACACCTTTGGGCATTCCCTATCATTGTCGAGCGCCTTCGAGTGCTTCTCCTCCACTGCAAAGTACCTCTACGTGTCCCCCACCATTCTTGAGCACCCATGAGCATTTTTTGTTACCATCGAGTGCTCGTGGACATCCCAAAGCGGAGCTCTACAGTCCTACTAGCCCTCAGGTGATGCTAGGGCATCGTCACACCTACTAATTACATTAGATCAAAAAATGGCAGATAAGCAAGGTAAATCAAAATTATTTTATTAAATTATATTATGTTGCTAGAATCTGTTCATATTTTGTTATTGCATAGTTAGGGTTAAGTCTTGATTTGAGAGGGTCTCACACTATGGAGCCCTCATTGTTATTATTGACTCATTTGCTATTTTCTTATGTGCAGATCTGATAGCATTACACTAGTATTAGACAACTTCTTAATTTGGAGTGGTCCGACATCGAATAATCAGAAGCCCACTCACTTATATTGGGAGCAGAGATGCATTTTGAGACACCACCAACGTTGTAGCTAGGGTTTTGAAGAACCCTAACATTGTGTATATTTTTATCAAAGGATTCAAATATTCTTATTGTAACAATGGAGATTTGAGGCTCCCCCAAGAGAACCCTAGCATTGTGTATATTTGTATCAAATAATTCAAATATTCATAACAATGGAGTTTTGAGGCTCCTCCCATTAATATAAAATCATTCATTATGCAATATTATCTTTTTGAGTTTAATTTATATCTTGTTATTTGGTGTTGCGTTTTTGTCTTCACACATATGACTTATAATGGCTAAAGATCCGTCCTTGGGAATGACCATAATTCCACTATTTATAGGTATTTTTACATTAAATTCAAAATTTGAACATTAATGGTGGTCAGTGGGAAGATAGTTCTTGAAGCTGATAGGCGCTCAACTGGTACGTCAGGATGGCATTGATCTTCTAGAAGGAGGTAGATGCATCTGGTTTGATCTAGACCATTGAAACTTCTGATATTTCTACCCAATTTATTAATTCTCATCTACCTCATCCTTTTACTTGGCCAACAATCCCTTGGTTAGGTGGCGAATGATTGGAATTAATCACCTTGGGAGCAACACACCTCAAATTTATCACTTCTATGTACAAGCACCTAGTACTGGAGAGCTGCGAAAATGAGTACATCTTTTTTTTTGGAATTTTTGGGTGATGGTGGAAGCTTTATGCATCAGGCAGGTGCTTTCTTTTTCCTCTTTCTGCTCGTGAAGACATCAAGAAGGAGGGTGGACATTTGTCCAAAGTTCCACCCAATTTGTGCTCGTATCTTCTGCCCGAGATGAGTGGGAGTTTTTGTCCTTCCCAAGGGTAGGGTTATATGACTTTTCTACCCTTGATAGCCACTTGAAAGGTCTACCCAACGAGTGGGTGGACATTTTGGATAATTCTACCCAAGGCAAAGGGTGGGTCATCCACCCAATCTATCATCTACCCTGCTTTAATCCACCATCCACCCATTGCTTTAGGTCACCCATCACTGTTGTTGCCACCACTTGATATATTTTTCCTGTCCATAAATATTCTCAAAATCTTATGAACTTCTTTTGGATAAATGGAATCACTTCCTGAAGGGAAGAGTGGGTGAAGAGTGCAAAATTTTACCCACACTTCTAGCGACTCACAGGGGTTTTCCATCTTGTGAAAAAAGAAACCTAAAAGGATTATAAAATGTAATAACAAAAACAGAGGGAAGATGAAGAGAAGGGGAGGACCAAGAAGATAGGAAGACAAAAAGACAAAGGCAACACAAAGAGGAGGTTGAGTATGAAAAGCTATTAGAAGAAGTGATACACTTAACACAATGAGAAGTGGAACAACACAACTAACAAAAGTAGAAAGGAGGAACAAGGAAAATAAAGTCAAAAGAACTAGGTAAAAATGGATAAAATAGAGAGGACTACTATGGACAAGAGCAGCAGGAAGACAAGCAATGGAAACAACAAGCAAATATGCAAGAATCTTGTTGGGAGACACAGAGGAGAAGGGACAACAAGAAATAGTTGAGACAATGAAGCCTTTGTTACCAATTGGAAGAGTTACAAGAAATAAAGGGCAAGGGAATGGGGAGACATGAAGGGAAAAGCAATCTGAAGTTCATCAATAGAAACTGATAGGGTATATCCTCTTATCCATGAGGCACTCTCTCAGATCGATTCTCCTTAAACGTAACCCATAGAGGATCTGAGACATTCCAAGAGTAGATAGATTGTCATTGTTCTTTATCTCTTCTATCCCAGACCTTATTTCTCACATAATCCAACAATGATCCTCTTTTCCTGACTGTTATCAACTAGGAAGCCATTCTGTTTCAACCATGACTTATGGTTTGCACTTTTTGGTCTCATCTACATCTAACCATAAGGACTTTTATATCATGCTCACTTTGTCTTGTACTTATGTCTATGAGTTCCAAGGTTATTTGCTACAACTTCCAAGGATCAAGTAAGATATCTTGATAATAGTTGGATGTATCCAATGGGCTACGGGGTCACGACAACAACAAATAAAAGAAAAAAAACTAGGAAGACAACATAAAGACAGAGGAGGAATATTACATTTCCTAGAAAACTCCTGGGGAATTCTTTGCTAATGCTTCTCATTGCCTGACCAAGTGGTAACCTTTTATAGGATTTTGTTGTACTAATAGTCGCTGACAAAATTTGTGATACCCAACACAGTGGCCATGCATAATGAAAGCCTTTATTTATTGGCTGTAAAATTACAATGTGATAGGCATGCCTGAGCCAATATGTCATATGAAAATCATCTCGTAAATTTGCAGTGGCTAGATCAGATTACATTATATTTAAGGTGTCACTTGTAATTCTTTTGGTTCCATCTACACTGGCTAGGAATTATGATAAAATCATAATCCTTATTGCTTTGCCTAAGCCTTTAGACACCCATGACCTAGAAAACTAGGGTGGTAATAACTTTTGCCACCATATTTCACCTCTTAGGAAGTGACCTATTAGGGACTAGATTTTCATGTTGTCCCTTTCGATATTGGCCAGTTGTGCCAATCTTATGGCTAGCTCTTTTTCCACCATTGGATCTGTCTCTCGCTCATGGGTATCCACATCCTTACCCAGACTTAGCTGAGTCTAGGATTGATCTGTCACATTATCCTCATGGATGTGGTCACCATGGAACACCTGCTCCTAATGTGTGCTCATTGTATAATCTGGCACCAGCTCTTGAAAGGAACTAATTGGATGGAGCCTCCACATCATAACTTGCTCGACTCTGATGGCTTCCTCATAAAGTTATGGGAATCCATTTTCTCCATATTGATGCAGAAGGAGGTTGAGGTTAGGACCAAGATCTCAGATGTAGAATAGATACACCTAGGTGGAGGTTGGGAGGATTTATCGTGGAATCCTCCTCTAGCTTTTCTCAAAATGGATATTAAAGTCTGCCACACTCTCAAGAGGGTTCCTCTTGATAAATATGAATTGATCGAGGGACTGGAAGAGGTCCTAAAATTCACCAAACGTATCCATGAGAGGCTCTACTAGATATGTCCATGTAGAGATACTCTTAGGCTATAGGGTTTTGTACCAGAAGCCATGCTCTACCTTCAAGGGATGCGACCAAAAACCTGATCATTATATCCTCATGCATGATATTGTGAAGGGTGTCGAAAGAAGCCACATTTTCAAGATGGTCCTTCATGGATCCCCTAACATCGTCATATTTTGCTAGGGCATCAAAGGCAACCTCCAAAATATCATGTCCATCTAGGAGACTGAGGGAACCAAAATTATTTCAGTGCAAAAAATTCATGGTGGAACTGATCTTCAAATATCCCATCGAGATCAAAGTTGGATTTAGATTCGCCAAATGAATATACTATCTCTGCTAGTGAGGTCAAGGTTGTTCATCACACCTTGAGTCCTTTGGGATGTTTGGATATTCAACGTGGGGAGGTGACTAATCTCATAATTTGGAAGTACCACACCATCAAAGTCATCAAGTGATTTTGAGAGGATATGGGTAAATTAGAGTGTCACAAAACTCTGACTTCCTAAAACATGAAAACTCAACAGAGTCACAAAAAACTATTGGTCATTAATCTGACACCATGCGAAGGACAAGGGAAGAACAGTGCCAACATCAAACGATAACCAAGTCGAGATAGGGCGATCGATCTCTAGAGGAGGCTAGTTCCTTAAGGATGGTTCCATCTATCTATGCCATAAAGTGGGAAAAGAGAAAAAGGGGAGGAAGAGACGGAAAAATGGTCATAGCCAGAACTCACAAGGATGGGTATAGCCACATAAATACATATGTAGGCACGATACCATTGACGAAAGCATAAAACTAGCACCTAACATATCAGCTTATGATACCTTCATTCAAGCTCTTTGAAGTGGTGGGTAGAGGGTGAATTCTAGAACTAGAAAATAGGTGCATGAAATCCAAGATGCAAAATTAGAGCACTCCTATCCAACTAGCTTTAGCATAAATAAACCCCCAACCCGTATTTATAAATGCACACTCTCGAGTCACTAAGAAAATCCCATGAAATCCATACTACAAAATAATATGAGACCACTCAAATGACCAAAGCAAGATTAAGCATTCATGCATTCAATAAAAACATGAAGGTAAAGTCGAATACCAAATAGTGATGAATCTATATTTATATAGTGGTGAAAAATATTACATATGAATTGTAATGGCTAAAGAGTCACCCTTGGGAATGACTAGCATTCCACTATTTATAGGTATTTTTACATTAAATTCAAAATTTGAACATTAATGGTGGTCGACGGGAAGACAACTCTTGAAGCTGACAAATGCTTAATTGGAACGATATTCCTTAGAATGATTATGATCTTCTAGAAGGAGGTAGATGCATCCGGTTCGATCTGGGCCATTGATGCTTCTGATATTTTTGTCCAATTCATTAATTCTCATCTACCTCATCCTTTTACTCGACCAATGATCCCCTGGTTAGGTGGTGCATGACTGGTATTAATCACCTTGGGAGCAACGCACCTCAAATAGATCACTTCTATGTACGAGCACTTGAAATTGGAGAGCTACAATCATGAGTACATCTTTTGTTTGAATTTTAGGTGATGGCAGGATTTTTGCACGTCGAGCGGGTGCTTTCTTTGTACTCTTTTTGCTAGCAAAAACATTAGGGAGGAGGGTGGATATTTGTTTGAAGTTCTGCCCAATTTGTGCTTGCATATTTCGCTCGAGATGGGTGGGAGTTTCTCTTCTACCCAAAGACGAGGTTATATGAGTTTTTCGCCCTTGCTAGCCACTTGAAAGGTCTGTTCAACGAGTAGGCAGGCCTTTTGGATAATTTCACCCAAGGCAAAGGGCAGATCGTCCACCAAATCTATCATCTGCCTTGCTTAAATCCGCCATCTACCCGTTGCTTTAGGTCGCCCATCACTACTACTACCACCACTTGATATCTTTTTCCCATCCATCAATATTCTCAAAATTTGGCAAACTCCTTTTGGATAAAGGGAATCACTTTCTGAAGGGAAGAGTGGATGAAGGGTGCAAAATTTCACCCAAACCTCTCTTGCAGAATGTCTACAAATAGGGTACTCATCATGAAAAGTCTCAAGTGCATAAAAAGAGGTGGTAACAACTTGGTTATAGGATTTGAACATACATTGAAGAGTCATCTACAATAATGCAATTAAAACAAAGAAACTACAATTTAGGGTAAAATAGAAATATCTAAAAATTGGGTTTATCAAAATAAATTTTGATGGTGCTTCTAAAGGAATTTCAAGAAAATATAGTGGAGGTGATGTTTTTAGAAATAATGAAGGCAAAATTCCCTTCACTAATTGCAATAGAAAAAGGATGGAAATATATTTCAATTGAGAGGATTCACAAATTATCATTAATGCTATCAAAAAATGGATATGGGGATTAGATAAAAAATAATATTATTGTTGATATTCATCATCTATTATTGGAGATAATCTCTTAGAAATATGAGCATATTTATAAAGAAGGAAATTGGATAGTAGATAATTTAGCCAATCACAATGTTGATCTTCATCTTGGTAAAATTCAAATTTTAGAAAGCAACTTGTCAAGTGAGATTTTATCTCTTAATAAAAATGATGTCAAGGTGTTGATTATGAAAACATAGCACATCCAAGAAGTTGAAAAATATATTTAATAGAAAAAATGAAAAAAGATTTTTGATAAAAAATCATGTCGGATATGGTTTAATTGGTAAGAGCAAATGTAATATTTTGTTATTTTGATGGGAGTGGCCCCAATAGAAGCCTTGTATAACTTATTAAAAATAATAATTATTATATCAAATATAAAGAAAGGAGGTAAGCTTGTAATTGAAGGAAACTAATTCTTGGAACAATAGATAATGTAGTTTTTGAAATTTTATTCCATTACTTGAAAGTAAATATATTAAAAAATTAAACATAAAAATATTTAATTTAAAAAATCTTATTAAGAAAATATTTTGTATATTTAAAGATTTTTAAAACAATCATGTTCAAAAATCAAATTGCACTTTAACTATAAATGAGTTTTTAAATATCAGCATTTGCATCATATATATATAACTCCATATAGAGGATGCATTTGTCCAAAAGAATCTACCTATATTTTATATGTAATATTAACACCTTAAAATGTTCATTTTCATTTAAAAAGATAATGCAATCCAACCATCTTCACCAAAAAAAATAATAATAGTAACATCATGATAAACATATTACCCATAAATTTGTATGACTTAAGGTGGTACTATGTAATCTCACAAATTTGCTAGCATAAATTACCTGAGCTCTTTTTTCTTATAATTACATAAACAAAATAAAACCACACCTTCTAATTTAGGGTATGCAGTTGGCTCCTCTTTCATGTTATAATTTTTAAAAAAAGTATGATTCTAAAATAAAATACAAAAATTTGCTTCTTTCTACAACTTTCATATCATATTTAGGATGTGTTTACTATGGCTATAATAAAAATTACAAACATACTTCAATTCAATCTTTGGGCTATCTAGACCCAAGTTACAGAAATTCAAGGAGATGAAAAAGAGGTTTTTGATGACGAGAAAAAGGGAGGCAGAGGCGAGCGAACATGTGGTGATTGAGTCATCGACGAGTGGGAAACAGAGGGATGGGAGTAAAAGCGAACACTCGAGGGGTGACATGTCGGCGAATGGGAAGCAGAGAGATGAGAATAAAAACTTTGGGACCGGCTCACGATCACGAGATGAATCCAATCCCCACTAGGCAGAGGATGAACCAACAAAAGAAACAAATCCAGGCACGGGAGGAGATGGGAAAGGAGGACGTAGAGGCAAAGACCCACCAGATAAAAATGAAACAGACGATAAGAAGACCAACCAATATTCCTTCGTAGAAGTGCTTCAAGGAAAACCTAAACATAGGTCCTCAATAGCGAACGCCCTCATAACCCAAGGTTGTAATGTCCTCTATCCAGAGCCAATTATGACGGAATACGCTAACCAAGACTCATTTTCCTCGATAGGAAAATTTGTTGGAGGGATACCAAACATGGACTCATTTCAGTGTTGGGCGACGATCAAGTGGAAAACCAAAGGGTGCTTAGAGATGTCAGCCATGTCGTGAGGGTTCTTCATGGTCCACCTTAACACATAGAAAGACACTGATCGTATTTTATCAAGAGGCCCTTGGTTTTTTGGGAGGAGAAGTCTCTTCCTTTGAAAGTGGGGAGAAGACTTCGATCTAGAGTCGTAAAGCATAAATTACGCTCCCATTTGGGTGCGGCTCCCGAAATTGCCACCACACTTCTTCTACGAAGATGCACTCCAAGAAATAGCTCAAGCAATAGGGGAATTAGTAGTCATTGATCCAACAACCCGCGCATGAACTCGCCTGATGCAAGCATGCATATGCATCAATGTCAACTTGGAAACATAGCTCCCTAGCTAGGTTAACCTAATTTATGGAACTTATAGGAAAATCCAGTTGTTGGAGTATGAAAAAAAACCTTCTTTTTGCTCCGAATTCCAACTGCAAGGGCACCTTTCGTCTCAGTGCCTAAACCGCAAAAACTCGCAGACAAAGTCGTAGACTATGGCCTACCTAGTCCAAGGGAAAATTAGAAGATGAAGGTTGGAATGGGACATAACCATAACCATAAATTCAAGCAATAGGAGTTACCCCCTCTAAGCGATGATAAGAAAAATGTAAGTAATACGTTCACCATCTCCAAAAAATTTGATTTACTTAGAAATTATGGTCGTAATGGTAAATTCCAATTTGAGAAAATCCCCTCTAAAGAAACCCTTGATCCAAACCCCATAGTTCAATCCAATGCTATTGATTCCATCCCTCAAAAAACTCCCCTTGCATCCCCACACTGTTGCCCTTCCCCCACTCTCGATAACGGTTATGATTCTTTGAATCCCCCCAGATCCCCCAGCCCCCATTCCACCACCATCATCTCCCCCACCCAACAAGAATGGGACGCCCCGCTCCCTATCCAAATCCCCCGAAGTTGAGGTTGACAACGATGATTCTTCCCAAGAGTCCCCAAAACCATGGAGCCCAAAAAAGATCCGAAGTTTCAAAAAGATCCATGTTGATGTGGGAGGTGAAAAAAATAAGGGAAGGTCCTCAAGGGAAGTTATGAGAAACAGAGATGCAGGTGAAGATATATCTAATGGCACCAAAAAAAAATATTACAGGACCTAGGGTTAACAAACAAGGAAGAAACTAAGAGATCCAAAACCCCCGCATAACAAGGCAAAGGGGGCAAAAAACCCTCCAAAGGTTCCAAATGAAAGTCCTCTCCTAGAATGTGAGAGGGCTAAATGGGAGGTGGGCTCTTTCCTCTCCAACACCATTAGTGAAATCCAGGAGATCCCTGCTACACTCAAGGTCCTTCTCGCCCCTGATCAGAAAAATGCTGCTAAGGAGGAAGGTCAAGTGGAATCCCAGTAGAAGTGGGAAGGTGACAACAGGTAGTTGGACTACCTTTGTTTGTAATGGCTTTAGTTTGGTTTTGTTTTTGCTATTTATTTTTATGGCTTGTCTAGTCCGTAGGGTGATGGGCTCCCAGAATGTAATTTTTAGAATATGTCAATTGTGTACTACTAGTATTAACTATGCCCAATGTAATAGGGTCGGGACCCTTCAACCCGTATAGTCAATAAATTTATTTTACCTACCAAAAAAAAATCGTTGGGCTATATAACTAATTTATTGCTTGTCTATTCAAGTATATCACTTGTACTTATTGAATGCCTAGCATACCTTTATTTCAAATTTTATAAGCATAAAATTCAAAGTAAACATCACATTTGAATATGAAGCATCTTCAAGTTTTAGATATGTTATAGACGTAAAACTATTTATTACAACTTAAGTGGGCCTAACAATGGAAAACTTTAAAACTTCAAATAGGAGGTTTAAGGTTCAAATTCGATAGTGGGTAGAGTTGTTCACCATGCTTGATAACCTGAATCTAGTTGGACAGACACATATTGATAATCTATGAAGATTGTATTATATGACCTATGATCTTGTGGACATTAAAAACTACTTTACAACCATAAATTAAAACAAATCTCATATAATGCTTGCGAATATCATTAAATTTTAAATTTAATTTGTTGTTTTTAGATCACAATAAAGATAGCTTTCATCGTGTTAATCACTTATTGAATCCTATGAGTTAGCAAAGAACAATCACAAAACAAAAAAGAGAAGAAATTACTATAAATAAGAAATAACAAGTATTGATTTTGATAAGGAATTCCCTTAATGTAGACCCTGAGGCCTTTCAAGTATTGATTTTGATAAGGAATTCCCTTAATGTAGACCATTAAGCCTTCCAAACATTATATTTTAAGTAAATTTAAAAAATTACATGAAAACCACATAAGCCAAATGAAACTTAAAATATTTTATAATTAAAATTAGTTGAAAATGACTAAGTAAGAAAACTCATTTTTTCTTGAATTCATCAACATAAAATGCTTTATATTTCAACTTTAGAAGTTAAATTACTGTTGGTCACGAATCTGCCATAGGAAAGGATTTTACAAGTGCGCCCTAGACCCGGCCAACATTGAAAGGCTGGAAGCAAGAAATGGCTCCCAGACCAATCTCCAGAGTGGGCTGGTTCCCTCTACTATTCTAAAATTGGTTTAAGATAAGGGTTGCTGGAAAGAAATTGAAAAATTGCAGAAAGAAATGGGAAATATGGCCACAGGCCGAAGTGATGGGATCAGAAAAACAACAGCAGGAAACTACAAACGTAACAACAAGAAGTAACATAAGGAATTAGCTTAATCCTCGCACAATCACATGCAACAAATCCCTCCAAACCCACATTCCGTAAATCGTACCTTGACCGCAATATTTAAATCCAAAAACAGAATTTAAATGTAACAAGAATGCAGGAGTATGAATGCTATTAGAAATGCAGAAAAACAGAAAAGAAATTCATCCATGCAACGCTTGAAAAATTAGAAGTTGATCCTTTTATTCCCGCAAATACAATTCCAGTCTCTAGCAGCAAGTTTTTCCAACCCCCGTAAATGAAAATTACATTGGTTTTTATAGAGGTCCGTCCTCTTTACAACATTAAATATTTAAAACCAACTTCCTCTCGTGATCTACAACCATGCAACGGAAATTATGCACACGATCCCCTTAGTTGCAGACATTGAGGAAGCAAAAATTAAATACAATGAAGACAATCGCGGTCCTTCATTAAATTTGATTCTTCGAACATGTGCATGAAACCGTTAAAATAGACCACGACCAGCCACTTTGAACAAATAAATCTTTAATTTTGGAAGCCTGGGCGGTTCTTTGACCTTGACTGCCTTGGAAATCCACAAAATATTTAATTCGGGTCAGTATTAAATACTTGGTAATCGAGAAAAACCCCTCGGGCGTTCATACTGCACTTGGCGGGAAACTGCGCAGGTCGCGAAAACGCGACGGGTCACGAAATCGCGACATCTTTTTATGTCGTACACCTTTGACCACCTTGGAACCCACGAAAATGGCCCCTGTCGCGATATCGCTGCATCTTCGGCTTCAATGTCTCCATCGCTAGCTTGTTTCGCGAAAACGAAACATGTAGCGATTTCGCTACGCACTTTGGTTCTTGGTTCTTCCTTGCGCTCTGTCCCACGAAAACGGAACATGTAGCGATATCGCTACATGTTTTGGGCACCTTGTACGGCCTTGCTGACGGTCCGCGAAAATATAACACCTTTTGCCCTTGAATGCCTTCAATTCTTCCTTGTCTCCATTTCGCTACCAATTGAGCACTTAATCATTTTTTTAACGAGGCATCATGGAATTGCTACCATTTCCATGCTTTTTGATCAATTTTCATCCCTTGCATGATTTCGCTGCATATTCATGTCAGTTGGCCTTATTGTTGATATTGCAGCGAATCGCTACAACTTACTGCTCTTTTGCTTCTTGGACCAAAATGGCCGCGATTTTGAAGCATGTAGCGATATCGCTACGTTTTGCTCCTTCCGTACCAATTGCCACTTTGTCATCGCGATGCGCTGCATCTTTGCCTTGCAGGAACCCTTCCTAAAAAAGTGCAACGATGCGCTGCAACTTTTTCCTTAGACTCTTCTCTCGCTTCGAACATGCAGCGAATCGCTGCAAGTTTTAGCACTTGCTCCTTCGAAGCCGCCAGCGTCGCGATTTGAGAACATGTCAGCGACGCGCCGCAACTTTTCAACTTGAGTCTTTGAAGCCGATCGACCCGTGATTCTGGAACACGTCGCGATATCGCGACGGTTCCGCCCAACCTGCCTGCGTTGACCGCGATTTCGCGACATGTCAGCGAATCGCTGCAGTTTTTAGACTTAGCCATTTTCTACTCAATTTCGCTCCTTTTTTGCTTCAAAGCCGCATCAAAGCCTGTATAAACGTTAGATTTGCAATAATGTATACATTAATACTTCAATGAAAATCAATGTGGCAAAAATGCCAACATTCTTGGCGGCTCGCGGGGTATACAGCTCGCTGTATGCAAGAATCCAGGCCTTAGTCCATTGGGCACAGAGTCATATCAGAACAGGAAGGCTGGCTGCTGCAATACATGTTCTGCTGAAAAATTGAAACTGGAAAAACTCGCATATAAAGGATTATGAAACGACTAATGGAACGCGATGATGGAGTGAGCTCTTGCGATTGCGCAAGCGGTGACTGCAATGGAATGATGAAATGAAAATGAACGAAGTTATGGAGTGGGAATAAAAGTATGAAGGCTGTGAAATGAAATGAACTAGACTGTTAGCAAATGCGTAAAAAGACAAAACGTAGAGGAAAGGGAGAAGAAGGAAAGGGAACAATGAGAATGGGGAAAAGAAACAACAGTCGTGGCCTGCTTTTTAACTGCAGAAGAAAAAGAAGTAAAAGAAGGAAGATGAAGAAGGGAAAGGAAGAAAAGGAGAGGAGAAAGAAGAAATTTCTAGAAAGCCACCAACTGCTGGGAGGAGAAAAACAAAGGAAAAACAAGCATCTACGGCTCGCAGGCAACAAGAGCCGAGATGAATAAATAAAAACAATACCTCTTTTTTTTTTTTTTTTCTCTACTCTTTCTATTTTTTTTTTTTTTAAAATATTATATACAATAGTTCACGACATGATTGGCATGTCGCCACCAGACATCCAGTCTCAGGAGTTATCCAGTAAATCTGCAATGTCCCGACCAGATCTGATCATACTTAAGTCGGTCCTTGAAATTGGGCTGGCTCCTTCCTGAAGTTCTCCATGGTGCGAATAGGATGCAATGCGGCAGATTATCCTTCTTACTAGTACCCACATGGAGGACTTCTTCAGGTACTGGATGTAGTGGCTGGAACCAACACCACCACTTTGCAGACTTTATCGGCTGTGGGCTGAGTACGAGCTCCTCTAACTCCTTGATGTGATCACAGGGCTCTTCAAGTGAGAAATCTGATTCTGGGATCTCCTCAGGCTCTGGAATTTGAACTTGTTCTTCTACTTGGCCCATCTCTTGATGAAAACTGCAAGCAACCATATTGTTCATTGCTGGAAAAGTTCTTGCATGTTCCAATCCTTGACTTTGGACGAGATCTGTCCCTTGAACTCCACATGACTGCATCTCAGGTTTCTGCTCAGTATAAGGGATCTGGCATGAAAAGTACTGTGCAGGGTAGACAGGAGCAAGCAACCACCGGAGAAGGTAATGGAGTTTCTCCCCACGGTAACTTTCTCGATAAGAGCAAAAGCCGTTTCGCTCGCACTGCTTCCTCAAAGATTTGTGGGAACCGTTGTTCACCTGACTGCAGCAAAAAGAGACCTATGTCAGAATTAAAAGCTCGAACATAAAAGAGGTGGGCTTGGGTGGGTGATGGACGGATCTTCTCTGGAATTCTCTTCCAACTTATCAAGAATCGGACATTGAAGTTCGTGATGCTTTCTTGAGGTGCTCTCTTGATGTACATGAAAAATTGGTAGAGATCCAAAGAACTGTAGAAAGGGATATTCGTCAAATCTTTTGATCAGTGCCCCCGCTAGATCATCCCATGAGCTGATGCTTTGACGTTTGAGCAATCTGTACCACCGCAATGCTCTTCCTTCCAAAGACTGAACCATAAGTCGGATCATGACATCTTCGTGTTCTATGACATGGATCATGGACAGAGTAGCAATGTCATCAACATGTGCCAGAGCCATGCCTCCGGTACCATCATATTTTGCCAGGTTCTTCAGGGCACCTTCGGGAATTTCATGCCGAACTTGGAGATTCAGAGGGCCAGGATCATCCCATCTAGAAAAAACCCTCGCCTTTGTGGCAGTGGTCTGCAGAATCACGGCCATCGCCATTAAGTCAGAGTCGCCAGATGAACATTCTTTGAATTTAAAAAAAAATAGGCGTCCACGAACAGATCTTCAACTCAGCAAAGTCGCCAGATGAACTTACAAATCTCCGCTGTGAGGCCAAGACAACTCATCAAATCTTGAGACCTCCGGGTGTTAAAACAAATGTGGATTTTTGTGAGACAGAAGAAGTCTGTCCCATCGGGCGTGCCAAAACTGTTGGCACCGGTGGGGTTATCACTTTGGAAAATTATGCTTATCCCACCGATTATGAATTCTTGGAGACAGAAACAGTCTGTCCCATCGGGCGTGCCAAAACTGTTGGTCACGAATCTGCCACAGGAAAGGATTTTACAAGTGCACCCTAGACCCGGCCAACATTGAAAGGTTGGAAGCAAGAAATGGCTCCCAGACCAATCTCCAGAGTGGGCTGGTTCCCTCTACTATTCTAAAATTGGTTTAAGATAAGGGTTGCTGGAAAGAAATTGAAAAATTGTAGAAAGAAATGGGAAATATGGCCACAGGCCGAAGTGATGGGATCAGAAAAACAACAGCAGGAAACTACAAACGTAACAACAGCAAGTAACATAAGGAATTAGCTTAATCCTCGCACAATCACATGCAAATAAATCCCTCCAAACCCACATTCCAGAAATCGTACCCTGATCGCAATATTTAAATCCAGAAACAGAATTTAAATGTAACAGCAATGCAGGAGTATGAATGCTATTAGAAATGCAAAAAAATAGAAAAGAAATTCATCCATGCAACGCTTGAAAAATTAGAAGTTGATCCTTTTATTCCCGCAAATACAATTCCAGTCTCTAGCAGCAAGTTTTTCCAACCTCCGTAAATGAAAATTACATTGGTTTTTATAGAGGTCCGTCCTCTTTACAGCATTAAATATTTAAAACCAACTTCCTCGTGATCTACAACCATGCAACGGAAATTATGCACACGATCCCCTTAATTGCAGCATTGAGGAGGCAAAAATTAAATACAATGAGATAATCGCGGTCGCCTTCATTAAATTTGATTCTTCGAACATGTGCATGAAACCGTTAAAATAGACCACGACCAGCCACTTCGAACAAATAAATCTTTAATTTTGGAAGCCTGGGCGGTTCTTCGACCTTGAATGCCTTGGAAATCCACAAAATATTTAATTCGGGTCAGCATTAAATACTCGGAAATCGAGAAAAACCCCTCGGGCCGTTCATACTGCACTTGGCGGAAATGCGTAGGTCGCGAAAACGCGACGGGTCATGAAATCGCGACGTATTTTTATGTCGTACACCTTTGACTACCTTGGACCCGCGAAAATCCTCCCTGTAGCGATATCGCTGCATCTTCGGCTTCAATGTCTCCATCGCTAGCTTGTCCTGCGAAAACGGAACATGTAGCGATTTCGCTACGCACTTTGGTTCTTGGTTCTTCCTTGCGCTCTGCCCCACGAAAACGGAACATGTAGCGATATCGCTACATGTTTTGGGCACCTTGTACGGCCTTGCTGACGGTCCGCGAAAACATAACACCTTTTGCCCTTGAATGCCTTCAATTCTTCCTTGTCTCCATTTCGCTACCAATTTGAGCACTTAATCATTTTTTTAACGAGGCATCATGGAATTGCTACCATTTCCATGCTTTTTGATCAATTTTCATCCCTTGCATGATTTCGCTGCATATTCATGTCAGTTGGCCTTATTGTTGATATTGCAGCGAATCGCTACAACTTACTGCTCTTTTGCTTCTTGGACCAAAATGGCCACGATTTTGAAGCATGTAGCGATATCGCTACGTTTTGCTCCTTCCGTACCAATTGCCACTTTGTCATCGCGATGCGCTGCATCTTTGCCTTGCAGGAACCCTTCCTAAAAAAGTGCAGCGATGCGCTGCAACTTTTTCCTTAGACTCTTCTCTGCTCGAACATGCAGCGAATCGCTGCAAGTTTTAGCACTTGCTCCTTCGAAGCCGCCAGCGTCGCGATTTGAGAACATGTCAGCGACGCGCCGCAACTTTTCAACTTGAGTCTTTGAAGCCGACCGACCCGTGATTCTGGAACACGTCGCGATATCGCGACGGTTCCGCCCAACCTCGCTCGCGTTGGATCGCGTTGACCGCGATTCTGCGACATGTCGCCGAATCGCTGCAGTTTTTAGACTTAGCCATTTTCTACTCAATTTCGCTCCTTTTTTGCTTCAAAGCCGCATCAAAGCCTGTATAAACGTTAGATTTGCAATAATGTATACATTAATACTTCAATGAAAATCAATGTGGCAAAAATGCCAACAATTACCTAATAATAAGTATAGCTCTTAACTTTAAGAGGGGTCATGGTTGGGAGGAGACTGCTTAGCCCTCTACGTCATAGGGGTTTCTCACAATAACCAAAAAAAAAATCTTTATATTTCAAAACTCTCACAATAATGTGTAGACGTCCTTTTGAACATCTAATAATATATATCCAATTAAAAAATATAAATTAAAACTACTTTAAAACATTAACACAACATCAACTATTAAATTGTCTACATATTAAAAAAATCCTTTTTATTTTAAAAGTAACTGTTGGTCATCAAATCCGCACAGGAAAGGACTTTCGGTGGGTTTGCGCGCCCTGGACCTGCGACCAACATTGAAAGGCCGAAGGGAAGAGATGCCCCTCGTGCCAATCTCCGGAGAAAGGCCGGCTCCTATACTAATCTACTTTTGGGGTTTGAGATAAGAGTGCAGGAAAGAGATAAAAGGAGTTCGGGTTAGAGAAAGAAATAAAAAGGGGTAAGGGTTAGAGATTGATGATTCAAGGTGGGGAAGAACAGGAAGCACGATCACTCACTAATAACTCGAATAGCAACAAAAAACACCTAGAATAGACGAAGGAAATGCAGTGCCGACCTTCCTATGTATCCTCTGGACGGGTTCGCAGGGTTCTCCTCTCTCTCTCACTGGAATTCAGGGTTCAAAGTAACAACGATTAAGACGAGGGAATAACAAAAACCTCGATCCACCAGGCAGCATAAAAGAAGGCAACAGGGACGTTTTTCCTCTCCTATGTATCCTTCAGGGCGAATTTCAGGGTACAGTCCCCAATCGCACACCGGATTCAAGATTCAGAGTCTCAGTATACGAATGCAGATAGACAAAAGAATTAAGCACAGAAGGCAGCATAAAAGAGAGAAATGGAGTACAAAAATCTTTAGTATTAGACGCAAGACATCAAGTTACAACAGCTTTCTAGCAAAAATTTCCCCCCTTTTTACATTGCAAAGCCTGGGTTTTTATAGAGGACCCGGCCCTCTGAATCATTATTACAAAAACGGCGGAGTACACCCTCGGGCCCTGAGAAATCGGCTCCTCGCTGCTGCTGCGGATGATCTCTCAAATCGGCTACCAAAATTGGTAATGGTGACCGAGTCAGCCGAGGAAAGAAGCATTAAATGAGCCACCTGGGTGTCCTTGGATTGTAGGTGCGGTGCTCGAGTGGCGGCCATGCTTGCCGGGTTCTTCTTCGACTAATACTTCGCATCCAATTGCCAAAAATGAGCAACGGGCTTATCGGGCAAGAAAAAATGCATTTATGAGGCTCTCTGACTGCCTCGAGAAAATGCCCAACTTGGGAAGCGTTCCTGGGAAGCGCCTCGCTAATTTCTGCTTCGCAAAACTACTTCGAGGGCGTGGAGTGCCGAAGCCGATCTCCCTCTATCCTTCGCTGCTTCGTTGGCAAAACTGCTTCGCTAATGGGTCGGGAAAAATGCTTCGGGCCGATCTTCTTTTGAAACGGCGGTTCGGGGGAGTTTTGGCCGAAGCATTTTCTCAACTACTTCGGGTGAAAACTGGCCGAAGTGGATTTTAGAAATACTTCGGGCCCGAAGTAATTTCTTTGCCTTAGCTGATTCGGGCTATCTTTTCTTCTTCGACGAAGTTGCTTGGATGCCGCTTCGCAAAACTCTTCACCCGAAGTAGCCACTAGGAATGCTTTGGGTGCGAAGCATTTCCTTTGTTCTTTTTCGGCAAAGTTCTCGCCCGAAGTGATGATTTGAAGCGCTTCGGGCCCGAAGCTCTTTTCTTTTCATTTTGTCCACCAGGGGGCGATAGGGAAAACCAAAATTGCTATAACTTATAAACAAAAGAAAACTTTCAACAAAACAAATATTATACAAAGTTTCAATTTTTCTCGCCCCTTGGTGGAATGTGACAATATTGTCAACATTCTTGGCGGCTCGCGGGGCAACGAGCTTGTCTCGGTGATAGAACCCTTAGCTTTTATCCATTGGGCCAGAGTTACCTCTAGACCCTTCTCTTTGTTCCTTTTTTGGGGGTGCTTCCACAGCTTGTCCTTCCTCTTCCTCTTCTCTCTCCTCTTCTTCCGCCACTGCTTCTTCTTCTCCAGGCGCCATTGCTTCTGCTACGTCTTCAGCCGTTGGCAATGGGGCCAGGTAGACGCGGATATTTCTCAAGGTTCGGCGAACCTGAGACCAGACGCTTTTTGTGAACAGCTCTTGATTCTCCAGGGACCTGACCAAAGCGCGAAACCTATCGATCTGCCCAATTTCTGCATGCTGGGACCTGGTATACAGATCGTTTAAGGAAGCGGCGATTCTACAGTATTTCAATATGTAATCGACAACCTGCTTCTTTGTTATTGGTTCGGCCCACTCGTCTATCTCCGAAACGTCGCCTTCAAACTGCTGCCACTTTGGCATGATTTCTTCCTTGGCTAATGGCTTCCCATCATCATTCGTGAAACTCGAGAAGCCTAAGGAGAAGAGGTCCTCGAAGTAGCCCATTGACGCGTGCCTCTCGCTTTCGAATGCGTCCAGTAGGACTTTCGCCTTTTGAGCTTTCTTGGCTATGGAGAAAAAGGCACGAACTGTGGCCTGGGCCGTTGACCAATCCCTTGCTGTCCGACTCATCGCTGTGAGCTTCAAATCTTGATACCTTGCATCTTGGACCTTGAGGGCCAGCTTGAGTCGGGCTCTGACATTCTGAATGACCTCTTCAACGATTGGTCCTCCTTCGGCGGTGGCAACCTGGGCCTCTATGGTGTAGACTAAAACTGAAAGGGCACTGGCAGCCCGAGACCTGAAACTCTTGAGCAACTGTGAGTGAATCTCCTTGATTTTGCTCTTGTCAAATAGCCCTAGGCTCTCCTTCTCGTGCAGCTGGATCTGAGCTTGCAAGATCCTACTTTCAAGCTCCTTGACCCTCAAATCATTTTCGACCTGCCTTTGTGCTTGATTCTTAGCTATGCACTCCAGCTGTGCTATCTGTAGCTTTAGGGCGCGTGCTTCTTTCTGCATCAGCTTGCATTGCTCCTTGGCCTCTGCCAATTTGGAGCGAGCCCTTGCTAGCTCCTCCTCCAGCTTGATGTTAGCACTCTCGGCTTCGAACCTGCGCTTGTTGGCAATGTTGGCATGTGCCTTGAAGGTCTCGATTCCAATGTGCATAGAGGCGGACTCCTTATCCACATTCAGATGTTCCAAGTCCTTTTCCTTATCCTGATATTCATAGTCCGCTGGAGTCATTTCATCCAGGGGCTTTTGGACTTTGGGTATCTTCTTCACTTTATGCACCTTTCCCGCCTCGAAATCGAAGATGGCACATTTCTCAACTTGAGCTAGCGAGCGCCCTCTCTTCTTTCTTGCCTCTTTCAACATTCTTTCTGTGTTCTGTCGGGCTTGGAGGAGTTTTTTGGCCAAGGGAGACTCCCGTATTGAGGACAGCTCAGAGTCGAATGCGGCTGGGTCTACAACCGAGGGATTGAACAAATATAAGGAGTTGAAGGGGATAGCCTCACCCGAAGGTTCGGCAATAGGGGTGACGGGGGCTTCGACGAGTGGGAACACGTTATGTACAATGGAGGAATGAGCCTCGGGGTTCGATATTGGGCTATTGGCTTCGCCCTGGTTGATGACTGAAGGATTGGCGATGTGGCTGGGCGAAGTAACTTCGACAGGTTTGTCCTGGACGGAAGACTCGAGGGGAGTAGTTAGGGACACGGCGCAAGGAGGTGACTGACCTTGTGGAGGCAGGGTGGACAGGTGAGAGCTTTTGGCCAGGGCTGGGGTAGACTTACGAGCAACTAGAGCATAAGGCGAAGAAAACGTACCTGCGTGCCCTCCTAGAAGAGCGGCCATGGTGATCTCCTGGGTGATCGGCCCTGGTTCCTCCTGGGCCTCGGTACTCTCGGCTTCCATGACTTCCACGAGTTCCTCCACGTTGATGATATCTACGTTTGGGATCGCTTCGGCATTTGGTGGAGCTTCTCCATCATTTTCTTCGACCGAGCCCGATACTGATCTTTCGACAGGGGCGCTCGGCATGCCTGTACGCGATCGTTTTGGGAAGTTCGGGGGTGCCTGTGTAGGTTCCCGCTCCTTTCTTTTCTTCCTCTTGAGGGGTTGCTCTGATTCCTCTATTGCTGTCTCGAGATCTTCGGATGGACTCTGTAATAAAGCCTTTGGCGTGGGCCTGGCTACTTTTTCCTTAGGGACATTATCAGTCTTCCCAGGGCCTTCGTCTGAACTTGGGGTGGCCGATGGAACGAAATCGGTGAAGGACAAGGGTTTCCATGACCCAATATTGGTCTGATACACAATTGCAAATTCCCTGTCCATTGTTAGAAGCCCATAAGAATTCATCTTTCGACGATGGACTCTCATAATCCACCATTCTCTTAACTGCTCCTCGTCCCAGTCCTTTAACTCCTCTTTTAAATCGTCCCTTGCTTTTCTCCAGAAAGTGGAGTCGGGAGTTGGGAATGGGTACTGGTCTAGGTCGAATTCGACCTCCATAGGATAGAAGTCATGCCAAGGAGGCAACGTCCTCATCTCCTCTAAGTGCCACTCCAGGTCCGTACCATTGGGGTTATTCCTTTGCTCCAAAACTTCGGGGCGAGGACAGACATGGAAGTTTTTGCTTTTCAAATGATCTCTCATCACCCCCAACGGGTCGTAGAGCCACCTCTGTGGTATTTGAAGCAGGCCAAAATCGACGAGCCTCTCCTCTAGGTATATGTTCTGTTTTAAGGCAAAGACTTCGATCACTCCCATCTTGAAGGGGAAGTCGCAGGTGTGTGCCCACTTTCGCCCGTGACCATAAGTTTCATCGGTTGCGTCACTTTGCTAAGCAACTTCTAGGGCAAATTGGTACTTCGAAGGGAAAAAGGGCAGCAAGAAGGGCTTCCCTGTGAAGCCGAAAAGGCGGATCACAAGCCCTTGTGTCAATTGAAACACATCCCCTTTTTTCTCCAGTACCACTTTATCTCTAAGGCCGAGAGGCACCCAAGGGCTAGACCCTGTCAGAATGTGCATCGCAGGTCCCAAAAAATGCTGGTTGAAAGGGTAATAGGACTCCGACCTCAGCAAGAGACGGGTCCACTGATATACAAGCAAAGGGATCCCATCCTTGTCGACTGGTGAAACATCACAATGGGGAAGGGTTTTATGTACATGGAAGAAAAAGAGCCAAACCAAGAAGGAACAAGGTTGGAAGTACGGATCCTTGCTAGCATCCTTCATGGATGACAATTGCATATGCAGATTTCGGGCCACCCATTCTGCCCAATCAAAGAAAACCGGGTTAGTGTCCGGCCGCGAAGCGTCGGGAGCGTAGAACTCTCCTCTGGAAATGCATTCGGCTAGCGACACCTGCCATGGGCATACCAAAGTATCGCTTGACAAGCCCCCTACCCATGCAATGATAGAGAATATATATGTGTTCTTGAAGGCCTCCAAGGGCAGGGGCATCTGGGGTCGCTTTCCGAAAGGAAGTCCGCTCTTGAGGTTCTTCATGCAAAAAGCTCAGGATGAAGGGATTAGAGGTGAACTTATCTGTTTGTTCGCTCAGAGGCTGACATTGCGAATGGTATAGCCTTTTGGTGGCCTTTGCCGTGGTGGCAAACACCGCTCGCACATCCTCCTTCGGAATGGAAAACAAATTTTTACCTGAGGCGTCTAACACCTGCCTTGTTTGCGATTGATAGTTCTGAGCAATGGCATATATGAGCTCGGGGCAGTGATGTGTAGGAAGGACCAGATACCAATATATGTGGGAATAATATGCCACAACCCTCTTGTTCTCTGCTGAGAGCCTGCTTTTCATGAAGTCGATGGTATACCGAAGCTCGACCACGGTTCTTGAGAGTTTTGGGTCTCTGATTTTTGCCCACTTATCGACAAGTGGTTCTACACTGGGCTCATCATCAGACTCTTTGTGTGGCTTTTCGGTCAACGAACTACCTTGGGATGAGTGTCGTTTCTTTCGTATTGAGTTCATCTACGTTGGCCCCCTTTTGAGGTTGTTGTCGGCACGTTCTCCGAGGCACATCTTAAATGTGTCCGCCCCAAAGCGGGGTTCGGTGAAAATACTTCGCCGCAAAGTTCTTCTTCGGGCTGATTTTCTTCATTTCGGGCCCGAAGTTCCCCTTTGCTACACTGCCGCTTCGGTTCATGAATACCACCGACCGAAACCCCTTTCATCGAGGAGGGCTTCGCCAAGAATTACTTCGGACAACGCCTTCGGCACATTCCTTTAGCGAAGCGTTTTCCACGTCCTTGGCTTGCATGTGGTTTGGCTCTCCGAGGATGAACTGCTTCGCGGCGAACTTCCCTTCATCGGCTACTTCGGGAAGAAAATCCCCGAATGTGATTTCGACCATGCTTTGTGAAGCCGAAACCAGGAGTCTAGTTTTTGCGGTTGAAGTGGCACTTGCTCTCCGTGATATTTTGAACAGAGTATATACAAAGCATTGAAATCCTATATACAAAATATATGCAAGATTTTTTTTTTTTATTTTTGGAGCACACATACCTCAGCGATTGAAGGTCTTCAGGTGAAGACCATTGACGGAGATTGGTAAAACTTGGCCATTCGCATCTTTGAGGATGAAGGAATTGGCCGAATTCACTTTTACTATTTCAAACGGTCCATCCCAGAATGCATCCATTTTGTCATGATTCCCAGGCTTGGCCTTCCATGAATCCCACCTCCATACCAGGTCTCCTGCTTTGAATGTGCGATCGGATGATTTCCTTTTGAACCATTCTTGGGTGACCTCAGCATGCCATGCGAAGTTTTGGTAGGCCTTTTCATGTTCCTCTTCTAGTTGTAGTAGCTGGACCAGGCGTTCCTCCATCGGGTTAGCTTCATCTTCTTCTAGCAACTGTAACGTAGGGATCTCGATGTGAGTGGGCAGGATGGCCTCCTTGTCGTAGACCAGAGCATACGGCAAAGTCTTGATTGACCTTTTGATAGAAACCCGATCGGCCCACAAGGCCCGATCCAGAAGGAGGTGCCAAGTTCTTTTGTTTTGATCAATCAGCTTTCTCAGTATCCTCAACAGGGTTTTGTTGGTGGATTCTGCCAATCCATTGCCTTGGGGGTAATAATTGGAAGACACCTTGTGATATATCCCATACTTGTATAGGAACTCGTTGATCTTTGCGCCTGTGAAACCAGGACCGTTATCTGTAATAATTGCTTCGGGGATGCCGAAGCGGGTAATCAATCCTTCCAGGAAGGTGACCACAGTATCTTGATCGGCATGTTTTGTGGGGACTGCCTCGGCCCACCTGGTGAAGTAATCGGTCACAGTCAAAATGAATTTGTGCCCAGCGAAGGAGTTTGGCGATATGGCCCCTACGAAATCCAATCCCCATTGCTGAAAAGGGGCTTCTACTTGTATCGGTCGGAGTGGCATCGAAGCATTTTTGCTTCGACCGACGAATTTCTGGCATTGCTCGCATCTTCGACAAACGGAGAAGGCATCGACAAAGAGTGTGGGCCAATAGTAACCCGCCTTGATTATCTTTAGTGCCGTCGCTCTTCCAGCAAAGTGCCCTCCAGATAGTCCCAAATGAAATTCGCCCAGGACTCTCCTCTTATCATCATCTTTTATGCATCTGAGGAGGACGTCGTCGATGTTCTTGAAAAACAGGCCTTCTGGGCGCATAGTGTATCGGGCGGACCGCATCCTGAAATGTCTTCGCTGCAAAGCATTCAGATGTGAGGGGCATCTTTCGATGTTGAAATATTCCACTATTTCGTTGACCCAATCTTTCTCGGCCCCTTCCTGATTAGCGAGGCATTCTCCTGTTGGCAAGTCATCCGACTGACAGTCCATTATTTCGGTCGTTGCGCTCTTCGCCAGCTCTTGACATAGTGCGCGACCGCGAACTAGTTTGGTAGGCTTGATCTCGATATCGAACTCTTGGATTTTGCTCACCCAACCAGCTCTCTTGCTTCCTAGTTCCCCTTGGATAATGAAACTACGCACATCGGGGTGAATGACAAAGACTGTCGTGCGACTCAGAGAAATGAACTGTTTGAATTTCCTGAGAGACTTCATTATCGCATGCACTTGACGCTCGATGAAATTATACTTTTCTTCATGGGGATTGATTATCTGGTTGAGGAACGCGATGGGACGTTCCTCTCCATCTTCCCCCTTTTGCGTCAAGACCGCGGCGTAGCTTTCAGGTTCTCCTATTGCATACAGGATAAAATCTCGGCTGTAGTCGGGGTTGATCAAGACTGGTGCCTGAACAATTCGGGCCTTGATTTCTTTGAATGCTTTCCTCCTCTCTTTTGTCCAGATAAATTCTGCGCCCTTTTTAAAAGCTCAGACATCGGCTTAATGACCTGGGCGAAGTCTGGGACAAACTTCCTTACGAAGTTAATCTAACCGAAGAAATATTGAAGGCCCTTTTTATCCGTTGGGATTGGGAGCTTCATCAGAGCTTCGGCTGTCGGGATCCACGGTGAGACCCTTTTCCGAAATTGCATGTCCCAGCAGCTTTCCTTCGCTGACTGCGAAGATTGACTTCTTTGGATTGATTGAGATGCCAAATTCTCGGCATTTTTTGAAAATTTGTTGAAGATGTTCTGGGTGGTTTTCTCTCCTTCGGGAGAAGACGGTCATGTCATCCAAATAGATAACAATAACCTTGTTCGAAGCTCGCCAAAAGCTAGGTCCATCGCCCTCTGGAAAGTAGCTCCCGCATTCGAGAGGCCAAAAGGCATCCGCTGGTAGGCGAATGTGCCCCACTTGGTTGTGAACGCGGTCTTATGCTGGTCTTCGTCCCTGACCCAGATTTGATTATATCCGGAGAAACCATCGAGCAGGGAGAATCGTTGAGCTCCAGCCACCGAATGCAAGATCTGATCGATCTGCGGGAGAGGATAGTGGTCCTTGAGGGAAGCATGATTCAGGTTGCGGAAGTCCACACATAACCGGATGTCTCCGTTCTTTTTCCTGACAGGGACCAAGTTCGCTACCCAGGAAGAATGCTTGATGGGATAAATGATCTTTGCTTCGAGCATTTTTAGCAGTTCGGCTTTCATCAGGACCTCGATCTTTGGATTAACCGGCCTTTGCTTCTGTCGGAAAGGTTTGGCCCCTTCTTGTAATTCGATTGTATGTTGAATCAGCTGCCGATCATATCCCTTGAGGTCGTGATAAGACCAAGCCACGATATCTGGGTACCTCTTACACAAACATCGGATTCGCTCTATTTCTTCTAAAGTACAATCGGTCCCGACCTTTATTACTTTCCCAGGTTCCAGTTCTAAGTCTTGATATTACTGCGCGCTGATCTGGATCCTACGGGAGAGCGATCGATCATTTTGATCGAAAAGGCTCTCAAGCATGATCAATCCCTTGGGAACGTGGTTGTTCTTCAACTGGACCAATCCTTCATATTCTTCCTCATCAAGGCTTCGGTCTTCGACTGTAGCGGCTTCTTGGATCATGAAATTAACAATCTGCTCGTCATTGTCAAAAACTTGCCAGTGTAAATCTCTGTCCGGGACAGAGGGTCTATAGATCATCCTTACAACCTTCGGCTTATGCACCATATCATCCACTGGAGAATATCGAGCTGCGATGGATGCTAAGACATCCGCATGTCGATTCTTTTCTCGTGGAATAGACTATAGATTGAGGGATTCGAACTGGTCGAACAGGTCCCATACCCTATTGCGGTATGATTTAAGATAGTGCTTCTTTGAAGAGCATCTGTTGGTGACCTGGTTGCAAACTAGTTCGAAATCTCTCGAAGATTTGAAGATGCCTTATGCCTAACTTGTCGGCTTTCTTGAGTCCTAAGCACAAGGCTTCATATTCTGCTGCATTGTTGGTGCAGCTCCATGTCAATCGGTAGCAATATTCCTTTTGCTCACCGGACGGGAAAATTAGAAGGATTCCTGCCCGAGCACCGTTCTTGCATCGGGCACCGTCGAAGAACAATTTCCATAGTCCTTGAGCAGAAACCTTTCCCTCCATTTTGGCTGGTTTCTCGGACTTGGCGATGGTGTAGCACCCCACCTCAGTCTCTATCATGGCATTGAAATCTGCCAATGAAAATTCATCTTCACAACACAACCGTGCGAGGGATTCCTGGACCAGATCCACTTGCTCTAGCTCCTCCGCGATCGTATGCACAGGGTCATTGCTCTCTTCCTCGAACATCTTCTGAACCAGGAACGTAGAAGGCTTTTCATTATAGATTTTCACCTTCTTCCCTTTGAAGGGGATCTCCAGATGAGTGTAGTCCATGGACAGATATCCGCCCAGCTTTGCCGTGAATTCCCTTGACAGGCACATGCTGAAGTAGGGCTCCAGATCCACGACTACCACCTCTTGTATGACTATGATTTGAGGTGTCTTATGTAGCCGAATAGGAATGTCTTTGATGACACCTACAATCTTCACTGGGGTACCGTCCAGCTGGAGGACTCCATGACTGCTTCGTGTGTATTCCATGCCTATTTCCTCGCATACCGCCTTCGGCATCACTATCATTGCAGCTCCAGAATCTATCATGCAGTTATGCACGATATATCCTTCCATTTGTAAGGATAAGTAGAACGGTGGTGGTCTATTTTTTCCCGTAATGGACGCAGACAAGGTCTGCACTAGGGCGAGCGGCTCTGCCTTCTTTGTATTGATCCTCTTCAATGATTCTTGCAGCAGGTCCACTTGTCCAGGAAGTTGCAGAGCATCATACAAACTGATTTTGGCTGGAATTCTCTTCAATTCTTCTACAATGTTGTAGGTCGGGGAGCTATGCACCTCGGGTTCCTTTCTCGGTTCGTACTTGGTGCGATATTGCTTTGTCACTTCGACCCTTTGTCGCTTGGTGAGCGAGGGAAACTTGAGCTTCTCCTTAGCCTGTTCTTTGGTCTCCACCTGAGGTGGTTCGACAGTGGCCTTTTGGGCCTTTTCCTTGACTGGAGCTGGCGGAGGAGCTTCGCTCGGGGCCGAAGAGGATGTTTGTCCCTTCTCAAATTGAGCGTGTACCTTCAAAGGAGCCATCTGAGTAGCATCCACCTCTATCGTCCTTTTACCTCCCCTGGTAAGGACCGCGACTGGCTCTTCCTCGTCGATTGACAAGTTCTGATCCAATTGTCTGATGACGTTGACTTGACCACCCTGACCGCTGCTAGCTAGTGTCTGCACGTAGTGTTGATGCAACATGCATGTATTCTCCTCGTGAGGATCATTACATGTAGAGCACCAGTATACATGATCGAAAGTGCTTGGGACTTCATCTATCGCAGCATTTCTTGTCGAAGCTTTTCCTTGATGGACCGCTTGATCTTTGGTAAGTGCAGGCGTGGGATAAGACCTTCTTGGTAGAAACTCTTGTTGCGCTTGCTTCTTCTTGACAACGGTCATGTCGTTGGACAAGGTCTGCATTGTGGCATTTAACGATTGCATTTCTTGCAGTATCTTGGCTTGCATATCATCGGCCTTGGGAACTGATGGTAAAGAAGCCATGGTCGGTATCGGAGGCAAGGCAGGATGTTGGAGGGGTGCAGGCAACATGGGAAATGTTGGAGTGATAGTGGGAGGCATAGTTGAAAGTGTGGGGAAATGTATCTATGGAGCGGTGATCTGCGAGACAACGGGATTCGAGTTCCAGGATGAGATCGGGTATGCAGGGATTGCAAAAATCTACGGAGCGATTGCGCTCGCATACTGGGCTTGAAGGAACTCGGGGAGTATGGGCATTGGCATTCTTTGAGGGAGTTTACCCATGGCTATGAGGTCCGTTTCTGCTTTCTTGGCTAACCCATACAACTCTGGAAAAGTATTGACATTTGAGTACCTTATCATAAGGCCGATATCAGGGTTGAAGGCCCGAAGAAAGTAGTACGTTGCGGCTTTGTCAGTTGGGCGAAGCCCAACTGGGACTCTTTGCTAGGTTCGAGCGAACCTAACATTGAAGTCTACAATCTCTTCTTGTGGATGTCTTTGGATCGAAGTGAATTGCTGCAGAAGAGAAGTTGGATCGACGGACTCGTTGAAGCCTTGCATCAACTGTCCGACTAATTGGTCCCATCCCGTAATAGTGTCGGATGGCAGAGATCTATACCAATAGAGGAGTTTTCCTCTAAGGGAGAGAACCAGGAGCTTCACCATCACTCGCTCTTCTGTGATATCATGGATTGCCGCCAGGGAAATGATGTCCTGGATATGCTCTAGAGTAGTCTTTCCGGTTCCATCGAACGTTGGAAGCTTTTTTATTGCAGCAGGTGGAACTTGCCCTTGGCCCGCGAGATTCAACGGTGACGAAGAATTCCATGCTGGGAATAATCTGGGTGGCGGTTGCTGCTATTGTTGTTGTTGTTGTTGTTGGGCCATATTTGTGCCTGGGTTCTATGGAACAGAAGTCCCCGAAGTCCCTCTTGGGTTGCTCGTCGGAAGGGCAATGGGAACGGAGGCACTAGGATGCTTCGGTGAGTTGGGAGGATTCGAAGGAAAACTAGCCGCTGTGCTATCGAAAGTTGGGCCTTGCTCGTCAACAACAGCCTCTTGCGAGGATGTCCCGCGTAAGAGATATTCGGGGGTAACTAACCTAGAGCGTTCCCCAAAGGCATCAATATCAAGCTCAAAGAACTCGGTTTCCTCTCCTCTATTCCTAACTCTCCATCTCGTTTGCATGAAGGCACAAGCTTTAGTACTGGTCTTTACGACTTGAAGATTCTCAGGTAAAATAGAGTCGCCAGATGCTAAGAGTCTCTTAGTAATGAGAGCATCGATTCTCACTACTACTCAGGGGATGAGACTGACCGGATCTCACCGGGAACTTGTTAGAACTACTGGCTCCGATGAAGATGGGCTAGAAATTTTCTCAAATATGGGACCTTGGGTCCCACCGGGCGTGCCAAAAACTGTTGGTCATCAAATCCGCACAGGAAAGGACTTTCGATGGGTTTGCGCACCCTGGACCTGCGACCAACATTGAAAGGCCGAAGGGAAGAGATGCCCCTCGTGCCAATCTTCGAAGAAAGGCCGGCTCCTATACTAATCTACTTTTGGGGTTTGAGATAAGAGTGCAGGAAAGAGATAAAAGGAGTTCGGGTTAGAGAAAGAAATAAAAAGGGGTAAGGGTTAGAGATTGATGATTCAAGGTGGGGAAGAACAAGAAGCACGATCACTCACTAATAACTCGAATAGCAACAAAGAACACCTAGAATAGACGAAGGAAACGCAGTGTCGACCTTCCTATGTATCCTCTGGACGGGTTCGCAGGGTTCTCCTCTCTCTCTCACTGGAATTCAGGGTTCAGAGTAACAACGATTAAGACGAGGGAATAATAGAAACCTCGATCCACCAAGCAGCATAAAAGAAGGCAACAGGGACGTTTTTCCTCTCCTATGTATCCTTCAGGGCAAATTTTAGGGTACAGTCCCCAATCGCACATCGAATTCAGGATTCAGAGTCTCAATATACGAATGCAGATAGACAAAAGAATTAAGCACAGAAGGCAACATAAAAGAGAGAAATGGAGTACAAAAATCTTTAGTATTAGACGCAGGACATCAAGTTATAGTAGCTTTCTAGCAGAAAGTTCCCCCCCTTTTACATTGCAAAGCCTAGGTTTTTATAGAGGACCCGACCCTCTGAATCATTATTACAAAAATGACGAAGTACACCCTCGGGCCCTGAGAAATCGGCTCCTCACTGCTACTGCGGATGATCTCTCAAATCGGCTACCAAAACTGGTAATGGCGACCGAGTCAGCTGGCGAAAGAAGCATTAAATGAGCCACCTGGGTGTCCTTGGATTGTAGGTGCGGTGCTCGAGTGGCGGCCATGCTTGCCGGGTTCTTCTTCTCCGGCTGATACTTCACATCCAATTGCCAAAAATGAGCAGCGGGCTTATCAGGCAAGAAAAAATGCATTTATGAGGCTCTTTGACTCGCCTCGAGAAAATGCCCAACTTGGGAAGCGTTCTTAGGAAGCGCCTCGCTGATTTTTGCTTCGCAAAACTACTTCGGGGCGTGGAGTGCCGAAGCCGATCTCCCTCTATCCTTCGTTGCTTCGCTGGCAAAACTGCTTCGCTAATGGGTCGGGAAAAATGCTTCGGGCCGATCTTCTTTTGAAACGGCGGTTCGGGGGAGTTTTGGCCGAAACATTTTCTCAACCGCTTCGGGTGAAAACTGGCCGAAGTGGATTTTAGAAATACTTCGGGCCCGAAGTAATTTCTTTGCCTTAGCTGATTTGGGCTATCTTTTCTTCTTCGGCGAAGTTGCTTGGATGCCGCTTCGCAAAACTCTTCACCCGAAGTAGCCGTTGGGAATGCTTCGGGTGCAAAGCATTTCCTTTGTTCTTTTTCGGCAAAGTTCTCGCCCGAAGTGATGATTTGAAGCGCTTCGGGCCCGAAGCTCTTTTCTTTTCATTTTGTCCACCAGGGGGCGATAGGGAAAACCAAAATTGCTATAACTTATAAACAAAAGAAAACTTTCAACAAAACAAATATTATACAAAGTTTCAATTTTTCTGCCCCTTGGTGGAATGTGACAATATTGTCAACAGTAACTAGGTACCCTGAAGCTGAAGTTGCAAGCTTACTCTACTGGTAAGAGCTTTGATCTATCTTTGAGAGGTCCAAGGTTCAAACCTCACTTAGTATGAAGGGACCAGGATCCCTCATAATAACTTGTGTAAATAATTAAAAAATAATAATTCTAAAATCAAATGACATTAGCTCAACTCATTAGATTCCTCTACTTTAAAAGGGAGGAGATCTAGGTTCAAATCTTGCCAAGTGATACAGGGATAATATCTAAGATTTGTTGTAATACCACTATGTGGTGATGATGGGAGAAGATCTAGGTTCAAATCTTGCGAAGTGATACAAGGATAATATCCAAGCTTTGTTGCAATACCACTATGTGATGATGATGTAATACGGTAGGATCATTTCAATCCCATAAACTAAATAAAAAATTAAGTACCCTAAAACTATTTTTAAAAATTATGTTATTTGTTGGTGTGATGCTCTTTAGAGCTAATAAAATCACAAACAACATATTCTTTCTTAATCTATCCAACTATTGTTACACAATCTTGTTCAAATAAAGAAAAATCACTGATCTACACTTTGAAAAAATATCATTTTGACTGGGACTTGCTTGACATTCAAAATAACACTATTTGTTGTTTGTGATTTTATTAGCTCGCTAATAAAATCACAAACAAAAAATCTTTCTTAATCTATCCAACTGTTGTTACACAATCTTGTTAGCTGTTTTTACACAATCTTGTTCAAATAAAGAAAACTCTCTGATCTACACTTTGAAAGAACATCATTTTGATTGGGACTTGCTTCACGTTCAAAATAACACTATTTTAAATTAAAAATTTATATAATGTATGATATTTAGAAGTTTAATGTAGATATACAATTTAGCAACTAATAAATTGTATTATGTCATAAAACTATAAATTATAATATCAATAAAAATACACATGGGTCTTGATTAGCAATTTTTCACGATTGAAAATTTTCACACTATAAATCAAAGTTCCAATCTCATAGGTGAATCTTAATATTTTAATCACATGACATTAGCAAAATCGGTTAACTCCATCAGTACTCCTTTGACTTTCAAAGAGGAAACTAGATTTCAATCTTGCTAAGGGATACATGAATAATAACCAAACTATTATAATACCACATAGCCAAGGGACACATGCATAATAGCCAAACTATTATAATACCACTATGTGGTGATGATGTAATATAAATGGAACCTGTTTCAAATCCATTTAACCAATTTTTTGAAGAAAAAAATTAAAAATATATTATATTTATAGAAGTTATATTACAAAGTAAAATGAGCTGGACATGGAACAAGGGAAGAAGAAAATCCTCCTTCAATCCCTCTTGGCTCAAAAATTAGCCATAAAAACAATATATATGTGTGTTTGTTGAAAACATCACCTAAGGCCACCATAATACAGTTATCCATACACATCAACATTACTATAGTTGAATTCCATTTTTTCTCAATCATCTAAGTTTCGTAGACCATCAATCTATCTTCATGATGTTTCAAAGTCATTGTTGGCATCTTGAACATGTTTTCTATCTGCCTGTACCACCTCTCGCATCCCTTGGATTCTTTGGCACCAATTTATCTGATTTTCCATTTGAGAGTCCACATATTGCCCTTCCTCCAATTCTTTCTCCCATTTTGCTAAATAATTTGCCACCTTATTTCCCTCTCGCTTGATATGTGTAACAAAAACATCTTGAAAAAACTTCTAAATCTTTTGAACCTGCTTCCACCTTCCTTCTCTCTCCAATTCCTAGCACTTGAAAGGGTTTTATCGAATCCAAGAATCCAGTCCATACCTAAGATTCTGTATCTATCTATAGCTTATGTAAATGTAGATTTGTAGCTATCATTGATGTTGACAAGATCGCCTATCCTTTTGCTTCATTATTTGTCGTCTCTCCCATACCTTCTACTCTCTAGTACACCTGTTCTCCTTTCCAATTTCATATGATAATATCAAAACTAGTTTTTCAAGATTTTTAGTAGAAGCCCCATCTGTGTTTGCCTTCACCCACTCTCTAGGAGGTGGTCTCCACTCTATGTTATTTGAGGAGATCTCACCTGCACAAACAACCCTTAGTTTTTTTTCTTTTATAATTATTCCAAAGCTCCTTAGAATAGTCACTTCCTCCATTTCTATGTTTGTTTCCTCCTGTAATCTAATAGATAGTGTTTTCATTAACTTACTCATAATCCTCTCCCAAACTTACTCCTTTGTTTTGTGCTCTGATATAAATATGCGTGCATTTTGTTCTATCCATAACTACCACGATATGAAGCTAGGTCCCAACTCCATGCCATTTTCATTGTTCTAGTCTTAAATCTACATTGTTTCCATTTCTCATAAAAGCTTTCTTGGCTCTCAAAAATTTCCCAATGTTGTCTCATCTGCCTCCACCAACTGATCCATATATATTTGGAAAAAGAACACCCAAAAAGAGGTGATTCAAGGTCTCCTCTGTATTTCCACACACAACATATTTGGAAGGCCTATAGAAACATCTTTTTCTCAAATTATCAAATATCAAGCACTTTCTATGGTTAATTAGCCATGAAAAAATGTTAATTTTTGGCCATCCTTCCTTTTGCCAAAAAAATATCAATGGAAGTGGTGTTGGGGTAATCTCATATCCATAGACTACCTTGTATCCCTCCTTTGCCTTATATATTCCCAACTTACTTCCTCCCCATCCAAGTATATCCCTCTTAGAACCGTCCTAAACTGGATGTCTTTAGAGATGTCCCAACATTTTTTTGATTAATTCCTTTGTCCCCTCACTAGCCATTCTTGGTGATGTTTCCATTGTAGTAAGTCTAGTACATGTTAATTCCATGATTTTATATGGTAAGAGGCTTTCGACCACCCTACCTTTTGGAGCTCTACTTTCCAACTCTTCATCTCTAGGAATGTTTGAATGATTGGTTGAGATTGATTTCATGAATCCTCCCAAAAAATAACGTCCTTTCCATCCCCTAATTTCCAATATAGGTATGGATTTATTAATTTATGGACTGATTCCATTGTTCTCCATACTATAGATTCCTCTCTTTCCACTCTGAGTCTTGGGATGTATTTCTCAACACTTTCCTAGGTAATATTTGACTTGTAATAGTCTTCTCCATAAGCCTCCAGTAGTTGTAATCCATATCCAATATAACTTCCCTGCTAGTACCTTACTACTTTGGGATGCTGATCTTATCCCAAATCCTCCTTGTTTTTTTGGTTGGCATATCTTCTCCCACCTAACTAGCACTAATTTTTTTTCTTCCCTTGCACCTGCCCACAAAAACTTTCTTGAGTATTTGTCAATATTTTTTAGAATTTTTTTTGGAGCTTTAAGTATGGAAAATTAATAAACTAGGAGAGATTGTAGAACAACTTTAATCATTGTAAACCTTCCTCCCAAGCTTAGGCATTTGTGTGTCTATTTGCTCAACTTCGCTTGAATTCTATCAATCAACCCTTTCTACTACTTCCTTTTTATTTTCATTGCAGATAAAAGTACTCCTAAATATTGTATGGGTAAAGGAGTTTCCATGAAGTTCAACAATTGTATAATTTTATCTCTCACCCTCTTCGTTGTATTGAAAAAAACTATTTGAGACTTTTTTCATTAAAATTTTGCCCAATAGCTTGAGTATACCCATATAAAAATTCTTTTATGTTTCTTGCTACTAGGAGATTGGCTTGACTAATAAGAGCAGTATCATCCACAAATTGGAGGTGATTTATCTCAATTTGAAAACTTATTTTCAGACCCCTTAGCCTCCCCTTTTGTCTCCATTTTTTTAACAATATCCCTAGACCCTCTACATAAAGGATAAAAAGGTAAGGGGAAAGCGGGTCCCCTTACCTCAACCTCCTTCCTGTTGTGAACATGGGATATGGACTACCATTTATCAGAACTAAGAAAGATGTAGTCTGTGTATAGGTTTTTACCCAGTCTCTCCACTCCTCTGTAAAACCCATTTTTTTCTAAAATCCTGTGCATAAAGGACCAGTCTACTCTATCATAAGCTTTAGAAATATCTAATTTAATAAACATACCTAGGTCCTTTTGCTTAGACATTGTGTGTATCACCTTTTGGGCCACTACTATTCCATGTAGAATTTACATGCTTTCAACAAAACCACCTTGCTCACTTGAAATCAAATTTGGTAAAAAAGGTTTTAACCTCTCTGCCATAAGCTTTGTTAATATCTTGTATACTACATTACATAGTGAAATAGGCCTATAGTTCTCAATTATCTCACTAGGTGGACCCTTAGGAATAAAAGTGATAAAATTTTGATTCAAGGCTTTTAAAATTTGCTTACTCTATTTGATTTCCTCTAGTGCCTCCACCACTGCTTGACCCACAATTTTCCAGACATTCTAATAAAATTCAATAGGGAATCCATCTGGTCCTGGGGTCTTTTCTATTTGCAATTTTTGTATTATTTATGATGTTTCTTTCAAAGAAATTTCCTCCATTAATAATTTATTGTATTCAGGTTTGACTAATTGTGGAATTACCTATAGTATCTTCTCCTGCCATGTTGCATTCAATTTTTTTTATGAAAGTATCGATTTGCTATAGTTTTCATTTCACTTCCATTGGTAAGACCTGTAATTCTATTATGTTATCTTCTAGTTGTTGTTGTCTTATGAAAGAAAGTTGTGTTTTGATCCCCTCCTTTAACCATGTAACTATGGCTCTTTGCCTTCAATAGATATCTTCTTGTTCCTCCAAAGCTTCCTCTCTCCTAGTAATTTTTGCTCCATGTTGCAACATATCTTTCGTAATAGTTCCTTGTCTTATATCTTGAGCAATCTTCTCCTTCTAATTCTTGATTTCGTTCTTTTGAATTCTAGTGAGTTCCTTCTTGTGTTTACTCTACTCCTTTAGTTGGGTCCTCACATATTTTAGTTGTTTGTGGAGTTTGAATTGGGATGTCCCAAATCTTGGTCTCCCTAACTCCCATCATTTCTTTATGTGGTCCTCCAAATCCTCATCTTTCAGCCATCGTAGATCAAATTTAAAATTTCCTATAACTTTATGATTATCTTCTTCTATGGTAAGACTTACTAGAAAATGATTTGAAGAAAGCTTATCCATGACCCTCGCTTGATGCTTGGTATGCAAGAATAATTCCCATCCCATGAAGAAATGATCCAAGCAAGATTTGATTGTCTCTCTTTCCTTTCTTCTATTTGTCCAAGTCATGGAGCTATCCATAGTTGAAATATCTATTAGATTAATTAGACATGCTATTGCTGAAAAAGACCTATCATTCTACTCCAACATGGATCTACCTCCTTGTTGTTCCTCTATTCTAATATTTGCATTAAAATCTCCTCTCACAATCGATTGGTCCTCTAGGTAGTTATCGCTGAAATTCTAGATGGCTGTCCATTGATCCCTTTGTAATCTGACTGTCTGTGATCCATAGAAATTAACTATAGTCTAGTTTTCTCCATTTTTCCTATTTTGTAACCAAACCAATAAAACCCCTCTCGTGGAGGCTCCCTCTATTTCTAGGAATAATTGGATATTCCACATAGTGGCCAATCCACCTGATTTTCCCTCTATAGATTGAGTAAGGATCTCTCCTTTTTTCCATATCCTCCTATTTATTTTTTGTAAGTCTTCTCCTTGCATTGTGTTTTCTTGTAACAAAATTATATCTGGATTCATATCCATGATAATATTTTTGATTTCCTTTTTTCCGGGGTGGTTGCCTAAACCCCTCACATTTCAAGTAATTAAAATCATTGAGAATGGGGAGAGAAAAATTTAACTATCGATTTTACCTGTCCATTCTGGCTCAAATTTCTTCCTTGTTCCTCCATATTTTCCTTGTTTGACTTCCTCCCTACAAATTGGTTTGGTTTTTGTTTCTTCTCCACTTGATTAATCCCTAAAGTAGGGTTGTCTTTGTTCTTATTTTATTCTTTCATATCTATTTCCTGAGTTAAGACTATCCTCTACTCTGATCCCCCTCCTATTGTCTCCCTCGTAGGTTGAATATCCTCTTCCATGAGAGAGGTTGTATCTGTTTTTACTCCTTGCTTATTACCTAGCACTAGATTGGAGTATTGTTCTTGATCCATCGGTGTGCCTTGTTGAGTATCCTCCTCTAATTCTTCCATTTAAAAATCCCCTTCTATTTCCAAGCTTCCCAGTTGTTTGAATATCTCATATCTATTATTTGTTCTTCCTACTTTTTCTCCTTGTCTCTGGTTACTGTGTTGATTTTTTTTGTTTGACCTTTTGATTACTTTTTGGAAGTCCTCATAGTCTGTTGGGCCTTTCCCTTCCTTTTGATTTACCTTTTATTGAAGATATTGGCCCATCATGTTAATATTTACTTTTGTCCCCTCTTGTCCAAATTGATGATCTTTAATCGTTGGGCACATTCTAGCCAAATGTGTTGGATATTTTGAGTCCATAAAGTTGTCATTGATGTCAAGGCATGAGGTTGTCATTGATGCCAAAAGGTCAAAAGGAGCAATGCAAAAGGTTGATGGCAAAAGAGCTTCATAATATTCATTTTTGATATTATAGGAAGCATAAGTAAAAGGTTTTAATTAAAACCATGGTTAGACAAAATAAAAGGTTTTCATAAAAACCCAATAAGGTTTTTATTCCAAATTAAAAAGTCCAAGGTTTAAATATTTAATTTATAAATATTTAAATTCAAATTGAATTTAAATTTTATAAATAAATATTTATTTATTTGAAATGGTATAATCCTAAGGTTATCCCACCGACATGCAAGTCGAAAACCACCCCGCCAATGTGTTGGAAGAAATAACAAAGCAAGACACTTAGCAATATAAATATCACCTTGCTAAGACCAAAAGAAATGTATTTCAAATTTCTTCCTTGTTCATCCATCTTTTCCTTGTTTGACTTCCTCCCTACAAATTGGTTCGGTTTTTGTTTCTTCTCCACTTGATGAATCCTTAAAGTAGGGTTGCCTTTGTTCTTATTTTCTTCTTTCATCTCTATTTCCTGAGTTAAGACTATCCTCTACTCTGATTCCCCTCCTATAGTCTCCCTCGTAGGTTGAATCTCCTCTTTCATGAGAGAGGTTGTGTCTGTTTTTGCTCCTTGCTTATTCCCTAACACTAGATTGGAGTATTGTTCTTGATCCATTGGTATGCCTTGTTGAGTATCCTCCTCTAATTATTCCATTTAAAAATATCCTTCTATTTCCAAGCTTCCCAGTTGTTTGAATATCTCATATCTATTATTTGTTCTTCCTACTTTTTCTCCTTGTCTCTAGTTACTGTGTTGATTTTTTTGTTTGCCCTTTTGATTACTTTTTGGAAGCCCTTAGATTCTGTTGGGCCTTTCTTTTCCTTTTGATTTACATTTTATTGAAGATAATGGCCCATCATGTTAATATTTACTTTTATCACCTCTTGTCCAAATTGATGATCTTTAACTGTTGGGCACATTCTAGCCAAATGTGTTGGATATTTTGAGTCCATAAAGTTGTCACTGATGTCAAGGCATGAGGTTGTCATTGATGCCAAAAGGTCAAAAGGAGCAATGCAAAAGGATGATGGCAAAAGAGCTTCATAATATTCATTTTTGATATTATAGGAAGCATATGTAAAAGGTTTTAATTAAAACCATGGTTAGACGAAATAAAAGGTTTTCATAAAAACCCAAGGAGGCTTTTATTCCAAATTAAAAAGTCCAAGGAAGGTTTAAAAATTTAATTTATAAATATTTAAATTCAAATTGAATTTAAAATTTATAAATTAATATTTATTTATTTGAAATGGTATAATCCTAAGGTTACCCCACCGAGGTGCAAGTGGAAACCACCCCATCGGCGTGTTGGAAGAAATAACAAAGCAAGGCATTTAGCAATATAAATATTACCTTGCTAAGGCCAAAAGAAATGTATTTCAAATTTCTTCCTTGTTCCTCCATATTTTTCGTGTTTGACTCCCTCCCTACAAATTGGTTTGATTTTTGTTTCTTCTCCACTTGATGAATCCCTAAAGTAGGGTTGTATTTGTTCTTATTTTCTTCTTTCATCTCTATTTCCTAAGTTAAGACTATCCTCTACTCTGATTCCCCTCCTATGGTCTCCCTCGTAGGTTGAATCTCCTCTTCATGAGAGAGGTTGTGTCTGTTTTTGCTCCTTGGTTATTCCCTAACACTAGATTGAAGTATTGTTCTTGATCCACTGGTGTGCCTTGTTGAGTATCCTCCTCTAATTCTTTCATTTAAAAATCCCCTTCTATTTCCAAGCTTCCCAATTGTTTGAATATCTCATATCTATTATTTGTTCTTCCTACTTTTTCTCCTTGTCTCTGGTTACTGTGTTGATTTTTTTGGTTTGACCTTTTGATTACTTTTTGGAAGCCCTCAGAGTCTTTTGGGCCTTTCCCTTTCTTTTGATTTACCTTTTATTGAAGATATTGGCCCATCATGTTAATATTTACTTTTGTCCCCATCTTGTCCAAATTGATGATCTTTAACTGTTGGGCACATTCTACCCAAATGTATTGGACATTTTGAGTCCATAAAGTTGTCATTGATGTCAAGGCATGAGGTTGTCATTGATGCCAAAAGGTCAAAAGGAGCAATGCAAAAGGTTTATGGCAAAGAGCTTCATAATATTCATTTTTGATACTATAGGAAGCATAAGTAAAAGGTCTTCATTAAAACCATGGTTAGACAAAATAAAAGGTTTTCATAAAAACCCAAGGAGGCTTTTATTCCAAATTAAAAAGTCCAAGGAAGGTTTAAATATTTAATTTATAAATATTTAAATTCAAATTGAATTTAAATTTTATAAATAAATATTTATTTATTTGAAATGGTATAATCCTAAGGTTACCCCACCGACGTGCAAGTCGAGAACCACCCCGTCAACGTGTTGGAAGAAATAACAAATCAAGGCACTTAGCAATATAAATATACCTTGCTAAGGCCAAAAGAAATGTATTTCAAATTTCTTCCTTGTTCCTCCATATTTTCCTTGTTTGACTTCCTCCCTACAAATTGGTTCAGTTTTTGTTTCTTCTCCACTTTATGAATCCCTAAAGTAGGGCTATCTTTGTTCTTATTTTCTTCTTTCATATCTATTTCCTGAGTTAAGACTATCCTCTACTTTGATTCCCCTCCTATGGTCTCCCTCGTAGATTGAATCTCCTCTTCCATGAGAGAGGTTGTGTCTATTTTTGCTCCTTGCTTATTCCCTAATACTAGATTGGAGTATTGTTCTTGATCCATCGGTGTGCCTTGTTGAGTATCCTCCTCTAATTCTTCCATTTAAAAATCCCCTTCTATTTCCAAGCTTCCTAGTTGTTTGAATATCTCATATCTATTATTTGTTCTTCCTACTTTTTCTCCTTGTCTCTGGTTACTGTGTTGATTTTTTTTGTTTGACCTTTTGATTACTTTTTGGAAGCCCTCAGAGTTTGTTGGGCCTTTCTTTTCCTTTTGATTTACATTTTATTGAAGATATTGGCCCATCATGTTAATATTTACTTTTATCACCTCTTGTCCAAATTGATGATCTTTAACTGTTGGGCACATTCTAGCCAAATGTGTTGGATATTTTGAGTCCATAAAGTTGTCATTGATGTCAAGGCATGAGGTTGTCATTGATGCCAAAAGGTCAAAAGAAGCAATGAAAAAGGTTGATGGAAAAAGAGCTTCGTAATATTTATTTTTGATATTATAGGAAGCATAAGTAAAAGGTTTTCATTAAAACCATGGTTAGACGAAATAAATTTTTTTCATAAAAATCCAAGGAGGCTTTTATCCTAAATTAAAAAGTCCAAGGAAGGTTTAAATATTTAATTTATAAATATTTAAATTCAAATTGAATTTAAATTTTATAAATAAATATTGATTTATTTGAAATGGTATAATCCTAAGGTTACCCCACCGACGTGTAAGTCGAAAACCACCCCATCGACGTGTTGGAAGAAATAACAAAGCAAGGCACTTACCAATATAAATATTACCTTGCTAAGGCCAAAATAAATGTATTCAAATTTGAAAACATGCTGCATTTCGTGGAGGAGAAGACAAAGAAATTCGTGTGCTGCATTTATCCCAAAGTTTGGAGTATTAAAGAAGACAAGGCACTTGAGTTCTAGCACCATCCGGTGGCAAGTGCTTAGTGTTTGCAGAGGGGAGGTTACGGTTTTGAAACCCAGTGACAGTAATTTTGGGAAGCCCCATTTCGTTTTTGGTTTCGGTGCCAACAAAAGGAATAAGGAGCGTGTGGGGAGTTTAGATCCCACGTGAGCTCTTAGCTCATGCGGTAGCCAAGGCCACGACTAAGGCACTTGAGGAGGTAGCATCGTGGGTTCAAAACCCACTAAGGGCAAAGATACAATTTTGATTTAAATTTTTGTTTGCCCTAAGGTTGTTATGAGTAAATTGGGAGGTATAAGGTGGTAATTAAATTGGATTATTTACCTATATGTTAAAGTGATTTTTGGGCATGATAAAAAGTTGTTTTTGATAAAGTAAAACTAGGGTAATTAATTTTTACCTTAGAAAAATAAATTGCATTGTTTTATAAATTATTTTATTTGATGAGTGCAATTTAAGAAAGGAGTTATAAGTAGAAATTGTGTTATATATATATATATATATTATTTTACATGGTGGAATCGGTAGCCGCCACGAATCCGGGCAGGCTGTCCAGCTTTTTATGGCCACCACGATGATTCTCGCGCTGTCACCTCGTGAGCCGCCACACAAATCTTTGCACAGTCCGCCCCTATAACCACCATGCTACAATCATTTTAAACCTTTTACGCCGTTGAAAGCACCAGGAAAGGGACAAACGTTCAGTTCGGCGAAAGTTGTGTTATATTTTATAAGAGGGTTTTTTATGAAATTTATGATGTTGAAATTTATTATTGAGATGGAGCAATAAGGTGTATTTAGGATTTAATTTATCTTTGTGTTTAAGGTAAATTGTGAAAAGTGTTAGGGTGATAATTCTTGTCATCTAACCCTTTGTACTTGGCAAAGAAAGTTGTGATGATTGAACTAGGTTTTTGAAGATCATTCTACATCAAAGAAAAAGGTATGGGCATATTCTTCCATGGTTGAGTTGATTGGTTGGTTTTTTGAAAAAAAAAACTTTGGAATGAAAATGACTTAATTAGGTTTCCTTATTGAGTGTATTTTGAGTTAATGCTTCAAGGTTTTCTGGAATAAAGAGTTGTTGACAAAACCTTGTTTGATAAGCATTGTTGTTGAAGCCATTGGTTAAGTAAGGAACTTGAACTAGGGTTTGCAAAGATCATGAGTATCATTGTTATGTGAAGATTGTTTTATAAGAATTGTTGTTGAAGTGAGTGATTGAGTGAAGAACTTGAACTAGGGTTTGGAAAGAAAATGAGTATCATTGTTATGTGAGATTGGTTGATAAGCATTGTTGGAAACATTTTGAGTGAGTGTTCATATGCTTGGATTAGGGTTTGTGAGCAAGAACTATTTCATTGAAGTGATTGGTCGAGTATATTTGGTAAAGCCTAGTCAAGTGGATGTGTGAAGTGATAGTTCAAGTTCTATGAAATAAATTGTTCTCTAAATTTATTTGAGAAAGAGATTGAGTGTTGATGAGTGTGAAACATGTTGAGTCTCTAACAATTCTCTATATGTTTCTGTGATAGAAGAGTGATTGAAAGTGATTGAGTATTGAAGTGAATGTGAAGCATATTGAGTCTCTAACAATTCTCTTTATGTTTCTATGATATTGAACAAGTTCTAGTGAGGACTTGTTGAGAAGATTTAAGGCAAGTCTTTGAAGACTTAAGACAAGTCTTTGAGAAGACTTGTGGATAGATTTATGTGAGCTTTTGTGGAATCTTACAATACAGATTGAGAGCATAATTGAATAAGTTCTTGTGAGAACTTATTAAGCAAATTTGGACAAGTTCTAGTGAGGACTTGTTGAGAAGATTTGGACAAGTTCTAGAGAGGACTTGTGGACAGATTAGTGTGAGCTTTTGTGGAAGTTTACAAGGCATATTTGATATAAGTCTTGAGAAGACTTGTGAGCAGAGTTGATTGATTGATTTGTTCAAATCTTGAGTTAAGGTTTGGGGCAGATCTAGCAGAGTTTATTTAAGATTGAGTCAAGCTTTGTGTTAAGACGTGAGGACAGAGACTGAGGACAAATTTGTGCTAGATCGAAGGACTGAGTTTAGTACAAATCAGAGGACAGAGATTGAGGACAGAGTTTGGTGCAGATTTAAGGATAGGTTTGTACCAGACCAGAGACAGATTGAGTAGATTTGTGCTAGACCAAAGGATTATATTTAGTATAGATTTGAGATAGAGCTTTGGAGGTGACAAAGTATAGAGGATGACAATATCCAGTGGATAGAGATCCATTAGCTAAGACAGTGAGAACATGTGTCTTCAGTGGATAGAGATCCATTAGCCAGAGTAGTGGGGGCAATAGTTCTTCTAGAAGATCACCGATAAGAGTTAAGGAGAAAGGAGTTCTCTTGTGGATAGAGATCCACAAACTTGATTAGGGGATTGGTGTCTCCTTTGGATAGAGATCCATAAACATTGTAATAGGAAAAGGATTCCCAAGAGATTGATTAAGAAAAATTTAGTGAAATATTTTCTCTGTGGAGTAGCCCACATTGGGTGAACCACGTTAAATTTGTGTCTCTATTGTGTATGGTGTTTTATGCATTGCTTTGATTACTGTTGTTGATATTGCTATCTTTACATTGCATAATATTGATTGGGAAAGAAAAGTAAAAAATGGTCTTATACTGTTCACCCCCCTCTTAGTATAATCTTGTGTTCTTCAAAATGTCCATAAGCATGACACACCCGACATTTGAATGGAATAGCCTCATAATCCAGTTGTTGGTGCCAGACACAATCCCCTATTTTTAGGTCTATCTCTGTTGGAAGAGGTTTACTAAGATCCATTTCTACGCAAACCCTAGCAAACATTGTCGATACTCCTAAAACTATTTCTATTGATCTACCTTGATAATGCTCGAGTAAGTTACATATTGCCTCGAGTACCTCCTCTTTCCAAAATTCAAGGGGAAGGGAAAATAATATTACCCATATTGGTACTGTAGTCGATTCCATCCTCAAGTCAAATCCCATCTTCCATGGTTGCAAGAATAGTCCCATTGGCCCATGATGATATGACCCTCCCTCATATACTTTTTGTCGGTTTGCCATTGATGTGAACTCTATAGAAAAATACCCATTTGGAAGAGTTAGAATTTTGTATTCTCCTTCCAAATGCCATTGTTTCCTTATACACGTGTGGAGGAAGTGCATGGACGACCTGAAACCCATAAATTTACCTATCAAGTTGTATTTTGTCTTATAAACTATATCCTCAACTATCCAATCCTCTATTATTTCCAAAAATGGTATTTCTTTTGTTTATGGTAAACATTCGTTCACCCTTCCAGACAAAGAATCCTCCTTTTGTTGCTTTTTCATGGCGATTATGATTGTCCTTGCTTGTGTTTGACAGTCATTAAAGCTATCTTGGGTTCCACATAGCTTATCCCGATATGAGATTCCTTGATTTGGAGGATCTAGTACCAAAGTACCTATGTCCCCCATTCTTGGTCATGATCCTTACTGTTGAAAGACCCTCCAAAACGATTGATCCTATTTAATGGTGTTTGCACGAAAATATTCTCCAAGCCTCTGCCCTAACCTCTGAAACCCTAGTTTGATTCCTCAAACTTATGGCATTTCTCCTACTACTTGCACTCCAATCATTCAAAATGCTATCGTAGCCCATTTAACCAATTAAAAGAAATATTCATAAAAAATCAAATGACATTAGCTCAACCAATTAAATTCGACTTTCAAAGAGAAAACCAAGGTTGAAATCTTGCCAAGTAATAATTGGCAAGCTATTAAGGGTGAGTGCATAACCGAGTTGGTGTGATATAGCCAAGTGAGGAACGTGATCTGTAGAGTGCAGATCCACGCAACTCTGGTTCAAATCACATTGGTTTACCATAAACCCTTTAACCCCCAAGGGCTAGGTGGATTGGTAAGTGCTAGTCTGGTCGAGCACTTACCAAGAAGAGACCCAGGTTCAAACCTTGGGGAAGCCTGTTGCAAAGGTAGTAGTTTGATCTAAATCCTTTGAGTGTGCATCAGATCGACGATGACAATACGAATACTGAGCACCTGATAGCTCAATTTACGTCATGCTAAATAATAACGAGATGGAATAGGGGTTATAGGGAGAAACCCCAAGATTTGAACCCTACTTGGTAGTAGAAAATGACTATGGATGTAACCGATTCCCCTATATATCAAAAATAAAAAAATACGATTATCTAGTCATGATGTAATAAAGGTAGGACCATTTCACTTTCATTTAACTAATTGAAATATAGAAAAATAATACCATCAATACAAACATAAATTGGCATTACAAGTTATAACTAACATTTTTTTTCAAAATATTATATATACAATAGTACCATAAATACAAATAATCTGCATTATTCAATAATATTATAATTTTTTTTCTTACTCTCTCAAAACTTATTTTGTTCCATTATCTTTACAATATTAAATAAATAATTACTATTATAATTATTTACCTCTTAAAAAATAATTAACTAAGTTATAATATAAATTAAAATAACACATTTTAACTTTTAATATGAATATATTTCAATCATGAATTTCATTATAGGAATGTTCATAAGTATATTGCATCATAACGTGGAAAGTTGAACTCTTCTCACACTCTTACAAATACAACTCATTTAATATTACCACTATATATATATATGGCGAAAATAATACAAATTCATTATAAAATACATGTTATTTTGCTGGTTCGTTTTAATTTTAAAAAGAAGTGTAAAATAATATTGTTTTCCATCTGAAAATCGTTTTTTCTAGTAATTTATGTTATAAATTCTTTTAGTCTTTTTATTCTATATTTTTAAACAAACATATATATATATATATATATATATATATATATATATATTTTAGGTCTCATATCTTATTCAAATTCAATGTGAGCTACATTTTCCTTATAGTATTTGATATTTATATTTATATAATATTTTTTAAAGATATAAAGTTAAATTGAATAAGATAGTGGACTTCCTTTCTTTTTAATTATCCTAAATTTTTTATTTATCTGATCTTTTATATCATTATTATTTAACCATTCTATTAAATCCTAATTATTATTTAATTTAATTTCTTTAATTTAAATATATAAAAATTTAATAACAAAAACTTAAAAAAATTATGGTAATATTGGACAAAATATATTTAAATCCCAATTATTATCTAATTTAATTTCTTTAATTTAAATATATAAAAATTGTAATAACAAAAAAACTTAAAAAGGCGAGATTGAAAAAATTACTCTGCTAGGGTTTGATGAGGAAAAACTACTCTGCTAGGGTTTGATGAGGAAAAACTACTCTGCTAGGGTTTGATGAGGAAAAACTGCTTTACGAAGATGGCAGCAGTTTTTGGAGGAGGTCTGAAAAATTGGAGGAATGTCGTGATAACATCGGGTCCGTCATAGAGAGTGCATGCTCGTGATGTTTTTTCATCTTAAAATGACTGGAAGGAACATGATTTCCCAGTGCATGTAGGCAACCGTTTGTTAAAGAATAATGGATGTTTGGAACGATGTGAATTCAGGCCGATTCTAGTGGTTCAACCAAACTCGGTGGCGAAAAATGTAGAGTATTTAACCAAACATGCGTTTATTGGTAAATTTTTGGGCATCCGAATTTCTCTCCCCTTTGTGGAGGCTTGGGTCAGGAATACTTGGAATCTTGAAGGCGACATGGAGGTGATGTTGAGTGCAAACAACTATTTTATGGTGGTTTTCTCTTGTCTTGCAGATTGTAACAAAGCATTTGAAGAGGGTCCTTATTTCTATAACCAAGCGGGACTCTTTCTTAAACCCTAGCATATGGGTTTCAACCCGTCAGAGGAGTGGTCGTCGCGAGTTCCACTATGGGTTCGGCTTTCGTGGCTCCCGTTGGAATTTTGGAGAGCTGATATCTTGCATAAGATTACCCTTCTTCTTGGGAAGTCAGTTGTACCGTCACAACAAACAATGGATAAAAATGTAATCTCTGTTGTCTGTATCTGTGTTGAAATTGATTTAAATAGTCCTATTCCAGATTCTATTGAAATACAGTTTGGATCGACTACATGGGTTCAAAAACTTGACTATGAAGCTCTTCCGTTTCGTTGTCGGATTTGTCGTGAATATGGCCACCTGCAAAGAAAATACCCTAAGTTTGTCCCGCCCGTGACTTCAAATCTTGGGCACTCTCGGTCTGGACAAAATTTGGATAAAGGAAAAGCCTCGATAATGGAAGGGGAACAGGATAAATAAGGCTTTGTTCCGATAAAAGCCCAAAACAAATGACGAAGGTCAAACAAAGACCTTAAGGATAGCCAGCCAAATGCTTTACTCAACTATTTTGAAATATTAGATGATCTTGATCAGTGCATGGAGATACCTAAAACGATGCTACCTAATGCAAATATGATAGGGCTGAATCATATGTCTCTTCTTGAGGTGGAACTTAAGGAATCAGATCTAGAGGGTTAAATGAAGAACAAAGAGCTTTGGATCTAAGTATAGGTGATAATGTTGGATCTAGCCTTAGAAGGGAAACTATTTTGGAAAGTGGTATAGATTTAGTTATGCCCTTTCCTACTCAGGAACTGATGCAGTCATCCTTCGACTGCAAAACTCCTATGGTGTTGGGATTGCAGCAAAAAATAATTAAATTTTTTTTTTTCGAATAAGAATATGAAGGTAGGTTGAAAGAAGAACCAAGATAAAATTAAGTTAATGGGGGAGACTTTGGTGGAGTCAGGCTTCGTCAGAACATTGGAATCCCATTTTTCTAACCCCCAAAAATGATTATCCTTTCATGGAATGTAAGGGGGTTGAACAACATCCCAAGATAAAAAGTTGTTCGTGATTTGGTTTGTGTACATTCTCCTGATGTGGTGTTTATTCAGGAGACTAAATTGGCTATTGATAGTATGTTCAATATTACTCCCAAGTTGTGGAGAAGGGGGTAATTCCAGTGTATTGGTGCATGTGGATATGTTGGTGGCGTCGCTTGTTTATGGGATCCGATTAAGATATCCCCTCTTACTTGGATTTCTAGCAAATGGTCTATTTTGATGATCGGGCATGATAATGAATCTGGTGAAACCATCCTACTTACAAATGTGTATGCTCCTACTGATTACAATGGTAAAGTAAATTTTTGGGAGCACATTTGCTTTGTGAGAAGTCTGGCTCCCCTGTACCCATGGATTTTGGCTGGAGACTTCAACTCTATCACTTGTTTGGAGGAGAAACGCGGTGGGGTTGACCGTCTCGAGCCATTTTCTTCTATATTCAGTGCTCATATCCAGGCCCTAAACTTGGTTGACATCAATCCAGATAATGGGATCTTTACTTGGCACAATAAAAGGTGTGGGTAATAACAAAAGTGCTAGTTCTATGATTTTGGAGGGTAGAGGATCTGATCATTGGCCTATCAAACTCTTTGCTCTAGAGTTAGGGCTAAAGAAGAATCCTTCCTTTAAGTTTCAACTTATGTGGCTTCGTGATCCTAAGCTTCATGATTTCATGCGAGGTTGGTGGACCACTAGCAAACCTCCTCATGGCATCACTATGTATTCCTTTATGAAGCGACTACAATTTGTTAAGCATAAATTGAAGAGATGGAATAGATTGAATTTTGGGAACCTTTCCTTGGCTAAGTTGGCAGCTCTTAGGAGGATGGAAGAAGCTTCAAGGAATATTAGAGATCAGGAACCCACATAGGAGCTTCTCATTGAGGAATCTGAGGCTACAAAAGACCTTGCTGAATGGGAACTAAGGGAAGAAATTTTTTGGAAACAAAAATCTCGAGTAGATTGGCTTCAGGAAGGGGATAGGATCGCAAACTTCTTTTATAACTCAGTTAAGGCTCGTCGTAATGGTAACCTGATTACCTCTCTTGTGAATTCTCAGGGTGCCTTGCTCTCTTCTTTCAGGGATATTTCAGAAGAGACTAAGAGGTATTTTTCCTCTCTCTTCAAGCAGGACTCCCTCTCAGATGATGAGAATGAAAAGCTTATTCTAAACTATATTCCCTCGATTATTTCTAGAGAGATGAATGAGCACTTGATGGGTCCAATTTCCCTTGAGGAGTTGGAAAATGTTGTATTCAAGATGAAAAAAGGAAAAGCCCCAAGCCCAGATGGATTCCCGATTGAGTTTTATCAGGAGTTTTGGGATTTAATCAAATTTGATCTTTTGGAGGTGGTCCATGAGTCCCAAAAGAACAAACAGATGCTAAGGGCCCTAAATGCTACCTTTGTGGTGCTTATTCCCAAAAAAGAGGGAGCAAATTCCTTGGATATGTTCAGGCCTATTGCTCTCTGCAATGTTGTGTATAAGATCATTACAAAAATTATTCCTGAGAGGTTGAAGATATGGTTGAGCAAAATCATCTCTGAGGAGCAAGGAGGGTTTGTTGTTGGCCGACAAATCCTGGATGGGGTTGTTATTGCTACAGAAGCTATTCACTCTATGGAAATTTCTAAGGAGAAAACTATGTTCATTAAGTTGGACATGGCCAAAGCCAAGGATCGAGTCAGATGGTCCTTTCTTCAAAAAGTTCTTGCTGCTTTTGAATTTGAGGAGGAATGTATTAGATGGGTGATGAGTTGTGTTTATTCTTCCTCGTTCTTTGTTCTTGTTAATAATGAGCCATCGGAGTTGTTTGAGGCCTCAAGGGGATTGAGGCAAGGAGATCCTTTATCTCCTTATTTTTTTATCATTATGGCGGAAGTGTTGGGAAGATTGCTCAAGTCTCAAGTCAGGCAAGATCTCATTCAGGGGTGGAAGTGGGATAGTAGTTTGCCACCTCTTTCCCACCTTCAATTTGTTGATGATACTACTTTGTTGGGAGTTGCCACTATCAGGGAAGTTGGCAATATTAGATAGTATCTTGACATATATCTTGGTGCTTCTGGATAGTTGATTAATGAGGACAAGTCTTCTATTTTCTTCTTCAATACCCCTCCTCTTATTCAAGCCAGGATTGCTTGTATTCTAAGATTCCTAGTTGGGACTTCCCCCTTCATTGATGCACCTTGTCGGAGCCATAACTTGTGAACCGTACGCCTATTGGACTTGAAATTTAACAGGTGGTTTTGTGTGCATGTTCTGCATCAGGAAAATCTTGATTGGTCTGACTCTCAAAAAAACATGTTTTTGGGACCTAACTCCTCCGTCTAGTTTCCCAAAATTAGCTTTTAGAATAGGTTCTTGGGTTTTTTTGGTTTTTTTTGCATGTTAGAGTTTTATTATCTTTTGTTATACCTTAAGTTGAGACCTATTATTTTAAAGTAAGGTTCATTATTGTAAGAGGGATGTGTGCACCGAATTTGGATGTAATCCGACTCATTTCTATTTTTAGCAGTTTTTAGAAAAAAAAGATCTATTTTTAGCAGTTTTTAGAAAAAGATGTTTTTAGGGTTTCTTTGGTTTTTCGATTGCTATATGATGAATTGTATTCTTTTGGAGAAGGGGTGTGAATTCAGGAATGAGAAGAATATCGATTTGCAGGTTTCTTCCATTATATTGCATTTGTGTTATGTGATTGGAGTCCATTTTGTTGGTCTCTTTAGCTGAGTTTACACCATTCATTTATCTTGGTATTCCAATTTCATCTCATCCTCTACCTAGATCTTCTTGGCAGTCTATGCTTGATAAGTTTAGAAGGAAGGTGAATCACTGGCCTTTTAGATGGCTATCCACTACAGGTGGAGTGTTGCTTTTGAAATCTGTTGTTCAAGCTTTACCCATTTATAGATGTTTTGTACAAATAACTCTCTCATTTCATAAAGGACATGGATGCTTTGGAAAGATAGTTTTTATGGTCTGGAAAACTTGATCAATCTAAATGGAGTTTGGTTAGGTGGGATTCTATATGTAGGTCGATGCAAGAGGGAGGCATTGGGTTGTAACAGACAACTCTTTTTGGGTAGGCTTTGGCTGCAAAACTTTATTGGAGATGGTGTACCTCTCAAGATCATATTTGGGCTAAAATATTATCTTGTAAATAATTGAGAGGTATTTCTGAGGTCGAGATCCCTAGAGTCAGCTTGGTTGGGAAAGATTTAGTTATCTGGGACACTCTGAAAATATGAGCTAATTTAATCAAGCAGGGTTTGTTCTAGATTTGCAATCGGGGAACAGATGCTCTTTTTTGGGAGGAGTCTTGAAATGGCCATCCTCCTATCTTGAATCAATATCCCAGGTTATGTTCCCTAAGCATTTGTTTCTTGGAAGTGGGCTGGTCTCGTGTGGAGGACTTTAAAAAATCCAATCTTTTGAAAATATGGAGATGTACAGGTGGAAAGATCCGCAAGAATGGCCCGAGGGGGACTGGCCAAGGACAGAGAGGTTCTTGCTCTTATTCTTATGAGGAGGCCCTGTTCTTTGTTGAGGGGTAAAGATATTCTGGCTTGGAACCCTCATCCCAAGGGAACCTACTTGGTAGCCTATGGTTATTAAGTTCTTGATAAGCAGAAGTATGGGAGTCTTCCTGTCACATGGTGGAAAAAGATGTGGAACAAATTTGCTTGGCCAAAATGTAACTTCTTTTTCTTGCTGGTAGCTCATAATAAATGCCTCACTTGGGATAACGTGAGGAAGAGGGGATTTCAGGGTCCCTCTTTTTGTGTCCTTTGTGATAAGAATGAGGATGACTCTTCTCATTTATTTTTCCAATGCTCCTTTTCCAGAGACATTTGGCACCGTTGGTGGAGCGCCTGGAACCATCCATGTTTTCATGTGTTGTCCCTGGTGGAGTTTTGGAGTAGTCTGGGAAGAACTCCGACCAAGGCCCCCTTCCTTCGGGTGGTTTGGAATTTGGACCCTTCTTGCATCATCTAGAAAATTTGGCTTGAATGAAACCATCGCATCTTTCAAGGCAGTCATTTGGTTGTTCAATAGATCTGGTAAAGGATCTTGTGTATGGTTCAGGAAACCATCCATAGCAAATATGATGTGGATGCTCTTTTGGATTCTAGGGAGAAGGTACAACAGGCCCTTGGTCTCTTTGGGGATGGTGTGAACTCTTCTAGCCCTAGTAGGGTTCCTTAGCTCAAAAAGAAGGTTAGGAGAGATGGTAGGTAGAGGCCACCCCCTAGAGGAGTTTTAAAAATTAATATTGATGGATCGTCCAGGGGCAATCCTGGACATGCTGGCATTGGCGGTGTTGGGAGAGATTCTGTTGGTGGTGTTAGTTTTTTCTTTTCCATTTATAAAGGTGTTAAATCCAACAATTTTATGGAAGCTCTTACAATTCTTGAGGCCTTGTAGAGGGGGTTTTCTCATGGCTAGCGTAGGATTATTTGCAAGTTTGACTCTCAAATGGTGGTTAATATTTTAAACAGTAAAAGGGTGGAGGAAGTTAATTGGCAGTTGGTCTCCGTAGCCGTTCAGATTCTCAAAATGAGTGAAGAGTTCGAATTTATATCCTTTGTGCACATTCCAAGGAAATGGAATGTGGTTGCTGATTACCTGGCCAAAAGGGCTTCTAAGCTGTTGGATCCTTGGATTATCGATAACTAGGAGAGTCTTCCATATGGGGACTCTCAACGCCTGTGGGAGTTGATCCACAAGGATGTTCAAACTTAATGTGGTTTGTTCTTGTTGTCTTCTTTGGGTGTCAATCTAATCTAGTGGTTTTAGCCTGTTTGACTATTTATTGAAGTCCTGATTGAAAGCTCAACTGTACTTTGTAATCCAAACTTTTTATCAATAAATTTGTACCCCTTTATTTTCAAAAAAAAAAACTTAAAAAAACTACAACAATATTGAACAAAATATATTTGAAAAAAAAATTGCAAGCCCAAGGATAAAAAAAAAAATAATTAAAATACACAAACAATTCATTTAAATTCATTTATTCTCAAAAAGAGAGTAAAACCACAATCCCGAACATAACCAACAAGTAATAATTCTTATACATATCCAACATAAAATTAAATTTGGGTTGCATCACCCATAATACAAGTGACGTCTTTACCCGTAAATCACACTCACAAAGATACCATTCATTGTTAAAACTAATTGGGTCTAAACTCGACAACGTTAGTTTGGAATGCATTAGTGTGGAATGCATAGATTTAAAAAAAAATTATGCTACAAACAAAAAGAATTACATAGATACAGCTAAAATTCCAAGAATCAGCGATATAACATGTGGAAAAAATTCTAATCAATTTAAACTTTCCATCAGAACCCAGAACCAGAAAAAAAACAAATAATACAACATTGAACTAAATTCCATCGTATCCAACCGTACCTATTCTGATCCAATGACCACAAATCCCTTGATCGCTATATATGGCCCTTTGATTCAAGGCCTGCAGTGCTTTGAAAGAGATTCATCAAAGACCATCACAAATACACTATAATGGTACTTCTTAGTTTTATGTTTCCAGATAGTCACCGAAAGGGTCGATTGTTGAAACAATAAGGCATTCTTATCAACCAATTCAGTGGAAATTACAGAAGTAGTACTGCCCTTTTTCTAGAGAACTATTTGACACACCATCTACACAACTTATAGGAATGTTCTGATAACAAAATTAAGATCTGTACAAGCCTAGGAATTAGGGCATTCTTATCAACCAATTCAGTGGAAATTACAGAAGTAGTACTGCCCTTTTTTAAGAGACCTATTTTACACAGCATCTAAGAATGTTCTGATAACAAAATTAAGATCTGTACAAGCCTAAGAATTTACGACACCCCAAAGTTACTCTTCAAATGTTACTATTATCTTTCCTGTGGCATGACCCTCCATGCTCTTTGCCCATGCTTCCTCTGCCTTCTGCAGGGGGTATTTCGAGTCAATAAGAGGTTTTATTTTTCCCTCTTCCACCAAGTTAGTCATTAATGCCAAGTCACTGGCCCTTGGTATATAAAAGAGTGGCACCCGTTTCTGCTGGGACAGAGTCACTTTCTTTCCAAGATAAGTAAGAAATGATGTGAAATTAGGATTGACATCAATCACTTTCCCATAAGAACTAAGATTTGGTTGGAATGTGGACCATGGCATGTGGGTGGCACAGTGAATCATCGCATCATACTTGCACCCTGTTGGACTCTTTAAAGCAGCACCTTCTCTTAGTCCAATACCTCATCAGCTCCCATGTCCTTAACGAGGTTGAGGTTCCGAGCTCCACAAGTGGCAGTAACATGTGCTCTCCCAAGTTTTGCTCTCTGCCAAGTTTTGCTATCTGTACGTAAAATATGCAGGTAAACCCTCACAAAGTTTTACATACACTTCAACTTCAATTTAAGTATAAATCAACTATTTTCCAGAATATACTGAACATTACCTGCACAGCAAATTGTCCTACCCCTCCTGAAGTAGCTGTAATAAGCAGATTAGATTCTTTTCCAGTGCCATCCAACTTAATACGTGCAAAATCCTGAACTGCTTGCAGTGTAGTGAGACCAGCTATCGGCAAGCTTGCACCCTCTTCAGCAGAAACCCCTGGCGGTCTCTTAACAGTGGTCTTGACAGATGCCACAGCATATTCAGCAAGGCCACCTCCCTCTGCATAAAATAAGAATAAAAATCTTCCTACATTCAAGACTACTATATGAAAAGCTACATATAAAGCAAGAAGCAAAAAAAAGTTAAAGCAAAACTATTCAATAAATGAAGAAGTGTGGGCAAATGAAGATGGGTGTGCATACATGTGCGCTAAGGAAGAAGTCTGTGCAAATGAAGATGGGTGTACATAGTGCTAAGGAAGAAGTCTGTGCAAATGAAGATGGGTGTGCATTCATGTGTGCTGAGGAAGTCTGTGCAAATGAAGATGTGTGCACCAATGAAGAATTCTATACAAGTGAAGACATGCACATAAAGAAGACAAAGGAACGAGTTTGCAAAGGTAAATACATGCACACAAATAAACAAGTTTGCATAGGCAATGCATATATGTGTTATGAAACGAGATCACATTTCATTAAACAAAGAAACAATAAATAATACAAATAGTGCCCAGATTAGTCCGTATAGTATGGAGCTAATCAAACGGACAAAGCCGACATTAGAAGGACGTTCTAACAAATTAGATACGCCTCCCTAATAATGTAATAACAAATAGATACGTAATCTATGATACACTAACATCCCCCCTTATTACATTATTTGGGTAATAATATAACTACTAGCTACACTATTATCCCCCCATACAATAATATTTGGGTAAAGTATATAACTGCCCCAATACAATGAAGAAGAAGAAGAAGAGAAATGAAAGAATGGTGGAAGAGAAATGAAAGAATGGTGGCTCGTGCTGTGTCTTCAGCTCAGGCTTTGGCTCTAAGCGTACCTCTGGGTCTATCTCGGGATCTGCCTGTGAATCTGCCTCTGGATCATTGCCTCTGGATCTACTTGTAGATCTGCCTCTGGAACTTTGTCTCTGGGTCTGTCTCTGGGTCATTATCTCTAGGACTATCACTCAGTCTGTTACTGGATTTGCCACAGGGTCTACGATAGGTTTTATCTTTTCGGTAGAAGCCATACAAAATTTCTTTCATCATGGTCCATTGTGTGAGATCTGTCCATCCACAATCTATATGAACCTTGTTGGCCATTTTTAGTTTGTACCAACAACTTGAAGAAGAGTGATTCGTACATCCACATGAATCACAAGGATGTAGTCTCCAACACTTAGCTGCAACATGTCCTGCCTTTCCACAGTGACTGCAACAATGCTTTTTAGGAGATGGAGGAGATTTAGATTTTACAAACATTGAATTACTGGTACTTGCATGTCCAGTATAGCCAAGGCCTTCATTCTTTGCCCTGACATTTAACATTATAGAAGTTTTAATGCCTTGTTCCTATTTACCTAATATCTCACCATTGAATCCCATTTTCTTCATCATTTTGAAACCAAATCCTTTGGTGTGTTTTTCAAAACACCCAATTTCATCATCTTCATCAATGCTTTTAACAATATTGCATTTGTCACTATTGATGAGATTATGGAGTTCATTTTTAGGAGGTTCAGTTTTTAAGTCACTAGTGTCACAAGAAAAATCTGCTATTGTGATGAGATCACCTGTGCTACAACTGATATCTACCATAGAAGGTATGAGGTCGCCTGTATCACAACAAGCATTCACCACCATGGGCTGAAGGTCACTTGTGTCACTACAAGCATCGACCATTAGGGGTTTGACCTCTGTTTCCTCACTAAAGTCCATGTACACTTTACGTTGGACAATATCAAGAGAAATCAATGATATGTAGACTACCCTTATGACGCCTATAGGGATTTGAACACCATTCTTCTCAAGGCATTTAGAATCTTCAAAATATTTGAGAAAGGATTTTACACCACTGCGTAGTGTAGAATATTTTTCATCCTCATAAAAATCCATTCCTTCCATCTCTGGTGGAAAGTAAGGACCTTTAACTGATTTTTCAACAACATCAGTTTGTTTAGGGGCTTGATTTTTCTTTGATCTGCCCATTTTTTAAGGTATCGATCTCTGTCGAAAATGCACCTTTTATAATAAAATTTTGCAAAAATAATTTGACTAAGGTGTCGGTCATTGTCGAAAATGCACCCTTATAAGTGTATCGCCCAAATTTTTTGCACCCTTACCTTCAGGCTAAAGGATCCGTACCCAAAATGGGGATGCGAAAAGGATGGAACAATACCTCGAACGGAGAGGCCCTTTGAAGGTTGCGCCTCTCGGGGAGGGGTATAAAGGTGAATTTTCGACGGATGGTGGGGTTCACCAGGAAACTTTGAGTGGCAGTTTCCACGCCTAGGTTGAGAATGGGTTTGATTTGTTCATTTTATGTTCAATCATTCAGATTCCTAGGTTGGCCAAAATTAAGCTAAACTATTCTTATATGAAAATTTTGATTTATATGAAGACAACAAACATAAATGAATCCTAATGCGATAAATTGCAGAGAATATGTTAAATGGAGAAGAGTACACCTAATTTCTGATGTCTGATGAAGATTCTAAAGCTTGTAGGAGTCCATATCGTCCCGGATATGATAGGATCGTCTATAATTGTACAAAATCGTCCCAAATCATAGTCGATCATCTGAGATCACCCAGGATCGTCAGACAAATTCGTCAGAAACCTGTAATCAAGAAAACAGACACCAAAAACCAAAAATACTATTGCAAAAATGATGCAAAGTGATAGAAATGATAGTGTAGATGCTTAAATAACAAATCCACATATCAAATTAAATGAGATGCAATGTTTTGGTAACTTATTTTAAATTTTATCATGCAATTATGCTAAATGAGGTGAACTCCAAGACCAAGATGCAAAACAAAAGTAAATTAATCTAATGCACCAATAAATAAAGAAATGAGGTAGAAAATGCAAACTCGAGACTTTGATTGCCCCAAAACTAAATTGCAATCAAGATCGTCTATAATCGTACGAGATCATCGTCGATCTTGACAAGATCGTCTGAAATTGTGGTTGAATCGCCTGCGACGATCCGAGCTATCTTCGACTGAAACACAGTGAAATCCTGCAACAAAAACTTGAAAACACAAGTGCGAATGATGGGAGATCAGGGAGCCAGAGGGATCCAGGGCGTCAGGGGGATCCAGGGGGATAAACTAGAAAAATCCTAGTTTATATAAGATTAGGGGGAGGTTAGGAGGTTGGGGATCATCCCAATCTGGGAGATCCTCGACGTGAGAATCTCCAATCGCACAGACACGCTTCTGCCCAAGTTGGAGAGGTCGTTGGAACATAAGATAATTATAAAAAATTGGTTTTGGGATGAAATCGTCTGGACGTTCTGTTCCAGACGAATTCGTCCGATTTAGGACGATATCGTCAGATCAGCGACGATATCATCGAACGGTCAAAACAACTTCTAAAAATGGCATGAAAAATGAGGTGAGAGGTTAACGGACGATTTTGGGGTTAAAATTCAAATTTTTACTTTTTACTGATGGTTTAACTGCACCAATTTTAGGGTGCTACATTTTGCCCCCTCTTTAGAAAATTTTTTGAAGAAAATACGTTAAAGACGAGTTCTTTACGCTTTACGAGAAAGCAAAAATTTATTCCATTTTTTAGATGACGATTCTAGGTTGAATCATACGATTGTTTGCTATGGTGCTCCCTCTGAGTTTTTACCCAAATCAAACGTTTGAGGTAAAAGCGTAGAAAAACAAAAGTTAAAAAAAATGTCATTTTTGAATAAAAATAAGAAAAATAGGGTAAAACCCTAATTCATTTTTATTGTTCACTTTCACTGTTTCAGAGCTCTACAGGCAAAATGGTGGAAACGACGCACAAATCGACAGAGGTCCGACGTGGGTTGCGGGTAAGGATCTAAACCTAGTGTACTATGTTTTTAACTTGATTTACTTGATTTTTTATTTGAATTTTAATTGTTTTTGGGCGTCGCGACCGTTTTTAGGCCGTCGACGACATCGGGACGAAATTGTCCCAATTTCGTCAAAATCGTCCCTATATCGCCGAGTTCATCTAAGGACAAAATCGAAGAAATAGAGGCTATCCCGTCCAATAAGGGTCGATCCCCAAATTGAAGAACGAAGACAATTTTGTCCTATTGAGGACGATTTTGTCTAAATTTGGTATGATATCGTCCAATAATGGGCGATAAAATTTTTTATGGGATGATTTTAATTTTAATTGATTTTTTAATGATTATGTACTAATGATTTTTGTTGTTTTATTGTTTATTTTGCAGAGGGGATTACTAAAGAGTCGGGAGTGGAAATACGACGGTCTAAGGGATGACTTAGCCATGCTCAATCAGGCTGAGCGAAACAAACTGGCAGAGGTAGGACTGCAGCATGTGGCAGAGATGCCACAACTTCCTACAGACATGGGGCTACTGACAGCCTTAGCAGAGAGATGGTATCCAGAGTCATCTTGCTTCCGACTACCAACAGGGTAGATGACTTCCACTCTAGAGGATGTATGGAGGATCTTGAGGATCCCCATACGTGGTCGATTCATGACCCCTTCGACCAATTAGGGCCATGCCATGATGAGATTGTGCGTAGACCCGAGATTCGCCCTGGAGAAGGGCAAAGTGAACATCGAGGCTTTGAGGCAGATGCCTAGGGCGTCTCGGTTGACCCAATTTTTGGTAGGGGTGGTGGGTGGCCTTCTTCTATGCCACCAAAGCGGATGCAGATTACCATGGCTACTCTTAGATGTGGTCTGTGACATGAGAGACCATGAATACAAGTTTGCTTGGGGCAGCTTTGTACTGTGCCGATTGTATAGGATCCTTTACGGGGTCGTATACAAGGGAGGTTGATGTCTGGTGTTGACATCGCTGCTATAGATTTGGTGCTGGGAGCACATTACGATGCGAAGGCCGATAGGGCTTCCACTGACAATAGTTGATCGAGAGAGACCCCAGGTTTTCCATTGGTGGCTCCAGAGAGGATCACAGCGATGGATAGATCTACTGACATCCTGAAGGTTACTAGATGACCTTACCCCAGATCGGATCACCTAGAGACCATGGAGAGAGCATCTAGGGTGGGCAGAGGACGGATAAGAGTTGGCTTGCACCAGGCGAGTCATATGGCTGAGGACAGAGCGGGGAGAGGTAGAGCTCCATCGCTACAACCGAGTTTTGAGGCAGTTAGGTCTACAACAGGGGATCCCTACTCTTAGGGATTATGAGTACTCCTAGACTGTGCGAGATAACACCACACTAAGCGGGGCTCCAGACATGCAGCGGTTCTGGAGTCAGGATGCTGATGATACCCCCATTTAGCCAGTGGATGGGGATGATGCGAGGGTAGCAGACAGTTATGATGCCTGGTATGCAGGCATTCGCCCTCCTCGAATGACAAGGGCACAGGGTCCGATGCACTTTGTAGTGCAATGGATGGAGAGGCGATGCTAGGCTACCATTGATGCAGCGAGGAGTCACGAAGGGAGAGATCAACGATGACCTCCTCAGGAGAGATGTCAGAGAGTACCATAGGCTCCAGAGAGACAGCAACAGTCAAAAAGGAGGGATGAGAGGAGAGAGAGACTCCCTTCTCAATAGAGGGATAGGCCATCATCGCTCGATAGGGGAAAGGGTGTCGAGGTGGGGGAGAGCAGCGATATGGCAGCTCTTCGGGCGTAGAATGCCCGCCTATGAGCTCAAGTGCAGAATCTACAAGATGAGGCTACACGGCTCAGGGCTCGAAGCAGAGGGGCGAGCATTCTGGAGCTAGCATGGTTGGTTGCTCAGACCATGTTCTATCAGGGAGTGTACTACCAGCTGGTTCTAGAGGTCCAGAGGATACAATTGCCAGCCAGTATTGCAGAGCCAATTAGGATGGGGTCATCGAGGACATCATCACGATCAATGTTGAGGACCCACGACACAAGACAAGCTTCGATGGGACCACCTCCTCCACCTCAGGGCAGGAGAGAAGATGAGGCTGAGAGCTCGAGATCTTCTCGAGGCTAGATGCACATTGTACATAGACTATTTGTTGAGATGATTATGCCAGGGTATAGGTTGTGGCATACCAATCCGTTTGATATGATGTATATACTTCTTGATATATATATGATGTTCTTTTTTTGTGATATGACTTGTGCACATGTTTTATGATGCTTTAATATTTTAATTGTTGATTGACTATTCATGTAATTATGTCGTTGAAAATATTATAATTTTATGTCATGCTATAAGATTAAATGAAATAAGCTTATGCAAACAAACTGGTTGTTGTGGTGTGTTTTGATGAAAATAAAGTGACTTCTAACAATAATTTCAAAGGACATTGTCATTGTTACATGACCATTTCATGGAGTCGCCGCTCGCTAGGTCATTAAGCTAATCCCAGTATGAGAGAAATATTGTTAAAAGTAGAAGGGTGCTTAAGAGACTTTCTTAAGACTTTGTGTTGTGATGATGAAAAATGATGATAGTGATGATTTGTTTTCAGATTTCCATGAAAGTATTATACATGATATATTAAAAATATGATTTTTGCTAGGCATAAAATTCCTAAGTATGATAGAAATTTGAACAATTCCCTAGGAATTATACCATCATCACAAAAAAAAAAAAAAAATGAATGTTGACATAATGAAATGAAATAGGAAAGTTTTCGTTCTTTTTAAAACACAATTGTGTAACATAATGATTTTTTTTTTTTTTGAAAAAATGAAAACTTGTATTAATACAAAGACCAATTACAAACGGGAGAGAACACATCCCGACCCAGAGCAAAGAGCAACACAACAAGGGCAAAGCACAAAGGCAGCACTAGCAACCACAGGGCAAAGAAAACAAGAGGGCGCGAAAAGGCGACATGTCGCGGTAACATAATGATTTTAAGCCATATGTTTTTATGGATTAAATAAATGAGAAATAAAATTAAAATGATGGTTTGCGCTAGGCATAGAATTTTAGATATAGACTTATACCATCATCGCGAAATCCAAAGAAGAAATTGATATAATAGTTTTATTGCATAGTTGATTTTTTATTTTGAGATAAACAAAAAATACATAAAAATAAGGACTTGCACTAGGCATAAAATTCCAATTTAGGTTTAGGAACTATACCATCGTCGCGAAAGTCAAAAATATATAAATGTGACTTTATTGCTAGATTTTTGAACATTTTTTGTAAGAAAATTTTGGATTTTTGAAAAAAATGTATTTAATTAATTTTACACTAAGCAGATATTCTCAAGTAAAAAAATCAAATTATTTCAGAAGATTTGCATAAATATTTTAAATTATCTCAAAGACAAATTTGACATTTATAAGGAACCCCATGTGCATACGTGAGTTCATTGCCGATCTTAATCTATCATAATGATACAAAATCTCTCAAACACAAATGTGTGTGCAATTGTATTGTTCATTTACCGATTTTGAGCAAGATAATTTGATACAAGTAATTTGAATTAACCAAATGAGTGTTCGTTGACCATGATTTATATGCATGTAACCGTACCAGACTACTATGTAAGTCGGGTCATCAAGAGCTAGCTGATCAATGAGCGGACATAGGTCTGTACAAAGGAAGGTCGCTAATGTGACAGACATATCACCATGCTAGGAGTTACCCAAGGCCAAACAAGTTGGGCACAAACCACCTGTTATGGGGCTTACCTCATGATTTTCGAATAATTGAGAATTCTAGGGATTCAAGCTCATTCACCCTTCTTTTATTTCAAAGGGTGGGGGAAGGGATTTATTGCTTTTTGCTTTTTCTTTTCTTTTCTTTTTCTATATATATATATATATTTTTTTTTGTATTTGCTTGATACTGAGATAATGCTGAAATATTGCTGAGATGGTACAAAATGATACTACAATAGTGCTTTTGAATAATTTCTCTTTTTCTCATGATTTTTCTTGATTTTCTTTTTCTTCCTATACTAGGGATACTTGCTCGGATTGGCTATAGAGCAAGGGATTTTTATTCGCAGGCAGGGGTGAGCTTGTCCTTTTGTCAATTCTCAAATATTCTAGACCATGTGCATGATAGGATAGCAGGGGAAACTTTTCACTCAAGAGACCACTTCTACTGTGTAGCATCATTTTGAATTTGTAATGAAATCATTTTAATGTGAAAATGTGTACTTGGTTCAAGTAAATAACAAGATTAGTTCTCTATGCTCAAAAATTTATTTAATTCAACTATGGACTTCGATATAAGAGAGATTAATAATCATACCAAATAAGATCAAGATATTTATTCATGTGAGTGTGAAAGTGAGGGATTCCAAATAAATGCTAATTTATCCAAAATAACTAAAAATATAACTGCAATACTTCAAGAATTGATAGATGCAAAATAGAAAATGTTTTTGAGGATTTTGATGATTTTGATTTTAATTTATGATTTGAGAGAATATATAATATTACTATTTTTTTTTTGAATTTTTTATATGAATTATTAATATGAGACAATATGTATAATATATACAGTGACGAAATTACCTGATTTATGCATAATAGTGCTTAAGATGCATAATGTTCATAGGTTCTTTAAGATTTTTACCATCTAAAGTAGCTAATTTGTATGCTCCTGATCCAAATTTAGCAGTGATAATATATGGCCCTGACCCGATTAGGCTCGAATTTGCCTTTAAGGTCTTTAGTTGCATTAGTATTTTTTTTATTTTCTTTTAAGACGAGGTCGCCGATCTCAAAGGATCGATTATGAACTTTCTTGAGATATGCTTGTTTGAGCTTGTTCTGGTAGGCACGAAGATGCTCCAAAGCATTAATGCGCTTCTCATCTAGGAGTTCTAGCTAACTAAATCTGCCAGCACGATATTCATCTCCTACTTTAGTATCTTGAAGTAGCAGAGCCAAAGAAGGAACTTCTAATTCAAATGGAAAAACAACTTCAACGCCATAAACCAAAACAAAAGGTGAAGTGCCCGTGGGAGTACGAATGCTAGTTCGATAAGCCCACAAAGCAGGATATAATTGAATGTGCCAATCACGGCCAGATTTATTGACCAGTCTCTTGAGAATTTTAATTAATGTTTTATTAGATGATTCTGCTTAACCATTACCCTAAGGATAATAGGGAGTGGACCAATAATTTTGAATTTTATATTTTTGACATAGTTTCTTTACATCTTTGTTTTTGAAACAAGCTTCATTATCCGAGATGAGATTTGCATAAATTCTGAACCTACAAATAATTTGATTAAGAATAAACTTGGAAACTTGCGTTCCAGTGCAAGAAGCTAAGGGCATAGCTTCGACCCACTTCGTAAAATACTCGATGGTAGTTATGATGAATTTATGTCCATCAGATGACACATAATTGATTTTTTTGATGATGTCTAAGCCCCATTTTGAAAAGGGCCAAGGAGATGAAATAGCTTGCAGTTCTTGTGCAGACGCATGGACAAGGTCAATGTGTTTCTGGAACTTGTCACAATGGCACACGTAATCATGTGCATCATTCTCCATGGTAGGCCAAAAATATCCTATCCTAAGGAGCTTCTTAGCAATGGCGCTACCACTAAAGTGTCCCCCATAAGATCCATCGTGGGCTTCACTCAAAGCTGATCTAGACTCTTCTAGATTCAAACATCTTAATAGGATACCTTCAAAAGATCTCCTATACAACGTATTGTCAATTATTACAAAGCGACTTGCTCGTTTACGTAATAATCGGCGTTGGTTTCTATTAAAACCTTTAGGGAAGGTCCCATTTTGAAGAAAATTAAGGATGTCCGTATACCAAAGTTCAGGAATAGTTTCCTTGATTAGAAACATGTCCAAAGGTTCCAAGCATGATTTAGTTGAAGCGGGTTCTTGGAGTCGATGAATAATTATGGTAGCATATTCGTCATCTAACTCCAAGGGTAAAACAGATGCAGTTGCGGCCATAGCGTCAGCCGCACGATTGCTAGTTCTAGGAATAGCTTCCAAGGTAACTTGATCAAATAAAGATATTAATTGTAATACATATGCTTTATATGGGTGCAATTTATCATCTCTGGTTTGATAAAAATCATTAATTTGATTTATAACAAGTTGAGAATCATCAAAAACTAATAGATTTTTAATTTTCAGTGCTAGGGCAGCTCGAAATCCAAGGATTAGAGCCTCATATTCAGTAGTGTTATTAGTACAGGCAAATGTTAATTTAAAGGATAAAGGTATGAGATGTTTCTGTGGAGATATCAAAATAATACCTGCACCAACCCCACTCATGCATCGGGCTCCTTTAAAGTATAAGGACCATTGCTCTGAATGATCCGCCTCTAGGTTAAGGCATTCGTCAAGAAACTCAATGACGAGGGGATGGGTGGACTCTAAGGGTGCAGTAGTTAATTGATTTGCTATGATTTGACCCTTAACAGACTTATGTCCTATAAACGTGACTTCAAACTCGCTTAGAGAAAGAACCCACTTCGCTGTGCGACCAGATAAATAGGGTCGACTCATGAGATACTGTAAGGGATCGAATTTAGCAATAACGTATGTTTTCTAACTGAGCATATAATGGTGTAATTTTTGTGTAGAAAATACGACTGCTAGACATAACTTCTCTAATGTTGTGTAGCGGGTTTCATAACTAATTAATGTTTTGCTAATGTAATAATTAGCATGCTCTCTTTTCTCATCATCAAGTTGAGCTAACATAGCTCCTAAAGCAAAATCTGAAGCATAAATATACAAGATAAATGGGCGATCAGGTTTAGGTGGCAAAAGTACAGGTGGGTTAAGAAGATATTGTTTGAGGAGTTCAAATGCTTCCTTACATTCGTCGTCCCAATGGAAAGAGACATCCTTCTTAAGAAGCTTAAGAAAGGGTCCAATTTTATCTGCCAACTTATCGATGAAGCGACGAATAGCTTGAAGCTTACCTTGTAGACTCCGTAATTCAGATATATTTGTAGGTGCGGGTATATCAGTGATAGCCGCAATCTTGAGAGGGTCAATTTCGATGCCACGTAAAGAAACTATAACCCCTAATAATTTACCTAACTTAACTCCAAATATACATTTGGCTGGATTCAATCGGATAAGATATTCCCTTAACCAATCAAATACTTTTATCAAGTCATCTAAATGGTCATCTTCTTCAGTAGAATGCGCTATAATGTCGTCTACATAATCATGTAGTATATCATGCATCATATCGTGAAATATATAAGTCATGGCTCATTGATAGATTGCACCTGCATTCTTCAAATCGAATGGCATCACTTTCTAACAGAAAGTCCCCCAAGGGGTAATAAAGGTTGTTTTAGCTTGATCTTCAGGAGCTATCCTGATCTGATTATAACCAAAAAATCCATCCATTAAGGATATCATTCCACTCCCAACAGTAAAATCAACGATCTGATCCATATTGGGAAGGGGAAAATCATCTTTAGGGCATGCATCATTAATATCTCTAAAGTCTATACAAACCCTAACCTTAGTAGCTTCTTTCTTAGTTACTGGAACTACATTCGAGATCCATTCAACATAATTAATAGCTTGTATAAAAATAACATTCATGAGTTTTCTAACTCCCCTTTGACTAGTAAGGCCACTTTAGGATGCATTTTTCTAAGCTTATGCTTAATAGGTTTAGCATCTGGATGCACTACTAGGTGATGCATAACTACAGAAGGGTCTAAACCTGGCATATCTTCATATGTCCAAGCAAAAATATCTTCGTATTCTTTAAGAAATGCAATGTATTTATCCTATTTTTCTTGACTCAATTCTGATCCAATGTTGATTATGTGAGGTTTATCGTTGGTTCCAATGTTAATTTTTATGACATTCTCTACTTCCATGTGTAGATCTCTCTCAAAATTAGGTGGGGCGGGTGAAACGCCCAATTCTTGTAATTTTTCCAAGGTTAGCTTGGATAATTCATCTTGAGGAGTCGTGGCCTCAAGCTGGGCTATACTAGGTATAGAGCCATCAAAATAAAATCCATTATGTAATAATTCCTCAACGGAGACATCGTGAAAGATATCTCCCTCCAACTCATTGTCGGATTCAGCGATCATCTCAGGATAAGCTATAGACAACATATTACATGTGAATGTCTCATTTGTTAAACACAAAGCATTACGTTCATCTAAATAATCTTGATAACATATAAGATGGTCATCATCCTCAAATGGGAATGGATGACCCTTACTAGAAAATAGGCCCACACCACATCGGGCGGGCCATGCTTCTACCTCAAAAGGTTCTTTCATACCATTCTGGAAAGGTCCCAAACCTTTCCCTTTATATCCCAATTTAAGCATTATAGGTTTGGCTTTAATATACTCATTAGTAAAATAACATCGAGCATATCCATCATAATGAGTTCTGATGTTTTTGGGTATTCTACCCCAGTCATATCCCTTATAAATAAAGGCACAACTCCCGAATTGGTAAATACTTCCCATAGGCCGTGGGAGGCCCAAGGTACGAGGAGATGGTGGAAAATTAGCTAAAATAAGGGAATCTTGCATAGAAGCATTCGTTTCTTCTAATATAAGGATTTTAGATAGATCGGGTAAGAGCTCGTCAGTAGAGCATAAGAGGTAGAAGGAACATTCCCTATGTCTTACGATGCATAAAATATGAATTTGGTGGATGTAGATGGTGTAGAGATGTCGATAGATGGATCTATTAAAGGTATGGAAGTTATAGGAGTAGAACAAGAGACAATGGTTATGGGTTTAAGATATTTCTTAGGTCCTAATGCGGTTTGTTCAGAGGATGGTTGAGCTATATGTGGAGGTGAAATTAATGGAGAAGAAGTAGATGATGTTGTTGGTGTGATTTTCACACGTTTAGATGGATAATGAGAATTAGGATGTGTGGATGACAGAGCAGGGCAAAATTGAACTCCAATAGGTTCTGCCAAAGCACACATATCAAAGGGTCTTGGATCACCATGAATGGTAATCAACTAATTCTTAAATTCGAGCTTAACACATTGATGTAAAGTTGAGGGAACAACTCACATCGCGTTGATCCAAGGACAACCCAAGAGTATATTATACGATGCAGGGCAATGTACAATAAACACAGTCGTATCCAACGTTCTTGGACCAACCTACAATGGAATGGTAATAACTCCAGACGTTTCTTGTGTTTCGTCATTGAAAGCTTTTATGATCATATCAGTTATTTTTATTTCATCACTTCTAAACCCAAATCTTTGGTAGAAGTTAAAAGTGTAGATATTTAAATATGAACCATTATCAATCAAAACTTGTTTGACTGCTACATCTCCAATTAAGGTAGTAATATACAGGGGGTTATATTTATGTAAACTATGTTGTGGTATGTCTCTATCCCGAAAGTCAATACAATCAACTTCACGAGTTATTATAGTATCGGCCATGGCTTCAGGTTGAATGTCTTGTGGTACCATCATATGACTTAATGTGATTATTAATTCATCTCTATGTGTAGGAGAAGATCTTAAAAGGTCCAAGAATGAAATTCTAGCTGTAATATTTGATAATTGTTCATTAATATTATAAGGAGGTTTAGGCTGAACATTAGGTGAATGATTCCCTTTATTAGGAACCTTCAAAACAAATGGAGCTGATCCACCATTTTGAATTTGATCTTGTTGAGAATTTTGAGCATGTTGTCTAGTAACAACTCCGATGGTACCCACAATATTATTCTGCGGATGATGAATGGGTCTTGGTCTAGTGTTTATAGCTAGCTCATTAGAAAGTAATCGGTGAGATGATGGTCTAATAGTGACTCTTCTTGGAAATGGTTCTTCTGGAACCATATAACTTGTGATAGGATGAATAGGATCTGATTCATCATTAGAACTATCCGATTGATTTGATGTGATTTCCATATCACTCTCAATCTTGTATTTTGTATCACTAAGATCAAGTATCTGAATATTATATAGAGGCCTGGTTGTAACCACGAATAAAGTTGTGTCAAATATTTCCAGATCATGAACAGGTAAATGCCCACTAATAGTTCCTACATATCGGGTAGGAGGAGGGACATTATGATGTTCAATTTGATTAGCCACCTCCTTACCATGTTTCGGTAAGGGATGTTGAAATATTTCCAATGACTTATTGGCATTCTGATTCTGGTTTTGTGGGGTATTCTTTTGAACATTATTAGGAGGATTTTGCTTAGGTTGAAAGGCTTGCACCTCCATCTCATTGTTATCAATCAAGTCTTGTATTTTATGTGTTAATATTTTACAAGAGATGGTAGTGTGTCCAGGTCCTCTATGGAATTCACAGTGTAAATTTGCTCTGTATCTGGGTATAGTTGGATCAGGTTCTCGAATATTTGGTAATTGAATCAAACCTCGTTCTAATAATTACGATAGAATAGTTGATAAAGGTTGATTTAACCTAGTAAATTCTTGAGGAGGTCTATCAGGAGGTTTTAGTACAAACTTCTCTGCTATCTTTACAACATTAACATTACCAATACTTCTGCTATCAGTGACTCCATCACCCACAACTTTTTTATTCTTATATTGATTTTTGGATGTTTTCTCATCGTCTCTCTTTTTAATCTGGCCTCTCCTAATGAGAGCATCTTCCACTCTTCGAGCTAGGTCTATAGCCTGATCGAAGGTGGTCAAGGTAGCAGTTGATAATTTGTAAGATAGTTGCTCTTACAAATTATTAATAAAGATGTCCAACATCTCCCTATAAGGTAACACAAAGTGCAATTTTCCTATCAACTGTCTCTACCTAGCTAGGAAATCAGCAAAGCATTCCTCTTTGCCCTGTTTTAAGTTATACAAATATTTAATGGTCACATCTCTTTCGATGTAGGCGCTAAATTGATGAACAAAAGACTCGACAGTTTCTTCAAAATTCCTCAAAGAATTAGTGGGTAATTGATAATACCACTCTAATGTCATTCCTCCCAAGCTTTTTGAGAACATTTTTAGTAATAACAAGTCATCATGTGATATATCATGACATGTTATCCTAAACATATGAAGATGCTCTATGGGATCTTCGGTTCCTTTATATATGGGAAGAACAGGCATAGGAAAATATTTAGGATACGATTGTGCTACGACTATAGGATCTAAAGCTGGCTACACATCTCTCGATAATTTTACGAGGGATGGTAGGGATCTATCTGGTCGATGCGGGAAACTAACTGTTTCACCATGGCTTCTAGATTGCTAGTTTGTCCACTATATTGGTTCGGTGGCACATAGGTATGGGATCTATGAGCATATGATGGTGTGACACAAGGATTAGATGTTATATTGCTATTATGCAAAGAGTTGGTAGGAAGAGTATTATGAAAAGGATTTGTAATAGTATTATGTTGTACCTTAGGTTGTTGGTAATTGGTGTTTGGTTTTGTTTTAGGTTTTTGTTGATTTGAGGTATATTGATCAAGAGCTTGGCGAAATAGAGTAGTAAATGATGGTTTCTTTTGTGCGGGAATGACCCTAGGCTTGTTAATAGGCACTTTAGGTGGTTGGGTAACCTGTTGTTGTTGCATGTTCTAGATCGTAGCTACTATATCCAAATTGGATGGTCTAGCTTGATCACTCTCTTGATCAATAAAAGACAAGGGATTAGTGTGTGTTTGAAATACTTCTTCTAGAGTTGCTTGAGTGTCACTAATTCGATCCTTGTCCATATGGGCTGCTCTATTAAAAACACCAATATTAGTGTTAATGAACTTCCAGAATTGTTCCATGTTCTCAAAAGTGATAGCTCCTCCCGAAGATATTTTAGGGGATGAGGATCCTTCCTCTCTAATAGTTTCTTCTTGTTCATTTCCTACATCAAGCTCTTCTTCTTGCTAGTCTAGGGTTTCTTTGTAATGACCCTCCCCAAACTGAGTTTTGATGATTTGCACTGTTTTTGGGTTTTTTTCGTTTTTTTTTTGAGTTTTTTGTATTTTTTGAGTTTTAACAGTTTCAAAACCCCTAACTTTTCATTTTAACAGCTTTTAAACAAATAATAGAAAAATTCTATAAACTTGGCAATAACAAGATAACACCTTTATCTAAACTTCTACCAAAGGAAATGTCAAATTACGATCATACCCGAAATATACAATTTTTTGAAGTTGATAGAAAATAACACTGGTTATCAACAACCCATAAATTTGATTTTCATTGATATCTTCAATTACATCGCTTTCTCCACCATGAAATTGATACAAAATGATATAATGGAGTTGGGCGCCCCTACTACACACAACAAACTAACCAAAATGCAAGAGACTGAATTATCTAAACCCATGCCAGGAAAGCACAGGTATGACCAAGTGCTAGAGTTGTACAACCAGCATGAAATACCACAATCTGAACACTAAATCCCAAAAAAACTCTCCTCAATATGGTCACTATGCATAGAAAGTTACTGTGCAAACCCTAGAATATCAAACCCTCACTGAAGATGCCACAAATTTTGAAATATAGAGGTCCAGAATGGTACGACCTATGTTAGAGAGTGAATATAATATAATATCAACAAATAATACCACCATCACCTCCAAAAACCCACTGATTTCTGAAAACAATGAAGCTCTATGTACCCTCTGTGTTGAAGATGCTTAAAATCACCCTGAGAGTATCTTTCAACTCCGAAGATGATGTTCCTGTCGGAGGATTTCGTCTCCAAACAAGCTCAAACCCTTGCAAAATGCCCTACAAGTTTTCTTTCCAAGAGTAGCCAAATAAAATATATCCAAGCATACCAATATGAGAGCAAACAATCAATAAATAGACTCCTCATTTAGAAGTTTCCTCATGTGGGCTCAATGTGGGATAAAACATAAAGTCACCTTATAAAGTCACTTTATAATTAAAACTCCTTTTTGCTCCAAAAAACCCATTTTTAATTAAAATATAGATATCTGATGTGCAAGGCTCCAAAATAAAGCATCTATGATTTAAAACTTTTAATTCCCTTTCCAACGAGCTATAACACTTAGGTGCCCATTAAATTATTTAATTAAAATGGCAACCTTAGAAGAAAATAATTAAATATAGCTCGTATTAACACCCAAATTATAGAAATGGTCGAAAAGCATCCGAATAAAAAACCGACTGCACAGGAGTGATATCGATGATGAATAATGATGAACGAACCTGACTGGGTGACTTACTATAAATAGACGCTCTCTCCAATAATCTTGGAGAATAAACTAGAAGCTGGGTACAACCTCAAAAAGTGTCATCGGGGTCCTCTAGACCACCTGAGCTCAATGCCATCATCAGAAATCCCCTCTGACACGTTTGACAGACTCCAAGAGATCCAGAGTCAACCATAGTGCTAAAGTGACCAAGAATGGGGACATTACAGTCCTCCCTTCCCAAAAATTGCTTGTCCTCAAGCAATACCAGCACAACATCAAAATCAACATTCTAAACCAGTTTGCAACCAACTGTTATTCCAGGGTCCCATGTCCTCCTTAGAAAGAAACCACCATGCTGATGTTGTGCCACTTTGATCACAACAGGAAATCCATTGTGCTCAATTATCTCAAGACTAAACTATAGCTCCATAATATGATCACCCTAAAATCTGAAACTGATATGTTTATCTACGCTGGAATGAAATATCTCTTGCCAAGTCATATTAGCAAGAATATCATCAGGTATCTCACTACCAGTCTCCACCATGGGCCAAAAGAAAGACAATCTACTCAATAGGAGAACGAAGTTCTCCACATATCTCATCATGAAGTCCCCATAGTAATGAAGAAAAGACTCGGTCAAGAGGAAATCATGAGAAGCAATAACAGTACCTATCCTAAAAGTGACTTTGCATTCAGGAGCTAGTATCCTCTCATTGACACTAAACCTCCTAGTGTCTATTGAGCAATCCCAAGCACACCAATCCATTGTCATCAACAAAGCATCACCTGAAAGTATTATTACCAGCAATATGGAAAATATACAGTAATCATCAATCACCCAAGTAGAGAAATAGACTGTCTTCTGAATACCCCAAAGGTTTCCCACAAACAACTGGTAAGAAATATATAATTGACCATCATCTAATGTCACCATACTCAGCAAAAAAATGTTGGGGCAAAAACTAACACCCAAATCTCTAACCCCTGGCACAAAGTCCCTACCACGAGTGCTAGTAACGTTTCCATAGTTAAGTGCATGAACACCCAACCAAAAATGAAATTGAGAAACCAACCCAAACATTCTCTCAATCCATCGGGTATAACTCGGTTGATTCCAGGTACTACTTCCATCTACAATCATCAAGGTATCCTTTCGCATAATAACTACCAGCATCAATAAGAGACCGCAATGATCACCAAACAACCATGTTGAGCATAAAATTAACCGCATGATTCCTGAAGAATCACTCACCACCGGTTGCCCACCAGCCAAGTATGGATAAAAAACTATTTTCTCAGAGACAGATTTCAATAAACTCATCACTAGAAAGTGAGAGCAGCAACAAAAAAATTGATAAACCGTAGTAGACCAACCATCCAACATGATTTTGAACCCCTGAAAAAGTATACTTCTCAACAAATAAGCATTATACTCGGTATAACTCACCATGATGACTCCATAATAATGTCGGTTAGCCTCTGAAAAGTGGCTGATATAGAAGAGGGCGACAATGTCAACTCTAAAAATGCTTCCGCTGCCCAAAGCTGGAAACACCCTAGTGACACTTAAACTCCAAGTGTCCAAAAAATCATCCCATGGATTCAAACACTCCCACTCAGTAGAAATTATGAGAGTCTCATCAGGAAATATATCAATCTTCAATATGAAATGACAACTAACACACTCTCGAAATGCCCATGTAACCATCCAATAATGAAACAGGTCAGCTGCAACACTTATTGCTTTTAAAGAAAACCAATAACTAACCTCTCCAACAAACTGAACAGTCTGAATATGAGGTAACATACCACTGTCCAAGACTGAAATCATCTCATAATCTGATTTTTGATAAATCAGCATTGTATAAGGAGTACATATGCCAAAAATATGGAAAAAGACGATCAAAATATAAAATCTAAACACATCCCAAGTTGAAATTACCTCCCAATAAGTCAACAAGTCTGCAAACCTCCAATCCTGGTTTGGGATCTCTCTCCAATCCACTTGTATGAACACAAATGGAGTTGTAACATGGCTGCTCAAGGAGTATACAACAGTAAACCTCCCACTCCATTGATCAACAATCCTCCAAGGTATCCTTCTCCCATCATCCTTCATGTCTAGAAGCACATGCATATGATTCAAGGTATTTCCAAGAGTAACATCACACATCATAAAAAGTTGATCCAAAACATCATCAATTTCATGACAAGATGAGAGGACAACTACTGTTTTGTTCTGCAAATGAAGACTCATGCAAGGAAGACAACTTTTATTCCATGCCCAAAAATTGAATGGAGCACCTAAATCCCAAATTCTTATGTGATGATATGAATGTATTCCTTCACCCTTCTTATGATGCCTCATTTGATTAAAATAATCTTGTATGGATGAAGAACAAAGCATCATACCTCTATGCAAGGGATTATAGGCCAACACATGATCAAATTGTCTACCTTTAGTTGCTGGTCTAAAAATTACAGCAAGCTCCATACCAACATTATGCTCAAATGCATACTCCACATCATGTCTTCTTTGCATGTCGTCCCTGTATGTTTCATGAAATGAAACACTTCGCTCATCAAATGAAAAATTATTATCACAATCATCCACAAGTTCATCACAAGTTCCAAGTGAAGCATCCCTCTCGTGTGTATCATGAAAGTCCACCTCATAAAGTGGATTATCAAATGTCACAACTTCACCCATATCAAAGAGTGGGTTATCAAAAATTTGTAATCACCCCACCCAAGGTCTTCATCAAATTTAGGTGTCAACACACCCGGATCCCAAGGATTGAAGAGTTGATTACTTAATTCTCCCCCAACAAGTTATTTTTTCCTACCATGCATGTCTGTCTCTGTATGTAGTTCACTCTGTAAATCACCAAAGAAAATGAAGCGATTCAGAACATTTATTACATTAGGTTCAGTTGGGATACCAAACCCAAATCCACATGTGTCTTCATTACTAGAATGTGATGATGAAATAATATCATATACTAATTGAAAATTTGTTTTATGTTCAACATGTTTAGCATCTAAAAAATCATTTGTGAACTCATAAACAAGGGCTGCCTTGAAATTTGAAACAATCCCATCATGCTCTTTTCTTGCAATACTATTAGCGCCTTCAACACTTTTGTCATCAAAACAATTACTAACCATGGAGTCTTCAATAATTTGTTCCACAACCACATCGAATGTTGCTGGTACAATGTTTTCATTAGGTGCATGCAATTCAAATGAACCAATCTAAGAATCATTCATACATACCACATAAAAAGTGTCATTGTCTTCACACAAATTTTTTGTTTTGATCTCCTCTTCCTTTCCATCTTCTTCGCTGTCCAAAAATGGCCTCAACTTCTTCTCACATCTTCTCACAACACTATCAACCAATTCATGAGCAACAGGTGAAGCAACCAAATATCGCCTCCAAAAAGCCACTAACATAGTCCAAAGTGGCCGAGGAATTTTATCACTTTCATTGATGATCAAACCATAATATCTCTCATGACTGCAATAACATTATCAGTATGTTTTGATCTAGCTATAGCAATAAAATGATGAAACATTTGGTAAATCAAATCATCCAAGCTCAAGTCTAACATGATGTTACCCAATCTAGTTCTTGCGAAAGTCTCAAGTTTAGTAACTCTCCTAGCAAAATGAGAGCTTTTGACCTTTTCCAAATTTTTGAAACTATCAACTAATCGCTGCATTATCTTCCTCAAAGTGTTATCATCATAAGGAGCTTTAGGAGTTGAAATTCTCAAAATTTCACTCAAGCAAGAAGTGACTATGAGTCTTACCTCCTTATCTGTATATCTCAACCATTCATGCTGTTTGAAGGAAGTCACTGTATGAGCTATAGCTGTTTGTCTCACCTTAGAAGGTGACTGATTTACCATGTGTAGACAATCCTCCACTTCTCTCAAAGTGCTGAGAAGAACATCCTTGGGCTGAGATAGGTGCCCAAGCTTAACCCCTGCATAAAAAAATCTATTGACCAACTCTTCTTCACTATTTGATGCCATGCTACATAACTAAAATTTCAATTCTTTGAGTTACCCAACAGGATGGCAGAATAGGTTGTGCTCTGATACCATTATAATGACCCTCCCCAAACTGATTTTTGATGATTCACACTATTTTTGGGTTTTTTTCGTATTTTTTCTGAGTTTTTTGTATTTTTTGAGTTTTAACAGTTTCAAAACCCCTAACTTTGCATTTGAACAGCTTTTAAACAAATAATAGAAAAATTCTATAAACTTGGCAATAACAAGATAACACCTTTATCTAAACTTCTACCAAAGGAAATGTCAAATTACGATCATACCTGGAATATACGATTTTTTTGAAGCTGACAAAAAATAACACTGGTTATCAGCAACCCAAAAATTTGATTTTCATTGATATCTTCAATTACATCTCTTTCTCCACCATGAAATTGATACAAAATAATATAATGGAACTGGGCGCTCTTGCTACACACAACAAACTAACCAAAATGCAAGAGACTGAATTATCTAGACCCACGCCAGGATAGCACAGATACGACCAAGTGCTGGAGTTGTACGACCAGCCTGAAATACCACAATCTAAACACTAAATCCCGAAAACTCTCCTCAATATGGTCGCTATGCATAGAAAGTTACTATGCAAACCCTAGAATATCAAACCCTCACTGAAGATGCCACAAACTCTGAAATATAGAGGCCCAAAATGGTACGACCTATGTTGGAGAGTGAATATAATATAATATCAACAAATAATACCACCATCACCTCTAAAAATCCACTGATTTCTGAAAACAATGAAGCTCTATGCACCCTTTGTGTTGAAGATGCTTAAAATCACCTTGAGAGTATCTTTCAACTTCGAAGATGATGTTTTTGCCGGAGGATTTCGTCTCCAAACAAGCTCAAACCCTTGCAAAATGCCCTGCAAGTTTTCTCTCCAAGAGTAGCCAAATAAAATATATCCAAGCATACCAATATGAGAGCAAGCAATCAATAAATAGACTCCTCATTCAGAAGTTTCCTCCTGTGGGTTCAATGTGGGATAAAACATAAAGTCACCTTATAAAGTCACTTTATAATTAAAACTCATTTTTGCTCCAAAAAACCCCTTTTTAATTAAAATATAGATATCTGATGTGCAAGGCTCCAAAATAAAGCATCTATGATTTAAAACTTTTAATTCCCTTTCCAACGAGCTATAACACTTAGGTGCCCATTAAATTATTTAATTAAAATGGCAACCTTAGAAGAAAATAATTAAATATAGCTCATATTAACACCCAAATTATGAAAATAGTCAAAAAGCATCGAAATCAAAAACCGACTGCACAGGAGTGATACCGATGATGAATAATGATGAACGAACCTGATTGGGTGACTTACTATAAATAGACGCTCTCTCCAAGAATATTGGAGAACAAACTAGAAGTTGGGTACAACCTCGAAAAGTGTCATCGGGGTCCTCTAGACCACCTGAGCTCAATGCCATCATCATAAATCCCCTCTGACACGTTTGATGGACTCCAAGAGAGCCAGGGTCAACCATAGTGCTAAAGTGACCAAGAATGGGGACATTACATTCTTCTTCCTGAATTTGGTCCTTAGGAGGGACATTTTGGTCAGTTAATGATCTTCCTAACCAATATTCATCTTCTTCGGTTTGTTTTCCATTCCTAAGTCTAGGCATTGTGCTAAACTTAGGTTTTAGCAAATATATATATATATATATATATATATATATATATATATATATATATATATATATATGCGATAGGGTTGAGAGGTATATATTTTAACTATATACCTATTATAATATTTTAAAAGGAAATGTTTTGTTATTTTTTTGTTTTTTTGTGATTTTATTATATTATTATTTTGCGAGAATAAAAATGACAAACAACATGCTAGTTATAAGAATCAATAGTAGAAAGAATCACTTAGTTTTCTATGAATAGTTTATGGATATCATTGATAGGGTCAAGTTCATCACGAGTCATGAAATGCTCCTCTTCAAATTGGAAGTTGTTTTTCAAGAACTTGACAAAGTGTGCTATGGTAATATGATCTATTTTAGACTCTGACATGTAAAAATAAAGTTCATGGCAATACTCTTGATACAACACAACTCTAGGAACTCTATTCCACCTCTTTCTATTCGTAAGAACGACTTCTTGAACCTCTATACGAGATAAAAATTTATGTACTACAACTGCGTTCTCAAGGTATTCCTCAAAGGTGTATAATTTAGAAGACACAAGTGCTCTTTTATCGGCTAACCACCTATGGCAAGCTCTCTGAAGTTCATGGTACAAAGTCACCTGATCAGGATCCAAGATTCTATCTAGGACAAACCTCTTAATTTGCCTAAGTTTTGCAGATCTAGATTTAATAATACCCAATCTCCTATCAAGTTCGTCCCACAAAGGTTGGGATCTATATGTTTGAGGTACTCTAAGCATAGAAGTAATCTCTATGGTCATTAATTGATTTTCAATATTTATGGAGACTGCTCGTCTTCTATTATAATCTACCATCTAAGTATGATATGCAAATTTAACAGTTTTCTAATGATTCTAGATGTTCTTAATAATGTGTGTGTCTTTTTTTTTTATTGTTTTCAAAAGGTGTTTTAGTTTCACATTGGGTTCACCAAAATGTATCGCCCAAATATTTTGCACCCTTACCTTCAGGCTAAAGGATCCGTGCCCGGAAGGGGGATGCGAAAAGGATGGAACAATACCTCGGACGGAGAGGCCCTTTGAAGGTTGCGCCTCTTGGGGGAGGGGTATAAAGGTGAATTTTTTATGGATGGTGGGGTTCACCAGGAAACTTTGAGTGGTAGTTTCCACGCCTAGGTTGAGAATGGGTTTGATTTGTTCATTTTATGTTCAATCATTCGGATTCCTAGGTTGGCCAAAATTAAGCCGAGTTATTATTATATGAAAATTCTGATTTATATGAAGACAAAAAAAATAAATGAATCCTAATGCGATTAAATGCAGAGAATATGTTAAATGGAGAAGAGTACACCTGATTTCTAATGTCTGATGAAGATTTTGAAGCTTGTAGGAGTCCAGATCATCCCGGATATGATAGTATCGTCTATAATTGTACAGAATCGTCCCAAACCATAGTCGATCGTCTAAGATCACCCAGGATCGTTAGCGACCTGACGAATTTGTTAGACGAATTCGTCAGAAACTTACAATCAAGAAAATAGACACTAAAAACCAAAAATACTATTGCAAAAATGATGCAAAGTGATAGAAATGATAGTATAGATGCTTAAATAACAAATCTAGATATCAAATTAAATGAGATGCAATATTTTGGTAACTTATTTTGAATTTTATCATGCAATTATGCTAAATGATGTGAACTCCAAGATGCAAAACAAAAGTAAATTAATCTAATGCACCAATAAATAAAGAAACAAGGTAGAAAATGCAAACTTGGGACTCTGATTGCCCCCAAACTAAATTGCAGTCAAGATCGTCTGCAATCGTATGAGATCATCGCCAATCTTGACAGGATCATCTGAAATTGCAGTTGAATCATTTGCGATGATCCGAGCTATCTTCAACTGAAACACAGTGAAATCCTGCAACAAAAAATTGAAAACACAAGTGCGAATGATGGGAGATCAGGAAGTCAGAGGGATCTAGGGGTTTAGGGGGATCTAGGGGGATAAACTGGAAAAATCCCAGTTTATATAGGATTAGGGGGAGGTTAGGAGGTTGGGGATCATCCCAATCTGGGAGATCCTCAGCGTGAGAATCTCCAACCGTGTAGACACACTTCTGCCCAAGTTGGAGAGGTCGCTGGAACAGAAGATAATTATAAAAATTTGGTTTTGGGACGAAATCATCTGGATGTTTTGTTCCAGACGAATTCGTCCGATTTGGGATGATATTGTCCAACGGTCAAAACAACTTCTAAAAATGGCGTGAAAAAATGGTGCAAAAAATGAGGTGAGCGGTTAACGGGCGGTTTTGGGGTTAAAATTCAAATTTTTACTGATGGTTTAACTGCACCAATTTTAGGGTGCTACAATAAGTCTTCCCCCCTTGATTTTGCAAAATTAGATCTCCCCTGTTTGCAAGATAGGAGATGGTGGAGAAAAAAAAAATTATCCCCACCTTTTAGTGCAATAATGCAACTTTGAAGCCTCAAAAGGCTCTTACAAAGCTTGCCTCTTAGGTAGATTAGCACAATGTGTCACCAAAACAAAATCCCCCCTGTGTGTAGTACTTCAAACAAAAAATGTTTTGCTATTTATGAAGCCTAAAAAAAAATAGGTTTTGAGGTTTGATGATTGTATGCCTTATTGATAGCTTTTGAAGAATTGCTCAATGAGGAAAAAAAATCCCCCTTCACTTATGCAACATGTAGTGGAAAAAATATACAAAAAATGGTTTCCTTTCAAAGGTAATTTGAAATTTTAAGTTTGAAAGTTGAAAAAATAAATATTTAATAAAGCAAAACTTAATTTTTAATTAAATAAAAGTTTTCTTAATTAATTGTATGAAAAATAATTAAGAAAACTTTAATATTAATTTTAAAATAATTAAGTTTTGAAATATTAAAAATAAAAAATCAACTATCAAACAAAAAAATATAAAAAAAATATTTTTACCTTTGTGTGAAGCGTCGGCAGGATTTGAACTCTAAACCTGTCGATTGGTAGCGTCTTGTCTGCCGACGGCCAACCACCCTGGCTACCACTGTCGGTGGGTGGTAAAGGGGATGACCCCTTAGTTGAAGTGTGCTCGATCTACAACCATAGGGTGACGCTGTCGCCTGTGGGTGGCACGCTCGTCTAGATGGCACTGCCTCCACCTCATGTCGTTGCCACCTCCGAGTGACTCTTTCACCTCTCGTGGTGGCATGTTTCCCTAGTGATGGCGTCGCTTATTATCAGGTGAGCGGCAGCACTGTCTTCACAGAGTAAGAAAACAAATTTTTTATTTTAAATTTCCCCTGTCGTTGCATTTTGAAATTTGAACAACGCATAGGACGTCAATCAGAAAGTTATCTGTAGGCGAACGTCAATCGCTTTCATTGCATTCTCATTTGGAAATTACCACTATATACGATCCACAACATCAAGAATCATTTTAATCACCAGCCTCACATATACACTCCTCTAACTACGTGAATAGGCGACTGCGTGGATCTGCATGTCTCTGTGCAGAGTGTTATCTACAGTTGTAGATCAACAAAATGATTTGATGTCGTTCCCATATTCACTGGTGAGTTGCGTCTATGCAGCAGATTCTACAGCATTGGCTACGATGCAAAGCAAAATGTTGCTAGCATGGTATCGTCCGCCATGATTTTCCCTTGCGCTATTTCGCCACCAAGGCGAATCAACCATCGATAGTCTTATGAGGGGATTCGTTTTGCAAATCTTATGTCCTCTCTGACTTCACGTTGTAATTCCTAAAACATAAGCCACAATCGAATTTTCTTCATCTGTAGTTATCGAGAAAATGATCTATTCCTCCCACTATTTACAGCTTACATTCACCGCTGATGGGAAAACGATCCAACTTTTCTACAAAATCGTCTATAAACCTCAATATTTTTAGACAATCAAGTCTGAATCTGTCACACAGACTATCTATCGCTGCTAAAGACGTATCCATGCAATATGCATTTGTTGAAAAATTTGGCAATCCTCACACCTGGTCTACAATTGGAGGTGCGTCAAATTTTTCACAACGTTGCAATGGTGCAAAAAAATACAACAGATCCTGTCGACACTGTTGTTCATGCGCTTGTTGCGCTGCACCGATCTTTCGGATCTGCAACTCAACCCAAAACAACATATGTGCTTTGTTGGACCGCACAAAACTGTAGCAAACCATTGACTCCAAAGATCTGTAGGACCATATGAAAGCAAAAAACGTCGATTTTGGAAATCAAAGCTATAACTATCCTCTCTTCACAACAATTTTTTTTTAATATCTTCGACGTGTTTTTTTTTTAATATCAGAGAACGATTGTTTGACGTGTGCAAAGTGACTTGGGAGTATTATCCCACATGTTCTGCATCAAAATATTATGCAGGCTTTAAAATGAAAAAAATATGCTTAGGTTGGTGTCTACCTTTGGGTAGACTATACCCTTGTCCTTTCACGTTCTTGCCACGAAAGCGTTGCCACGTTGCTAAATTTTGGTCCACGTCAGTTGCTTGGTGATCGCCACTTAGGGGTTTGTGCGCCTAGGTTCTCGTCAACCTCGTCAACTGTGAGTGTGTGTCTTATGGCTTATCTGCCACATGTCAGTCATCTGGTCCGTTGAGTAGCTGCGGTCCACCTTGGTGTAGTTGGCCCGCTTGTAGTCCAATGGGCATCGCTAGAGTTCATGCTCCTCTAACCAAGTCAAGCCTTATGTCATAGTCACACACCAGTCTCGATACATCGTTTGGTCAGATCTCAAGATCTGATCCACAATCAACTAAACAATCTCCCATAGTTGCCAAATCAAGAGCGACGCCCTCACAATCTCTACAAAGCCCGCCCTCATAGCTCTGATACCATGTTATGAAAATGAGATAACATTTCATTAAACAAATGAACAATAAATAATACAAATAGTGCCCAGATTAGTCCGTGGAATATGGAGCTAATCAAATGGACAAAGCCGACATTAGAAGGACATTCTAACAAATTAGATACGCCTCCCTAATAATGTAATAACAAATAGATACGTAATCTATGACACACTAACAATATGAACAAGTGCGCATAAGCAATGATGTATGTGCGAGCAAAGACAAGCACACAAATAAACAAGTTTGCATGGGAGAAGACGTGTGCAGAACAAGTTCTTAAAGACATGCAAACAACCCACGAAGGTGTTTGTGATAAAGGCATACATGATGGCAGAGGTCATGCCAACAAAGGTGTTCATGACAAAGGGCTTGATGAAGGTGTGAGTGATGAAGACATGCAAGTTCGTGTTGATGAAGTTGGGCATGACAAAGCTAATGACAAGTCTGACAAAGGAGAAAACTTGGGTTGGCAAGAAAGGCTAATAGTGGTTGGAGCAACTTGTGAATTAGACATTGGGCATGACAAGAGTTTGGCACCAGAGAAATTGTATGTTGGCATGTTCAATGTTGAGAGGGGCAGGAGTTCAACATCAAAGCAAATGAAAGATGGCATGTCTAAAGTGTTTGTGATGGAAGTCTAGTACTAGGGCAACTATAGGTTGGTGTGCTTGATGGTGAGTGTTAGGATCCTCCATCCTAACATTATTAGTTAGTATTATTAGTCATTTAATTATTATATTATTAACTCATAAAGTGAACCATCACATCTCTTCATAACGTGAACCATCACGTCTCTTCCTAACGTGAACCATCACGTCTCTTCACCAACATAGCTTTAGGGTAGATATATATTAGGTTTGCCATTCACACAAATCATCCATGAATAAAAATATATATTTGATAAATTGATCCATTGGAAGGGTTCCTCTCCAGTGCAAAGGTGATTCTATTAGTTTAGATCCAATTCCAATTATCGTTGATAGATCCGCTAGGAACTTGGGTTCCTACCATTTGGTATTAGAGCATCGATTCTAGACACAAGTGGGGAAGTTTGTTTAAATACATCTCAAAAGAAATCTTGCAAGTAATGAATAAATGGTAATATGATTTTGAAATAGCAACAAAAATAGCAGAGTTAACCCTAAAAAAGGATGACCTTGCAAATAAAATTATTACAAAGGAGAATTTTTGCCAGTGGAAGGACCCAATTACAAAACCACCTGTATGGGAATCATAAAATACGTACACCATTCAAAAACTTACCCAAATTTTACCCATTAAACATATTCACCCCGCGGGAATGAAGGCACGACGCAAAAAGGGCATTTGTTTTCATTGCGATGAGAAATTTGTTTGCAATCATCAATGTATTACACCTGCACTATATATTTCGGATGCAACTATTCCTTGTAGTTCTCCCAATGATGAAAATGCGATTGAGGTAGACGTAGTAATGGATACACCTGAAGATAGCACTAAATATGACAATAATGAGGAAGGTAAGGAAGATGAGAAAGCCACAAAAGATAAGAAAGAGGAGGAAGATGTGGAAAACAAGTACAATAAGCAAGAAATACCCAAAATACCTGATCCCACCAATGATAGCAATAGGGTTGATATGCCAAAAGTGATTGATGCACCAAGAAAGGATGAGGTAGACATACCCGAAGTGATCAATACCGATCAGACATGCACTCTACAAGACCTACACACACCTTCCTCACAAATAATGAGTTATCACCACATGACCAAACCTATTAAAAAACAATGCAGAGTGACTACACACTCCTCCATTGGCTCTACCAAGGAACCACAAACTGATATGGAAGCGTTACCACTTTTGATGCATCATTCTAAAGTGTTTGAGGAACCCCAAGGGTTGCCCTCCCATCATCATCATGATTCTCCTAAGGAATATTCTACTATTGTTCTTGGAAACCCCCCACTAACACTCCGACCTTCAAGATATCCCTGCCTTCGGAAAAGTGACATTAAAATAGTACAAGAACTTGCAAAAATTCTGCTTGGAAAACAAAAGACAAAGCTCCTCACTTTGAGCTTTGAGGACAAAGCTCCTTTTAAGGAGGGTGGCATGTTAGGATCCTCCATCCTAACATTATTAGTTAGTATTATTAATCATTTAATTATTATATTATTAACTCATAAAGTGAACCATCACATCTCTTCATAACGTGAACCATCACGTCTCTTCACCAACATAGCTTTAGGGTATATATATATATATTAGGTTTTCCATTCACACAAATCATCCATGAATAAGAATATATATTTGATCAATTGATCCATTGGAAGGGTTCCTCTCCAGTGCAAAGGTGATTCTATCCAAAGGTAATTCTATTAGTTTAGATCCAATTCCAATTATCGTTGATAGATTCGCTAAGAACTTGGGTTCCTACCAGTGAGTGGGACAGAAGTCCAACATGAGAGCAACTGTAGGTTGGCTTAATTCATGGTCCATAGAAAGGGAGTCTAGAACAAGATCAATTGCGTTATGATGCATCTGATGATATGCGTGACAATAGTGAGACACATTAACCATCCCCTACACCAGATCAACTCATCATGACAACAACCAATTTTGGTATAGCACTCAAGTGTCCGATGTTTCATGGTGGTGGAACGAAGGACACAATCAAGCATTGAAAAGTTTGCCTTACAATGTGGAAGGTCAATGGGCACATGAATGAAGTAAATTGGAGAAGGTTATTCCCTATGTCATTGCATGAAATCACAGTGGACTAGTACATGGGATTGCTAGATGGGAAGTGCAAGTACAAGACTTAGGAAGAGTTACAAGAAGCCTTTGTGAAGGAATTTTAAATTGCTCCAAAATGATAGTGAGGTTATTGCATAAATTTATAGAATAGAACAAGGTGAAATAATTTATTTGATCCTAAAACCAAAGGTTGAACAAGTTGCTTACCCATCTATGGGAGGACTTGTGAAACACATTCAATAAGAGGTGATTCATGGAGGGCCTTCTTCTTGTGTAATAGAAGAAGATCAAGATGGTACCTTTGACATCATATCAAGAGGTATTTTAGCAAACCATGAACTTGGAAAGCGATGCAAAGACATCCTTAAAATTTTGGGCCATTTTAATGAGGATGAGAGTAACCCTAAAGATGAAAGTGAGTCTGATAATGAGAGAGACTTTCGTAGCGAGAGTGATGACTCTAAGAACAAGAGTAACTTTTGAGGACATCATGCAAATGTTTGGGTCAAGAAGTCAGTTAAGAGAGTGACCCCGCAAATGAAAGCGATGACGATGAGAATGAGTGTGACACGAAAAAGGTACATAATGATACAAAATAATCACTAAAGGTACTTGCAATGCATAGTGAGATTATTCCAAGGAGGAATTGGAAGACACTGAATTGAGTATGATAATTGAGGCAAACCCACTGTGCAACATAAAATATGTTATCTTTAGGGGAACTTTGCACATGAATGTCAAAGTGTTATGAATCAAGATAAGCCAATGATGTGTGGAGGGTTCAAAAAGGGGAAGAAGAGTCAAAGGCCTAGATTGGAAGTAAAGGGTACCATGAACTGTATAGAAATCTAGGTGTTTGAAGCCACACAACTAATTAAGACTCCATAGGTGTTTGAAACCATGTAGTTGGTTGAGACAGTAGAGGTGTGTGAGGCTACACAACTAGTTGAGGTTGTGTAATTGGTTGACGTTGCATAGGTGTTAGACACTACTAAGGCTACAAGGGTGGTTGTGATTATGCAAGAAGATAAGGCTATGGTGGACAATGCAATGATTGTGCAACTCAATTCAAGCAGACAATGTGAAAATACCCTGCAAGAAGAAACTAAAGCAAGTGTTGTGGTTAGACGACACGAAAAGCAATACAAATGATGGATAAAACTAGTTTAGAATGATTGTCTAGCTCAAGACTTAGGCCATTTGGAAGTGGATCATCTAACCCAATGCCCTAGCTATCTAGGCCATTTGGGCCAAGCTAAGGGTCGTTGGGGCTGAGGAAGTTGTCCAAGCAAAGGTGAATACCATCTAGACATGGGACAACATGGTCTAAAAAGCGAGAGGGAAAATATTAGCAAACATTTGGATAGATTTCCCCATCCAAGACAGTGATAAGAAGGTAGTGGAAGGACCCATAGCCATCCAGGATGCCTTCAAGGGTTTGAGCAAGTGCTCGGAAGCATTCACCATGTAGTCTATGAAACTAGGGCACAATATGACTATATACCCCTATTTTGACAAATTAGCATTGCAACTAAGGCATGAATATGATGAGAGGAAGGAAGCTATCTAGATAAGGCATTCCACCATATGCCCTTTTGTTGTCTTTTAAGAGTAAACCAAATAAGAATTGGTTAAGTGTGCGTAGTTCAATAACAAGTTTGATGTTGTCAAAGGTTTATAATTGTTTGAGTTCTTGTCATTGGGAGAAAGGTAGTCAAGTAGGAGGCCATCTAGAGATAAGTTCTTTGGCATAAGGGTTTTCTGATTTGTAATGTTCCCTTTTTGGAGCGATAAGGGTAATTTAATAATTTATTTTATAGTTGTTCGATATGACTTTATTTTTATTAATAAAGTGCAACTATAAGTGAATTATTGAACTAATGAGGAATTAATGAGTGTTTATTCATTAAAGTGAATATTTAATATTTTCTCTCTCCTTCTAGAAAGTTCTCGAGGTTATTATAAAAAGGGTTTGAGAGAGTAATTTGGATTCATTCTGTATATTGTATTTTTCTCTTCACGATATTTGTGCCTGTGGCCAAATTTCCACCAGCGGGACGAAAACCCCAAAGGATTTTCTTGACGGATGAAACCCTAGAGAGCAGATCGATTCCACTTAAGGATCGACAAAGTGCTGAAGGTTTGGGTGACGATAAAAACCCTCGTTCGTGCAGTCTCAGAGGCGGATCCAGGAAGGGTTCATAGGAGAACAAATTCATGAAATCTCCTTCGAAGATGAAATTGCAGGACCAAATTTATGGGTATTTGTTTACAAATCATATTGTTCATTTTTATTTAAGGAAGTTGCAGAATTAAGAGAACATTGTATTCGAAGGCATTATCAGGGTTTGTAGTTTGTTTGATCTAAATTATAAAAAATAGAGTTCAATTTATTAGTCGTGTATCATCTTACCAATGTCGTATGAGTTAATGTTGGATGCTTGGGCAAAGATATAGGAGTCTAGAAGCTGACGTGGGAAGATATTGTGGGGTCCGCAAACCTGACCTCACACACCACAAGTATCATCACACCTTATGAAAGTGTGTTGAAGGCTATAATTCCCAGTGCCACCGTCGAACTAAGTATATCAGGTTTTCCTTGGAGTTGATTGTGTCTATTGGCCGACACATTTTCAACAAAGTATCGTGACAAATCAAAAGTTTTGGCATGGCTAGGAGTTTGCAGCAAAATAAAGGAAGAAGACAATGTAAGAGGGAAATAGGGGTATCAGCCATACAATAATCATGAAATGCTTGGATTTTGTGCCATTCAACGCCCATGTGATATCGTGCCTTCCCCAAGCCCTGTGTATATTGGTGAATGATAGACATGAATACCACGTCCTGCATAAAGAGGTTAGAATCAAGCTATTATTACTTCTTATGATTTGTAATACTTGCTAAATTAAATTTACTATTATTTTAGAGATATAAATATGAACGCTTGATAAATTTGGTATTTGTAATTGTAAAGTTGTTATGAATGCTTCTTATTTTCAAATAAGTCAAAAATATATGATCATCATTGGTTATCCTTTATGCATGTATGAACTTGTATGAATATATGAGAATTCACTTTGCTGCAAAACAATATTCGAGCAAAAATTGTTCATATCATAACCTGGACATATACAAACAAATTATCAATACATTCAAAGGTAACAGGAAGTTGGGAAAAAATTGAGCTCTATTCCAACCTGGGATATTACAGTGGTATCAGTCATAGAGAATCTTGCCATCCTGCTTGGGTAGTTCTAAGAGTTGATTTTTAGTTGTCTGCATGGCCTCCAAATGTGGAAATGAGTTGGCCAAAAAACTCTGGACTGCAGGTAACAAACTAGGGCATCTATCTCAGTCAAGTGTTGTTGCTCTCGACACTCTGGAAGAGATAGAAGAATGTTTGACCATGGTGGAACAATCACCTTCTATGGTGTGGTAGATAGCATTAACTCCTACAGTAACTTCCTTGGGTTAGGATAGGTGGTTGAAACACATAGATAAGGATGTGAGACTGGCAGTCATCTCTTGTCTTAGTGAAATCACAAGGATTACAGCTCCTAAAACACCCTACAATGATGACATAATGAGGGAGATATTACAACTAATGATTTATAGCTTTTATGGTTTAGATGACATCAAGAGCCATTCTTTTGGGAAGAGGGTTAGGCCATACATAGCCATTTCAGGTGTATTGAAATGCCCATGGGCACTTCCAGGTGCATTCAAATGCATCCATGTATTTGGAGAACAACAAAATTTGGTCGATGTTTAGACATGCAATAGGCACCCACCAACGTTTGGCATCAAAAGTGACGAAAGGACCAAAAATGATCCAAAGGGTAGCTTACCTCCATGAAATATTTCCAAATTGCATCCATATTCAACTTTCAACATAATATCATGTTTTGTGAAAACCAAAATTGATTTGGACACATAATTTTTTCTTGTGCCCAAAAGGTGCAAAATCACTTATCAAGCTTCAAAACACAACAAAATGGTCCAAATTTTTACAAAACAACCATAATCATCATTATCATCATCATATATTTATTTCAACATCATTCTCATGCATCAACCATTATATTTGCACATTTTTCCAAGTTCACACACAATTCCAAGTGAACCTTGTATCTAGTGGTCTATTCTATCTCCTTGGTGATTACAGTGATTCACATCCATGCAATTCGATAAGATGAATAAATCACCATAAGGACACTTGGTCATGTTAATTATCCAATATCTCCTTGATCGAAAACAAAATCAATTTTCGTCCCTCATTTTATGAGTGAGACTATGTCAAGACCAATTTGCTCAACAGTTGTCATTGATGGTCTTGTCCATGGGGCTTGAAACATGGATAAATCACATTACATAATTCTCTTCAACAATCAGGAATTACGCAGAGTCATCTAGGAGAGACCTCCTAGCAATCATACGATCTTAGGGTAATTGGTTCCTGATATTTTGTATTTTTATCACTTTGCATTTCAATGACATAAAAAGGCAATTTATTCAACATGGAATCACCCCAAACTTGGGGTAACCAAAATTTGATTTTGATTTCCCACAATGAGATACATTTTACATGATCATGGTATCTACACTTGGTAAAAATCCCTTTATTATTTGGGACAAAAACAAAATCAATCATTTGCATTTACACCAACCCCCTTTCTCTATTGGGACAGAAACGGTATCAATTTACATCATTCATATCATCTACATTTACATCATAAATCTACATTTACACCATTCACCTACATTTTCATTGCACAAATCTATCAATTGGATCGTGAGATTCATTCTTCACTCATTCGCCAATTGAGGGGGTAAGCTACACAATCAAATTATTTTGTCTTCAAGTTCATCTTTGCATTCCAACACAAGGTCAAACCAGGTGTCTTGTATTTTTGCACCACATTGTGTTTTACGCAACATGATACAAAAAGGGGTATCTGTAGACACCAAATTCTAGCCATTTGTCATCCATCCACAACTTCCCGCCACAATTATCCATTATATATATATATATATATATTTGTTCTATATATATTTAAACATTAATATGTTATATATTATATTTATATGAATTAATCCTAGCCATCCATCATGTTTTAATCTTAGCCATCCATATGCCTTAATCAATGCCATCCATCATGTTTTAATCTTAGCCATCCATATGCCTTAATCAATGCCATTTACCCAAATTTAATCTCCACCCTTCCTCATGTTTTAATCTTGGTCACTCAAATTGTGTCGTCGAAACACTAACATGTCTAAGGGAAGAATATAAAGAGGAGTCATGTTGACGACTCAACCCCTAACAAGTCTTGAGTCCCTGTAATCCAAATTCCCCCTAAGTTCTAGTTCACTAACACTTTTGAGTTCTCTAGCCCCCATACTCGTCTACATCCTTGCCTTCATCATCGTCATTCGTAGTCCTTCGCTTCTACCATCGCCCTTCCCGTGCAAACCAGATTTGGTTCTGCACCATTTATATCAACCCCCAAACGCCCTCCAAAGCTCATTGAGTGCCCACCAAAGTTTGTCGAACGCCCATCAAAGCTTCTTGAATGCCCTTTGGAGCCTTTAGAGCATCTCTGGGTGTTTTTGGTCATCACTAAGAGTCTGTGGGTGCTTCCCATTCTAGATTTGCAACCCTTTGACCCTTGAGCATCGTTAGGGCATCTTTGCAATCCTCATTGGTAGCATTTACGTAAGCAGAACATAGAAACAAGTTCATTGACAAGGTAAAAGTTCATTGTATTTATTTTATGTTTTTATGCTTTGTTACAACTTTCATTGCAATACTAGGGTTTAGTGATTTTATTTCTTTTAAGGGTCTCATGCAGTGGAGCCCTCATATATATTATTAATCTTTGTTATTGTTGGTTGTGTGCAGGTGTAAGAACTACATTCGTTGGAAGTTGTTGAAGCTCAAAGGACCCTAATCAGGATACACAAGCCCACCCACAAATATGTTGGGATCGAATTAAACACAAAGACACCACCATTATTTTCATCTAGGGTTTCAAAAAACCCTAGTACTCTGTAATTTTGGATCAAAGAAATAAGCATTGTAAAACCCGTATTTGGGGTATATTGATTGTAACACTTGAGATCCATCGATAATAATAAAAGAGTTCATTTGTATTGTGCAATCATTGTGTTATTTTGCTTATTTATTATTTCATGATTTATATTTGATGTTGCTTGATTTTGTATTCACAAAACTATTTATTACAACTTAAGTGGATCTAACAATGCAAACTTTAGAACTTCAAATAGGAGGTTTCAGGTTCAAATTCAATAGTAGGTAAAGTTGTTCACCATGTTTGATAACCTGAATCTAGTTGGAAATACATATATTGATAATCTATTATTATTACCTCATATAACCTACGACCTTGCAGACGTTAAAAACTACTTTACAACTATCAATTAAAACAAATCTTATATAATGCTTGTGAATATAATTCATTGTTTAATTTAATTTGTTGTTTTTATATCATAATAAAGGTAATTTTCATCGTGTTAATCACTTATTGAATCCTATGAGTTAGCAAAGAACAATCACAAAACAAGAAGAAGAGAAGAAATTACTATGAATAAAAAATAACCAATATTGATTTTGATAAGAACTTCTCTTAATGTAGACCCTCAAGCCTTCCAAGTATTTATTTTGATAAGGAATTCCCTTAATGTAGACCCTTAAGCCTTCCAAACATCATATTTTAAGTAAATTTAAAAAAATTACATGAAAACCACATAAGCCAAATGAAACTTAAAATATTATATAATTAAAATCAGTTAAAAATGATTAAGAACACTCATTTTTTCTTGAATTCATCAACATAAAATGCTTTATATTTCAAAACCCTCACAATAATGTGTAAACGTCCTTTTTGAATATCTAATATTATATATCCAATTAAAAAATATAAATTAAAATTGTTTTAAAACATTAACACAACATCAACTATTAAATTGTATACATATTAAAAAATTCCTTTTATATTTCAACGTAGGATAATTTATAGAGTATCTAGGATTTTGATGGTGAACGAAATTGCAGACAAGGGATTCTAGAGGAATACTACACCCTCCTTCTGGAGTTTTTACGTAGGATTTGGCCTTAGATACTACCACGTCTTTTTCTTCCACCGCCTCGGGCGGTGGCTCTGCCCTTTACCTCATGGCGATCGCTCACTCGACAAGCTCAGTTGATCCTATCGCTGTCGGAGCTCAATCTGAACATGTACCAAGAGGTAATGTTGCTCTTCTTCAAGTTGTTATCTCTGCTCATGAATTTCAATCTACTTGTCAAGGTTTGAATGTCATCACTTGGTGGGGTATTTTCTGGGTAGAATCCCCAAAGATACTTTGCTTCGTACATGGGTCAACCAAGTTTGGGGTCCTTATGGTGTCAAGGTTTCGAATGTTCATAATCTTACCAAAGGGTATTTTTTGTTTTGCTTTGGTGACCCTATGCATACACAAAATATGTTGGCTAAAGGACTTTGAACGGTTAGGAATTCCTTGCTTATTTTGCAACCCTATACACAGGATTTCACTGTTGCTAAGGTCTCTTCCTTGGAGGTTCCCTTCTGGGTCAAGTTCCTTGGTCTTCCCATTATCTTTCGGAATTTTTTAGATAAACTGGTTGCTCCCTTGGGAAAGTTTGTCTATTTTGAGCCTCCTCGTTTCTTCTCATCCCGACCCACTAGGAGGGTATGTGTCAAGCTTGACCTTTCCAAGTATTTACCTGAGGAAATTGAGATTAATGTTGGAGATTATACCCACAGACAAAGGGTGCCTATATGAATACCTGCTTTCATTATCAGTAAGCTGCCCATAAGATAAAATATTGCCCACTTATGGCAGGTAAATTCCAGCAAAACCTTCCTTCAGTTTCTAATAATTCTTCTATTCAGGCACCTGGTGCCTCGGCATCTAGTGCTCAGGCAGCTAGGGTTACTGGGGGGAAAGAGGAATGGTAGGTGGTTAATCGGCGAAACCTCTCCCAGAGGGCATTACAGTCTCAAGCTCTTGAGAGTGCTTCACAACCCCTTTTGTCACACTCTTTCGCTATTGTCACACCACCAGCTTCTATGTCTCAAGATGTTTCTGTTTGAAAAGCTCCTATTGCTCCTCTAGAAGTGCAATCCATTTGGGTTCCTCTAAATTTTTCTCAAGTTGTGACGACCATGCTGAGTCATACTATCTCTCCGGAGGAATATGTCTCTGATGCCTTTCGAAAACCTTCATTAGAAGGTCAGTTTGGTTATAAAGTTCGTCGTTCCCATAGCCCTCCGAGAAATAATCTGCATTATGATAAGCGCCACCAAATGGAGGAGGCTTCTCGTGTTTACCAGGATGGTCAGGATTAGTATGCTTCTAACTCCTTTGGGTCTCTTGTTCATCTAGGAGCCTCTGAGGATGTTTTGGAACTTTCACATACTGATAGGTCTTAATGATTTTATTCTCATGGAATGTAAGAGGACTGATGGATCCAGTCCGTAAATATATGTTCGCGATGAGATGACTTTTGTCACTCATAAGTTTGATAATATTGATGTGATGTGTTTACAAGAAGTGAAAGTTTCTAATTTTAATCTGCAGTGTATCTATAATTTTTTGTGGCCTTGTGGTGTTTTCCATGTAACGAATCATTCTAGTGGGACAGGTGGAGCTGTCACTTTTATTTCCCCAAAGTGGCACTTGAATATTGTGACGTGGGGAGTGGATCCATCCAATCAAGTAGTTTGGACTTTGTTGGAATTACATGGTAAATCATTTGGAGTTATTAATGTGTATGCTTCGAATAATGCTCCAGAAAGGTGTGTCTTGTGGCGGTGGTTGGCTTTGTATCTGCATCTTGCCACATGGGTGATGTGTGGGGATTTTAATATAGTGGAAAAGCCTTTTGATAAATTTAGTTTATCTCCTAACCGCTGGTGTGCTGGAAAGCGGGAAAATTTTTATTTTATGAAAAATAAGCTGAGTCTTAGTGATCCTAATATCTATTTTTCTCCTGCTAACTTTTTTGAAGCTCAATGGTTTACATGGTCAAATTTTCAAGCAGGCGAAGCTAGGGTGTTAAAACGCGTTGATCGAGCCATGATCTCTTCCAGTGAGACTTTTAAAATTGTTAGGGTTTCATATTCTCAACCTCCTATTTTGGTTATCCCAGGTACTATTTTGTCTAATCATGCTCCTATTATTTTTTCTGTGGAAGCCATTCTTCATCAGCCCCGACAATTTTAGACCCAATTTTATCTTAATGTTTCCTTCATCACCCTGCTATGAAGGCTCATATTTGTAGAATTTTGAATTTGCTTTCAAGACCCTCTGGTGACTTTGGTTGGGTTTCTTGATGGAATGCTGCTATTTTTAGAACCATCTCTTTGCTTCACACTTTGGGAGTAGTAGCCAAGAGGAGGAATAAAGCTAATTTGGTTTTGAAGTCAAAATTAGTAAAAGTTTCTGTGGAGCTTGAGGCTAATCCTTTTTGTTATGATCTTCAAGCTTTCATGGCTGCCTTTCGACATGAGCTTAAAAAATTTGATATGTATGAAGCCAAAGGAGCACAATTAAGGTCCAGGATGCATTTGTTAAAGGTGGGTGACAAAGTCTCTAAAGATTTTTTCAAGCGCCTTCGCCCCCCTACTCATACTACCCAATTCACTGCTCTACAAGTTGATGGTCAAAAGTTCACATCTCTTGATGATATTTTTGGAGATTTTGTTAATCATTATCAAAGAGTGTTTGCTTCTCATGGCCTTACCCATGATAGAGTGCAAGCTCTAGAATCCTGTTGTCAAGTCATACCTACTAAGCTTACTCAAACTCAACGAGATTTTTGTGATGCACCTTTAACCCTGGAGGATATCAAACAGGATCTGTCTCAGATGGCAAATGACAAAGCACCTGGATTAGATAGTTTTCCTTGTGAATTTTATAAAGAATGCTGGGACTTGGTGGGTTCTGATTTGCTGCAAGTGTATAAAGAGGCTATGCTTACTGGGTCATTGGGGAATCTCATCAACAAAGGTAATGTTAAGTTCATTTCAAAAGGGGGAGACCCTGAACTTATTTCTAATTGAAGGTCAATCACCTTGCTTAATGTCAATTATAAGATAATTTCCAAGGCTTTAGCTCTTAAACTTAGACCTATTCTTCCTAAGATAATCAGGCCTGAGCAGAATGGTTTTGTTCAGAATAGATATATTCTAGATAATGTTATTGTTGTTTGGGAAGGGATGGAATGGGCTAGATCCTCTGGTCAGGATGTTCTTTTCTTTAAGATTGATTTTGAGAAGGCTTATGATAGAATAGAATGGTTCTTTATTACTTCTATGCTAAAGGCTATGGGGTTTGACCCTTATTTTATCAGGATTGTACTTATGGTATTCAAAGATACCTCTGCTGTGTTAACTCTGAACAAGAGATAATCTCAGAATATTCAATTAACTCGTTCTGTCAGACAAGGTTGTCCATTGGCACCTTCTTTGTTTATTCTTGTTGCTGAGACCTTTGGTTATCTTCTAGCTCAAAGATCTGCTCAAGGATTGATCAAGGGAATTTATCTCCCTTGCTCCCCTAATAAGTTGATTAATGGTCATTTTGCAGATGATTCTTTCTTGACTATTGTAGAATATGAGATCTTTGTTACTCATGCTTTAGATTATCTTCATACATTCTTCTTAGCTTCTGGCTCTAATATTCAATGGAGAAAAACTTCTTGCTATAGACAGTTTGGAAAATATATGCTTACTTGGTTAGCTGATAAGCCTTGGAAGTGGATTCAACTTGGGGAACCCTTTAAATTTTTGGGTATTCCTTTTGCTTTTTTGGGTTCTCCTGCCCGTTTGTGGGATTATGTTGTTCAAAAGGTTGAGAAGAAGCTTTTGTACTTGGTGTACCAAAAAATTATCCTTAGCTGGCAAGTTTCAGATTTGTTCCAAGGTATTGGCTTCTACTCATGTGTATTACTCTTCTTGTTGGGTCCCTTCTAAGACTTGTTATGCCAAATTGGATAAGTTGCTTTGAGATTTTTTGTGGTCCAATGTTGTTGGTAAGAAGGGATTTCATAGGGTGGCTTGGGATATTTGTTGTCTTCCTAAAAAATTTTGAGGAATGGGAATGTTTGACTGTTAGCAAAAAGGCTTTTCCCTCTGTGCTAAATGGATTGTGGGAGCTTTACAAGGGGAGGAAGCCTGGAAACTTTTAATTCGTCACTGCCTCTCCACAAGGCTTCCTTTTGGTAAGAAGGTATAGAAAGGGTTTGATTTGCAAACCATTCTTACGGTCCCTGTTCCAATAAATATTTCTGGGTCCTTTGTTATGAAAAGCATTTGGAAGGCCTGGGAGGCCATTAAACCCTGGATTTCTTAGAAAGGTCACAAGGGGAAGTTGGGGGCTTCAATACCTTTGCTTAATGTCTGGTGGTCTTCAACCATAACTTTGTAGGGGATTCCCCTTGCTCAAGTCCAGTGGATACATGCTCAGAAATTTTATAAACGAGGTATTGCTCGATTATCTGATTTCATGGATTTTCATTCAAGGTCTTGGATACCTTGGGGAATTTTTTAGGATTTTTTTTGGTTTATCTTTTGCTGATAAGACTACTTATGAGGTTGTTATTGATTCCACTCCTTTATTTGTTTAGGGTAAAGTTTTTCGATATTATCAAAAACCTTGGTGGATTGATTGGTCTTGGCCCAAAGATGTTTCTCTCACCAAGTATAAACCTCATTTGGGATACTCTTGGCTTTCCCCTGTTGTGCCTATGGTTGAGAATCTTAATTCTAGGTGGGATGTAGTATCTCATCAATCCAGATGGAGTCTCAGATTTAATACACTATGGGCAAAGTATCTTGAACCTAAGCAAGCCTTTTTTGCTTGGAGTTTATTGTTTCAAGGGCTTCCTATTGGTCAACGACTTAGATATTTGGGTGTGAATGATATTTCCTGTAGATCTTGTGGAGTAGAGGAGGATGTGCATCATCTGTTTTGGTCTTGTGTGAGAGCTCAAGAGGCTTGGCAGTGGATTTTCTTTTTTTTTAAGACCATATATGATAGGTCCCTGTTCTTGGGTGGATATTTTATAAGGGGATCCACTTGAGTTTTTTGAGAAGCTTGTTCCTGTGTGGCATATATTTAGAGCAGGGATTATTTTTAATTTGTGGAAAACTCACAACAGAGTGATTTTTAGCCAGCAAGAGCCTTCTTCTACTTTTTCTCTTGCTGATAAATATAAGGTTTTCTATGATTGTTGGCTATATATTTCAGTGTAAGCAGAAAAGATGAATATAGAGCTTCATCACTTACAGGACCTTATTGATCATTGAGGTAATGCTCCTTGTGTAGTGAATCTTGTTCCTCCAACCCCTACACAACAATGATGCATAGTCTATTAGTTGTTTTTTTATGCAGTTCTCTGTTTAGTTTTCTTGTGAACTTCTGTAAGTTATTTTGGTAGCTCTGCTAGCTGTTTAGCACACAGTTACTGTGTTGATGGTGTGCTCAGGTGTGCTAATTCCACCCACCCTTTTTTTATATGATTAAGCCATTTTAATATAATTTTTTTTCATCCCAAAAAAAAATTCCTTTTTATTTTAAAAGTAATTAAGTACCCTAAAGGTGAAGCTGCAAGCTTATTATAGTGGTAAGAGCTTTGGCATCTCTTTGAGAGGTCCAAGGTTCAAACCCTACTTAGTATGAGGGGACCGAGACCCCTCATAATTACCCGTGTAAACAAAATAATTCTAAAATCAAATGGCATTCCCTTAGCTCCTGCTTTGTTTGTTATTGCTATTGATGCCTTGTATTATCTGTTAAGAGAGAGCTCAATCAGTCCTACTATTCAAGGAATTACTTTGCCTAATGATCAAGAACTTATTAATATTCATTTTGTTGATGATACCTCGATTTTTGTTAAGTTGGTTGAGGAAAACAATGATTCCCGTTTTTCAAAGCTCACTTGCTTTCTTCAGGAGCTAAAATTGCTATGTCGAAATCTATATTACTTACTTGGGATTTTGTTGCTCCTCCTTGGTTATCCAAGTTTGATATTCAATGGGGAGGTCCCTCCAAACAAATCCGTTATCTTGGCATTCCTTTCTCCATTGACCCTTGTCGTAAGGATATGTGGTTATGGGTTAAAGAAAGAATTATTAATAAATTTAATAAATGGAATAATAAGCAATTATCTCTTGCCGGTAGATTTCAAGTCTGTCAAAAAATCGTTTTTGCTTACTCTATCTATTTTGCTTCAGCTTGGTCATTATGTTCATATCAAATTAATGATATTCATAAAACATATACGAAATTTTTTATGGGCCGGTGGTAATACAAAGATAAAAAAACATAAGGTAAGATGGAATTGGTGCACTGTTAATAAATATATTAGCGGCCTTAGGTTGAAAAATCTAGTTGTTCAAGGTATGTTCTTAGTCATCAAGTGGATAGTGAATTGTATTAACAACAAGGAGCAATGGAAAGTTCTTATCAGACATAATATTACTAAGGTTATTCCTAAAAAAGCTCATGCTTGGAAAGATTTTCATATGATTGATATCCTTTTTGGTAAGTTTTCGGTTGTTCCAGCTGGATCAACAGTTTTCAAGAGCCTTTGGAAGGCTTGGGATAATGTTAGAGGTTTACTATCTATTGCTGATTCTCAAAATACTTTCTTCTTGCACAGTTCTATCTGGTGGAATCTTTCTCATAATAATAAGTTGCTTGATGTTACTCAAGGTTGTTCTGCAAAAAAATGGGCGCATAAAGACATTGTATCATTTGCTGATATTATTGAAAATGGATGTCTTAAATCTTGGGAGTCTCTTAGTATTCAGTATGATATTCCTCGCTCTCAATAGAGGACATACTCTTTACTTCGAACCTCGTTTTTGCAATTAAGCAGTCCTATATTTATTGATGATGATCAGACTTTTTATGGCAAGATTCAGTGGCATGATGGCACACAATTGTTCAAAATCAAGGCAAAAAATCTTTATAATTTGCTCACTGATACTAATGAGATTTTACTCCATATTGATAACAGTTGGTCTATGGAAGTCTTCACTAATCATGGGCATAGCATTTTGCAGCATATCTGGTCCAAATTTCTTGAGCCTAAAAATACATGTTTTCATTGGTTATTACTTCTTCAGCGACTTCTTGTATGTAAAGATCCTCAATCACCAATGAGCTGCACTTTATGCAGAGTTCCTGATACTGTCAAGCATATCTTTTTTGATTGCTTTTTTGCTAAAGAAATTTGGTCATTATTTTGCTTTAATATTTCATGCTGGAATATTAATTATAATGTTTTCAAGCAACATATATTGTTTGGCTATATTCCTACTATGCAGAGGTGTTATAATAATTTTTGGTTGTTGCTTTCGATTGAAGTTTTATGGTATATTTGGTTGGTTAGAAATCTGGACATTTTTTAGGATAATAAGAGGATTCTCACTGGGTCTCTTAGAAGACTCACAATTTTCAAAATCTCTTTACAGGTTGTCAGGTCCATGCTTTGCTTTAAGGATATTTTCAAACACTTTCTTCAGACTTTTCAACATTGTGGACGGATACAGACACTTTGGTGATTTTTATTTTAACTTATTTCAACATTGTATAAATATGTTTCAAAAGAAATATGATACTTTGTATAATACTAGTGATATATGTACTTAGCGTCCTTTTAAGGACTTTTGTGTAGTTTGGTAGGCTCTTAGTCTTGATCTTATTTCAAGTACTCTGCCTTCGGGCTATTTTGTATTACTCTTTTATTTTAATATTATAGTTGCTGATTTTCAATTCAAAAAGTACATTTTAAACTTTTATAAATGTTTTTAAGATAAAATATATGTTTGTTTTTGAAGTAATAAAAGCATGGATAACATCCAAATTATTTCTTATAAACAAAGTTCCATTCAGGCCCATCAAAATTTACTTTAATTTCATATACAATACTAGATATACAATTTAGCAACTAATAAATTGTATTATATCATAAAACTGTAAATTACAATATCATTAAAAATACACATGGGCTCATTAAATATACACATAGACCTTGATTAGCAATTGGTCAAGAGTGAAAAATTTCACACTATTAATAAAAAAATTCACACTATAAATCAAAGTTCCAATCTCATAGGTGAATTTTAATATTTTAATCACATGACATAAGCTTAATTAGTTAACTCCATCAGTACTCCTTTGACTTTCAAAGAGGAAACTAGGTTTCAATCTTACCAAGGGATACATGCATAATAGCCAAACTATTATACTACCACATAGTGAAGGGATACATGCATAATAGCCAACTATTATAATACCACTATGTGGGATTGATGTAATATAAACTGAACCTGATTCAAGCTCATTTAACCAAAAAAAAATGTTTATCAATAATCAAATGATATTAGTTCAACCAATTAATTTGGACTTTCAAAGAGGAAACCATGGTTCAATTAATTTTTTTTTAGTAATACTTCTTATACACATGGTTCAAATCTTGCCAAGTAATATATATACATAATTGGCAAGATATTATAATAAGACTATCTAATTATAATATAAGAAAATTGGGACCGTTTCACTTACAATACTAAATAAATAATTACTATTATAATTATTTACCTCTTAACAAATAATTAATCAAAATTATAATATAAATTAAAATAACACATTTTCTTTTTTAATATAAATATATTTCAATCATGAATTCATTATAGAATGTTCATAAAAAATGTATATTGCAGAAAGTTGAACTCTTGTCACGCTCTTACAAATACACTCATTTAATATTACCTCTCTTTCTATATACATGGCCAAAATAATAAAGATTCATTATGAAATACATGTTATTTTGCTGGTTCGTAAAAAAATTTGTAAAATTAAAGTTTTTTTTTTTGATTGGTTGAAAGGGTGTTGAAAGGTCTCTGAACCTTGTACAAGTATTTTTTACATATTTTTCAAACCGACCGAAGAGGCCCAAGAGCTAAAGATAAAAAAAAAAGCAAACCACCACAAGAATAAAGGTGTCGCGATATCGCGACAAGTTGCATTTTTGCGGTCCAAAGCATAGGAAAAAAACAAGGAGAAAAAGGTGTCGCGATATCGCGACATGTTGCACCGTCGCGGCCAAGAGAGGAAGAGATGTCGCGGTATCGCGACAAGAAGCAGCATCGTGGCCGAAGGAGAGAAAGTGTCGCGATATCGCGACAAGTTGCGTCGTCGCGGCCAGAGGAGGAAAGGTGTCACGATATCGCGACATGTTGCATCGTCGAGGCCAAAGAAGAAAATATGTCGCGATATCACGACATGTTGCATTGTCGCGGCCAAAGGAAAAAAAGTGTCGCGAAATCGCGACATGTTGCACCGTCGTGGCCACAAGAAAAAAAGTGTCGAGATATCGCGACATGTTGCATTGACGCGACCAAAGGAGGAAAAGTATCGCGATATCGCGACATGTTGCAATTTCGCGGCCAGAAGAGAAAAGGTGTCGCGATATCGAGACAAGTTGTATCAGCGTGGCCTAAGGAGAAAAAATGTCGCGATATCGCGACATGTTGCATCGTTGCGGCCAGAGGAAAAAAGATGTCACGATATCGCGACATGTTGCAGCATCGTGACCAAAGGAGAGAAAGTGTCGCGAAAACGCGACATGTTGCATCGTCTCGGCAAAAAGATAAAAAATATCACGAAATCACGACATGTTGCATTGTCGCGGCCAAAGAAGGAAAAGGTGTCGCGATATCGCGACATGTTGCATCATCGCGGCCGAAGAGAAAAAGTGTCGCGATATCGCGACATGTTGCATTATCGCGGCCGAAGAGAAAAGGTGTCGCGATATCGCGACAAGTTGCATCATCGCGGCCGAAGAGAAAAGGTGTCACGATATCGCGACATGTTGCATCATCGCGGCCGAAGAGAAAAGGTGTCACGATATCGCAACATGTTGCATTATCGCGGACGAAGAGCAAAAATGTCGCGATATCGCGACATGTTGCATCATCGCGGCCAAGGAGTAAGTGTCGTGATATCGCGACATGTTGCATCATCGTGGCCAAAGAAAAAAAATGTCACGCTATCGCGACAAGTAATTAAAGTTTGTTTTAATTTTTCCTCTCAAAATTGATTTTTTAATTTAGTCTTTTTTATTCTATATTTTTAAACAAACACATATTCTTTCTTTCCCTTCCTCTTTAAGCCTAACATTCTACATTTTCCTTATAATATACACATCTTAATGTCTATTTGATATTTATATTTATTTAACATTTTTTAAAGATACAAAATACTAAACAAAATAATACACTTCCTTTCTTTTTAATTTTTTTATAAATTATTATCTTTTTTACATAAACATGATTATTCATCCAATTTAACTTTTTTTATTCAAATATATAAAAATTGAAATTAAAAAAAACTTATATATTAGAACCACTTAAAAAACAACAGCAATATTGGATGAAATATATTTGAAAGAAACACTGCAAGCACGAGGATAAAAGAAAAAATAAAATAAAATAAAATATACAAACAATTCATTTAAATTCATTAAATGTCAAAAGAGGAGTAAAACCACACTCCCCGAACATAACATAACGAACAATAACTTTACGGATCCTTCCTGCTCTCACGATTAATCATTAGTAAACCTAATTGGGTCTAACCTCGACATCATTAGTCTGGAATGCGATACAAAATTATAGATTTTCAAAAAAAAATTATGCTTCAAACAAAAAGAATTAGAGAGATACAGCCAAAATTCCAAGAGCCAGCAATATAACATGTGAATAAAGTTCTAATCAATTTAAACTTTATATCAGAACCCAGAAAAAGAGCAACAGTGACAGAAGAAAAACAAATAATACAACATTGAACTAAATTCCACTGTATCCAACAGTACCTATTCTGATCCAATGACCACAAATCCCCTGATCACTATATATGGTCCCTTGATTCAAGGCCTACAGTGCTTTGAAAGAGATTCATCAAAGACCATCACAAATACTCTATAATGGTACCTCTTAGTTTTATGTTTCCAGATAGTGGTTTTATGTTTCCAGATAGTCACCGAAAGGGTCGATTGTTGAAACAATAAGGCTTTCTTATCAACCAATTCAGTGGAAATTACAGAAGTAGTACTGCCCTTTTTCTAGAGAACTATTTTACACACCATCTACACAACTTCTAGGAATGTTCTGATAACAAAATTAAGATTTGTACAAGCCTAGGAATTAAGGTATTCTTATCAACCAATTCAGTGGAAGATACAGAAGTAGTACTGCCCTTTTTTTAGAGAACTATTTTACACACCATCTACACAACTTCTAGGAATGTTCTGATAACAAAATTAAGATCTGTACAAGCCTAGGAATTAGGGCATTCTTATCAACCAATTCAGTGGAAATTACAGAAGTAGTACTGCCCTTTTTTTAGAGAACTGTTTTACATACCATCTACACAACTTCTAGGAATGTTCTGATAACAAAATTAAGATCTGTACAAGCCTAGGAATTTAAGACACCCAAAAGTTACTCTTCAAATGTTACTATTATCTTTCCTGTGGCATGACCCTCCATGCTCTTTGCCCATGCTTCCTCTGCCTTCTGCAGGGGGTATTTCGAGTCGATAAGAGGTTTTATTTTTCCCTCTTCCACCAAGTTAGTCATTAATGCCAAGTCACTGGCCCTTGGTACACAAAAGAGTGGTGCACGTTTCTGCTGGGACAGAGTCACTTTCTTTCCAAGATAAGTAAGAAATGATGTGAAATTAGGATTGACATCAATCACTTTCCCATAAGAACTAAGATTTGGTTGGAATGTGGACCATGGCATATGGGTAGCACAGTGAATCACCGCATCATACTTGCACCCTGTTGGACTCTTTAAAGCAGCACCTTCTGATGTCTTGTAGTCCAATACCTCATCAGCTCCCATGTCCTTAATGAGGTTGAGGTTCCGAGCTCCACAGGTGGCAGTAACATGTGCTCTGCCAAGTCTTGCTATCTGTATGTAAAATATACAGGTAAACCCTCACAAAGATTTACATACACTTCAACTTCAATTTAAGTATAATTCAACTATTTTCCAGAATATACTGAACATTACCTGCACAGCAAAGTGTCCTACCCCTCCTGAAGCAGCTGTAATAAGCAGATTAGTTTCCTTTCCAGTGCCATCCAACTTAACACCTGCAGAATCCCGAACTGCTTGCAGTGCAGTGAGACCAGCTATCGGCAAGCTTGCACCCTCTTCAGCAGAAACCCCTGGCGGTCTCTTAACAGTGGTCTTGACGGATGCCACAGCATACTCAGCAAGGCCACCTCCGCTCTGCATAAAATAAGAATAAAAATCTTTCTACATTCAAGCCTACTATATGAAAAGCTACTTATAAAGCAAGAAGCAAAGAAAAGTTAAAGCAAAATTATTCAATAAATGAAGAAGTCTGTGCAAATGAAGATGGGTGTGCATACATGTGCGCTAAGGAAGAAGTCTGTGCAAATGAAGATGGGTGTGCATACATGTGCGCTAAGGAAGAAGTCTGTGCAAATGAAGATGGGTGTACATACATGTGTGCTAAGGAGGAAGTCTGTCCAAATGAAGATGTGTGCGCAGACGTGCACACCAATGAAGAAGTCTATACAAGTGAAGACATGCACATAAATAAGACAAAGGAACGCGTTTGCAAAGGTGAAGACATGCACGCAAACAAACAAGTTCGCATAGGCAATGTGTGCATATATGAACAAGTGCACATAAGCAATGATGTATGCACCAACAAAGACGAGCGCGCAAACAAACAAGTTTGCATGGGAGAAGACATGTGTGCAGAACAAGTTCGCAAAGACATGCAAACAACTGACGAAGGTGTCTGTGACAAAGGCATACATGATGGCAGAGGTCATGCCAACAAAGGTGTTCATGACAAAGGGCTTGATGAATGAAGCAAATTGGAGAAGGTCAATATTCCTTGTGTCATTGCATGGAATCACAATGGATTAGTACATGGGATTGCTAGATGGCAAGTGCAAGTACAAGACTTAGGAAGAGTTACGAGAAGCCTTTGTGAAGGAATTTTAAATTGCTCCACAATGACAGTGAGGTTATCGCATAAATCTATAGAATGGAACAAGGTGAGACATAGTTTAATTGATCCTAAAACCAAAGGTTGAACAAGTTGTTTACCCATCTACGGGAGGACCTGTGAAGCGCATTCATGGAGAGGTGGTTCGTGGAGGGCCTTCTTCTTGTGTAATAGAAGAAGATCAAGGTGGTACCTCTGATGTCATATCAAGAGGTCTTTTAGCAAACCATGAACTTGGAAAGCGATGCAAAGATGTCATTAAAATGTTGGGCCATCTTAATGAGGACGAGAGTGACCCCAAAGATGAAAGTGAATCTGATAATGAGAGAGACTTTCGCAGCGAGAGTGATGACTCTAAGAACAAGAGTAATTTTTGAGGGCATCATGCAAATGTTGGGGTCAAGGAGTTAGTGAAGAGAGTGACTCCGCCAATGAAAGCAATGACGGCGAGAATAAGTGTGACATGAAAAAGGTACATAATGATACAAAATCGTCACTATAGGTAATTGCAACACATAGTGAAATTGTTCCAAGGAGGAATTGGTAGACACTGAATTGAGTATGATAATTGAGGCAAACCCATTGTGCAATGTCAAAGATGTCATTTCTAGGGGAACTTTGCACATGAATGTCAAAGTGTTATGAGTCAAGATAAGCCAATGATGTGTGGGGTGTTCAAAAAGGGGAAGAAGAGTCAAAGGCCTAGATTGGAAGCAAAGGACACCATGAACTGGATAGAAATCTAGGTGTCTGAAGCCACGCAACTAGTTAAGACTCCACAGGTGTTTGAAACCATGTGGTTGGTTGAGACAGTAGAGGCGTGTGAGGCTACACAACTAGTTGAGGTTGTGTAATTGGTTGAGGTTGCATAGGTGTTAGACACTACTGAGGCTACAAGGGTGGTTGCGATTATGTAAGAAGATGAGGCTATGTTGGACAATGCAATGATTGTGCAACTCAATTCAAGCAGACGATGTGAACATACCCTGGAAGAAGAAACTGACCAAGTGTTGAGGTTAGATGACACAAAAATCCATGGAAATGGTGGACAAGATTAGTTAAGAATGATCGTCTAGCTCAAGAATTAGGCCATTTGGGCCAAGCTAAGGGTCGTTGGGGCTGAGGAAGTTATCCAAGTGAAGGTGAAGACCATCTAGACGTGGGACAACATGGTCTAGAAAGCGAGAGGGAAAGGATTAGCAACCATTTGGACAAACTTCCCCATCCAACATAGTGAGAAGAAGGTAGTGGAAGGACCCATAGCCATCAAGGACGCCTTCCAGGGTTTGAGCAAGTGCTCGGAAGCATTCATCATGTAGTCTACGGAACTAGGGCATGATATGACTGTATGCCCCCATTTTGACAAATTGGCACTGCAACTAGGGCATGAAGATGACGAGAGGAAGCTATCTAGATAAGGCATGCCATCATTTGCCCTTTTGTTGTCTTCTAAGAGTAAACCAACTAAGAATTGGTTAAGTGTGCGCAGTTCAATAGCAAGTTTGATGTTGTCAAAGGTTTATCATTGTTTGAGTTCTTGTCATTGGGAGAAAGGTCGTCAGGTAGGAGGCCATCTAGAGATAAGTTCTTTGGCATAAGGATTTTTTTATTGTCCATAGCAAGGTCACCCGATAGAAGGTTCGCTAGGTCGTCAAGAAGACTATCGTTAGGCACAACGTGGGTGTTGGTTGTGCAAGGAGGGAGGCCATTTGGATAATGGAGGATGTCATTTGGACAAAAAATGTTGTCTGAGAAAAAGGGTGGTCTTGCATTTGAGACACCATGTCAAACCCTACTATTTGGGGAGGTTGTCCGTCTAAGGTGTAGGCAAGCAAATTGATATGTTTGTGTTCAACGAATAAGTTTTGTTATGTTGTTAGTTTGTAGCTATACGCAAAGTGATTGACGACATGTGCATACATATATTTACTAATATTACAAAGTGACAATGTAATAATATGTGATAAAGTGTAATGTTAAGTCATGTAATGTCGTCATAAGTTTAATATAGTGCAAATAATATAAAGTTGGTATATGTGTCTAATGTGCATCGGATGGGAGAAGGCAGTTACATGCTTAGGTGTCCTGGAAGCCGTTGTTGGCAATGACCAGGACTAAGTTATAAAAAGACACCCCCCATTCATTGTTGCATATGGACGAGAGCATAAGAGGAGAGCATATGAGAGCATCTTGTGAGTTCTATGTATACAAGTGCTATGATTTGTAATGACATTGTTGTATGAGCATATTGTTAATACAATATATCCATTCTCCATATGTGTTTTGGATATCTATGTTATGCTGTGAGAATGTTAGATTATTAAGCTTGTATATTGTCTAGATGTTGAGTGTTGCAAGTTCAAGGTTGCAATCAGGGATTGCAGAGCATGGTCAAGGATCGCAAAACACAATCAAGAGTTGCAGTGCAAATGACAATTACTGGTGGTAACCGTTGCACCGGAGTTGCTAACTAGGAGACTTGTCATCATGGGACTAGACCGATGCCGTCACATGAAGTCATGACTGCAAATTGTTGTCATTAGTTCAACTTGTCGTTACATAGATTGTTGTCTAAGAATAGTGAAGTCACTTGTTGTAGGAATGTTTGTGTTTTGCAGAATTATATTGACCGCAGACTTGTTTGGCATTTGAACCTATCATTCTTTTCCACCATTATCAGGAAATTCACCACTGTGCTATATAAGGTATGTCGTCTAACCCTCTTGTCCAAAGCTGAAATTCAAAGGCAGCTATTTGGGCTTGCCAATGTAGGCAGTCGTGTGGGGCTAGTTGTTAGGGCATTTCATCACAATCATGGGCCTTCCGTCTAGAGCTAGTCATCGGAGGTAGAGGTCTGCAAATGAAAGCCTGCAATATGAGGCAATCATCTAGGTCTTGTTAGGGTCGTCCGATAGCAATTGAAGATGAAGCAACAATTTGAGTGTTAGAAATGGGTTGAACGGATGCCACCAAAATTCCATCCATGGGAAAAATTCAAAAATTCAACTTAGACAATGAAGGAAGCAAGCCCCTTTAACCGCCGACATAGGTAGCGATAGGTGTTGATCATCAGATAGGTGATGCAATTGGTTGCACGGAGAGCAAGCAATCAGCGAAGAATGTTTTGTTCACACAACTTCAAGTGCAACCAATTGCACAAGATATATGGAATAGAAAGAAGGAGCACGACAAGAGATTTAAAATACCATGTTCAGTACTTCGATCTCTAGTGTTCAGTTGGTCCTCACCAACAAGTCTAGAGAAGCTAGACATAGGCAGATGAATTGGCATGTCTAAATTAGTGCATGTTTGTTTGGATGTTATGAATGTACGAGTGTACTAATGTATGCACATGGATTGTTATATGTAAATAGAATTGTCATTTGTAAGTATTGTCATGTAGTTGTGTGTGTATGTGGCAATATGTATTTGTAATAATGTAATGTTATGATGTATATGGGTAATTTTGTGGTAGCTAGGCAATTGCCAACCGCCTACCAGTCTCGTCGTATCTATAAGTACACAATTACCTTGGTGAAGGGAAGTAGTTGGCCGGGTGAGTATGTTTTGGTAGAGTTGTTTGTCAAGGACCATGATGTATTGCATATGGTTGTGTAGGATACAAGTGTGTGCTTTGTATCCATATGTATATGTAAGTTATTCTCATTGCATATTTGTGTTTATGTTTATAGATAATGGAATTATGTTGCAGTGTGTTGTATTCCATTTTTACAACTTGAACCATATTGAACCCTGATTATCATGGAAGTCATCAATCAGCACAGCACAACAAATATCAATCAATGCACAAACTTTGAAGCTAAGAGTGGTTCTTTAACAAACTCTACAGGCCTCTAGGCATTTTCAAATCTTCGTTATCGTTCTAAATGCTTACACCGAAGAACAACTGATATGAATTAGGGTAAACTGGGAAACAAATATGATTTTTACTTAAAACAGATCATGGCTCATTAAAAATCTTTAAAAAAAGCAAAAATGCAAACAATCAACCAAGAAAACAATACTTACAGCACATCCATAAGCATCACACTGCATGTCTCAAATGAAAAGTAATTACAACTTACATTTATATTAAGCCAGCTCACAATTTTGTCACCTGATTTAAAATCCTTTACCCCTGGTCCCACATTCACAACCTCACCAGCAATATCCGTTGCTGCATAGGATGATCAATGATAAGGTGAACAAATCTCTCAAGCTTACTTTAATTCATTAATCCATTCCTAATGACTATCAAATGAAATAGATAATAAAACAACAGGAAAAGTCCAAATTGGAGAATACAACTGTAGCATACCTAGGCGATAACTTCAGATAACAAAATATTAAACATTGGCAATAATTCTAATTTGAATATAATTATACAACTAAGCATGCCAAGTGTATAATTCCATCTTAGTATTAAAATCTGATCACTGGACAAGACCTACATAACATGCTCCAAGTTCAAATATACTATATGTTCAGATCTTTTAGTATTATTTATTGTTACGTGATACATTTTATGTTATTTCTCAGAAATAATGGCATTTTATAATAAGATGTGATTCATTCCTTAAACTAAGGTGATGGGTGAACAGTGGGTGTTGGGATGATGTATCATTTCCGTCTCAGGTCCTAAGTCTTATAGATCCAAGGTATCTAGTCATTTGTTTTAATACATATTTTGCGACAAAGAATAAATGAACATGTTGGTAGATATGGTAGTGCACATGTAGAACCTTGGCTACTCATGCTCAAAATATCACATATATTTTCGTGAGTATGTGGCATTTCATAAATAGAATGTGCAGCATAAGTACTCCATCAGTGCCTATGGCATTGAAATCCAACTGGTGAATATGTTTGGCTCACAAAGAGTCCACCAGGGTTCAATTTTCAGGTGCCAGGATAATTCCGTTTGCTATAATACCACGATAATCTGGTTCGTTAAAATACCACAGAAACAAAGTCATGACGAAATATGGATGGGCCCGTTTCAATCCTGCTTTAGAAAAATAAATACAAACCATGAACAAATAATATTCACTCTTGAATTGGACCCATATCTACTCTTATGAAGCTTCTTTCTTTGCTCTTACTTCATTGATATTGACGTTGGTATCAAAGAAGTCATAAGCTGAAAGTTCACTCAGGTCTTCTCTCTGCCAGTTCAGGCATTCCAAAGCATCTATTACTACCATTGTTTACAATTGTACTGTCTAGAATTCAGTGTGTTGTTATTTAGCATATTTCTGTGTACTTATTCAATGCCTGCAACCGTTTTGATTCTTGAGCCTTCTTTCATAAAAGTTTCACAATGATTATTAAGAACGTCTTTATAGGTATAGAAGCAGCTAGCATAGCTGATTTTATTTTCAAACCATTTCAACATTTTGCTAATAGTCCGTAGCATTGTTAAAGTGGGCACCTTCACAAGTATGAAATCATGAGTTTCATTCCATTGTTAAAAAGATTTCTTTTCTCATGCTTTTCTTAACCACCGCATCTGTTGAAAACATCATTTCTATCTGTATGCCGGTGACAAGACAGCAAAATGGTTTATGTGTAGGCTGATAGATTCACTGCTGTCAGATCTATATTGTGAGTTGACAATTTCAGATGTAGAAAATACAGAAAATTTCCAGAGCACTTCTCACTTTATGTTGCTTCTTTCTCCAAATGCAGCATTCTTTCTCAGCATTGATATTGCTGAAATGCATGTTAGTGCTTTTAGCAGACCTCATCTTTATGAAAAAGCTGTATTTCTTGTCCAGTTTACAGGGTCGTAATTTATCCAAACATGCAAATCTTCACATGGCAATGTACCTGTGCACATGGTTTCCAAAATGTATTTCTGCTGGAGGTAGTGTGCAACTAGGTTGATGAAGGACGTTGAGAACATTTATAATTTTGTGAGGCAAGAGCAGAAGCAGAATTTTCAAGAGACATACGAGACAGATGAATGGGCCAGTACCACAATCCATATACTGAAAGAACGACATCATCTTCCACGACTGCCTCCTCCACAACTACATCCCACCCGTTCTCAAACAGTTGGAACTTACTGGCCATACAGAGTTGGCACTACTATATGGCGGACCAGTTTTTGAGACCAGAGATAGAACGCAACTCTTAAAGGAGAATCATGAACAATTGCAAAACATGAACAGGATCAAAGGAGATGAAACAGAAGTTGTGGAATTATAATTTCAGGCATATAATAAAAAATAAGGAAACAAATGGAGTAATTTGGCAATTGGCTGATGCAAAATTAGCCCATGAGCAGCAGACGACTGCATTCAAGCAGCAAGGGGTCGGCTGTCAGCAAGGATGCCCCTGTTTCGACTTCAGTCTAGCAATAGTTCCTCACGTCACTCACTGTCCAGCCAGTACTTAACTGTTGACAAGGATGCTAACCATTTTTAGAAGAGGAATAGATGGAAAATTTAGAATTTAAGTTAAATATGATGTTATGTTAGTACAGAGTAGGCAAGAAACAAATACATGACATTACTACCGTAAAGTTATGTGAATTTAAATGAGCATTTTAATTTTTCTTTATGTGCAGATTGTTATGCACAGATGCAGGCACCCATATTGTTTGAGGTCCATAGTTGCATTGTAGTGCTCTTATTGCTATTTAATGGTCTAATTTGTTGTTGGACTAGACTGTTCTCTCTTTTTCTTGCATTGGATGGACAAATGGTTCACTTGATTGTTCTCTCATGGTGAGCTTGCAATACTTCATGGTATTAGAGCAGGTGTGAACCTCTCTCACACATTTCTGATCTGGCAACAAGCTCCTTAGAGGCTGAACAACTGTAAGGGGCTTTTCTCAGAGGGCAAGATAAAAGGCAAGCTTTTGATGGAGGGTTCTATCCAAAAGTTTTATCTCCTCAGTTTTTCAATGCACTTCAGGATCCAAACCAGGATTGCCCTCACCTAGGGCCATAGGAAAATTCATATTCTTCCAACCTTCTCCAGCTCAACAGTGAAGGAACAACTTCACTAATCTATCCATGGCTTAAAGCCCCAACACCCACTTTCTTGGGAGCAATGCAAGACCCTCTAGAGCACTAAGTGAGATTTTTGGCTAGAATGTCTTGCACTGTAGATTTTATTTAGGATTGGCAAAGACTTTAAAAGCATTGTTTTCAAGTTCTTCAAACTCCTGGCATGGCACCCGAAAGTCCCAAACAAAGAAGATATAGACAAATCTTCAAAACTCGCAGAACAGCTGCACAAGGTGAACAATAAGAAAGTTTGAGAAACTATCTGCTTTTATGGAATCCCCATAAAAAATTGAGGATGATCCCAATTTTGCATTTTTTTACAGTTTCTCCATTTTGGCTTCCCAATTCAACACCAAGTCTTCACTCTTCAATACACACCACAAAAAAATGGAGGAAACCTTTTGAAATTCAGTTTTAACTTTTTGTAGAAAAGAAGAACCTAAATATTCCAAAGCAGACAATATATTATGTTCAACAGATGGCACCCACTACTGCACACCTTCAAATTGCCAGAACTCCCTTAAAGCCAATGGGGTTTTGAAACTGCACCCCATAGGTTCCAAGGAAGCTTGCAGGATTCTTTTCCAGCCAGTGGGAGCTAAGACACCCACACACAGACGAGATCACAAGTTCAAATACCTAAGCAGCACTCCTTTATTGGCTCTCTCCTTCCAAAACCACAATTGGTGGCAGCAGGACGACCCAACTGTAATGGCAGGCGGCATGGCCGCCCTAGTTGACAATCACCATATAACCATTTTTCTTATGTATACATAGATGCATGCATCCAATCAAAGGACACCAAGTGGCAACATCCCCCTCTCACCCAAATCCAAAGTCATACACAGTTAGGACAAGTGGTGAGGTAAAATTCGCAAGAGTGGCAACAAAGGTGATGATAGTGTACCGAATAATGATTTACATTCTAATTTCATTTTCATTTCATTTTATATTATTTAAATTTCATGTGCATTTATATGCATTTCATTACAAAAATGTCTAATGCAAAACTTTGACACATTTTTCACTTTTTCTTCTTCTGGGAAGCTGTTTTGCTGCCTACACACTCTACCATCAAAAGAGATCCTTTTGTGCAGCTACAAATAGGACAAAGTAAAAAAGGGAGAGAATGATACGGACAAAAATCACAGATCACCCACATGAATGATTTGACAAAGAAGAACTGTGAATTATATTACAAAGTCGGCAATAAATAGCCAAGTACAATGATTGGATAAGGTTGAATTGATTAGAAGCCTTATCTAGTTGTCAAAAAAACATTATCTGTAATATCATATGTGGATACTGACAAATATAATTATGGTAATATTAATCCCTATCATTCCTTCCCACCATATGAGCATTGGACTCCAGTGCATAAAAGGGAAGGAAAATCTCGAACCATCTAGCTGTGAGAGATCCATCGAGCCTAATGTGGAAGCTATCCACGTCTGGCAACAAGGCAGGAAGTGGAAGAACCCTAGAGGGTGTGGCGTGTCTTGGTGTCGAAGAGAATATTCCTCCAAAGGAATATTCGAGAATATTGCAGTTTTGTTTTTTGAAATGTGCACTCCACATGGGGAAAAGCAAAATAATGCATGGTTGGGGCAAAAATAGAATAATGCATGGCGTAGAGCGAAAATCACAGACGGAGCAGGGAAACAGATGCTTTTTTTTTCCGGTATGCTCTCTTTTTTTTTTGGCGAGTAAGGGTTTTGCAGAAAATAGGGGCTGTAGAGGGGAAAAATATCATGACAGTATGGGAATGCTTACTTGATTTAGGCATGCACATAAAAACTGTGGGAGGTGGCCATGGTGGGGCACGTGTTAGTTGGGGAGCACACTGAGCAGGGCCACAAGAAAACAGGAACAACACAGAGCAACCGGAGAGGAGGATAAGGTTGTAGAAATGTCGAGGGCCACGGTCCATGTTAATGATGAAGGCAGGTGATGGCAACAACATCATCGAGGAGATAGGATCGCGAAGAGGCTGCCATGGTTGTAGAGCCAACGGACCACAAAGAATAAATTGAGGCAACATGGAAGCCACAAGCTCCTCTTCTGAGTCGTTGTAAGACAGATCAGGAATTTGCATCTTGTCAGCTTCAACTTCATGGGCTTCATTAGGAGAGTCCTCAAACAGATTTGCACTTTTTAGATCTGCATCAAAAAAACCTGGAACATTATCAGGTAAAACAACATTATTTTCATCAATTTCTTCCATATCTAGTTTTTCTATAGCAGTATTGCCTAGTGTAAAGGTGATGGGATTCTTGCCCATAGACCTTGGTTCGACTCTAGGTACTGCTTTGTCAGAGGAATCTTTGTCTTCAGCAGGAAGACGTTCTTCTGCTGCCATTTTCGCCAATATAGCAACACGAATGGACACAATATCCGTCGAGAGCGCTTTAGCTCTTTGAGAGAGAGACTCTTTTTAGGTAGCATGGTGTCGTAAACAAACAGAAAAAGAGCAGGAACGAGTGCTCTGATACCAAACTAATACGTACAAAAAGCACAGATCACCTACACGAATGATTTGACAAAGAAGAATTGTGAATTACATTAAAAAGTCGGCAATAAATAGCCAAGTACAAGGATTGGATAAGTTTGAATTGACTAGAAACCTTATCCAGTTGTCAAAAAAACATTATCTGTAATATCATACGCGGATATTGACAAATATAATTATGGTAATATTAATCCCTATTAGAGAAGCATCACTCGCATTGTCTGTGGAGCCAAAGGCAAAGCAAAGGGTAGAGAAGAGGATTAATTGAGAATTAGACCTAATGAGGTTACTTGGAACTCAGCCTTACGTAATTTTTGCAAAGAATGGTGGGCTTGTTGTGGCTGATCCACAACACACCCCAAAATTGGGGACCCACCTTTTTTGCATGCTTTCAAAGAAGACCTCAGTGACCCAGATGCTAAAAAATCAAGGAAAAAAGGCAAAATTTCACAAAAAGGAAAAAGTGTCGCGATATCGCGACATGTTGCTCCGTCGCGGCCGAGAAATGAAAAAGTTGTCGCGATATCGCGACATGTTGCTCCGTCGTCATCGGCCGAAAATGAAAAGTTGTCGCGATATCGCGACATGTTGCTCCGTCGCGGCTGAAAATGAAAAGTTGTCGCGATATCGCGACATGTTGCTCCGTCGCGGCCGAAAATGAAAAGGTGTCGCGATATCGCGACATGTCGCTCCGTCGCGGCCCAGGCAAGCAGGAAGAGGTGTTGATCGAAAATTGTCGCGATATCGCGACGTGTTGTGAAATCGCGATCCAGATAAGAGAGAGAAAGACAGAATGGAAAGTTGTCGCGATATCACGACATGTCACATTTTCGCGACCTGAAGCAACAAGACATGCCAAGGATGAAAAGTGTCGCGATTTCGCGACAGGTTGCAGCGAGATGGCACGAAACAGAAAAGTGTCACGATTTCGCGACATAAAGCAGCAAGAGCGTACGAAACAGAAAAGTGTCGCGATTTCGCGATAGGTAGCAGCGAGATGGCACGAAAGAGAAAAGTGTCATGATTTCACGACAAGTAGCAGCGAGATGGCCCGAAACAGAAAAGTGTCATGATTTCGCGACAGAAAGCAACAAGATGGTACGAAGAGAAAAATGTCACGATTTCATGACAAGAAGCAACGAAGAGGCCCGAAAGAGAAAAAGCGTCACGATTTCGCGACAAGAAGCAGCAAGACAGCCTGAAACAGAAAAGCGTCACGATTTCGCGACAGAAAGCAGCAAGATGGTGCAAAAGAGAAAAGTGTCGCGATTTCGTGACATGTCGCGTTTTCGCGGCTAAGTGCAACAAAACCCAGCGATAGAGAAAAACGTCATGATTTCATGACAAGTTGCATCTGCATAGCCCGAAGCGAAAAAACGTCACGATTTCGTGACAGGTTGCATTTGTGTGGCCCGATAGCAGGAAAATGTCACGATTTCATGACATGTATCATTTTCGCTATGCATGATGAGAAACAAAGGCTTGCGAGCAAAAATGTCGCGATTTCGTGACATGTCTTATTTTCGCGATGCAGGTAGAAGAGCAAAGTTGCATGCAGAAAAATGTCGCGATATCGTGACATGCTATTTTTGGTCACGATTTACAAGGGGCAGTTACGAAGCATGCAGAGAAGCGTGGAACACGTGGCATGCATGTAAGGGTTACAGAAACGTTACATTCATAGAGAATATCAAACGTTTCGGCATTAAACATAAAGTCAAAAAGCAAACGAAAAGGCGGGGAATACGAAACGATACAATCTGGGAGGTGAAACGAAGCATCACAGAGCGAAGCAGAGAACCGTACCAGAAAGTATAAAAGCAGAGGCATAGATTGATACAGAGGTTGAAAACCGCTGGGAGTGGGGTTGTAGAGTTGAGGGTGATTAGCCATTCTGGGCCTGCTTTGGAGTGTTTTTCTTCCACTTTTGCTGGTTTTGAGAAAAACCAGAGATTCTACTATTGTAACATGACATATTTTTAATGCAGAATTGTTCAAAAATTTGCATTTTATGGGCAAGAAAGAAGGAGTCATTTTCTGCATGCAAGATTAAATGTCTATTTTCCCTTTTCAGATTTTAGGCTTGTAAATGTAGTTGATGCAAGTATTTTCTTGGTTGCTGCATGCGAATGCTTAAATCTGAAAACCTCATTCAAATCCTTAGGAGCCAGCACTTAGCTTATCCGGATTGTGCTTGTTTTGCAGGTCCAATAGGTTAGGTTGCATGCATGAAAACCTCATATCTTCGGTTTTGTCGGAATAGGATAGCATCAGACTGAACGTGTTCTATTTTTAATTTTCTGCATTTCTTTTTCATTTTATTTTATTTTTCCAGAAGGTTTAACTTATTTAAAATGAATATTTAAAAATTACAAAATCTAAAAAAAAAAAAATAATGAACAATCACTAAAGTTTCATGGTGAAATGAACCAACATTGCCCCTTGTTTACAGTTACTTGCAATCACTAAGGTGTTCCAAGCATTTAAATTGAATATCTTTATTTGAGATTACTAATACTCAGTTGCAAATGCTAATACAGCGGAGACCTTGGAGAAGTTGTTTGTTTGACTTCTTTGCAAGAGGGGATTTGGAGTCCAAATCCTAAAGGAGAGTGTACTTTCACAAGTGTGTGAAAATACCACTCAACATTTTGGCGCTAGAAGGAGGGCATAAATTTAATAACATTTTGGGCTAGAAGGAGGGCCTGAACCGGTTTATTTCAGATTGATTTAAATGCTATAGGGATTTAAATTTTGAATATTTCATGCCCTATTGATTATTATCTTTAGCCCTCTTTTAACAATACAACTTTGTACTGTTAAAAGGAGGACATGAATTGCTATGCACTTTTCTAACGCTTTGATTGTTCATACAGGAATAATGTGATTTGATTTGATTTAAAAAAAAAAAAGTAATAAATAAATAAATAAAAAAATAATTTTTTTTGGGTATTAAAGTTATATTCTTTAAGATTCACTAATGGCTATGTTTTCACCGTGGATGACAGGTAGCCCATTGAACATACCAGGAGTTCAACATTATTTGCCCGTTGGTTTTGAGAGATGTCTTCCTCGATTTTTGTCTAACGGGACAAATACTGCAGGAGAACACATTCAAGCATTCAAATTTGTTGTGAATCACTTAACAATTTGGTATGATGATGTGGTTTGTAAAATGTTCCCTTACACCTTGGACAAAGTGGCATATGATTGGTTTACAAGTCTGCCCTTAGGGTCTATCACTTCTTGGGCTCAGCTAGAGGCAGCATTTCTTAATCAATTCAACAAAGAGCAAGTTGACCCAATCCGCATGTATCAGCAGTTTTTCACTATTAAAAAAGGACCAAGTGAAAATGTGAAGTCATTTTCTGAAAGGTTCTTTGGATTATATGCTCAATTAGTGACATTTTATGCTCTTCAAGAAGAAATGGCTCTCCAAATATATGTAAATGCTCTTGACCCACTCATTTCCACATATTTGCGAGGGATGCCTCAAATCACATCTTTGTCACAAGCCTATACTCAAGCAATGGCAATTGAGCAACAATTGAGTTGTCAAAATTATGGTGTGGGTTTTGGATCATATAATCTTCAATCATTTAATACCTCCTTTACCCACCCAATGATTTATCCACCTCAACCAAGTTCAAGTGTGAATCAATTTCAGAATCAACAATCATTCCCAAGCTTCAATCAATTTCAAAATCCTCAACCTACTATGCAAGATCAACCATCTTTCTTAAGTATGAATCAACTTCAAAATACTCATCTTGATTCAAAAGATGTTTCTAAAATCAATTTTAATGATTTTCATAAGAATATGATTTTAGGCAAGGGAGGAGTACTAGATCCAACTAGTATTGAAACATGTGACAGATTGGAAACCCTTGACTCACCAAAAGATGAATTCTATGAGGATGAATCTGTTTCAGGCGGATGACATTGTTGAAAGTGATGGCCAAGAAAATTCACACCTTCCAAATCATGTTAAACGTGAATCATGGGTTACACATGTGGATTATGATAGCCTTATCAATTTGAATACAAGCAATAACCCAATTTTGGAAGTAATTGAACCATCTAAGGAAGGTGAAGATAAATTTGATGAGAAACATGTTGATGAATTAAAAGATGAAGAAGAAATAGTTGAGCATCACAATTTGATTTTGAAAGATGATCATTATGATTCTTGGGAAGAGTATGCTCACTCCAAGCCTTCGATGAAATTTGTGTGCCTATTGATATGCGAGGATAATACAATTGCCCTTTCACATGAGGATATTACAAGTCCTGTGCAATCTGAGAATGTTTTGGAAGAAGGGTTGGAATCTCATCAAAGGTTGGAGAAGGATAATGATTTTACTACCATGGATGAAGAAGGAGAATCAATTGTTTTTGTTCCCCTTGAGGGGCAAGAAATCGAAAATCTTGATCCACCTATTGTTTCTACAATGTCTATGCCATCTCAAAATGATGAAATTACAAAACCTAAGTGGTGTGGGTTTGATACTATTGATGATCCTAATGAAAATATGGATTTTGAGGCAACTCAAGCCATTGATCATGGAAAGGTGTCACGTGACACATATCTTGAAAAATTAGGCTCTTGTTTTGAAAAATATGGACGCATGTTTGATTGGGTGCCTAACTTTGGTGTTTTTGAACAGGTGTTGGATGATGAAGAAGACAATGAAGAAAAAGAAAAAGCTACTAACACTCATCAAGTTGTGATAAATTCTAATCATGATGGGTTGAGTATGGGTGACAAGGTGAAATCTTTACCTTTGGTAGTAGCCACAAAAATTTTAAGTGATGGGTTACATGATGTCCCTTTGGATGCTAATGTCATTGATGATGAAATGTCAAATCTTGGTGATGTTTGTCAAGCTTTGATTGATTTTGATGGTTTTAAAATCTCGAAAAATAATTTGAATTCAAGACTTTTAGAAATAGGCTCTTGTTTGCAATATCTCACATTTGAAAAGGAAAGCCTACTTCTAAATCATGAATGGAATGATGAAACTTGCACTTTAAAGAATAGACAAAATAAAATTGAATACCAACCATTGTCTAATCAATTTGATTTGAATCTCACCTATGATGTTGCTAATAGAACTAAATCAAATTGGTATGGTGAGCATGGCAAGTTGAAATTTGTTGCATTGCTTGGTTTGATCTTATTGTTGTTGGATTCCTACAACATTTGGCATGTGTATTGTGACATATGTCTTTTGAAATGTTCTAATCATGTTTGGGATCCAGGAAAGTAATAGTCCAAGCTTGGCATCATCTTGTACTATATTGTATATAGATTTTGGTTTTGGTTTGGGTTTGTGTTTTCAAGTTTCATTTTGGGATTGCTATTTGGATTAGGATTTAAGTTGTGTGGTTGATTTCATTTGACATGTTTAGTTTGTTTTGATAAAAAAAAAAAAAAAAAAAAAATAAAAAAAGAAGAAAATTTGAGATGTCAACTTATGCCTAAAATCAGGAGAATATGAAACATTGGAATTGTGTTGTAGAAAGCTCCACAAGTAACACAAACATTTAAATAATATCGTTTGAATCTTGTGATGCATGAAGTTGTCGGTTTTGCACATTATGGTAAAATAGATGATATATTCCAAAAGAACTAGTGCATTCATATCTCATGTCATATTCCACATTGCATATACATGTCATCTCGGTTACATTTTCATTCCATGGGCAATTATTGAGAAGGTATTGAATCCTCTTAGGATTATTACATAACATACATTAAAAGGATCCTAAGGTTGGGAAACTGCTGCACAAACTATCTTGAACCAAGCACATTCCATGCACATAAAAAAGAATCTTGAGCAAAATGGTCAAAACCATACTTGGATGAAAAGGTGAGGTGAAAAGAATATTTCATGTCTGTCCTATCATGCAACATAATCCTTAAAACAGTGGTTTTTACCACTTCCATCAAGCTTAAAGCCTAAAACCAGAGTAGTAAGGATAGGGTTAAATCCTCATCGAACTTAGGTTGAGGATCCAACTCCCCAAAGCTCCGGTTTGACCTACATGGAGTAGTAAGGATAGGACTTAATTCTCATCTCGCTTAGGTTGAGAATCCGATTCCCCAAAGCTTCCATTTTTTCCCATTTCATCATAAAGCTTGGATTGGAAGGATCGTACTACATGTCCTCTGCAAAGGATGGGTAGTCATCCCAAAGGTCCAAGCAATAAAAGTAAAACTAATATTTCCCATTTCACCTCAATCTTGGATTGGAAGGATTGTACTACGTGTCCTCTGCAAAGGATGGGTAGTCATCCCCAAGGTCCAAGAGATAAAAGATAATATTTTCCATTTCATCTTAATATTGGATTGGAGGGATCGTACTACATGTCCCTAGCAAGGATGGGTAGTCATCCCAAAGGTCCAAAGAAAAAAGAGAGAAAAGAATGAATGAAAGCCAAGTCATGGATTATGGGGTTAAGTATGCTCATGCGTGGCAACATGTCTTGTCTAAAAGCAAGACCACTGATTGCTCATATGGATAGACTAGCCTGACCATTTCATCCATAACAGGTTAAATTATTTTGTTCAAGATGAGGTAATGAACTCCAAATCAGAATAGTAAGGATAGGGTTAAATTCCCATCTCGCTTAGGTTGGGAATCCTATTCCCCAAAGTTCTGATTTCACTTACACTTGCACATGGGTTCAAGATGGTAGTGACACATAACCAACTTTGGGATCTAGTAAATTAATTTAGTATACATATATTTGGTCCTAAGAGGGTTTGACATCTTTAATATGTTTGTTCATGATATTAGAAGGTTTGAGCCTTTGTAAAGCGGGTTGTTATATCTCTAGCATCTTCATCATGCATCAAATCCTGCACAAATCATTCATAGCCTTGCATACAAATCATAAGTAAAACTGACAATGGAATGTTGATCAAGTTCAAATGATAGGGAATGAAACACATTGCACACACCGAGCTGATACTTAATGATTCCGATGTTTCATGTATTTCTGATCTATCGGTATTTGTTTATCTTTATGTGCTTGACGCCTGTATCTAAGCTTGTATATTTCAGGTTGGGTTCTCACCAAAATGCTCAGGAGCATTTGACAACAGAGTCGCCATTTGTTGTGGCTGATCCACAACACACCCCAAAATTGGGGACCCACCATTTTTTGCATGCTTTCAAAGAAGACCTCAGTGACCTAGATGCTAAAAAATCAAGAAAAAAGCAAAATTTCACAAAATGAAAAAGTGTCGCGATATCGCGACATGTTGCTCCGTCGCGGCCAAAATGAAAAAGTTGTCGCGATATCGCGACATGTTGCTCCGTCGCGACCAAAAATGAAAAGTTGTCGCGATATCGCGACATGTTGCTCCATCGCGGCCGAAAATGAAAAGTTGTCGCGATATCGCGACATGTTGCTCCGTCGCGACCGAAAATGAAAAAATGTCGCGATATCGCGACATGTTGCTCCGTCGCAAAAAAAAAAATTGTCGCGATATCGCGACATGTCTAAATCGCGTCAAAAAGAGCAAGACAAAAGAAAGTGTCGCGATATCGCGACATGTCGCGTTTTCGCGACACGAAGCAACAAGACATGCCAAATGAAAAGCATCGCGATTTCGCGACAAGAGCACAGAGGCCCGAAAAGAAAAGCGTCGCGATTTCCGATACAATAAAAGAAAACGTCGCGATTTCACGACAAAAGCAAAACCAAAAAAAAAGTGTCACGATTTCGCGACAACCAAAAGAAAAGCGTCGCGATTTCGCGACAAGCAACGAGACGACAAAAAAAATGTCGCGATTTCGTGACGAAGACAAAGATGGTGCAAAGAGAAAAGTTGTCGCGATTTCGTGACATGTCGCGTTTTCGCGGCTAAGTGCAACAAAACCCAGCGATAGAGAAAAACGTCGTGATTTCACGACAGGTTGCACTTGCATAGCCCAAGCAGAAAAACGTCACGATTTCGTGACAGGTTGCATTTGTGCGGCCCGATAGCAGGAAAATGTCACGATTTCATGACATGTATCATTTTCGCGATGCATGAGGAGAAACAAGGTTGCTGGCAGAAAAATGTCGCGATTTCGTGACATGTCTTATTTTCGCGATGCAGGTAGAAGAGCAAAGTTGCATGCAGAAAAACGTCGTGATATCGTGACATGCTATTTTTTGTCACGATTTACAAGGGGGCAGTTACGAAGCATGCAGAGAAGCGCGAAACACGTGGCATGAAAGTGTAAGGGTTACAGAAGCGTTACATTCATAGAGAATATCAAACGTTTCGGCATCGAACATAAAGTCAAAAAGCAAATGAAAAGGCGAGGAATACGAAACGATACAATCTGGGAGGTGAAACGAAGCACCGCAGAGCGAAGCAGAGAACCGTACCAGAAAGTATAAAAGCAGAGGCACAGATTGATACGGGGGTCGAAAACCGCTGCGAGCGGGGTTGCAGAGTTGAGGGTGATTAGCCGTTCTGGGCCTGCTGTGGAGTGTTTTTCTTCCCCTTTTGCTGGTTTTGAGAAAAACCAGAGATTCTGCTATTGTAACAGGACATATTTTTAATGCAGAATTGTTCAAAAATTTGCATTTTATGGGCAAGAAAGAAGGAGTCATTTTCTGCATGCAAGATTAAATGTCTATTTTCCCTTTTCAGATTTTAGGCTTGTAAATGTAGTTGATGCAAGTATTTTCTTGGTTGCTGCATGCGAATGCTTAAATCTGAAAACCTCATTCAAATCCTTAGGAGCCAGACACTTAGCTTATCCGGATTGTGCTTGTTTTGCAGGTCCAATAGGTTAGGTTGCATGCATGAAAACCTCATATCTTCGGTTTTGTCGGAATAGGATAGCATCAGACTGAACGTGTTCAATTTTTAATTTTCTGCATTTCTTTTTCATTTTATTTTATTTTTCCGGAAGGTCTAATTTATTTAAAATGAATATTTAAAAATTACAAAATCTAAAAAAAAAAAAATAATGAACAATCACTAAAGTTTCATGGTGAAATAAACCAACATTGCCCCTTGTTTACGAGTTACTTGCAATCACTAAGGTGTTCCAAGCATTTAAATTGAATATCTTTATTTGAGATTACTAATACTCAGTTGCAAATGCTAATACAGCGGAGACCTTGGAGAAGTTGTTTGTTTGACTTCTTTGCAAGAGGGGATTTGGAGCCCAAATCCTAAAGGAGAGTGTACTTTCACAAGTGTGTGAAAATACCACTCAACAGGGCCTCCCATGATGACACTCGTGCATTGAAAGTTGCATTCAAAAAGGTCTCATTCCATTATATTTTGCAAGTTCCGACCTTTGACAAGAGGGTAGTAACCATGACGTTCAAGGGCTGCCTAGTTGCAATTTGGCAAACATATAATCCTTCTCAAAGCGGAACAAGTTCCAGATAGGGTCAGCTATGTCATGTATTAATTTTAACAAACAAGATTTTGTAAAAGTCTTCGAGTTGCCTGGTCCTAACCCAAAGCACGAGCCAGTGAAGAAGGAAGATGCTGATCAACAAAAGTTGCAAGACTAAGTTGACCAATATTGTTATACAAGTTTTGAAGAAATTATTTGCTCATAGAAAGTGGATGATTGAGCTAAACCCATTGCACATAGAAGAACATCGTGTGGCATGTGCCTAGCAATGCAAGCTTGTTTGGCAAGACGCATGCTTTAGAAATTCCAACCTGGCTCATGCCTTACCTGCAAGGTGTTATGGACAAGGTCCAATTTAATTGGGCTTCATACTTGTCAAAGTGAATGCACACCTTCCTGCAAGGTGGGAACAAAATATTTCCAATGGCTTTCCATCTTATTGCATTGTTGCTCAACACAACCAAAAACCAAGGTGTGCAGACATCAAAGTGGGGGCAGACCCACTTGGTTTCAGTTGACTGTTAATCTTTTGTTGGGTTGAGGCAATGCATGCCATGTTATGCGGATATACTAATGGTGTAGGAGGATCACATTGCAAGGCCAAGAAGTCGCACTATAGCAAGAATGCTTCAAAGGATAAGAGGGGGAATAAGAAGGAATTGAGCATCCTAAAGCGACCTTTGCAATAACACATATGCTTGAAAACGATCATCCCCCCTTTCCTTCCCTCATACCATGAAGAGGACATACCAATGGGCCAATAAATTGTGGACCTAGGACAACAAACTAAAGACCCATAGAAATTTCCATTGAAAATCAAAATACAAGCCAAATAGGAGATCGAGGAACAAGAGACAAAGGAGGATGTTTCACAAGCAATTAACGAACGACCAATACAAGAAGATGGTTAAGGTAGTGGTCATATTAGACCAGTAGCAAAGAAAAAGGACAATAACATTGAGTTGGTGGACATTGAGCTTATGAAAATTGATGACCCTAAGGAGACATAAGAACTGAGAATACAACAACAATGAGCAAAAGTAAAGCATACATCGACATCCAATTCAGCCATAAGGACTCCTAGGATTGAGAAGCATTTGTAGCAATAGGGTGTGATTGTACAAAATGCGCCAATAGAAGTTCCTAAGATGCACATAAAGAATCAATAGGAGGTTCAATATGAGCAACAAGATGCACAAGGGGAAGATCATTGCTTTAAAGTATGAGGGATATCCATCCCTGGAGGACCAACCTTACATTATGGAGAGAAAAATAAAGACACAAAAGATGTTGTCGCCATACAAATAGATAGAAGAATTACCTAGGCTGAGTAGTCATGATGAGTCAAGAGGATCCAAGGAAGAGAATATGGAAGGATTCTTTAATCAACTCAAGAATTTGTTTACTAGGGAATAGGAGGACTTCATGAAGAGTCCTTCCAGTGTATAGCATTTGTCAGCAAAAAGATGCATCTTTGAGATTACCCGGTTGTATCATTGGTCATGAAGGGAACATCATTCGAAACACAAAAAGGATCTTATAGATCTTTTTGCATGGGAACAAGAGGCGCATAAACTGTTGAAACTTCCAAAGTCATGGAAAGGCAAGGTACTTCTCTATTGCAAACAGCTTGCAATGTATCTTACACATGCTCAGGCTGAAAAGATTGAAAAGCCATCCACAAGGAAAAGATTTGAGACTCCCAATCAGGTTGAGGTGCCTCTATGGAAACTCAACTATCTTGCAATTCTGATTGGACAATTTCTGATAAGTATTCATATTCACTAAGACCATGCCAAGCAAGCTCACCATTTCTGAGAGGCACCATGCTCAACTTCTCAAAGAAAATCAATGACTCTTGTACGAAAGAGATGAAGTTGTGGCAAGTTTACACAAGGAAGAATTCAAAACAATGCACCACCAGCATCAAAAGGAGATAAATGGGAAGGATCAACAAATAAAGGAGAGATATCAGCACATTGTTAATCTCGAATCCAATCTTAGTATGACAAACATGTGATTCACTACTGCCTTTCAGAAATGCAAACAGCTATAGTTGTAGTGGGACAAATTAGTCAGGAAGTGGGTTAGCCACAATGACTATGGCAAGAAAGTATATCAGCATAACGAAGCTCTTCATGAAATTCAGCAATTGCAGGCCTTGCTTGTCCAATATTACAGCAAACATAGCCACTTGTGCTGAGTTCACAATCTAGCCAACCTGGAGTTCCAACGTGTAGTTAGTAGGGAAGTCAACATATCTACAATAAAGGATAGATGTTGGCGGTCAAACTGAACAAATGGACATGGAATCAACGCAAGCACCACTCAAATGATTTGTCATTGAGCACTTGTGTTTTTGTAATATGTGTAGCTCTCATTTTGGTAGTTTGTCATAATGTACTTATCATGCGTTTGTCATATGTGTACAATACCCAAACCTACTACTAATATAAGATGTGAAGTACTTTAAAACTTCTTATGCATGTAGTTTTCCACAGGGTGCATGACGGTTAGGTGGTTGTACCTGCTTGCCCCCTTTGTATATATTCTACCCCAGACCAGTCTGAGGCCTCAAATGACATCAATCATGCATGAGTTGAGTTTTGTATCTTCATGTTGCAAGAGAGATTATGCACATATGTTAAGGATGGTTCATGACAAACATTTTGAAGGGAGTAATGAAATGATCCTGTTGTTATTATCTTTTCGTTGTTGTTATTTCCTTCATTGTACATTGTTCTTGTTATTCCTTTCTTCATTTTGGGGAAGACATCAAGTTGTACTACAACTACACATCACCCTTGTCATTAGGCTTATGTCAAGGTATTATATGCAAAAGCCTCATAAGAGTCACCAGAATGCAGCCAAGACAATTATTTGCTATATTAGGGGCACTCTTTACATGGGCATTCATTACACTGCCATGATAGTGAGAAAACAACTTGATGAGATGTTACAGCTTCTTGAACAGCTACGCTTTCTATCACAAGGCCCAACTACTATCTCTTTGCAATAAACAAAGTGTGATTCAAATGGTTCATAATCTTGTGCAACATGAACAAACCAAGCACATTGAGATTCACATGCACTCCATCAAGGAATTTACCACAAAGGATCAATTTGAGCTCATTCATGATCCATCTGAGAAAAAACTAGCAAACATCCTCGGCATGCTCATGCCTTAGGTGACCCTTTATCAAGCTCTATGACCGGATATGGCACGGGGGGTTGTGATAAAGCAGAGATTTTCAATAAGTTCTCCTTGCCCTGCCCTTTCTCAAGCTTATGGGGGGATGTTTGATTCTGTTTAACCTTGACATAGGGCCTTGGTGTTGACATGTGCAAATTTTAAGTACTCATTTTTTGAGGCCCATGTGCCACCGATTGCTTTGTATTTGTCTTGTTTTTATTAAGCAACACAATCAGTAGTCCAGTTGCAATGTCCTTGCAATATGTGCGAGGTATTGCAAACATGTACCTACACTCACAAATTATTTAATTATTCTGTATACATTTTCCTTTTTAATCAGCTCCTATCATGATCTTCACCATATCTTTCTCTCTTCTTCTATTTAAATTTTTAATTCAATTGATTGTTCATTTCTCATTCCATAAATATCTGTAATGAGTTAGTTCCATTTGATTCTCTCGTGGATGGCCTATAAAACTCTTCAAATTTCATTGGTGAAGGTACATGCTGTAAAGTTGATACAATCTATGCCATATTTCTATCTCATGTGTCTCATCAATTTTATATATAGTTATACTTGCTCTATCTCCTGTAAATGATTTTAATTGCATATATTGTATCGATTGCTTAAAGAATAGATATATTTTTCTGTTCAATTCTATTCTATTATACTAAACCAAATACATTATGCCTTCTACATTTAAAGGGTAAAAGGGTAAAGAAGTTTTTAATGTCCACAAGGCCATAGGCCATATGAGACGGATATTGTTTACCCAATATATTGTTATCCCCAACCATACAAAGGTTACCGAAGCATGGTGTACAACCCTACCCACCATAGCATTCGAACCTTGGACCTCTATTAATATAAATATCTCCTCAACCACTCTCTTCAACAATTTGGTTGGTTTAGTGTGAGAATTTTATTGTGGTCCTTAACAAACCCAAATTTTTGCATCTCTATTGTGACATGCACCTCATACTTCAAGATACAATAAATCTTACTTTCCCTTTTGTCCTGGCTACATTACCCTTGCTAGAAACAACCTCCTCAAGGTAAGCAACAACCGAAGGGATCTCATAACTTTTGGTTGCTTACCTCAAAATCCCTGGACACCTTCTTTTCTTCTAAGCCATCCTTCCTTGCCCATTCACATAAAGCTTCTTTACTTCATTTGTGGACTATGAGAGGATCATTCCACACATGTCAAGAGCTATGCCTCTGTGTTTTTCAACCTCATACGCTACATTAAGGTATTAAATAAGTACCTCAAGTCCTTAATGGTTGAATTCTTGGATTGGATTCACCTACCTAGAGATCTGATTATGCCTTTTTGTAGCTTGTAAATGAGATTATCAAATACTTTAATGCAACTAGGCCCATTGACATACAGCCTGCATATGAGGATGACATGGAATAGATTTCCTAATTTCTTTGGATCATTTCCATTTGTTTGGCCTTTTGCCTGCTTTACATCCCTGGAAGAAAATCTGCTAGATGAGTGCAAATTTGATAATTTATTGCTATGTTTAGAGTCTCAACTAGTCAACACTTATCATATTCTAAGCTAATAGTATCTCACATAACAGTTTTTTCATTCAAAAATGCTATAGAAATAATAATTTTGCAACAGATATGTGTACCATCATTTTACCAGGTTTTGTCATGCATTTTGGCAATTTCATGAGGTATTATTGAATGCTTTTGTAGATTCTGACTGAAAGATCAGGTAATAATGTAAACACAAATGAAAAAGAAATTGAGTTTTTTTTCCATTTTTTGTCTAGGTAAGTAGCCACATCAACATAGTGAACTAAGATTTCAAACATAGTTATTTTTTAGCACCAAAAACAATAAAGTGAATTACTACATGGAGAACTAACAAAAAGAAACAACATAAATAATGTCCATTTTCAACACTTTCAATTTTCAACATACCAGGGATATAAGGAAATCTACATGGCATGAAAGGACGAAATATTCCATTTTGTGTCTTCCAATCAACTGGATTCAAACTTGTTGCCTCTAACTTAACCAACAATTCACCTTTCTTTGCAGTAGGAACTGGAACCTCCACATGCTACAACATAAAAAACTTGTAAATGTGATGCATGTTCTTGAGGTAAACCATATGTATTATTTTAACAGAATAAGCAAATAACACTGTTATATATCAAAAAAAAAAAAAATTAAATATATGAACAAAGCTTGTTGCCCCTAGCTTCACCAACAATTCACCTTTCTTTGCACTAGGAATTGCAACCTCCACATGCTACATGCAACATTTGTAAATGTGATACAAGCTCTTCAGGTAAACCATGTGTTATTTCAACAAAAGAAACAAAACAACACACCTATATCAAATAAGACACGTAAATATATGAACAAGGATAGTCCTATGTCAAAATAAGATATTTAAATATATGAACAAGGATAACAAGATCTAGATTTTATTCCATTTTAATAACCGGAAGGAAATTTGTATTGATTTGTAACGTAAGAGTACAAAAGCAGCCACGCACAGTCTTCTGGGCAGATCATAGAAAACTGTACCATGCCTTTGAAAATTACATTTGAGCCTGAAGTGACACTTCCACTTGGCTTGCAAAGGCATGTGACATTTTCAGCTGGTAGGTATGTATAGTCTATTTTTTGCTTACTCCATCAAGATATGTGAAGTCTGCTTGACTTTGTGATATGAATCCAAGTGCTCGGCCAATTCCCTCAGAAATGAAGGCAAGAAAATACAAATAGTATTCTGTGCATGTATGATCCACACCTCCTCAAAAAGCCCCTTTCCATAGAGTTCTAAAATTGTTGGTTTTCATTCCCAACTAATCTACAACACTTGGCGCTTTTCAAGTAGTCAGAAGCAAATTTGAATTTTTGAATTAAAAAGCTTTTGGCAGCTTTGTCAATGTGTGGAGGGGCAAACATCCGAATGCCATAACTTTTGCATACAGTAGCGTTTGAAGACTATTTATTTTTTTCAAATTGCACAATTTTTCAAGCTCTTCACAATGGTTGCATCAGATTTGTTTTGTTCTGCCATCAGAATAAGGCAATTTTGAAGAAGATTAATGGACTATGTATGCCGCATTTGCCCTAATCAATGGGCAAACTTAACCTTGATCATGCCTGAAGTAGTATTTAAGTGATTGCAAGAGAATCCTGTACTAGAGAGTGCTCCTTTCAAGGGGAATTGATAGAATTCTAGATGGTGATGGAGGCTCACATATTCTTTGGCAACTTGACAGTTTTCCAAATGATTAGGGAGGCTCATATATTCCTTGGCAACATCGGCAATCTGCCAGATGATGAAGGAGGCTTAAATATTCTTCATATGTTCAGATATTCTTTGACCCAATCAATCATTCATTATGGGGAAGAAGATTATAGCATCTCTAATGATTTCTCTCCTCCCCAAGCTCAAATTATTGGGGGTGTTGGAAGATGGTAATCTGACCTCATTGACCAAGTTTGACAAATGATGATGCCAACCTATAGGCAATTTTTATGTAAGCCTACAAGCATTCTCGATGTAAGACAATGGACAATCTTTATGCAAGCCTATAGGCAATGGTTTGATGTATTCATCCCTAGCAAGATTGGTTAAACCACTTGTATGGTTAACCTTAACTAAACCTTCATTAAGGGTTTAGTAACCTATGGTTGAACTTGACTTAACCTTGAGCCTTATGTCGGCCTAGATTAATGTGATATGTAATTATTAATATTGGGGATTAGGTATCTACTATAAATACCCTCCAACAATTGATCCATTGTATCAGTGTGAATTGTGGCAATTCGTATATTCCATTGGCGGAAAGACAATTGTCAACACAAATGGTTTATTCATAGCTAGGGCCATAGGCATTATGGCCAATGCAAGTTGCCTATGTTAAGGCTTTGGTTTGTGGGACAATTCATGTTCAATCCACAGCCCCTCGTTGGCACTTGGTGGGTGATGCGGTCGAAAAAAGGGGGTCTAATGAAAGACCTCCTTTTCAAGCAGCCCAAACCTCTCCACACAAATACACGCACAAACACAATAAAAAAAACAATATATTTGTATTTCATTGTTTTTAAATATACATCGCCTCAACTAACAAAAAACATAACACTGTTATTTTTTATTTATAACACAAGTATAGAATACCACAAGAGCCACATTTGCCACAAACTTCTAGTCGGTTATCCTGGATCCTTGCCGACTCTCCTACCAGTCTCTTGTCAGTCCCTTGTCGACTCCTTACCGGTCATTGTTGGTACCTTGCCGAATCCTTATCGGCCCCGTCTAGTCCACAGACTTCTTGTCAGTCATCCTAGATCCTTGCCAACTCCCCTACCGATCTCTTGTCTGTCCCCTACCAACCCCTTACCGGTCCTTGTCAACCCCTTGTCGATTCCTTATCAGCCCCGTCCCATCCTTTTCCAATCCCCTTTGCCTATATCTCTTCTCTCCCTTTGCACATATTTATAGCCAAACACAAATATCAAAACCATGTGCACAAAACCAACAACCATGTGCACAAAAACAAAACCATGACCCCACTTGGATGCTTCTGCATTAGACACTCCAGCTAGCAAGAAAATGTGAGCTCTTGCTCACAAATTTCTTATAACAGGATTTGTCTGACAGCCACTTTGTGTTTCAATCCTAAGACCTATGGGTTATGGGCCCACCACGCTTCCTTTGCACCGCAAAGAATTACCTTGCAGCTCTAATAAGATCTCAACCTGGCTCTTTGGTTAATATAGAAAAAAAAAACACCGTTTTTATATTTATGGAGCAAAGGCAGTAAACAAAACAATATATTTGTATTTCATTGTTTTTTTATATACAACAACACCTCAATCTACAATATAAGAGTATGCAGCAACAACAAAATAACATAGTACAAACAAAAATGGAACATTGTTTTTTAAATTTATAACGAAACTTAACAAGTACAAAATACCACAGTGGGACACAACTTTCCATCTTCCAGCATTGTTTCTCATTGCTGGAAGGGCATAAGTGGAGATGTGGTTATTAATTCCAACAATTGGAAAAGGACCAAACAAGGCCAATAAGGGATTGATAATGATCGATAAGGGGTCGACAGGAGACCAACAAGAGATCGATAGGGGAGTCGACAAAGATCTGGGATGACCGACAAGGAGCAATAAGGGATTGGCAAGAGAATGCCAAGAAAGCCGTCCAAAAAGCTTAAGCCAAATTTGTGGTAGTCTATGGAGAGTAGTTGAGAAATTTGTGGCAACTGTGGACACTATGGAACTGTGTAACGGTTTATGTTGTAGTTAAAATATAAAAACAATGTTTTGTTTGTATTGTTGTTATTTACTGTTTTTTTTTTTGTGTGTTGGCATGGAGATGTTTGGGCTGCTAGAAGAGGTTATCTTTCATTAGACCCCGTTTTCTAGACTGCGTCAGTGGGCCTCACTAGTAAAAAGGTTAACTTCTTGCATCAAGTTTGATGGGCTATTGAGGCATCATGGCTACAACATCACTCTTAGGTCCCTTTTGGGCAATAGGTTTTGTGTTCAAAACCTTTACCTTCCCCTATTCTCTTTGGCATGCATTTTGTACTATGATCCCCTTTAAGAGAATGATGTGGCAACATGGTCCTCAACGGACTCACCACCATCTTGGCTAGTGTGTGGTGTGTAAGACTAAGGTCACAGTTTCAAACACTGTTCAATATCTTTTACTTTGGCACAACTTCCCAATTGGTGCTTATCAGTTGAGGTAGTGTACATGGAGGTCAATGTAGCAACTAGTTGGTTGTGCATAAAATTTTTGTATATGCATGGAAATTTCACCAATCAGGTTCTGGCATTTGGCATAAAACAATCCGACAAAAGTGTTCTATCTTCTTGCTCTCAATGCCTAGTCAATAGCAAATGGAGAAGACACACAACAAAAAATGATTTGCTAATGCCTGTTGGCATTTTTGCCACATTAAATTTTTTGACAAAATTTTGCCTAAGTATGAAGCTTTAAGCGGCAAAAGCCGTCCAAAAGTGCTGGCATTTTCGCAGGCCCTAAATGGGGTTGATAAAGTAAATGAAATGATATTTGGATATTTTGTCATTGCATATCTTTTTGCAAGCTTTCCGGTGATATATTATAATAGGCGATCGGGGCAGCGGATCAAAAGTTATGGCCCCGGGAAGCAGAGCCAGCGAAAGCCCATTTCAGGCTTGAAAAATTGGCTAAGGCACGGCCAAAATGCTCAAGTTCGCTCGAACCCACAATGAACCCCGGTTTCGGGCTCCTTGTACAGCGAATGTTGGCCAAGAGCGAGTGTCGCCAGGAGCGAACGTCGGCCGGGAGCGAACGTCGGCCAAGATTGAACGTCGGCCAAAATGTTCTATGTCGGCCAAAATGCTTAAGTTCGCTCGAATCCACAGCGAACCTTGGTTTCGGGCTCCTTGTGCAGTGAATGTCGGCCGAGAGCAAACGTTGGCCAAAATGCTTAAGTTCGCTCGAACTTGCAGCGAACCCCGGTTTCGGGCTCCTTGTGCAACGAATGTCAGCCAAAATGCAAACGTCGGCCAGGAGCAAACGTCGGCCAAAATGTTCTATGTTGGCCAAAATGCTTAAGTTTGCTCGAACCCGCAGCGAACCCCGGTTTCGGGCTCCTTGTGCAGCAAACGTCGGCCAAGAGCGAACGTCGGCCAAAATGCTCTATGTCGGCCAAAAATCTCAAGTTCGCTCAGAGTGCTACATTTCGGGCCTGATTTCCAGTGAAGTTTCGTCGAGAGTTTTTTAACGCTAAGACTACATCTGGAGGGCACGCGTCTCGAGAAAGAGAAGCTAGGTGGGAATTTAAGGCGCATCCATGGCGCACGAGTTCGAGTCTCCAACCCATCCCATCAGGACAGCCATGTCAGGTACCAAAAAATTCTCCGAAGGCAAGCCTCGCCAACCGTATTAATGAAACATGCTACCCCAACTACAACGCTCGTCCGGAGCCGCTCTAAACACATGTGAGCTGCAAAGTCTGTCCGGAGCCGCTCTAAACACGGGTGAGTTGCATTCCATGGATGCTTTGTCATCTGGCAGAGGTCAAATCTCAACTGCTCCGCCAGTTTTAGGGTTTGGGCATTAATGTAATCGGGGGTAAATTCTTCTATAAAAGACCACTCAATGTAATGTAATAAGGGGGGAACATTTGCTAGAAAGCTGCTGTACTTGGACTCTGCTTCAATATTAAGACTCCTGGTTCTGATTCTGGACTCTTTTCCTGTGTATGATGCCTTCTGTTATTTCTGTTAATTCTGTTTCTTCATTTGCATACAGTAAATTCTGCAATCTAGATTTAGGTGTGTAATTAAGAACGAAATCTGGAATTGTTGAAGGATACGTATCAGGATGTGTTCATTTTTAGTTTTCGTTTTACTCATTATATTGAATGTTGCTGGTTTAAGTAGGAGTTAGTAATTGTGCTGCCTTTTCTTCCCCTTGAACCATCTACATTTCCCATTTCTTTCAGTTATTTATTTCTTTCAACAATTTCCCGATTCCTTTCCTGTTCCCTAATCTAAAAACCAAGTGTAGTGTAGTAAAGAAGCCAGCTTTCTCTGGAGATTGGCACAAAAGGTATCCCTTCTTTCCGGCCTTTCAATCTGTTGGGTGGGTCTAGGGCATGTAGATAGACCAAATCCTTTCTTGTGGCAGATCCGTAACCAAAAGTTTCTTCTGGCACGCCCGGTGGGACGAACAGTCTCCATATTTTAAGGAAGCCCAAGTTTGGTGAATCTCTGGCTTGCCTTCATCTGGAAAAATCACCTGGCGACTCTGATTGAGCTGAAGATCTAGATTTCTTGATTGTAGGCGCATTTTAAGCTGAAAGAAGACACCCCGGAGGAATCAAGGTTTGGTGAGCAGCCTTGACCTCACAAGCAGAGAGAAGAATGTTCACCTGGCGACTTTGACTTAGTGGCGAGAACCGTGATCTCTGCGGACCGTTGCTATAATGGCAAAGGTATGCTATCCCAACTGGGATGATCTTGGCCCTCTGAATCTCCAAAGTTGGCATGAGATTCCCAAAAGTGCCTTGAAGACCCTAACAAAATACAATGGCACTGAGGGAATGGCCCGAGAGCACCTTGAAGATATTGTTGCTCTAGCGACCCTCCATGACATAGCCCATGAAGATGTCATGATCAGACTTCTGGTCCTGTCTTTGGAAGGAAGGGCGTTGCAGTGGTACAAAATACTCGGGCGTAAGAGCATCTGTTCGTGGGTGGACTTGGAAGGAGCACTCATAAACACATTTGACGGCTCTTAGGATCCCTTCCAACTCTTGATGCACCTCTCCACCATCATGAGAGCACCTCTAGAGAGCATCACAGAATTGAATGTCCGATTTTGTAGGAGTTGGAGGAGAATTCTAGAGGAAATCCAACCGACACCCGCCCAGGCCCACCTCTTCTATGTTCGGGCTTTCCACACGGACATAAGCCTCATCCTACTGCAATATGGGGAACAGATATTCCCTCAAGTCTTTCCAGAGGCAGTACAAGCAGAGCGACTTCTGCTCCTATCAGGAAAAATACCGTGGGGAGAAGCTGCCTTTCCATCACATTCTCCGGTAGTTGTTGCTCTTGTCTATCCCGCGCAGTATTCACCATGGCAGATCCCTCAAACTATGCAGAAACCTGGAATGCAACTGTGTGGAGCTCAAGAGGCGGATCTCATCCAAAGCCAACGATGGGAATATGCAAGCATTGCCCAAGCGATGAATAATATGGTTGCTTGCAGTTTCCATCAGGAGATGGGCCAAGAAGGGGAACAAGCTCAAGTGGTAGGTTCTGAGAGCAAAGAGGGCACATTTTTGCACCCTTTTTGTGTCCCAAGGCATAGCATGCAAGTATTCAGCCAAAACCCAATAAGCGCGCCTCATCAGGAGGCTGATCCTGAGGAGACCCCGGTAGAAGGCCTATCACTAGAAAAATCCTTCTCACATCAAGGAGTTGGAGGAACCTGTCCTCAAGAGCCTGCAGTCAGTGGACTCTCTAAAGTGGTGGTATTGGCTCTAGCCATCACTGCAACCAGTGCCCGAAGGAGGCTCTCATGTGGCAAACCTCTTTGCCACATTATTCATCAACTGTATGGGTACTGGCATGCATGATAACCTGCCACGTTGCACCCTGTTCGCAACTTGGCAAACTTTGGGAGGCCAGCCGGACTTCAAAGATCGACTGAAGTACAATCAGATCTAGTCCGGACACTATAGATTCACCGGATAGACACCCGAAGCTAGGTTTGTGGTGGTGGCATGCCAATCATGTCGCAAAATTTTGTGTAAATAATGTAAATAGGCTGGTTAGTAAGTAAAGTTTCAGTTGTTTTTTTTAGTTTAATTCGTGCATTTTTGTGCGCCAGAAGGGACCATGAATGCCAAGGAGAGGAGGAAGAGGCAGAAGGGGAGAAATTGGAGGAAGAGTTTACTGTCGTAAGTGAACACCCAAAGGAGGACAACGAGGATGACTCTGTTTCCCAATGGATAAAGGCCTGGGATCGATCTGCATTCAGACAAGCTAAATGCCCCACGAGCCACTAGGAATGTTGGCATTTTTGTCACATTAAATTTTTTGACAAATTTTTGCCTAAGTATGAAGCTTTAAGTAGCGAAGGGCGTGCAAAAGTGTTGGCATTTTCGCAAGTCCTAAACAGGGATTATAAAGTGGATGAAATGATCTTTGGATATTTCGTCATTGCAGATATTTTCGCAAGCTTTCCGACGATATATTATAATAAGCGATCGGGGCAGCGGATCAAAAGTTATGGCCCCGGGAAGCAGAGCCAGCGAAAGCCCATTTCAGGCTTGAAAAATTGGCTAAGGCACGGCCAAAATGCTTAAGTTCGCTCGAACCCGCAGCGAACCTCGGTTTCGGGCTCCTTGTGCAGCAAACGTCGGCCAAAATACAAGCGTCGGCCAGGAGCAAATGTCGGCCAGGAGCAAACGTCGGCCAAAATGTTCTATGTTGGCCAAAATGCTTAAGTTCGCTCGAACCCGCAGCGAACCCCGGTTTCGGGCTCCTTGTGCAGCAAACGTCGGCCAAGAGCGTACGTCGGCCAAAATGCTCTATGTCGGCCAAAAAGCTCAAGTTCGCTCAAAGTGCTACATTTCGGGCCTGATTTCCAGCGAAGTTTCGTCGAGAGTTTTTTAATGCTAAGACTGCATCTGGAAGGCACACGTTTCGAGAAAGAGAAGTTAGGTGGGAATTTAAGGCGCATCCATGGCGCACGAGTTCGAGTCTCCAACCCATCCCATCAGGACAGCCATGTCAGGTACCAAAAAATTCTCCGAAGGCAGGCCTCGCCAACCATATTAATGAAACATGCTGCCCTAATGAAACATGCTGCCCCAACTACAACGCCCGTCCGGAGCCACTCTAAACACGTGTGAGCTGCAAAGTCTGTCCGGAGCCGCTCTAAACACGGGTGAGTTGCATTCCATGGATGCTTTGTCATCTGGCAGAGGCCAAATCTCAACTGCTCTGCCAGTTTTAGGGTTTGGGCATTAATGTAATCAGGGGTAAATTCTTCTATAAAAGACCACTCAGTGTAATGTAATAAGGGGGGGAACATCTGCTAAAAAGTTGTTGTACTTGGACTCTGCTTCAATATTAAGACTCATGGTTCTGATTCTGGACTCTTTTCCTGTGTATGATGCCTTCTGTTATTTCTGTTAATTTTGTTTCTTCATTTGCATACAGTAAATTCTGCAATCTGGATTTAAGTGTGTAATTAAGAACGAAATCTGGAATTGTTGAAGGATACGTATCAGGATGTGTTCATTTTTAGTTTTCGTTTTACTCATAATATTGAATGTTGTTGGTTTAAGTAGGAGTTAGTAATTGTGCTGCCTTTTCTTCCCCTTGAACCATCTACATTTCCCATTTCTTTCAATTATTTATTTCTTTCAGCAATTTCCCGATTCCTTTCCTGTTCCCTAATCTGAAAACCAAGTGTAGTGTAGTAAAGGAGCCAGCCTTCTCTGGAGATTGGCACGGAAGGCATCCCTTCCTTTCGGCCTTTCAATCTGTTGGGTGGGTCTAGGGCATGTAGATAGACCAAATCCTTTCCTGTGGCAGATCCGTAACCAACAGTTTCTTCTGGCACGCCCGGTGGGACGAACAGTCTCCATATTTTAAGGAAGCCCAAGTTTGGTGAATCTTTGGCTTGCCTTCATCTGGAAAAATCACCTGGTGACTCTGATTGAGCTGAAGATCTAGATTTCTTGATTGTAGGCGCATTTTAAGCTGAAAGAAGACACCCCGGAGGAATCAAGGTTTGGTGAGCAGCCTTGACCTCACAAGCAGAGAGAAGAATGTTTTCCTGGCGACTTTGACTTAGTGGCGAGAACCGTGATCTATGCAGACCATTGCTATAATGGCAAAGGTATGCTATCCCAACTGGGATGATCTTGGCCCTCTGAATCTCCAAAGTTGGCATGAGATTCCCAAAAGTGCCCTGAAGACCCTAACAAAATACAATGGCACTGAGGGAATGGCCCGAGAGCACCTTGAATATATTGTTGCTTTAGCGACCCTCCATGACATAGCCCATGAAGATGTCATGATCAGACTTCTGGTCCTGTCTTTGGAAGGAAGGGCGCTACAGTGGTACAAAATACTCGGGCGTAAGAGCATCCATTCGTGGGTGGACTTGGCAAGAGCACTCATCAACACATTTGACGGCTCTTAGGATCCCTTCCAACTCTTGATGCACCTCTCCACCATCATGAGAGCACCTCTAGAGAGCATCACAAAATTCAATGTCCGATTTTGTAAGAGTTGGAGGAGAATTCTAGAGGAAATCCAACCGACACCCGCCTAGGCCCACCTCTTCTATGTTCGGGCTTTCCACCCGGACATAAGCCTCCTCCTACTGCAATCTGGGGAACAGAGATTCCCTCAAGTCTTTCCAGAGGCAGTACAAGCAGAGCGACTTCTGCTCCTATCAGGAAAACCGTGGGGAGAAGTTGCCTTTCCATCACGTTCTCCGGTAGTTGTTGCTCTTGTCTATCCCGCGCAGTATTCACCATGGCAGATCCCTCAAACTATGCATAAACCTGGAATGCAACTGTGTGGAGCTCAAGAGGCAGATCTCATCCAAAGCCAACGATGGGAATATGCAAGCATTGTCCAAGCGATGAATAATATGGTTGCTTGTAGTTTCCATCAGGAGATGGGCCAAGAATGGGAACAAGTTCAAGTGGTAGGTTCTGAGAGCAAAGAGGGCACATTTTTGCACCCTTTTTGTGTCCCAGGGCATAGCATGCAAGTATTCAGCCAAAACCCAATAAGCACGCCTCATCAGGAGGCTGATCCTGAGGAGACCTCGATAGAAGGCCTATCACCAGAAAAATCCTGCTATCACATCAAGGAGTTGGAGGAACCCGTCCTCAAGAGCCCGCAGTCAGTGGACTCTCTAAAGTGGTGGTATTGGCTCCAGCCATCACTGCAACCAGTGCCCGAAGAAGGCTCTCATGTGGCAAACCTCTTTGCCACATTATTCATCAACTGTATGGGTACTGGCATGCATGATAACCTGCCATGTTGCACCCTGTTCGCAACCTAGCAAACTTTGGGAGGCTAGCCGGACTTCAAAGATCGACTGAAGTACAATCAGATCTAGTCCGGACACTGCAGATTCACTGGATAGACACTCGAAGCTAGGTTTGTGGTGGCGTCATGCCAATCATGTCGCAAAATTTTGTGTAAATAATGTAAATAGGCCGGTTAGTAAGTAAAGTTTCAGTTGTTTTTTTTAGTTTAGTTCGTGCATTTTTGTTCGCCAGAAGGGACCATGAATGCCAAGGAGAGGAGGAAGAGGTAGAAGGGGAGAAGTTGGAGGAAGAGTTTACTGTCGTCAGTGAACACTCAGAGGAGGACAACGAGGATGACTCTGTTGCCCAATGGATAAAGGCCTGGGATCGATCTGCATTCAGACAAGCTAAATGCTCCGCGAGCCACCAGGAATGTTGGCATTTTTGCCACATTAAATTTTTTGACAAAATTTTGCCCAAGTATGAAGCTTTAAGTGGCAAAGGGCGTGCAAAAGTGCTGGCATTTTCGCAGGCCCTAAATAGGGATTATAAAGTGGATGAAATGATCTTTGGATATTTCGTCATTGCAGACATTTTTGCAAGCTTTTTGATGATATATTATAATAGGCGATCGGGGCAGCGGATCAAAAGTTATGGCCCCGGGAAGCAGAGCCAGCGAAAGTCCATTTCGGGCTTGAAAAATTAGCTAAGGCACGGCCAAAATGCTTAAGTTAGCTCGAACCCGCAGCGAACCTCGGTTTCGGGCTCCTTGTGCAGCGAACGTCGGCCAAAATACTTAAGTTCGCTCGAACCCGCAGCGAACATCGTTTTCGGGCTCCTTGTGCAGCGAACGTCGGCCAGGAGCGAATGTTGGCCAAAATGTGAATGTCAACCAAGAGCGAACGCCGGCCAGGAGCGAACCTCGGCCAAAATGTTCTATGTCGGCCAAAATGCTTAAGTTCGCTCGAACCCGCAGCGAACCCCGGTTTCGGGCTCCTTGTGCAGCGAACGTTGGCCAGGAGCGAACGTCAACCAAAATGCGAACGTCAACCAAAATGCTCTATGTCGGCCAGAAAGATCAAGTTCGCTCAGAGTGCTGCATTTCGGGCCCGATTTCCAGCGAAGTTTCATCGAGCGTTTTTTAACACTAAGACTGCTTCCGAAGGGCACGCATCACGATTTCGAGTCTCCAGCCCATCCCACCAGGACGACCATGTCTACTGGAAAATTCTCCGAAGGCAGGCCTCGCCAACCGTATTAATGAGACATGCTGCCCCAACTACAACGCCCGTCCGGAGCCGCTCTAAACACGTGTGAGCTGCAAAGTCTGTCCGGAGCCGCTCTAAACACGGGTGAGCCGCATTCCATGGATGCTTTGTCATCTGGCAGAGGTCAAATCTCAACTGCTCCGCCAGTTTTAGGGTTTGGGCATTAATGTAATCAGAGGTAAATTCTTCTATAAAAGGCCACTCGTGTAATGTAATAAGGGGGGGAACATCTGCTAAAAAGTTGTTGTACTTGGACTCTGCTTCAATATTAAGACTCCTGGTTCTTATTCTGGACTCTTTTCCTGTGTATGATGCCTTCTGTTATTTCTGTTAATTCGGTTTCTTCATTTGCATCTAGTAAATTCTGCAATCTGGATTTAGGTGTGTAATTAAGAACGAAATCTAGAATTGTTGAAGGATATGTATCAAGATGTGTTCAGTTTTAGTTTCTATTTTACTCATAATATTGAATGTTGCTGGTTTAAGTAGGAGTTAGTAATTGTGCTACTTGTTCTTCCCCTTGAACCGTCTACATTTCCCATTTCTTTTAGTTATTTATTTCTTTCAGCAATTTCCCGATTCCTTTCCTGTTCCCTAATCTGAAAACCAAGTGTAGTGTAGTAAAGGAGCCAGCCTTCTCTGGAGATTGGCACGAAAGGCATCCCTTCCTTCCGGCATTTCAATCTGTTGGGCGGGTCTAGGGCGCGTAGATAGACCAAATCCTTTCCTGTGGCAGATCCGTAACCAACAATGCCCAGTCACCAACCCAATCAACAACAAACACACCATGCAGGTAGCGATTTTGCATTCATTGGATGTACAACACAGCACCTTTTGACTGGTCGCAGGTAAATTTGAATTTTTGAATTTAAATGTTTTTGGCAGTTTTATCAATGCGTGGAGGGGCAAATTTCCAAAAACCATAACTTTTGCATATAGAAGCATTTGAAGCCTATTTCTTTTTTTTTTCAAATCACACTATTTTTTGAGCTCTTCACAATGGTTGCATCATATTTGTTTTGTACTACCATTAAAATAAGGCAGTTTGAAGGAGTATTCATGGACATTATATGTCAAATTTGCCCTAATTAGTGGGCAAACATGACTAAGATCATGCCCGAAGTGCCATTTTTGCAATTACGGAAGAATCTTGCAATAGAGACTACTTCTTATAGGGAATTGACAGTCTTCCAAATGGTGATGAAGGCTCAATATTCTTTGGTGACTTGACAATCTTCTAGGTGATGAGGGAGGCTAATATATTCCTTGGCGCCATTGGCAAGATGATGCGGGAGGCTCTGATCCTATTCATAGGTTCAAATATTCTTTGGCCCAATCAAGCATTGATTGGTGGGGTGGTGGGGCTCGGGGGAAGATAACATCTCTAATTATTTCTCTCCTTGGCCCCAAGCTTAGATTATGGGGAGCTGTTGAAAGATGGTAATCTGACCTTGCTGGCCAAGTTCAATAGATGGTAATGTAAACCTATGGGCAACATTAATGTAAGCCTACAAGCATTTTGGCAAGATGATGCGGGAGGCTCTGATCCTATTCATAGGTTCAAATATTCTTTGGCCCAATCAAGCATTGATTGGTGGGGTGGTGGGGCTGGGGGGAAGATAACATCTCTAATTATTTCTCTTCTTGGCCCCAAGCTTAGATTATGGGGAGGTGTTGAAAGATGGTAATCTGACCTTGCTGTCCAAGTTCAATAGATGGTAATGTAAACCTATGGGCAACATTAATGTAAGCCTACAAGCATTTTGGATGCAAGACTATGGGCAATCTTTATGTAAGCCTACGGGCAATGGTTTGATGTATTCGTCCCTAGTGGGATTGGTTAAACAACTTGTATGGTTAACCTTAACTAAACCTCCATTAAGTGTTTAGTAACCTATGGTTGAACTTGACTTAATCTTGAGCCTTAAGTTGGCCTAGGTTAATGTGATATGCAGGGACAATTGGGATCCATTTTTGAAGGCAAAAACTTTTAAAGTATTCATGTTGTATAAGGAGGTCTTCACATGGACTTGTAGATAGGCAAATTGATATGTCTGCACTTAGTGAATCAGTTTTGGTATTATATGTTATTTTGTAGTTGTATGCGAAGTGTTTGATGGAATGTGCGTACATATATTTAATAATGTTATAAAGTGGCAATATAATATTGTACGTAATAATAAAGTGATGTTAAGTCATTTATGTCGATAAAGTCATAAGCTAGTTTGTCCTGTAGTGGGAAATGTCATGTAAATGCAAGATTAAATGCATATGAAATGTAATGTAAGAAATGATGAGGTGTCAGGTAGTTGGAGGGTAACTACTTTTTGGGTGTATAAATAAGCCCTTGCCCTCATTCATTCATACAATCATGCAGGTTGATGGATTAATAGAAGAGCATTGGTACGTGAAGGCTGATGCATATATGGGTAGGGCATGATGCAGTCCAGGCTTGTATGCAGCCATGAAGAGTATTCTGCCTAGGATTTGCAGTCTGCAGATTGTAATGCTGAAATTATATTGCTGTAACTGTATATGCCATTGTTAATATAAAACAACTTTTATTTATTTGTTATATGCCATTGTTGCTGCTATTACTATTTTTGTTGTAGATTATGTGCATTTTTATTGCTCATGACTACAGATTTGTAGAATTATTTAAGTAGAAATGGAATTGTGTGTAAGCATGTTAAATTTCATTTCTACATTTTGGCACCATTGCTTGTACGAAGTTGGGTCTAATCTGGTGACATGGAGTTCTGAGAAGCAAAACCCTAGGGAAGATGCGCAATGAGAGCAATGGAATCCAATCGAAGAAGAGGTAGATTTGTTTGTTGATGCAGATGAAGGGTCGTCTAATGGGACGTGCATGCTAAACATGTAGACAGGATGCAAGGCATACTGTCGTCTAGATGCAGATGACGACTTTGCAGATAAAAGATTTGCAGTCACAGGCAAAAAACTGCAGCCCCAAATGCGACAACTGCAATCACAGACGAAACAACTACAGTCACAGAAGCAAAACCTGTCATCCGAGACAGTCGTCAATCAGTCAGCTGCATAAAAAACCGTCAGACTGATGGCAAAAATGCAGTCAGCCATCAAGTTGATGATAGAATAGTAGTCAGCCATCTTAAGCATTCAAAGCAATCAGTCACCAGTCTAAGGAAATCAGTCAGCCATCTGAAGCATCCGAAGCAATCAGTCATCAATCTAAAGAAATCGGTCATCAATATGAAGCATCTGACACAATCAGTCATCAGTCTAAAGAATCCAACACAATCAGTCATCAGTCTGAAGCATCCGATGCAATCAGTCATCAGTTTGAGGAAATCAGTCAGCCGTCAGAATAGGTAGACCAATCAGTTGTCAGGAAGACAACAAAACAAAAAGAGGAGCAATCAATGAGAAGTTGCATACCGACGCAAACTGTTTGGTGTTGAAGCAATTGCAAGTTGTGGTGCACGATGGTGAGCGGGACACGAGTTCACAATCGGTGCAAACGATAGATGACATGTCCAACAGTGCGCAAGACGGGAGTCCGACACTAAGGAAACTGTAGGTTAGTGTGCTCGATGGGGAGCGGGACGGGAGTCCAACATCGGAGCAACTGCAGGTTAGAATATTTCATGGCAAGAATGTGATTAAGAGGTACGAGCAACTGCAGAATGGTGTGGCTAATGTTGTGCGTAAGGGAGCAATATGCCAAGAATCACTGTCAGGGTTAAGTCAACCTGTGAAACCAAAGGCCAATTTAGGCATATCGTGTAAGTGTCCATTATTTCATGGTGAATCAAGAGAAGACCCAATAAGGCATTGGAGAATTTGTCGCATGATGTGGACAACGATTGGACAAAATAATGAAGTAGATTGGAGGAGGTGGTTTCCTGCGACATTTCGTGGATTTGCAATGGACTGGTACCTAAAATTCCCAGTGGACAAGTACCAGACATAGGACAAGTTGCGTGATGCATTTGTGCAAGAATTTCGGTTGTTTGAAAATGACGATGCAATCATTGCCGAAATCTATGGCATGAAATAGGGTGAAAGCAAGTCTGTTCGTTCATAGTTCATACAACAGGAAGTTGAGTGGACTGTTTGACTATTTTGAGGAAGACCAATCAAACACATTGAAGAGAAGATGGTTCATAGATGGACTTCTTCCTACGTACCAGAAAAATATGACAAGGATCCCTCCAACATCATACCAAGAGGCTTTGAAATATGCTTTGATTTAAGAAAGTGATACAAAAACATCAAAGTATTGGCATCATGTTAATATCGATGAGAGTGATTCTAAGGATGGAAGTGATTCTGATATGGAGAATGACTCAGACATTGAGCATGATGATTATGGGGAGGAGAGTAGTTCATCACTAAAGTAATGAGGTCGAGAACTCAAGGAAGAAAGCAACTCCGAAGAGACAAACGATGACTCTGAGGCCGAGTATGACTCAGAGAGTGCAAGATCATCACTACAGGTATATGCAACACTAAGTGAGATTGTCCAAAAAAGATATCCCACTAATGAACCCGTCTATAACAACTATCAAAGAACTCACAGACGAAGACTTCAGTATGATAGTGAGGGAAGACCAATTGTGCAATGTTGGCAATGCCAAGTGTTTGACGGAATGTGCGTACATATATTTAATAATGTTATAAAGTGGCAATATAATATTGTACGTAATAATAAAGTGATGTTAAGTCATTTATGTCGATAAAGTCATAAGTCATAAGCTAGTTTGTCCTATAGTGGGAAATGTCATGTAAATGCAAAGATTAAATGCATATGAAATGTAATGTAAGAAATGATGAGGTGTCAGGTAGTTGGAGGGTAACTAATTTTTGGGTGTATAAATAAGCCCCTCCTCTCATTCATTCATACATTCATGCAGGTTGATGGATTGATAGAAGAGCATTGGTACATGAGGGTTGGTGCATATCTGGGTAGGGCATGATGTAGTCCAGGCTTGTATGCAACCATGAAGAGTATTCTGCCTAGAGTTTGCAGACTGCAGATTGTAATACTGAAATTGTATTGTTGTAACTGTATATGCCATTTTTAATATAAAATTGCTTGTATTTATTTGTTATCTGCCATTGCTGCTGCTGTCACTTTTGCTGTTGCAGGTTTTGTGCATTGTTATTGCTCGTGACTGTAGATTTGTAGAACTATTTAAGTAGAAATGGAATTGTGTGTAAGCATGTTAAATTTCATTTCTATAGGAATTACAAGGATTTGAATAGGATCCCATAGAAATTGTGCATCGAATTTCATAGATTCCAATGCACAACCAGTGCGAAGAAGGTCATACAGAATGAACCTTAAGTACGTGGCCCTAGTCAATGCAAAAATCAAGAAGATGTTGTATGCTAGAATAATTTTCAACATGACTATGAGTGAGTGGGTGTCACCAATTGTGATTAGTTTGAAGATGGAAAGCAATCAGATCTGCATCTACGTTGATTTTTGGAGTTTTATTGCAATGACTATCAAAGATCCCTTCCCGACACCTTTCATTGATTTGATTTTGGAAGAGGTAGAAAGACACAAGATTTATTCATTCTTGGATTGTTTCTCGGGCTATAATCAAATCAGTATAGTCGAGGAAAACAGGTTGAAAACAACTTTCATAGTAGAGAATGGCATTTATGCATACAATCAAATGCCTTTTGGTTTGTACAATGCCCCTGTCTCATTTCAGTGGATAATTCTATATATTTTTGAACAAATGTCTACAGGCAAGTTCAAAGTGTTCTTGGTTGATTGGTTGTTGTACGAGAAGAAGCACGAGCATTTAAAGGCATTGGAAGAATGCATGACATTGTGTATGAATGCACGATTATCCTTAAACCCAAAGAAATGTAAGTTGTTGGTGTTGGTCATCAAATCTGCCCAGGAAAGGATTTGGGTGAGTGTATGCGCCCTAGACCTGGACCAACATTGAAATGCCGAAGGGAAGAGATGCCCCTCGTGCCAATCTCCGGAGAAAGGCCGGATCCTATGCTAAACTACTTTGGTGTTTTAAGATAAGGGTGCAGGAAAGAGATAAAAAGAGTAAGGGTGCAGGAAAGAAATAATAAGAGTAAGGGTGCAGGAAAGAAATAAAGGGAGTAAGGGAAGAGAGATCAAGTAGTTTAATGGTGGGAAAGAACAGGAATCACGATCGCTAGCCAATAGCTTGAATAACAGCAAAGAACACAAAAAATAAACGAAAGAAACGCAACATTAAACTTCCTATGTATCCTCTAGGCAAGTTCCAGGATTCTCCTTCTCCCTTTCGTCAAAATTCAAGGTTCATAGTAACGGCGATTAGGAAAAGGGAATATAACAGAAACCACTACCCACCAGGCAGCATAAAAGAAAACCAATATAGCGTTTTTCCTCCCCTATGTATCCTTCGGGCGAATTTCAGGGTTCAGTCCCCAATCGCACACCGAAATTCAGGATTCAGAGTAACAGTATGCAAATGAAGACAGACAAAAGAAATAAACACAGAAGGCAGCATACAAGAGAGAAATAGAGTCCAAAACTCTTTAGTATTAATCGCAGGACATCAAGTTACAGCAGCTTTCTAGCAGAAAGTTCCCCCCCTCTTACATTACAATTCCTGGGTTTTTATAGAGGACCCGACCCTTTGAGTCATTATTACACAGAATGGCGAAGTATACTCTTGAGATCTGAGAAGTCGGCTCCTCGCGGCCCACGTGACTGAGCTCTCAAATTCATTACCAGAACTGGCAATTGTGACCGAGTCAACCGCCGAAACATGCATTGAGCCGTCTGAGTGTCCTTGGTTTCTGGGTGCAATGCTCGAGTGGCCGCCATGCTTGCCGGGCTCTCCTTCAGGGACTGATACTTCGCTTCCAATTGCCAAAAATGAGCAGCGAGCTTACCGGGCAAGTAAAAATGCATTTATGAGGCACTTGATTGTCTCGGGAAAATACTCGGCTTGGAGTGCGTGCCCCTTTTGAGTCACGAAAAAGCAACATGTCGCGATATCGAGACATTTTTTCTCTTGTGCTCTTTCTCCTTGCTTTGAGCCGTGAAAATGCAACATGTTGCGATATCGCGACACTTTTCTTCTTTTGCTCTTTCTCCTTGCTTTGAGCCGCGAAAATGCAACATGTCGCGATATCGCGACACTTTTCCTCTTTTGGTCTTTCTCCTTGCTTTGAGCCACGAAAATGCAACATGTCGCGATATCGTGACACTTTTCCTCTTTTGCTCTTTCTCCTTGTTTTGAGCCGCGAAAATGCAACATGTCGCGATATCGCGACACTTTTTCCTTGGCGAAGCTATCTTCTTTGGCTTGTTCGGCAGCGAAGCTCTTCTTCTTCATTTTATGTACAAGGGGGTGGCATTGAAAGACAAAATTGCTGCAACACTTACAAATACTTTCGAAGCAACAAAAAGAAATACTTTTGCAAAAGGAAACACTATACAAAATTTTGATTTTTGATTTTTTTTTCTACCCCTTGTGCAATGTGACAAAATTTTCAACATTCTTGGCGGCTCGCGGGGCATTTAGCTTGTCTGAATGCAGAGATCCCAGGCCTTTATCCATTGGGCAACAGAGTCATTCCCATTGTCCTCTTATCTGACTATCCACTGACGGCATTTTTTTTTTTTTTGTGCCTAAGCTCCTAAGCAACACATAGCACTTTCGGCACTTATTTATTTACAGTATTTACATAAAATTTTGCGACATGATTGGCATGCCGCCACCATAAACCTAGCTTCGGGTGCCTATCCAGTGAACCTGCAATGTCCGAACCAGATCTGATTGAACTTCAGTTGATCTTTGAAGTCCGACTGGCCTATTCTTGAAGTTCTCCATGTTGCGAATAGGGAGCAACGCAGTGAGTTGTCGCTTCTGCCAGTACCCATACTATTGATGAAAGATGTGGCGAAGAAGTTTGTCGCATGAGGGGCCTCTTGGGGTACTGGTCGTAGTGGGGGCTGGAACCAATACCAGAATACCGAAGAATCTACTAACTGTGGGTTGGGTACAGGTTCTTCCATCCTCCTGATGCGGTAACAGGGCTCTTCCAGCAAAGAGTAATTTTCCAGGATCTCTTCAGGTTCAGCTTGATGAGACATGCTTAGTGGATTCTGGCTGAACACTCGCGGGCCATCCCTTGGGGTACAAAAAGGGTGCAAAAATGTGCCCTCTTCGTTCTCGGTTTCTACCACTTGGGCCTGCTCTTGTCCCTGGCCCATCCTCTGATGGAGACTGCAAGCAACCATATTGTTCATTGTCGGGGCAAAGCTTGCATATTCCCATCGTCGGACTTGGATGAGATCTGCCTCTCGAGCTCCACACGACTGCATTTCAGGCCTCTGCTCAGTATGAGGAGTCTGCCATGATGAATACTACGTTGGATAGACAGGAGCAGCAATTACCGGATAAGGTGATGGGGTTTCTCCCCACTGCCACTTCCCGATAGGAGCAGAAGTTGTTTTGCTCAGTACTGCTTCCTCAAATATTTGAGGGAATATTCGTTCACCTGATTGCAGTAAGATGAGGCTCATGTCCGGGTGAAAGGCCCGAACATAGAAGAGGTGGGCTTGGGCGGGCGTCGGTTGGATCTCCCTTGGAATTCTCTTCCAACTTCTACAAAATCGAACATTGAAGTCCGTGATGCTCTCCAGAGGTGCTCTCGTGATGGTGGAGAGGTGCATCAAAAGATGGAAGGGGTCCTGAGAGCCATCAAATGTTCTGATTAGTGCTCCTGCTAAGTCATCCCATGAGCAGATGCTTTTACGTCCGAGCAGTCTGTACCATTGCAGCGCCCTTCCTTCCAGAGACAGAACCAGAAGTCTGATCATGACATCTTCGTGGATTATGTCATGGAGGGTCGCTAAAGCAACAACATCTTCAAGGTGCTTGGGCCATTCCCTTAGTGCCATTGTATTTTGTCAAGGTTTTCAAGGCGCTTTTGGGAATCTCGTGGTAACTTTGAAGATTCAGGGGGCCAGAGTCATTCCAGCTAGGATAGCTTACCCTAGCCATTATAGCAACGGTCTGCAGAGACCAAGATTATCGCCACTAAGTCAGAGTCGCCAGGTGAACATTCTTTTCCCCGCTTGTGAGGTCAAGGCTGCTCACCGAACTTTGATTCCTCCGGGATGTCTTCTTTCAGATTTAAAAACTGGACCTTCAACTAAACAGAGTCGCCAGGTGATTTCGCAGGATGGAGACAAGCCAGAGATTCACCAAACTCGGGCTTCCTTTAAAATATGGGGACTTTTGGCATGAAGGCACAGGTTTAGGTACCGGTCTCTACGACTTAAATATTTTTGGGTTGAACAGAGTCGCCAGATGCTAAGAGTCTTTTGGTAATGAGAGCATCGATTCTCACTACCACTTAGAAGGTGAGACTGACCGGGTCCCACCGGGAACTGTTAGAATCGTTGGCCCCGGTGGAGACGGGTTAGAGATTCGCGTTCTTAAAATATGGGACCTTGGTCCCACCGGGCATGCCAGAAACTGTTGGTCATCAAATCTGCCCAGGAAAGGATTTGGGTGAGTGTATGCGCCCTAGACCTGGACCAACATTGAAAGGCCGAAGGGAAGAGATGCCTCTTGTGCCAATATTCGGAGAAAGGCCGGCTCCTATGCTAAACTACTTTGGTGTTTTGAGATAAGGGTGCAGGAAAGAGATAAAAAGAGTAAGGGTGTAGGAAAGAAATAAAAAGAGTAAGGGTGCAGGAAAGAAATAAAGGGAGTAAGGGAAGAGAGATCAAGTAGTTTAATGGTGGGAAAGAACAGGAAGCACGATCGCTAGCCAATAGCTTGAATAACAGCAAATAACACCAAGAATAAACGAAAGAAACGCAACATTAACCTTCCTATGTATCCTCTGGGCGAGTTCCAGGATTCTCCTTCTCCCTTTCGTCGAAATTTAGGGTTCAGAGTAACGGCGATTAGGAAAAGGGAATATAACAGAAACCACTACCCACCAGGCAGCATAAAAGAAAACCAATATAGCATTTTTCCTCCCCTATGTATCCTTCGGGCGAATTTCAGGGTTCAGTCCCCAATCGCACACCGAAATTCAGGATTCAGAGTAACAGTATGCAAATGAAGACAAACAAAAGAAATAAACACGGAAAGCAGCATACAAGAGAGAAATAGAGTCCAAAACTCTTTAGTATAAATCGCAGGACATCAAGTTACAGCAGTTTTCTAGCAGAAAGTTCCCCCCCTCTTACATTACAATGCCTGGGTTTTTATAGAAGACCCGACCCTCTGAGTCATTATTACACAGAATGGTGAAGTATGCTCTTGAGATCTGAGAAGTCGGCTCCTCGCAGCCCTCGTGACTGAGCTCTCAAATTCATTACCAGAACTAGCAACTGTGACCGAGTCAACCGCCGAAACATGCATTGAGCCGTCTGAGTGTCCTTGGTTTCTGGGTGCAATGCTCGAGTGGCCGCCATGCTTTCCGGGCTCTCCTTCAGGGACTGATACTTCGCTTCCAATTCCCAAAAATGACCAGCGAGCTTATCGGGCAAGTAAAAATGCATTTATGAGGCACTTGATTGTCTCGGGAAAATACTCGGCTTGGAGTGCGTGCCCCTTTTGAGTCACGAAAAAGCAACATGTCGCGATATCGTGACATTTTTTCTCTTGTGCTCTTTCTCCTTGCTTTGAGCCGCGAAAATGCAACATGTCGCGATATCGCGACACTTTTCTTCTTTTGCTCTTTCTCCTTGCTTTAAGCCACGAAAATGCAACATGTCGCGATATCGCGACACTTTTCCTCTTTTGGTCTTTCTCCTTGCTTTGATTCGCGAAAATGCAACATGTCGAGATATCGCGACACTTTTCGTCATTTGCTCTTTCTCCTTGCTTTGAGCCGCAAAAATGCAACACTTCGCAATATCGCGACACTTTTCCTTGGCGAAGCTATCTTCTTTGGCTTGTTCGGCAGCGAAGCTCTTCTTCTTCATTTTATGTACAAGGGGGTGGCATTGAAAGCCAAAATTGCTGCAACACTTACAAATACTTTCGAAGCAACAAAAAGAAATACTTTTGCAAAAGGAAACACTATACAAAATTTTGATTTTTGATTTTTTTTCTACCCCTTGTGCAATGTGACAAAATTGTCAACATTCTTGGCGGCTCGCGGGGCATTTAGATTGTCTGAATGCAGAGATCCCAGGCCTTTATCCATTGGGCAACAGAGTCATTCCTATTGTCCTCTTCTCTGACTATCCACTAACAACATTTTTTTTTTTTTTTTTTGTGCCTAAGCTCCTAAGCAACACTTAGCGTTTTTGGCACTTATTTACTAGTCGGGCTATTTACAGTATTTACATAAAATTTTGCGACATGATTGGCATGCCGCCACCATAAACCTAGCTTCGGGTGCCTATCCGGTGAACTTGCAATGTTCGGACCAAATCTGATTGAACTTCAGTTGATCTTTGAAGTCCGGCTGGCCTATTCCCGAAGTTGTCCATGTTGCGAACAGGGAGAAACGCAGTGATTTGTCGCTCCTACCAGTACCCGTACTGTTGATGAAATATGTGGCAAAGAAGTTCGCCGCATGAGGGGCCTCTTGGGGTACTGGTCGTAGTGGGGGCTGGAACCAATACCAGAATACCGAAGAATCTACTAACTGTGGGTTGGGTACAGGTTCTTCCATCCTCCTGATGCGGTAACAGGGCTCCTCCGGCAAAGAGTAATTTTCCAGGATCTCTTCAGGTTCAGCTTGATGAGACATGCTTAGTGGATTCTGGTTGAACACTCGCGGGCCATCCCTTGGGATACAAAAAGGGTGCAAAAATGTGCCCTCTTCGTTCTCAGGCTCTACCACTTGGGCCTGCTCTTGTCCCTGGCCCGTCCTCTGATGGAGACTGCAAGCAACCATATTGTTCATTGTCGGGGCAAAGCTTGCATATTCCCATCGTCGGACTTGGATGAGATCTGCCTCTCGAGCTCCACACGACTGCATTTCAGGCCTCTGCTCAGTATGAGGAGTTTGCCTTGATGAATACTGCGTTGGATAGACAGGAGCAGCAATTACCGGATAAGGTGATGGGGTTTCTCCCCATTGCCACTTCCTCGATAGGAGCAGAAGTTGTTCTGCTCGTACTGCTTCCTCAAATATTTGAGGGAATCTTCGTTCACCTGATTGCAGTAAGATGAGGCTCATGTCCGAGTGAAAGGCCCGAACATAGAAATGGTGGGCTTGGGCGGGTGTCGGTTGGATCTCCCCTGGAATTCTCTTCCAACTTCTACAGAATCGAACATTGAAGTCTGTGATGCTCTCCAGAGGTGCTCTCGTGATGGTGGAGAGGTGCATCAAAAGCTGGAAGGGGTCCTGAGAGCTGTCAAATGTTCTGATTAGTGCTCCCGCTAAGTCATCCCATGAGCAGATGCTTTTACGTCCAAGCAGTCTGTACCATTGCAGCGCCCTTCCTTCCAGAGACAGAACCAGAAGTCTGATCATGACATCTTCGTGGATTATGTCATGGAGGGTCTCTAAAGCAGCAACATCTTCAAGGTGCTCTTGGGCCATTCCCTTAGTGCCATTGTATTTTGTCAAGGTTTTCAAGGTGCTTTTGGGAATCTCGTGGTAACTTTGAAGATTCAGGGGTCCAGAGTCATTCCAGCTAGGATAGCTTACCTAGCCATTATAGCAGCGGTCTGCAGAGACAAAGATTATCGCCACTAAGTCGGAGTCGCCAGGTGAACATTCTTTTCCCCGCTTGTGAGGTCAAGGCTGCTCACCGAACCTTGATTCCTCCGGGATGTCTTCTTTCAGATTTAAAAACTGGACCTTCAACTAAACAGAGTCGCCAGGTGATTTCGCAGGATGGAGACAAGCCAGATATTCACCAAACTCGGGCTTCCTTTAAAATATGGGGACTTTTGGCATGAAAGTACAGGTTTAGGTACCAGTATCTACGACTTAAATATTTTTGGGTTGAACAGAGTCGCCAGATGCTAAGAGTCTTTTGGTAATGAGAGCATCGATTCTCACTACCACTCAAAAGGTGAGACTGACCGAGTCCCACCGGTAACTGTTAGAATCGTTGGCCCCGGTGGAGAAGGGTTAGAGATTCGCATTCTTAAAATATGGGACCTTGGTCCCACCAGGCGTGCCAGAAACTGTTGGTCATCAAATCTGCCCAGGAAAGGATTTGGGTGAGTGTATGCGCCCTAGACCTGGACCAACATTGAAAGGTCGAAGGGAAGAGATGCCCCTCGTGCCAATATCCGGAGAAAGGCCGGATCCTATGCTAAACTACTTTGGTGTTTTGAGATAAGGGTGCAGGAAAGAGATAAAAAGAGTAAGGGTGCAGGAAAGAAATAAAAAGAGTAAGGGTGCAGGAAAGAAATAAAGGGAGTAAGGGAAGAGAGATCAAGTAGTTTAATGGTGGGAAAGAACAGGAAGCACGATCTCCAGCCAATAGCTTGAATAACAGCAAAGAACACCAAGAATAAACGAAAGAAACGCAATATTAACCTTCCTATGTATCCTCTGGGTGAGTTCCAGGATTCTCCTTCTCCCTTTCGTCGAAATTCAGGGTTCAGAGTAATGGTGATTAGGAAAAGGGAATATAACAGAAACCACTACTCACCAGGCAGCATAAAAGAAAACCAATATAGCGTTTTTCCTCCCCTATGTATCCTTTGGGCGAATTTCAGGGTTCAGTCCCCAATCGCACACCGAAATTCAGGATTCAGAGTAACAGTATGCAAATGAAGACAGACAAAAGAAATAAACACAGAAGGCAGCATACAAGAGAGAAATAGAGTCCAAAAATCTTTAGTATTAATCGCAGGACATCAAGTTACAGCAGCTTTCTAGCAGAAAGTTCCCCCCTCTTACATTACAATGCCTGGGTTTTTATAGAGGACCCGACCCTCTGAGTCATTATTACACAGAATGGCGAAGTATACTCTTGAGAGCTGAGAAGTCAGCTCCTCATGGCCCTCGTGACTGAGCTCTCAAATTCATTACCAGAACTGGCAACTGTGACCGAGTCAACCGCGGAAACATGCATTGAGCCGTCTGAGTGTCCTTGGTTTCTGGGTGTAATGCTCGAGTGGCTGCCATGCTTACCGGGCTCTCCTTCAGGGACTGATACTTTGCTTCCAATTTCCAAAAATGAGCAGCGAGCTTACCGGACAATTAAAAATGCATTTATGAGGCACTTGATTGTCTCGGGAAAATACCCGGCTTGCAGTGCGTGCCCCTTTTGAGTCGCGAAAAAGCAACATGTCGCGATATCGCGACATTTTTTCTCTTTTGCGACATTTTTTCTCTTTTGCTCTTTCTCCTTGCTTTGAGCCGCGAAAATGCAACATGTCGCGATATCGCGACACTTTTCTTCTTTTGCTCTTTCTCCTTGCTTTGAGCCGTGAAAATGCAACATGTCGCGATATCGCGACACTTTTCCTCTTTTGGTCTTTCTCCTTGCTTTGAGCCGCAAAAATGCAACATGTCGCGATATCGCGACACTTTTCCTCTTTTGCTCTTTCTCCTTGCTTTGAGCCGCGAAAATGCAACATGTCGCGATATCACAACACTTTTTCCTTGGCAAAGCTATCTTCTTTGGCTTGTTCGGCAGCGAAGCTCTTCTTCTTCATTTTATGTACAAGGGGGTGGCATTGAAAGCCAAAATTGCTGCAACACTTACAAATACTTTCAAAGCAACAAAAAGAAATACTTTTGCAAAAGGAAACACTATACAAAATTTTGATTTTTGATTTTTTTTTCTACCCCTTGTGCAATGTGACAAAATTGTCAACAAGTTGGTACCATATGGAAAGTTACTTGGGCACGTTGTATGTAAGGAGGGTTTGAAGACCGATCCTCACAATATATGAGTCTTGATGAGCATGGAGGAGCCATATAATGAGAGTTTGTTGAAGTCCTTTTTGGGACATGTCAGGTATTATCGGCATTCATCAAAAACTTTCCACAAGTTTCTCACCTTCTCGATGTCGTGATGAACAAAAATTTTCCTTTTCCATGGGCGGAGGAGCATCAGAAGGCCTTCAAAGAGTTAATGCTAAAGTTTGTTTGTGTGCCCATTCTAGCATTTCCAAATTGGGAATAGGAGGTTTCCACCTGAGGCTATCTCGCAAGCGAGACCTCACACCCGTAAGTACTATTCCTCCTCGTACTATTCCAAAGCACGCACCTATAATATTTAGATGGATACATGTGGCCCCATTGATGACAGACAGTACTCCAGGGAAGAAGAAGAAACGTGCATCAAAGAAGAGGAAGGCAAAAGAACCATTAGGTGTTGAGATGGATGTTGTAGCTAAAGGAAGTGAGTAATCCGATGGAGCTAAGAAGCAACTGCAACTGCCAAATGACGAGTTGGTCAGAAAGAAGTAGAGACAGTTGGAGCAACAATGGAAAAAAATGGAACATAACTACAGCACAACAAAAACCCGATTGCAACAACAACAACAACTATGAAGTCAAGGACCCCCACAGCAAGCCACAACAAAGAAGATAGTTGGTGGTAGTGTGCAGAAAGTGGTGGCTGGCCAATAGAGTCAAGATCATGGAATATCCCAGCAGGTAGTGCAAAAGGGAGCTCCAACACAACCAAGAAGTCAAGTTGTGCAAGGAGGCACTGCATGTGCCATTACAAGTACCAAAGTGACTTTGAGTAAGGTTGCCATGGGTGGACAAAAGCCTAAGTTGAATAAGCCTGTTGCGCGGAATGTTCAGTGTGCATAAAAGACAACACAACGGTTTGATAATAGAACTATGCAAGAGACGATGGTGATTGTAGATGTAGATGAGGAAGTTCAGAATGCAGTTGATGCGGTGGAAGCATCACCACCATTGGATGGAGAACCAAGAGGAGACTTTGTTGGTGATGTTTCGATACAGGTGGACAATGTTGATACACCAGAGAGTTACAACACAACACCGCTTAGACAATATGCAGATGTTATGGATAGATGTGGATCATCTCCATTGGAAAAGTGACCACCGATGGAGTTTACATCTACAACAATGCAAACTATAGCACCAAATTCAGCAATACTAGAGGAGAGTCAAGAGAAACGTAAATAGCCTGTATCATAGTATAGACGATGGCAAGAATGCCAAGGTAGTCAACCATCGAAGGAAGAACCTGATAAGGATAAAGAATCGATGGAGACAATGAAGAAGACTACTCATACAGATGGAGAGAAGATTCAAGAGATTCATGAAGGCAAGGCATCCAAATAGAGGATCAACCTGACAGGTCATGGTGGGGAAGATGTGGAGACCACCACCGAGAATGACACATATATGGAATTGGTAGAGGATGAAACGAGTGACCATTTCATCATAGAAGTGTCAAATTTGAGAAGACCACTAGTTCTTGGAGAAAATATCAATGAATAGGTTGATACATTTTTTGAGAAAGTGAGTGGATTGTTTGATAGAGTTCGGAGTGAGTTTAGAGTTGGATGTGTTGGGGACTGGCAACTATGGCAGTTGAGAATGGAAAGCAAGTTGAGCAAACTAGTGCATTGGGCTCGTGATGATGAGCGTATGAAGAATTTTGCAAAAATTTATCAAATGTAACCATGGGATTTAGGAGCTAGTAGTAGCAATCTCAATTTGATGCTGAAAATCAGAAATCAGCAAGAAAAAACTCAAGTACTCTACCGATATCCACCCAAATGTACATTGACAAAGGAAATATGGCACCTTATTCTAAACTCCCAAGTGTCAAGTATGTAAATTTGGTACCTGAGTTAGTCAAATCATATGCCAAGATTAACTTTTTGGCATAAAGGAGGAAGAGCTGACTAACCAAGTGCAGATGGTGGAAGGTCAACTTTGGCAAGTGCAACAGGATGCTAAAACAGAACTAGCTGGGATGAGAAATGAGATAGAGGCTATGAAGGAGACACGTGAACAGCAGGATCGCTTGATAGGACAGTTGAAGTCTGAATGTGTACTAAGGAAGCAAACTCTAGAGGAAAGGATGAAGGATCTTGCTCGTAAAGATAAACTGATCTTAGAACAGGATGAGCAGCTGATAGTAGCTACACAGAAGGAAGTAGAAGCAACAAAGTAGGAGGTTGAGTTGAAGGCTACACTAGCATAAGTTCGCATTATTATGTCTTCCAGTGGACTTGTTACCAGGCCTATGCCAATAGACTCAAGGGAAAGAATGAAGCTTTGAAGCTGCAAATCCAGGAGCTTGGAGGAATACTTGTTCCATCGCCTCAACCTCAATAGAGCCAAAGTCCCCAAGAGCAACAATAGTCGTTGATGAGGACGTCAACCAATCTAGAGGGGAGGGCAAATGTAGGCACTAGCTTTGACATGCCACCTCAACATGAGAAATAATGAGCTAGAACTAAAATATGCGTGGAAGTCAAGTACGCATTATGAAGTTTTGTAATTTGAATGAATTGTAACGTTGTAATACTTGCATAGAAAATGTAATAATGAGTCAAATAATAGTCATATGACGATAAAGTCATGCAAGGGTAGTCATCATTTAGTTCGTCTTGTAGTTAAGAGGGAAATGAAATGAAATGCAAGACAAATGTAATAAGGTAGAGGTGAGGTGTTAGGGTTGGTAGTTGCTAATAACTACCTTCCCCCTAGTTTAAATAGACCCCCTCATTCATTTGAGCGGGTAGATGGTACATGGTACATTCATGCACATAGACATTGCATTGTATATGCTAGAGGGAGATATTGTGGAGTGCATTGGACATATTCTACACAGAAGTAGATATTGTTTATGCAAGTAGATGCCATACGCAATTTGATCGTAGAGGCTTATCATTAATCCAATAGCTATTCCTACTTGTTCATTTCGCTATTGTTTATTGTGTGATATATGCATGTGTTTCTATTGATTGATTGTTGCAGTAGATTTAAAATCAAACCCTGTTATCTTGTGTTCCTTTCCCATTCCTACCCATACAAGGTTGTTTGGGCAATTACCAGGTCGTCCGATTGCATGTGCGAGGACGTCAAGACAAAAGGCAAGTCGTTCGAGCAAATGCCAAGCCATCTAGCTAGTGCAAGTCGTCTGAGGAGAGTGTAGCCCGTCTAATTCTCAGACTGGGCCATCTACAACATTGAGCAAGGTCGTCAGTGACAAGAGATGATGCAGACCTTACAAGTGCATCTTGGTGAGTCATGAACAATTAATTTGTCAATCCAAATTGTTCCTCCAAGAGTGGAATACCACCATTATGCTACAATTGCACTTTGAAATATTAGAAATCAGTAGATCAAATCCACTATCATCTTACCTCATGAAGCTTATATCATTAGTAGGAAGCCAATTTATAGATCACTTGGCTCATGCCAGCTTGTACAGTCACAAACTAGCACATAGTGAGATATATATATATATATATATATATTGGTATTGAATACATACTTTGACATGCAAGAGAGAGATTGATTGTAAAGTGTGTGTTCATATGTGTGTCTATATGTGTACACAGATATTCTGCAAAAGGTTAATGATGGTCTGCATGGAAACAACAACATTGGAGCAATGAAAGCTCATCGGAGAAGATGAAGGCACTTGAATGTAAGAGAGTTTATGACAATATTTTTGGGGATCTGTTACAAGAGAAAACCTATTTCATTAAAAATAGAAGCAATTTCTTTTAGAGATTATTATTTTTGTTAGTGAATGTGGTCAACAGGATATTGTGCCTTGAAGCAGGAGATATCTCAGGTTATGCAAAGTTGAAAATTTTGTGTTTAGCAATTTATCAGCAAGTCCCAAAAGCAATTTATTGGCAAATCCTGGAAAATATTGGGTCCACAATTAATCCAGAAAATTTTGCAAAAAAAAATATGATTTTTTCCCCTTTTGTGAAGCTATTAGCAATTTTTTGAAAAAATTGGCTACTCATGAATAAATCAGAAGGGCTGGAAAAAATCATTGTGTATCAATAATCGTGATTTTTTGAAGTTTTTCCAACATTGGGTTATGCAAATGGTGGTATGAATTCCTTCGAAGAACTATTTTGTTACCTTGCAAATGGAGAAATACAAATGGAATTTAACATTATACAAGAAAACTATAGATGCTTCAAAATTTTCAGATGATCATTGGAGACAATAGCAAAAGGGTAAGTTTCTATTGGTGTATGTGTTGATTTATTGATGGATGGTAACCCAGGTAAGTAGTAGATAATAACACTTTATTGAAGGCATATTGCGAAGTATTAAAGTCTGAGATTGATGATTTGACTAAATAAAAGTGTTAAAGGTTAATTCAGATCTACAAAGCTTGAAAGGATAGATAAGTGCACATGAACAAGAAATTAATAGACTAGCAGTGATTGAAAGCTACGAAGTTCGTAAGGATAAAAGTGCACACAGAGAAAAAAAACTAATACAGTGGTTATGATTCATAGGGTAAAAAAAAGGTTTTAATCTATTTTTCCATTCAACAACTGACTTAAAGAAGATTGAGTTGAGGTGTAAAGGTCACACTTAATGTATTGCACTTAGACAAAGCCGAGCAAATGAAAAGTCTACTCGATTTGTCCATTGACAGATACAGCCAGACTGCCCCTTGGAGAAGTCAAACAAAAGAAAGTCAAAAAAACATGAATCTAAGTTTAAGTCTAAATCAAAACAAAAGTTAAAGAGTCAAAATACCAGTCATAACTTGAGTTATGATTTATGAATTGAGAATTAAATCACCAAGAACATGTCAAATGGAATAAGCTCATGTGTTAAATACCTTGGCTTTCAAGGCAAAGACTATGGTTCAATCTTGCCACGCGATATATGTATAATTGTCAAAATGTTGTTGTAATATCACTATATTCTCATGATATAATATGGCTGGGATCTAGTCTCGTGAGGGATACGGTAGTGGTATGTCTTTGGGTTTTCATCTAGGAGACCCAAGTTCAAACCCCGATACAAGGGGATTGGACCCCTTTCAAAAACCCGTGCTTTACCTTAAAATTTTTGGTTCAATGAGGGATACCATAGTGGTATTAATAGTTTTTATTGTATTCAATCTAATCAAGAAACATAATTGCTAAGGAGAAATAAGAAAGCAAAGGAACTACATGAGAAAATAAGCATCAATTCTTATTACATGGATAAACTTGTACAATGAACTATGGAACTACGAGTCCATAATATAGGTTTTACAAAATGACCTTTGGTCTACCTCAAATGACACTTGGTCTACTTCACATGACACTTGGTCTACTTTACATGACACTTGGCATGTATAACAAATAATGTAATATATTCTAACACCCCCTGTATTACATTATTTGGTATGAACTTCTCTTGATTTGCATAGATGATCTCTGAATATTTGAAACTTGTTTCATCCTAGAGCTTTTGTAAATATATCTACCAGCTGTTCTTCTGTAGAAATATGCTTAAAATGATATGACAATTCTGAAAATGATCTCTAATGAAATGACATTGTGCTTCAATATGCTTAGTTCGTTCATGTACAATTGGATTTTTGATCAGATTGAGTACTCCTTGATTGTCACAAAATATAAGAGTTGGAGTTCATTTGATACCCATGTCAGATAATATATATTGTAACCACAAAGCTTCACAATCTCTTACTGCACGATATTCTGCTTCAGTAGATGATTGTGCCATTGTATTTTGTTTCTTACTGTGCCGAGATATTGGTCTTGTCCCAAGATAAAACATGTACCTTGAAGTAGACTTTCTATCATCAATAGAACCAACATAATCAGAATCTGAGTAACCTTGTAGACAAAAATATTTAACATTCTTCATATAAGTTAGTCCATAATCAATAGTCTTCTTAATATATTGCAGTATTCTTTTTGTATCTTTCCAATGACTCTCTCTTGGCTCTTGCATGAATCGTGAAAGATAATTTACAGCAAAAAGTAAATCAGGTCGACTATCTGTTAAGTACAAAAGACTTCCAATTAATTGACAATATATTGTAGCTGAAACTAAAGGTGTTCCATCATTTTTGGATAATTGAAGCCCTTGTTCCATAGGTGTATCTTTTGGCTTACAATTCTTCATTTTATATTTTTCAAGTAGAGCCTTTGCATATTTTGATTAATTGTAATACTATCTCCATTTTGATGAATTTCCAGACCAAGACAATAATTCATTAGTCCTAAATCTGTCATTTCAAATGCCTTCTCAAGATATTTTTTTATCTCACCTATTAGTTTTCGAGAACTTCCTGTTGCCACATTTTGTTACGGGGTAAAATTTTGAAAAATGCTGCTTTTTTTTTGTTCAAACCCTCTCCTCCTCTCTGAGCAATCAGTCCCCGACGTCGCACTCAGAAGCAGGTCTCAGGTGAGAAAGCACGGTGCACTCAGGCGAGGTCCAAGGGGAGAAAACTTGATAAAAAATGGCTAAGGCATGAAGCCCAAGTTCGCTCCACTTTGGAGCGACTCCCGGGAGTCGCTCCATTTCCGAGTGACTCCCGGGATCGCTCCCATATCGCAGCGAAACGTCGGCCAAAAAGTCAATGTCGGCCGCAAATCCCGATGTTGGCCAGAATTCCAATGTCGGCCACATGTTGGCCAAAATGCCTATGTCGGCCATATGTCGGCCAAAACAGCTGCGAACTTCATCCGAGGGGCATTGTTGCCACATTTTGCACGGGGCGCAAAATTTTGAAAAACTATAAGGTTGCTGCTTCGCCTTCCCTCCTTTCTTCTTTCCCGTTCTGCTTCTTTCCATTTCTGCTCTCTATTCTTCCATTCCATGCCTTTCATCTTTCAATTCATGTTTGCAAATGTTTCTGTCAAGTGGGCAAAATTGGCCCAAAATTACTCTAAGTGTTGGTTTCCGCCCAACTGCGCTGTGCAGTCGGGCTGCGCACACCACCTCTTGCGCACATGGGTAGACAAGCAAGGGAGACGCCCGAAAATTGACCAAGTGTTGAGCCACCCGACTGCGCTGCACAGCCGGGAGGCACACATATCCTAGTGCGAACTCGGGCGACATTAAGAGGAAATAGCCCAGGAAAAAGTCTAAGTGTTGGCGCCGCCCGAGTTCGCGCGAAGTTGGACAGTGCCCAGAAGGAGAGTGCGCACTCAGGCAAAATTGTTGTGAAAACATACAAAAATTGTAAGTGTTGGCGCCACCCAACTTCGCTGCGAAGTCGAGCGGTGCTGACCCATTTGTGCGCCATTGGGAGACCAAAGGAGAAGAGAGTGCCAAAAATTTTCTAAGGCATGGACCCGCCCAAGTGCGCTGCGCCATCCGACTGCGCGCCCGTCTTCATGCGCCCTTGGACGGAAGAAACAAAGAAAGCCAAGAAGTAGCTAAGGCAAGGACCGCCCGACTGCGCCATTTCCAAGTTGCGCCATCTGACTGCGCTTCATTTTTGCGCGCTGCCGGGCGAAATCAGAATCCAAAGAAAATGACTAAGTGTCTTCCCTCCCCCATCATTCACCAGCGGGCTTCAGATGCTGACAGGTGTCCTACCTCGAGATTCGGATCCGGGTGTGACAGAAGTTGTGCTACTCAAGTGCTATTTGGATGTGTATGAACTGAAAAATTCTATTTCATCTGCTCCCATTCAAGCCAGATTTGGCTTCTCACCCACCGTATCATTGCAGAGCTGACACGTTTTCAAGTGGACCTCACTGCCATTACTTTCTTATCTGCAGGGGTCAAGCATCAGCCGCTTTTTGCCGCTTTTGATGGATTTTGTATGTTTTGTCAGGTCTGGGACACTGGGACCATAATGTAATCGGGGGGGATTTTTACATTATATATAGCAGTCACTTTTCATTGTATAAAGGTGGAAGGAAGGTATACTGCTAAGAAACTTTTGTAGCTATGCATTTGTCTCCAAAATATAAAGTATACTTGGTTCTATTGGTTGTCTTTGTCTTTTATGCTGCCTCTGCTAAGTGTTTTACGCTTTATGTCGCTTATATTTCTGGTTATTGTTATTCTGCATCTGGATATCAATATTGGCAATTAAGTAACTCTGGGGCACTAGTAAAGGATACATAAGATAGAATAGCACCATTAGTTTATGCTTTACCCATTATTTTGGTTGTTGTTAATAGTAGTGATTGGTTTGTTACTATGTTGCTTATCTTCCCCACCCGAAACAAGCATGTTTATGTCTCTTTTCGTATCTGCTAATCCCTTTCCTGCACTCTAAGCTAAACCACCCAAGTTGAGAAACCAAAGGTGCCGACCTTCTCCGGAGATTGGCATGGAAGGCATCCCTTCCTTCTGGCCTTTCAATCTGCTGGGCAAATCTAGGGCGCAATTAGATTAAAATCCTATCCTAGTGGCAGTGGGGCAGGGCATAAGTTTATCCTGACGGCCACAGACTATTTCACCCGATGGGCCAAGGCAGTGCCTACAAAGCATGCAGATCAGGAAACAGTCATTGAATTTCTAGAGGGCCTTATTACCCGTTTCGGGATACCAGAGGCAATCGTCACGGACAACAGTCCAGGGTTTGCAGGTGCCGTGCTCACAGAATTCACTAGTAAGTATGGCATTTACCACAAAATGTCTTTGAAATACTATCCATAGGGAAACGGCCTAGCTGAGTCTACTAACAAGAATTTGTTGAAGATTATAAAGAAGATTGTGGAAAGGAATAAAAGGACATGGCATCTACTGTTGGACCATGCGCTGTGGGCAGACCGTATATCTTTCAAGAAGTCTGTCAAAATGTCCCCATATGCACTTGTATACGACAAGGAGGCTGTCCTGCCCACACACATACAGATGCCTGCACTCTGGCTGTTAGAAGATGAGAAAGGTCTCAAAGACCTCATTGATGCCCGATTGGCTCAGCTACTGCAACTAGAGGAAGAAAGAGAAAAGGCGTATCAGGATTTCACCAAGCACACCGAGACAACGCAGAATTGGTTTGCAAAAGGAGCCATCGCTCGAGTCTTCAAGATCGGGGATTTAGTGCTGAAATGGGACTCCAACAAAGCCAAACTAGGCAATCATGACAAACTAGATGCCTTCTGGGGTGGTCCCTTCCAAATTGCTCAGGTGAATCAGTTCAATGCGTTTGTACTGAAGGACATGGAGGGCCAGGTCCTCCCAATTCTCGTCAATGGCTTTCACCTGAAAGCATATTACAGCTGAAGATACCCAAGGTTTTCCTCTTTGTACATATGTTTATTTTCTGCAGTCAGTTTTATTTCTGCATGTAAATATTGTTTTCAGTCCATAGTTTCTTGCTTTAAATTCAAAAAAAGAGAGCCAACGTTTTGAAAAAAGAGAATGCACGAGAGCCCCAAAATTTTGACTAAGGCACAAGGTCTCCTCCCAAGGGCATAGAAAATAGTCCCAAAGCCGGGCTTCGCCCGTTGGTTTTAGCGCTTCTGGGAAGAATGAGCCGTGGTAAGCAAAAAGAAAATCTCCAAAATCCGTCTAAGTGTTGGTGCGCCGCCAGAATTCGCTGCGAAGTTGGAGTGCGCACCCTCTTTTGTGTGCCACCAGACGGGACAAAACAAGAGGTTTTGAAAAATGGCCAAGTACTCCGCCCGATTGCACGGATTTCTCGTGCGCCGTCCGACGGCGAGCATCGAATCTAGCGCACTCCGATGGGCGCATCCTGAGGGCGATATTATGTCAGATATTTTCTAAGTTTAAGACCGCCCGTCTGTGCAGATTTCTTGGCCCAATGTCCAACGATGCTTACTTTTTGAGCGCACTTGGTCGAAAAGAAAGAAGCTATGGCAAGTTCTCGCCATGGGTTGAAAAAACTTTGAAATGTGTGCCTAGTTGGCGTCCATGGCGTCATTAATGGCACAAGCTTCTAAAAATTCTTGAGGATGATTGCACGATCTTCCAGGCAGATTTCATAAATGAAAAATGCACTTGGGGCCCAATCGAGTGTGATGTGCGACTTCCAAGGAGATTTCCCACGCGCGGTTGCCAGAAAATAGCGGCGCTAGCCACCCACTTCAGGCAATAAAAATTTAACTCCTCAAGACGCCATTAATGCTATCCACTCTTGCACTAGAAAAGGAGGTTTCATCACTCCAAATTACCAGCATTGTTAAGGTAAATCAAAGCTGCGCTGTGGAAAGGATAAAGGAGTGAATTCTTACTAAGTTACAGCTGCATATTCTATCAAAATTTGATGCAATGAGTGAAATGTCGGGCGCTTCGAAAGGAAAGGTGCCTATGCAGGCGGAATATAGTGCCTCAGAGCAGGAATCTGAAGGGCAGACTGTTTCAGCTACTCATGGCAGTGAAGCGTCGAAGGAAAAAATAGAAAAACCTAGGGCGTGACGCAGGAGACAGGGTCCTCTTTCGCCGCCCATAAAGCTCCTGGCCGAATACAGGGACGACGACTACTCCCTCAGGATCACCAAGTTGCACCCTAATATTTTGCAATGGGCAGGTAAAATCCCATCTACACATCATGTCGGGGCCGCCTACACCTCGAACCTTCACTGGTTCTTGTGCCCTCCTATTCACTAGTTCCCGAAGCTCATTCAGTCAATTGTGACATTCTACAAATCGGCCACCCGACAAGTTTGTGACTGGCAGGGCAGGCGACTATTCTCTCTCTTCGAAGAAGTGGTGCATCCTGCATTCGCACTAGGATTCAAGCCAGACAAGGACGCTATCATCAGAAAGGTTATTTTAGATTAGCAGGTGGGCAGGTTTGACAAGTCTCAAAAAAATAGGGATTTTCTCAATTTGGAGCTAAAGCATCTAATTCCAGCTTCAAGATGGCTGTCGAGCCCTATTCCTGAAAAAAATATAAGAACACGCACCTTTACACGATACTCGCATGGGTACTGGGCTGCGGCACCGATGAGGTGGTCCACCCTTACCATTTGGCGCTCGCCGAATGCATTATGTATGGGGGAACCTACCAAAGTGGGAGGCGCCAGATTTACTTTGACTGGGCCGACTACGTGGCATATGCCATTCACTTTGCCCTTGTCAAGTTGCAACAGAGGCAGTCGACAAAATTCAGGCACTGCTCTTTTCTGGCGTGGTTATGCTTGTACTGCTTGCAATTCCGAATGCCAAGCATCGAAGTCAAGAAGGTGGATGAGAAGGGTGTGCCACTGCCAGTGTATGAGTGGACCGAATTGCTATATAGAAAGGGGTCTTTCTACAATTTTAATCTAAAATTTCAGGGCCTGGTCCTGGCTCTAATTAATGGCCCAGCAAGTCGCCCTCCCCTTGCCATGACGAAGCACTTAGAGAGAAATAAAATAGGCGATACTTTTCGGTTAACTCAGGGCGTTGTCATTAGAGTCTACGGATTCAAAGGGAATCCCTTCTTGCTGCCATACTTTTGTACAAAAAACCATTTTGGCCTTGAAGCGGCACGACAAATGGACAATGTCGAAGAGGAATATGGCCAAGGAAAAAAAAAAAGCCCCATCTTCACATATCCCTTTAGCTGGGGAAACATCACGATCGATGAAGTCGGGCAACATATATATTTAGAGCAAACCCTCCTCGATCTTGGCCTAATACAGCCACCGCAGTGTTGGAAATATGATCCACTTGGAGAAATGAGAAAATTCGTGCACAGTTGCCTACGGGAGCAGATCATGGAGGAAAGGTGAAACAAAACAAGGGCGGATTTGGAATGGCATATTGAATGGATGCAGTCATGGTCGTCGTGGCACGACTTCTACTGTGTAGAAGCAGAATACGATCCTGAGCGCAATAAAAATCATAGATTGGACGCGCCTGGATTCAAGAGAGTGCTTGCAAAAGGGAAGCTGCTTGGCTAGACAGAAGACAAAATCCTAGAATGTTGGAAGATGAGGTGCCGCACAAAGCACGAGAAATAAAAAAAAAAGAACCTGTCAGTTGATGATGACTTTTCTGTCATATATGACCGCTACTTCGGCAAATGGGATTCGTTCGCATTTCGAAATGTCATCTCTCGAGGCGCCCCAAAAAGGTATAAGAGGAAGCCTCCACCCCAACATTTGATTGTACGAAGAGCGCCCAGCGGAAAAACATCGAAGAGCATGAGAGAGGACCCAATGTTGTCAACGACATCTGAGAAGTCGCCCCAGGTGGAAAAGGAGCCTAAAAAATCAGCCAGTGGGACAGAGACAGAAAGCGTGGACCCCACAAGACAGCAAGGAGAGGCTGTTATAAGCACCCCAGCTCCCGAAGCGCTGCCTACTCCCGCTCCACCTGAGCAAGCAGTCATGCCTAAGGAGAAAAGAAAAAGAAAAACAAAAAAACATCACAAGGAAAAGCAGCAAAAGAAGGAGGCTAAGCGACAGGCAGCGGTGGCCTCATAGGTTGGTGCTGCTACAGACAACGTAATTTCTATTGTGGACAGCCCTCAAAAGGATGTGGAGGCCTGGGTAACAGAAGTACTTCAAACATCGGCTCAGGCAGAGCATGCAGGTACATCCTCTTCCCCCTTGTAGAAAACCCTAGAAACCCCTGTTGTTACACCCTCTTCCTCTGCATCTGGGTAGGTTATGGCTGCCTCATTACCTTTACCATTTACACAGCCCCAGAACAGCCCACAATCCTTTGGCTGCTTTGCGCAGAAACCTTATGCTTTTCAGACCCTAGGCCAAACCTTAGGTCTATCCCACTCCTCCAGCACTGAAGAGGCTTCTATGTCCCCACGCCGCTTGCCCGCCACCACTATAGACCTCCATACCCCATCTCCACCTCCTAAGCAACCACCCGCTTCTCCTAGGCCCCGATCATCTTCAAAGGCGGTCACATTTTCTGGCCCACCGCCCGACTCACTATTTTTTGAGAAAATGTCGTAGAAGGATTTGTCCTCTGCACACCCCATCCTGGCAGAATTGGACCTGGTTGGAAACGAGCTGCAAGATTCAGAGGATCAGCCCTTGGCTGCAAGGGCTGCAAAAAGATCCGTCGCGTTCCTTCTAGGCGTAAAAAGGGGAAGGGTTGAGGAAATCGCAATGTTATAGAAGCTCGTAAAGTTTGACCTAGACAGGAGAGTCATTCGTATAGAAAAGAGGATACCTAATGTCAAAAAGCCCCTGCAAGAGATGACCAATGCTGACTATGAGCACGAGGTCAAGGAAAAGATTTTTGATGACATTAGTGAAGAGTATGAGATAGGTGGGATTCGACGAAAAACAAACAAGCTCCTAGTCAAACGGCTCGCAGACAAGGAGAAGTTGTTCCAGCTTCAAATTGAGAAAAGAGACCTTGAGGATGACATGGCCAAAACAAAGGTGCAGCTGGAATCCGCCCAAGAAGAAGTAAAAAATTTAAGGGACCAGCTTGCAGTATCTCGGCAGGAGACAGCGGCCCAAAAGATGGTAGCTGCCCAGTTGGAGGAGGAAAAGAAGGCAGCCCTAACCCATGTTGCTTAGCTGCAAGATCAACTGCAGCATACTCAGGCGCTGCTAGCGAAAAAATTGTCCCAGGCCACGACATTTTCAAAAGACAAAATAAAGGAGATAAGGGTCGGCCTGCTAAAGGGGTGCAGGGCTAATATTGCCAGGTGTTTAGCTATCCTCAACTTTGTCTGCGCAATACATGAAATTTATGCCCAGGGAAAGCCTGTGGTAGAGGAAGTCGAACGTCAAACATGACAATAGCTGGACTTGGCGATGAAACTTGAAGAATATGAGCACAAGGGCTTCCAATTTTCACCAATGTCACAGATTTCCCTAGACTGGGCAGATGCAAGGATCACCTTGCAGGATTATTTTGAAAAGTAAGAGAAAGTCAGGGTGGCCAGGAAGAGTTTAGATGCATTGATACATGAAAAGAACATTTACCTGGCCCCATTCCATTCCCTTTCTGCGCTCGGATCCCCAAGCTTTGTAAAAAATGAAGGATTCCCACCTTTGGAGTAGATCAAGCAGGATTGGCGGATGTATGAGGCGGATGCCTCAGAGATTGATGGTTGGATTGAGCCCATCCAAGAAGAACAGATGACCCAGTTAATGTCTAAGCTCGACAAAATTAGTTCCTGTTTCCTAGAAATCGGAGAGAGGTGCAATACTATTTACGGGCACATGGTTGCGGCATTCTGGAAAGTGCTGAAGGATATCAGCGACTTATAGCCCTTCCAAGAGGCAGCTTGGGCCAAGGCAAAAACCATTTATGAGCACGTCCGCGGACAGGTCGAACCTGCCAGGCAGGAAGAAGATAAGAAAGCCGAGCTGTCAAGTTCACAATCCGAAGAGGACACGACTGAGAGTGAAGAAAAAGAGCAGCTTCCCAAGCCAGGAGCTTAACAGCAGCAAGTGCGACAGCAGCAGCAACAACAACAGACAGGTACAGGGTTCAGGAGTGACTTTGTGCCCAAGGGATAAAGGCCAAAGGTTCGTTGCACCAAGGCGAGCTCGACACCCCGCGAGCCGCCAAGAAGTTGCCACATTTTGCACGGGGTGCTAAATTTTGAGAAACTGTAAGGTTGCTGCTTCGCCTTCCCTCCTTTCTTCTTTCTCGTTCTGCTTCTTTCCATTTTTGATCTCTATTATTCCATTCCATGCCTTTCATTTTTCAATTCATGTTTGCAAATGTTTCTGTCAAGTGGGCAAAATTGGCCCAAAATTACTCTAAGTGTTGGTTTTCGCCCAACTGCGCTGCGCAGTCGGGCTGCGCACACCACCTCGTGTGCACATGGGCAGACAAGCAAGGGAGACGCCCGAAAATTGACCAAGTGTTGAGCCGCCCGACTGCACCGCGCATCTGGGAGGAGCACATATCCTAGTGCGAACTCGGGCGACATTAAGAGGAAATAGCCCAGAAAAAAGTCTAAGTGTTGGCACCGCCCAAGTTTGCGCGAAGTCGAACAACACCCAGAAGGAGAGTGCGCACTCGGGCAACATTGTTGTGAAAACATACAAAAATTGTACGTGTTGGCGCGCCCAACTTCGCTGCGAAGTCGGGTGGTGTTGACCCATTTGTGCGCCATTGGGAGACCAAAGGAGAAGAGAGTGCCAAAAATTTTCTAAGGCATGGACCCGCCCAAGTGCACTGTGCCATCCGACTGCGCGCCCGTCTTCATGCGCCCTCGGACAGAAGAAACAAAGAAAGCCAAGAAGTAGCTAAGGCAGGGACCGCCCAACTGTGCCATTTCCAAGCTGCGTTGTCTGACTGCGTTTCATTTTTGCGCACTGCCGGGCGAAATTGAAATCCAAAGAAAATGATTAAGTGTCTTCCCTCCCCCATCATTCACCAACGGGATTCAGATGCTGATAGGTGTCCTACCTCGAGATTTGGATCCGGGTGTGATAGAATTTGTGCTACTCAAGTGCTATTTAGATGGGTATGAACTAACAAATTCTATTTCATCTGCTCCCGTTCAAGCCAGATTTGGCTTCTCACCCACCGTATCATCGTAGAGCTGACACATTTTCAAGTGGACCTCACTGCCATTACTTTTTTATCTGCAGGGGTCAAGCATCAGCCACTTTTTGTCGCTTTTGATGGCTTTTGTATGTTTTGTCAGGTCTAGGACACTAGGACCATAATGTAATCGGGGGGGATTTTTATACTATATGTAGCAGTCTCTTTTCATTGTATAAGGGTGGAAGGAAGGTATACTGCTAAGAAAATTTTGTAGCTATGTATTTGTCTCCAAAATATAAATTATACTTGGCTCTATTGGTTGTCTTTGTATTTTATGTTGCCTCTGCTAAGTGTTTTACGCTTTATGTCGCTTATATTTCTGGTTATTGTTATTCTGCATCTGGATATCAATATTGGCAATTAAGTAACTCTAGGGCACTAAAGTAAAGGATACATAAGATAGAATAGCACCATTAGTTTCTGCTTTACCCATTATTTTGGTTACTGTTAGTAGTAGTGATTGGTTTGTTACTGTGTTGCTTATCTTCCCCACCCGAAACAAGCATGTTTATGTCTCTTTTTGTATTTGCTAATCCCTTTCCTGCACTCTAAGCTAAACCACCCAAGTTGAGAAACCAAAGGTGCCGACCTTCTCCAGAGATTGGCACGGAAGGCATTCCTTCCTTCCGGCCTTTCAATTTGTTGGGCGAATCTAGGGCACAATTAGATTAAAATCCTATCCTAGTGGCAAATTTGTAACCAACAGGCACAACTTGATAAAAAATTGGCTAAGTCAAGTTTTTTCTTTCCCAGAATTTGCTCTCAAGGACAGCGACTCCCGGGAGTTGCTCCGACTTCCTGCGACTGGCGAGCAAGGTTTTAATTCTTCCCAAGGTTCACTCCTAGAAGCTCCAGTCCTTATGGTCGCTCCCTTCTGCTACGACTCCTCGACACCGCAACCCTTTTTGGCAAGCAGCAGCAAAACGCAAAAAATTTACTAAAGCATTGAGCCCAAAGTTCGCTCCACTATGAGCGACTCCCAGGAGTCGCAGCTACTTCCTGGACACCACCGGCATCACCCTGCTTTCCCGTGAGTCGCCAATAAGTTTGAAAGTTTGAAAACAGCAAGGCAAGGCAGCTCCTCCCAGGATTCGCTCCATTTTGGAGCGACTCCCAGGATTCGCAGCAGTTTTGTGCGATTCTTGAGATCGCTCCTCCGATGAGCGACTGCCCAACATACACTCCACGCATTTAAATATGGTCAAGTTTGGAAGTTGCCTGAAGTTTGCTCCTCTGCCTTGCGACTCCCAACGTTGCTCCCATTTTGTAGCGAACTTCAGCCTCAGGATAAAAGTGAGCGGTCTTCAGAATATATGTTAGCTCGGAAAAATTTCAAGCAAACTTCGGGAAGTGGAGTAGGTGAGCATATAAGGTGCATTAATGACACATGAATTCAAGTCTCAGCCCATCCTTGTCAGGTCCCAAAAAAACTCCAAAGGGCAAGTTGCACCTGCCGCATTAATGAGACATGCTCTCCCAACTGCAGAAATAGTCCAGAGCCGCTCTAAACATGGGTGAGCCGTATTCCAGGTACATTGTCATCTGATAGGGATCAAATCTCAGATACCCTTAGGGTTTGAGCATTTATGTAATGGGGGGAAATTCCTTCTATAAAAGCCGCTGGGCACAATGTAAAACGAGGGGGAACTTTTGTTGGAAAACTGTTATGCTTTGATTTTTGAAATCAATATTAAGAACTTTGGAATGCATTCCTCTCTTGTATGCTGCCTTTTGCAATTATTTTTGCTATTTTGTTTCTTTAATTACATACAGTAATTCTGCATCCTGGATTTAAGTGTGTGATTGAGGACAGACCTCTGGAATTCTCCTGGAGGATACATAGGGGAGGAAACATAGTGTTAGTTTCTTTGTATGCTGCCTTTGGTCGGTATTTCTGCTAAATTCATTTATTTTTCTGATTGCTGTAATTCTGCTATCTGGATTTAGGCATTGGAGGATAAGTGAATCCTGGAATTCTTCCAAAGAATACATAGGGAAATGAGTACTGTGTTCATTTATGATTTAATTCTTGTATTGATTGTTGCTACTTCAAAGTATGAGTTATTGATCTTGCTGCCGGTTCTCCCCCTTTAAATTAGTTATTTACATTTCTTTCTGCAATCTTAGCTTTTTCAATCTCTTTCCTGTCCCCTTAGGTTTTTCCCAATCTCTTTCCTGTTCCCTTATCTTAAACCCCAGAGTAGTGTAGTATAGGAGCCGGCCTTATCTGAAGATCGGCCAGGGGGGCATCTCTTCTCCCCGACCTTTCAACGTTGGTCCGGGTCTAGGGTGCATTGATATACCAAGTCCTTCCCAGGTGGTGGATCTGTGGCCAATAGTTCTGGCATGCTCGGTGGGACCAACAGTCTCCATATTTTAAGGAAGCCCGAGTTTGGTGAATCTCTGGCTTGCCTTCATCTGGCAAAATCACCTAGCGACTCTGACTGAGCTGAATATCCAAGCTGATCGCAGACGCCTTTTAAGTTGAAAGGAGACACCCCGAAGAAATCAAGGTTTGGTGAGCAGCCTTGACCTCACAAGCGGAGCAAAGAATGTTCACCTGGTGACTTTGACTTAGAGGCAAGAATCGTGATCTCTGTAGACCACTGCTATAATGGCATGCTACCCTAGCTGGGATGAGCCTGGCCCCCTGAATCTCCAAAGTTGGCACGAGATTCCCAAAAGTGCCCGAAATGCCCTAACAAAATACAATAGCACTAAGGTAATGGCCCGATAGCACCTTGAAGATGTTGCTGCTCTAGCGAACCTCCATGGCATAACCCACGAAGATGTCATGATCAGACTTTTGGCCCTGTCTCTTGAAGGAAGGGCACTGCAGTGGTACTGACTGCTGGGGCGTAAGAGCATCTGCTCATGGAACGACCTAGCGGGAGCACTTATCAACACATATGACGGCTCTCAGGATCCCTTCCAACTCTTGATGCACCTCTCCACCATAATGAGAGCACCTCTGGAGAGCATCACAGACTTCAATATCCAATTCTAGAGGAGTTGGAAGAGAATTCTAGGGGAGATCCAACCAACGCCCGCCCAGGCCCACCTCTTCTATGTTAGGGATTTCCACCTGGACATAAGCCTCCTCCTACTGCAATCAGGGGAATGAAGATTCCCTCAAATATTTGAGGAAGCAGTACAAGCGGAGCAACTTATGCTCCTTTCAGGAAAGTGGTGGTGGGGAGAAACTCCATCACTTTCTCCGGTAGTTGCTGCTCCTGCTCCTATCTATCCCGCGTAGTATTCACCATGGCAGATCCCTCATACTGTGCAGAGACCTGGAATGTAGTTGTGTGGAGTTCGATAGGCAGACCTTGTCCAAAACCAACAGTGGGAATATGCAAGCATCGCCCATATGGTTGCTTGCAGTTTCCATCAGGAGATGGGCCAAGAAGGGGTACAGGCTCAAGTGGCAAATTCTGAGAGCAATGAGGGCACACTTTTGCACCATTTTGTGTCCCTGAGAATATTACGCAAGTATCCACCCAAAACCCAACAAGCATGCCTCATCAGGAGGCTACTCCTGAGGAGATCCTAGCAGAAGGCCTATCATCGAAAAAGTCCTGCTATCGCTTCCAGGAGTTGGAGGAGCCTGTACTCGAGAGCCCACAACCAGTGGACTCTCTAAAGTGGTGGTATTGGTATTGGCTCTAGCCGTCACTGCAACCAGTACCCGAAGAGGGCTCCCATGTGGTGAATCTTCTTGCCACATTATTCATCAATTGTATGGGTACCGGCATGAACGATAACCTACCACGTTGCACCCTGTTCGCAACTTGGAAAACTTTGGGAGGCCAACCGGACTTCAAAGATCAACTGAAGTACAATCAGATCTAGTTTGGACACTACAGGTTCACTGGATAGGCACCCAAAGCCAATTTTGTGATGGTGGCATGCCAATCATGTTGTAAAATTTTGTGTAAATAATGTAAATAGGTTGGCTAGTATGTAATGTTTCAATTGTCTTTCTCAGTTTAGTTTGTGTAGTTTTTTTTAGTGCGCCTGAAGGGGAGGAGTTGGAGTAAGATTTTGCTACCATCAACAGTAGACACTCAGAATGACACAAATGATGACTTTGTTGCCCAATGGATCTGGGTCCTTGCATCGAGGCGAGCTCGATACCCCACGAGCCGCCAGGAATGTTGCCACATTTTGTTACGGGGTAAAATTTTGAAAAATGCTGCACTTTTTTGTGTTCAAACCCTCTCCTCCTCTCCGAGCAATCAGTCCAATCAGTCCCCGGCGTCGCACTCAGAAGCAGGTCTCAGGTGAGAAAGCATGGTGCACTCCAGCGAGGTCCAAGGGGAGAAAACTTGATAAAAAATGGCTAAGGCATGAAGCCCAAGTTCGCTCCACTTTGGAGCGACTCCCGGGAGTCGCTCCATTTTTGAGCAACTCCCGAGATCGCTCCCATCTCGTAGCGAAATGTCGGCCAAAAATTCAATGTCGACCATGAATCTTGATGTCGGCTAGAATACCAATGTCGGCCGCATGTCGGCCACATGTTGGCCAAAATTCCTATGTCAGCCATATGTCGGCCAAAACAGCTGCGAACTTCATCCAAGGGGCACAACTTGATAAAAAAATGGCTAAGTCAGGTTTTTTCTTTTCCTGAATTTGCTCTCAAGGGCAGCGACTCCCGGGAGTTGCTCCGACTTCTTGTGACTGGCGAGCAAGTTTGAATTCTTCCCAAGGTTCACTTCCAAAAGCTGCAGTCCTTGTGGTTGCTCCCTTCTGCTGCGACTCCCCGGCATCGCAACCCTTTTTGGCAAGCAGCAGCAAAACGCAAAAAATTCACTAAGGCATTGAGCCCAAAGTTCGCTCCACTATGAGCGACTCCCAGGAATCGCAGCTACTTCCTGGAGACCACCGGCATCGCCCTGCTTTCCCGCGAGTCGCCGACAAGTTTTAAATTTTGAAAACGGTAAGGCAGGGCAGCTCCTCCCAGGATTCGCTCCATTCTGGAGCGACTCTTGGGATTTGCAGCAGTTTTGTGTGATTCTTGAGATTGCTCCTCCGATGAGCGATTGCCCGACGACCCCTCCATGTATTTAAATATGGTCAAGTTTGGAAGTTGCCTGAAGTTCGCTCCTCTGCCCTGCGACTCCCAACGTCGCTCCCATTCTGCAGCGAATTTCAGTCTTGGGATAAAAGTGAGCGGTCTTCAGAATTTATGTTAGCTCGACAGAATTTCAAGCACTCTTCGGGAAGTGGAGTAGGTGAGCATCTAAGGCGCATTAATGACACATGAATTCAAGTCTCAACCCATCCGTATTCCAGGTACACTATCATCTGACAGGGGTCAAATCTCGGCTACCCGTAGGGTTTGAGCATTAATGTAATGGGGGGAAATTCCTTCTATAAAATTTGTTGAGCACAATGTAAAACGAAGGCGAACTTTTTTTGGAAAACTGCTATGCTTTGATTTTTGAAATCAATATTAAGAATTTTGGACTGCATTCCTCTCTTGTATGCTGCCTTCTACGATTATTTCTGCTATTCTATTTTTTTAATTGCATACAGTAATTCTGCATCCAGGATTTAAGTGTGTGATTGAGAACAAACCTCTGGAATTCTCCTGGAGGATACATAGGCGAGGAAACGTAGTGTTAGTTTCTTTGTAAGCTGCCTTTGGTCGGTATTTCTGCTACATTCATTTATTTTTATGATTGTTGTAATTTTGCTATTTGGATTTAGGCATTGGAGGATAAGTGAATCTTGGAATTATTCCAAAGGATACATAGGGAAACGAGTACTATGTTCATTTATGATTTAATTCTTGTATTGATTGTTGCTACTTCAAAGAATGAGTTAGTGATCGTGTTGCTGGTTCTCCCACTTTAAATCAGTTATTTACATTTCTTTCTGCAATCTTAGCTTTTTCAATCTCTTTCCTGTTCCCTTAGCTTTTTCCCAATCTCTTTCCTGTTCCCTTATCTTAAACCCTAGAGTAGCATAGTATAGGAGCTGGCCTTCTTTGAAGTTTGGCTCGAGGGACATCTCTTCCCCCTGAAATTTCAACGTTGGTCCAGGTCTAGGGCGCATTGATATACCAAGTCCTTCCCAGGTGGCGGATCCGTGGCCAACACTTCCAGTTTTCACTATATCATCAAAACCCGATAGCGCCCGAATTCCTGGCGAAGTTGGATAAACTGCCTTTCAAGGCAGACACGTGTCATACATCAGCATCCGACAAGTATCCACCTTCGGGATTCGAGCCAAGACTTGACCGCGCAAGGACAAAGCATGGGCTACACTACCGGCGCCAACTGTCACCATTTAAGCCGATGTGAAGTGCCATCTGCCGCACCAACCCGCATTCCTGCTGACCTAAGACTTGACCCGATACGCTGCCACGTAGCCGTACCGCCTTCAGGGACACCATGCTGCAAGGACAGTCCTGCCCGACAGAAGTCAGCATCAGCAGCTCCTCAGCCGCTCGTGTCAGCTACTGTCTTGTCTGGGACTTCGTGCCCATGAATGTAATCGGGGGGAAATTGGGCTATAAATACCCACCACATTTTCATTGTAAGGTGGTGGAAGGGGAATATATTGCTAGGGGACAATTGTAGCTGTGCGTTTGCCTCAAATATAAGCATATACTTGGCTCTGCTTACTGTCTTTTATCTTGTATGCTGCCTCTCCTTGTCATTTCTGCCTCATGTTTCTTGTGTCATTGCTTGTTGTTGTACTGAACTCTGGACTCCGGCATTTGGTGACCAAGTATTCCTGGAATGCATAGATAGAGGATACATAGGATAGCTGATAGCTGTAGTTTCGATGTATGCTTGTAGATGAATGTTGTTAGTAGTGGTGATTGATTCGTTGTCGTGTCGCTTATTCCCCCCACCCAACTCCAATCACATTTGGAATTCCTTTTCGCACTTTTATCTCTTTCTGCATTTTTATCTCTTTCCCTGCACTCTTATCTTAACACAACCCCACAGGAAGCCGGCCTTCTCCGGAGATTGGCACGGGAGGCATTCCTTCCTTCCGGCCTTTCAATCTGGTGGGCGAATCTGGGCGCAATAACAACAAATCCTTTCCTCATGGCAGATTCGTAACCAACAGTTTCTCTGGCATGCCCGGTGGGACATGGTAGTTTCCCACCCCCAAACAGAATCGAAGTACTAGTGCTCGCTTCATTGCTGTTCAAAATCAGAGCACCTGGCGACTCTGCAAATCTGAATATTCTCTGAGTCCGAAAAGACCGGTCCTAACGCCTTCATGCAAACAAGAAGGTGGCGAGCAAGGAATCCGGGAGATCGGTCTGACCTTTACGAAATCGACATTGCCGCTCCAGGAGAGCGCGTCAGGCTGGCTGATTACCAAGCTCGCGAAGAAGAAATCCAAGAAGAGGCCGAGGCTGAAATCCAAGAAGCCGAGGCTGAAATTGAAGAAGTTGAGGCCGAAGAAGAATCTACATCTTCGGACAGTTTCGACACCGAGTACACTACCGGGTCAGAAGCAGACATGGCCGCCCAACAAGATGATGATGACCTCTTCCCGGCGGTGGACTCTACGGGGCCCTTGGCCCTAGCCGGACAGCAAGTTGTGCCCCCTGCTGCCTTAAAGTCTATCCCTACGTACGACGGCTACGGCAAGACGGCGTATGAACACATCCAGGACATTCTCGCCCTGGCTGCGCTACACTCCATTACTGATGAAAGTGTGAAGACCCGTCTGCTGGCCCTTTCCCTAAGGGGAAAGCTTCTCTACTGGTGGAGATCACTGCCAGAGGGATCCATCACAGGGTGGCGACAGTTAGCCGACAGGCTCGTGAAAGGATGCAACGAGTCTGCTGATCCCTCTTCTTTGTTGCATCAATTCCAAAGTATTCAGAGACACCCCCAAGAGGAGGTGTCAGACTTCAACATCAGGTTTGCGAGGTCTTGGAAACGAGTGCCTCGCGAACTCCGACCGTCAGCAGGACAGGCCGCCTACTACTACCTGAGATCTTTCAACTCAGACATTTGCCTGCTGCTGAAGGTTGCCAGAATCAACACGTTCCCCGCTCTGTACGAGGCTGCCCAACAAGCTGAAATGGATATCATTTCCATCGGCAGGCTTTCGCACAGAGTACAGCCGCCCATCTACCCTGATTTTCCCCGATCGCAGTATCCATCAGCTTCTGGTTCGGAGCCGTCCACTTCAGGACAGCAACCCCAACAACAATGGAATCCGGCGCCGGTCGTGAACCCTTACGGCCCGCCACAAATTCATTATCCGCCTCCTCGTCCTCCGCATTTTCCAGCACTTCCTGCTCCCCCGCAACATGCACAATATTCAACTCCTCCTCCATTGGCTGCATTGCCTCCCCCAGCTCAGTTGCCACCGCCTCCTGACCATGATATTCAGAATAAAATCCTCCAGGAGGTACGGGCTCTGGCCTCTGGTTACCACACCATGTCCAACGACATGACAGTCCTGAAAAAGAAGCAGGCCCAGATGGACCTGGCTCCGAGGAGGCCATATCCGCCCCCGGCGCTGACAAAAGATCGGACCCCCGAGCAACAACTGCAAAGGCGGCCCCCTCCGAGGAATGCTGCCATTGAGGACGAACCTGGTACTTCGGACCAGGTCAACTGGTGCACCACGTGCAACGACCCGCATGCCGAGGAAGACTGTACTCTGCATCAACACTACCTCCAGACCTTGGCCGGCAGCGCCATAGAGGACGAAGAACTCTACATGATCCTGGGTGACGAAAGTAATTTCATCGTCTTCGAGGAAGTTCCGATGCCGCCTCCTGCCAAGGAAAGCAGAAAGTCTGTGAAGCCGCTGAAAAACCCTTAAAGGTGTACGCCAGGAGAGATAAGGCGCAGCCTGAGGGGCTACCACCCTACAAGAGGCTGTGGCCCTACACAGCCAAAGAAAAAACTCCTCCGGCGAAGACTCCCGTAGTCAAGCCTCCTGTAGCCAAAGCTCTTCCGGCTAAAGCTCCCGCTGCTCAGCCTCCAGCTGAAACAAAAGAACAAGCTCAGGAGAAGCTGAGATATCCGTCTCTGACCAAGAGACAGAGAGTTGAGGCCACTCAGCAGTACCGGACGAAGTATGAGCCGACAAAAGAAGCGGAAGGAGCTAGCACTTCGGGTTACAGCATAGTAGACGAGTTGAAGAGAACCCCCGCAAGAATCAGCATGTATGATGCTCTTCAGCTCCCAGGCCAGGTTGATCTGCTGCAAGAATCTCTGAAGATTATGAAGAATGACAAGCAGATACAGCCCGCTGTCCTGGTGCAACCCTTGACAGTCTCAGCCACCGGGAAGAACAGACCACCTCCCTTCTATCTGTCTTTACGGATGCAAGGGTACATAGTGCATAACTGTATGGTGGACTCTGGTGCTTCCACGACCGTGATGCCGAGAGCCGTCTGTGACGAAATCGGGATGGAGTACACAAGGAGCAGCCAAGGCGTGCTGCAACTAGACGGCACCCCTGTCAAGACAGTCGGTGTCATTAAAGACATCCCTATTCGGCTGCACAAAGCTCTCGACATCGTGGTCATCCAAGAAGTCGTGGTTGTTGACCTGGAACCCTACTTCGGCATGTGCCTCTCCAGGGAGTTCACTGCGAAGTTGGGAGGGTATCTGTCTCTGGACTACTCGCACATGGAAGTGCCCTTCAAAGGAAGGAGATTGAGAATCTTCAATGAAAGGCCTTCCACTTTCTTAGTAGAGAAGATACCCGGAGAGGAGCCTGAGGACTGCATGGTTCAGCTGACGGAGGAAGAACTGGTGACAGTGGATATGACAGAGCAAGCTCTCGAACAGCTGCAAGTAGAAGATGAATTCTCCTTGTGGGACTTCAACGCTGTGATTGAAACTGAGCAAGGCTGCTACACCATTGTTCAGCCTGAGAGGCTTGACAAGTCAGCCAGAAGAGAAGTAGGACCTGCACCTGAAAAGTTGTGGAAGCTTTTCTTTGACGGTGCACGATGCAAAAATGGCGCCGGTGCTGGAGTACTTTTGGTTTCCCCGACCGGGATCCAGAAGGATTACACCTACAGGCTGGCCTGGAGCTGTACCAACAATGCGGCGGAGTACGAAGCCCTGTGCTTGGGTTTGCGAAAAGCGGAGAGGCTGGGGATTAAGCATCTACAGATCTTTGGGGACTCAGAGCTGGTGTGCCACCAGATTACGAATAAGTGCGCCTCCAAAAAGCACTATCTCAAGGCGTACCGAAATCGGGTCTGGGATCTGATGGAGTCTTTTGACTCATTGAATGTCAAGGCTATTTCACGAGAGAAAAACAAGCATGCTGACATTCTGGCATCTGTTGGAGCCAGGTACATTTCGGCTGATGACACTGTCCAGAAGCCGAAGCCGGTTCGTACTATTTATAGGCCTTCTGTGCCTGATAAGGACACCCACTGGCAGGTGTTTGACTGTGACGAGGAGATCGTCACATTTTTGGTAAATGAAGCCTGTTCAATCGAAGGTAGAGACCCTGATGACGAGCAATATGAGGGGTTAATACAGTTGAAAAATAATCATGTCCCAAAAGGACTGATTACTCTTGAGAGTCTATTTGATCAAAATGACCGAGCCATATCTCACCGGATCAAAGTAGACCCGAAGCAGTACGCCGACCTAGAGCTGGAACCCGGAAAATCAATCAAGGTCGGGACAGACTGCACCACAGAGGAACTCGAGCAGATCAGAACATTGTGTCGAGAGTTCCCTGACATAGTAGCCTGGAGCTACCAAGACTTGAAGGGGTATGACAGAGAAATAATCCAGCATACCATTGAGCTGGAGGATGGCGCCAAGCCATTCCGGCAAAAGCAGAGGGCCGTCAATCCAAAAATCGAGGCCATGATGAAGGCCGAGCTCTTGAAGATGCTGGAAGCCAAGATCATCTACCCCATCAAGCATTCATCCTGGGTTGCGAACTTGGTTCCCGTGAGGAAGAAGAACGGAGACATTCGTCTCTGTGTGGACTTCAGAAATCTAAATCAGGCCTCCCTCAAGGACCATTATCCGCTGCCCCAAATTGATCAGATCCTCCACATAGTTGCTGGAGCGCAACGATTCTCCCTCTTAGACGGTTTTTCCGGCTACAACCAGATATGGGTCAAGGATGAGGACCAGAACAAGACGGCGTTCACCACCAAATGGGGAACGTTCGCCTATCAGCGCATGCCTTTCGGCTTATCCAATGCTGGCGCCACATTCCAAAGAGCCATGGACCTGGCCTTCCGAGAGCTGCTCAACAAAGTGATTGTCATCTACTTGGATGACATGACTGTATTCTCTCACAGGCGAGAAGACCATGTTCCCCACCTGCGGCAAATATTTGAAAGATGTCGCGAATTCGGCATCTCCATAAACCCGAAGAAGTCTGTCTTCGCGGTGAAGGAAGGAAAATTGCTGGGGCATGTCATCTCCGAGAAAGGCCTAGCCGTGGACCCTGACAGAGCAGAGGCCCTCCTCCGCTTGCCCGCCCCAATCGACAAGAAAGGGCTGCAGTCCTTCTTCGGCCAAATCAACTTCGTGCGGAAGTTCGTACCGGACTTCGCACAGGTAATCAAGCCCATGGCCGAGTTGCTAAAAAAGAACGCAGAATTCTTATGGACTGAAGAAAGGGGGCAAGCCTTCGAGGAAATCAAAGCTCGCATTGCACAAGCGCCGGTGTTGATAAACCCGGACTACTCCAAGGATTTCATCCTGTACGCGGTGGGAGAACCCGAGAGTTACGCCGCAGTCCTGACCCAGAAGGGAGATGATGGCGAGGAGCGCCCCATTGCGTTCTTGAGCCAAGTGATCCAGCCACACGAAGAAAAGTACAACTTTATAGAGCAGCAGGTTCACGCTGTCATGAAATCTCTCCGAAAGTTCAGGCACTTTGTCTCCCAGAGCAAGATCACTGTCTTTGTGATCCACCCGGACGTCCGAAGCTTCATCATACAAGGAGAGCCGGGTCACAAGAGAGCAGGATGGATTGCCAAAATCCAGGAGTTCGACATCGAAGTGCGGCCAACCAAGTTAATTAGAGGCCGAGCCTTGTGCCAGGAGCTAGCCCGAAGCGCAGCAGCCGAGATATCCGCCTGCGAGTGGGAGGATCCAGCAACACGCACCAACCTAGCTAACTCCTTACCCGAGGAGTGCGACTGGACAGATGACCTGGTGAGATACTTCTGCACCGGAAGATGTCCAGACCACATGAATGCCTCACAAAGAAGGAGGTTTCGGCTAGGTGCTCTGAAGTACACTCTTCGCCCCGAGGGGCTTTACTTTAAAAACATTGACGGCATCCTGTTGCGGTGCGTCAGAAAAACAGACCAGTCTAGGGTCCTTGGAGAATTTCACTCCGGGATGCCTGGGGGTCACCATTCCGCAAGGCCTACGGCCTTAAAAATAATTAGAGCTGGGTACTACTGGCCCACTCTATTTACAGACGCGCATGCGGTCTGTACCAAGTGTGATCAATGCCAGAGATTTGCTGGCAGGAACAGAAAAGCACCCCTGCCCCTTCAACCGATTCAAGCCGAGACTCCGTTTCAGCAATGGGGTCTTGACTTCATCGGGGTGATTTCGCCGAACTCTGCAGCGGGCCACAAGTTTATCTTAACCGCCACCGACTACTTCACGCGGTGGGCAGAGGCGATCCCCACAAAGAATGCCGACCAAGAGACGGTCATCAGGTTCCTTGAGAGCCTGATTACCCGTTTCGGGGTCCCCGAGTCAATAGTGACGGACAATGGTCCAGGGTTCGCAGGCGCTGTACTCACAGAGTACACCAGCAAATTTGGCATCTATCACAAGATGTCTTCCAACTACTACCCGCAGGGGAACGGTCTCGCCGAGTCCACCAACAAAAATCTACTGAAGATCATTCGAAGGACAGTAGAGAAAAACAAGAGGACTTGGCACCTACTCCTGGATCGGGCGCTATGGGCGGACAGAATTTCATTCAAAAAGTCCATCAAGACGTCTCCCTATGCGCTCGTATACGGCAAAGAAGTTGTCTTGCCAACTCACCTTGAAATACCCGCTCTCTGGATGCTTGATGAAGAGAAAGGCAGCGGGGATCCAGTAGACGACAGACTTTGCCAACTCCTGCAGTTGGAGGAAGACAGAGAGAAAGCGTACCAGGCCTTCGCCAAACACGCTGAAGCAACCCAAGGCTGGTTCGCAAAAGGCACCACTGCCCGAGTTTTCAAGATCGGTGACCTGGTGCTGAAATGGGACTCGTTGAAGGCGAAACCCGGCAACCACGGAAAGTTTGATGCCCTCTGGGAGGGCCCCTATCAGATTGCCCGGGTTAATCAGTTCAACGCATATGTGCTCCGGGACATGGAGGGACATCCTCTCCCCATTCCCGTCAACGGGTTCCACCTGAAAATGTACCACCACTGAAGGCACCCGAAAGGGTCCTTCCTTGTACAGATTTCCCTTTTTGTATTTCCAGTTTTCAGCATGTAAATATTTCAGTTGTTTTTCAGTTTTCCAAGTAGCCCAAGTAGGTCTGAGGCAAATACCCGACTTCGCAGCGAAGTCGGGTAGCGCCCATCAAATGGTGCGAAGTAGGGAAGAAAGCAGTTAAAAAAGGGCTGAAATGTCTAAGTCTGGCTGCCCACCCGACTTCGCAGCGAAGTCGGGCTGCGCCCTCTCCAAAGGGCGCAGTCGGGTAGCAGACTACAAAGAAATGCCTAGTGTCGAACTGCGCCCATGTTGGTGGGCGAAGTCGGATTGCGCCCGTTTTTCGGGCGAAGTCCGAGTGCGCTCCCATTCTTGGGCGCACCCTGGGTGATCTGGCATGGAAAGCTGAAAGTGATAAGTGTAAAATCCAAACTGCGCCCATGTTTCGGGCGAAGTTCGGATTGCGCCCGTTTTTCGGGCGAAGTTCGGATTGCGCCCGTTTTTCGGGCGAAGCCCGAACAGCTCACCACGAAGAACGCCAAAAGTTTATAAGTGTGGGCCCGGTGCGAAGTCCGGCGCATGGCGAAGTTGGGTTGTGAGTTGCAAAGTCCTTTGAAAAGTGTGCCCAATTGATGGCAGTGACGTCAGCTACGGCACATGGTTCAAGAAAGTTTAAATGATTGCGCAATTACCAATGAAGATGCATTTAAAGGGTAAGGTGCGTTTTGGGCCAACGACTAATAAAGTACGTTTTTCAAAAAGGCCCATGCGCAGCCGCCAAAATCATAACGCCTCCACCAACCCAAATTTAACTGCCCTCACTCCCTCCCTCGCGCCATTTAATGCTGCAGTCACTGTCTACAAAAAGACCCTGGCGCAACCAGAAAATTCATAGTGTTCGAGCTGACTCCCTGACAGCAAGGAATAAAACTGACAAGTTCTGAAGCCGTAGTTCCTGCCTCTGTTGTTTCGACAAAGATGGACAAGGGGAAAGCGCCCGTACAGGCGCAATCTAGTGGAGAACCGCGTGAAGCTGAGGAGTCTCCAGAGTCTAGCGCCCATGAGAGCGCAGCGCCGCAGAAAGGCAAGAAAGCGAAATCTCGAACGAAGAGGCGCGTAGTTGGCCAGACTCCGCCGCCACCAATCAACCGCTTGTCTGGATACAGAGATGGTTCTTTTTCCATCAGTCTCTCGAAGCTGCGTCTGAATATCGCGAAATGGGTGGATAAGGTTTCGCCTTCCCACCACCTCGGAGCGGCGTATAAGTCAAACCTTTATTGGTTCCTGTGCCCTCCGACTCACTGGTGCCCGGAGCTGGTCGAAGCGATTGTGGAATACTACAAACCAGCTGCCCGGCAGGTCTGCGACAACAAAGGGAAGGTGTTGTTCACTCTTTTTCGAGAGAGCGTTCAGCCAGCGTTCGCCCCAGGGCTTCAGTACAGCCCCGACGCAATTATCAGAAGGGTGAGCATAGACGAGCAGACCAGCAGATTTTCTCAGACGAAGCGGATGAGAGAGTTTTTGGACTCAGAGCTGAAGACTCCGCTGGCAGCCGGACAGTGGCCGACTGGCCCCATACCGCTGGACCGATTTGAAAACAGATATATCTATATCATCCTGGCATGGGTCCTCGGCTGCGACTCTGACAGAGTGGTGCGGCCGTTCCAGCTGGCGATGGCCGAGTGTATCCTGCACGGGGAATTCTACGATTCCACGACGCAGAAAAGCGGGAAGCGCCCTATCTTCTACGACTGGGCGGACTGGCTGGCATACGCGATTCACTCGAGCCTGGTAAGACTGCAGCAGAAGCAGTCCACGGACTTCCGGTTTTGCTCCTTCCTCACATGGCTATGCCTGTATCACATGCATTACCGGATGAACGTCCCTAACCTGAAGAAAGTGAGCGAACAAGGAGAGCCGCTCCCTGTGTACGAATGGACTGAGGTCCCGCACCGGAAGGGCTCATTTTATGATTTTAATATTCAATTTCTGGGCCAGGCCATGGGATTGTTCAACCGTGGCGCGACTCGCCCACCGGCGGTTATGACAAAGTATCTGTGGAACAATGAGTTCGGGGATACCTTCAGGCTGACTCAGGGCATTGTTGTCCGAATCTACGGGTTCAAGGGAAAGCCGTGTTTGCTGCCCTACTTCTGCACTGACCACCAGTTCGGGATGGAGGTTGCGCGGCAGATGGATTACGTCGAAGAAGAATTCGGCCAGGGAAAAAAGAGAGGTCACATATTCAAATATCCTATGACCTGGGCCAATATTCAAGTCTTCGAAATCGGGCAGCATGTTTATCTTGAGCGGGAGCTCATTGATATGGGCCTGATTATGCTGCCGCAGCGCTGGAAGTACGACCCAATCGGGGTCCGGGGAAAGTTCACTCACATCTGTCCTAGACCTGAAATCATGCAAGAAAGAAGAAACAGGACAGGTGCAGATCTCCACTGGCGCATTCACTTGATGCAATCATGGCCACCATGGCATGAATTTTACTGCGAGGAGGTCACTTACGATCCTGAGCGAAACCCGGACCATCGGATGGAGTCAGCTGGCTTCAAAAGGTTCCTCGCTAAGGTGGCGCCACTCAACTGGCATAAGGACAAAATCCTCGAATGCTGGAAGATGAGGTGTCGCACGCAACACGACAAATCAAGCCGGAGGAACCTTGCCGTTGATGATGAGTTTTCGGCACTTTATGACGAACACGTCGACACGTGGCAGCCCTTCGAATTTTGCAATTACGTCCCTCGAGGCGCAAATATAAGGTATAAAAGAAGGGCCACCTCCCAGTCATTGTCAACTCCCGCGACTTCCAGCGCGACTCCAACCGGCAGCCAAGTGGGCCCGATGCAGCCTGTAGCTCCTATGACAGCGCCCGAAGCGGCGCAAAGTTCAGAAAGGTCAACTCCTGAGCTGGCCCCTCCAGCAGAAAAGACGTCCGCGCTACCAGCCAGTAGCCCGAGTGCGGCAGGCATTCTTCCAGCACGACCCAGGTACAAGTTTACCGTGGGGACATCAGCGTCTGCCGCCCCTTTATTGCCGCTTTCTTCTGGACCAGCCACAGCGTCGGGAGAGAAGAAGAAGAAGAAGGTTGAGAGGACCAAGCGGCCTAAGGAGCCGGTACGACAATCAGCCGCAGAACAGTCGCTAGCGGCAGCGCCGGGGATTGTCTCTTTAGACAGCCCTGAACCAGAAACAGACATCCAGGCTGCGACCATCCCTCCAGCGTCGGCTCAGGCGGAGCCCGCAGGTACGTCTTCCGTCCCTCTTGCCCAAGTCCGCGTCAGCCCTGCAAAAACCCCATCTTCCACTCCATCAGGGCAAGCCGTAGCCGTGTCTTCCGCTTCTCAAGCTACCCCGCCGTCTAGCGGCCTGCACTCATTTGACCAGTTTGCTCAGGATCCCAACGCCTTCCAATCACTGAGCCAAACCCTAGAGCCTTCACCCGTAGCCAGTGCTGAAGCTGCTCCCTCATCTCCGCATCCTTTGCCCCAGCCACCCGAAACCCTACCGGTGCTCTCCACTCAGACTCCTGTCACCCCTAGGACCCGGTCGCCCTCAAAGGCTGCTACCCCCTCTGGAATCCCTCCTACTTCACTGTTCGCAGGGAAAATGCCGCAGCAAGCCCAGGCGTTGGAAGACCTCGATTTCATGAGTATCACCGAGGACCAGCCTCTGGCAGTAAGAGCCGTGGGGGGATCAGCCTCCTTTCTTCAGGGCGTCAAGCGCAGAAGGGCCGAAGAGATAGCCGCCCCGGTCAAACGCACGAAGTTTGACCTAGATCGGAGAGTGCTTACAACAGAAAAGCTGATTCCTAAGGTGAAGAAGCCTCTCCGCGACATGACCGAGGCAGACTATGAGCTGCAGACGAAGGAGAAGAACTTTGACGACATCAACGAGGAATACGAAATTCGAGGTATTCGTCGTAGAACAGACAACCTCCTTGTCAAGCATCTCGAGACCCAGGAAGCGCTGTTCCAGCTGCAAGATACCACAAGGCAGCTCGAAGAGGACTTGGCTAGGGCTACGCGCAATTGGGAACAACACAAAGAAATAGAAGATCTTAAGGCTCAGCTGGCCGCCTCTCAGCAGGAGACCGCAGCTCAGAAGCAGACAGCCGAGCAGCTGTCAGAAGAGAGAAAAGCAGCGCTAGAGCAGGTCTCGCAACTGCAAGATTCGCTGAAAAAGGCGCAGTCGCAGCTTACAGAGAAAGCATCACAAGCGACGGCCTTTTCCAAGAGCAAGGCAAAGGAGATGCGCGCTAGTCTGCTACAAGGTTGCAAGCCCAACCTTGTTAAATCATTGTCAGTTCTGGATTTCGTATCCAGGATTGAAGAAGTGTCCGCCCAGGGAAAGCCTGTGGTGGAGGAAGCCGAACACCAGGCGAGGCAGTGGCTGGACCTGGCTATGAAACTTGAGGAATTTGAGCGCAAAGGCTTCCAAATCGCCCCCATGTCCCAACTTGCCTCGGAGTGGGCGGATGCAAGGGTAACCTTGCATACTTATTTTGCCAGGACAGAAAAGATCAGAACAGCCAGGAAGGCGCTGGACGCCTTAGAGCATGAAAGACACATTCTCCTGGCACCCTTTCACATTCTGTCCAAGCACGGGTGTCCGAGCTACATCAGAGATGGTGAGTTCCTCACCCTGGAGCAGGTTAAGAAGAACTGGCTGTCCTTCGAGACAGATACAGCTGAAATTGATAGCTGGACAGAGCCAGTTCAGGAAGTTCAGATTTCCCAAATGGTGTCGAAGTACTGCAAAATCAACTCTTCCCTTGAGGAGTTGGGAAAAAGATATAACACCATTGACCTGCACGCGGTCGCTGCATTCCACGCAGTACTCAGAGAGATCAGCGACCCCGCGCCCTTCCAAGCCGCAGTCTGGGATCAAGCTAAGGCTGCGTTCGAACGCATAAGCAAGTGGGAGGCCGAAAGTGAAGAACCCTCAGATTCAGAAGGCGAGACTGAGGAGGCAACTGGTGAAAGTGAATCAGAAGAACAGTTGCCCCAAGGGAAGCGACCAGAGCAGCAGAAGGCAGGGGAAGGAAGTTCCTCTGCACCCAAAGGATAAAGGCATGGTTCTTTGCGTCGAGGCGAGCTCAACACCCCGCGAGCCGCCAGGAATGTTGCCACATTTTGCACAGGGTGCCATGTTTTTGGTTTCTGTAAGTGGGCTGCTCTTTTCCCTTCCTTCTCCTCATTTTCCCCTTCCTTCATTTCTCCCTTTCTCCCTCTTCCTTGCAATTTCATTCCCCCTTCTTCTTTTCCCTTTCTTCCCCCAGTAAAGTTTCCAGAACAGAGGTGTTCCCCGAAAATTTCTAAGTGTTGGGGCGACACCCGACTTCGCAGCGAAGTCGGAGTGCGCCCCTCAGTTGGAGCGCAGTAGGGAACCCGAAGTGCGCAAAGGCAGGATCAAAGCAAAATCTGACTAAGTGTCAGGGGCGCAACCCGACTTCGCAGCGAAGTCGGGGTGCGCCCTTCTTCCTGGGCGCACTAGGGGAACGGTCTGTCAGAAAATCAGCTAAGTGCTGGGGCGACACCCGACTTCGCAGCGAAGTCGGAGTGCGCCCCTTTCCAGTGCGAAGTCCGAGCAGCGGAAGAAGACAAGCACCGGTGCGACACCCGACTTCGCAGCGAAGTCGGAGTGCGCCCTTTGACCGGTGCGCAGTTGGGTAAAACTAACTCAGAAAATGCTAAGGCAAGAAGGCCTTCCAACTGCGCTGTTTTCAGCCTGCGCAACCCGATAGCGCCCGAATTCCTGGCGAAGTTGGATAAACTGCCTTTCAAGGCAGACACGTGTCATACATCAGCATCCGACAAGTATCCACCTTCGGGATTCGAGCCAAGACTTGACCGCGCAAGGACAAAGCATGGGCTACACTACCGGCGCCAACTGTCACCATTTAAGCCGATGTGAAGTGCCATCTGCCGCACCTACCCGCATTCCTGCTGACCTAAGACTTGACCCGATGCGCTGCCACGTAGCTGTACCGCCTTCAGGGACACCATGCTGCAAGGACAGTCCTGCCCGACAGAAGTCAGCATCAGCAGCTCCTCAGCCGCTCGTGTCAGCTACTGTCTTGTCTGGGACTTCGTGCCCATGAATGTAATCGGGGGAAATTGGGCTATAAATACCCACCACATTTTCATTGTAAGGTGGTGGAAGGGGAATATATTGCTAGGGGACAATTGTAGCTGTGCGTTTGCCTCAAATATAAGCATATACTTGGCTCTGCTTACTGTCTTTTATCTTGTATGCTGCCTCTCCTTGTCATTTCTGCCTCATGTTTCTTGTGTCATTGCTTGCTGTTGTACTGAACTCTGGACTCTGGCATTTGGTGACCAAGTATTCCTGGAATGCATAGATAGAGGATACATAGGATAGCTGATAGCTGTAGTTTCAATGTATGCTTGTAGATGAATGTTGTTAGTAGTGGTGATTGATTCGTTGTCGTGCTGCTTATTCCCCCCACCCAACTCCAATCACATTTGGAATTCCTTTCTGCACTTTTATCTCTTTCTGCATTTTTATCTCTTTCCCTGCACTCTTATCTTAACACAACCCCACAGGAAGCCGGCCTTCTCCGGAGATTGGCACGGGAGGCATTCCTTCCTCCCGGCCTTTCAATCTGGTGGGCGAATCTGGGCGCAATAACAACAAATCCTTTCCTCATGGCAGATTCGTAACCAACAATTTCCAACCATGATGAGCTACTAGAGCACATATGGTTCTGATAGTAGTCATTCTAGTTGTTGGTGCAAATGTTTATTCATAGTCAATTCCTTTGTCTGAGTGTATCCTTTGGCTACTAACCGAGCTTTGTACTTGTCAAGTGTCCCATATGCTTTATACTTAATCTTGTAAATCCATTTGCAACCCACAACTTTCTTTCTTGGTAATTCTACTAGATTCCATAGCTACCTTCCAATGTGAGTGATTTAGAGCTTGAAGTGTTGATGTTGGCTCTAATGTAGTGCTTAGTAATCCTTTATTTATTCTACTTTGACTATGAGTTTGAGGTCTTGTAGTAGTAAGATCTGGAATCTATTCTAAGTTTGATTCCCTAAGTGTGTCTCTAAGCCATATTGGTTCCTTCCTTTGAGGGATTGTGGATGTTTTTGTATATTCATTGTCTTCATGACTCTGTATCTTCATTTACCACATCTTCCTCTAAGAAATTTAGAAAAAATTTTGCATCATTACTTTGTTTTTCAGTGTCAACCTTGACTTTTTCATCAAAAACTACATCTCTGCTTATGTATATCTTCTTTGTACTCAGATCTATTATTCTATACCCTGCAGATTCATCATCATAGCCAACAAATATACCAACCATAGTTTTGTCATCTAATTTTGTCCTTTTTTGTTTTGGAATATGCATATAAGCTTTGCATCCAAAGATTCTTAGCTTTTCAATATTTGGTTTTTGTTCTGCCATGCTTCTTCTGGTGTAACATGCCTGAGTATTCTTGTAGGTAATCTATTTTGTAAGTATATTTTTGTTTTGATTGCTTCTGCCCAATATTGATGATCAAGATGAGCTTCTTTTAACATACACCTCACCATTTCCATTATAGACCTATTTCTTCTTTCTGTAATTCCATTTTGTTATGGTGAATATGTTGTAGTGAGTTGTCTTTTAATTTCATTTTCTTCTAGAAATGAATCTAATTCGTTTGATACAAATTCACCTCCTCTATCTAAACGAAGAGTTTTGATAGTTTTTCCTGATTCTTTCTCTACTTGAAGTTTTGTTTAAAATGACTAAATGCTTTTGATTTGTACTTCATGAAGTACACCCACATATTTCTGGTATGATCATCAACAAATAGTTGAAAATACTTATGTACTCCAATACTAGTAACATTCATTGGACCACATAAATTTGTATATATTAATTCTAATGGTTGTTGAGTCCTATGTTGATGAAGTTCAAAAGGAATTCTATGTTGTTTTCCTGCTAAGCATTTTGGACAAATAGTAGATTCTAAAGATAAATTTGGTATTCCTTCAACCATTTTATATTTGAGCATTTCACTTATTGGTATGTCCTAGTCATTTGTGCCATAGATCTGAAGTTTTAACTGAAAAAGTTGAATGTGTAGTAGTATCCAGAACAAATAGACCACTTTTATAGGAACCTGAAGCTATCTTTTTCCCTTGTTTGAGAATATGACATTGTTTTCTTCCATTGGAAACTTTGAATTCTACGGTCACATTTTGATCCATGAGTTGAGAAACTAATAGAAGATTGGTAGTCAATCCAAGAACATATAATACATTTTTAGTTATCCCACTAATTTACACACACCTATCAGGTCATGGTTGAGATGGGGATGCCTAGAACATATACTACATTGTAAGGGTGAGTTTTGACTCTCTAATTTACACCTCTAGGATTCTTATATGAAATGAAATATATTTTTTTTCATCCATGGATAAATCAGATCTATGCAATGGAAAGGAAAATGGAAAAATAAATCATCCAATTAGACAATATCCATCCATTCTAATTAAAAGTGGATTTAGATCATTTCTAGGTTATAAGTGTCTTCAATGGTGGTCACATCAAAAAGGGTAACCCCAAATAATGCACAAGTAATCAAAATTGGAATTGGAAACCTCTTTCAAAGGGACTAGGTAAGATTAATATGGATGGAGCCTTGAGAGGAAATCCAAGAAGAGCGGGGAAATAGGCCACGAGTATGGGGAAATACTCCACCTTTCGAATGGCACCCTTGCTTTTATTTTGACAAAAAACCTTGGTATCTTATCCAATAACCTGGTAGAGGGATATACCATCTAAGGGGATTACACAAGGTTCTAAAGGTGGGGTGGAGGAAAATTCAAGTGGAATTAGACTCCAAATTAGATTAACCACTTAAAAAGACCAGACAAGCAAAAGAATAAAGATTGGAGAATACAGAGAATACTTGAGCAAATACAAATGACCTAACAACACTTTGAGACAGTGGAGAGTTCATACAAATCTTTAAATATCAGAACAAGGTGGCAAATGTGATGGCTAACTAGGTTCTTGATCAAGGAGACTTCCCTTGCTATGGATATCCTTCCAAATGGTGGCCTCATTGAACCAAGAAAGTTCTTTTTCCATTCTTACCATTAATGATAGCACTGCTTGTTGTATATAGATTTATATATTCTTGCTTTACATGTTTTTTTTATAGATAGTTATAGTAAATCAACCTAAGGGAGAATAGTTCCACATCCTTCATTAAAACTTGATTTTAAAACCTTTGATTCTGAAAAGATACGATATGTATCAAATTTTCAACTAATTTAATTTATTAATTTTTTTACCAAAATTTAAAAAATAATAGATAAATTTATTTAAAATTGCATGATTAAGAAAAAGGAGTTCAAAGGCACAAAAGTAGTCCATAGTCCAACATTTTGATAAATTGTACAAAAAGAAAGAAAAAAATACAAATAAAACTTATAAGAGTTCTTCAATAGTATAGTCCAGATCTGTTAAAATTAAATAATCAAGAAGTAAAAAGGGTCTCAAGTCCTACCAGCATGGACTGAAATAGTCAAGTCAAGACTCAAAAGTTATGATAAAATAATAAAACTTAAAATAAATTAATAACATGAAAGATTTAATAAAACTTATAAATTAAATGACATTAGTTGAAACAAATTAATTATTTAACTTCCATATCAAAATGTTGATAAGTTATAATAATATCATATATTTAATTTTAAAATAATAATATAAATAAAATGTGGATCATTTAAATCTCATATATTTATTTTTAAAAATAAAAACTAAAAAAATTCCATAATTTTCTTATTTTTTAAATACATTATCTAGAAAAACATGGTTAATGCATCCTCCTGAAATCCAACTTTATAGTATATAGCTCTGAGAACAAGGGTAAATAATTAAAAAAAAAAAAATATTAATCGGAAAAACAGCTCCTAGCGTAAAAATTAAAAAGAATAAAATATTTGTCCGAAATATTACAAAAAAACAAGTCTAAATTATTTTTAAATTACATAACCACTACTGTGGAGATGAAAAGAACCTCTTAAAGCTTAATATATTGCGCTAAATAATGCAAAATTTTGGCAAATATTACAACAAAAATACACAGCAAATTAAATAAAATCCTTCTAAAATTAAATCATCGGGACAAAAAAATTCTATTAATGGTTAAAAATATACATAAACAGTACAATATCTAAAAAAGAAACAACATACGGAATAATTGGAAATAAAATTAAAAGACTCACATAATCAAAATATATTTACCTCAAGAGATCCAGCACCTCCACCGTATCCACTGTACTGAACAGCTTTCATAAGTTTCCCGGCCATTTTCAGATGAAATTAGAGATATTCCTTCATAGTTAGAGCCACGTTTGAAGCTCGCCTCTATGTATAGTTTTATAAAAAGATTCTTGGGATTTGTTTGCTAGCTATGTATCAACTGCCCTTCCTATGTTTTATTTCGTTAATTATTAGTAGTATTATAATATGACGGTGTGATGTGTGATGCATTATCCTTACGAAAATGCAGGAGTCTTTCTGATGTGAGATGTTTTGGAAGAACAAAGAAACAATTTCTATTTTTTTATATAGAATGTCTTATCACAATTAAATTATGAAAACAGGTGGTAATTTTGCTGGACATTCATTGGTTTGAGATATTTTCTGTAAAACAATTTTAGAGGAAGTGTTTTATAAAGGAGAAAATGGCATCCACGTGATGTGGTCTATTGGTAAGGATGTCACTTGTATTATCGGTGATGTGACTTGTTTCAATTCCCACGACGAATATGTATATGTATAAAGGAGAAAATTGACCAACCCACTCCACTCCACAATTTTTTTTTTTGGACACAATTTTTTTTTTTTGAAATTTATGGAAAGAGAAAAATAATTGTATCTTCATTAAGAATATAGAGTTAACCATTTTGCTTGACAAGGATCATATTTAATATGAGAAATCAATCCAATATTTGTTAAAAGAGTCTCGTAATCCTAACCAAAAGTGAATTTAGATAATATTTAGATTACAAGTGTCTTGAACGCTGGTCACTTTAAATAAGGTAACCCCAAATCATACACAAGTAATTAATACAGATGAAGCTTCATGGGAAAATCTAAAAAGAGCGAGGGAAATAGGCTGCCTTTCATCTTCGGAAAAAACCTAGGTATCTTATTTAATAACCTAGCAGAGGGATATGCTATCTTAAATGGATTAAGAAGGCTTTGAAGGTGGGGTGGAAGAAAATTCAGATGGAATCAGACTCCCAAATTATGATTAACCACTTAAAAGGATCAAGTAAGCAAAAAAATAGAAATTGAAGAATTCAGAAAATACTTGAGCAAATATAAATGACCTAACAACTTTTTGAGGTAGTGAAGTTCACACACATCTTTAGAGATCAAAACAAGGTGACAAATGTAATGGTTGACTAAGCTCAGGAGACTTCACTTGTTATGGATATCTTCCCAACCTAGACAGACCAAAAAAACCTTTTTTTTTTTTTCATTCTTACTATTGATGATAGTAATGCTTGTTGTTTATAGATTTATATATCCTTATTTTATATGGTTACTCTTTTTAATAGATAATTATAATAGATTAGTTATAAAGGAGAATAATTTTATATAAGTTAAAACTTGGTATAAAAACCTCCAAACTCATAAAAAATAAAAAATGTACTCTAATTTTCAACTAATTTAATTTTTTATCTTTTCACCATAATAATAATAAGACCGTGGAATCCGTATTTCAAAGATTCTTAGGACTGCTACCTTGTTATCTCAACCGCCCTTCCCTATGTATTATTTCGTTAATTATTAGTATATTAGGTATTTCACGCAAAAATTGTGCTTTTTACCGAAAAAAACAGTATTTGACGCAAGAATTATGCTTTTTTCAAGGTTTGAATTTTTTTATGTATAGATAGAATGAACCGTTTCAGGTTGAGGATATTCAACATCGCAAGAGGAAAAACTCGTTTTTAATATGTGAGGCTATAAGTTATATATATATATATATATATATATATATATATATATATATATATATATATTTTTTTTTTTAATTTAAATATTTTTTAAAGATTGTACTGAAATTGTTTAATAGTATTATATCATAATTCGATGGTGGTCTTTCAAGAGACTTCACAATTATGTTTTTTTAGGAACATGTTCTCAATTTAATTATCATTTTTTTTAATTTGAAAAGTTTATTTAATTAAATTCATATTATTTAATTCATGTAGTACAGCAGGTGTATGGTGGGCATGTCGCGTTAACGTGATTGGTTACGTAAAAGTTTATCCCATGTAATTGGAGGTTATAGTGGTGATAAGGCGTGTCAACGTAGTCGACTATGTAAAAGGTTTACTCAATGCAATTGGAGGTTATAGTGGCAACAAGGAATGAGATTCAAACCCATGAAGAGATGTAGAAACTTGTCACGAGTTACTGATTCCTCTAGTATAATAAAAAAAACTCATATTATTTAATTAAAAAACATATCTTTGTTATTATTAACAGAAATTTAAGTTGTGACATTGTACACCTTTATAAACTTCAGGGCAATAATGAGAACATTTGGGATTTAATGTATTAAAGAATTATATGACTTTAAATTGAATTATTAATTTAAAACATATTGTTATTGAAGATCATTAATAACAATATCAATGGAAGATCATCGAAGAGGGAAAAATATTTCATTTTTTAGGTTTTTTTTTGCTTTCAACAGTTTGACGTCAAAGTTGTGGAAGTATGTCATTAACAGGGTGGAACATAAACTTGCCTATTGGTCTACCAAAAAGCTCTTTCTTGCTGCTAAATTTCAAATTTGCTCAAAAGTTCTTGCATCCACCCATTATTATTATTCTTCTTGCTAGGTTTCATTCAAGAACTGTTATAAGAAGTTTGATAAGCTTCTGCAAGACTTTTTATGGTTCTCTTCCAGTAATGGTTTGGGATTCTGCCATGTTGCCTAGGAGTATTGATGTCTTCCTAGAAGACATGGCGAGTTTGGCATTCTCAATACCTAGTGTCAAGGTTGGGTCCTTTGTGTTAAATGGATTATTAGAGACCTCATGGGCAATGAGGCCTAGAAGATTCTCATCTAGCACTGTATTAGTGAAGGTTCTCCTTTTGGTCGTAAGAGATAGAGGGGCATGGGGTTCCCTTCCCTCGTTGCTCCTGTGTCTATCAAAGTGTTAGGATTCTTCATTATCAAGAGCATCTGGAAAGCTTGGGAGAGTGTTAAGCCTTGGCTAAGATGGAATGGTCAGAGCTTTTGGTATGACCTCTCCATAAATAAGATGAACGTTTTATGGTTGTTTGTCATCACCTATTAGGGTTTCCCACTTGCATAGGTTCCCTAGATTCATGTGCTTAGATTATTTCGCAAAAGTGTGTGGTGCATCACCAATTTATTTTCTCATCCTACCAGGAATTGGCACCCTTGGGATGACTTTAGAGCCAAATTTAGGCTCAATCACTCTAACAGGGATACTTTTGAGGTCGTCCAGGCTGGTCTCCCTGACTCCATGTTACACAAAATTTTAGTGCTTTCACAACGACCTTGGTGGAAGGACTGGAAGTAGTATCCAAACACTCCATTGTAAAATTACAAGGCTCGATTGGGCTATGGATGGCTCTCATATTGCCTCCCCATGATTGATAATCTCAATCAATGGTGGAATGTCTCCTCCCCTCGATTTGTTTGGATGTGCAAGTTCCATACCACCTAGGCTCCTTTCTTGGAGCCCAAACTTTCATGTTTTGTCTGGAGTCTTCTCCACCAAGGGATTCTTGTTGGGAAATGTCTTCGACATTTAGGCATCCCCAACCCTTCTTGACCTTTATGTCTTTAGTCTAAAGACTTTGTCCATATTTTATGGGTTTGTGCTTGTGCTCATTCTCTTTGGGAGTGACTTTTTATTCTTTTTAAAGTCATATTATTACACCACGTTTGAGTGGAAGCATATCATTTTGGGAGACCCTCCACCCTTGTCAGCTATTTCATTTGAAGTGTGGCACTTGTTTCTTATGGCGACCATGTTTAGCATATGGAAATCTAGAATGATTGTATCTTTGGTAAGTTTTCCTCCTCTCTACACATATCTATTTTTTAGAAGTCTAATATTATTTCATATGTGTATTTTCATATTGTAGTTCAGGCCTATAAGGTGGCCATGAAGCTCACTCATCTTCAAGAGCTTATTGATCATTGGGGGAACACATCATGCACAATCAATCAGGTTCCTCCTAAGTAGGATACTCCTCGAAGCTAGTCCAAGTCCAGACAACATTGTCGCTTGTCCCCAAACCGCACTCTTATCCCAACTCAAGGTCCCCTTCCTTACAGAATGACCCTAGCTACCTAATTGTTCCTCTCTCTCCCTCGGCTCTTTGGCTCGATGCCTAGGACAAGTTGGGAGCTACGATGATTGTTGCCAGTAAAAAGTTGGTTGCTCGCGGTTAGGAAGATGTTCCTGGCACTTCTTCTAGACAGGGGAGGGAATCAGTGCCAAAGTCTCATGATGTTAATGTTGGGTGGGAATAAATCTTAGTGGTGGCTAAACCCATGTAATGGATCCTCATAATTGTGGGGATTCTTTTTTTGTTGCTTTTATCTTTATGTAATCATTTTATTCTATTGTCCATCAGTTTTGTAAGGTGATTTTGATTAGTTGTTAGTTATTTAATAGGATTCCCACACTATTTTTATGGTAGTGGTTTTTTGGTTGATGGCATTAACCTGGTGGTGTGTTTATCTGCCTCTTTTTTTTTTGTTTCTAAAAATGTATTCTATTAATTATTTAATGTTGTTGGATGTGTCTCATCCTTTGCCGAGGAAGTCTTGTTCGATAGGTATGAAAGGGTAAGAGGAGAAAGCTCCTCGAAGGGGGGTGTCGGGGGGTCCAAGGGGGTGGTAGCCCCCCCGGGATACGCTGGAGGTGTATGTCTGGCGCAAAGCACCGATGATTTTTCCCTTTTTTCGAAGCGATTTTAAGGATTCCCATGGTTGGTGGGTGTGGGTGGTTTAGCCCATGGTGTTGTACCCATTGTATTCTAATACCACATAGTGGTTTAGGGTTGTAAGAGTTTCCTTTATATTTTATTGTAATGTCCCATTTTCGGGCAAGAAACTGAATAATAATATCAAGGAGGTGTGGCTCTTGTTTTGCTGGACGTAGCCCATATTGGGTGAACCAGGATAAATCTCGTGTGTTATATGTGCATTGTGTGTTGTCATTTATTCTAAGTTGTTTATTTCTGCATTATTTATGGAATAAGTTTCTGTAAATCTCTTCAAATATAATATTTTTTTACATTTAAAAAAACATATTTTTATTTTTCTATGATAACAATAGGGACTACAAGAGGAACCGCCTTTTTTTAGTGGGTGTTATATGATCTGTTAACAATTGGAGTCTTTTGATTACATATTACTGTTTATTTTTTAGATTGAAATTTAATTATTTTTCTCCATAGTTAGTTTCATACCCTTAAGCTTGATGATTAGTAATTTTATATTCTTTTATAAATCAATTATTCTTTTTATTAATATAATTTTGATAGTTTAACGATAGTAGTAGATTTTAGAATTTTAAATAAAGGTTTAAAGTTCAAATCTTAGGAGTAAGATTGTAAATATGTTGTAATATCAAAGTATGGTTGAGGATAATTATATATTGGATATATAATATTTATTTCATATGTCCTATGGTGTTGGCAACTCAAAAAACTACTTTACTTTATTTTTTAATATTAATTTTTAAATTTATTATATAAGATTGAAATAGAATTTTTTTAACTTTACCTTGCACCTTTCAATATGAGTGAAATGAATTTTTCTAGAGCACATCATGACCTCTTATTACTATAATATTTCATCAAACAATATTAGTAATTGTATATACCACGTTCCAAGATTTGAAACTTAGTTTCATATTAAAAATGGACATATTTAATTATTTGAACTTATGTCATTTGCTCATAATATAGTGTTATTTTATTTTCAATATTTGGTTAGTGTGAGAAACCCCTATGACCGATGCCTAGGACTGGGCATCCTCATCCTACCACGAGCTCTCATAAGGGGGAGAGTCGAGCTTATCAATAAGGAATTTAACACAACCACACACACATACACCACAGTTTGAACTTTGGACCTCCCGAAAAAGAGCCAAAGCCCAAACCATTGTGTTGTCCCCGAGGACTTAATCAATGTGGCATATTATTTCATAATATAGTGTTATTTTTATTAATTGTCATTTGATTTTATAATAATTAATTTTTTAAATATCGAAAAATTTATATTAAAATAAGATTATTTACAAATTGGAATGAGACTCCTCCTAGCCTTAGCCAACAAGAGCAATTGTTTCCTCTTTTTAACTTTCTAAAAAACTTTCATAAATCTAAATCCCAAGATCCTAAGAACTAACCACTTTTGGTTACAACACTAAAAGGAGATCTATATTAGAGCCAAATCTCCTAAACCATATGTGTGTATTGGTTGTCCAAATTAACCAAACATTGGATTTGCTCACTAACTTGCTCAATCCTCTCATCCTCAATAGATATGCCATAATATCATTGAAACCCTAGCTCCTTTTCAATACTTGTCTTAGCTAGAAGGTTTACCATTGTATTCAAAGCTCTACCCACATAAATCAAGATCACATCATCTAATTCCATTTAGAAATCCTTAACTTGGGTGACAAGAATATTCAACCTCCACATCTCCAAAGCAAAGTTCCTCATACAATCTAGAGCTCCTACCAAGATTTGAGAATCTAATTTTATGATTATCCTCCTATAACCTTGTCTTACCACCCAAATAGAAACAAATTTGATAATTAAAGCTTTTGCTTAATTATTTGTGGCCTTACCCAGGCCCTACAATTCTCAATAGAGAATTGATCCAACATGGTTCTTGTAGACCACTCCAATTCCAACTCTACTTGGATTACTTTTAGCAAGTCCATCAATATTAATTTTAATCCAACCTTCTAGGGGTGTTTTTCAACTAGCTCTATCCTACCCCTCCTACATTGTAGCTTCCTTATCCATTATCCCTATATCAGCTTGATTTTCCTTCTTAGTATACACTGTCATAGTTTTCGTGACTTTGCTGCAAATAACTTATCAGATGTCATCCAAAGATGAAAATATTTCTCTAAAAAATCTGTCATTTCTCTCCAACCATAATTACCACCAAATAATTTTTTTCTCTCCAACCATAATTTCTACCAAATAAATTTTAATCCAAGCTTCCAACCAATACAAAGAGCTTCAGATTAAATTTGTCTCTCTTCCATCTTTCCCAAATATTATTCTCGTTTAGATCATTGTTGTCTCAGATTTTATAAGCTAAAAACCATCTTTCCCATATCTAGCACGTGAATAGGCACTCAAGAATTAGGTAGTCAGATTTTTCTTCACTTTTATATCATAAAACACATCGTAATTGGCCAATTATTCCCCTACATCTCAAATTATCAAAGGTAAGAATTCCATTGTGCATGAACTGCCAAGCAAAGAAGTTAAATTTTGGTCAATCCTTGGACTGAGAAATCGTTTTTCGATCCTTAACCTGATAAGCATGAGAAGGAGGTTCTAGAAGGATATTTTCATATCCATACTTCATCGTGTATACTCCAAGGCTCACATAGCCCAAAGCTAGTTCATCCTCCTACTCCCTATCTACGAGAAATATTTCTTTCAGGATTTTAGTCATGATGGGTGCCAATTTTGGAGGGATTGGAATTGGCCACTCGTCCAAATTATTAAATTTTTTAAATGTATAATCTCCTAGATGGTTGGTATTGAAATTACTTTCAATCTTGATCCAACTCCTACTTTCCATGGTTTTTACTAGTTGTAGTTCTAGGAATTCAAAAATGATAAGTAGGTATTGATCCCATGAATATATCCATAATTGTGTCTTTTCCCCTCCCCCAATTTCCAAAATAATCCATATTTCACTACCTAAGATCCTAGATTTAGTGTCTGCCACTCTAGGTATCCATTACCATATAAAGAGAAATGACTCACCTCATTCAGTTCACTTGTCCCAAATATTTACTAGTTAAAACTCTGATGAATTATGTTGGTTGGGAGATCCACCTCCGATAAAAGACTTATCTATTTCTATATAATTTTATTATTTTTAAATTAGGATTTTGAAAGGGTTCTCATTTCCCTTTTATGTTAACTTTGTCACATTAAGCCATATAATCTATTTGGTGTCTTCAAGATTTGAACCTTGGTGTGAGCTACATCACTCATATGTATTAACCATTGAACCATGACCTATTTGGATTTTGAGTTAAAAACGTGGGTTTTTTATGGGGGGTCCTATTTCCCTCATATTGCGTTTGAACTTGGGTCTTCTAAATAAAATTCCAAAGATATACCACTACAGAATCCCTCACAGACTAAAATTTTGGGTTAAAAACATTGGTTTTTATGAGGGGTTCCAATCCCCTCGTACTAGGGTTTGAACTTGAGTTTCCCAAATGAAAACCCAAAGACATACCACTACAATATCCCTCATAAGACTCAGTTCTATATAATATACAATTTAAAAAATTCTTTTTATTTTTAGTTTTTATTATAACAAATTATCATATATTATGTTTCGAGATTTCAAAATTAGTCTTTATGGTAAAATTTTGCATATTTAATTAATTGAAATTGATCTTGTCATATGATCATACTAAAGTGTTATTTTTTATTAATTGTAATTTGATTTTACACTATTAAATTGCTTAAATAAAAAAATAATGTAGTTTTATACAATATAATAATAATTTTATATTGCAAAGGATTAAGGTTTTTTCCTGAAAAAATGTCTCAACATTTAGGAGCCATATCTTCGCGAAGAGTTATCCGATTCAATTGATTCTTGGACCAACTTGTGCAAAATTTAAATAATTTAAAATGAGTGGTCTTGTACAAAAATATAAGCAATATTGATGGATATACGACCCTGTGAAGTCAACATTCAAAACAAGGGTAGTGACAATTAAGTTGCGAAAAACAAAATAGCAAATATTTTCCAACTAGGGTTCGAACAATGGGAAGAGCAATGAAGGGCTAGGACTTCAGTGAGGCAAGACATTCTATCTGGAAATAATTTTTCAGCCAAGTTTTTTTCCCTTTCTTTATCTTAGAAATTGTGCATGAAAAATTTATAAAGTTTTTATCAAATATTATATTTGCTATAAGATATTTAGATAAATTTCAATAGATTTTGAGTTTTAGTTTCCTTTCCATGGACTGATTTATAGTTAAATTCTTAGAATCATCTCTAGTGGTAGAGGTTAGTGAGTGCACCTCAAAGAGATCCTCGTTGCTCCAAGATAAGACATTTTTTGGTAAATTTAATGGGTATTGGTTAGGGGCTTCAACCTTGAGAAAATGGATTGATAGGATTTGGAAGTCTCCAAGAGTGATTCTATCATTTCTTCCCAAATGTTTCTTCCTAACCATTTTTTGTTCTAGGGAAGAAAGAGAAAGAATCCTAAAAGGGGGTCCTTGGTTTATGGTAAGAACATGACTCTTCCTTACCCGCTGGTATGAAGGATTTTCACTTGAAATTTTAAATCTATCCCTAGTATCAGTATGTGTTAGGGTGTTTGGATTACCCATTTAATTTTGGGAAATAGATACATTCAAGGTAATACACTCTAGGAGAATTCCTTGAGATTTCAGATACGATAAAAGATGGATTTTTGGCTATTTATGCTTGAATATTGGTCATGATTGATATAAGTAAAGCTTTACTAGAATCAATCATTCTTAAGTATGGGGATAATATGTGGATCCAAACTATAGATTATGAAAACATATCTTTTAGATGTAGAATATGTCATGAGGTGGGGTATATTGACAGATCATGCTCTAAGAAAAGCCCAACATAATCATTTGTAGAAAATCGCAAGAGAAATGAATAGAAGCACAGATTGTTATCAAAATCTACCCCAAATGTGAGCAGAAGTGTGAAACCAACAGCCGCCAACAGTCGGAGAGTGGAGCAGCAGTCTTCAAGTGCGATGAGGGAGGAGATGTCGATGGGCGGGAAGTTTTCTGCAGGGGAGCTCGGGAGCGGCTATGGTTCGTGTCTTGGGCACAGCGAAGCAATCGAAGGGCACTAGGGATCCGGAGGTGCGAAAGCGTCTGGACCCATTGAAGAATACCGGGCTGTTGACGGTGTCAGTCGGGGTAAGGACCCACCAGAAAAATGGGGTGGTGGGGCTCAAAAGTCTTATGCCCAGGCAGCGGCCTCAGAAACCCTAAACGAGTTTTTTTACCAAAGAGTTGTTTCCAGTTGGGGATGAGTTGGACATCCCGATGGAAGTTCTTTCCAGCTTCATGGAGTTTGAGAAATTTACCCTCATAGGCAAATTCATTGGCGGTCGTCCCGACATGGAAACAATCAGAAAGTGGGCAACAAGCAAATGGAGGACTTTTGGTCATATGGAGCTAGCAACCCTATCCAAGGGTTTTTTTGCCATTAGAATGAACAATAAGGAGGATTACTATAAAATTTTGGCTGGCGGGCCATGGTTTCTGGGCCGCAAAAGTTTATTCCTTAGGAAGTGGGACATGGATTTCAGTCCTGATACCCAAAACATCAACATTGCCCCAATATGGGTTAGGCTCCCGAATCTTCCCCTCTTTGGTTGGCATGAAAATGTCATAAGGGGTATTGCACGCTCCATTGGGGAGTTGGTCACCATTGACCCACCCACCCGAGCTCGAACAAGGTTTGTCCAAGCCCATTTTTGCATTATGGAAGATTTGGAGGCGAAACTCCCAACTTTCATCACTCTTCGGTCTGGAGGTACCTTTCTTCATAAACAAGCTATTGTCTATGAAAATAGACCAGCTTTTTGCCCCCAGTGTCGGTCCCAAGGGCACCTCCAATCCCAGTGTCCTCTTCAAAAATTGGGTAAGCAAAAGCATGAAAACGACAACCCCCTGGAGCATGGGGAAGGTCAGGAAAAGTAGTCAAATCTTCCAGATGCGAAGGGTCATGAATCTCCAGGCCCCTCTAGAGTCTGCGTCGGACTCTCTCAGCCTAAAGAGAATCCCACTCTCCAATCGGACCCCGAGCAACTTGAGGCTGACAATCAGCAAGGAGCAGACTCCCACTTGGAAAGTGAATCACAGGAAGAGAAGGAATGGACCCCATCCCAAATTGTGACTCAGACTGTTTCTCTGCCCCAAGATATGGGTCATCCCGATTTTAGCCAGTCGTAGACGATGCTAGAAGATTACCTCTTAGGAAGGAGGGGTGAACAATCCGATCACATTAGCCCTTGAAACACGAGGAGTCGAAAGCAAAGTGTGGATTTTGGTAGTGAGAGGAAGCAGGGCCGTCCTCCTAACAAAGACAGGCGGGACAAAGAGACAGCAAATGACGTTGCAAATGGAACCCAACGTTTGCTAGTTCTGGATGACTGTGGCACTTAGACGGACGAAGCGCATGCATCAAAACCTCCCCCTCAACAAGGAAGGGGAGGCAAGAAAAACCTCAAACTGTCCAGATGAAAGTCCTCTCATGGAATGTGAGAGGACTGAACGGTGCAGCCAAATGAAGGTTAGTGGCTGATCTCCGTAGGAGGACTAATCCTTCCATCCTTATTTTGCAAGAGACCAAGGTCGATGCTATCTCTAATAAAGTTGCGAAGGCCATTTGGGCCAAGGCAAATTATCTGTCCAGCCTTGTAGTGGGAACAGTGGGAGGACTCATGGTTCTGTGGGACCCTTCAAGGTTTGAGGGCAGCCTGATATCAACTTCCAACAGAATCATCAATTTTTATGCTTCAAATTCTACCACAGAGAGAAAAAATGTGGAAAGCTATCTCTCAAATGAGGGATAATTTTAGTAAATTTCCTTGGGTTTTAGGGGGTGACTTCAATTGTCCCCTTCATCCTTCAAAAAAAAGGAGGATCCGACCACTTCAGCCGCAACTTGGAGGACTTTAGGGATTTTGTCTCTACTAATGGCTTGCTCGACATCAAACTCAAAGGGGCTTCCTTCACTTGGAGTAATAGAAGGATTGGGAGCGGTTTGATTCAAGTCAAGCTCGACAGATTTTTTATGTCCCAAGAAGCCATTCCTATCCTTGGCGGGGCTATCCTTTTGGCTCTTCCAAGGATTGGGTCTAACCATAACCCTATTTTCTTGGAGGTGGATGATGGGCCTATTTTTAAAACCCCCTTCAAATTTGAATCCATGTGGATCTCTCATAAGGACTTCAAAGGTTTGGTTTCAACGTGGTGGCAATTGAAGGTGGAAGGAAATGCTCCTAAGAGGGTGGCTCTAAAGCTCAAAATGGTCAAAGAAAAGCTGAAAGTTTGGAATAAAGAGGTTTTCGGCAACATTTTTGAGTCCAAAAAATCCATCTCTAAGAACTTCAAGGTTTTGGAGGAAAGGATGGAACTCGAAGGTTACACTGAGGGTCTCAGGGAGGAAGAGCGGAGTCTTTTGGTGGACTTTCATTCTATTCTCGCTAGGGAGGAAACGTTCTGGCGCCAGAAATATCATGACCTTTGGTTGAAGAATGGAGACACCAACATGAGGTTTTTCCATGCATCTACTATGAGGCACAGAGGGGCCAAAAAGATCAGATAAGTGGCTTGTAAGGATGGGCGCATTACCAGGGAGATAAAGAAAATCAGGAGCAAAGCGGTTGAATTTTTTCAAGATTTGCTTGGCACTCCTCCGGACAGCAACCTTCAGGTCCAAAAATCTTTGCTCACCAATTTTCTAACTAAAGTCCCCCATGAGGTAAGCATTAAGCTTCTGGAACCTTTTTCCTCATCCAAGATTAAGGAAGCATTGTTCTCCATGCAACCAGATAAGGCCCATGGCCCCGATGGTTTCCCCCCCATTCTTCCAAGTCATGTGGGAGGTCGTAGGTTCGGATGTATGCGATGTTATTCGGGTTATTCAAGCTTCCAGATCCATCCACCCAAAACTCAATTCCACATTTCTTGCCCTCATTCCTAAGTCTCCTGCCTGCAAAAGTTTCTCTAACTATCGGCCCATCAGCCTGTGCAATGTTTTTTTCAAAACAATCCTCCCCATCCTGATTGATCCTTGTCAAGGAAGCACTATTAAATGCAAAAACATTCTTAATGGTGTCATCACTGTCCATGAGACCCTTCATTCCGCTTACCGCTCCAAGAATGTTGCTCTTTTTCTTAAGCTCGACATGAACAAAGCCTTTGACCGGGTTGATCGGAATTTTTTGTGTGCAGTCCTCCTCAAGTTCGGCTTTCATCCCCAATGGATTGACCTTGTCTACAGTTGTATATCCACTCCATTTTTTTTTGTCTTGGTCAATGGGTCCCCATCTGGGTATTTCCAAAGCGCCAGAGGCCTCAGACAGGGTGATCCTTTATCCCCCATCCTTTTCATTCTTCTGGCGGAGGTTCTGAGTTGGTCCATGAAAGAGGCTCTTCGTCAGAACAAGATTTTTGGCATTTTGTCGACTTCTAGAGTTGATCCTGTCACTCATCAAAAATTTGTGGACGACACCCTCATCTCCACTGGGGCGTCCGTTGCCCAAGCCAAATCGCTCAAGCGGATCCTATCCCGTTATGAGCAAGCTACAGGGCAAAAGGTCAATTACATCAAGAGAAAAATCTATTTTATTAACACTCCCCTACGTAGGCAACTTCGGATTGCTAGAATTCTTGAATGCACTATTGATTCCCTACCTATGTCCTATCTGGGGTTGCCTCTATCTTATAGCGGGCGGGTGAGTGGGGATATGTGGAACATGATTCTTGAGCGCCTTCACAAGAAACTCAAAACTTGGAAGGGCAAACTCCTATCACAAGCCGAAAAAGCCACCCTTACCAAAGCTTGTCTTTAGGGGATCCCGACCTACTTCATGTCGATGTTCATGCTTCCGATTTCAGTTCACTCCAAAATTGAGAAGATTCAAAGGACCTTTATATGGTCTGGCAGCGAAGAGAAATCTAGACTCCCCCTTGTTGCCTGGGACAAGGTGTGTTCGAGGATAGACCAAGGCGGTCTGGGGTTGAGAAGATCAAGACTTATGAATTTGGCTCTGATAGTGAAGCACGCTTGGAAGATTCTATCTAGCGACCCGGTGGAGTGGGTTAAGCTAGTTAAAAAGAAGTATCTTGGCCCCATTTCCTTCTTGGATGCTGAGACCTCCTCCGTGGCATCAACCTTTTGGAAATATGTGCTCCAAACCCGACATTTGATCAACCTGGGAGCTTGCTGGATTTTGGGTGATGGCAACCTCATTTTATTTTGGAAGGACAGATGGGCGACTGAAGAAGCCCTTGGGTCAAGGGCGGATCTCGCTAGGCTGATAGGTTTGACTGACCCTAAATCCCAACTCAGGGTGGCAGAGTTCATATACCAGAGCACCCATTTTCCTCGATGGAAGATTCCAGTTGTGGAGGGGTTTAATAATGAGGTTACCTTTCTTGCAAATATCCTCCAGTCAATTTTAATTCCTTCTGCTAGGAGGAATGACAGAATCATCTGGAGTGGTACGGAGGATGGGCTTTTTTCTATTAAATCAGCTTATGAGTTTCTTACCACCAAGACTGCTCTGGACTACAGGTGGAATACTGTGTGGAGGAAAGGAGTCATCCCTAAAATCAACTTCTTTGCATGGATTGATTTCCACAACAAAGCCTTAACAATTGACAACCTTCACAAGAGAGGTTTTGCCTTCCCCAATAGGTGTTACTTGTGTCTTGCAGATTGCAAGACGAGGGATCATTTATTCTTGCATTGCCCATTTTCCCACTTTGTTCTTAGTATTGTCCTATCCTCCTTCCAAATCCTATGGTGCTCTCCCTGTTCCCTCAGAGATGCTTTCCACCAATGGCCTAATCCTTTCAAGAATCCCAAACTCCACTTCCTCCTCGAGGCCTCCTTCCATCATTCAATTTGGCAAATTTTGTTAGAGAGGAATGCCAGAATCTTTGGTAGAGCTCCTAGAGGGCCCCCTTCTGTTTCTTAAAGGGCGTTTTCCTATGCCATCAAGAATTCTATTGTTGTTCCCAGTCCCCGTCCCTACCTTTCGAGCGAAGAAGCGATTCTCAAAATGATGAATCTCTGGCCGTTTTTGGAGGTTGTTAAAGGGCCCTGTCGAAGGAATATTGTTTGGACCAAACCCCCGTGGGGTGGATTAAATTAAACTTTGATGGAGCGGCTAAGGGGAATCCTGGGCCCACTGGTGCTGGGGGTGTTGTCAGAGATCATGATGGGAATCTTGTGATGGCCTATTGTGAAGATTTGGGCTCCCAAAAAAATCACTATACCAAAGCCCGAGGTGCTCTGAAAGGTATTTGGATACTCTCTAAGGATCCTCAGCCTCTTATTATTGAGGGTGACTCGCTCAACATCATGAATTACCTTCTTGGCACCAAAAATCCATCTCAAAAAGTCTACAACATCATCCTCGAGGCAAGAACGCTTCTCTCCTATCGTGGTAGGTGGAAAGCAAATCATACTTTGAGAGAAGGTAATCACGTGGCTGACCACATGGCCAACAAAGGGCTCATGACCACATGTCCAGTCATGTGGCGGTCTCGCTTCCCATCCGAGGTGGAAAGGTTGGCCAGAGTAGACATCCATTCATGAAGCTTTCCTTGCGCAGTTTTTGGAAAGCCCCCTCCGACGAGTTTTGGTGTGGCATGGCAATTTTGTCTACTTAGCTATCCATGGTGTCTTTTCTATTTTTCTTTCCTCATTTCATTTCTTCGGGCTCTACTTGGTGTTCCTTTGGTTTTGTCCTGTTTCTTTTTCATTGGGTTTCCAGGCCTAAAAGCCCTTTTTTACAGTTTCCAAGTCTTTAGCATTGGGATGGCTTTACTTGCAATTAGGCTTATTGTTACAGCCAAGAGGTATGATGCATCATTAGAAATATGGCTAATTTTGTACATAAGGTTTTGGGATCCTCTATAAAAACCCACTGTTAATATATTAAAATAATTACCCAAAAAAGAAAATCATAAGAGAAACTTACAAATGGTTATGGATGAAGATGGTTTTCAACTTCCAGAAAATAGATCTAGAAAAATTAATGAAAATAAATAGTGGAGACAAACAAGGAAGGATATTGGAAGAAATACCAACTCTTTTAAGGCTTTATCCTATGAAGAAAAAGTAGATCAGAACTTAGAGGATATAGTACAACAATTTCAACATATTAATAAGGAATTGTTTATTCAGTATAATCCTAATTTAAGGAAGAACATTATCGATGAACCTAAGGAATGTGTCTCATAAGATTTTGTAGAGTCTCTTGAAGTACCATGCACCATTTAAGAGAAAATAATTGGTAAAGAAAATGTATTTTTAGAAGTTAATACCCCTGCCATTAATAAGGAAATACCAGAAAATGAGCATGATTAGTCAAAAGCTTCTATAATAGAGCCAGGAGAGTATAAATATGATGAAAAAAAATTGTGAAAGAATATTTAGGAATAGAATAATAAGACCTACTTCTGATATAGGCAAGGAAAAAAGAGGAAAACTTTCAAATTATCAAGCAAGATCCAGGGAAGAAAGAGCAAACATAGAGAAAGGAACACAAACTAAGTTGGTTGAAATTCTCTTTACCAAACAACAAAATGATATTGGTAATATGCATGAGGGTCCAAAAGCCCCTAATGAGACATGATTATCATCTCATGGAATATAAGGGGTGTTAATGCCCCATCAAAGCAGAGGTGTATTAGGGACCTATGTTTAAGTAATAAATCTGATATTCTCTATATCTAGGAAACTAAAATGATAAAAAAAGTTTCAAAAACTATACAAGTAGTATGGGCAAGATGTGAATGGGATGCTATAGATTCTGAAGGAGCGATAGGAGGAATTCTAACTTGTTGGAATCCTTATAGAACCTCTTGTATAACCATTTATAAAACTAGGCATTGGATAGCCTATTTAGTCACTTGCTACTTTGTAGATATTTATTTCATCCTTATCAATGTCTATGGACCTACAACTTAGTCAGATAGATTAGAATTTTGGAGTGGGATTGAAGCCTTTATGAGAAGTAAAGACCAAGAAACCCGATTCATGATCATTGGAGATTTTAATGTCATAACCAAGCTATATGTAAAATTTGGGGGAATTAGGAAAAATACCCAAAGTATGAAAGATTTCTTAGCTTTTATTTGTTAGAAATAGCTTTATTACATTATTTGGGTCATGTAAATGTACCTTCCTTGGTACATACTTAGGACATTAGATTACTTTAGGGGGAAGTTATCTAGTTACTTCATGCAATGTAATAAATGCACAAGTGTCAATGTGCAAGTTGTAAATGTGCAAGGTGTCCCTTGTACAACTAGGTAGAGTGTTGGCCAAGGAACTTGTCTTCCTATATAAAGGGCCATAGATATATAGAGGAGAGCATAGTAGTGTAGGATAGACACAGTAGTGTAGAGTGTGTGAGCTATAAGCTCAGAGCTCATTCATTGAGCAGTAGCTTGTATCATGGAGTGTTCATTTCCTCCATAGCTACTATTGTACTCATTTCCGTCATTTCTATTTATAGCATATTTTAGTCATCTCACATATTTACTTTCTTTCTTATTATTCTACATCTTGTGAATGCTATCTCCCATTGCATGTTGTATCAAAAGCTAACAGTGGTATCAGAGCTACGGTAGATCAAGCTACAGTAGATCAATAGGAAAATCACCATTATCATTGACCCTGAGTTTTTTGTCAACCTGATGCACCATTGGACCAATCACTATCAAAATTTCTCAGAAGAGTCTAGGTGATAGAATTAGGGAGAGCCACAAGTGAGGACTGAATGAAATCTCAGTTTCAGAAATACTGAGATTGCATATGGCTAGAGTCTTTCCACAGAGTTGTAGAAAAACTCGTGAAGACTAGGACTCAACATTTGATCCACTAGTTTGATGAAACAACTAGTGAAGCTCATCTAAGAGATCTGGAAATATTTACCTGAAGTTTCTTTTATTGCAGGGAATTAATTCTCAGATGATTGGGACACCTCCTACAATAGAAAGCTAGGAGACCTCAACTTCGTTGCCCGAAGGTCGGAGTGCCTTCATAGTGCAGATATTAGTTGTTGCAGAGAGGAGAATACTTTAGAAGAAACTTTTGGAAAAGAATCATGGTGAAGTCAGGATACAGGAGATCTCCATTGCTAGATTGAAGAACTTCACAAAAAGAAAAAGGCCATAGAAGCCCTGATTCAGAAGAAAAAGGCCATAGAAGCCTTGATCCAGAAGAAAAGACCATATAAGCCTAGAAAAGGCCATAGGAGCCTTGATACAGAAGAAAAGGCCATAGGAGCCTTGATCCAGAAGAAAATGCCACAAAAGCCTAGAAAAGCCATAGAAGCCTTGATATTGAAGAAAAGGCCATAGAAGCCTTGATATTGAAGAAAAGGCCATAGAAGCCTTGATATTGAAGAAAAGGCCATAGAAGCCTTGATATTGAAGAAAAGGCCATAAAAGCCTTGATATTAAAAAAAGGCCACAGAAGCCTTGATACTGAAATAGGCCACAAAAGCCTTTATCCTGAAGAAGACTCTAGAAGAGAGTACCTAATTCAGAAGCATATTTTAGTACTAATATTTTTGTTGTAGGTAAAGGAGATCCAGTAAGTTAGGAAAGCTTCCTACAAGAAATTTAGGAAGAGTATCCTCTTTAGAATCAATCCAGCACTTGAAGCAAAAGAGATCAGGAGGAGATCTCATTGAAGAAATTCCAGACAAGGAAGAAGAAGAAGGACTAGGAGAGTCCTGCTTGAATCCAGAAGCAGCAAAATCAGAGATCCAGGAGAAGGTCTCACCACCAACACTTCTAGAAGTAGAAGGTTGAAGATAAGGTCTCAAGGAAGACCAGAAGAAGCTGCAAGATCAAAGACCTTGGTGAGGTCTCGACGAGCATCCAGTAAAAGGCTAGGAGAGCCTTGCTGAAGAAATCATCAAAGGAGAACTCACTGGAGAAATCCACTACCAAGGAGAAGCCCCTAATAGTGAAGGACTTGGGACAATTTTTGCCATCCGACAACAAGCCCAAGAGGAGGAGAATTTGGCAAGGAGTGCCAAATCCGAGCGGAAGAAGAATCCAGTGAAGACCTCAAGATATTCAGAATCTTGAGAAGAAGATCCTACTTGAAGTCAAAATTCGACAAGAAGACTTGAAGATAGAAGAAGCTTCATCAAATCTAGGAGATTTGAAGATTACCTCTCACAAAAAGAGGGCACCGCTTAGAGATACAAACTTCTCCAAATCTATAGTAGAAGGAGGAGACTACAAGAGGAGAATAAAGTCACCAAATCTTAGGTTCATGAAAGGAAGTTTGAGACCATCGTTTGGTGAAGAAGGAGTTGTTCAAAACAATCTACAAAGAGCTACAAGATCTTACTCAAGGCAACAACTTGGTGATCTAAGACACCAAGATCTACATCCTCTATAAAAGCGACAAAGAAGCTACAAAATCTTTCAAAAAAAGGTAAGCAACTATTGGTGCAAGTAGATTTATTAATTGGATTACTTTTCAGATTTGTTAAAGCACCTTAATCTAGATTAAAGTTGTAACCTAAATTATAGTCTTCAAAAGTGCAAAATAAAAAGGTTCCTTTTAGAGGTTCATTTGCACACTAGGAGTTGATTATATTCCAAATATTAATTATCTATCAACTACCTATTATCTACTTTGGAAAGCGAAAAGAAGACTAAATCCTACAATACTAATTATAGTGAATTTGCAGAATATTTGAAGGTTCATTTCAAATTATTCTTGATTAGTTGCAGTGAATTGATTAAGTGCATTTTCTTGAGAGTAGATTGGAGTGATAAGGTGTAATTTGTTAGTGCATTAAAAAGTGAAATTTGTTAGATTCATTTGCACTATTATTACTCTCAAAATAAATTAGTTTTGTGCATTGAAAAAAGGCTACAAAATCTAGTTTGCATCAAGTGTCTAAAGACACTCTTAAAGCACAAAAACCTACAACTCTTAGTGGCCAATAGAAGCCACCAAAATTGGTTAGTACAAGCAAAGAAAAGCTAACAAAAAATAAGCTTCAAATATTGAGACTTGGTGAGTCTCAAATCCAAAGCACTTAGGGGTTAGTGCAACTGAAACAAAGCTTCTATTTTATAGTGTTTACAAAGCTTGGATTCACCATAAAATATCCAAGCAAAGAGGGTAAGGAGTCTACTCAAAAGGACATCCTCAAAACCCTCATTTGTGCATTCAAAAATCTGCTACAAAATCAGACTACAAAACCTAAAAAGGGAGTGCAAAAAGGGTGCAAAAGAAAGTGTATTATTCACAAGGTATTGCACTACATTGTCCATAGAAAGGAAGCAGATAGAAGGTGCCATTAAAGGCACAAAGGTCACAGGGAATCCAACCAAGAAGGATGTATGAAAAGCACTCCATATCCATGGTACAAGGAGCCATCAAAAAGGCTCATTCCTCACATATCTTGGATGGACAAACTTGCACAACACAAGCACACAATAGAAGATCAATATCCTACAATTACATAGAAGAAGAAGGAGCCATACTACAAGCAAAGGTATCACTATTACCTCGTCCAAACGTGCATGAACAATGCTACAATTTGCACGTCAAAGAGAACCAAAAGTGAGGAGAAAAGGTGCTAATTGCAAAGGTCTGAAACTTGGTGAAGAAAATCCACCAAAGGTAGCATCTTCCATGCCATTCAGAGCTCCAATACCACCTCAAGGATCGACTGCAAGAGAAAATAGTTTGCTTGCACTTCAAGGAATGTAGCAAGCAAAGGAAGAGGCATAAATAAGGAGTTACATTCTCCTTGAAGGCATTACAATGATAGACGCCATGCAAAAACTTTGAGTGCCACTTGGCACAATCTCTCAACAATGCTTAACATCCAAGAAACCTTACAAGGAAGGTTACAAGTGCCTACTCAAATTTGAAGCGTTACAACAAGATTTTGGTGCCCATAGACCATGTGGAAGAGGAGTTACATTTCTCCATTGGCGTTATCATTTGAACAATGCAAGAAGGAAGAAGATATTTCAGATGTTACACTTGCAATGGACGTCCAAGAAAGCATTGAAGTGTAACTAAAGTGACACTTGTCACTAGGTTGATTGCCTATTAAAGGCTCCTTGGACCAACAATTTCAATGTAGCATTTGAATGCAACATTTTGAACAATGCATTTACGTCCGAGACGTGGGAGCCATCACAGCGTGGAAGCAAGGTATAGAGCATTCAATGCTCTGGTCTGAACATAGTCAAAGAAGCTACAATCAACAAGTGCAACCATTACACGTCTGAAATCAACGTCGATTATTGCTTGGTATGAGGTAAGGTTTATTCCTATATTTATATGCTTTCATCTCTAGGGAGTTATAAGGTTGAATTTAGAGAAATATAATTATTGAAAGCAATACCTCAAAGGGAATTATTTATCAAGCTAATATAATATTTGCAATATTGAACTTAGGAGTAATAAGGTTTTCTACTGGCAATTAACCTTAATACTTGCAAATATTATTGTGATCTAATTTTTCCAAAATTAGGGAGTTATAAGGGTTACTACATCAAACTAATTAAATTGGAAATTAGATACACTTGGATTAAATCCTAAAGGGATATTTAAAGAGAGTTTTATCAAAGCATTTTAAAGGTTGGAAATTTATAATATTATTGTCTCAAATCTTCTCAAATCGAGACAAAATATCCAACATTAAAACCTCTTTAAATTTGGGAAAAGTGCTTAGTTCAATAGGAGCAATAAGGATAATAGAAGTTGATTTTGGTATTTACAAAACTTTACAAAATCAACCAAAATTGAACTATAATTTACAAAAGCACTTTATAGCTTATCCAAAACATACTAGGGAGTCATAAGGTATTCTACAAAACTTGGTAATATCAACATTTATCAAAATTATCAAGTTGCAATATATAAGCTTTCTACAAAACCTAAAAATCCTTAAGAGTATATATTCTCATACTAGGGAGACATAAGGAAGCCTACAAAACCAAGGATTAATAAAGGTTTTACCAAATCAAGCTTATATACTTCTATCAGGGATCATATATCCGAATAAGGAGTCATAAGGTAGACTACAAAGAAGATCCTATCTCATTTCTTCTATTTCTTCAAATGGAAAAAAGAATGTCATATAATGAATGTGGAATTTGTTCCAACAAAAACCAGTCTACAAAACATGAAAATATGTGGTACATTGACTCAGGAGCCAATCATCATATGACAGGAAATATGCAATGGTTCGATTATCTTGAAGATACCAAAGGCTACAGACTAAGAATTGCAGATAGCCAAACTTATCCTATACATGGATATGGATGTGTAACACCTAGCAGATCATTTCCAAATCTTCTACTACAAAAAGTATTGTTTGTTCCTGGATTAACATTCAATCTCATTTCTGTAAGCAAGTTGGTAGAAGATAACTATATGATCTACTTTGGATATATGGATGGAATCAATACATGTCTCATCATGAATCAAGGTGAAATAAAAGCAACAAGATCAATCCATGGAAATACATACATCCTGGATTCAATGGAAATCTCACAAGATATTGTGATGTTTCAAAATGATGCTAACATATTTTCAAAGGAATAAGTTGATGAAAATGAAGAACCAGTACAACACAAAGCCAAGCATAGAAGAATCAAAATCAAGAATATGAGAGGACAAGTGCACCATGCTCTACTCAGCCATCAACATTCAGAACCAAATGAAGATACTTGCAAAGAGACCAATAAAGGTGGTTGGATAGAAGACAGTGATGATGAACCTGAAGAAGCCAAAGATCATTTTCAAGAGGAAGATCCACATTGAAGACTAAAGTCTTCAATACCCAAATATTGTAATACAGGGGGTGTTAGAAATAGCTTATATTACATTATTTGGGTCATGTAAATGTACCTTCCTTGGTACATACTTAGGACATTAGATTACTTTAGGGGGAAGTTATCTAGTTACTTCATGCAATGTAATAAATGCACAAGTGTCAATGTGCAAGTTGTAAATGTGCAAGGTGTCCCTTGTACAACTAGGTAGAGTGTTGGCCAAGGAACTTATCTTCCTATATAAAGGGCCATAGATAGAGTGTGAAGATATAGAGGAGAGCATAGTAGTGTAGGATAGACACAGTAGTGTAGAGTGTGTGAGCTATAAGCTCAGAGCTCATTCATTGAGCAGTAGCTTGTATCATGGAGTGTTCATTTCCTCCATAGCTACTATTGTACTCATTTCCATCATTTCTATTTATAGCATATTTCAGTCATCTCGTAGATTTACTTTCTTTCTTATTATTCTGCATCTTGTGAATGCTATCTCCCATTGCATGTTGTATCAAAAGCTAACATTATTCAAAACAATAATCTATGGGAAGTTGAATTTGAAGAAGATAACTATACTTGGACCAACAACAGGAGAGGCGAGAATCTAATAGTAGAAAAAAAGACAGATGCATTCTCTCGGATCATTGGCTAGATGAAGGAACTTGTGCTAAAATTAATACCTTAACAAGGATTGGTTTGGATCACTAGCCAATAAGAGTTAAAATGGTGGTAAGTGAATTAAAAAAAAGATCATATTTTAAATATGAGCAAATGTGGGAAGACTATCCTCAATTTATTGATATGATATCTCAAACGTGGAATTATTTAGGTAATGGTGTGTTGTATGCTCTTCCAAACCAAATTAAAGCTATGACATCTAGATTAAAAGAATGAAACAAGAACACCTTTGGAAATATTTTTGAGAAGAAAGAAGAACTAAAATATAAACTTTCAAAATTCCAAAAAGGTGATGATAATAATCCAAGCTTAGAGGAAAGGGAGTTGCTTAGTGAATATCATAATATTTTGAGTAAGGAAGAGAAATTATGGAGATTAAAATCAAGACAAACTTGGTTAAAAGAAGGAGATAAAAATACAAAGTTTTTTCATAGGATGGCTATAGTACAAAAATCAAATTTCAAAATTAGTAGAATTAAATCAATAGAAGGGATTTGGATTGAATATCAGAGTTAAATTAGAAAAGAGGCTAGTTCAATTATTCAAAATATTCTAGGTTCAGAGGAGACCGAATTTTTTAATGATAAACTTCTTCAAGATTTTCCTTCAGTAATAACGAATGAAGACAATAGGGAACTTATGGAGCCTATTACTCTAGAAGAAGTTCATTTAGCTTTTTTCTCTTTTAATAACGATAAATCCCTAGGTCCAGATGGGTTGTTTGCAACTTTTTACCAACATAATTGGGATACAGTGAAAGATTATTTATTGGTGGTAGTGGAACGGTCTAGGGTAAAAAAATACATACCTTATAAAACAAATGCAACATATCTTACCCTAATTCCAAAAAAGAAGGATGTTGAATTGTTTGATTCATTTAGGTCCAGAAGCCTATGTAATATGGCATATAAGATTATTTCCAAAGTGATGGTGAATAGATTAAGTCCATTGTTAGACAAAATAATTTCAAAATAGCAAGGAGGATTTGTGAAAGGGAGACAAATTATAGACATGATCATAGTAGCTCATAAAGTTATACATTCAACAACTTCAAGAAAAGAGAAAGCAATGATCTTAAAACTTGATATGAGTAAAGCCTATGATAGGGTTAAATGGGTTTTTCTTTTTGCAGTTTTAGATAAGTTTGGTTTTAGGAATAAATAGGTTAGATGGATTAAAGATTGTGTCTCAACAGTTTCTTATTCAGTGTTGGTCAATGGGTTAGTGATAGAATATTTTAAATCCAAGAGAGACCTTAGACAAGGAGATCCTCTATCTCCTTATTTGTTCATTATTATAGCAGAATTTTTGAGTAGGAACTTAAATAAGGCTTACAAAGATGAGCTTATAAGTGGATTTAAGGTTAGTAATAACATCAATAACACCCATAAACAATTTATAGATGATACAACCCTTTTTGAAAGGGCAAGGATAAATGAGGCAAGAGCTTTGAATAACTTTTTAAAAGAGTACGAAAGAGCTTCAGGGCAAAAATTTAATAGGACTAAATCCAAATTTTACTTCCTTAACACTCCTGCTAATATCAAAGCAAGAATTTACATGTTGTTTCAAATGGAGGAGGCAAATTTACCAATAACTTATCTAGTGATGCCTTTATTTGAGGGGAGAATGAGGATAGATTTATGGAATCCTAATATTAGTAAAGTTCAAAATAAATTTCCAGCTTGGAAATGTATATGGTTATCGTTAATAGGAAAATTACAGTTAATTAAGCCAGTCTTACAAGCCATTCCAACATATTATACGTCATTGTATTTTATGCCAAAATCAATTGAAATTTTTTTAATCTATATTATGCGATCTTTTTTATGGTCAGGTTTACATGATTAAATAAAATTTCCTTTGGTGAAATGGAGCAAGTTGTGTGATGATAAAACTAGGGGAGGTCTTAGTTTAAAAGTTCTTACAAATACAATCTTAGCTCTTTGGGGAAAAGTTATCAGGAGATTTACAAAGAGAGTCAAAGACAATGGGCAAGAATTCTTCTAAGTATGTTGATCCCAATGACCCAAGCTTAATATTTATTGCATTCTCTCTACCAAATGGTTATGCTCTTTTGAATGGTTTAAAAAAATCTATTGATCTTATGATTAAAGGTTTAAGATGGGTGGTGGGAATTAGAAATTTTTTGTCTATCTGGATGGATACTTGGTGTGATAAAAAAACACTCAATTTAGATCCAATTTTGAAACCTTGGATGAGATTGCTTCAATAAAAATATGGTGATAGGGTTTCAAACATTTTGTACAAGGATCGAGAAGGAAGATACAAATGGAAAGAATATTTTTTTACAAGTATACAAGACATTGATGCTAGGAGGAAATTGAGTAGAAAGATAACAAGTGTGATTATTCCGAGAGGAGCCAAGGATAAATTGATTTGGGAGTTGAACAACTCAGGAGAATACACAACAAGAAGTGGATATAATTTTCAACAACAACAAAATAATAATGTCACTCAAATATGGAGAGATATTTGGGGTAGCCCAAGCATTCCTAAAGTCAAAATCTTTGTTTGGCTAGTAGGTCATAGAAGAATTTTATCATGGGATAACCTTATGAAAAGGGGTTTTCATGGCCCCTCTCAATGTGTTTTCTATAATAAGGAGGAGAGTATAGACCATCTCTTGGGATATTGCTCAATAGTCTGGAATATATGGCAATGGATTCTTAATATGTTTAGTAAATGCATGGTGTGAATGCAAATCAAACAACACCAAACAATGAACTATACAATTAAATAAGCAATGCAACACACAAAATTTCACAATGAAATAAAATTTTATTATAATGTCTATGGATATTTAATGTTACAATAAAATGTGCCCCAAATATGGGGTTACAAAGCTTATTATGCTTGATACAATTATTACAATACACTAGGGTTCTCTGAAATCCTAGTAAACAAATAGTGGTGGTGTCTTCACGTTCGGTCTAATCCCAATAGAGGTGAGTGAGATTTTTGATATTCTATGTAGGACCACTCTAGCTTCAACAACTACCAACAAATATGATTCCTAGATCTTCAAACAGAAAACAACAAGAATTAGCAATACTTGTGAGGGCTCCACTACATGAGACCCTCATAAATAAAATTACTAAAAACCCTAGTTACAAAACACATAAATCTATAAGAAAATATAAGAATACTAAGAATTAATACAATGAACCTTTTTACCTTGTTTTGCACTGACTTTTTGTATTTTGATCTTTTTCATTATTGCAGAAAATGTCGTGTAGATGCCCTAGCAACACCCGAGGGGTAGTAGGGTTGCTGAACTAGGGCTGTAAACGCTCACGGGTGCTTAGTTATGGCAGGAAGCACCCATAGAAGCTCGATGATGACAAGAGGTACCCAAAGGTGCTTGAGGAACTCGAAGGAGCATTTGGGGAGTTGCAAGAAATACGGTAGAACCAGATCTGGTCTACGCGAGGTGGGTGGCGACAGATGCAAAAGTGACAACAAGCAATGAAAGATGGAAGAGGTGAGGAAGCAGAGATGTTTGAGGACTTAGGGCACAAATGCTTAGGGAACTCAAGACTTAGGGAAAACTTGTTAGGGGTTGAGTCATCAAAATGACTCCTCTATATAATCTCTCCTAGGGCACATTAGTGTTTCAAAAACATAATTTGTGTGGTCAAGATTAAAACATGATGGAGGGTAGAGATTAAATCTGGGTGTGTGGCATGGATTAAGGTTGATGAATGGATGGGATTAGATCATGATAGATGGATAGGATTAATTCATATAAATACATATATATTTATTAAATATATATAAATAAAATATATAAATATTATTATTTAAATAAATATTAAACAAATATATAATGGGTAAAAGTGGCGGGAAACTATGGATGGATGACAAGTGGCTAGATTTTGGTGTCTACAAATATCCCTTTTTGTACCATGTTGCGTGAAACACAATATGGTGTAATAATACAAGACACCTGGTTTGGCTTGATGTAGAAGCAACTTTCTCTTGTTGGAATACAAAGATGAACTTGGAGATAAAAGAATTTTGATTGTGTAGCTTACCCCCTCAATTGGCGAATGAGTGACGGATGCATCTCACGAGCCAATTGACAGATTTGTGCAAATGATTGTGTGAAATGCATGGTGCAATTGTGTACGATATGAATGATGTAAAAGTGATATTTTTTTTGAGGTGATTCCATGTTGTTGAAGAATGTGCCTTCCAACGTCATTGATATGCAAGGTGATGAAAATACAACAAAAGAAAAAGAGTCAACCTTGGAGGGCCTGCTAGTGATTGTTAGATAATTCCCACAATTGGAACCAATCACCCTAGCTAGTGCCTATCTCTGTGATGACTGTCAATGTAAAAAGGAATGATGAGTTATGATTTTGTCCATGTTTCAAGCCCCACGAACTAGGCCATCAATGACAACTAGAGAGCAAATTGGTCTTGGCATAGTTTCACTCGAACGATGAAGTACCAAAATTGATTTTATTTTTTTATTAATGAGATATTGGATGATGAAGATGGTCAAGTGTCCTTATGGTGATTTATTCATCTTACCAAATTGCATGGATGCAAGTCGTTGCAATCACCAAGGAGATAGAATAGACCACTAGATACGAGGTTCACTTGAAATTTGTTAACTTGGCAAATGTATGAATGCAATTATTGGAATATGATATGTTAATGAAAATGTGATGTTGATAAATGCATTGGTTATTTGATTGCATGGTTTTGTGAACTTTTGCATTGATTTGGAGCTTTTTGAAGCATTTTTGGACAATTTTCAACTTGTTGAGTACAAATAAAAACTAGTCATCCAAATCAATTCATATTATCACAAAAATACATGCAATGATAGAATTGATGATGAGAATGATGAAAATGGTTATTTTATGAAAATTTGGACTGTTTTTAGAGTTTTGTAACTTGTAATGTGATTTTATGACTTTTGGTCGCGAGCAAAAATTATGAATCTAAAACAATTTTGGCTTTCACAAAACATGAAATTATGATGACATTTATGTATGGATGTAATTTGGAATGGTGTGGTGGAGGTAAGCTACCTTTTTGGATCATTTTGTTCTTTTTATCAAAATTGACACCAAACGTCGACGGTCGCCTATTGCTTGCGCAAACACCCACCAGAGTTTGGTGCTTTCCAAACGTAGGGAGGCACTTCAGTATGCTAGGAAGTGCCCATGGGTGTTTTAATATGCCTAAAACAACTATAAATAGTCTATAGAGGAAAATCAAGCTCATTTGTGCATTTGTGAATTTTGAAAGCTACGTCTGAGGGAGTGGAGTGGAGTGAGTGGAGTGAGGTTGCAGAAGCTATGGCGATGGATGGAGTGGATGCGACCGTGGGAGCAAGTGTACACTTTGCCAAGGTAAGTGTTTTTGAAACTCTTTTTATTTTCTTTTGTGCAAAAGTTCCTTTATATATATATATATATATATATATATATAATGCAATGTATTTGACATTAATTCTTTGTGTTGTGTTGCAGCTAAAGATTTTGGAGGCTCGGTATCGGTTCTCGTCTCTCATACTTAGGGTGAGGAAGGCATTACGGGAAGACGAGTGGGATTGGTTGGAAGATTTTGGGTTGGTTGAGGTAGCTAAGATAGATGTGGTCAGGGCTGATGAGGGGTATCTCTTTGTTGTGGCAAATAGATAGGATCTAAATAGGGGGACATTTTAGCTCCTTACTGAAGAGGTGATTGTGACACTTGAGGATGTATACTGCTTTCTCAAGTTGTCGATGGAGGGCTTGTGTATCGAGGTTGGACATGATAAGAAGCATGATTTGAGTTTTATGTTTGGATATGGGTGGGAGGATGTGGAGGTAATGGGTGGAGGGATAACATACTTGTCCATGTATGTGGACAAGAAGTTGGATGCCCTATGCACATTGGTGATGTTCGTGTTGGCCAACATAGTGGCCCCAAAAAATACTGGCTATCGATTCCCATGGAAATTTATCATGTTGGTGTGTGATATGATCACTACACCTCATGTGTATGTATGGGCTCCTACCTTATTGCCACAGTTGTACCAGGAGCTATATGAGGTGAGGAGGCAGAGGTGTCAGGGACTAGGTTGCAATTTTCTATTATAATGTTGGGATTGAGAGCACTTTAGTGTGGCTCGGTCTATGGGTTTACCAGCTAAGGGAAGGGATAGGGGGTATCCCTATGCTATGAGGTGGCCAGTGGTAGAGGAGGTGCAGTAGAGTTGTCATATTCGTATGAGCCAATGGTACAAGGTTTTATGGGCTAGACTAATGATGGCTCTAGTGATATGGAGGCCATGGTGAGGAACCATGTGGATAGGTTATGGGGAGTATCTATGATGAGTACGATAGACTAGATGGATGGTTGGGAGGTACACAAAGGAGGTGGAGCTGATCTAGTTATCACAAATGTTGCAGTATTTCAGACTGAGGTAGAGAGTTCTTGAGGCACCAGCGCTCTACAGGAGGCATTAAGATAAGATAGGGTTACCCTATGTTGAGGCATGGAGAGCCACTTAAGAGGATTATGAGGAGATGGATCTCCTCAATGTGGATGATGTGGGGACTGTTGAGGAGTACAATGCATGATTTGAAACTTAGTTGCCATGGGTATCGAGTCCAATAGTAGATGGGGGGAATGGGGATGGGGATGAGGTTGAGGATGTCGATGAGGCTCCTAAGCTTCAGAGACACCTTTGAGCTAGTAGTCAAAGGATGCATACTAGGAGGACAGCAGAGCAGGCTCTAGAGTTTGGAGGTGATGGATATGGTGGAGGACATAGAGGATAGGGAAGAGATTCTGAATGGGTCTCCTATTCAAAGTGAGGATGATCGAGCAAGGTTGGAGTAGCTGGTGGTAGAGCGAGATGCTATGATAGCAGCTCAAGATATAGAGATAGCTCAATTATAGGATAGAGAGGTGGCTCAAGAGGCAGACATAGCTTGATTGCAGATGGAGCTATAGGTACAATCGATAGTATGTGGAGGCGAGGATAGGATCACGAGGCTCTAGGTAGAGCTGTTAGAGGGGCATCAAATGTAGAGACATGATGTACATTACCTTCAGGTTCGAGATGGATATATCTGATTATTGGAGGATTAGTTGATGGAAAATTATATTGGGCTTCTAGAACCACCCTCCTCATCGATATTCGGGTCAGCTAGGCCTATTGAGTCTAGGCATAGTTCTAGGTCTAGGGATCCTTTAGGGTCACGGGGGTCCTCTTATAGCCGTTAGCTAGTGCTTAGATACACTTTTTGTATATGAGCCTTGGTGCTCCATTGTATATATCCTTTGGGATTTCATTGTACATGCTATATTTATATATATATATATATATGTGTATACATGGCTTTTATTTTTTGTGTTATGCTTTTGTGTGAATGTTTTTGTGTGGATGCATGTGTATATGGATGATTAATGCAAGTGATAATGTAAATGCATATGGAATGTGTATGAATGTAAATTTATATGGATGATTAATGCAAGTGATAATGTGTATGTATGTAGATGTTCTAATGATCATTCATAGTTTATATTTTGCTTGGCCATGTTTTAGCATTTTTGTTTAATCAAGGGCACTAAACTGGTGGTAGGTGGGGTGAAAAGAATCATGAAATGACATGGATTTTGACATGGAAGAAGATATCAATGCTAATATGGAAAACGAATTGTTTTACAGAGACTCAAACATACTAGTGATATCAAACAAACTCACTAAATACTACCTAATTCCACTAAGACCAAATGTGTGTGCAGTGAATTCATTTATTAAATCAAAAGTTTAGTAATGACTCAAGGCAATCAAGAACTAATGTGTGTGCAAGTGAGTTCATTAACTCATCTTGAGTAAAATGGGTGAAATCTATTATGGATGAAACCAGGAAGCTAGTTTGTTTATATGTGCAGTCATAGGTCTCTTTGAAAGAGATGTGTCAACATGCATGATCGTACTCCACTACCATTCAATCGTCTATAGCTCCGGTGGAGGCTAGCTCCATAGTCCAATAATTTGATCTTTAGGCTTTGGGGATGACTACCTAACCGTCTGACTAGAAATGTAGTACTATCCTTACAGCTTGAGGATCTATGGTGTGTGATGAAAAATTTAGAGCTTTGGGGAATCGAATTCTCAACCTAAGTGTGATGAGAATTGTACCCTATCCTTGTTACTTTGGTTCTTGTATTTGGAAGCAACTATGATAGTGGTGAAAACCATTATTTTTGTGGACTATGTTGCATTATGGGACAAGCAAGGAATATCCTTTTCACTTTGAGTTTCAACCAAAGTATGGTGTTATCCCTCTTTGACACAAGATATTTTTAAGATGTAAAATTGTGTTTGGTTCAAGAATGTTTTGGAGTCAATTCCAAGAACTCAAGATTTTCTTAGTGAAAATTGTGTCTTGGTCATAAATAAAACTCAACATGTATTTGGAGGTTGCTTAAAATACTAGGAGTAGCTAAGTGAATTAAAACACCTAGTACTTATGGAAATGTGGCTTTGCTAATGACAATTTGTTTTTATGGAATGATGTAATGAAATGGACAATGTTTGAAGGTGCCCTTGATTAAGGCAACATGAATTTATTAGACCAATTAATATATGAACTGAATAAATGATCCCTAATATGAAATGTAATGTGTAAAAATGATGGTGTGAATGTAACATGTGAAATGCAATTTTGTAAAATGAAATGAGTGAAATGAAATGTATGCAAATGAAATGTGTGTAATGTAATTTATGCAATGCAATGTGTGAAATGAAATGTATGAAATGCAATGTTGTTTTTGTGTAATAGCCATGTATATATACATATATAAATCACATTATGCATAGAATGCTCTCAAGTGTATAACATTAAGTGGTTTGGGCTCTTCAAATCCCTCTAGACTGGAAAGCCTATAAGTACCTTTACCCACTTTTTGAGTAACAATGGACCTAGTCAATTAGTCATGAATTTCTCATGAAGATGTGGTAAAGCATTGGTGTTTTGTTGATTCTCTTTAAGAATAAAATCTCCTACTTGGAATTCACGTAGACGAACTTTGGCATTGTAATCATGTTTTAGGCGGTCTTGATATACTCGTAAATGCTCTAAAGCATTGACTCGCCTTTCATCAAGAAGTGTGAGTTGGTCAAGATATGTTTGTCTAGTAGTTTCGTCATCTATGAATTCTTGCAATAAAATTCGTAATGAGGGGATCTCAAGCTCAAGAGGCATGATTGCTTCGGCTCCATAGACCAATTAAAATGGTGTTATCCCAGTAGGCATGCAAATGCTTGTTCGATAAGCCCATAATACCAAGGAAATTTATGCATGCCAATCTCTACGATTTTATTTAACAAGTTTCTTGAGAATAGCAATTAAGGTCTTATTGGTAGACTCAACTTGTCCATTTGCTTATGGGTAATAAGGAGTCGAGAAACTATGTTGTATGTTATATTTCTTGCAAATTTATTGAACATCATTGTTCTTGAAAGACTTGCCATTGTCAGAGATTATTTTTGAGGGAATAACAAAATGACAAATGATATGATGAAGTATAAAATCCACAATTCTAGGTCCTATCGTACTGGTTAGAGGAATTGCCTCAACCCACTTTGTGAAGTATTCAATGGTTGTGATGATGAATGTATGTTATCCTGAGGAAGAAGGCAATATTTTGCCAATTATATCTAGACCCCATTGTGAAAAGTGCCAAAGGCTTTGAATAGGTTGTAATGCTTGTTATGGAACATGAGTTAAATTAGCATATTATTGACATTGCTTACAATGTTTGACATATGTGCAAAAATGTTAAATTAGCATATAATGTATGAGTTTCTTAGTGGAAAAAACCACTGCTAAGCACAATTTTTTCCACGTAAGCATATCTGGTTTCATATCTTACCAATGTTCAACTAATGTAATAGACAACTTGTTCTCGATTGTTTTCATTCTTTTGTGCAAGCATTGTCCCTAATGCAAAGTCTGTTGCTGAAACATACAGATGAAAGGAGACCCTTGGACGAGGAGGAGCTAAGACTAGTGGAGAAGCTAGGTATTGCTTAATATCATCAAAGGCTTTTTGACATTCATCTGTTCATAAAAATGGCACCCCCTTTTGTAGCAGGTGATTGAACGACCCACATTTGTCAGAAAGTTGTGTAATGAAATGACGAATTGACTGAACCTTTCCTTATAAACTATGAAATTCCTTCAAATTTGTTGGGGGAGGCATCTCCATGATGGCCTTGACTTTTTTTGGGTCCACCTCAATGCCTCTTTTAGAGATAATGAACCCTAGTAGTTTTCCAGAGGTAAAACCAAAGACACATTTCTTGGAGTTCAACCTTACATTATGCTTTAGTAGTTGATCAAAGACTTTTTCCAATACACCAATATGCTCTTGTCAAGTTTTGGATTTTTCCAAGAGATCATCCACATAATATTTGATAATCTTATATATGTAATCATAGAATATGTATGCCATGGCACGTTTATAAGTGGCACCTACGTTTTTAAGGCTAAGGGACATCACCTTGTAATAAAAAGTCCCCCAAGGTGTAGTGAATGTTGTTTTGTGTTGGTCATCAGCATTTATTCAAATTTGGTTGTATCTTGAAAAACTATCCATGATAGAAAGCATTTCATGGCCAGCGTAGGTATCGACAAGAGTATCAATGTTTGAATGAGGAAAATCATCCTTGGACATGTTTTGTTAAGACCTCAAAAATTAGTGCAAACGTGTATCACCTTGATAGGCTTGCGAATGAGTACCTATTTGAGAGCCACTCAGGATAATCGATAGGAACTATGAAGTTCATGTCTAAAAGCTTTTGAAGCTCTTCTTTGACCAAGAGGGCAATAATAGGATGCATCCTTATAAGTTTTTTTTGACTAGCTTAGAATCAGAGTTTAAGGTGAGATTGTGGACAACCAAATTAGAGTCAAGATCGGGCATGTCTTTGTAGGACCATGCAAAAATTTCCTTCTTCCTCTTGAGGAGAGTAATTAATTGCTCTTGTTAATTTTTTGATAAGTTTTTTCCAAGCTTGAAAATTTGGGGATTGTCTGCGTCTGAACTAAGGTTCACATTGATAGTATCTTCAATAGACATGTGAGAACCTTCCTCAAGTTGATGGGGAGTTGGTATTAGATGAATGTCATCTATGAGGTCATAAAACTCTTCTGACTTATCCTCATCTATGTCTACCTGGAAAACCTCTGGATCTTAAGGTGAAGGTGAAGGCGAATGTGGAAGGGATGGAGGAATGTAGTTGGATGAAGCCCTTAACAATTCCTCGGATAGGACAAACTCAAAAAAGGATGGTGGTGAGAAAATCTAATCCATATCAATAAGGCTCATGTCAATAGGAATTAGATTTGACAAATCGTATGGATTACGGAGGGGGGTGAATAAGTCAATAGGATTCATGTTGAATTAAAGGGAAAATGGATGGGTGGCAAGGTGAATGGATGGGTGGATCCTATTTGGTAAAACCAATGCTAGAACTTTGTTAAACTTGGACAGCAATAAGCAACACAAATAAATGCAATGTACATGCAAAATATTTTTGTTTTTGTTTTTTGTTTTTGTTTTGAATTTTTAAGTTATGTACATATATTACAAGAAAAATGGTCATTGATATGGATTAATGGAATGGAGGTGGTGGTTCACCAGTTGGATCGGCTCACTCTTGTGGAAGAAGCAAGCAAAATATGGGCTAATGGATGGGGAAGGTTCTGAGATAAAACTCATCATGTTCAATATGTGGAACGATGGGGTCTAATTCCTCTTCAGAATTTGTTCGAAGCTATTGATATCAGGTTAAATTCTTCGTAGATATCATCTTCGAAGTCATCTATGATATGGATATCTTCTTTTGAATTTAAATTTAAGATTTTAAAAGCTTGTTCAAGATAAGATATGGATGAAAGTGGATGATAATCTAAACCTGAACGATCATGTTATTCTTGATATGAAACATCGATAATATCATGCATTCCCTATTCATGTTGTCCTAGGCCATGTCCTTGCCAATTAACAATGTGGAAATATCGGGATGGAAAACCTGACATATGTTGTATATTGGTCGGTGTTGGTGATTTGGGTTCATCTAGGGTAACTATATTGGATGATGAATCAAGTCCCCCATACACAAAATTAATGTTATTAGGCACTGAACCCATATTATATACCACTCCTATAGATAAGGGTGGATCACGTGGGTGACCGTAATCCTTAGCACTTTGAATGTTGAGCAGTGTGATTGTGATGTCTTGGACCACATATTCACCAATACCAGGATTAGTGAGGTGGACCTCGACTTGGGATGATGTGGATGGGTTGGATGTAGATGGAACTGACTCATGGTTGGTTGATGGTATCTCAAAATCAACCATTTTGACTTGTGATACATTGGCTGATGTGGATGAATATGGATTTGGCTAGGTGGATTGTTGAATTGGCAATGATGTGGAAAGAGTGGTGGAGGATATTGATGATGTGGCTAATGTAGATTGAGTTTGACCACATGTGCATGTAGTCGATGGTGATGAAGATGGGGGTATGGAAGTGGAAGCTTGATGAGAATTGGTGATTGGAAGCTCCTACGAAATAGGGGCTTTAGATGATGATATGGATGGGGTGGATGATGAAGTGGTTGATGAAGTGAGGAATAGATGAGTGGAAGGAATCATGGACTCATAGGGTTTTGAGATAAAATTGCAATACTTAAAGGTTACTTGTCCCTCATGTATGTATTTTAAGAATTGATGTAATATGAAGGGGACACATCTTATTTTCCTCATAGAAAGGTCATCCACGGAGTACATTATATGCCATGGACCCTTCCAAGATGTGGAACATAGTATGCAATGTTTTGAACCCTACTTCGATGGGCAAAACAATAGTGCCAACTGTGGAGCAGAGAGCATCGTTAAATGCTTTCAAGGTAAAAGAGGATTTGGTGATGTGATCTAGTGGAAGCTTGAGATGTTGAAGGGAATATGTGGTGATGATGTTTATGGAGGAGCCGGTATCAATTAAAACTCTTTTGAAAGGCTTCCTATTAATTTGAGCCATGATATGTAATGGAGGGTCCATTGATTTCGATGATATTGGTTTGATCTCAAAATTATAGAAAGTGATGGAAGGCTCCATACATGTTTGAATATTCCCCATAAAATTTTTAAATGCATTAGTATCTTGAGATTGAAGTTCAATGGATTTTAGAATATCCATTAATGCTTCAAGATGTGGAGGATATTGTTGGATTAGCTCATATATAGATAGTTTGGTTGAAGCCATTTTTAAGCTTGTGGTTAACCGACTGCTCAATGAGATGATTGGCCTAGATGGATGATTGGAAGGATGAATGGGTTGAGATGGATGGGCTGGAATATGGATTGGTTGAGAGGGATTGGCAAAAAATTGGATGGGATATGATGATGTGGCAGGTTGAGACACACTTGCCTGTGGAGGTATGGGCGGTTGAATAGACTATTGCTAAACATTTTGTTTATTGGAGCGTTGTTGTTGACCTCGGGTTACTACATGAATAGCACCCACAAAACCTTGGTACTATTGAATATGATTAACCTGATTAGGAGTCTTGGTATTTGACCCTCCTGTTGTTGGTTGTGCTTCCTCATGATGAGGAAGTGGTGTTTGAAAAATCCTAAGATTTTGATTTTGTTGAGCTAGAGGACTGTCAAGGTTGATAACTTCTAACTCAATAAGGTCTTGTACTCTATCTTTGAATTGATGGCAACTATTGATGTCATGCCCATTATGTCTATGATAAGGACAAAACAAATGCTCCCTGTAGTGTTTACCACATTTAGCGGGATCATCAGGTTTGATCTCAGGCAAGGGAAGTTGATTTGTGTCATATAACCTACGAAAAATGGAGGCATAAGATTCAGCCAATGGGGTATATTGATGGGGTTTTCAAACAAATTATCAACGTGGTTAGTTTTCCATAGTTGGCACTGTGCTTTGACTTGATTGAGTAGTTGAGGTAACCACATGATATTCAATGTGTCATAGTTTTTGTTGCATAGGTTGTGGTTGATCCATTACTTGCTGGCTCATAATCACTTGATTTACTTAATTGGATGAATTGGTCGGATTGTCCTGATTGGATTTTGACTGGCCAAAATAACTTCCTTTATATTGGCCCTTATTTTGCTATTCTTTCTTCTTAGGCTTAAGCACTCCTTCTTGGATTTTTATCTCCTCAATTGTGCTAGCTTGGGCAAGAGCTTCATCAAATGATCTATATTGTTGTAATTACAATAACCAAGATATGGGTTTTAAGAAACTCTTAGTGAACAATCGGGTTAACTCCTTCGTTGGTAGGGTAAATAACAATTTGGTGATAACGACCCTCCAACGGTTACAAAATTCATAGACAAACTCATCATCATATTGTTTTAGATCATAGATATCGGATAATGAGAATTTATTTCTTATATTGAGGGAGAATCTTTCAAGAAATTGGTCAACCAATTGCTCAAAAGTATAAATACTATGGTTGGGAAAATGGTTATACCATTCTACAACATCTCCCCCTAATGTTTGAGGGAAGATTCTAATCATTAAAGCATCATTGCTTTGAATTCTAAAGTAGGAATGAACAAATGAGCTCACGTGCTCTTTAGGGTTCTCCATCCCTTTAAATTTATCAAAATTTGGTATTGTAAAATCTGTTGGATATGGCGGTGATGGTACCGAAGGATGAATTGGTTGATTGATAAATTGATGTAGGGTAGGTTTCTGGTTTATCATGCCATGAGTATGTTGTATCAAACTGTCAATCTATTGTTGCATAGCCTGGATTCAAGGGTCCTCCCTAGGAATGTGGAAGCCCTAAATCACTTGATGATTTTGTGATGGTGAGGTGGAAATATGTTGAGGTGTGATGAGGTGATGATGACTTGGTAGAGTGGATTGATGTTGATGATAATGGGGTTGATGAAGGAATGATTATGAATGAAGATATGGAGATGATGTATGAGGGCTTTGGATAGGTTGGCCAATGGGAATAGAATGGGTATGGGTTGGCGATGATGTTGGAATGGAAACCACAAAATATTGTGGTACCCAAGATGGACTTTGGCTAACAAAGATGGGTTGAGTGGAAATAGGTTGAGGCTTAGGGTTGATCACCTGAACTTGTTGTTGAGCATTTTATCGCTTCTTAAGCAATTTGTTGAGATGTTCCCATGTCTCATGTATTTCCATATCAGTGGTTGATGGATTGGATGTGGATGAAATTGTTGAGATAGGTGGGGGGTAAGTTGCAATGGGAATTACAACTTGATGGGAGACACTAGATGGCATGGACATGAGCACTTGTGGAGCAACATTAACATGTGCTTCACACAAATTATTACCACAGATTGAGGTGTATGAGGATGGGATGGATGTGCTTTGGGCACATGATGATTGTGGTATGGACAAATTTTGGGAAGGTGCAGCAGATACCTCAAAAAGAGGGTTATTGTACACCTGGGTAAGGCTTGAAGGTTGGGAGGAGATAAGTTCCTACTATAAATGAGGATCATATCTAGGTGAGTTAGGGACTGACTCTAAGATATAGTTAGTGGATATCAAAATATCTTCCACTCGTGCCATGTCTATATGGGTGATGTGGTGGTCAATGGTTGGTGAAGATGATTCTATTTGGGGCATGGCCATATGAAATGATGTGGATGACACAGTGTGTGAGGGACCTGCAGACAAATTTGAATGACTTACCTGTATCACACTAGGGGGATTGATCATGGAAGTGGTTGTGGAAGGTGATGATGAACAATCCATTGTTGAAGTGGTTTGATTGGTGGATATTTGATTCATTATTTTAGCTTGATTTCTTGTTAATACCATAAGCTAATGAACCAAATATAAAATATTTTGGAAAATAAAATGCGAAATGAAAAACTCACAAAATCAAATAGGCAATCCAATCCTATGTTTATGCAACAAAATGTGTCTTACCTTTGTTCTTTTTTGTTATCTTGTTTTAATGTTTTTTTTTGTGTTATGATGTACTAATCTGAATTAAAACAAGTAATAAACTATGGCTTGGATGGGCAATGAGATTCTTACTGGTGATGAAATCCAGCAAGTTTGCTCAAGGTTGTCCTAAAGTTTCTAAGGGCAGAGATTTGTGGATGGAGATGAAACCCACCGTCACCAGATCTCAAGCAATGGTTGGTGATGAAATCCAATACATTACTATTTAAAGTGATGTGTGATATGTGTGATTCCATTTAATATTTCCATTTTTTTATGGTGTACACACAATGTCAAGAATAACTAATTTCAAGAGTCTCAATTAGAAGCCAACACCAAAAATATTAATTTTCCCAAAAGAAGTAGAGTACATCGCTTAAGACCGCTCTCTAAATAGAGGAGGGTTCGTCTACTCTTCCACCTTGAATCACAAAATGCGGGGGTACTTTCAATATACTAATGATGTTCCTACTTAGACCAACAAAAGGAGAAATTCCTAACCCTAAAAATGCAGACTATTGTATGCAATTAACCATTCATATGCAAACATAATGCAAGATTTTTAAGTGCAACACACCAAAAAATAGTGAAATTTCAATTGGAAATGTGAAATGTGTGAATGAAATATGGATGCAAAAACTAATCTAATGCCTAAAATGCATATTAATCATGCTTGTTTTTAATAGAATTTTAATAATGTTCTTTTTAACACAAAATCTATAAAAACATGAAAATACGTAAAACAAAGAGTTAGGATTTTGAAGTTGACTTACAGATAAGCCTATGTATTCTTCCTCCTCTATTTGAAATACCCTTGGGCACCTATGAAATACACCTGGGCATTTCTTGAATGTCTATGAGTGCATAGGGTATCTGCACACTTTATACAACTTTTGCAGCTCCTCAGAAACCCTAGTTCTACGAAATTCACACGATCCATTTTTTTTGAAAAAATTGCAACACAGAAATAGAAAACCACAAGTTAGTTAACAAGATAAATTAAAATATATAACCTTTTGCAGGTCCCACTGTGATCGCCATTTTTGAATGCAAATTGAATAACACCAAATAGTGAACTGTAAAATTAAATAAGCAATGCGACACATAAAATTACACAATGAAATAAACTTTTATTATAATGCTAGTGAATCTTCAATGTTACAATAAAATGTGCCCCAAATGTGGGGTTACAAATCTTATTATGCTTGATACAATAATTACAATACACTAGGGTTCTTCAAAATCCTAGTAAACAAATAGTGGTGGTGTCTTCACGTTTGATCTGATACTAATAGAGGTGAGTGGGCTTTTTGATATCCTATGCAAGACCACTCTAGCTTCAACAACTACCAATAAATATGATTCCTATATCTGCACACAGAAAACAACAACAAGAGTTAGCAATACCTATGAGGGCTCCACTACATGAGACTCTCAAAAAAAAAATTACTAAAAACCCTAGTTATAAAACACATAAATCTGTAAGAAAATATAAGAATACTAAGAATTAAAAGAATTAACCCTTTTAAATTATTTCATGATGAATTTTTGTCTTCTGATCTTCATCATTGTTGTAGAAAATAGCACGTAGATGCCCTAGCAACACCCAAGGGGTAGTAGGGCTACAAAACTAGGTTTATGAATTCTCGCAAGCGCTCAGTGATGGTAGGAAGCGCTCAGAGACGCTCGATGATGGCAAGAAGCACCTATAGGTGATTGATGATGATAGGAGGTACCCAAAGGCACTCAAGGAACTCGAATGTGTGTTCGAGGAGTTGCAAGAAATGCGATAGAACCAAATCTAGTTCTTGCGAGGTAGGCGACGACGAATATGGAAGCAACGATGAGCGATGGAAGATGGAAGAGGTGAGGAGGCATGGATGATTGACGACTTAGGACACAAGTGATCAAATAACTCAAGACTTAGGATAAAAATTTTAGGGCTTTTTAGGGTTTGAGTCATCAAAATGGCTCCTCTTTATAATCTCTACTAGGGCACATTAGGGTTTCAACGACACAATTTGTGTGGTCAATATTAAAACATGACGGAGGGTGGAGATTAAATCTGGGCATGTGGCATGGATTAAGGTGGATTAATGGCTAAGATTAGATCATGATGGATGGCTAGGATTAATTCGTATAAATACATATATATTTATTAAATATATAAATAAAATATTAAACATATATATATACATATATATATATAATGGGTAAAAGTGGTGGGAAACTATGGATGGATGACAAGTGGCTAGATTTTGGTGTCTACACATGGTGAAGAATAGCAAAATTTAAGATTTGATAATGCAATGGTGCAGCACTTATAAAAGTGAGACTTTACAGATAATATGGGATATATCAAAAGATACAATACTTTGGACTATATGCCTAGAAAGGAATAGAAGAAATTTAAAGGAAAGGAAAGCAATTTAGAGGTAATGAAAATGAAGATATATTTATCCATAAAGGAGTCTAAACCAACCCTATAGAGAGCCTTGATAGATGGAGTCAATTCATTAATTGGAATTATGATGTTGGGTACAAGAGAAGCAAAAATAAGGCAAATAATATAAAGTGGAAACCACCATATGTGAAGTGGGTTAAATTAAATTTTGATAGAGCATCTAAAGGAAATTTAGGACCAGTAAGAGGAGGAGGAATAATTAGAAATAATAGAGGAGATATTTTGTCTCATTATGCTTTCAATAGTGGGTTTAAGACAAATAATGAAGTTGAAGCTTGGGCAACTTTAGAAGGGTTAAAAATATGTAAACAAATGAAATGGAATAGAGTATGGATGGAAGGTGATTCTCTCATATGTAAAAAAATGAAATGGAATAGAGTATGGATGGAAGGTGATTCTCTCATATGTAAACAAATGAAATGGAATAGAGTATGGATGGAAGGTGATTCTCTCATAGTAATAAATGTAATTTTAAGGAAATCAAAGGCTCCATGGAACATACAAGAGATAATTGTGGATATTCAAGATCTTGCTAAAGAGTTTGAAGAAATGAGGTTTACACATATATTAATAGAAGGAAATAAATGTTGAAATAAGCTAGCCAATAGAGGGGTTTTGATTGAGGATCATGAAGTTAAATTCTCCTTTCCATGGTTAGAGGATGTAGAAAGTTTAGTTGAAGTTGACAAAAAAAATTATTGCCTGAATCAATTAATGATTAAGATGTGCTTTAATGTTTTCCATTGGTAATATCTACTTTATTTTGTAACAATAATGTGTTTTCATTTAGACTATTTATTATAATTTTTGTGGTGGCACTTGTGTTTCAGGAAGGAAACTAGTAATCCATATTTGGTAAATTACTCTAATAAGATGCAAGACATAGATAGCAGAGGTGATGTTTTGTCATTGTGAAGGTTGCTATAGAAAAATTTCAAGAAAGATGCTAAATTTTGGATTATTTGTATTTATATAGAAATTTGAAAAGATCCAAAAAATGAAAATAAAAAATTTAGACATTTTATGTAAAATGATATAGGTTTCTAGCTATAGCATCTCAATTAAGATGAGAAGTGTATCTTTGTGTAAACTCTAAAGCTCTAAAGAAGAGAGATGTAATTTGTCAAGGGTGGAGGACCTGAGTACAACCCCTTATTATCCAACAAAATAATAATAATAATAATTTTATACTATAATAAATTAACTTTTAATTTTTTAACAAATAATACATAATATAAACAAATGAAATGACATGAGCTCCCTTAATTTTTAAAGAGGGAACCTAAGTTTGAATCTTACCAAACCATATAGATGTTATAATACTATGTCATAATGTATTACATGTTGGTCCCATTTCAATCCCCATGTAATCAATTTTAAAAACACATAATATAAACAAAGTCATATATATCAACTATAAATGAAACATATTTATTCAAATAGTTATTATTATGAAGCTCCCTTGGCCGTAATTAGGGTAATCATTTTCAGAAAAATGTTTCATCTTTGAGGAGCCATATCATTGAATAGAGTTGTCTGATTCAAACGATTCTTATGCCATTTTATGCAAAATTTGAAGAGCTTTGAAATAAGTGGTCAAATAAAAGAATCCAAGCATTATTGAGGGAGATACATCCATGTGAAAACAATCCTTCAAAAGTAATGGTAGCGTTAGAATATTGTTTTTAGAAAAAAATATATTATCTCTCAAGAGCCATGTCTTTGCGAAGGCTTGTTCAATTTAGATGATTCTTGGACCAATGTTTGAGAAATTTAAAGATATTTAAAATGAGTGGTCATATAAAGGAATCCAATTAGTATTGAGGGAGATACAACCTTGTGAATTCAGCCATCCAAAACAAGAATAGTGATTCAAGTCACAAAAACATAATTGTAGATATTTGTCATATAGGGTTTTGATGATGGGAGGAGCAATGGAGGGATAGGGCATTAGCAAGGCGGGACAATTTTTTTTGAAGTAGAATTTTTCAGCTAATTGTATTTTATCCCTTCATTACCTTAGAAGTTTTACATGCATATTATTGTAGGTTTATTTTCAAATAATATAATCGTTATAGGATATAAGGGTAAATTTTAGAAGATATTTGAGTTATTGTCTCCTTCCCATAGACTAACAGCTAAATCCTTAGAATCATCCTAAGTATGAGAGGTTAGGGAGGACTGAGTAGGTGTTTAGACTCTAGCTCATGCTCACCTAGGTACTTTATTTTTATATTAGTTTAGTTTATTTTTTCCCACCCACTTTATGTGTGGATATTTATTTTTATCTTATTTAGATATTATGGGGATATTTGGCATTCCTAGGGAGTTACACTCATTGATTACATTTGGAGGGTTGAGATCTTTTCTCCATGGATCATATCACACCTCCCTATTTGTATGGTGGATATTGATCCTTATCTCTTTGTTGATCCTATGATTGTGGTGGATCTTCCTTGCCTATTTAAGCAAGGCTTCTCCATTGTATTCATAATCAATTCTGACATATGATATGATATTGTAGTTTTTGTGTTAGCTTCCATTATCTTGTTTCTATTTTTTAGTCTCTCTATTTTGGTTAATGTGGTGTTGCTTCAACCCCTTGATCCTTGTGGCTTGGTTTGGTGTTTTGCATTTTTCCATCATTCCTTTCATGGTATCAGAGCTTTGAGGACTATTGGAAACATCCATTGTTGAGGTTCGTGCAGTCGGATCATGTTGAAGGTTTTGTAGTTGGAGATTGGAGGTTTCTAAGCCCTAGAAGGTGAAAATTGAATTTTTTTCTCTTCTATTATTTTGTGAAGAGCTTCTATATATTTTTTAGCCCTTCATTGCATCTTGGTTGACCCCTCTGACCATGAGGATTGATTAGAAAGGTTCTATTTTTTGGAGTTTTTTTGTGGGTTATTTTAATAGTTGTAGAACCATCGATGACCCTATTCACCTGACCATCATCGATCTAGAACCATCATTGATCACTTTCGACTACCAACAACCACTATAGTATACAATTTTTTTGTATGTGGGTTTTTCTTGCACATAATCCATAAAATATCTAGTTTTCTACAATATCTAAAGTTGCTTGTTGCAGATCTAGTTTTCTGAGATCTGCAACCTATCTTCTTCACTCCTGAGTTCTTTCCAAATTTCAAACTCAGATCTGCATTTAAGTTACTGACAAGGTTTGCTAAAAATACATTTTTTTTAAACATATTTTGCTAGCAGTTCTATGTATTTGAAAACAACTTTGTAAAATATTTGTTTTGTGAAGTTGTTACTCAATTTTTTTTCTTTTCAGATCTGCAAAATTTTAGTGATTGTAAAAATCAGATCTGATCATATACTCTTTGTAATGCCTGAATTATAAAGGCATTTGATTTTTGGGGGGCTCTTATTTTTGGAAGCATTGAATAAAAATATTTTGGGTGGGGTGTCTTGGTGTCGATTTGAACACCATATTTGTGGATCTTGCATTTTATTTCTTGTGATTGAAAAATGGGTTTAGAGGATTTTGAGCCACTTAACTCACATAATTATCACATATGGAAGCCACACATGATGACACTTATTCAATCTAAAGGGTTATCAAGATTAATGCAAGAAGAGCTACCTGAAGTTACAAAAGAGTATCATAAGTTTATTCATGATTGCAAAATGGATGAATGTAAGGGATTAATTGGGATGCATGTGAGTGATAATCTATTGTTTCATCTTAATGATTGTGACACTCCTTTTCAAATTTGGGAGAAGCTTGAGAAGCTATTTGGGCAAGTGGACACTTTGAGAGTTTTACATCTTGATGTTGAACTTAGTGCTCTCAATCTAGATGATTTTCCATCTATGGGTGATTTTCTCACTAAGTTTCAATCCTTGCTCACACTTTTAAAGGGTAGTGGAAAAACTAAAATGGATGAAGAATGTATTTTCATGATCTTGTCAAAACTTAGGGGTCCATTCCATATGTTTGCCTCTACATTTTTTCCAATATGGATTCCATGGGTTCTGATCACAAAATGCCTACTTTTGAGAAGTTTTATGCCAATATTTTGAGGGAAGAATCCAAAGTTCTTAACTCTGAGCATTACACCTCCTCACATAAGGTATTTGTTGCATCCTCCACTTCCACTTCCAAAGGCAAGGGAAAGTCCAAGTCTAAGTCCCAACCTAATCCTTCCCCTTCTCCTTCATTTCATCAAAATCCCAAAGAGTCACATCAAAAAGAGTCATCCTCCAAAGAGTCCAATCATAAACCTAAGTAGTCCAAAAGCAAAAATAGGTCAAATGTTACTTGTTCATATTGTGGAGTCAATGGTCATTCTGATGACAAGTGTTGGAAAAAGTTACAAGACTTAGAGGAAGCCTTTAGGAATAAAAAATTATCCTTCACTCCTTCAAAAGATAAGGGCAAGGCTTTGAATGCTTTTGGGAAATCATCTAAGGCTATTTTTGAGGATTGGATTTTGGATTCTGGAGTGACTCATCACATGACTTCATCCAGGGAGTCATTTGCCACCTTGTGTTCTACTTCTACATCTTGCATTGAGGTTGGAGATTCTTCTTCCATTTTAGTTAAGGGAAAAGGTGACATACAAGTTGATGGTGGATGCATTAAGAATGTTCTTTATGTTCCAAATATTTCCACCAATTTGCTCTTTATGTACCAAATTTGTCATTCTAGGGGGGAGTAAAACTATGTTGTTTACACCTCAAGGAGCTGAGATTAGAGATTTGAGTGACCCATAGTCTATTGTTGCACAAGGAGTTGTTGACCATAGATCACATCTTTATCACTTTGAGGGTTTTGATTCTTCACTTGGAGGTACTTGTTTGGTGGCTCATGCAGATTCAGAAAGCAAGATTTGGCATGAGAGATTTGGCCATCTCAATTACAGATATTTGAAGGATTTAAGCACTCATGATATGGTCATTGGATTACCTAAGGTCTCCTATATTGATGGAGTTTGTCTAGGTTGTGTACTTGGAAAACAACATCAAGATCCTTTTCCCAAAGGTAAGTCCAAGAGAGCTTCTTCCCATCTTGAGTTGGTGCATAGTGACTTGATGGTTTTTCCCACTCCTTTTTTGGGAGCTAAGTATGCACTCACCTTTATTGATGATTTCTCAAGGAGAACTTGGGTATATTTTCTCAAGTTCAAGAGTGAAGTTTTTGCCACATTCAAAGTCTTTAAGGCTTTTGTTGAGAATCAATCTTCGAGTTGCATCAAGAAGCTTCGCATAGATAATGGGGGGAGTATTTTAGTAGGGAGTTTTTAGATTTTTTGGCCCTTCATGGGATTCTACATCAACACTCTATCCCACATACACCACAATAGAATGGTGTAGCTGAGAGGAAAAATAGAACACTCAAGGAAATGGTAAATTGTATGATGCACTCACGAGATTTACCTCCCAAGTTTTGGGTCGAGGTAGTCAATTGTGTGAATTACATTCAAAATCACACACCTCATCGAGCTCTTGAGTAGATGACTCTAGAGGAGGCTTGGATAGGGACCAAGCCTGATGTTTCTCATTTTCGAGTTTTTGGGAGTCAAGCATGGGCTCATGTTCCAAAGAAGAAAAGGATAACTTTGGATAGAAAGAGCAAGCCACTCATTTTTGTTGGCTATTGTGAGGATATGAGGGCTTATAGATTACTAGATCCAGATACACATGAAGTTATTTTTTGAACTCATGTCCAGTTTGATGAGCATTATTCTCCAACTGAGCCCACTCTTTCTACTCCTTCTCCATCCTCATCTACTTTTCACTTTGAAGATGGTTGTTTTGATGATGATCATAGTGAGGATGAGGATATTGTTGAGATAGTTGTAGAGGTTCCTGCACATGTTACCCCCATGCCTAGATGGGCTCAGACTATAGTTGAGGAGGCAACACCTTTCATTGAAGGTCTCCCACCTTCAAGGCATACTTCTACTTTCAACATGGGTCTTCTTTGTCAAGCAGTTTTTGTTGATCCATAGAGGTTTGATGAGGCCCATGGCATTCGAGAGTGGGATGATGCCATGGATGATGAGTATTCTTCCTTAATGAAGAATCATACTTGGGATTTGGTTCCTCTTCCAAAAGGAAGAAAAATGGTGAGATGCAAATGGGTGTATCACACCAAATATGTAGTAGATGGGTCCATTCATAGGTACAAGGCTCGACTTGTGGTGAAGGGTTTTTTGTAGGTTGAGGGGGTTGATTACTCTGAGATGTTTACCCCTATCACCAAGTTGGATTATGTTCATCTTGTACTCTCTATTGTTGCATCATAGGGTTGGTCAATTTACTAGATGGATGTGAAGAGTGCCTTCTTGCATGGATATTTGCAAGAAGAGATTTATATGGAGCAACCTCTAGGATTTGTCTAGGATTCTTCATTGGTGTGTAGATTATGAAGATCACTTTATGGCCTCAAATAGGCCCCCAAGGCTTGGTATGAGAAGATGGATTCTTTTCTTCTATATTTCAGATTTTTGAGATGTCATTATGATCCTACAATTTACACTTTGAGGGATGGAGAGGACATCATCATCATTGTCTTATATGTTGATGATTTATTGATCACAGGTAGTTCTACTTCATGCATCCAGGTTGTGCAATGCTCTCTTTTCAAGCATTTTGAGATGATAGATCTTGGACTTCTACACTTTTTCCTTGGGTTTCAGATTTCACAGTCAGATTCAGGGATCTCTATTTGTCAGTAGAAGTACACATTGGATTTGCTTCAACGATTTGGAATGGTTGACTGCAAGCCATCTCCTACTCCTTTTTAGTTAGGTGTTGTTTTGAGTGCCACATGTTCTACTCCTAGAGTTGATGCCACCATTTACAGATAGTTGGTTGGGAGTTTGATTTACTTAACTCACACTCATCCTGACATATCATTTGTAGTTGGTTTGGTCTCCCAATTTTCACATGATCCACATGATAGTCATTGGTAGGCTGCCAAGCAGATTTTATGGTATCTTCGAGGGACTTCACATTTTGGGCTTCACTTTTCTAGGGGGCCTTTACAGTTGGTTGGGTATACATATTCTGATTGGGTAGGCTGTGTTGATACTCGACGGTCTACTTCTGGTTATGTCTTCTACCTTGGTTCTTCACCTATTGCTTGGGCATGCAAAAAGTAGACAACTATTGCACTTTCATCGATAGAGGTAGAATATCGGGCAACAATATTGGCTAGTCAGGAGATTCTTTGGATTCGATAGTTTTTGATAGAGCTTGGCTTCTCATAGGATCAGTGCAACACTTCACTTTGGTGTGACAACCAAAGTACCATACATATTTCTTGCAATCCTATTGAGCATCAGAGGACCAAGCACATTGAGATTCATATGCACTTCATTCGACAACTTATCCAGGATGGAGTGATCAACTTGGACTACATTCCCACTCAACAGTAGATTATCGACATCTTCACTAAACCCTTCCCATATCCTCATTTTCATTTGTTGTGAGAGATGCTTGGGGTGAAGGAAGTTGTCCTTGGGGGTGTGGATGAGGCCACCTTCCTTTCTTCTTCTTCTCTCTTTCTAGCTGGATGGTTTTTCCCATGTGGTTTTCCCTCCTTCTGGTTTGAGAGCTTCTGGATACACATTGTACATGAGTACCTGATCAAGCCTTGTTGTTGAGACTCATACTATGGATATGCCACTTCTTTTTACCCCTAGCTTCACTTGAGGGGGGTGTTAGAGTAGGTGTTTAGACTCTAGCTCATGCTCACCTAGGTACTTTATTTTTATATTAGTTTAGTTTATTTTTCCCCACCCACTTTATGTGTGGATATTTATTTTTATCTTATTTAGATATTATGGGGATATTTGGCATTCCTAGGGAGTTACACTCATTGATTACATTTGGAGGGTTGAGATATTTTCTCCATGGATCATATCGCACCTCCCTATTTGTATGGTGGATATTGATCCTTATCTCTTTGTTGATCCTATGGTTGTGGTGGATCTTCCTTGCCTATTTAAGCAAGGCTTCTCCATTGTATTCACAATCAATTCTGACATATGATATGATATTGCAGTTTTTGTGTTAGCTTCCATTATCTTGTTTCTATTTTTTAGTCTCTCTATTTTGGTTAATGTGGTGTTGCTTCAACCCCTTGATCCTTGTGGCTTGGTTTGGTGTTTTGCATTTTTCCATCATTCCTTTCAAGGACATCATAGAGCAATGATCCTCGTTGCTCAAAGATAAGGCAATCATTGGTAAATTTAAAGGGTCTTGGCCAAGGGATTTGACCCTAATAAAATGGATTGATAGGATATTGAAGTCTCCAATAGTGAGAATAGCCTTTCTTACAGAGGTTTCCTCCTAGTCACTTTCTATTCTAGGAAGGAAAGAGATGGACTTCTGAAAGGTATTCCTTGGTTTATGGGAAGAGCAGGGCTTTTCCTTACCCATTGGTGTGAAGGATTTGCATTCAAAAACATAAATATATCCCTAATACTAGTCTTAATCAGTATGTATGGGTTACCCATTGAATTCTAGGAAATGGACACCTTCAAGGTAATAGACAACACTTTGTGATAATTCCTTGAGATTTAGAAACTACAAAAGATGGAGTCTTGGTTGTTTATGTCCAAATATTGATCTTGATTGATATTAGTAAACTTATACCATAGTCAATAATTATTAAGTATGGGGGTAAGTTGTGGACCTAAACCATTGATTTTAAAAACTTATATTGCATATGTAGAAGATGTCATGAAGTGGGATATATTGAGAGATCATACCCTAAGAAGAGTTCAACATAAATGTATATAGAAAATCACAAGAGAAACTTACAAATGGATATGGATGATGATGGTTTTCAATTTCTAAAAAATAGGTTCAAATAGATGAAAGTAAATAAACAGTGGGGGCTAATAAGTAAGGATATTGAAAGAAACACTTATTATTTTGAGGCTTTCGCCTATGAATAAAAAACAAATCAGAGCTTGGATCATAATATTAACAAGAAACCATCTCCTCAGTCTAAGCACAATTTATGGATGAACATTCCTACTCAACCTAAGGAATGTGTCTTATTAGATTTTAAATACTCTCTTGAAGTACCATTTACCATTCATGAGAAGGAAAGTGGTAGAGAAAATATAGTGTTATATGTTAATACCTTTACCATTAACTAGGTAAAACAAAAAATTGAGCAAGATAAGTCAAAATGTTCCTTAGAAAAGCCAAGAGATGATATATCTAATGAAAAGAATAATTGTGAAAGAATATTGAAGAATAGAATAATAACACCTACCATCGATATTGGCAAGGCAAAAATAGAAAAATCTTTAAATTATTAAGTGAGAGCTAGGGAAGAAAGAGCAAACATAGAGAAAGGAATGCAATCTAAGTTGGTTGAACTTCTCTTTACCAAACAATAAAATGATATTAGTAATTCACAAGAGGGGTCAACATCCCCTAATAAGACATTATTACCATCTCATGGAATATAAGGGGTGTTAATACCCCTTCAAAGCATAGGTGTATCAAGGAACTCTATTTAAGTAATAAACCTGATATTATTTGTATCTAGGAAACTAAAATGACTAAAGAAGAAATTTTTAAAACTATGAAAGCAATATAAGCAAGATGTGAATGGGATATTGTGGATTTAGAATGAGTGACAAGGAGAATTCTAACATGTTGTAATCTATCCAGAACCTCTTGTGAAACTATTCATAAAACTAGGTATTGGATGGCTTCATTAGTCACATGCTACTTTACATATATTCATTCCATCCTTATCAATGTTTATGGATCTACAACTCAATTAGGTAGATCAAAAGTATGGATTGGGATTGAAGCCTTTATGAGAAGTAAAGTCCAAGAAACTTAATTTATGATCATAGGAGATTTTAATTCCATAACCAAGTTGGATGAAAATTTTTGAGAATTAGGAAAATAACCCAATTTATGGGATATTTCTCAACTTTCATTTAAAATAAAAATCTATGGGGGGTGGAGTTGAAAGAGGACAATTATAAATAGACCAACAATAGAAATTGTCAGAACCTGATAATAGAAATTGGACAAATGCATGCTCTCAGTCCATTGGATAGATGAAGGGACTTGTGTTATAATTGATACCTTAACAAGGGTTGGTTCAGATGAATATCCAATAAGAGTCAAAATGGTGGTAAGTGAATTTAAAAATATCATATTTTAAATATAAGCAAATGTGTGAAGACCATCCTCAATTTTTTTATATGATAATGCAAACATAGAATTCTTTAGGAAATGATGGGTTGTACACACTTTCAAAACAAATTAAATCAATGACATCTAGATAAAAATAATGGAACAAGAACACTTTCAAAAACTTCTTTGAGAAGAAAGAAGAACTAAAATAGAAACTTTCAAAATTTGAAAAATATGAGCACAATAATCCAAGCTTGGAGGTAAGGGAGTTGCTTAGTGAATATCATAATGTTTTGAGTAAGAAAAATAAATTTTGGAGATTAAATTTGAGATAAACTTGGTTAAAAGGAGAAAAAACATAATATTTTCATAGGATGGCAATAATATTGAGATCAACATTTAGAATTAGTATAAGGGGTTTGCATTGAAAACCAGAGCAAAATTAAAAAGGAGACAAGGCTTTTGGACTATAATATTCTAGGTTTGGAGGAGATTGAAGTTTTAAATGATAAGCTATTACAAGAAGTGCCTTCAGTTATTATAGATGAAGACAATAGTAAGCTAATGGGGTCTATTACTTTGGAAGACATTCATTCAACTCTTTTCTCTTTTGATAAGGATAAATCCCCAAGTCCTGATGGAATCTCTATAGCATTCTATTAGCATGACTAGAAAATAGTGAAGGATTCTTTATTTGTGGTAGTGGAATATTCTAGGGCAAAACACTACATACCTTATAAAATAAATGCAACATATCTTATCATAATTCCAAAAATTAAGGATACACAATTTATTGATTCCTTCAAGCCCATAATCCTATGCAATATGGAATATAAGATACTATTCAAAGTGATGACAAATTGGTTAAGACCATTGCTAGACAAAATAATTTTATAAGAGCAAGGAGGATTTATGAAAGGGGGATAGATTCCAAACAGGATCATAGTAGCTCCTGAAGTAATGCATTCAACAATTTCTAGAAAAGATATAGAAATGATCTTAAAACTTGATATGAATAAATTCTATGATAGAGGAAAAAGGGATTTTCATTTTGTAGTATTACGAAAGTTTAGATTTGTGAAGAAATTTGCTAGATGGATTAAAGCTTGTGTCTTTATAGTATCATATTCAATGTTGGTCAATGGGCTAGTAACATAATCATTTAAAGCCAATAGAGGTCTTAGATAAGGATATATTTTATCACTATATTTATTAATTATTATGGTAGATTTATTGGGAAGGAACTTGAAGAAGACATACAAATATGGCTTAATAAGCAAACTTAAGGCTAGCAATAACATCGACAACATTACCCATCAACAATTTGTAGATGATACAACCATTTTTTAGAGTGCAAGGAAAAACAAGGCTAAAGCTTTAAATAACTTATTAAAGGAATATGAAAGAGCATCTGGGCAAAAATTTAATAGGACAAAATTCAGACTTTACTTCCTAAACACTCCAACTAGAATATATGTAGGTTAATTCAAATGGAGGAGGAAAATTTGCCAATAATATATTTAAGGATGCCCTTATTTAAGGGAAGAATGAGGATAGAATTGCAGAATCCAATTATAATATAAAAATAAACAACCTGTATAGAAAGGTAGATGGTTATCATTAGTAGGAAGAGTGCAACTAATTATATCAGTCTTACATGCCATTCCAACATATTATGTCCTTGTATATTATGCCAGAATTGGTAGAAATAAGGTTTAATCTATATTATACGATCATTTTTATAGTTAGGATTACATGATAAAAGAAAATTTCCTTTGGTGAAATGGTGCAAGATGTGTGATAATAAAACTAGGGGAGATCTCGGTTTAAAATTTCTTACGGATGCAAACTTAGCTTTAAGGAAAAAAGTAATTTGGATATTGTACAAAGAGAGAAAGAAAATTACCAATAATTCTTCTAAGTGTGTTGAGCCCAATGACCTTAATATTCACTGCATTCTCACTACCAGATGGTTCTACACTATGGAACGATAAAAAAATCAATTGATGTAGTAATTAAAGGTATAAGATGGGTGGTGGAAACTAGAGAAAAAAATCTATTTGGATACCACTCAATCTAGATCCAATTTTAAAACCATGAGTGAGATTACTTCAAGACAAATATGGTGATAGGGCTTCAACCATTGAGTACAAGGATTAGGAAGGAAGATACAAATGGAAATAATATTTTTTACAAGTATATTGAACATTATTACTAGGATTTAATTGAGCAAAAAGATAACAACAATAATTATTCTAAGAGGAACCAAGGATAAGTTTATTTGGGAGTTGAATAGATTAGGAGAATACTATAGAGGGGGAAAATTGCCCTACCATAAATAATTCTCAGTTGGATCCATTGGGATCCGAGGTGAACTGTGGAGGTGTGTTATATTCTCTACATTCGAAGACGCTAAAAGGGACAGGTTCACCAAGAACAGATTTAGGACTCGCTCCAAGTTTGTGGTGGAAGTTTTTGATGTGTCAATTAAGCATACACCTATTTTTTGGCCCTTCTAAACTAAACTATGAAAATGAAAGAACAATGCAAGACACACAAGATGCAAAAATACAAGGACTAACCCTAGTATGATTCTATAATTCAATGATGTCTAACCCTAATATTACAAAAAAAAAAAATCTTTGAGCAAATGTACAATGGAAATGCACAAAATAGATTAAAAATCCTAGATGCACACTATATTCTTTTATTCTTTCAAATGCCTAGAAATTCAATCAAATGTTTTTCCTTTACTTGTAATTTAAGTTTTGGACAGAAATGAACAAAGACAAACACCAAACAACCTAAAGATCTATTAGGGCACTTATCTGGTCTGATGGTTGATCCAAGTTTTATCTTGTATCTAGAATATCTAATAGCTTAAAACCTACAAACTAGCTTCACAAACACTAGAAAATTTGATTAGCGTTTGGGGGTATGTTAAGGCCGCTATAAGACTGAGCTTGGAGGCATAACAGTCAATCCCCCTTGGTTTTTTTAGCTGATCATTTGAAAACAAAAATTATCTTTGACCTTTGGAACACGCACAAACAAAGTGAAATAGATAGATAACAATGAAATATAATGCAAACAAGATGGACACAACAAAATGCTAAGATGCAAAGCACAAATAAGGGTTTTGGTGCAAAAGCTTACCCCAAGCCCTAATTTACCCAATTTTTTCCTTGTAAAATGGGAGCACAAATATGTCTTACCAAATTCATGTCCTATATGGGTAGGGCATGAATCTAGTTTAGATACCCTTTTTGGGACCTAAAAAAATGAAAAACAAAGTGTAAAACAATGAAAAATAGACTTGCAAAGCAAATAATATAAACATAGAATCTGATGAGCTAATGGAGAAAGCAAGGAGGAATGAAGAGGTGGAATAAGCACTCCAAGAAGGTTGATTTATCCGATCACCAAGTCTCCTCCACTCAATCCCCAAGGGCAACAAACACCAAAGCACAAAACAATGACTTGCATTAGAAGGACGCTTGTTAGCATGAGCAATGAGTGAGTCGAGAATCAATATCTCAAAATAATTAGTTGTTAAAAACTTAGTGAAAAATAGAATAAAATAAGAAATAAAAGAGAAAAAAAGAAACAAATTGTGAGAGAAGAGAGAGAGGTAGAAGAAGAAGAAAGTGAAAGCTCCAAAAGGTCAAAGAAAACAAAAGAAAAGAAATAAAGCGAAACCTTGTGAGGATGTATGCTCGCAAATGGCCAAATGGAGGTTGCCCCTCACTAGTGGCCATGAAGCTATCCTATAAGGATGTTATGCTCGTAAATATGGTCAGGTGGAGCGATACCCGCTATGGGTGTAGTGCTCACTAATGGCCAGAGAAAAAAGAGATATACCCACTAGGATGTATGCTCACAAATGGTCGAATGGAGGTTGCCCCTCACTCGTGACCATGAAGCTATCTATTATGGGGTGTTGAAATGATGTGATTGATTTGCCAAAATGAGTACTACCTGATAGAGGTGGTGTGTGCAAAAGATGAGTGATCAAAGTGAAGCATAACTTGTGTGTGCATGTGCTAGAAAATAGAGAGAAGAAATAGAGATGAAGAATAAGAATAGTGTGTGTGTGCACCCTTCTCGAAGAAGAAGATCGAGAAAGGAGAAAGTGTGAACAAAGCATGATTCACAGATAGAATAAAATAACATGTATCCTTGTCTTGACGAAATATAAAGTGATAGGTAAGGATACATAGAAGAAGAACTATATTCCTTGACCATATTATACTTTCAAGGTCAAGGAATATAGAATGACATGAGCGAATGCAATGATGGAAATGCAAGGAGATGAGCCCTAGGTTGGGGATTCACTAGGCATCAGAGCCCTAGTGTGAGTGCAATGCATGTGAGCTACGACCTAACTAGGTGTCATCACTTGCCATTATCATGAAATCCCCAAGAATCTATATGATCAAGCAGTCATGCAAATATGAGCAAGCAATAATGCAACTGTATGACAAGAAAAATGCAAGGAATAAAATATCAAGAAAAACATGTAAAATATGATAGACAGTCATGTAGTATGAACAAGCAAACCAAATGTAGTATGAAAACTAATCTAAATGCAATATGAAAATGCAGAGTGCCAAGTTATGCATAGTATCTCTTTAGATGCATTATATTCATTGGTTCTTTAAGTTCTTTACCATCTAAATAAGCTAAATGATAGGCCCCTGAACCAAACTTGGCTGTTATGATAAAGGGGCCTAACCAATTGGGCTAAAACTTACCTTTAAGATCAAATCGAGCATTGGTGTTCTTCTGGTTTTCCTTGAGGACAAGGTCCCCAACCTCAAAAGAATGATTGCAAACTTTCTTGGAATAAGATCACTTGAGCCTATTTTGATAGGCTCACAAATGCTCTAAGGCATGAATGCACTTTTCATCTAACAACTCCAATTGATTCAAATGATCTAAGTGATACTCATCGTCGATTGAGGCATCTTGCAATAAGATGCACAACGAAGGAACCTCTAACTCGAACGAAAAGACCACCTTAGTCCCATAGACCAAGATGTATAGAGAGGCACCTGTAGGGGTTCGTACACTAGTACGATAGGCCCACAAGGTTGGATAAAGTTGGATATGCCAATCATGACCGGTCTTACTAACCAACTTCTTGAGGATCTTGATCAAAGACATTGGATGCTTTGACTTGTCCATTACCCTAAGGGTAATATGGAGTTGACCACCTATGTTGAATCTTATACTTAGCACAAATTTTATGGACATCCTTGTTCTTGAAAGGAGTGCCATTGTCAAAAACAATCACCGAAGGAATCTTGAACCTACAAAGGATCTGGTTAAAGATGAACTTGGAAACCTAAGCTCTAGTCACCATGGCCAGGGGTATGGCTTTGACCCATTTAGTGAAGTACTCTATCATTGTTATGATAAACTTGTGACCATCAGATGACATTGGGTTAATCTTCCCTATAATGTCCAATCCCCACATGGAAAATGGCCAAGGGGAAGAAATAACCTGAAGGTGTTGAGAAGGAGCATGAACAAGGTTGTCATGGTGTTGACACTTGTCGTAGCATTGAATATGGTCACATGCATATTTCTCCATGGAAGGCCAATAATACCCCATTCAAAGGAGCTTTTTGGCAATGGCATTGCCGCTAAAATGGCCTCCACATGAACCTTCATGAGCCTCACTAAGAGCTAGTCGAGCTTCATCGAAGTTAAGGCATCGCAAGAGGATGCCTTCAAAAGAACATCGATATAAAGTATTATCAATTATAATGAATCGACATGCTCTTTTGCACAAAATCTTACGCTGATTGTGATCTAAACCATCAGGAATCGAACCATCCTTAAGAAAATTAAAGATGTTGGTATACCATGGCTCAAATGGGGAAGCTTCGATGGTCAAAACATCTAATGGAATAAGATAAGAACCAAGCGATGTGGGCTCCCGGAGTTGTCTAATGATAATCGATGCTTGATCATCATCCAACTCCAAAGAAAACAAGGATGCAGTAGTGACCATGGCATCTGCATGGCGGTTGGAGGATCTAGGGATAGACTCTATGGTTACTCGATCGAACATAGACAAAAGCTTGGTGACAATATCTTTGTAAGGTTTTAGCTTATCATCTCAAGTTTGATAAATATCATTAATCTGATTGACCACAAGTTGAGAGTCACCAAAGATGAAGAGAACTCTAACCTTCAAGGCTAAGGCTACTCTAAGGCCAAGGATCAAAGCTTCATACTCAATAGTGTTGTTCATGTAAGAGAAGCAAAGCTTGAAGGACAAGGGGATGAGCTATTTTTGTGGGGTAACTAGAATGACTCCAACACCAATGCCCTTCATGCATTAGGCTCCATCAAAAAATAAAGTCCAAGACTTTGGCTCTTTAGCCTCTATGCTGAAGCACTCATCAAGAAACTTGATGACCAAAGGATGGGAAGCTTCTAGGGGAGTAGAGGCTAACTGATCAACAATCACCTGACCCTTGATAGCCTTCTGACCTATGAAAGTTAGGTCAAACTCACTAAGGGCTAAAACCCACTTAGCAGCTCGACCTGAAAGGTGGGGTTTAGACATTAAGTAACGTAAAGGATCAAACTTTGCAACCACCAATATCTTATGGTTGAGCATGTAGTGTCTTAGCTTTTGGGAAGTGAACACCACAGTAAGGCAAAGATTCTCTAAGGGAGTGTACCGGGTTTCATAGTTGACCAAGGTTCTACTGATATAGTAGATAGCTTGCTCTTTGTTTTGATCATCATGTTGAGCCAACAAGGCTCCCAAAGCATGAGTTGTGGCTGCTATGTAAAGCATCAAATGCTTATCTAGTAGAGGTAAAACTAAGATAGGTAGGGAAGTGAGATACCTTTTGAGTTCATCAAAATCTTACTGACACTCAGAATCCCATTGGAACACAACATCTTTCTTAAGAAGCTTAAGAAAGGGTTGACACTTATTGGCTAACTAGGCTATGAACCAACGAATAGCTTGAAGTCTACCTTACAAGATACGCAACTCATTCAGGGTGTAGGGAGGAGGCATGTCAATGATAGTCGCTATCTTAGTGGGGTCCACTTCAATACCTCACCTAGAAATGATGAAACCTAACAACTTTCCAGATGTGACTCCAAACACACATTTGGAGGGCTTAAGACGAACTCTAAACTACCAAAGTCTTTCAAAAATTTATCTTAGATCATGAACATGATCTTGTTGATGTATGGAACGACCCAAAATATTGTCCACATAGTCCTATAAAATATCATGCATCATGTCATGAAAAATATAAGTCATAGCCCTTTGATATGTGGCACCAACATTTTTCAAGCTGAAAGGCATGACTTTATAACAGAAGGTACCCCATGGTGTGATGAAAGTTATCTTGGTCTGGTCCTCAAGGGTAACCATGATTTGGTTATATCTCAAAAAACCATCCATGAGCGAAAGCATGCCACATCTAGCAGTGAAATCTATGTTGGGCAGTGAAAAATCATCCTTGGGACATGCTAAGTTAATTTCTTGAAATTTGATACATATCTTGATTGTTCTCATCTTCTTAGCCACAGGGACGATATTGGAGATCCAATCAGAACAGTCAATAAATTTTATAATACTAATGTCAAGGAGTTTTTGGAGATCCTTCTTGACCAAAAGGGTGACCTTAGGATGCATCTTCCTAAGTTTTTGCTTAATAGACTTAGCACTAGGGAAAACTACCAAATGATGCATAACAAGGGAGGTATCAAGCCCTAGCATGTCGGCATATGACCAAGCAAAAATATCATAAAATTCTTTCAATAAATTGGTCAACTACTCCTGCTCATCCATGGACAAGGCTTTACCTAGCTTAAGGATTCTAGGGCTCTCCTCAAAACCTATGTTAACATCTATGGTCTCCTCAATGAGAATGGATGACCTCATCCTCGAGAGGTGGGGCAAGAATCACCCCTAGTTGCTCAAGGTCCTTGAGTGACATAGAACCAAGGTCCTCTTGAGAACTAGAAGACTCAACCTACACAATGCAAGGGACTGACCCATTTAGAAAGCCACTTTGAGGGACATCCTTGGGGGTCGCAACTAACTCAAGATACACTTCATTGCAAAACATAGAGGTATAATGTGGTCCCTCATCCTCATCATTCCACTCTAAGTCTTGATGAGATAGATTTGAAAGGGGCTCTTGAAGAAAAGGATTGACTTGATCCTATGATGAAACATTGATTAATGGTTTCTCACTCACTTTTAGATTTTCAAATTGCTTAGTCATGTGATATGAGGAAACTAATGGACATAAATGAATATCATATTGAGTTTGTTCAACTAGTGAACAATATTCAAATGGGTGAGGATCACCCAAAATGGTGATAAATTGATCCTTAAATTTAAACTTCAAACATTGGTGAAAAGCAGAAGGGATAGCCCTCATTGCATAGATCCAAGGGCGTCTGAGAAGAAGATTAAAATAAGCAGGGCAAGACACCACATAGAACAAGGTATCTAAGATTTGAGGTGTTAGGAGGGAAACTGATGAGATTAATATTATTCATGAAATGGTTACAATATATAGGCATAAGCCTATATGAAATGCATGACACTTGTCAAGTGAAACTGACAAGTGTCAAGGAAGGCATAGTGCACATTACATTAACTCTAACATTCCCCCTTAATGTGCACTATCCTAACTAAAGAAAAAAAAACAAGTCAACATTAGGTAACATTCCCCCTTAATGTTGACTTCTAAAAAAAATCTACATCCTCCTTTATTGCTGATTTGGTCTAGGCTCGTGCTCTCTGCGCTTGGCTCTCCAACTATGAATAATGCTAGATTCACTGTGTATACATCTCGGTCTATTGCCTCAGGTTCAGCCACTTCCATGGGTCTGTTGCCACTGGGTCAGCCGTTTAAGTGCCTCGGGGTCATCATGGGTGCCTCAGGGTCAGCCACTTCTAGGTCTGTTGCCTCTGTAGGTCATCCTTAGAGGATGTTGCCTCTCGTAGGTCACTGACTAGATTCACCATGAGTATGAAATCCCTCCTCATGGTGAACTCAATCTAGAAGGTGTCGGTCTCTGCGAAAATGCACCTAATGAAAGGAAAAACGAGCCATATAAGAGTGTCGGTCTCTGCCGAAAATGCACTCAATACAATAATAGATCAAAATAAGAGGAGAGAAGAAGAAAATAAGAGAATCTTCTGAAGTGTCTTCGTCTGTAGTCTTCAGAAGTAGATCCAAAAAAAACCTCGAATAGAGTCTAGGATGTCTATGTATGTAGTCCCTAGTATAAGTGTCCTTATGGTGACCATGTCATCCCACCGAAATGCATGGGTAACCAGCCACTGCATTCGCCAAGTATATAGAAAAGGTCACTAGGTACAAGGATCACATATAAGATTACCTTGGGAGTGTTGGGTACAACCGAAAGTGCACTCCAAGGTAGAAAAATTGAGGCTAAAAATATTAAACTGAAACGGCCTCAAAATTACAATTTGACACCTCCATTGTGTCCGTCATGAAAAACCATTTCCAACGACTATAAATACCCCTATAGGGCACTATCAAAGGGGCCTTCATCATGTGAAACAATCATCATGCCTATCTGAGGCAACAAAAATAAACCTCAGGAATATCAAAATTCCTGGCATCGCACTGTGGCGAAATAAAGGCAAAGTTACATCATTTCAAATCTTATGAAAAATAAGATATTATGGACGGATTCTTTCACTTCCACCTTCACATGGAAAAACACATTGACTATCCTTATGGGCATATAATACCCCCTCACTACCCCACTTTAAAATATGAATTAGTGCGGGGGCCCACCATAATTAGAACATTGGCAAAATAAAAAAAAAAATCCCGCCATACATTACACATCCACGCTCCATTACCTCCTCTTCGCTCGGGGCAGAGTGTTGTTCATAGCCTACCACGTGGCCACGACATTCGTAATGGCGTCGTGCATGTACTATAGAGGGCACGACGCCCTCGCCCACATGGCTCTCTTGGTCGTGGCCGAGAGCACCAGCGCCTGCCAGAACGTTTGGTCTTTCTCCGCAACACTCCACCTTCTGTCATAGAACAGCCAAAGCGACACGATACAACACTAGCTGCAACACTGCGTTCATCAAATCTTTACGAAACAACACCAGGCGCACATGCTTCATCATGGGCAAAATGTTATCCACGAGCTGTCAAAGCTAAAACCTTCTATTTCATTATTCCTGCTGGGCCACCCTTGAATCCAAAGAACGTGCTGTCTTTTGTATTATTTTGCACATAGTCAAACAATCCTGCAATGATATTGTGACCTCCGAGAGCCTGATCGCTAGAAATTACGACTTCGATCTTCATCTAATTTTAACACAGGCGTGTCACTCGCAACAAAACTAACTGATGACGTCCTTCCTTAGGGGTGCTCCGCCGAGCCTAATCTGCTGTAGAGGCTGTAAGTCGTAGTTGTTCGCATCATCGGACCTGGCCAAAGCCGCCAAAATAGAGGGCACGGTTGGCAGCAGTGAAACATTGTATTTCTGGACGTAGCTTAGCATTTCCCACCATGTCGTGAGATACCATATGAACCAACCTTCATTCCTTCAAATTTGAGGCCGGAGCTCCGCCAGGCCGATTTGCTCCCAGCGTTCCCATTTTGGTGACCAAAAATTACTCGGGCCGACCATTTCGTTCCAACGGAGGAGGTCGCAGGAACGAATCTCAGTCCCTCTCGGGCAAAAGTGGGTCGTGGAAGGCTTCCCAGGTAGAAACAGTAGCAGACGATGGGGAAAGAGAACAGAAGCTCGAATCCTGTCTCATCTGTAATCTTCATCAAATAATCGCTTCAATCCTTGTTTTCCCCAAACTTGGAGGTCCGAAACCCTATTCGTGCGATTCAGACTTGAAATCCTAGATCAAACTGCGTGTCGTATCGGGCTGCTTGCCATCGCCCAACCTCTCCACAATGGCGAGAAGCAACGCATTGAAATTCACCTTCAGATGCTCCCCCGACAATGCGGCCGCTGAAGAAACCATCATGCTCACGGATCTATGGAAACCCCATTCGAAGAGACAGAAAATCCGAGCATTAAAAAAATAAATAAAATCATGGCCCCAAGCATTGAAGCTTCAGGGGCAGCCATGAAATCTGAAAATATTTTCCAAACTTTAAAAAAAAATTCCATCTGGTTTCTGATCCATCAAATGATGGAGAGCATACTCCCTCGGTAAACTTTTTTTAAAAAATAGGAAAAAAATAAAATAAAATTAGGGGGAGTAGGATTTCCATGGGGGAGGGAGGATTTCCATGAGGGAAATCCCCCCTCAAGCTCACAAGGCCAGAGAAATCCTGGAGCTCTGATACCAAATGTTAGGAGGGAAACTGATGAGATTAATATTATTCATAAAATGGTTACAATATATAGGCATAAGCCTATATGAAATGCATGACACTTGTCAAGTGAAACTGACAAGTGTCAAGGAAGGCATAGTGCACATTACATTAACTCTAACAATTTTAGGAGGGAAAACTTGAAGGGATTGATTTCATTGATAAAAGTGGTTACAATATATAGGCATAAGCCTATATTCAACACATGACACTTGTCAAGTGAAACTGACAAGTGTCAAGGTGAAGGCATAGTGCACTTTAACTCTAGCATTCCCCTTAAAGTGCACTATCCTAACTAAAGAAGAAACAAAACAAGTCAACATTAGGTAACATTCCCCCTTAATGTTGACTTCTCTAAAACAATTGATCATCCTCTCTTATTGCTGACTTGGTCTAGGCTTGTGCTCTGTGCTCTTGGCTTTCCAACTATGAATAATGCTAGATTCACTGTGTATACATCTCGGTCTGTTGCCTCAGGGTCAGCCACTTCTATAGGTCTGTTGCCACTGGGTCAGTCGTCTAAGTGCCTCAGGGTCATCATGGGTGCCTCAGGGTCAGAACATACCTTCTTTAGTGGCAAATCGTCAACCAATCGCCACATGGCTTATGGCTCCAAGCTTGAATGGGCGAAGTATTGAAAGTTGAACGTTGCTGGATTTTGCCGAAGATTCTGACATTGTGAGCATTGAAGTTTCAAGAATCGGGGCAGTTACGACGGGCTATAAACTATGGCCAAAAGATCTAGTTAATGCCGGAAGATTCCCACAATTAGGACCTCAGGCTTGGGCTGCAGGGTGGCAGGTGGCACATGTGCATGCATAGCGAAGTGGCAAACTAAAAATAGATGCAAGGAGGGATTGACCATGGAGCTCTAAAACGGTGTTCGAGGAAATGGATGATGCAACAAGCGGTTGTGGTGGTACCTGTTCATGACGGTGCTCAAGGAGGGCCCATTTATCTCCATCAAATCACATCATTTGTTGTTTCCATATCAAGCCAGCAAGAGATACACAATGGAATCCACTAAGTCCATTTTTTTTAAATGTAGTTTATTTTTTATCATAGTGGGAGGAAATATATTGAAAGGGGAAATTTATTTCAATGATGGGGCATTTGTTATATAAAAATGATATTAATGTAAGGGAAGTGAAGTGAGACTTGGCCTTTGTATGGTCTCAATATTGATTTTTCCATTTCCACCTGGGAAGTGGAAATGGATGGCCCACATGGCCTATGCTTGTAATTAGGAAATGCTCGTGAGTATTTGTCATTCATGGGGCAGTTTTTTTAGGGGTACTCATTTTTTAATGATTTTTTCCACACGAAGAGTAGAAGTGGGAGCTCAAGGCCCATGTAATTCCCCTGCGAGGGAAAATTGAGTTTATTTTTTTATTCTGCCACAGTGCGATGCCAGGAATATGATATTCCTGAGGTTTATTTTGCTGCCTTAGATAGGCATTATGGTTTTTCCACATGATGAAGGCCCTCTTTGATAATGCAATATAGGGGTATTTATAGTCATTGGAAACGTTTTTCTACGACGGACACAATGATGATGTCATATTGTAATTTTGAGGCTATTTCAATTGAGTTTTTTAGCCTCAAAGTTTTATACCTTAGAGTGCACTCTCGGTTGTACCCGACACTCCCAAGGTAATTTTATATGTGATCCTTGTACCTAGTGATCTTTTCTATACAATTGGCGAATGCAACGGCTGGTTACCCATGCATTTCGACGGGATGACATGGTCACCATAAGGACACTTATACTAGGGACTACAGACAAAGACACCCTAGACTCTATCCGAGTTTTTTTCTGGATCTACTTCTGAAGACTACAGACGAAGACACTTCAAAATATTCTCTTTTTTTCTTCTTCTCTCATCCTATTTGGATCTATGCCTCATTTTATTGTATTGAGTGCATTTTTGGCAGAGACCGACACTCTTAAATGGCTCATTTTTCATTTGTATTAAGGTGCATTTTCGGCTGAGACTGACACCTTCTAGATTGAGTTCACCATAAAGAGAGATTTGATATTTATGGTGAATCTAGTCAGTGACCTACGAGAGGCAACATCCTCTGAGGATGACCTACAGAGGCAACAGACCCAGAAGTGGCTGACCCTGAGGCACTTAGACGGTTGACCCAGTGGCAACAGACCCGTGGAAGTGGCTGACCCTGAGGCAATAGACCGAGATGTATACACGTTGGATCTAGCATTATTCACAGTTGGAGAGCCAAGCGCAAAGAGCACGAGCCTAGACCAAATCAGCAATAACAAAGGATGATAGGTTGTTTTAGAGAAGTCAACATTAAGGGGGAATGTTACCTAATGTTGACATTTTTTTTTTCTTTAGTTAGGATAGTGCACTTTAAGGGGGAATGTTAGAGTTAAAGTGCACTATGCCTCTTTAGTTTGACACTTGTCAGGTTCATTGACAAGTGTCATGTTCATCATATAGGCCTCCTGCCTATATATGTAACACATTTTGTAGGATTGATTTCATTGATAAAATTGGTTACAATATATAGGTATAAGCCTATATTCAACACATGACACTTGTCAAGTGAAACTGACAAGTGTCAAGGTGAAGGCATAGTGTACTTTAACTCTAACATGAGGTCCAACCCTAAGGGGGAGAGACACAATACCGCAAGCCTCTTGGGAATCATTTTTGAAGGCTTTGATGATGATATCAAATTTATTTGTCTTCCTATTTTAATCCAAACTTTTGGAATAATTGATAAATGCATAAATTGAGAGAAAAAACATTATCAATTAGAATTCGCTTGATAAAATTTTCCCCAATAAATGTAGTAATGTAGAGGGAAGAATCTCCTCGTAAGTCTGAGGAAGGCATATAGTCATTCGATAATGTGATATTATGTATCCCAAGAGAACTTACAACATTAGCCATAACACTAGGGGAAATATCTTGAACAAATTGTTGTCGTAGGAGCTTCAACAAGGCTTCCCCATGAGTAGGAGAATTTTACAAAAGCTCTAAGAGAGAGATCTTGGTAGGGGTACTAGCTAATTGTTGTTGAACATCAAAGGAGACTTTAGGTTGTGGCTTCAACACTAAAGGTGGATTTTCTATCTCGTGCTTCTTTTTTGGGTACTCTTCAAAATATAGGTGGGTTTCGAAGGTGGGTTGGATGAAGAACTCATCTTCTACTGAGAATGTTGAGTCGGTTGACTCTGCACTTGTTGCCTTGTAGTTATTGCTATCATACCAACCATATTATCACAAGGAGGTCATACATTTTGATATAAAACTTGATTAGTTGTTGGTTGACCATGATTAGGAAGGGGATCTTGGAAGATTCCCATGTCCTGATTAGTTGTGGGTGCTTGTTGTGTAGGAGGTTGATTTTTTGTTGGAGGATTGGGTTGAGAACCTTCTATGACAAGTCATCCTTAATCAAATAGGTCTTGGACCACATGTTTCAACATCTTACATTTATTTGTCATGTACCCCTCCACTCTATGATACAATTTGACCAGATTTATACCAATTAGTTGTGGTATCAGGTTGCCTTATAGGTGGAAACTCAATCATGTTAGCTTTCATAAGTTACTTTAGGACCATTTTCATAGTTATGTTGAGTCTTGTGAAATTCTTTTGTGGGGTTTTTTGAGGTTGTTTAAGCACCATCTTTTGTAGGGTGTTAACAATATTGTTAACATGTCTACCATCCATTACCCCATCACCAACCACATGCTTGTTCTTATCCTATTTTATTTTAAGTTGACCTCTTCTAATAAGGGCTTGATCTACCCATCTTGCTAGATCTATAGCTTGATCAAAAGATGTGATAGTTGTAATTTCCAATTCATATGAGATTTGTTCTTGTAAATTTCAAATAAATATCTTAAACATGTCTTGAGGAGGTAGGGTGTATCTCAAGTTCCCAACTAGACTCCTCCAACGAGACAAAAATTCTGAAAAAAAAATTATATTTAGATTGTTTCAACATACATATATCTTTCATGGTCACATTCTTTTCAACATAAGCTCCAAATTGTTGAACAAACATTTCAGTTGTTTCTTCAAAATTTCTCAAGAAACAACTAGGAAATTGATAATATCACTCTAATTACATGTCACCAAAGGCTCTTAGGAAACGTCTTTAGCAATAATTTATCATCATATACGATATCATGACATGTTGTTCTAAACATTCTTAAATTCTCAATTGGATCTTAAGTTCCCTTATAGATAGGTAAAACCAGCATTGGAAAATGCTTAGGGTAGGGCCTAGAGGCAACGATAGGGTATAAGGGTTTGTTGCACATTTTTCTATAGTTGTAGGTGAAACTAGTAAACTGAATCATATCCATTCTTGAAACCAATTATTTCACCACATTAGTTAAAATTTGCATTTTAGGATTGTTTTTGTGCAACACCCTTAGATTCCCTAAGGGAGGGGTATAGGTAGGTTGTTGAAAGGGGACTTGGCTTATGTGGAAGGTATTTACATTGTTATGGTATGAATTATGATATGTGGTATCTTAATGTGGAGGATAACTAACAGTTGGTGGAACGGAAGCATGAATGTTGATATTAGCTGATTGAGGAGAAAATTGAACATAATCTTGAGATGCACTACTAGTTGGAGGAACTTGTGGAATTATTCCAATGTTGGTGGTTACAATAGTGACACATGTTGGTTGAGGACAATGATCAACATGATGCAAATATTTGAGTGATGAGTTGGTACATATATTTTGCGAATAAATGTTTTGATGATGATATATCCCAACTTCCTCAAGTGGGCTTCCTCATCCATGGACTTATTCAAGGCATCTCTATGCTAATTGTAGAAATTCAAAACATGATTAAATGATTTAAAGGTAAGGTTATGTTGGTCACGAATCTGCCACAGGAAAGGATTTTACGTGAAATGCGCCCTAGACCCGACCAACATTGAAAGGTTGGGAGAAATAAATGTCTCCCAGACCAATCTCTAGAGAGGGCTGGTTCCCTTACTAATCTAAACTGGTTTCAAGACTAGAGATGCAGGAAAGAAATGGGAAAATGTGAAAAGAAATGGGAAATAATAGAAAGAGATGTAAATATGGCTGAAGTTGATTGTTAATGGGGAGAACAATCTCAGATAGCAAAAACTACAGCTAGATCCTAAAGCCCAGCAGCAACTGAATCTTAGAGCACATAAACAGAAATTAGATCACGCAGTAGTCATGAGTTCGCTTCCAAATAAACTTCAAACATTCAAATGCTAATACAACCTAATTCAACACAGTAGAATTCAACTGTTATTGCACTAGACTACACAGAAGTTAAAAACACAGAAAGCCAAACATGCACAACCATTTAGATCACCAATTCTAGAAGACACTAAGAATGGAAGCAATTACATCTAGGATTTCAATTTCAATTTTTGCAACAAGATCCTCCTCCCTTTGCTTGAGTTTTACATTGGTATTTATAGAGGTCCGTCCTCTTCCTTTCATATTACAGCATTCAATACAGGAAACAGATTTCAAAGAACAATCCCCTTAATCTGCCTTGGAGAGATGATAATCCCTGCTTCTAATGAATTACAACTGAGAATGAAACAGGAATGAGGGCCCATATCTCTTCGTTAAATGGTCGTTATCAAGGGAAGCTGAAAGCTGTAAGAGATCATGAACAAGCGCTTTGAATATTGGAGGCATCTTTAATTCTGGCGGCATCAAAAACTACAGGCTTGAGCACGTTCTTCTATCTTGCACACATTGGAAAGCAACAAAACATTAAATTGTGGAGTGCTTTTAATCGTTGGAACTCGCAATGCTTCATCAGGCTGTTTGAACTGCTTTCTGGCACGAAACTGTGACAAGTCACGAAAACGCGACATGTCACGATTTCGCGACATTTCTCTGCTCCGTACACTTTTGTCACTTTGGGACTGCAAAAATCAACCATGTTGCGAAATCGCGACGTATTCGGCTCCTTGGTCTCCTTCGCCACTTTAGCTTGTGAAAACGCGATGCGTCACAAAATCATGATGTTTCGTACTATTCTGCTCTTTCTTCGCTCTGTTTTTGTGAAACTATGACCTGTCACAAAATCGTGACATCCTTTACTCATGTTGTCTCTTCGCTGCTTCGAAACGCGAAAACATGACAAGGCGCGATTTCGCGACAATTCCCTGAACTTGGTCCTTCCGTCCCAATGTGTCGTGAAATCACGACATTTTCTTGCCTCCATCATTGCCGCTTCCTGTCACGATATCGCAACGCTCCGTACCATTTTCTCCTTGCTTGCTTTACTGTCACGATATCGTGACGTTTTTCATCACACTGCTCCATTGCTGCTTTATGTCATGATTTTGCGACATGTCGCGATATCGCGACAACCTTACCCCCCTTGCTGCCTTTGACTGCATTGACCACGATAACGCGACAGGTCGCAAAAATGCGACGTGTCGCGATATCGCGACACTTCCTTGACTTAGCCCTTTTTCGCATTTGGCACCGCGAAACTGTGACAGGTCGCAATATCATGACAAATTTCCATGCTTTCACCTTTTTGGTTCAGACCCCACAAAAACGCAACGGTCGCGATTTCGTGACAACTTTTGAACTTAGCGTTTGTGTGTTACGGACGCCGCAAAAACGTGATGGGTCGCGATTTCGCGACATGTCGCGAAATCGCGACACCTTGCGTTTTTCACAAAATGTGTTAAGTGTCTTCTCAATTTTAGCATTCTTTTGCTTGAACCTCGACAACAAAAACAATGTGGCAAAAATGCCAACAGAGTTCCCATTGGGCCCCTTCGTAAGATCAAAATCATTACTAGCTTCTTCATTTTCTTTGTCTTCTAGATTATGATTTTATCTATCAATCTGATCATCTTCTTGAAAATCTCATCAGACTCTAAAATCCTTTGCTTACCCCTAAGGTTGGAAGCCATTAGGAGAAAGAGAAAGGATAGAGTAGAAAAGGAGGAAAACTAAAAACTAGCGAAAGCACACAAATGATTTTTAATTTTTGATCTAAACAAACAAAATTAGTGGTCTTGTTTAAAGTTTTCAAGAAAATAGCAAAGGAAGAGGGATCCTATCTTGGCCACTAAGACATGTGTTCACTGTTGGACATTTTGAGTAATTTTGTTATCATTGATGTCAAGCATCAGCATCAGTGATCATTACAAGACGTGGCAAAAGAAAGGTTTATATCTCAAGCTCAAGAGATTTGGGTCAAGGGCCTCACATGATTGGTTAAAAGCATGGATAAAAACTCCAAAGGAAAGGCCTAAAAGACATAATATTATAATATTTATCATTATAATATTAAGGGTCAAAAGACCAAGGTATTTATTTGAGGATATACTCTTCGTGGGCATAAAGAGATGGCATGCGTGCACATTTAGGCAATAAAAACGATAGCACAATTTTTGCGAAAGAGTGATGTGCGATTAACCAAGGTTATCCAAAAATAGCTAAGGAATTAATTTGAATTCAACCGTGCTCGATTTCGTTTTCAAGGTAGAAGATTGGTAAGGATGATGTGTCATCCCAGTAACGCGATAGTAGACCGTCATCTCACATTCTTCAAGGTAGATAACAGAAAGGAATAACAAACGGTAAATGCATAAATTTCGAGCAAGCTGAGTAAGATGATACTGTCTTGAGAAACGTGATGCAAGTAGGAGCAACAGAAGGAGTTATAGGTCGTACAAAAAGAAGACAAAATTGATGATGTGGTAGTGAGAGGTTAAATATCACATTTTGGTCTTTTGGTTCATCCAATGATGTGGATGGGTTCGTTACTGTTGCATGTCGCAAGGAGGAAAGTCTTTGTTTCGAATCCCTCGAGGTCCGGTTGCCCTAAAAGATTAAAATCTTCTTCTTTTCGTATTCAACAAAGAAGGGTATCATATCGGAGTGGTGGACGCTTAGTTTCATATGGGAGTATAGCTTAGGTGGTTAGGCTAAGGCTTGTGGAGGCGTAAGTTGTGTGTTCAAAACTCCTTGGCAGCAATATGGTAAGGGCATAATCTTTTATAAGGTGAAGAAAGTTAAACATTTTAATTTTAATTTTTGGTGATAATGAATATAGTAGAGTTGAATAGGGAGTTATAAGATGAAGAAAGTTAAATATTTTATTTTAATATTTTGGTGATGATTAATGAATAAAGTTTACTATATTGATTTTGGAGTGATAAAGTGTATTTGAGAGTTGTTATTTGTTTTGTATTATCTTCTTACTTCTTATCAAGTAAAAAAGTATGGGCAAATTTTTCCTTGGTTGAGTTGATTGGTTGGTTTTCTAGAAAATCACTTTGGAGTGAAAAGGACTTGATTAGGTTTCATTATTGAGTTGTTGAGCTATATGTGAAGATTGTTTTATAAGCATTGTTGAGTGTGTTTTGAATTAATGCTTCAAGGTTTTTTGGAATAAATATTTGTTGATAAAACCTTGTTTGATAAGCATTGTTGTTGAAGCCATTGGTTAAGTGAGGAACTTGAACTAGGGTTTGAAAAGATCATGAGTATCATTGTTATGTGAGATTGGTTGATAATAATTGTTGGAAACATTTTGAGTGAGTGTTCATATGCTTGGACTAGGGTTTGTGAGCAAGGACTATTTCATTGAAGTGATTGGTTGCATAGATTTGGTTGAGCCTAGTCAAGTGAATGTGTGAAGTGATAGTTCAAGTTCTATAAAACAAATTATTCTATATTCTGAATTGATTTGAGAAAGAGGTTGAGTATTGATGAGTGTGAAACATATTGAGTCTCTAACAATTCTCTATATGTTTTTGTGATAAAAGAGAGATTGGAAGTGATTGAGAGTTTGTGAATGTGAAGCATATTGAGTCTCTAACAATTCTATATATGTTTCTAAAAGAGTGATTGAAAGTGATTGAGTATTGAGGTGAATGTGAAGCATATTGAGTCTCTAAAAATTCTCTATATGTAGTGATTGAGCATTGTGATGAATGTGAAGCATATTGAGTCTCTAAAAATTCTCTTTATGTTCTATGAGATTGGATAAGTTCTAGTATGGACTTGTTGAGCAGATTTGAGGTAAGTCTTTGAGAAGACTTGTGAACAGATTTGTGTGAGCTTTTGTGGAAGCTTACAATACATATTGAGAGCAGATTTGGATAAGTTCTAGTGAGGAATTATTGAGTAGATTTGGATAAGTTCTAGTGAGGACTTATTGAGCAGATTGGACAAGTTCTAGAGAGGACTTGTGGACAGATCAGTGTGAGCTTTTGAGGAAGCTTACAAGGCTGATTTGAGACAAGTCTTTGAGAAGAATTGTGAGTAGAGTTGATTGATTTGTTCAAACCTTGAGTTCAGTTTTGGGGCAGATATGTAATAGGTTACCCTAGTTTATGTTTTAAGTTTGACAAAATTTTGATGTGGTTTTGCTTTATCTGGTGTTTGTAAATTGTTTTGTATTTTGGAGATGCAATGTAAATATAACGCTAAAGATAGATAATGCATAGAACAAATCTACTCTAAAAAATAATAAACAATGTAGATATTTATTAGCATATACATTAAAGTTTTAAACCCTTGTAATAATGAAAGGGAATACAAGGTACCCGACTTTGTTATGTTATAAAATTTTTGAGTTACAACAACAACTACTGGAAATGAATAAATCGAATGTAGATCCAAAAATATCCCTTTCTTCATTCCCAAAAGAGTTGCCAACTAATACTTTGATATAGCTACCACTAAAGAGGAAGAGATGTGTAACTAAAATACTTGAACACTTGCAATATAAAACACACAGACACAAAGGGATTGCCCAAAATAATGAAATTCTTTATATATATTGACTCTTGCGATACAGATTTGCAATATTTCAGATTGCCCCAAGTAGCTTGGGTACAATGTTACAATCTTGGCCTCAATGTGATACAAATTTCTCCTTGGGAGTTCTCCCGATCTTTCACAATGTACAATGCTCTCCTCGTATCCAGTTACAGCTTCAAAGGGTGAGTGGGCTTTGGTATCCAACACGGGACCACTCCGACTTCAGTAGCCTATCCAAGATGCCTATTACCTGCACACATGCAAACCAACAGAGGGGATTAGTAGAACCCGCATATTCAAGCGATACATACAAATGCTACACATAAACCTATTACTGATATGGATGAAAAAGTAGATAACACTAAACAATTAACAAATAGAACCTTGCTTAATACTCAAATCGCTAATCTCTGTCGATGAAACCCATTTTTGTTCTCGGGACTGTGGAACCGTGGAAGCGCGGTTGCGGGCTGGAAACCGTGGACCTACGGTTGTGAAACCGTGGATGCGCGTTCTCGACTGTGGAACCGTGGATGGGCGATTTCGACTGAATAACAGATTGCCTCAGAATCCGAGCCAACGGTCAGAGTCCGGCTTGCACCCTCGATTTCTCATTGGGTCCAGATCTAATTCGGTAGTCTATCGATATGCAGATTCAGCTCCCTCTATTTGGTGGATTGATGGTGCCTTTATAGGTTGATTGGGGCTTTGGAGGGGAATGTGAGGTGGCAAGCCTGATTTGCCAAGTGGCAAATCTGGACTGCCAGGTGGAAGGGGCGATTCAGTGAGTCACTCAATGTGGCTCACTTAACTGGGGTGATGTGGCTCCAAGTGGAGTGGGATGTGGGATGTTGTTTTATGTGAAGGGACAAGGGGACAACAACAAGGGAGTTGTGGCATGGGTGTTGGGAATCTGTCTCATGTGCAAGGACAAAGGGGACATGAGTGGGTAAGATGTGGCATGGATGTTGGATGAAGTGTCCAGGACACATGTCCAATGGGTAGACAGGGTATCCTAGGGTGATTTTCCTAATTAAATAAATTAGGAAAGTATAATGATGTGCAGGATTTTATATCCCTAAGTTAGAACTTAGGCATATATCTTTATTATGCAAGATTGTGGTGTGCAATGTGGGTGAAGTGTACATGAATTAATATACCTAAGTTTATACCTAGGCATATATTTTATTATGCAGAATTATGTGGTGAGTTGTAAATGCCTAGATTTTGGTGTCTACAGATGCCCCTTTTTGTACCGTGTTGTGTAAAGCACAATGTGGTGCAAAAACAAATGACACCTGTCTTTATTGGATGCATGGACTCAAATCTTCTCGACACACAAGAATGGATGATTATTTTTCATTTTGATTTTTGTTTTTTTGCTTACCCCCTCAATTGGAGAATGGGTAAAGGATGAAACCCATGAGCCGATTGACCAAATGTGGATGATGAAAGGATGTGGTTGATTGAATGATTTGGATGTGATGCAAATTTATGTCATTTTGACCAACTTGATGCCCCAAGTTTGGGATTTTGTGTGTTCTTGCGAATTTGCCTTTGGTTTCATTGATGTGCAAAATATGTGGTAAAATATTTAACCACATTTGGAGTTCTTGTTCCACTTTGACTTTAGCAATTCCTTCCAAATGATGGGTTCAAGGAACCAGTCGTTCGGGAATTTGATACTCAAGTGATTTTTGATTTTACCAAATTGTGTTTGGTTGTTTTCCGCTTTTGACCCAATGGAAGGGGTTGAAGGATAACCTTGTGCAAATCTGTTTTGGACACATCTAAGCTCAAATATTTAGGGATCTAGCTGATTTAATGTCATAGTGATTTGATGTTGAATGTTTGAATGAGTTTCCTTATGGTGAGCTACCCATCCGATCGGATTGCATGGATTGCCAGTCACTGCAACCGCTAGGTGTATAGGGTAATCCACTAGATACAAGGTTCACTTGAGATGATGATGATGCTAGATGATGATGATGATGAAATGGATGTTTTGTTTTTGTTTCAACCGTGATATTGTCCATTGTTGATAATTGTGCACTTCTATCCCTTGGAGCAGTCCAACCTTATGGCTTTCTTAGGGAATTGAGATGATAACAATTCATTTTTTTGCATGAGGTGAATCACTTTTCAAGGGCCTTATGGTAACCTATCCATCCTACCGAATTGCATGGATTGCTAGTCGCTACAACCGCCAGGTATATAGGATAAGTTATTGTATACAAGGATCACTTGAGGCTAAGTGGAAGAAGGAAATGTACACCTCTATCCCTTGAAGCAGTCCAACCGTATGGCCTTCTTAGGGAGTTGAGATGGGGGCACTTCTATTCTTTCAGAAGCCTGTTGAATTTGTTTTTGAACAAAGGAATTGAGGTACCTTTAGATTTTTTTTTGAAAACCGCAGACTTGCGGTTATTTTGGCAAAAAACATGGATTTGCATTTTCCTTTATGAAACTGCGTTTTTGCGCCTCAAAATGTGGGTTTGCGTTTTCGTGCGCTATGGAAAACACGGGTGCATTTTTTACCACTAAAAGCGGTTATTTATAGGTTGCTATCGTTTTCAAAATCATTCTGTCAGTTGTCATTTGTTTATTGGCTGAAGTGATGAGTGAGATGGAGGTTGGCGAGGGGAGCGGTGGTGGTGGCTCGGTTGGAGCGGAAGTTGGTGGCCGGTTTGCAGAGGTAGGCGATTTGGCCTTTATTTTTTGTTTTGGGTTTGTTTTGCTTGTTTGAAAACTAAGCGGGGCTGGTAAATTATTATTGTTTGCTCATTAAGCGAGGCTGGCAATGAACTTGTTTTTTTTTTTTTTTTTGTTTATTACCATGTATAGGTAAAAAAAATTTCGTTTTTGCTTTTATTACCTAGGGTAGGTAAATTATTTTTAATTTTTTTGCTTTTATTACCTAGGGTAGGTAATTTTTTTTTTTTTTTGTTTTTATTACCTAGTGTAGGTAAAAAATTTTATTTTTTTATAGATAAAATATATATTTTGCTTTTATTACCTAGTGTAGGTTAGAAAATTTTCGTTTTTGCTTTTATTACCTAGTGTAGGTAAAATTTTTGTTTTTTGCTTTTATTACCTAGTGTAGGTAAAATTTTCGTTTTTGCTTTTATTGCCTAGTGTAGTAAAAAAAATTTGTTTTTTTTTTGCTTTTATTACCTAGTGTAGGTAAAAAAATTTCATTTTTGCTTTATTTTTAGCATGTTGTGCTAAATTTTTTTTTTTTTTTATGTTTTCTTTTCAGGTTAAGCTTCTTGATGCTCGGCATAGGTGGCCGAGGACCATTCAAAAAGTGCGGAAAGCACTTTCTGATGATGATTGGACTTTACTTCAGACCATTGGTTTAGATGGTTGTGGGTGGTTAGGCACCGTCCGAGCTGATGAGGATCTTATTTCGGCACTTGTTGAGCATTGGGATCTAGATCGAGGCACATTTCAGCTCCCAATGGGGGAGCTGACTATCACTCTTGAGGATATCTATCATATCTTTCGTGTCCCTATCGAGGGTCCTACCGTTCGTGTTGGCCTTGACAAGGAGGCCCTTTTCCCTCTGTTTGGTGAGATGTGGGACATCGATTGCAGTAGGGGGCATTGCGTATCTGGATCTCTTTGTAGCTGGCAGCTTGGGTGCATTGCCTGCCTTCATGATGTACATTTTGAGCAACATGTTGTTGCCCAATTCCATGGGATCGAGGATCCCGTGGAATCAGGTGTCTATTGTTCTTGACTTGATAGTTGATCCTCGTCGGTTAGCTTGGGCTCCTGCTCTTCTCTACGAGGTTTACAATGAGCTCTATGAGGTGAAGAGGCACGGGTGCAAGGGCCTGGGCTATAGTTTGTTGCTCCAGATTTGGTGTTGGGAGCATGTTATCATTGGTCGCCCTGTTGGTTTGCCTTGTGGCATGGATGCCACCTCTCCCTGGGCATACAAGTGGTTACTCAGTGAGGAGGTCAGTCGATCTACTACGAGTGCATCGGAGTTCAAAGATATCTTGAGTTCTCTGACTAGGGACCTGATGTGTTGGCGGCCTTGGAGGGGTTTGGATTGGGTGACGGATGCAGTGGAGCTTCATCGTATTAGGCGAGGACGATGGGTTGTTGGCGCCCATTTGAGGGATATGGAGTTTATCTAGTTCTCTCGCATACTGCGGTAGTTTGGTCTCATTTAGGACATTTTGAATGTGCCTGTTACATATAGGCGATGGGGTGATGAGTTGGGGTTACTTGTTGCTCCTGATTTTTGGCGAGTCGATGATCCTGCTGATGACTCAGACTTGGAGGTGCTTGACTTGGATGATGTTGGCACGACTACTGAGTATGATGCTTGGTTTGTGAGTCAGCCTCTGTGGACTCCTAGCATCATTGTAGATGACGATGGGAGTGGTGATGATGCTGATGTGGGTGGATGGGTTCCTTGGTCGATGAAGCACCGATGTGGTAGCTCTTCGAGAGCTGACACGGGCACAAATATTTAGCCGCCTAAGGAGGGTGGTGGTGATGATGAGGGTTTACCTCCTCGACGGTCCAAGGAGGAGTGGGGGATTCTCCAGGCTGAGCGAGATAGCCTAGATTTGGAGTTGGGTCGAGTGAAGGCCGAGTTAGCACGGTATCAGGGTGAGGTGACTCGTATTTAGGCTGAGGTGGACGGGCTATGGGTTGGACCTAGCAACACTGTTGTGGTTGCTAAGGATGCAGAGATCACCAGACTCGATGGTGAGATTACCCATTTATAGGGTGAGCTTTCTCGGTTGTAGTTAGGTGCTGGAGGTGATGATTTGGCTCTGACTATTGCTTCTCTACGAGCAGATATTTCTCAGAGGGTCGCTCGCCAGGGTGCTGATTTGAGGAGCTTGCATAAGTAGGCTATCTACATCGAGATGTTGGAGAACATTCTTCATGAGCGTCAGATTCCTTTACCTATTCCTCCCATCATTTGTTGCTACTGCTACCCGAGGGACTGAGACGAGTCGCAGGACTCATCGTACTTCTAGCTCTCACGGGGCTTCTACTGCGTAGGGTCCGCGGAGGGATCCTGTTGGCACTAGCTAGATTTTGTATTTGCCTTATTTTTGTTTTTTTGTATATTTTATCTTAGTATGAGCCTCAGTGCTCCGATGTATACTGCCTTCGGGCATTTTGTATTTTGTAGACTTTTGTATTTATATATATATATATATATATATACATGGCATTTTATTTCGGTATTCACATGCGTTATTTGTATATGTATTCTTCTTGTTTATGCTTTTTGCAATGTTTATATTATGCAATCTTATATTTGTATGTTAATGCTATGATAATGAATGCAACTGAACATGTAAAATGCATTTTGATTTATAGTAATGTAACTGAATGAAGGTATGCATGGTGCTCATGTAATCTTATTTAGCTCAGAGTAGTTGACCTTTACTCATTCATATTTGCAATTGGGGGTTCCCACTTGATTATTCTTTGTGGTGATGTATGTGGTATGTATAAATGGTATGTGGATGGTGATATGGATAATGATTTTGCTTTTGGTATGTAACTAAAAATATTCTCAAATACTCAAAGAAGCTAGTAACGTTAACCATTTTTCTTGAATGTTGTCTTACTTTCTTTAGGACCATATTGTGTGCAAGTGAAGTTCATTTTCTAAATCTTGTGTGTCGATGACCCTAAGTAATCCAGAACCAGTGCATGTGATTGTGATGTTTATTGCCCCATCTTGAGTAATTTTTGGATGGTACCTTTCTGGGTTTTCCTTTTTTTGCTAGCTTACCCGTATGTGCATTCAGAGGTCTCCCTCTTAAGAGAGAGACATGTCACCCTGCATGAGTTTACTCCACTGCCAGTCAAGCGTCTATAGCCCCGATGGAGGCTCACTCCATAGTCCAATGGTTTTGATCTTTAAGCCTTTGTGATGACTACATAACTTTCTGAGGGGAACATAGTATGATCTTTTCAGCTTTAGAGATCTGTGGTGTGTGTTGTTAATTGTTTTTTGTGTAGAGTGTTGGGGAATCGGATTCTCAACCGAAGTATGATGAGAATTTTACCCTATCCTTACTACTCTACATTTATTTATATTTATTGTTTCACTGTGGTAGTGGTGATAACCACTATTTTTGTTTTTGGACTATGTTGCGTGATAGGGTAAGCGAAGAATTTGACTTTTTTTTTTCGCTTTGAGGTTTACCCAAATTGGCGTTATCTTTCTATTATTCAAGATGTTTTAAGATTTGTAAAAGTGTATTTGGTTCCAGATTGCTTTTGGATCAATCTACCATACTCAAGATTTTCTTAATGTGATGAAAGTGCTTTGGTCCTAAAGAAAATTGGACACTTCATGAAGTTTGGTTTTTCACTAGACATGTTTGAGTGACTGAAAATTGTATGATATATCATATATGATGTGTATGATTTGTGAGTTGTAAAGAATCTTAGTTGAATACCCCCAATTCTTGGAATTTGTTTTCTTGGTCTTATCATCACCACTATTAAATATTACTGAGCAAGGGATGGGATGGATGCAACTATATATATATATATATATATTGTGTATGAACATATAATTGAAATGCAAATGCCACATGAAAAATGCAATTTAAAATATGTCTATTTACAATGTGAAATGCATGCAAAATTGTAAAATGAAATATTTTGTTTATTTTATTTTTTTATTTTTGTTTTAGCCATGTACATATATATATACATATATTGCAAGTCGTTTTATGCATAAAATGCCTTTAGGTGCATAATGTTCAGTGGTTCTGGCTCCAATTTCCCTTCTAAATTGGAGAGTCTGTACGTTCCTTGTCCCAATTTTTGCTTTACTATATATGGGCCCAACCAATTTGCTGCAAATTTATCCCTTAAGTGCGGTAAAGCATTGGTATTTTGTTGATTTTCTTTGAGTACTAGGTCCCCCACTTGAAATTCATGAGGATGGACTTTTGCGTTGTAAGCGCGCTTGACCCTATCTTGATATACTCGTAAATGTTCTAGAGCATTAATACGTTTCTCATCAATAATTGTCAATTGGTCAAGATGCTCCTGTCTAGTTGTATCATCGTTCATGAATTCCTGTATCTCGATTCGCAAGGATGGTATCTCGAGCTCCAATGGTAATATTGCTTCTACATCGTAAACTAGTGAAAATGGTGTTGCTCCCGTTGGTGTTCTTATGCTTGTTCTGTAAGCCCATAGTGCTAAAGGGAGGCGAGTATGCCAATCTCGATGATTATATTTTACCACTTTCTTGAGAATGGATATGACTATTTTATTTGTTGCTTCAACTTGCCCGTTTGCTTGTGGGTAATAAGGTGTTGAGAAGTTGTGTAGTATTTTGAATTTATTGCACAATGCTCTAACATCCTTATTCTTAAATGACTTTCCATTATCAAAAATTATTTTTGAGGGTATTCCAAAACGATAGATAATATGCTGAAGTATAAACTCCGCTATTCGAGGTCTAGTCGTAGTTGTCATTGGAATTGCTTCCGCCCATTTTGTGAAGTATTATGTAGCAGTTATGATAAATTTATGTTGTCCTGATGAAGCAGGTGTTATTTTACCGATCAAGTCAAGGCCCCATTGTGAAAAGGGCCACAAAATTTGAATGGGTTGCAAATTTTGTGATGGCACATGGGTCAAGTTTGCATGATGTTGACATTTTTGGCATCTTTTGACATATTTGCAATAGTCGTTTTCCATTGTCGACTAGTAGTATCCCATGCGCAATATTCTTTTTGTGATTGCCATTCCGCTAAAGTGACCACCGCAAGTACCATCGTGGGCTTCTGATATTGCTCTTTCTACTTCAATTGGATTTAAACATCGTAGTAGTATTCCATCATAACTACGTTTATATAACACATCTCCAAGTAAAGTGAAACGAATGGCTCTTTGTTTGAATGTTCTTTTTGCAGCTCGTGTCATGTCCATCGGTAGTGTGCCTGATTTGAGAAAATATTTTATCTCATCAAGGTAAGAATTGTAAGGTTCGACATGTATCAAACAAACATTCTTCTCACCTACAGATTCTACTTTTTGAATTGATGGTTTAGACACTGTTGTTATGATTAGTGGTTGCATTTCTCCATGTTCATTTTTAGGGATGAGAGATCCCAAGGAAGCCATTGCGTCCACAAATCTATTTGTCGATCGTGGCAAGTTACTAATTTCATACCAGTCAAATTTTCCTAGCAACTGTATCGCTACTTCGTGATATCTCTTTAAGACTGGCTCTTTACATTGGTATTCTCCTTTTATTTGGTAGACAACCAATTGAGAATCACCAAAAATGCTTATTCTTTTTATTCCCATTGCTATAGCTGATTTAAGACCTAGTATTAAGGCTTCATATTCTGCATTATTGTTAGTGCATGTGAAGTCGAGTTTGAATGATAAAGGAATGGGTATTCCTTCAGGTGTGTAAAACACAACTCCTGCACCTTGCCCTTTTTCACACTTTGATCCATCAAAGAACATTGTCATATCTGCTTCATCCTCAGGTGAAACTATTTCTTCTTGTTCTGTGATAGAAAACACTGAATCATCGGGAAGTTCAATCATTAATGGTGTATCATTGTGCAACGGAGCTTTCGCTAATTGATCAGCTATTACTTGCCCTTTTATGGATTTTTGACTTGTGAATTCGAGGTCGAATTTTGTTAAAAGCATTATCCATTTAGCAGTGCGGGTGTTGTTGTAAGTGTGATTCATCATGTATCGCAAAGGGTTTTCTCTAGCTATAACATAGGTGGTATTGCTTAGCATGTAATGTCTAAGTTTCTTGGTGGCGAAAACCACGGCTAAGCATAACTTTTTGACATAAGCATACCTTGTTTCGTAACTTACCAGTGTTCGACTGATGTAATAAACCACTTGCTCTTTATTTTTCTCATTCTTTTGTGCAAGCATTGTTCCTAAAGCAAAATTTGTTGCAGAAATGTATAGGTGAAATGGGACTCCTATTTTTGGTGGCGTAAGAACCGACGGTGAGGCTAGATATTTCTTTATATCATCAAATACCTCCTGACATTCAGTTGTCCAAGAAAATATCACTCCTTTTTGTAACAGGTGATTAAAAGGCCTGCATTTATCTGAGAGTTGCGCAATGAATCGATGAATAGATTGGACTTTTCCTTGTAAACTTCGCAACTCTTTCAAGTTTTTGGGAGGTGACATTTCTAAAATTGCTTTTACCTTGCCTGGGTCTACTTCAATGCCTCTCTTGGAGACAATGAATCCTAGAAGTTTTCCTGATGTTACACCAAATACACACTTCTTAGGATTTAACCTTACCTTATGTTCTATTAATCGATCGAATGCCTTTTCTAGCACATCTATGTGTTCAAGACATGTTTTTGATTTAGCAATGAGATCATCTACATAATCTTCGATTATCTTATGCATATAATCATGAAATATGTACGTCATGGCACGTTGATATGTAGCTCCTGCATTCTTTAATCCAAAAGGCATCACTCTATAGCAGAATGTCCCCCAAGGCGTTGTAAACACTATTTTATGTTGATCTTCGGGATTAATCTGAATTTGGTTGTATCCGGAGAAACCGTCCATTAAAGAGAGCATTTCATGACCAACATAAGAGTCTACTAATTGATCTATGTTTGGCAAAGGAAAATCATCCTTGGGACACGCTTTGTTTAAATCTCAAAAATCAGTGCATACTCGTATCCCCCCATTCGATTTGCGAATGGGTACCATGTTCGAAAGCCACTCAGGATAATCGATTGGTACTATGAAGTGTACATCCAATAACTTTTGTAGCTCTTCTTTTACAATTAATGTGATTGTTGGATGAACTTTCCTAAGCTTCTGCTTGAATGGCTTGGCATCATGTGCTAGCGTAAGGTTGTGGACTACCAAGTCTGGATCTAAGCTAGGCATGTCTTTGTAGGACCATGCGAACACTTCCTTATTTTTAATAAGCATGTTTATGATGCTTTCTTTTTCTTCTACGGATAATTCTTTTGCTATTTTGACAATCTAGGGATTATCCACATCTTCACTAAGGTTCACATCTATAGACTCTTCTATTAGCATGTGAGAGCCTTCTTCTAGCCGATGCAGAGTTGGGATGAGGTGGATATCATCTGCCACATTTTCAAATGTGTTTGGGGTGTCCCCTTCTATCTCAGTTTGAAAAACTGAATTGTTTGATGATGAAGGTTGTTGCAGAATATAAGTGTTTGAAGCATGCAACAACTCTTCGGACAAGATGAAGTCAGTAGTGGATGGTGGGGATGAAATCCTATCCATGGCTATGAGACTGGTGTCGATATAGATCAATTTTATCTCATTATATGGATTGTGGAGTGGGGTGAGCAAATCAACAGAAATCATGTTGACTTGATGGAAATGAGGTGGTCACGATTCAAGAATTGATGACTCGTATTCTCTAGGTTGCAACTGACCTAATGTGTGTGATTGGTTTTGTTGTATGCTTTGCCAATGTGATGGAGGAGGTTCTAGTTCAGGACCCTCATGCTCTTTGTTTAGCCAAAAAAGTGTGCGGTCTATTGGAAACTTTTGCTGATACCAGTTACCTTTTTGCATGGTTTCTCCATATATTATCTCTTCCTGAGGTTCTTCTTCTTCTTGATTAAACCATTCAGGACGTTCTTCATCTTGGAGCATTCTCCTAGCTTGTATCTCAAGAGCATGGTTGATAAAAATCATTTCAGTTTCATCATCATCACTGTCACTCATCCAGAATCCATTAGCGTTTGTATGAGGTCCTAGCATTAGTGGCTCAAGGTCTTGCCTAAGGTATGCTATCGCAGTAGGATCTTCATAATCTACCTCTCGTTGTAAAGCTTGCTCTCGAGGGTAAAAATTGTAGATGTGGTATCTACTTTCTAGTTGTTCATCCTCATCATTATGTTCATCCTCATCATTAGGTTCATCCTCATCATTAAGTTCATCCTCATCATTAAGTTCATCCTCATCATCGCTCTTTTCCTCCTCTTGTTCGCATTCTATGTCAAGTTCTTGGAAAGCTTGATTAAGCGAAGAGCTTGCGATGGAAGGTTTATAGCCTAGACCGGAGCGGTCACTTGGCTCTCTATATTTTGGTTCAATAATGTGGTGAAGACCTTGTTCATGTCTTCCAAGTCCATATCCTTGCCAACTAACCCTTCAAAAATATCTGACTGGGAAACTTGGGTTCGATAGATAATCAATGTTTTCATTAAACTCTTGTAAAGAGTTGTCCTTTTGAGGGGATGGGTCCGATGAAGAATCCATCCCTCCATATATAAAATTGATTGCATTTGTTTGAGAACCCATTCTATATATATCACCAATAGCTAAAGGTGGGTCGTGAGGGTGGCCGTAATCTTTGACTGACTCGATAGGTGGTGTAACTGTGACACTCTCAACAATGTACTCACCAATACTTGGATTGGCGAGATGTACCGCAACTCTAGATGGTTGTGTGGCTAATGGCTTGATGGATGAAGAGGGTTCTTGAGCCTTAGCTCTTGGCTCTACTAGCGGCATTGGATTATCTCTAACAGGTGGCCCTATTTGTGAGACTACGGGTTCTAATGACTGCGAAGTAGTGGCTGATGATGTGGGTTGTGCTTTGAATGTGAAAGGTGGCTTTGAATTTGGAAGTGTGCTAGATGGAACTGACCATTGGTTAGCAGGATGAGTGGGTGTAATTTGAAAATGAAATGTAGTGTTTGAAGGATGCACTGAGCTGACGCTTTTGGATGCGAAAGCTGGATCAACTATAGGCAACTCTTTTGGAATGGGTGCTTTTGATGATGTGGTGTTTGATGGAATTGTTCTAATGACTAGTGGTTGGATGGTTAGATGTGTTGATGGGAGTAAAGGCTCATAAGGATTTGAAATAAAGTTGTAGTATTTGAAAGGTTCAGTGTCAGCTGATATGCAATGTACCTTGCCTTCATGCACATATTTTAAGCATTGATGCAATGTTGAAGGCACACATTTCATTTCCCTAATCCAAGGGCATCCAAGAAGTATGTTATATTGCATTTCCCCTTCCAAGATGTGAAAGAGAACATGTATTGTTTTCACCCCCACTATGACGGGAAGAACAACATTCCCTACAGTTGAGCATAAAGCATCATTAAAGGCCCTAAGAGTGAATGTGGATGTTGTGATGTGAGATGATGGGACGTTGAGCTTCATCATGGCAGGTGTGGTAATGAGGTTGATTGAAGAACCTGTATCAATAAGCACTCTCTTGAAGGGTTTCCTGTCAATGTGAGCTACTATGTGCAATGGCGGATCAGGTGAATCTACTGATATTTGTTTTTCCTCGAAGTCATAGAATACTATCGAGGGTTCCATGCACTTTTGCACACTACCCACAAAGGAATTGAATGCATTTGGGTCTTCTGATTGTACCTGAATAGACTTTAAAATTTCCATCAATGCTTCCCTGTGAGGTGTTGATTGTTGTATTAGTTCATAAATTGACAATTTTTCTGAAGCCATCTTCAAACTCTGTGTCAACTGGCTATTCAATGTAACAATAGGGCGGTTGTGGAATGGTAGTGGTGGCCCACTCGATCCAAGTTGTATGGGCACATTAGTTGGTGATGCTACCGGAGCTTGGGTTGTGCGATTAGCTTACCTTTGTCCATGGGTAACTATACTGATAGCCCCTACAAAACCTTGTGGTAGTTGAGACACATAATTAACCTGATTGGGAGGAACTATAGAAGTTGATGCTCCTGTCGGTTGTTGATTCGCCTCTCGATGTGGCAAAGGTGTCTGATATATGCCTAGGTTTTGGTTATTTTGGGCTAGTGGGTTGTCAATTTTTATTGTACCCGCTTCCAATAAATCTTGCACAATTCCTTTAAATCCATGACAACCTTCAATATCATGTCCTCTTTGTCTATGATAGATGCAAAAGAGGTGTTCTTTGTAACCTTTTGTCTTTGGTTTGTTAGGATCATCAGGTTTAATTTTTGGTAAATTAAAAAGTTTTGCCGCATACAACTTCTGAAATACTAATGAATATGGCTCTTGTACTGGCGTGTAATTTCTTTTTGGTTTAAAATGACGTTGTTGCCTTTCTACGTAGGTTGTGTCTGATTTTGTGCCTGTTGTGGGGGTGGAACTGCTTGATAATTCGGTTGATGTTGTTGTTGTTGTTGGGGTTGTTGGATTTGTGTTTGAGTCGGTTGATTTGACTGTGGTTGGCTCAAAACTATCTGATTAACCTGTGCGGTCTTGGACTGACCATGGTTATTCCCCTTTTGATTCTTATTATGCCACTCTTTCTTCTTAGGCTTAATCTCGCCTTCTTGAATTTTGATTTCTTCAATCAGTTTTGCTTGGGCGAGTGCCTCATCGAATGTTCTATATACTGTTGTAGCTGTAGCAATGAAGAGATGGGTCTACCAAAACTCTTCGTGAACATTCGTATTATCTCTGGCATAGGGAGTGAAAATGGTAACTTGATCATGACTGATCTCCATATGTTGCCAAAGTCATAGACCGATTCATCGTCATATTGTTTTAGGTAAATCAAATCAGTCAATGTTGTTTGTTTTCTAACATTTAGGGTGAATCTTTCTAGAAACTGGTCCGCTAGTTGTTCAAAGGTGAAAATACTTTGATGCGGGAGATGATTGTACTAGTCTTGGGCTTCCCCCCTAATGTTTGAGGAAATGTATGTAATAGCAATGCATCGCTGCTTTTGATTCTGAAGCATGCATTCACAAATCTTGTTACGTGCTCTCGGGGATCCTCTTCTCCTTTAAATTCAAGCTTCGGTATTTGGAAATCATGTGGATATGGCGGTTATGGTACCGAAGCATGAATAGGGTGATTGAGTAGTTGCCTTAAAGTTGGCTTTTGGTATTGCAAGCCTGGGGTTTGCATGGCAAGACTATCAATCTGACTCTATAAAAACTGGTATCTAGGATCATCTACAGGACTGACACTCGGATGTACTTGATGCTGTTGGTAATGGGGTGGATTGTATGTAGGTTGGGGATGATAAGATGTGTTTGGCGGAAATGTGTTATGGTATGGATGTTGAGGGATGTTATGATATGGATGGGGTGATGAAGGTATGGTATTATGCTGACCTACTGCATTAGCATATGGGTGTGGTGGTTGATTGTGAACGACAATGGTAGAGGGAGGACGCATTACCCAAGATGGATCTTGGATAAAGGCATTAGGTTGATGAGATGTAGGTGGAATATTTTTCTCAATCCCTCGCAAATGTTGGTTAGGGTCAGGGTTTATGCTACGGTTAGCATTATCTAAAATCATTTGCTGCAATTGTAAGAAATCTTGTTGCATAGCAATTGCATTTGACATAGGGACTGCTACCTGTGATGTGGTGGACTGAGTTGGTTGTGGAACAACCATGGCAGTGGAGGTAGATGGGGGATAAGTAGCAAAGGGTATCACCACTAACTGTGGAATGGTATGAGATGTATGTCCTACAAGTGTGGATGGAGGAATGAATGTTGGGGCTTGCAAAACAATAGGAATTGTTTCATACAAGGGATTAGTGGTAATGGTCATTTGTTGTGATAATGTGGGGGGAATTTGGTCGGATGACAATGGTTGATTGGCTAATGCTACAACAACCAACTCAAAGAGAGGATTGGTGAAAATCTATTGTGACTATTGTGGATAGGCGAATATGGATTCTTGTTGTGATGAGGGTACAACACATGATGGGATGGAGAGTGGTGGTAGTGATGGGAAGACCATTCCAACTGCATTCAAGTACATTCTAACAATGTCCATATCTATCATGGTGACCTGACTATCTACTGTCGCAAGAGGTTCACTCCTAGGTGTCTCAGGTATAGCTGTGTGAGTAGCTCTATGCATAATGTCTATGTCCATGTTGGGGGCATTACTAGAAGGCCCTATATCAAGACTCGGGGACATAGAAAGGGGCACCTCTACTTGTCCCACCATCGAAGTGTGAGGGATATTGCCAGACTGAGAGGCCATAGGGGATGACCACTGACTTCGGCTTGACACTAATTTCTTAGCTTGATTACGAGTCACTACCATACGCTAATATGCTATCTATGTGAATGAAAAAGAAAGTACAATGCAATACAACATGCCAAGCAAATAAACATACAAAGTGTTTGACCCTAGTTTGCACTAAGTTTTTGAATTTTTTTTTCGGTGTGTTTTTGTGTTTTTTTTTTTAAGTTTTTGAAGAGATTTTGTTCTTTTTGGAATAGAATAATAGAACTCAATGAAGATGGTGATTAAGAACACTAGCACCAAGCATGATTTCTCAAAAGAGGCTAGGGTACACCGCTTAAATCCCAATGGGGGGTTCGCCTAGCTCTTCCACTATGATTCAACAATCGTTCCAATAGTGGGAGACAACTTGAATACCAATGACTTATACCAGCTTAAAGAGCACTTTTATCCTATCTACGGATGATCTAGGGGGCAAGCCGATGGAAGGAGATGAATTCCAATGTCACCGGTCTGAATTGGGGGTTGGTGATGAAATCCAACCGGACCAATGTTTTAATTATACGTGTGTGTGTGTGAAGGTTTTGTTTTCTATCGTGCGATGCAAATCTAACATGCAATTATGTTTTTATGCCTAATGCAAAAAGCAGGAAAGACATAGAATAGCAGACAAAATCATATCAGGGGTAAAATTGCAAATCCAGGTAAGACTCGGCCCAATTCTGTTTAACAGGGCTAACCGCGGGTGGGCGGTTAGTTCTGGTAAACCGTGGGTATGCGGTTTGCCAACCGCACATGCACGTTTGGGAGATCCCAACCGCGGGTGCGCGGGTCCTTTCTATCAACAGAACAAAAGCCGAATACAAGCCCAAACCCTGAAAAAGAAATACCTGGGTTATTTCTAACCTGGTACATGCAATATGATTATTCCCTACTATGCATATGTAGATTCTCGTTTATTTTGCTTTGTTATTGTGTTTATGAATGCAATATTTAAGTAGATTTTTCTATCCTAAGACCTAAATGCAAGCATTGGCATACAAAACTGAAACCCTTAATCTACTTAAATGCAGCCTAAATCCAGAACTAAAGGAGCAATTAAAAATATGACACAGGGTACATACATGTGTTCCTTTCGTTGCTCCTTCCTGCTTTCAACCGTCGGTCCATGTTTCAACAGTGCAACAACCACGAATGCATGTTTCCTCAAATTAGAAATCGTGGATGCATGGTTTCACAAATCAAAAACCATAGATGCATGGTTTCACAGTGACAGGTTAAGCACGATCCAGATTCACCAACCCGAGATTGAATTCTCACGTGTTTCAAATCATTAGCACTTGTACATGCAAACAGAGATTAGTAAGATTAAAATGAAGCAAGGCAAAACAAAATGAAACCCTTGGGAGGTCCCACCGTGATCGCCATTTTTGTAACTAAAATACTTGAACACTTGCAATATAAAACACACATACACAAAGGGATTGCCCAAAATAATGAAATTCTTTATATATATTGACTCTTGCGATACAGATTTGCAATATTTCAGATTGCCCCAAGTAGCTTGGGTACAATGTTACAATCTTGGCCTCAGTGTGATACAAATTTCTCCTTGGGAGTTCTCCCGATATTTCACAATGTACAATGCTCTCCTCGTATCCAGTTACAACTTCAAAGGGTGAGTGGGCTTTGGTATCCAGCATGGGACCACTCCGGCTTCAGCAGCCTATCCAAGATGCCTGTTACCTACACACATGCAAACCAACAGAGGGGATTAGTAGCACCCGCATATTCAAGCGATACATACAAATGCTACACATAAACCTATTACTGATATGGATGAAAAAGCAGATAACACTAAACAATTAACAAATAGAACCTTGCTTAATACTCAAATCGCTAATCTCTATCGATGAAACCCATTTTTGTTCTCGAGACTGTGGAACCATGAAAGCGTGGTTGCGGGTTGGAAACCATGGACCTACGGTTGTGAAACCGTGGATGCATGTTCTCGACTATGGAACCACGGATGGGCGGTTTTGGCTGAATAATAGATTGCCTCAGAATCCGAGCCAACGGTTAGAGTTCGGCTTGCACCCTCAATTTCTCGTTGGGTCCAGATCTAATTCGATAGCCTATCGGTATGTAGATTCAACTCCCTCTATTTGGTGGATTGATGGTGCCTTTATAGGTTGACTAGGGCTTTGGAGGGGAATGTGAGGTGGCAAGCCTGATTTGCCAAGTGGCAAATCTGGACTGCCAGGTGGAAGGGGCAGTTACAGTGAGTCACTCAATGTGGCTCACTTAACCGGGGTGATGTGGCTCCAAGTGGAGTGGGATGTGGGATGTTGTTTTATGTGAAGGGACAAGGGGACAACAACAAGGGAGTTGTGGCATGGGTGTTGGGAATCTGTCTCATGTGCAAGGACAAAGGGGACATGAGTGGGTAAGATGTGGCATGGATGTTGGATGAAGTGTCCAGGACACATGTCCAATGGGTAGACAGGGTATCCTAGGGTGATTTTCCTAATTAAATAAATTAGGAAAGTATAATGATGTGCAGGATTTTATATCCCTAAGTTAGAACTTAGGCATATATCTTTATTATGCAGGATTGTGGTGTGCAATGTGGGTGAAGTGTACATGAATTAATATACCTAAGTTTATACCTAGGCATATATTTTATTATGCAAAATTATGTGGTGAGTTGTAAATGCCTAGATTTTGGTGTCTACAAGATGAAACCCAAAATCCAAGTGATTAACCTTTTTTATATCACACCTGGCATGATGTTGGTAGGACCCTGTTATGTATAATCTGCCAACAATCTAAGGCTTCAAACCTTATTTCAAAACCTTTATAACCAACATTGAGGAATTGATTTAGCATTAATGGCTGATGGTGCTAACTTGGCATTCAAACCCCAATTCAATTAACCTTTGAATTCTTCCAATATGTTGACAATGGAACGACTGGGTAGATAAATTAATAATATATCAACAATAGCAAATATCTTTGAATTTTGATGGTTGTCTTCTTCAAATCTGTACTTTGATGCACACTGAATTATGACCAATCTTCACCCAATAATGGTATGGGTGGGATAAGAAATGGCAAATATTATTCTAGCCCCAAAATGAATTTGATAAATCTGAAGTATTCTCAAAATCTACAATGAAACTCTTGATTATTTATTCCTTGAAGTGCAATTATAATTGTTGGATGCAATCATCGAAATCCACTAGGGTTGATCTTTCACAATCAGAGAGGATGCCCTTGTTGTAGATGATCGTCTCCAGCAAGCCTAGAATCAAACCTGCAAACCCTTGCAAGCTTATCCACAAATTTGCAGAGCAAATTCATGAAAACCAAGAAATTCATGAATGAATATGATTCTCATTTCCACCTTGTATACTTCTCCTCAATGGGTCGACCCATTTTTTCTTTTGTGGAAAACATCCCAAAAGGGATGCCACTTTCGGGTAAGACCCAAGGAGGCATGGGTATCCATTCCGCCAAAAATGCCTAGGACTCGGACCTAGCCTACCACCTTTGACATACTCAAGGAGCAAAAAAACACACAAAACCAATTTAAAAATAAGTAAATAACAACAAAAATAATAAAATAAAATAAAAAACATGTTCCTTGAGTGTGTCAAAAACAAAAGCACAACCAAACACACACACACACAATAAGATAAAAGAAACCACAACACGAACCACATAGAAAAATACAAGAACCACATAACAAAACACAAACAAAATAAAACAACATAACACTACAAAGACATAACCCAAAAAAAAACATGAAAAATAAACACAACCAAAACCTAAAATATTAAAAAAATAAAAATAAAAAACAACCAACAACAGACAATAAACAAAAAATAGGTCGACCCACTTAATGCCTTCATAAAATCCATTAATAATATTTAATTTACACTTTATAATACTCTCAGGCCAAATTAAACTTATAAAATATGTCACTTATAATATTATTATATTCATAAGTGACAGAAATCCTCAATAATAATATAAAGTCATATACTTTATAAAATAAGATTAATATTTGAATTTATATTAATTAAATTTTGGGTATTAAAATATTTGAACCCGCTCATCCGAATAAATATCTAAAAGTGGATTTGGATACCCATTTGACCCAAGTATTTTCCCATATAGTTTGATCTGACTCAATCATTGACTTACTAAAAATAGTAAGTCTATGCCCAACTGCCTGGAAAGACCACCAAAACTAGCAGGTGAAGAACGCAACGCCTCTAGGCACTCCAGACATCAAATCCAACTTAGCACTGCCTAGACACACTCACCCACTAAAAATAGTAAATGTTTATAAATAGCAGTGTAGAGATAATAGCACAACACCAAATAATAACAACAAATAAACAGATCTGATAAGACAAATGAAATTGCACAAGAAATATTTTATTAGATAACGAGGGGAAGCTAATAAACTCCTTTTGATACAATCTGTACTCAGCGAGTATTTGATACAAAGATGGACAAGATGCTAGGGTTATCCAAAACCCTAGCTACAATAATGAAGTGTCTTCAACGTGCTTCACTCTCAATAGAATGAGTGGGCTTCTGAGATATTCGATGTCGGGCCACTCTAGCTTCAACAGCTATCCAATGTTGAATGAGAACCTGTAGATCTGCATACACACAAACAAACAAGAGGATTAGTAATACCTGTGAGGGCTCCACAGAGTGAGACCCTTAGTTATCAATAAAACCCTAGAATTTAATGAATAAAATGGCATACATAAATCTACAGATTATGCAATGAAATAAAACCAATGGGGATTTAACTTGCTATTTATCGATGTTTTGTTGTAGATCTATGGGTGTGATGCCCTAGCAGTAGCAACAGATATGGCGCAATAGGTCTGTGGGGTGTCTGATGATGATGACAAGCTCTAGCGGGTACTTAGCAAGCTCTGCAGTGAGCTTCGCAGGCTCTGGTGCGCACCTACGAGATACATTAGGCTCTAGAGAGCACCTACAGGATACAACAGGCTCTGGTGAGCACTTGGCAGGCTCTACAATGAGCCTGGCAAGCTCAAGAGGGCACCTACGGGTAAGGGTAAATCTACAAAAGCAGATCACGGGGGATGTGGAGGATTTTACGGATGGGGGATGATGGCGACGATGAAAAGTGGCTGGGGGATGGATGCGGGGATAGTTGGAATGATTGAAGTCCTATGGCAAGCTAGGGTTTTGGGTCTTCAGGGCTCTATAACCTTATGCTTCATAGGGGCTTCTTTCACTGATCTCTCTATGTGCGAATATCTTCCAAGGCATTCCAGGGTTCCAAGGTTTGGGCATTTGCACATGCCTTTATTTATAATCCAACCTTAGGGTTTCTTAGGGTTTTAGCTCAACACTTTATACTGTGTGGCTAAGATTAAATCACATCCTAGGGTTGAGATTGTACTTTAAGTGTGGCATTGATTAATGAAGATGGACGGTGGAGATTAGATTGGATCGAATGGTTGTGGTTAATTAGGTTTATAAATACATATTTTATAATAAATATATTATAATATAATATAATATAAAATATTATATTAAATATAAAATAATATTAAAATAAGCCCAATTGGGTTAGGAAATGTCAGGAAAGGTGGAATTGGGTCAAATAATTGGCCGAAAAGGTGTAATTGGGCCAAATAATTGGTGGGAAATGTGTATGGTGGACAAGTGGGTGGTGGGATGGTTAGGATGGAGGATTAATGGCTGCAATTTGGTGTCTACAAATACCCCTTTTGTACCATGTTGCATGAAACACAATATGGTGCAAAAATACGAGACACATGCTTCGGCTATGGGCGCAGAAACAGCTTCTCACTGTTGTTGGATTTGAGCACTGATGTTGAAGACAAAAGAATAAAGAATTTTTGGAATTTGCGTAGCTTACCCCCTCAATTGGCAAATGAGAAGCATCTCACGAGCCAATTGAAGAAGAATTTTGTGCAAGTGATGAATGATTTAATGAAATGTTATGTGATTATGGACGATATGAATGATGTAAAATGTGATACCATTTTTGCCTCAACGGTGGAAAAGGAGGTTGGTGTATAATACCATGTGATTGTGGACGATATGATTGATGTAAAACGTGATATCATTTTTGCCCCAACGGTGGAAAATGGGGTTGGTGTATAATATCATGTTATTGTGGATGATATGAATGATGTAACATGCGATTTGATTGTAGATGATATGAATGATGTAGAATGAATGATGTAAAATGTGAGACCGTTTTGTCCCAACGGTGAAAAAGGGGTTGGTGTGAAGTACCATGATGCTTGTGGATGACATGGATGATGAATGATGTGATACCTTTTTTGCCCCAACGATGGAAAAGTGGCCTTTGTCAAGTGTAGATGTCATGATCATGTAATATGTATCCCGTCATAGGAAAATCATAATCAAATTGTGGTTGCCCCAAATTTGGGGGTGATTCGGTGTTGTTGAATAGTGTGCTCTCTGATGCCATTGATATGAAAGTATGATGATGTAGATAAAAAATAAAAAAGGAACCATGGATAGCCTGCTGGTGACTGTTCTAACAATTGGAACTAATAATCCTAGCTAGTATCGATCATTAAGTTTTTGAAAAAATTATAAAATTTGAGTTTTTGTTCATGTGTTATGCCTCACGAACTAGGCCATCAATGACAACAGTTGTGCAAATTGTTCTTGGTGAGGTTTCACTCCAAAATGTGAAGTGCCCAATGTGATTGTGATATTTGATGATGATCATGGTCAAGTTTCCTTATGGTAGGCTATTCATCTTATCGAATTGCATTGATTCACATCACTGCAATCATCAAGTTTGTAGAATAACCCACTAGATACGAGGTTCTCTTGAATGAACTAGACAAATGACAGATGAAATGATTGATGGATTGAAAGATGGTGATGGAAGAATGTTGGATGAATGAATATTGTGCTTTCATTAAATGTAGAGTTGGTTGACGTATGATTTGTATGTATGATCGCCATTTGTAGAGCTAAAAGCACAACACCAAATAACAACATAAAGTAAACAGATCTGATAAGACAAATGAAATTGCACAAGAAATATTTTATTAGATAACGGGGGGAGCTGAAAAACTCCTTTGTACAATTAATTCTGCCTTGACAGAAATGTTGTGATACAATGAATACAATCTGCTAGGGTTCTCCAAAACCCTAGCTACAATAACAAAGGTGTCTTCAACGTGCTTTTGCTCCCAACAGAATGAGTGGGCTTCAGGTATCCATGTGTTCGGGCCACTCTGACTGTAGTAGTCTTCCAATGTTCTTTTGATTGATATTACCCAATCCTACACACACAACAAACAATAAAGTAGTTAGTAAACAAAAGGAGGGTTCCACAGTGTGAACCCTCAAAAATGAAAACCAAAAACCCTAGATCTTATGTAAACTATATATGTAAAATGCGATAACACCAAAGGATAACAAAAATGTAGATTTACCTTGCTCGTGGTGATACTTTGCTCCATTGTTGCAGCTCTAACAGTAGATGGCATGATGCAGTAGACTCTGATTTGCACTTTGATGATTACAATAGGCTCGGGCATGCACTTGGTGATTACGGTAGGCTCTGGTGCGCACTTGACAAGCTCTGGCGTGAGCTTCGTAGGCTCTAGAGTGAGCCTGTGATACAACAGGCTCTGGTGTGCACTTGGAAAGCTCTACAATGAGCTTGGCAAGATTTTGCAACGATGTTGTCAAGCTCTGGAGTGCGCCTACGGGTGAGGGTGAAATATATAGAAGCAGATTGCATGGATGGGAAGGATGCGATGGATGGGGGATGATGGAGGTGACGGAAAATGGCTAGGGAATGGATGTGGGGATGGCTGGAATAGTTGAAGTCCTATGGCCAGCTAGGGCTTTGGATTTTTAGGGCTCTATCACTTTCTGCTTCACTAGGGCTTCGCCAATGACTTCTTTAGGATGCACATTCCAATATCAGGATTCCAGGGTTTGGGCATTTGCAAATGCCCTTACTTATAATCCAACCTTAGGGTTTCTTAGGGTTTTAGCTCAACACTTTAGATCGTGTGGCTAAGATTAAATCACATCCTAAGGCTGAGATTACACTTTAGATGTGGCATGGATTAATGAAGATGGACGGTGGAGATTAGATTGGATCGGATGATTGTGGTTAATTGGGTTTATAAATATATATTTTATAATAAATATATTATAATATAATATAAAATATTATATTAAATATAAAATAATATTAAAATAAGCCCAATTGGGTTAGGAAATGGAGGGAAAGGTGGAATTGGGCCAAATAAATGGTCGAAAAGTGTAATTGGGCCAAATAATTGGTGGGAAAGGTGTATGGTGGACAAGTGGGTGGTGGGATGGTTAGGATGGAGGATTAATGGCTGTAATTTGGTGTCTACAGATGCCCCTTTTTGTACCATATTGCGTGAAACACAATATGGTGCAAAAATATGAGACACCTACTTGGGCTATGGGCATAGAAGCAACTTCTCTCTGTTGTTGGATTTGAGCACTGATGTTGAAGACCAAAGAATAAAGAATTTTTGGAATTTTTGTAGCTTACCCCCTCAATTGGTGAATGAGAATATTCTCACGAGCCAATTGAAAATGAACTTGTGCAAGTGATGAAAGGTGATTGTGGATGATATGAATGATGTAACATGTGATGTGATTGTAGATGATATGAATGATGTAGAATGAATGATGTAAAATGTGAGACCGTTTTGCCCCAACGGTGAAAAAGGGGTTGGTGTGAAGTACCATGATGCTTGTGGATGACATGGATGATGAATGATGTGATACCATTTTTGCCCCAACAGTGGAAAAGGGGTCTTTGTCAAGTGTAGATGTCATGATCATGTAAGATGTATCCCATCATAGGAAAATCATAATCAAATTGTGGTTGCCCCAAATTTGGGGGTGATTCGATGTTGTTGAATAGTGTGCTCTCTGATGCCATTGATATGCAAGTATGATGATGCAGATAAAAAGAAAAAAGGAACCATGGATAGCCTATTGGTGATTGTTCTCACAATTGGAACTAATCATCCTAGCTAGTGCCGATCATTAGGTTTTTGGAAAAAAATGATGAAATTTGAGTTTTTGTTCATGTGTTAAGCCTCACGAACTAGGCCATCAATGACAACAGTTGTGCAAATTGTTCTTGGCAAGGTTTCACTCCAAAATGTGAAGTGCCCAATGTGATTGTGATCTTGGACAATGAGATAATTGATGATGATCATGGTCAAGCATCCTTATGGTAGGCTATCCATCTTACCGAATTGCATGGATTCCCATCGCTGCAATCGTCGAGTTTGTAGAATAACCCACTAGATACGAGGTTCACTTGAATGAACTGGACAAATGGTGGATGAAATGATTGATGGATTGAAATATGGTGATGGAAGAATGTTGGATGAATGAATGTTGTGCTTTCATTAAATGTAGAGTTGGTTGACGTATGATTTGTACGTTGTGCTTCTTTTAGTGTTTCATTTTGCATAAAAATGAGAGATTTATTGGTCGGGTCAACTCCTAATTTTGTGAAATTATTTGGGATGATGAAGAATATGATGCAGAATGGTCAGATGTTAGTTTTGTGAAAATTCGGATTGTTTTGCTGCATTTTGTGACTTGATTTGTGTTTTTGGAAGATTTGTTTTGTTCTCAAAAATTATGCATGCAAAACGATTTCTGTTTTCACAAAACCTGATTTTATGATGTGCATGATGTGTGGATGAAATTTGGTGAAATTTGGAGGAGGTAAGCTACTGTTTTGATTGATTTTGTCTTTATGCCCTTTGGAGGCTAGGCGCCCTATCGCACTCGTGGTATCCCAGGCACGCAGTGCACTGGTGCCCCCGTGGCTTGGCTGCTGCCGGTGAGCCTAGTGAGCTTGTAGCGAGGCATGGGCCTGCACCTGAACGTGCTAAGGAAAGCTATAAATAGCTTTCTGAGTGAATCGTGAGGCTCATTTGTGCATTTCAGACTTTGAGAAGCTGCGTCTGAGGGGTGGAGTGGATTTGTGAGCTTAGTGAGGCTAGTGGGAATCTGCGTGGAAGCTATGGCGACGGAGGGATCGAATGCTGTTGGTGGAGTTGAGGCACCATTTGCCCCGGTAATGTTTAAAAACACTTTGTATTTTGTGCAAAAGTTTTTTTTTGAAATAGTATTAATAAAAATGTTTGTTGCTACAGTTGAGGGACATAGAGCCTCGACATCGCTTCTCTCCTCTTGTTCTTGGGATACGCAACCTTTTGAACCTGGCCATTGAATTTGTTGATGATGTGATGTGATTGAATGATTGAATTGCATATTGAATTGGGGGGAAGGTGTGATATCTTGAGCACCCCCAAGTTTTGATGTTATTTGCTTGGTTGGGGGAAAAGTGTGAAACCTTGAACACCCCCAAGTTTGTGATGATGTTTGCACTTTCTAGCGATCTCTTCATATGCGAGTTATATATATACATACATGGCTTTTTATTTTTGTGCTTTTAAGTGAATGCGTTTGTGGAATGCATGCATGTATTATTGATGATTAATGCATGCTAATCATGATGTGTATGCATAATGCTTATATGGATGATTAATGCAGGTGAAATGACATGTATATGAATGGTGTTTATATGGATGATTAATGCAAGCTAAATGACATGTGTTATGGATGATTAATGCAAGTAAATGTATAATGAATCTAAACTATATGAGAGGAATGCATGGTGTTCGAATGATCTTTTATAGTTCAAAAATATTATTGGCCATTTTTGTTGTCCATTGTTTGGCAATCGGGGGTACCGAATTTGGTTGTGTTATGCAACTTTACTTACGATGGAGATATGGTTGTTGACATGGAAGAAGATATGGATGTTGATATGGAAGAAGATATGGATGTTGATATGGAAGACTGAAATATTTTCAAAGACTCAAACATACTAGTGTCTTCAACCAAACTCACTAAGGTTGTCTAACTTTCTTTAGGACCAATGTGTGTGCAAGTGAGATTCATGTACCAAATCTTGAGTGTGACAATGACCCTATCCAATCAAGAACCAGTGTGTGTGCATATGAAGTTCATTAACCCATTATGAGTAGATTTAGGCATGACCTATTATGGAGATGACCTGAGGCTAGCCTGTCCTTATGTGCGTTCAGAGGTCTCCATTTTTGGAGGAGAGACATGTCGCCTCGCATGAGCTTACTCCACTACCAGTCAAGCGTCTATAGCCCCGATGGAGATACACTCCATAGTCCCATGGGATTGATATTTTGGGCCTTGGGGATGACTACATAACTTTCTGAGGGGAATGTAGTACGATCCTTACAACTTTTAGGGATCAGGGGTGTTTTGGATTTTATTTGTTAATTTTGTATAGAGCTTTGGGGAATCGGATTCTCAACCGAAGTATGATGAGAATTTTGACCCTATCCTTACTACTCTATGTTTTTATGTTTATGTTTTGGAGAGCAATTGTGGTAGTGGTGAGAACCACTATTTTTCTTTGGACTATGTTGCATGATAGGACAAGCGAGGGATATCTCCTTTTTTGCCTCAAGGTGCTACCCAAGTATGGTACTAACCCTCCTTAACTCAAAATGTTCTTAAGATGTGAGGAAATGTGGTTGGTTCAGGATTGTATTCGGAATCAATCGGCAATGCTCAAGACTTTCTTAGTATGTAAAGTGTGTTTTTGGTCCTAAAGAAAATCGGACATCCATTTGGAGGTTGCTTGTTACACTAGTAATGTCTGAGTGATTGAAAATCTAGGCCTTATGATTTTTGACACATGATGTGGTTGACATATGACTTTTGTGAGGGTTGCATGATTTCTTCAAACTAGGTACCCCCAATTTGTATAACTTGACTTTTTGTTTGTGGCCATATCATCATTACCATGTAAGATCATTGAACATGTGATGGAATGGGTGCAAATGTATATGCCTAATGCAATGGAGTGTTGATATGCAAATGGAAATTGTACAATGCAATGGAATATGTATGATTTAATGTATGCGAATGAAACAATGCATGAAAAAAATGAAAATGCATGTCAAATGCCTAAATGTAAATGCAAATGGAATGTATGCAATGTGGGAATGCCTATGTGAATGATTTGTTTGTTTGTTTTTTTTTGTTTTTTTTTTAAAAGCCATGTATATATACACATATATCAATCACATTAAGCATGGAATGCTTTTCAAGTGTATGGTGTTCATTGGCTCAGGTTTTTCTACTCCCCTTAGCTTGGGAAGCTTATGACCAAAGGGCTTAAGTGCCTTTGGGGATTTTTGAAATTGAATATATATTTTTTGAATTATTTTGTTGATTTTTTTTGTTGAAATATGTACATATGTTACAATTCTTGGCTGATGTGTGCGGCTCAAGGTGGATTTCTAGGTGGGTCCGCTTGTTCTTGTGGGAGAAGTAAGCGGAATATGGGATGATGGATGGGGAACATTCGGAGGTAAAACTCTTCCTGTTGGGTGATGGGGACAATGGGTTGTGACTCCTCTTCAGAATCGTCAGAAGCGTTTGACATGACTTCAAACTCTTCGTAACTTTCATCATCGAAATCAAAGACAGGATAAGAGAAGTTTATGGGATCATCCTCGTCTACTTCATCAATGCGAAGTTCTTGAAGGGTTTGTTCAAGAGAGGATGTTGAGGGTAATGGATGGGTGGGGTGATCTTCATCATTGAGGCTAAGATTTTTAAAGGCTTGCTCAAGAGAAGAGGTGGAAGACAACGGGGTATAGCCTAAACCAGAATGATCATGGGCACCTCTATATGGGACATCTAAGATATCATGCATCCCTTGCTCATGGGAACCTAGACCTTGACCTTGCCAATTAACCATGCTAAAGTAGCAGGATGGAAACTCCTCCATATTAGGTATGTTGGCACGCCTAGGCTCTTTTGGTTCTTTGGGTGGGTTTGCTCCAGTTGAGCAATCCAACCCTCCATAAACAAATTTAATGCTATTTGGAGCTGCGCTCATGTCATAAACAACACCTATGGATAAAGAATGGTCTCGGGGACATCCAAAATCCTTGGCTGTGGGAATGGCTAGGGGTGTGATGGTGACGTCTTGGACCACGTACTCACCTATACCAGGATTGGTGATGTGGACTTTGACTTGGGCTGATGTGGTTGATGATGGGCACTCAGAGGGTTCTGGGTTGGTTGTGGATGGTGGTGAATTAAATATTTCATAGTCCAAAAGTTTGACTTGTGAAACATCGACTGATGGAGTGGGGTTGGATGGTGGTGTGGGATTAGATGGTGATAGATGGGGTAATGATGAAATAGAAGAAGTGGTTGTAGAAGAAGGGGTGGATGTGGTGGACGATGTGCTAACAGTAGACTGACTGTGACCACATGTACAAGAAGAAATGGATGTTTGAAGAGGGGATGTGATGGGTAGTTCCTCTAGGATGGGAGCCTTAGAAGAAGATGTAGATGGATTAGAAGAAGGTGGATTAAGAGATGATGTGGATGGATTCGATGATGGTGCCAAGAATAAATGGGTGGAAGGTAACATGGACTCATAAGGATTTGAAATGAAATTACAATACTTAAAAGGTTCGACATCCACGGGGATGCAATGGACCTGTCCATCATGAACATATTTCAAGCATTGGTGGAGAATTGAAGGAACACATTTCATTTCCCTCATCCAAGGTCTACCAAGGAGTATATTATACGCCATGGCTCCTTCTAAGATGTGAAACATTGTGTGCAATGTTATGGCCCCTACTTCTATGGGTAAAACAACAGTGCCAACTGTGGTACACAAAGCATCGTTAAATGCTTTGAGGGTGAATGATGATTTGGAAATGTGGGATGGAGGTAATTTGAGGTGACTAAGGGCAGCGGTAGTAATGATATTGATGGATGAGCCGGTATCAATTAGGACTCTTTTGAATGGATTTCTGTCTATTAAGGCCATTATGTGTAATGGAGGGTCTACTGATTCTAAACTCATTGACTTTATCTCAAAGTCATAGAAGGTGATTGATGGCTCCATACACGTCCTAACACTCCCTACAAAGTTATTAAAGGCATTAGAGTCTTGGGATTCTAACTCAATTGACTTGAGTATTTCCATTAAAGCGTCTCTATGCCTAGGGGATTGTTGGATAAGCTCATACACAGAAAGCTTGGCTGACGCCATTTTCAAACTAGTGGTTAACCGGCTGGTTAAGGTTACCGCTGGCCTTATTGGACGAAGGATGGGCTGATTGGATGGATTGGATAGATTGATTGGTGGAGATGGATTTGGCGATGTTTGGATGGGAGGTGGGTTCGAAGGTTGTTGAGTATTTTTTTGGTTTTGTCGTTGCCCTCTAGTGACCACATGGACTGCTCCTACAAAGTTTTGATACTGTTGGACATGATTTACTTGGTTAGGAGGTGTCTGTTGATTGTTACCTCCTACATTATGTTGGACCTCCCCATGGTTAGGTAGAGGTGTCTGATATATGCCCAAGTTTTGGTTTTGTGGAGCTAAGGGGTTATCCACGTTAATGGCCCCTAGGTCTATGAGGTCTTGCACTATGTTCTTGAAAACATGGCAAGAGTTAATATCATGCCCATTTTGCCTATGGTATGGGAAAAACAAGTGCTCTCTATAACTTTTAGGCCTTTTAGTGGGGTCATCGGGCCTAATTTCTAGCAAGGCTAATTTATTAGTCTCATACAACCTTCAAAATATGGATGAATACGACTCTGCTAAAGGAGTGTATTGATGTTGGGGTCGATTGTATTGGCGATGGGTAGGTTGTTCCATAGTTGGCGTTGTGTTTTGTACTGTTGGTGCTTGTGTTACTGATGGGACCGCATGATAGGTAATTTGTTGTTGCACTAGATTTTGAGCCACTACGGGCTGGCTCATCACCACTTGATTGACTTGATTAGTTGTGTTAGTCATTGAGGCTTGTGTTGATTTAGTTTGGCCGGATTGATTATTTCGGTATTGGCCCTTATTTTGCCATTCCTTTTTCTTAGGCTTAATGACACCTTCTTGGATTTTTATCTCCTCAATGACACTAGCCTGTGCTAAAGCTTCCTCAAATGTTCTATAAGTGTTTAGCTGTAGCATCCAAGAGATGGGTTTTAAGCAACTCTTGGTAAAAAGTTTTATAATTTCTTCCATTGGTAGGGAGAATGGCAACTTTGTTATGACTGCCCTCCAACGGTTTCCAAAATCATAGATAGGTTCATCATCCCATTGTTTCAAATAATATATGTCCGATAATGATACCTTCTTTCTAATATTGAGAGCGAAACGCTCAAATAATAAGTCCATCAATTGGTCAAAAGTATAAATACTATGTGTAGGCAATTGATTGTACCATTCAATGGCATCTGCCCCTAATGTTTGAGGAAATGTTCGGAGCATAAGAGCATTATCATCGCTAATCCAAAAACATGCATGAACAAATGAACTCACATGCTCCTTGGGATCCTCAGTTCCTCTAAACTTGTCAAATTTTGGTACCGTAAAATCTGCCGGATATGGCGGTGATGGTACTGAAGGGTGGATTGGTTGATGGATCAGTTGGCTTAAGGTGAGCTTTTGGCTCGTTATTCCTGGTGAGTTTTGCATCAACTGATCAATTTGCTTTTGTATTGCCTGGAATCTAAGATCTTCTACTGGAATGTGAGTACCTTGGATTATGTGGTGATTGGTTGATGGGTTGGATGGTAGATGTTGGGGTGTGACCAGCATGGTATTGTGAAATGAGTTGGGTTGGGTATGGGGTGAATATTGATGGTTAAAATATGGTGATGATTGGTGAGGAGGTTGGTGGAAGAATGGATTGTGTGGTTGGTTGGTAGCAATGGTAATTGGTGTGGTTGATGTGTGGATTTGCGGTGGATTAGGGATGGAGACTATGGAAGATTGGGGAACCCATGCTGGATTTTTATTGGTGGGTGGAGGTTGATTTGGAACTTCTTGGATCATAGGTTCTATGTGGGCCGGCTATTTTCCTCTTGTTCATTGTGAAAGCAACTTATTTATGAGCCCTAATGTATCCGTGAGTTCCTGATTTGACCATGTGTCAAAGGATGTGGTTGTGGCTAGATGAGATGATGGAAGGGTGGATGATGATGGATGAGAGGGCATGGGCATTGTGGCTAGGTGAGATGATGGAGGGATGGATGATGATGGATGAGAGGACATGGGCATGGAGCAAGTTGCATTTGATGTGACAACTTGTGAGGCAACATTAACATACTCCTCATATAATGGGTTGGAATAGATGGATGTGGGGTAAGTGTCTGGAACACTTAGATGTTGTTGTGGTTGGCTCGTGGAAGAAGGCATACCATATTCATAACCTGAATTATGATATCCTTGGGTAAGGTGGGTGGTAGCCAATTTGGGTTCTTCAAAACCCTCTTGGCTAAGGGGTTCTAAGACATAGTTGGAAGACTTGTAGATGGCCCTCACTTTGTCCATGTCTATGTGGGTGGTGGTTGTTTCCACATTATGTGGAAGGGATCCTACTTGGGGTAGGGATGGATATGATGATCCAGATGAAGTAGTCTGAACCATGCTGGATAGGTTGGCTACCGAAGTAGCGGGAGGATGGGAAATGTTTTCCATTAAACAATTTTGGTTTATTACTTTCTTTTGTTGTCTCGTTAGCACCATAAAGTAGTTAAACCAAAGATTCAAAGTTTATCAAAATCACACAAACTAAAAAAATTTTTCAGAATTTAAAGTAAAGAAAACAATCAATCCTAGGTTTCACCATGTGTGGCTTACCTCGTTCATTAATTATTTTCTTTTGTTAATGTGAGATTATTTTTTTTAGAATTGTAGTCTTGTGCATTTTGATGTAACTTAATCTTGCTTAAAGAAAACAAAGGTAAAAAGCTATGGTTGGTTGGGGCAACGAGATTCTTGTTGGTAATGACCTCCAACAAGCTTGCTCGAGGGTAATCCTATGGTTTCTAGGGTAGATATTGGTGGATGGAAATCACTGCCACCATCACCAAATCTCAAGCAATGGTTGGTGATGAAATCCAACCACTACTGTTAAAAAGTGAATCGTGCAAGTGTGTGTGATTAATTTTATTAGATCTCTCATTCTCTATGGTGTGCAAACAATATTAAAGATTACTAAATTTACTAATCTAAATCAGAAGCCAACACAAAGACACAAATTTCACCTAAAGAGCGCAGAGTACACCCTTAAAACCCCCTACCTACAAGTGATTAAAATCACAAGAGCAACCGGAGGGTTCGTCCACCTCTCTACCAAAGGGGCCAGCCTAGGGCAGGATTACTTTATGCATCAAGGTGTTGTTCCTATTTAGATATGCAAAATTTAAGTGATCTTTAACTCTTAAATGCAAAATCTAGGATGCTTTTCTATTTCATATGCACTCAAGAGGCAAACAATCACCTAGATCTACAATTTTAGAACAAGAAATGAAATTTGTGTAAATAAATGCACAAAACCCTAAATGTAATCTTTCTAAGGATTCTTTCCCAAATTACTTAGTGTTAAGTTCCTTTTATAACCCTGAAATAGTGAAAAACTACAAAAAATACATAATACATAAATTATGAAACGGAGTTATGGGACTTACTCGGAAGCCTTAGCTCTGCTCCAAATCACTACCAAGTGCAGCTGGGTGCCTATGTAGGTGCAACAGAGTGCCTATGTAGGCACAGAACACTGTGGTGCATAGTCACGCCGAACCTGTATAAACTCTGAAAAGTGTAGTAGAATGCTGTAGAAACCCTAGCAGCAAAATCGGTGACTTATGCACTTCTAAAAATCCTATAACAGACAAAAAAATCAAGTTAGCAAAGTAAATCAATTTAAATAATGAAACCCTTGTGGGGTCCCACCGTGATCGCCATTTGTAGAGCTAAAAGCACAACACCAAATAACAACAAAAGATAAACAGATCTGATAAGACAAATGAAATTGCACAAGAAATATTTTATTAGATAATGGGGGGGAGCTGAAAAACTCCTTTGTACAATTAATTCTACCTTGATAGAAATGTTGTGATACAATGAATACAATATGCTAGGGTTCTCCAAAACCCTAGCTACAATAACAAAGGTGTCTTCAACGTGCTTTTGCTCCCAACAGAATGAGTGGGCTTCAGGTATCCGTGTGTTCGGGCCACTCTGACTGCAATAGTCTTCCAATGTTATTTTGATTGATATTATCCAATCCTACACACACAACAAACAATAAAGTAGTTAGTAAACAAAAGGAGGGTTCCACAGTGTGAACCCTCAAAAATGAAAACCAAAAACCCTAGATCTTATGTAAATTGTATATGTAAAATGCGATAACACCAAAGGATAACAAAAATGTAGATTTACCTTGCTCATGGTGATATGTTACTCTATTTTTGTAGCTCTAACGGTAGATGGCATGCTGCAATAGACTCTAATTTATGCTTTTTATGATTACAGTAGGCTCAAGCATGCACCTGGTGATTACGATAGGCTCTGGTGTGCACTTGATAGGATATTGTGTGAGCTTCACAATATCTAGAGTGATCCTGCAATATAGAAAGCACTGGTGTGCACCTAGAAAGTTCTACAACGAACTTGGCAAGCTTCTATAGTGAGCTTGTTAAGATATTGAGTGATCTTGTGGGTGAGGGTGAAATATGTAGAAGCATATTGTATGGATGGGAAGGACACGATGAATGGGGTATGATGGAGGTAACAAAAAATGGTTGGGGAATGGATGTGGGGATGGCTGGAATAGTTGAAGTCCTATGGCCAGCTAGGGCTTTGGATTTTTAGGGCTCTATCACTTTTTGCTTCACTAGGGCTTCGCCAATGATCTCTTTAGGATGCAATACTTCCAATATCAGGATTCCAGGGTTTGGGCATTTGCAAATGCCCTTACTTATAATCCAACCTTAGGGTTTCTTAGGGTTTTAGCTCAACACTTTAGATCATGTGGCTAAGATTAAATCACATCCTAGGGCTGAGATTGTACTTTAAGTGTGGCATGGATTAATGAAGATGGACGGTGGAGATTAGATTGGATCGGATGGTTGTGGTTAATTGGGTTTATAAATACATATTTTATAATAAATATATTATAATATAATATAAAATAAAATATTAAATATAAAATAATATTAAAATAAGCCCAATTGGGTTAGGAAATGGCGGGAAAGGTGGAATTGGGCCAAATAATTGGCGAGAAAGGTGTAATTGGGCCAAATAATTGGTGGGAAAGGTGTATGGTGGACAAGTGGGTGGTGGGATGGTTAGGATGGAGGATTAATGGCTGTAATTTGGTGTCTACAAGCAGGTATCAAACTAGATCACTGAAAATAGCTCATCTCATCACACTGGATGGAAAACCCAGCAAGCACATCATCATTGAACCTCAAAAGCTAAACTTACTATAAATAGCATTTTTTCTAAAAATAGCTGTGACGACAGAACTGCTTTGAACAAACTTCCAAAAAAAGGTGGATGAGAATAGGCAAAGTGTTGACACTGACGATCAACCCAAAATTAGGTTCCCTATCCTCAAACTTAGCCCACGGGAACCAAAATATAGGCTAATCTCACCTGAAGAACAAGCAGGTTAAAAAGAGGATATTATAGTCCACCCTCCCATAAATTGCTTTCCCTCAAGCAATATGCATCCTTTGCCAGAATCCCAAATGAATTTGTAGAATGTCTCACCTAGAATATATGGCCATATGTTGTCACATCTAAAAATGGCACCATAACCCAACACATTACATGTTAGAATATTTATTATATCATATATTACATTAATTCCGTTAACAGCATTATAGGAGGGGTAAGTAGTTTTCTTTCTTCAGTTTAGAAACTGCCCAGCTTGATTCAAACTGCCTCAACGGAGTTTATGTAAATCTTATATAACTTCCATGAATATGAAGAGCAAGGTAATGATTCAGTTTCCAATATGGCATCAGAGCATTGAATGATTTTTGGGCTGTGAATTTTTATGGGCAATGTGCTATTCAGGCAGGCACTCCATTACTAGATTCACTCCATTACCAGACGATGCATTCACGCTGAAGACTGCAATCTGAATAGCGTGGAGGAGCTTGCATTGCCGTTGTCTTCATTGCCGGTAATATCAACAACGGTAGTTTCGATGGCCAGCAAAACCTCGGATTCTCACCAGAACCCCGAGCGGTTCATGCAGTCTCAAATCCGGCCGTGTTTCAAGAAATCAGGCGAAGAGAAAGACCTGCAACCATTTGCAGGGAGACCTGTTGTCTTCGATTCCCGGGTCGGCTCAACTCAAATCTGAGGAAGCGGCGCCATCAAAGAGGAGCAGATTGCTCATTGCCGTCATTTTTCATTTTTTCATTGCCAAAATTCGGTCGAATCCGCCTCTAAGCCCAAGAAGCCTGTCAAGGCCCCTGCTGCTCCTGCCGCAAAACCGGCCACGGCTCCGGCGACGGAATTTAAAAAAAAAAAAACCGGCAGCGACGAGGGTGCGACGGCCACATCTGCCACGCCAAGACGCCCCCCCCCCCCCATTTCCGCTCCTATTTTCGCCGCGCAGGTGCGGCGCTCCGCCATTTCTTTCCGGCACGACTGCTGCCTCTGCGTTCATCCCCTCTCTATCGCCTTCATCCCCCACTCATTCGACGCTCCACGCAAATCCTTCTTCCGGAAGCGACGAGGGTGCGGCTGCCAAATCTGCGTTTCATCCCCCATCTTTATCAGTTTTGTCCCCCTCTAAACGCACGATATCGCCCCCTTAAGCGCAGTTTAATGGTGCGGTCGGTGCCATTTGAAGATTACGACGCGGCCACGTGGCACCTCGTCGCCCTAGGGTTTTCGGGCCGCCACAGGTGTAACGTAACTCCGTTTGAAGCCCGTAGGAGCCGTGGGTTGTTTGCGTGAATTTGGAGCAAAGCAAGGGCAAGCGGGGGTATATATTTTTAAAAAAAAACATTGACAATCAAACCCTTTCGAGTTGCTGCCAAAATGATGCCCCATCGATTCTGTTGACGCCTCGAGGGCCCGGTGACGCCCAAGGAGGGCATTTTGACGCCCCGAGGGTCTTGTTGACGCCTCGTCGAGCTTGTCATTATTTTTTTTAAGACATGTAAATTGCTTATTTTTTCTTTCAAAAGCAATTGTTCAAAGGCATTATACTCTATTTTGCCCTCAAAGGTGCATTTTCGATTTTACTCGACACCTTCTTTTGTCAAATTTGGGTGCATTTTCGGTTGAACCCGACACCTATGTGAGAAGCATTTTGTGAGCATGCTTGTTTGATTATTGCATTTTTTTTCTGCAATTAAAAAAAACATCTACATCAACGCATCCACTACTTCTCTCAGCACATGTTGCACAGGTTCTTCAAAAGCAGTTATCTCTTTGCACACATTGATCATCAACACTAATTTTCTCCTAGTTTTGTTTTTTGACTTAATTACCTCCAACTGATTATTCTTCTTCCGAAGATTCTCAGGCAGGTGTCATTAACATCTCTTTGAGTGAATTTTTTACTCCTATTGCTATTGTGTTTAGGCGTAAATCCTGACGAAAGTCCTGGACTCCAAAGTGTTTAGGGGAAGTTACGCCCCACGCATGCGGATTCCTGTCTTTCTAAGGTAGGTGCCATCAACAAAGCAATCCTTTTTAGTACTGCCTATGTTCCACGTACCGTTCTGATCTTCATAATACCTATAGTCTCCCTCACGTAAGGGCGGGTATTATTTTGCTTCAGTTCAGGTATAACTGGCCTGGCAACAGTATATCGAAAAGGGGACCGTTTGGTGCTATAAGGAACCCTAAACAATGGCTACAATGCACAAGTATCTTTCAGATGCCCAATTGCTCAAAGGCACCAATTTTGTGCCATGGAAGCATAAAATGAAAGCCATTCTTCAAGTCAAAAAATTATGGGATGTTGTCGGTGGCACTACCTCTCGTCCCACCACAAGCAAGGGACAGATCAAGATACATTTGATGATCAGGACAGGAAGGGCCTTATGTTTTTGTTACTTGCCATAACAGATGAGGTCCAACCTCATATTTGTGATGCCACAACCAGTAAAGATGCTTGGGCAGCATTGATTACTGTGTATGAAGGGAAGAATAATTCCACTATTCTTCACCTACAAACCCAGCTTCACAATCTCACTATGAATTCAGGGGAAACTGTTGAATTGTTTCTCTGCAAAGTGGCAGAATTGAAAGCTAAACTCAATGCTATGGGCAAACCCATCGCTGATGATCTTTTGACATCTGTTATTTTGAGGGCACTACCACCATCTTACAAAAGTTTTATTACTTCACTCAATGTTTCTGGCAGAACATTAACTTTTGTTGAATTGGTTAATTTGCTTCAAACTGAAGAAGCCAATCAAGTACAGAAAGATGAGGAACCTGCCACTGCTCTTTCCTCTCATCAAAAGGGTCACAAGACAGGACAGTTGCAGAAGGGAGGGTCTTCTTCCAAAGGCAAAAGCAAGCCCAATCTCCAGCGAGATAAATATTGCAAGATCTGTGATATGAACAATCATGATACCAACCGGTGTTGGTTCAAAAACAAACAACAAAATGATCCCTCACAACATAAGAAAGGCAAGGGGAAGCAAAAATATCCCCAGCATCGCAACCAACAAAAGGGTCATGTTGCTTATGCAGATTCCCATTCAGATAATTCTAATTCATCTTCAGATAATGACTCCGAAAGAGCACACAAGGTGCTCATGACCCATACTGCCTCTTCCAAATCAGATGTTGTATGGTATATTGATTCTGGAGCAAGCAAGCATATGACTGGGAACAAGTCCTGGTTTCACACCTTTCACGCAAGAGAAGGCAAGCCTGTCACTATTGCAGACAATCAGGTCTATCAAGTACAAGGTGAAGGGGATGTTACAGTCACTCTCCCTGATGGAGACTGTGCCATAGAGAAAGTTCTCTATGTTCCTGGTCTTGCCAACAATCTATTATCTGTTCCACAGATGCTAGATAGAAATATGGATGTTGTTTTTCAAGTTGAAAATGAAAAAAAGAGATGTTTCATCAGTCACCAAGGTCAACACATTGCCACTGGCTCCTACAAACATGGATTATTCATCTTGGATACAGTTTCTACATCCCATACTGCCCTCATTGCCACTACCACAAGTAGCTACTTCCTTATGGCATAAAAGATACGGGCACCTCGTTTCGGGTATTTACTCGAACTAAGCAAATATGACATGGTCAAAGGGCTTCCTCAGCTTTCCTCCGTTCTCCCAGTATGCTCAGATTGTCTAGCAGGGAAACAACATCGAGTTCCATTTGAGACTAGTTCTTCTCGCTCTAAGAAACCCTTGGAGTTAATCCACGCAGATCTGTGCGGTCCTTTCCCATCCAGTCATGGTGGAAAGAGGTATTTTCAGCTCTTTGTTGATGACTACTCCCAAAAAATATGGGTCTTCTTCCTTGCACTCAAGTCAGAAGCTCTTCTCTACTTTCGTCAGTTCAAGAGACAAGTTGAGAAGGAAACAAGTTGTTCCATCAAAACCCTCCGCTCAGATCGAGGGGGGGAATACATTTCCAAGGAATTTTCAGCATTTTTGGAAAAACATGGGATTAAGAGACAACTCACTACAAAGCATATACACCGCAAGCAAAATGGAGTTGCAGAAAGAAAAAATCGCTCCATAGTAGAAATGAGTCGGTGTATGTTAAAAGGAGCAAACTTAGAAAAACAATATTGGGCGTACAAGAAACACAACATCTTACCTACTAAATAGAGCACCTACAAGGGCTCTACAAGGAAAAACTCCACAAGAAGCCCTGGAGTGGTAAGAAACCCTCAATTTCTCATCTAAAAGTTTTTGGATGCCAAGCTTTTATGCATATTCCTAAACAGAAAAGAAGGAAACTAGATGAGAAAACTCAACAATGTATATTTCTTGGTTATGATGAGTATTCAAAAGGATATCGGTTGATTGATCCTATAACCAAGAAAACCCACATCAACAGAGATGTAGTATTTGATGAAACTTTCACATCAAATAACACACTTGTATACCTTAAGGAAGATGAACCTAAGAAAGAAGCAGCACCTCCTCAGAAGAAGGTTCCTAAATGGTATACTAGTACATTGCAAGATTCAAAATTGACATCACTTCTAGATCTAACTCTAGATCGACCCGCTACTCGCAGTATGACTCAACACAAAAGAGCAGATGATGCAACATCGATAACAGATGTTGATGACCTTTGTCAACATTTTGATGATTTATCTGTGAATATAGAAGAAGATGAGGATATAGATATGGAAGATGAAAAGGTCTATCTGACAATACTAGATGAAAAAGAACCCACATCGGTCTCAGATGCACTCAGTAAAGATCAATGGAAAACTGCTATGGATGCAGAACATACATCTCTACTAAAAAATCAAACTTGGAAGTTAGTACATTTGCCTTCAGGAAAGAAACCCATTGGTTGCAAATGGGTATTCAAGATCAAATATAAGGCAAATGGTGCAATAGATAAATATAAAGCCCGACTTGTTGCAAAGGGCTATGCACAAAGAGAAGGCATAGACTATGAAGAGACATTTGCTCCTACCGCTAAAATGACCACTATTCGAGTTCTGTGTGCAATGGCAACTCAATTTGGTTGGCAGCTACATCAGATGGATGTAAAGAGTGCTTTCTTAAATGGTGACCTACAAGAAGAAGTCTATATGACTCAACCTGAAGGTTTTGTAGTTCAAGGGCAAGAACAGAAAGTCTGTAAGCTGATCAAATCTCTATATGGACTTAAACAAGCTCCTCGAGCTTGGTATATCAAAATTGACAGTCACCTAGTGCAACATGGGTTTAGAAGAAGTCCTGCAGATTCTAATCTATATATCAAGAACAATGGTTCTAACATAGTAATTCTAGTACTATATGTGGATGATCTGATCATAACAGGCAGTTCAGAGAGTATGATAAAAACAGTTAAGAAAGATCTCAATACCTCTTTTGAAATGACAGATCTTGGACTTCTCCACTATTGTCTTGGTCTAGAAGTAACTCAATACAAGCATTGCATACAAGTTACTCAAAAGAAATATGCCAAGACTCTAATTGATAAGTATCGGATGACTGACTGCAAGCCCAAAGCTACTCCAATGGAAGCAGGACTTAAGTTATCCCGATTCGATGAATCTCCTAAAATAGATAGTACTCTCTATCGTCAGCTGATTGGGAGTCTCATCTATCTCACAAACACCAGACCAGATCTTAGTTTTGCTATGGGTTATCTTTCACGATTCATGCAAGATCCTAAAGTTATCCACTAGAAAGCAACAAAAAGAGTTCTTCACTATGTCAGTGGTACGACTTCTATCGACCCGGAATACAAAAAGAACAAGTTCTATCTTCAAGGGTACACGGACTCTGATTATGCTGGATCCATAGATGACCGAAAATCAACTGCAGGTTATATTTTTCACCTTGGATCTGGTCCTGTCTCTTGGCATAGCAAGAAGCAACATGTTGTTGCTATCTCTTCTACTGAGGCAGAATATCGAGCAGCTAGTGGAGCAGTCTGCGAGATCATATGGTTACGTCGCATCCTCACAAATATGGGCCTTCCAAAGAAACTTCCTTTACATTTATTTTGCGACAATCAAGGTGTTATGAATCTTGTCAAGAATCCTATCTTTCATGATCGCACCAAACACATTGACACTAGGTGTCATTTCATTCGAGATGAGATTCCAAAGCATCATATCCAGCTCCACTACATTCCCACAGATGAGCAAATAGCGGACATCTTCACCAAAGCGCTTGCTCGAGTCAAATTTGAATTGTTCCGCAATGCTATGTGTAGTCAACATTAATGTAATAAGGGGGGATGTTAGAATATTTATTATATCATATATTACATTAATTCCGTTAACAACATTATAGGAGGGGTAAGTAGTTTTCTTTCTTCAGTTTAGAAACTGCCCAGCTTGATTCAAACTGCCTCAACGGAGTTTATGTAAATCTTATATAACTTCCATGAATATGAAGAGCAAGGTAATGATTCAGTTTCCAATATTACAATGGCTAATCATTGCAGCTCTAACAATTATCGTCTCCAGGATAATCAATTTCATATTGTAACCAAATGAAATCCTAGGGTCCCATACTAGTATGAGAGTACCACTATCATGTTGAGGCTGCGCTACACTAATCATCTCTGTAAAAAACAAATGCCACATCGACACACCCTTCATCTGCATCCTCAAGATGAAAATAACATCCTAAAACCAACTGAGAAATTTGTGTATGCCGACAATCAGGTCAAGGAAAGAAAGCTGAGAGGAAGCTAGAAACAATCCCCCAACTACTCCCACCAGTGAAGACATCCACTCCCTAACCAAAATCTCTTGCCAGTCAATTTGAAGACATAAGACTAGAGTCAATTGGTTAATGACCCGTAACCAAACAACAATGTCCCATCTGGATATCTGAGCTAACTCTCGTCGCCAATAAACCAATAGAAGTACCATCATATCACAATCTCCATAAGTCATAAACTAACATAGGTACACTCCACCTGGATCCCATGGGCAAATAGAAATACTAGTACTCCCGAAGACTTATGACTCGTCGAGATGATACATGCACTAGTTAAAAGTCCTTGGATCCTGAATCCATATTTGGTCCTCTACATTGACAACCAAACCAAGGAGTAGTCTAATATCCAGCATACACATCTCCAAGTGCCAAAGCTCAAATGGAAAACAATCGGTCATGTTCCCTAAAGAATCATGTTGGAATAATTAGTATACAGGTGGAAAGTCACTCAGCCATAACTCTACCTTAGTAGAAACTCCAACCTACTAAAGCAAACTACTAACCCTATAAAAATATAACTTTCCTTCTAGTGAAGGAAGCATCTCAAAGCCCAAGGAAGTATGCAACCCATGATCACAACACTTCACTCTGTGACTATGCATCATCTGTAATGAGGACCAATCATTCAAATGTGGGCTAAACTCAAAATGGTGAGTGTGTCACACAATATAATCAGTGGAAACCTCACCAACCTCATCAACATCATCACATGAGATAGGGGATACATGATCAATAACAACTGAAATGACATCCTACATAGGTAATGCTCCATCATCCACGTCATTCTCAAACTAATCCTCATGGGTGATAGTTGACTCACGATCATCACTGTGTAACTTCTCACTCCTTCCAATCTCATGGATATCCTCAACCAACTATCGGACGACTGTGCTATCTGCGTCACATTTTGTATTTTGTGTAGTGGCTACGATAGGCGACTGAAATCCAACCTGATCAAGAGAGAAGTGAGCTAGACTTAACTCCAAACTAAGCTCATCAATCACTTACTCTCTCTCTACAAGTCTCTGAAATGTCTCCTTAGTAAACCAAATAGCTCTGTCCCGATCTGATAACAACTATAAATAATCAAACTTAATTCTCTCCAAAACATGTGTAAGAGTCTGCATGCTAGCAATAGATGGACCATCAATGACACATTCCCGTCTCTCCTTGAGATGAGATGAACGTCGAAGGTGCTCCACAAACTTGTGTGTGCTGTCAAGATGCATCCAAGTCTGAATAATCATCTCCTCTAAGACCTGTAGATGGTCCTTCCAACTATGCTCCACACCAGGACCGAACTCACAATCGGCATCACACATTAGCATAATTGATCTACTACCTCTAGCACAATAAATAGATTCAAACCCCCTATTAGCATTGCACTCTCCAACTTCATTCACCGAAGATAGATTTGATCCATGCTCAACCCATGAGTCCTCTACTGCATGCTTTTTTGATTTATCAAATAATTCAGCGTGCTTCGAATCCCTATAAATTGGAAGACCCCTATCCACAACTCCAGAATTGGATGCACATGATAAGCTAACAATTATGTCTTCATGTTCTCCCACACTGTCTACCTACTGAGATGGCATGAAAACATTAAGTTTCTTAGTAATCTCTCTATCAAATACCAGGCAATGCTCAAATGGAATTCCATGACCATGCTCATCACAAGGAGACTCACCCTTATTTACTATCAAATCTACATATAATTTTGGGTCTTTGATAATGTGTCATGAGGAACATCATCATGCATCAATGGACTAGTACAAGAACACATGCATGAATCTACGATCCTATGGTCATCCCAAAATTGCACTGAAAGCAAATCCACCCCTAATGTGCTAACCGGGTCCTCATCACCAAAAACACCCCCCAAGCATAACTATCTATGTGAAACTGGGGCACATATCACCAGAAGGAGAATCATCCCCTATCGATGCAATATTACCATCAGGTGACAACACACCTGAATCCCACGGTACTATAAGTCGATCCTCCAATCTAGTTCCAACTCCTGGAATGTGCTCATAATGAATGTTAATTGTTGTAAGTTATTCATGTTTTACATTATCGACATGGTAGCCATGGTCCTCGGGATGTACTACCCCTATAAAATCACTTTGTGCCTCATCAATAGGTAGATAAACCTGTACACTATCCTCAAAAAATTTGGTTTCAGAATTAAATCCCAACCCACCTACACTATCACCACCAAAGAATGATGATCCAATGTCTCTATAAGCCAATTTAGATTCATCATTCTTACCGTCAACAAGCACTGAAATTGCAAATGCATCACAATTAGCGATAAACTTGTCAATTCCTGTATCACCAACGCTGTCCTAATGATCAAAGCCGACACAGTGAACTGAGTGGGAACCAGAGATAGACTCAACAGGAATGGCTTCTACAAAATTTGAGACAACATCATCATTATTGACATGCATTAGGCCACTATCTACATGAGAATTTTTTGTTTTAACCTCTTCTTTCCCATTTCCTTTTTTTTCCAAAATAAAGTTCAACTTCTTGTCACACTCTTTTACAACCATGTCCACCAAATTATTGGTTGTCATTGAAAAACACATATCTTGTCTCCAAACAGTCAATAGTAAGTTCAAGAGCGATGGAGGAATGGTAACATATTCTTCAATAATCAATGTCATTATATCCTTCATGCATTTAAAAATTGATTCTTCATAACCCTCAATGATGGAAGATATGAAATGAAAGAACAATTGGAAGATTAATTAGTCACAACCAAGATCAACCAACAACACACCTGCATGAGCTGTCACCATCAATTCCAAAATTTCAACTTGTTTACCAAAAGAAGGGCTCATTCTATTCATTCCTTGGAAACTATCAATAATCAGTTGGAAAACCTCCTTCATTTTATTATCATCATAGGAAGTATGTGGTGCTGTTATTCACATGATTTTGCTATAAGAACAAGCAACTGCAAGTCTAACCTCATCAACAAAGTTTTTAAACCATTTGTCTTGTCCCAAGGAAACTACCACTAGAGATAAAGTAAGATGCCATAACTCATATGGTTGTTGTCCCACCATGGATAAGCACTCTTTTGTCCCTATCAACACATCCAAGGCACTATCATCTACTAGAGATAACCGTTCAAGTCTTTTACCTATATTAAATATTTTTTCTTGCAACATGAACTCATCCCTATCAAATGCCATGATCTCCTCCACTCATAAAATAGCTACACGGAACCCAACAAGATGGCAGAGTTAACCAAGCTTTGATACCACTGTAATAGGCTACCCTAGTTTGCATTTTGAAGTTTGACAAAATTTTGATTTGGTTTTGCTTTATCTGATGTTTGTAATTTTTCTGTATTTTGGAGACGCAATGTAAAGATAACGCTGAAGATAGATAATGCATAAAACAAATCTACTCCAAAAAATAATAAACAATGCAGATATTTATTACCATATACATTAAACCCTTGTAAGAATAAAAGGGAATACAAGGTACGCGACTTTCTTATGTTCTAAAATGTTTGAGTTACAATAGCAACTACTGGAAATGAATAAATAGAATGCAGATCCAACAATATCCCTTTCTTCATGCCCAAAAGAGTTGCCAACTGATACTTTGATATAGCCACCACTAAAGAGGAAGAGATGAAGCCCAAAATCCAAGTGATTCACCTTTTTTATATCACACCTGGTATGACCCAGTTATGTACAATCTGATAGCAATCTAAGACTTCAAACCTTCTTTCAAAACCTCTATAACCAGCATTGAGGGATTTATTTAGCATTAATGGTTGATGGTGCTAACTTGGCATTCAAACCCCAATTCAATTAAAATTTAAATTCTTCCAATATGCTGACAATGAAACGACTAGGTAGATAAATTAATAATATATCAACAGTAGCAAATATCTTTGAATTTTGATGGTTGTCTTCTTCAAATCTGTACTTTGATGCACACCGAATTATGACCAATATTCACCCAATAATGGTATGGTTGGGATAAGAAATAAAAAATATTATTCCAGCCCCAAAATGACTTTGATAAATCTGAAGTATTCTCAAAATCTATAATGAAACCCTTGATTATTTATTCCTTGAAGTGCAATTGTAATTGTTGGATGCAATCACCAAAATCACTGGGGTTGATCTTTCACAATCGGAGAGGATGCCCTTGCTGTAGATGATCATCTCCAGCAAGCATGGAATCAAACCTACAAACCCTTGCAATCTTCTCCACCAATTTGTAGAGCAAATTCACCAAAACCAAGAAATTCATGAATGTATGATTCTCATTTCCACCTTTTATACTTCTCCTCAATGGGTCGACCCACTTAATGCCTTCATAAAATCCATTAATAATATTTAATTTACACTTTATAATACTCTCAAATGAAGGTCAAATTAAACTTATAAAATATGTCACTTATAATATTATTATATTCTTAAGTGACACATAAATCCTCAATAATAATATAAAGTCATATACTTTATAAAATAAGATTAATATTTGACTTTATATCAATTAAACTTCGGGTATTAAAATATTTGAACTCACTCATCTGAATAAACATCTAAAAGTGGAGTTGGATACCCATTTGACCCAAGTATTTTCCCATATAATTCGCTCTGACTCAATCATTGACTTACTAAAAATAGTAATTCTATGCCCAACTGCTTGGAATGACCATCGAAACTAGCAAGTGAAGAATGCAATGCCTCTAGGCACTCCAGACATCAACTCCAACTCAGCACTGTCTAGACACACTCACCCACTAAAAATAGTAAATGTCTATAAATAGCAGGTATCAACCTAGATTACTGAAAATAGCTCATCTCATCACACCGAATGGAAAACCCAACAAGCACATCATCACTGAACCTCAAAAGACAAACTTACTATAAATAACAGTTTTTCTAAAAATAGCAGTGACGACATAACTGCTCCGAATGAACTTCCAAAAAAATGCGAATGAGAGTAGGCAAAGTGCTAACACTGATGATCAACCCAAAATTAGGTTCCCCATCCTCAAACTTAGCCTACGAGAACCATAATATAGGTTAATCTCACCTGAAGAACAAGTAGGCTAAAAAGAGGACATTACAAGATCTAGTAGAGTTGATTTGAGATTGAGTCAAACTTTGTGTTAAGGATTGAGGACAGATATTGAGGATAGATTTGTGCTATACTGAAGGACTGTGTTTAGTGCATATCAAAGGACAGAGATTGATGATAGAGTTTGGTGCAAATTTGAGGACAGGTTTGTGCTAGACCAAAGATAGAGATTGAGGATAAATTTGTGCTAGACCGAAGGACTATGTTTAGTTTAGATTTGAGACAGATATTTGGAGGTGACAGAGTATAGAGGACGACAATCTCCAATGGATAGAGATCCATTAGCCAGGGCAATGAGGATAGGTGTCTTCAATGGATAGAGATCCATTAGCCAGAGCAGTGGGGGTAACAGTTCTTCTAGAAGATCACCAATCAAAGCTAAGGAGAAAGGAGTTCTCTTGTGGATAGAGATCCACGAACTTGATTAGGGGATTGGTGTCTCCTTTGGATAGAGTTCCATAAACATTGTAATAGGGAAAGGATTCCTAAAATATTTATTGAAAAAATATTAGTGAAATATTTTCTCCGTGGAGTAGCCCACATTGGGTGAACCATGTTAAATTGGTGTCTCTATTGTGTGTGATGATTGTGCATTGCTTTGGTTATTGCTATTAATATTGCCATTGATTATGTTGAATAATATTGTTTGGGAAAGAAAAGTAAAAAGTGGTCTTATATTGTTCAGCCCCTTCTCAGTATAAGCTTGTGTTCTTCATTCACATCGGGTTCACCAAACATGTAGAGGGGGAACATTGCCCTACCATGTACAATTCTCGATTGGATCCACTAGGAGCTGAGGTGAACCGCGGGGGTGTGTTATATTCTCTACACTAGAGGACACTAAAAGTGGCGGGTTCACTAGGAACTATTTTAGGACTCACTCCAAGTTCAATATGGAAGTGTTTGATGTATCCATTAAGCAATACACTTATTGTTTGGCCTTTCTAAAGTAAGCTATGAAATGAAAGAACAATGCAAGACACACAAGATGCAAAATACAAGGACTAACCCTAGTATGATTCTATAATTCAATGATGTCTAATCCTGATATTGTCAAAAACAAAATTATTTTTCTTTGAGCAAAGGTACAATAGAAATGCATAAAAAATATTAAAAACCCTACATGCACACTATATGATTTTAGTCTTTCAAATACCTAGAAATTCAATCAAATGTTTTTCCTTTACTTGTAATCTAGGTTTTTGACAGAAATGAACAAAGATAAACACTAAACAACCTAAAGATATATTAGGGCACTTATCTAGTCTGAAGGTTGATCCAAGCTTTATCTTACATCCAAAATATCCAATGGCTTCAAATCTGCAAAATAGCTTCACAAACACTAGAAAATTTGATCAGCATGGGGACTTGCTCAGACTGCTATAAGACTGATCCTGGAGGTGCAATAGTCAAGCCCCTTGGTTATTTTAGCTGACCGTTTGAAAGTAAAAATTATCTTTGACCTTTGGAACATGCACAAACAGAGTGAAATAGATAGATAACAACGAAATATAATGCAGATAGGGTGGACATGATAGAATGCTAAGATGCAAAGTGCAAATCAGGGTTTTAGGATGCAAAAGTTTACCCCAATGCCCTAATTTACCAAATTTGTGTCTTGTAAAAGGGGAGCGCAAATATGGCTTACCAAATTTGTGCCCTGTATGGGTGGGGCACAAATCTAGTTTAGATGCCCTTTTTGAGCCCTAAAACAACGAAAAACATAGTGTAAAATAGCAAAAAAAGGTTTGCAAAGCCAATAATGTAAACATAGAATCTGATGAGATGATGGAGAAAGCAAGGAGCAATGAAGAGGTGGAATAAGCACTCCAATAAGAGGTTTGGAGGGCAAAACAGGAAAAAAAAAAAAAAATTCACCGTGGGCAAAGGCCGACTCCAAAACGGGCCAACAAAGGGAGGGGTTTTAGTGAGAAAAATCCCTAGAACACCAAATTTGTGTCTAGTAATTATAGAGCATGAATTTGGCAAGCCAAATTCATGCCTTGTATGGAATAGGTGCAAATTTGGTAAAGCTAAGGAAACAAGGCTAAGGGAGAAGGCAAAAAGGCCCCAAATTTGCACTTGGCAAGCTTGGGTGGTTGGCTAAGGGTCTAAGGAAGAATTGACTCATTTTGGTGGGTCAATTTTTCATGTATATAAATACATAGCAAGGAGAAAATATAATGTAAAGCACCAACAAAATAAGAATAACACAAGAATATGGAGATATATTTGGCATAGACCAAGCATTTCAAAAGTCAAAATGTTTATATGGCTAGGAGGTCACAATTTTTTTTATCCTAGTATAACCTAATGAAAAGAGGTTTTCATGGTCTCTCACAATGTGTTATATGTAAAAAGAGGATGATAGTATAGACCATCTCTTAGGACATTGCTGAATATTCTAGAATATTTGACAATGGATTTTTAATATGTTTGGTAAATACATGGTGATGAATGACAGAATGGTTAAAGCAATGGCAAGACACTTTTAAAAGTGAAGCATTACAAACAATCTAGGATACATCGAAAGATACAATACTTTGGAACATATTTCTAGAAAGGAACAAAATAATATTTAAAGGAAAGGAAATCAATTTAAAGGTAATAAAAAAGAAGATTTGTTTAGCCATAGAGAAGTCTAAACCAACCCTATCAACTCATTCAATCCTTAATCTTGAAGCAGAGAACCTTGATATATGGAGCCAAGTCATCAATTGGAATTATGATGGTGGGTATAAGAGAAACAAAAAGAAGGCTACAAATATAAAGTGGAAACCATCGAAAGCAGAGTTGGTCAAATTGAATTTTTATGAAGTTTTTAAAGGAAATCCAAGACCAACAATAGGATGAATAACAAAAAATAATAGGGGTGATATTTTATTACATCACACTTTCAGTAGTAGATTAAAACAAATAATGAAGTAGAAGCTTGGACAATTTTGGAAGGATTAAAACTATGTAGACAAACGAAATGAAACAAAGTATGAATAGAAGATGATTCACTAATAGTAATAACTACAATTTTGAGAAAAGCAAAGGCTCCATAGAACATACAAGGGATCATTGTAGAAATATAAGACCTTGCTACAGAGTTTGAAGAAATTAGGTTTATACATATGTTAAGGGAAGGGAACAAATGCACAAATAGGATAACCAATAGAGGGGTTTTAATAGAGGACCCTGAAGTTAAATTATTTTTTCCATGGTTAGAGGTAACTTCAGGGTACTTACAACCCATATGGTTTGAACCATGTACTTACAGTTACTAAAAATAGTGTAGATGTAACCAAATTTCCTATATACAACAAGGTGGTATAGGCTTGTTGGGAGAAACCCATGTGGTTTGAACCCTGTACTTACAGTTAATAAAAATAGTGTAGATGTAACCAACTTTCCTATGTACAACGAGGTGGTATAGACTTGTTGGGAGCAACCATGTGATTTGAACCCTACATTTATAATTACTAAAATAGTGTAGATGTAACCAACTCCCTTATGTATAAAAAAAAAATTCCTTGTGCCCACCTCTAGAATCCCAACTTTCTTGCAGTATACCAGCTATGTGCTTGCAGTATGCCACCTACAGGCACTAGCTTGCACCCTCTTTAGTAGAAACCCTTGGAGGTCTCTTTAACAGTGGTCTTGATGGGTGTAACAACATACTAGAAAGGCCACCTCCACTCTGCCATAAAATAAGAAATACAAATCCTGCTAAATTCGAGACTACTAGATGCAACCTTAATTATAAGGTAGCAAAAAAAATAAATAAGTAAAAGAAAAATCGTTCCAAAAATAGTTGCATCTAGGTAAAGAGAGATCTAATTATGATGAACAACAAGCAGTTAATTAGGCATAGGGAAACCTGTTAAGTAATTGTGCAAGTTGATCTGGATAAGCTAAAAGACGCGGCACTTAGATGCTCATTATAGAAAGTGCTTATAACTATTTTGTCCTATTAAATGTTAGACAATTCTTTGAAAATAATTATTTTTTTTAATAGTTTTTAATTGAGGTATATTTTTTTCTCTTAATTGTTGTTATTATTTTTGGTGTTTTGATTTATAGGTTGTGTTTTCAACAATTAGTATTAGAGTCTAGGTTGAGAGAGGTTAGAAGAGATCGTAGTAAACAATAATCTCATCATAGTTCTTCCATTCAATGGGGAATGATATGATTATTGGGCAATAAAAATACAAACTCTAATAATTTATAAAGAAGTTTGGGATATTGTGCATGATGGCTATGTGGAGCCACAAGATTGGAATGCATTGACAATACAAGAATGAACCAACAAGAGGGAAGAAAAGAAGAAAGATTCATTAGCAAGGTATTTGATCTAGAGTATTGTACAAGAAAGGTGAAGTTGATCTGGTTGCAAATTTTAAGGATAGAATTTGAAACTTTTCAGATGAAAGACAATGCAAAGATTCTTGATTTTTGTGTTCGAGTGCATAATAATATTAACCACCTTTGCATCCATGGAGAAGACATTACAAATCAAGTAATTTGTGAGAAGGTATTAAGGTCTTTACCTATGAAGTAAAATTTCATAGTTATTGCAATTGAATAAAGTAGAGATTTATCAATTTTGAGGTTGGATGATTTGATGGGTTCACTAATGTCCCATGAAAGTAAATTGGATAAATTTATTGAAAACCCAAAGCAAACTTTTCTAGCAAAGGCAAGGGTTGGAAAGGGTAGCAATAGTCCCAATTTAGTCCAAGAGGACAAGGAGTCCTCAAAAAGTGGAAGAGGTGGAAGAGGACATGGACATGGAGGAGGCCAATTTGGAAGAGGTCATGGACAAGGAAACATAGATAAGAGGAAAATCCAATGTCACTATTGTAAAAAATATGGGCATTTCAAGAAATATTGTTGGAAGTTGCAAAACAAATCAGCAAATTTCATAAGTGATAATGGAGAATATTCTAAAACAAATATTTTTCTCTCATGTCATGCAACTGAAAAATCAAGTAATGATTTGTGGTTTCTTAATTTTGGGTGTTTTAATCATATGACAAGTAATAAAGAGTTATTTGTTGAAATGAATGAAATGGTAAAGAGCAATGTGACATTGGGGAATGATAAAACTATTGAAGTTGTTGGTAAAGGGACTTTGGTTGTTCAAACCAATCAAGGAGAGGTAAAAATATTCATAATACATTCTATGTACCTAGTCTCAAACATAATTTGCTAAGTGTAAGATAACTATTAGAGAAAAAATATGAAGTTTTATTTAAATACAAGGCTTGCAAGATCTTTGACAAGAATGAAATATTGGTGTATGAAATACCCATGACCAACAATAGAATATTTCCATTAAAAATGCAACATGCAAGTACCAATATGTTAAAGGTTTCAATTGATGATAGTAATTGGCTATGGCATAATCATTATGGTCATTTGAGTTTCAAAGGATTGAAGCTTTTGCAAGTGAAAAATATGGTGTGTGGACTACCAAACATTTTAGTAAAATATGAAATATGCTCTGCTTGTGCACTCAAAAAACAACATAGGAACAAATTTCCAATAGGAAGGAGATGGAGAGCCTCAAAACAATTGTAATTGGTTCATGTAGAAATATGCGGTCCCATGCAAACACCAAGCCTCAATAATCATTTTTATTTCTTCACATTCATAGATGATTATAGCAAAAATATTTGGGTATTCTTTTTAAGACTAAGAGTGAGGCATTTAGATGTTTTGTGAAGTTTAAAGCAATGGTTGAAAAAGAAAGTGAACACTGTATCAAAATTTTAAGAACTAGCAGAGGAGGTGAATTTACCTCAAAATAATTTATGGTATATTGTGAAGAAAAAGGAATTAAAAGATAAATTAACAACTACTTTCATGGTGCAACAAAATGGTGTGGTTGAAAGGAAAAATCATACTATAGTAAAAATAGTCAGGTCCATGTTGCAAGCCAAGAATATGGGACATGAAGTTTGGGGAGAATAAATTGCCATAACTATATATGTTTTGACCCAAATCCCAACTCACGTAGTATTGAATTGCACGCCTGAAGAAGTTTGGTTAGGATGGAAGCCTAGTGTAGGTTATTTGAGGATTTTTGGATCCATTGCATATGTGCATGTTCCAAATAAACACACAAAAAAAGTTGTATGCTAAAAGTGAAATGTATTTTTGTGGGATATTCAAAAGAAACAAATGAATCCAAGGTGTGGAATCCTATATTTCAAAAAATGATTCTTTCTCATGATGTGATATATGATGAAGGGGGAGTTTGGAAATTATGAGTAGCAAGAAAAACTAGCAATCATAAAAGATTTTTCTCATTCCAATAATAGTTCAAACAACAGTTTGAGTGCAACTTCTACTCCAAGCCCTCCAAGAAGATATAAGAGTCTTCAAGAGATATATGAGAAGACTCAAGAGGTAATTTCAAACCTAAATTTTACACTGTTTTTAGATATTAAAATTGAACCAACCACTTATGAAGATGCAGTAAAATAAAAGGTTTGGATTGATGTCATGGAGGAGGAATTGAAGATGATTAAGAAAAATGACACATGGGAGTTGGTACATCTTCTAGAAGGAAAGGAAGCTATTAGAGTGAAATGGGTCTATAAAACTAAGTACAAAGCAAATAGAACAATTCAAAAGCATAAAGCAAGATTGGTTGCAAAAGTTTTTTTTTAAGGATTTTAAAGGGTTTCCCTTTCCTTTTTACATCAACTTAGTCACATTGAGCTATATAGTCTATTTGGTGCCGCCCAGATTTGAACCTTGATGTGGGCTACATCATCTATTTGTCCCAACCATTGAACCAATGTCCCATTGGCAAGTTGCAAAAGGTAATTCTCAACAACTAGGTATTGATTATTTTGAGACCTCTGCTCTTGTTGCTATATTAGACACTATTAGAATTATTTTAGAACTAGCAACAAAATACAAATGAAAGGTTTTTCAAATTTACCTTTTTAAATGGTGTTTTGGATGAAGAAGTCTATATTGAACAACCCCCAAGTTATGAGGTGAAAGGGCAAGAGCACAAAGTTTAAAAATTAAATAAAACATTCAATGAACTCAAACAAGCGCCAAGAGCATGGTGTAACAGGATGTATATTCCCATAGCCAAGGGTTTATAAGATGTGTAAGTGAACCCACTCTATATTTCAAATGTGGTGATGATGGTGAGATATTGATTGTTTGCTTATATGTTGATGACTTGATATATACAGGAAATAGCATAAGGTTGATGAATGAATTTGAGATGATAGATATGGGTATGATGCACTATTTTCTTGGGATTGAAGTGAGACAATTAGATGATGGTGTTTTTATCTCACAAAGGTAAATATGCTTCTAAATTATTTACAAAGTTTAGGATGTGAAAATGCAAATTTGTTAGTGAAAAACTTATTAAGGATGATGGAAGTTGCAAAGTGAATCCAATAATTCATAAAAGCTAGTAGGCAGTTTAATGTATCTTACAACTATCAAGCCAAATTTAATGTATGTTGTAAGTGTGGTTTCTAGGTTTATGCAAGATCCAACTGAGGTACACTTCAAGGCAGCAAAGAGAATATTGAGGTATGTATAAGGAACAAGTGATTTTGGAATTTGGTATAGCAATTATGATGATTTTTGTCTGGTTGGATACCTAGATAGTGATTGGGCAAGTTGTCTTGATGATCATAAGAGTACTTACGTAATTTTTTTTAGCATGGGAATTAGTGTTATTTCTTGGTCATCCAAAAAGCAAGCAACTATTTCTTTGTCTACAACAAAATCTAAATATATTGCAACAACATCAACAACATGTCAAGCTATTTGGTTGAAAAGAATATTAAAAGAGTTGAAGCATGAGCAAAATTATCCTGTCACAATCTTTTGTGATAATACTTATGTAATTGCTTTGTCCAAGAATATAGTTTTTCATAGTCATATAAAGCATATTGATATAAGATATCATTTCATCTGAGAGCTTGTTGAAGAAGGACATGTAACAATGAAGTTTTGCCCATCCAAAGAGCAACTTGCAAATGTGTTCACCAAGATGTTACAAAAAATATTTTTTGAGAGGCTTAGAACAAAATTGGGTGTTATTCCCTTAAGCATTAAGGGGGAGAATGTTAAGTAACTTATTTTATTTGTAATGCTTAAGGATAAGCAGGTTGATTTATATAAGCTAAATGATGTGTCAATTAGGTGCTTGTTATACAAAGTGCTTATAATTGTTTTGTGTCTCTATTAAATGTTACAATTTAAAAAGGAGTTTTAGCAATGTATGAACATTCTTCGAAAATAATCTAATGAAAATAATTCTTCCTCTTCAATTTTATTAGCAGTTCTCAATTGGGGTATATTTTTTCTGTAAATTGTTGTTGTTTTCTTTAGTGTTATGCTTTGGGTGCTTTGTTTTACCAACTTTGGACCGATCATGGAACAAGCAACCAAATCAATATCGATAGGACTGAATAGCACAAACATTTTGGTATAGACTCACATAAATACATATTATTTAAGCCCTTCTATAGTTTAAAATAAAACCAATTAATTTTCTTATTGCTTCTTATGTCTTGAGTGTCCTATCATGTCTCCTATAAATAATAAATTTAATGATTGCAAGATAATATTTATGATAAATTGGTCCAAGGTTCAAACCCCACTCAATATAAGGGGACGAAGACCCCTCGTAAAAATTTGTGTAAACTCATTGAAAAAAATATTTATGATAAATTGATTACTATGAGGATTTATAACAAATATAATGGTATACAAAATGTCACACGCTTTGAAGTTTGAAGGATTGACGTTTTTGTAATTCAAGATTCCATAAATATTGCATAGTATAATATATGAATTGGCTGATGAAAATGAAGTTCGAAGGATTGACGTTTTTGTAATTGAAGATTCCATAAATATTGCATAGTATAATATATGAATCGGCTAATGAAAATGATTCATTCGTGATTTTATCTTTTAACATTGCATAAATGATGAATCATAATCCCTTTTTTTTAATTGTGTCCACTATTTTACGTAAAAAACCATGTATGTATAGTTTCCTATTTTAATATCATTTATAACCTTTATTGAATTTTAATATCATTTATAATATTTGTTGAATTTTAATGTTATTTATAATCTTTGTTGTTTTTTCAACTTTAACGTAATGTTTAACACCTTGATGATAAACGTGTGTAGGTTGTTATTGGACAAGTGCATGATGATCTACTTGTATGACATCCTAGTTTATAATCACAACATGGCAGAGCATAAGAAACCTTTGGATGAGGTGTTCCATCTATTATGGAAGCACGAGTTGTATGCAAATAAGAAAAAATTCCTCTTCGATCAAAGATAAATACTTTTTTGGGCTACATCATTAACCATAGGATGATTCAACTTAACCCGACCAACATCCAGGCTATCGAGGAATGAGGGACATCCATGGAATGAGACAGTTCCTTGGCTTGGAAAACTACTACAAGTAGTTTATTTAGATCTACTTGAAGATTAACATGCCTTTGATGAACTTGTTAAAGAATAATTGAGTGTGGTAATGGACAAAAAAGTGCCAAGCTATGCTCGAAGAATTGAAGAAACTTATAATGGATGAGCCCATTTTGGATTTACCAAACTTTAACAAGTTATTGAAGGTACATATTAATGCCTCAAACTTTGCCACTAGGGGTGCGTTCATGAAAGACGAGCACCCCATGGCCTATGGATCATAGAAGTTGAAGGGAGATGAATGAAACTACCCTATTCAAGAGAAGGACATCTCTATGATGATACATTGTTTGTGGGTATGGAGGCACTACTTGTTGGGGAACCATTCATGGTGAAGATAAACAATGTGTCCAACTACTATTTTATAACTTAGACCAAGTTTACACCAAAACAAGCTAGATGGTAAAAATTTTGGTAAAATTCAACATGGAGATTGTCTACCACCTAGGGAGGCACAATTTAGTGGTATATGCTTTGAGTTGGAAGCCATAACTAGCAAATATGAAGGCGAGTTTGATCTCAAAGCATGATGAGGTGTTGATCAGACCAAGTGATGCATTGTTGAAGAGGATCTAACAAGGAATTTGAAGAATTTACAATAATACAATATAACAAAATTGGAGCAAATATTATCTTCTTATTATTTGGAATAATTTTGGCAAAGTTTCAGTACTCTATTACAATCTTCTCATAGGCTCTGGAAGAGCTCACACACATACTACAATGTAATATTCTTTTTCATAAAATTAAACCCTAAAACTGCCTTAAGTTAAAAAAAACAAAGCAAACCCTAACCCTAGCAAATCACATCCGTCGGATCTACATCGACGGTGTTTATTACATGTCTTAGTATTTCAGCCATAACTTTTGACTCGGGTGTCTATTTGAGCTTGTTTTTTTATATTACACAAATTTCGAAGCTCTACGATTTTGTTTTGTCTCCTCTAAGAGGAGATGCTTTCCAAGGCTGTAAACGTCATATAACAGCCTAAATTTTTGTTTTAATGTATGGTTGGCCAGATTTTCAATATTCTCCCCATTACTGGTAAGGGGACTGACTATCAAGTCCCTTAGCAACAAAAACTGAGGTTTTACTACTCCCTTAGTAAAAATATCTACTACTTGATCGTGTGTGGAGCAATACCTCAATTTAACTCATTCCTTCTCTACCATATCCTGAATGAAGTGGTACTTAATATTGAAATGCTTGGACTTGGCATGGTGGATAGGATTATGTGCCAACTTAATGACACTCTGATTATCATAAAATAAAGTAGTTTGAGTCCCTTGCTTCTCCCCAATCTCTCCTAGCACCTTTTGAAGCCACAATGCTTGTGCACTTATCGATGTAAGTGCAATATACTCTGCTTCAGTAGAAGACAATGCCACTGTAGCTTATTTATTGGAACTCCATGTCACCAAATCTGAACTAAGAGAAAAAAAGTGCCCACTCGTGGATTTCCTATCATCAATATTACTGCCCCAATCACTGTCACTGAATCCCACTAAATTAAAATTCTTTGCCTGTGAGTAGACGAACATACCTCAAAATCCTCTTTGTTGCCTTCAAATGTAATTGTGATGGATTAGCCATATACCTCGAACACTATGAAACAACAAAGCATATATCTGGCTTAGTGTTACAAAGGAATATAAGCTTTGGAATCCAAAAACTAAAAGTATAGTGTATAGTAGAGATGTGGTGTTTAGGGAGATGATCAGTGATTCCAGGAAGGTAGTTACAAAAGAGGAACCTGGAACGGTCCAATTTGATCTCATGGAAAACTATCAGACAGTAGAGGATCTGGAAGAGGAGCATACAGATGAAGATATGGAAGAGGAGCATACAGGTGGGGATCTAGAAGAGGATGAAGAAGAGGTTCATACACCTGTGGTAAGGAGATCAACACAGGAAAGGAGGCAACCTGAAAGGTACAGTCCATCTACTTTTCCTACTTCTTTTGTACTATCTGCTACCGATGAAGATCCTAGAATAGTTAGAGAAGTCGTTAATTCTATAGAGGCAAACCATTGGGAAGAGGCCATGGATGAGGAAATGATGTCCCTGAAAAAGAACAGAACATGGGATTTAGTGAAATTACCAAGTGGTAGGAAAGCAATAGGTTGCAAGTGGATCTTTAAGAAGAAGCAGAATGCTGAAGGTAAAGTGGAGAAATATAAAGCTCACTTGGTTGCTAAAGGTTTTTCCCAAGTTGAAGGAATTGATTATGGTGAAATTTTTCTCCCGTTGCAAAGCTAACATCAATTAGATTTATGTTAGTCGTGGTCACTGCATTTGATCTTGAAATAGAATAGATGGATGTAAAATCGCATTCCTTCATGCGGATTTGGAGGAAGAAATCTATATGAGGCAGACCTAAAGGTTTCACTGCTGCGGGAAAGGAGGATCCGGTATGTAAGTTAAAGAAATCATTGTATGGACTGAAACAATCACCTAGAATGTGGTACCAAAAATTTGATACTTATGTTTTAGGAATTGGTTTTGTTCGTAGCAATGCCGATCACTCGTGTGTATTCAAAGAAAATTGGTAATGTAATTGTCATTATAGTTCTTTATGTTGATGACATGTTACTAATTGGAAATAGCAAGAAACCGGTAAGGGAAGTAAAGTCTCAGTTGGCATCGCAGTTTGACATGAAGGATCTTGGCCTTGCAAATTTTATATTGGGTATGCAAATAAAAAGAGATCGCTCTAACAAAAAGTTGTGGTTGGATCAGAAAAAGTATGTTGAGACAGTGTTGAAAAGGTTCAATATGCAGGATTGCAAACCAGTGAAGGTACCTATTTCTTTAGGTGAAAAATTGTCTGCTGAACAATGTCCAAAAACAGAAGAAGAGGTAGAGGAAATGTCACATATTCCTTATGCAAATGTCGTAGGTAGTTTAATGTATGCCATGGTTTGTACTAGAGCGACATTGCCCATGCAAATGGGAGTCTTGAGTAGATATATGTCTAAACCTAGTAAAGAGCATTGGACTGTTGTGAAAAGGGTTTTCGGATATTTGCGTGGCACCTCTAATTTTACAATCTGCTATGAGGGTACAGGTAAAGAAAATAGACAATTGGATATAGAAGGGTTTGTTGATGCAGATTGGGTTGGAGATCTGGACAGGAGAAGATCTACTAGTGCTTATGTATTCAATTTGTTCGGAGGGGCCATTAGTTGGATGAGAAAGAGGCAGAATGTTGTTGCTCTTTCAACTACTAAATCCGAGTATATGGCAGCCACTGATGCAAGTAAGGAAGCTGTATGGCTGCAAAGACTATGTGCTAAAATTGGGTTCTTTCAAGGAGTTGTGAATATAAACTGACAATCAGAGTGCCATATTTTTGGCAAAGAACCCCGCTTACCATTCAAGAACGAAGCACATTGATACAAAGTTCCATTTCTACAGGGACATGCTTGAACAGAGGAAAGTGTTGCTGGAAAAGGTAGACACCAAGTAAAATGTTGCAGATGCTTTAACCAAGGCTGTAAGCACTGAAAAGTTTAGATTTTGTACAATTGAAATGGGTCTGGCAAAGTATTCAACAAGTGGGAGAATGTTGGATGTGTCTCATTCTTTGCCGAAAAAGAATTGTACGACAGGCACTACAGCGCAAAATACGACGGGTAGGGGGGGTCCGGGGGGTCGAAGGCCCCCAAGGACCCCCGGCTATGGTAAAGGTGATTACGTAATAGGTGATGGCTCGGGGTGCGTAGGGGGACGCCCTCGGATACGGTGAAAGTGAAAGATGCTGGCGAAGCCGACCGAGAGAAGCCGACGAAGCCGACGGCAAAATTTTCACCTACTTTTATCGCTACTTTTCACCTACTTTTATCGCTACTTTTGGAGCGACCCCCGGGATTCCCACGGTTGGTGGGTGGTTAGTGGGTGTGGGTGGTTTAGCCCACGGTGTTGTATCCACGATACCCTAATACCACTTGGTGGTTTAGGGTTGTATGAGTTTCCTTATATAATTATTGTAATGTCCCGTTTTAGGGATAAGAGAGAGAATAATATATCAAGGAGGATAGACTCTTGTTTGTTGGACTAGCCCAAATTGGGTGAACCGGGGTAAATCTTGTGTGTTATATGTGCATTGAATGGTGTCATTATTTCCTTAGTTATTATTTCTGCATTATTTCTAGAATATGTTTCTGTAAATTCTCTTCAATATTCTCAAGACTCCTAGTAGGACTTCTATTTAAAATATAATTAGCAGTACTAACTGCTTTAGCCCAATAAAACTTACTCATACCTTTTTCTTGCATCATGCACCGTGCCATCTCCACCAGAGTCTTGTTCTTTCTTTCGGCCACCCCATTCTGTTGAGGTGTGTAAGGACTTGTTATATGCCTTTTAATCCCAAACTCACTACAAAAATCGTCAAATTCATGAGAAGATAACTCACCTCCTCCATTTGTCCTCAAACATTTGATATAATGACCACTTTCATTTTTAACTAGAGCCTTAAAGTTCTTGAAGCAATTGAATGCCTCATCCTTATGCTTAATAAAATAAACCCAACAATATCTGGAGAAGTCATCAATAAAATTTAGAAAGTAAGAAGCTTTACCCATACTCTATGTTTGCATTGATCCACAAATATCACTATGAACCAACTGCAATGGATGTTGGGCCCTCCATGCTTCACCATGCAAAAACTTCCCCCTTGCATGTTTTCCAAGTGCACAACCTTCACAAACCTCCTTGGAGTCTTCAACTTTTGGCAACCCATAGACAAGTGGTGAAAGCATCTTCAAACTCCTATAATTTAAATGCCCAAACCGTAAATGCCATAGCCTCTCCTTACCTTCTACACCAACAAATGCTAGAGCTCTCTCTTGATCTACATATTGTAATGGGAAGAGTCTGTTCTTGGTCATATTTACAGTGGTAATAAATTTTCTCCTCTGACCATAAATTTTGCACATTCTATTCTCAAACACTAACTTATAATCCTTTTCCAACATTTGAACAATACTCATTAATGAATGCTTCAAACGAGGTGCATAGTAAATATCTTTTACCTTCATTATTTTTCCTTTCCTGGTAGGAACCTCCATTTCTCCTTTCGCAACTACCTCCGAGCTCTTCTCATCCCCAAGCCTGATACTGGATTGATAAGAAGAATCAAGAGATGAAAATACATCCCTCTTGTCGGTCATATGGTTTGTGCACCCACTATCCAGGATCCATGCCTTCTTTGTGCTATTCTGTGTAGAGAGGAAATCTGCTTGCTCCACTTTTTCTTCAATCATACAGAACAAAGTATCATCCTCACAGGAATCCCCTTCTCCATAATGTGCTAATTTTTTCAACCTGCAATCCCTCTCATAATGGCCATATTTGTTACAATTGTAACACTGCATATTTCTCATATCTCGACCTCTACCTCTTCCTCTTGCACTGGATACTCCTCTTGCAGCATGAGCTTGGTCACTGTCTGAATCTTGAGATATTCCTTGACCTCTACCACCGTAGGAGCCTCTTCTATCTTCTCTTCCATTTCTTCCTCTTCCTATAGAACCCCTATCGTGACATCTTCCTCCATCATTCTCTTTTGCCAAACATCTTGTTCCTCTATAGAACCTCCTTCTTTATCCTTCTTCCTCTTGGCAATTCTCTCTTCATGAGATGTGAGAGAGCCAAATAATGAATCTATATTCATTTTCGAGAGGTCTTTCATTTTTTCTATGATAAGAGCTGCACTGTCAAACTTCTCTGTTAAGGTTCTTAAAACCTTTTTAATTACTACATTTTTCTCTATGATCTCTCCAAGTGTGGCCATTTTATTTACTACTATTTTTACCCGAACATAGTAATCTCCTGCAGTTTCATTCTCCTCCTATTTGATATTTTCAAAATATCTCCGTAAAATCTATAAATTCACCTCCTTAACTTGGGTACTCCCCTAGTAATTCTCCTTCAATGCCTTCCAAGCTTCTTGAGCCAAAACACAGGCAAAAATCTAGGGAAAGAGACTCTTGTCTAGAGCCAACTGGATGAAAGCCAAAGCCAAATTATTTTCTTTCTCTTTATTCTGCATCTCCTTCTTTTGATCCGCAGTCAATGCACTCTAGTCTTTTGATTCGATGAACCCAGCTTCAACGATGGCCCAAGCTCCTTTTGCCTTCAAAATCATCCTCATCCGGATGCTCCAATATTCGTAGTTGGAACCATCAAATTTTGGGATCGAAATTGAATTGGTGTTGTTGGCCATAATAGCTCCCTTCAACATGAAATGAGATCTCCAAGAAGCTTCTGTAAAACTTGCAGCAGAAATTCTACAGTTACTCGAACCCAATTTCTCAATCGTCTCACTCTCATACCAAATGAAGAATTTACAATAATGCAATAAAACAAAATTGGAGCAGATATTATCTTCTTATTATCTGGAATAATTTTGGCAGAGTTTTAGTACTCTGTTACAATCTCCTCATAGGATCTGGAAGAGCTCACACACATGCTACAATGCAATATTCTTCTTCATAAAAGAAAACCCTAAAATTGCCTTAAGTAAGAAAAAACAAAGCAAACCCTAACCCTAGAAAATCACATCCATCGGATCTACATCGACAATGTTTATTACATGTCTTAGTATTTCGGCCATAAATTTTGACTCATGTGTCTGTTTCTACAATTTTGTTTTGTCTCCTCTAAGAGGAGACACTTTCCAAGGCTGAAAACATCATCTAACAACCCAAATTTTCATTTTAATGTATGGTTGGCCATATTTCCAACATAATTGTCAAGGATTGACAAGCCACTTATGTGTTCAATAAAACGAAAGATAAGAAGGCATGCAAGTTCTCTATGCAAGAAGGCTTACTATTCTTCATGGGCAATCATCTCTATGTTTCAAATTGGGGTAAACTTTGTATGGATCTAATGTAAGAGTGTCATGATTCTTTGTGGGTAGATCACCCTAAATGTTTCCATACCTTAGCCATCTTAGAGGGAGTCTACTTCTAGATAAACTTGAGGTAGGATGTTGATTACTTTGCAAGAACTTGTATTTTTTGTCAACAAGATAAACAAGAGTAGAGAGGGCATGCTAGGCTCCTTTAACCCATTACAAGTAATAGTGTGACCTTGGATAAGTGTCTCGATGGAATTCATTAGATAATTACCATAAGTTAATGGACTTTGGAGTATCATGGTGGTGGTCAATTGGTTCTTGAAGTGCATGATATTTATGGCATGTAAGCATCGATTCAAAGCATAAGACATGACTACTTCTTCCAAAATATTGTAAAGCATGGGGGATGCCCTTGAACATTGTATTTGATTGTAATGCTCATTTCACAAGGAAATTCTAGACAAAACTATTTAATATGATGGGCTCCAAAATTCTATTCTTATCTAGCTACCATCTACAAACATATGGACAAATGAAGTGGGTCAACAAGATCCTAAAGGACTACTTGCAATATTTTATGCAAGCAAATCAATGGAATTGGCTACAACTCTTGGACATGGTACAATTGTCGTACAACTCATAGAAGGATATTTTATTGGTTACTCCCTATTTGAGTTGGTTATGGGTAAAAAATTATTGGTCCCATCCACAATGATGGCTTCTTACTTTGGTGGAAACCTAGTGACTGCTAAGTTCCTCAATCAATGGCAAGGTTAGGTGGAACTTACCATAGATAAATTGTTGTGTGTAAAGGAATGAATGAAGTGTTGTGAGGACAAGAACAAAAAGTATATGGAATATCATGTGGGAGACAAGGTTTTATTGGGTTGAACCCCAAACAGTTCAATCCTTCTTAAGGACTGAGTTGTTTGTTGATTACACAATCAAAGGGCCCTTTAAATTCCTAGCTAGGAAGGGCAAGATTGCCTATCGACTAAAGTTATTGTCTCACATATAAATATACCATGCATTCCATGTGATCTTGTTGTGACCTTTCATTAAAGACTAGGTGGACCCAAGTAGGAGCCAACCTAAGTCAACTCCAACCCATGTGATAGAGAAGCTAGAGAAAGTGGTTGACAAGGTGTTGGTTTTGACAACAAAGTGCACACAAAGTTCCTAATAACTTGGGTGGATCAATAACCTTTCAAGGAGAGTTGGGAGTGGGCCAAGACATTATGGAAGTACGATAACATGATTTAGGATTCCCTTAAATAGAATCTCAACATCAAAGTCTAACTCCACAAGGGAGTTGGATCTTTGTCAATGTATAAATCTCAAATCTTATGCCAAGTTGGTGCAAGAGGTGGTTCGAATTTGAGTGGAGTTCAGTGAGGGGAATAAATTACCCCTTTGCAAAGAAAAATAGGAATAACTTCCTCATGGGGAGTCCCAAATCAATGCACAATTTTGTTAGGACTCATCTACATGCCTTATAATAATATGAGCTTGGTGTGGAGGGTAGGAGGCTAGTGTTCGAGGGAGTGAATGTTAGGTAGGTGGAAAGGTGCCTTAGGTGAAGGCACACCTTTAGGTTGAATGATATCTTCAATAAAGGATGAGACCTTATATGAGTCAATATTAAGCAGACATGAATTTGGATGAGACCTTAACAAATTGGAGGAACTCATTCGTTCAACTTTGAGTGGAGTTTATTGAGGGGAACAAACTACCCCTTTGCAAAGAAAATAGGAATAACTTCCTCATGGGGAGTTCCAAATCAATGCACAATTTTGTTAGAATTCATCTACATGCCTTATAATAATATGAGCTTGGTGTGGAGGGTAGGAGGCTAGTGTTCGAGGGAGTGAATGCTAGGTAGGTGGAAGAGTGCATTAGGCGAAAGCACACATTTAGGTTGAATGATATATTTAATAATGGATGAGACTTTAGATGAGTCAACATCAAGCATATGTGACTTTGGATGAGACCTTAACAAACTAGAGGAACTCATTCATCCTTTTCATATTGGGGAGGTGCAAATAAACTTAAGGGAGTTGTCAATCTTACCCTCATAGGGGGACAAGATTCAAGTTATTCATCCTAATGTCGAGGGAATCATTTATTTTGAGTGGGGAGATTATGTAGGATATGTTGCAATCAAAAGACCTGAGAGACACAATGGCTAACTGTGTGCAACTTAATAAATTTTATTCTCTACACTTCAATGTTAGCCCACCAAAAAGTTCATATCCTCTTCCATGAACTCAATGTGGGGAAGGGCATTGAAGGAATTACCAACCCTGATAGAGGTGCTTTATATCACCTTGCTTGGATTTTGATTTGTAAGGTTTTGAAGTCCTCGCCAAAAGATTCAATCATCTTATACGTCTTCCATAAGGATCCTATGTATTTGGGCATTGGTGTAGCCTATCTTACTTTGGTAAGATGAGGACGTGTGATCCTCGCAACCCAACCCAAGTAGGACAATGTTACTTGAAGAGGGTAAGGAACAAGCAAGGGCATGTTGGGCTAAGTTAGTTGACATGCCAAGCTTGAGTTAATCCTTTGATTTACTTTGCTCCAAGTGAATATTTTGCTATGTATTTTGAGGGAAGATGAAACTTATGTCTAAGTGTTGACCATGTACATATCATGTAATTAAGTCTAGGCATCAAGTCATGTGTGGGTTAGCTAGAAAGGAGCAAGTCAACATAACCTTGTGTAAGTTGGTATCAAAGCTTGTTGATAGGCTCATTCCTTTGCTACGTAAGGAGATCCTATCACTAATTTTGAGTCAACATTAAGCATGCGAGGGTGTGCGAAGATAAATAATATGTGTTTCATGGGTAGTTGTTGAGAGTGACCGTCACTTGTCCCTTTGTGTAAGTGCACCTTAATATCGCAAGTGCACCTTGATATCACATATGCACAAGCTCAAATGACTTAGTGATAACAATGTTTAATTGACATATTTTGATAATAATTGGAAGTAGTTGTTTGTCTTCATTCTAATATTTGATTAGAATTGCATGAATGATAGGCACGTGGGCTACATGTAGAGGTGCAACGACCTATTGTTAGGCTTGTCTGCATGGACAAGAATTTTGTGTCACCTTTTCATTTCTTCAAAGTTGTTGAAAGCATGTATTTAAGATAATGCCATTTCTATGTCATTTCTTCGTAAGCTACCCTTATACCTACAACTGTCATAAACATTAAAAATTACCTATTTTTATTTTTTACATTCAAAATACTTTTGATTTCCCTTTTCAATAATTTATAAAAATTAATGTCCTACTTAAGTGTGTATTCAACTTTTTTTTTTTCTAAAAATAAATCTATAAAAGTCTACACATTCCCTTCTTTAAAATTCATATTTCGATTTAATAAATGTAAACTATATAAATACTTAATAAATAAAAATTTATACCATTTAAAAATACTTCAAATAAAATAATAATTTGAATTATTTCCCATGTGGTTTTAAAAAATATATTTGTATTCTAATTTATTAAGAAAAAATTTACCTCCAAAATATCTTATGCAAATTTCTCACAAGTTTATACTATAAAGAATTACTAATCATAAATTTTTATAGTAGAAATTCGTGAGCATAGGAGAGGATATGATCAAGAAAATATTATTTTGGATTATCCATAATGAACAAAAGGTTAACTTTTGGATAGATTTGTGGGATGGTCATCCTCCTCTAATAACTCAATTCTCGACTTGGAGACCGTTGATGGAGAATATACATAGAAAAAATTGGGTTAAGGTAGCCAAATACTATAAGCCTCGAAGCAATAACTAGGAGGTAGAAAGACAATGGATCCCAATAGAGGAGTGACCAATCCAAATCCTAGAGGATAAAGCAAATAAATCTATAGGACCATCCAGACGAGATCACTCTCGTGGTCTCAAGAGGAGGATACTCTTGGATAGGGCAAGAAAAATCATAGTGAATATACAATTGCCTTTGGATACTTAACCCTCTACTAGAGTACCCTGAGCCCATTAAGTGATATATTCACACAGCTATGGGCACAAAACCTTTGGCCCAAAGTAAGATTCTTCATTTGGTTTCTACTTCATAGAAAGGTGCTAATAGGGGACCAATTGATAAAAAGAGGGATGCATGGGCCTTTTAGATGTGAGATGTGTTGTGAGAATAAGGAAACAATCTCTCACCTTTATAGAATGCCCCATCACATTCAAACTATGAAAACATATGGAAACTTTTCTAGGAATCCGTTAGTTTGAGATATCTTCTATACAACTTTAGAAGGAGTGGCCCAAATGGGAGGAAATTGACCAACACACTCAACATATGTTTTGGGTGGGGATGACTCCCCTTCTATGGAATTTGTGGAAGGAGATAAATAATCGTATGGCCAACCAAGAGTACAGAGACAACCACTGTCTAACAAAGGATCACAACTAAAATGACAGAGTCAGTCCAATACCTGTTAAAAGAGACCCAAAATCCTAACCAAAAGTGGATTCGGGTAATATCCAGATTACAAGTGTCTCCAACAATGGTCACATGAAAAAGGGTAACCCCAACTCATGCACAAGTAATCAGAACTGAGAATTGAAAACTTCCTCCAAAAAGTTTGAGTAAGATTAATATGGATGGGACCTCAAGGGGAAATCTAGGAAGAAAGAGCATGGGAGAATAAACCGCCTCTTGAATGGTGCCCCTACTTTTATCTTCGCAAAAAATCTATCTTATCCAATAACCTGGCAGAGGGACATATCATCTTAAGGAGATTACATATATGTCATCTTAAGGAGATTACATATATGTCATCTTAAGGAAATTACAATTATGTCATCTTAAAGGATTATAAGAGGTTCTAAAGGTGGGGTGGAGAAAAATTTAGATGGAATCATACTCCTAAATTATGATTAACCACTTAAAAAGACCGAACAAACAAAAGAATACAAATTAATACAAAAAATATTTGAGTAAATATAGATGATCCAACAACGCTTTGAGTCAATAGAATTTGTACACATTTTTAGAGATCAAAACAGGGTGGCAAATGCGATGACTAAGTAGGCTCTTGATCAAGGAGACATCACTTGCTATGGATATCCTCCCAAATGATGGACTTAGCAGACTAAGGAAGCTCTATTTTTCATTCTTACCATTAATGATAGTATTACTTGTTGTATCTAGATTTTTATATCCTTGTTTTACATAAATATTATTATTTTTGGATAAATAACTATAGTAGATTAGATACGAGGGAGAATAGTTCCACATCCTCTAAAAACTTGGCTTAAAACCTTTAATTTTAAAAAACAAAAAATATAATCTGATTTTCAACTAATTTAATTTATTAATATTTTAACAAAAAAAATTACAAAACGTAGAGCTCTTAGGAGATGAGAACCATCCTAATAAAAAATATACCTAAAGATGTCGCGTGAAAACAATGTAATGGTTAGAACCTTAACTTTTCTTTAAGATATCCAAGGTTCAAACCAATGTATAATAAAGCTTCCATATAATTTTATTTATTTTTTTGATTTGGTTATTGTGAAAAATCCCTATATCCGATGTATGAGCAGTCTCCTCCCAACCATGACCCCTCCCCCTCCTAATATTAAGAGCCATATTTATTAATAGAAAATTTAACACAAAACTACCACACACCCACCCCTTGCAAGCTTCCATCTCTCACAAGCTTCCATATAATTTACTAAACCTAAAGCTCTTAGGGGACGAGAACTATGCCGTATACAAAATATACCCAAGGATAAGAATATTCGAACGTCTATATAAAATAATAATAAAATCCAATAGGAGAAGAAGACTCTTCCAATTGATTTAAAAAAAATTAAAATAATGTCACCTACCCATGCAAGAAATGATGCAAATCTTCAAATAAAGTACGGAACTCCTAGCCGCACCTAACCGGAACCTGACGCTGAAGTCCTTTACATTTCCCCGTGATTGCGAAGAAATTAGCGATCCGAGGGTTTCCCATTCGGTTTCGATTAATCGCTCTATATATTTTATATTATATATAATCTGCATGTGGAGCTTTTATAAAAAATGACCTGTTTGACTCTTGAATGGCCCCAAAATCCCGTCGACTGAAATCTGGACAATTCCAAAAGCAGCTCTGATAAAAAGGTATACAAGATTTACCGTGAAAAGCTCAGAATTCTGCTGGATCTATTTTTTAATTTTGTTGTCGCTGAGTAGGGCCCTGAATAAAAAAATTTCTGCAGGACCCGTGCTTTTATATGGAATTGGCGAAATAATAAAAAAAAGGCGTGGAAAAATTATACCTGAATTTTTGCATTTGGCTGGACGAAAGGGATAAAAAGAGTTTGATATTTGTCAGAAAGAGAGGATTTGATTTTTGAAGTCAAATCTTGCTTGTGTGAAGTTCGATTTTGCGTTGTTTAGGGTTTCAAGGGTTGATCTGAGGTGGTTAATGGAGTGCTTTGCTTCCTTGGCGGTCGGCGGGGGTTTTTCTGTGAGCGGGGGCACGGCCTTGGCGGAAAAATGCCGCCGTCTCCCTAAACTTTGTTCGGTGTCGAGATCTTTCCTCTACAATCATGCTTTCATTGATTTTCAGGTGATTTTTGTTCTTATTTATCCGGCCAAAATCCGATTCCACGAAATTTAGAAGATGTGATCAGTTGCATATAAGAAAGGGTAACAGCAATGGCTAAATTTTTAAAGCATAGACTGGAGTAAGGTATTTTTTTGTTGTGAGATTAGATGGGCATAAAATTTCTACTAACATAATCCTGTGCGCCTATGGATCTAGAAAATATAAACACAAAGCCAGCAAATGTTTATTGAGTAGCTATCAAATTTTTAACTTAGCTTTAAATTTTATAAAGTGATAATATTTTTTATTTATAATGTTAATATTTAGATTATTAAAATGTTCATTTTTAATATGAAAATTTAAATTTTATAAAATAATATATAAATAATTTTGAGTTGTAATAACAGTATGCTAAAATGTTATGCAATTCGATATAATCAAATAAAAAATGTTTGTAGACTAACTGCTTTCAACTTTAGAATTTTAAGGAATATATTCTTAAATTTTGCGACATTCTTAACATAAGATTATTTGGGAGGCAAGCTCAGAAAGACTAAATTTATTCTCTTTTTGCTTAATCGAGTATTTAAGGTGTATTTCCTGGTGTATTTCCTACCATTGCCGAAAAATGTTCGTATAAATTAATATCGTTTTTCTTTAAATAATACAGGGTTGACGTTAGAGCGTCCACCAAGAAAAAAGCCAAACAAGGCAATCTTTCGAAGAATACGAACATCAACATTAGGTTTACTTTCAGTTTGCCTTTAGATATCAATATATACAAAAATGTCTGGGCATATTGCAAGGACTTGGCTACAAGAAACTGAAAAGAGAATAGTAACTGCAGTAGAGAAACCTGGATTTGGCAAAGGTCAATTCCGACTCGGAACTCATAACTGCCAAAAACTTGGTGAGAAAAAATACTGCTGATAATCATCGAGTTTTTGCCGAGTGACTATTTCGGCATGGCAACTTATATTTTATTTTCTACGGCTTGTCACATGATGAGTTTTTAAATTGCCTAGTGTCATAACTATGAGAATAACAGCCTAGAGGAAACTTCCGGATACGAGCAACCTATGTAACATAGAACACTGATACAAAGATTAAATTTCAGCACGCCAATTAACATCAAAAATCACAAGGAAACTTAGAGACTAGGGGTCTTTTATGGTCCATCCGGTTCTCTACTTGAACACTCCTGTTTGATACAGGTGACATTATAGCCTCTCAAGCACTGCTGCCTGTGTAAACTTATTGAATGTAGTGAAGCTCCAATTGTTTTTTATAATTTAAAATTGTATGGGTCCTTGATCATCGGTGAGAGTAGAATGTTTGTCTTCTAATAATTATTTCTTCAAGGCCATCCCACTGTGAGGCCAATTTGTTAACTCTTAAGTTGGAGGAGTCAACTCCTTAGTTAGCAAGCAACCTGCCACCTCGTTGGCTTCACAGTAACAATGCATCCAATGCAGTTCTTCAAACTCAGCAATCGGCTTCTTGACAAAAGAATTAAATTTAACTGGAAGTTGTGCTGCTTCCTTGTTTCAAAACTCGATTATGACTTGGGATCACTCTTCACCAGTTTCTTGATGTCCAATTATTTAGTTAGTGTAAGGCCCTCAATCACACCAACACAACAGGCTAGATTGCCATGGGAAGCACTATTGAAGTGTATTTTCCCCTTACTTTTTCTTTTTTAATATTTTAATTCTCAGAGGAGCCTTCTGATTTACTTTACTCTGGCCTTCGTTGCATCGAATTTATTTGAATTACTGCTAAGCAACATGGTCAAACACGGTTGAGAAAAATAAAAATATTAAAAAAAACTATGTAAAGTTGATTTTAAAGGTTCAGACTAACCAGCGCATCTACTTGGGACTTCAATTTCTTTACCACAAGGGAACTCCTTACGTTAGCTTATATTTTATGTTCTATGGGGGATGCGTCCCTTATAGTCAATCCTTGTGGTTACTAGGTTCCATCCCCTTCCATGGCAAAATGTCCCCTTCGTTTGCCACTAGAGCAATTATTTTTCTTAGTCATGCAATCACTACAAGTTGGCATGAAACTTATTGTGTTTGCTAAAGCTTCTCAAGCAATATTGTTGTAATAAAAATGGCTATGAGCTTGAATAATTTGTAATTTATTTATATATTTCATATTTGTGGACAATAGCCACCATCTTTTTCTTAGGATTCAGGGGAAACATCACGGTGGCCCTTTTTGGCAAAATTCAAGGCGTTCATTTTTTGTGACCCCTCAACAAAAGAAGGGGTAGGGGTGGAGCTTAGGGGATGTCAAACTTTTAAAATTTTATACCTCCTTAGGTTTTTGATCCTTTAATAAGGCTCATGATAAATGGGGCTTTCTCGGTTTGTCTAAGCCTGAAGTAATGATCTTTTGGGTGATATATGTAGGAGCATCTCTTGCAAGACAAATTATTAAAATGTTTTTCTTTGTTTGTTCAGAATTTTTTTAGAGGGCAAACTAAAATGCAAAGAAGAAGAACAGTTGATGTTTTGAAAATCTGAACGATGTCTATGAAAATCTGGGCATTTAGTGAGAATTCAATCTACAATCTTTAAAAAAAAATTGGTTGTATGGATTGAAACGAGCCTATTTATATTACATTATTATTACATAGTGGTATTATAATAATTTGGTTATTATGTATGTATCACTTAAGAAGATTAGAGCCTGAGTTTCCTTTTTGAAAATTGAGGATTTTAACTGGTTGAACTAAAATGCCATTTGATAAAGTGATTTACAATTATTGCTAATTACTTCTTTTTTTTTTCTTTTAAAATTTTGAATTTTTTAACTGGTTGAGCTAATACCATTTAATAATTCAATATACAACTATTTCTGATTACTATGTTTTGTTTTTCTTTTCAAAATTTTTTCTTTTATTTTCTTATACTTATAAAAATAACAAAATGTTCCTTAGTCAAACTACACCAAAAGACATGACAACCATTTCCAAGAACTAGGATAAACATTGTCAATAAGAAGAGTGCTGGCCAGGGAGAGAATGGCCTCTTGGAGTTCATTTCCAAAGTTCTTTATGTCCCTGAGGTTTGGAGATAAGTTCAACCCCGCATTAGCTGCCCGCATAGTTACATGGTTCGTGTTTGAATTTGAGGTTGGCAAGCTTGAGGTGCAAAAGAAATTCAGCACATTAAAAAAGTTTGATGAAGTAACAAAGTTCAATATAAAATTTGAGATAATAAAAATATTTAAATGTATAAATAAGGAAAAAATAAATACTAATATTTGATAAAGTAATAAAGTTCAACATAGATATTAAAAATATTTAAATATATTAATAATTTCACAAAATTAAGAAAAAAATAAATACTAATATTTGATATATGCTGTCCCACATGCTAAAATTTTAATTGAAATTTTGAAAATTGTATTCAAAACTATTTGATGAATTTAATTGCATCTGACTTCAAATCTCTGATACAAAAATGATCAGTGAATTTAATCAATTTTATTTGGTTGAACTTGGAGCTTGGCAAAAGTCGAACTTTGCGGATTAAATTTTTGCAGAGGCTGCCAACAACTTAACATTCTGCCCCATTTCTGCTTGCCTTGACTGACGATTTTGCAGATATTTCCCGTTTGCAGATATTTCCCGTAAGTCTTAAACCAACCTTTCACTTTAATTTTGACTATTTACTTAGTAGCAAAAGAAAAAAGGTCCAATATGGGAAAACTGACTTTTCTACTTTTCTTTGGGCTTTACAGATAGAAAAATAATTATTATCATTATTGTGGTTTCGAAACTAAAGCCTTAATAAGTATTCAAATGAGTAAGTACTCTTTTACAGATAAGTTACAAACTTTTGGCTGGATGCAAAAGGAAGTATCGACAAGAAAAAGAGTTCATTTTTTTTCTTGTTTTTTTGCTTAAAGGTTTTCATTTATTATTACTCTTTTTCCCTTTGATGAAGAACATAGCTACTGTGCTATCTACTGGTTAGAGATTTAACACATTAAAGAAGAATAAATCCCTGCTATTCATCTGCAGAAAATCATAAATTGGTCAGCATACTGATTTATATGACTTTTGCAGTAGGATGGCATGACCCTGGGTTACACAGCGAAAGCTCAATTGTTATTGGAGGGCATAAACTCTGTAGTTTGATTTTCCAACCTAGGGTATGAACAATGTTAAAAATAGAAGAGTATGTACGATATAGTGAAGCTGCAAGCTTATTGCAGTGGTAAGGGCTTTGGCCTCTCTTTGAGAGGTCCAAGGTTCAAACCCCATTCAGTATGAGGGGATCGGGACCCCTCATAAAATTCTTTGTAAACTCATTGAAGAAAGCAAGTATGATATAGTGACCTAGTTGGTAAAATTTTGAAAAGTAACACATGAAGCTATAGAGGATTTTGTCATAAATCCAATTTGGATGGGTTGGTAAATCCCTCATACATGAGGGTAACCTTTTTTTAGTAGCCGCAACCATGGGGTATCACTTCCGCTAAATTTTCCAAGGACTTGGACTTGGCCAGACCCATTGGGGTATGGTACAACCAAACTTGGATACAGTTGCATCTAAACAACACGACACTATAGAGGATTTTGTCATAAATCCAATTTGGATGGGTTGGTAAATCCCTCATACATGAGGGTAACTTTTTTTTAGTAGCCGCAACCATGGGGTATCACTTCCGCTAAATTTTCCAAGGACTTGGACTTGGCCAGACCCATTGGGGTATGGCACAACCAAACTTGGATACAGTTGCACCTAAACAACACGACACTCTACAGTTCCACTTAACCTTTTATCATTTGTATGTTGCATGGGAATTGAACATGGGAATTTGCTTTGGAGGCCATATACCTTTATCAACTTGAGCTCATTCCATTTGAAATTTCTTAGAAAAAGATATTAAGTGCATAGTTTATGTTGTTTCTACAGAGAATGTTAGTTGAAATGCAATTATATTGTTGGGTTTCTTAATCATAGAAAAAATTATTACCTTGGAAAAGTGCTAAGTGGGCCTTGTTCAATTGTCTAGATTATATCTATATTTATTTATCTATCTAGATTATATCTATATTTATTTATCTATCTATATATTTTGCAACAGTATGGTACATTAATTTATTAAGAAGTGTGTGGTGAACTTTAATTGTAGAGACCCAGAAAAAACTATGGAAAACCCATCTTCAAATGTAAGAAGTGGTGTAAATTTAGCCATACTTTGCCCATTGCTAGAGCAGAGTATCATGAATACAATGCAAGCAGTCATCTGGCACCACTTGAGCTACAGTCTTCAGCAGGACAGTACCTGAGTGATATACTCCAAAATCAGACAGATCATTTCCATTTTGCAGCAGCCAAGCAGCTAGGTGAATTAGCTGCTGATAGGGAAGATGCAATTACTCGACAAGAGCTGAGCGCAAGTGATACTTTCTCGGTTTTACACGGGTAAGACTACAAAATAATTGTAGATTCGTGTACACTTAAAGAAATTCAAGTATTTTTGTATTCTTCTAATGGTGGCTAAGCTTAAAATGCTTTAACTTTATTGAATCTTATATTTGCCATATGGAAGAATTCCTTTGTTTATGTTAGATATTTGCTTCTGCTGCTTTTATGTATGTTATAGAAAACGCATGCACTGATTTATGTCTAAGCTTCTGGGATAAAGCTAAAGGACTGGTTTTTGTATTTGTTTCATTTGTCTTTTGCTAAGTAGGTGAACTTTTTTGCTTTTAGCAAGAATATGCACGGACAGCCTGGCACAGTAAATAGTAAATTTAAAGAAAATTCACAATAAGTTGATATTAGTTACATCTGAGGAAAATGAGGAGTGATCATATGATTTAATCCTTGCTTGCCATAGAAACTTATTAATTAGGTTGCAGTGTTTGGAGAAATTAAAAAAAGCTGTTACAGAGGAAGCTCTTCCACAATGCTAAGCCATTGGCTGAGGTGTAATCTTATAAGCTCTTAATCAAAGAGAATCAAGATATTTAACAGAACTATTTAGTAATGGCTGCAATCTGGAATCAACTTTATAAGCTTCTTTGCATTTCTATTTTTGAATGTAATGCATGGAAGTTGTAAGTTTTAGTGTTTTTTATGCTATGGCCGGCATATTTAACTTACGCCATCTGTGCCAGGCATGGGTGCAAACAGAAACTTGTGCTGGGTGGGATTATTTACCAAACTAATTTTTACAAATCAATTGTTGCTCTTTGTAGATAACTGGAAAATGTTAATTTATGAAAAGGCCAATTGAGTAAGAAAACATTTTTTCTGTTTTTAGTTCTTAGCGGAGTCTTTTAATCGCTCTGTTAGGTTATGGCAATGAAATTGATTGAATGTCACTTTAGGTGTGTCCTATTCCTTGTTAGATTGCATTCATACATATGATCCAATAATGTGATTTCCAATCAATTTTATAATTACATATCTAGAGGCTGGCATAAAAGTTTTATCATTTATATTATGATTTCTTTCGATAATTTAATTAGTGAAGTTAAAAAGATATTATAAACCTGCACAGGTCCAGGACTGAAGCTTAGTATGTAGAAAGTTTAATGTTTACAGTCCATAACAACCTGGGAATTTTTCTATTATAGTGTCCCCATACATAATGCTACAGATGCTAAACAAGGGAGCATCAAGATATTGCAATTCAGAGCAATCTCTTATTCTTGGCCTTGAGTAATCATGATTTAATATTTGAGCTGTTATATATACACTGATGGGTAGATAGGGAGTGGAAATGGGATCTCTACTATATCACAACGTAACTGCATTGAGAGATGCTAGACAAGGGAGCATAAACATGTTACAATTCAGAGCACTTTTTCTTATTCTTGGCCATGACTAATCATGATTTAATATTTGAGTTGTTATATATATATACATTGATGGGTAGATGGGAAGTTGAAATGGGGCCCTTACCATATCACAATGTAACTGCATTGACAGGTGCTAAACAAGGGAGCATAAAGATATTCCAATTTAGAGCAATATCTCTTATTTTTGGCCATGACTAATCATGATTTAATAGTTGAGTTGTTTTATATATAAACACACACTGATGGGTAGATAGGGAGTTGAAATGGGGCCTCTACCATACCACTATGTAACCACATTGACAGTGTACACATTATATTTCGTTCAACTGTCCTTTTCTGTGATAATGTTCCCATGCATAATATCCTCATTCTCTGCTCTCCGAGAATTCTGCTCCCGCGCCCTCTGCCCAAAAGCAGCCTGGTAATAAGAAAAAGAAAAGCAAAAGCAGCCAGACAACTCCACTCGGCCAAAAAACGGGGTTGCTTCGGAGGTGCCACCTCAGAACGCCACTTCGAATGCCACTTTGAATGCCTTTGGTCCGTCGCGATCAGAGCCAAAATCCAAACAACCGAACTCGCATGCTGCCCCATCTGCTGGTCAGCGTGGTGCATCAAACAGAGGTCGGGATCGAGGTCGTGGTTAGGGTCGATGTAGGGGTCGTGGTCGTAACCAAGCTCAGAACCGGAATTAGTCAGGCCAAGGCAACAGGGCTCCCAACGCCCTCGCTTCTGCTTGAGTTTCTGGGGAGTAGTCATTGACTGAGCTTTATTTGCTTTAATTTTCTTTTATCGCAAGTTTCCTTGCCAATACTGATAATCGAATTTCTATTCTGGAAATTCATAATTTGTCATCGCGGAGACTTAGTTATGAAGATTGTAAATTGCTCGGCCTGGGTGTTAAATTTACTCCGTGCCCTCCTCCAATGACTGCTCTCGAAATTCATTCTGAATTTCTTCTTTTGCTTGCCTTCTTCGTCTTAGAGCTTTTTTCGGGCCCGATCGTGATGATCTTGATCCAGATCCAGATTTCCATCCTGAGCTTCTTCCTTTTTATGGAGTTTTTCCTCATTAGTTCCGTATGCCAAATTCATTGTGGCATCCTGATGAACCCAATCCTGATTTGGAAGAAATAATTCAGAAGTGCAAGTTGTTGTTACAAAGTCGAATTGCCTCCTGCTCATTTGATGTCCGTCCTCTTCTTCCTACGAAGCTCATGAAAAGCCTCAAGGATTTGAAAAATGATGATTCTATTATCATTAAACCGGCGGACAAAAATATTGGGCTTGTTGTCCTCAACCGTTCCTGGTATGTAAATGAAGGACTCCGACAATTATCTGACTTTGCTGTTTATGAAGAAGTTTTTGAAATTCTATGGAAGTTGCTTTGGAGTAAGCTGCTCTTTTTGATTGATAAATTTTCAAATCTTAAGTCAATTAAGAGTTTTCTTTTGCAGTATCTAGTTTTTAGAGCCTGTGCTTATGCTTTCTAACCTTTACCCAAGCTTCATAAGCCTGTTGTAGACAGTAGACCCATTTGCTCTTATTCTAGTTATATGCTTGAACCAACCAACATCTAAATTACTCCATTCTTTTCTCTTCCTTGTTCTCTTGAAACAAAAGAATCACCTTTCTGATTCCATCTCACTCCTTCAAGAAATTAGTTCACTCACTTTTCCACCTGATTGTCTCCTTTTTACTTTCGATGTGGAATTCTTGTAGTCAAGCATCCCTACTTCTGCTGGTCTTCTTGCACTCAAAAGCATGGTTACTGATTTTGTCTCGGAAAATTCGCTCAATCCTGATGTAATTGAGCTCATCATGAGTTTTGTTGAATTGGTTCTCCGGGAGCATTATTTGGAGTTCAATGGTTCTTCTACAAACAGATTCGAGGTACCGCCATGGGAAGCAATTTTGATCTCCGGATAGAAGCTCTGATAAGCATTAAAAAACTCAAGAAGAGAGTCTTCAGATCCTATCCAAATTTCGAAGGCATCATCAATGTATCTCTTGAACAATAGAAGATTAGAGGTGTCGAAATTACTTGCCAATTGCTTTTCGAGAAAGCAAAGAAACAAACAAGCATATACGACAGCAAAATTGCTTCCCATGGCGGTACCTCGAATCTGTTTGTAGAAAGAACCATTGAACTCCACATAATGCTCCCGGAGAACCAATTCAGCAAAACTCATGATGAGCTCAATTACATCAGGATTGAGCGAATTTTCCGAGACAAAATCAGTAACCATGCTTCTGAGTGCAAGAAGACCAGCAGAAGTAGGGATGCTCGGATACAAGGATTCCACATCGAAAGTAAAAAGGAGACAGTCGGGTGGAAGAGTGAGTGAACTGATTTCTCGAAGGAGTGAGATGGAATCAGGAAGGTGGTTCTTTTGTTTCAAGAGAACAGGGAAGAGCAAAGAATGGAGTAATTTAGATGTTGGTTCAAACATATAACCAGAATAAGAGCAAATGGGTCTACCGACTACAACAGGCTTATGAAGCTTGGGTAAAAGGTAGAAAGCACAAGCACGGGCTCTAAAAACTGGATACTGCAAAAGAAAACTCTTAATTGACTTAAGAATTGAAAATTTATCACTCAAAAAGAGCAACTTACTCCAATGCATCTTCCAAGGAATTTTAGACTTCTTCATAAACAATAGATTCAGATAATTGCCGGAGTCCTTCATTTACTTGTCGGAGTCCTTCATTTACATACCAGGAATGGTTGAGGGCGACAAGCTCAAGATTTTTGTCCGTCGGTTTAATGATAATAGAATCATCTTTTTTCAGATCCTTGAGGCTTTTCATGAGCTTCGTAGGAAGAAGAGGATGAACATCAAATGAGCAGGAGGCAATTCGACTTTGTAACAACAACTTGCACTTTTGAATTATATCTTCCAAATTAGGATTGGGTTCATTAGGATGTCACAATGAATTTGGCATACGGAATTGATGAGGAAAAACTCCATAAAATGGAAGAAGCTCAGGATGCAAATCTGGATCTGGATCAGGATCATCACGATTGGGCTCGAAAAAAGCTCTGAGACAAAGAAGGAAAAGAACGAAATTCAGAATGAACTTCGAGAATAGTCATTGGAGGAGGGCGCGGAATGAATTTAACACCTAGGCCAAGCAATTTTTGATCTTCATAACTAAGTCTCTGCGATGACAAATTATGAATTTCCAGAATGGAAATTCGTTTATCAATATCGGCGGGCGACTTGCGAGAGAAGAAACTTAAAGCAAATAAAGTTCGGTCAATGACTACTCCCCAAAAACTCAAGCGGAAGCGGGGGCATTGGGAGCCTTGTTGCCATGGCCTGACTGATTCCGGTTCTGAGCTTCGGTTGTGACCTCGACCTCGACCTCAACCACGACCCCGATCCCCACCTCTGTTTGATGCACCACGCTGACCAGCAGATGGGGCAGAATGCGAGTTCGGTTGTCTGAAATTTGGCTCTGATCGTGACGGACCAGAGGCATTCGAAGTGGCATTCCGAGGTGGGACCTCGGAAGCAACCCCGTTTTTTGGCGGAGTGGAGTTGTCTGGCTGCTTTTGGGCAGAGGGCGCGGGAGCATCCTTTATAATACAATCAACCTTGGGTTATGTGTGGCCTATGCCAACCCTTATACAATATAATAATATATCCCCAAATATCTATTCCTATGTACCCTAACATGATAGATTGTTTTTGTTAATGATAATAAAGTTTCGTAACAGTTATGTTGTGGGAAACTTCTAACATGCCCAAGTTTCACTGTTTTGAAAACTTGGAATTTCTGAAACTTGTTCTCTTGATTCCCCATGTTTTTTAGGCATTTCTAAGAGACGCTTCCAATGTTTTTGAAGGTGTTTCTAATGATTCTTGGCATCATGAACCAAAAGAAAAGTCCAGGTCGTAGGTTTTTAGGAGCTTGTATGGGTTTTTATTTAAGGCCTGTTGAAATATGTGTAGTTTGATCTTGTTAGGCCAAGGCCAAAATTTTGAAGAAGTGCTTATGAGCATAATAAATGTTGCCTACGGGCATGTTCATGTTTTTTTTTTATTGATGGATGGAAGGGGTTTTGAAAGGGTCCCCAAAACTTTTACAAAAGGAGAAGACCCTTGGAGAGGATCTTTCAAGGCAAACTCCCATACACGAAAGGGAGAAAATCCAGAGACCTAACCAAGACCAGGGAAGACCTTGGAACTACCAAAAAAAAGACAACGCTAAAACATGAAAAGAAGAAACAGAGAAGGGGAAAAGAGAGGGCAGGGGGCCGAAAGGAGGACTTATTCAACACTAGCAGCAATAGGGGTGTCTATCAGCTCTTCAGGTTCATCGTCCTTGAACTTAATTTTGTACTCCTCCAGTAGAGTGGCGGTCTGTGCAACGTAAGGAATGCTCATTTTCACAACTTTGAACATAGCTCCTAGAAGATCATTAAACCCTTGCATATAGCCCTTTCTGTTGGGAAAGGGGACACTCGTGCTTTGGAGAGGGGATTTTAGAGTCAGGGGAGAACTACTCTGAACGACGGGCTTCTGGGGAGGGGTTCGCACAGTTGGACTTCCATGCTTGAGTTTGTTAGACGTGACTTGGATTGGGGACTTTCTCTTAACAGCTTGAGATTTGAGCCGGACTGAACGACGTTGTGATTCCAATTTAACTTTGGGAGTCACCTCTTTGCCTCTCTACTCGGAAACCAAAATTCCGCAACTTTGTAGGGGGTCAGGGGTGGGCTCCTGCTCAAAGATATCGTCCCTGGGGGGCTCTCAATGGCCGAATTAGGTTGAAGACTCTCCAACTAAGTAGGCTCCTTAGAGTAATTCCTCTCAGAAGGCTGAGGGCAATCATGCTTTGGGGCACCAAAAGGGCTCCCCTTGCTCAGAATGAACCCTCAAAGGAGGGTTTTGAGCTTCCTTCTGCAAAAATTGCTGAAAAATAATCATATGTAGGCCTTCGTGAATATGAAAGGAAGAGGAGCCTTTTTGGACATTATTCATGGACTTTTCCATGGACCTGTAGAGAAAACGAGGAATATTAATGCTTTTCTTTCCACGGGCATGTTCATGTAAGCCTAATGGCACCTTTCATAGTTCACCCTTAGTGATATTGGTTAATCCACCTTTATGGATAATCTTTCTTAAAGGGTGTAATTTATTATTATTTTATTGTAAATTAACCTCAAGGTCAAGTTAATATTGGCTTGAGGTTAACCACTCATTGGGGTTTTGGTATCACTATAAATACCCCTCAATAAGCAATCATTTGGATTAATAAGTGTGAATAAAATGTGATATATTAGGGTGCCCACGGGCACCAACCTTCTACTTCTCGTCATATCTCTCTCGCTCTTTGTTTTCGTTTACCATTGCTAGATTTAAATTGCTCTTGCATCTTCTTTGGATTTAATGGTGGTGAATGTATGGTTTAGAACCTTTCTAGAAAGCTTTGTGAATTTGAACATGGTATGAAAGTGAAGACTGAAGTTGCATCACTCCAAAGCAAGAAAGATTCTTAGAAGTTAACAAAGGGCATTTTTTTTTTGAGGTTTGTTCTTTTGAAATTTGAAATTCGAAAATTTCAGGCGCCTTTTTTTCCCTCCATATCCTCTTTCTTCGTGCACGCATCCGTGCGGGTGTATGTCCTCTGTCTCCATGTTTGCCGCTTTCTTCTCCTTCGCGCAAGCTCTCGTCTGTGCATGGACAAGGGCGCAACGATTTGCACCCTCCTTTGTTAACATTTTTTCACTCTGTTGCCATACCTTCTTGGTCTTGCAACCGCCCTTCCCCATATCTAAGAGAGCACTGTCGTGGTTGGGCATTCTAGTGATAGGCCGTTGGTTGTTGTTCGATCCTCGAGAGCGCTCTTTTTCTGCTGCAGTCTTTTGACAGGGCATCTGTCATGGGAGATGCAGGATTCTGTGTATGTGCCATCCTTGACTCCGAAAATGAAGCACCTTGCATTGAAAAGATAAAGGCAGAGCTATGGCACAACGGTTGGATTATTGCTTTGATAACAGGTGTTGCTGGTTCGATTCTCGGGAAGACCTCTTTAATAGCCCTGCTTCAAAAGGTATTCATCATATATCTGTTAGTTGCTCTTCCTTCAATCTTCAGAACATGAGTGTGGCGCAACGACTACTCTCCTTGTTTGTTGAAGGAATGGTGTAGGTTCGAATCCTTTAGAGGCCTTTTTAAAATGTAGGATGACACTGTTACTGTCTGCTCACGGGCTGAGGTCATTATCATACACAACATGACCTTAGTAATGTTGAAGATCTCTTTTGCTCCAGTTGCTAGCCAACTGGCTTTTGCTCCAGTTGCTAGCCAACTGGCATGGCACAACAGTTGGAGCACTCAGGCAGGGCGAGTAGGTGAAGGGTTCAAATCCCGACACTCCTAGTTTTATTGGAAACAAGGCTTCTTTACAAGGCAACTATAGGCTACATTTCAAATTGTGTGTGTAGCGTGTTGGTAAGGTTGCCCGCTCTTTTGGGCAAGGTCTTGGGTTCAAGCCTCGTTGGCTTCGAACCCTTTAAAATGGAATCTTTTTTATATATATGTATGAGGATCTCCAACCAAAAAATAAAAACTTGTGAGTCCATGAGTCGATTGAAGGAGCAATATCTAGTCTAATTGTGCCAAGTGATAGTTTTTAATTTGGTGAAAGGTTTGACAGTTTGATTTTTCTTTTGATTTAAGTGGTAATATACCAAATCTTCCAAAGGCCTTAACTTTTGCATTTGGAAGAGTCTGAAGCCCATTTTTTTTTTTCAAATTGCACAGTTTTTTGGGCTCTACATAGTGGTGACATCAATTTACGAGCCTGTTACAATTCTATGTATGTACGAAATGGATTTGTTAGGGTATGTTACTTGCCTCAATGGGCGAAATTACAACACTTGGTCAATTCAAATGGTAGGATTAATTAGAAGCAAGAATCTCTAGTTCATCTTTAACAATGAATCAGAAGGTATTAGTGATCATGAACTCAGTAAGAGAAAGGAGGAAGCTCTTGGACTCTTTTTCATGTTAGTGGAACTAGATGTACTTTTTCACATCAAAGAGAAAACTAATACTTTTGAGGTATGGTCTACTTTAAAAGATCTCTATGGCAACATAAATGCTAGCATAGTTGAGAAAATTTGCACAAATCCTAATTCACAGCTTGGCCGATTGTTGTCTATTTTTCTTGATTTTTTTCTACAATTTTTTTTATGCAAGGGAAACGCTTTTTTTCAATGAAAAATTGCATTTTCTTCGGTTTTTTCCAATGAAAAATTGCTGATTTTTCTCGATTTTTTTGCTGACTACTGATTTTCCCTGATTCTTTTTCCATGCCGATTTTGATCCAATTCCAATTTTCTCAACTATGAGTGCTAGTGAAGTTAACAAAATAGAGATAGAGCTTTCCAATGTCAATATTTCAGATTTCAGTAATGTTGAAGACTATATATTTCACTTCAACGCTCTAAAAGTTGACCTAGCTACACAAGAGCACGGTATAGAGTGATGAAGAGTATGTCAAACCTATTACTTCCAATATTTCTCCTCCTTTTCATATAGTCGGTTTGGTTCTATGTGAATGCTATGACTATCAAGGATCCACATTTCATCTCTCTTGAAGGACTTTTCAAGCTTCTAATCCATTATGAAGTTGCAATGAAAAATTGTGGAGCTCTTTCTCATACACAAGCTCATCCAAAAGACTTCAAATCAATGGAATCTAAGGCTTAGTTTCCCAAGGGCAAGTCTAAGGTTTCAAAGAAGTCAAATACTTGCAAGTATTGTAAAAGGGAAGGATACTCCATCAAAAATTGCATTACAAGGTTGAAGAAGATTGAGACAAAATTCTTGAGGGTTGGACACAAGCTTTTTGATGATGATGGTAAAGTGGAGGTCCACTAGAGCATCCGTTATTGGGGGGGGGGAGGTGTTACCTCTAATTCCTTCTCTCCTTGGCCCCTTCAGTTCAAATTATGGGTGGCATAGAAATATGTGTAATTTGATCATGTTAGGCCAAGGTCAAAAGTGTGAAGAAGTGCTTATGAGCACTATTAATGTAGCCTACGGTCATGCTCATGTAAGCCTATGGGCATTCATTATTTATGTAAGCCTACGGTCATATTTATGTAAGCCTAAGGGCACCTTTCATATTTCACCCTTAGTGATATTGGTTAATCCACCTTTATGGATAACCTTGCTTAAAGGGTGTAATTTATTATTATTTTATTGTAAGTTAACCTCAAGGTCAAGTTAATGTCAACTTGAGGTTAACCTCTCATTGGGGTTTTGGTATCACTATAAATACCCCTCAATGAACAATCATTTGGATTAATAAGTGAATAAAATGTGATATATTAGGGTGTCCATGGGCATCCACCTCCTACTTCTTCTTGTTGTCTCTCTCTTGCTCTCTATTTTTGTTTACTGCTGCTATCTTCAGATTGCTTTTGAATCTTTTTTGGATCTAATGGTGGTGGATGTATGTTTTGTAACGTTTTTGGAAAGTATTCCAAATTTGAACAAGGTGGGGGTATGGATCCTAAAAATACTTAGGTGTTTCCATGGTTGCACCTACTTTTGTGTAAAGTCATTCACATACATCTTCTATAAAAAACACAAAGGTTGACTCTTCTATCAGTTTTGGTACATGTTTTGACATCTTTGAATATTAAGAACTAGGTTTGTAGTGTATTCCATGTGGTTTAGTTTTGCATCTGTATACTCTTATCTACCTTATCTATAAAGGTTGACCTTTATTATTAAGCATTGTACTTATCTAATAAATAAGCGTGTTTTCATTCATTTGTGATCTTTGGGATTCAATTTTATCTATAAATTTTAAAAGTTTGTTTAAAAAAAAAAAGGCATTTCCTTTGTTATTTCTGCGTTTCCAAAAGGTTTGAGCACTTGTATTTCCTAAGGTGTTTCCATTTCAGAAACGATGTTAGTTTCCAAGTTTCATGCAACTTAGCCCGATGATGCCTTCCATTCAGGGCGGCATTGTTTTCATTGCACACTGACAATGACATACAAACAATGGCGACACTCCTATGAATGTTTGCTTACACAAGTTACAACACACAAGGTGTGACAACACTTAGCACTTGTGAATTTAGAGTGCTTTGCATGACACTTGTTGATGACACTTTTTGTTGACTCTCCTTTCTTTAGACGATGTCTCTGCTTGAATTTTGAGAAGGGTTTCAAATAATTGCTTGCCCTCCTACTGGATGTTGAGGAGAGTCATTCTTTTTTGCAACCCAACAATTCCATTTTCACGAGAAGTGATTGTTTAAAAACTATTGTCTTCTCATAAAAGTTTTGTTATCATCTATCTCCAAGTGATTGTGATTGGAGGAAAAATTTAAGGTAATGGTGGATAGTCTAGCTGTTGGAGCGAGAAGTTGGTGTTCAAGTGTTTGGTGTGACCTTTGGAGATGTGACCCTCTAACATTGAGGGCTTTGTAATGTAATGTTTTATATAGTCCACCACGATTTACATGGATGGGAAAGATGGAAGAGGGACGACTACCGCCCCTTCTTGTCTGCTCCTGGATGGGGGAATGCCCATGGGATACCTAGGTTTTCCTCCATGGATGTGTTGGAGATGTCCCCAAGCCATCCCTCTTCAGGGGGGATGATTGAGGGACATCTTGATGATGACCCGCCTTGATTGTGGATGTCTAAATTTCAAAGGACGTTTAGGCTTCCCTCCTAGGACATCTACTTGTCCCTTATAGCATGAGAGAGAGAGAGAGAGAGCCTTTCATTTATGGTTGTGTTGTCTTCATTGTGCAAAGACAATCACATTCAAGTGATGACGACACTCATGTACCTGCAATCTTCTTTCCACAACTTACAACACTTAGGGTGGTAGTACTTAGCACTCATGTAAATTTGTACTTTGCTTACACCACATGAATGACGACACTCTGTTGGCTCTCCTTGCTTCAGATGATATCCTTGCTTGAATTTCAAATAGGGTTTAGAGAACCGCTTGGCACCCTTCAATTGGATGCTGAGAAGAGTCATTGTTATTTATGTATCTTCCCAACCCAAAAATTCCATCTTCATGAGTAGTGACTATTAAAAAAAATAGTCTTCCCATAAAATTTTGCCCCATATATTTTATCATCCATCTTGAAGTGTTTGTGACTAGAGGAAAAATAGGAGCTAATTGTGGACTTGTTAGCTGTTGGGGTGAGGTGTTGGTGTTCGAGTGTTAGGTATACGAGTGTTTGAACTTCAGAGGTGTGACACTCTAACATTGAGGACTTTCAATTTAATGTTTTAAATCATCAACCATGATTTATGTGGATGTGAAAACCCATAGGTACATTGAAAATATGAAGTAAAATTTAAATACTTGTAGCAAAGGGTGCATCTAGGTAAAACTTCACCTTTGGTAATTTCATGGATTAGAATTTTAAATTTTTTATTTTTTTATTTTAGTGGTTGAATTTCCATTTTTATATTGTATGGTGCTTTTTTCAAATAACATGATTTTATTTGGGGAACTTATAAATTGGAACATGGTGGTTGGATATAACATTGCAATTTAAAGAAATAATAACATTTCATTTGGAGGACTACTATCTCCCATTTGAAATAGCTCGAACCAATAGGTAATGTTGAGTTAATTCTTTAGGTAATTTTAAATTAATAGTAATCTTGTAATTAGGATTTAGTGTGGCCAAGAACTAGTAGGATATTAAATTTTTAGTGATTTTTACTTCTTGTTTATAATTTAAGTATTTCCTACCATGTGTATTTTGATTTTTATTTTTTAATAAGCTATGTTGCTTCTATTTAGGGCCACTCCCATCAAAATAATAAAACATTAGATTTGTTGTTCAGGGCAATTAAACCATATCCAACTTGCCTTTCAATCAAATATATTCTTCAATTTCCTTTCTATCAAATATATTCATCATCTTCCTCAAACTATCATGTTTCCCCAATCAATTCTTTGACATCATTTTCATAAAGAGATAAAATCTCACTCAGCCAATTGTCTTTTAAAATTTGAATTTGCGAAGATGAAGATTAACACCTTGTTTGGCTAAATTATCTCCTACTTGGTTTCCTTCTTTATAAATATGCTTGCATTTCCAAGAGACTGCTTCCAACAATAGTTGATGAGCATCAACAAATATGTTATTTTTTTTCCGATCCCCATATTTATTTTTGTTGATGTCATTAATGATAATTTGTGAATCCCCCTCAATCAAAATATATTTTCATCTTTTTCAAATTGCAATAAGTGCCCTAGCCTCCGCATAGTTGTTAGTTGAATTCCATATGATTTTAAGTGAGGAGAATTTTGCTTTCATTACTTCGAAAAACACAACCTCCAGCAGATTTTCATGGATTTCCTTTGGAAGCACCATCAAAATTAATTTTGATAAACTCAATTTTTGGACATTTCCATTTTACCATAGATTGAAATAACTCCTTTGCATTAAATCCATTGTTGCAAATGACCCTTCTATGTATAGTCAAATCTTGTGACCAAGAGGATTGCACCTCGTATTCAGCACTTGAGACTTCCTATGATGAGAACCATGTCTGTAAACATTCTACAAGAGGCAATAATATGGTTCTGAACTTGGGCATGATTTTGAGATTTATTTTCAAAATGTTACTATTCCTTTTAAGCCATAAATTCCAACAAATAATAGCAGGACCAATCTTCCACAAAATGTATAATGCTTAAACTTTGGAACAATTAGTCCAATATTTCATCAACTCTTTCAATGTTGATGAATCTACCCAATATATTCTCATATTTTTGGAAAAACGATCCCAAATGATGCAAGCAAAGAGACAATGAAGAAGTAAATGATCCGATGTTTCTAGATCCTTCTCACACAAGGGACACTTGAAAGGTCCATGATATCCTCTTCTTAGCAAATTCTTTTCTCTAAGAATCTTGCTTTGGGCTGTGAACCAAAAGAATGTTGAGGCCTTAGGAAGAGCCTTTAGTGACCAAACATTCTTCCAAGGGAAATCGTGGGAGCATGAATTTTTGATTGTTCTAAATCCTCATATCCCAACTTGACCGAGGATCCACCATCTTTTGATAGATCCTAAACCAACTCTTCCTTTCGCATAAAAGTAGGCAAATAGAACTCTTGAAGCATCTTTGAAGTTCATTTGCTATTTGTTTTAGTTACTCTCCTTCAACCAGGTTACTGATAGAAATCCATGATTTGGAATTGTTGCTCACATTAATGTAATTTTTGACCTTTGGATTTTTAAAAGCTAGACATGCCCGAACCAACTGTTATTTGGATCAGAAATAAGAGGATAAGGCTTCAACGAAGCATCAAACCAAAAATTTACAGAATCCCCCTCATTGATTGACCATTTAATATGTTTCTTCATCAATTGCAAAATATTTGATTTGAATTTCAATGCTGGGGACTTGTTGGTAGAGTTCATTTCTTGAACAATTTCAATGCATCAAGATAACCTATATATATTTGAGATAGCATTTTTGCTCAACTCTTTTCTTGATCTTTGAAAAATCTCCAGCCAACTTTTATCCCTAATGCCAAACTAATAATTCTTCAATTCTGCAAGCTTGCCTCTGCCTTATTCTTTTCTTTGCAGACCTTATCCTCCTTGCAAAGAGGAAACCTAAATTTTCCTCATCCTCTCCAAAAATCTCTTTGAATTTTATCAAATTTGGATACCTACTGGCAATCTTGAAAGGACATCATATATACAAATGGATTGCAATGTAGCCGTTATGATTTGTAGCCTTCCAACCAAGGTTAAAAATTTACCTTCCCAACCTGCCAAACAAGATTTCATTCTATCCAAAGTTGAGTCCTAAAGCTCCTCCTTCTTTCCTTTATTAGACAAAGGAATACCCAAATATGTTGATGGGAATCTTCTAGTTTTAAACCCTATATTGTCCACAATAATCTCTTGTAAATCTAGGTTAGTGTTAATGAAAAAGATCTTGGATTTGGTAGTATTAACTGTCCAACAGCCTTCTCATAGCATGATAATATGTCCATGTCCTCACTCATTGAGGAGTATTATCCAAAAAAAAAATATCATCTACAAATTGTAGCTGAGATTCAAAGGGACCATCTGTTTTTTTTAATTGGTCATATAGAATTGAGCTATGCCCCACCCGTATTACATCATGACTGCATTGTGGTATTATAACAGCTTGACAATTATGCATGTATCACTTGGCAAGATTTAAAGCCGGGTTACCTCCTTGAAAGTTGAAGAATATAACCAGTTGAGCTAATGCCATTTGGTCAGAGGAATCATTTGTTGCAACCTGAATATCTTTGATTTTCCTTTTAAAAAGCTCTCCTAGTGCCTCCACAAGAATAATAAATAGATAATGAGATAGTGGGTCACCTTGGAGGAGTCACAAGATGATTCAAAGTATTCAACAAGGAATTTGTTGATCAAATAGAATATTTTGGAGTGCTATATTTTGATCCTCCATAGTATTACTTTCTTATGCTGCCTTGAAAACTCTAAATTTTCATGGATATCTTCCATATGCAGCTTTTGAAGCCCAAAAGTACAAGGGATACACTCTATACTATTATCATTTTTACTGTAAGAAGATGATTTTATAGTACTTGAGGAAAAAGACGATGATTTACTTGGATTAACCTTGACCTTTTTCGCCACCTTTTCTTAAATTTTGCTTCCCCATCTTCCTTTGCACCTTTAACTTAACTCTTGAACTTGAACTTGTGCATTGTTCTTTCTCATCCCTTGTGCCCTTTGTTTCTTCTAATGCTTGATCCGAGTGAACTATGATGGGCTTCACCATCTAATGATATGGAGGGTATTTCTTTGTCTCTTCTTTGGGAGTGGAAAATGCTTGATTCAATTTAGCTGATACTATAGTATGATCTCCTTGCTTCATCTTGAGGCTTGTCTCTTGACCAATTTTTTTCTTTCTCCATCATTTTCACTCTACAATCTCGTCATGTGTCCAGTCTGATAACATTTGTGGCATTGGAATGCAATGTTTTCATAATCTACTTGTTGATCCCATTATCTAAATGCAGATTTAATCTTGATGGATTGTGGCAGAGGTTTTGAAATATTCATGGCAATACATCTTTTTACATAAGAGTTGGTCCCTCCTAGATGAACTCGCCTAGAGCATTGCCAATATTCTTCAAAACCTCCTCATTTATAAGCTGATATGGAAGTCAAGAAAGCCTAACCCACACTGGAAGCCTTTTAATAATTTTTGTCTCCATTCTCACTCCGTGGTCTTTAAAATAGGGCATTTCTCCCCCTAAATCATGGTCTACCATCCACTATTTTATCCTTGATTTCCAAACTGGAGAAAGATGATGAGGAAAATGCTTTCGAAAGAAAAATTCATGAAGTAATTTCAATTCAATCCCCACTTCCACTTGATCCAATTTTGAATCTTCGAAAAACTTGGCTGGTATCCATGGAACTTACGTACTAACCCTCTACTTTTAATAACCATTATGTTATGTTTGATCATTTGATCTTTGATAATTACTTCTGGTGTAACATCTGTTACCTAGATAGGGTTTGCCATTGATTTGACCTTCCTCTCATCCCTAACTAGGGCATCCATACTTCTAGTTGGGACTTTCATAAATGACTTTCTTGTCATGCAACCTAACTTTTCACTATAAGAATTCTTTATTTTTTGAATTTCCCTAAAAATCTAGAACAAAAAAAGGTGAGGCTTGTTTCTTGCTTGCACTTGCTCCCTGCTTGCACTTGCAACACTTGCTTGCTTTCTAAAACAAGAGAAGGTGAGGCTCGCTTCTAGCTCGTACTTACTCCAGGGATCAAGAACAATGTGTATATTAATTTTATTATTTATAATATGTTAATTTTTTTTTTCTTAATTTTGGTTAAATGGGATTAAAACAGGCCCCACCCATATTACATCATCACCACATAGTGGTATTACAACAAAGCTTGGATATTATCTATGTATCACTTGGCAAGATTTGAACCTTGGTCTCCTCCTTAAACGTTGAGAAATCTAACCGGTTGAGCTAATGCCAATTGATTTTTTCACCGAGTCTACACAGGTTTTTATGAGGGGTCCTGGTCCCCTCATACTGAGTGGGGTTTGAACCTTGGACCTCTCAAAGAGAGGCCAAAGCCCTTACCACTACAGTAAGCTTGCAGCTTAGAAAAAATTAAGTTTACATGGGTTTTTATGAGGGGTCTCGGTCCCCTCTTACCGAGGTTTGAACTTGGGTCTCCTGGATGAAAACCCAAGGACTTACCACTATGGTATCCCTCATGGGTCCCCTTTCAATGAGTTTACACAGGTTTTTATGAGGGGTCCCGGTCATTTATAATATGTTAATTTTATATTTCTATGTTTTTAATATTATATAGTTGTCCCCTTTGCTTTCCTTGCTTTGCCAAAATTGGGGAACATAGGATTTTCACAACTTTGGGGTTGTACATTGAATTTTATTATACTTGAACAATAAAAGTGTTATTTTTTTACGTGTAGCATTGGCTTTGACATAATAGTTGTATTTAGTAGTTTTTTTTTTTTTAATTGGTTAAATGAAATTGAAACGGGCCCTGTCCATATTACATCATGACCACTTAGTGGTTATAGCAGTTTGGCAATTATGCATGTGTATCGCATGGCAGGATTTGAACCTGGGTCTCCTTAAAAGTTGAGAAATTTAACCAGTTGAGCTCTTGCCATTTGATGTATTTATTAGTTCACTTTGTTCTTGATAATAATTTCAATCTGTGCTTTGTTGTTTGAACTGACTGAAGCGTCTTTGATATGATCAGCTTTGAGAATTGCGGGATAGTTAAATTCTTCATTTTTTATCTTGGATTTTTCCCATGTGCAAAAGAGCTTTATTTTTGCATTGGAAAACTTTTAAAATGCTTTCGGAAAACAAACTTTAAGGTGGATGCTCAAATGTCTGCTACTGAAAATTTTTCCATCTTCAAAATTATTGATTGCCATATCTCAGTAACTCGTGATCTTGACTTTTACCTTGTGTGAGCGCAATGCGTGTGTCTATAGACATTGAAGAAACTGAGCTTTATGCATTCTTACCCCATGCTAGAATTCATTCTAAGGGAATAATAAAATAATTTTATAATCATTAATGGAACAATTCTATATGTAAGTGTCTCTGGAAGCATTTCCTTATGATGTTTGCTTTTCTGCAAAATATACTAATTTTTCTGTGCTTCTTCCTTTTATATCAATTTTGTCATATAAAATAGTGTCATTTGTTGACATATGATGGAATTTGTTCACGTAGAATTATATTGCAATTTCTGCAATCTGTTTCATGATCTATGACATAGAAAAGCTTTCTCATTCTGCTTTTTGCCTCCTTGCCTCAGGAGGATAGCAGAACTAAAAGCAAAGGAATGCCAGACAGCAGTGGAGGAGGTGATTTACATGTTAATTGTGCAAAAGTTTGTTAAGCTTAACATACCAATGGTACCCAGACTGGTGTCCTGTATGGAGAATGGCAAGGTAGATTCTTGGCTTCCAAAAGATGAGGAATTAGAATCTGTCCATTCTCCAGAGATGCTTGAAATGATTAGGGAGCATTTATCCAGGATTTTAGGACGAAGAGGCAAAATGAATATTGTTGATAATTGTACAATTACTCAAATTGATAGATTAACTCTTGGGCGACTTTACGCTGCTTCCATAGTCTACAGCTACTTTTTGAGAAGAGCATACCAGAGATATCAACTAGAGATCAACTTGGAGACAATAGACGTCCCCCTGATCGATGCAAATGAATTGAAGAAACATCTTTTGGACTTGGGAAAAAGTAACTTTTTTATTGGGGACAAACATCCACCAAGTGAATTTGCAGATGCCATTCCTGAGGCAGATCCCTCTATGTCTTTCTTGGTGGAAACAAGAACCAAACCCAGGCAGCTGAGAGATTATATCTTGTCTTTTGATGCAGAATCTTTAAAAAGATGTGCAACTCTGAGAACAAAAGAAAGTGTTAACATGATTGAAAAACACGCTGAAGCGCTTTTTGGAAGGCCAGTTACACACATTGCGGAAGATGGAAGAGTCACTATTGTATCTGATGATACATTCAGGATTACATACTCCAGCTTAAGGAGGCTACTGCTGGAGGCTCATGCATTCGGTTCTTTCCTTTGGGATGCAGAAGGCTATGTAGATTCTATATATGGTTTGTCTGAGAATTAAGTTAGCGAGGACAGGAATGTTTCTGGAAGAATCAAAATACTTGCCAAGTGTGTTGGTTCTCCATCGTCAAGGATCACCTTGAATAATTGTTTTATTGTAATATATTTGTACAGTCTTTCATTTGTTGACTAAATGTCTAGATCCATGAGATCCCTTTGAATAGTAAGTTTTAGCCGAGGGTTTGGGAGAGGGCTGTAGATGAGAGATTCTTTTTCCAGGTCTAGAATATGTACGACATGGTGGAGCTCATCAATCATGTAGAAAGTCAATTAAAATGTGAAGTCAAATATCATAGAGTTGGACTGAAATACCATATAAAATCTGTTGGAACTAGACAAACCTGCATAAAAAAGTCACCTCAAAAGCCAAAATAACACATTTTGCAAGTACCGGCATTAACCATCATATTGCCAGAGACCAATATAAACCTAAGAAAAATAAAATATGGCCAATTTTAGTGTCAATCAAGAGATTAATGCCTTCGATGTCATAATTTAAAGTCTTCTATAACTGATAAACCAAGAGTGGAGAGCAAAAGCTACAATGACTGTTAACCTAAACTACATAAACCTTTTTTATTTGAAAGTATGGACATAGAATAAAGATTTGGCTAAGCATGAACTCACTCTGGTTTGATGTCTTTACCTTGGTTTGCTGGTCATTTGTCATTGTCCTTTGAATCCATGAGTCATATCCACAGCCTTTTACAGATTTCATCCTGCTGCTGATCCACAATGATATTTTTCTTATGCATACTCTCAAAATTATGGGTTGTTTCCTGTGAATTTTGTGTCAGCTGTGCTGAGCTTTGTGAGCAATGGTAATGACTGAATCAATCAGCACAAACTATGCAATGCAGCCATCCTAAATATGCAGAGTCTTTAAGGCATGGATGTGGGGTCTTCCCTGAGGTTAATTTGGTTCCCCTATCCCGTGTTGCAGGTGTACCCCTTATTTTTATTTTTCAGAAAGTACCTTTGCATGCAGCAACATTTTCTTTCATTGGTAATTGTGGAGCTTGCCCTTGCTATCCTTGTACAAATTTGTAGCATAGTTTGATTACACTTGCTGATTATCATCTTTGGATAGGATTTAAAATCTCATCATACCCATGTAGCACAGATCAATATTTACATTTAGCACAACATAATTACACAAACAGTAAACTTACAAGAGGACAAAACATAAACACATCCAGTCAATGGTGAAACAGTAAACTTACAAGAGGACAAAACATAAACACATCAGGTAAATGGTGATGCACTCTAAACAAGCCTGCCTCATAGTAGTTACAAACATGCCTGTCACGCACGGGTGTCATCTGCCTATGTCAGAGTCACTAAACATCAATAGTATAAGAGTGTTTTGTAATCGATACCACAAGTTAGGTCACTAACCATCAATACTATAAAATTACTTTAGAAACCATCAACAATACTATAAAAATACTGGAAGTAGATTTATAGAAAATAATGTTGGAAAATGGAATGATATCTCAAACTTCTTTAAAATGTGTGAAAAAACAGTATCTTCAAATGCATGCCCCCACTAAATGACAAGGAAAAACCATTTAAGGCAAATTTAGGCTTGCAAATGGTGTTCAATTATGGTGGTTCTTATATTGACTTAAAGGTAAAATCACACAAGTGTTTTCTTTTTTATCATTTATACCGAATTAACAAAAAAAACAAAGAGAACATTCCTTACATTACTTTTTAATATTTTATTAATTTTTAGTAATAAATTATAACTTGCTGTTTATTAAATTAAAAACTTAACTAACAATATAACTAACATATCTTGATATTTGATTATATTATGTTATAACTAAGTCCACAACAGATTATCCCAACTATGACATCCATGTGAGGCTTAGTGTTGAGAAAGTCAGATTAGTATCATTTATAAATTGATTTTGGAGGAGTTATCCAGTTCATTTAACTGTAATGGTAAAATTATATATTTTTTATTGGTAAAAGTAAATCAAATTATATTTACAAATGTCAATGCTTACATTAAGGAGGCTGAACTACATGAAACGAGCAGAATAAACTCGGCCAGTGACAAAATTAATTGAAATTATGTTTGTAAATTTGTAGACTTGATCTATATGAAACCATGAGTGCTTGAGTGACATTTGACCTATGAAACTAAATAATTTTTTTAATTAAGATATTATTATAAAATACATGGATCTGGCCTAGTAAAAAATAAAAAGAAAATTCTATTATTTATTCTCCGTGAAGAAACTCATGTTTAAACATGTTTTATTGGGGGTACTCTACGTTAACTATCACTGCATCAAATGACAGATTCATTATTTAATCAACTAACGATCGATATCACTCGTGTACATTTCTGCAATCCCTTCTAAGAATGATAAATACGAAAACAGTAAATGTAATCTTCCAAGTGAGCCCTTCAAATCTTGGACATTTTTCAGTACCCAGTCTCATTGATCCTCTGTAATATGTATCCAGCGTTGGGGTAAATTTATTTCTAAATCAAATGAAAATAAGGATGTGGGCGCTTGCACATCCAAAAATATGAAACGATCTTCAAATTCAAGTCACAGTGACACAATTCTCCAATAGGAACACTAGTGATTTTCACTGAAATGTGTGAGCGGATTTGTAGAATGTGAAAACCTCTATATGTGAGAGGGTGGCTTGTAAAACAAGTTACATGCTCTGCAGTACTGTTTAGATACATTGAACATTATAAGAATAAAAAATACCCCACAATATACAAAATAACTTGTCCAAATGATAGGAAAAAATATGAGCACCCGTACGAAATAGCTCATTATGTTGTGTGTGGGTGTACACGCTCTATCCATCTTTTTTCTTATCTGATGTTTTGAAATAGTTAAGGTCTTTTCAGCATTCTGAAATTACGAAATTTCAGGCCAAAAATTGTGGCAAAAGATACGAGAGGCCTGTCCAATTCATTTTGGGCATTGATTCGTTTAAACCTTGTAATCGGCCGCCTGCTCAAAAATGACTGAAGCAAATAATCATGAAATTTTCTGGGTTCCTCCAGCTCTGGAACCTGAAACAATATTCAAAACCCAAAAATAAAAATCAAGAAATTACAATATTTTTCCATTTCTCCGAAACATTCATCTCTAGAGAGACCAGTTAAACATGAAATGGAAATTGTTAGTTTGTATCAATCCTTTAAGCAATGTCTTCAAAATGTGGAGTTGAAAATCTGGTTGATACAGTACAGAAGTCATATTCACAAGGCTACTTCTAATTCTGATATAAACCAGAATAGAAATGTTAAAATTTAAGAGGGGAAATATGATTTATTTTTTAGTGCATGTGGCTTGTTTTTTTATTTTAACTGACAGGCTTAGGGCTTAAATGCTAGTCAGCACTTAATAGGTCATCATACTTCCAGCTTAGCTGCAGAGAGATTATCCAGCAGGGAATACACACCAGAGTTGGTGGATGCAGATGATCCTACAACATGGTATCGGAAATGCCTGAGATCATAAATTGTATCCAAGGCATTGAAACAGTGTCATCCATCACTAAAATTATTTAAGTATTTTGGATTCAAAATGGCTTTTGAAAAGCAATATTTGACTATGAAACTCAGGATTCCATTAACGTCGATCTCAAGACAACTACCTAAGAGTAAAGCTATTTTGAATCGAGGAGATCCAACTCCATTTATTTGGGATGAATAACTCCTGACTCAAAAATCTATTGGATCTTGATTCTGTCCAAGCCTTCACTGCTTCTAACCAAGCATGATCTCAACTTTATGTGTCTAATGGTTGTAAACCTAAACAGGTTTCTCACTAAGTGATTATCAGACAACTGCGAGGTTATAGCCTTGTATTTTGACCAAAGTCGAAATTGAACTGTGTATTAGGAATACATTTGCAGTCACAATCTTGTACATGAAATCTTGGATCAGGGCAATCAAACAAGGTGTAACGATCACCCAGACAAGTAGATGCATTGCAAACCAATTTGGTACCACAATGTTAAAAAGTAATCTTATCGCATGTCATTAAAAGCATTATTTATGTGATTCACTCTGAGATGATTGTTGTCTTAGCCGCGTTCAACAGGGAAGGGAATACATGAAGATCTACGACTACTTGTAATTGTATAGCTTTCTGAAGGAAAAATAAAAAATATAAGAAAGGAAAGGAAAAATCCAACCTCCATTGAAACAAGGAAGCACCTTTACCAACAACATGACCAAATAGGATTCATGAACCAGTAGAGCATTCTTATTTTGTTAAAAAATAAAAAATTTTACAACATATTCTGCCACTCATTTCAGATTCTAGTATCAACAAGTTCACCGGAAACTGCAATGGAAACAATGCATATTTTCCATCATGAACGTCATGTGAAAATTATTGAAAAATCTTTCTGATTTGAATACCTTATTGCTCATTTCCATAACCCAGGGAGGGCTATATCCATCTTGGCATTTGTTCACAGGCTCTGGGCTCGAACGCTAACCAATGCATATTAGAATGTCCGAATTCAAGGTTTGCTGCAATGAAAACAAGTAGAAGAACCCAACCCGATGACTTAAAAGCTCTACTGCACAAAAGGCTCAGGTCAGTAGAAGAAGCCAATGATCCAGGATTTCATCTAATAGCAAGAAGAACCAGCCCAGCCTTCCGAAAAGAGAAAGTTAATAGTCTTACCTCTACATATCTGGCAAGAAAACTGGGTGTGGCCTCAATGCTGCTGAAATAATTCGTCTTTTGTTCTCTATGGTGTAAATCCATGCTATCTCTGCACTTCGATTGTTTTGTTGTTTATAATTTTGCTTCCACTATAACACACCAAATTCTGCATATCTTGTGTGTTGTCCTTGGCTTTGCTCATTGACTGCAACATTGGCATCCTCTCACATTGTGAGAAAATATAATCCACATACATGGTGACCTTAACATGTAATAATACAAGACCTCTTTTATCCAAAATTCTTCTTTTATCTTACTAATTGCTTATGGCCTTAGATATTATGTATAAAATAAGCCACAGCATCCACGAAATTGTCCCATACGCTCAAAAGAGACAAACCCAACATCTTAATGACATTCCACAGGAATGCTGAAATGAGGTCTGCAAAATCATGCAGGGCAGTGTACAGGTGACCCAAGATATCATAAAACACGGACACCAAGAAGTTCACAAGAGCACTGCAAGCACTCTCAATCACATCAATACACCCAAATGCCGATGTCACCAGCAAATCTATGATATACCCAATAGTATATTCCAAAATCATGGGTATCAACTGCATCACATATCTCACAATTGCCAAAACTACCATGCCAGGTATCCTCAGTGTGTGGATCAGTGCCACTATTACCACTGCTGTTGTCTTGAATACTACATATGACAGAAAGTCTACTATTGAACAAACTATTGAGATGAAAATATCAGATAGAACAGACATAATTCTTACAGCTAAATTCAATATAAACCGTCACACCCATTAATCGTAACAGCGTTTTCTTCTTTCGCTTTCTTCAATCTTCTGTTTCTGATAATGTTTTTAGTAGATAAAGAACAGTTTGAATGTGAACAGGGAGATTTATAATGTATATATAGAACATCAATCGGGGCATCCATTAATCAGAACACCATCTTTTCCTTGCCTCTCTTTGTGAATATGAGATACAAATAGAATATATATCCAATCATACCGATTATTCAGTACCTTCTTTTTGGGGTTCAGAGAACACCCTTTAAGCAATTATGAAACCCACATCAGAACATTTTTTCCTTCCTTTTTTTGTTTTCACTCTTGTGTTTCTGATCCATTTTGTAGCAGTAGAGAAAGTAGCATCCATGTGAACAGGGAGATCTTAATTGTGTATACATCCAAGCACACCAATTAATCAGGAAGAAGACTTTGTCTAGAAAGCAAAATGGGAATCCTCCCTCCCTGTCTTCTCCCCTGTTTCCACCATAATTTTTAACGGAAACGGGAGGACACTCGTGTGAATGGTGAGATACACATCGTATATATCCACACATCTTGTCTGCGGGGGTTGACAAATTCGATTTGCTGTGGATGGCAGGCCATTCAATCGATTTGAAGCTTCGGCCCACCTACCTTCTGCCCAAACTGCAAGCAACCTCCTGCTGCAATGCGTGAAACAGTCGCATTGACACGTCAGCACGTGCCCACGTGGAGTCTACTTGTACGCCCACAAAATCCTTAAAACCATAAAATAACCCCACATGATCATCTACCTTAGATTTAGTCTAAAATTCAGCTGTCACCTCTCAAATTCCCAACTCAAGAACTCAGCTGTCAACTCTCAAATTCCAACTCAAGAATCCTGGTAATAAGTTGGATCCTTCAAAGTATGCTAAAATATTATAACGCTTAAACTATATAACTAATAAAGTTATATATCAACTCTGCACCAAACTGATTGGTGCAGCTGGTTTTCTTATGTCTTTCCTGGCATCCAAAAAAGTAAAATCGACAGCCTTGTCAGGACTGATATAAAAACATCGATGACCAGTTGCCTTTCTAAAAGTTTGTAACTTTAGTTTTGTAAATAATATTATGCAAGTATTAAAAACTTAAGATTAGGAGATAATGTCAAATGAATTTTTTAGATTTCATGTATATATATATATATATATATATATATGAGTCAAAAGCTTTATGCTATTAAGAAATTATTACTTGGAAGTTGTTAGGCCTGCCCCAGCATTCTTGCACTACACTGTTGGACCACTTTTTTGTTTGGTTCCTTCTTCTTGGTGTTTAACGTCTGGTCCTGAATTTCTCATCTAAACAAGTGATACCTAATTTTGAAGTTGCTTGGAAGAAATCTTTGTAGATGCAGTTGGCCTCCAAATGCATTCAATCCTCTTCAGCTCATGAAAAGTACATCAGGTGGATTTTACGTTTCAGCAAAACTAATATTTCACGGTTCATGATTACTTGGGGCCAGGGAGAACCATGATGTGAACGGATTTGAAGTGAGCATTTTTTGAATATTCTTTTCTTTTTCATTACTTATGATGATTAATTGGAGATATTTTTAATTTTAAAGAAAATTTGGAGGGACTAAATTAACTTTATTGTAAGAAAATATCAAGTTTGAAAAAGCAATGAAGTACATGGCTAAAAGGGCAAGGAGGTTTACCAAATATTATTAAGATAGAATTCAATAGGCTGAAAATTGAATGGGTGTACAGTTATGGAAATAGGATTGCAATTAATCCTCTTCAATGTTAGGTCTTAAAATATTTGAGCAATCAGTTTATCTTGGCGTGGAGGGCAGCTTAGTCAATGAATGAAGATTAGTTTTGGTCAAGGAGGGTAGCTCTAGTCAAGGAGGTTTACCAAATATATTATTAAGATAGAATTCAATAGGCTCAAAATTGAATGGGTGTACAGTTATGGAAATAGGATTGCAATTAATCCTCTTGATTAATATCGATGTTGCGTCTTAAAAAATATTTGAGCAATCAATTTATCTTTGCGTGGAGGGTAGCTCTAGTTGATGAATGAAGATTAGTCATGGAAATAGGATTGCAATTAATCCTCTTGATTAATATGGATGTTACGTCTTAAAATATTTGAGCAATCAATTTATCTTGGCGTGGAGGGCAGATACTGAGCAATCAGTTTATCTTGGCGTGCATGGTAAGGAAGATTAGTTTTTTTTTTTATATTTTTAAAATATGGGGTTTTGAAAAGGTTGATTTTACTTTCACATCAATTTAGTTATATTGATTTATGGGTCTATTTGGTGCTGTAGATATTTGATCTTTCGTGTAAGCTACATCATCTATATATTTCAACTATTGAAGCAAAGGCTCATTCACAGGTAATATTTTTCATTATTAACTTAAAATACAATAATGTTTTAAAGTATTCTTATTTAATAAGTTCCTATATGATAATACATAGAGGAATTGGTAACATTATTGGATGATACCGCTATAAACCTTAGTTCACTAGGACCCTCAACCCTTAGAGACATCATTGAACTGAGGCAACCAATACCAATACGGGGCAACCAAATTGCAAATATTTGGGGCCATCCATCCTATCTTTGTGTGGGTACGTTGTGGTTTGAACCTTGGACCTCCTCAAAGAAAGGCCAAAACCCTAACCATTGCACTGCCCTTGTTGAATGGAGTTACTCTTATTAAAATATTATTTCTGATGTGGAGTTCAATTCAACAATATCTACTGTTTTTTTTCAATTACAATTTTTTTTCCTTTCTTTTTCTATTAAATATATTCAACTTCCGTAAAGTTCTATATTTCCACAATCAGGTCTTTGACATATTTTTATTAAGAAACAAAATCTTACTTTTTGTGATATTTTGAGGAAGAAATAAAATCTCATTTTGGCTAGTTGCCTTCTATATTTGAATTTTACCAAGATCAAGATCAACACCAAGGTTGGCTAAATTACCTTTTAAAACTTGAATTGTGAGAAACCCCTAAGCTCAGGATTGGAAATCCCCATCGACCATCTCTCATAAGGGGAAGAACTGAGCTTATCAATAGAGAATTTAACCCAGCCCCACATACACATGCCACGGTTGAACTTCGGACCTCTCAAAGAAAAGCCAAAGCCTGTACCATTGTGTTGTCCCCTATACAATTCTCACATCCATTTTGTTGATAGCATAATAATAATTTAGGAATCCTCTCAATCCATTTTTTTCTATTACAATTTTAATTTCCGAAAGAAGTGCTTTAGCCTCTTGCTAGTTAAATTTTCATATGATTCTTGAGTAAGTGAGTAAAAGAACCATCACAATTGTTTTTGATAAATCCAAATTTTAAACATTTCTATTTTACCTTAGATTTAAGTGGATCCTTTATTTTAATTCTATTATTGAATGACTCTTTAGTATATGTTCAAATCTTGTAACAAAGTTTATTATCACTTCTTTTTATGTACTTAAGACTTGCCATAATTAACACCATATTTGTGAACATTATGCAAGAGAGGCAATAATACAACTTCAAACTTAGGTACGATATTAAGATTTATTTTTAAATTTTTTATTATTCTTTAAGCCATAAATACTCAAAAATAATAGCAAGGCTAATTCTACATAGAATATATGACACTCTAGTTTTGAAATATTTAATTTAACACTAAAAAATAATTCAAATAGTATAAGTAAAATAATAATGAAAAAATAAATAATCATATTTTTAATAATATATATATATATATAAAGAGAAACTCAAGAGCACAATACAAAACTTATATAATCTAGTCTTTTGGCTACTAAACAAGTAGCAGGCCAAATAAAACTATAAAATCAAACTAATTTGCTTGCCGAACAAACCAACTATCCTAATATTGGAGCTTATGATTATTGGAACAAGATCCTTTAACATCCTCTATCATGACTAGAATTGAGGAACTGCACAAAAACAAAGAAGATCAGAGAAGAAAAGACTACACTAAGGCTTGCACAAGAGCTGCACTAGGGCTTACACAAGAATGACTTAAAAAACTGCACAAGAACTGCCCAAAAAATTGTTTAACAAGTTAGCCATAGCTTCCAACATTGCCATCAAGAGACTAAACAAGGAGAAGATCGGTCCTAGTTTGGTTTGGCCACCACCTAGGAGGGAAACCATAACACCTAATATCTCCTTTGTCAAGAGCCCAATTTGCCATAGCATTTGCCTCTCTGCTCTATTCTTTGGGCACATGATTAAAAACAACCTCTTGGAAACTAGAAGCTTCTAATCCAATCTTATCTATGATCCTTTGAATTCGTCAGTCTACCTTCTTAGGCCTTGAAGTTAAATTTAGGTAATTGATCATAAATTTAGAGTCTAACTTTGATATCACCCTTCTCCATATTGCCTTCAGTGCCTCTTGCAAACCTCTCAAAATACCTTGTCCTTCTGCCAAGTTATTGGATAAAATTCCTAAATTTTCGATAAAAGTAAAAATTGGAGTACCATCCTCCAACCTACCTATCCCTCCTATACTAGCTCTACCAGGATTTCCTCAGGATGCTCCATCCGTATTGATTTTTCCATTATTCTTTGGGGGAGGCTGCCATTGCTTTGTTCTATTGATTGTCTTAGTGATCACTTTCTTCTTTCTATGTTGGGCTAATCCAAGGATGATATTTAATCGGGCCATCATTTGTTCCCATAGTTGATTTAAAATTTATGGATGAGTTAATAGATGCTGGTTAGTCTCTGTCAAATTTTTTATGATCTTGAGCCAAACATAGTGGATGTCCCTACTCTCTTGTTGAAATATTCGCTTGTTCCGCTCCTTCCAAATATTCCAAGGAAGAATAGTCATTCTTGTCCAAACTACTTGGTTCACATACCAATATTTTCCTTCTTGATTGCTCCAGCTTCTCTATCTCTATTTTATGGATTGTTCATTGGACCATTTTAAATTAAAAAGGGAAGCCAATATCTTCTACAATTTAGAGGCTATGAGGCATTCTATCAATAAATGGTTTAGTGTTTATCCCAACACATTACACATTGAAAATGTCCATTAAATATTTTCTTTACAAGGTGATTCCATGTAAATACCCTTTCTTAATATATATATATAATTAATTAATTATGTATAATAATTTTTTTAACGAACAAAAAATTTAAAGGTATATATGGGCCACCCTTCTCTTAAATTTGGATCTCCTTAAAAAAATCTCCTTAAAAAAATCCAATATCTTTTATCATTATGGTACATTATGGTATCTAATTTTGTGTATAATATTAATAATAATATTTTAAATATTTGAATATAAATGAGGACAGCTGATATTAAAGTTTTACCAGGATATCAATGGAGATCAATATGTCCGAGTAGCAGCGATGTTGACCTCAACTATGATCATCCTTTCGTTCTATTATAAGATGAATAAGATTACGATATATTTAATAATAAAAAGTGAAAAGAAGAATGAGTTTATTGTTTTGTTATATACTAATATAAACAAATAATTCATTAAAAATAATATTTTAAATATTAATAATTTAAAGATAACTAATTTAATAAAAATAATATTTTATTTAAATATTAATTTGAAGATAAGTAATTTAATAAAAATAATATTTTATTTAAATATTAATAATTTAAAGATAAGTAATCTAATAAAAATAATATATTATTTAAATGTATTTTTTTGATTAAGGTTAGTGTGAGAAACCTCTACTATCAACGCTCAGGGTTGGGTATCTCCATCCCAACCATAACCTCTAATAAGGGTGAGAGCTGAGCTTATCAATAGGGACCAAACGCACAACCATACACACATCAACCCCCTCACACTCGTCCTACCGCAGTTTGAACCTTGAACCTCTTGAAGAAGAGCCAAAACCTGAATCGTTGCACTGTGCTCCATAAGACCAAAATTTTAGGTTAGAAAGAAACCTCGAGAGCCGCTCTTAGGTGGCCGCTAATGTCGTTCCATCTGAGTATACCACTATCTAGAAAGAAACCACAAGAGATTTTTTTGTGTCCACCTTGGCATAGCATAGGTCCAATTTGTGGACCTCCCGTTCAACGGGGCTAGGCTCACCTTGAACCTTCTCCACTTATGCTACAAAGGTAGGCTAGGCTCACCTCGAGCCTTCTCCACTTACACTACAAAGACAAACTTTTATTTAAATATTAACAATTAGAAGATTAATTGGATTATAATGCTCAAGGTAGGCAATTTGCTTATTTTCCATGTATAAAACTACCATACCATAAAATAGAGCTTGGTAGTATGGTAGGCTTCTACCTAGAGCTTGGTAGTATGGTAGGCTTCTACCTATGAAAGGCCAATGTAGACTAATGCTCAAGTTTTTGGTTCTAAGTATAAAAAATTAAACTAACACATAGAATAAAGAACTTAAGCCTAACCAATTCCTCCCTTCCCAAGTAAATAATTTTAAGTAAATATTTCAAATCAAGAACATCCAGTTTTGATTGAAATCTTTACTACTTTCTTGAAAAAATTCTTGAAATAGATGTAATTTTTGACAAGTCCTCAAAATTAGGCCTTCAAGGTTGCTCTACTTGCTGTTAATATAGAAGTAACCCATTTGATTTAGTTTAAAAAATATAAAAAACGATTTCATAACAAATAAGGCCAAGGTTAATAAACTTCATAGATTTCTATTCTCTACATTTAGAGAGTATACAATTAAAATATAATACAAACAATGAACCTATAAGGAACCGTAGAAACTAGCTCTTGTGTTGGGTTCCTAAAGATTGAGCATAAGAGGAAACAAGATGAACCCCTTCAATTTGGTGCATTGCTTCATTTTAAAGCTTGTGGTATATGCATTAGTCCTTTGCTTCGTTATTGCCTAGAGCAACTTCATGACAAGAGTCACATCCATCATCATATCTTGTTTGAAGTCCTCCCTTTTAGTCTTATTTTGTTTAATTTTGAACATGGTATTGCATATCTTCACCCCATTACTTTTATGTCTAAAGAGTTATAATTTAATTGTTCTAACACCTCTATATTTTTTGGATCATCCTTCACAAAGGGCCACGTAGCATTTTATAGTGTTCTTTCCAAACACCCCTTCGCTTAGGACCACCTCCTTAAGTTCCTAGGCCATAGTCTTTTGTCTGTGAAGCTTATATAGAATATTCTTACTATGAATTTCGACATGGTCACCGACATGATGAGAACCCCCTAAATTGAGGTCCTTGATGATCTTGTGGAAATAAAAATCTATTTTGTAAAGAGAATAATGTCCTTTTATATGAGTAGATCTTCTTCCATAGTCTAGCCTTTGATTCATTTCACGATTACCTCTTTGTCTTAGTTTCCCTTGCCCATTTGACACAGTGTAAGAGGTAGTCAAGATCTTCTTGAGATATCTCCTCCCTATTTAACCAATCTATAAATGCTACCTTCCTAAACAATCACCTACATGAAGTAAAAAATGAACACACTTTACCATGGGTTTAAGGCGTTTTGACGAGAGAACATTATCACCACCTATTTCTCCACATAATTGCAAATATAAAACTCATTGAGATATTTGTAATTTGACCTTATTAGGCCAAGGCAGATAGTGATGAAGTACTTACTGGTGCTCTTGATGTAAGCCTACGAGCATTCTATATGTAAACCTACAAACATATTTCTATGTAAGCCTATGGGCATTCGTCTATGTAAGCCTAAGGGCACCCTTCATGTATTCACCCTTAGTGATATTGGTTAATCCAACTTTATGGATAACCTTGATTAAAGGGTGTAATTTATTATTATATTATTATAATTTAACCTCAAAGTCAAGTTAATGTTGGCTTGATGTTAACTATTAATTGGGGTTTTGGTATCACTATAAATACCTTGATGACTAATCCATTGTATTGATTTGCAATACGTGAGATATTAGAGTGCCTACAGACAACCACCACTTAATTCTTCTCTCCTTTTGTCTCATTTATCTCTTTCTCTATTTTTTGTTTGTACACTTTTCTATTTTTGCTCTTCTTTTTTCTACATATGATTGTGGTGAATGGATGTTTCATAATGTTTTTAGAAAATATTGTAAATTCCAATATAGTACTAGAGCCAAAATGAAGCAATTTTGATCAATTATACAAAAAGGTTGTATAGGGAAAATGGTGACAAATATGGATGAATCATTAGTCCTATTAGATTCCTTATGAAATTTCAAGGGGGTCTGAGTTTAGCACTTTTGAATATTTTTCCGTTTTAACACCTGCTTTTGTATCCAAAAAAAGGTGTGTATTTTCCCTTTAAAATTCAAAATTTTAAATTTTAAATTTGGAATATTCCATGAAATATTTTGCTATGTAGCAAAAAATAATAGGGATGCACAAAGACATTGTTTTATCGATGGGAAATCCATGATTTTATTTTTCAATTTGTGAAGAGAATTTGAGTTTCAAATATGTAGTTATGGTGTAATGATATGTTGTTTCACTACTGGACAAGAGGTCACGAGATTGATTCATGATAGCGCTCCTTGCATTCACATTTTTTTAGACTTGGATGCTAAAATTATTTATGCTAAAACCCATTTCATTGACTAATTATGCCACAATGGTAAGGCTGTAAAGTGTGAGCTAGAAGGTGTTGTGTTCGAATCTCACTTGTGAGCAATGAAGTGGCTTGCATTTTTCTTTTATTTTGGTACTTTATGAGGCATATCTATTGGCAATAATGGAACAAAATTACATCTACTATTATGGTTCAATGGTTTGGTTGATGGCCAATTTAGTGAAGGCCTTACATTCAAGTCATGTGAGGAGCATGGAATGACCTTTTTTTTCTTTTTTTTCTTTTTGTGCTGCATGGCCTTTCTAAAGGACTCATGCCCATGAGCCACATAGGTTTGAATGTATATGCTCAATTGAGCTCTCATAGGAGCCATAAAGGAAGAAAATCTACTATCCAAGGTATGGTTGCATCTGCCATATATATTATAATGGTAGGTTAATTTGCTAAGAACGTAGAGGTGCCATGTTCAAATCGAGCCCATACTATGGGTATATTATCATTTTTATATATTTATATGAAACCAACCAATCAATATTTACAAATGTCATGTTACAATTTGTCGTTCCCCATACCAGTTGGATGTTCTATCAATGAGTGACATCAACAAAGGTGGCATATGGATGTGACAAGTGATAGTCCTTGGTTGGCCAAAATTTTCTCTAAGGTTTATTATTTATTTTTTTGTTATTTTTTAGCTCTAACATGCCCAAACGTCTAGAGGCCATAACTTTTGTGTACGAAAGCATTTTGGGCCTCTTTTTTTCAATTACATACTTTTTCAAGCTTTATAGATTGGTGACATCATTTAAGAGACTTGTTACTATTTTCTATGGGTTCTTTCTATGCAAAATGGACCTAGTTGACATTCTTCTTTCTAGTACAATTTTAACTTCAATAGGCCATTGGCATGACAATTGATAAATTTGCTTGCATCCAACTCATGTATAATTTAAAATCCCGCTTCTACAAGGTCACAGGTTCAAAACTTATTTTTTCTCATTTATTTTATCACAATAGTTTTGACGTCTTCATGGAGCACCAAACATCTAAATATTTGTGAGATTTCAAAATTCTTATGTTTATTCTTCTCTTTTATTATAGTGAATGCTTGTTCTAACTCTAACAATATGTTAGTGTGGTGATTGGTAATCTTTTCGGCTGCAAGATGAGTAGGTTTTGGATGATAAATGTAAGGTAAACCTCATTTTTATGGGCCGTTTCTAGGCATTGGGGTTGATTATTCAGAGACCTGACTATTGCTTCATGATTCAATTTCCTTCTCTTGAGATTGGAAGATATATTATAGTCACCATAGTGCATGTTGAAGATATTCTGATGGGAAGCTCAACATCTTGATCTAGAAGGTGGAGTTATGACTTCATGTTTAGGGAGAGGTAGTCTAGTTCATGTAATTTTGGCAAGATAAGATATCAGGATCCATTGGCCCATATAAACATTCATTATGGGGGGAGATGTATCATCTCTAATATCTTATCTTCTTGACCCCTTAGTTCATATTATGGGGGGTGTTGAAATATTTGTAATCTAACCTTATTAGGCCAAGGCCAATAGTGATGAAGTACCTATGGGTGCTCTTGACTTAGCTTATGAGAAACCCCTATGACCAATGCTCAGGGCTGGGCATCCCCATCCCACCATGACCTTTCATAAAGAGGAAAGTTGAGCTTATGAATAGGGAATTTAACACACAACCACACACACATGCCACGGTTTGAACCTTGAACCTAAAAAGCCAAAGCCCGAACCATTACATTGTCCCCCCAAGACTTATTATGTTCTTGATTATTATCTCTTAGTTTTTCTTAGATCAAAATAGTTTCAACTTATTTATTGCATGATTATACGTATTTTGGCATATCTTATAGAAATTCATATTTATGTCATTTTCCATGCAAATAATATTACTTACCAAAATTCAAACTCTTCCTATAAAATCTAAATATTTAATTGATTAATCTCATACTATTTAATTAAATAATTTAATATTAAAAAAAACTATAACCCAATTTCTTCTAAAAATAAAAATTAAGTTCTCACTCCTAATAGTTCAAAATCCCCATATACATAAATCAACACTTCCAATAAAAAATAAAAAATCCATTTTTACATAAGAACTTATCAAAATAGTTAAATTACCCTCACCTCTATATTTACCTTGCCTCAAGACACTTTATATGTATATAAACTATCAAATAAATATAAACTACGTTTTCCATTGGTCGGTCACATGAAACCACCCCCAAGTTATCCTTAATTTTTTTTCATTATTTTGGTCGGTTAGCGCTCACTTCTCGGCTTTAAATTCCCCAATTAAATTTATAGCAAGAATACAAACCTCTAACACTTATTTAATATTTATTATATTTAAATATTAAAACATAATCACTTGAAATCTTATCATCCTCCGTGAATGAAATAGTATAATATTAAAAACAATATGTGGAAGTAAAAGCCAGAGCTCCATGTAACCAATAACTGGTTGACAGTTTTTAAGTCACTCTCTAAACTTCCAACACGTTAGGGAACGCCTTGAGAAGCCTTGTGAAGCGAGTCATCAAAATGTCAACGAGGGTTGTTAAGCCATGGACGAAGACAGTTACCACTGATAACTAACTAGCCTAGCAAATAACAACATAAATAAAAGTATTTTTAGAAGTATTATATGATTATTTAGATATCATAAGAAAAGTCCAAGATGAGAATCTCTAAAAGCATGCGATGTTTTACCTGTCATATGCAATTATAAATATCACAAAAGAGTCTACGAAGGAAGGTAGACATATCTAGAATATCTTAATAGAGAAAAGTTTACAAACATTTTAAAAAATGTTGCCATGTTTTCATTTAGAGTTTTTTTTATCTATGTAATATCTAGCTTTCATAGGCTTATAAACAGGGGATAACTTTCTTATATAAGGTAAGTTGAGCAATAGATAATATAAGTAAAGAGTCAAGTAAGATAATGAAAGCAAGTCTAGCTAGCTAAAAAGAGGTGCATCTTTGTAAAGAGTGTACGAAGGATTGTCTAGGTGAGACTATGGAATGCATTTATTAGGTGAGTAGTTGAAATTCAAAAGGATGATTGCATTTACTCTTTAAGATAATTAGATTATATTTATATATATATATATATTTTCATTGTGTTGTATATGATGTATTTTTGTTTTTATATTGTTTACTTTTATTGTTGTGTGTATTTCATTGTGGTAAGTTTTGTATGATAGTATTCCACCTGTTTGTACCTTGATTTGAAAGGTTATAAAAGAGGAGGAATTTGGAAATTGTTTTGTTCATTCTACAGATTGATTTTTCTTGTTATGTTGTTAGGATTACAACTATTTGGTGGCATCTTTCGATAAGTATGTATTTACCTCTTTAGTAACTTTGTTTTTACCCTAGTTACTATTATCGGAGTAACTTTCAAATTTATTGTATAGTAGATTGTTTTTACTATTACTATGGTAATTCTAATTTTATTGGAGTATCATTTTTATTGTGATAATTCTAAAATTTATTATGTGGTAGTCCCATTTACTAGGGTCATTGCTAAATGATATCTTTAGTTAATAACTTTCGTATAGGACTTGTTTATTATGCTTACTAGTATATGTGTATGGTGAAGACTTATCAATAATTTTATTCCTTAGTGATCTTGTAGATAGTTTGTGATCACCCCATCATAGTCTCTTGTTTAGTTCACTCTATTTTCATTTGTTTGTTTGCACTGATGCATTATAGTAAGGAAATAGGTGAAAGAATATGGTAGATTTAGTATTTGTAGAACTGTATGGAGAAATTTAGCCTCCAATTCATGTGAACTTAAAATTTTCACCAAGAAGTGTTATACCTAGGATTCCAAGGATGTAAAAAAGATGGATAAAATTCCCATATTTTTAGCTCAATATTTTAAAAAATACCAAGAACTTCATTTAATATAAGAAAACATGCATTTGTAATGGCTTGACATGGAAGGAGCAATGGACCAAGTTACTTCTAACATTTTTGAATCATGCTACATTAAAATGGTACAAGACACAAGAGGATAAGACTAGGAATTCATGGGATCAAAGACTATAGTCCATACCAAAATTACTCTAATTTGATTACAAATATCATGAAGCCAGTTGAGGGAGCTAAAGAGATGCTGCAAGACCATCATGCACGAGAGTAGGAGTTATGAAGGAAGATCAAAGTACAAATCCATAAGGAAAACTTACCCCATAGCTCATTACCTAGTGTTGATAGTATTTGTAAACATTTTATCGTGAAATTAAATCCAATAACTAAGTTGAATGTAAAGTATAAGCAACCCATAAGCATTCAAAAAACATGTAAAATTACAAAGCAATAGAAGATTCTAGAATATGAGCTATTTATACCAACACCATCTATTCCAATAGCTTCTACCCAAGTTCCACAACCAACAACAATAACAAAAAATATGTTTATCTTTTAAAATTGATGAAGTTTTAATTAAAAAGATAGGACAACTTGCATTCAATTTGTTAAAAGTAAGAGAAGTAGAAACTATTTAAGCCCAATATGGGAACATGAACACCAAGATGAATATGTTTGAAGTAGTCTATTACGAATATAAAGAGAAATGACATTAGAAGACAAATCACCCTTTTAGGCATCTACTTCTAGAACAAAGAATAATAAGAAAGACAAATCTCTAGTTAACATCATCAATATTATAAAAAATAAAGAAGTCAATGTCATGACAACTAAGTGAGCTAAATATATGAATCCCAATAAAGGAAATATATTAAAATGAAGATAATCCCAAAAATTAGAGGAGAAAAAATTAGGTGTTCAAGATTTTCCAATATCAGCAGGCTATGGATCATACCCAATCATGGAGGGCTTGTAAAAGCAAATTTCCAACATTGCATATGAACAACTACTAGCATCATTATTAGAAACGTGGAGGGATATACATAATTGACTCAATACCAAATGAAATAAGGTCAAAATAACTCTATTTGAAACGACGGTTAGCCTATATGCTCCACAAACTTAAGCCTTATGTAGAGGTATCTCTATTCCTAATGTCATGGTAGACAATGGAGTTGTTGTCAATGTAACGACAAAATTTGCATTAAAGACATTAGGGCTAGAGATAGATCATAAATCCAACTTAAAGCTAAGATATATGCATAAAATAAAAACAAAGTCAATAAGAGTAGTCTTCGATGTAACAGTTTTAGTGGTGGGTCCATTTTGTGGTAGATTTTCAAGTCATGAGAGATGGTTCAATGACCTATCTAATGTTAGGAAGGTTGTGGTTAAGCAAATCCTATGCTTACAATATTTGGTATGAAGGGTATATGAGCATTGGTTAGGGTCCCAATTGAGTGAAAATAAATATGGAACTCCAACCTCATACATTGAGGACAACAAAAATAAAGGATGAAAGAGCATGGACAACTTTAGATTATGTTGGTACTAGTGAGATAGATACAAAAGAAAAAAAAAGAGGTAGAATTTTTATTTGATGATACTATTCTTGATACTCCAATTTATCTTGCATGTTAGTTTTCTCAAGAAGAGGTGGAGAATTAGATGTAATATAGTTTGGATAGGCAGTAGAAAAGCAATAAAAGGAGAACTACTTTTGAATATTACGTAGGTATATTAATTTGTTCACTTTTGACCATAAAAAGTTACAAGTTGACTGGATCAAGCATTAGGTAGAGTTGGTCAATAATGCTAAACCTATGAAGCAAATGGTACATAATATGAATCCAATATTTGCCAAGTCTATCAGAGAAGAGGTAGAAAAGTTGTTTGATGTAGTTTTCATATTTTCAATTTACAACCTAGAGTGGGTATCCCCAATTATCATTGCAATAAAAGAATGAAAAATTGAGGGTATGTTTTGATAATTAGAAGCTAGATAAGGATACAACAATAGATCACTACCCACTCCTTTTCTTGGGTCAAATATTAGATGAAGTTGTTTGTAAAGTGTATTACAACTTTGTAGATGACTATAATAACTACAATTAGGTTTGCATTATAGAAAATGATCAATTAAATATAACCTTCACTAATCCATGGGGCACTTTTTCCTATTGAGTGATATCATTCAGGTTGTGCTATGCAATAAAAAGGTATAACTTTCAAGTGATAGATGATTATGGTAGTTAAACCCTATATTGGAAATTTTATCAAAATTTTCCTAGATATTTTTATTTTTATGGGATGATGGTAGATCAAATAGCTTCTATTGAAAAGGTATTTCAACAATTGGATGAGATAAAGGCTTCACTTAATCCTTAAAAAACATATTTGAATACACTAAAGGTGTCTTTTTGGGTCATGTGGTTTTCCAAAAAGGGATTGTAACTGATTTTGAGAAGATTGCAAAGATTGAAAAGCTACCATTTACCCCCAACAAGAGTAAGTTGTGATCATTCTTGGTCCATGTGGGATATTACAAGAGGTTCATTAGGATTTTTTCAAGTATTGCATAGACATTAACAAAGCTCCTTAAGAGGGATATGCCTTAAGTTAGGAAAATAAGCTAAGGTTGTGTTTGAGAAACTAAAAAAAAACCTAATTACTACTTCAACCTTAAAGAAGCCATATTGGAGTAATCAATTCATTGTCTACATAAATGCATGTGACACAATGCTTGGAAGCACATTGAGTCAATGAGATAAAAATGGGCACGATCATCCCATCTACTTTGGTAGTAGAAAAATTACTAGTTCTAAAGCAAATTGTATAGTTACAAAAAAGGAAGCCCTAGCCATCTTCTTTACTATCAATAAGTTTCAAAACTATCTATTGGGGCAAAACTTCACCATAGTTATAGACCATGATATTAGAAAATTATCACTATGCTTCATAGTTTAAGCAATTCCTAGAATCATAAATATCATCAATAATCAATAATTAAGCATATAGCAAATGAACAACAATTTCACATAAAATCACATTGAAATATTTATTAAAAAAACTCAAGCAATGCACAAAGTAAAACTTCTTCGGGTTACTATTATATGACTTTGTCTTAAATATAAAGATACACGAGACTCTTCACATTACATGACTCTTAGAATTTGCTCTTCTCAAACTCACGGGAGATCTTGGTTCCTCATATTCCTTTTTGACATAATAAATCTCACATATTACATAAAGATAAAGTCTCTTATGATTACATATAACTTCCTACTTCTAAACTAGACACATCACTCAAATAAATCTTCACTTGCTAACTAGACACCTCATGCACTTAATTACATGACACATGCTCACACCTACTAACTTGACACATACTATAAACTCAAATATCAAACACACAACCTAATATAAATATTTATAAAGGTATTTAAGGTACCAAATAATGCAATACCTTGAACACCACCCTTGTATTACATTATTTGGTATGAAGGCCTTTTCTCTTCAATCTCTAACTCTTGTCTTCTTTCTTCCTTTTCTCTTCAATCTCTAACTCTTGTCTTCTTTCTTCAGCTCTAGCTTTGGCACTCCTTCAACCTCTAGTTTTGAATATGTACTTATGCTATTACCTATACCTATCATACTTATTTCCTTCAAATAATTTTGCAATCTTCTTTTGTTCACACAAAATTCTTCAAATTAATTTTCTTTGATGTGGAAATCCTTATTACTCCCAAATTAAAATTTTATTCTTTACTCATAAGTTTTTCTTCAATTACTTTTGAACTTCCTTCAATCTACTTAAATTCTTATTATTATATCTCCTTTCAATAGTTTTCTCAATTTTATTCTTCAATCAATCAATATTCTATTTCAATTCAACCACTTCATTCAATTTTCTTTTATCAATCTAATTCCAAATATCAAATTTTTAATTTCAAATTTTAAATCTTCTTATATCTTAAATTTCAATTTGATCAATTCTTTCAATCAATTTAATTTCAATCAAATTCTTTCTTCTTATATCTTCCAATTATAATATTCAATTCTTCAATTCAATTTCCTTCAATCATTAAATCAATTCATCAATTTTTTCTTAATTCATCATTCATCAAATCAAATTATTCAATCATTAATTAAGTTATCCAATCAATTAATTAAATTCCTTATTATATCTCCTAATCATTCAATCATTTTAAATACCTTCTTATATCTCCCAAAATAACTTTATCAAATTCACCATGTTATAACTTCCAAAATCAATTTTTTTGCTCCAATAAATTATAACTCCCAACTCACAATACTATTAGATACATTGAAGACTTTTAGAACATTGTTGTTTTAAAAATTCTCATATGCGTAATGTCCAAAAATAATAACTTCCTATAATTTCTCATGATTTAAATTCTCCCTATATTTTCTTCAATTTCTCCCATTAAATTTTTCCTTCTAGAATAATAATTCACCTTCCTGAATAATTATCTAACAAATTAAATTCTTTTAAATAATTATCCAGTGTTAGAAAAATAATTCATCTCCCACTCATAATAATTAACTAACTTTTGGATGCCACTTAATTCTACTACATAAATGGGATAAAAAAAATAGTACCTTCCAACCTTTTCCTGCATAAATGGGATGAAAAAATATTAAATGTTGCTATATTTTGACATCCATTTTACCGTGCTTCCAATAACATTCTAGATAGTGTAATGTTCTCTATGACATGGTAACTAGGACCTAGCTTCATATGGTGACAGTTATGGCTAGAATGAAATGCTCACATATTTAGATCAAAGCACAAAACAAGGGAGCAAGTATGGGAGAGGATTATGAGTAAGGTAACAAAAATAGTATCTATCAGATTATAGGAGGAAACATACAGAAAAATGGAGGAAGTGATTATTCTACGGAGACTTGGAATAGCTATAATAGAGAAACAAATTAGGGTGGATACACAGGTGAGATCCTCTCAAATAACATAGAGTGGAGGTAACCTCCTAGAGAGTGGGTGAAGGCAAACATAAATGGGGCATCTACTAAAAACCTTGGGAAAGCTGATTTTGGTATTATCATGTGAAATTAGAAAGGAGAACAGGTGTACTGGAGAGCAGAAGGCATGGGGAAGGAAACAAATAATGAAGTGAAAGGATATATGATCTTTTCAACATCAGTGATAGCTGTAAATATACAGTTACATAAGTTGTGTATAGAGACAAAATCTTGGGTATGAGTTGGAATCTTGGATCCGATAAGGCCCTTTTAGGTGCTAGGAATTGGAGAGAGAAGGAAGGTGGAAGCAGTTCAGAAGATCTGACAATTTTTTCAAGATTTTTTTATTACACATATCAAGCGAGAGGGAAATATAGTGGTAAACTATTTAGGAAAATAGGGAAAAGATCTAGAGGAAGGGTAATATGTGGACTTTCAAATGGAAAATCAGATAAGCTGGTGCCAAATAATCCAAGGGATGCGAGAGGTGATACAAGCAAATAGCAGAAAAAGAAGAGCAACACATCAACACAACATATTTATGCCACATAGCAACACAACATGAATATAAATGGATGGTTTATGGAATTCAGATAAATTGAAATTCAACTATGGTAGTGCTGAGGTGTATGGATATCTGCATTATGTATGGTAATATTTTATGGGTAATTTTTGAGCGAGGAGGGACTGGAGGAGGATTTTGTTTCTCCTTTGATGCCTATCCAACTCATTTTACCTTGTAATACAACTTCTATAAATATAACATATTTTTTATTTTTTCAAAAAAAATACCATTGAATGGGTCCTCCCAAGTGCAAGCTTTATAGGAATACATGGATCCTTGGGAGAAGAAATGAATTGAAGGTGAGACCAATGGTTAATTTATTTTTTATATGATCCAAAATATTCCTCCAGATAGCTATCTTCAATTTTTAAAATGCAAAGGGACCCCCAAATATACCACTGGGAGAGAAGTCCTCGTGAATCCCAAGATCTCTAAAATTTTATCCTAAAGCCTTTGATCAATATTGAAGAACACCACTTTGGATTTATTATCAATGATAACTTGGTTTGTGGCCATAAGGTAAAAATTAAGAGTATCTTTGATCATTCTTGCTCCCCTAAAGTTGGCCACTCCCATCAAGACTATGTCATCCATAAACTGTAGGTGAATCAAAATATCCTTACCCACCTTGATACTTGTTAGCAAACCCTATTGTCATCTCCTTAGGATAAGTCTACCCAAGCCTTCAACCAATATGAGAAAAAAAAAGGGAACAAGGATCTCCCTAATGAAGGCCTTGAGTGGCTCCAAATGGTTGTGAGGGAAGGCCTTTGATTAAAACAAATTATTTTAGAGTAGAAGCATAGATCATAATCCATTCTATCAGGTTGCCACCATCATTGACAAGAAGCTCCACTCCACCCTATCATAAGCCTTTGACATATACAATTTTATGAACATTCCTCTATTGCTAGATTTTTGGATTGAGTGGATTGCCTCTTGAGCTAGAACCACACCATCCAAGATCTGCCTACCCTCTATAAAAATCCCTTTCTCCAAGGAGATAATGCTATGTAAAAGTGGTTTTAGCCACTCAACCATTACCTTCATGATTATTTTATATATGACATTGCATAAGGCAATAGGTTTATAATCTAAAATATGCACCTCCTCCTCCCCTTTTGAAATTAAGGCAATGAATGTAGAATTTAATGCTTTAAGCATTATTTTACTACCTTTGGAATCCTATATAAAAACCATTACATACTCCTCCAAGTTGTCCCAGAAGGTCTAAAAAAACTCAATTGGAAAGCCATATGGACCTAGCATTTTTATCATACCCATTCCAAAGACTACCTTATTTAGTATCTCTCTATCAATGGGTTTATGTAGGGCTTGATTTTCTTCTTTAGAGATAAAAAGTGTATGAAAATAAAAATATATTTCTAATACTCTTCATCTTGCACCATACTTTCCCTTAAAAAATTTAATAAAATAATCCATTGAATGGAAATGCATACCTGGGATTGTATCAAAGGAGTATCCGTTTATTGAAATATATTACATTATTTGGCATATGCTAATGTACCCCCATAGTACCTTCATGGTACATTTGTAAATATGTAATAGATTAGGGTTGAATCTATAGTTTAGAGTGTGAGTTATGTTTCCTATTTTATGCAAGTGTTAATGTGCAAGAAAGGCACAAGTGTAAGAAAGAATGTGCACAAGTGTCTTGTATGTAAGAGTGCAAATATATAATGTGAGGATGTGCACAAGTGTCCTATATTAGGAGTGCATGTAGGAGTCCAATATTTATGTAGATGTGTGCAAGTGTTGTAGAGTCAAGTGTCCATCAAGTATGCAAGTGGCAAGTTGATAAGCCAAGAGTCATGAGACTTGGCATATGGAGAGCAATAGTCAAGTGCCTAAAGAGACATTACTATGGATATATCATGGAGATAATTATCCATAGGAAAGCAATGAATAATCAAGAATAAAATTCATATATCTCATTGTAAGAGGAAGAGGAGTTATAAAACTTGTATACATTTTGAGCAATTAATATTGTAAGTTTTTTCATGCATAGTTCATGAACGATTCAATCTATTTACATAGATTTATTTATTAGCCATCATTATTAATTAGCTTTGTCTATTTTGATAAAGTTAATTTAGAGTTTGTCCACTTTAAAGGTAGTGAAGACTTGGACTCTATTTTTAAAGGTCTTATTGAGTAGAAAAGGCTAGGGTCTTTCCACTAGGTTGAAGGAAAACCAATGAAGACTAGGACTCAACTATATTGAAGAAAAGGGTTAAATTAGAAGAAAAATTGGATATTTGCTATTGGAAACCAACTCAGAGAAAATATTGAAGTTTAAAGTTTTTGAGATTAATATATTGAGGCAGAACCAACCCATAAAATAGTTGGTCATTTGGGTACATTTAGAGTCACCCTGATATTGATATTGGGTTCTTTAGGAAGGAGGAAAGTCATATTGGGTTCTTAGGTGTGACCTAAGACATTGAAGATTTTGTTTTGATAGAAAGAGAGACATCATTACTATAGAAGTTTGAGAATTTTTCTATAGAGATAGAGAAGAATTTTAGCTTCTAATAAAATAGCAAACTAGAGTAACAAAAAGAAAAGAAATAATAGTTAAAGCTATAGCAGATTGATAAGCATACAAAGCTTCCTAAAAAAGCAAAAAATTACAAAGCAAAAAAGAAAGAAGTATCTTCCTAGGATACATTGAAAAACTAGGCCGACTGAATATATCTTTATATCATTTCAGTGTTGGACATGGACCACTTTTTGAAGCAGGTTCTTCAAGGTAGACACATATAACAACATTAAAGGAAAAAGGGTCAAGAGGCCTATCTACGAAAAGAAAAGAATCAAGAATCCTATATTAGAGAAAGAATAGAAGCTGTCTGTAATACATAAAAACTAGAGCAACATATTGTATTCTATAAGCATAAGATAAAGAGGGCTATAGTAAATTCAAGGGTAGGCAACCCATCTATATCAAGAAAAAATAAGCAAATAGAAAAGTTTAGAGTGAGTTGCTATTTATCATAGCATATATTAAACAACATAAGGAAAATATCTTTATTTATAGTTTTTGGCAAATACTTGAAGTGTAGTAGCCAGTGCCATTGCAACAATATTCAACACCATTCAAAGCAAAATCTCTAGGGTTCTTTAAGTGCTATTGCATTGGTAATACCTATGAAAGCAATGTATCATTGCACTAAGAGAATAACATTGTTATTGAAGTGAAGAAGCAAAAAAGGTTAGTGAATGAAACCTAGCACTAAAGAAGTGAAGACATCTATGTTGGAGGTCAGTATGAATGAAAGCTATGAAAGTATTGAAAGAGGCCTACAAAATAGAATACAAGCAAAAGGATACTACAAATATAGTGAAAAAAGAGACCATGTGACTACGAGATCAATTGACTATAAAGAGACTAGGCAATAGAGAGACCATGCAACAAAGAAATAAAATGACTAAGAGACTAGACAACTACAAAGATACTAGGTGGCTAAAAGGCCAAGAAGAGACCACAAGACTAAGAGATCGATAAACTATGAAGAGACCAGAATAAAGAGACCAGACAACTAAGAGACTAGGAAACAAAGAGACCAAACAACAAAGAGACCAAAAAACTAAGAGACTAAGTGACTACGAAGAGATCATGCAACAAAGAAGAGATCAAGCAATGAAGAGACCAGGTGACTGTTATAAGGAGACTAGGCGATGAAGGATGAAACTAGCAACCATAAAGCATAGACACTAGCATATGAAAGTGAAGTAACAATAATAATGTTAAAGTCTAGCATTAGGTTTGCAAATCATCTACAAAATGATATTACTCATTACTGTAACGTGCAACAAAGTGGAATGCTATTATTTTATAGGAGATATTAAACATTTTAGTTTGAGGCATGTAAATATCCACATGTGCGAGTGACGCATTCAATCTAAGCATCACTTAAACCAAAGAGAAACAATGATTGTTAGGGTGTGCATCAGAAAGAATGTTAGTAAGCAAGCAGAGAAGAAATTGAAGAGCAAAACGAGTAAGGCCAATTTGCTTAATTATTTGTTATTAGGGTTTTTGAAGTTATAAGGTAGTTACATTTTTAAGGAGGAGTTATAAGGGGAATATATTAGTAAGAGTTAATATAAGGTTTTAAAGTGTTTTGAAAGCATGGAGTAATAAGGGTTTCTACTAGTTAATTTGTTATTCAAAGCTTTTTATTTTTGTAGATATCTAAAGTTTTTATTTAAAGCTTTATTTAAGGTAGAAGATTTTTAGAAAAAATGAACTTGAAAAATTTAGAAGGTTTTTGAAATTTTGCAAATTCAACTAGGGAGTGAAAAGGTTTTCAACATCAATGGGCTAGAAAATTTATAATTTGTAAAATTTACATTTTATATTTTTAGTCTTGGAGTTATAAGGTTTACTACTTCGTAGGAATCAAATTTGTAAACATTATATCCAAATTACAATATGGATAAATGGCAAAGAGTAAATTTTCAATATATAATAGCACATTATAAAAATGTAAAACCATAATTTATGAGAGGAAAAGTTCAAAAATAAAATTTATATCAAAGATAATTGTTTGAATACAATGGAAAAGATCATAAAAGAGTCCTTCAAAAATATTATCAAAGATGCAAGATAATATCACTTGAGTCTAATAAAAAGGTTCAAATGAAAAATGATATTTGGTATATAGAATTAGGAGCTAGTCATCATATAACTAGAAACTTACATTGGTTTGAATCTTTAGAAGTCAAGGATAATATCTCTCTAAAAATTGTAGATGATAAGAGATATCTAGTTCAAGGAACTAGTAGAGTAATACCTAGTATGCCTTTTTCAGATTTTGTGCTAGATAATGTTTTATATGTTCTTGGACTATCAACCAATCTTATTTTAGTTACTCAATTGGTTGAAAAAGGAAGATCAATTGAATTCAAATATATAAATGAACATAGCAAATGCATCATCAAGAATAAAAAAAAAACATAAGATGCATGTTCAATAAAAAATGGAATATATGCCTTAGATTCAATTGGTTTTTCTCAAGAAATTATTGAATGTCTATCTCAAGATGAAGTTGATGATAAATTGCCTAAGTGTTCATAAAGACAAGATATAGGGAATTGGATCCAGCATAGTCCAAATTTTTCCTACAAACATAAGCATTGGATGAACCCAAGGTTCAAGATGATGAAGTAGATTCAAGAGAAGTAGAGGTTCATGAATAATGCAAGGTCACTTGAACATTGAAGATACCGACGAAGACTAAGATTGAAGACTAAAGTCTTCAATAACCAAATAATGTAATATAGGGGGGTGTTGAGATATATTACACTATTTGGTACATGCTAATATACCCCCATGGTACCTTCATGGTACATTTGTAAATATGTAATATATTAGGGTTGAGTCTATAGTTTAGAGTATGAGTTATATTTACTCTTTTATGTAAGTGTTAATGTGCAGGAAATGCACAAGTGTCATATAAGTGTCAATGTGTAGGAAATACACAAGTATCATGTAAGAAAGAATGTGCACAAGTGTCTTGTATGTAAGAGTACAAATATGTAATGTGAGGATGTGCACAAGTGTCCCACATTAGGAGTGCATGTAGGAGTCCAAGAGTTGGTAGATGTGTGCAAGTGTTATAGAGTCAAGTGTCTATCAAGTATTCAAGTGGCAAGTTGATAAGCACATGAGACTTGGTATAGAGAGCAATATTCAAGTACCTAAAGATTCACATTACTATGGATATATTATGGAGATAATGATCCATAGAAAAATAATGAAGGATCAATAATACAATTCATATATCTCATTGTAAGAGGAAGAGGAGTAATAAAACTTGTATACATTTGAGCAATTAATATTGTAAGTTTTCTTCATGGATAGTTCATGAATTATTCACGCTATTTAATTTTATATTTCATCATAAAAATGAATGTTTATTTTAGTATTATTTGAGCCTTGATATAAATATTAATTTACTGATATTCTTCTACTCATATTATTATTACTTTGAATTTTAATATTGTGGCTATTTTATATTTGGGACTTGTGTGATATTGTGAGATTTTTTATAATATTATATAGTAGTAAGACTTAAAAATCCAACATCTTTCATCCTAAAGAAATTCTATCTTGTTTGTCTATCACCTAGCATAAGCACCCTGATGAAAAAATTTGGTGTTTCTGTCACCTTCCATTAACCAAGTGTTTCTTGCTCTCTATTTTTAGTATATCTCTTGGTTGTCAATGTCCTCAACCACTTTACATAATGCATCATCCTGTTATTTGAGCTACTCTATAGTTATTCCTTTCCTAAAGTGTTTTTGCACCTCATCCTATTTGGCCACCAATTAAGCTCTTTGGACCCAAAAGTCTGTCTTGTTAGCTCACCTCCATTGTTTAGTTAATCCTTGACATAATTAAGTTGCTTATGGAATCTAAACATTGTTGTCCCATATTTCGGACATCCCTCTTCCCACCACTATGGGATTTTCTTTTGAAGTTCCTCTTTTTGTAACCAAAACTATTCAAATTTTAATGGTTTGTGATGCTTCCCTATCTTCATCCCCCTTTCCAAAAAAATGGGGAAGTGATCTAAAATTAGACCCTTCAAAATATAAAATTTTAGATTACATTTCATAAATACATCCTCTAAAACTAAAAACGGTTTAACTTCACCTTCCTACTATGTGGATCCCTCCTCTTATTAGGCCAAGCGTAGTTGGTTCTAAGACATTTAATATCCACCAAGTGTAATGCATGGACTTGGGAAATCATAAGCCAATATTCTAGGTCCAAAATTGGGGTTCCCTCTTCCTAATATTTGTATGATAACAACAATCTAGTGTAAATCCTTCCTCAAAATTCTTATATTATGTGTCACTTTCCAATGATGAATTTGACCATCTAGGTTTTGAGCCCCATAAAAATTTATGATTAAAACCTGCTTAGTTTTCATATTGTTCCTAAAATGTGATGTGAGGACACCCATCCAAGCTATATGTTCTATTGTCATCCATTCAAGAGAGTTCCAAAAGGTAACTATCCCATTAAGACCCCTTGGATAGCCACTTCCATATGTCCAAAATCCCTCCAAAGTCCATTTACCATTTTACACATAAGATCCAACACTATTTTTGTCCACTGGATAAGTAAAAAAATTGTTTTACTTTTTTTCTAAGAGTCTTCAAATGATAGATTAATGGATTCTATTGTTTAAACTCTTAATATTCCATGATTGTATAATAATTAGTTACCTTGAGACCCGTAAGAGTCTATTGGCCTCACCAATTCCCTAGTGATCAGTTTGTCTCCTTGAGTTGCTATCAATTCCTTATTTTATTTTCTACCCACTCTTTTGAGAGTTGATATTCTTTGATGTCTTCTCCACCTAGCTTATCCCTAGATTTGAATTTTTTTGTTCTTTTCTACCACACCCATGATGACATTCTCTATTATCGGCTACTTTTGGTTATGCACTATAAATGCACTTGCAATATTTAATTATGGTAACTCATTGCACTCTATTTCTTGCTCTAGGATAGGAGTTGAAAGAGGAGCTTGAACATGGTATTGTTTTAAATATTCCTATCCACTCCTTCCACGAATTGTTCTTCTTCCTACTCTGATAGTATCCTGAAGATCTCATACCTATTTGAGGGATTGAGCTAGGTTTTATCTTTACCATCTATTTTATTTTACGTTCTCCTTCTTTTGAGTTGTTCAAAACCATCTCCCTATTCTTCTTCACCTTGAGAAATGTTGGATGCTTATTTATTGACTATTGAATTATCCTCAAGAATATTTGACATTCCTAGAGGAGTCACCTTTTTTGTGTTCATATTACTTGTGAAAGACCGAGCCAAATACCCATATTTGTGGTAAACTCCACACCTGAAGAATAATACCTCATAATCTAGTTGCTAAATCCAAGATAGTCTTGCAAGTTCAAGTTCCACCTCTATCGACAAAGGCTAATTGAGATCTATTTCCATGCATAATATAGCATAAACACCTATGTTTCCTTCCATTGTGTCTCTAGAAATATTCAAATATATTCCAAGGTAATTACCAATGATTTCCAATACCTGCTCACTCTAAAAATCCATTGGGAGTGCATACAAACAGATCCAAATTAGGATAGTAGTGGATTTAATTCAAGGATCAAATACCACTCTCTAGAGCTAAACAAATAATCTTGTTGGACCATGATTCCTCTTTTTTGATTCAAAATTTTTATTTTTTGTCGATAAGTGAGGAAAAACTAACAATAAAATATCCATTATTAATAAACCACAAATAATACTCACCAAGAGGCTCCTATTTTTGCCAAAACCATGATTGCAAAAAATTGAGGGTAGGATGAATACCTATGAATTTATAGATCAGGTCATGATTAGCTCTATATAAGACTATTTCTTCTACTATCTTCTACTCAATGATAATATTTGGCCTTGATTCTAACTATGGCTGATGTGGATCAAAGAAGCTATGGAATGCATTACTCATGGTGCTTAAATAAGCATATTAAACTCACAATATGGAGGACATCCATCCATCCAACAACATTCTAAACATAGCATAACAACTAGATAGGATTATAACAAACAAATAGATTGATCATGTTGGCATAACAAAGTGAATGTGCAAGAATAATCCAACTACTTAGAAGCTAACAAACATGAATTGTAATAAGATTCATGCAATAAAAGCATAGGCCTAACATATGAAGTCTAAAAATAAATAAGCCTAACTACAACATAAATAATTAAGCCTAACTAAGCCTAACTATTACATTCATCAAGTGTGGTCCTCATCATCCCTCTCCACCATAGAAGCATTAAACTCCAATGATTTCAAAAGGAAAGGAAAATCATGGGATATCTAATGATGTGATATCCAATGAGCCTAGTATGGAAGATGACTACAGTGAGCGACAAGGTAGGAAGTGGAAGATCCATATCGTGTCTAACGAGTCTTCATGTCAAAAAATTAGTTTGAATCAAGTGAAAGTTGAAAGTCAGGTACTACATCAATAAGATGACTGATGATAGGATCGATCTCCAAGGTGGAATCATAGTATGACTTAAAAATATCTACACTAATGATGTCATGAATGCCTATATGAGCTAAAATATCAAGGCAAAATGTATTGTCTGATACTTTTTAAAGAATGGTGTAAGGCCCATAGCGAAGTGTTTTTATTTTACTATGTTTCTTGTTTGCAAAATTATGTTTGTTAAAATAGAGCTAAAGTCTGTCTCTAGTATGAAAAGGATGAGGAACATGATGCTTATCCATATCTTGCTTTTGCTATTGTTAAGTCTTCTACAAAATATGAACCAATTTAGATTGAAGACTCTAAAATTTCTAGATGAAAGTTGTTGCCTTATCTTACTCCTAAATGTGAATATTATTAGAAGAAGGCAAAGATAAAGGTAACTATATGGTGCTAGCGATTGAAACCTAAGGTAAACCTCAAAGAGGGAGTGTCTAATGGATGTGTGAATGGATTTTTTGTAGGTATGCTTAATGTGAGTGAGGCTCAAATGCCACCTTGTTAGATAAGTGTGGTGATAAATCCTTAAACTCTAAATAAGAGTATGGTTAATCACTTTAGTCTACCCATCTAACTATGGATGTAAATCCATGAAGAAGTTAAGAGAAACTCCTAAAATATTCCACAATGACCATAAAAAATGACCCAAAAAACATGAATCCTTATCATATATAATGTTGGTGGGTAGACCAATGGAACACCATACTGTCTCAAAGAAAAGTTGGGCTAAGTTAGGTGTTGAATTGGTCTTTCTGCATGGAATGAACTTAGCCATATTATTGATTTGATCTATAACCACACACGCACAATCATGCTACCAAATTATCATAAAACAACCACTCAACAAATCCATGGAAATGCTTTCCCAAGGATGATAAGAAATAGGTAATTGAACACTTAGACCCAATTTCATATTTCCTAGCTTGGAGTAGTAACAAAAAACACACTGCCTCAAAAATTACAACACATATTCCTACATGTGAGGCTAGTAGAAAAAGTATTTCAAGTGATGAAAAGTTATATTTCCTAGAATGTACACTAGAGTGTAGGATGTGCCTTTTTGAGAAGAGATAATTGATGCTCCTAAGGTACACAAATTTTATCCAACTTATATAAAAAACCATCATTCAAATGATAATCTTGGAAAGGTACTAGATTAGAATAAGGATGTAAAAATACTGGTAAACTTTACCAAAATATGAATCAAGAGGATATTGGGTAGGCCAAGTCTAGAAACCAATGTGAGAAGTAGTCACGACTATTAATGTGGAAGCTGCTAGAGGGTGACTCAAGCAATCAACTACAATGTTACTAGTTCCCTTTTTGTACTTGATCACTAAGTAAAATTGTTGCAAGTAGGTTGCCCACTTCATGTGGCATGTTTCTTCAATATTGTTTTGAGATTATAGAAACTTAAGGGGTAAGTGACTAGTATGTACAATAGTCTCTTTACCAAGAAGGTAATGTTTGTAGTACTTAATAGATTTCACCAAGGCATATAACTCTTTATCATAGGTGGAATATTGTTGTTTGGTAACTAAGAATATATCAAAATGATAGGCCACTAGATGGTCATTTTGCTTCAATATGACTCTAAGGGTAAACTATGAGGCATCTTATCTCTACCTCAATTGGTTGAGAAAGGTTAGGAAGGGCTAGGTCAGGGGCTATAAAAAGTTTGTGTTTCAATGTATCAAATGTACAAACATAATACTTTGTGCATTAAAACATAACTTTAGCCTTAGTCAAATGATACAACGGGGTTGCAATAGTGGAAAACCTAGGAATGAACTTGTGGTAGAAATTGGCAAGTCCAAGAAAACTCTTTAATTCAAAAATAGTAGGAGTTTATCAATGGAGGACTTTGACCTTGGTAGTATCCACTTGAATTCCTTGATCATTGATGATAAATTCAAGATAAGAGATGGAGGATTGAGAAAAATAATACTTTGTAAGGTTGGCATACAATTGGTTCTCTTAAAGGGTTTTGAGAACCTGTTCTAAGTGAGATAGATGAGAATTCCAAGTAGGTGATAAATCTAGAATTTCATTAAGATAAATGATCATAAATTTGTATAGGCTATCCCTAAACACCTTATTCATAATCCTTATGAGTGTAGTTGGTGCATTGGTACGACCAAAGGGTATACCAAACCACTCAAATAAGTCCAAATTGGTCTTAAATGTTGTCTTCCATGTATCCTCTACCTACACTAAGACCTAATGATACCCACTTTTTAGATCTATTTTTAAAAATAACTTTTCCCCTTGTAGCTAATATAAAAGATCATAAATTCTAGGGAGTGGATACCTATTCTTGATGGTGATTTTATTCAAGATCCTAAAATCAATACATAATCATCAAGTACCATCCTTATTCAGTACCAAAATAATGGGTGAAACACAAGGCGATGTGCTTGGAATAATGAAGCATTTAGATAACAAATCATGAATTTACTTTTTAACTTCTTCCATTTGAGGTACTGATTGTTTGTATATAGGTGCATTAGGAAGAGATTCTCTAGGAATAAGATCTATGTTATGATTAATTTCTCTTACAAGAGGAAGAGTAGAAGGTTATTTGAACACTTGTGCGGAATATTGCAATTTTTTTATGTGAAACATTCTTTATAGAATTGTGAAATGATGCTTGAGTGTATTAATTCCAACTCCGGTGCTTGATTTACTACTTTGCGTGCTTGTCGATAACTTAAAACCAAATTGGTAGTAGGTTGAGTGCACCTAATTAGATATTCCTTGTTATCCAATTGCAAAGTATAAGTGTCCTTGAATGCATAATAAGTGGTTTTCCTATCATATTGATAGGGTTTTCCCATCAACAAATCATAATAATCCATCTATGTGATATCAAATGTGACCTTGTCTACAAATTTTAGACCAAATGCAAAGGAGGCAGTGTAAGTGTGTGTGACGTCTAAAGTGATCCCACTATCCTTCCATTCCAAAGAATAAGGATGAGGATGAGGGCTCAATGGAAGCTTCAACTTTTTGACAATGGAACTCACAATTATATTTTTCTACGAGTCATTGTCGATAATACAATCTATGAAAAATTCATGAGTCAAGTGGGCCCTAGTGATGAACAATTTATCATGACCACTTATAGAAGAATTGTGATGCATAAGGGTTAAATTATTCAATTTACCCTTTAAATCTTGATATGTTTTTCCTTCTCCCATAGTATCAATGGGGCCATCTATTGGGTTCCCATTAGAAGACTTTACAACTAAGGCTTTCTTCTTCATATTATGTAATTGAAAATATTGATGCCTAATATGCCCTTACTTCTTACAATAGGTACAAACATTTTGAGAGTATGAAGAAGAAGAAAAATAATTTTTAGATGAGGAAGAAGAAGAGGAAGTAGAAGGAGTAGGGGAAGGAGAAGAAGATATTTTATTTACTTGTTATGGCTGATTTGATACCTTGGTGGGTCCTAAATATCAAGCTCCTCTCGATTGCTTGGAAAGCTTCTCCACTGCTAATTGTGCATGATCGAAAGTTGCATCCAAATTATCTAAGGAAGCATATTTCAAATCTCAATACAAGGGTTCAATTAGTCCGCTTGCAAATTTTATGATAAAGGCTTTTGCTCCTTCATAGAAAACAAAATTCTTAGTTTGTTGAATTGGAAGACAAAATATTGAAAAAACATATTATAAGTTTGTCTTAATCTATACCATTTGACATTTAACTCCTGTTAACATTTGGAAGGATAAAAATTATCCTTTAAATCTTGGACTAAACCATCCCATGTGGTAATTGTATTTTGTCCTTCTTGTATTTCCATAATCATGAGATTGGCTAACCTTGACAAATTGAGTTTAGAAAAAGGCACTCATTCCCCAACGAGAACCTCTATGTAGGAGAACCAAGTCTCCATGTCCATTATCCAACTACCTAGTACATCACATTTTGTATTTGCATTTATATCAGTATTATATATCTTTACATTAGGGACACTTTGGACGGTGATGTATTGGACCTTATTGGCCAAGAGACCAACTATCTAGGCTAAAAAAATCATATGATCTATTAAATTTTATGCTATTTGTAACTGGGTATAAGCCATATGGATGAGAACAAAGGGACACTTAAGGACCAAAAAGGGGTGCAACAAGGTCCAAAGGGTTACAAATTTTGCCTTCTCTTAGAAAATTACAACAATTAACTCCTAAAGATCAACAAGATCTGAAATACTAGATTTTGTAAGCAATTAACAAAACCAATTTCTCTTTCATAATGATATGTTATCTTCACAATTGTATGCCTATTTCCAAAAAAAAAAATATTGGGAGTTTTACCATTTGTAGAAAAAGTTACAAAGTGGTAAAATACATAAGTTATTAGGCATAACAACAAAAAATAATTAATTATTAATGAAAAATAATTAATTAAGTTGCAACAAGTATTTTTTTCGGTTTGAATTAGAGAAATCAACAGTCCACTGGTCAAACACCTACAAAAATAGATCTAGAAAGAAATGAATGTCACATATCATGAGAATAATGGTTCAGTAGAAGGTCATTGACGTGCCAACAACTGCATGCATGACCAACCACCTTAGGCTTGTTGACTAGCTTTTGGCTTGAATTAACCTTTAAACATGTAAATCAACTCACACATAAATTGTGGGATTAATTCCTACAACCACAAAGGAATAAAAAAAAAATAGGTGTTCGGACTTGTCACTCAGTCAACACAATTAAATGACCAATCCACGTGCATCAACATCGCTAATTAGAAAGGAGAAATACCAATAAAATTATGGTGAATAGGTCAACTCGTGAACAACTAGAGCTGGTTAACCATTCAAAATTTAGCAATGATAGTCTTTGACTAACGTAAATGATGCAATAACCAAATAGATTGATTGGATGTTTCGATTTTGCACAAATATAATTCTTTAAATTGGTACTAACTCCTCTACATCCCAAATGTGGGACTTAAGAAAAACTTCCATATTTTTTCCTGCTTGGACATGATTTATTGCGTTGGAATTTCATCAAAAAATTACCATTAATGTATTGGAGTCACTAATTTTGTGTAAGAAGTTCATTGATTTAGTCAAAAAACAACCTACCTAGAATGAACACTACATTTCGTAGCAACACAAGGCTGAAAATGCTACATCGTTAGAGAAATATATTATAAAGTGGAAATGGGCATGTATCGAAAGTCATGAGGCCAAAGGAAGTTGGTGAAATTGCTTGTTAAATCATTGAGAATAAGGTGAATGTTATCAGGAGGACAGTGGGTTGGCCGAAACACAACCTAGGAAATTATTGTAGTAGTTGATGACTATAGGAATCAAGAATTCATAGCCAATGGGTGAATGGAGGTCGACTATAAAATGGTTGAATATCAACTAGATCCTATTTATAATAGAGGGCCCTTGGTGGTTAGACCATGTTGGAAGTTAAAGCAGTCAAAGGTAAAAAATTTTGTTTGACAATGGTAAGCTTTGGACCTTACCCTTTTACCTCCTTGGACGACAGCTAACTGGGTAGATTGGATGGCTTGGACGACAGCTGACTGGGCAGATTGGATGACATGGACGACAGGGAGTTTGACTCCTATTTCCTTTCCTCCTTTCCTCCCTATTTTTCTTCTTCCCTATCTATTCCCTAAGTTTCCTAAGGCAGTTAATTCTCCTATTATTTAAGAATTGTAAACACTGCATTTTGGTGAATTAATAATAATTTACATTTTTTCTATTGCTCCACCTAACTACCATGCCACATCTGGTATCAGAGTGAGGTCGAAGAGGGCCTGTGGATCGAGGTCAGAGGACCTATAGCATGCAAATCGAGGCAAGGTTGAGAGGCTTGCAAATCATGAACTGAGGTGATGTTGAGAGAAGGCCCACACAGAGAGCACGCGAGGAGGAGAAAACCATAGGAGAAGCCAAACAAACATCGACATATGGGAAGGAGAGAGCAAGGCCGACGCAAACCAGAGACCAAAAAATAGGTGACATGGCAGACCAGAAGACAGGCTACGTGGTGAGCAAAGGCGACAAGCAACGTGGTGAGGAGAGACAAGCTTGAGAAGGAGGCAAAAAGGTGGTCACTGATTAACTGAAGGCAATCGAGTGATATTGTGTGCGTTGAGGGTTTTAAACACCTCAAACAACATCACACAGTGGATGTGGGACTAAAGTCCCTTTAATTTTTTTTGTCTTGTGCGCGGCCACGACAAGATAAAGGAGGCAAGCCTCCTTTGCCTTCCCGTCAGCCATGCAGATCGACTGGCTCAAGGAGCCAACCTTAAGACGCCCATCCCTAGCAGATCGCAGGTTCGAAACCTGACGGTAATGTTTTTTCATTATTTTTTTATGAAAGCAAAAGTTGAAAGTCTTGAAATTGATTTTATTTGCTTTTGGTTCTCATAGGCGATGGTGGCCGAGTTGGTAAGCATGATTTGTTGAAGGAGATAGATTGCGGGTTCGATTCCTACAAGGGTTTAAATTTTTTTTTTTGAATTTTTTTTTATATTATTAAATTAATTATTTATATTATATTTAATAAATTAAATATAATTGTTTTAAAAAAAAAAATGTCTTTTAAAGGGCAATTATTATTTTTATTAAATAGTAATATAGATTTTTTTTTAATAATATAAAAGGAGAATATTGCCTAAGAGGCAATTCATTGTAATAGAAGGGTTAATTTTACACTTGATTCGAGGAATCACAAACTGTAGAAATCTTGTGTAATAAGCCTAAGAGGCTTAGTTTTTTTTGTAAAAGAGATAAATGATCAAAATTGTAAAATTGTAAAGAGGCATTGATGATAAGACCAAATGGTTGTTATCATGCCTTATGTACAATTTTAGCAAGAGAAGGTGCAGAGAGATTCGATGAAAAAGTAAGAGGTTATGGGCTCAACATTGTGTTTAGCCAACTTCAGAATGCAGTAATTGTACATCAAAGGCATCTCGACTTAGGGTACGAGGCAAAATTTGAAGATAAATCTTTCAGGATTCAATTTGAACAATCGAAATCCGTACAAGCTACACCACAAGAATCAAAATATACACACTACAGTATTTTAGTGGAAATTTTAGAACCAGAATCACCAAAAATAATATTGATAAGTGATGACAAAGAAGAAGTAGCAGATAATTTCATGAATCAAGAGATAGCATCCCCACAACAAGAGGAACAAACAATCAATGATAGAGTAAATCAAGTCAAATTTGAATTACTTTCTTCTTTATTCTTCCTTCTTTGAAAAAACAAAGTGCTTTATTGTAACCATGAAATAAAAAGAGTTTGTTAGTAACTATGGCCTCACACAACAATTTACCTATACCAGAGTTCAACGGTTATGACTACGAGTATTGGTCTATAAAAGTGAAGACCCTGCTCATAGGAAGAGGTTTGTGTTACATAATAGAAGAGGGTTACACCGAACCCTCAGACTGGACAACACTAAGTACCGCAAACAAGGAAACATGAAAAGAAGAACAAAAGAGCAACTCTTCTGCTCTTTATCATCTCCAAGTAGCGTTGGAGAAAAGTATATTCCCTAGAATCGTCGCTTGTACGACTGCACAAGCTGCATGGAAAGCTTTGAGTGATGGATTCTAGGGTAGTAATCAAGTGAAGCATATGAGGCTTCAAACACTAAAAAGAGATTTTTAAAATCTCAGAATGAAAGATGATGAAAAAGTTGGTGATTATTGTGTTAGAGTAAAAGCAATTGTTGATAAAATGGTTACACTTGGCAAGGAAATCAAGCCTAAGACAATTGTAACAAAAGTGTTGTGAACACTTCCACAAATATGGAATCATATTGCCATAATTATAGAAGAATCCAAAGATATTTCCACTTTAACATTCGATGCATTAATCAGATCATTAATGTCACATGAAGAGAGATTTTCGAAATCTCCTTCAACCAGCTACGGAGGCGACAAGAAGACCTTCACTTCTAATGAAAACAATGGAAGAGGACATGGAAGAGGTCAAGGCAGAGGAAAGCAAAGAGGTATAGGTAGAGTCAACTACAGAGGAAGCAACCAGAATAGAGGAGGCAATTCCAATAGAGGAGGCAACTCATACAGAGGAGGCAATCAACATAGAGGTGGAAATCAAAATCGAGGAGAAAATCCAGGACAAAGTGGAAATCAAGGGTGAGGAAGTGACAAGTCCAAAACAAATTGTTTCAACTGTGGCAAGCTAGGTCACTTTGCTCACGAATATTGATAAAATCTTCACAAGACAACAATAGTCAATATGGAAATTATGGAGAAGAAGATGATACCTCTAATATTTTTCTTTCATATGGAAAATCAGAACAAAATCTAAATGACACATGGATTTTGGATACTGGTTGCTCAAATCATGAGTGGTAAAGAAAATTTATTTGCAACTCTAGATTCCACTTATAAATCCAAAATCAAATTTGAGGATGATAAAGCATTGCAAGTAGAGGGAATTGGAGCCATGGAGGTTCCAACAAAAGAAGGACTAAAGAAAGTGAATGACATCTATTACACTCCAAAGCTCCAACACAATCTGTTAAGCATTAGGAAAATTATGGAGAACACTTACAAACTTGTATTTGATGAAGGACAATGTATCATTTATGATAAAAATAATTGTAATCGTGTCATCACACATGTCCACATGACCAAGAATCAGTTATTCCCTCTCAAATTTGGTGAGCCAAGAGGAGCTCAAATTGTAAATGTAGCTATAAAAAATCCAAGTGTGCTTTGGAATTTGCGATATGGTCACCTTAATTCCGCTAGCTTGAAACTGCTCACTTCTCAAGCTATGGTGACAGGACTTCCTAAAATCAACAAACAAAAGGAGGTCTGTGAAGGATGTGCTTTGGGAAAGCACTCAAGGTCAAAGTTTCTGAAAGGACAAGCATGGAGAGCCAACTATCCACTTTAGTTAGTGCATTCGGACATCTATGGTCCAATGCAAACATAGAGTCTCAAAAAAAATTCTTATTTTCTCTCTTTCATAGATGATTTCTCTAGAATGTGCTAGATTTATTTCTTGAAACATAAATATGAAGCTTTTGATTGCTTCATAGATTTCAGAAACAATGTAGAGAATCAAAGTGGAAATTATGTAAAATGTCTTAGGAAATATCGAGGAGGTGAGTACTCCTCAAAAGCATTCTTGAAATATTGTAAAGCAAGTGGGATAAAAAGGTAATTCACCACTGCCTATACCCCACAACAGAATGGTGTGGCAGAGAGAAATAATCGCACCATAGTTGAGATGACGAGAACGATGCTTCAGACTAAGCATCTAACTATTATGTACTGGGCTGATGCTGTAAGAACCAGTGTATACATTCTAAATAGAAGTCCAACTTCTAGTTTAGATGGTGTCACTCCTTATGAGGGGTGGTACAAAAAGAAACCAAATGTAAAGCACTTCAATTTTTTTGGTTCTTTTGCATATGCACACATTCCTGATGAGAAAAGGAAGAAGCTTGATCCCAAAAGTCAAGCTTGTATATTTGTAGGGTATTGTGAGTCTACAAAAGAATATAGACTCTACAACCCCAAGAGTCATAAAAGTGTACTCTCCAGGGATGTAATTTTTGATGAAGGGGGATAATGGGGTCATCAAAGAATTTTTGTTGATGATGAGTCCCAAAATGTAAGTTCTTCACAGGTACAACAGGTGTCTCCCAAGAAAAACAAAGGCACACCCCCCCTCCAAGCCCATATAGGAGTACTACATCAAGTACTTCAACCGCCACTCCAAGTCCTTCTCCATAGATATCAGTAAGTTCTTCACCGATGGACATTGACAGAGACTCTCCATCAAGAGGCAAAAGAACATTACAACATCATCCATCTTTTCAAATGTTGGATCAAAATTTCCAGAGAAGATTCACTAGAAGCCAAGCTAGTGAAATGAATACAATTTTGTAGCAACTTGAAAATTTGCAATTGTATGGGGATGATGACTCCCATGATCCTAGGGGAGATGTAGTCAATTATGCTTTATTGGCTAATGCTCAACTAGAACCAACTAGCTATGAGAAGGATTGTACTCAAAATGTATGGCAAGAAGCCATGAAAGAGGAAATAACCTCTATAAAAAATAATGATACATGGGAGCTAGTAAAGCTACCCAAAGGAAAAAAATATGTTGGATGTAAATGGGTCTACAAGACCAAATACAATGCTGATGGAAGTATTGAGAGGCATAAGGCGAGACTAGTAGCAAAATTTTTTACTCAAAAATTTGGCATTGACTATGAGGAAACCTTTGCTCCAGTTGCACGACAAGAGACAATCAGATCTGTTCTTTCCTTAGCAGCCCATAAAGGATGGAATGTTAAACACATGGATGTGAAAAGTAATTTTCTAAACGGATACTTGACCGAGGAGGTTTATGTTCAACAACCTCAAGGATTTCAAGAACAGGGAAAGGAGAACCTTGTTTATAAATTGAAAATAGCACTTTATGGCCTCAAGCAAGCACCAAGAGCTTGGTACTCATGTGTTGATGGCTATTTCAGCAAGTATGGATTCACAAGAAGTAAAAGTGAACCAAATTTGTACTACCTAAAGCATGGAGTAGATATTATCATAGTTTTTTTGTATGTGGATGATCTAATATTTATGGGTAGTAACACTAAAATGAATATGGAGTTCAAAAAATCCATGATGAAACAGTTTGAGATGAAAGATCTTGGTCTAATGTGATACTTCCTAGGCATGGAAGTGCATCAATAAAACAAAGGGATCTTCATATGTCAACACAAGTATGCTCGAGACATGATCAAGAAATTTGCCATGGAGCAGTGCAAATCAGTTGCAACTCCAAATGGACATGGGATCCAATTGAGCAAGGATTATGGAGCATCAAAGGTTGACATGACCACTTACAGAAGCATGGTTGGGAGTCTAATTTTTCTCACCAACACAAGGCCCGATATTCAATATGCTGTTTCTCTAGTTTCAAGGTTTATGGCAAGTCCATCTGAGCTGCATCTACAAGAAACTAAAAGAATATTAAGATATATAAAAGGTACATTGGATTTTGGAATCCATTACCAAAAATGTAATTATGTGAAATTAGTTGGCTTCAGTGATAGTGATTGGGGAAACAATATAGATGATAGGAAATCTACATCAGGAAATTGTTTTAGTCTAGGATCAGGACTAATTACATGGAGTTCCAAGAAACAAAATGTTGTAGCATTGTCATCTACTGAGGTTGAGTATATAGCCATCACACATGCTAGTACTCAAACCCTATGGTTGAGAAAAGTCCTTGAAGATATTGGAGAAAATTAAAGTGGTCCAACTCAACTATATTGTGATAATATAAGTTCCATTCAGTTGGCATACAATCCAATCCAACATAGTAGATCAAAGCATTTCGATATGAAGTATCACTTCATTCAAGACATGGTGGAACAACAAATAGTTGAGCTTCAATATTGCAACACTTTGGATAACATTGCAAACATCTTCACCAAAGGTATAGCTAAATCTCAATATATAATCTTTGAGAGACTGTATAGTCAGTCCTCTCAACTTTAAGGGGGAGAATGTTGGAAGTTAAAGCGGTAAAAGGTAAAAATTTTGTTTGACAACGGTAAGCTTTGGACCTTACCATTTTACCTCCTTGGACGACAGCTGACTGGGTAGATTGGATGGCTTGGACGATAGCTGACTGGGCAGATTGGATGACATGGACGGTAGGGAGTTTGACTCCTATTTTCTTTCCTTATTTCCTCCCTATTTTTCTTCTTCCCTATCTATTCCCTAAGATTTCTAAGGCAGTTAATTCTCCTATTATTTAAGCATTGTAAACAATGCATTTTGGTGAATTAATAATACTTTACATTTTTCTATTGCTCCACCTAACTACCGTGCCACAGACCACCACTAAAATGGGTCATTGGTGGTTGAGAGGTTGGAAGGTAGTGCCATAAGCAAGAGAAATCGAGAAATGTTGGGAAATTGGGTAGGGCATGCCCGATTTACTATATTAATATTAATATTAATACTTAAATAAAACCTAGTAACCTTATGTTCACCAAATATGAAGAAAAAAAGATTTAAGGAGGCCCAAATTTCAAGTATTTTTGCATGAAACTCAGAATTAAAGCTCAAAATATCTGATAAGGGCCAATTTTGAATCTAAAATTGGAAATTGATGAATATTTGGCTAGAAATTCATGCACCTAATCCTAGCAACAAGATCTTCTAAAGCTTTATGCACAAAACTATGCATCAACATGAAAAAGGACTAGCACTAGGTGGACCTAATCCTACCCAAGGCTGATCTATGATTTGATACCAATATGATGTGGATAAAAGAAGCTATAAAATATATTACTCATGGTGCTTAAATAAGCACATAAAACTTACAATATGGATGAAAACTATCCATACAAAAATATGCTAAACATAGTATAACAACTATATAAGAATATAACTAGTAAAAAACTTGGTCATGCTAGCATAAAAAAATGAATGTGCAAGAATAATCCAACTACTTAGAAGCTAACAAACATGAGTTGTAAGAAGCTTCACGCAATACAAGCATAGGCCTAACATATGAAGTCTAAAAATAAATAAGCCTAACTACAACATAAATAATTAAGCCTAACTAAGCCTAACTATTACATTCATCAAGTGTGGTCCTTATCAAGCATCCATTGACTCTTTTAGATGTTGATCCTTTTCCAGTAGGCACAAAGAGCATTTTTAGTGTATTTTTTTTGTGCTTCTTTAGTCTCTATTGGAGATTTTTCCTTCAACAAATCTATAAACAAAATATATCTATCTAAAAGAGGATCTAGAGGCATACCCATTTGTCCTTCTTGGGGAAACAATCTTGTCTTTGATTCCACAACAACCAAAAAATATTTTGTTAACCTAGTTGATGCTCTAGCTTTCCCTTCCAAAGCTCTCATCCCCTTTTTAATTTTTTTTTAATAATGTGGATTTGATTTTAAATTACTCAAAAATAATTCTCTTTCTCTCTCTGTCTCTCTTTTTAAGTGCCAAGATTCCTATAGAATACTTTTCATTTGAGTGTTAGGGTTCCAGAATTACATAATATTTTAAGTCACTAGTAGATTTAACCTTACATGCTTTTAAACTTCTTTTTAAGTGGTCAAAATTATAATCAAAGCAATTTCCTCACTTAATTTTTGAACTTAAAACCATTTTATTATATTTTTAGGGAGTGACATTGGTCATGGCAGCTTGGATAGTCTACAAAAAACAAGTAATTTCAAGCCTCAAATCTTCTCGAAACATAGGCAAATTTATACTTTTTGAAAAAATATTTTCAAGGATCATCTAATGGAAGTGGTCTCATAAAAATTTCTAAACATTTAAATAGATATAGGGGATGAAAGTGATAGGGGCATGATTAGGTAGGCACTTTCAGACAATCAAAATAGCTAGATAACTTGCTAAAAATAAGCCATTCGAGAGGTCAATTCTTCTCAAAAATAAAAAAATTTATACTTTTTGGGAATATCTTCTCAAAAATACTCCAATGAAAGTGGTTTGACCATATTTTATTGATTGTCAAAAGATATATTTATTTTAAAAGTGAAACCATTTGTGCTAGCGAGAGGAAATTTAAGTCTACAATGCCTAATTTTAAGTCGTTTTAGGGTGCTAAGGCTATGGAATATAGACCTGTAGGTACTTGTTGAAAAGATTATTTCAAGCCTGATCTAATGGGATATGTTATTTTCCATTAAAATTTTACTGTACACAAAAATAACCATAAGCATCACAACAACCCTTTAGCAATCAAAAGTTTTCAACTAAAATAATTAGGTTTTCTAAATGATTGGTTGCTATGCATAAGCCCAAGAAAATAAGAGAAAATTAATTAATTTTTTTAAATGGGGGGGTCCCCAATCCATGTATACTGGGATGTGTTGTGCAAGCACAACAATAGGGAGATTAATCTCGTCTAAGTCCATCCTAGGGACTAGAAAAAATGTTTTACAATAGTCAACTTTGTCTTCTTGAGAGAATACATTAGCAATAAGATGTGATTTTTGCTTCTCCACCCGATCATATAAAGTATACATGATCTTATAGACCCATTTGCATCCAACTATATTATTTCTTTATGGAAAAATAACAAGCTCCCATGTCCCATTCTTCATCAAGATCTCATAATTTGCAAGCATAAAATATTTCTACTCTAGTTGACCCTTAGCCTAATAATATGTAAGATGACCCTAAGAATGATAAACCTTCAATAGAAAATCTTGAGTAGGATCCTTTTGATTTCACTCTAGAGATAAGATAGGATGAACATACTTCAAAACCATCCTAACCCACTTGGGTGTTGGATGAACTAAGGAATAATCATATGCATTGTATGGAAAAACAACATCAAAAGCTAAAAATAAAGAATTCAACTCAAAATAACCATTTACCTCATTATGTAAAGTTGAAGCACTTTAATTTGATGTGTCCTACTCAACATGCCCTGAATCTAGAAAAGAAGATGCTACTAGTGGTATTGCCTATGAAGGGGTCAAATCAATAGGAAAAGGACTTGCACTCAAATATGAAGAGGAAGATGATGTTTTAATAGGAATAGATCCTACCAAAATATTTGAAGAAACAAATGAATTTAAATTAGTTGAAATATCAAAAAAGTCATCTACCAAAATCTTAGGTGGTGGACTAGAACGAGTACTTGGAAGGACCTTATAAAATGTTATCTCTCTAAATCAAAACCTAATGCCTCTAAGGCTCATACAGGTGATATGAATTTGAAGTATTTGAATACCCAATAAATATGCATATATGACTCTTTGGTGACTCCCCATTCCGAAGATCCTTGGGTATATGATCCCATACAAAATATTCAAAGATGCAAAAATAAGATAAATCAATATTATCTACTATCAAACTATTAAGAGATGTCATACCTTGGACTAACCTCATGGGAACCTTGATTATATATGCTACATAAGCGATGTTTTCATCTCATAATTTATGCTTCATATCCTTGGTCTAAATTATATACCATTCCATATGTATGATACCTTATTCTTCTTTTTGATCACACCATTTTGCTCAGAATTATAGTGAACAATCCTCTAGTATACAATCCCATGAAGATCCAAAAAATCATGAAAGACATGAATTTTATACTTATCTTCCCTATCTATCCTAAGATAATTGATATTTTTGTCCAACAGATTCTCCTCAATAGCCTTAAAGGTCTTGAATCTATCAAAGACTTTATCTTTAGTGTGAGTAGTATACAACCACATATATATATAGAGAAATCATCAATAAAAATAAGGAAGCACCTATTTATAAAAATTTATGGTGTACCCATAGGTCCACAAATATCATTATATATGATCTCCAAGAGGTAAGAGGATTGTATTACAGTTCCTTTTAGAAACAAATATCCCTACGATGCTTTCCAAATATACATCCTTTGCATGCACCACTTGGAGTGTATATGTGTGAAAGTACAATGTTCATATGATGATAAATAATTGATCTCAAGGACTCATAGATGAGATTCTCAAGCCTATGGTTCCACCTCTAACTCACATCACTTGCACATGTAACCATAACCATACAAATTTTCTTCCTAGAGAAAGAAGTAGAAGAAGCGGACCTTACTCCCTACTTAAACATTTGGTCCAACTCATCACAATAGAAAGAAGGAATAGTTTCAAATACATTGTCTATATCCTTAATTACCCAAAAAGTATATTAGAATCCTACTTCTATATTCGTATGAGTAATACAATAAATAGATAAGAGATTAGGGTCAGCATTGAAAAGATGAAGAATCTCATCAAAAGAAGGTCTAATCTTGATCGCTCCATACCCTACAACCTGTAAAGAAGAAGAATCTCTAATAACAACATGCTCCCCCAAATGTGATTTGTTTTAACTGTGGAGGAGATGTTTGTGTTTTTTTCATGTGCCTAATTGCCCCTAAATATTTAATCCACTCATTAATAGAAGTGAATGTATAATATGTTGTATAAATAGCTACATTTTCTTGTGAGGTCTCTCTATCAAGTTTGTCCTCACCCTATGCATAGAAAAAATAATCATCAATACCCATATTTTTTGTTGCTTCCTCAAGATTATTGATGCGAATCCAACAAAATTCTATTTTATGTCCTTGCAAAACTTACAAGTTGGATTTTTGAAGGGTTTATCGAAATTTTCTCATTCTATTTTGTATTATTATATTTTTTATCTTAGATAATAGTTTCCTTTGGATGGGCTTGATTGATCACAAAAATTACCGTTAAGCGTTTGTCTTATAACCTAATGATGTAAAAATTACTTGAATATCTCATCAATTTATGGTGTAGAAGCATTAAGAAAGTACAATTGAAGCACCTCAAATACAATAACAACTATCTCATATCTTTGAAATATTATTGAAGATAGTATTCAATAGCTCAATGTTATTTTACTTATCTGTAACTTCTTGTCCTCCTCTTGTCACTTTAGAGAATCCTCTAGTAGTCTAGATATCATCTTATAATTTATTTAAATGACTAATATATTCATCAATAATATTAAAATTCCATAGACAAAGTAGTAAGCTTAGCCTCCAACCTACTAGTTTGTATAGAATAAATGCAATCATATAATAACTTAAAATATTCAAGCAACTCCTTAGAGTCCATTGTTGTGCTAAAATGAGTGTCATAGATCTTGTCAATATGAAGAGTTATAACACCAAGTTACTAATCCTTCTGATCCTTGTAGACCTACTTCCTTTATTGAGAATCAATATCACAAGGTTTCTTATTTACATATTTAAGTAACACCTTAGTCCAAATCAAAGCTTCAATCTTAGTTTCCTAGGTAGTATAGTTTGAACCATTCAACAAGGACACATGTTGATGCATAGCTATCTTGTCAAAATAAAAATCCTACATATAGTTATCACTAGAAACAACACCACCAGCTTAGAGATATTGAAAAACCATGCAATTAAAAAAAATAAATCAAAATGCTTCCATATGTAATGGTTATGGCCCCCAAAAGTTTGACCAAAAATCATGTAAAATACCTCCAAAACCTTGGACAAAATTGAATTCTTTTGATACCTAAAGTAAACGGGAGGTTTCCATGTGTTGTTGCATGAGTGGATGAGGGATTTCTAATTATGTGCTAATTGGACATCATATTGATAAATAACATGACACCACTTGTCATGATCAAGAGGTTACCACTTGTGCATTGATTGTGTAGCCCACTAGGTAGAGTGTCCACAAACTAACTATTCCACTTGTCATGCTTTGATTATATCTATGATATTTGAATGACATTGTTCCACTTATCCCATCTTGATTTACTTTGAATTTTATGTTTCATCAATTTTGGTCTTGGCTTTATGAATGACTTGTGAAGTTCAATGATTTGGATAATTTTGATTGGCTAGTATTGTATTTATACATACTAAGTGGCGTATAACATGCCATGTTGGTCATTGTATGTCCTACTAGGTTTACCAAAATATGGTCTACCATGTCAACCTTATTTTCACCTACTAAGCCATATTCCGTATCACCTACCATTTATCACCCCACCTCACCCACCATATCAAATATATGTAATTCTATGTAAAAAGGTTTGTTAGAAACCACATTAACTATCATGTTGATTGTCACATGTCATGCTAGCCATCTACTATGTACACATTTCTAAATTAGCAAGTTGAACTTAGAAATATGTTATGAGCAGTGGAGATTAAAAGGGGATCAAAGAGGGCTTCTTCATAATGCTTCCCTCTCCTTCACTTACCTCAAGGATTGGGGAAATTTTTAAGCTTAATATCTAAATTTTAATGGATTAGTTGAAGAACATCTACATTTCTCCCAAGAGTTTTTTAACAAGTCTTAACCTTAATCTAGCCCTAATTAGCTACAAATACACCACACAAATGTAACAAGCAAGGCCTCAAACTAAAATAAGTTTTGATTTAATGATGAAAACAAAAATATTTTTCTTATTTCAAGGGCAAGGGCTCAAGAGGTATGAAACAAATAAGCTTAAATGTAGCTATATGCAATTTGCTTTTGATGATAACAAGATTAAAGATGGTTCTCTAAATGATAAAGATTAACTAGTTTCATTTTTCTTTTTCCTATTTGATAAATAATAGAAATACATAAAATAGAAATATATTTTAATACTTATCAAACAGGCCTAAAGTCTAAATGCTTAAGTAAAAAATATGTTAGTAAGAAAGAACCTAGTTCTATGATATAGACAAAAGTGTTGCCAGTCTTATAAAAGTGCTATCATTGCTACTATGTCCCTATAGAAATTTTTCTTATCTACATAATAAATAGAAAAGAAACAAATCTATGGTAAAGGAGTTTTCCTGAGTTGGATGAGAGTATGAGGGTTTCTTAGCCAACATTAGAACCCTATTCCACTATGAGCAAAAAATGATAAAATACTAAAAGCATGGACTATGATTAGTGGTGAAAGTGCCATTGTGTGTGCAATAGCACCGCCGACACTTTTTTTGACTAACATAATTTTCACACTTAATGATTATGTCTAAAACAAAGGGTGAGAGTGCCATTGAACCTCCAATTCAATAGTTCTTTTGCTTAAAAGTGTAGCAAAATGAGATTAATGCCACAAATTAATGACTTGATAAAGGATACAAAGTAGAGTTCCTAAGGTACAAGGACCCTAATTATGATAGAAAGTAGAAATATTGTCTATGTAAAATTCAAGCTAAATGCTCCAAAATGATGACTAGATATAAATGTAATCATCAAAATAAAACTTGTACACAAGGAGATCAAATATTAGACATACAAATTAAACATGGTGTTAACAATAAGAAATAGGAAATAGCACCACCCCAAGCACACTTGTTGTTCCAAGATGTTCGGGTTGTTTCTCCTTATTATGGAAGATTGAATAAAGCTCGCTTGTTGCTTGAAGAGATGTGAGATCTTGAGAGCTTGAATGCATAGATGCTTGAATGCTTTACGAAGTGTGAGCTTGTATGTTTTAAGGATTGATAGCTTTTATGATTTCACAATACTATGGCAAGATTTTGGTATAATCTTGCAATACCTAGAGATAATTCCTATGAATCTTTATGAAATTTACTATAATTTTATTACTTTCAAAATACCATTGAATGGACCATCCCAAGTGTAATATTTATAGGAATCCATGGTTCTTTGGGAGAAGAAATGCATTGAAGGTGGTAGGATTGGTAAAGGTAAGAATTTAAAATGAGATCACAATACCATTAATGGAGGAAGATTATAAATTATAAATCTTAGAATTTTTATTTTTTTGGGGTTGCAAATAAAATATTAGTGATCGAAGCTATTAATGGTGGATAGCTTGGGAGGTACTAGGTATCAAGTTTTTTGTATTTGGTTCATGACAATCAAAAGCGCTAGAAGACGATAGTGTTAGCAATGCTAATGCTCTAACACTTTCTCCAAGATGATTGTTGTGAATCAATTGGGGTAGGAAATGATGAAAAATTCAAATTTTATAAAGCACTCCCAAGGAGGTAAAATAACTGCTAGTACTTTTACTTCTAGAGCAATAAATGCTCTTAATTTGACATTGAAGATAATTGATTTAGTTTAACTACTTGATTGGTTAATTGATGAAGATGTTGACAAGTTTGGAGATTGATGATACACTCAAAATTGGGTGGCTATAAGGGTGATATCATCAAGTTCCATGTTGTCGCATGTGACCACGTTATCATATCTTTTCATGTCATCAATATGCATTATCATATTGACATCATCAATGTTCAAAAGGTTATGGCATTGATAGGGTTTGAACTAAGGACCTCTTTCTTCCTTAAACATCTTAATTTAGGCGCTTTTTTCTTACCACACCCCCCATAGAACATTTATTAGAATATTACATATTTTAAATTCAAATTCTTGCATTCTAGAGGGAAATTACATAAATTATTAAAGCTTAAAAAATAATACCTAGAGGTAAATTGGAAAAAATACTAAACTAGACCCTCTAAAATTTCACAAATAATCCATAAATGTTATAGTTTTTTCATAACAATCATGGTTTGCCCTTATAATAATTTTGTCAAATGCAACCAATCAAGACATCCTCTCACACCTATGTAACCAAAAATTTTCTAGACCATTTTAGTGAATTTTTCAAGTGACTTGAAGGTCTTTTCCAAGAATGAAAGCCTTCCTATGGCTTCTTTAGCACTATGGGTCTGTTTGAAAAATTTCAATCTCTTCTTTTCTTCTTTCACAGAAGCCAAGCAATCTATCCTCTCATATGTGCTATTATAGGATGCACGAAGCCAAAAGAGAGAAGGACATATTTGAAAAAAATTGTAAAATATAAATGAAGTTTTTAAAAAGTCTAAAAATTTCAATCCTAAAAGTAGGGCATACATTTAGTCATAAATCAAAAGAAACAAATGAGAATTGAGTGCCAATAAGAGGAATAAAGGAACCTATTGGTGAACAGTTTCCCTAGAGCAAATATGTCAAATTCAATGAGATCCTTGTGATCCAAACTCGCCTAGGGTTTTATCAAAAATCCTTTCTTCAAATCCTACCATTAGCTTTACAAAAAAACTTCTTGATTGATTCAATCACAATTGCCCTTGAGAGAATCCATAGAAGCCAAACTACTAGTAACAAGAAATCAAGTAAGGAAGATTCACATCTACTTTGATACCATATTAGATTTCACAACAATTTTTAGAAGCGAATAAAATTAACACATTACCAAGTATTACTAAAAAGAAAATATACACAAAAAATGCATACAATATATACATGTTTCCATTGACACTAAATAATCTCATTACCAAAGAATATAATTACACTCTAAATGAGTAAAAAATAGTTGATACTACGGGGTATTTAAACCAAAATATAATTTATTTTGTTATGTACAATCATACACACACCCACCCCATCACACACTCACCCACACTGTGGGTTTGAACCTTGGACCTCCCAAAGAAGAGCCAAAGCCTCCCCAAGTACAATTTATTTTTGAGTCAAGGTTAAAAGACTCATCTTAAGAATCAAATAATAAAATAATACCAAAATACATTTTTTTAAAGTTTACAAAGCTCAATGGACATAATAATAGAGGTCATGGTTGGAAGGAGACTGAGCAAAAAGTTGGTCATAGTGTTTTTCACACTAACCAAATATATATAAAAGTTCACTAGTAACTTTAAGAAAAGCTCAAATTCCAATATCATTATCATTAATATTTAATAAATACTAAAAATAATTAATAATTATCTTATAAATTTTAATAATATAAAATAAAATAAAATAAAATAATTTTAATATATATGAAATGATATAGTTTTTCGGCTATCAAACATGATTTATAACTTTATCTTTGTTTAAATTTTAAACTCAAACCTTCTATAACAAGAGTCACATATTAGAAAAGATAGTTGATGCATTTTAAAAAGAGGAAACCCAAAGTATTAAGATTTGTATTCTTGAAAATTCTCAAGCTGAATTGATTGCATAATGTAAAATGCAACTGTATTTAGTAAGTTTGTAGTCCCTTTTTTATCTGTACATCTCTGTGAATTCTTTTATGATAATGCTTTTGTACAATTTATTCTGTCTGTCATGCGTGAAAACAAGGTTTCTTCCAAATGCTTTTCAAAACTGGGATGTCTGGTATGATGATGTAACCTTCACCTTATTTCCATATACAGTTCTTAAAAAATAAAAAGTAATCGCAATATCTTACTCAGGAATAATAAACTCTCACCTTGTAATTAAGTGCTAAAAAAAAGATTGGGTCTTTCGCAAGACTAAATGAATTTCACACATCTGTTAATGTATTTATAGCAAATTTTGAAGCAACCAAAGAAACCAGCCAAATACTACAGGATCATAATAATAATATATTACATAAATTAAATTTAAAGTTCATATTAAAACTTTAGAAAAGGAAAGGTCATACTTACTATTGTGGCATCTCACTCGGCATTATGCACGACTGATAAAAACCATTACGCCACTTAAATTGATGATCTCCTTCCCACTATTCATTCCAAATAAAAAATTATTAAACGCCAAACTCTGGAAATTATTAAACAAGTTACCGACCACAATTTTCTCATATTGCAACCTTAAACACAAACAATCCTCTTCCTTTAAAATACAACTACTCTTCTAGGAGCAACATCTGAAGCCGGATCGGGGACTAGGTTATATTGGCAGCATTGAAACCCGCCCAAACCTCATTTCGATGGAGAGTGGGGTTGGTTGACTTCATTTTACTCAAAAGATTATCAAACCTTATTTAGATTTACCCAAATTATAATGACAACATCTAAAACCCAATTGAATACAAGTTTTAGGTTATAATAAGAACATCTGAAACCTAACTGACAACAGTATTATTAATTGCTTATGTAAAAAAAAAAAAAAAACTTATCGACAAAATCACCGTTTTGTTCTTCGAACCCGAAATTGAAGTGGAACGAAATCTTAGCATAAGACTATGGCTCCGAAAAAACAGTTTAGGCATAGAAGAGTTTTACAATGAACTTAGAAATAAGAGGACCAATTTTTTTTTTCCTATCTATATTACGATCCGACGTAAATACAGATAAAATAATCTTGACAGAGGGCTCGATGTTAGAGATTTTCTACAAAGGAAGAAATAGCGCCTACGACTTTATTCCTCACACTCGCCATGGATGAAGTCACGAGCTTCACAATATATTCTTCGATGACCTCTCCAACAACGTCTTCCACGCCTTGAAAAGCGCCCCGCAATTGCTCTATAAATTCCACAAAAACCGACGTCAAAGAGCTCGCCAAAGCCTCAGCGGCGCTCTTCACAAGGCTGCCGATGACGGAGACCGCCAACAGCAGAAATTCCGTCACGAACGCCGTCACATACTCGAGAGTTGCACGTATCACTGAAGTTAAATTTGACAGAACCGTTGCCAGCCCCGCGCCCGGAATATTCACGAACGTTTTTATTATCACCAGCAGAACTAGGGAGACGAAGCGTGTCACCGCGTAGAAGATGGAGTCTATGGCGGAAGAAACGACGAAGGCCACCATATCAGCGACAATTGATATGCTTATGACTTCTGTCAAATAACGGAAGAAATTACATAGCCCGGCTGAAGGGAGAATGCGAGATTGGGATCCCAAGGTTTTTGGTGGCATTTCATAGTAAGGGTGATTTTCGTTGCACCAAATGTTCTGTCAGCGACCTTCTACGTGGGGTCAGCCGTAATTTGGAAGGATTTGTTCTCGTGGATGCTTCTTAAGTCAATGACAAAAATATAATTCTAACCGCGCGGACCAGCTCAAAATCAGTGGCAGTATATGGATTTTCCAATATTCAGTCACCAACTATAATCCACAAACAACAACCAAGGTTAGCTAGTATGTGGATTATATTCGATTCAGTGGATTATAGTGGTAAGGTTAGCTAGTAGGAGTAAAGTTCATTTTATGTTGAGGAAATCCTTAACCAATAGTGTATTAAGAGTTCTCGTATGGCTTAATGGTTGTATGCTCCCATTGTTGAAGTGAAAGTTTAGCTTAGCGACGTCATTCCAATAGAGAAGTTAGGGCGAACTTTGTTTAGGATTTTGAAAATGATGAATCAAATTCATTCGAAGTGCTTTCAAATTCTTTTATTGCATTTTCCTTGTTTCTATGTTTCATTCAATTGCTTAAACTAACATTGTTCCTTAAAGAAAAATTGGACAATAATCATTTATTGAAATTTTTTATTTGTGAAGGTAAAATAAATAAATATTAATGTCATTTTTATAAAGTAAAATATCATGTATATTTTTTTCTCTATTCTGAATCTCAAGTAAGATTTTTGCAAGAATAGAACAAATTCAATGTTCATTTCTTTGGTTAGGAGTAAGTGAGAAAAAGAAATTTCATTTAATAGCGTGGGACCAAGTATGCAGTAAGAAGAAGGAGGGTGGTTTAGGCCTTAGAAGATTGAAATCCATGAACAAAGCTTTTGTTGCCAAGTAGGGTTGGAGACTGGTTCATGAGGAGAAAGTGAGATGGGTTAATATTGTCAAAGCCAAATACCTAAATGATGAGAAGCAGTTTATTAGAGATTCCTTATCCCTCCAGGGTTCAACTTTTCGGTCTAGTCTGATACGATGCAGATCAGATATCCGTAGAGAGGGTAGGTGGTGTTTGGGAGATGGCAGGTTTGTCGATTTCTGGAGTGACATATGGGCGATTGAGGTTTCGTTGGAGTCAAGATCAGAGTTGGCTTTAGTCAAACTAATTATGGATTATTTCTGGAGGAATAAGGTTTATGATTTCATTGAAAGGATTGAAGATCGCTCTCGATGGAAACCATTTGACTTCCCAAGACTTTTGGTGGAGGAAAGGAGGGCATTTGATGAAATTTTCAATATCATTAAATGGATTATAATTCCTGGAAGAGAAATTTTGGATAGATTCATCTGGGGATTAGAGAAGGATGGGAAATTCTCTGTCAAATCAACTTATTTAGCAGTAGATGGTCCTTCTGATCCTTGGTTTTAGATAGATAAAATTTTGCTGAAAGGATTGACTCTGAAAATCAACATTTTCTTCTGGATGACCGTACAAGGAAAATTTTTAACTTTAGATAATTTAAAAAAGAGGTTTGATTTTACCTAATACTTTTTTATTGTGCAAAAATATGGAGAAATCCCTACTCCATATTCTTTTCAGTTGTCCTTTTTGTTAGGAGGTTTTGATCTACTTATTCAAATATTTGAACATCTAATGGGTGTTTTCAAATAGCCTAGAGGATGTGTTGATCCAAAGGGTTTCTCCCTTCTTATTTATTTTCCTTTGTTGATTTTAGAAATTCAACCTTCTTCATATCTGGTGGTGGATTTGGAAGGAAAGAAACTCAAGGACATTTAAGGATGTTGCTCATTTGGCTAAAGTTATGGCTTTGTAGGTGATATATTTATCCATGGAGAATATTAGAACCCTAAATTTGAATGCTGTGACTGTAGAGCAGGAATGATCAATGGAGAGATCTCTTGGATTAAATGCCAATCCTCAACTAGTCAAACCTATTGTATCTCTGGATAGAGCTAGGGTTAAGTGAGAGCCACCTTCAATTGGATAGCTAAAGTTAAATTTTGATGGTGCATCTAAATAGAATCTGGGTCCTGCAGGTATTGGAGGGATTGTAAGGATCCATGATGACTTGATAATTTTAGCCTTTACTAATAATCTGAACCATCAAACCAGTCACTTTGCTAAAGCCAGGGCCCTATTCCAAGGAGTTTCTCTATTGGATTCTGTAAGTTGCAGGAAACTAATCATTGAAGGGGACTCCCTTAATATTATAAATATGGCAAGAGGAACTCAATATCAAACTAATCATTGAAGGAGATTTTGTAAGTTGTAGGAAACTAATCATTGATTTTGGCTTTTCACACCAAATTTCATATCTCCAAGCTATTATTTTCTCCTTGTAACTCATAATCTCTAATGCAGGGTTATGCATAAGGGGTTGGAATTAAAATGTACTTGTAAAAAAATGGTGAATCCTAATAAAAATCAAGGTGAAGCATGAAGAATCCTAACCAAATCAAATCGAGCATCTTCACACCAAAATTTGGGACATTTGAAGCCCTAAAATGTAATGTCATATTTGGGTCTACTTTTGACCTATATAATCATATTATAACTTCATAAAAATACCACCATTAGACCAGGCTTGAAAAGAGCTTTCCAACGAGTAAAAATATGCATATGTTTGGATATATATTGTGGCGAATTGACCCTAAGAAAAAATTGATCTTAAAAATTTAGACGAATGGGCTGATGTCGAGGGTCCTCATATTCACCAATTTCCAAGTTTGGAAATCCTAATATTCGTCCAATTTGTGAATATTCACCACTATGCATAACCCTGCTCCAATGCAAAAGAAATTCTTGCCCTGATGGGTTGGTAGGCCTGAGAAAGCAACAACCTCATGGGGGATAATGATATTGGTGCATGACTCAGTTCGTGGTTCAGGTCCTGCTACTGATATGTGTTCGATTGGTTATCTTTGACATCATTATTTAGTTTTAAATTATGTATGGTCTTACCTATGTACTGGTTTGGCTTTGGAAGGGGTAACTCATTTGATTGGTTATTCCTTGATTATTATCGGATGTAAGTAATTTTGGCTCCTTTTTGGATGGGGCGTAGTCTCTTTTGTACAAGGTTTGGAGATCCTTTTAAAACTCCTTTGTCCATATAATAAAAAAAATATCATGTATATAGAGAATTCAAAATGATTTTAAAAATATATAATTATTTTGAAATGTGATGATAAAGGATATTTAATATTATTAAATTATAAGAACTAAAAAAATCATGCATTGTAATAATTATTAGGTATATCTCATGTCATATAATTAGGAAGCCTAATAACATATCTTAAATTGACGTTTGTCACATGACATCTATAAGAAAAACCATCAAAATTGTTAGCAGTCACTTCCAATAGATAACATCATGCAATTGAGCAACCCAAAAAAAAAAAATCTATGGGAAAGTCTTAACAAAATCCTAAACCATAATCCCAACAAATGAAAAATTTCATAAAAGTGGAGAATCTTGAAATAAGAATGAAGAATACTCAATAAAAAAAGAATGAAGAATACTCAATAAAATAAAGTTTGCTTAAAGCATTGTGATATGACATCCACAATTACACAATCTAACAAAAATCTTGAATTGTCCCACAAATTATCCAAGAACAACCATAAAATGGGGAACCTAGGAATCAACATATGATATCATTCATCCCCAAAAATAACTTCATGGTGCAATAATATTGTTATGCTTCATTAATTAGCTATATAGAAGCATGCTTTGGTTTCCATCAAGAAGATTTGATCTTTAGAGTTGTATAATCACATGTCAAACATATCATTCTCATGAATTCTAATAAAACTTAATTTCATATTACCATTTTAAAAATATAGCTTTAGATTGAGATGACCATCATGGATATAAATATGATCTACAAGTAAATTATTTGGTCAACTATCGTTACATTTAATTAAATAGTGGTTTTTGGATACTAGCAAATGTTTAAACATGTTTTTAAATTGAAATCATCAATTAATAAAATGTATTCATTATGACTACACTCAATATCATATAGATTGAAATAATTGAATATATGAAAAGTAATTCCACCCTTTAAGATTTTCTCTTCAAAATGCAAAGATCGAAGGCTACAAGAGTTAGATTTTATTTTATTAACAATAACATCCTAATATTTTATTTCTTGTTTGCACATTTTAGTCATGGAAATTATAAATTTGTTACCCTTGTCTACCTAATGCATAGATGAAGGCCTTGATAAAAAATATACAATCTTTAAATCTATGTAACCATGTAAGCATGTTCATGAAAAAACAACAAACCCAACAACAATGATAGTAAATATAGTTCAATATTCATGTGCATGCAAGATAAAAAAATCGATAGTGTTAGGATTAAAGCATAAAATACGAGCAATAATATAATGCGGAAATAAACATAGAAGAAAATATTCAACACATAATAGACACAGATTTAACGTGGCTCACCCAAATTGGGCTACTCCACAGAGAAAATAACTAGGCCCTTGTATTCCATCCAGAAAACCCTTCTATACAAAGCCACACACTTCATTACATTTTTAATCATCATATAACCTCCTCTTATAATAATGCATTACAATTTTTGGTCAAAAAAACCGCCTAAAATATACCGTTCGATCTGTGACCTAATATCAAATGGTCCAGATTTACATAGAGGAAAAAACATCTATTTTTAGCTTTAGGGGTGCTGCCCCCGAAACCCTTGGACCCCCTTGGCAACAGTAGTAGGGGGGCTAATGCCCCATATACACCCCCCTATTTCACATAGTGGGTCCAATTGCGGCTAAAACAAAGGCCTTCGATTTAATTAGGCTCCATAATCATCAATCTCCCACTTGGAGACTAATCATAGCAACTCCACCGCTACTGCACTTGCTAGACTATGCTTCAAATTTGGGCCTAGAATTTTTCTCATATTTTATTTTCATGCTTGAAGACCAACTAAAACTGAGTAGGAATTCAGTTTCTCCTTGGTTATTGCCTTTGTGAACATATCTGCAGGATTCTGGCTAGTGTGTATCTTCTCCAATTTTAACTGTCCATCTTCTAAAACTGAGCATATGAAATGGTACTTGGTATGTATGTGTTTAGTCCTGGAATGGAAAGCTGAATTATTTGCAAGATGAATGACACTCTGACTGTCACTATATAATGTGCTATTCTCCTACTTCTTTCCCAACTCCTCCATAAACCTTTGTAACCAAATCATCTCCTTACTAGCATTTGTAACAACAACATACTCTGCTTCTATTGTTGATAGTGCAACAACCTTCTATAATTTTGAAATCCAACTTATTGTAGTTTCACCTACAGTAAAAACATACCCTGTGGTACTCCTCCTACTGTCTATATCACCTGCCATATCTGAATTGACATATCCCTGTAAAGCAGTATTAGATCCTTCAAAGCATAATACTTGATTGACAGTACCTCTCAAATACTTGAGAATACACTTCACTGCCTCCAACTTCCTGGATTGCTCATAAACATCCTCACAACTCCCACTACATGTGCAATATTTGGCCTTGTGCACACCATCACATACATAAAACTACCAACTACTAATGAATAAGGAACCTTGGACATGTAGTTCATCTCCTCCTGTGTCTTCAAACACATCTCTTTGGTTAGTTTGAAATGATTTCCCAAAGGTGTGCTAACAGGTTTTGCATCCTGCATACTAAATCTTTCTAACACCTTCTCAATGTACTCACTCTGAGACAATGTTAATTTGCAATTTTTCCTATCTCTTATTATTCTCATACTAAGGATTTGCTTTGCAACACCTAAATACTTCAGTGTAAATGACTCTGCCAATTTTCTTTTGAGTACAATTATATCATGCATGTTAGACCCTGCAACAAGCATGTCATCTACATACAATAATAGGATAATATAGTTACCATTATCCATTCTCTTAAAATAAACATAGTGGTCAAAATAACATCTACTATAACCTTGATTTGACATACACCTGTCAAATTTTATATACCACTGCCTTGGAGCTTACTTTAGGCCATACAGACTCTTTTTCAACATGCATACTAATTTATCATATCCTTTGACCTCATACCCTTGTGGATGTTGCATATAAATCTCTTCATCCAAATCCCCATGGAGAAAAGTTGTTTTTACATCTAACTGTTCAAGGTGTAAATCCTCTACAGCCACCAAGCTTAAAAAATTTCTAATTGAAGTCATTTTAATAACAGGAGAAAAAATTTCATCATAATCAATACCTTTCTTATGTGCAAACCCCTTTACAACCAGTCTAGCCTTATACCTATTTTTTCGTCCGTCTTCTTCTTTCACCTTGTAAACCCATTTGTTTTGCAATGCTCTTTTTCCTGTAGGCAATTGGACCAGATCCCAAGTCTGATTATTTATCAAAGAGTCCATATCCTCTTCCATGCCTTGCTCCCACTTCTTCTTGGTTTCTACCTGCATTGCTTCTTCATATGTTTCTAGTTCACCAGAGTTAGACAATAATACATAATATAATGACGAAGAGTAATGTACAGGAGGTCTACTTATCCTGGTAGATTTTCTAACAATAGTTGCACGAGTTTGAGGTGCTACTTGCTGCTGTTGTTGTTGATTTTATAGCATCTTTTGAGTTTCAATTTCATCAAACACTCTGTATTTTGTGTTTTCCTTTTCCTATTTTTTTTCTTGCAACTCATCCTTATACACGACCTTATCATTGAATATTACATCTCTACTCATAATGATTTTGTGATTTACATAATCCCAAATACGATAACCAAAATGATTAACTCCATATCCAATGAAAAATACTTCTTGGATTTTGCCTCAAGTTTAGTTCGATTTTCTTTACTGATATGCATGAAATATTTACAACCAAAAGTCTTTAAAAATGAGTAATTAATAGGCTTACCTGTCCATGCCTCTTATGGAATCCCACCATCTAGGGAACTTGAAGGTCCTTTATTTGTTAAATAAACTATATTATCCACAACATCTGCCCAAAACTGTAAGGGCAATCCTGTATGTATTCTCATGAACCTAGCACATTCCATGATAGTCCTGTTCATCCTTTTTGACACACCATTTTCTTGTGGAGTTCTTGGAACCGTATTCACTCTACGAATACCATGGTATGAACAATAACTATCAAACTCTTTGCTGTAGTACTCACCTCCATTATCAGATCTAAGACACTTTAGCTTATTTCCTGTCTCATTCTCAACCAAAGCTTTCCATTTCTTAAATGTATCAAAAATATTTGATTTCTTTCAAATACAGTAAACCCATGTTTTTCTAGTTGCATCATCAATAAACGTAACATAATAATGAGAGCCACCAAGAGATGATACCTGAGCTGGTCCCCATACATATGAATGTACAAGCTCTAGCTTTCACCCTTATTTTCTTTTCCAACTCTGAGAAATCTAATTCTTTTCTGTTTTCCATAAATGCAGTTCTCACAGAAGTCTAAATCAACCTGCTTCAGACCTGGCAACAAATTTCTTGAATGGATAATCTGCATCCCCTTCGCACTCATGTGCCCAAGCCTATGATGCCATGAAGCTGTATCCACTCTTGTAGAAGCTAAAGCAATAGAAATGTCAGTATTACCAGTACATACATACAATGTACCTTCCTTATTTCCTTTTGCTAATAACATTGATCCTTTAGTGACCTTCCATGAGTTTGTTGAGAATGTAACTATACATCCTTCACTGTCCAACTACCCTATGGAAATTAGATTTCTTCTTAATTCAGGAATATGCCTTACCTCTTTCAATAACCATTGGTTTCCATTTGGTAACTTTATTTGTATGTTACCCTTTCCTATGATTTTACATGGTCTATCATCACCCAGATAGACCTATCCAAAATCACCTTGAACATAATATAGAACATATTTCCTATGGGGTGTGGCATGATATGATGCACCATAATCTAGCACCCAATAATCATTAATATTATCTAGTGAAAGAATTAAAGCATCTTGCAATACATCACCTGCAACGTTTACTTCCTGATTACCCTATTTTTCTTCTCTCTATTTTTCTTTTCGATTTCAATAGTCTCTTTTTAGGTGTCCTTTCTTCTTGAAATACCAGCATTCCAACTACTTCCCTTTGGATTTGGATATAAATTTCTTTGATTTTCTTTGATTCCCTAGGCTTTTTCCTCTCTCCCTTTGTATCCCCATGTTATCTACAATCAAAGCATTACCTGATGTTTCACCTGTGCTTTTTCATCGCATTTCCTCACTAAGGATAAAACCAATAACATCATCAAACTTTAAAGTATTTGAAACAAAGATAGAATTACTCATAGACATTACCAAGCCATTCCAAATTTCTGGAAATGAGCACAAAATCAAGAAAGCCCTATCCTCATCATCAAAGTTTACTCCTACAGAGCTTAACTGATTTGTAACCATGTTAAATTCATTTAAATGATCAGTAACAAACCCACCTTCTGACATCTGCATATTAAATAAACGTTTCATAAGAAATACCTTATTCAAAGCCGAGGGTTTTTCATACAATTTAGCCAACACATTCATTGAACCCTCCGTTGTATTTTCCTTCGAAATATTGAAGGCCACCGACGATGCCAAGCATAGCCATATTGTTCCTAGTGCTTTTCTATCTAAAACTTTCCATTCTTCGTTAGTCATTGATGCTGGCTTCTTTGCTACTCCGCCTAATGGTAGGTAAAGATATTTCTAATAAAGATAATCCTCCATTTGCATCTTCCATAGCTGGTAGTTTTGGCCATTGAACTTCTCAACATTAAATCTGCCTTCTTCTGCTATTGCTCCCACTAGAACTAGAAACCCTCCTTTCAAGTGCATTTTTCAAACCCTAAGCTCTGATACCAGTTTTTAAGATTAAAGCATAAAATACGAGCAATAATATAATGCAAAAATAAATACAGAAGAAAATATTCAACACACAATAGACACAGATTTAACGTGGTTCACCCAAATCGGGCTACTCCACGGAGAAAATAACCAGGCCCTTGCATTTCGTCCAGAAAACCCTTCTATACACAGTCGCACACTTCATTACATTTTTAGTCATCGTACAACCTCCTCTTATAATAATGCATTACAATTTTAGGGTAAAAAACCCGCCTAAAATCTACCGTCCGATCTATGACCTAATATCAAATGGTCTAGATTTACATAGAGGAAAAAACATCTATTTTTAGCTTCGAGGGTGCTGCCCCTGAAACCCTTGGATCCCCCTGGCAATAGTAGTAGGGGGGGATAATGCCCCCCCTACACCCACCTCTTTCACGTAGTGGGTCTAAGTGCGGCTAAAACAAAGGCCTCTAATTTAATCAGGCTCCATAATCAACAGATAACTACATTGCTAATAGACATCAAGTTTAAACAACAAATAGAATCAAGTGTTGTAAATGAAATATCTCATGCTTTAGATTACAAAGACCAATTAAGAAAGAACCACACATAATATGTAGCCTAACATATGAATTTACATGAAGTTTACTTGCTTGAAGTCAATATTATTAACATAATTAAAAAAAAAACATAATCACTACAAAGCAAAGTAGATATTGAAACATTTAATTCAAATAACCACTAAATATTATATTGATATATAAAGAATGAGTCTTGCATTTAGTTTAAAAAGTGAAATAATTTACACAAATAACTCAAAGAGACTCTAGGAAAGCAATTCCAAAACATCTAAAGTTTGTTTACTAAATAAATGGTTAGTCTAACATATTTGAATTACCCAATTCTTCACAAATAAAATACAGACAATGGGTTATCTTATTGTTCCAAGAAATAAATGAAAGGTATAACTCTATGAACCCCATTCATTATACTTGAATCTTGACAAAATCTAAGCATAAAACCATTTTTCATTTTGATAGAATTCTCTAGTGAAGTTTCATGAAGTTTTAGGAGTATGAGAAAAAATAATTGCAACAAATAAAATGAATTTCATTAGCGACCATTATAAGCTTCACATGAGCATAATATAAAATCTTAATATGGGAATTTATAGAATTTCACATACACCAATGGAACAAAGGATGTAAAGCAATTCATCAAAAATAAAAGCCTACCTAGTTCACATTTGTAACCAAGGTTGTTATGCCTTGTATAGGACTTGAAAACCCTTGACACAAAATATAATTTTCTTTCCTTACTTAGTCTTATCCTCTCTATACAAGTTAATATAATTGTAGACACCAAATCCTAACCCTTCACAAAACCCATCCATCCCACAAGTCTGCATAATAAAATAATATGCCTAAGGTTAAACTTAGGCATATTTTACTACACATTATCCTATTTTCCAAATTTTGTAAAAATATAGAAAATATCCCCTAGGATACCCTATCTCTCCCCTTGACATGTGTCCTAAAAAACACTACCCCTCCCTTTGCCACATCTCACACACCTCACTCTAGTCTCACCTACCCACATGTCACCACTCCACCTAATTAAGACGCCCTATGTGACTGACTCTAACTACCTAGGATAGGTGGCTACCCAATCCTTACCACTTGGTAGCCTTGGATTGCAACCTATCCATTCCCTCATTATTTCCCAAAAGTCTATAAAGGCTCCACCATTTTTATTAATCAAGAGGAATAAAAACATACCATCACACTGCCCAAATCATGCTAGGAGGACATCAAAATTCTCGAAGGTTGAGCCATCAAAGCCAAGAAGCCATCTCAAGCCTTCTACCAGTCAATCCCAAATGCAAAACTACATTTATATAGGTAAAAAAGTAGCCCTTAATTTGACCAAGCAACCACAAATGTGACTCTGTATTTGACCATCCCCAAACATAGCCCTACGTTTGCTCAAGAGAAGTTTTAGCCATTGATAGATCCAAATAAGAATAGGTAAGTCAGCAAGATATTAAATTTATTGCTGTCTATATTTTGCACATTATTTTAAGTTATGTAAAGCATTTCCATTCAAGTTTTTTGTAGCCTATTTTATGCATATCGAACATGTGCTACTAACCTCGTTTTTTCTTTATGTTTGCAGCATGTGTGCAGGTGACAAGTCTCTGAAGAGCTGCTAAAGCAAAGGATGGCCTGCAAGGATATTCAATCCCATCCAACAAATTGATTGTAACAAAGAAGAACATTGGCACCACATTCTTTTGATTATGCAAAAGAGGTTCTTCCCTATTTTTATCTTTGTATTCTGATACAAGAAAGCAAATCACTCTTATTGTAATCAAACCCCTGTACATTCAGGGTAGAAAAATCATTGTAAAAGGAGACCAAGGCTCCACTATATTTTAATACAAATACAAAGTTTACTTTATCTTAAACATTGCTTGTCTTATGTATTTCATTTGCAAATGTGTCATCTTCATTTGCTTATAATAATTATTATAGAATAATAGTCCTTGCTTTGGGTAGTTTCCCAATCATCAAGACTAGAATATAGGAGGGTTGATTTTACTACAAATTTCAACATTATAAGAAATATGAGAATCAACATTACCACCTACACCATAAAATTGTCTACCATCACACTCATAATCTACTAGGGGAGGATAATTTAGGTCCAAAAATAAATATAAGAAATAAAAAATAAAATGCTATTAGCTTTTTTCCATAAAAAAATTAAAAAATGAGAAAATAGAAAGAAAATCTCTTGAACCTATTATAAAAAAATACAAAAAAGCAAAGAAGCAAATCCATTTTTTCTAATAAAAAGTTATAAAACTAACCTATCTCTCATCATAAGTCCATCAAATCATGTGAAATTACACCAAACAAATGCATAAAACCCTCCAAATTGTTCAATACAAACTAAAATTAAAAAAACATTATATGAAGATAAAGAACAATTGTACCAAACTCTTTGGTAAAATATTAACATTCACCCAAGATATTTGAGGTTTGATTCATTATGTTAAGATATAAATCCCCATAGACTTAAATGATAGGGATATTGAAACCTTGACTTGAGATATGAAATTCCTTGTTACAAAATATTGTAAACAGGTAGTTGTAAGAGTAATTATAAATTGGTTGTACTCAATCATAAAAAATACCACTCTTACTATTATATATATTTTATTAATACAACAATGCAAAGGTTATCATAACTAATATGCAAATAACTTATTTTGGCCTATCATATATTTGGTAGACCTTGAATCATCATACGAAACTAGGCTAGGTTTTGAGACTACATAAGGAGCTTGTTGTAGAATATACTTTATCTTCTTCTTCTTTAGAATTGGTATCCTCTACTACATTTACATGATGGCATTGAGGTGTATTCTACCTCTACTATTGAGGACCCTTTTACTTACTTCATGATGTAAAATTCTAGTTTTTAGTGAAGAACCTTGTGGAAAAGTTTTGTACTTACACTCCTTAAACAAATTCCTTGGATTTCCATAAATATAGCATGTGATATTGAAATGCAAAAAGTTTCCTTGTATTTGTTGTTGTTTTTGATTATGCCCTTTTATTATTGTTGGTGCTTTTGGGAAGTTCACTACCTTTCTTTGAATTTGTAATCTTATTTGTTTTTTGATATGTGACTAGAGAATGTTCATATTTAGTCTTTACTTCAAAAATTGCTTCTTCCCATTGAAGCAAATTTATAAGAGTATTTAAAGTAAAATTCTAATTTGTAACATTTAGGGTTCTTACCAAAATGTTGAGTGTAGGTGGTAGTGTTTGTAATACAATTGGAACAAGCACATCATCACTCATTGTTTTGCCTAAGGTTTGAAGCAAGACTTCCAACTTAGCAATTATCCATAAAAATCTTCTAATTTATCATGATTCTTCATATTTAAGTAGTGAAATTAATTGTACAAGTGTAGAATTTAATTTTTATTTTCATACTCAAATATCATGTTGAATTTATTCTATACATCTTTGGTGGTTACTACTTCATGAATGATGTCAAAATATCATCACACATGTTAAATGCTATAATAAAATGGGATTTCTAGGTTACTTTGTCTAAATTTCTTTGTTTGTTCACTTTTGTGTTATGTCTTTATGTAGTACCTTAGACCACGCCCCTTATATCCTTGAATTCAAGGTAAAATTTTAACTTTGTTTTCCATGTAGAATAGTCACCTCCTTCAACAACTGTGAATCAGGCTATAACACATTTGGGGTGTAAATATCTATTTTCAACCTTTAAAAATCTAAAATAAATTCATTGAACTTTAGGACAATTATAAACACCCCATATTCATGAAAAAAATAATGCCCCTCCAATCATGAAAAATTGATATGTACAATCGAGCAAAATCATACATTGGCTCTAAGCCGGTCACCAAATAATACAAATTGAGTTTATTTGTTTCAATTCATCAAAAAAAATTAGGTTCAAAACATCCTATTTTGCATGTTAGATTAAAACAATTTCTTGAAAAAGGTTACTTTCTTGTTCTCTCCTCCCAAACAACATACAATTAAACAATGCACTCTCACATGAGATCAATATTGAAGGGAGAGTCAAATAACATATAAGGAATCAAAGTTCCAACCCACATTGCATGTGAATCAAAGGAAATTATCTCTTTATTTAGAAAGAAAAATTTAAACTATTTCCACTTCAAATTAATACCTCTTACTTGCAAAATAATATTTTCTCCCTTAACCAATCAAATGATGTCCTTTTTAGCTAGATAATGTCTTATTTTTCAATAAAATGACATGAAAATATCTAATATTAACTATTTATTTATCAATTGAACAATTGATATTTACCTTAGACTATGATTTAAAAATTATAACAATTTTGTTATCGCTATCATTTCTATAGTTTGTGTCTCTATTCATCTCCAACAAATAACATTTTTACTCAAATTATACATCATAAGAAGTCTTTAAATCAACAAACATATTTTTTTCTTTCTCTTCTAATGATATTTAGCATATATTAAACATCAAATGTCTCAAGGAGTTGTTCATCTATAATTTTTTCTTTGTCAACATTCTTCGTTTTTGGAAATTAAACACCAACAACTACAATATGTGGATGTTATTCTTACTTCAGTATTTTTTTTCACTTGATAGAAATTATCTCACAATTCTTCAAAAGATTTTTCTTTTGACTACACTTTAGTTGAACATATATACATCTTACATTTTATTATTTTGAGAGCTATATAATACCTTCACTCTCAAATTGCTAAAGACTTCTCTAAATTGGTGACTCATTCAAGGTTTAAATTTTTATTGACATCAACAAATGATTTTCTCCATGCCCTATCAATGTATTTCTTTCTTCTAGTGATAATGTGATGTTGATGATTTGTTCTTCATGTTTTTATTATTAATTTTTAACAATTTTTAATAATGTTATATCAGTGTTCACTTTTTCGATACTTACTCAGACACTTCATTAGGAAGAAAATATGACAACGGTTAAAAATTTCATCAATAACAAAAGATGTTTTTTAAAACTCTTCCAACACTCTTCAAAACTCTTGCACCTCTAGAATACTGCAATAAATAGTTCAACGTTTGAGAATTCAATGGTGTCCTTATTCTTTAGCAAATGCCACTATCTCAACATTTTCAAGAATTCAATGTCTTGTTCTTCATTTCTATTATCTCATGTATGTATCACTTAGGGATATGTCTTCAATTACCTTTTTTTAGATGAAAAAGTGTTTTTTATTACTAAAATAATAAACAATACACTTGTTCACAAAAAAAAGTGGGTGGCAAGAAAAAATGCACCTCAAAAAGTTAAATTAAGGAACATTCTAGAGCAAGGAAAGAGTAATATAGGAAATTAGAAACCATATCTTAACATTGCCAAAAATGAAAAATAGCTAGGTGCACTAAGGTGGAAAAAATTAAGTGGTTAGAGCACCACCAGTAGGAGGAGGATCTTTAGCTTCAACATTATCCTACCCATAAAGGTGTTTAGTGTTTTTCGTAACAAGTTACCATATAGAGGGAATAGAAGTAGAAATAGGTGCTTGGGTCTTGGTATCCTAGCCTTGATCTTGACTAAAAGTGCCTCATCTTGTGTTCTAAGTAGTAGAGTCCCACCCCCAACCAATAACCTAGGGGAAAGAGGGTGATGTGGTAGACCATCCATGAAAGTGAATAGGGGAATATTATTGTAGCAACGAACTTCTAGGACAACTAGTTATATATGGACTATGAACTCATCAGACATGGGATATTTGGCCTCACTAGCACTTTTTTTGATTAGGCTACCCTATATTAGAACCTAGAGAAGGAGGCACTATGGCCATCAAATAGGGGGTATTGAACCAATGGTCAAGTAAGGTCTATAGATAATCCATGTCAAGGAACACTTTATTAGCCTATTCTTAAATCTAAGCCATAACATTAAAGCATACAATAGATTTAACATTTACTAATAAATAAGTTGAAACACTTAGATTAGAAAAAATAACACTGTTACAATCCTTCCAAATTCTAAAAATAAAATTTTCTAAAAAAAAATGCTATAACTGATCTATGCTAGTAGGCATGCCCATCATATCCCCAAGAAGAACCATATACCAAGAAAAGTGACGAGGGTGAAAGTGCTAGAAGAAATCATGAATCTAGACCCAAATAGCCAGAGCTCAAGGATAAAACCAAAAGAGCTGTTTACCAGTCTCCATCCATTGGAAAAAAAGGGCATCTAGGGTTACAAAACCTAAGATGAACTAATCAGTCCCCAATTGGCAAAAATTGGTAGAGTAGACACCAAGAGAAGTGCACTAATTTAGGTTCTAAGAAAAGGTCCCAAATAGTGAGAAATTTGTTTTTCCACTATTTTGAAGAGGACTAAAGATGCCAATGAGCATTGAGACCAAGGACCATGAATAGATGAGGGGAGAGCCAATTATATCCTTATTTGGTTTGGTAAATATTGAAGGAGGTATCCAGGTACCATTTCCAATTTATCCACCATGGGCATGAGGAATTAACTCTAATATTGTGAAGCATGTCAAAGGGGACTACTTCTTGGATTGTTTAAAAAGTCACCCTATCTTGATCCTAAAGGCTAAATTAAGCTTTAACTTCAGGTCAGGAGAGCTAATATCTAGTACTGCTAAATAAAATATCTAATATGATTGTGACTCCCTTATGGAAAAATAGAGAGCTTTCACCTAGGGCATCTTGGCTAATGACTAGTCCCAATGCATGATGACAAGAAACCACCAAAGTGAGAGAATGTTCATAGATAAAGCAAAATGTAAGCCATTGCTTGGCCACTAGATCCAAGGTTTGAGGGAATCCCAGGCCTTCCATATGATTTTGGCTATAAATATACCTTAATTTTGAATAGGCACCTTCATTACCTATAGGGAAGGAAATCCAAGGCCCCTCTAATTATATCATCCATAGGGGACTCCTAAAGAGATATAGTGCCACATAAATACTTTCCAGGCTTAATTGTCTTTGATGACCCATTTAGCACAAAGAGTTATGCCTTGATGTTGGATATCAAGAAGACCCAAAGCCCCTAGTGCTCCTTGGGAGACAACACAATTCCCAAGCAACTCAATAGATCCTCTTTGATATAAATTAGACCATAAAAGGTCTTGCAGGAGCTTTTCTAGAATTTGGTATGCTGCATTGAATGCATCCCAACAAGATGAGTAATAGATATGAGTGGCAGCTAAGATTTTAGAGCAGACCTAAAATTTACCAACGAGCAAAAGAGGCTTGGACAAGCATTTATGAAGCATACTCCCCACTCTGTCGAGAACAATTGCCATAGAATAGAACATGAGGACTAGAATGCAAAGGGAATACCCAAAAAAAGAAATATTTTTCCATGTTGGATCTAATTCCACTAAAAGTGACATAACCAATCCAAAGTGGGTAGAAAGGATTGTCTATAGCATTGGGTCTTTCTCAATTGGACATTGGATACAGAGGCTTCACAGAAGATGTCAAAGCACTACAATGCATTGGTAATGATGCTTTCATACTTAGTAAGTGTCAAGAAGGAGTTATCCATAAAATTGTCATTAATAAGTTGTCGAGAGGAATCAGGAAGAGCAATTCCTTTCACTTTGCCCTAGGAAATAACATTGGATAATAGTTATCCCAGTCCCTTAGTAACCAAAACATAGAGGGATTAGGAAAGAGGGCATCCTTTCCTGATAGATCTAAAATTCCAAAAGATAGAGATTGGCAACCATTTGTAGTAAGACAAGCAAAAGCATCTATAAAAAACATTTGAATAGTGCAAAGAAAAGGATGACCAAACCCTAAGGATTGAAGCATGTACAAAATGAAAGACCATTTAATATGATAATATGCCTTAGCAAATTCAATCTTGATGAAAAGAGCCTTTTGTTGAGATTGTCTTACCCATTCCATACCTTTACAGATGGCAACAATGTTATCCAAAATGTATCAACTCTTGGTAAACCTAGTCTACTTAGGATGGAAAAACAATGAGGGTAAGTTTCAAATACAAAGTGCCAAAGCTTTGGTAATGATATTATAAGAAATGTTGAGTAGGGTAATGGGATGCCAATTACAAATGTTATTTGAATCCTTTATTTTGGGAAGGATTTTGATATTGCTCTTACTGATAAAAGGGCCTAGGGAGTCCTTGTGAAAGGCCTCTAGGTAGACGTAATGCAAATCTAACCCTACTATATCCCAAATAGTTTTGTAAAATTCATAGGGGAACACATCATAGTTGGGCACCTTATCATTATCCATGGAAATGAATACAATTCTTAGCTCATCCTATGATAGGGGACTATCATAAAGGGATTTCTAAGAATCTTAGAGTCAGTGGAGAACGATGTTTATACACTATTGAAGGGCTTGCTCCTAGATAGGAGAAGAATATTGACCCCTAAAAACCTTCTGGTAATGACTAACAAAGACACACATAATGTCAAGAAGCTCAATAAAATAGTTGTCACCTTTGAAGATGCACATAATATTTTGGGCTAGAGTCCTCCCTCGGAAGGATTGGAAAAAATATTTGGAGACTTTATTTTCAATTTCAAGCCAATGAAGGTAGGATTTAAGCTGAGCACCCTTTGCATAAGTAGCATCAATAAGATATTGTTGGTGGTAGATCTTAGCAAGCTGAATTTATAGAACAAGGGAGAGAGACTATGCCTCTAAAGCTAGCATGGCTCATTGAAGCTTCAAGGCCATAGCCTTGTTTGTCCTCCTATGAAAGTAGGCCAATTGGTGCTTGTAGATGTAAAGAAAATGTGTGATGCATTCCACAACATCATTCCACCATGTCATCTAACCAAAATGTGTGGATAGGCGAGGCTCCAAATTTCATGTGCTAGATGTATTCTATTATCAGTTGATGCCTAAGAAATAACATGTTAAGATAGAATTGATTGCTATGCTTGGTAGCACCACCACCTACCAATTCAATGCAAAAGCATATGAGAGAGTGGTTTGAGAGGATCACCTCAACGAACAATACCACCAGGAGCAAAAATAGTTGGAAATAGTAAATATCGGTTGTGCAAATAACAAAGCTCTGTCTACTCGTTTAATGATGTAGTCATCCCCTTATCATAAATTGGACCATGCGTACCAAAGATTTTTGTCTTGAGAGTACCCACTACTAGGGTCATAAAACTTCAATTTATTGTGCATATGGAACCAAACCACTCATTTTCCCATGATGGAACACATTAGGTGCCCATAAATTTTGTCCTTAGCAGCCTCAATCATGTTGAAGTCACCATAAACTAGCCAAGTGGCATTGGATAGTGATTCAACCAACCAACTCCAAATCTAAATATGCTCTATCAAATCATTGGAAGCATAAATATTGGCTATACCAAAGGCATGATTATTGATAGAGAAGACAACCCATAGTGCATGATAGATAGGATCACGACCGTGCACCATCAAATGTAACTACCAATGGGAAGAGATGAATGTGGTGACACAACCTTGTTCTTGAGGATCTATGAAGAAAGTTTCTTTTAGGCCAGATGAATTGAAAAATAACTACCAATAAAACCTACGATTTTAATTTCTTAAAGATATAGAAAATAAAAATTGATAAAAATTTGATGAATTGAGTGCACCATATGCTTGCGCTTTGGATCAATGAGACACCTCACATTCCATGATTGAAAAATTAGTACGGTATAGATTCTAATGGTATATCCATACCATAAATAAGCTTCAAGGCTTTAAAATTATTAGAGACTTCAGTATCCCATTAAAGATCCCTAATTGAATGTGAAATCATTTTTTAGGAAGATACTCACTATCTGCATATCTTTCCTAGGGCTATAGGAGCAATACGTGGTGTCATGGGAGGAGTGGGGAGGGAAAAAGTGCTTTAACCTTGGTTTACCTAAACTCCAGGAGGTCTTATAATGAGGGGGTGAACCCTCTTTGTTTTCCACCTCTGCTGTTGAAGGGCCATCAATTGGTTGAGTTGTTGGTGGTCTTGTCACCTTCTCAAAAGGCTATGATGGTGATATGCTAACCTCTTTGGCAAGTATCTTGGGGATCAACATTTTAGCAACATTGACACACTAATTTTTGTGACTACCCATAGTGGTCTAACCAACCTAATTAGGTTGAGGGGTTGTCCTCATCATGGGTGTAGGAGCTAGATTTGGCTTATTGTGTGACATAAGTGATCAATCTTTCACCTTGTGATCAAAATCTTGGAAATGCTAACAAGTGTTTGGGAGATTGATCTAAACAACCCTCTGAGAGTAAGTGATATAACTCACTTGGATAGTGAGGGATTCCTTAAGGTCCTTATACAAATATGCTTGGATACAAACTCACCTTGTCGATCAAGCATTGAAAAACTTCAAGTTTGAGCATAAAAACATACCGATTGCACTTGCAATCTATTGCAAACCATCCCATAGAGGGATAGGAAGACCAAGAAACTCTACCTATACTAGGAATTTATTGAGTTAGTTCTCAAACATAGTAAAATCATGAGTCCATGGTGTGAGAACTAACAAAGAGCTCTGCATATGCTATGGACCGTGTTGAAATATCTATGGGAAGAAACCCTTAGTTAGGTTTTGTACAAGGATAACCTGAATGCCATGAAGGGCCTAGACCAAATTGATCCGAACCCTTAGGATTGACTTATTGGGGATATGATCGATAAAGTAGCCTACTAATGCATGTGAGTGTAGTCACACTGAATGCTTTATATTTTCATATATTCAATTATTTCAATCTAGATGATGTTGAGTGTAGTCACACTGAATGCTTTTTATTAATTGATGAGTTTAATTTTAATAATATATTTAAACATTAGCTAGTATCCAAAATCCACTATTTAACTAAATGTAACCATAGTTGTCTAGATGATTTACTTCCAGATCAAATTTATATCTACAATGCTTATCTCAATCTAAAGCTATTTTGTGAAATGGGAAGGTGAAATTATTTTATAATAGAATTCATGAGAATGATATATCTTAATGTGAGTGTGCAACTGTAAAGACAAAAGCTTCTATATGGACTCCAAAGCATGCTTATTTATAGATAATTAATGAAGCATAAAATTCTTAGTACTCCATGAAGTTATTTTTTGGGGATGAGTGTTATCATATATTGATTCCTAGGTTTCCCATTTTATGGTTGTTCTTGGATAATTTAAGGGAAAAATCAAGATTTTTTTTGTTAGATTTTGTAAATGTGGATGTCATATCACAATGCTTTAAGCAAATTTATTTTATTGAGTATTCTTCATTTCATTTCAAGATTCTTCATTTTTATAAAATTGTTCATTTTTTGGGATTATGGTTTAGGATTTTGTTAAAACTTTGCCATAGGGTTTATCTGTTAGGTTGCTCAGTTGCATGAAGTTATCTATTGAAAGTGATTGCTGTTACTCTTAATGGTTGTTATGTAGATATCCTATAGCATATGATAATTTAAGATATGTTATTAGGTTCTCTAATTATATGACATGTTATATACCTAATAATTGGTATAATATAATATTTTTTGTTTTTATAATTTAATAATATTAGATGTCCTTTATATATCACATTTCAAGATAATTATATATTTTATAAATCATTTCGAATTCTCTATATGCATAATATTGCACTTTTGTATAAATAACATTAATATTTATTTATATACAATCACAAATAGAAAATTCCATAACAATTTTAAATAAATAAAAAATGGTTATAGTCCAACTTTTCTTTAAGAAACAATGCCAATATAATCAATTGACTAAGACTAAAAAAGTGAGAGAAAAAAAAAAAAACCGAAGAGCACTTTGAATGATTTTGACTCATAGTTTTCAATATCCTAAATAAAGTTTGTCCTAATGTCTCTACTAGGACAACATATTTAGGCTAACAATATTTCTTACTTTCACTTCAACAATGAGAGCATACAAGCCTTAAAATATATTAGACTTCAAGTACATTATTGCTTAAGAATTTCTTTAACATATTATAAAGTTTACTCCTACTAGCTTTGCATCAACGTGTTTAACAAACTTATTTTCAAATGCTAAAAAATAGAGGATCATTTTGTATTCAAATGCTTCTTTGTGTTCTTTAATTTTTAAGATATTCACAAATTCCTTCAATATTTTATTAAATAAAGTATCACACACCTTTTATTAATTTGTTTTATCATCATCAACATCCACTTAAAATAAAAGCCTCATTTAACATTTAAATGAGGATAATTTTATTTTTCTTCAGTATCACATTTTTTAGAACATTTTATTTATATGTTTAACATCAACTTCCACTTAAAAAAAAAAAAAAAAAAAAAAAGCCTCTTTTAACACTTGCACGATAATAAATTCATTTTTATTTTAACTTACTTCATGGTTAAACATGAAAAATGATTATAACAAATATATAATTATTTGAAAAAAAATATTTATAAAATATTATAACTACAATATTAGTCTCAATAACATCAATGCTTAAAATTGATTTTGATAAACCTAATTTATGGATATTTTTATTTTACCCTAGATCAAAGTAAATGTTTTTTTTTTTAACTTCATTATCAAATATGACACTTCCATGTATATTTATATCCCATGACCAAGTTATTAGCATATCTTTTCCTACCCTTATACTTTCCATGATAAGCACCATATTTGTAAACATTTGGCAAGAGAGGCAATAATACGGTTTTAAATTTAGGCATGATTTTGAGATTTATTTAAAAAAAAATTATTATTCTTTTCAAACATAAAGTCTATAAAATAATGGGAGGGCCAATCTTATATAAAATACACAATACTTTAGCTTTTAAATAATTAACCCAACAGTTCATCAATTCTTTCAATATTAATGAAGCTACCTGATATAATTTTATATTTAAAAAAATTAACCTCAAATGGTGCAAGAAAAAGGACAATGAAAGAATAAATTCTTTTTCTAAAACATTTTATTTATATGTTTCAACATCAACTTCCACTTAAAATAAAAAAAGCCTCTTTTAACACTTACACGAGAATAAATTCATTTTTATTTTAACTTACTTCATGGCTAAACATAAAAAAGGATTACAACAAATATATAATTATTTAAAAAAAATATTTATAAAATATTATAACTACAATATTAGCCTCAATAACGTCAATTCTTAAAATTGATTTTGATAAACTTAATTTATGGATATTTTTATTTTACCCTAGATCGAAGTAGTTGTTTTTTTTTTTTTAACTTCATTATCAAATATGACGAATCTTCCATGTATATTTATATCCTATGACCAAGTTATTAGCATCTCTTTTTCTACCCTTATACTTTCCATAATAAGCACCATATTTATAGAAATTTGGCAAAAGAGACAATAATACAGTTTCAAATTTAGACATGATTTTGAGATTTATTTAAAAAAAAAATTATTATTCCTTTCAAACATAAATTCTATCAAATAATGGGAGGGTCAATCCTATCTAAAATACACAATACTTTAGCTAACCCAACATTTCAATGTTGATGGAGGTACATATAATTTTATATTTAAAAAAAAGTAACCCCAAATGATGTGATTAAAATAAAAATGAAAGAATAAATTCATTTTCTAGACCATTTTATTTATATGTTTCAACATCAACTTCCACTTAAAATAAAAAAGCCTCTTTTAACACTTACACGAGAATAAATTCATTTTTCTTTTAACTTACTTCATGGCGAAACATGAAAGAGGATTACAACAAATATATAATTTTTTTAAAGAAATATATCTATACAATATTATAACTACAATATTAGCCTCAATAACATCAATGCTTAAAATTGATTTTGATAAACCTAATTTATGAATATTTCTATTTTACCCTAGATCGAAGTAGATGTTTTTTTTTTTTAACTTCATTATAAAATATAACTCTTCCATGTATATTTATATCCTATGACCAAGTTATTAGCATCTCTTTTCCTACCCTTATACTTTCCATGATAAGAACCATATTTGTAGACATTTGGCAAGAGGGGCAATAATACGGTTTCAAATTTAGGCATGATTTTGAGATTTATTTAAAAAAAAATTATTATTCCTTTCAAACATAAATTCTATCAAATAATGGGAGGGTCAATCCTATATAATACATAATACTTTAGCTTTTAAATAATTAACCCAAAATTTCATCAACTCTTTCAATGTTGATGGAGCTACCCAATATAATTTTATATTTAAAAAAAGTAATCCCAAATGGTGTGAGCAAAAGGACAATGAAGAAGTAAATGGTCTGATGTTTCTAAATCCTTCTTACACAAGGTAAATCTAAAAGGGCCATAAAATTCTATTCTTTGTAGACTCTCTCTTGTAAGAATCTTTCTTTAAATTGCTAACCAAAGGAATGGTGAGGACTTAGGGAGATCTCTCATGACTAAACGTTCTTTCGATGAAAAAATTTGGGAGAAGGAAATTTTGATTACTTTAAATCATATCCCAACTTGGCCAAGTATCCGCCATCCTTTCATAAATTTTAAAGCAACTCATCCTTTCATATACATGTGGTAAATAAAACTCTTGAAGCATCTTTTGAAGTCCATTTGCAATTTGTTTTGAGTTCCTCTCCTTCAACTAGGCTACTAAAAGAAATCCATGATCTAGCGTTGATGCTCATATTAATATAGTCTTTAACCTTTACATGCTAGGCATGCTTGATTCAATGGTTACAATTTTGAGTTAGTGTTAAGAGGATAAGACTTCAACAAAGCATTAGACCAAAAATTAGCATAACTTCCCTCATTGACTAACCATTTAATATGTTTCTTTATCAATTGCAAACTATTTGAAATGAAGTTCCATGTTGATGATCCATTGAGTAGGGTTCTTTTCCTAAGTAATATTTTTACCCAATTCTTTTCATGATCTCTGAGTAATCTCCTCACAATATTTATCCCTAATGCCAAATTCATAAGTCTATAATTTTGCAAACCTACTCCTCCAAAATCCTTTCCTTTACAAACCCTATCCCATTTATAAAGAGAAAACCTAAATTTTTCTTCATAACCTTTCCATAAAATGTCTCTTTAAATTTTATCAATTTATGCTATACCTACTAGCAATATTGAAAGTAACATCAAATACATAGGTATGGGTTATAATGTAGTATTTACAAGTTGTAGCCTTCATACTATGGTTAAAAACTTACCTTCCCAACTTGCCAAACAAGCTTTCATTTTATTCATAAAAGAGATCCAAAGCTTCCTTTTATTTCCTTTATGAGATAAAGGAATACTTAAGTCATTATTTATTTTATTTGAATAATTGTTTTTTAATAAGCTATGTGTGGCTTCTATTGGGGGCTACTCTCATTATGAAAATAAAATATTGCTCTCATCATATTTTTAACAATTTAATTAAAGTATATCCAACTTTGTATTTCTATCGGAGATATTCTTCATTTACCCTTCTATCAAAAATATTCTTCATCTTACTCAAACTAATAAGTTTCCACAATCAACTCCTTTTATATCAAATACATTCAAAAATTTAAATTCTGTCAAGATGAAATTCAATGTTGTGAATGGCTAAAATATTTTCTACCCAACTTCTATATCCAAAAATATCTGGTATATAACAACCTCACAATTTCTTAATACCTTTTTAGGGTTCTTATTCATTCCCCTAATATTCCAAGATATTATTTTCATTGTTATTTTTTTATTTTATTTGTGGGTTTAGCCCCATTTCTTGTTAACACTATTTGATTTTGTTTTCCCATAACAATATCCCTTTGTGTTTCTTTTTCTCTTTGCTTTTGTCTCTTGGGTCTTCCTTGGATTTTTTCATTCTCAGCAATACTTTCATCTTCATCAATCTCTTCAATCTTCTCACACTGCTCATAGTAAGACTTATCATCTTTAGGTTTTCCTTGTTCTGAAGGACCTAAAGTGCAAGGAATAACCTCAAAAGCACACTCTTCTTTATATTTCCTTAGAGACCCTAAAGTGCAAGGATGCTCTTCTGTAGCAATTACCTTCTTATTCTGCCCTAAAAACCCTAAATTATTATGGGTTTCCTCCAACCTCATTTCTATATTATTCTTCTCTTGAAACCTTAAAGTGCAAGGGATAACATCTTCACCACTTTCACTTTTATTACCTAAAGAGGATTCTATACTACTTGAGGAAAATGAAGATGATTTACCTCGAATAAACTTGACCTTTTTTGTTGTCTTTGTTTTGTGTTTTATCTCCACATCTTCTTTTGCGCCTTTAATTCCTTCTAAACTTACAAATTGATATTGTCGATAGGATTTCTTTTTTTTTAGGTAATTATAATAATAGATTAATTGTGGGTTTTTATAAAGGATCCCAAAACCTTATGTACAAAATCAGCCTTGCTAAAAGATATTTCATGCCGGATGGCTGGCTAAATAGAGCAGTTCATAAAAAAGACGAGGAAATACAAAATGCCCGAGGGCCCCAGAAGACGCGGACAGTCCTGGAAATCTTGATCTTGAAATACATTAAAATAGAATAATAGCCGAAGAAAATATATCAACAAACTTTGGGAGAAGACCTATGATACAAATTCTTCATCATGAGGGAATATCTGCCTTGGCCAAACTGTCCACCTCGGTTGGGAAACGAGAACGCCAAACAACCGGGCACGTGGTCATCAGTCCTTTGTTGGCCAAGTGATCCGCCACCCGGTTACCTTCTCTGTAGATGTGCCCTACCTCCCACTTGGCGTGCTGAGAGAGGAGCATCCTAGCCTCGAGGATGATATTCAGGACCCATCACAACGGGTCTTTAGAGCCACGAAGGTAGTTGATAATGTTTAGAGAATCACCTTCAATAATTAAAGGCCTAGGATCATTCGATATGACCTGCAACCCTTTCAACACACCACGGGCTTCGATAAAATGATTGGTTTGAGGGCCCATATTTTCACAATAGGCCAAGATCAGCTTCCCATTATGGTCCCTGACAAGCCCCTTGAAACCAGCGGGCCCTAGGTTGCCTTTAGCAGCCCCGTCAAAATTAAGTTTGATCCACCCCAAAGGAGGTTTGGTCCAAGTGACCTCCCTGCGGCCATTCACTGAGTCAACTTTGGAAGAGGAGCCAAGGTCCAGTATTTTGAAAATAATTGCCTCCTAAGGATTGTGAGGGTGGGAGCTAGGAATAGTTTTTGAATTCTTGACAACAAAGGATAAGGCCTACTGGGCAACAGAGGGAGCCATTCTAGGGATCTTGTCGAAGACTCTAGCATTACGCTCCAGCCAAATTTACCAGATGGAATGGTGAAAGGCAGCCTCACAAAGGAATCACAGCTTAGAATTCTTAAAGGGCTTGGGCCATTGGAGGAAGGTGTCTTTAAGGGAGCGAGGGGAGAACCAGAGTACTTGGAAGGAAGACAACACACAGCTTAGGACCGAATGGGAAAAGGGGCAATGCAAAAATAAGTGATCGGATGTTTCACAGTCAGCTAAGCAAAGATAGCACCTGTTGGGAATTACAAGGCCTCTCTTGTGGATATTGTCTATGGTAAGGGCTTTGTTATAAAATGCAATCCAAGCAAAGTAATTTATCTTAGGAATAATCCCTTTCCTCCAAATTGCTTTCCACCAGGGGTCCACAGCAGCCTCACACGACAGAAGATCATAAGCGGAATTAACAGAAAATCGCCCATCCTGCATGTTGCTCCAAATAATTCTATCGTCTCTTATGATCGAAGGAATTAAAATCAATTGGAGGACACTGTACAAGAAATTCACATCATTATCAAACCCATACACCATCAAAAGTTTCCATCGAGGGGGAAGGGAAATCCGGTCAATGCAATCCGAAACCTTGAGATGACTGTTTGGATCAATCTGGGCCCTCAAGCCAGCCAAGTTCTGATTTACATCGAGAGCTTCATCTGTAGCCCACATGTCTCTCCAAAAAAGGATCATGGATCCATCCCCAAATATCCAACGAGCACCCCTGTTAATCACCAAATGGCCCTGAAGCACTGTCTTTCGAAAAGCCGAAGCTTCATGAAGAGACTCAGCTTCCATGAGAGAATTTTCCCTAAGATACTTTCTTTTAACTATATTGACCCATTCCGCCGGTGCATTAATAAGAATTCTCCAAGCATGTTGGGCAATTAAGGCAGTGTTCATGAGCCTGGATCTTCTCAATCCCATGCTCGTTTGGTCCTTTTGAAGGCAAACCTTATCCCACGCCACCAGAGGAATTTTGGATTTTTCTTCGCTGCCGGACTAGAGAAAATTCCTTTGAATCTGCTCGATTTTGGAATGGATAAACATAGGAAGCATGAAAATAGACATGAAATAGGTGGGAATTCCTTGAAGACAGGCTTTGGTGAGGGTTGCATTCCCAGCTTGAGATAGCAATTTGCATTTCCAAGTGCTGAGCTTCTTATGAAGCCGTTCCAAAATTGAATTCTAGATGTTCCCACTGCCTTGCCCATTGCAAACTAGCAACAACCCCAAATAATTTGCAGGTAGGGAATCAATAGTGCATTCAAGGATTCTGGCAATGCAAATTTTCCTATGCAAAGGGGTATTAACAAAATAAATTTTGCTCTTCAAATAATTAACTTTTTTGCCAGAAGCCTTCTCATACCGGGACAGAATGTGCTTGATAGATTTGGCCTGAGTGACAGACGCTCTAGTGGATATGAGCGTGTCATCCACAAACTGTTGGTGAGTGACAGGATCAACTCTGGAAGTAGGCAGAATGCCAAAAATATTGCTTCGGTGGAGGGCTTCATTCAAAGACCAGCTAAGGACCTCTGCCAAAAGAATGAATAAAATAGGAGACAGAGGATCACCTTGTCTGAGGCCGCGAGCACTCTGGAAGAATCCAGCGGGGGACCCGTTGATCAACACAAAAAAGGATGGAGTGGAAATGCAACTGTTCACAAGGTCAATCCAGTGATGATGGAAGCCCAACTTGCAAAGGACAGCACAGAGGAACCTCCTGTCCACTCTGTCAAAAGCTTTATTCATGTCTAGTTTAAGGAAAAGCGCAACATTATTGGAACATTGGGCAGTATGGAGGGTTTCATGAATAGTAATGACGTCGTCAAGGATGTTTCTACCCTTAACGGTGCTCCCCTGAGCTGAACCTACCAAAGAGGGGAGGAGGGATCTCAGACGATTGGCAATGGTCTTGGTAAGAATCTTGTAGAAAACATTATAGAGGCTTATGGGACGATAGTCAATTTTTTTTTTGTAGGCGAGCGACTTAGGAATGAGAGCTAGGAAGGTAGAGTTGAGCTTCGGATGGATGGATCTTGATGCTTGGATTTCTAAGATAGCCTCATAGACATCAGGCCCCACAACATCCCACATAACTTGAAAGAATCGAGGGGGGAACCCATCAGGCCCGGGGGCCTTATCTGGTTGCATGGAAAAAAGAGCATCCTTAATCTCGGAATGGGAAAAAGGTTCCAGGAGTTTAATACTTGCCTCATGGGGGAATTTGGGAGGAAAATTAGCAAGCAAGGATTTCTGAACTTGGAGGACGCTATCAAGAGGAGCACCCAACAAATCCTGGAAGAAATCGACTACTTCGCTTTGAATTTCCTCAATCTCCTTGGTAGTGCGCCCATCCTTACACATCACCTGTCTGATCTTGTTGGCCCCCCTGTGTCTCATGGTAGATGCATGGAAAAAATTTGAATTTGAATCACCACTCTTTAGCCAGAGATCCTTGGACTTATGATGCCAAAACGTTTCCTCACTGGCAAGAATGGAATGATATTCCACCAGGAGGCTCCGTTCCTCCTCTCTGAGGCCTTCAGAATACCCTTCGACCTCCATATTTTCCTCTAAACTCTTCAAGCGCTCAGAGATGGACCTTTTAGACTCAAAAATGTTGCCAAAAACCTCCTTATTCCATGCCTTTAAGTTGTTTTTAATCATCTTAAGTTTTAGGGCCAATCTTTTGGACGCTGAACCAACCACCGTCACCTGCCACCATTCTGAAACCAACTATTTGAAATCCTTGTGGGAAATCCACATGGACTCAAATCTGAAAGGGATCTTAAACCTAGGCCCGCCAGTGGCCTCTAATAGAATGGGATTATGGTCCGACCCGATTCTTGGCAAAGCTGAGAGAGTTGCAGTGTCGAGGAAGGGAATAGATTCATGGGAAATGAGGAACCGATCGAGCTTGACCTGGATGAGATTGCTCCCAATCCTGCTGTTGCTCCAGGTGAAGGACACCCCCTTAAGTTTGATGTCTAGCAGATTATTGGACGAAACAAAATCTCTGAAATCCTCCATGCTACGGCTGGCTAGCTCAACGCCTCCCTTATTTTTAGAGGGATGAAGAGGGCAATTGAAATCCCCTCCCACAACCCACGAGAAGTCACTATAACTTTCCCTCATCAAAGATATGGTTTTCCACAACTCAGCTCGCTCCGAAGCAGAGTTCGAGGCATAAACATTGGTCAAAATCCATGAAAAATTATCAACCTTGGAGTGAAACAAGACATTGATAGTCCTACTGGAAGCCGATAGAAGACTACCCTCGACCTTGTCAGAGTCACAGCACCATGAGACCGCTTGTAGAACCTATTGCAGGGCTAGAAAGGAATTTGGCCTTGGCCCAAATGGCCCTGGCAACCTTGACGGAGGTAGAGGCATCAGACTTAGTCTTCTGCAAAATGAGGATGGATGGGTTAGACTTCTTTTGGAGATCGACCACCACCATACGTTTGGCCGCTCCGTTAAGACCTCTCACATTCCATGAGAGGATTTTCATCTGGACATTTTAAAGACTTTCTTGCCTCCATTTCCCTATTGGATGGGAGGTTTTGGGACAGGCGAATCACCCACCAAGGAGTCAAAATCTTCTTGAAAAACCAACCGCTAGGGTCCATTTGCAATGTCTGTTGCCGTTTCCTTATCCCTTCTTTCTTTGTTAGGAGGTCGCCCGTGTTTTCTTTCACAACCAAAATCCACCCCTTGCTTTCGACTTCTAGTTTTTCACGGACTAATGTTGCCATGCTGTTCGTCCCTCTTGCCCAGCAGATACTCTTCCAATAGGGACTCAGGAGGTTTCTGGTTTTGACAAATAGGGGAATCAGCCTGAGTAGACATACGGGAAGGAGACTGATCCTTTTCCACTTGAGGTTTTGGTTGGGAACTTGCATTGCACAGAACGGTGTCTAACTTGGGGAGAACCCCAGAAGGATCTAGAGACTCAGGAACTATCGCTACAGGATGTTTCGGTTGTTTTCATTCTTGCTTCGGGGGGTTTCCAGAAGCCCCACCCTTCATCCCCGGCTTTTGAAGAGGACAATTTGACTGAAGATGCCCCTGGGAACTGCACCGGGGGCAAAAGGCTGGTCTATTTTCGTAGTTAATGACTTGCTTATGAAGAACGGAGCCTCTAGACCAAAGAGTGATGGAGGATGGAAGGTTCGCCTCCAAATCCGCCAAGACATAGAAGCGAGCTTGGAAAAATCTGGTTCGAGCCCGAGTGGGAGGGTCAATGGTGACCAACTCACCAATGGAATGGGTGATACCCCTGATAACATTTTCATGCCAGCAGAAAAGGGGAAGGTTCGGAAGCCTAACCCATATTGGGGCAATATTAATACTCTGGGTTTTGGGGTTAAAATCCATCCCCCACTTCCTGAGAAAGAGACTCCTGCGTCCCAGAAACCAAGGGCCCCCAGCCAAAATTTTACAGTAATCCTTCGCATTATTCAGCCTAATTGCAAAAAAACCTCGGGATAGGGCAGCCAGCTCCATATGACCCGAGGTCCGCCATTTTCCTACCGCCCACCTACGGATGGTCTCCATATCGGGACGCCCTCCAATAAACTTCTCGATTAGGGTAAATTTTTCAAATTCAACGAAACTTGATAGGATTTCCTTCGAGATGTCTAGTTCATCCCCGAACAGAAAGAGGTCCTTAGTGAAAATACCATTTGGGGTTTTAGAAGCCGCTGCCTCTGCATACGATTTCTGTTGGCAGTATCTCCCTTTGTCAGGCGGATCCTTCCCGCGTCTGCCTCCATCTTCGGGTAACTCCGTTGAGCCTCCATTCTTTGACTGCCCTCCCTCTGCCTTGTTGTGGCCCTCCAACTTGCCGGTGCCCAGGTTCACAGTGCTGGCACTCCCGCTCTCGTGCCCTCCCGCCGCTACCTTCCCGCTCATCGCTGCTCCACCACCTTCCATTTTTGCAGGATCTGAGTTTCATGTTAGCTATTATTTTAATTGAAAAGAGAATAAAAATTTAAATTATTCTACATTATAATTTTTTTGCACATAAAATATTGAAGTTTGAAGTTTGAATACAACCAGGTGGAGGTGGCAGGAATAGAACCTATGACTCTTTGTTCAACTTTGCAACAGACAATCATTTTGTTTGCCAACATAAGCCATAAATACAAAATCATCACAACACTGGCTTCAATTTCAATTCTTAACAACTTTTGAACACAGTAATATTCTCCGCTCTTTTGCTAAGTCCCATTTTGATGTAGTCAAACTAGACTGCAAAGTTCTTACATTATCTAAAATTGTGTTTGTTCAATGTAGATTTTTGTTCCACATGACTAGTTCACATTCCATTCAATAGTATTTATATTTTCAGGTTTTATAAGTATATGTCCATAAGCAGGTCCTACAAACTTATGGTTATAATATTGAAATTGTTGAGGTATAAATCATTAGATTAGTAATGGAATTTCACCTCAAACTCCAGTTTGTTCTTCATGTATGAGTTTACAAACCTAAAAAGGATAAGTGGTTGAAGAAGGAGCATTTAGAAATAGAGAGAAAGTAACGGCCCAACATGAGATACAGTACCATATGAGGATGAGAATGCTCCTTATAGGTAAGCTATTCATACTTTTCATTCCCACAATGGTCTTCCCCAATGTTTTCTTTATATACATATATACGAACTTTATGAATATTTTTATTGATAGATTTTTTTTTGTTTAGTTCCTTAATTGTAAAATTTAATGCCCTTGGAGGCGGGCTACTCTATCTTTGCACTATTACTATTAGTTAATAAATCAACCATCTCTTTATACATCCATAGGATCTTTGAATCATGGAAATGTCAACTTTTTTACCACATATACCTGATTGTATTAGTTGGAAAACCAATTGAACATGGGGGGATGCTTGTCACAATTTGAACCTGGGTTATTGTTATGGTAAGTGTCTCACCGTCCTGCAACACCATATCATGGTGGATCTCAATTTAATAATCTTATTGTAGAGCTGTTCTATAAAAATTTCTTGAAGTTGGGGCAGCATGAACACTAAGTTGTTTCGTACTGCTAGGAAAAAAAAAAAAAAAAAAAAAAAAAATATATATATATATATATATATATATATATATATATATAAGGACAAGTGATTGAGGTGATTAATCTGATATAGGATTTCTTTGCCTCTTCTTTTGGAGTGGAATATCCTTAATCTGATCTAGCTTCTATTATTGTATGATTTCCTTGCTTCGTCTTGAATGATCTGATCTCATGGCTAGAATTTTTTATCTCTTTCTTCATAATTTTTACTTTGCAAACTCTTGCCATGTGTCCAATCTCAAAAAAATTATGGCAACAAAATGCAATATTTTCATAATGTGCTTGTTGATCCCATTCTCTTGATTCATATTTAATATTAAATGATTGTGACAAGGGTTTTAAAATATCCATAGCAACACATATTCGAGTATATATAGCATGTTTTTGCTCCTTAGTTGTTGGTCCTTGATGAATTTCCCTAGGGTATTTCCAATATTTTTTAAAACATCTTTATTGATAAGCTGATATGAAAGTCCAAGAAGCCTAACCCACACTGGAAGCTTCTTAATAGTTTCTGTCTCAACTAATTTTTTTTGTTCCATGGTCTCAAATAAAGTGCATCTCTTCCCATAAACCATGGGCCACCAACCATTATTTTATCCCTAATTTCTGAACTGGAAAATATGATGAAGAATTTATTTTTATGAAGAAAAGTCATAGAATAATTTGAATTCAATCCCCACTTCCACTTGATCCAATTTTGAATCTCTAAAAACTTTGGCCATGATATATAGAACTTACATATTAGCCCTCTACTTTTAAGAACCATTATATAATGCTCAATCATCTCATCCTTGACACTTACTTCTGGTGTACCATCTGCTACCTGGATCAAACTTACCATGTATTTGCTCTTTCTCTTATCTCCATCTTGGGCCTTCATACTTCCAACAAGTTCATATTGATTTCTAGCTAGGGCATCCTGACTTCCCATTAGGGCTTTAAAAAATGACTTTCCTTCCACAATAGCTAATGGGTTTGCTCTTGTCTTGCACTCCCTCTTGGTTCACACTCCTTTGCTTGCACTTGCTCTTGCTCCCAACTTGTACTCTCTCTTGCCTCACACTTGCTCCTGGATTGCACTCCCTCCTGGATCACGATCACAATTGCCTGTGTCTCTTATTTTTCTTGGAATTCCTTCACTTCAACAATTTTTTGGAAATAATATTCCATGCATTTGTGGTAAGGGTTTGAAGCATTGATGCACTTTGAATGAACCTACTGCTCTTTCACCATGATTGAATCTTGGCTTGCACTCCCTCTTAGTTTACACTCCATTTTGGTTCACACTCTCTCCTACCTCACACTCTCTCCTGCCTCGCACTCACTCCCCACTTGCACTCCCTCTTGGCTCACAATTGCCCTTATCTCTTATTTTCTCAGTGTTCTTTAGCTTCAACAATTTTTTGGAAATAATGTTCCACACATTCATGGTAAGGGTTTGAAGCATTGATACACTTCAGATCAACCTGCCTTTCTTATTCCATGAATAAATCTTGGTGTAAACTCCCTCTTGGTTCATACTCCTTCTCTGATCTCATTGGCTTTGCACACTCACTCCTAGCTCACTGCTACACTTACTCTCGGCTTGCGCTTGTCGTTAATTTTGGTTGCACTCACTCCCACTCACTTTCAACAACACTTACTCCAGGCTCATGCTCCTTTATTTAAATAAATGTACTTTTAATTAATTAATTAATTTATTAAATATCATTTTTACATTATCAAGTTTTCTAATTAGTTTAATTTAATACCTATTTAGAAACACTTGAGGTTTATTTTTTCATTCCCACCTTACCTTGAAATTCAATATGCATCCTCATCTATGAGTTTGATTTTTCTACTACACTATCTTTATAAGGAGACCTTAAAAAACAAATAGATTTAAATTTTATTTAAAAAAATTAAAAAGCATACAAAATTTGTATATATAATTTTTATTTATTAATATTTACTATATTAAAAATAAAAAAAATATATTTATATTTATCCATATATAATATCTATTTTTATATACTTTACTTTTCAATATTATAAAACCTAAATATACAGAAATCACTTTATTTTTAAAACTATAAAATATATTTTTTATTTATTAGTATTTACTATATTAAAAATTAAAAAAACACCTATCTATTTATATATAATCTACTTTTTTATATACCTTATTTATTAGTATTTACTAAATTAAAAATAAAAAAATATATATCTATATCTATCTATATATAATATCTGGCTTTTATATACCTTACTTGTCAATATTATATATATAATATTATAAAACCTAAATATATAAATATCACTTTATCTTCAAAACTATAAAATAAATCCTCAACTCAAAATATTCAGGAGATCAGGGACGAGGCTGTTAATTTTTTCAGTTCATTATTGGGTGAAGAACGGGCCTGTAATGCCCAAGCAAAGGACTCTCTCCTTCAATTCATTCCACAACTCATTGATGAAACGATTAACGAGTCTCTTACAACAACTTTTTCAGACGAAGAGATCAAGGAGGCTTTGTTTAACATGGATCCTGACAAAGCTCCTGGGCCGGATGGGTTTTCACCGTGGTTTTTCCAAGTTTGTTGGGATATTTTTGGAGCAGAAGTTATTGTTGCAATCAAGGAGTTCCAAAGTTCAAATCATATTCCAAGGGGTTTCAATTCAACTTTTATTGCTTTGATCCCTAAAGGCCCCAACCCCAAGACTATGGCTAACTTTAGGCCGGTTAGCCTGTGTAATATATCCTATAAAATTCTGTCCAAAGTTTTAGCCAACCGTTTGAAGAAAGTTCTACCGGTTATCATTGATCCAAGTCAAGGAAGTTTTGTACAAGGAAGATCAATCTTAGATGGAGTTATTACTATTCATGAGGCTCTTCATACAGTCGCTCAGACCAAAAAATCAGTCATGGATTTAAAGTTAGACATGAACAAAGCTTATGACAGGATAAATTGGGAATTCCTAGAGGCAGTTTTATTAAAATTTGGCTTCAACATGAAATAAGTCAAGTTAATAAGAGAGTGTATTTCTAAGCCTTATTTTTCAGTTTTGGTTAATGGGTCTACTGCAGGTTTTTTCAAAGCAAATGTGGTCTAAGACAAGGATATCCCATAAGTCCTATGTTGTTCATCATTGTAGTTGAGGCCTTGGGAAGAACCATTAAGGCAACATCGGTAGTTGGAATCATATCAGGTATCAAGGCCACATCGCTAACTACCCCGGTGACACATCAACAATTTGTTGATGATACATTGCTACTGACTTTGGCTTCTGTGGTTGAGGCAAGAGGGATTAAAAATATTCTCATAATGTATGAAGAAGCGGCTGGAAAAAAAGGGAATTTTGATAAGAGCAAACTTTATTTCATCAATACCCCCATTCCTAGGCAAAACAACATAGCAAGGATCATGGAATGTCAGATTGCATCTCTTACCACCTCTTATTTAGGTCTTCCCCTATTTACGGGGAAACCTGAAGGATCAATGTGGAACATAGTTCGGAGAGGATCCAAAAAAAGCTAGCGAAGTTGGAAAGGACATCTCGTTATATCAAGCGAGGCAAAGCAGTTTTAACTATGGCTTCACTTCAAAGTATACCCGTTTACTTCCTATCAGTCTTCGAGCTCCCAAGCAAGGTGTATCACAAAATTGAGCAGATTCAAAATTTTTTTCTCTGGTCAGGGACTGAGGATAAGAAAAGGATCCATTTAGTAGGTTGGAACAAGGTTTGCAAACCTAAAGCTGATGGGGGGTTAGGATTGAGGAGAGTTGCTCATCTCAATACAGCTCTATTAGCCAAATAAGCATGGCAATTATTGATTAAGGTCAATAATGAATGGACTGCCATAGTTAGGAGGAAATACCTCCAAGGTGTGAACTTCCTTAATGATAACTTAGCAAGCAGGGGGTCTGCTTTTTGGAAGGCAATCCTCACGAGCAGAGATCTTGTCAAGAAAGGTCTTAGATGGATCCTAGGAAATGGGCAAACAATAGACTTTTGGAAGGATCGGTGGGTGAGAGTTGATGAGTTATCCTAAAATCCTCGTTTGGCTATGATTCAAGAGCATATGGAGCAGCATATTGGGAAGAAGGTTGCAAATTATATGTGGTAGGATATAAATATCAATAGGTGGAAACACATCAGAGTACAGGGTTTTGAAGCAAAGTCTGAAGAGCTTTATAACATTTTAACTCAGCAAATTATTCCCTCTGGAGAGGATGAAGATCACATTGTTTGGGCTGAGACTGAAATTGGTGACTTCATAGTTAAGTCTGCCTATAATTTTCTTCTCAATGTGGAAGGTCAACAATTTCAACCGAGTTTGGTTTGGATCAAAGGCTTAATTCCTAAAATATCCTTTTTTTCATGGCTGGTGATTCAAGGAAAAATCCTCACTATGGACAATATGTTATCCAAAGGTATGGTTATTGCTAACCGTTGCTACATGTGCAGGGCAGGATGGGAGACAACCCAACACTTGTTTCTAGAGTGTCCGGTAGTAGAGTCCATCCTGGATGAACTTTTCCAAGCCTTTAGGATCTCATGGGTTAAGCCTGCTCTTATATCCAAAGTGTTCCATCAATGGCCTCAACCCTTTGTTAGCCTAAAACTTAAGTACCTATGGAAAATCTATTGGCATCATTTTCTTTGGCAAATTTGGCTAGAAAGGAACCATAGAGCCTTTAAGGATACCATTCACAACCCAAAAACCATCCTCAATAGGATTATTGTCTTTGCGAAAGAAAACCTTAGCACCTTAGTGGATGAGAACCACTCAATTATTCCCCAAGAAAAACAATTAGCTTGGGCCTTAGGTATTGAGGACAAACCTTCCATTCCTTTGCCCAATCCCAGAAATAGGATTTCTTGGGAGCCACCCCCCAGGGTTGGTTTAAACTAAATTTTGATGGTGCAGCCAAGGAGAACCCGAGAAGAGCTGGAGCTGGAGGAATAATCAGGGATCATCAAGGAAATATGGTCAAGGCCTTCGCTGAACCATTGGGAATCAGAACTAATAACGAAGCAGAAGCTAGAGCCCTTTGGAGAGGGTTGCAAGTAGCCCAAGCAACTCAAGGTAACTTGATGATTGAAGGTAATTCTATGAAAATCATCAACCTGTTAACCAATGGCAAAAAACCTCCATGGAGAATCGAGGGAGTCATCCATGAAGTGAGGATCCTTTTTGTGGCAAGATAGAACAGGAGGGCTCGTCACGTGTACCATGAGGCCAACAGGTTAATTGACAAATTAGCCAACATAGGTGTTGATGTTGTTAGTTTGGTGACATGGACACAAGGTGTGCCACATGAAGTGGAAAACATTATTAGTCATGAAAAGAAACCTACCCGTTAAGGAGAAATATGAATGGGTGTTCTTTCCCCATGGAGCTAGTAATAACTATGGGGTTTCCCTCTAAATCATACCAAATTGGAAATGAAGGTAACAAGGTGTAAGCCTTGGAAGATTTCGACAGAGAATAGGAAATGGGCAAGCAACATGTTTCACAAGTGCAAAGTTCCAAACTTCAATTCCTGTCAATGTAAGTAATGTTTACAGTTATGTTTAGGTATGGGTGTGCTTTGTTAGTAAGGTGTTGTAGGGGATTCAACACAATTTTTGGTAAGAAAGTTTCAAGGATGACTAGGATCTACAATCTCAGCAGAAGGCTGGATATTGTAATAGGTTTTGGGTTAACCTGCAAAACCCGTTAATTAATGAAGACTTTTATTTACCAAAAAAAAAAAACTATAAAATAAATTTTTTGATTAGTATTTATTATATTAAACATAAAAAATTATATGCTTATATTTATATAATTTTCTTTCTTATATACTTACCTATTTATTATAAAACTTATATATATAATAAAACATATATATAATAATTATTTTATTTTCAAACTTTAAAATATATTTTTAATTACACGTCCAATTTTAACAAACCCCATAAAATTACACACGTTCAATTAATTTTTAAAATTAAGATATACATAAGAATGGTAACATGAATAACTCATTCAAAATATATGTTCCATTTTGAAATGATTGTGTTTAATGTGGGTCCAAGGAAAATCTTCATCAGGTATTTTAGATTAAAAAACTTAAGCTGGATGTTAAGGAGCCGAAAACCTAGAGTCGATAGAATTATGTTTTTCCAAAAATTCCTACGTTGCATGCTACCTTGGTGGCTTGGTTTCTATTAAATGGCCTCTGGACATTCAGCGGCTTCGACTCCTATCAAAGTTGTTGGACTTAACAATGGCGCGCAACAAAGAGCCAAGGAAATTTGTCCCGAAAGTCTTCCACGAGGTAATGCCCTTGTTCCTGATGTTATCATTCCATTAGAGGATTTTAATAAATCTTGTAGCTGGCTAGAGAAGAATACGCTTATTGGTTATTTTCTGGGATGAATTCCCAATGAATCGCTAATCCATGACTGGATTCAACATTATTGGACTCCCTATGGTATTGAGGTTGAAGGAATCCAGAACCTAACAAAAGGGTTCTTTTTGTTTTGTTTCCCTGCTCCTGAGCATGCACAGGCAGTATTTGACCATGGCCCTTGGTATGTCCACAATTCCCTGCTAGTTTTCCAGCCCTGGACCCGGGAGTTTTCTATCGAAGAGGGTGCATCCCTTGAGGTGCTTGTTTGGGTTGAGCTCCCCGGTTTGCCGGTGGCTCTTTGGCCTTTCTTGGAAACCCTAGTTGCCCCATTAGGCCGCTTTGTCTGCATAGAAAATTAAAGTTTTTCGTTCGACCCTTTCGAAGGGTTTGTGTGAAAGTTGATCTATCCAAAGACCTCAAGGATCATCTCACCGTTAATATTGGGGATGTTTCATTTGTTCAGAAGTTGGTTTACATAAACCTGTCGAACACTTGCTACCGCTGCTAGTCGGCAGCGCACAAGATTAAAGATTGTCCTCTCATGGAGGGGCATTTCAAGAATAACAAAGTTACGGCCAACCCTCCAAGCCCTGCGCCTGCAGCACCATCCCGGGCCGCTCAAGGCGAGCAGAGAACCATGAATAATGGTTCTCAGGAGTCCTGGACCACTGTTGCTAAAAAAATCACCCCATCAAGCCTTTGGTTAAGCCGATAGGACAGAGGATGGCCCCTTCATTGCATGCACACAAAAAAATGGACATGTAGGTTGCAGCTACTGAGTCCCTCCATGGGCCCTCCGCTTTGACGGAGAATGCGAGGCTTCAACACAAATTACAAGCTGCCCTTGAGACAATGCGTGCGAGAAGATCTCGTAGCCCCAACAGTGACAAACGACCATTTAGCATGTTTTTGGAAGGCAATCATGATCGATTCCTCTCGAACACATACTCCTCGCTTGGGGAGTTAGGTGCTTCAGAGGATATTGACGGTGATATGCATCTAGACTATTCCTCATGATATTTTTGTCATGGAATGTCAGAGGGTTGACGGACCCGATCCGTAAGTATTTGGTTCATAGCGAGGTTGATAGTCTTTTTCGTTAGCATGACAGGTTTGATTTTCTTTGCTTACAAGAAGTCAAAATTTTTGCTTTCAATTTACAATGTGCATGTTCTTTTATTTGTCCTGGCAGCCAGTTCTATTCTACTAATCATTCTCTGGGTCGAGGAGGAGCTGTCACCTTCGTGGCTCCCACCTGGCAGTCCCATATGGTTACTTGGGGGGTGGATCCCTCTAATCAGGCTGTGTGGACCCTTTTTGAAATTGATGGACATTCCTTCGGAATTGTCAATGTATATGCTTCCAATCATACCCCCGAACGATGTGCTCTTTGGTGATGGTTGGCCTTGTCTTTACCCTCTGTTGTCTGGTTGCTCTGTGGTGACTTCAATATGATAGAGACAACTTTTGATAAAGTGGGCCGCCTCCCAATGCGGTGGTGCACTGGGGAAAGAGAAGCTTGGTTTTTTATGAAGAACAAGTTGGGTCTTGTTGACCCCAATGCATGTTCTTCTTCCAAGGATTTCCCGCACTCGCTTTGGTTTTCTTGGTCCAATTTTCAAAGTGGAGATGATCGTATCTTAAAACGGCTTGATAGAGCGATGCTTACGGATCACTTTGGGTTCAGTTTTTAGAACATTGTGCAATTCGCTCCTCCGGTGGCTGCTCTTCCTGGCACTACTATGTTGGATCATGTGCCCATTATATTCAACATCTCTTCAAACCCGTTGCCAGCCAAGACGTTTCACTCTCATTTTTTCCTGAATGTCTCTTTCCTTCAGCATCCAACCTCGATTGCACATATTGTTAGGGTTTGGAACCTGGTTCCACGACCATCCGAGACCATGGGTTGGATTGCATGGTGGAGTGATGCCATTGCTCACACAACCACCTTGCTTCACGCTCTTGGGGTCAAGCTTGCTCAGCTACGTAAGCACTCCAATTTGGTGTTGAAGCATGAGTTTTCCAAAGCCTCGGTTAGACTTGATGCATCCCCCCTCAGTGTCCCTCTACAACAACATGTTGCAATCCTTTGGCATGAGCTTAAGAAGGCTGAAATCTATGAAGCCAAAGGTGCTCAAATCCGTGCTCGAATGCACTAGCTCAAAGTTAGAGACAGGGTCTCCAAGGAATTATTTCAGCACCTCAGACTACCCAGACAAACAGTTTAGTTCAAAGCCATTGTGGATAATGGCGAATGACTTATAGAGCTGCCTAACATTTTCAAGGTGTTTTTTAGCCACTATTAATAGGTTTTTGTAGCTCAGCATCTCTCATCTGAGAGACTGCAAGCGCTGGAGGAGTGTTGCTCCGTGGTTCCCAACAAATTATCGACCTCCCAGAAAGAAGCCTACGAAAAGCCTCTTTCCTTAGAGGATCTTGTTGAGGCTCTATCCCACATGGCCAATGACAAAGCGCCAGGTCTGGATGGTTTCCCTTGTGAATTTTATAAAACTTTGTGGGATTTGATTGGCCCAGACCTTCTACGAGTTTATCAGGAAGCCATGTTCACTGGCTCCTTAGGGTCCATTATTAACAGAGGCAACATAAAATTCATCCCCAAGCCTGGAAATCCTGAGGTGATCACCAACTGGAGGCCTATCACTCTATTGAATGTCAGCTACAAAATTATTGCTAAGGCCCTTGCTCTTCGGCTTTGGCCTCTGCTTCCTATTATTGTGAGACATGAGCAAACAGGTTTCATTCGTAATCGATATATTCTGGATAATGTCCTTGCAGTTTGGGAAGGCATGGAATGGGCTCGACAGTCTCAGCAAGAGGCCCTGTTTATCAAAATTGACTTTGAAAAAGCATATGATAGAATTGAATGGCATTTCATTCTATCCATGCTTACAACACTTGGATTTGGTCCTGGCTTTGTTCAATCTATGAAGATGTTGTTTACACATGCTTCAGCGGTTCTCACGTTGAATGGTGTTCAAACAGAGAGCATTGGCCTGTTCAGGTCTATTCACTAGGGGTGTCCTCTTGCCCCCTCCCTCTATGTGCTTGCGGCTGAAGCATTTGGTTACCTTCTTGCCCACAAAGCCTCACAAGGGCTGGTTAAGGGTATTTCCCTACCAGGGAGGCAAGGGCAACTCATTAATGGTCATTTTGTTGATGATTCCTTTTTAACTCTCAGTGAGGATGAGGTTTCTATCACACAGGCTCTTTCCTGCCTGGATTTGTTTTGCAAGGCTTCTGGTTCCAACATTTAGTGGAGGAAGACTGCGTGTTACAGGCAATCCTCCAGTCCCCTTCCACCCTGGCTTGAACACTACCAGTGGATGTGGATTCAATCGGGGGAGATGTTCAAGTTTTTGGGCATCCCCTTTGCTTTTCAGAGTACCCCATCCCAGCTTTGGGATTATGTGGTGCAAAGAGTGGAGGAAAATCTCACTTACTGGGTCACCAAGAAGTTGTCCCTTGCGGGTAAATTCCAAATCTGTTCTAAAGTTCTTGCCAGTACTCATGTTTATTATTCCTCCTGTTGGGTTCCTTCTCAAGCTTGCTATAAGAAGCTGGAAAAGCTTCTGCGGGATTTTCTCTGGTCTAGTTCTTCTCAGAAGCATGGCTTTCATAGAGTTGCTTGGGAATTCTGCTGCCTCCCTAAGAGCTCGGGAGGTTTGGGGCTGTTTAATTGCTACCATCAAGGTCTGGCTCTCAGCGCCAAGTGGATTATCAAGGCTCTTAAAGGCGTTGAAGCCTGGAAAGTTTTGATTCAGAACTGTGTTGCCACAGGGTTACCATTTGGCAAGAAATGTTGGAAGGGGTTGGATCTACCCTCCATACTTGTAGCTCCTGTTCCTATTAAAATTTTTGGGTCCTTTGTGACTCAAAGTATTTGGTGGGCCTGGGAGTCTATCAAGCCCTGGCTCCATTGGAAAGGTGTTGGTCGCCACCGTGGGGCAGCTGTAGTGGATTTGAATATATGGTGGTCCCCTGTGGTTCAATATCAGGGACAACCACTCACCCAAGTTCAATGGATTCATGCTAAAAAATTCTTTAAAAAGGGCATTGTGTCTATTTTTGACTTTTGTTGCAGGTAAACTCGAGATTGGATCCCTTGGGAGCTTTTTCAACAACAACATGCCTTAAAGCCCATAGATAAAGCCACTTATGATATGGTTACCAATTGTACACCCTTTTCCCTTTGGCCAAAGCTTGGTCAGGTTGTCCAACAACCTTGGTGGAAAGAGTGGGAATGGTATAAACATGTGCCTATGTTTAATTACATGACTAAGCAGGGTTATTGTTGGCTTTCGCCCAATCTCCCAATGGTACCAAAGCTCAATGGGCGTTGGGATTTGTTCTCATCCAAGTCCAGATGGTGGGCACGATTTCAGATTATTTGGGCCCCATATATTGAGCCCAAGCAGGCCATTTTTTCCTGGAGTTTGTTGTTTCATGGTCTACCACTTGGCCAGAGGCTTAGGCACTTGGGAGTTGACAATCCCACTTGCCCTTTCTATGGGGAGGCAGAGTCTACTTTGCATATTTTCTGGGACTGCAGCAGAGCAAGGATGGCCTGGGAGTGGATGGATTCTTTTTTTCGTCCGTTCTTGCATTCTCCTTTAACTTGGCTTCACAATCTGTTGGGGGATCCACCTGATTTTTCTCAGCCTTTGTTAGAATTCTGGAACATATTTAGAATTAGCATTCTGTTTCATATTTGGAAAGCCAAAAATGAGATAGTTTTTTTAGATAAAACTCCCTCTATTATTTTCTCTCTTTCAGATAAGCTGATGGTATTTCATGATGCCTGGTTACAGATTCGGGTGCAAGCCGATAAGGCTGCAATGGAAATCAAACATCTTCAGGAGCTGATTGACTATTGGGGCAATGCTCCATGTGTTGTGAGCAGAGTCCCCCGAAGCCTGAACAACATGCCCATTCCAGATCCCGGTAGCACCGTCGCCCACCACCGGATAGGTGGGACCGACCAGCCTCTAGGGCTCACACATAACCGTCTGGCAGAAGCACGCAGGGATTGCCACTCTCAAACACTTCTCAGCAGTCTACTGATTGGGGAGCTCGCCCACGATCTGATTCATTTCACTGTGAGGATGGTTGGGGAACTCACCCACGTTCTCCCTGCCAAGTTGGTTGTTAGAAGGGTGGCGATGGTGATGCTAGTAATGGATGGAGCACGGGCATTGATGGTGGTATAGTTGTGCATGCAAGCTGGAGCACTCCTAGTGAGGCTCCATTGAGTCCAACTTGCCAGCCTATTCTTGAGATGCATGTCATGATGCCAGGGTCGGGTTGGAACAATTAATGGCTGATGTGATTTATTTTTATTTTTGTAGTTAAGCCCGCCTATATGTAGTCTTCTGGCGGTGAACCTTTGAACTATGTCCAGGTTGTCAAATCAATCGATTTATTTTGTGCTTGGGGTGTGATGTGTCAGTCCACCCACTTTTGTATGTTTAGGCCTTGTATTTAATATAATGTTTTTTCATTAAAAAAGAATGCGTAACATTATTAACTGTTCAAAGTTTATAAAAAACATTCAACTACCATCCAACCTACCAATTATTTTTTTTAAATTAAGATATACATAAAAACGAATAACATTATTAATGTTCAAAGTTCAGGAAACACTCAACTGTTACTATCCAAATACCATAATTTAAACCTTAAAACTTTCCCAAAACAATTTTAATAACATAAATTTAATCACACTTATTTTCTTATGGTCAAGGTCAGCTTGACATTGATAGCTCTATCATACTATAAATTTCACATCCTTCGCACCTATTCCCCAAAAGAAATGCTTATATATGACAATGAATGATTTTTGAACAGTTACTTCGACTGACCTTAAGAGTCGAAATAATACAAACTTTGTGACACGATTTCTGGGTTGTCTAATCAGTGGAACGTATATACATGAACGACCATTTTAAGGTAATATATCCATCGTTAATATTAGAAAATCCATATACTGCCACTGCTTTTGAGCTGGTCACTTTGACTGGCCTTCAGATTCCAAATTTAATAGCATAAGCTTCGTTACACGCGATTTTTGGATCGTCTGATTAGTGGAATGGATACCACACCCTCTTCCCGTTAGATTTTTTTTAAATGTTAATTTCATTTTTCTTTCAACTTACTTCCTGCCCAAGCAAGAAAAATGATTAGAATTAGGTTGACCCCACGTAGAAGGTCGCTGACGGAGCTTTAGGTGCAATGAAATGCCACCAAAAACCTTGGGATCCCGATCTTGCATACTCCCTTCAGCCCGGCTCTGTAATTTCTTCCGTTATTTGACAGAAATCATAAGCATGTCGATTGTCGCTGTTATCGCGGTCTTTGTCGTTGCTTGCGCCATAGACATCATCTCCTACTCCGTGATGCACTTCGTGTCGATAGCTGTGCTGGGGATAATAAAAATGTTGGTGAATATTCCGGGGCGCGGCGCTGGGAACGGTTCTGTCAAATTTAACTTCAGTGATACGTGCAACTCTCGCATATTGGACGGCGTTCGTGACGGAATTTCTGCTGTTGGGGGCCTCCGTCATCGGCAGCCTGGTGAAGAGCAACGCCGAGTCTTTGGCGAGGTCTTTGAGGTCCTGTTTTGTGGGATTTATAGAGCAATTGCTTGGCGCTCTTCAAGGCGTGGAAGACGTTGTTCGAGGGGTCATCGAAGAATATATTGTGAAGCTCGCGACCTTATCCATGGAGAGTGTGTGGAATTATATCGTAGGCGCCATTAATTACTCTGTAGAAAATCTCTAACATCAAGCCCTCCGTCAGGACTTTTTATCTTTATTTACATCGTGAAAAATTTCTCTTATTTCTAAACCTGTTCATTGTAAAACTCTTCTGTCCATCAACTATTTTGTGGGTGACATATTTTTATGCTGAGATTTCGTTCCACTTTAAAATCGGGTTCGAAGTACAAAACGGTGATTTTTTCGATAGGTCTCAGGATCGATTTCTATGCAAGATAGGTTTTATGTATTGCATTGCAGGGCGTTGACTTGAGTGAGGGATATGACGGTTTTCAACTTACTGTGTAATATACGTAGAAGAGTAATTGTAATTTAAACGGATGGGATTTGTTTGATTCTTTGAATCATGATAAAATTGTGGTCAGTAACTTGTTTAATGCTTCCAAACTCTGGCGTTTAATAACTTTTTATTTGGAATGAATATTGGGAACAAGATCATCAATTTAAGTGGCGTACTCGTATGGCCAAAGTTTTTAATTCTGCTAGACCTTTTGCTGCCTCCAGATCTTTGGTAGTGTGCTGTAGGTACATAAAATTTTTTATGGCATTATTTGTATGTGATTGGCTCCGCTTTTATTCGTTTTCCGTTGGATATGTAGATCTTCCTACGGGCATGTGTGCGCCTTTGGAAACGTTGGTTATAATTGCTGTACCTTCGCTTACAGTTGGGTATGTGTATCTCCTTAAGACGTGTTTTTGGAGACGTTAGTTATAATTGCTGTATATTCTCCTTGGGTATGTGGATCTCCTTACGGCATATGCCTTTGGACGTTGGTTATAATTGCTGTATATTCCCCTTGGGTATGTGGATCTCCTTACGGCATATGTTTTTGGATGTTGGTTATAATTGCTGTACATTCCCGTTGGGTATGTCGATCTCCTTACAGCATTTGTTTTTGAAGATGTTGGTTATAATTGCTGTACATTACCGTTGGGTATGTAGATCTCCTTACAGCATGTGCCTTTGGAGATGTTGGTTATAATTGTTTACCTTTGGTTCTCCTCACGACATGTGCCTTGTAAATTCGTTGGTAATTTTTAAATTTTGAATCCTTATCCTTGAAGCTACGTGGTGGACCTGGGATTATTCCCTTGGTGCTTGGGAGTAGAACTTCCTTGGTTCGACCCTTTTGTTGATTCCTCTTGTCTGCACTTATCTCTTCAATTATTTCGTTGGTTCATCTTTGAAATGTTTATTTGTGTTCTTTGGTTGTGACCCTTAGAATTTATTTCTTGTAAAAGGTTGTAGGTTTCTTTCAAAACCCTTCTTTTTAATACTATAATTTTTTTTTTTTTAAATTCTGCAAGCATTGAGTCAATATTTCTATCAGTAATGTATAACGCCGAGTCATGATTCCATAATAGTAAGGATGACGGTTTTAATATGAATGTTAAATTAAATTAATGTAACATATTATTATTATTTTTGTTTGTTTCGATCCTCTCATGGAGGTCAACGTAGTATTTGGCTACTACTTGGTTGCTTCCGGGAAAATACAGGCAAAATTTTCTATAAAAACATTAACAGATGTCATCAGACTCAAATTAATTTGAGTCTTACCAAAGACTCCATCTTTTTGTAGCACTTAATTACAAGGTGATAGTGTTTATTATTCCGAATAGGATATTGGGTTTGAATTCTTATTCAAATTGTATATGGAAATAAGTAAAGATTGCATCATGATAACAGATGCCGTTTTGAAAAGCATTTGGAAGAAGCCTTGTTTTTACACATGACAGACAGAATAAATTGTTTTCGTCATCAAAGGACAATTCACACAGATGTACAGACCACAAAGGGACTACAAAATTACTAAACACACAGGTACAGTTTACATTATGCAGTCTATTCAGCTTGAGAATCTTCAAGGATATAAATCTCATTAATTTCAGTTGTCTTTTTTTTGAAATGCGTCAACCTATCTTTTCTAATACGTGACTCTTTTCAACCTATCAAGTTAAAATTTAAAAGAGATAAAATTAGTTATTGTTTTTTTTTTAAAAAGATTTGAAAATGATTATTTTTTTTAAAAATTAATTTAGTTATGAATTAAATTATTTAATTATTTATATGTCCTAATCATTAGTGATTAGCAATTATTTATATACACCTTCCCTGACTATGACGACCCAATGATATGGTTGTTATATGAGTCCATGGACGTTGGAGAGTCAATAGGAAGAACACCTTCCCTAACTATGATGACCCAATGAGCACTTGCCTACTATTCTATTTTGTATATGAAAAAATATTTCTATTTGTTGTGTCACTCTGTTGTGTTCTCACTTTACCATTGCCTACCTCTACTCTTGTGTCTTAGCATACAATCACATTGTTGTTGTGTATATCTTAAGTGTTGTATGATAACATACCAACAACATTATTCATCTTTGCATCGACATGTGAACATTTTGTTTGTACTACAGATTGACAACTTGTATGCATGTTTTTTTTTCATTAGAATTTGGACGAGGTGGTTTCTTGGGTTTAAGGATGGCCAGTTTTAGCCATTAGAATTCCCCAGCCATCAAAATCGCCATAAACAGATAGAAGAGATTCCATGTATTTCAGTTTCGAGGAGCTGAAGTCAGGAAAACTCTAGTTGATCCCCTGTACGAATTTTTATCTATAGTAAACTTGTGGTTTTTTAGATAGCGAGAAATTGTTGAAGGGCGAGCAAATAGGGTTGGGTTTGGGAAAAACAATCGACTGTATCAACATTTATGTTTGGTGTCTACCGGAGGCTGCTCATATGTACAAGTGCAGAATCATTTCTCTGTTTTAAGATGTGGAACCCTCAGGTGTTAGATATCCTTGTAAAGTCACAAGCCCATATGCTGAGACAATCAGAAAACACTATAGCCATATATATTTTCTGCTGGAAATGCTTACATAGGAATATGTGATAAAGGACATGGATTGATGGAAATCTAGGGCGAAGGAACTCCGCACATTACCATATATGCCAAGTCTTCACTATCTCTGCTTAGAGTCTTGCCATAAAAAAGATGTGATCAGTAATGTTGTGTTGAAATAATGCTAAAATTTTATTGCTCTCACTTAATTAGATCATAGGGAAGTTTTGATTTCATTGGAAGGTTACCGCAGCTCCAGTGCTTGGATTTGTTCGGTGTTAGAATCTATATCGCAATCTATTGGCAACTCGTTAGAGCCGGAGAGATTAGACGTGGGAGGGTGCTCAAGCCTCCGAAGCATACCCAGGTGCGTTGGTCACCTGTCACAACTTGAGAGGCTGGATATGTTCCGGTGTTCCCATTTGATTCCATTGCCAACCTGTCTCAGCTCCTAAGAATGCACACAGATGCTTAATCTAGAAGGCATTTCCATAGCGTGGATGAATCTATCTGAAATGGTTTCCTCACACGGTTGTAATCGAACTTAGAAAATTTGTTATAGCTAGGTTGAGATAGATAGGTAGATATTAAATTCCAAATACATTATTAAATTTTTATTATCAACTTAAAAAAATCATATTTAAAAAGTCATATGATAAAGGAGGCGAATCTGTTTAAGGTTTAAATTTAATGAACAAATTATGTGTTATATGTAAATATAAGTTTAATTGGATAAATTAATATATAAAAACTAATTCATATACTATCATCAACATTAAAAACTTTAATTTATAATAAATTTAACTATAATTTATAATAATTTTTCCTTAATTGAAATGTCTCTTCATAAATTATTTATTTGTAGATGAATTTTCGGGTGCACGCATGCGCAAGTGGAGACACCCAAACTGCATTAAATTGTGCATTACATTCTACCAACGAATTTAGGGCTGGAAGCAACATCAAAATTCAAAAATTAAATACTCGGGAATTTCAATTTACTTGAATATGAAAACCATAAAGCGTGGAAATCTAAGCCCAGTTTCGAGAGATTGAAAACAAAAAAACTTATTAAAGAAATTTCTTATACAAACATTTATTCAAGGGAAATATAGAAGAATGTGTAATTATCTAGCTCATAAGTGTTTGATTTTTGGTTGATGTTAATATACCCTTATTTATTTTAGAGGTAAATTTAGTCCGTGGGTCTAGGTGGATTGGTAAGTTGGGGTGTTTACCGAGAAGAGACCTAGGTTCCAATCTCGGGCTTGTCCATGCACAGACAGTAGCCCAGATCCGATTCCTCTGAGTGGTGTGCCAGATTGATGAGGACGGTGCGCGTCCGGCGGTCCCCATCTCACGCCGGGTTACCATGTACCGAGATGGTGAAAGTCCACCCTACCAGCTGTGCTGGTAGTTACTGAAAATCGTGATTGTAACCATTGCTTCTATATATCAAAAAAAAAAAAAATTTAGAGGTAAATTTATAGTGATTATATGTTCTATCATACCTAAATCAAGGTTGTTTCTTAGCAAAAACTTAAGTAATAATTAAAAGATTTATATTTAAAATTGTTAAATTTAATTATATTATTTGTGTATTATATAAATATAATTATTATATTTTAGAGAATGTTAATTATTTCTTTTTATATGGATGAGTAGAAAGCTTTTTAAAGAATGAGAAGATAAATATCGAAGGGTCTCTTGAAATTAACCGATGGTTATATATGCATTTGCGTTAGGGTACTAAAAAAATAGGAACATGCACAAAATTTCTCCTAGAGAAACTCTTAGTGAGGTAAAACTCTAATGGAGAAAAGAGTGTGTTGCCTTGTTCATTCAATTTTACAATGGAAGGATTCTACAACAATCTAGGAGCAAGATGCTTCTTAGATCTATACTAAGAGATTTACTTTTGCTATTGTAATATTTGATCCAACTATACTTCTATTTTTATTGCTTTTAAATTTGACCTCCCAAGTCTTATGTTCCCTTCTAGTTGCTATATTTGTTAGTCAAAATGTATTACAACCTTTCATCCTTTTTCTTTTCAAATACTAAACTTATGTGGACTCTAGAATGTTAGCAAATCACCACTATTCTCATAGGATCTCAATATCAAATATTCTCAAATATGCACATAACAATAAACATTAGAGTCATTGAATATTATTGATAAACATCTATTTTAAGCAATGCATAAGTGTAATGCTTATTCGATTACATATTGTAGATCCTTACCTTCAATATATACATACATGAGACTCTTCATATTCTCACGACTATTAATATTTACGCTTACATAAAATCTTCATCTCCTCATATTCATGGGAGATCCAACTCTTCATATTTTCCAATACATAATAATAAATCTTACATATTTACATAAAGACAAAGTCTCTTATGATTGCTCATAATTCCTCACTTTTAAACATGACACTTCAATCACAAAAATCACACTTACTAACATGACATCTCATACACATAACTCCGCACCTATTTACATGAAATTTATTATAGAATCAATCTTTTACATGGTCCTAGCATTAATATTATAAGGCACGAAATAATGTAATACCTCCAATATAGAAAAAATAGTTTATTATTCAACATGCAAGGTTTTTATAGGTATCTCCCATGCCTTTACATGATAAGGTGATATTTAATATTGTATATTTGTGTGTTTGTACAAGATAAGGTGGTATTTAATATTATATGTCCTATGTGCTAATCTGGTGGTCTAAAACCATGGTTCATAAACCTAGGTTCTATTACCATGTGCTAATTTATTGCATGTACAACATGTGCATAATTGAAATATGTACCAATTTCTAAGAATTATTTTTATCACACCTCCCATATTTGGAGACTTTTAGTCCACAAACATTACATATTAGATAGAAGATGAGGAATATACAATTCTAACTTCTTATTACTTGATTTAATCATACTATAGAGTACATACCCTCTGATGTAAATGGCTACTTGTTCTTGCATATTTGGATAGTAGACATATTGTTCGAGATTTTCTAGAGTTTTTCCTACATCAAAATATCCTACAACCTTAGAAGTGTGGGATTTTATGATAATTTGTACTCTTCCTCATGGTAGGATACAAAGCTTATTTTATTTGTATAGGATTCCATCTTGGAGATACAATTTTTTTGTTTCCTTCATATCAAAATATGAAGTGTTCAACAATATTTGGTATACCTCTTTGAATTCTAGGTCCTATGGGTACTCTTCCTTGTAAGACTCATGCACAAAAGGTTGGAATTCCATGATTGCTCCAATGGTTGCTACCTTGGGAATAGGTGGCCTTGAAAGCATGTTGACAATCTTGTTGGTGACACCTTTCTTGTACTTTATGATGAGATGGAACTACTATAGAAATCCCATCCACCTAAAGTGTCTTGCTTGCTATAGTTTACTTTGGGATTGTAAGTACTATAGGGGTTGATGATCTGTGTGAATTATTATCTCTTTCTTGAGGATATAGTGTTACCATTTCTTCATAGATTGAACCAACACATAAAGTTCTTTGTCATAGGTTGGATAATTCAAGATTGCCCCATTGAACAATTCAGAATGATATCAAACAAGTTTGTTTCCTTGCATTAGGACTTCCCCCATAGCATATTTACTTGTACCCATTTTACTTTTAAATGACTATTACAAGTTCAACAAATCCAACACCAATGCACTGCTAATATTATTATTTAAAGTATCAAATGTGCTTTGTTATATATTTTTCCAGGGAAGTATTTTCTTACAATAGTTATGGAGTGCAATGGTGTTGCTATTGATGAGAATCTTGTAATGAACTTCCTTAGATACTGGACAACAAATATGAAACTCCTTGTTTTAGTTATTGTGGACAATGTCAACCACTTGAAAATTACCTCAACATTTATTGGATCAATTTTTAACTCTACTCCTCCAAAAACATATCCCACATAAGTTAGAGAGATTTTGGCAAATTCAAACTTTTGAATTTTCAACAAGTTGTTCTCCTTTAGAGTTTGTAGTATTTTTTGTATATACCTCATATGATCCTCTTATGTTTAGATAAGTATGTGTATGTCATATAAGTAGACAATGACAAAACCATCCGCATAGGGATTAATTACATTATTCATTAATCTCATGAATATGGCCGGTGCATTACACAAGTTAAATGGAGGTACTAGCTACTCATAAAGTCTTTGCTTTGTTTTGAATGTTGCCTTCAATGTGTCGTCTTCCTTAACTCTTACTTGGTGATATCCACTCCTCAAATACAACTTTATGAAGTACCTTAGGCTTTGAAGATGGTTCATTAGATAATTTATATGGGGTAATAGGTACCTATTCTTAACAGTGATTTTATTGAATGCTTGGTAGTTAATACACATACTCTAGGTCTCATCCTTCTTTAGAACCATGAAAATTGGTGATGTACAAGGAGAAGTTTTTGACCTAACGACTCCTTGTTCTAACAAAGCTTGAATTTGATTCTTTACTTTATTTTTTCTATTATAAACTACCTATATAACCAAATAGTTGACATTGATCCATTAGGTTATAGTAGAATTTTTTCTAAGATCCTCTCTTTGGTAGTAGAACCTTTGGTTCTTGGATTACTTTCTTGAAGGATTGGATGAGCTTTCTCAACTCTTCCTTTCACTTCCTTCAAAAATAGATTCAACTTCTACTAGTTCATCCTTTTGTGGTTTTAGAAGTAGCAACACAAACTTCTTGTTGGCATTGATCAACCTCTTTGCTTGGTTGGCAATTACTATGGAGATTGGACTTTTCTCCTTGTGAGCATGGATGATGTAGGATTCTCCTTCTTGTTTCAACCTATACTTATTTTCTTATTTTTTAAAAATGACATTTTAATCATACATATATGGACTTCCCAACATAATGACATAAAAGTCCAACGATACTACATATAACTATATCTCATCAATGTAGATAACATTTATAACAAACTTAACTTTATATTGTTTAGTAACTTGTAATTATGCATCTATGTGCACCCAACCAAGTGGAAATGGATGAGAATGATTGTATATTTCTAGCCCAAGTTTCTTCACTAAGGCTTATACGATAAGGTTTTCTTGAAATCCTAGATGGAACAAAGCATTGATCTTGGTATTTGTAATATTTCTCTTGAAAAGTTTGGTTCTTTCCTCCTTAGGTATTGTACTTGTAGTTTAAGCTTGCTACACCTATAGTCTTTTGTATTTTGGAAAAAGCAAGTTTATCATAAACATATAAGCTATCTTTAATTTCTTTTCCATCAATATAAAATACATTTTTTTCCTTCCCTCTTCTTCCTATTTTTGGGGTGTAATTCTGGATGAAGTTTCTAGCATTTATCCTTTTTATGCCTAGATAAATCATAGTGATCGTAATGGTTCTTGGAGTCTTTATAATTTTATTTTTGCATTGAGGTGAAAACATTCTTTTCTTTCTTCTTGTCTTTAAGTTTCTTTTGTCCAAATCAAATATTATGTTACTTTTTCTTGGAGAAGTTTCCTTCTTTACCTTTTTTCCCATATTCTTGTATGTATTGATCTTGTACACTGGCTTGGTCAATGTTGGTTGGATTTAAAAGAAGAAATTGTGTTTTGATATGGCTATGTAGTCATATAATATATTTCATAAGAACTTGTGGATCTTTCAATGAAACTTCTAAAACAATGGTCTACTTTCAAAAATTCATAGTGTATTCTTGGATACTTTAGCTTTTTTATTGCTAGTAAAATTACAATCTCATGAGTTGTTTCAATTCATGTCAAAGATAATATAACTATTTTTTTATTAGCTTCTTGAAATATTCATCTTCGGATTGGGGGTTCATTTCCTAATCTCAAGGATTTAATGTGGGATTTCCACCAAACTAGTGCATGCCCACCCATATTCAATTTGGAAAATTAGAACTTCTTTTTATCAGTAGTTACTCCTTGCATACTAAAGTAGAATTCAAGTTGCCATAGCTAGTGGTTCAATATTTTGGTATTTACATCTCCTTTGAAATAAGGAATCTTGATCTTTACCTCTATCTTGAATGGTGTTGGGACTATACTTGAACTCTATTCTCAATCAAAAAAACCCTTGGAACTTGAAATTTCCTCTTGGTTATGTTTTTTCCTCACTTTTTGGGGTTTCTAGAATTTGTTTCATATCAAATATTTTAGCCATCGTGTACATTAATTGGTTCATGGTGTTTTATAAAACCATAGTTTCTTTGACTAACTTTCTTGCACATTCCTCTAGTTATTTGAATCTAATTTTTAGGTCTCTTGTAGTTGTCACTTTTAACTTGATTTTTTTGCCACCTTCAAGTACCAATATCTAGTTGATATTCTTCTAACTCTTCTTATCCTTTCTCCTTATGGGATAAAGTTAGTGACATGTGACTATAGGGATATTCAAGTCTAAAATTTTAGAACCAATTTCTTCTTATGCTTGAAAATAGTAGTTCTCCCCACAGTTGAAAAATACTAACTATTTTCATACTTAGAAAAATAAAAAATAAAGAAATAAAAGTGGCTAGAAAATAGATACTAGTACAAACAAAAAGGAAAGGAAACTATTGTGGAATGAAAAACATGATGCTATGACACCAAAATATGATAAATAATCCTCTATCAACTATTTTTTTGGGACCCTAAAACATAAATATTCTTATTATAATTTAAAAAATAGAAATAATGATGACCTCATAGACGAAATTCATCTAATCCTAACTCCCCATAAACTTGAGGAAGGTTATCACATGTCTATTAAAGGTACTATCAATGTGAACCTTAGTTCATATACCGACAATCCCCAAATTTTCAAGCTTGAAAAAAGCTTATCCAAATATGAACAAGAGCAATTAATTGCTCTTATTAAGAGGAAGAAGATGATTTTTACATGGTCCTACAAAGACATGCCCGATATTGAATCTAATCTGGTTTTCCATAATCTCACCTTAAACTCTGATGCTAAGCCAATAAAAAAAAAACTTAGAAGGATTCATTCTACCATTGCCCTCTTGATCAAAGAAGAGATTCAAAAGCTATTAGATATGGGTTTCATTGTCCCCATTGACTATCCTAAGTGGATATCAAACATGGTTCCCATTTGTAAGCCTAATGGGGTGATACGTATTTACACTAACTTTCAAGATCTTAACAAAGTGTGTCCTAAGGATGATTTTCCTCTTCCAAACATTGATACTCTTGTTGGCACCTATGCTGACCATGAAATTATTTCTCTCATGAATTATTTTTTAGGATATAACTAAATTCGAATAAATCCTGATGACCAACACAAAACAACATTCTCTACACCTTGAGGGACTTTTTATTAAGGTGATGACCTTTGGCCTTAAAAATACAGGTGTCACTTATCAACGTGCCATGATATACATCTTCCATGATTACATGCATAATATCATCGAAGACTATGTGGATGATCTCTTGGAAAAATTCAAAAGTCGACAAGAGCACATTGGTGTATAGGAGAAAGTCCTTGATTGACTTCTAGAACATAATGTAAGGTTGAACCCCAAGAAATGTGTCTTTGGTGTTACTTTTGGAAAACTACTAGGGTTCATTATCTCCAAAAGAGGCATTAAGGTGGACCCAAAAAAATTCAATACCATAATGGAGATGCCTCCCCCAACAGAAATAAAGGAATTGCGTAGTTTACAAGGAAAGATTCAATCAATCCATCATTTCATTGTGCTACTTTCTAATAAATCTAGACCATTCAATCACCTGCTACAAATGGGGGTGCCATTTTCATGGACAAATGAATATCAAAAATATTTTGATGACATTAAGCAATACTTGGCTTCTCCAGCAATCTTAGATCCTCCTCATTCGGGGATCCTCTTTCATCTATATATTTCAGCAATGAACTTTGCATCAGGAATAACGATTGCAAAAAAAAATAAAAACAATCGAGAGCAGGCTGTCTATTACATTAGTCAAACATTAGTAAGTTATGAGACTAGATACACTTACGTGGAAAAATTGTTCTTAGCAGTGGTTTTTGCCACTAAGAAACTCAGAAATTACATGCTTAGTCACACCACATATGTCATATCTAGAGAAAATCCTCTATGTTATATGATGTCTCACACTTACAATAACACTCACACCGCTAAATGGATAATGCTTCTCATTGAATTTGATCTTGAGTTTATAAGTCAAAAATCCATTAAAGGTCAGGTTATAGCCAATTAAATTATGGAAGCTCCACTACCTAGTAATCATCCTTTGATTACTGATCTCCTATATGATTTGATCTTCACTAATACTAAACAAGAAGAAGATGTCATTCCAAAAGAAGACATCGATATCACACTATTTTGTTATGGTTCTATGTGTGAAAAAGGTCAAGGTGCTAGAGTCATGTTCCATACACCCCAGGGGATGGCTATCCCCTTATCATTCAGACTAGAATTCTAATGCACAAAAAACAATGTAGAGTATGAAGCCTTAATATTAGGTCTTCAAGAAACTATAGCTATGGGTATTAAGCGTATTAGGATATTTGATGATTCTCAACTTGTTGTCAAACAGGTAATAGGAAAATACCAATGCAAGAGCCTACCATTAAGCTTTACCATGAAGTAGCAATTAAATTGCTCTCTAAGTTTTATTGATATGAAATTGATAGTTTTCTATGTTTGACTAATAGATTTGCAAATGTGATGGCATCTCTTGGATCATTGATTCCAAAGGATACCTTAGGAGAGGTACAACCCCTCATAATTACAATGATCTCTAAATCTACAATTGTCTGTGCTAAATCTAAGGATGAAAAGGATGTTTTCTTTATCTATCTGGAGTCATGTGAGCCTTGGTGAAACCAAATAATAGTATTTCTCAAGTTTGGAACACTCTCATCAGATATTTCATAAAATTCTAAATGCACTTTCAAGCAAAAGTTAGCTCATTTTACTCTCTTGGGGGTTGTGTTGTATAGACATGGTTATGATGGAATCCTTCTTCGTTATCTCAAGGTTGTTGAAGTACAAAGAGCCATAGATAAAGCTCATTATGGTACTTGTGGTGCTCATTTTAGTGGAATGGCCATTGCAAAGCGTATTCTACGCATGGGTTATTATTGGCCCACAATGGAATGAGATTGTTGTACATATGTCAGACATTGTAAACAATATCAAGAACATGCTAATTTAACTCATGTACCATAACAAGCATTACAACTATTCAAAGCATTTGGCCCTTTTCATAATGGGGTCTATATTTAATTGGAAAAATATTACCTTCTTCCTCGAGAAAACACACATTCATCATCACAACCATTGAATACTTCACAAAGTGGGTTGAGGCAATTCCTCTCACTAGTACAATAGGACCTAGAATTGTGGAGTTTATACTTCATAATAGGACCTAGAAGTCAAGAAAAAGGACGTTCAAAAACTTTGTGAGAAATATAACATCCAATATAGCTTCTTGACTTCTTATTACCCACAAGAAAATGGACAAGCTAAGGCTACCAATAAGACCTTAATTGCTATTCTCAAGAAACTTGTTAAATAAAATCATAGAGATTGGCATATACAAATTTTCTTGGTACTATGGAATTATCGAACAAGCATATGCATGCCTACTGGGGCAATGCCATTTTCATTGGTCTATGGAGCCGAAGAAATCATGCCTCTTGAGCTTGAGATCCCCTCCTTGTGAATTTCATTGTAGGAATTCATAGATGACGATACTTCTAGACAAGCACGTCTTGACCAAATTGCATTCCTTTATGAGAGATGTGTCAACGCTTTAGAGTATTTACAAGTATATCAAGACCACCTTAAATGTACTTATAATGCCAAAGTTCATCTACGTGAATTCTAAGTAGGAGATATTGTCCTTAAAGAGAATAAAAAAAACACCAATGCATTACTGCACCTTCGTGATAAATTTATAGCTAATTGGTTAGGTCCATACATTGTTACTCAAAGAGTGGGTAAAGGTACTTATAGGCTTTCCAGTCTAGAGGGAGTCGAAGAGCTTGAACCACTTAATGTTTCACACTTGAGAATATTCTATGCATAATATGATTTATATATATATATATATATACAGTGCTATTACACAAAAATAACATTACATTACACACATATAATTTCACTTATTTCATTTCATATACACATTTGTATAAAACTCATTTTATTTCATACAATTGCATTTCATACATTACATTCACACCATCATTTTCACACATTTCATATTTCATATTAAGGATCATTTATTCAGTTCAGATATAAATTGGTCAAATAAAGTCATGTTGCCTTAATAAAGAGAATCTTCAAATTAATTTCATTTACACCATTCCAAAAAAGCCAAATTATCATTTGTAAAGCCACATTTCCACAATTCCTAGGTGGTTTCGATCACTCAACCAATACTAGTATTTAAAGCAAACCATAAATACATGTCGAGATTTTTTTGGGACCAAGACATATTTTTTACTAAGAAAATCTTGAGTTCTGGGAATTGACTCCAAAACATTCTTGAACCAAACACAAATCACACATGTTAAAAACATCTTGTGTCAAAGAGGTATAACACCATACTTGGTTTTAACCTCAAAGTAAAAGGATAGTCCTTGCTTGTCCCATAATGCAACATAATCCACAAAAATAGTGGTTTTCACCACTATCACGATTTCAAAATAAAAGAAAGAGTAGGGCAAAACCCCTAAAAAATCTAAATATTTTACATCACACACCAGTGATACTCAAGCTGTAAGGATAGTACTACATTTTTAGTTAGATGATTAGGTAGTCATCCCCAAAGCCTAAAGGTCAAATCCTTGGACTATGGAGCTAGTCTCCATCGGAGCTATAAATGCTTGATTGGTAGTGGAGTGCACTCATGCATGGTGACACATCTCTTTTAAAGAGACCTTTGATCGCACATACGGACAAGCTAGATTATTGGTATCATCCATAAAAAGTCACACCTAATTTACTCAAGATGATTTAATGAACTCACTTGCACACATTGGTTCTTGATTACCTCCAGTAATTACCATACTCATGATTCGATAAATAAATTCACTGCACACATTTGGTCTTAGAGAAATTAGGCAGTATTTAGTGAGTTTTTTTGATATCACTAGTATGTTTGAGTCTCTACAAAACAATCAGTTTTCCATATCAACATCCATATCTTCTTCCATATCAACATCCATATCTTCTTCCATTTCATAAGTTTTTTCATCCCACCTGCCACCAGAGTGATGCCCCTGATTAAACAACAATGCTATCAATGGCCAAAACAAAATATAAACTATGAATGATCATTATAACACTTACATTCATACATATTCCACTTGCATATTCATCCATATACATTTGCATTAATCATCCATATACACATGCATCCACAAAAAATAATTCACACAAAAGTATAAAACTAAAAGTAAAAGCCATGTATTATATAAATATCACATATACAATGGAGCACCAAAGGCTCATATACAAAAAGTGTATCTATGCACTAGCTAATGCCTATAAGTGGACCTCTATGACCTTGAAGGATCCCTAGACCTAGAACTATACCTAGACTCACTAGGCCTAGCCGACTCAGATATAGATGAGGAGGGTGGTTCTGGAAGCCCAATATTGTGCTCCATCAATCGATCCTTCAATGCCCAAACATATCCCTCCCAAGCTCAAATGTGATGTACATCATATCTCTACCTATGATGCCCCTCTAGCAGCTCTACCTTGAGCCTCACAATCCTATCCTCACCTCCACCTACTGTCGGTCATGCCTCCAATTTCATTCGTAATCGAGCTATCTTTACCTCTAGATCCACCTTTGTACCCTATAGCTAAGCTATATCTGTATCTTGAGCCACTATCATAGCATCACACTCTATCACAAACTACTTTAGCCTCACTTGGTCATCCTCACTCTGATAAATAGACCCATACGAAACCTCCTCCCTATCCTCCATGCCGTATCCACCATCTCCATCCCCTTCAAAATTTAGATCTTGATCTACTCTCCTTCTAGTATGCCTCCTCTGACTACTAGCTTGAAGGTGTCTCTGGTGCTTAGGAACCTTATTAGCATCCTCAACCTCATCCCCATACCTGCTCCTCCCATCTACTATCAGACTCGGTACCCATGGTGGCTGAGTCATGAACCATAAATCATACTCCTTGGTAGTCTGTACATCATCCACATCAGGGAGATTCATATCCTCATTATCCTCAAATGTGGCCCTCTATGCCTTGACACAAGGAAGACTGATCTCATATCAATAATGCCTGTAGAGTGTGGGTGCCTTAAGAACCCCTACCTCAAACCAAACTATCGTAGTACCCATGAGAATTGGATCAAATCCACCTCCTTTGTGTGCCTCCCAACCACCCATCTAGCCTATCACACCTATCACAAATGCTCCCCACCACCTATCCAAATGACATTTCATCATGGCCTTCATACCACCTAAGCCACTATTAGTCCAACCCATAAATACTTGTACCACTGCCTCGTCCAAATATGATGACTTGACTGTACCTCCTCTACCACTGACCACCTCATAACATAGGGCTATCCCCTATCCCATCCCCTAGCAGGTAAACCCATAGTTCAAGCCACATTGAAGTGCTCCCAATCCCATAATTGTACTAGCAAATGACAATCTAGTCCCTGACACTTCTGCCTCCTCACCTCATATAGATATTGATACAATTACACCAATAAAGTAAGAGCCCATGCGTACACCTAAGGTGTAGCAATCATATCACACACCAACCTGATAAGGTTCCATGGGAACTTATAGTCAATACTATTTGGGGCCACTATGTTGGCCAACATGAACATCACCAATGTGGGTAGGGTATCCAACTTCTTGTTCACATACATCAAAAAGTACATAATCCATCCGCCCATCACCTCCACACTCTCCCATCCATATTTGAACATGCAAGCCCTCTACTGGCTACTTGAGGATGTGGTATACATCCTCCAGTGTCATAGTCACCTATCTACTAGGAAGCTAAAATGTCCCCCTATCTGGATCCCATCTCTCTACCAAGGTAGAGAGATACCCCTCATCAGCCCTCACCACATCTATCTTGGCTGCCCCAGCTATCCCAACAACCTCTAGCCAATCCTACTCATCCTCCCATAGTGCCTTCCTCACCCAAGGATGAGAGATGAGAATTTATATTGAGCCTCCAAAATCTTTAGTTGCAACACAACACAAAGCATTAATGTCACATACATTGCATTATTTCAAAAAAAAAGAAAAATTTTTGCACAAAGAAAAACAAAAGCGAGTTAAAGGCACTTACCTTGGAAAAATGCATATCTCTTGCTTTCGCATCCATTCCATCCACCACCATAGCTTTTGTACCTCACAAACCACTCACTTCACTCCATCCCCTCAAACGCAACTTTCAAATTTTGTGAACACAAATAAGCTTGATTTCCTCTCTACATGCCTTTTATAGTTGTTTTAGGCACACTAAAATGCTCATGGGTGCTTCTTGGTGCACTGAGGTGCCTCCCTGCATCTAGAAAGTACCAAACTTTGGCTAGTGTTTGCACAAGTAATAAACACCCGTCGGTATTTAGTATCAAATTTTGACAAAAAGAAAAAACTAATCCAAAAAGGTTGCTTACCTCCACCAAATCATCCCAAATTGCATTCATACATCAAAATCATCATAATATCATATTTTGTGAAAACCAAAATGGAGTTGGAGTCATAATTTTTTCTTACAACCAAAAGTCACAAATTCACATTACAAGTTACAAAATGCTCCAAATTGGTCCAAATTTTCACAAAATGACTATTTTTATCACTTTCACCCTTAATCCCATCATTGCACTCATTACCACATCATCTTCCAATCATTGCATTCATACATTTACCAAGTTCACAAATTTCAAGTGAACCTTGTATTTAGTGGTCTATTCTATCTCTTGGCGATTGCAATGACTTGCATCCATGAAATTTGGTAATATTAATAAATAACTATAAGTACACTTGGCCATTATCATCATCCAATATCTCATTAATAAAAAAATAAAATCAATTTTGGTATTTCACCTTTTGAGTGAAACTATGCCAAGACCAATTTGCTCTAAAATTATCATTGATGGCCTTGTTTGTGGGGCATGAAACACAAAAAACATCATATATCATCATTTATTTTTACATTGACAGTCATCATGGTGACTGGCCCTAGCTAGGGTGATTGGTTCCAATTGCAAAAATTTATTAACAATCACTAGCCGGCCCTTCGAAGTTGACTCCTTTTTATTATTTCATCTTCATCAATTTGCATTTCAATGACACCATATGATAAATTATTCAATAGCATGGAATCACCCCAAACTTGGGGTAACTACATTCGATTTTGATTTTACCACAAGGGGATACATATTACATGATCATGGCATATACACTTGGCAAACATCCATTTTCCTATTAGGGAAAAATAGAATCAATCACTTGTATTTTTCTACAACCCCCTTCCACTTTTGGGGCAAAAAATGATATCACATTTACATCATTCATATCATACAAATTCACACAATCATTTACACACATCTGTAAATTGGCTCATGAGATTCATCTGTCACTCATTCACCAATTGAGGGGGTAAGATACACAACCAAAATTATTTTATCTTCAAGTTCATCTTTGCATTCCAACAAGAGAAAGTTGCTTCTGTATCACCAGTTGTCTCGTATTTTTGCACCATAATTTGTTTTATGCAACATGGTACAAAAAAGGGCATCTGTAGGCACCAAAATCTAGCCACCTGTCATCCATCCATAGCTTCCCAGCACTTTTACCCATTATTTATATATATTTATATATTTGTTTAATATATATTTAAATAATAATATTTTATTATATATATTTAATAAATATATGTATATTTATATGAATCAATCCCAACCATCCATCATGATTTAATCCCAACCATTCTCCGCCTTAATCCATGTCACATGCTCAAACTTAATCTCCATCCTCTATCATGTTTTAATATTGACCACACAAATTATGTCATTGAAACCCTAATGTGCCCTAGGAGATATTATAAAGAGGAGTCATTTTTATGACTCAACTCCTAAGTATTTTGGCATTAAGGAGTTCTCCCTAAGTCCTCAAGCATCCAAGTCCTCTCGCTATTATCCATATTTCATCGCTCGCTGTTACTTCTGCATCTATCGTCACTCCCCTCGCACGAACTAGATCTGCTTTTGTGGATTTTTTTTACTCCTAGAAAACCTCTCTAAGTTCCTTGAGAACCTCTAGGCACCTTCTATCATCATCAAGCACATATAGGAACCTTCTATTATCATCGAGCACCTCTGGGCACATCCTGTCATCACCAAGCACCTTCGGGTACATTCTGCCATCATCGAGCACCTCTAGACACCTTCTACCATATCCAATAACCCATGGGAGTTCAAAGTCCTAGTTTTGCAACCCTACTACCCCTCGGGTGTTGCTAGGAAATTTGTGCACTACTTTCTGCAACAACGACGAAGATCATAAGACTACAAATCTGCATAAGACAAGGTAAAAAATTTGTGTGTATTTATTTTATTCTTGCATTACTACTTTCAATATTATTCTACAACATCTAGGGTTAGTAATCATATTTTTAGAGGTTCTCACGTAGTGGAGCCCTCACAGGTATTATTGACTATTTATATGTTACCTATTTTTTGTAGGTGTAGGGATCATATTATTGGTAGCTGTTGAAGCTGGAGTGGTCCTACATAGGATATCAAGAAGCCCACTCACCTCTGTTGGGATCAGATTGAACGTGAAGATACCACAATTCTTTTTTTACTAAGGTTTCGAAGAACCCTAGTGTATTGTAATCATTGTATCAAGTGTAATAAGTTTTGTAACCCCATATTTGGGGCACATTTTATTGTAACATTGAAGATCCACTGGTGTTATAATAAAAGTTTATTTCATTATACAGTTTTATGTGTCGCATTTCTTATTTAATTTTATAAGTTCATTGTTTGGTGTTATTTGATTTGCATTCACAATTACCTTATATCTTCCTAGTTTTGAATGTATTGTCTCACCTTGATAAAACCTTTTCAACTTCTAAATTTTAAGTTGAATTTGAGTATATGATCAAATAATAACTTTCAATTCTTCAAATATTGTAGTATACCTTGTATTTTCTAATGTTTGGATAATGATCAAACACTAGTTTTGACAAAGATTTCAATTCTTCAAATCTCTAGGTTGAATTTCTTCTATCTCCAAAATTTCAATAATATGGTTTCTAAATTTCACAAACTATGTTGGTTTAAATTCCTTGTAACTCCCCAATTAAAATTGTAGAAAACAAAGGTATTTGTAAATTTAATATTACTATTTCGATGTAGAAATCCTTATTCATTCAAGTTAAACTATTTGCAAATATTTCTCTGCAACTTGAATTTTAAAATAGAATAGAATAATATCAAAAAATTTCAAATTAAACACTCTTTACTTCAACAATATTCCAAATCATTCAATAGAACTGCTAAGATTATAATTCATCAATTCATTACCTTATTTTTTCATTCAGTCAATTAATCTAAAGCATAATAGATTAATTAATCTTAACCTTAATAATATTATTCCTTATACCTCCTTAATCTTTGCAAAGGATTAAATCAATTCAAATATTCTATACCTCCTTGTATATGGTGCGCTAAATTTGGGTCTTCAAATATTTGACCTCCTTCTACATATTCATTGGCCTCTCTATCCTCCAATATTAGGTCTTCAAGTCTTTGACCTCCTTATGCATATTTTTTGGCCTCTCTATCCTCCAATATTCTCTCCTTTATGACATGCTCCATGTTATTCAAGAACTTTGAAATATATCACACTAAACTTGGCTCTCATACATTAATGGTGCATAGGAAACATTTTGATTCCCCTTAGTGATGGTTGACACTCTTGTTTGAGAAATGACAAGTGTCACTTAGACTGTTGGTATGCATAGAAGATGTTACATCTTCCTTTGGCACTCCTCCTTGCAAATGGCTCTTCTTCCTCAATGCTTCCTTAATGGCACATGGATTAGTCTCTTATTTATCAATGTTTTCTCTTCAATATTTCCCTTGGATTTCTCCTCAATGCTTGACTTCCTTAATAACACTTGAATTTCTCCTCAACACTTCGATGTCCTCATCAATGCTTGTCTTCCTCAATAACACTCTCTTCATATTCCTCCTCATTTTATGGCTATTGTAAACTTGGACATTTAGACTCCTTTATGGCTCTTCATTTGCATCTCTTAAATTCCTTCTAATATTCCTTTAACTCCTTTCAAGTAGTACTCAGTCTTGGTGCAAATTCTAACATAACTAACGATTCAACTCCTTATATCAACACTTACACTTCCTCCTCCTTGCTTGATGACTCTTCTCCCTTACATGGTGGCTCTCCTCCTTTGCATGGTGGCTTTTCCTAGAAAAATTTTAAATGCTTGCTCTCATATGCTATGTATATTCATATTCATTCTAACAACAGCTTGGCTTCTCTCCTATGGTGCTCAAACTCCACTTTTTAGTGGCCCTTAATTTAATACGGTAGTGCCTCCGTCCCTCCACTTGTTCTTGGTGGTTCTACCACTCCTTTGGTGACTTTTATTCACCAATATTTTTTGCAAATTTTACTTGTACTTTATGGTATCTTTGGACACTCTAACTCCGCCTTGCACTATTTGATATCTTTATTTTATTCAATAAGACTTATAAAAAAATTTGCACTTTCTTGGATTATAAAAACAACATATATATTAATTTTTCCTTCTCCTTATTACTCCCTTTCAAGCAATCTTTAACTTCACTTTTTGTTGTTGTGTTTTGTAGATTCTAGGATGATAATGATGTCTCCTTCCTTGGATTGGAGACACTTAGATTAGACTATCTTTTGTTGTCTATAATAAATCTAGTATGGTTCTTTCAAAAAAAAGTATAATAAGATGATTTGAATGCTTGAATATTGAACTTTTATAGCACCAATATTACAAACCTCTTTTACCTCCTTTTGTAGCTAATATTCTTGGTGATTTGATTCACCTTTTTCTTGTCTCGAATTTACAGATTTTTGTAGCTTCACTTCCTTTTAATTTGCTTCCCAAAAATATGATTTTATAGCTTCAATCCTCCGCTTTTCTATCCAAAGATCTCTCAAATATACTCCAAAAAAATTCAAAACGCAGCTCTACTATCTCCTTCTAATGCTGCCCAATTTTGTTATCCTGAAACTCTTGAATCACTGCCCATAAAATCTGATTTATCTTCTTGTATCCTACTATCCAAAAATAGTCTTTAACTCCTCCAATCCATTGCATTAGTTTGTTGTTAAATTATCTTTCAATTGCTACTCAAGGACACTATAAAATCTACCCAAAATTTCTCTTATTTGCAACTCTATGCCACCTTGAATTTTCTATCCTCTGGCCCTTCAAATTTTATTTTGAAAAACAAAAAACTTCTTTACAAATTAGCCTTCAACATCTTAATAGTTTTTTTTTAACTTCTCAATTTGGTTGTCTCTTCTATCATATTTCTCCTCTTTAGCTCTCGCTAAATTCTATATTCAAATTTGACCTCTTTGTTGACCTCTTCTTCAATAATCTGAATGTATTGAAGTCTTCAAAAATACTTTCTTAAAATTGGCAAAATTCTTGCCAAAAATCTTCTCCTTGAATCAGTTTCACAAATTCTTTTGGGCTTGTTGTTGAATGATAACAATTTTTCCAAATTTGATGTGATTACCTCTTTTTAGGAGTTTCTTCTTCTTGCAATATTCTACCTCAAACTTTCTTCAAATATTCTCCAATGGCTACTTCAATTTTATCAATAGGGCTTCTCTAGAATCCTTCTTACTCCTTCCAAATTTGCTTGAAATATATTCTCTTGGGTTTCCAAAATTTTCAATCTTCTATCTCCTTTATCAAATCTACAATCAGGGGCTCTTCTCGTAAGTCTCCTCTTTATTCAATCTTTAATAGATCTTATCTGACCTCTTTTTCTCTTTCGCCCTTCAATATTTTATGGGAATCTATTTCTTGGGTCTCCTCAATATTCAATACCTACTCTTTTGATGTAACTCAAAACTAATCCCTGCACGAGGAAAGCACATAGAATTTTAGGCAATCAAAGCTGAAATTCTTCTATATGTGTTGTAGGAAGCTTCTCAACTTTTTAGAACTAACTTTTTCTAACAAAAAACTTAGATAGTAGTAACCAAATACATCCAAATCTCCATAATTCTAAAATCAATAATATTCACTAGTTATCCTTCAATCTAGTGGAAAGAAATCTATGTTGAGTCCTAGTCTTCACAAGTTTTTCTACAACCCTATGGAAATACTCTAGCCAAAATGCAACTTTCAAATTCTATAAATAAAATCTCCCTATCTCCTTCCTATATCTCTTATGACTCTTCTATCTCCTATCAATCTCCCTTGTGGCTCTAATACCATTGTTAGCTTTTCATACTTAATACTTAAAGTAAAATAACCACAAGATCTAAAATAAATTACCCAGGTGTTGTAGGTGAGTTGGAGAGGAGAGGTCAATCCTCCAAGGGAGGTCCCAGGTTCAAATCTCTACCTTACCAAAAAGCTGAATTAGGTATCCAAAAACCAATTGATAATTTTGATGCGGGCAGGGTCGGGTGTGACTCCCGGGTGACTTTGATGGTGTAGAACCCCCTGTTCGTGGTCTCTCAGACCAAGGCGGCTCCGCAAGGGTTTTTTTGCTTAAAAAAAAGATCTAAAATAAATTTTCTATAAGAAATATAAGTCAGTGACAATATTCTAAACATATAAAACTCATAAATTACTTTTGCAACAACTCATAAGATATCCATTAACAAATACTCATAAAAATAGTATCTTGATATAGAATAAAGATCTCCAATAAACTATAGTCCATGTTGTTTTATTACATTGCATAAAGTAAATAGTCACACTTTAATGTAGGACACTCTACTAATCTAAAGATGTACCCAAGGTGGTACATTAGCATGTACCAAATTATGTATATATTCCAACAAAATGAATATTAAAAGGTAAAATAGTTTCTTAAATCTACAAGACCATAGCCCATATGGGATGATCTTCATAAATGATGTTATTTTCCTACAATATATGGTTATCCAACCAAACTTCTATTATCAAAGTATGATGTATAACTCTACCTACCATTATATTTGAATATTGAACTTCCTATTTGGAGTTGCAAAGTCTTGCTATTAAGACCACTTAACATTGAAGAACAAAATGATAGCTCTTCAAAAAATGATAATAGAGTAAGATATAAAATAAAAAATGCAAGATTTTTTTAAAATATAGAAAAATGTATCAATGATTTGATACATAACTATAACAATCATTGGAAAAATGATGCACCGATTAAAATATAATAAAAATAAAAATAAAATGAAAAATAATATTAAAATATAAAAATATGTACTAAGTAATTCAAAATATAATTCCACCAATTAATATTTAAAAAAATTAAATAATTAAAAAATAATATATTTTTAAAATATAAAATATAAAGTTATTTGAAACATAACTCTATAGTAATCAATGTGAGAAAATAATGAACCAAATAAGGTGGAACTAGATTTGTTGACTTGAAAAAAAATTAAAAAAAATTAAGTGAGAGAAAAGAAACACTTAACCCAAATGAGGTTAATAACATATGATGTTTAATCTTAGTTCGTGTGAGAAATAGAACAAAACGACATCCTTGGTATTAATTACTTGAATTATATTATTTTATGATTATTTTATAATTGATGTTTTATAATATAATTATATGAATTTAACAAAGAGATAAGGTAATGTTGTTATAAATGTCGACTTTGAAGTTTGGGTGAGTTATTTATGAAATTCAAATATGGCAAAACTTTGAAACTTCGAAAATTCAAAAGATTATACATAATATTTCAAAAAATTTACTTTACCTTTAATACTTCAAATAAAATAAAATTACCCTTCCTTATATAAACACCATAAGAAATAATTTCTCTTATTAGCTGTTTATTATACAAATATTGATTATAACATAAGAAATTGAATTGAAGAATTTACATATTTATATAATTATTTAGACCTTAAATCATTTTAAAATACTTATATGACATTTTATATAAAATATAAAGATCACTTTATAAAATTGAGGGCATTAACACGTGATATTCAATCTTATGTGAAAAATAGAATAATATGACATCTTTGTTTTCATACATATTATATAAATTATATTATTAATATTATATTGTTTTATAGTTACTTTATAATTTACCTTTTATAGTATAACAATATGATTTGAATAAAAAATTATAATAATAATATAAGTTTGAATTTTCAAAAAAAATTTGTGGCTTCCTTCTAGATAGTCTTATATTCAGATGAAATCAAGATACCAAAAACTTAAGAGTGGATTGGGAGGTTTCTCTACCCAAGAGTTTTGGCCATAGGAGGACAACACAACGTTTGAGGTTTGGCTCTTCTTTGAGGGGTTCAAGGTTCAAACTATCATGTGTGTGGGGTTATGTGTTAATTCTCTATTGATAAGTTTAAGTCTTGGTCTTAGAGAAGTTATGGCTGAGATGAGAATACTCAACCCTAAGTATTGGTTGAATCAAGTGAATAGAACCAAGGTAACCTACAACAAGCACTTTTTGATGGCTATCAGGCGTCTATCCTTTTATGGTCAAAAGCTATAGGATATAATATCCATTTTTAAAAGGGAGTAGTCCATGACAAGTACTTTTTAAAAGGGAGTAGCCCATGATAAGTACTTAAGCTACCACCTAGTTATCTTTTTATGGGTAAAAATGTTTAGGGTAAAGCTTGGTTTTTAAAAGGGGTCAGATCCCTTTGTAGGAAGGTCTGAGCTTGAGTCCTCTAGATGAAAAACCAAAGATGCACTATTATGGTATCCCTTCAGCTTAAGTTATTAAAAGGGTTTAAAGCGCTTTGTACTATGGTTTCTTGAGTCTTCTAGATGAAAATCCAAAGATGTATTATTATGGCATCCTTGAGGGAAGTAAACTTTTAAGGTAAAACATGTGTTTCTTAGATGAAAACCCAAAGCCATACCACTACAATATCTCTCACAAATAAAAATTTGAAAAAAATTTGCAGCTTTGATCTCCTCATAATAAAATTTGAACTTAAGTCTTTGAATAAAAACCTAAAAACATACCACTACTATACATATTAACCAACAAAATTTTATGTATTTTTATAATTACATTAGGTCACTTTAAAATACTTTTCTAATAAAATTTAAAAAATATTTTACACAATTAAAACTTATTTATAAAAAACAATGAACCGTATAAAATATAATTAATATGGCAATATTGTTATTGCCATTGCCCTGTAAGCACACTTTTCTTGCGTCTTCTTTGCTCACAAGTACACTTTTGATTGCTTCTAGCCATGAAAACTTTTGATTCAAAAGCATATTACAAAATTGCATATGTATGGATAACATACTCCATCCTGATTCCTCTCCTCTTTATTAAAAAACGGTTTCAAACTTGATGTAAGCGAAATGCTTGACAAGTTCAATCTGTGCATGCATGTTGCCCATGTCCATACAAGGGATATATATTGATTGAGATAAAGGGTTCTAATCTTTGATCATTTTATAACTGTTATTCTTATTTATTAAAGTTTAGGGTTATGTATTTGATGAAGTTTTGTTTCCATAATAATTATTTCTCTAATTGTCTTGGAAAGTGACTTGGGTCACTCTTCTAAAATTTCAACGCATGGTTGGTTTAATAAAATTTCAACTTGAAAGAGTCACGAAACATCACACAGCCCGCGTTCAAATTTGATTTTTTTTTTTTAATAGTCCAATATATATTTTAGTGACCGGGTTGGTTGTCCGTCTGGCTAGAATTAATATTTCATGGTTGACTACGTAACAGCAGGCCAGTTTTTCCAAATTTTGGTGGACCCCTTTTAGCAGGTTGCTTACGTCGCAGTCGAGGCATGCAAAAGCACACCATTTTTATAAAATGTGAGCTGGACGTCCTGGGATCAATATCGCTGAGAGAAGGTCTCGTTCCATTACTAATTCTTTACAGTAAGTTATCAGTTTTCATCGTTGTTATGGCGAGTTTTATCTCTGTAATGTACGTAAAAGAGTAATTTCAATATATGATTTGTTGTATTTTAAGGTTGGCGAATACGTGCCCTTGGATCGGGTAACTTTTGGAATATGATTGTTCAAAATATAGAACTTTCCTTGTGGGGTGGAGATAAAATGTTATGAGACATATTCACCTTTAACCTCTATTCTCTATTACTCTAAGTTAGGTTTTTATATATCAATTTATATGGTAACTTTCATTCAACTCTAGAATTAAAGGAAGTACTTGAACCTATACACTAAGTCAACTTTATTCAAGTCAGCCCGAATAAATGACTCATTATACCAACTATGTTGTCATAGTCTTAAAAGTTTAGGAAATAGATTTGATACTAATGGAAAGGCTTGCTTATTCTATGTTTACAAGCATAAGCCAAATCTTGGTGTAACCTTTTATAACTTTTTATTATAAAATTAATGCCTAGTTTAAGTAAAGCCTTTTATTTCATGTATAGATTAGTTTAAAGCGTCATAAATAACAATTGTATTTATCAAGGGAGTAAGTGTGAATTAGAAGTGAGTAAAAAGCATGAGCAAAAAACAAAGTGTGAGCAAGGAACAATCATCATTTTTCTTATTTTAAATCTTAGGAGAAACTCAAAAACTTATAAATTCATATAAAGAAAATGCAGGTAAAATGGTACAAAAGTCATTTTTGAAAGTCCATATTAGGAGTAAGAATGTCATAGTTAGAAGTATGGATTTTTTAGTTAGTAATAAGAGGAAGAGTGAATTTATGACAAACCCTATCCAAGAAGTAGATACTACATCAAAAGTGATTATTCAGGGTGAGATCATCAAGCATGAAATAATGGTTCCTAAAACTATAGAACTAATATGTAAGTTCTATGGATACTTACCATGTTTTCTTAAGATTCAAAATTGGATCAAATGATAGGATTGAATTCAAATTACTTCATGATTTTTATTCCTTACCTTCTTCAGTTCAAAAATAAGAGATAAAATAATGGATGGTGGCCCTTTGTTTAGGGGTAAATATGCATTATATTTAAGACCATGGAGTGAGAATTTTTCCTTTGGAAACAAATAATATTAAAATACTTCTAGTATGGATTAGGTTCTTTTTACTTATTTATCAACTTATCAATAAGGAGGTTTTGAAGAATATTAAAAATACTGTAGGGAGTTAAAAAAGGAGGGGTCAACTACTAGGAATAGAAGGCATGTTGTATACACTTATTTTTTTTATATATTTTTTTGAATTTACATGGTGGAATCGGTAGCCGCCATGAATCCGGGCAGGCTGTTAAGCTTTTATGGCTGCCATAGTATTCTACGCTATCTACCCTAGAAGTCCCCACACAGATCTTCGCGTAGTCCGCCCCTATAACCACCATGCCACAATCATTTTAAACCTTTTACACCACTGAAAGCACCAGGAAAGGGACAAGCGTTCAGTCCGACGAGGCCCGAGATTTGAACCTTGGACCTCCGCCCCCTTATGGGTTTGGATGAACCAATTGGTCTACACCTCGGACCTATGTTGTATACACTTGAATACATATTTCTATGGTTATTCAAAATATTTAATATAATCCATTAGAATTAAATCTAAATCAAGAGAATGGGATCAATAAGTGGATCATGAAAATATTGTATTTTGATGTTGCAAATGTTATTTATTTATTTTTTTTGTGTGGAAAACATCCCAAAAGGGATGCCACTTTCGGGTAAGACCCAAGGAGGCAGGGGTATCCATTCCGCAAAAAACGCCCAGGACTCGGACCTGGCCTACCACCTTTGACATACTCAAGGAGCAAACAAACACACAAAACCAATTTAAAAATAATAAAATAAAATAAAAAACATGCTCCTTGAGTGTGTCAAAAACAAAAGCAAAACAAAACACACACAATAAGATAAAATAAACCACAACACAAACCACATAGAAAAACACAAGAACCACATAACAAAACACAAACAAGACAAACACAACAAAAAACTACAAAGACATAACCCAAAAAAAACATGAAAAACAAACACAACCAAAACCTAAAAAATTAAAAAATAAAATAAAAATAAAAATAAAAAACAACCAACAACAGACAATAAACAAAAACAAAAAACATAGAAAACACTCACACATAAAAACACGAAATAACACAAACAAAGAGAAACCCAAGAACAAGAACGAAAAAAACACAAGAACAATAACAAAAAACATAAAAAAAAAACAAAACAACAAAAACACAAGAACAACAAAAAACAACACAAAGAACACAAAAACCAAACAAAATAAAAAAACCCACCCACCTTAAAAAAATAAACAAAAAAAAACAAAAAAGAAAAAAGAAATAAAAAATGAACAAAACAATGACCTATCTAGACCAGAAGACTATTAAGGCAAGAATCAACAGAGGAAACAAAATAAAGAATAGAATGAGCTAGGGAACTAAAAAACATGGAATGAACCAAAGAGAAGCAAAAAAAAAAAAAAAACAAGAAGAAACTAGGTACCTTCAGAACTGGAGCCATCCAAAGAAATGATAGAAAGAAGAGCTTCCCTAATTTGAGAAGCCCACCATATAGGAGGGTGGCCATAACAAGTAACATCACCTTTGTCCAAAGCCCAATTAGCTAAAGCATCAGCACTCTTGTTTTGATCTCTGACCACATGATTGTAATCAACTTTCAAAAATCTCATTTGGATTAACTGAATCTTCTCAATAATTCTTTTTATTCTCCAATCCACCTTATGATTCTTAGAAGGATTCTTCAAGAGATTAATCATAAGTTGAGAGTCAGACTCAACTAACACCTTTTCCCATCCAACCTTAGTAGCCTCTTTAAGGCCTCTCAGAATACCATACCCCTCAGCAAGGTTATTGGAAAGAATACCCAAATTCTCATCAAAAGTAAAAACCAGGGAGCCATCTGAAAGTCTACCAATTCCTCCCACACTAGCTTTTCCAGGGTTCCCTCTAGAGGTTCCATCAATATTGACTTTTCCAAAATCTTTAGGAGGAGGTTGCCAATTTCTATTCCTATCCATCTTACTAATACTCACATTCCCTTTAATTTGGTTGCCCTTAGAAGGTTTAATATTCAATCTTTGCATCACTTTATCCCATCTTTGGTGGGAGTTTTGGGGGTGATTAAGGAGATGATGGACTGATTCAACTAAGTTGGCTATGTTCTTTTGCCAAATATAGTGAATATCCTTCCTATATTGATTAAAAATTTGGTTGTTCCTTTCATTCCAAATATTCCAAAGAAGAATGGTAGAACCCATCCAAACTAACTGCCTAATAAAATGATCAACACCCTCTTGATTAGGCCAATCCCTCCAAAGCTATTCAAAAGTAAAAAAATTGGACGACTATAAGCCAAGTAAAGTGGCCGTTCTCCTCCATAGCTCAGAGGCTAAAGTACACTCAATATATGGTTGATATTTTCTACATTCTCTTCACACATTTCACATCTAAAAGAGTCATGAAAACCATGCTTCAGAATTTGCTCACCAGTAAGCACCCTACGATGCAATAAAATCCAATTAAAGAACCTCACCTTAGGCCAGAGCTTTTGAGCCCACAATCAAGAAAATATGTTAGAAGAATGTTTGGGATTATTATGGCATAAGGTCAAATAACATTGAGCAACTGAATACTCACCCTTAGTAGTGTTGTTCCATCCAAAACAATCTTTTTCATGGGACCAAGAGAGGGATCTCATATGAAGGATGCCTTGGATATCTTGTCTTTGCCTTTCCGGGATTTGAATAGGCCAGTCCTCAATAGGGATCCAATATCTACCAACCTTTGAATTACCAGTATGGTACCGATAGTAATTAGCCACCTTTATCTAATTAGCTCGGTGAAGCTCCTCCATCCAAGGCCTCCAATCGAGAAAATGAGTTATCAAAGGCTTGTGACCATCCCAAGAATCTGTCCAAAAATTTACATGTTGACCATTACGAATGATCCAAAATAAATTTTTTATTTATCAAATCCTCACTAGTCTTAAGAACTGCTAAAATGGGAGAACCTTTGGTAGGAATTTGATAGCGAACAAGGTCTTCAGGACTTTTGTTCTCAACATATTTAGCATGGAGATTATTGGCCCAAAGAGCATTGGGGTTATGCAACATCCTCCAATATAATTTAGTAGCTAAAGATTTGTTATTAATTGAAGACCATAATCCTAACCCTCCTTCACTCTTAGGAAGACATAAAGTATCCCATTTCACCAAGGCCCATTTTCTTTTCTCCTTAGTACCACTCCAAAGGAAACGATGAATGATTTGATCTAATTATCGAAGAATAGCCTTTGGGATATTCAAAATGGAAGAAAAATAAATAAGAATAGCTTGAAGGACTGATTTTACCAAGGCGATTCTACCCCTATAAGAAAGCCACTTGTTGGTCCACTTTCCAATTTTCTTCTTGACTTTGTCCAACAACCAATTCCAATATTTATTTTTTTGCCTTTGAATATTTATGGGAATACCTAAATAAGTGATTGGAAGAGAGGTATTCTTATATCTTAGTTTATCCAAGATCATGTATTCTTGTCTAGCAGAGCAGTTAAAGAAAATAACTTTAGATTTGTCTTCATTGATCAACTGTCTAGTAGCCTTAGAAAAACAACTAATGATTTGCTTAATATTAGAAGCTTCCTTAACTGTAGCTTTACCTAAAAGAGTAGAGTCATCCACAAATTGAATATTAGAGATAGGTCTAGCTCCATAAGCAATGGTAACTCCTTCAAGGGTTTTGTTTTCCCTCTTTTTGGTTATAGTCCTACCCAAGCATTCAACAAGAATGATGAATAAATAAGGGGATAGCAGGTCACCTTGCCTAATACCTCTGGAAGCTGGGAAAGACCGAGAAGGCCTACCATTGATAAGAACTAAGTAGGAAACTAAAGAGATACATCCCATAATCCAATCCATCCAATCATTAGAGAAACCAAATTGCCTCAAAACTTTGATAAGGAAGTGCCAATCCACTTTTTCTTAAGCTTTGGATAAGTCTAACCGAATGAACATGGAATGAGAATTTTGCATATCCATGGAATGGATGGCTTCCTGAGCAAGAACTATCTCATCTACTATTTGACGTCCTTCCACATAACCCCCTTGGATGGCTTCCTCTACAAGCTTTTCACCTTCTTTTACCATATGATATTGATTGGTCTTGCGACCTACTTTTTGATTAGAATCCATCTTCAATTTTTTTTCCCTATTTCTTGACTTATTCCAATTGAATCTAAGATGGATTCTAACCTTGAAGAATGCTCGTACACAGCCAAAATTTTACTAGATGGTTCAACAGAGTCTATATTGGGACCTGCATTATTTGAAGTTTTGACATTTGAAATATTGTTTTTCTTGTGTAAATTTTCTCCTTTTTTTTTCTCGTTGAAAACCTTTGATTTGTTGGTTTGTCTCTGAGTTCTTCCATTCATATTTAAATTGTGTTTCTAAGATTTCAGTTTCCATTATTTCCTCTTCCTCACTTGGGACATCATTTGTGGAAAGGATTTCAAACATATTAGCGAGATGACTTTGATTGATCCTTCATAACTAGTTTTTTCTGAGTGTTCTTCTTCTTAGGTATTTGGAAACCTACTGAGTTTATATCTTCTTTATTTTGATCAAGAATTTTATTTGGGCAAGCACTGGCCAAATGACCATATTCATGGCAAATTCTACAACAAAAAGGAATGTTCTCATAGTCCACTACTTGCTCCCAAGTGTCTTCCCCAAATTGTAATGTGATATTTTTAGGTAGGGGTTTGTCAAAATCCATTAAAACACAAATTCGAGCATAAATAGTATGTTCAAAATTTTGAGTACAATCAACAGCCATCATAAAAGTTCCTAAAGAGTTTCCCATTGAAGAAAAAATAGTAGGATTCCAAAATTCAATAGGGAGGCCAAAGAGTCTAACCCACACGGGAGCTATAGAAGGCATCTCTTCTTCGGCTTTAAATTTAGTATGTCAGGGCTTCATGAAAAGCCTTGCCCTTCCAAAAAATCAAGGACCCCCTTGAAAATTTTTCTCTCTATCTTCATTATTAGCAAATAAAATAAGAAAATAACCATTTGGATAAATAGAGATTTGTAACTCACCTTTAGTTTTCCAGCTTTTTGCAACCCAGACTTCGAAAGCAAATAGACTTGGACGAAAACCCACGAACCGAAAAATTAGTCCTATTTTTTCCAAATCTTCAATGCCAGTCTGAATGTTACCCATATCAAGCTTAACAATAGGAGTTCCATCAACTGCTTAAGACATCCTGACTTCATTTTCTTGGGATCAATATTAGGCATTTTTAGAGGTTTATGGGAAGTCCTAATATTGATATTAGCATTGGTCTAAGGCTTTCCACCACGAAGGGCATCCCTAAAATTCATTTTTGGGACTAAGTCTTCAAAATTTTTACCCTTGATAGGGGTTTTCACAATAGAATTATTTTGTGGGTGAACATTTGCACCAGATTCACTTGAGATATGAGTCATTTTTTGATCAACTACTTGAAACTTGTTTCATGATCTCTTTAATACTTGCCCTAGACGCCATGGAAAGGTATGGTTTTCACTTTTATTTTGTGCAGCAAATTGGAAGCTATTGTCACTCAAGTTCACAGTATGATCTATTGAAATATAAATTTCTAACCCATATTGTATCCCCTGCAACATTTCCTGCTAAACTATTGAGCATAAACCACAAAAATATTGGCCGCTAGGGCCCGAAGGCCCTAAAAACCAACCTCTAGAGCTGCTTGCACTCGACCCAGATGAAACCCTCATATAGCCACTTATCAAATATGTCGTTCACACATAGGTATGCGCTAGGATTTGTGTTGCTCAAAATGATATGAAAATTGGTGGAGACGTTCTAGGGTTTTTTAGGCATCTACCCTCAAAATTTTAGCTCAATCCGAGTCCGGATGAGTGAGATATGGCCAAAACAAGTTCAAAAATTTGGGCAGTCCTGCGAAAAACATCTCATCTATCACCCATCACCAAGCATCATTTGCTCATCATTGTACCATGCACATTATTTTCCCTTACATACCTAGTTTTGTTATATTCCTTATTTTAAGCACTATCAGGAAATGTTTCTAAGGTATAAGATGAACTTGTGAAGTCTTTTGTTATGATCTTGATGTATTTGAATTTCACTAATACCTCAAGGTTTTGGTGTAACGGTTTGCTACATTTGGTATCAGAGCAACCACCAAGGTTCAAGTCGTAGAGTGGGCAGGAAGTTGTGTTTGTCATGCTAGAGTCCCGCGTGGGAGAAAATGGAGAGTCAGGCCCACCATCCAAATTTTGGTCTTTGAAGAGTTATGGGATGTTATGATCCTGATGTATTCGTATTTCACTAATATCTCAAGGTTTTTGTGTAAATTTTCGTTACACCTTTCCTTTCTTGATCACAAAAAATCCATGATCTTAAGGGTCCTTGTCAAAAATTTAGCAAATAAGTTATCAAGATCCTAGCAAAATTTCACAAAATTTTGTACATGACATCTTACATGCCTAGTTAAGTCCTACTTTTAAAAATCAACATTCAAATTTCTTCCTAGCATATGTTTATTTTTTTCATGGTCTATGTCTTTCGTACACAAATTTTACAAATTTGATTTTACAATTACAAGGCTAATTCATTCAAATGAACTACAATACCCCTATAGGGATGATATAACTAGACCCAATAGTTGGTAATGTGACTTTGTTAGGACCTTAGGCATTCAAAAAGTAATCTTATTACTATTACCAAGCTAAGTCATCCAAAGTAACTACACTACACCTATAATGGTTGGGTAATAGTCCTAGGGGTTGGCAATGCAACTTTGTTAGGACTATATACCTTAAAAAATAAATAATGATATTTTTTACTACAAAAAATAATAAAATATAAAAATATACTAAAATATAAGAAATAAGTGCATAAAAATAATCAAAAGAAAAAAGAAAAAAAGGAAGAAAAGTCACTAAAAATATAACATATGTCTAGCTTGTTTCAACACCTTGTCAAGAGATTCCTATATTCATGCTTTCATTATACATCATCTTTATGTCTTTACATGAGGATACCTATGAGACTTACTTGTATGTGTTTGCCTAAGATCATTATCTCTTCTATAACAATATTCTTGTGAGATCATGCATCATAGATATATGGAGCCTCTTTTATTAAGCATCTAGAATTATATATAAGCATCATAAATGGATCATTATATGCCACACATTCTTGAATTCACTAATGATGTACCTTACTTTATGGTAAAGATGGAATTATTTTATTATGCTCACTATAAAGTACAAAGTTATAAAATATTTGACAAGGAATGCTAAGCTTGTGATTCCAAAAATAAGGTGCATTATTCTTTTAGGGGTTTTTTTCATCCATCTAGATTCTATCTCCTTAATTATATTTTGTCTTGTAATAGTGATGAGGACATCTAGTTAGGATTTTACTTGTTTTATTGCATCTAAGCTTATTTATTTTATTGCACCTATGTAAAAACATGAGCTTCTATCCTCATGTGGTATTCTAGAGATAGGATTAGTTACAACTACTTTAGTTAGACTCTAGTATATAAGTTGTTAAACATTGGCTTATATTGCTAGCTATTAGTTCCCTTGAGTTTGCATTCCAAAAAATGACCTTTTGTTATTGTAGATTAGGCATATTGAATTCCTATATATTCATTATGTTATGAATAGATGGAAGCTTTGCATTCTTTATCATTGGTATCATATAAATTCAGATCACACTTTGTGGTTTAGGTTCTATTTTCTATGGCCAATATTGGAATGCGTGAAATTGTTCATAGGTTAGAATTTAGTGTGGACATCTAGAATGTATGCTTTTGCATCTTGATCAGTTGCATTCATAAGATAATGTGTTTAAGTTGCACTTGGAAAATATCATTTGTAGATGCCAAAATTTAATTTTTGTCATGGGCTCTCTCTTTTTGGATCCCATTTAACATCATGGTGTTTTCCTGTGCAAGTTCCATCATTTGTTAATACTAGCATTCAGTCACCACCTTGAAGCTGGCCTACACTTCACCAGAGAGAAAAAATATATATTTCAAACAATAAATTTTTCTTTTGTTGAGCATCATTTCTCTTAAATTAGAACAAGACCTTTTAAAATTATTGTTGCCCATGAGTTACCTTGAGTTTGCAGTATTTCACCAGCAAGTTTCAAATTGGTGTTAGAGATCATTTTTTGGATGCATAGCAATGTCCCATTTGTTGTGAAAATTTTAAATGTTAGATTAATTTTTTTTGCCTAGTAATAATCTTATCGAAAACAACAATTTTGACTATGTTAGGATCTATATGTTTGTTTTTGCACACTCTAAAGGTACATTTTTGTGAGATTTCCACTTAATGTCAAGATTTGTGTATGTTCATTTGTTCAAAATAGAAAATATCTAGGGGATCATCATTTTAAGGTACTCCATTTGCATAACTTACTAACAAGGATTACATGCTTGCATGGCCTAGGATGAAAGATATCTCAAATCCATATTCGATTATAACATATTAGATGGAGAGGGTAAAGAGGCACTATTAAAAAGAAATAATGCAAGTTTTGTACAATGGTAAGAGAAATAGGCAAGCAAGAACTAATCTCAACAAGATAGAGAAAATGATAGGAAGAAAGAAAAGTTTAGGAAAATATTCTAGGAGAAGAACCGAAACAACAACAAGGGTATCATCAGACTGTTATAGATATAGGTTAACTCTCCATATACAAAAAGTGTAGAAGAGGGACAGAAGTAGAAAGAACATCCAGGGATGAAAGAAGGATCTTATCTTTGTAGAAGACCATATTATGCTTCTAATTATCCACGGAGAACATAAATGAGTTCCAAAGGAAAGGAACCAATGTACAAAGAAACTACACCTAGAGAGCCCATGCACAAGATTTATGTAGCTACAGGAAACCAAAATATTGATGGTCAAGCCATGCCACTAGTGATTAAGGTAAGATTTTTGGTAGCAATGTTAAAATCTTGATTGATAATGGTGCTACTGATAGTTTTATATCCACTAGCTTAGCTAAATATATTTTATAAAGACCAATAATCTTAGCTCATGGGTGGAAGGTCGAGTATGGTTCGGGATAAACCTACTTTGTTAATAAATGTCACCCTTTGGTAGAAATCACCTTACCTAGTGGAATGACAATAGGATGTTTGTATGTAGCACCTTTGCATACTTTTGACGTAATCCTAGGTATGGATTGGCTACAAGTGCATAAGGCATTACTCAACTTTCAGGATAGGTGGACTGAATACATAGATGATAAGGGGGTTTTGTGTAGGATGTATAACATATAGGGGGATTTTCAATCGTAGATCCTCAACAATGTAACTAAATAAGGCCATAAATAAAGGAGGAATGGTTTACATTGTTAAGATAAATAAAATTAATGAAGAGAAGAAGGAAGAGGTGTTTGAGAAGCACCCAGTGCTTTAGGAATTTAGGGATGTATTTCCAAAATATTTACCTAGATTACCCCCTAAATGGGAATTTGAATTTACTATTGAGCTTCAACCTGGAATAGAACCCATACATAGAGATCCTTACAAAATGAATCTCATAGAAATGCAAGAGTTAAAGGTGCAATTGTAAGGGTTACTAGAGAAAGGATTGATCAAACCAAGTGTATCACCCTAGGGTGCACCAGTTCTATTTGTAAAGAAGAAGGATGGTTCCTTGAGATTATACATAGATTATAGAATGTTGAATAAGGTAATTGTCAAGAATAGATATCCTCTACCAAGAATCAAAGATATCTTTGATCAACTCTAGGATACCTTAATATTTTTAAAAATTAATTTAAAATTAGGATATCACCAATTGAGAATCCGTGAGGATTTTACACATAAGATAACCTTTAAGACTCGTTATGGATATTACGAGTTTGTAGTTTTACCTTTTGGTTTAACAAATGCTCCAACGATATTTATGAATTTGATGAATAGTGTATTCAATAAGTATTTGGATAGATTTGTACTGGTATTTCTAGATGATATTTTGATATATTCCAGAAATAAGGTAGAGCATGACCAACATATCAAGATAGTTCTAGAGCTATTAAGGAAAAGTTAGCTATTTGGAAACCTATTTAAGTGTGAATTATATATATCAAAAGTGCAATACTTAGGAAACATTATCTTGGTAGAAGGGATCACAATGGATCCTAAGAAAATAGAAGCCATTTTGAATTGGCCACCACCAACTAATGTGATAGAAGTTTGAATTTTCATGGGTTTAATTGGATATTATAGGCATTATGTGAAGGACTATACTAATATTACCTCACCAATAACCAACCTTTAGAGAAAAGAAAAGGAATTCAAGTGGATAGAGAAATGTGAGGAAGCCTTTAGGTTGCTAAAGCAAAAGCTTACCACACCTCCCATACTAAAAGTACCTGATCCTCAGGGAAGTTTCTCTGTTTGTACTGATGCATATTTGGAAGGTTTGGGAGGAGTGCTCTCATAGGATGAAGTAGTGGTAGCCTATAGATCTAGGAAACTGAAAAGACATGAAGCTAATTATGCAACCCATGACTTAGAGTTGGCAGTTGTAGTTTTTGCTCTTAAGAGTTGGCAACACTATTTGGTTGGGATACCCTTTGAGCTAAGGATAGACCATCAAAGTCTGCAATATATATAAATATATATTTATATATATTATATATATATATATTCACTCAACCTTTACTCAATGCTAGGAAAAAAAGGTGGATGGAATTCCTTGTAGAATATGATTTTGATATTGAGTATATTAAGGGAAAGGAAAATAAAGTCATTGATGCATTGAGTAGAAGAAGACATATAGAAGTGTTGTATCGCATCCATGTAGACTTGATGGAACAAGTCAAGGAAATACAAAATCAGGATGCATATTGCAACCAAATTGGAAAAGTATGAAAAGTGAAACTAATGAAAACAAGGACTTTGGCATCAAATATGGTTTCTTATGTTTTAAAAATAGAATAGTAATTCCTAAGACTAGGGATTCGAGAAATATGATTATGAATGAAGCACATAGATCTCCATATTTTTCTCATCCAGGAGGAGAAAATATGAGGGAGAATATGAAAAAGACATTCTTCTAGCCAAGAATGAAGAGAGACATAACCGAATTTATTGCTCAATGCCTAGAGTGCCAAAAAGTAAAAGTAGAACACATACATCCTATTGGTTTGTTGTACCAATATGATGTGCCTATGCAAAAATGGCAGGTGATTTTGATGGACTTCATCGTAGGTTAAATAAGAACAGGTTCTAGCATGACACAATCCTAGTAGTGGTCAACAAACTGACCAAGGTTACACACTTTATACCTAGGAACACCAAGGATGACATTGTGGTTGTGGCTAATATATTTTAGAAAGAAATATTTTAGTTTTATGGTTTTCCAGAGGTAATCATATCAGATAGAGACCCAAAGTTCACCTCTAAATTTTGGCAATCCTTGCATCATGCCATTGGTACAAGATTGAATATCAGTTCTGCCTACCATCCAAAAATAGATGGGCAAACTGAGAGAGTAAACTAGGTACTAGAGGACATGCTCTGCATGTACTGCATGGATAAAAAAACTTGTTGGGAGGATTATTTGCATCTAGTAGAATTTACCTACAATAACGGTCACCATTTGACCTTAGGCATGGCTCCGTTCGAAGATTTGTATGGTAGAAAGTGCAGGATACCATTATCATGGGATAATACAGAAGACTAGATTATGCTTGGACCCGACATGGTTAAGGAAATGGAGCAACAATTGAGGGTGATCAGAGAGAGGTTGAAGGAAGTGACAGACCACCAAAAAAGTTATGCCGATCTTAAGAGATCACCAAAAGAGTTTTTTGTGGGTGATAGAGTATTTTTGAGGGTGAAGCCAAGGAAGAGTGTGATCAAGTCCACAAAGCTAGATCCTCGCTTTGTTAGACCCTTTAAAATCATAGAGAATATTAGTCCTGTGGCATATCGACTTGCATTACCACCCAATTTATCCAAGATTCATAGTACCTTTCATATCTCTTTTCTTAAAAAGTATGTTGCTAACCCTGAGCATGTGTGGGACTTGTCTAATTTATATATGGTGAACCCAGAGGCTATAGAGGTTCAACTAGTAAGAATCCTTGAGTTCTGATCTAAATCAATGAGAAAAGAAACTTTGGAGTAGTGCAAAGTTTAGTGGGACCGATACACTGAAAGGAATGCTACTTGGGAGAAAGTAGCGGATATGCAAAAACACTTTCTATTTTTGTTTGAAAATGTTGTTTAAATATTATATTATGTTTATAATATTTAAAACACAGAGGATTGTGTTAAACCTAATGGGGGATGATGTCATGACCCTCCCTTGGTAGACTTTTTACTTTGGATGAAGTCACTTCATATGAATGGATGTATGTTTTTATTTTGGTTTTCTATCGATGGAATGATTGATTATTCATGACTTGTTATGCATAATATGGAGATAGGATATACCTCATGTAAAGAAATGGATTATTTCATGTTTAGTTTCCTAGAAAACAATTGCACATTTTATAAAGGAATATGGTACTACTGATGGAAATATGTTTTGCAGGAACAGGTTCTCTTAGCGGTGGTAGAAAGAACTAACCACTGAGAAAAGGATACCTCATGGGAAGTGATGTGATGGGTAAATTGATGAAGAAGTTGGGGCAACTTATTAAATGTCTTTCATGGAGATACATATCATGCTTGAATATGTTTGCTGCAAAATGATATTTTTCTTGATGAAAACTTTAATTGAAATGAAGGTTTTTATTAAAAGAGGATATAGCTATTTGCTTATTTTATCTGTCTTAAAAGAGAAAAATAAGTAAACCATTATTGATTGATAACATTGCTAAGAGGTCATGAGAAAAGAGTGATTAAAAACATAATGGAGTAGTAAAATAATAATTACTACTCATACTTAGAAAATATTTATAGCTTTGTTGTTTAATAAAAGGGACTAGTGAATGAGAAACATTTAACTTGTTGTTCACTGATTTAAAGGTTGGAACTGCAGCTTTGTGTGTGTTGTTCGATCACTAGTTTAAAGTAAAATGAATGTTTGTTGAGTTGGTTTGACATGTGTAAAATAAGAGTGGACAATTATGAGACTGGACTGTTCACCCACGTCGGCTAGGGAACGATGTGGAAAAATTAATGGCAAGTAGTTGGTCATGTGCGCATGGAGGGAGAGAGTGGAGAGGAGAGCATCAACGGGAGAAGCATGTCATGGAATGCTAGTTCAAGAATTTGAATGAAGAAGGCATCGTAGTAACCAGGTATTCTCTAGAAGTTTGGTTGCTATAATTTGGTTAATGAACTGTGTGGATTAATGGAAAATAGTTGTCTGCATTGTGTGTTGCTGTTGGAAGTCATTTGGAAAATATTTCAATCATTTTTCTCTTTGAAGAATAAGATAATTTGTTTCTAGTGTATGGATGTCTATGAGGAAACTTAAATGTCTATATATATATATATACCTTGTTTTTAAGGAAGGATTAAATAGTTGAAAACCACCTTGATTGATCTACTATTTTATTGATTGATAGTATGAAATGCATGTTGTGTGAAAAACATTAGAATGTTGTGGTAAGATTAATGGGATCCTTTTATGGAATTCAAACCTATAATTCTAGTTCTCTAGAAATTGTAGCTTGCCATCAAAGTATGTGAGTTGCACTGTAGGATAGTGGATTGATGTGTTTACATTATTACGGTCTGTAAGAAAAGAGTTAGTTTTCTTCTGTATGCCATTCGATGGAGTGTTCTAGACGTTGAATGCTGGATGTGAATGTGATTTTGTTAATCTCTGAGATTGAGTTATGAATGTAAACTACATTATGACCACTACTGGAAATTAAATCATTTTATTGCCATTGGTATTAGGAAAAGGATTTTCGATTGTTGTTGGTTTAAGGAAATTATTTTCTTATAGAGAGTGCTTTGTGGAAAGGTTTTGGTATGTTTTAAATTGTTGAGTGGAGAAAAATAATTCTTTTGTGCATATCTAAAAATAGGCAATAGATTTCATAGAATTACATACTTGTGATATTGTTGCATTAATTCATATGGGAATTAAACACATTTTAAGGAAGTTATGTGTGAGATGGGAGTGTTGGAATATCTTCCATGTGGTTGTTATTAGGATGTGAAATAGCTGATCCCATTACGAGGTATACTTTTCTTGGTGGTGATCTAACAAGAAGATGGACACATAGAGATATATGACCTGGTGTAGCGTTGGATGCGAATGTTCGTGCACTAGTTTAGGACTTCTTCCAACTAGAGTGCGGAAGTATATGATGTCATTCTATATCCTAGAATGTAGCTTGAGCAAGGGAAATGACGTCTGAATTGTAATGGATACTGGATTATGGATCAGTGCACTTGTGTAGATTTGTAGTCATTGAGGAACAATAGGATGTTTCATAGAATTTATAATGTGCTTGAGATATGATATGTTCATATTAATGAAAATATATCCATGTGAACTAGTTGTATTATCATCGATGTGTACTTACTATCAATGATGGATTTGATCTATTTTGCTCCTATCTGTTATACTTTCTGCATTATCACTTTGAAGTGTTGACTGTAATTAAATGAACTAAAGATGGATTTGTAAATTAAGATTTAATATCTTAAGGCTGGTGTTTATTTAAAACGACTATGACTTTCTTGAGTTTTCATGGAGTAGAGACTATTTTCTCTAATCACCTTGATGGGTTTGATTTCAAGTATTTTTGGCGTGACTCGAGTGAGCCCTACGAAGGATTGCAGATGTTAGGTTAAGTGAACTGGTTATGATGGGGGTGTTTTAACCTTAGTTAAATTTAAACCAAGGAATGATAATGGGTATCCTCATGACTCTAAGAAGAGAGATTACCGCAACATAATAAAGGTATCTTAGGGGACATTGGCTAGATATTGTTGTACATCAGTCCATGTAGAGCACTTAGGTGTTAGTCAAATAGATAGACGTGTTGGCTAACATATTGTCCCTTAACCGATTAAGAGATCTTTAAGTACGATGTTTTTTAGATGGAATGGGTGGTAGAATAACCTTATTACTAAATAGAGAATATTATATGAATTCAATAGATTGGATTGACATATTGAGAAGTACTTATACACTAAAGGAATTGTGTATAGATAGAGTAGGGGTTAGATGCGACACTAGAACTCTTACACTAAATGAATTGTGGCTCCTACACAAAAGGAATTGTGTAGAGAGGAAGAGTTGGCTTATCCCTAGAAGCTCCCTCACTAAAGGAAATGTGGGGAGAGTAAAGACTAGGATTCCACCTTTCAAAGGATCGAAAGGGGAAGTGACAATTATCTTGTGGAAAGGACAAGATAGTTAGTAAAAAGGAAATTTGCATCTAGTACTTTTCCAAAGGGACATGTGGAAAGTAGGGATGGATGCTCTTGAAATCCAAGTCATGGAATCTGGGTAAAGGACAGGTTGAGAATCCCTAGTGTATGATCGTTGAGAGTTTTCAATGAGTTGTTAGTGAAAGAGAGTTTGAAGAAGGGTTAGTGGAGTTGTATATATATGTTATATACTTTAACTCTTAAAAAAAACTCTTGGCTTAAATTAGTTTTGGTTGGATGGAAAATTTATTGGGTAGTGACAACTCATGTGAAGCTTACAATGACAGATAATGAAATTCATTTTATTTATTGCGATTATTTTTCTTATACTCCTAAAACTTTGTGAAGCTTCACTGGGGAAGTCTATCAAAATGTAAAATTGTTTTAAGGTTGGACTATGTCAAGCTTGAGGTAAAATGAATGTGATTCATAGATTTATCCAATTTATTTATTACATTGCAAAAATATGATAACCCATTGTCTACACTCTACCTATGAAGAAATAGGTAATTCCATTATGTTAGATTGACCATTTGTTGAATAATTTTTTTTTAGATGTTTTGGAATTGCTTTCCTAGAGTCTCTTTGATTTAGTTGTATAAATTATTTCAGTTCTTAAACTAATTGTAAGACTTTTTCTTTATCTATCAATATAATCTTTAGCAGTTCTTTGAATGAAATGTTTCAATGTCTATTTTGCTTTGTAGTGATGCATGTTAATAATGTTGACTTCAAGCAAGTGCACTTTATTTAATGTCATTTATTAGGCTATATATTATGTGTGCTCCTTTTTGAATTGGTCTTTGTAATCTAAAGCATGATATATTTCATTTACAATATTTAAGTCTATGATTTGTTGCTAAAACTTGATGTCTTCTAGAAAAAAAATTGTCTACTACCAATGTATCTATTGATTGTTTTTCTCTTGCATGCACATGAATCTTGAACTATATTTACTATCATTGTTGTTGATTTATGAATATGCTTACATAGTTGCATATATTTGAAGCTCTTATATATTTTTATTAACTTGTGATACATTGATCTATGTATTAGATAGACAAGGGTAACAAATTTACAATTTTTTGGCCCTTTTGAATGGTAGGTCCACGGTTTGAACCATTGCAATGCGAAGTGGACACAAAAATATCTTGTGACTTCCCTCTAGATAGTGGTATACTCAAATGGGATGGCACTATTGGCCACCTAAGAGTGGCTCTAGAGATTTCTTTCTAATATAAAAGTTTTAACCCCAAGGGCTAGGTGGATTGGTAATTGTCTGTCTGGCTAGGAACTTACCAAGAAGAGACCTAGATTCAAACCTTGAGGGCATGCTTGTTGCAAAGGTAATAGCCTGATCTGAATCCTTTGAGTGCATGCTAAACTCACAATGACAATACAAATCCCTTGCGATAAGTGGTCTGGCTCATGTTGGATCATCAAAAATGAGGTGGTATAGGCTTGTTGGGAGCAACCCCTCTGGTTTGCACCCTATACTTGGTAGTTACTAAAAATAGTATGGATGTAACCAACTCTCCTATGTATAAAACAAAAAATAAATTACAATTTCAATGACTAAAAGGTGTAAACTAGAAAGAAAAGATAAGTTGTTATTGTTAAAAAATAAAATATAACTCTTTTAATCTTTGATCGATATATTTTGAAAGACAACCTTTAAAAAGTGAAATTTCTTTATATTTAATTATTTCAATTTAAATAATATTAAGTGTAGTCACAATAAATATATTTTATTAATTAATAAATTTAATTTAAAAATGTTTAAACATTAGCTAGTCATCTAAAAGCAACTATTTAACTAAACGTAACCATAGTTAACCCAAAAAAATATTTGCAAATCAAATTCATATCCATAATGCTCATCCCAATCTAAAGCTTTTTTATAAAATAGAAAGGTGAAATTAATTTTTATTAGAATTCATAAGATTGATATATTTGACATGTGACTAATGCAACTCTAAGGAACAAAGCTTCTCGATGGCCCCCAAAGCACGCTTCTCTATAGCTAATTAATGGAGCATAACATGTTCTAGTGCTACATGAATTTACTTTTTCCTGGAGAAAAGCATTATCATATGTTGACTCCGTGCTTGATGTATTATAGTTTTTTTCCAATGGTCAACCAAACTATTTTTTAGTAAAACCTAGAAAGCTATTTTGTTTGGTTATAGTTGATTTAAATTATAAAAATGTTCTTACAAACTTATTTTATTGTTGATTTGGGGTGAATTATTCAAAGAATTCAGAGCAAAACAGACTAAGTGTGTCTTCTTAGTAAATACCTGGCCAAACAAGCACTTACCAATCCACCTAATCCTTAGGACTAGTTGATTGATGTATTATATTATTGCCATTGACTTAAGAAGCACCCATCACAACGAAGCCTTCCATGGTGGACCTGGTTCAAACCACATAGACTGTTCCCACCAGACCTATTCGGTCTCTTATTGTTGATCCGGTTTGAAGTATTCAAAGGATTTATATCATACTACTATCATTGCAAAACAGGCTGTCTCAGATTTAAACATGAATGTCTTCTTAGTAAATACCTGAACAAACAAACACTTATCAATCTACCTAACCCTTAAAATAGCACCCATCACAACAATCCTTCCAACGGTGGACCCCACGTACCACATCGCAGACGGGCATTAGGTGCAACAAAAATCCCCCTTCCTATGAAATCCTACCATAAACCTTGGGGTCCCCGATCTTGCATACTTCCTTCGGCCCGATCTGTAATTTCTTCTGTTTTTTTGATAGAAATCATAAGCATGTCGGTTATCGTTGATATCATGGTCTCCGCCGTTTCTTCCGCCATAGAGTTCATCTTCTACGCGGTGACACGCTTCGCCTCCATGGCTCTGCTGGCTATAGTACAAAAATTCGTAAATATTCCGGACGTGGCGCAGGGAACGGTTCTGTCAAATTTAACTGAAGCGATAAGTGCAGCTCTCGAGTATTTGACGGAGTTCGTGACGGAATATCTGCTGGTCTGGGTCTCCGTCATCGGCGGTCTGGTGAAGAGCACCGCCGAGGGTTTTGCGAGCTCTTTGAAGTCGGTTTTTGTGGAATCTATAGAGAAAGTGCGGAGAGCTTTTCATGGCGTGGAAGACGTTATTCGAGAAGTCATCGAAAAATATATTCTGAGGCTTATGACCACATCCATGGTGAGTGTGTGGAATAATATTGTAGGCGCTGTTGATTACATTGCAGAAAGTCTCTAACTTCGAGCCCTCCGTCAGGAGTTTTAATCTGTATTTACATTTACATTGAGTCATAGTATATGTGAGAAAATTGATCCTTTTATTTCCAGTTCATTGTAAAACTCTTCTGTCAATAAACTGGTTTTTTCGAAGACATATTCTTAAGCTGAGATTATGTTCCACTTTAATATCGGGTTCGAAGCCAAAACGGTGATTTTTTCGATAGGTCTGGGCATCGATTCCTAAGCAAAAAGGTTTTATCGTATTATTTTCCAGTTCATTGTAAAACTCTTCTGTCAATAAACTGGTTTTTTCGAAGACATATTCTTATGCTGAGATTATGTTCCACTTTAATATCGGGTTCGAAGCCAAAACGGTGATTTTTTCGATAGGTTGGGCATCGATTCCTAAGCAAAAAAGGTTTTATCGTATTATTGTCATGGGCGTTGACTTTAAGTGGCTGATTTCACGTAAAATGGATAGTCATCATAACTTCGTCTAGGTTGTATGGTTTTTTTATGTAGGTTGTTTGGTCGTCACAGTATTTTGTGTTGTCCGTTTTAGAAACCACTACATAGTTCTTTTCACCATGCTACAATCATTTTAAACCTTTTATGACGCTTTTTTTTAAACTAACTAAGTATGCCACATGAGACAAACGTTCAATATTTAAAGTACGATTTGAGCATATCTTATTTACTATGAGAATGCATGTAGTGGAAAATCCAAAGTGAAATTATAGATGCAAATTAAAATTACATCTAATTCATATGTGGGAGCTACTTTCATTATTGTACTCTTTTCTGTAATGGCAATGGTAATAGGATAGGTGTTGGCTAAATTGTGTGCAACGTCAGATTCCCGAGGGGATGAGTTGTTTATAGATCAGAATAATATATTGGATAAAATATTAAGATTACTTTATAAAGCTAGAACCTTCTAAAATATTAAAACATTATTTGTCTCAAACAAATGAAATCTTCCTCCAATAAGAGGATTGAAATATAAAGAACAATGAAGCTTATAAAGATATAATTAATACATTATAAAATTGTTATATATAATTAATAAATTATAAAATTGTTATTGTCATTACTTTTATGGACTCTTCTTTGCTCACATGTACACTTTTTATCGTTTCTAGCTATGAAAACTTTTGATTCAAATGCATATGACAAAATTGCATATGTATGGATGACATATTCCATCCTGGTTCCTCCCGTCTCCATTAAACAACGGTTTCTTGACAAACTTGATGTAAGCGAAATGCTTGACAAGTTCAATCTGCGCATGCATGTTGCCCATGTCATTGATTGATTGAGATAAGGGATTCGAATCTTTGATCATTTTATAACTACTATCCTTAGTCATTAAAGTTTTTAGATTATGTATTTAAATCTTCTGGATGAAGCATGTTTCCATAGTAATTATTTCTCTAATTGTCTCAGAAAGTGACTTCGCTCACTCTCCTAAAATTCCAAAGGCAGGGTTGGTTTAATAAAATTTAAACTTGAAAGAACCACGAAACATCACACCTGGTGACGGGGTTATTGTCCGTCTAACTAGAATTAATTTCTCATGGTTGCCTACGAAACATCAGGCGAGTTCTTCCAAAGTTTGGTGGAGCCCTTTTAGCAGGTTGCTTACGTGGCAGTAGCGGCATCCAAAAACACACCATTCCCATGAAATGTGAGCTGGACGTCTTGGGATCGATTTCCCATAGAAAGGTTTCGTTTCCTTCCATGAGTAAACCCCTTTATACGAAGTAAATTTTTTTTTTTTTTTATTAAATTAAAACAAACCACCACTAAACACCCTTAGTAATGGGTAGGATATACCACCACAGTTCTCTCAAAAAATTATAGTGAGTGAACTAGTAGGTGATTTGTTGTTTCTTCTTCCTTTTTACACAAACTGTATTGACTTGGACACTGCAAAGACCTCTTTTGTAGAACATCCTATTTTAATTTTTTCTTAGCTAAAACTAATCAAGAAAAAAATGATTTTCAAGGGTGCTTTCACCTTTCAAATCCTACTCCACCACCAAAAGGCCTCCTCATTATTATCTTTAAATATTGCCTTATATCCTTCTTTAATTGTAAACTATCCACTAGTTGGGTTCTTTGACCATACTAAAGAGTCTTCCTCATGTCTTAGTCTTATAAAAGCCCTTGTATGATCCCATGTATATTTACTTCATTGATCAACGTCATTTCCTTCCAAAAGTATTTTTTTTTTAAAGCCACCCTTGATTCCATAAATTTCTTTTATCCATAGAGGTTCCATCTACTAATAATTTGAACCCCTATATATTTATATGTTCTATTAAAGTTTGAGATAGTTGGTAATTCCCTCCATTCTCCAACTAGAGGTATTTACATAGAATTATTTTCTTCCCATTTCCTATTTTCCAAACCAAAAATTTTCCCACTAACATAAAAAACCTTCCCTAATTCTTTCGAAATGATAGTTGCATTGGTCAATGGCTTGATAGGAAGTCTAATCCACTTTTCAAATGACATGGAACCTAAATATTTCTCCTTGATAACCTTATGCCATAATCCTTTACCAATTATCAATCTCCAAAAACTCTTGGTAAATAGTAATTTCCTGAAGTTATGTATATTCTTAAGCCCCCATCCTCCTACTAATTTAGGTTTGGCTATCTTACTCCATTTAACCAAAGGCATTGAATCCTTCTCTCTTCTTCCTATCCAAATAAAATGGAAGCATTTATTCCCAGTCCCCCCCTGAGGGACGTGTCCCCCCATCCCCCTCGTCCCCTAGCACGGGGGGAAGGCATTGGGGATGTTTCCCCCCATCCCCCTTTTGGGGGACGACTGGGAAACGTCCCCGGGGACACCTGAGGCCTACGACCTCCCATCCCCGGGACGTCCCCTATTTTGGGGCATCCCTAGGGATAGCCAACAATCCCCCTTGGCTGGGCGTCCGCAACCAAAAGAAAAAATAAAAACAAATTACGTGGGCATTAAATTAAATAGATAAAATTCAAGGATAAATTGAGCTTTAAGCCCTAATGCATGTCATTTTTCTCCTTTTTATGTAAATGTTTTGTGCCTTATTTTATTATGTTGAATTTATTTTGAATTTCAATCCTACCAAACTCGACATGAACTCAAAGTGTCAAACCTTGTGACAACAAACAACAATGCACTAAACTATTAACAACTATTAATTAATCCAGAAAGAGAAGAAAAATGATATGGTGAATAAGGTGGAAACAATGCTTAGGTTCAAAGGTCATGGTTTGCAAGTTGGTTCTATTAACATTTACTTCTTTGCATTTGCACAACTGTTTAAAATCTTGTGTGTTAAATTAAAATGGTTGGGGCTACTTATAACATCCATAAACTCGAAGGCTTCACTCGATTTACTATTTAGAAGCCTAATAACATTGAATCAATATAAAATATGTACTAGCATTATGAAATGTTGATTAATATCCCTTGATTTTTGATGCAGTAATATGCGTAATATTATTTCTCTAATCGAAACGAAGAACCCCTCTCCCATAGTTGAGTTGGTTGTCCAAGCTAAATTTGAAGAAATAATCTGTAATGCAAAAGTGCTCAATATTAGGGTTTGTGGGGTGCCCAAACCTATTGATCTACTTCAAGCTGGAAATGCCTTCATTCACAACACTCTTGAGTTAACAGATGTTATTCTCGAGAGAGCATGGTTCTCTTTCGACTCCACATTGGTCATACGCTTCAAAAATGCAAAAGAGCATATGAAGGCATTGAGGGCCAAACAAAAATTATTTAATCTTCAGGACAAGATCTACCTTGATGAGGACCTTACACGACTCCAGGTTGAAAAATTGAATAAAGTTAGGGAACAAGTAGTCATAGCCAGGAAAGCTAATAAATGGGTAGTTATTCGTAATTTGTGTGTAGTGATTAGGGACTCTCCCCCACCTGGGTGGTCCAAACCATTGCCTAACAAATGACTCCATCGACACAAAATGGGGGTGGCAGATAAGCTAGCTATAGCTTTATGGAATTGCAATGGTATGATGTGGTCTACCCCAGGGTCCCTTCTTGATGTGATTGGTAGACATGACATAATTCTTATCTGTGAGACACATGAGAGTCCCAAGCAGGCCCTCCTAGTTATCTCTGATTACTTTTTGTGGTCTAGTTGTTAGTAACTCACTCGACGCTCTGAAGGGGTTAGAGGATCAGGAGGTGTTGCTGCTCTTATCAAGGATAAGCTCAGGGTTTAGTTTCTTTGGATTCAACTGACCCCCACTCCAGGTTTTTATGGATTAAAATCCATCGTCACCCACCTCTTTGGGATATCTACATTGCCACCTGTTACTTTCCCCCGACCACGTACAATTTTGTTATTCCCACGGATGGGGACCCTTTACAGGATCTCTATGAGGACATTACTAGATACTCGACTTTAGGGGAGATACTTTTGTTGGGAGATTTCAATGCTCAGACCGGACCTATGCAGGTTTCTTTTCATGACCTCACAACCGATGATATGTAGACTCGAGAATTGGATCTTGAGGACCTTGGTTTTGCTTGAACCTCCAATGACACATAGGTGACTGCTTATGGTAAGCATCTTATTGAGTTAGGTGAATCCAATAGGCTAGTTCTTCTCAATGGTATATCTTGTTTTCTAGATTCTAGTGGGTTTACTTGCTTTCCTCATAGTGGTGGAGCCAGTGTCGTCAATTATGATATTTCCTCTACCACCCTCATTCCATTCATTTCTTGATTCAACATCTCTGATCACCCTCCTCCCCTTACCAATCATTCAATTCTTTCTCTTATGTTATCCATTGTTTCCCTTCCTGTTACTCCTCCCCCTCCTCCCTCCCCTTCAGTCCCTCGAGTCACTATATACTTTGACTATTATTATTCCTTTACCTACATGGACCGATTGCATCATGTTCTCCCTAAGGTGTTTTCTCTTTTTGATGCTTTCGACTGTTCTACTTGCTTGGTCCAAACTATTTGGAAGGCTTCTTTGGAATCATACCCCCACACTATTCATCCCCCCCTCGTTCTCATCCCCATGGTCATTGCCCCATGAACATCTGGTATGATGAGGAATGTAAGTCTGCCCACCAGAGATTGAAATATGCCATTCAAAATCCTTCCCAACCCCATGCCATTTCTCACAAAGACTATAGGATGCTTCTTCGAAAGAAGAATCATCTCTTCCTCTCTCGGCATCGACTTGATCTTATCCACTCCCTTCACCAATATCCTAAATCCTTCTGGTGCCTTATCCTCCCCCATGATCAAATTACTCATGGGATCGATCTTTCCTTTTAGACCATCCATGCCTCTTCTCTTTATACCATCCCAAATCAGCCTCGTATTTCTGTTCCCTCCCCCCCTCTTTGTGCCATCTCTTTTCTACTGGTATTGTACGACAGACTATCTAGAAACTTTGTACAAGCAAAGCAACAGATTTGGATGGATTACAAGAGGAATTTTTGAAGCATGGTCTTGACCCTCTTGTTGGGCCCCTTGTTGTTCTCTTTAATATTGCTGTCTATTCTGGGTTTACTGAGTCTTGGACTCAGCATATCATTCACCCTATTTATAAGGCAGGTGATCCCCATGAATCCAATAACTATAGGACTATCATGATTGGGCATATCTTTGCCAAGCTCTATGCCATAAAATTGGATGTGCTTCTCTCTCGAAGGTTGGAGGAGGGGGGTTTCAGGGCTCTTGGCAAAGATGGTTTTTTGCAAGATCATCAGATCACATATCACATTCTAGTCCTCAGAGCTATTATTGAGGAGGCATGTTCTAGGTCCTCAAAGGTTTATTGTTGCTTTGTAGACTTCAAGAAAGCTTTCGACACGGTGCCTCGACATTTACTTCTTGAGAGGCTTTGATCAATTGGTATCTATGGGTAGCTTTTGAAAATGGTTACACAGTTATATGAGACTTTGAAAGGTCAGTTTTGCTCCCCTCAAGGGATTTCAACAAATATTATTAGCACCATAGGAGTGAAACAGGGATGCCCCCTTTCACCGACACTTTTTAGGATCTTTATAGATGAGCTTGAGACTTTTATAAAGGAGAACGCTCACCCAGAGGATGGTTGCCTTCTTCACCATGTGTTTATTTCTATTATCCTATTTTTTGATGATGTTGTTCTTTTGGCCTCATCCCCTGAGGGGCTTAAACGTCATTTGGACACACTTGTCACTTTTTGTGACTCAAGACAGTTGACGGTGAATCTTTCTAAGACCAAGGTTATGGTATTCAATACTACCAAAGTGGCTGTATCCCATATCTACTTCATTTTACAAGGGTAGAAGGTCAAAATCACCGTCTCTTATGTGTATTTTGGGGTTCTTTTCACTGGTTCCACTTTTGGTATGAAACCCGCCGCCAAGGTCCGGGTGTGTAAGGGGTATGCAGCTCTGTATTTGCTAGAGAGGAATTGCTTCAAAGCATAGTTTTAGGATATACCTATGAAAATGAGGATCTTTGACTCTTTGGTCAAGCCAACTATTACTAATGGGTTAGTGGTTTGGGGCCCTAGTCTTGGCCCGAATGAGAGCTCACGGGTTGAACGAGTGCAGACACTCTTTATTCGATGATTCATTCGTTGCAAGGGAATAATCCCTCATTCTATTATTCTAGCAGAGTTTGGGGCTTCTCCTCTCCAGATTGAGATTATCTTCTTGATTATCAGTTATCTTCACAGGATTCATACTTTCAAAAATACCCCTGAGGGTTGCAGGTGATACCCTTACCTCACCCTTCGCTCCTCGATGGAACTCTATTTGAGTTCTTAGGGAGGCTAGAGGAGCTGGTATTTTAAGGTTTCTGCTATCCTGTCCAACATTCAGATACAGATAGATAGGCTACCCCCTTATCCTTTTGGGGTTATCCTCCCCTCTCAGATTACTAAGGAGAAGATGCTCCACAATATTCAAAAGGATGTTAGTCTCCAGTACACCATATGCACATGGATCTCTCATGTTTCCCATCTTTCCCCCATGTTGTCTTTCTACCATGAGCAATTCTTATAGATATAGGATGGTAGAATAGTTACTCCATAATACCTTCGGTAGCACACAATGCATAGTCTTCGGATCACTATTGGGAAACTCAGGGCATGTTCTCACCAACTCTGGATTGAGTCAGATCACCATCTTCTAATGGAGGAGATGATTTGCTTGTTTTGCTCCTTGGGTGAAGTTGAGACCCTACATCACTTCATTTTTTGTTGTCCCAATTATTATGAGATCTGGGGTAGGTTCCATTACCTTTTTAGGGATAACTCGCGATGTGTTTCTACCTTCTTCAGATACCCAGACCAACATTGTCTCGCACTCTTTCTTAGGGAGATATCTCAACTTTGACGACATAAAAGTTCTCCAAATGGATCTCACCCTCCTCAAAATCGGTTCATCACAACATACTTCACCAACTCTGATGGACCAGGTGACTTCGACCAGAAACACCCCACACCATCCAGTTTGAACAGAAGCAGGGTCACTAGATAGTGCACCAACAGTTTATCAGGGTTTCGAACTAACAATGGGCAAAGACATATCATGGACTTCTTCAGCTTCGGTACTTCGGCCTCGACTGTTAGGAGAGATTAGTTTTTGGGGGATTATTAGAGCTTGGACCTCCTGGGATACTCCCTTCCCCCTCCTCTCTCTTCGTTCTTCTTGGTATGCACTTCTCTCTGTTGGACTACAACTGTCCCCCATCTGCTCTCCCTTTTCTTTTCTTTTCCCTTTCTCTTTGGCCTGTTTGTCGGGTTTGATATTGTATTTTTCTTAGTTCTTTTCTTTGTTGGGATTTTTAGCCTACTAGCTGGCAGTAATTATTGTACTTATAGTCCCTTGTGTCTTATTTTGGCCCATCATGGACATTAATAATATTTCATTTCATTTATAGGAATGAAAACCCTACTATAGGTAGGCAATTGTAAATACAACTTGACTGGTATAATAATAAAGGTTAAAATATTTTAGGTATAAAATTTAAGATTCAAATGTTCAACGTTAAATTCCTTTTATAGTAGCTAACTATTTATGTTGATTGCTGTCATATTTGAACAGTTAGTGACTGAAAAAAAATTAAAAAATGATAGTCTTTGCTTGAACATTGGATGCTGAAAAAATGATGACCGTTATAAACTTATAAGTTATAACTTATTGTTTGAATGTTAAAACTTAAAAGTTATAACTTATACTTATTGTTTGAATGTTAAAACTTAAAAGTTAAAAGCTGAATAATGTGGCATTCATTACTTGAGAAATATCAATAATTTTGTTAATTGTTAAATATTGGCCAATTGCACTTGATATCCTTGGCTAAACCTTCAAGTTATATTTTTTGAAACAATTAAATGGCTGCACTTAGTAACTAATATCAATATGAATATCCTAATATCATTTTTGTTGTGTGTAGAATTTTGAATGTGTAAATTATTCTAAATTTCTAAAACATTTCAAGTTTCATAGTATTATACTAGCCATCCCCCCAGCCGTCCCCGAGCTATCCCCTAAAATCGGCCTGCCATCCCCTGCCATCCCCAAAAATCCATCCCCATGTCTCCCCATCCCCCTATCCCTTAGGGTCATGGAACCTTGTTTATTCCTTATATTTTCCACTATTTTAATAGGGATATAATCCATAGAGGGTCAAAATATTACTATGGTTTCCAAAATTGATTTAACCAGTGCTAAATGACCTTGGAATGCTAACCATCTATTGCACCATGAATTTACTTTTTATCCATTTTATTGTATAACCAAATCCATGAAGAACACAAGCTTATACTGAGAGGGGGGTGAACAGTATAAGACCACTTTTTACTTTTTCTTTCAATTCAATATTATGCAGTGTATAGATAGCAGTAATAAAAGCAATGCACAAAACACCATACACAATAGAGACACCACAATTTACGTGGTTCACCCAATGTGGGCTACTCCACGGAGAAAATATTTTACTAAAATTTTCTCAATCAATCTCTTTTGGGAATCCTTCCCAATTACAATGTTTATGGACCTCTATCCAAAGGAGATGTTGATCCCCTAATCTCAAGTTCGTGGATCTCTTCCACAGGAGAACTCTTTCCCCTTCTACTTGGCTAGTGATCTTCTAGAAGACTCTGTCTCTCTGCTGCACTGACTGGTGGATCTCTCTCCACTTGAAGACTCCTCACTCAGATCTATCTTCAATTGTCCTGGTTGCTGGATCTCTATCCACTGAGACTCTATCCTCTATACTCTGTCACCTCCAAAGCTCTATCTCAATACTGTACTAAACATAGTCCAGTCGGTCTAGCACAACTCTGCTCAATCTCTTGCACTAAACATAGTACATTTGGTCTAGTACAATTCTGCTCAATAGGTCCACACAGAACCTACTCAAATTTTCTCAATAGGTCCACATAACCTACTCAAATCTGCTCAATAGGTCCACACAGAACCTACTCAAATATCTCAATAGGTCCACCAACTCCATCCAACCAACTCAAATATGCTCAATAGGTCCACACAAAACCTACTCAAATCTGCTCAACAAGCCCACTCAGAACTTATCCAAATATACTCAACAAGCCCACTCATAACTTGTCTCAAATATTCTCAACAAGCTCACTCAGAACTTGTCCAAATATGCTCAACAAGCTCACTCAGAACTTGTCCAAATATGCTCAACAAGCTCACTCTAGAACTTGTCCAAATATGCTCAATAAGTCCTCTCTAGGACTTGCTCAAATCTGCATAGCAAGCTTCCACAAAAGCTTACTCAAAATCAGTCCACAAGCCTTCTCAAAGACTTGTCTCAAATCTGCTTAACAAGCTCACACAGAACTTGTCCAATCTCATAGAATCATAAAGAGAATTGTTAGAGACTCAATATGTTCTATACTTAATGCTCAATCAATATCTCAATTCAATCTCATAGAAGCATAAAGAGAATTGTTAGAGACTCAATATGTTCTATACTCAAATCCCAATCTCAACTCAAATCAATCTCATAGAAGCATAAAGAGAATTGTTAGAGACTCAATATGTTCTATACTCAAATCCCAATCTCAACTCAAATCAATCTCATAGAAGCATAAAGAGAATTGTTAGAGACTCAATATGTTCTATTCTCAAATCTCAATCTCAACTCAATCAAGAATATAGAATAGTTTGTTTCATGGAACTTGAACAACCACATGCATCCACTTGACTAGGCTCAATCAACTCTACTCAACCAAACACCTCAATGAACAACCCTTTCTCACAAACCCTAGTCCAAGCATGTATCAACCAACTCAAAATGTTTCCAACAATGCTCAACAACAAATCTCACATAACAATGATACTCATGTTCTTTTCTAACTCAAGTTCAAGTTCTTTGCATAACCAATTGGCTTCAACAACAATGCTTATAAAACAAGGTTTAATCACAACTCTCAATCTAGAAAACCTTGAAGCATTTAACCAATCACTTTTGAAAAGGAAACCACAATCAATCCTTTTCACTCCAAAGGTATTTTATAATCAACCACCATAATCAATCAATAGGAGAATGTGCCCATACCTTTTATGAAGATGAAGAAGCCTCTTTGGAAATCTGCCACAATCACAATATTCTTTTGCCAATCCTCACAAGGGTTAGAAGATCACAAAATAATCAACATTACTCCACTTCACAATAATATTCACCAAGGCTTTTAATTAGAAAACCTTCTTAAGAATTAATGCACAACTTCCTTATCACTCCTAAAACCACTTGTACCATAAAATAAAATAAATCAAAACATTGCATAACCTTGTCACTCCAAAAACCACTTATACCATAAAATAACTCAAATATTTTATATCCTTCCTTTCAACACTTTTGCACTTAAAAAATAATCACAAAGCCTTCTTAGGCAATATCCCACATTAATAAAATATCAAACCTTAGCCATATGCAAAAATTAAATCCACTATACTCTCCATGAAAATCGACGCTTAACACAACCTTAGCAAATTTAAAATATTTCATGCACCCAAAAATTTTGGTGATCGAATTATGGCATACCTTGCAAAATGGCTTCGGGTGGTTTCGACCCCACGTTCCTCCTCATCGTGCACCTTAGCGCACTCTCCACCCACCATGTGGGCTAGGCCTCCCACGTGGAGGCTTTAAGCCTTTGAGACTTATATTTTCATCCTCTCCACCTATGCCTTGAAACTTGCTCCCTTGTTCCACGTGCAGTGCACAAACGAAATCGGAAGGGGGGAATCGACGATTGCGAAGGAGGGGATAATCGAATGCGGACAATATTTCTTGTCACCTACTTGGTTGATAAAATCAACCCCTTTAAATATTTGAACCTTTGCATGATAAAATATATGACGTCGGCGGACATGGTGGGAAAACTCTTTTATTTAATTTTAAAATTTAAATTTAAATTTTAAATAAATTAAAATTTAAACTAAACCTTTAAAATTAAATTTCTCCATCATCGAGGCACCTTTTTCGATGAAACGAAAAGCCAACTTGGGTTTTAAGAAAAACCCATTTCAAATCTGCCATCCATTGGTTTTAAATAAAACCTTTCCTTGCCTTCCTTGGTTTTCATAAAAACCTTTTGCTAAGCTTCCCTTGAAGCTCCTTTTGGAACCAAATGCCATGCATCCCTTCTAGAACCTTTGATCAAAACCTTTGCTTCTCATGAAGCTCTTTGTGGAGAAAAATCATAGTGCTTACTTACATAGGTCCTTTTGACATCAATGACAACTTTTAGCTTAGGGACTCAAAATGTCCAACAATCTCCCCCTTTGTCATTGATGGCAACCCATATTCATTTTACTGAAACATGACCTTCTTTTATGCTCCCCTGGGACTTTGCTCCCCCTGGCTCAATGCTCTCTCAAATATCAAATCTCTCCTCATATCAAATCTCTCCCCAATACACAAATCTCTCCCCCTTTGACATCAATGGCAAAGGGTCACCTTTGGGGCTCGGGGCTAAGAATGAGCCTCTTAGCTTAGCCCCTCCCCCACCTCCACATGAGGTGGTTAATTCTGGGGTGGGAGTATTTCTACTCCCGAAAGCATAGATCTGTGCCTTTATCTTTCTCTCTTCTTCTATGAGTCTTCTGAATCCTCTCACTATTTCTTTCCAAGTCATCATCCCTGTTCCTGTCATCACTTCTGTTCATGTTCTTGTTCTCATCCATGTTCTCATTCTTGTTCTTGTTCTCATTCTTTTTTGAGTCTTTATTCTTTTCTGAGTCTCTATTCCTGTTCATATTCCTGTTCATATTCATATTTCTATTCTTGTTCATATTTTTGTCCTTGTTCATGCATGTTTCTAGAATATTTTCTCTACACCATCTTGCTATGTGACCATCATTATTGCACTTATAACACTTAATGTTATTATTCCTTGGATGTGCAACTGTCTTAGGATTTCTCCTAGTGAAGCCATATCCTCTTCTATCATGAACCCTGCAATTCATTGCCTTGTGACCAAAACCATTGCATGAGTAGCAATAACCTTGGAAAAGTTGTTCTTTTCCATATACCTGTCTTTCATGAGTCCTGCACTGTGAAGCCATGTGTCCAAACCTGTGACATGAAAAGCATCTTCCATTGAAGCCTCCTTGTCTTGACCTCATTGGTCTCCTATTCTGATTGTTGTTCCATCTGTATCTTCTTTGTGCATTGTTCCTCTCTTTGTTGAACTCTTTGTTGTCCAACTCATCCTCTGATGTCCCATTCCCATTTATACTATCAACTTCTAAAGTATCTTCTTCTGAAGTTTCTTCTTCATCAAGACTTGAAGTAGATTCTTTTTCCTATTTCTTTTGAGCATTTCCAAAGCCAAGACCTATTGAACATGATGTTCATTGTTGTCCATAGATGAACTTATCCAAGTTCTTAGAGCTATTTGTGAAACTCTTCATCTTGATCTTGGAGTCCTTTAAATCTTCTTTTAGAGTAGCCACTTCTTGTGCTAACTTCTCACATTCCAAAATCTTTGCTTCTAACTTATCCTTGAACTTGCTTGCCTTAGCCTTTGACTTTTCTAAATCCTCTATGAGCAATAATCTTTCTTCATCACATTCTTGAAACTGATTTTCAAGCTTAGAGTGTTGCTTTCTAACCTTCTTTACTATGTCAAGGGCATAGATAAGTTCTCCCTTGAGATCATAGCCATTCTCCACTGAATATTCCTCTATTTGTTTACCTTTGTTCATATCATTACTTCCTTTTGGCTTGTCTTCTATAGGATCATCTTCTTTATCTTCCAAAGCCATTAGAAGATTCTCATCTGGTCTTTCAAGTGCATCTTCAAAATCATCATCACTGAAACTATAACCATCCCTAGTGCAATCATCTTCAAGATGTCCAAATTTACCACATCTAAAACACTTGAGAATAACTAGAGTCCTTTTCTTAACTGGATATTTCTCTTTAACCATAAATAGGACTTCATCTCTATCATTGTCTGAAAAACTAGCATCACTATCAATTGAGTACTTACTTGCATTTTTCGCATAGTAGCTTCTCTTTTGTCTCTGGAAGAACTTCTTTCCTTGTCTGCTTTGTCCATCCTTGCTTTTCTTCTGTACCTGTGTCTTTATGATTCCCTGTATCTGTGATCCTATTTTTCTTCATCATTGTTGCCTTTTGGCTCTTTGCATTCTGTTGCATAGTGTCCATACTTTCCACAATTGAAACATTTGATAGATCTTAGATCTATGGGTCTTCTAGAACCTCTATCTCTTCTGCCATAATTTGCTTCTTCATCACTGGATGATTCACTGCTCGATTCTATCTTCTTTCCCTTTTTCTTTTTGTCTACTTTGAAAGCAGCTTCTTTCGGAGGAATAGGATCTTTTGTTCTTATCTCAAAAGTAGTAAGCATGCCAAGCAAAGAATTCCTTGTCAAAGAATCACTATCAATTGATGTTTCTATAGCAGAAACCTTTTCACTATACCTTTTTGGAAGAGTTCTCAAGATCTTATCACAAGCATCAGATTCATCAACCTTCATTCCAAGACCTTTCATCTCATGTACAAGTTCATCAATCTTACTGAGATAGTCATGAATGTTTTCATCATCCTTCATTCTTAAGTTCTCAAATTCTCCTTTGAGATTTTTGATCTTAGCCATTCTGACTCCTTTATCTCCTTCATATATTTCATGCAGAAGTTCCCACATTTCTTTTGTTGTTTTACAATCCATAACCTTCATAGATTCTGATCTATGCAATCCTTTTATAATTGCATTCATGGCTCTTGAATTTGCATGCATTAGAAGCTTACCTTCCTTATCTGTAGGAGGATTGATTGTTGAATCATATCCAAGTTCCACTCGCATCCCAAACTTCATTTCCAAGTGCCATCAAGTAAAATCTCATCAGCATACACCAATATAAGAAGTCACTTCCATCAAATACTAGTACTGCATTATTGAAGGGTCCATCTCTTTGATCCTTTTGATCCATTGTGTTCTTAGACCACTTTTCCTTCAAGCTATCAAACTCTTCGAAGGAACCCGCTCTGATACCAATTGAAGAACACAAGCTTATACTGAGAGGGGGGTGAACAGTATAAGACCACTTTTTACTTTTTCTTTCAATTCAATATTATGCAGTGTATAGATAGAAGTATCAATAGAAGTAATCAAAGCAATGCACAAAACACCATACACAATAGAGACACCACAATTTACGTGGTTCACCCAATGTGGGCTACTCCATGGAGAAAATATTTTACTAAAATTTTCTCAATCAATCTCTTTTGGGAATCCTTCCCAATTACAATGTTTATGGACCTCTATCCAAAGGAGATGTTGATCCCCTAATCTCAAGTTCATGGATCTCTTCCATAGGAGAACTCTTTCCCCTTCTACTCTGGCTAGTGATCTTCTAGAAGACTTTGTCTCTCTATTGCACTTGACTGGTGGATCTCTCTCCACTTGAAGACTCCTCACTCAGATCTATCTTCAATTATCCTGGCTACTGGATCTCTATCCACTGAGACTCTATCCTCTATACTCTATCACCTCCAAAGCTCTATCTCAATATTATACTAAACATAGTCCAATCGGTCTAGCATAACTCTGCTCAATCTCTTGCACTAAACATAATACATTCGAGTCTAGTACAATTTCTGCTCAATAGGTCCACACAAAACTCACTCAAACTTGCCCAAATTCTGCTCAACAAGCTCACTCAAACTTGTCCAAATCTACTCAACAAGCTCACTCAAAACTTGTCCAAATATGCTCAATAAGTCCTCTCTAGGACTTGCTCAAATCTGCATAGCAAGCTTCCACAAAAGCTTACTCAAAATCAGTCCACAAGCCTTCTCAAAGACTTGTCTCAAATCTGCTTAACAAGCTCACACAGAACTTGTCCAATCTCATAGAATCATAAAGAGAATTGTTAGAGACTCAATATGTTCTATACTTAATGCTCAATCAATATCTCAATTCAATCTCATAGAAGCATAAAGAGAATTGTTAGAGACTCAATATGTTCTATACTCAAATCCCAATCTCAACTCAAATCAATCTCATAGAAGCATAAAGAGAATTTTTAGAGACTCAATATGTTCTATACTCAAATCCCAATCTCAACTCAAATCAATCTCATAGAAGCATAAAGAGAATTGTTAGAGACTCAATATGTTCTATTCTCAAATCTCAATCTCAACTCAAATCAGAATATAGAATAGTTTGTTTCATGGAACTTGAACAACCACATGCATCCACTTGACTAGGCTCAATCAACTCTACTCAACCAAACACCTCAAGGAACAACCCTTTCTCACAAACCCTAGTCCAAGCATGTATCAACCAACTCAAAATATTTCCAACAATGCTCAACAACAAATCTCACATAACAATGATACTCATGTTCTTTTCTAACTCAAGTTCAAGTTCTTTGCATAACCAATTGGCTTCAACAACAATGCTTATAAAACAAGGTTTAATCACAACTCTCAATCCAGAAAACCTTGAAGCATTTAACCAATCACTTTCGAAAAGGAAACCACAATCAATCCTTTTCACTCCAAAGGTATTTTATAATCAACCACCATAATCAATCAATAGGAGAATGTGCCCATACCTTTTATGAAGATGAAGAAGCCTCTTTGGAAATCTGCCACAATCACAATATTCTTTTGCCAATCCTCACAAGGGTTAGAAGATCACAAAATAATCAACATTACTCCACTTCACAATAATATTCACCAAGGCTTTTAATTAGAAAACCTTCTTAAGAATTAATGCACAACTTCCTTATCACTCCTAAAACCACTTGTACCATAAAATAAAATAAATCAAAACATTGCATAACCTTGTCACTCCAAAAACCACTTATACCATAAAATAAATCAAATATTTTATATCCTTCCTTTCAACACTTTTGCACTTAAAAAAATAATCACAAAGCCTTCTTAGGCAATATCCCACATTAATCAAATATCAAACCTTAGCCATATGCAAAAATTAAATCCACTATACTCTCCATGAAAATCGACGCTTAACACAACCTTAGCAAATTTGAAATATTTCATGCACCCAAAAATTTTGACGATCGAATTATGGCATACCTTGCAAAATGGCTTCGGGTGGTTTCGACCCCACGTTCCTCCTCATCGTGCGCCTTAGCGCACTCTCCACCCACCATGTGGGCTAGGCCTCCCACGTGGAGGCTTTAAGCCTTTGAGACTTATATTTTCATCCTCTCCACCTATGCCTTGAAACTTGCTCCCTTGTTCCACGTGCAGTGCACAAACGAAATCGGAAGGGGGGAATCGACGATTGCGAAGGAGGGGATAATCGAATGCGGAAAATATTTCTTGTCACCTACTTGGTTGATAAAATCAACCCCTTTAAATATTCGAACCTTTGCATGATAAAATATATGACGTCGGTGGACATGGCGGGAAAACTCTTTTATTTAATTTTAAAATTTAAATTTAAATTTTAAATAAATTAAAATTTAAACTAAACCTTTAAAATTAAATTTCTCCATCACCGGGGCACATTTTTTGATGAAACAAAAAGCCAACTTGGGTTTTAAGAAAAACCCATTTCAAATCTGCCATCCATGGTTTTAAATAAAACCTTTCCTTGCCTTCCTTGGTTTTCATAAAAACCTTTTGCTAAGCTTCCCTTGAAGCTCCTTTTGGAACCAAATGCCATGCATCCCTTCTTGAACCTTTGATCAAAACCTTTGCTTCTCATGAAGCTCTTTGTGGAGAAAAATCATAGTGCTTACTTACATAGGTCCTTTTGACATCAATGACAACTTTTAGCTTAGGGACTCAAAATGTCCAACAATCTCCCCCTTTGTCATTGATGGCAACCCATATTCATTTTACTGAAACCTGACCTTCTTTTTTGCTCCCCCTGGGACTTTGCTCCCCCTGGCTCAATGCTCTCTCAAATATCAAATCTCTCCTCATATCAAATATCTCCCCAATACACAAATCTCTCCCCCTTTGACATCAATGGCAAAGGGTCACCTTTGGGGCTCGGGGCTAAGAATGAGCCTCTTAGCTTAGCCCCTCCCCCACCTCCACATGAGGTGGTTAATTCTGGGGTGGGAGTATTTCTACTCCCGAAAGCATAGATCTGTGCCTTTATCTTTCTCTCTTCTTCTATGAGTCTTCTGAATCCTCTCACTATTCCTTTCCAAGTCATCATCCCTATTCCTGTCATCACTTCTGTTCATGTTCCTATTCTTGTTCTCATCCATGTTCCTGTTCTCTTTATTTTTTGAGTCTTTATTCTTTTCTGAGTCTCTATTCCTGTTCATATTCTTGTTCCTATTCATATTTATATTCCTATTCATATTTCTGTCCCTGTTCATGCCTATTTCTAGAATATTTTCTCTACACCATCTTGCTATGTGACCATCATTATTGCACTTATAACACTTAATGTTATTATTCCTTGGATGTGCAATTGTCTTAGGATTTCTCCTAGTGAAGCCATATCCTCTTCTATCATTAACCCTGCAATTCATTGCCTTGTGACCAAAACCATTGCATGAGTAGCAATAACCTTGGAAAAGTTATTCTTTTCCATATACCTGTCTTTCATGAGTCCTGCACTGTGAAGCCATGTGTCCAAACCTGTGACATGAATAGCATCTTCCATTGAAGCCTCCTTGTCTTGACCTCATTGGTCTCCTATTCTGATTGTTGTTCCATCTGTATCTTCTTTGTGCATTGTTCCTCTCTTTGTTGAACTCTTTGTTGTCCAACTCATCCTCTGATGTCCCACTTACACTTAAACTATCTTCTTCTGATGTATCTTCTTCTAAAGTTTCTTCTTCATCAAGACTTGAAGTAGATTATTTTTCCTATTTCTTTTGAGCATTTCCAAAGCCAAGACCTGTTGAACATGATGTTCATTGTTGTCCATAGATGAACTTATCCAAGTTCTTAGAGCTATTTGTGAAACTCTTCATCTTGATCTTGGAGTCCTTTAAATATTCTTTTAGAGTAGCCACTTCTTGTGCTAACTTCTCACATTCCAAAATATTTGCTTCTAACTTATCCTTGAACTTGCTTGCCTTAGCCTTTGACTTTTCTAAATCCTCTATGAGCAATAATCTTTCTTCATCACATTCTTGAAACTGATTTTCAAGCTTAGAGTGTTGCTTTCTAACCTTCTTTATTGTGTCAAGGGCATAGATAAGTTCTCCCTTGAGATCATAGCCATTCTCTACTGAATATTCCTCTATTTTTTTACCTTTGTTCATATCATTACTTCCTTTTGGCTTGTCTTCTATAGGATCATCTTCTTTATCTTCCAAAGCCATTAGAAGATTCTCATCTGGTCTTTCAAGTGCATCTTCAAAATCATCATCACTAAAACTATAACCATCCCTAGTGCAATCATCTTCAAGATGTCCAAATTTACCACATCTAAAACACTTGAGAATAACTGGAGTCCTTTTCTTAACTGGATCTTTCTCTTTAACCATAAATAGGACTTCATCTCTATCATTGTCTGAAAAACTAGCATCACTATCAATTGAGTACTTACTTGCATTTTCCGCATAGTAGCTTCTCTTTTGTCTCTGGAAGAACTTCTTTCCTTGTCTGCTTTGTCCATCCTTGCTTTTCTTCTGGTACCTGTGTCTTTCTGATTCCCTGTATCTGTGATCCTATTTTTCTTCATCATTGTTGCCTTTTGGCTCTTTGCATTCTGTTGCATAGTGTCCATACTTTCCACAATTGAAACATTTGATAGATCTTAGATCTATGGGTCTTCTGGAACCTCTATCTCTTCTACCATAATTTGCTTCTTCATCACTGGATGATTCACTGCTCGATTCTATCTTCTTTCCCTTTTTCTTTTTGTCTACTTTGAAAGCAGCTTCTTTCGGAGGAATAGGATCTTTTGTTCTTATCTCAAAAGTAGTAAGCATGCCAAGCAAAGAATTCCTTGTCAAAGAATCACTATCAATTGATGTTTCTATAGCAGAAACCTTTTCACTATACCTTTTTGGAAGAGTTCTCAAGATCTTATCACAAGCATCAGATTCATCAACCTTCATTCCCAGACCTTTCATCTCATGTACAAGTTCATCAATCTTACTTGAGATAGTCATGAATGTTTTCATCATCCTTCATTCTTAAGTTCTCAAATTCTCCTTTGAGATTTCTGATCTTAGCCATTCTGACTCCTTTATCTCCTTCATATATTTCATGCAGAAGTTCCCACATTTCTTTTGTTGTTTTACAATCCATAACCTTCATAGATTCTGATCTATGCAATCCTTTTATAATTGCATTCATGGCTCTTGAGTTTGCATGCATTAGAAGCTTACCTTCCTTATCTGTAGGAGGATTGACTATTGAATCGTATCCAAGTTCCACTGCATCCCAAACTTCATTTCCAAGTGCCATCAAGTAAAATCTCATCAACATACACCAATATAAGAAGTCACTTCCATCAAATACTGGTACTGCATTATTGAAGGGTCCATCTCTTTGATCCTTTTGATCCATTGTGTTCTTAGACCACTTTTCCTTCAAGCTATCAAACTCTTTTGAAGGAACCCGCTCTGATACCAATTGAAGAACACAAGCTTATACTGAGAGGGGGGTGAACAGTATAAGACCACTTTTTACTTTTTCTTTCAATTCAATATTATGCAGTGTATAGATAGCAGTATCAATAGCAGTAATCAAAGCAATGCACAAAACACCATACACAATAGAGACACCACAATTTACGTGGTTCACCCAATGTGGGCTACTCCACGGAGAAAATATTTTACTAAAATTTTCTCAATCAATCTCTTTTGGGAATCCTTCCCAATTACAATGTTTATGGACCTCTATCCAAAGGAGATGTTGATCCCCTAATCTCAAGTTCATGGATCTCTTCCACAGGAGAACTCTTTCCCCTTCTGCTCTGGCTAGTGATCTTCTAGAAGACTTTGTCTCTCTACTGCACTGACTGGTGGATCTCTCTCCACTTGAAGACTCCTCACTCAGATCTATCTTCAATTGTCCTGGCTATTGGATCTCTATCCACTGAGACTCTATCCTCTATACTCTATCACCTCCAAAGCTCTATCTCAATACTATACTAAACATAGTCTAGTAAGTCTAGCACAACTCTACTCAATCTCTTGCACTAAACATAGTACATTCGGTCTAGTACAATTCTTCTCAATAGGTCCACATAGAACCTACTCAAATATGCTCAATAGGTCCACATAAACCTACTCAATAACTCAAACCACACAATAGTCCACAAACCTACTCAAATCTCTCAACAGGTCCACACAACCTCTCAAATCACTCAACAGGTCCACAAACCTGCCAAACACCCCCTCAGAACTCCAAATCTCTCAACAAGCTCACTCAAAACTTGTCCAAATCTGCTCAACAAGCTCACTCAGAACTTGTCCAAATATGCTCAACAAGCTCACTCAGAACTTGTCCAAATCTGCTCAACAAGCTCACTCAGAACTTGTCCAAATATGCTCAATAAGTCCTCTCTAGGACTTGCTCAAATCTGCATAGCAAGCTTCCACAAAAGCTTACTCAAAATCAGTCCACAAGCCTTCTCAAAGACTTGTCTCAAATATGCTTAACAAGCTCACACAGAACTTGTCCAATCTCATAGAATCATAAAGAGAATTGTTAGAGACTCAATATGTTCTATACTTAATGCTCAATCAATATCTCAATTCAATATCATAGAAGCATAAAGAGAATTGTTAGAGACTCAATATGTTCTATACTCAAATCCCAATCTCAACTCAAATCAATCTCATAGAAGCATAAAGAGAATTTTTAGAGACTCAATATGTTCTATACTCAAATCCCAATCTCAACTCAAATCAATCTCATAGAAGCATAAAGAGAATTGTTAGAGACTCAATATGTTCTATTCTCAAATCTCAATCTCAACTCAAATCCAGAATATAGAATAGTTTGTTTCATGGAACTTGAACAACCACATGCATCCACTTGACTAGGCTCAATCAACTCTACTCAACCAAACACCTCAAGGAACAACCCTTTCTCACAAACCCTAGTCCAAGCATGTATCAACCAACTCAAAATATTTCCAACAATGCTCAACAACAAATCTCACATAACAATGATACTCATGTTCTTTTCTAACTCAAGTTCAAGTTCTTTGCATAACCAATTGGCTTCAACAACAATGCTTATAAAACAAGGTTTAATCACAACTCTCAATCCAGAAAACCTTGAAGCATTTAACCAATCACTTTCGAAAAGGAAACCACAATCAATCCTTTTCACTCCAAAGGTATTTTATAATCAACCACCATAATCAATCAATAGGAGAATGTGCCCATACCTTTTATGAAGATGAAGAAGCCTCTTTGGAAATCTGCCACAATCACAATATTCTTTTGCCAATCCTCACAAGGGTTAGAAGATCACAAAATAATCAACATTACTCCACTTCACAATAATATTCACCAAGGCTTTTAATTAGAAAACCTTCTTAAGAATTAATGCACAACTTCCTTATCACTCCTAAAACCACTTGTACCATAAAATAAAATAAATCAAAACATTGCATAACCTTGTCACTCCAAAAACCACTTATACCATAAAATAACTCAAATATTTTATATCCTTCCTTTCAACACTTTTGCACTTAAAAAATAATCACAAAGCCTTCTTAGGCAATATCCCACATTAATCAAATATCAAACCTTAGCCATATGCAAAAATTAAATCCACTATACTCTCCATGAAAATCGACGCTTAACACAACCTTAGCAAATTCAAAATATTTCATGCACCCAAAAATTTTGACGATCGAATTATGGCATACCTTGCAAAATGGCTTCGGGTGGTTTCGACCCCGCGTTCCTCCTCGTCATGCGCCTTAGCGCACTCTCCACCCACCGTGTGGGCTAGGCCTCCCACATGGAGGCTTTAAGCCTTTGAGACTTATATTTCCATCCTCTCCACCTATGCCTTGAAACTTGCTCCCTTGTTCCACGTGCAGTGCACAAACGAAATCGGAAGGGGGGAATCGACGATTGCGAAGGAGGGGATAATCGAATGCGGACAATATTTCTTGTCACCTACTTGGTTGATAAAATCAACCCCTTTAAATATTCGAACCTTTGCATGATAAAATATATGACGTCGATAGACATGGCGGAAAACTCTTTTATTTAATTTTAAAATTTAAATTTAAATTTTAAATAAATTAAAATTTAAACTAAACCTTTAAAATTAAATTTCTCCATCACCGGGGCACCTTTTTCGATGAAACGAAAAGCCAACTTGGGTTTTAAGAAAAACCCATTTCAAATCTGCCATCCATGGTTTTAAATAAAACCTTTCCTTGCCTTCCTTGGTTTTCATAAAAACCTTTTGCTAAGCTTCCCTTGAAGCTCCTTTTGGAACCAAATGCCATGCATCCCTTCTTGAACCTTTGATCAAAACCTTTGCTTCTCATGAAGCTCTTTGTGGAGCAAAATCATAGTGCTTACTTACATAGGTCCTTTTGACATCAATGACAACTTTTAGCTTAGGGACTCAAAATGTCCAACAATCTCCCCCTTTGTATCCATAATTGACTTCAATATAAACCTCAAAAATTTTAAACCTTTGCCAAAATCAATTAGATTGAAGCAAAAAATACTTACCACTTCTTATTCTTGTCCTAGCTATAGTTTGTTAAAAACTATATCTATTTTTTGGAGGTTTATTTCCATTCTTGTGGCAACACAATATAAATCTAACAATTCTTTATATTTCATTTCTTCTCTTAAGGTACACAATATGCTCTATTTTTCATCCTTCGCTTTGCATCTTCCCATTCTAACAATTTCCTCTTATTTTTTTCCAACTCATTTACCTATAATTTCTACTTGTTTGAAAATCCTCATTATATTTATGAGTATATAACTGATTTAATTTAGATTCTATGTCCACTATCTTTGCCTTTGCGTCCCAATATTTACCTTTGGCTCATGCAATTGTAGTAGATTTGATTCTCCTCAGATTTTTGAAAACTTGAAACATATTTGTCTCTTATATTGTTAGGTCAATATCCCTCCACTCATATTTTACTATATTTACAAATTCCTCATAATTCAACCATATAACATTAAATTTGACAAGTTCTACTGGTTTATCTTGATGTTTTTCTAACTATAATAAAATTGGTGAATGATCAGATACTACACCTTGATATTTCGAAGACCATAGTCTTTTTGCTTTAGCCATGAGATTTTTAGACATGAAAAATATATCCAACCTTTTAGAAATACCTTATCATCCAATTATTTATTCCTCCAAGTGGGCACTAATTTAATAGGTTCTACATCATACAATCCCATATTCTAGATTTATTATAGAAAAAATCAGCAAGGGGATCCCTTCTAGACTCTTTTCTCCATAGTTTTTCCCTTTTAGTTACAAAGCTTAAGTCCCCTCCCACCACTAAATTTCCTTCTTCTTTTTTTAAATTCTTGTAAAAAGAATTTTTTTTCCAAAATTGTCTTCTACTACCATAAGGACCATACAAATTGACTACATAAATCAACCTACCTAGTTGCATAAAATGTAAGTCTATAACCACACTTAACTCAATATAAACCTTATCACCTAGCTGGAAGAAGGAATTCCATCTTGTTATATTTCCTCATAATCTTCCTTTTGATTTAAACCCTACAAAGTTCCAATTTGGTAAGAGAGAGACGAGTATGCCTATTTCTTTTTTTACATCCAACATAGTCTCCTAAATTAAAATTATATCTAGATTATGAAGTTTAAACAAAAACTTTAAGGTTATTTTTTATGAGAGGCCCCAAGCCCTCTAACATTTAAAGCGAAAATTATCATGGATACCCTTTCCTTTGGGGTTTTATTGCTCTAAGAACCCTAACTATATATTTTTGTTTACCAAATAAAATTTCCTTCTTAGCTTTTTCTTGTGTAATTTTTAAGTAATATTTTCTTCCTATTGTAAACTCTTGAGATTGACTTATCTCAAGACCCAAGCCCCTTGATACCTAACCATACCCAATATCTCCTTTACCTTTTTTCATGGCTCTTATAGCATATTTAGATTATACCCTTAATTTTTCACAAAGAATATAGAAAAATGGTGATAGTTCATTCAAATTTATCATGAAGTGCCCTTACAACATTTTTGTTGAATGCAACCAATTAGGGCATCTTCTCACAACTAAGTAGCAAAAAATGTTTTAGACCATATTAGTGATTTTGTCAATTGACTTGGAGATCTTTGCTAAGCATGAAAGCCTTACCATGGCTTCTTTGGCGTAAAGAGTTTATCTCAAAAAATTTAGTCTCCTTTTTTCCTCTTTCATGATGGCGAACCAATTTGTCCTCTCATATATGCTACTATTAGATACAAGAAACTAAAAGAGAAAAGAAAATGGATTTTTTTTAAATCCATAAAAGACAAATGAGGTTTCCAAAAATCCTCAAAAAACTCAATCTTGAAATTATGGTATCCATCTAGTCATAAATTAAAATAAATAAACGAGGATTGAGTAATAATGAGAGGAAGAAAGATACCTAAGGGTAAATATTTTTCTTAAAACAAAATTGTCTAATCCAGTGAGCCCAACTAGGATTTTTATCAAAACAAATTTGTTTAAGTCTCATCATTAACAAGTGTAGTTGCCCTTAAGAGAAGCTATAAAAGTAAAAGTACGAACAACAAGCAATTGAGTAATGAAGGTTCACACTGGCTTTGATACCATGTTAAATTTCACAATAATTTTTAGAAACCAATGGAATCAATACATTACCCAATATTTCTAAAAAGGAAATACACATAGTATATGCAAGTGTTTATGGACACTAAATAATCTCACCACCAAAGAATATAATTATGCTCTAATTAATTAAGAAATGGTTGATAATGATAAGAAATTTATACCTAAATATTATTTATTCTTAAATTAATTAATATTAAGGTTTAAAATAATAAAATAGTACCAAAACATATTTTTGAGGACTTACAATTACAATATAAAAGTTACTCATGGCCTTTAAAAGCTTAACTACAATATTCAGATATATTTTTTATTAGGTAGGAAAATATAGGATTTTGAAAGGATCCTTAACCTTTTACAATGAGAGACATAATAGAAACAAGAACAGTAAGTGGATCAAGAGGAGAACAACCCCAAGGAACAAGGGATACAAAAAAATAACCACAAATAGGTAGAAGGAAGAAAAGGCCTTAAAAAAAAAGCAAGAGGGAGCACCTTATCAACTAGGGACTAAAAGAGACTACAATTTGAAACTAGAGCACACTATGTTAAAAATGTAAGAAAATCCTTCATCCAGATTTGAAGAGCATTCTGATTGATCTCCTAGTTGACCAATAGGTTAGCTTCCTTATTTCCTTCTCTAAATGTGTGATTGAATTCAACACCTTTCAAATTCTTAGTGCAATGGTAAATATCTTCTATTAAATATACAATGGACTAGTGAGGGGAATTTCCTTTAGCAATATTAATGATATAAAGAGAGTCACCTTCAATTGCCACCTTCTTTACATTCAAATTTTCCAGGAGCATGACCCATTGATAAAGCACCCAAGATTTATCAAAAAAATGGGACTGAACATATAAGAAGTCAACAAAGACCAAAATAATAATTTCTTTGTCATTCCTGATGATTCCTCCAACCGCTACGATGTTTGGGTTGACCTTAGCCACCCGATAAAAGTTAAATTTTATCTAACCCTAAGGCATAGGCTATTATTTGATAATATATCTAGGATTGGGGGTGGGCAAACTGCAAATACCTTCCAAATTCAGGATACCAAGTTGGCTGACAAGCTTACCTTCATTATGGGACCATTTGTGATATTTGATGGGGATTATGGAAATATTTTCTTTAAAGGAATTCAAAATTTTAACTTTCACATGCAGGGGATCCTTTTAACATTACTGAAGGCTCTATTTATTTTTCATTCCAAATGCCCCAAAGAAAATGAGGAAAATAGGAATACTAGCAATTTATAAGCAAAATATTATGGAAGGGGGTAATCCACTGCAAACACAGGTCTAGAATGTTATTAGGCAAGACCTTGGTAACATTTAAATTGATGAGAAGAATATGGATAACTTCTAAGGATAAGGGACAAGAAATAAATTATTAGCGTTCTCTTAAGAAACTTCATACAGATAACACCTATTAAAAATGGGTAAGCCTCTTTTATGAATGTTTTCAATAGTAAGGATTTTTTTCTAAGTGGCCAGCCAAAAAAAGAAAGTAACTTTAGGTATGATATGTTTGAACCATATATTATTGGTTGTAAAGTAGCCTTATTCCTCATAAAACTGAAGAAAGTAAGCAAATTTAACCATGAAAAGACCCTTATTATCTACTTTCTAAATAGGGAAATCAATTGACAAGTTAGGATTAAGGATATGAATTCTGATAATATTGGATAACTAATTTAGAGCATGAATTTGCTTGAGGGAGAGGTTAAAAATAGAAAAAGTATTCCAAGTCCTTTTTCCATCCCTTACCTCAATAAATTCAGTGACTCTAGATCCACAGGATTTCATAGTAAAGGGCTCTAAGCAGTTTAGAAGTTGATCTCTAATAAAGGGATCCTTACAAATCCAACTATGATCCCAAATGTTAAATTTTCTACAATCACTAATTTTTCATCTCAATCCTTTTTGAATAATAAACCTAGAATCAAGGTGTTTTCAATAAATAGAGCTCTTTGGATTGGCTTTAATATCAAGGAAATTACCATCTCTACCAAAATATTTAGCTATTAAAATTGTTACCCATCTAGATTCATCCATTTTAAAAATTCCAACCCTAATTTGTAATAAGGGCTAAATTCATTTGTTTTAGATTCATGTCGCCTAATCAACCCTTGCTCTTCCTATAACAAACTTACATCTAATCCACTAGGGGAAGTTTATGTTTTTCTACCATGTTTGTCCAAAGAAAGGCCTTTTAAATACTATCAATATTTTGGCAGATTTTTTGTGGCATCTTAAACAATGATAAAAAGAAGACTCAAATACTTTAGAGGGTGGATTTAACGATTTGTGCCTTACCAACTTGCTTAATTGTTGTTGTTATTGCACAACTCACCCCAATTAGGGACCCACTTGAAATTCTAATTTTGATCTAAGTTTGCTTGCATCCATATTTCACTCTTGATTGCACTAAATGTTTTATAAATTATTAAGATTCAATTATATTCATTTCATTTTAATGGTTTCAATAAGATAAGTTGCATTCCCCATTGGATGATGTTTGAAATAAGTTTCTAATGGGTATGTTTTGCTTGGGTTCAAAGGAAAATTATTACCCTGATTAGTTTACCTTCAACTATTTGTCAAGGATGTTGCTACCAAGGTCACCCAGGAAGTTTTCTATAAAATGATTATGTCCATAATTTAAATGAGAGGTTTCCCAATTATATGAATGACCATGTGAAAAGGAGGTTAAAAGCATGAATGTTTAGACTTACTGACAAATCAATAACATTTTTTGATTTATGAAACCCTAGAATTTAAATGAAATAAGATTTTATGTTGGATATTCAAGAACAAATTTTGGATTTATGAAATTATTGTTTCCAACTAATCAAATATTGATGAAATTTATTTTTGGATGATTGGAAATCACTTCTAGGCATGTAAAATTATTCTCAGGCAATATGAATTTAGTTTCTAGCTACTAAAAGTCATTTTGGACGAATAGAACACTCCCATGAGCAATCAAAAATTAATTCCTAGATATTGAAAATAAATTTTGGATAGTCAAAATTCATTTTTGGGCATATGACAATCATTTCCGAGCATATGAAAATCAATTTTGGACAATTGAAATTTATTTCCAAGAAATTAAAGACTTATGAAATTTAATTTTGGGCAATCATAGATTTATTAAATTTATTTTTAGACAATTGGAAGTTACCTTTGAAAACGTAGAATTCATTTTCAAGCAATACGATTTTGTTTCCAAACTATTGAAAATTATTTTTGGGCAATCAAAATTGACTTCAAGCTTTGAAAATCAATGACAGATAATGAGAAAATTATTCACACACCATTAAAATGCAATGTGCACAAAACAAAAAAGCAATTTTTTCTAAGTGCAGAGCTTTTTGGAAATAATGTACCATAATGCCAAGAGAAGTTTTGTCAGTGTGCCAGAAAGCAAGTTGAAAATTTGTTAAGTATGGAGCTTGCCAAAAATATTGTACCCTACCGCAATGCAAAGAGATATCAAAAGTCTGTCAGTGTGCCAAAAAGAAAGTTGAAAATTTGCTAAGTGTGGAAATTGCTAGAAATATTGTACCCTACCACAATGAGAAGAGGTACCAAAAGCCTATCGGTTTGTTGGAAAGTATGTTGAAAATTTGCTAAGTGTGGAGCTTGCTAGAAATCTTGTACCCTACTACCATGCAGAGAGGTACCAAAAGTTTGTTGATGTGATAGAAAGTAAGTTGAAAATTTGCTAAGTGTGGAGCTTGCCAAAAATATTGTACCCTACTGCCATGCAGAGAGGTACCAAAAGTCCATCGGATCATCGTAAAGCAAATTTTTCTAAAGTATAGAGATTGCTGGAACTTTTGTACCACTAATGTCAAAAGATAGATACCAAAATTCCAAAAATAAAAAATGTATCTGACATTCCAACTTGGTGAAGGTAATGAAGTCCAAAAATTAAAAAATTTCACTTGGAAATAAAAAAATAAAACTTGACGATTAAGAATGAAACCCGAAAATTAAAAATTAGACTAGACAATGAGAATGCAACATCCGGATGATAAAGCCTCAACATTGGTAGTAAGAAAAATAAATTCAACACATGAGAACAAGAATATGACTATGTTTATTTGTGGTGAAAGCATTTGCTCGGCGATCAGAGACTCCCAACATTCTTTGGTTATTCCAAAAGTGGTGAATCTGACCCATTTGGAGCTCATCCTAAAGAAAGATACTACATATTCCTTCAATGACTTCAGACCGATAAGCTTGTGCAATACGATGTACAAAATTCTTAACAAAGCAATAACCAATAGAATTAAGCCTTTTATCCCGTTGCTGATTGATTCTGCGCAAAGTGGGTTTGTTCTAGGGAGACAGATCCTGGATGGAGCGATTGTAATTCATGAGTTATTGCATTTTATTCAAAAGAGTGATAGAGCAATGTTCTTTCTTAAGTTGGATATTAAAAAGGTATATTATCGGGTCTCCTATCTATTCTTATTTAGCGCCTTGAGGAAATTCGACTTCAGTGATGCCTGGATAAATTTGGTGGAGGCCTATGTCTCGACAACTTGGTTCTCTATCTTTGTTAATAGATCTCCTACTAGATTATTTAATTATAATCATGGAATCCATAAAGGTGACTCTGTATCTCTCTTCTTAGTCATCCTTATGGCATAAGATCTTGAGAGATCTATTTGTCAGAGACGAAATGAGTTTGGCTTGCATTTGACTTTACCTTGTAGTTCGATTTCACACTAGAAGTTTGCTGATGATACCCTTCTCTCTTGTGTTGCTTTGGTGGTCCATGCTCATGAAGTTAAGTCCCTTATGGACTGCTATGAAAGTGTGGCTAGTCAACATATAAGTTTTTTAAAAATCAACATCTTCTTTATCAATACTCTGGAGGCCCATCAATAGAAAATAGCCAAAATTTTGAACTGCAATATTGCTTCTCTTCTGGCCTCCTATCTCGGTCTTCCACTTTTTGTTGGCCGTATTAAAGACTCTCATTGGAATTTGATGGTTGAAAGAGTCTAGTGAAAGTTGGCATCCTGTAAATGGTCCATCCTAATCCAATATGGTAAGGTCATGCTAGTTCAAAGTAATTTGCAGAGCATTCCTATCTATTTTATATCCCTTTTTCATCTCCCTGGTAAAATTACGGTGAAATTTGATAGTATTTGCACAAATTTTCTTTGGGCTGGCCCTGAGCTAAAAGGAAAATTTCACTTGGTTTCGTGGGAGCAAATCTGTAGAAGAAAGAAAAATGATGGGTTGAATTTGAATAATACGGCCAGGATGAACAAGGCCTTGGTGGTGAAGCTTGGTTGGAAGGTTACCTCTAATTTTAAATGCCTTTGGTGCAGGATCCTAAAATCCAAGTACAATTTCGACTCCTTATCAAATTTCTTCCCGAATGGTGGTTCAACCTTTTGGAATATCCTCATCAAGTCCCATGATTTTCTTAAAGTTGTTTGTAACTGGGTTACTGGAATTTGGTAGGGCAATGAATTTTTGGGAAGATCAGTGGCTTAGAGACCATCCTCTGGTTGAGGATCTGCATTTTAGGAAAAAAACTTATCTCTTTGAGGAGGTGTCATGGATGACGGGACCGATTGCTCAAGAGATTGACATGCTGGTGTATAACTTCCTTGGTTCTCTGTTGTGTTCCCTCTTGTCTTATGTTTCCTCTCATCTGTTTTGTCTTTGTCTCTCTAATTTTTCGTTTCTTTTGGTCACCCGTGGGATGCCTTGTTTGTTATTTTTGTTTTTGGCTACCTTTTAGGCTTGTTATCATGTAAAAAATAGTGGGGTCCCTTTCAAAATCCTCTTTCCCTTTAATAGTATCAAAAAATATAACTAAGCTTTGATGTTGTCGGAGATATTGTACCGCGACACAAGCAAAGGAGGTACCAAAATCGTGTCACCTGACAACTATTAGAAAGAGATATTTGGACTAGGTATTGGTATTGCTAGATATTTTTACCAATGTCATTACCAAAGGGGTGCCAAAATCTTGGCAATATAAAATATATTTGGCATTCAATTTTTTGCTAAGGAGTAGGACCTAGCAATTTAAAATGAAACCCTACAATTTAAAAAATCAAGACTGGCAAATGGAAAATAAAGCTCAACAATTAAAATAAAGTTTGACAATTAAAAATATAAAGTTTGAAAAGTAAAATTTGCATCAATATATTAAGAATTAAACCTGGAAATGGAAATTTAGCATTCATATTTTAAATATAAAATCCTGCACATAAAATATGACTCAGGTATAAAATATTGTAATTGAAAGTTAAGCTCAGAAATTGAAAATATGGTTCGACAATTAAATTAGCTCCTGACAATTAAATTTATATTTGCTACTTTAATAGATTTAGAAAAAACTCTCAAGAATGCCATGGCTTGTTTTATTTCTTTCTCTAATACTTTTCTTTTAATTTTTTTTGAAAAACTCCTTAGAATATGAGTTTGAATTTGAATCTCTAAAACTCATATTAATGTGTTATATTTCATAATTTTTAGAATATAAATTATTTTATGTGATAATAATCATGATTATGATGCAATGAATGAATATATGATTGATAATTTTAAGGTAGCAAGCCTATAATATTGCTTTTTCTTTAATTATTTTATCCACTCTATGATAATAAATGTTTATATCTTGATGCTTATTTGAATAGTTGAATCGAATTTATGTGTCTTAAATATTATATAATGAATCAAAACTCGCCCTTATAATAGTTACATGTAACCCTCACTTATCCATATACCTTCCCTTTTTATTCTTTTTATTTAATATTTGATAATAACATACCCTATCACCCAAAACTTGGGGGATCAATGTTCCCTTTCAAGAGAGAAAAATTATTGTTCTAATGATTGGTGTATATTAGCAATTGGGTTGATTTATCACTCAACAAGAAATGGTACTAGAAGAATGACCTGAATAGTTAGATTTATTGTTACTTTAAGCCATTAATGTATTGATTCATTGTAAATGTAAGGTCATTAATTTCTAATTTTCTAAATCCTCTAAGCTCTCAGTGCTCAAAAAAAAATGATGCTAGTTAGCACCTAAAATGTTTGACTTGATTCATTTCTATTACAAATTTCTTAGATAAGAGCATAGTTCTTGATTTTTGGATTTTTTGATCATTTTTTACTATTATATCCTTTCATCATATATCATATTTTTTGACTGTTAAAACTAGAACGTAGGGTTATTATCACTAGGTCAAAGTCTTTTGAAGGTGATATTGAATTTCATAGTCTTTCTAGTCCTAGAAGATCTAAAAATATTAAAGGTCAGTCAAGCACTCTTCCTCCCATTACTACTTTACCCCAACCTATTATACTATTCATTAATCTATTTGCCACTCTATTAAATACACCAATGACAATATTTACATCCTAGTTAGGTGGTAATAGTCCACTGAATAACCAGCCCATGACATGCCTAAGAATATAGAAAGGTATCTACCTAGGTACAAATATGATGGAGCTAGAATAGCTAAAGAACACATACAAGCTTATAAAGATGCTTTAATTTAGTTACAAGTTGAACACAAATATGTGGCATGTAGGATGTTTCCTTTCACTTTGGATGAACTAGCATATGATTGGTATATTAGTTTACCTACAAATTTCATTACCTCTTGGGTTGAAGTGGAAATAACATTCATTATCCAGTTCAGATTACCCATCAATCCTACCATCATATACCATGAATTTTCCATAGCCAAAAGGGAGCTCAATGAGCTTCTAAATCCATTCAATATCATATTTCATAAGATTTATAACCTACTGATACCACCCTATACACTAAACACTGATGCAACCATACAAATTTATTTTAGAGCTTTAGATCCTCTTACATCCATGTTTGTAAGGATATCACCTCAGATCACCACTCTACCCATGATACATAGTGAGGACAACAATTAATGCCTCAAGGATTTGGAATTGGTAAATTACCTTCGCTAGAAAAACCAAGTACATTTAATTAGATCTCAATGATTAATGAAGCCTTTTCACAACAACTACAAATGTTGAATGCTTCACCATACCCATAATATAATCATCCGTTTAATATCATTACTGCCTCTACACACCTTATTACTCCAACATACATAGATAATCAATTTACTATCATCAGAATACTTTTTCTAATGCTCAAACTACACCAACATTTCTAAATGCTACTTCAGATCAAAATATTTCAGCATTGCCAAATATTAATTAGTTTCAAAATACCCCAATTTTTTTGAATAATACTCCAAGTCAAACCATACCAACCACTTGAATCCCACATCATCTACAAAAAATACCACAAATCAAACTACTACAACCTAGACCAATAATACTAATTTACAATTACGTAACATGCAAATATTAGTCCAAAAACTTAGTAGTGACATGATTTAGCTACAGAAGCAAGTACCTCAAAATATAATTTCTAATAACCCTACAAACAACATTCATAGTAGAAATTTTTATTTTCAAAGAGTAAATCAATGGAACACATAACCAAACAATGGAGGAGTACCCAACCCCATTGCTAATTAGAATTAGTCCAACACAGTAGTCAATCTTTCAGACTTAACATTGAATAAATGTAGTGAAGTGTATAACACTACACAACACAATGAAGTTGATTACCAGGAATACAAGATATCCTTAGATATAGTCTAGAAAGAAATGGAAAAGATAGAAATAATGCATAATAAAGACAATACAAATCTTACTAGTAATCAATCAAATGACAACCTAGAAGCTTCCATAAATGAGGTTGACTTTGCTAAAATTGACTATCCAAAAATTAAAAATACTTTAGATACTGACCAAAAAGAGATGATAATTTTAGAGTGAGTACCTACCAATGAGTATTGTAGTAATAAAGTTGATCAAAATGTAGGGACAACCTTAGTTTTATAAATATATGAATCATTAGAATCAGATGAAGATGTCTGTAGAAGACATAGAATGATAGGTGAAAGCTCATCAACTATTTTAGAAGGATAATGATTATATTATTTAGAATAAATATGAAGAATAATTTATTTTTTTCACACCTCCCAAAGAAATTTGCATCACATCTAAGGTGCAAGATAATGAAAACCCTATCCCACCCAAATATCCTGTAATTATTATGTAGTAAAAAATTAACATGTCATTACCACAAATATAAAATATTCAAAACTAAATAATATTAGATATGATATTATTAAAAACCTTAGTAAACCTAAGGAAATAGTCCTTTCATTGAGATATTTTAGTTGGCTAACCACAAATACTTTTTTTTGATAAAGAAGAGACTACAAAGACTAGTCATGCTATGGTGGCTATAAATAAAGTAAAGGTAGAATTCCCACCTTTCTTTTTGACTACTAGAATTTATGGTAAAATTTTACATAATTTCCTTATGGATTAAAATATTGTAGCTAATCAAATGCTACATGTTGTTAACCCAAAATTAGGATTGACTCCTACTCACCCAAATAAAATGGTTGTTACATTGGACAAGACATAGGTAGATGTCATTGAGGTATTGAATTAAATTTTTAAACAATTAACTACCAAACATAGGATACAAAATTATAGTGATCCTCATGTGGTAGATATCCTAGATGCCTATAAAATGCTACTTAGATATGATTGGTCTAAATCAATGAATAGTTATATGGCAATCAAGTTTTCAAAAATAGGGTCAAGGTTGAAGGAACTCATTACTGACCAAAAGAATGATAATAATAATCCAAAAATGGGAGTTTACATTGTGGTAGTGTAAATTGTAATTGAAGATAGTTATTTAGTAATATACACCTCACAGAGTAGACAACATGTAATTGAAGACCAATTATGGACCTTTAAGTTTGATGGAACAAAATAAAAATAAAAGATCTTAATTCTCTAGATCTAGTATTACTATGGGATAAGGCACATGAAATCTAATATGCTTATCATTACATGCATATCTAAAATTAAAATAATCATGCCTGGAATCTTGGGAAATTCAATCATAGTTAGATAGTCCTCTATTATAGTTTTGTCCTATTTTTAATTTTTTTTTATTTCTTCTTTTAGATAAGTTTATGATGATATTCAAATTTAGTTTTGTTTTAGATTTTCAGCATTTTAGTTTTTCTTGGTTTTCAAATGTTTGTTTTTGATTTATTGGATTTTTTTTCTCATTTGTTTTTACCTATTTTGTTTGATTAGTGAGATTTCATTGTTGTTAAGTTTCTTGTTTGTTTTATATTTTAGTTCCCATATATTCTTGGTACTTTCATATTTTCTTCACTTAAATTTTAGTGGTTCATGCAATTGCAATTAACTTTTTGGTTTCTCTAAAGGGAAATATACTTAATTAATTGAGGATGAATGACTTGTTTGAAATTTGGTGAAGTTGATGATTAGTGAATCAAATTATTTGGTTTTATTGAGGTCATAAAGATGAAATCATCTTGGTTTGATAATCAGGTAAAAATACATATGCTCTACTTTTAGCCTTATAAATCCTTAACCCAAAAGCACATTTATTGTTTGTAATTTATCAAAATACTTCTTAATCAAAAAGGAAAATATTAATGATAAAATAAACTAAAGTGATGGGGTAATTCAAATAACCTCTACTGGGCCTATAGATGACTGGCTAGTAGTAGAGTAATGTCTAGAAGGTATCAAAGCCATATCCACCAGAGCTATAGATGCTTGACTACCTTTTTTTTTTTTATTTGTGGAAAACATCCCAAAAGGGATGCCACTTTCGGGTAAGACCCAAGGAGGCAAGGGTATCCATTCCGCCAAAAATGCCCAGGACTCGGACCTGGCCTACCACCTTTGACATACTCAAGGAGCAAACAAACACACAAAACCAAATTAAAAAAATAAAATAACAACAAAAATAATAAAATAAAATAAAAAACAAACTCCTTGAGTGTGTCAAAACCAAAAGCACAACCAAACACGCACAATAAGATAAAATAAACCACAACACAAACCACATAGAAAAACACAAGAACCACATAACAAAACACAAACAAGACAAAAACAATAGAACACTACAAAGACATAACCCAAAAAAAACATGAAAAATAAACACAACCAAAACCTAAAAAATAAAATAAATAAAATAAAAATAAAAACAACCAACAACAGACAATAAACAAAAAAAAAAACATAGAAAACACTCACACATAAAAAATGAAATAACACAAACAAAGAGAAACCCAAGAACAAGAACGAAAAAAACACAAGAACAATAACAATAAACATAAAACAAAAAAACAAAACAACAAAAACACAAGAACAACAAAAAACAACACAAAGAACACAAAAACAAAACAAAACAAAAGAACCCACCCACCTTAAAAAACTAAACAAAAGAACAAAGAAGACAAAAGAAAAAAAAATGAACAGAACAATGACCTATCTAGACCAGAAGACTATTAATGCAAGAATCAACAGAGGAAACAAAATAAAGAATAGAATGAGCTAGGGAACTAAAAAAACTGAATGAACCAAAGAGAAGAAAAAAACAATAAGAAACTAGGTACCTTCGAACTGGAGCCATCCAAAGAAATGATAGAAAGAAGAGCTTCCCTAATTTGAGAAGCCCACCATATAGGAGGGTGGCCATAACAAGTAAGATCACCTTTGTCCAAAGCCCAATTAGCTAAAGCATCAAGCACTCTTGTTTTGATCTCCGACCACATGATTGTAATCAACTTTCAAAAATCCCATCTGGATTAACTGAATTTTCTCAATAATTATTTTTATTCTCCAATCCACCTTATGATTCTTAGAAGGAGTCTTCAAGAGATTAATCATAAGTTGAGAGTCAGACTCAACTAACACCTTTTCCCATCCAACCTTGGTAGCCTCCTGAAGGCCTCTAAGGATACCATACCCCTCAAGCAAGGTTATTGGAAAGAATACCCAAATTCTCAAGCAAAAGTAAAAACCAGGGAGCCATCCGAAAGTCTACCAATTCCTCCCACACTGGCTTTTCCGGGGTTCCCTCTAGAGGCTCCATCAGTATTGACTTTTCCAAAATCCTTAGGAGGAGGTTGCCAATTTCTAGTCCTATCCATCTTACTAATACTCACATTCCCTTTAAGTTGGTTGCCCTTAGAAGGTTTAATCTTCAATATTTGCATCACTTGATCCCATCTTTGGTGGGAGTTTTGGGGGTGATTAAGGAGATGATGGACTGATTCAACTAAGTTGGCTATGGTTTTTTGCCAAATATAGTGAATATCCTTCCTATCTTGATTAAAAATTTGGATGTTCCTTTCATTCCAAATATTCCAAAGAAGAATGGTAGAACCCATCCAAACTAACTGCCTAATAAAATGATCAACACCCTCTTGATTAGGCCAATCCCTCCAAAGCTGTTCAAAAGTGAAAAAATTGGACCACTTGTAAGCCAAGTAAAGTTGTCATTCTCCTCCATAGCTCAGAGGCTAAAGTACACTCAATAAAAATATGGTTGATATTTTCTACATTCTCTTCACACATTTCACATCTAAAAGGGCCATGAAAACCACGCTTCATAAGTTGCTCACCAAGAAGCACCCTACGATGCAATAAAAGCCAATTAAAGAACCTCACCTTAGGCCAGAGCTTTTGAGCCCACAATTGAGAAAATATGTCAGAAGAATGGTTGGGATTATTATGGCATAAGGTCAAATAACCTTGAGCAACTCGAATACTCACCCTTAGTAGTGTCGTTCCATCCAAAACAATCTTTTTCATGGGACCAAGAGAGGGATCTCATATGAAGGATGCCTTGGATATCTTGTCTTTGCCTTTCTGGGATTTGAATAGGCCAGTCCTCAATAGGGATCCAATATCTACCAACCTTTGAATTACCAGTATGGTACCGACAATAATTAGCCACCTTTATCCAATTAGCTCGGTGAAGCTCCTCCATCCAAGGCCTCCAATCGGGAAACTGAGTTATCAAAGGCTTGTGACCATCCCAAGAATCTGTCCAAAAATTTGCATGTTGACCATTATGAATGATCCAAAATAATTTTTTCTTTATCAAATCCTCACCACTCTTAAGAACTGCTAAAATGGGAGAACCTTTGGTAGGAAGTTGATAGCGAACAAGGTCTTCAGGACTTTTGTTCTCAAGATATTTAGCACGGAGATTATTGGCCCAAAGAGCATTGGGGTTATGCAACATCCTCCAATATAATTTAGCAGCTAAAGCTTTGTTGTTATTAATTGAATACCGGAATCCTAACCTCCCTTCACTCTTAGGAAGACATAAAGTATCCCATTTCACCAAGGCCCATTTTCTTTTCTCCTTAGTACCACTCCAAAGGAAACGATGACTGATTTGATCCAATTCTCGAAGAACAGCCTTTGGGATATTCAAAATAGAAGAAACATAAATAGGAATAGCTTGAAGGACTGATTTTACCAAGGTGATTCTACCCCCAGAAGAAAGCCACTTGTTGGTCCACTTTCCAATTTTCTTCTTGACTTTGTCCAACAACCAATTCCAATATTTATTTTTCTGCCTTTGAATATTTATGGGAATACCTAAATAAGTGATTGGAAGAGAGGTCTTCTTATATCTTAATTTATCCAAGACCATGGCTTCCTGTCTAGCAGAGTAGTGAAAGAAAATAACTTTAGATTTGTCTTCATTGATCAACTGCCCAGTAGCCTTAGAAAAATAGCTAATGATTTGCTTAAAATTAGAAGCTTCCTTAACTGTAGCTTTACCTAAAAGGGTAGAGTCATCCACAAATTGAAGATGAGAGATAGGTCTAGCTCCATGAGCAATGGTAACTCCCTCAAGGGTTTTGTTTTCCCTCTTTTTGGTTATAGTCCTACCCAAGCATTCAACAAGAATGATGAATAAATAAGGGGATAGCGGGTCACCTTGCCTGATACCTCTGGAAGCTGGGAAAGACTGAGAAGGCCTGCCATTGATAAGAACTAAGTAGGAAACTAAAGAGATACATCCCATAATCCAATCCATCCAATCCTTAGAGAAACCAAATTGCCTCAAAACTTTGATAAGGAAGTGCCAATCCACTCTGTCATAAGCTTTGGATAAGTCTAACCAGATGAACATAGAAGGAGAATTTTGCATATCCATGGAATGGATGGCTTCCTAAGCAAGAACTATCTCATCTACTATCTGATGTCCTTCCACATATCCCCCTTGATCTGGGGAAATAATCTTATGTAAAAGAGGCTTCAACCTTTCTGCCATGATTTTAGTAATAATTTTGAGAAGAACATTACATAAAGCAATAGGTCTAAAAGTTGAGATATGATCAACCTCTTGAGCTTTTGGAACAAGAGTAATATAAGTTTTATTGATAACCTTCAAAATTTCTTTGGATTTCCTGGCTTCTTCCACCACCTCTAATAAATCAACATGAAGGATATCCCAAAACTCTTGGTAGAACTCAATAGGAAAACCATCAGGACCTAGGGTTTTCCATTTTTGCATTTTAAAAACTACTTGTTGAAGCTCATTGATAGTAATGAGAGCAGTCAAAATAGAGTTCTCCTCAGAAGTGATAAGAGAAGGGATTGCTTGAAGAACATTTTGTTGAGAAGATGAGTCAAGAGGAGTAGCAACAAAAATATTGGAAAAGTAATCAACAACAATAGAGTTCATGCCATCCCAAGTATAAACAACATCTCCAGAATCTGATTTTAAGGAAGAAATAAAGTTGTGAGATCTTCGAGCTAGAAGATATTTGTGGAAGAAATTTGTGTTTCGATCTCCTTCTTTGAGCCATTGAATTCTAGATTTTTGCTTCCATAAGATTTCTTCTCTTTTTTCCCATTCCTCTAACCGAGTTGTGAGTTTAATTTCATCTCGCACTTCTCTTCTCCGTGAGGCCATCTAAATGGATTTTCTTATTCAAATTTTCAAGATGAGCAATAACTTCATGTTTTTTTTTATGAACATCCCCAAACTCTTTCCAGGTTCCAAGTCTTGATTTTGGATTTAATGTATTGTAGTCTTTTGGAAAAACAGAACATCTTAGTCCCATGCCTAGGTTTACCTTCCTTCCACCATTGTTGCACACGAGGTCTGAAGGAAATGTCTCTAAGCCACATTAATTGAAAACGAAAAGGAGAGAAACTCACATTGGTTTTCCACATTTCCACCATGATTGGCCAATGATCTGAACCAAGCATTATTAAGAGTCTTCACTTTAGGAATGTGACCATGGATTAAGAAATTTTTAGAGAGCAAAATCTATCCAATCTCTCCATTATACAAGCTAAGCCTTGCCTTCTGTTAGACCAAGTCATAAGGCCATTATCTCGGTTGGATATCCACAAGATGGAGGTTTGCAATATATTCGCTCATGAGGTCGATACTTTTGTCCAAATTTCTATTTCCCCCCTTTTCTCATCTAGAGAGAGGATGGTATTGAAATCTCCTCCGATCAAGATCCAAGCTTTAGGAAAATGAGAGATAATATGAGTAATATCCTTCCACCTGTCTTCTTTTTTCCTCCAAAGAAGTCGAGGCATAAATAGTAATGCAGAGCATAATCTGGTTGGAATGTCTACTTTGAATAGCTATAGCCAACAAACCCCAACTGCCAACCATATGGTGAATAACTACCTCTTTTGGGTCCCAAAGACAAGAAATGCCACCCGAAGTCCCTTGGGAACTGAGGGAAACCACTTTTCCAACTGGCCAAATTTTACTGGCAATTAAGTCCATATCCTCCATTGACATTTTTGTTTCTTGAAGGAAAACAAGATGTGGATGATTTATCTGAATCATTCTTCTAATTTCATTTTGTTTTGAAAGACTCCCTTTGAGTCCTCTAATATTCCAAGTGATGATCTTCATTAATACCAGGGTTAAAAATTTTGGGAAGGGCATTAATCTTACCTTCCTCTACAAGCTTTTCACCTTCTTTTACCATATGATATTGATTGGTCTTGCGACCTACATTTTGATTAGAATCCATCTTCATTTTTTTTTCCCTATTTCTTGACTTATTCCAATTGAATATGAGATGGCTTCTAACCTTGAAGAATGCTCATACACAGCCAAAATTTTACTAGATGGTTCAATGGAGTCTATATTGGGACCTCGCATTATTTGAAGTTTTGACATCTGAAATATTGTTTTTCTTGTGTAAATTTTCTCCTTTTTTTTTCTCTGTTGAAAACCTTTGATTTGTTGGTTTGTCTCTGAGTTCTTTCCTTCATATTTAAACTGTGTTTCTAAGATTTCAGTTTCCATTATTTCCTCTTCCTCACTTGGGACATCATTTGTGGAAAGGATTTCAAACATATTAGCAAATGACTTTGATTGATCCTTCATTACTGGTTTTTTCGAAGTGTTCTTCTTCTTAGGTATTTGGAAACCTACTGAGTTTATATCTTCTTTCTTTTGATCAGGAATTTTATTTGGGCAAGCACTGGCCAAATGACCATATTCATGGCAAATTCTACAATGAAAAGGAATGTTCTCATAGTCCACTACTTGCTCCCAAGTGTCTTCCCCAAATTGTAATGTGATCTTTTTAGGTAGGGGTTTGTCAAAATCCATTAAAACACAAATTCAAGCATAAATAATATGTTCAAAATTTTGAGTACAATCAACAGTCATCATAAAAGTTCCTAAAGAGTTTCCAATTGAAGAAAAAATAGTAGGATTCCAAAATTCAATAGGGAGGCCAAAGAGTCTAACCCACACGGGAGCTATAGAAGGCATCTCTTCTTTGACTTTAAATTTAGTATGCCAGGGCTTCATGAAAAGCCCTGTCCTTCCAAAAACCAAGGACCCCCTTGAAAAGTTTTCTCTCTATCTTCATTATTAGCAAATAAAACAAGAAAATAACCATTTGGATAAATAGAGATTTGTAACTCACCTTTAGTTTTCTAGATTTTTGTAGCCCAGACTTTGAAAGTAGATAGACCTGGACGAAAACCCACGAATCGACAAATTAGTCCTCTTTTTTCCAAATCTTCAATGCTAGTCTGAATGTTACCCATATCAAGCTTAACAATAGGAGTTCCATCAGCTGCTTTAAGACATCTCGACTCCGTTTTCTTGGGATCAATCTTAGGCATTCTTAGAGGTTTATGAGAAGCCCTAGTATTGATATTAGCATTGGGTTGAGGCTGTCCACCACGAAGGGCATCCCTAAAATTCATTTTTGGGATTGAGTCTTCAAAATTCTTACCCTTGACAGGGGTTTTCACAGTAGAATTATTTTGTGGGTGCACCTTAGCACCAGATTCACTTGAGATATGAGCCATTTTTTGATCAACTGCTTGAAACTTATTTTGTGATCTCTTTAATCCTTGCCCTAGACACCGTGGAAAGGTATGGTTTTCACTTTTCTTTTGTGCAACAAATTGGAAGCCGTTGTCACTCAAGTTCACAGTATGATCTATTGAAAGACAAATTTCTAACCCATATTGTATCCCCTGCAACATTTCTTGCTAAAATATTGAGCATAAACCACAAAAATATTGGCCTCTAGGGCCCGAAGGCCCTAAAAACCAACCTCTAGATCTGCTTGCACTCAACCCAGATGAAACCCTCGCATAGCCGCTTGCCAAATATATCGTTCACACATAGGGATGCGCTAGGATCTATGTTGCTCCAAATGATATGAAAATTGGTGGAGATGTTCTAGGGTTTTTTAGGCATCTACCCTCAAAATTTTAGCTCAATCCGAGTTCGGATGAGTGATATATGGCTGAAACGAGTTCGGAATTTTGGGTAGTCCTGCGAAAAACGTCTCTACCAATCAGCTCCAAATTTTTTTGAGATTAGAACATATTGAGTCTCTAACCCACTAGCACCATTAAATTCCTTTCAACCTATTTGCCCATATCCAAAATCTCCACTTCAAATTTAAAAATGTATAGATGCTTGACTACCAATGGAGCAATGCAAAGACAAATATTTTTATGAGTGAAACATTTAATAACCTAACTTCAAAATATGTGATGAAATTCTGACTAATTTAGGAATGGAAATGAAAGAACTAGCACACACTTTAAGTTGAAGCAACATGGGACATTTACTTTTAGCAAAGTTTGTTTAACCTCATCTTAGAATGTTGCCAAATGATTTAAATTTTATTAATTGAGGTTTCATTTATTTCAAGTTGGATTATTTATCCAAAATGCTTATGAGTATTTTCCATTAGAGTTGCCATTTGTTGTTGTCATTGCACAACTCACCCCAATTGGGGAACCACTTGAAAATTTAATTTTGATATAAGTTTTCTTACATCCATATTTCACTCTTGCTTGCATTGAATGTTTTATAAAGGATTGAGCTTCAATTGCATTGATTTCATTTTAATGATTTCAATAAGAATAGTTGCATTCTCCATTGGATGATGTTTGAAATAAGTTTTTAATGGGCATCTTTTGCTTGGGTTCAAAGAAAACTTAATGTCCCAATTAGTTTATCTTCAACTATTTATCAAGGATGTTGCTACCAAGGTCACCCGGGGTTGCTACCAAGGTCACTCGGGGTTGCTACCAAGGTCACCTGGGATTGCTACGAAAATGATTGTGTCCATAATTTAGATGAGGTTTTCCAATTATATGAATGTCCATGTGAATAGGAGGTTAAAAGAATGAATGTTTAGATTTGTTGAAAACTCAATAATATTTTGTGATTTCTAAAACCCTATCATTTAAATGAAATAAGATTTCATTTCGGGCATTCAAGAATTAATTTCAGATTTATAAAAATTGTTTCTAGGCAATCAAATATTGATGAAATTTATTTTTGGATGATTAGAAATCATTTTTGGGCATGTAAAATTGTTCTTCGGCAATATGAATTTATTTTATAGCTATTGAAAGTCATTTTAGACAATGATAAATCTCTCCTAAGTAATCAAGAATTAATTCCTAGATATTGAAAATCAATTTTGGACAATCAAAATTCATTTTTGGGCATATGATAATTATTTTCGAGCATATGAAAATCAATTTTGGAAAATTACAATTTGTTTTTGGGTAATGAAAGACTTATAAAATTTATTTTTGGGTAATCAAAGATTTATTAAATTTATTTTCACGCAATTGGAAGTTACTTCTAGACATATAGAATTCATTTTCAAGCAATACGATTTTGTTTCCAAACTATTAAAAATCATTTTTGAGCAATGGCAATTGTATTTAAATTTTGAAAATCAATGTTGTACAATGAGAAAATTATTCAAAAGCCATTAAAATGCAAAGTGCAAAAAACTAGAAAGCAAAATTTTCTAATTGTAGAGCTTACTAGAAATAATGTACCATAACACCAAATGAAGAAGTTCAAAAAGTCCATTGGCTTGCCAAGAAGCAAATATTTACTAAGGAAGTTGTCGAAAATATTGTACCCTATCACAATGCGAAGAGGTACTGAAAGTTTTTCAGCATGTTGAGGAGCAAGTTGAAAATTTGCTAAGTGTGGAGCTTGCCAAAATTCTTATGCCCTACCACAATGTCAGAGAGGTACCGAAATTCAGGTATTGGAAAGCTTGCCAAAAATCTTGTACCCTACCACAATGAGCAGAGGTACCAAATTTTCATCAATGTACTAGAAAGCAAGTTGAAAATTTTCTAAGTGTGGGGCTTGTTGTAAATCTTGCACCCTACTGCCATGTGGAGAGGTACTAAAAGTCATTTGAATTGCTAGAAAGTAATTTTTTCTAAAGTATAGAGATTGCCAAAACTTTTGTTACTTTGTACCACTAATGTCAAGAGATAGGGATCAAAATCCTAGAAAAAAAAATTCATCCAACACTCCAACTTGTTGAAGGTAATGAAGTCCAGCAATTAAAAAATTTACTTGACAATACAAAAATAAAATCTGCCAATTAAGAATGAAACCCAAAAATAAAAAAATAGACCCGACAATGAGAATTCAACATCCAAATGATAAAGTGTCAACATTGACAGTAAGAAAAATAAATCCAACACATGAAAATAATATTATGACTAATTTTGGATGTTTCTTGAGATCTTGTACCATGGTGCAAGTAAAGGAGGTAGGGAAATACCATCACCCGATAACTATAAGAAGGAGAAAATTTGACTAAGGATGTGTATTGCCATAGATTTCTGCCAATGTCATTAGCAAAGGGGTACCAAAATCTTGGCAATCTAAAATATATTTGACATTCAAAATTTTGCTAAGGAGTAAGACCTAGAAATTTAAAATGAAATCCAACAATTTAAAAATCATGCCCAGTAAATAGAAAATAAAGCTCGACGATCAAAATAAAGTCCAAAAATTAACAAAAAAATGTGCATCCAGATACTAGGAATCAAACCTGGAAATGGAAATTTAGCATTTAGACCTTAAATATAAAATCTAGCACATAAAATATGGCTAAGGTATAAAATTTTGCAACCAAAATTTAAGCTTAGAGATTAAAATTATGCTTTCACAATTAAATTAGTACCTAACAATTGAGAGCTACTCATATTGATTCCCTAAGGATGAATGATGCTATAATGGATGAAAAGCAAGATTTAAATCCAAAAAATATATTGTTGCAATGTCAAAGATCCTTTGATATTAAAAATTAAAATATAAATAAATAAATCAATTAGTCATCAATCAATGTGTGATATTTTTATTATCAAATCTAGTGTAAACTAATTTTCTCTTTATTCCATGATTTATAGGAAACAAAAAGAGAAGATGAAGGCCAAGGAAGGTTAGGAAGGATATAGTGGACATAGAATATATTATAGTAACCTCAAATGCGTGACAATTTAGCATGAAAGATACACTAAACTTGGATTGATTCTAGATCACTAGTGCATGTAAAATCAAACCACTTGAAATACAATGATTCAACTACCCAATATTCAGAGGTACACTTCTAAAATTGTTAGAAGATCAATATTAGGAAGAAGCACAAAATGACACATCATCTACAGATAACTCATCTGTATAGCTATAAAGCATTGAATTACAACTTTAAAGAACTAAATTTTTTGAAATTGTAAGACTATAAATAGCTATTTAGACCAAAGGATCATGTTCCACTTTAGCAAGCTATTTTTCTTTTCTTTGTATATGGTGGATACCTACACCCTTGGCATTATACCTTAAATATTTATTCTTGCAATCACATGATGTTGGCAATTCTAAGCATGTAATGATTGAATATCTTAGTAATACAATATATTGGAGTTTTTGTTGTGATTTGTGCATGCTGATGGTGGTTGTATTTAATTCAATTCTAGTGTGTTGTTCTTTTTCCTTTTGAATATGGCACCACTTTGATCTCAAATTGTGCAAAGGTTGGTCGAATCAGAGTTGGCTTAAATTCATATTTGCTACTTCAATAAATTTAGAATGAACCCTTAAGAATGCAATGTCTTGTTTTATTTCTTTCTCTAGCCCCTTTATTTTGAATTTTCTTTGAAATATGCTTAGAATAGGACTTTGATTTTCAATATTTAAAACTCATATTAATGTGTTATATTTCATAAGTTTTAGAATATACATTGCTTTGCACTATAATAATCATGATAAAGATGTAATGAATGAATGTATGATTGATAATTTTAATATAGCAAGCATAGAATTTTAAATTTTCTTTAATTCTTTGATGCAATATATGATAATAAATGTTTATATCTTGATGCTTATTTGAATGGTTGAATTGGATTTATGTGTCTTAAAGCTTAGACAATGAATCAACACTCACCCTTGTAATAGTTATATGTAACCCTAAGTTATCCATCTGCATTCTCTTTTTATTCTTTTGATTTAATTTGACAATAACATACCCTATCACTCAAACCTTGGGGGATCAATGTCCCCTTTCAAGAGAGAAAATTTGTTGTTCTAATCATTGGTATGTGTTGGCAATTGGGCTGATGTATCACTCCACACTAAGGAGGGTACCTTTCCAGCTTATCAACTTTCTCCTAACCCTCTCAACCACAAGAAACTAAGAAGAATCTTGTAACCTTCCGTTGAAAAGCAGTAAACATAGATAAATAGAGGGGAGCTTCCCAATGGAAAATTCAAATATTTTTGCAATATCTACCTACATTTGAAGGGGGTATTAAAAAATCACCTTGTTCTTGTTGAAATTTATCTTCTATCAAAAGGAAGCCTCATAAGAATATAGAATAAACTTAATATCTTTTGCTTCTGAAATAGAAAATCTTAAAACAAGAAGAGTATAATCTACAAAATTGTTGGTGGATTATGGAAGGTTTTATCCCTGAAATTAACCCCTTAGACTAGGTTATCTAAATAGATCTGCCCATGTCTTCAACCATAATAAGAAACATATAAGGAGATAGTGGGTTCCCTTGTCTTAAGCCTCGGAGACTCCTAAAATATTCTACTCGAGAACTATTAATTAGGATAGAATTCATGACTAATCACAAACATCCTTTGATGATGTCTATTCAAGTAGGGTGAAAGCCAAATTTACCTATAACTTTAAATAAAATTTCCCAGGATACTCTATCATATGCCTTGTTCATGTCTAATTTCAACAAAAATCCATCTTTGTCACTTTTATCTATGGAGTGAAGAACTTCATGAATAGTAATCACAACATCCAAGATTTTCCTCCCTTTAACAAAAGCATCTTGGTAAGGATCAATAATCTAAGGAAGAATAGCCTTCACTCTATTAGCTATGACTTTAGCCAATATTTTATAAAGAGTATTACACAAACTTATGGGCCTGAAATTATTGAAGAAATTAGCTCCTATCAATTTAGAAATTAGAACAAAAAAGGTGGAATTTATTTCACTTGGAATATGAAAGGTATTTTAAATTTCACCTATTGCATTGTATATATCCTTCCCAAAAATTCTCCAAAATATTGGTCAAAAACTACAAGAAAACCATCAAGTCTAGGGGTCTTCTCACTAGCCATGGAAGACACTACATATTTGAATGAAACGATAAGATTAGAGATCATTTGTTTAGAAATTAGAGAAGGAATAAAATTAAAAAAATAATTGGAGGCCTGCTCATTTATAGGTGTCACCAATCCTAAGATATTTTTAAAATTTTTTACAACATCATGAATTTCTAAAACATTTCCAAATTTTAGTACCATCCTCCTTAACAATTTCAGTAATCTTATTGAAAATCTTTTGTCTCAAGATTGTGGCATGAAAAACTTTGGTATTTCTATCTCCACCTTTTAACTAGAGAGCTTGTGACTTCTGTCTCCAGTAGTGCTCCTTGCAAACCAATACATTATGGAAATTTTCCAACAAACTTCTTTCAATATCTCTATCAGCCTCTGATGAAGGAAAATATTCCATAGTAGCTTCAATGGATGAAAGTTGTATTTTCAAGGATTTCTTCTTTTGGAAAATGTTACCAAAATTATTTTTTATTCCATTCTTTTAAATTGCTCTTCACAAATCTTAACTTATTGGAAACTTGAGATATTAGGAGACCTAGAAAATCCTTCTTCCACCAATCAACTATCAGGGCCTCAAGGGCATCATTTTTCAGCCACATAACCTACAAATGAAAGGAAAACTTAAAAATTCCATTCCTAACTAAAACATCCAATACCAAAGGATTGTGATCCGATCCTATTCTTGGAAGAGAAGAGAGAACAAAGTCACCACACTAGTGAAGCCCTTCTTAAGAAATAAAAATCTATCTAGTTTGGATTGGATAAGATGCTCCCCTAACCTTTTGTTGGTCCAAGTGAATTTACTTCCTTTTAGCTCAAAGTGCATCAGCTAGTTAGTATTGATAAAAGGGATTGGCTTCCTCCTTTTTTTTGTGAGGGAAAGAGGGATAATTAAAATCCCCAGCTAACATCCAAGCAAGGTCAGGGAAAACATTTCTATTTACGCTTAATTCCTCTCATAGTCTTCGTCTTCTCACAATTGAGTTTGGAACATACTCATTAGTTAAAACTCAAGATATTTTAGAAACTTTGCAATAAAAAAGACATGCTAATAAATATGTAACAAGAAGAAACACTCTGCCTTCAATTTTTAATAAATTTAAATAATCAAAAATTTATAAATATATAAAATAATTAAAAATTACCTTATAAATATTAATGAGATTAAAAAACTAATAATTTAAATGACATTATATAATCTTTCCATTACCAAACATGACGTATAGCTTTTTCTGGCATGTACATCTCTGTCAATTCTCCTTTGATGATGAAAACAATTTATTCTGTCTGTAACTTTTTCTGGCATGTACATCTCTGTCAATTCTCCTTTGACGATGAAAACAATTTATTCTGCGTGCCATGTGTGAAAACACGGCTTATTTCGACATACAATTTTTTCAAAAACAGAAATTCAAACGCAATATGCTACTCAGGAATAATAAACACTCTCACCTTGTAATTAAGTGATACGCTAAAAAAAGGATTGGGTCTTGGTAAGACTAAAATTAATTTCACCTTGAAGACATCTGTTAATGTTTTTATATAAAATTTTGCCTGTATTTTCCGCAAAGCAACCAAGAACCAGTCGAATACTAAGTTGCGACAACAGACATCCATCAGAGGATAGAAACAAACCTATAATAATAATAATAATTTATTACATCAATCTAATTTAACGTTCATATTAAAAGCTTAGAAAAGGAAAGGTCATACTTAATATTGTGGAATCCTGACTGGCCATTACACAGTACCGATAAAAAATAGTAATTCAATGCCCACAGAATTAAAAACCTTGGCCATACCATTACGCCACTGAAATTGATCATCTCGTTCCAAATATTAATTCCAAATAAAAAGTTATTAGACGCCAAACTTTGGAAACATTGGACAAGTTACTGACTGCAATTTTCTCATGATGCAACCTTAAACACAAACAATCCTATCCCTGTAAATTACAATTACTCTTCTACGTAGATTACACAGTATGTTAAAAAACCATCAAATAAGTCAACGCCCTGCAAAGCCATACATGATAATAATACGATAAAACCTTTCTTGCATAAGAATCGATCCCCACACCTATCGAAAAAACCACCGTTTTGTACTTCGAACCCGATATTAAACGAGATCTCAACATAAGAATATTTCACCAATGAAACAGTTGTTGGACAGAAGAGTTTTACAATGAGGTTTAGACATAAGAGAAAAGTTTCTCACATTTATGACTCGATGTGAGGGCTTGATGTTACAGACTTTCTGCAAAGTAATCAATAGCGCCGACGATATTATTCCACACACTCGCCATGGATGACGTCACGAGCTTCACAATATACTCCACACCATGAAGAGCACCCCTCAATTTCTCTATAAATTCCACAAAAACCGGCTTCAAAGAGCTCGCCAAGGCGTTGGCGGCGCTCTTCACCAGGCTGCCGACGACCGAGACCCCAAAAACCAGAAATTCAGTCACGAACGCCGTCAAATTCTCGAGAGTTGCACGTATCATTGAAGTTAAATTTGGCAGAACCGTTCCCAGCGCCGCGCCCGGAAAATTCAGCAACGTTTTTATTATCGCTAGCACAGCTATCGACACTAACCGCATCACCGAGTAGGAGACGATGTCTATGGCCCAAACAGCGACAAAGACCACGATAACAGCTGCAATCAACATGCTTATGATTTCTGTCAAATAACGGAAGGAATAACAGAGCCGAGGTGAAGGGAGAATGCTAGATCGGGATCCTAAGGTTTTTTGGTGACATTTCATAGGAAGGGTGAAATTGGTTGCGCCAAATGCCACGTCAGCAATTTGCTATGTGGGGTCCACCGTAATTTTTGGAAGTATTTGTTGTGATGGATGTTTCTTAAGTCAATGGCCAAAATATAACTCCACCCGCGCCGACGGACATAATATATAGTATAGCGATCTTCCTCGATGCTTCATAAGTAAATGGTATCTTCCTAGGTAATAGATGTAAAAGATGCGAGATTTATACTCTTAAATATGTCAGGCTAACCTTGACCATGAGAAAATAGATGTGACCTGACGGTGGTATTAACTTTGAGTTACAAAGTTTCTCACATTAATAATATGATGATTTAACAAAAAAATAATTTTTTTATAATTTTGAAAATAAAATGATTTACCTATATTTAACTTAAATATATAAAAAAATTAAATATAATATATTTTATTATAATCAATAAGCAAATGTGATATATAAAATCGTCATGCTTTTCATCTTTTTAAATAAAATTCAACCCTATTAGTTTTGAAAATCTTCCTCTAAAGTTGAAGTGTAGGACAAAATCTAACTAATAGATTAGGATGCAAATTGATTTTCAAGTTCACGTGGGAATAAAAGAATAACACTCAAATGTGTTTAAATAGGTATTAGATTAAATTAACAATAAAATTTAATAATATATAAATAATAATTAAATAAACAATAAGAATGAAGTAATTAGAAGTTGTAAGTTTATTGCATTGGTAAGGGTTTTGGTTTTTTTTTTTTTAAAGGTCCAAGGTTCAAACCTCACCTAGTATGAGGGGACTATGACTCCTCCTAAAAACATGTGTAAACTCATTGAAAAAGAAATAAAGTAATTAAGAGGAACATTTATTTAATTGAAAGAAATTAAGATAAATAGACATGTATTAAAGTGGAACTTAATTGTATTAAGATTGGAAGGTTTTATTATTTTAAATTTTTTATTTTAAATATTGAGGTTATTGATATCATTGGAGTTATCATATTTTATGGATTGTTTTAAAATATTTATTGTAATCCTTTTTTATGCTTGGACAAGAAATAAGTTTGAAAAAAAATGAAATTATCCTCTTTAAGTGTTAAATAAGGCTCTTACATGAAGTGGATGTTGATGATGAAACATGTAAATTAAAAACTCTAGAAATATATGATGCTTGTAATCCATACAATATAAAAATGAAATTATTTTCATTTAAATATTAAATGAAGTTCTTAGTTTAACTAGATGTAACCAGATGTTGATGATGATAAAATATATTAATAAAAGATGCTAAACATGTGTGATACTTGTAGTCCATAAAAAACTAAAGAAAGTTGTGTGAATATCTTAACAATTAAAGAAACGTCATTGATCTTATAGTAAAGAAAGCATTTAAATAAAAAATGATCCTCTATTTTTGGCACTAAAAAACAAATTTATAATGCATATTTCTTTCAATCAATGTGAGGATTTGACGTGATGCAAAGCTAGATCCTTAAGCAATAGTGTACTTGGAGTGTAGTGTATCTTAATGGTTGTATGCTCCCATTGTTGAAGTGAGATTAAGAAATATCTTAGCTTAGAGATGTTGTCATAGTAGAGATGTTAGGATAAAATTTATTTAGGATTTTGAAAATGATGACTTAAATTCATTCAAAGTGCTCTTGAGTTCTTTTATCTCACTTTACTTATTTTTATGTTTCACTCGATTGCTTAGCATTATTCCTTGAAGAATAGTTGGACAATAATCATTTACTTATTTATCTATTTTAAATTTTTATGAAATGTTTTATTTGTGAATGTAATATAAATAAATATACATATTATTTTTATAAAAGTAGAATAGCATGTATGTAGAGAATTCAAAATGAATTTTACAATATAGAATTATCTTGATCTGTGATTAAAAAGGTACATCTAATATTATTAAATTATAAATATGAAAAAAAAGACTGCACTATAACTATTATGTATATATCATGTTATATTATTAGGGAACCTAATAAAAAATCTTAAATTACCATTTGCAACATGACATCCATAAGATCAACCATCAAAAGTAGTAATAACCACTTCTAATACATAACTTCATGCAATTGAGCAGCCTAATAATTAAATCCTATTGCAAAGTCTTAACAAAACCCTAAACCATAATCCTAACAAATGAATAATTTCACAAAAATGGAAAATCTTGAAATAACTATAAAGAATACTCAATAAAATAAAATTTGCTTAAAACATTCTCATATAACATCCACAATTACAAAATCTAACAAAAATCTAGAAGTGACCCACAAATTATCCAAGAACATCCATAAAATAAGAAATGTAGGAATCAATAAATGATAACACTCATTCCAAAAAAAACAACATCATGAAGCACTAACAATATTATGCTTCATTAATTAGCTATAGAAAAACATGCTTTAGGGGCCATCCATAAGCTTTGTTGTTTAGCTTTGCACCATGTCAAACATATCATTCTCTTGAATTCTATTAAAAATTAATTAAACTTTTATGTTTCATAAAATATCATTAGATTGAGATGGTCGTAATGGATATAAATCTAGTCTACATGTAAATTGTTGGGTTAAATATGGTTATATTTGGTTAAATAGTGGTTTTTGGATAATAGCTAATATTAAAACATGTTTTTAAACTAAGCTCATTAATTAATAAAATGTATTTCTATGACTACACTCAACATCATCATCTAGATTAAAATAATTAAAGATATAAAAAGAAATTCCACCTCTTAAGAGTTTCCACTTAAAATACATAGACCATAGGATAAAAGATTTAGATTTTATTTTATTAACAATAACATCCTGATATTCTATTCTTTTTTTTTTTTCATATTTGATTCATGAAAATTATAAATTTTTATCCTTGTCTATCTAATGCATAGGTCAAGACCTCCCAAGTTGATAAAAAATATATAAGCTTCAAATATATGTAACCATGTAAGCATGTTCTTGAATTAGCAAAAAACCCAACAACAATGACAATAACTATAGTTCAACACTTATGAGAATGCAAGAGAATACACAATAAATGGATGCATTGCTAATAGACATCATGTTTTACCCACAAATAGAATCAAGTGTAGTAAATAAAAGATATCATTTTTTAGATTACAAAGACCATTAAAAAAGGGCCACAAATAATATGTAGCCTAAAATATGAATTTACATAAAGTTCACTTGCTCAAAGTCAATATTATTAACATGCATTACTACAAAGAAAAATAGAGATTGAAACATTTCATTCGAAGAATTGCTAAAGATTATATTGATAGATAAAGAACGAGTCTTGCATTTAGTTTAAGAATTAAAATAATTTACACAACTAACTCAAATGAACTTTAGAAAAGCAAGTTCAAAATATTTAAAGTTTGTTTATTCAACAAATGGTTAGTCTAATATAGTGGAATTACCCATTTCTTCTCAAATAAAGTAGAGACAATGAGTTATCATGTATTTTCCATGCAACAAATGAAATGTATGAATGTATTGACTGCATTAAATATATCTCAAGATTGATAGAATTAAGCATAAAATCAAATTTTTATTTTGATAGACTTCTCTAGTGTTGTTTCAAAAAGTTTTAGAGGAACAAGAAAAAAATAGTTGCATTAAATAAAATAAATTTAATTAGCATTCTTTGTAAGCATTACATGAGCACAATATAATATTTGAATATATGCATTTATAGAATTTCATATACACCAATGGAACAAAGGATGTAAAACACTTCATCAAAAATAAAAGCATGCTTAGTTCACATTTGCAACCAAAGTTGTTGTTCCATATTTGGGACTTGGAAACCCTTGACCCTACCTACCAAATCAATTGTTATTTCCTTGATTAGTCTTGTCTTCTCTAAAAATATGAAAATATTTATTATACAATAATGTTCATTTATTTGGGAGTATCCCATCTATCAAAACTAGAATATAGGAGGGTTGATTTTATTATGTATTTCAATGTTAGAAGGCCTATGAGAATCAACATTACCACCTAAACCATAAAATTGTATAGTATCACACTCATTTACAAGGGGAGGCAAATTAAGGTCCCACAATAAATATAAGAAATAAAAACTAAAATGATATTATATTTTTTCCAAGAAAATAATTTTCAAATGAGAAAATAGCAAGAAAATCTCGTGAACCTATTATAAGAAAATACAAAAAAGCAAAGAAGCAAAGCCAATGTTACCAAAAATTATAAAACTAACCTATCTCTCATTATGATTCCATCAAATCATGGGAGATGATGTAGAACTCCTTTATCTTGGGATCATTCAAAGGATTGAGTAGTGATCAAATTAAATATTTTAAAGGAGATGGAGGAACAGTTAATAATAATCTATCAATGGCTTAAAGAAGCCATGGATGGACAAAAGAGCTATGTTGATTTGAAAATGTCATCGATATAATTCTCTCTAGGATACAATATCTTTTTAAGGGTGATACCTATTAAGAGTTCCATCAAATCAACCATTCTCGACCCTAGATTTTTTGGCCCTTTTGAGATCATAAAAAAATCAATTTTATAGCCTATAGACTTGCTCTTCTCCCTAATCTATCAAAGATCCACAACGTCTTCCATGTATCCCTACTTAGAAAATATGTTGTTGACCAATCATATTATTTGGAATGTGTCTAATTTGTAGATGATAAATAATCTTGCCATTGAGGTTTGCCTAGTCCAGATATTAGTCTTTCATACCAAAATTTTAAGAAAGAGAAATATAAATCAATGTAAGGTCCAATGGGACCAATTTTTAAAAAGGAATGCTACATGAGAGGATGTAGATTCCATGAAAAAATAGTTTCCTCATATTTTTAATATAAAATATATTATAAAACACCCGAGACTATGTTTAGAACTAAGGGGGGAGAGTGTCATGACCCTCCCAAAACATGATTTATGATGTTATTTTATATGTATATTGTTCTATTTTGTTATGAATTATTATTTTTAACATTTTTGACAAGGTACTATTGATAAATATTGTGTTATAAGTAGAGATCTGTGAAAAACTAAATGGAAATGATGGTGGTGTAAATTCTCAAAGTGGTGAGATATTTGCTTTTGCAAAAAGGTGAAATAGTCCTAGTAGCGAAACGCTCACCAATGGCTCAAGGGTAAATGGAAGCCCAAAATCAAATAGATGCATTCATTTATGTGCATTGAAAATGAATATTTCATGATATTGAATGAATGAATGTTTCTTTGAAAACCCTCCAACAACAAGGAAAGTACCACAAAGCATGAGAGCTATTCTTGTGTGATAGATGGTAACAATTTTTATCATCAAATTGTCAGTATAAAAAGAATTGTTATAGGTAAAAACACATACAATAATTTGAAATGTTTTATTTAATTGTTTGTTATTTACTTATTTAATTATTTAATTATATAATTAATTTTTTAATTATTTGTGAATTAAAAGGGATTTAAATATATTTTAAAAATAATTTATGCTTTTGGTGAATTTTTATTTAAAGGAAGCTTACGCTTGAATATTTATATTAATAACAAGCTTGAATATTTATATTAATACCAAGCACCACCTCACCGGAGAAAAACAATAGCATGGCTGCTTGTATGACGTTGCACTTGCCTAACTATCCTTTTATAAATATTCATTTTAAATCCTTAATCTCCATATCAACAGAGGAAAGAGGTGTGGGTGAAGGAACAACGAGTAGAGGAAGAGAGCAGTAAAAGAAATATTAGCAAATCCTTTTTATTTCATAAAGTTTAGGTGCTCTTTTCTGCTATGTGTGTGGCTGCCATTTATAAATGATTTGTAATATAAAGAAATGGTTTAATAAATTCTTGTTGCATATGTTTCTAGACAGATGGCTTTTGAATTTTGAATCCTGATCGCCTAAACTAAAATTTAAATCCGCCTTAAACAAAATTGTTGCGGTTATCGGATGACGCTTACCAATTTGCCCTTGTGTCGAAAACCACCGATCCTCAATTTTCCACGTAAGGTTCCTCTATCTCGGCCTCTCGGCCTCATGGGACTGGCGCACCCCATGAAGTTTCGGAGCAACTACCCTAGCGGGCCCCACGTCCACATCGTTTTTTAGTACCTGTCGCCCAGAGAACCTTTGGTGTCATTAAGTAAAGCAAAATGCCCAGATTAGCAATACAAATCCTACTGTAAGACAATAACTTCCATTTAGGAAAAAAAAAGGGTTTAAACACCAAAATAAAACTTTTATATATATTAAATAAATAAAATTGTTAATATTTTTATTTGAAAGGTTTGTATTAATTTTGGACAATATTATTATAAACCCTACTTCTTTGGTAAGACCAAGTTAATTAGACGGGAACCTGTCGTCCAACAAAACAAATTAAACGATTAATCCTTGTTCCTTTTAACAATACATTTGCCTTGATTTTATATAAAATGAAAGGTAGAGCTCTGGAGGAGAAAACTAGGGCATCAATTGGGTAGCCTAAGATATTTCTAGTTATTGTGGATTTGAAGACAAGATTGCTGCCCCAGGAGGGCCCAATGGGGACACCTACGAATCCTCTTCTAGAGAGAGTTCTTTTGTAGAGTTGTTAAAGGATAAATATCCATCAAAGACTGAAGAAGCACAAAAAACTACATTAAAAATGCTCTTTACAGCTGTTGGAAATAGATCAACATCTCAACGAGTTAATGGATGTTTGCCATAGTCAGAATAAAGGCCAAATATTTTCATTTAGCAAAGGATGGTTGAAGAAATAGTTTTATATAGAACCAATCATGATTTGATCTGTAAATTCATGGGTATTCTCCCTACCCTGAATTTTTTGCATTTTTGGGTCTAGTAAAACTGGGAGCCTCTTGGTGAGTATTCTTTGTGGTTTATTAGCAATGGATATTTTATTGTTAGTTTTTCTTCACTTACCGATAGAAATAGGGCTTTCGAATCAGAAAAGAGGAATCATGGTTTGACAGGATTATTTGTTCAACCCTGGAGAGTGGGATTTGATCCTTGAATTGAACCCACTGCTATCCCGGTTTGGATCCGTTTGTATGCACTTCCAATGGAGTTTTGGAGTGAGCAGGTATTGGAAATTATCGGTAATTCCCTTGGAAGACATTTGGGTGTTTCCAAAGACACAATAGAAGAAAACACAACTGTTTATGCAAGATTATGTGTGGAAATGGATCTTAACCAGCCTCTACCGGTAGAGGTGGAACTTGAACTTGCAGGACTATCTTGGATTCAACAACTAGATTATGAGGCATTGCCCTTCAGATGTAGATTTTTCCAAAAATATGGGCATTTGGCCCGATCTTGCCCAAATAATATGAACATAAAAATGGAGGTTCCTATAGGAATGTCAAATATTCCTAAGGAGGGTAAGTCAAAAATAAACAAAGAACCAACCAATATTTCTCAAGGTAAAGAAGCACAAGGAGATGGTTTTGAACAACCCAAAAGAAGGAGAAGGTAAAATAAAAAATATGGTAAAGAGCAAACCCAACTCAAGCCGTCCAATAGGTATGAGATATTTAAGACACTAATGGACCAAGAAGAACAATTCATGGAAGGAGTGGATGGGAATAATGAAAATAATAATAGCCATGTTCAAGCTCATCTTTCATCTCCCCCCATCATAGAGCAGGTAATTGAGTACAGTGAGTTATCGTAGGCAGAGTGCAGGGGCATTGATAGTGCATAACTAAGAGCAACCAATAATTAAGGATGTCAGCATGGGTATAGCAAAAAAGAATAGATAACGACCAACTCTAGGGATAACTCAGGTGGAAAAGAGATAAAAAATAACAGCTCTCAAGGAGTGGCTAGAAAATCAAATAAGGAATTGATAGCAGTTCAAGGAGACAAACTGATCATTGGAGGATATGTGAGGCCAATAGATTTTTATTGCTCTCAAGGTAACCAATGATTATATAATCATGGAATGTTAGGGGTTTAAACAGTAGAACCCATATATCTATTGTTCAAATACTCTTAGAAAAATGTAAAACAAATTTTTTGCTTATCTAGGAGACAAAAATGTCATTGGATCTTATGTGTAAAACAATTAATAGACTTTGGAGGGGTGATGGTCATATGGAAGTGGCTACCCAAGGGGTCTCATGGGGGATAGTTACTCTTTGGAACTCTCTTGAATGGACTGCAATAGAACATATAGCTTGGAGGGGTGTTATCACATCACATTTTAGAAATAATGTCACAGGTGAACATGTTTTAATCAAATTTTTTTATGGGGCTCAAAACCTAGATGGTCAGATGCATCAATGGAAAGTTGTGCATAACATGAGAGTATTAGGGGAAGAGTTATACTGGATTATTAATGGGGATTTTAATGCTAAATTGTCCTCTAGAGATTAGGAAGGGGGAACCCTAATTTTGAACCCAGGGGATCGACTTATGATTGCCCAAGTCTAGGAATTACACTTGGTGGATATTAAATTCCATGGAACCAACTATACTTGGACTAATAAGAGGAGGGATCCACATAGTAGGAAGGTGAAGTTAGACCATTTTTTGGTTTCAGAGGAGGCATTTGTAAAATGGAATATAAAATTTTAGATTTTGGAGGGTCTAGTTTTAGATCACTTTCCCATTTTTTTGGAAGGAGGGATCAAGACAATGCAGCATCATAAACCATTTAAATTTGAAAAATTTTGGTTACAAAAAGATGAACTTCAAAATAAAATTCCATAGTGGTGGGAAGAAGGTCGCCTAGCATATGGGACATCAATGTTTAGATTCCACAAACAACTTCATTATGTCAAAGATCAACTGAAACAATGGAGGTGAGCTAACAAGATAGATTTTGAGGTCCAAAGAGCTCCATTGGCGGCGAGATGGGATGAGGTTAAAAAAAACTTTAGGGAAGGAACAATTATAGAGAAGCTCAAAGAAGAGGATGATGCATTGCGTAAAGTGGTTGAGGATATTAACAACCAAGAGGAGACTTATTGGAAACAGAGAGCAAGAACCACTTGGTTATTATAAGGTGATAAAAATACCAATTTTTTCCATCGGATTGCTTGTGCTAGGAGATAGATGAACAACATGGAAGCTCTTCAAGATGAGAATGGACACTCCTTTGATACAATTCTAGGTATGCATTTCTATTCAATGGATTATTTTTCTAAACTATTTAAGGAAGGTATGGTGCAAGATGAAGAGGTTAAAAAAGAAGTTATTATTGTCATACCATTTGTTATCTCTGAAGAAGAAAATTAGGCCCTAATTAAACCCATTGATAGAGAGGAACTAAAGAATGTAGTCTTTGGAATGAGCATCGAAAAAAACCAGGTCCATATGGCTTTCCAATTGAGTTTTTTCAGGCCTTATGGGATAACTTGGAGGAGGATGTAATGGTTGTTATAGAGGAGTCCAAAGGTAGTAAAAGAATGCTTAAAACATTAAATCATACTTTCATTACCTTCATTCCAAAAGGGGAGGAGGAGGTACATATTTCAGATTATAGACCTATTGCCTTATGCAATGTCATATATAAAATAATCACAAAGGTAATGGTTGAGCGGCTAAAACCTCTTCTACATAGCATTATCTCCTCATAGTAATGGGCTTTTGTAGAGGGTAGGTAGATCTTGGATGGTGTGGTTCTAGCTTAGGAGGAAATCCATTCAATGCAACCATCTGGTAATAGAGGAATGTTCATAAAATTAGATATGTCAAAGGCTTATGATAGGGTGGAGTGGAGCTTCTTGTCAAAGATGATGGCAACCTTTGGTTTCTCTCAGGATTGGATAGAATGGGTCATGAGTTGTGTTTCTACTTCGACATACTCAGTGTTAATCAAGGGTCTTCCCTCACAACCGTTTGGAGCTACTTGAGGCCTTCGTCAAGGAGATCCTTGCTCTCCCTATATTTTTCTCATATTGGCTGAAGGATTGGGTAGAATCATCTTGAGGAGAAGAAAACAAGGTTTGCTAACAAGTATCAAGGTGGGTGAGGAATTTATGACTCACCTACAGTTTGTGGATGACATAGGATTGGTGGGAGTGGCCAACTTCAGGGAAGCAAGAATTATTAGAGATACTCTTAATGTCTACCTTAGGGCTACAAAACAAGTCATCAATGATAAAAAATCCAAAGTGGTCTTTTTCAATCTTGATCAAAGGCTTCAGGACAAAATTTTAGAGATCATGGGATTCAAAAGGACTTGTCTCCCAGTGGTATACTTGAGGGTCCCTTTGCATTTTAAAAAACTAAAAATAGATACCTGGAGGAATCTTTTGGATTGTATCAATGAAATAATTAATCATTGGTCTCACAAATGGTTAAAATATGGGGGTAGATTAACTTTTTTACAGTCAATCATTCAGGCCATGCCAATTTATAAATTTTCTATCCTTGCTACCCCACATACCATATGGAAAGAGTTGGACAAGATGGCTAGAAAATTTTTATGGGAAGGAGTAAAAGGAGAGAGGAAATGGGTCTTAGTAGGTTGGGATAAAGTATGCCAGCCCAAGGTAAAATGAGGTTTGACACTGAGAAGATCAAAGTTAAATAATAAAGCTTTGGCTGGAAAGCTTTACTAGAGGTGGATTTCCCAACCAACTTCTTTATTCAATAGAATCTTACTTAGTAAATATTTGGGACAGGTAAACCCAAATGAGGTGGTTCGTTTCCCTTTGGATGGTAATGGATCTTTAGTGTGGTAGACTCTCAAGATAGGATCTCAGGTAGTAAAAGATGGATTGTTTTGGAAAGTGGGGAGAGGGGAGAAGGCATGATTTTGGACAGATTAATGGGGTCAATACCCACCTATCATTGTTGAATTTCATGAATTGCAACCAATAAAAATAGCCATAGAAACTAGGGGGTGGGTCCAAATTGAAAGTTATTTCAACACTAGTTAGCTGGGGGATTATAAGTTTAAGCAGTTTAAGAAGTTGGATGAGTGGCCAGGTTCAATCCCTCCGGATTTGAAACCCATCATGACTAAAATATTGGCAGAAATATTTCTCATAGGTAGAGATGAGGAGGATGAATTAGCTTGGGGTTATGGGAGCCTTGGTTTCTACACAGTGAAGGATGGATATGATAAGATCCTTCCAGAGCCTCCTCCTCATACATATCAGGTTGAGGATTAGAGAAATATTTGGTAGTCCAAGGGTTGGCCGAAAGTAAACTTTTTTTCCTGGAAGTTGTAGGGGAATCATTGGTCCATATCAATGTATTTTATGCTACAAGAGTGAGGAAACAATCGATCACTTGATTTTTGAGTGCCCATTCACGCGTCAGATTTGGGAGAGATGGTTTTTATATTATAAAATTCAAGTTAATGGTGATTTGAATCAGATTAATATTTGGGAAATATTGAAGAGGGATAGATTTAAATCTAAAGCTCTTTGTATTGGTTGTGTGCTTGGATTAAACTTCATTTGGGTGCAAGTGTGGTTGGAGAGAAATGCCAAAATTTTGAGAGAAACTTTTTCTTCTTTAGATGGAGTTTGGCAGGTTATTTGGAGCAAAGTCATAGAAACTGTGGCAGTCTATGCTAAAGAGGAAACTCAGGTTGTTATTGGGGCAATGGAGAAGGAATTTGAAGTGCAAGAGGGATAAAATAGAGCTAGTTGGAAACCACCCCCGGAAGGTTAGATTAAAATTAATACTAATGGAGTTGTAAAAGGCAATCCGGTTAGAGCTGGAATTGGAGTGGTTTGTCGGAATCATGTTGGAACAATGCTCTATTTGGAACTGCAAGTCTTGGGAAGAGCCAAAAACAATGAAGCATAAGCCTTAGCTATCAAATCTGCTTCTATTTGGGCAGTAAAACAAGGTCACAGGAGGATAATCCTAGAATCGGATTCTCAAATAATGGTTGGAGCTCTAGATTGCATGAGGAACTTTGCTTTGAAAACATGGAGGTTGAGGATACTTTTCACTCAAATTAAGGAATTATGGAGGGAATTATATGATATGATTCCAGTTTATGTGAGTAGAGATCTAAATAAAGTGGCAGACTTCCTGGCTAAGATGGTTACTGAGAAGGAGGTAGGGGTTTAGTGGCACAGTGACATGGCTATTGAGGATGAGATGATTAGGCAGGTTGGTGAGCAAATCCAGTGCTTAGCTAATTTGGATAACCATTCCAAAAATACTATTTATGAGATTTGTGCTTCAACGTAGTTGTTCTTTTATAGTTGTAAACAGGTGAATAGTCATTGTAGAAATATGGTTTAAGAGATTTGGCTCCAATGCAAATATTCTTTTACTGTTATAAACATGTGTTCTCTTTAGCTAAGGCTAGGAAAAGTCTCATCCCAACTTGTAAATGATCTTTGTTTTAATACAAGTTTTTTCAAATTATTTAAAAAAAAAAAACAAAACAAATTAAACAATCAACCAAAAAAAACTTAACTCTACCAACCAAATTAATTTTTTAATCTAGTTGGAGTATTTTATGGTTTAAAGTTTTCAAAATATTTAATCTAAAACTATCTAGGGGTTAGTGGTGTCTACCATTCAGCTAGCTACATTTGGAAAATAATTAGTTTGTCCAGAACAATCTAGGGATCAATGGTGTCAACTAGGTATATTCGGTTTGTGTTGATGTCATCTTTCAAATATTTAGGGTTTCTTTCAATGGTGGATTCTTACGGCGAAGTTGTTGGACTGTTGATGCAGTGGAACCTAGTGGGCAGGGACACTTACTAGAATTATTGTGTTTAAATCCTAGACTTCTGCACATGCTTTAATTTCTAAATAAATTAGTGACAGGTTTGTGGTCCAAAGGAGTTTGTTGCTGCATATGTTGCTTGTTTGTTTATAAAGTCTCAAGGACTAGGTGGATTAGTAAGTGCTAGTTTGGATGACACTTGTTGAGAAGAGACTTGGGTTTAAAATTTGGTGGTGCCAGTTTGCAAAGGTAGTATTCTCCTCTAAATACTTTGAGTGCACGCTAGACCGACGAAGATACAACCCCAAAATGATTGGCGGTCCCCATCTCACCCCAGAGCAACAATTAACGAGACATATAGGTTTGGTGGTTGCAGTCCCTATGGTTTGAACCCTGCGCTACCAGTTACTAAAAATAGTGGTTGTAGCCAACTCTTGTTTATCCTTTATCTGTTAAGTTCCAGTTCGGGTTTTGACAAGCATCTTAATATATCATATTTTTATTTATTTTTATGATATAAATGAATTTTTACATAAAGTTATTTATAGTAATATCAAATTTTTAATGATAAATTAATTTTAAATTAATATAAAATTAATTTTATGTTTAACTTTATAGTTAGATGAAAATAAATTATCCTTTAAACAATGTAATTCATAAATATGAATTAACAAAACCATCAAAGATAAAATATAAAAGGGATTTATAGGCTTAAATGAAACATATTTATAAGCTTGCATAAATAATTTTTTTTTCATAGGCTTACATAATCACATACTTATAAACTACATGAATAACACTCATATACACCTCATCATAAACCCTATCCTTTTAGGTTTCCAACTTTGAAATAGGGTCCATTTCAATCCTATATAACCTAATAAAACCATAAGCTATATAATATAATATTTATGGAGGATATGTTTATCTAACCATGTTCCACTTAACTTAAATATCCATTATCCTTTTAAAATTCCAACATTGACCTTCTATTTAAAGTTTTAAAATTTTCATTATTGAACCTATTCAAATTATATAATAAATATATTTAAAAAATTTAATATTTTAAATATTACAATAAATTATATTTTTAATCAGGACTAGGCACCTTACTATCTATCTAAAGGAGGTCTAGAGTTGCGAATTAAAAAAAAAAAAAACTGATTAGCCTTGAGGAGTATGGGATAGGCCCCATGGAACAGAAAGTCCTAGCCCCCACGGGATACGAGGAATGATTTTCCTTAATTAAAGTTTTTTCAAACCATCACGGGTGGGTGAGTGTGTGAGAGGGTGGGTGTGAGATGGTTGTGTGTTAAATTCCCTATTGATAAGCATAACTCTCAACTTCACAAGGGTCATGGTTGGGAGGAGACTGCCCAGTCATTTGCATTTGCATTGGTTGTAGGAGTTTCTCACACTAACCCAAACAAAATTATATTTTTAAAAGTTATTTTAGGAGTTTCTTACACTAACCCAATATAAATATAAATATAAATAAATAAATAAATAAATAAATAAATAAATAAATAAATAAATATATATATATATATATATATATATTTATATTTATATTTATATTTATATTTATATTTATAAGGTATTTGATGGAGGTGTATCGCTCCAAATTTTTCGCATCCTTACCTTCAGGCTATAGGATCCACGCCCGGAAGGGGGATGCGAGAAGGATGGGACAATACCTCGGATTGAGAGGCCCTTTGAAGGTCTCGCCTCTTGGGGGAGGGGTATAAAGGTGAATTTTTGATGGATGGTGGGTTCACCAGGAAACTTTTGAGTGGCATTTTCCATACCTAGGTTGATAGTGGGTTTGATGTGTTCATTTTGTACTTTAATCATTCAACTCCTAGGTTTGGCCAAAATGAATCTAAACTATTCTATATGCCAATGCTGATTTTGTGGATACAAAAAATATAAATAAATGCTAAACACAAAAAATGTGCCAAATGGGACAGAACATACCTGATTCCGGATGTTTGATTAAGGTTCTAAGTTTTGTAGCAATCCAAATCGTCTCAACTTGTACGTAATCGTCTGATATTTCACAGAATCGTTTCGAATCACAGTCGATCGTTTGAGATCATATGGAATCGTCTAAGATTTGACGAATTTGTCAGAAACCTACAATCACAAAAATAGATACAAAATACAAAATATGCAACTGTAGAAACAAAGGAGAATGATAGCAATAATAGCAAATGTGCCTAAACAATGGATTCAAATAACAAACAAGAGAAATGCAGTAGATTTAATGATTGATTTTAACCTTATCATGTGGTTATGCTAAATGAGGTGAACTCCAAGATGCATAAATATAATAACTAAGATAATGTATAAAGAAATGCAGAAAAGTGATAAAGAGATGCAAACTCTAGACTCTGATTGCCCCCAATCTGGACTACATTCAAGATCGTCTCCAATCGTATGAGATCGTCTACACTCCTCGACAAGATCGTCCGAAATTGTCCAAAATCGTTTGCGACGATCCGAGCTAGCTTTGACTAAAAAACAGTAAAGTACCTCTAAGAAAACATGAAATACGAAGTGCAAACAAAAGTATGAAGGTGTTCTAAGGCATAAGGAACCAAATTTGTAGAGAAATCCGTCAGCTAGGAGGTTCAGGGGTTCAGTCAGGGGGGTAAACTAAGAAAATCCTAGTTTATATAGGATTAAGGAGAGGTTAGGAGGTTGGAGATTATACCAATTTGGGAGATATCCAACGAGGGAGACTCTAACTGCGCAGACACGCTTTCTACCCAGATTAGAGAGGTTGTTGGAATAGAAGCTAATTATGAAAATTCAATTTTGGGACGAAATCGTTTGAACATTCTGTTCCAAATGAATTCGTCAGATCTAGGATGATTTTGTCTAATCTACGACGATATTGTCCAACGGTCAAAACAAATCCTAAAAATGACACAAAAAACGAGGAAAGCGAGTAATGGGCAGTTTGAGGTTAAAATTTGAATTTTTATCTTTTTACTAAGATTTAACTGTGCCAATTTTAGGATGCTACATTTTGCCCCCTCTTTAGCGAATTTTCAGAAGAAAATGCATTAAAGACGAGTTCTTCCTGTTTTACGAGAAAACAAAAATGTACTCAATTTTTTAGACAACGATTCTTGGTCGAATCGTACGACTGCTGACTATGGTGCTCCCTCCGTGTTTTTACCCAAATCGAACGTTTGAGGTAAAAACACAAAAAAGAAAAAATTGAAAAAACAGTTATTGTTTTTAAATAAAATTAAGAAAAATAGGGTAAAACCCTAATTCATTGTTATTATTCATTTTTACTATTCCAGAGCTCTGCAGAGAGAAACAATGGTGGAGACAGCGCACAGAGCGACAGAGGTCCGGTGCGGGCTATGGGTAAGGATCTAATCCTAGTATATTAGGTTTGATTTTACTTTGTGCAAAAAAAATTTGAATTAAATTTTGATTGTTTGGGGCATCGCGGCCGTTTTTAGGCCGTCGACGATGTCGGGATGAAATCGTCCCTATTTCATAGATATCGTCTAAGGGCTAAGGTTGCCTGCCTCTGGGCTCAGGTGTAGACATTGTAGGATGAAGCTACACGGCTTAGAGCTCAGGGCGGAGGGGCGAGCATTCGAGATCTGGTGCGGTCTATTGCTCAGATCACATTCTACCAAGGGATATACTATCACATGGTTCCATAGGGACAAAGGGTACCACTACCAACACCCATTGCAAAGCTAGTCATGATGGGATCATCGAGGACATCCTCACGATCAATGGTGAGAACCCGAGATACAGCCCGGACCTCTATGGGACCACCTCCTCCACCTCAAGGCGAGAGTGGAGATGAGGCTGAGAGCTCGAGGGCTTCTTGAGGCTAGACGCTCATGCACATAGATTGTATTTATTATTATATATTTTTGTTTTTGAGAGGATTGAGTACGCCAGGCTATTGATTGTGGCATACCAGTCCAGTTTTGATATGATGTACATATGTTGATATATATATATATATATATATATATATATGGTCTTTTGATGATATGACTTGTTGAATTTGTTGTATAATGCTTTAATGTTGAATTTCGATTGATTATTGATGATTCATGAAATTATGTCTTTTTAGAAATATTATAATTTTATGTCATGTTGTAACATTTAAATGAAATAATCTGATGTAAACAATTGGTTGTTTTGGTGTGATTTGATGAAAAAAATAAAAGGGACTTCTAACAATAATTTCAAAGGACATTGTTGCTATTATAGACATTTCATGGAGTCGTCGCTCGCTCGGTCGTCAAGCTAATCCCAGTATAGAAATATTGTTAAAAGTAAAAGAAGGCTTAAGAGACTGTCTTAAGACTTTGTGTTGTGATGATGAAAATGATGATGGTGATGATTTGTTTTCAGATTTTTATAAAAAATATTATGCATGATATATTAAAAGAAATATGATTTTGCTAGGCATAAATTCCTAAGTGTGATAAAATTTTGAACAATTCCTTAGAAATTATACCATGGTTGCAAAATTGAATGTTGACATAATGACATGAAATAGAATAAGTGTTCGTTCGTTTTTAAAGCACAATTGTGTAACATAATGATGTAAGTCATATGTTTGGATGAATTTGTTTAAAATAAATGGAAAGTAAGATTAGAACAATGGTTTGCGCTAGGCATAGAATTAGAGATATAGACTTATACCATCATCACGAAATCCAAAGAAGAAATTGATATTTTAGTTTTATTGCATGATTGATTTTTGATAAACAGAAAATAATAATATGAACATGACTTTATTTGCTAGATTTTGAAATAGGTTGTTTTAAAAATAATTTGGATTTGTGAAAACAATGTATGTAATTACTTTTATACTAAATAGATGTTCTGAAATAAGAATAAAATTTATTCCAAAAGAGTTGCAAAAATATTTTAAATTATCTCAAAGACAAATGTAGATTTGTAAGGAACCCTCATGTGCATATGTGAGTTCATTGCCGATCTTGATTTATCATAATGATAGAGAATCTCTCAAATACAAATGTGTGTGCAATTGTATTGTTCATTTACCAATTTTGAGCAAGATAATTTGATACAAGTAATTTGAATTAACCAAATGAATGTTTATTAACCATGATTTGTATGCATGTAACCGTACCAGACTACTGTGTAAATTAGGTTATCAAGAGCCAGCTAATCCATAAGCCGACATAGGTCTATACAAAATAAGGTCGCTAATGTGACAAACATATCACCATGCTAGGGATTACCCAAGGCCAAGCGGGTTAGGCACAAACCACCTGTTATGGGGCTTACCTCACAGTTTTCAAATAATTGAGAATTCTAGGGATTCAAGCTCATTCACCCTTATTTTCTTTTCAATGGGTAGGGAAAGGGATTTTATCGCTTTTGTTTTTGCTTTTACTTTTGCTTTTGCTTTTTTTTTTTTTGTATTTTTGCTTGGAATATTGTTGCAATGGTAAAAAATGATATTTTTCTTTTTCTCATTTTCTTTGACTTTTCTTTTCTTCCTATGCTAGGGATACTTGCTCGGATTGGCTGTAGAGCAAGGGATTTTTATTCTGGGTAGGGGTGAGCTTGTCCTTTTGTCAATTATCAAATATTCTAGACCATGTGCATGATAGGATAGCAGGGGAAACTTTCGCTCAAGAAACCACTTTTACTATGTAGCATCATATTGAATTTGCAATGAAATCATTTTAATGTGAAAACATATACTTGGTTCAAGTAAATAGCAAGATCAATTCTCTATGCTCAAAACTTTATTTAATTCAACTGTGGACTTTGATATAAGAGAGATTAATAATCATACCAAATAAAATCAAGATATTTATTCATGTGAGTGTGAAAGAGCGGGATTCCAAATAAATGTTAATTTATCCAAAAGAATTGAAAATATAACTGCAATACTTCAAGAATTGACAGGTACACAAATAAAATATGTTTTTGAAGATTTTGATGATTTTGATGTTTTTATATTTTGATTTTGATTGATGAATTGAGAAGATACACAATGTGATTATTTTTTTGAAATTATTATTATTATTATTTTTCTTTTTGATGATGGAATTGGTGGTATATACAAGATGATCTATATACACTATACAAGGTTATTTGAGTATAGCATGTCTAAGGTTGCTTCAAAATCAAAGGAGGTTTTGAACGATAATTTGGTTGTGTTGAAGGTAAGAACAAAAGGTGATGAAAAAAGGTAGTGATAACAAAAGCTTTGTTATAATGTAGAATAATGTAGCAAAAGATTTTACTTTTATATGTGTAAAATTGATCATGTTACAAAATAAAATATTAGAAGGATAAGAAGGTTCTTCATTCTTATCACTATCTTCCAAGTCTTGATAATATGGAGGGAGTATATGTGAAAGATATGCACGGGTGTTATTTGGTAAACAAGGATGATCATATATGGATGAAGAAAAGTGATGGATAGAAGTTAATTGTGACAATGGAGAATGTATAGAACTTGATGTTTCAACTGTTAAATATTCTTCAAATGGTGTTGGGTCATTATGTATGGTAACAATTTTACTTGCAAGTTCAAACTTTAAACATTGGTGAAGAGTGGAAGGGACAACCCTTATCGTATGAATCCAAGGACTTCTGAGAAGTAGGTTGTAAGGTGAAGGACAATATGCTACATAAAATAAAGTATCTAGGATCTTGGATCCAATATTAAGGGGAAGAATTATAGTACCTTGAGCTTCTTGAATTTCATTGTTAAAAGATTTTATAATAACATTTGATTCATTAAGATCTTCTTCCTTTAATTTGAGTTTTTGGAATAATTGATAAGTGCATAAATTAAGGGAGAAGCCATTATCTACCATGATAGTTTTAACAGGTGTTTCTTTACTAGATCCTGTAATGTAAAGAGAGGAGTATTCTTGTGGACTAGAGGAAGGAATCTCCTCATCATAGAATGAAATATGGTTAAACTCAAGAGGGCTTACACCATTAATTATGTTCTTAGGGAAAATATCATGAGGAACAAATTGTTGTCTAGGTATAATGAACAAAGTTTCCTTATGAGAACTTTGTAATACTTCTAAAAGGGATATCTTTGCTTGAGGATTAATCACTTGTTGTTGGCTATCAAAGTGGATTTTAGATTGAGATTTTGATTCTAAAGATGAGCTTTCTATGCTTACATTCCATTTTGGATCATTCTCTAGAGCCAAAGATAGTTTTGAAGGTTGGTCAAATGAGGAATCCATATATTGAATATCGGATTGAGTTGATTGAACTTGAGGTTGCTCATTTGTATTTTCTGTTACAATATTAGTAATATCATTATGATGGGACACATTAACATGCAATATTTGATTGGTTTCTTATTGTTGATAAATGATTAAGGGTTCTTGGGAGATCTCCATGTCTTGATTGATTATTGGTATTTGTTGTGTAGGAGTTTGATTGATTACTAGAGATTTATAATCAGTTGTAGATTGTAATTCCTTTATATTAAAAAGACCCTCTGATGCAAGAGCATCCAGTGGCATCTGATGCAGAAGCATCCAGTGGCAGGAGGGCCACTTCTGAAAATTTGGTTAAGGAAGGAAGTTGTCACGATATCGCGACATGTCGCGAAATCGTGACCAAAAGAGAAAAGAGTAGGCAAGGAGAAGAAGTTGTCGCGATATCGTGACAAAAAATGTGTCACGATATCGCGATAGAAGTGGAGAACGAAAGCAATCAGGGAGAAGATGTCGTGATATCGTGATAGAAAATGTGTCACGATATCACGACACAAGTGGAGCAAAGAAGCCAACAGGGAGAAATCGTCGCGATGTCGCGACGACGAATGTGTCGCGATATCGTGACATAAAACGGAGAAAGAAGTTAGCAGGGAAAACTGTCGCAATATCGCGATAGGTTCTAGAAGAGATGCAAGGATGCCAAGGATGTCACAATTTTGTGACCCGAAAGCAGAAAGGAAGAGCGAAAGGAAAGATGTCGCGATTTCATGACATGTCGTGAAATCGTGACCCGAGGAAGAAAGAGGAGACGAGATGGAAAGATGTCACGATATCGTGACATGTCACGATATCGCGACATGTCATGATATCGCGATCGAAGAGCGAGAAAAGGTGCAAGGGAGAATTATGTCACAATTTCATGACATGTCATGAAATCACAACTGAAACAGGAGAGAGAAGGCACGAATGAGGAAAGGTCATGATTTCATGACCCAAACCAAAAGGAGGAGGCTGTAGGCAAAGATGTCGCGATTTCATGACATGTCGTGGTTTCACAACCTGAGGAAGAAAGAGAAAGCCGAAAGCTAAGATGTCGTGATATCGCGACCTGAAGGCAGGATGAAGATCTAAAGAGGAAGATGTCATGATTTCATGACATGTCACAGTTTTGTGACCCACAGAAGAGAGAGAAGGCGCAGAGGAGAAGATGTCACAATTTCACGACATGTCGTAGTTTTGCGACCCGTCAAGGAGAGAGAAAGCCAAGAGAAAGAAATGTCACGATTTCGTGACAAGTCGTAGTTTCATGACCAGAAGGCGAAGAAGAAGCCAAGGAAGAAAGATATCGTGATTTCGTGACATGTCGCATTTTCACGACCAGAGGGTAAGCGAAGGAGCCAGAGGAGAAAGACGTCGCAATATCACGACATGTCACGAAATCATGACACAAAGAAGGGAGAGAAGGTGGAACGAGAAGATGTCATGATTTCATGACATGTCAAGAAATCGTGACCCGTAGGAGCAAAAGAAAGCAGGAAGAGAAGATGTCACGAAATCGCAACATGTCACGATTTTGCGACCCGAAGTGGAGAAGAGGAATGAGGAAGGGAAATGTCACGATAGCATGACATGTCGTGATATCACGACCGAAAGAGAAGAAGAAGAGTAGGATGGAGAAGATGTCGCGATATCGCGACATACTACTAGTTCACGACTCAGAAGGAGGGGCACGTGTTTTGAGATGGGTATTTCTCGAGGCAATCAAGTGCCTCATAAACGCATGGTTTCATGCCCAAAAAGTGCGCTGCACATTTTTAGCCACTAGAACCGAAGCATCAGTCTCTACAGAGGATCTCGAAGATCATGGTGGCCATTCATGCATGACACGCAGAGGCCAAGTACACGTAGACGGCTCATCAATGCATCTTTTTGCATTTGACCCAGGTGGCAGTTGGCAGTTTTGTGAACAGGTTGAAAACTCAGAGCGTCGAGTTGACGTTAGAGAGTAAGTGTGACAATGAACGGGAGTCAGGCAACGATTGTAGTGGGAGTGCAATAATGACTCAGAGGATCGAGGTGCAGGCGGCTACAGAGTACTCTATCATTTTGTGATAAAGGGTCAAGGCCTCTATAAAAACCCAAGCATTGTAATAGGATAAGGGTGGTGGATTGGAGATCGCACGTAGAGTGTAGATGAGAAAACTAAGCCGAGCGCTAGTTTTTGTAAAGCCTACGGGCTGTTGTTGTGAATCTTTGCAAGTTAGTGAATGAAACATTGGGGTTTCTATTTCTTGTAAAGTGTGCTTCCAATTTCTTGTGTGAAAATTTGGATTTGTGTGAGTGCGATTTTCCGTCCCCCATCAAGTGGTATCTGAGCCAATGTTCTTGAGTGTGCAAACAGATCGTTGGACGTGAGACAGTTTGCACCAAGATCTGTGGAAGGGTTCTAAAAGAAGAGAGAGTTTAGGGTTTCCTGAGCATGTGAGCAGAGGGCCGAAAGTGAGGCAGCTACACTAGGATCAGTTAAGCTTTGTGAGAAAAGCGAAGAAAAATACCTCCATAAAGAAGCCATGGCGGTGAGAGAGATATGGTGCCAGAGGAAGACTTCAAAGCTTTGCAGAGGCAAGTGCAAGCCCTGCAAGAGGAGCTACATAGAAGGCATGAGGAAAAGCAGAAAAGAAGAGGCAAGGGAGAAAGAACTGGTGGAAGAGAAGATGGAGTGTGTCGAAAGTTGAAGCCATTGAAGGTTGCAGATGAGGAGGTGTGCAGCAGTGCCAGAATCTGTCTGATAGAAGATAGAAATTTATCTGGCCAAGATATGGATTTCAAGCGAGATGCAGACGAGGAGGTGTGCAGCAGTGCTAGAATCTATCTAGTAGAAGGCAAAAATTTATCTGGCCAAAAGATGAAGTTCAAGCGGGTTGCAGACGAGGAGGTGTGCAACAGTGCCAAAATTTGTCTGGTAGAAGAAAAAAGTTATTTTGGCCAAGAGACGGGGTTTGAGCGGGCTACAGAGGCAGGTGCACGTTTGGAGATACTGTAGAAGATGGTGATCGAACAACTCAGAAGTGAAGGTCACTTCTCCACCAACCCCGGGTGTCTGATGCAGGAGCATCCAGTGGCATCTGATGCAGAAGCATCCAGTGGCAGGAGGGCCACTTCTAAAAATTTGGTTAAGGAAGGAAGTTGTCATGATATCGCGACAAGTCACAAAATCGTGACCAAAAGAGAAAAGAGTAGGCAAGGAGAAGAAGCTATCGCGATATTGCGACAGAAAATGTGTCGCGATATCATGACACAAGTGGAGAACGAAAGCCAGCAGGGAGAAGCTATCGCGATATCGTGACAAAAAATGTGTTGCGATATCACGACACAAGTGGAGCAAAGAAGCTAGTAGGCAGAAACCGTCGCGATATTGCGACAACGAATGTGTTGTGATATCACGACACAAAATGGAGAAAGAAGTCAACGAAGAAAATTGTCGCGATATCGCAACAGGTTCCAGAAGAGATGCAAGGATGCCAAGGATTTCATTATTTCATGACCCGAAAGCAGAAAGGAAGAGTAGAAGGAAAGATGTCATGATTTCATGACATGTCGCGAAATCGTGACCCAAGGAAGAAAGAGGAGACAAGACGAAAAGATGTCGTGATATCGTGACATGTCGTGATATCACGACCAAAGAGCGAGAAAAAGCGTAAGGGAGAATTATGTCATGATTTCATGACATGTCGCAAAATCATGATTGAAATAGGAGAGAGAATGTGCGGATGACGAAAGGTCATGATTTCATGACCCAAACCAGAAGGATGAGGCTGCAGGCAAAGATGTCGTGATTTCACGACATGTCACGATTTCGCGACTTGAGGAAGAAAGAGAAAGCCGAAAGCTAAGATGTCATGATATCGCGACCCGAAGGCAGGATGAAGAGCGAAAGAGGAAGATGTCACGATTTCATGACATGTCACAGTTTCATGACCTGCAGAAGAGAGAGAAGGCGCAGAGGAGAAGATGTCACGATTTCACGACATGTTGCAGTTTCGCGACCCGTCAAGGAGAGAGAAAGCCAAGAGAAAGAAATGTCACGATTTTGCGACAGGTCATAGTTTCATGACCAGAAGGCGAAGAAGGAGCCAAGGAAGAAAGATGTCGCTATTTCATGACATGTCACATTTTCATGACTAGAGGGCAAGCGAAGGAGCCAGAGGAGAAAGACGTCACGATATCGTGACATGTCGCGAAATCGCGATGCGAAGAAGGGAGAGAAGGCAGAACAAGAAGATGTCACGATTTCATGACATGTCACAAAATCACAACCCATAGGAGTGAAAGAAAGCAGGAAGAGAAGATGTTGTGAAATCATGACATGTTGCGATTTCATGACCCGAAGTGGAGAAGAGGAACGAGGAAGGGAAATGTCATGATAGCACGACATGTCACGATATCGTGACCATAAGAGAAGAAGAAGAGCAGGATAGAGAAGATGTCGTGATATCGTGACATACTGCTGGTTCATGACTCAGAAGGAGGGGCATTCATTTTGAGATGGGTATTTCCCGAGGCAATCAAGTACCTCATAAACGCATGGTTTCATGCCCAAAAAGTGCACTGCACATTTTTAGCCACTAAAACTGAAGCATTAGTCTTTGCAGAGGATCCCAAAGATCATGGTGGCCATTCGCACACGACACGCAGAGGCCAAGTACACATAGACGGCTCATCAATGCATCTTTTTGCATTTGACCCAGGTGGTAGTTGGCAGTTTTGTGAACAGGTTGAAAACTCAGAGCGTCGAGTTGACGTTACAGAGTAAGTGTGATAGTGAACGGGAGTCAAGCGATGATTGCAGTGGGAGTGCAATAATGACTCAGAGGATCGAGGTGCAGGCGGCTACAGAGTACTCTACCATTTTGTGACAGAGGGTCGGGGCCTCTATAAAAACCCAAGCATTGTAATAGGATAAGGGTGGTGGATTGGAGATCGCACATAGAGTGTAGATGAGAAAACTAAGTCGAGCGCTAGTTTATGTAAAGCCTGCGGGCTATTGTTGTGAAACTTTGCAAGTTAGTGAATGAAACATTGGGGTTTTTTTTTCTTGTAAAGTGTGCTTCCAATTTCTTGTGTGAAAATTTGGATTTGTGTGAGTGCGGTTTTCCGTCCCCCATCACCCTCATCAATCAAATATTGAATTGCACATCTTAAATATTTACAATTTTGTGTCATATGTCCCTCTACTCTATGATATTCACAATGTAGCTCAGGTTTAAACCAATCTACTGTGGTATCAAGTTGTCTTATGGAAGGGAGTTCAATCTTATTTGTATCAAGTAAATGTTTGAAAATTATATCCATTGGTTGATTGAGCTTTGTAAATGTACGTGATGAAGGATTTCGAGAGGTTTTTGATAAGTGCCTTAGGAGTTTAGTCATAAAAGGACCTAATGGTTTTTTACCTATCTTTTCTTTATTATGGGTAGAATGATGATAGGAAGATTGTGAAGTATGATGTGAGTGCATGGTAGGATTGGAAGAATAAGTATTTTCTTGTTGAAATGGATGTGTTGTATTGAAAGAAGAATATTGAAGGGTGGAGGAGGATTGTATGTGGATTGATAGATATAATATGGATATATGGGAGAATAGATAATATCATTATGAAGAGGATTGGAAAAGGGTTTGTCCTGTTGGGGTAATGATGAAAACTGAGAAAAGTGTGATGGAGGTGGTGTTGAATAGGGATGAGGTTGGTCATAATAAACAAATGTATTTGGCTGAATTCTTCCAACATTACTGATGGGCTCATATTGATTTGAGTAAAAACTCATGGTTTCTTTAATACTTCTAAAAGTAATATTTAATATCTACTATTTAGAGTTGAATATAAAACATACAAACTTGAAATGATGATTTTTTTTTTTTTTTTTTTATATTTTGAATCAAAAATATGCCTATGTTATTCACGTTGGGTTCACCAAAATGTATCGCTCCAAATTTTTTGCATCCTTACCCTCAGGCTATAGGATCCGTGCCCGGAAGGGGGATGCGAGAAGGATGGGACAATACCTCGGACTGAGAGGCCCTTTGAAGGTCCCGCCTCTCGGGGGAGGGGTATAAAGGTGAATTTTTGATGGATGGTGGGTTCACCAGGAAACTTTTGAGTGGCAGTTTCCACACCTAGGTTGATAGTGGGTTTGATGTGTTCATTTTGTACTTTAATCATTCAACTCCTAGGTTTGGCCAAGATGAATCTAAACTATTCTATATGCCAATGCTGATTTAGATGAATACAAAAAATAGGAATGAATGCTAAACATAGAGAATATGCCAAATGGGACAGAACATACCTGATTTCGGATGTTTGATGAAGGTTCTGAGTTTTGTAGCAGTCCAAATCGTCTCAACTTGTACGTAATCGTCTGATATTTCATAGAATCATCTCGAATCATAGTCGATCGTCTGAGATCAGACGAAATCATCTGAGATCTGACGAATTCAGATGAATTTGTCAGAAACCTGCAATCACAAAAATAGATACAAAATACCAAATATGCAACTGCAGAAGCAAAGGAGAATGATAGCAATAACAACAAACATGCCTAAATAATGGATTCAAATAACAAACAAGAGAAATGCAGTAGATTTAATGATTGATTTTAACTTTATCATGCGGTTATGCTAAATGAGGTGAACTCCAAGATGCATAAACATAATAACTAAGATAATGTATAAAGAAATGCAAAAAAGTGATAAAGAGATGCAAACTCTAGACTCTGATTGCCCCCAATCTGGACTACAGTCGGGATCGCCTCCAATCGTACGAGATCGTCTACGCTCCTCGACAAGATCGTCCGAAATCGTCCGAGATCGTTTGCGACGATCCGAGCTAGCTTCGACTGAAAAACAGTAAAGTTCCTGCAAGAAAACATGAAATACAAAATGCAAACAAAAGTATGAAGGTGTTCTAAGGAATAAGGAACCAAATTTGCAGGGAAATCCGTCAGCTAGGAGGTTCAGGGGGATAAACTGAGAAAATCCTAGTTTATATAGGATTAGGGAGAGGTTAGGAGGTTGGGGATCATCCCAATCTGGGAGATCTCCAACGAGGGAGACTCTAACTACGCAGACATGCTTTCTGCCCAGGTTAGAGAGGTTGTTGGAACATAAGCTAATTATGAAAATTTGGTTTTGGGACGAAATCGTCTGGACGTTCTGTTCCAGACGAATTCGTCAGATCTAGGACGATTTCATCTAATCTGCGACGATATCGTCCAACGGTCAAAACAAATCCTAAAAATGGCACGAAAAATGAGGAAAGCGGGTAACGAGCGGTTAACGGGCGGTTTGAGGTTAAAATTTGAATTTTTATCTTTTACTAAGGTTTAACTGTGCCAATTTTAGGGTGCTACATTTTGCCCCCTCTTTAGCGAATTTTCCGAAGAAAATGCGTTAAAGACGAGTTCTTCCCATTTTACGAGAAAGCAAAAATGTACTCAATTTTTTAGACGACGATTCTTGGTCGAATCGTACAATTGCTGACTATGGTGCCCCCTCCGTGTTTTTACCCAAATCGAACGTTTGAGGTAAAAACGTGGAAAAGCAAAAATTGAAAAAATGTTGTTGTTTTTAAATAAAATTAAGAAAAATAGGGTAAAACCCTAATTCATTGTTACTATTCATTTTTACTGTTCTAGAGCTCTGCAGAGAGAAACAATGGTGGAGACAGCGCACAGAGCGACAGAGGTCCGACGCGGGCTACGGGTAAGGATCTAATCCTAGTAGATTAGGTTTGATTTTACTTTGTGCAAATTTTTTTTATTTAAATTTTGATTGTTTGGGGCATCGCGGCCGTTTTTAGGCCGTCGACGACGTCGGGACGAAATCGTCCCTATTTCGTCGAAATCGTCCCTAAATCGTCGATTTCATCCGAGGGCGAAATCGACGAACTAGGGGCGATCTCGTCCAACAAGGGGCGATCCCCATGTTGTGAAATCGGAGATGATTTCATCCTAACGAAGGACGATTTTGCCCAATTTGGGACGATATCATCCAATGGTGGATGATATCATCTTTAAGCTTGATTGAAATGTGTTTAATTTGATTGCAATGATTGGTTTATTAATAAATTTTATTGTTTTATTGTTTGTTTTTTAGAAAGGATTACTAAAGAGCCGAGAATGGAAATACGGTGGGCTGAGAGATGACTTGGCCGCTCTCGACCAGGCAGAGCATGACCAACTAGCACAGGTCGGGCTACGGCATGTGGCAGAGATGCCACAAGTACCGACGGACATGGGGCTACTGACAGCCCTAGCAGAGAGGTGGTATCCGGGGTCGTCCTGCTTTCGGTTACCGATAGGGGAGATGGCTCCCACTCTAGAGGACGTATGGAGGATCATGAGGATCCCCATACAAGGATGGCTGATGATGCCTATGGCCAATCAGGGCCAGGCTATGATGAGATTGATCGGAGACCCGAGCTTCACCCTGGAGAAGGGCGGGGTGAACATCGAGTCTCTAAGGCAGATGCTTGGGGCATCTAGGCTGACTCGAGTTTTGGTAGGGGTGGTAGGTGGCTTACTGTTGTGCCACCAGAGCGGATGCAGACTACCATGGCTCCTCTCAGATATAGTCTGCGACATGAGAGACCACGGGTACAGGTTTTCATGGGGCAGCTTTGTGCTATGCCGCTTGTATAGGATCCTGCATGGGGTCGTATACAAGGGAGGCCGATGTCTGGTCTTGACATCGCTGCTACAGGTTTGGTGTTGGGAGCACATCGTGGTGCGGAGGCCGGTAGGGCTCCCATTGACAGGGGTTGACCGGGAGAGGCCCCGAGTTTTCTACTGGTGGCTACAGAGGGGGTCACAATGGTGGATAGATCTGTCGATGTCTCGGAGGTTGCTAGACGACCTCATCCCAGGACCAGATCACCTAGAGGCCATGGCGAGAGCACCCCGGGTGGGCAGAGGATGGGCAGGAGCTGGCTCGCATCAGACGAGTCTGCTGGCTGAGGATGGAGCGGGGAGAGGTAGAGCTCCACCGCTATGATCGGGTTCTATGGTAGTTCGGTCTACAGTAGGGGATCCCTTCTCTCAGGGATTATGAGTACTCCTAGACTATTCGGGATAGTACTACGCTGAGCGGGGCTCCAGACATGCAATGATTCTGGAGTCAGGACACGGACGATGCCCCCATCCAGCCAGTGGATGGTGATGATGCTGGGGTTACGGATGGATATGATGCCTGGTACGTAGGCATCCGCCCTCCTCGGATGATGAGGGCACAGGGTCCAGTGCACGTCGTGGTGCACCGGATGGGGAGGCGACGCCAGGCTGCTATTGAGGCAATGCGGGGTCACGATGGGAGAGAGCAGCGATGGTCTCCATAGGAGAGATGCCAGAGGATGGCACGGGCTCCACAGAGGCCGTAGCAGATAGAGAGGAGGGAGGAGAGACTCCCTTCTCAGTAAGGGGAGAGACCACCATCACCCGATAAGGGCAAGGGTGTCGAGGTAGGGGAGAGCAATGAGACGGTGGCTCTCTGGGCTGAGGTTGCCCACCTTCGAGCTTAGGTGCAGACACTACAGGATGAGGCTACATGGCTCAGAGCTTGGGGTGGAGGAGCGAGCACTCGAGATCTAGCATGGTCTATGGCTCAGACTACATTCTACCAGGGGGTATACTACCAGCTGGTTCCAGAGAGCTAGAGGTTACCACTGTCAGCTGACATTGCGAAGCCGATCATGATGGGGTCGTCGAGGACATCCTCACGATCGATGTCGAGGACCCACGACATAGGGCGGACCTCTATGGGGCCACCTCCTCCACGTCAGGGTGGGAGAGGAGATGAGGCTGAGAGCTCGAGGGCTTCTCGAGGCTAGATGCTCACTGCACAGAGATTGTATATATTATTATATATTTTTTTGAGAGGATTGAGTATGCCAGGGTATTGATTGTGGCATACCAATCCAGTTTTGATATGATGTACATAAGTTGATATATATATATATATATATAATTCTTTTGATGATATGACTTGTGAATATGTTGTATGATGCTTTAATGTTGAATTTATTGATTATTGATGATTCATGTAATTATGTCTTTTTAGAAATAATTATAATTTTATGTCATGTTATAACATTTGTAAATGAAATAATCTGATGTAAACAATTGGTTGTTTTGGTGTGATTTGATGAAAAATAAAAGGGACTTCTAACAATAATTTCAAAGGACATTGTCGCTATTATAGACCATTTCATGGAGTCGCCGCTCACTCGGTCGTCAAGCTAATCCCAGTATAGAAATATTGCTAAAAGTAAAAGAATGCTTAAGAGACTGTCTTAAGACTTTGTGTTGTGATGATGAAAATGATGATGGTGATGATTTGTTTTCAGATTTTCATAAAAAATATTATGCATGAGATATTAAAAGAAATATGATTTTGCTAGGCATAAATTCCTAAGTGTGATAAAATTTTGAACAATTCCTTAGAAATTATACCATGGTTGCAAAATTGAATGTTGACATAATGACATGAAATAGAATAAGTGTTCGTTCGTTTTTAAAGCACAATTGTGTAACATAATGATGTAAGTCATATGTTTTGATGAATTTTTTAAAATGAATGGAAAATAAAATTAGAACAATGGTTTGCGCTAGGCATAGAATTATAGGTATAGACTTATACCATCATCGCGAAATCCAAAGAAGAAATTGATATTTTAGTTTTATTGCATGATTGATTTTTGATTTTTGATAAACAGAAAATAATAATATGAACATGACTTTATTTGCTAGATTTTGAAATAGGTTGTTTTTAAAAATAATTTGGATTTGTGAAAACAATGTATATAATTGCTTTTATACTAAACAGATGTTCTGAAATAAGAATAAAATTTATTCCAAAAGAGTTGCAGAAATATTTTAAATTATCTCAAAGACAAATGTAGATTTATAAGGAACCCTCATGTGCAAATGTGAGTTCATTACCGATCTTGATTTATCATAATGATACAGAATCTCTCAAATACAAATGTGTGTGCAATTGTATTGTTCATTCACCAATTTTGAGCAAGATAATTTGATACAAGTAATTTGAATTAACCAAATGAATGTTCGTTAACCATGATTTATATGCATGTAACCGTACCAGACTACTATGTAAGTTAGGTTATCAAGAGCTAGCTAATCCATAAGCCGACATAGGTCTATACAAAAGAAGGTCGCTAATGTGACAGACATATCACCACGCTAGGGATTACCCAAGGCCAAGCGGGTTGGGCACAAACCACCTGTTATGGGGCTTACCTCACAGTTTTCGAATAATTGAGAATTCCAGGGATTCAAGCTCATTCACCCTTCTTTTCTTTTCAAGGGGTAGGGAAAGGGATTTTATTGCATTTTGCTTTTGCTTTTTCTTTTTTTTTTTTTGTATTTTTGCTTGGAATATTGTTGTGATGGTACAAAATGATATTTTTCTTTTTCTCATTTTCTTTGACTTTTTTTTTCTTCCTATGCTAGGGATACTTGCTCGGATTAGCTGTAGAGCAAGGGATTTTTATTCTGGGTAGGGGTGAGCTTGTCCTTTTGTCAATTCTCAAAGATTCTAGACCATGTGCATGATAGGATAGCAGGGGAAACTTTTCGCTCAAGAAACCACTTCTACTATGTAGCATCATATTGAATTTGCAATGAAATCATTTTAATGTGAAAAGATATACTTGGTTCAAGTAAATAACAAGATCAATTCTCTATGCTCAAAACTTTATTTAATTCAAATGTGGACTTTGATATAAGAGAGATTAATAATCATACCAAATAAAATCAAGATATTTATTCATGTGAGTGTGAAAGTGCGGGATTCCAAATAAATGCTAATTTATCCAAAATAATTGAAAATATAACTGCAATACTTCAAGAATTGATAGGTATGAAAATAAAATATGTTTTTGAAGATTTTGATGTTTTTATATTTTGATTTTGATTGATGAATTGAGAAGATACACAATTGATTGTTTTTTAAATTTTTATTATTATTAATTTATTTTTGATGATGGAATTGGTGGTATATACAAGATGATCTATATACACTATACAAGGTTATTTGAGTATAGCATGTCTAAGGTTGCTTCAAAATCAAAGGAGGTTTTGAAGGATAATTTGGTTGTGGTGAAGGTAAGAACAAAAGGTGATGAATAAAAGGTAGTGATAACAAAAGCTTTGTTATAATGTAGAATAATGTAGCAAAAGATTTTACTTTTATATGTGTAAAATTGATCATGTTACAAAATAAAATGTCGGAAGGATAAGAAGGTTCTTCATTCTTATCACTATCTTCCAAGTCTTGATAAGATGGAGGGAGCATATGTGAAAGATATGCATGGGTGTTATTTGGTAAACAAGGATGATCATATATGGATGAAGAAAAGTGATGGATAGAAGTTAATTGTGACAATGGAGAATGTATAGAACTTGATGTTTCAACCGTTAAATATTCTTCAAATGGTGTTGGGTCATTATGTATGGTAACAATTTTACTTGCAAGTTCAAACTTTAAACATTGGTGAAGAGTGGAAGGGACAACCCTCATCGTATGAATCCAAGGACTTCTGAGAAGTAGGTTGTAAGGTGAAGGGCAATATGCTACATAAAACAAAGTATCCAGGATCTTGGATCCAATATTAAGGGGAAGAATTATAGTACCTTGAGCTTCTTGAATTTCATTGTTAAAATATTTTATAATAACATTTGATTCATTAAGATCTTCTTCCTTTAATTTGAGTTTTTGGAATAATTGATAAGTGCATAAATTAAGAGAGGAGCCATTATCTACCATGATAGTTTTAACAGGTGTTTCTTTACTAGATCCTGTAATGTAAAGAGAGGAGTCTTCTTGTGGAGTAGAGGAAGGAATCTCCTCATCATAGAATGAAATATGGTTAACCTCAAGAGGGCTTACACCATTAATTATGTTCTTAGGGAAAATATCATGAGGAACAAATTGTTGGCTAGGTATCTTGAACAAAGTTTCCTTATGAGAACTTTGTAATACTTCTAAAAGGGATATCTTTGCTTGAGGATTAATCACTTGTTGTTGGCTATCAAAGTGGATTTCAGATTGAGATTTTGATTCTAAAGATGAGCTTTCTATGCTTACATTCCATTTTGGATCATTCTCTAGAGCCAAAGATAGTTTTGAAGGTTGGTCAAATGAGGAATCCATCTCTTGAATATCAGATTGAGTTGATTGAACTTGAGGTTGCTCATTTGTAGTTTCTGTTACAATATTAGTAATATCATCATGATGGGACACATTAACATGCAATATTTGATTGGTTTCCTGTTGTTGATAATTGAATAGGGGTTCTTGGGAGATCCCCATGTCTTGATTGATTATTGGTATTTGTTGTGTAGGAGTTTGATTGTTTACTTGGAGATTTATAATCAGTTGTAGATTGTAATTCCTTTATATTAAAAAGACCCTCATCAATCAAATCTTGAATTGCACATCTTAAATCTTTACAATTTTGTGTCATATGTCCATCTACTCTATGATATTCACAATGTAGCTCAGTTTTAAACCAATCTGTTGTGGTATCAAGTTGTCTTATGGAAGGGAGTTCAATCTTATTTGTATCAAGTAAATGCTTGAGAATTATATCCATTGGTTGATTGAGCTTAGTAAATGTACGTGATGAAGGTTTTCGAGAGGTTTTTGATAAGTGCCTTAGGAGTTCAGTCATAAAAGGACCTAATGGTTTTTTACCTCTCTTTTCTTTATTATGGGTAGAATGATGATAGGAAGATTGTGAAGTATGATGTGAGTGCATGGTAGGATTGGAAGAATAAGTATTTTCTTGTTGAAATGGATGTGTTGTATTGAAAGAAGAATATTGAAAGGGTGGAGGAGGATTGTATGTGGATTGATAGACATAATATGGATATATGGGAGAATAGATAATATCGTTATGAAGAGGATTGGAAAAGGGATTGTCCTGTTGGGGTAAGGATGAAAAATGAGAAAAGTGTGATGGAGGTGATGTTGAATAGGGATGAGGTTGGTCATAATCAACAAATGTATTTGGCTGAATTCTTCCAACATTACTGATGGGCTCATATTGATTTGAGTAAAAACTCATGGTTTCTTTAGTACTTCTAAAAGTAATATTTAGTATCTACTATTTAGAATTGAATCTAAAACATACAAACTTGAAATGATGATTTTGATTTTTTTTATATTTTTGAATCAGAAATATGCCTATGTTATTCACGTCGGGTTCACCAAAATGTATCGCTCCAAATTTTTTGCATCCTTACCCTCAGGCTATAGGATCCATGCCCGGAAGGGGGATGCGAGAAGGATGGGACAATACCTCGGACTGAGAGGCCCTTTGAAGGTCCCGCCTCTCGGGGGAGGGGTATAAAGGTGAATTTTTGATGGATGGTGGGTTCACCAGGAAACTTTTGAGTGGCAGTTTCCACGCCTAGGTTGATAGTGAGTTTGATGTGTTCATTTTGTACTTTAATCATTCAACTCCTAGGTTTGGCCAAGATGAATCTAAACTATTCTATATGCCAATGCTGATTTATATGAATACAAAAAATAGGAATGAATGCTAAACACAGAGAATATGCTAAATGGGACAGAACATACCTGATTTCGGATGTTTGATGAAGGTTCTGAGTTTTGTAGCAGTCCAAATCGTCTCAACTTGTACGTAATCGTCTGATATTTCATAGAATCATCTCGAATCATAGTCGGTCGTCTGAGATCATATGAAATCATCTAAGATCTGATGAATTCATCAGACAAATTCGTCAAAAACCTGCAATCACAAAAATAGATACAAAATACCAAATATGCAACTGCAAAAGCAAAGGAGAATGATAGAAATAATAACAAACGTGCCTAAATAATGGATTCAAATAACAAACAAGAGAAATGCAGTAGATTTAATGATTGATTTTAACTTTATCATGCGGTTATGCTAAATGAGGTGAACTCCAAGATGCATAAACATAATAACTAAGATAATGTATAAAGAAATGCAGAAAAGTGATAAAGAGATGCAAACTCTAGACTCTGATTGCCCCCAATCTGGACTACAGTCAGGATCGCCTCCAATCGTACGAGATCGTCTGCGCTCCTCGACAAGATCGTCCGAAATCGTCCGAAATCGTTTGCGATGATCCGAGCTAGCTTCGACTGAAAAATAGTAAAGTTCCTGCAAGAAAACATGAAATACAAAATGCAAACAAAAGTATGAAGGTGTTCTAAGGCATAAGGAACCAAATTTGCAGGGAAATCCATCAGCTAGGAGGTTCAGGGGTCAATCGGGGGATAAACCGAGAAAATCCTAGTTTATATAGGATTAGGGAGAGGTTAGGAGGTTGGAGATCATCCCAATCTGGGAGATCTCCAATGGGGGAGACTCTAACTACGTAGACACGCTTTCTGCCCAGGTTAGAGAGGTTGTTGGAACAGAAGCTAATTATGAAAATTTGGTTTTGGGACGAAATCGTCTGGACGTTCTGTTCCAGATGAATTCGTCAGATCTGGGACGATTTCATCTAATCTACGATGATATCGTCCAACGGTCAAAACAAATCCTAAAAATGGCACGAAAAATGAGGAAAGCGGGTAACGAGCGGTTAACGGCGGTTTGAGGTTAAAATTTGAATTTTTATCTTTTTACTAAGGTTTTAACCGTGCCAATTTTAGGGTGCTACATTTTGCCCCCTCTTTAGCGAATTTTCCGAAGAAAATGCGTTAAAGACGAGTTTTTCCTATTTTACGAGAAAGCAAAAATGTACTCAATTTTTTAGACGACGATTCTTGGTCGAATCGTACGACTGCTGACTATGGTGCCCCCTCCGTGTTTTTACCCAAATCGAACGTTTGAGGTAAAAACGCGGAAAAGCAAAAATTAAAAATGTTGTTTTTTTTAAATAAAATTAAGAAAAATAGGGTAAAACCCTAATTCATTTTTACTATTCATTTTTATTGTTCCAGAGCTCTACAGAGAGAAAAATGGTGGAGACAACGCATAGAGCGACAGAGGTCCGGCGCGGGCTACGGGTAAGGATCTAATCCTAGTAGATTAGGTTTGATTTTACTTTGTGCAATTTTTTGATTTAAATTTTGATTGTTTGGGGCATCGCGCCTTTTTAGGCCATCGACGACGTCGGGACGAAATCGTCCCTATTTCGTCGAAATCGTCCCTAGATCGTCGATTTCGTCCGAGGGCAAAATCGGCGAACTAGGGGCGATCTCGTCCAACAAGGGGCGATCCCCATGTTGCAAAATCGGAGACGATTTCATCCTAACAAAGGACGATTTTGCCCAATTTGGGACGATATCATCCAATGGTGGATGATATCATCTTTAACTTGATTTAAATGTGTTTAATTTGATTTTAATGATTGGTTTATTAATAATTTTGTTGTTTTATTGTTTGTTTTGCGAGAAGGATTACTAAAGAGCCGGGAATGGAAATACGATGGGCTATGAGACGACATAGCCACGCTCGACCAGGCAGAGCATGACCGACTAGCATAGGTCAGGCTACAACATGTGGCAGAGATGCCACAAGTACCGACGGACATGGGGCTACCGACAACCCTAGCAGAGAGGTGGTATCCGGGGTCGTCCTGCTTCTGGTTACCGATAGGGGAGATGGCTCCCACTCTAGAGGACGTATGGAGGATCATGAGGATCCCCATACAAGGACGATTGATGACGCCTATGGCCAATCAGGGCCAGGCGATGATGAGGCTGACCGGAGACCCGAGCTTCACCCTAGAGAAGGGCGGAGTGAACATCGAGTCTCTAAGGCAGATGCCTGGGGCATCTAGGCTGACTCGGGTTTTGGTAGGGGTGGTAGGTGGCTTACTGTTGTGCCACCAGAGCGGATGCAGACTACCATGGCTCCTCTCAGATGTAGTCTACGACATGAGAGACCACGGGTACAGTTTTCATGGGGCAGCTTTGTACTCTGCCGCTTGTATAGGATCCTGCATGGGGTCGTATACAAGGGAGGTCGATGTCTGGTTTTGACATCGCTGCTATAGGTTTGGTGTTGGGAGCACATCGCGGTGCGGAGGCCGGTAGGGCTCCCATTGACAGGGGTTGACCGAGAGAGGCCTCGGGTTTTCTATTGGTGGCTACAGAGGGGTCATAGCGGCGGATAGATCTGTCGATGTCTCGGAGGTTGCTAGATGACCTCATCCCAGACTAGATCACCCGGAGGCCATGGCGAGAGCACCTCGGGTGGGCGGAGGATGGGCAGGAGCTGGCTCGCATCAGGCGAGTCTACTGGCTGAGGATGGAGCGGGGAGAGGTAGAGCTCCACCGCTACGATCGGGTACTATGGTAGTTCGGTCTACAACAGGGGATCCCTTCTCTCAGGGATTATGAGTACTCCCGGACTATTCGAGATAGTACTACGTTGAGCGGGGCTCCAGACATGCAACGATTCTAGAGTCAGGACATGGATGATGCCCCCATCCAGCCAGTGGATGGTGATGACGCTGGGGTTGTGGATGGCTACGATGCTTGGTACGCAGGCATCCACCCTCCTCGAATGATGAGGGCATAGGGTCCAATGCATGCCGTGGTGCACCAGATGGGGAGGCGATGCCGAGCTGCTATTGAGGCAGCGTGGGGTCACGAGGGGAGAGAGCAACGATGGTCTTCGCAAGAGAGATGCCAGAGGATGGCACGAGCTCCACAGAGGCCACAACAAGGAGGAGGGAGGAGAGACTCCCTTCTTAGTAGGGGGAGAGACCACCATCGCTCGATAAGGGCAAGGGTGTCGAGGTAGGGGAGAGCAACGAGACGGTGGCTCTCCGGGCTGAGGTTGCCCGCCTCTGGGCTCAGGTGCAGACACTCCAAGATGAGGCTACATGGCTCAGAGCTCAGGGCGAAGGTGCGAGCACTCAAGATATAGCATGGTCTATTGCTCAGACCGCATTCTACCAGGGGCTATACTATCACATGGTTTCAGAGGGACAGAGGGTACCACTATCGGCCCCCATTGTGGATCCAATCATGATGGGATCATCGAGGACATCCTCACGATCGACGACGAGGACCCGAGACACGGCCGGACCTCTATGGGACCACCTCCTCCACGTCGGGGTGGGGGGAGGAGATGAGGCCGAGAGCTCGAGGGCTTCTCGAGGCTAGGTGCTCATGCATAGAGATTGTATTTATTATTATATATTTTTGTTTTTGAGAGGATTGAGTATGCCAGGATATTGATTGTGGCATACCAATCCAATTTTGATATGATGTACATATTGTTGATATATATATATGATCTTTTGATGATATGACTTGTGCATATGTTGTATGATGCTTTAATTTTGAATTGTTTGATTATTGATGATTCATGTAATTATGTCTTTTGAAATATTATAATTTTATGTCATGCTGTAAAATTTTAAATGAAATAATCTGATGTGAATAAATTGGTTGTTTTGGTGTGATTTGATGAAAAATAAAAGGGACTTCTAACAATAATTTCAAAGGACATTGTCGCTATTATAGACCATTTCATGGAGTCGTCGCTCGCTAGGTCGTCAAGCTAATCCCAGTATAGAAATATTGTTAAAAGTAAAAGAGTGCTTAAGAGACTGTCTTAAGACTTTGTGTTGTGATGATGGAAATGATGATGGTGATGATTTGTTTTCAGATTTTCATAAAAAATATTATGCATGAATATATTTAAAAGAAATATGATTTTTGCTAGGCATAAATTCCTAAGTGTGATAAAATTTTGAATAATTCCTTAGAAATTATACCATGGTTGCAAAATTGAATGTTGACATAATGACATGAAATAGAATAAGTGTTCGTTCTTTTTAAAGCATAATTGTGTAACATAATGATGTAAGCCATATGTTTTGATGAATTTAAAATGAATGGAAAATAAAATTAGAACAATGGTTTGCGCTAGGCATAGAATTATAGGTATAGACTTATACCATCATCGCGAAATCCAAAGAAGAAATTGATATTTTAGTTTTATTGCATGATTGATTTTTTTGATTTTTGATAAACAGAAAAATAATAATATGAACATGCTTTATTTGGTTTTGAAATATTGTTTTTAAAAATAATTTGATTTTTGAAAACAATGTATGTAATTGTTTTTATACAAAACAAAAGTTCTGAAATAAGAAGATAAAATTATTCCAAAAGAGTTGCAGAAATATTTTAAATTATCTCAAAGACAAATGTAGATTTATAAGGGATCCTCATGTGCAAATGTGAGTTCATTACCGATCTTGATTTATCATAATGATACAAAATCTCTCAAATACAAATGTGTGTGCAATTGTATTGTTCATTCACCAATTTTGAGCAAGATAATTTGATACAAGTAATTTGCCTTAACCAAATGAATGTTCATTGACCATGATTTATATGCATGTAACCGTACCAGACTACTATGTAAGTTAGGTTATCAAGAGCTAGCTAATCCATAAGCCGACATAGGTCTGTACAAAAGAAGGTCGCTAATGTGACAGACATATCACCACGCTAGGAATTACCCAAGGCCAAGCGGGTTGGGCACAAACCACCTGTTATGGGGCTTACCTCACAGTTTTTCGAATAATTGAGAATTCCAGGGATTCAAGCTCATTCACCCTTCTTTTCTTTTCAAGGGGTAGGGAAAGGGATTTTATTGCATTTTGCTTTTGCTTTTCACTTTTGCTTTTTTTTTTGTTTTTTTTTTTTTTTTGTATTTTTGTTTGGAATATTGTTGTGATGGTACAAAATGATATTTTTCTTTTTCTCTTTTTCTTTGACTTTTCTTTTCTTCCTATGCTAGGGATACTTGCTCGGATTTGGCTGTAGAGCAAGGGATTTTTATTCCGGGTAGGGGTGAGCTTGTCCTTTTGTCAATTCTCAAAGATTCTAGACCATGTGCATGATAGGATAGCAGGGGAAACTTTTCGCTCAAGAAACCACTTCTACTATGTAGCATCATATTGAATTTGCAATGAAATCATTTTAATGTGAAAAGATATACTTGGTTCAAGTAAATAACAAGATCAGTTCTCTATGCTCAAAACTTTATTTAATTCCAATGTGGACTTTGATATAAGAGAGATTAATAATCATACCAAATAAAATCAAGATATTTATGCATGTGAGTGTGAAAGTGCGGGATTCCAAATAAATGCTAATTTATCCAAAATAATTGAAAATATAACTGCAATACTTCAAGAATTGATAGGTACGAAAATAAAAGATGTTTTTGAAGATTTTGATGATTTTGATGTTTTTATATTTTGATTTTGATTAATTATTTTTTTTTTGATGATGGAATTGGTGGTATATACAAGATGATCTATATACACTATACAAGGTTATTTGAGTATAGCATGTCTAAGGTTGCTTCAAAATCAAAGGAGGTTTTGAAGGATAATTTGGTTGTGTTGAAGGTAAGAACAAAAGGTGATGAATAAAAGGTAGCGATAACAAAAGCTTTGTTATAATGTAGAATAATGTAGCAAAAGATTTTACTTTTATATGTGTAAAATTGATCATGTTACAAAATAAAATGTCAGAAGGATAAGAAGGTTCTTCATTCTTATCACTATCTTCCAAGTCTTGATAAGATGGAGGGAGCATATGTGAAATATATGCATGGGTGTTATTTGGTAAACAAGGATGATCATATATGGATGAAGAAAAGTGATGGATAGAAGATAATTGTGACAATGGAGAATGTATAGAACTTGATGTTTCAACCGTTAAATATTCTTCAAATGGTGTTGGGTCATTATGTATGGTAACAATTTTACTTGCAAGTTCAAACTTTAAACATTGGTGAAGAGTGGAAGGGACAACCCTCATCGTATGAATCCAAGGACTTCGAGAAGTAGGTTGTAAGGTGAAGGGCAATATGCTACATAAAACAAAGTATCCAGGATCTTGGATCCAATATTAAGGGGAAGAATTATAGTACCTTGAGCTTCTTGAATTTCATTGTTAAAATATTTTATAATAACATTTGATTCATTAAGATCTTCTTCCTTTAATTTGAGTTTTTGGAATAATTGATAAGTGCATAAATTAAGAGAGGAGCCATTATCTACCATGATAGTTTTAACAGTGTTTCTTTACTAGATCTTGTAATGTAAAGAGAGGAGTCTTCTTGTGGAGTAGAGGAAGGAATCTCCTCATCATAGAATGAAATATGGTTAACCTCAAGAGGGCTTACACCATTAATTATGTTCTTAGGGAAAATATCATGAGGAACAAATTGTTGGCTAGGTATCTTGAACAAAGTTTCCTTATGAGAACTTTGTAATACTTCTAAAAGGGATATCTTTGCTTGAGGATTAATCACTTGTTGTTGGCTATCAAAGTGGATTTCAGATTGAGATTTTGATTCTAAAGATGAGCTTTCTATGCTTACATTCCATTTTGGATCATTCTCTAGAGCCAAAGATAGTTTTGAAGGTTGGTCAAATGAGGAATCCATATCTTGAATATCAGATTGAGTTGATTGAACTTGAGGTTGCTCATTTGTAGTTTCTGTTACAATATTAGTAATATCATCATGATGGGACACATTAACATGCAATATTTGATTGGTTTCCTGTTGTTGATAATTGAATAGGGGTTCTTGGGAGATCCCCATGTCTTGATTGATTATTGGTATTTGTTGTGTAGGAGTTTGATAGTTTACTGGAGATTTATAATCAGTTGTAGATTGTAATTCCTTTATATTAAAAAGACCCTCATCAATCAAATCTTGAATTGCACATCTTAAATCTTTACAATTTTGTGTCATATGTCCATCTACTCTATGATATTCACAATGTAGCTCATGTTGTGGTATCAAGTTGTCTTATGGAAGGGAGTTCAATCTTATTTGTATCAAGTAAATGCTTGAGAATTATATCCATTGGTTGATTGAGCTTTGTAAATGTACGTGATGAAGGTTTTCGAGAGGTTTTTGATAAGTGCCTTAGGAGTTCAGTCATAAAAGGACCTAATGGTTTTTTACCTCTCTTTTCTTTATTATGGGTAGAATGATGATAGGAAGATTGTGAAGTATGATGTGAGTGCATGGTAGGATTGGAAGAATAAGTATTTTCTTGTTGAAATGGATGTGTTGTATTGAAAGAAGAATATTGAAGGGGTGGAGGAGGATTGTATGTGGATTGATAGACATAATATGGATATATGGGAGAATAGATAATATCGTTATGAAGAGGATTGGAAAAGGGATTGTCCTGTTGGGGTATGGATGAAAAATGAGAAAAGTGTGATGGAGGTGATGTTGAATAGGGATGAGGTTGGTCATAATCAACAAATGTATTTGGCTGAATTCTTCCAACATTACTCATGGGCTCATATTGATTTGAGTAAAAACTCATGGTTTCTTTAGTACTTCTAAAAGTAATATTTAGTATCTACTATTTAGAATTGAATCTAAAACATACAAACTTGAAATGATGATTTTGTTTTTGTTTTTCTTGTATATATATATATATATTTTTTTTTTTTTTTTTATATTTTTGAATCAGAAATATGCCTATGTTATTCACGTCGGGTTCACCAAAATGTATCGCTCCAAATTTTTTGCATCCTTACCTTCAGGCTATAGGATCCGTGCCCGGAAGGGGGATGCGAGAAGGATGGGACAATACCTCGGACTGAGAGGCCCTTTGAAGGTCCCGCCTCTCGGGGAGGGGTATAAGGGTGAATTTTTGACGGATGGTGGGTTCACCAGGAAACTTTTGAGTGGCAGTTTCCACGCCTAGGTTGATAGTGGGTTTGATGTGTTCATTTTGTACTTTAATCATTCAACTCCTAGGTTTGGCCAAGATGAATCTAAACTATTCTATATGCCAATACTGATTTAAATGGATACAAAAAATAGAAATGAGTGCTAAACACAGAGAATATGCTAAATAGACAGAATCATACCTGATTCCGGATGTTTGATGAAGATTCTGAGTCTTGTAGCAGTTCAGATCGTCTCAACTTATACGTAATCGTCTGATATTTCATAGAATCGTCTCAAATCACAGTCGGTCGTCTGAGATCAGACGAAATCATTTGAGATCTGACGAATTCGTTAGAAACCTGCAATCACAAAAATAGATACAAAATACCAAATATGCAACTGCAAAAGCAAAGGAGAATGATAGAAATAATAGTAAACATGCCTAAATAATGGATTCAAATAACAAATAAGAGGAAATGCAATAGATTTAATGATTGATTTTAACTTTATCATGCATTTATGCTAAATGAGGTGAACTCCAAGATGCATAAACATAATAACTAAGATAATGTATAAAGAAATGTAGAAAAATGATAAAGAGATGCAAACTCTAGACTCTGATTGCCCCCAATCTGGACTACAGTCGGGATCGCCTCCAATCGTACGAGATCGTCTACACTCCTCGACAAGATCGTCCGAAATCGTCCGAGATCATTTGCGATGATCCAAGCTAGCTTCGACTGAAAAATAATAAAGTTCCTGCAAGAAAACATGAAATATGAAGTGCAAACAAAAGTATGAAGGTGTTCTAAGGAATAAGGAACCAAATTTGGGAAATCCGTCGACTAGGAGGTTCAAGGGATTCGAGTCGAGGGGATAAACCGAGAAAATCCTAGTTTATATAGGATTAGGGAGAGGTTAGGAGGTTGGGGATCATCCCAATATGGGAGATCTCCAACGAGGGAGACTCCAACTCATGCAGACACGCTTTCGCCCGAGTTGGAGAGGTTGTTGGAACAGAAGCTAATTATGAAAATTTAGTTTTGGGACGAAATCGTTTGGACGTTCTGGGACGATTTCGTCTAATCTACGACGATATCGTCCAACGGTCAAAACAAATCCTAAAAATGGCATGGAAAATGAGGAAAGCGGGTAACGGGCAGGTTTGGGGTTAAAATTCAAATTTTTATCTTTTATCTTTTACTAAGGTTTAACCGTGCCAATTTTAGGGTGCTACAGGAGGTTTCCCACATTTTTAATAAATAAATTAATTAATTAAAAAAAAAAAAATTATATTTTTAAAAGTTATTTCACCTTGAGTAGTCGTCAGTGTTGCATCTTTAAATCTTCAAGATGAAGCTATTTATTTCTAGTGTACATTGGTCGTAGGGATTTCTCACACTATCCCCCCAAAAAATTATATTTTTAAGAGTTATTTCAGTAGGGGTTTCTCACTCTAACGCCGCCCCCAACCCCCAAAAAAATATATTTTTAAGATTTATTTCACCTTATTGTTGCATGTAGCATCTTCAAATCTTCAAGATGAAGCTGTTTATTTCCAGTGGCATAGAAATCTATGTTGAAATTTCGTTCTAATACCTATTCTTTTTCTTCTAGTTGTCTTGGAAAGAAACATGGCTTAACCCAGTTGTAGGTGAGTTGGAGAGGAGAGGGCAATCCTCCAAGGGAGGTCCCAGGTTCAAATCTCCACCCTACCAAAAAGCTGAATTGGGTATCCAAAATCCAATTGATAATGTTGGTGCGGGCAGGGTCGGGTGCGACTTCCGGGTGACTTTAACAGTGTAGAACCCCCTGTTCGTGGTATCTCAGACCAAGGCGGCTCCGCAAGCCGGAAGGGGTTTTTCGCTTAAAAAAAAGAACAAAGACATGGCTTACTCTTCTAAAATTCCACGTATGGTTTTTTGGTTTTTTGAATTTAGCGAAAATCCCTTGTGGGGCCGCTTGGTCTGGTCTAAGAAACTAAGATCAATCACCTGGGAGTCATGCGCACTAACATTATCAATTAGATTTTAGGTATCCAATGTGCCTTGGGTAGGGTGGAGATTCCAACTCACCTACAACACTTGGTAGTAAAATTTAAATTTAAGAAGCCTATTTTCAAACTATGAAGTATGCAAAGTAGTAGTGTGGCCTCAATGGTGGTACCAATCTTAAGCTTCTAGGTTGAATGTGTGCCAACCCAACAATGATGGTACAAATCCTAAACCCCCTTAAATAACAACAAGATAAAATAAGTATTAATGAGAACAGCCCAATTTAAACATTACTTAATAGTTAAAAACTATGGATATAACCAACTCCCTAATTCAAAAATAAAAAAATAAATCTGTACAAATATGGTTTCTTTTGAAATAGTTGAATTTATATAATTGACGAGTTGATTCTCCGTGTGGCTTCAATTAATTTTTCATGGTTGACTACGACACATTAGGCGAGTTCTTCAAAAATTCTGTGTAGCCCTTTTAGCAAGTTGCTTACGTGGCAGTAGCGGCATCCAAAAAAACAAACCTTTCCTATAAAATGCGAGCTGCATGTCTTAGGATTGATTTCCGTTAAAGACAGGAATTGAAGGATAGCTTTAACATACAGTTAGAATTACGAGGAGAAGATGATACGATCGAACTAGGCCCTTAGTATATATTTGTGCCCGGTCTTTTTTTCATCCGCATCTCTGGTCTTAACGTCGACTGGCCTGTCTATTTTTTATCCGCATTTACGTTTTCCTTTGTTTGACATAGGATTTTTTCAAATTTTCTGGTTGCGAAATGGCAAAGATTGGTGCCCTCCTCTTTCTCTGCGTTGTGGGTCTGTTGTTCGTTGCTCAGGTGAGCGGTAAGCTTGTGGTTAAGGGCTCGGTCTACTGTGACAACTGTCATTGCGGATTTCCCACCAGAGTCTCTCCCGCCATTGCTGGTATGTGTTTCTCAACTACATTATTATCTCTATGTTTTTTTTTGGATAAAAAGGTTTCTGCATTTTGAGATTCCAAAGACAGCAGATCTGACATTAATGGTGTGATATTTTGTGTATGTCTTGTGTTTCATGTACGTGTTTGTAAGTAGATTAGTTTTTTTCCATGATCCATGGAGTTCCGTGGGCAGTATAAGAGATCTGATCCATGATCCATGGAGTTCCATGGGCAGTGTAAGAGACTTGTGAGTATTTAAGACCCGATTTTACTGTGCTGCGTTTGATCTCAGGTGCCAAAATATCTGTGCGATGCAAAAACAAGAACATTTGTATGAGGAAGGAGTCACTAATGAGAAAGGTGAATTCAAAATTAGTGTTGAGGGTGAACATGATGAACATAAATGTCACGTGGTGGCATTGAGCAGCCCTACATCATGCAACATTAGACCGACAGGATGGAAGGTCCAGTGTACTTGACCCACAACAATGGCATTGTCTCTGACGAGAGAGTAACTGGTCCCTTTGCTTTCAAATCTGCTGAGAAGAATCCAGAATGCACCGCTGTCATGAATGAATATAGTTATTAATTGTTTTTTTCTGTCATGGTTGAAGACAATTACAAATTTGGGTGTTTTGGGACCAGTAATATTTATCTGTCACAATTTTGTGTATCATCTCAGTATCAGTATCCTAAATAAGAAATTCATTTCACTCTGCAAATTGATTGTTTATTGCAGTATTGTAAAAGCTTGGAAAGAACGGCAAAGTTCATCGCTTTGATATCTGTTTGTCTGTGTTTTGTTTGCTTTTTCATTCTCTTTTGTTGACAAAGAAGCATGGATTCTTCGTGAAATATCACCTGCAAATCTAATAAGGTTAATTGAATTGATAAGTAGAATGGCGAGAAACCCTAATTACTTGAGTGGGATGTCGCTCACCTTAAGCTGGGTTTGATGGTTTCGGAGCTTACAAGTGTGAAAGTTAATTAAAATTTTTTTATTTAAATTTTTATTTTTAAAAATAATAGTTAATTAGAATTTTTTTAATTAAATTTTTATTTTTTAAAATAATTCGAAAGTAGGTTTCTAAAAGAGTTGTCTTTTTACATAACATTTATATTATATTAAGTTATATAGTTTATTGGGTGCTAGGGTATCATCTCTCTAAAATCTAACTTAATACATGTTCATTTTACCGCAAAAATATAGAATTACTATCTTTTTGTGATTGCAGGTGTAGATGTTATCGGTAAAAGAGCAGTTTAAGAAAAAATATACCTCTTCTTGATGAGTTTCGGCAAAAGGTAAGTTGGGGATATGACGAGCATAGTCACATCCTCCAAGGTAATTGCATCCATGTAGATTGCATTTAGGTTTTGTGTAATATGTTTGATTAAGAATTATATTTTCAGGAAAATAAAAATAATAATAGTAAAATAAAATAAGAATATAATAATGTAAAAATAATAAGAAATTAACAATAATAATAATACAATAATAGTAAATAATAACATAATAAATAAAAATAATAATAAAAATAGTTAAATAAAGTAAAATGGGAATTAAGAAAAAAAAAAAAAAAAAAAAAAAAAAATATATATATATATATATATATATATATATATATATATATATTGTCATACTCATCCATACGTAGAAGTTTTGAATAAATTCATTTGGCAAGCTAAGGAGGTAAAAGGTTGCATGAAAAATTACAGTTGTCCTTTTGTCCTATGAATTTACCATCTATTTAACAATGGAAAGAAAAAAGGAAAAGGGGGATCTGCTTGAAGATTACACTAGGGAATTTAATCCATACAGTCAGGTAGGTTACTTGAATCATTTGAATGTGATACTATGGAGAATGCTTGTGCTAAAATTTAATTTATGCTTAGTTAAATATTGTATTACTGGGTATACTGCTAATATATAAGTGTATTTGTAATCTTCAACTGGTAATACTCTGTAATTTCATTTTGTTTGTTTACTTTCTATAAAAGCCCAAGAATTTTTATAAGATGAGAGACTGCACCACTTTGTAAGCATGGTAGGATTAGAATGCATCTCATTTTAGGAAAGGTCGCTCTGACTCCCCTTGCCAAGCATGAAAGCGAGCGTGGACTGTGACAAATTTGTTACAAAGTATAAAAAATATACCAATTTTTTGTGTCACGTAGGCAACCCAAAACTGAATGTTTTGGGTATATAATCTGTGGTGGAAAGCAAGATGTATGTACTGAATGTCTTGAATCTCTTGGTTGTTTTTTGGAAGCACTGTATTAAAAAAAAATAGTCATTGGATTATTTTTCTTTTATTATTTGAAATTTGTGAGATGTTTGGAGTAGGGTTACCTCTACTTAATGCTTGAATATTTTTAGACTAAATAATGAAGCATGATATAGGGATACAGGATTATTTATGTTTGTGTCATTACCACCTTAGATGAGTGGATGTAAAATGTTTGGATGTAATTTTTGAGAACTTCAATGTTTTGATTATTGATGAGAAAAATATTACAATATATAGATTCTTGGAACAGAACCAAAATAGACATAAATTATTGAGAAAATATTCTCATGCCCAACAAACCAAAACAATGCAACCAAACTTAAATTACAAATGCTTAAGAAAGCTAAGATTTGAAACTTCCCAAATTCTGGATCATTTTGACTGTGAAACTGAATGTCGGTTTCAATTCTAACATTCTCCTCCTTGATGTTGAGGGGACTCATTCCATGAGTTTTGAAGCATCACAAACTATTTGAATGATCTTCTTTTACGTTTCTTCTAGTTTTGTAATTGACATTGGCACCCCTTCCACTCTCCATGTGGACTATCCTCCATAATGTTCACTTCTTCCTGCAAATATATAGTGAGTGCCTTTTGATGATCAACTCCCCCTTCATCAAAAGTCTCTTCAATTGTGGTTTTCAACAACCACTCTCTCAAATTTTTGCAACGGTCTTTGAACCATTGTTCCACAATCCCATTATGGTTTTTAAACCATTCTTCACCTGATGAAACTTCCCCTGAGTTTTTACAATCATTGATCATCTCATGTAGATGATTAAACCATACTACTCTCTCACAAATTTCAACACAAACATGGCCATGAAATGACCTATTACATATGCAACCAAGTGTTGCTCCTCACACAAATAGTCACTCCCTATTACTACTTCACATGATTCCTTCTTGAAAGAAATTACATCATACAAATTATCATTTTTACTTGAGTTCAAAAGACCCAAGTTACACATCATTGTCTTCACTCTAACAAGATTCTTCTTCAAGGTTGTCTCCATAAGATAATCTTCAAATCTGACTTTGCTTTGGAATGATGCTTCGGTAAGGCATTCTTATTCTTCCTTATGCACAATAGGAGTACCAAAACTATTTTCAAAACATATACTCAAGAAATTATTAGTAAACAAATCATCAAACAAGAAAACATGTTTGCAGTATTGAGTAGAATGCCATCTTCTTTCTTTTGTTGTTGCTTCATAAGCAACCATATCTTCATCCAAAGCAAGATACTTCCATGGTACCTCTTCACATAATATTGTATCTATAAGACAACTCTCATTTTTCAATTTTATCACTCTATGTGAGTGAATTTCATCTTTCTCCATTGATGGCTCTATTCTCATTACAACAAGAAACACATCAATCTCATCATTTTATTTTTCTTTCTCTATCTCATTTGCTATTTAATTTTACATATCCCAAATGAGATAGTCTTGTGTGTTCTTTTCTTCACACAACACATCCTTCACTCTTGATGAGTGATCTCCAAAAAAGAAGCTTATATCTTCCATCACCTCTTCATCAATATTTTCATGTGGATCAACATCCCACATAACTTAAGCCTTGTCAATGTCCACTCCATATGAGTGAACTTTCTCCTTTGCATCTTAATTTGTCTTTTCCGTATTTGCCTTCTTAACAAGACAAGCATCATTCACTCCTGATGAGTGATTTTCAAAATATCCATCCACTCCATGTGAATGGTCTTCAAGCAAACAACACTTCCATGTGAGTGTTTCTTCTTCATCTTCATTTAAATTTTCTTTTAAAAAAAAACAATCATCCATCCTTACTGAATGATCTTCAACATATGCAAGCCAACATTCTTCTATGAAAAATATTGCTCCATAATTTACAACTTCTGAGTTTGTTTTTGTAAAAAAAACATCATCATGCTCTTTGTCTTCAACATTATCCTCCATGAGAATAGTTTCCTCTTCAACAAATATATGATTTGAAGCCTCCTCCATGAGACATGTTCCAACATCAAAATCTGGAGATTGTATCTCCTCTTCAACAATTGTCCCCTCAAGGAGATATTCTTCACATTCTGCATCAACAAAGTTAGGTACAATGTGTATGTTTTCTAAACAAGTCACATTTATAATTTCTTCTTTCTCTTTAGTAGAAATAAACTCATCAATACACATATTACTTCTCTCTTCCATAAGAGTTTCACAAGACTCTTCATAATAACAAGGCTCCCCTTGCTCATACAATCTTCTATATTGTCATACACTAGCTCACAAATATTCTAATGAGTTTTATCACACCCAAAAACATATTTTAATATTTTTCATGCATTAGAAGTTGTTCTACAACTTACTATGAGTGGAAAAATATTTTTCTTCATACCTTTTCTGATATCTAAGAGAGCCAAACAATTTTCATGTTGAGCTTCTTTCTTCAATCTTCTTTCTTCTCCTTCAAGAATGCTCCAATCTACTGGTTCTGAATACCCATCAAAAATGATGTCCCATAATCCTTTACCCATCAAAAAAATCTTCATTTTGATACTCCAAAAATCATAATCTTCTACATCAAATTATAGAACTTGTAAATCATAGTTATTGTTGTTGGCCATTGTACCAAAAAATAACAAGAAATCACCTTTGCAGCGATTTGATAAATCTCTACAACAGACTCTTGAACTCTGGAATTCTGAGCCCTTGGCTCTATAGATTCAATGAACCTCTGAGGAAGAAATTCACAGTCCTTGGCATGTGAAATACTCCTAGAATGTACCACTCGAATGCAATTGTTCTTCATGATACATGTATCTTGGTCGCGGGTAGCAATTCCTGGTATGGCTACAATTTCACGGATCTAGTTTACAACAAAAAAATTTACACTCAAGATCTCAGGGACGTTACCATGATTTGAGGAAATTAAACAAAATCCTAGATTCCTTCAACATTATTTATGGGTGTAAAAACATCTTCAGCAAAATTTTCAGTCTAAACGTCTCTACTTTACCAAATCGAGACCAATCAAGAGCACTACTCTAAGATTCTGACTGCAACCTGACATTGCCTAAGCATTGATTTTATGACTCAAAATGCTTTCAAAAATACACTAGATGTCATTTGAATTTCTTTATGTAATACTCTTTTTGATCTCTTTTACCTGGGACCAAAACCGCTCGAAGACCTTCAATACTCCTCCGTCGTTAATCAACTGTACATTGTTCCAAGTCCTCATCGATCAGCAAACTGCATTTGATTCTTACCACACGATAGAATATACAGAAACAATTTTCATGCTTTGCTAAACAATCCAACCCTTCTGAAAACAATCAGTCTGATTCATCTCCTAATGCGTTCACATCATTACGAGGAATTGCTTGCCCTTGCTCTCTGCAAGTTTTGTTGGAGAAGCTTATTTAGTAGTGTCGCACAAGATCTACAAACTATTACGACAACGTGTAAAAAATTCGATCGAAAGGTGTTTGCAAGTTGGAAGCACTGTGAATCTGCACGTTTGTACAGAAACTTGAAACATCTCACAAAACTATAGAAAATGCCTCGATCTGAAGACAAATGGCCTCAATCATCTGTCAATGTTGTCTCAGAAATTTAAAATGGTGACGTAATCTGCAACGGATTTACTATCCCTATCGTATTGTGCAAGAATACCATTTAGCAGATCTGTTCCAGATCCTACCAGTCATCGCTGAAGAAATTTAACTATTTTTTTCTTCTCGCCGAAGTCCGTCAGGACAGACTGCGCAGGGCGCACGGCCAGCTCCCAGCTTCGGGAGCGAAGTGCGGACGGCGCCGACCCACGGGCGCTGTCCGTCACTGGCAGCGAAGTGCGAACTTCGCACCTTCAGCTGCCGAAGCGCGGCTGTCGCAGCGAGGTGCGGACTTCGCACCTTCAGCTGCCGAAGCGCGGCTGTCGCAGCGAGGTGCGAACTTCGCACCTTCAGCTGCCGAAGCGCGACTGTCGCAGCGAAGTGCGAACTTCGCACGGTGACCAACTTCGCACGGCGACGACTGACAAGCTTCAGACTTGGCCAACTCTGGCCTTCAACTTCTTCGTCTTTCATGGCTGCCGCTGGGTTTGCCTGGCTTGGCAAGACCCGAATGAAAGGAGAGAAATGCCTGAACAGAGAACAACAAAGTTAACACTTAAGCTACTGCAAACCCTAAAGATGCCACAGACAAAAGCAAACTTTATTCATATGAACAACTAAGGTTACAGAATTCCTCAGCCGAGGAAGTAACAACATCTGCAGGCTACGCTGCAGGATAAACAAAACAGGGGAAATGTCGAGTCTGCTGCTCGGACATTAATCAGCTGAGCCACACTGCTCACTGAATCGCTCTACTTTCTTTCTCTGCTCTATTCTCCGCTTCTTCTTTCACGAACTTCTCTCACACACACTCTGCTTCTCTTTTACGCACTAATTTTTCTGTAGACCCGAACTACCTTTTATAGCCGCGGGGAGAGGAGGATAAGGGTTATCCTCTGACAGCTTCGGATAAGGGTTATCCTCGGACCGACCCTCATCTAGGGTTTTTGACAAACGCCGACTTGGCATTAACTCCTACGGAGATCGGATCTGTCAGGTGTCAAATCTGTCAGAAGGTAGGTGTGATGTCATGTCACACTTTTGTCGAGATCCCGGACTGCGGCAGCGTAGTCCGACTTCGCCCATGTCTAGAGCGCAATCCGGTTTCACCCAAGGTTCGGAGCGCAGTTGGGCACAGGCGTGAAATCTAGGTTAATTTTTCTAACACCCTCCTTTAAACCTGATTTCACAAGCACTTTGACTCCAAGCTGCTCTCGCAATCTGCTGAAGTCTTCCTCCTTCAAAGGCTTCGTGAAGATGTCAGCCAGCTGCTCCTTGGACCTGCAAAATTGTAGATGAATTTCTTCGAACTTCACCAACTCTCTGATGAAGTGATAACAAATATCAATGTGCTTCGTTCGACCATGGAACACGAGATCCTTTGACAGTGCAATGGCCGAATTGTTATCACAGAAAATTGTTGTCGCGCCTTCCAAAGGATTGTACAGTTCACTCAGAACTCTTTGCAGCCATACTGCCTGGCATGCGGATGTCATGGTGGCGACATATTCTGCTTTGGCTATGGACAACGCAACAATGGGTTGCTTCTTGGACCCCCATGAGACTGCCCCTGATCCGAGATGGAAAGCATACCCGGAGGTGCTCTTTTGATCGTTAGTACTGCCAGCCCAGTCACTATCTATGAAGCCCACTAGCTCCAACTGGTCCCATCTGGAGTAAAATAGGCCATGGTTTTGCGTCCTGCTGACATAGCGCAAGATCCTCTTACCTGCTTGCCAGTGCGTGTCCTTCGGAGTCTCCATGAAACGACTGATTAGACTGACTCCGAACATCAGATCTGGTCGAGTTGCAGTCAAATACATCAGACTGCCAACTAGCCTCTCGAACAAAGTTGGATCTACAGACCTCCCTGTATCCAACTTGCTCAGCTTCAAACCTGTGGCTACAGGTGTGATGGCGGGTTTGCTGTCCTCCATATTGAAGCGCTTCAGGACATCCTTCACATACTTGCCCTGAGAAATGAAGATGCCATCTGCTGATTGGTCAACTTCAATGCCGAGAAAATATTTCATCAGCCCCATGTCTATCATTTCAAACTCGGACTTCATGGTTGTTCTAAACTGCGCAAATAGGCTACTGCTATTGCCAGTAAATATCAGATCGTCTACGTATAGGCAGACGATGATGAGCTCACCTGCTGCATTTGTATTCATATACATGGAGTGCTCATATGGGCATTTCTGAAACCCATTCTCCTGAAAATAGCCATCAATACGGCTGTACCATGCCCTGGATGCTTGCTTCAACCCATACAGGGCCTTCTTCAGTTTCAGGACTTTGCCTTCTTGCCCTTGTATTTCATAACCGGGCGGCTGGTCTATGTAGACCTCTTCTTCCAACACTCCGTTGAGGAAGGCAAACTTGACATCCATCTGGTACACGTTCCATCCTTTCTGAGCTGCGAGTGCCAGAATCATTCTGACTGTGTCAAGTCGGGCTACAGTGCATACACCTCATGATAGTCAACTCCTGACTTTTGCTTGTAGCCTTTCGCCACTAATCTGGCCTTATGCCTATCAACTTCTCCTTGGGCATTAAACCTCGTTTTATATACCGACTTGACCCCAATGGTCTTTTGTCGTGCTGGAAGATCTGTTAGCTGCCATGTCTCATTCTTCTCAATGGCTGCTATCTCCTCATCCATCGCATTCACCCATTTGCGATTCTGACTTGCCTCTTCAAACTCCACTGGATCACATTCAGTAAAGAGAGCAAAATCAGAATAATCTTCATCTAATTGATTACGGGTTACCTCATAAATGTCTTGCAAGCTTCGAGTCTTTGCAGGAGTCCTCAGGTTTTGAATTTTGCTTGCAAGTGGAGGTGACCGGGATGATGAGGGTGTGCTACTGCTGGCACCACTTTTGCTGCTTGAAGGCATAGGTGGTTGGACACTGTCTTCCTCCAAGTCTACAGATTCAACAGTTGCTGGTTCAGTCTGACCAGTCTTTGAATTCCCGTTCCAGACTTCATCCTCCAGGAACTTCATATCTCTATTGATGACAAGTTTCTTTGTCACAGGGTTGTACAGCCTGTATGCCTTTGCTGGTTCGCTGTACCCTGTGAAGATGCATTTTTCAGCTTTGTCATCCAGCTTCTGCCTTTTCTCATCTGGAACATGTGCATATGCTATGCATCCAAAAACTCAAAAATGAGCCACACTTGGCTTCAACTTGCTCCAGGCTTCCTCTGGAATTTTGTCCCTCACACTCTTGGTGGGACATCGGTTTAGCAGATAAACTACACAACTTACAGCTTCTGCTCAGAACTCATGTGGCAAAATTTTTGCCTTCAGCATGCTCTGTGCCATCTCCATGATTGTTCTGTTCTTTCTCTCAGCTACGCCATTCTCGTCATGGCATGTATCTGGCAGTGAACTGCCTTCGAATTCCATGTTGCTTGCAAAAATTATGGAATTTGTTGGAGATGTACTCTCCACCTCCATCAGTTCTGAGAGTCTTCACATAATGACCGCTCTGTTTCTCAACCAGAGCCTTGAACTCCCTAAACCTTGCAAATGCTTCTAACTTCAACTTGATTGGATAAATCCAAGTCTTCCGACTGAAGTCATCAATGAAGGTCAAGAAATACTTATTATCGACATATGATGTGGTCTGCATGGGACCACAGATGTCTGAGTGCACCAGATCCAAAGGTCGTGATGCTCTCCAAGACTGCCCTATAGGGAATGCATCCCTGTGCTGCTTGCCAACCAGGCAACTTTCACAAACTTGGTTTGATTGTTCTATAAGGGGTAAACCCTTCACCATCTGCTTCTTGTGCAGCATATTTAGGCCACTAAAACTCAGGTGACCAAATTTGAGATGCCACAACCAGGTAGCATCCTTCTCAACTGCACTCAGAGACATCAAAGATTCATTCTGAATCTGCAGTGGAAACATTTTGTTTTTTGTCATGGACACAATTGCAATTTGTCCATGGACTTTGTCTCTGATGGAACATACACCATCTTTTAATAGTACAGTGTGCCCCTTCTGCACAAGCTATCCAACACTTAGTAGATTGTGCTTCAACCCAGGCACATAAAAAACATCTTGAATTTTTTTTCTATCACCGTGTTGGGTGCGGATGATGATCTTTTCTTTCCCCATCACAAGAACTTTGATGTTGTTCCCCATCTTGACTTCGGACTAGACTATTTCATCTAGTTGTGAGAACATCTCCCTGTTCCCAGTCATATGGTTGCTGCAACCACTATCAAGATACCAGATGTTTTTCTTGCTCTCCTCTTCAATACTGCAAGTTAGCAACACATTTCCTCCTGTCACATTTTTGGGTTCGTTCGAATAATGGGCTTGCTGCTGATTCTTGTTTGCCATCTTCTTTTTGCACTGTGTGGCATAATGGCCAAACTTACTGCAGTAGTAGCATTGGACCTTTGACATGTCCTTCTTCTGCTGAGAGCCACCTTGTTGATTTTTGCCAGTGCCTCTTCCTCCTTGCTGATGAAAGTTGTAACTTGGCTCAACGTCCTAAGGGTTTGAGTTCTCTCTTTGCTTGTTCCTTCTCCCACGTCTGCTTCTACCTCTTCTTCCTTGAGAACTAGAAGTGCTGTGGTGGGAGTCTTGTCTACCACTGTCTCGGATTGAGACTTGCGCTTTGAAGGCTTGCTCCAAAGAAGACTGAGTTGAGCGGCTCAGCCTCTGTTCATGGGTCTACAGGGAACCCATGAGTTCGTCTATCGAGAGGGTTGTCAAATCCCTTGACTCTTTGATTGCTATCACAATCGAGTCAAAGTTCATAGGCAGAATTCTGAGAATCTTCTCCATAATTATCTAGCTCTGGACATTTTCTTTGTTCAACCGCATCTGGTTGATAATGTCTATCATCTGGGTGAATAAGTCGCTTATCGACTCAAACTCGCTCATCTATAGGTTCTTGAACTCTCTCCTAAGCATCTGTAGTTTCACCAACTTCACTTTGTCGGTGCCCTGATATGAACTTGCTAGGGTTTCCTAGGCCTGCTTGGCCTTGGTGGCTGATGCAATCCGTGAGAATATGGTCTCCTCAACCGCTTGCATGATGTAGAAGAGGGCCTTCTGGTCCTTCTTCTTGTGCTCTTTCAATAGATCCTTATCTGCTTGAGAGAGGGCGGCCAGTGCTGCTGCATCTGTCGATTCTGGGTAGCCGTTCTTGACTAACTCCCATAGCTCCTGAGATTCGAACAGGATCTTCATTTGGATGCTCCAGTAATCATAGTTCTTACTGTTAAATCACGAGATCTGCAACTATAGTGAGTTTCTCTCAGAAGCCATGCTTCTATCTTTGTGTCACGACACTATCAGCTCTGATACCAATTTGAAGAAATTTAACTATTTTTTTCTTCTTGTCGAAGTCCATCAGGACAGACTGTGTAGGGCGCTCAGCCAGCTCCCAGCTTTGGGAGCAAAGTGCATATGGCATCGACCCACGGGCGCTGTCCATCATTGGCAGCGAAGTGTGAACTTCGCACCTTCAACTTTCGAAGCGCGGCTGTCGCAGCGAGGTGCGGACTTCGCACCTTCAGCTGCCGAAGTGCGGCTGTCACAGTGAAGTGTGAACTTCGCATGGCAACCAACTTCGCACGACGATGACTGACAAGCTTCAGACTTGGCCAACTATGGCCTTCAACTTCTTCGTCTTTCGCGGCTACTGCTAGGTTTTTCGAGCTTGCAAAGACCCGAATGAAAGGAGAGAAATGCCAAAATAGAGAACAACAAAGTTAACACTTAAGCTACTGCAAACCCTAAAGATGCCATAGAAAAAAGCAAACTTTATTCATATGAACAACTAGGGTTACAAAATTCCTCAACCGAGGAAGTAACAACATTTGCAGGCTGCACTGTAGGATAAACAAAACAAGGAAAATGTCGAGTCTGCTGCTCAGACATTAATCAGCTGTGCCACACTGCTCATTGAATCGCTCTGCTTTCTTCTCTGCTCTATTCTCCACTTCTTCTTTCATAAACTTCTATCACACACACTGCTTCTCTTTTACGCACTAATTTGTCTGTAGACCCAAACCGCCTTTTATAGCTATGGGGAGAGGAGGATAAGGGTTATCCTATGATAGCTTCAGATAAGGGTTATCCTCGGATCGACCCTCATCTAGGGTTTCTGACAAACATCGACTTGGCATTAACTCCTGCGAAGATCGGATCTGTCAGGTGTCAAATCTGTCAGAAGGTAGGTGTGACGTCATGTCACACTTTTGTCGGGATCCCGGACTACGACAACGCAGTCCGACTTCACCCAGGTCTAGAGCGCAATCCGGTTTTGCCCAAGGTTTGGAGCGTAGTTGGGCACAGGCGTGAAATCTGGGTTAATTTTTCTAACAATCGCTAAGTGCTGCACTCAACTTTGGCTTACCTCGAGCTGGTAATCTTGTCATGGTAAATACTATGTTTGCTTTATTTTCATTTTCGACACTGCTGCTCCTCTGTGATATTTGTGTGCCTTTACGTCGTTTGGGTTGTAGTCACATGTTTGACGTCTTTCGAATCACCACAAAACCTCTTCAAAAATTGACCTCCAAAACAACAAATAAAATTTCACAACTTTTGCGGAGTCTTATTTCGACGCAAAAGATAACCTTCAACAATTTTTATCTTCCACGGGAGAACGCCTCACTTCGCTTCACCTTGCAAGAAATTAGTAAATTCTCACAATGCACCAACACTCTCAAACCCAATAGATCTGACTAGCTCTGATACCACATGTTAACTTCAATGTTCTGATTATTGATGAGAAAAATATTATAATATATAGATTCTTGGAATAGAACCATAATAAACATAAGCGATTTATTCTCATGCCCAACAAACCAAAACAACACTAAGATCTGAAACTTCTCAGATTCTGGATCATTCTAACTGTGAAACTGAATGTCGGTTTCAATTCCAACAATTTTTATGTTAGTGTGTGAATATTTGTATGAAAAGCTTGTACCTTTTTAATTAAACATTTGGACTCTGATTAAGTAATAAAAGTTTTATCCTGTGATTATCAATCAATTAGTTATGGCAATGAGCTATGCTGGAAAATAAAGCTGAAATATTTCGCAGAGCATGTTTTGACATCATATTCAGATTGCGTACTGAGAAATTTTTTTTTAATTCTTTAAAATCTATTTTCATGTCAAATACAATTTTCTTTAAATGGGTATGTATGGACTAGGATCTGTCTTGATTTCATCAATAGGTCTGACTGAAACCGTTGATAAGTTACACCCAGAACTAAATAATTTAGCTTTCTGAAGCCTAAACGGTACCTATAAATATCAAAAGGTGCCAGTATGTATTCAAAAAATAGCTACAGTAAAACATGTATAAAGAGGGATTGTGAGAATGACTCTTCAAAAAAATACACCAGATTACGCACGAAATAATAGCATGATAAAAATTGAAACTCATACTCGTTTGTATGGCTTTCGTTTCTTTATTTTATTTGATATTAAAACTATAGATAATATTAAAGGGGGATAGATTACAAAAATGGGACACCATGGCTTGGGTTCTCAAGCACAATCATTATAACAAAGAATTTAGTTTGAGTTTTAAATATCGCATATAAGAGAACCTTGCTTTCTATACTTCTACACCGTGAGACGAATTGTATTGCTCGTGATAAGGGTTTACCTTTTTAGAAAGAGTTATCTAAACTCATACGATTAGATACCACTAGGAATCATTATAATAGTCATCCGCAAGATAAATGGTTATGGGAATTATATTAAATAATTGTATTGGGATTTAGATAGTTAAATAACCTAATTAGTCAACCTAAAAACACAAGCAATTAAAGCAACTCTTCCATATATAAAAAATATTGATGTGTAGTTCTTTATTAAATAAAATAGTTGGCTTAAACTAAATAAAGTATAAGTAAGATAATAGTTTATGTGATTAGTTGATTTATATACTACAATAATAGTATGATTAATGTGACCTATAAGACCAAGTTTAATCGAAACATGATGGCTTAAAATAAATAAAATCACCAGCATTAGATTATGTAAGGGAATTTTAATATTTAGGCACTAATAACTTTTTATATATAATAATATTAGACCAAACTAGGATAACATATGATATACTTGAACCATAATGGAAAAAATATAATGATAGCTACCTTATAAAATATAATAGTTGTTTAGTAAAATATAACTGAATTGTTAGTAAAATATGGCTACTTATAAATGTTATAAGTAAAGATGTTTTAAAATTAAAATAGAATATCTTACTTCATCATGTGTTAAAGTGTAATGTCTTAGATTTTATTTTCTGCCTAGGATGATTAAATGATTTAAATAGGAATTTCATACTAAATAGTAAGTGTAAACAAATAATTGCCTTATTCTAGAAGATTGAAATATATATATTTTGTGCATGTCTATCTTTCTTGTATGCAAAAGAGAGAGGTTATTGTTCTCATGCTTGAATAAAGTTACAAACAAAGGATCTTCATTTTGGAGAAAACTGAGTTTACCTTTCCTTTGAAAACCTATGAACTTTTAAATCACATGTGTTAAAAAGTGATTGCGGGAAGGGCATTCACTATAAAACATAAAGCATCCAATACCGATAATTAAGGGAAGGACAATTACCATGACTTAGGGCAGTTGTACTCTTGTTGAGAAGGGGAAGGACGGGAGGTAAAAGAGGATGAAATGGGCATCACACTTAGGTTGTCACATATGGTACAATGAAGGGTTACCTGATTATGGAATGATTAATACTCAATAATGATATGGAATAGGACATCTCACTACTAATCACGATGGATCAAGTGACTCATGGTCCATTGGTCAGGGTGTTGACGGACCCTAGATGGTTTACAAGGAAGGTGTAACTCCATCTAGCACTTGGCATGTGTATGCTATCGAGGAAAATATGTGTCTAACCTCTAGGTGAAATGGGCCCTAGAGGAGAAACCCTTGCCTGAACTTGGGACCTCGGGATGAGAGTGAAGTTCACCTATGGCAACAAATGGCAGGACCTGGCTAGTATTTATCTCTTGGGTATTTTGACTATAGCATAATGGACATCAATGAATATTTAACATGCCTTGTACTAATATATAAAAAAGAGATTGATTGGAAATTTTTATTTTGTGTTATTCATGAAAGGACAACCAATTAGGTAGGACTTGGGTTATTATAGCTATTGAGATTCAAAATTTTGTATGGGATACATCTTTCGTATGTTTCAATTTTTTTTGTTTGTTAGTGTGAGAAATCCCTACGACCAACACACAAGGATATGCTTATCAATAGGAAATTTAACACACTACTACTACACACCCAACCCCTCACACACTCGCTCACACTACAGTTTTAACCTTAGACTTCCTGAAGAAGAGCCAAAGCCAAAACCGTTACGCTGTTCCTTAGAAAAAATTCATATATCTCAATCATTAAACAAAAACCTCTTTACGTTTCTCATATTTTTTAAAATATATTTTTAATATATATATATTCCCTAAAACCTAGGGTGAGGTATTTAAGAGTGAAATAAAATATTATGACAGAAATCAATCCGAAGACACTCAGCTCCTAAGTTATTCGATTGCTATACAACATGTAAAGGGCTTGAAATATTCCTTTGCCCACCAAGTCCCACACATAAAATAATGGGCATAACACAATTACATACAGATACTAACTTACCACACGAGCATTTAAGGAATACATGGTTGATACTACAAGGTTCCTAAGTTCCACACTAGGACCCTAGCTATCTATGGGAGATCCCACTCAACTTCACTAGCTTTTCAAGGCAGCAACAACTAGACCCATGGCTATAGAGTGACTACAAATAACTCTAAAATAATGCACTTCTATCAATTATAATCAATAAGTAACATATCCAAATACCATTTATATCAGTTCTTTCCTTGAGGATATCCCACTCAATTTTCAGTAATTAGGACTAGGGAAGATCCAATTAGTCCTATCCTAAACTAATGGGGATGCCCATACACCTTTATGATAGGGCCTTCTTCCCTAAAATACCAAGGGTTTTACAAATTTTATGTGATCATAATATGTATTTTTTAAATTTTTTGTAAGGGATTGAATTAGGTCTCATCCACATCAGATCATGACCATGTAGTGGTATTGTAATAGTTTTATAATTATGTAATATTTGAACATGAAGCTCCTTGAAATTCAAGGTATTTAACAAGTTGAGCTCACACTATTTGATATCCACAACATACAAATAATATAGAAGCAAAAGCAAATTTGATATTTTAGAATACATAGGTAGACAACATGAACATTATTCAAACAAACTACTAAGCATATAATAGTAAACAAACATGAGCTTTCTAGTAAAACCCATACAACAAATCATCTAACAAGCTATAAAAAAGAGTTTGATTATAGAAATTAATTTTTAGAATTATTGATAAACAAGGGAATGCATATTGTACACAATTTCTATTTACTAAATTATATTATTCTCTATTTGTATTATATATTTATTCTTATATATGTAAATCCAACGTAAATTATTGCGGAAGGAGGGGTACCTAGTTATCTTGCTCTCCTTATCTACTGCTCCTTCAAAATTTATCCCCTCCTCCCTTCTTCTTCCTTCCTCTTGACTTACTTATCCTTTTGCATGGTACACCCCATTGTGTACATTACCTATTTATTTTATCTTTTTTTCTTGTGTTCTTTCTGCTCTACCACCACTTAGTTTAAATTTTTCCCTTCACCCCTTTCTACGTATATCCAATTTCTGGCTATTGTCCACTTCCACCTCACTTCCCACCCAATGAATTAAATAACTTATAATTAAGCCCATTGGTTTCTTCCTCCCCAAGTTAGACCACTCTGCCAATTGAATCAAAATTAATTTTTAACCTTTTTATACATTACTTTATTACTATGCTAGACATAATAAAGTTAATTGCTTCTTTACTAGTCTTATTATTATTTTTAACTAGGCTATGCATAATACACTTAAGGTCCTAACTGAATACAAACAAGGCTAGATACACATATAGCTCACGTATAAATAGGCACATTTATACATGCAAGATCACATGAAATTTATATGTCACGTATACATATTTATCCCTTGGTTGGACTTTGAAATCTACACTTATATCACAATACATAAATCCTTTCTTTCTCTTATTATTATAGAAAACATAAATAAATAAATAAAATAAAAAATATCAAATCTATTGAATTTACATATAGTTTTAATTATCACTAAATCATAATTGTGAGCTTACATACATATGATAAATACATATTTATAGACAAGTATAAATCACACATAATTGAAGCATTTCTAACTACAAACACATACACCCCAAACCATAGAAATATTGTTGATAAAATTTTATTTGTCTTAGACTATTTGAGGGAATGTGCATCAGACTTCCAATGTATTGGTTGAACATTATTTTATTTGTAGTGAAGAAAATAATTAGTATATAAGGGCATCTTCTCTATCTCTCTTGTTTATCTTTTATTTTATTCCTTGCATATAATCTTATGAGTAATGTGTTAATTCTATTTTTCTATATAAATTCTTACACCATGAAACTAGGATGTTGACCTAATATATAAATTAATAAATATTCTTTATAATAAACCTTGAAAAGTTTTCTTTCGACATCAAATAAAATAAGCTTCACTTAGTGCATCTTGGTAGGGTGATGCAAATGAGAGAAGAGTGTCAATTCAATGACTACCTTCTCAAGAAATAAATGTTTTAATTATCCTCAATCACTTGAATGAATAATTTTTTTCACTTGAAGGGTATTATACCATTTATTTGTATGACATGGTCCATATTTGAATGTCAAGTTAACTAATAATGGTCTTAATGATATGTCTTAGTTCCTTGAATAATAAACTTTCACATTCATGTGGTATTCTCATATTGTTAGTATGATACCTAGTAATAGGTTTGAATGATCACACCATGTATTTTATTTGAACAAGATATTATATGAATGACAATTTTAAACATCTCGATAGTCTTTTCTTGAATATCATAATTGGATTCTTACTCTAATAACACTGAGATCACTTGGATGGTGCTTTATCTTACATTTTTACAACAATAAATTTAAGGCTATTTGTTCATGATAGGTTGCATGCATGTGAGAGAGTTCTTAATTGGATGTTCAACATTAAATATTTCCTATCTGAATGACAACTTGTGTGAGCTTATCTTCAATTGATTGATAGACTGTAATCAGGTGGAACTAGAGCTATGCATTTGAACAATTATCCTATCTCAAATGAATGATAATAATATGTTAATTACTTGAAAATATTGATGCCCATCCTTTCCTTTGAATAGTGCTTACTTGTAAATTATCTTGGCAATGATACCATACCCTTATTCGAATGACAAGGATTTTTTCCACTTGAAGGACTCCTACAATCGCATTCAATCATTACCATTTTCTCACTTGAATGGTTTTTTGTATACGAAAATAATACCTCTACTTAGACTATAACCATTATTTGTTTCACCTAAAAACTTGCAACACTACACATGATATTCTATACAATGTAGTTTAGACAACTTAGTGCATTCACCAATTTAACATATGCATAGATAAAATTGGGATTGAGTTATTTATGGTATTTCCAAAAAGACCTATTGGTTGTATGTTCAACATATTATGTTCATCCTAGATGCTTACATCCCCTTTTTTCTCCTTCTTCCTATATTCCTCAATACTTTTTGGCATCTCCTCCTTTCCTATTGATTCTTCTTCTTATTTCCTTCCTTATATTCATCTCCTCCTCCTCACATTGTTATATTTTCTTCTTGAAGGTATGCCATCCCATTTTTAGGCCATAACAATTCACTTTATACATGTGGTAGACAAGTTAAGGTTACTCTTCTTATAATTGTTTGGATGCCCTTGCATCATACTCACTAGGTAAGGGCTCCAAATCATGAACATGAATGGTTCATCCACGCCATTACCATTTTAGCTTATCTATATCCACAAGGTCAAATTTGTTGTCATGTCCTAGAATTCCTCTAGGAGCTAAACCTTTTCTTATAGAATGCATTCAACATTTGTTTCATTTTGTCTCATTTTATCACTTCCATAAAAATAAAAGCAACATGTATTTTGTTGGCTACTTCCTATTGGTTCCAACACCTTCTCTTGAAGTGATTACATCCTCCACAAATATCATAAAGATATAGGTTCCAACACCTAGTTGCTACATGTCTATATATTCCACAATGACAAGAACAATCTATCCTAGGATCTTCATCTCTTGTACTAATTACCCTTCTCACAATTTTAGTCTCACTACTTTTGCCTGACCTGTATATCCAAAACATTCATTCCTTGGTTTTATTTCTAGCATTATGTACATTTTCATACCTTGCCCATATCTTCCCAATCCTTCACCATTGTACCCAATTGTTCTCATTAACTTAGAGCCAATACATTTGGTGTGCCCTTCAAAGAACCTATTTTCTTCATTACCACCATGTTATTCAACAAAATGGCCTTCATCATAGTCATTAATGACCTAATGAGGTTCATGAATCTTTACCATTTATTTTGTTTTTCTATTTCTTCTTATTTGTAGCAGGAATCACTACTCTTTCATATTCATTGTCACTACTACTAGTGACCTGGGATATCTTCATATTCCCTATGTTTATTCTCTTGATTATTTCTACCTTTTCTCCCTGCTTCTCCATTGGTATTATCCTATAAGTTTACTTATTATGTAAGCTCAATCTGGGATTAAAATCTATGTGATGACCAATGCTCCTCGGGTGGAAATTTATATTTTGAAAGAATATATGCATATTTTTCAAACAAATCCTTCACTTTATATGGGATTTCATCCATATCTTCCACTATCATTTATTTTATGGGTTTAATAATGAAATCAAAACATTCTTGCTTCTCCTTCAAGAATTATTTTTCATACCTAGGCACACTTTAGGACTATCATCCACCTCTTGCCTTTTGATCTTGAATGAACTTAATAGCATATGTGTTCATCCTACTATCATAAACTATATTTATATCAATCTACCATGGTTTACCCAATAAGACATGACAATAATCCATAGGTATAATGTCACTTAGTATCTCATTTGTACAAGAACCAATTTGAAAGCATATCGTACATTTTTTAGTTACCAAAATTTAAATTCCCTTTTGCAACCATGAGACTTCATATAGATTTCAGTGTTCAATATTATTCAATTCAATATTTTCTACTATTTTTGTAGACACTAAATTATTTGTACTCCTATCCACAATCATCTTACAACATGTACATTTTGGCTTACAAATTGTCCTGAACAAGTTCCTTCTTTATTTAGGTTCATGCACCTTCTTTGTAGATTTTAACAAAACATTTTCCATCATGAGAGGTTCTCTTTTTTTATTTCCTCCATGTGATTTGGTGAAGCAATACTTTATTCATCCACTTATGCAACATGGGTATGGGATTCTTTTATACACGTGGTAGTTTACTACTCTTGAGGGTATTCATATGCTATATGCCCTTCTTCCAAGCATCTATAACATTTTCAAGAAAAACCACATGCTCTATAGCTACAAAATCAACCTCATCCTCTTTATGGTTCATCATTTTCTTGGATACTTCGATTTAAATCACTTTGAGAAGTACTAACTTCTCCTTTTTGCATATATTAGCCTCTACCACTGTTTGATTATTCTCTTCCTCTAGAGAGTTATCCTCTTCCTCTAGATTTTTTTGTTGCTTGCAAGTCAAATTTTATTTGAGAGTGTATATCTATATGCCTCCTTGATTATTCTAATTCAAAGTAAACTAATTTCATATTGTATGGATAACCTTATCTTATTTATGTATCTCATGAATTTTTGCTCATCATCTTCAATGTGACTAGCTCTTATGGTTAATTTATAGAACTCTTTAGTATATTATTTTGCTCTCAAATACTTTTTCTTGAAGTTTTTGGATCCTCTAAACAACCCAATCTAAGCATCATTAGGTAGAAATTTTATTTTTAAATTGGCTATAAACTTTTCCTATGTTTGGATCCTATCTTTATCTTTTTATTATTTTTCTATTTCGATATGATCCCACCAAATTGAAGCATGTCCTTCCAGCTTATTGCATGCAAATTTGTTTGGATTAAAATTCTCCATCAATATATAGTCAAAGAATATTTTGTTAGATTTTGATGCTTAATACTTAAAGAAAAATAACCACAAGATCTAAATTAAAGTTGTGTGAAATTGAAGTCAATAACAATATTTTAAACATATAAAACTCATAAATAACTTTTGCAACAACTCATAAAAGTAACATTAACAAATGTCCATGAAAATAATATCTTAGTAGAATAAAGGTCTCCAATACACCATACTTCCATACACTCTCACTCTACATTGTATCTTACACACACACATAGACACATATAATGGAATACGACTCTTCATATGGAGTACTCATGGCCTTCACTCTTCTTGAGACTCTTCACTTTCCTACTCTATGGATTCATATGCACATGGACTATTATACACATTTACATTATTAATTACTTTGCATATTCTAATAATATTTGTGCATTTATTACATTGCATAAAGTAAATACTCACACTCTAATATAGGACACTCTCCTAATATAAAGATATACCCAAGGTGGTACATTACCATATACCAAATAATGTAATATATGCTAACAACCCCTTGTATTACATTATTTGGTTATTGAATACTTTAGTCTTCAATATGGTATTCATTTTGATCCTAGAGCTCATGATATCTTCTTTTTATTTCTTCAGTCTATTACCTTTCTATATACTGATCAAATAAATGGTTAGTATATTCTAGTATTTGTGCTTTCAAGATTATAAGTTTCTTGAACTCTTTCATAGTCATCAAATTATTGCATAAGGGTCTTTCTTTTTCCTTTGTCTTTAGAGTCATATGACCCTTTATTTTCCTATATGAAAAATTCTGCTTCATCATATCTATTATTTGATTCTTTATTAGTTGATTTACAACCTTCTTAAGCTTCTTTTATTTATGGTGTATGAATATGGAAGATAAATTTGGATCATAATTGATCCATTTTTCTTTTTCTTGTTTGATAATATAACATTGTTTCTTTCCATTGATGACTTTAAATTCAATAGTCATATTTTGATCCATAAGTTGAGAAACTGAAAGAATATTGGTAGTCAATCCAAGAACATATACAACATTAATTATATTGACTAGAATATTTTTTATTCCTTTTACTTCATAAGTCTTACTATCTCCTATAGCAACTGATTTCTCATATTTTCTTTTCAAAGAGTTAAACCATTGTTTGTTTCCAATATGTTGTTTACTTGCTTTAGAATATATGTACCAATAATCCATTGCTTTGAATGATATATATTTCAACCTTTTAAACCTTTGAGTTGAATCCCTTATACATCCTTATTTTTTATGATAGACTAAGAACACTTTTCAATTTTCAACCTTCCAAACAATTATGTTGTAAGCCTTATATCTCCCTATCTTTTCAACTTCTAAATTTTAAGTTGAATTTGAGTATATGATCAAATACTAACTTTCAATTCTTCAAATATTGTAGTATACCTTGTATTTCCTAATTTTTGGATAATTATAAAACAATAGTTTTGACAATGTTTTTAGTTCATCAAATCTCTAGGTTGAATTCCTTTTATCTCCCAAATTTCAAAGATATAATTTCTCAATTATAAATTTCACAAACCTATGTTGGTGTTAAATTCCTTATACCTCCCCAATTAGAAATTTAGAAATTGTATAAAATATATTTCCAAGTTGTGTATTCCTAATTTGATGTAGGAGACCTTATTTCTCCAAAATTATCAATTTGCAAATATTTCAAATTGTTTTGCAAACTCAAATAAACCAATTACAAAACTTCAAATTAATTTTTCAAAATTTTAAATTAATTTTTCAAATTCTCATAAAACTTTCCAAATAGCAATAATGTTTCAAAGGTTTCAAATTTCACTTTTATATCTTATCTCTCCAATAATCAAGAAAATAGATTAATTTTCCTTCAACCTTAGAAAATAATATTACCCAACCTTACAACTCCTAACTTGGGCAAATAATCAAATTGTAAATAAATTGTTTTACCTCCAAACTTAAGGTGTGAAATATTTGGTTAAAGATATTTGACCTTCCCATGAATGGATCTCTTCTATGAAATATCACTCATTTACCACATGTATGTCGCTTCTCTCCACTCTATCATGCATAGAATTGATGATCCATAAATATGGACCAATATACCATGCTCAACTTAATGCTAGATGGTCAACGAAGCTAAGTTCAAACTTCGGATGACACTCTTCTTCAATTGAAAATCCACACTACTCTTCAGTGGTAAAATCAAATTTTAAATTCTTATTATTCTTTCACACTGCTCATGCATTAATAGATGCCTTAAACATTTTGATTCTCCCTAAGGTGATTGGTGTTTTGTTTTTGAGATGCCAAGTGGTAAATTATGTTTTTACCTCTTCAAATGAGCTCTTGATTCCTCCTACACACTTATTCACTGTGTAATGCTCAATAATGAACAATATGAATTTTTTGAAAATGTTATGACATTTTGAACATTTCACACACCACATGGCATCATAAAACTTGCAACCTCAATGTCCACTTATGCAATGTGATCTCTTGGTGCTTGATTCACCCTAATTATCCCTTCTTCAATGTTCTAACTTCTCCATGCTCACCCTTTGACATCCAAATAATGTATTTTTTTCCATCTATTCATATACCATGCTTGTCCTCCTTGGGTGGTGCTTGTACTCCTTGTCCTCCTTTGATATCCAACTTATAGAAGGTGCTTATTTGAATCCCTAATGTTTTGATGATAATTTTAATATAATGTTCAACTCCTATTTTCACCTTATTTCTCCCTATTGATATTTTAATGCACTTTCAATTTGATAATGTTCTATATTCAAGACTCTATAGTTGGATTCTTTTGTCCCTTCAATTTGTATAGGAGAATAATTTCCAACTTTCAAGCAATTCTATGTTTTGCTTCCTATATCCTTCAATTCTCAATGATATGGTTTCTAAATTTCAAGATATTTAATTTGGTGTTGAACTCCTTATATCTCCCTAAATAGAAATTTATAAAATGATTATATTTGCAAAATTAATGTTTCAATTTCAAGGTAAAAAACCTTATATCTCCTATTTTAATAATTTACAAATATTTTAATACTTGAATCTCAAATAATGCAATTTTGAAAAATCTCTTAAAATTATAATCTCCTTACTTTTATTACCTTTCTAATCCATCAACGAAATATCTAAGGTTGTAATTTCCTTATATATCCATGCAATGATTAGTTAAACTTAATCGTAGGAATAATAGACCATATGTGTCCTTAAACTTGATGGAAAGAAAATATTAATTGAATGATAATATACCTTTCATGTGAGGTGATACGTGCTGATTGGCTTCTCCTTTGACTACACTTTCAAACTATTTGAATGTTGTATTCTCCTCAGACTTCAAGGCATGACATTGCTACATTAATTGCACCTCTTTCTATGATGTACTTCTTTACTTTAGACTATTCTCTTCTCTACATCAATGCTCTTTGACCTTGGACACTTGATATACACACACTCTTCAGGATTGGGCTATTAATATTTCACTATATCCCTTTGGATTACGTGCCACATGGCATTTATGTTGCCCTTAGATATATTTCTTCATTATTAGGTGGTACAAATATGTAATATTTATATGGCATTGATATATGTGGCACATGTGTTATTTCAACCTTTGGACATTGAAATAATGATGATTTATTCCCTCCTTGCTTGTATGGGGTGTTACTAAGGACTATTGATATTAGGTGGCATAGGCGCAGGTATTATTTAAAACTTGAATGATATATTCCCTCCTGAGACATTACTAAGAATTTTTTGGTACACTTCTCCTTTGTGCCAAATGGCATATGATTCCTTTACTCACTGTGACAAGTGGTGGCTTCTTCTCTTACATGTAACCTAGTGCTCAACGTTCTCTTCTCTTACTTAATGTGCTTACCAACTCCTTGCAAGTTGTTTGGTATTCTCTTGTAATAGCAGTGTGCTTCTTGATCTACAACATATGGCGGTGGCTCCTCTCCAATTAAGGTGGATCCTCCTTTGGTGGTGTTTCGATACTCCTTGGTGGATTTTTGGCCAAGCACCTCTCCTCTTTCACTTGGGTAATACTTGTTATGTGTGTTATTTTCCTTGCTACTTGCACATTCATCCTTTCTTAGTATTTATATCTTTTTGTAGGTCTCTCTTATCACTATTAGTGCTGCCTTCTTGCAACTATGGTGCCCTATTTGGTATCTTTAGACACATCGAATGAGATAACTTTGAGCCCTTAGTCGGATATTTTTTCTTCAATTTGTAGATTCTTCTTTAAACTTGATAATACTATCACTAATGATTGCAATTTATGTGCCTCTTTGGTATCTTAAGACACTTCAAATTTTGTCTTCATTTTACTACTTTAGAAAAGACAAATAAGGTGCTATTATAAACTACAAATAAATTTATTTTAAGTTGGGATAAATTACCTTTATTGCACCCAAATTTTAAGATATTTTTAGTCTCTTTTTCTATCTTCCCTTCTTATTTTTAGTATGGTGGTACCTTCTCTATTTCTTGGTGGTTGTAGTGCTCCTTTGGTGGCTTCTCTTCACCAAGACTTGCTACAACTTTATCTATGTTTAACGATGTCTTTTGACTCTCTAACTCAACCTTATTATTATGCACTATTCTTCCTTATCTTGCTTAATATCAATGCAATTGTATATCTCTTAGAAATAACTCGTATTAAGCACTATCTATTTCTCCTTATTGCTCCTTTTAAGCAACTTATAATACTAACTTGTGTTGATGTATTTTGCAATTTTCAAGATTATAATGCTACCTCCTTACTTAAATTGAAAACCTTTAAACTCAAACTCCTTATTGCTACCTTTAATAAATTTAATATGATGTTTTCAAGGAACTTAAATAATACTTGAATAAGAAAATTTAATAACACCAATTATCAAACCTTATTTTGACCTCCTTATAGCAATCTTGCTTGGTGATTTGGTTCACCTATTTTTTGTCCTAGATTTGTAAACTTTGCAGCTTCAACTCCTTGTGCTTTATTTCTCTAACCTCCACTATTTTTAATTTTCCAATGCTACATATTTTCCTTCAAATTTTTGTTCTAGAACCCTGAAATTTGCAACTATTAGTGCTGCCCAAATTATTGCCCTTAACTCTAAATTTTTTAGATTCTAACACAACTAATTTCTCCTTCAATATGTTGTCCTTAATCTCTTGAATTTGGTAGGAAATTCCTCCAATTCGTAACTATATTTACCTCTTCTAATGCTGCCCAATAATATCTTGAACTTATGCTACAAAAACATCAATCTCTTCTTCCATAAATCAACCTTCAATCCTTCAATGGTAATCTTCAGTTTTTCAAATATGATGGTTTTTTCTATCTCCTTTCTCCTTCAACCTCCTTGTTGAATTATAACTTCAATATTGGCCTATTTAGTGACCTTCTTCTCGAGAATATGAATGTATTGAGGTCCTCATAAAATCTTTTCAAAATTTGGCAAACTTCTTGCCAAATCCTTCTTCATTTTTGGGCTTTTTGTCAGATGGTGATAATTGTCCCAAATCCTTTTATCAGGAACTTCTCCTTGTTAAAAATATTCTCTAATGGGCTTTCCTAGCCTTATCCTTCTTTCTCCTTCCAAATTTTCTTGAGATCTATTCTCTTGGGTCTTTAATTTATACAACTGCTAAAATCTTCAATAGGACTTTTCTTAGTCCTTTATCTTCAATCTTCAATATTCCAAATATGGAAGTTCTTCAATGAGATCTTTCACTTGGGTCTTCTCCTTATAGAACTTCTTTATTTTTATTTCACTCTACAATCTACAGTTTTCAATATTCTATGGAAACCTCCTTCTTGGACCTCCTTGATGTCCAATCTCCAATTTTCTTACTTCAATCATCAATAAGTCTCCTTTGGTATTTTTTTCTCTTCTCAATATTCAATCTACAAATCCTACAATGGGACCTTTTCCTTAGGCTTTCAATATATTAAATCTTCAACTTATTTCTTCAAGTATTGAATGGATTTGAAAGAAGATATTCCTCCTAGCTCTTGTAGCAAGCTTCTCAACTTTCTTTGAATCAACATTTTTTACAACAAATTATTAGAAGAACTATAATGGAAAATCTTTAAATCTTGATATAATGAATCTTCACTAGTTTATTTATCAATCTAGTGAAATAAATGTTGAGTCCTAGTCTTCACGAGTTTTTCTACAACTCTATGGAAATACTCTAGCCAAAATACAATTTCAAAAAAATTGAAAATGAGATTTCCTATCTCCTCTCAATATCTCTTGTGGATATCTCTATTTCCTATCAATATACCTTGTGCTCTGATACCACTATTAGCTTTTGATGATATATATTTAAGTAAATACAACCACAAGATCTAAAATGAGCAAGCAATGTTAACTATATGATAATGATAATATAATATGTAGGAAAAATATATGAGAAACTTCTGCAATAACTCATAAAATAGCCATTAATATATAATGGAGGTCTCAAACACTACAAAAATTCATGCAAGACCTACATTATATCTACTTTACTATTCTATATGCTTCTCTCTACCATCCTCTTTTACATAGTTCTATCAAAGACCTATAAATAGAGAGATATGTGCCTTGGCCTTTCACATACCCATGACTATTTATCTTCCTATCGTATGACTCATGTACATGTGGACTACATACACATTTACATCATTGTACATTCTAACACTTTTGCATTTATTACATTGCATAAAGTAAATACTCAAACCTTAATCTAATACTATATCTTGTGATCCTTCAACTTCTACCTCAAAATTCAGCAAACTTCTTCTTTACAAATCAGCCTTTAGAACCTTTATAGTTGTCCTCAAAATTCCCAAATTTGGTGGCCTCTTTTTTTTTTATTAGATCTCACTAAATTCTATCTTCAAATTTTGTCTCATTGTTTGACTCTTCTTCAAGAATCTAAATGTCTTGAGGTCTTCAAAAAATACTTTCTCAAAATTGGTAAACTTCTTGCCAAAAATTTTATCTTTGAATATTTTTCACAAATCCTTTTGGGCTTGTTGTTAAATGATAATATTTTTTCCAATTTTGATGTGATTACCTATTTTCAGGAGTTTCTTCTTCTTGCAATATTCTTCCTCAAAATTTATTCAAATCTTCTCCAATGACCACTTCATTAACGTTCTCAATAGGAATTCTCTAGCCTTCTTCTTACTCCTTTCAAATTCACTTGAAATCTCTTCTCTTGGGTTTCTAAATTCTTAAATATTCTATCTAATTATTCAAATTTGCAATGGGGACCTCTTCTCTTGGGTCTCCTCTTTCTTCAATCTTCAATAGGACTTTCCTATCCTCTTTCTCTCTTCTCAATGTTCAATGTACTATGGGGATCTGTTTCTTTGGTCTCCTCAGTCTTCAACTTGTAGTATTTAATATGAAATCTTCAATATTCAATAGGTACCTCTTTATTGGGTCTCCCCAATCTTCTATCTTTAGTCTCCAATGGGACCTCTTTCTTTGACCTCCTTAATTATTCTATGTTTGCTATTTTGCTGCAACTCAAAACTAATCCTTGCATGAGGAAATCACATGGAATTTTAGGTAACTAAAGATGAAATTCTTCTGTATTTATTATAGGAAGCTTCTCAACTTCTAAGAACTAATTTTCTGCAAAAAAAAATTAGATAGCAACAATCAAATACATCCAAATATCTATAAATTTGAAATCAATAAATTTCACTAGTTATCCTTCAATCTAGTGGAAAACAATCTATGTTGAGTCATAGTCTTCACAATTTATTTTGTAATTCTATGAAAAGACTCTAGCCAAACTACAACTTTCAAACTCTGTAAATGAAATCTTCCTATCTCTTTTGAATATCCCTTTTGGATCTCCCTATCTTGTATTGATCTCCCTTGTTGCTCTAATATAATTATTAGCTTTAGATGCATAATACTTAAAGAAAAATAACCACATGATCTAAAATAAATTTGTTGTATGAAATATAATTCAATGGCAATATTATAAACATATAAAACTCATAAATAACTTCTACAACAACTCATAAAAGTTTCATCAACAAATGCTCATGAAAATAGTATCTTGATAGAATAAATATATCAAATACATCAGACTTCCACACACTCTCACTCTACATTGTATCTCTCTCACACACACATATATGCCTATATAATGGAATATGAATCTGCATATGGAGTACTCTTGGCATTCACTCTTCTTGAGACTCTTCAATTTCGTACTCTATGAAATCATGTGCACATGGACTATTATGCACATTTATATTATTAAATACTTTACACATTTTAATAATACTTGTGCATTTATTACATTGCATAAAGTAAATACTCACACTCTAATCTAGGAAAATTTCCTAGCCTAAAGATGTACCAAAGGTGGTACATTAGCATGTACCAAATAATGTAATATACACTAACATATTTCTATATTTGTTATCTAGTCTATCAATTATTCTAGATTTAAGCTTCCATTAAAATTGTGAGTATCTATATTTGGCTTATATCCCATGTTTGAGATTGCCTAAATCAACCACTACTCTATTTCTCCTCGCTCTTTATCTTGAGATTTTACATGACCAATTTCCTCCTCTTTCCCATCACTAATCTCTTCAATATGAATACCTCTCCTTTGGATTGTGTCAATCACATCTAACCTAGTAGTATTTTCTCTTAGCATTTCTGCTATTTTTATTGGTCTAGATCCCAAACTACACAGTCTTCTTTTTCCTCATTATGACATCTTCCTCCAATATGTATCACAAACTAGCTCTAATACCAAATTATGTAGATGAGAAAAGGGGGTTAATTGAATGACTACCTTATTTAAATGATAAATTTAAATGTCTTGACAATATTTCCTTGAATGGCACAAACATCTCCTTACTTGAATGACACTGAGCTCACTTAGAAGGTTATTTACCTTGTACCTATATGAAAATAAATTTAAGGATTTTTTTGATGATAGGTTGCATGCATGTGAGAGAGTCCTTACTTGGATGTTCATCCTGAAAGGTTTTTTTTATCTTATTATCAACTTGCATGAGCTTATCGTCAACTCATTGGTAGATTATAATCAAGTGGAATTGGAGCTATGAATTTAAACAACACTATTATCTCACATGAATTGTAATCACACTTTCATTACTTGATGAATTTGATGCCCATCCTTTCCTATGAATGATGCTTACTTGTATATTCTTTTCTCAATGATGCAAAACTCTTATTTGAATGACTTCTTCTTTAAATGATATCATTTTTATTTTCTTCCACTTGAATAACTCCTATGTTCTCATTTGAATATGACCATGCCATCATTTGAATGGTTCTCTAAAAACCAGAACAATACATATGCTTGAGCAACAACCATTCTCTATTTCACATGCAAACCTACAACAATACACATGATATTATGTACAATGTAGTTTAAAAAAATTAGTGTATTCAATATTTTAACATGTGCATAGATAAAATTTGGATTGAATTATTTATTTTATTACCAAAATGCCTACTGTCTATACATTCAACATGTTGCATCCATTTTAGATGCTTGCCTCCCCCCTATTTTCTCCTTATTCCTATATTTCTTGATGCTTTTTGGCATCTCCTCTTTTCCTACAAGTTCCTCTTCTTCCCTTACTCGTCTTCCTCTTCTCTTCCTCTTCTTCTCCTTATTTTGTTCTCTCTTCTTGTTAAAGATACACTGTGCCATATTTCAGGTCATAGTTCATGTTGACAAGGTCTATGAAACCCATGTTAGAATCTCATGGACCACTAGGAGTTGCTTGAATTTGTTTAGTGATTATATAATCACATTGATTGTACATAAATTAGTATGTTGGAGGTTAATATTACTAGTTTATCTATGGAATTTTTTAATACTATTGGTGAGTTACATTAGTCATTTAAGAAATTACAATAAGATATAAATATTGCTAGAGGACTACCTAAGGTGACAAGAGGAAGACAATAAGTTATGGATAATGAAAATATCATTGAACTATTTAATACTTTATTCAATAGTCTTTCAAAGACACAAGATAGTTGTTGTATTTAAGATGCTTTAAGTGTACTTTTCTAATTCTCCTATACCATCAATTGATGGGATATTCAATAAGTTTTTGCATCATTAGGCTAGAAGACAAAGGCTTAAGGGTAATTTTATGATTAATAAGACCAATTAAAAGGAAGCTATTACCAAATATCAAAATGATAAGAACCAAAAAATAATAATAAAAATCCCAATAATCCCTTGAAAAATCCAACTTGTGAGTTTTGAAAGAAGCACGTAAAATATAATTTTGCTATATTTGCATTAAGAAGCTTGAGGAAGCAAAAAAAATAATGGTGTTTATGATGCTCTTTTCTATGAAGAGGTTGGGGATAACTTTTATGGAGAGACAACATAAGAAAATATATCTATTTATTGAACATATTGGACATCCACTTCTTATGATGAGTGGATTACAAAGATAGGGGTGACTTTCCATATGACAAAGCACAAATATCTCCTACATGGTTATAGAAAATAATTTTCAAGGAAGTATGTTTATTGGAGATGATTTTTATTTGCAAGTTATAGGGTGTGGAGAGATTAGTATTAGATCTTCATATTTTGTTGAGGCACTTCATGTTCCTAATTTTGATCCTAATCTCTTGTCTATTTATCACATTACTCATATGAATATTGAAGTAATATTTTGGCTTGATAATTACTTAATTAAGGATATATATAGTGGATTTAAAAATATTGTTTATGTCTATTATGATGAGTTGGTCCAAATATTAATAGGGATAAATACCCACTTCTTTTGTTTCTTACCCTAGGAAGAAATTATTTGTGGCTATGGTTCCATATGCAGATGGTGAGAGTTAGAGGTGACACCAAAGGCTTAGCCATATCATCTATATATCCTTAATATACATGAGTTTTTATTAAATGGGCATTGGAATTCGACACATATACCCTCCAATTGGTGCATTTGATAAATGTATTCCTAGAAATCATCATAGGGAGACTTTTCCAAAAGGAATTGCAAGACAAGAATCTCACCCCTTGGAGATCATACATAGTTACATTTATGGACCCATGGGTACACCATATCTTTCTAGAAATAGACACTTCCTTATTTTTATTAATGATTTATCTATATATGTGTGGTTATATACTATTTGTACTGAGGATGAGATCTTTGAGAGATTCAATACCTTTAAGGTTCTTGTGGAAAATTTGCTAGACAAATAAATTCAAATAACTTAGGATAGATGTGGGAGGTGGATACATAATTCATACATTTTATGATTTATTGGATCTTCATGGAATTGCATATTAGATAATTGATATCTATACTCCTAGAAAAATGGTGTGGAAAAAAGGAAGAAGAGCATAATCATGGATACGTAATAGTGTATGATTCAATCCAAGGGGATGGAACATAAAATCTAAGATAAAATCATCACTTTTGCAATATATATCATCAATAGGATTTTGACAATGGTAGTCCATGGAATGACACCTCTTGAAAGGTTTATAAGAGATAAGCTTCATGTGTCTCATTTTTGTATCTTTGGATCCTCCCCATGGGCTTATATACCCAAGGACATTAGTAATAAGGAGTTTCCAAAGAGTCATATATGCATCTTTGCGGGGTATTTAAATGCCTCAAAATAATATATTAATATGATCCTTAGATGCACAAGGTTTTAATTCAAATGATATAATATTTATGAGGCCTTTGCAATGTTGGAAATTTTGGGTTTGCCTTTGCTCAAGTGTATAAGTTCTCATTGATGTCAAGAAGCTCTTGAAGGAATTTGATTTGATGTCAAATAATTTGTTTTGATGAAGTTTACGGCATGACAGTTTCAAAGGTCTTTTGTAAACCCCAAGTTGGCGGGTTTAAATATTATAGGTGGATGCATTAGTTTAATGTATTTGGGTCCAGGAGGAAGTATTTATTTAAATAATTAAAAACCTTGTTAAGGTTCCCTTTAATTATTTTTAAATAAATATTAAATTATTGTTTGCAATGGGTTATCCTAACCCATGGCGCTATGTTTTAAGATTGTGGGCACTAGCCAAGACCTCTGCCGACGTGTTAAAATCCTCGCAAATGTCAAGAGCTTATGGTAAAAATGCATATAAATCTCCCTCGATGAAAATCAGGAATTATCCCATCCGCTTTTTGAAAAGAGTTGCTCGTTGTGAATTCATGATCTGCTGTTCGATTTCTTCCTCATTGTGATTTCATGATCCGCTGTTTGGATTTCTTCTCCGATTGTGTCTTCGCCATTTTCATAAACCCATCGTTCGATTGTGTCTTCACCATTTTCGTAAACCTACTGTTTGACTGTGTCTTCGTCGTTTTCGTGAATCCGTTGTTCATTTTTTTGTACTCGTCGTTTGTCGTAAATCCGTTGTAATGTTTTCGTCTTCGTGTTCGTGTTAGAAGAAAGGGAAGCACTATTTTTTTTATTTAATCCCTGGCACAGAAGGAACAAGGCTAACAGCGTGAGGTTTAAACCTCACTGGGAGCCTTTGGTGCACCGGTACCGGCTAGGCTGTTGGTGCGCTACCCGAACGAGAGGTTCCGCGTTTGAATAACATGAAAGGGTTTTACATCGTGAAGTGGACGCAGCGGGTGGTGTTAGAATTCGTGCACAATTTCTCCATAGCTCGATTTTTTATGTTGGCCAAGGTATTTTTGAAATTAATTTTTGCTAAGTGTATTTTGCGGATGGAGGAAGTTTATTAGAGGGAAAAATAGCTTAGGATTTATAAGGAGTTTAAAGTTTGTTTTATTTTGATAAAAGATTCTTTTGAAGGTGTTGTTTGAAATATCTTATTGCATTCTTATGAGAGATAAATTTTATTTTTGATAAGACTATAAGGGAGAAATAAGGTGTATAAGGGATAAATTTTTCTTGTAATGTTGAGAGTGCTTTTGGTTGATTATGGAAATGAAAGCATGATGTTTTAAGGTTAAAATTGCTTCTTGTGTGAAGTTGTGAAACCTTCAGTGGGCAAATTTGAGATTGACATTTGCTTTCATTAAATTGGTAATAATCAAGCTATTCTTTACTTGGTTAAAGTGTTGGGCTTACTCCTTTGTTGATGATTTGAAAAGTTGTTTTGTGCTATTGTGATTTGAGTTGGTGGATGTTTTTTGTTCAAACAATATTGGAGAGAAAAGGAGTTCTACTTGTTTCCTTTTCTAATGTTGATTGTGAAATGCTTCAAAGTTGTGTTTTGAGTTGAATGGTGTTGATTGAACCTTGTTTGATGAGCATTGTTGTTGAAGCCCTAATTGATGGTGAAAATAACATGAGTATCATGGTTATGTGATTCTTTGCATAGTTGGCAATTGTTGGGGTTTCATGTTATTGAAAGAAAGTCTATCCTATCCATTTCAGATATTGAGTTGAGTTTTCATATTTGAGATTGAGTTTGAGTTGAGTTTTGAGATTGGGAGTTGAGTATAGAACATATTGAGTCTCTAACAATTCTCTTTATGCTTCTATGAGTTTGACAAATCACATTGGGTCTCTAACAATTCACCTTGTGATTTCCTACTAAGAAAGTTTTTTCTTGGTGAGCTTGCTGAGTTTTGGACAGGTTTCGGTGGGGACTTGTGAGCAATTTTGGACAGGTTTCGATGGGGACTTGTGAGCAGATTTGGACAGGTCCTAGCAGAGGACTTATGAGCTGAGTTTGATAGTTCTATCAGATAACTTGAGTACAGAGGTGCACTGGTTCTTTGAGAAGAACCTGAGGATAGATTTGGCAAGTCTTTGAGAAGGCTTGTGTGCAGAGGATTGATTTTTTCAAGCGTTGGACAGATCTAACAGACAGAGGAAGACTTGTACTAGACCGATTGACTGTGTTTGGTACAAGTTGCTAAGATGCTGTGGACGTGATCATAGAAGGCATAGGTCTCTTAGGCTAAGCATTGAGGACAGGAGGTCTTCGGTGGAAAGGAGTTCCACATGCTGGCAAGAGGTAGAGGCAGTTGATCTTCTGAGGGATCATTTCCAGAGCATAGGGGAAGGTATCTCCTTTGAGAAGAGGCTCAAATTTTGATTAGGGGAATGTATCTCCTTTGGGCCGAGGCTCATAAATATTGTAATTGGGAAGGATTCCCAAAGAACCTTTGAGATAAATTTTAGAGAAAATTTTTGTGGACGTATCCCAGCATTTTTGGGTGAACCACGTTAAAATTGGTGTCACTTTGTGGATGATATTGTGCATTGCTTTGATATTGCTTTGGGTATATTGCTTTACTATTTTGAGGTATAAAGGAAAAAGTAAAAATAGGTCTTATACTGTTCACCCCCCCTCTCAGTATAAGCTTGTGTTCTTCATGCAAGTACTCATTCTAGTACACCACCTAAGATTTTGGTAGATGACTCTTTTGATATATATATATTTTTTAAGCGAAAAACCCCTTGCAAAGCCGCCTTGGTCTGAGAGACCACGAATAGGGGGTTCTACACCATCAAAGTCACCCAGGGGTCGCACCCGACCCTACCTACACCAACATTATCAATTGGATTTTGGATACCCAATTCAGATTTTTTGATAGGGTGGATATTTTAACCTGGGACCTCCCTTGGAGGATTGCCCTCTCCTCTCCAACTCACCTACAACACTTGGGTAAAACTAATTTATAGTGGAAAACATCCCTTTCGAGGTGCCATTTTCAACAGTTTGGGCATAGGAGAAATGGAGCCTTGTCGGCCTCTACCAGCACATAGGACATTCCTAACTATACCATATATCTTCAAGATGGAGATAAGGGGAATGGAACCTGGGTCGGCCTCTACCAGCACCCAGGGCATTTACCACTGCACCATAATAAGCAGATTACTCTTTTGATATTTTGACTAATTTAGATTCACTTCTATTTTTTTTAATGTTGGTAGTTTTCATTCTCATTAGAGCATATTATTCTTCTTCATATTTTAGTATTGGATCTTTTCCTATTGATTTGATCCTTTCATAAGGAGTGTCACTTGTAACACCTTCTACTCTAGATTTTTGGTATGTTTAGTAGGACACATTAGATTAGAGTGCTTTAGCTTTGTATGATGATATGAGTGGTGATTTTGAGTTGGATTATTCAATTTTAGCTTCTAATATTACTCTGTTGTATGGTGAATATGATTTTTCCATAGTCCATCATAAGTGTTGTTATATTGCATATTTCAATATTTACATTCATATTCAAGCATATTATTGAATGTTATTTGATATTTTATTAAGCCTTGATAATACATATTAGTTGTCTCATTTATCTCTATTACAATATTATTATTGGGTCCATTATATTGCAACTTCATTATATTCAATCCTGTGATTATTTTCCTGTGGTGATTTATATTAAGTATTATAGCATCAAAAGCTAACAATGGTATCAAAGTTGTAAAAAGTTTGCTTCTTGAAAGTTGTAGAAGTTAAGAATATTACCACTAGGTAGTAAAACCAAGTGAAGATAAGTATTTCCATCGAGTTGAAGAAAAACCAGTGAAGTTACGGATATTACCACTGGGTAGGAAGAAAAAATGAAGATAAGTATTTCCACTAGGTTGAAGAAAAACCAGTGAAGCTAAGATTATTTCCACTAGGTTGAAGAATAACCAGTGAAGAATAAGTTTCATATTAAGAGAGAACCAACTCAGAAGAAAAGTTGGTCATTGCCATTCTACTTCAAATAATTTGAATGTATTGGATTCTTAGGTAATGCTAGAAAAAAACTATCTAAGATTTTACTGCAATGAAAATTAATCTTTAGAATTTGAGAAGCTTCCTATAATAGATAGAGAAGACTTTCATATTTGATTGCTTGAATGCTGTGAGATTTCCTCATACAAGTATTTATTTGATTTGTAGTTAAATATCATATATCGATCATGATAAAAGCTTTAGGTCATTAAGAAATAGACCTTGATAGGATTTATTGAGTAAACCTATTCAAAGAAATCTATTTGAAATATAATTTAGTCTATAATATTTATTTGGTTTTGATATTGAAGATAGACCTTGATATTGGTAGATAAAGGAGACCCAAAATAAGAGGTCTCATTAGAAGCAAATAAAGGAGATTTATTAAAAATTTCCCATTGAAAGCATATTGAAGAATACCCCAGAAAGAGGTTCATAATGAAAGCACGAGATTTCAGAAACAAAAAGGGAGAAATACTAATGCGACGCATTCAAAATCAAACGAACGCTTAAGTCCTAAAACATGAAATGCATGAAATGAAAGAGACGAATTGAACTGAGATAAAAGAAAGTATAGAAAGCACAACCCTTTTTATTTAACTCTCTTAATATCGGTTACAAAGACACCTCCTCCCTTTTCAGGGGCTAGGAGCATTAAATGAGTTTTGGTTACAATCATGACTTAGTGTTCCTCCTTCCGCGTGCCCACATTTGAAATGGGCGGGCCAAAGTGTTGCCGCTGTTGGTGTTGATGAATCCTTGATCCTTGTTGCTCCTCCTGTGTTCAAAGAAACAACAAGTCATTAGTAGCACCTGTGACAAAAGATAAAGCTTTTGATCTTAAAAACCAATGGAAGATGCATGCGTAAGATTAGCTAAATCGATAAATAAAATGACTCCAAATAACCTGCAAATTTGACAGTAACCAGGGAACATTACCAGAGGGCCACTGCCATCAAAACAGTTAGACAATTTGCCACCGATTCGAATTCGCTCCTGTGCGGGACGAATTCGACTGTAATTCATCCCGGGGTAAGACGAATTCTCCTACGACAAAACGCCAAAATAATACTGCCCAAATGTCGCATCTCGAGAGCTCCAAACTACCTGCAAACTTAGGTGTTAGCTAATTGGGGGCATTTTGGGAAGACCCAGATGGTCCTATTTCCCCAATTTGACCTCCATCAACGGGAATTTGACGTCGCTACTTGCAAGTTAGTGAGGACAACAAAAGCGACAAAACATGATAAGATTTGATCAAAGCCTTATGAAATTGGAATTACAAACTATTTAAACAACATAGAATGGAATGCAAGATAAAAAATAACAAAGGACAATCTGCCACGAATTCCCAATCGTTCTTAAAAAAGAAGATTAGGCTCGCAGGAGTGCGGGGCGCCCGGACGGGCTGCCCACCATTGGAACCTGATTTCAACACCAATCCACTTGGGATGGGCCCAAAATCTCTTGTAATGGGTTATTGACGAATTGGTAGATCAATGTGGTCAAATTTTGGGTTTTGGGTCCGGATTCACACTTCCAATAACCACCCAATGACCTCCCTTGCGAAAGATATCAAGGATGTGGAAGAGGTGAATCAAAAGGGTAAAAGCGTGGTATCAAATTTGGCAGCACTTCGTTGCTTGAAAATGCCTTCAACCTATCCTCTTTAGGTGAGAAAGTTCACCATTTTATAGACCTAGGGGGTCTCTTTGGAGGGGCATGCATAAGCGCCATGTGGCAGTCATGCCTTCCCATGAGGGAGGAAAGTCCTCCATGACTTGGGCTTCCATGACTGCCCTTGTGACAGTCCTCTAACGTCCAATCTGCCCACCTACACGCGCATGCAAGGCAGGAGGCATTAATGGACTGTCTTCGGCTACCACTTGGCACAATTTTTCTTTTTTCCCATTAAACCTGGAATTCCTCCTGACCCAAAGCGAATTCAGAATTCGTCCCTGGGTGAGACGGATCCCATTTTGGATTCGTCCCAGGGTGGGACAAATACTGAGCAAAGTGCCTGAATGTGCCAAATTGCCTTCTGACCTTCCAAAATTGCTGCAAAAGTGGTTAGGACCACTGTTTAACCTCTGAGGGCTGCCTTGGGGGCTATGTGTGTCAAATCGATCAGTGTTTGTAATCACATAATCAGATTGGTGTTGTTTTGGTGTCTATAGATGCCCCTTTTTGGGATGTGCTGTGCATGGCGCAACGTCGAGCAAAAATAGATAACCAAAGCACTAATGATTAGGGTTTCTTGGTAACCTAACCAACTTTTGATGCCCCAAGTATGGAAAGGGCATGCATTCTTGAATCCTTGCTTTTGACGAGCGAAGGCACTCAATTCAAGTGTTAACCTTTTTCGGTGAGGTGTTACTTGACCTTGGACATTGATCAGTCATGAATAGGCAAAGGGCACAACCTTTTATCTGTGAGAACCTTGAGTTCATGATTCACGAAATGCTAAGTGATTTGATCAGATTGTGATTATTGCTTGTTTACTGCCCCAATCAGGAGTGTAATTGTCTTTGTCAATGATTCTTTGAATGCATGCCATTTTCCTTAACTGGGTGTGTGCTTGTTGATTGGTGACTAAGTGTGACTACCCCCTAAAGCGACGAATTGATGAGGGAATGACCTTCATGAGAAAAGCGATGAGTCGCTTGACCCAAGATGACTTATGCAAGGGTGCCCTTAGATGGTTTAGCGTTAATCGTGCACATTTTTCAGACATTTAGACCTATTTTTGGTGGGTGGTAACCCTTTTTGCAACACTTTTTGGAGCTAAAATTGGCAAAAATCCGTCCTCCCGTGGAGCAGTCCGGCTATGGTAGCCTTCTTAGGGAGTAGGATAGTGACAATTTGTGACCCCAATGTCTGTTTTGCATGCCCGAGATGTCAAGTGCAATAGCACTCTCATCGGGCAAGTTTATTATCTGTTTTAGTGTATTTTTGTTTAATTTTTGATGTTTTTTGAAATTTTTGGCCTGAATTCGTCCCAGGGTGGGACGAATACCAGCTTAGAATTCATCCCAGGGTGGGACGAATACTAGCTTAGAATTCATCCCAGGGTGGGACGAGCGCTAACCAGAGTGCTCATCCCAGGGGAAGACGAATTTAAGCTCAAAAGGCCTATTTAAAGGCCAAAACTAGGGTTTGGGCTCATTTGCATCTGAATTTTCTTGTGATTTGGAGCTCTGGGGAGGAGAAGGTTAATTCTGCGACGCGAAGCGCTGCTAGATTTTCCTTGTCATCATGAGTGCACAAACCGGATCGAGCGACGGAGCCGAAGCGAGACTAGTAAGTGCTCCCTAGAGTTATTACTTTTGTTTAAAATTGCAAGTGTTTTGTTTAATTTTCTTTGTGATGATGTTTTTCAAAATTTTAAAACTTAAACCCTGAAACTGAGCTGAAGACAACTAAGACTTAGTGTACAACTAAACGTAGTGAAAAACCTAGGTAAAGAATTGTTATTTTGCTTTTAACTAAACCCTAGGATAAACGGAACGTAAAACCCTAAGACATAATTTTTGTTTTGTTTTTTTTTTTTTGAATTTTTGTTCTGTTTTTAAATTAATTAGTTAGGATTAGAAACCCTAGGACTGAAAAATTAATTTTTGAATTTTGTTTTGTTTTCTTTTTGGAATTTATCAGTTAGGATTAGAAACCCTCAGAGTAAAAAAATTATTTTTATGTTTGTTTTGTTTTTAAATTAATCAGTTAGGATTAGAAACCCTAGAACTGAAAAAATTAATTTTTGTTTGAATTTTTATGTTTGTTTTTTGTTGTACATTGGTAGACAATGTTGTATATTCATGTTATTGTTGTACAGTTTTTTTCCATGATTTTAATGTTTTTGAATTGTTTTCTTTTGCAGGTTGTTAGGAGTCGGTACCGTATACCCACTGCTTTTACTGAAGCGCAGGGGACGCTGATTGTGGATGACTAGGAGTGGCTTGATGCCCTTGGGCTTAAGCAGGTGGCTCGACTGGAGCCTATGGTCACGGATCAGGCCTATTTGATGGCCCTGATCAATCTTTGGGATCTGCAGACCAAAACCTTCCATCTCCCAACAGGGGAGATGATCGTGACCTTGGAGGATATCTATCGACTTTTGTGGATTCTGATAGATGGACTGCCGATCAAGACATCGCCGCGTGACCAGCAGACAACTTTATTGATGCGATGCTTCGGGCATGGGGAGGAGCTGGGTGTGGAGGATCCACTAGAGAGGGCAGAGGGCGACTGCTAGATTGGCAAGATTTTGGTCCGATGGTGGATGGAGAGGGGGGTGTTGGGAGTGAGGCACGCATTCCTTATGGGCCTCATGTCCAACATGCTGTTACCTGACTTGTCAGGCATGAGGTTCCCATGGAACCTACTAGATTTGGTTTGGTAGTTGGTAGAGTGCCCGATAGAGGCACCGCTAATCATGAGATGGAGACAGACACTATTGGCACAGCTCTATGGGGAGTTGTACAAGGTCTGCTACTGGCAGTGGAAGGGGATTAGCTACAGCTATCTATTGCAGAGTTGGGCTTGGCAGCACATAACAGTGGAGAGGCCAACCGGGCTACCATGGACGACTCGGGCGGAGATGGAGGATAGGGAGATAGGTTATGCAATTCTGTGGCAGCGGTCCGGGGAGCAGGGACAGAGTCGACGATGGGCAGGTGTCGTAGGGCACTATGCCAATACCTTCTCTCGGCTTACTCCAGGGGAGGTGGTTTGGTGCCCTTATCGGGACTGTCCAGCCTGGCCGGAGGCTGGAGAGTGGCTCCAACGGGTACGTAGAGAGCGATGGTTGATTGGGCGGCACGAGACCAAGCATGAGTTCTTCTCATACAGTTGGGTGACATGATAGTTTGGGGTGCATCAGGGGTTGCCTGGTGAGCCCGTGGTCTATCGACGTTTGGGGGATGAGAGGACTCTAGACCAACCGATCATCGTGCCACTGCAAGGATTCAGACGCGGTGATCAACGTCCCAAATGTGGATGACATCGAGACTATCGCAGAGTATGACCAGTGGTGGGTACTGTGGCGATGGCGAGGAGAGGGGCCATTGGGAGGCACGAAGGTGGCAGTGGTAGGTGGGGAGGGTTTTGAGGCACCAAGGGATGATTGGGGAGCTCCTTTGGAGGATGCAAACATGGTGGAGGTGGAGGGTGAGGATGCAAATTTGGGGGCTTCAAATCAACCAGAGATGCAGGACATTGTGAAGTAGTGGGAGCCAGAGCAAGTTGCTGTTCCAGAGAGTCCCATGCCTTAGGTGAATGCGAAGGACATGGAGTCTGGGGTACACATTGAGAATGCTCGGTTGGTGGAGCTATTGTGGAGGCAAGATGAGGAGTTGGGGGATGCGCTACGAGAGAGGGATCTCCTGTGGGCTCAGCTAGCAAAGTGGGAGAGCGCATGGGTTGCGCACCATCGATAAGAGGGGGGAACCGACATTGCCTAGGAGAGAGATCTCCTACGGATGCAGCTAGCCTAGCACAACGATGTAGTCATGATGTATCATCAGTAGGAGGTGAAGTGGTGTCGACTTCGGATGGATTTGGAGGGGGAGATCATCTGCCTTAGGGGCAGGTACCTGAGCCCTCAGGAGGTGGATCTTTGCACCGAATGAGGGACAGTGGTACTGAGCAGTCAGCATCATCTCGTCGCAGGCTATTGGATGAGGGAGTTGGTAGCAGGCATGATGTGGGGGCTAGCAGTAGCCACCCTGAGGGGTACCATAGGACCCACACCATGGGGGGTAGTTCCCGTCGCACCGATCCTGTGTGATCATGGTGGTCGACGCCTTAGGCTGGGTGGGTTTGTTGTATGATTGTGGGGTCAGAGGACCATTTTTGTAGCCTATGGGCATTTTTTTGATGATATATATATATACCAGCTTTTATTTTGTTTATGCACATGTGATGATTTGATCTTATGCATGATGGTTGATGAGTACGGATGTATGCATGTTAATTTATTACAATGGATGCATATGTTATGATGAATGCAAATGTTTTTGATTTATATGTGATATGCAAAATGTAATGGATGAAATGAATTTGTGTTGGTTGGTTAAGGCACCATAGACTATTTAGGACTTTGTTATTTTGTTTTTAGGCGATTGCTGTGGTAACTGAATTTGTATGTATACATGTGGTTTTTTGTATTTTTTTGATGGTATTGTAAGGATGAAAAGTAGCACAGTTGGTTTAGAAATGTAGCTAAGGTTTTCTGAGACTCATACGGTTTTAACTCACTAGCCACGACTGTACTTTATCTTACAAGATTTCTGAACAAGGTATGAATCGGACTTGTCTTTGACCAAGCTATTTCACATCCCTATGTGTGCGATTGAGTTCATTTATGTGGTATTTGTCAAGATACCGCTAGTGCCAGATAGGCTGTCAACCAAACCTGTATTGAGGATCACCTAATTAGTTCCACTAACTCCTTTATTGTATTTAGTTAGATTAATCTGTGATACTATCTAGTTTACCATAAGCTAGCTCATCCACATGCAAACATTAATCTGAACACAAGTTAATATGACAGATGTATCGCCATGTAGGAGTTTTACCACCAGTGACCGATAGGCTATCAACCAAATCGGTACTGAGGCTTGCCTCATGACCTGTCGAAATGCTGAGAGTTCCAGGGATTCAAGTTCAACTCCCTTATTTTCTTTAATTGTATTGGGATACTTGCTCCTTTGTAGTGATAAAATCACTGTTTATTTTTGTTTTATTTGTTTTTATTTTGAGCAAGGGATTTGGATATGGAGTGACGAGAATCACTATTGTTTGTGCCTTTTTATGTGTGCACTTTGGGATATCAAATCTTGGAGTTTTGACTTTTGCAAATTTTTGATGTTTTGCAACTATTGAGAACTTTGGGATTCTTGGGGAATTGGGTAGGGAGGATGCTTGTCATTTTGCCAACTCTCAGCATTCTTAGGTTCATTTGCACAGGGGGATGAGCAAGATAGTCGTTTCGCTTATGGTGACCTGGATTGCTTTGCAGGTTTCATCTTTCGTTCACACAACTTGGGAATTTTTATGTGTTTGAATTTGTGTTTGGATGCTATGTAACAAGGTGTGATCCAAGTAGAACTCTACCTTCGTAAAATATGTTTGACTTGGTACAGTACATGACTAGAAAGCAAAATTACGACTAAAATATGAAAACTCTTGATACATTCGAAGACCACTGACTCTAGTGTGGTAAACAACAGTGAATGGTGTTTGTTTGTTTGTTTTATAAAATGAAAAAATGTGGAACAAGATGGATTAGCAGAGTAATGATAGTCTATGGTGCCTTTGACCTGTATGACCACAAATATGCAATGTATGGGTGTGATGCTTAATGCAGCTACATATTTTTGTATTTTTGATGGATTGATTTTTGTGAATATGAAGATGAGATGCGAGAAGAGCTCTCTGTTGATGAATGTGAGCATGCTTGGAAATGAGATGCAAAATTTTTTTGTTGTTTTTGATGATTTTTGGATTTTGAATTTTCTTATTTTTGACCAAGCGATTGTGGGAATCCTTGGAGCATTTTGGGATTGACCAAGCGATTTTAAGAATCCTTGGAGCATTTTGGGATTCACCAAGCGATTATAGAAATCCTTGGAGTATTTTGGGATTGACCAAGTGATTATAGGAATCCTAAGAGCATTTTTGGGATAGACCAAGCGATTATAGGAATCCTTGGAGCATTTTGGGATTGACCAAGCGATTATAGGAATCCTTGGAGCGTTTTGGGATTGACCAAGCGATTATAGGAATCCTTGGAGCATTTTGGGATTGACCAAGTGATTATAGGAATCCTTGGAGCATTTTTGGGATATGGCTCTCTTAGATATGGAATGGTCGCAAATGACTGATATTCAAGGGTTATGTTTCCTTGATTCTGTCAAGAGAGGCTAGCCGGTACGTCTCGGGTCCTATTTTGCTATCAATGACATATGGACCTAACCAATTTGCCATGAACTTGTCCCTTAGGTGGGACGACAAACTAGAGTTCTACTGGTTTTACTTCAAAACCAAATCACCTACCCAAAAGTCCCTCAAGTGAACTTTCATGTTGTAAGCTTTCTTAAGTCGCTTTTGATAGATACGTAAATGCTCAAGAGCATTAACGCGTCGTTTGTCAAGCAACGTAAGCTGGTCTAACCAGGCCTGCCGCACAGCATCATCATCGATGAACTCCTAAGGAAGTAATTTCAAACTCGAGAGGCATGACTACCTCAGAGCCATACACGAGCGAAAATGAAGTGGCCCCAGTGGGCGTCCGAATGCTAGTGCGATAAGCCCACAAGGTAAGTGGAATTTGGATGTGCCAATCCTTATAACTTTCTGCGACCATATTTTTAAGTATGGCAACTATGGTTTTGTTTGACACCTCTGCTTGCCCATTTGCCTGCAGATAATATGGTGTCAAAAAACTGTGCTAAATTTTGTACTTTGTGGTTAAAGCACGCACGTCTTTGATCTTGAATGGTGTCCCATTATCCGAGACTATTTTGGATGGAATACCAAAATGACATATGATGTTATGCAAAATGAACTCCACAATGCGGGGTCCTATCATAGAGGTAAGCGAAACTGCTTCCACCCACTTGGTAAAATACTCTATGGCTATTATGATAAACATGTTGTGGCCTGATGATGCAAGGGAGATCTTTCCAATTAGATCGAAGCCCCACTACGAAAATGGCCAAGCAGACTGGACTGTCTGCAAGGCCTGGGAAGGTACATGCATCAAATTGGCATGGTGCTGACACTTCACGCACTTCCTGACATATGCACAACAATCTCGCTCTAAATATGGCCAATAATAGCCCATGCGAAGAATGCGCTTTGCGATGGCCATACCACTGAAGTGGCCACAACATGTACCATCGTGCACTTGGGTGACTACCCAAGTGGACTCTTGCTGGTCTAAGCAATGAAGGAGGATTCCTTCATAGCTATGACGATACAAAATGTCTCCTATCAAGACATACTTAGCTACTTTCTGCTTGAATGCTCGTTTTGTGGCATGCGTCAATCCAAGCAGGAGATTACCTAACTTGAGGTAATCTCTAATGGGTAAATGCCAGTCCTGTTGATTGGAAACCTCATGGTATGAACAACCAATCCCTCTTGAAGTTCATCCCTAGCAAACGCTAAGTGGGAGAGAACTTGTAAGAATAGCATTATGTTGCTATTAATGGGAGTAGGGGAGAACAAGGACCCCCAGTTGGCATGTTTCAGACGATCGTGGATTCAAGAGAACTTATCCAAGGATGGTTCAATCTGGATCATGTGGATTCCTGACGTCAAGTTAGAGCTTGCACGCTCCATCACAGATTACAATAGGGTTTTGACTTGAATGGTTGTCATGTCACCAGAAAGGTCTTGCGGGATTAGTGACCCCAAGGAGGCCATTGTGTTCGCAAAATGATTCAATGACCGAGGGAGTGCCTAGATGTCATACCACTCAAGTTTTGCCAAGAATTTGTCCACAAGGGCTTTATAAGCGTACAGAACTGGGCATTTGCATTGGAATACCCATTTGACTTGATTGAAAATTAACAGTGAATCACCAAAGATGTTCAATCGTTTGATGTTCATGGTGATTACTGTCTGAAGACCTATGAGCAAGGCTTCATATTTTGCATTATTGTTGGTGCATGGGAAATTTAATTTAAATGACAGGGGCATTGGAGCACCCTACGATGTGAAGAATACGATTCTCATGCCACCACCTTGCTCACATTTAGAACCATCAAAGAATAAGGTTATGTCAGCCTGTGACTCAAGCTCATTAGAATATGGCGATTCTGAGACATGGAAGACCCCATCATCGGGTAGTTCTATGACTAGAGGTTGATCATCTTCGAGAGGAGCCTCTGCTAGTTGATCAGCTATGACCTATACCTTGATAGATTTCTATCCAATAAACTCTATGTCAAATTCCATCAACAACATGATCCATTTCACCGTGCGACTACTATGATAAGTACGACTCATCATGTATCGCAATGGATTCTCCTTAGACACAACATACGTAGTGTTGCTCAGCATGTAGTGGCATAGCTTTTTGGTAGCAAACACCACTACCAAGCAGAGTTTCTCGACGTATGCATAGTTAAGTTCATAACTGACGAGGGTGCGACTAAGATAGTAAGTAGCCCGTTCTTTGTGAAATTCATTCTTCTAGGCCAGCATGGCACCCAGTGCCACCTCAGTAGTTGAGATGTATAAGTAGAACGACACTCCTGGTCTAGGTGGTGCCAATACTGGCGGCGAAGCCAAGTATTGTTTAATGTCATCAAAGGCTTGTTGAGTGGTATTTTCACACACTTGTGAAAGTACACTCTCCTTTAGGATTTGGACTCCAAATCCCCTCTTGCAAAGAAGTTAAACAACCAACTTCTCCAAGGTCTCCGCTGTATTAGCATTTGCAACTGTGTATTAGTAATCTCAAATGAAGATAATCAATTTAAATGCTTGGAACACCTTAGTGATTGCAAGTAACTGTAAACAAGGGGCAATGTTGATTTATTTCACCATGAAACTTTAGTGATTGTTCATTATTTTTTTTTTTTAGATTTTGTAATTTTTAAATGTTTATTTTAAATAAATTAAACCTTCGGGAAAAATAAAATAAAATAAAAAAGAAATGTAGAAAATTAAAAATAGAACACATTCAGTCTGATGCTATCCTATTTCGACAAAACCGAAGATATGAGGTTTTCATGCATGCAACCTAACCTATTGGACCTGCAAAACAAGCACAATCCGGATAAGCTAAGTGCTGGCTCCTAAGGATTTGAATGAGGTTTTCAGATTTAAGCATTCGCATGCAAGCAACCAAGAAAATACTTGCATCAACTACATTTACAAGCCTAAAATCTGAAAAGGGAAAATAGACATTTAATCTTGCATGCAGAAAATGACTCCTTCTTTCTTGCCCATAAAATGCAAATTTTTGAACAATTCTGCATTAAAAATATGTCCTGTTACAATAGCAGAATCTCTGGTTTTTCTCAAAACCAGCAAAAGGGGAAGAAAAACACTCCACAACAGGCCCAGAACGGCTAATCACCCTCAACTCTGCAACCCCGCTCGCAGTGGTTTCCGACCCCGTATTAATCTGTGCCTCTGCTTTTATACTTTTTGGTACGGTTCTCTGCTTCGCTTTGCGGTGCTTTGCTTCACCTCCCAGATTGTATCGTTTCGTATTCCTCGCATTTTTGTTTGTATTTTTGACTTTATGTTTAATGCCAAAATGTTGGATATTCTCTATGAATGTAATGTTTCTGTAACCCCTACATGCATGCCACGTGTTCCGCGCTTCTCTGCATGCTTCGTAACTACCCCCTTGTAAATCGTGACAAAAAATAGCATGTCGCGATATCGCGACGTTTTTCTGCATGCAACTCTGCTCTTCTACCTGCATCGCAAAAACAAGACATGTCGCGATATCGTGACATTTTTCTATCAGCAGCTTTGTTTCTCATCATGCATCGCAAAAATGATACATGTCATGATATCGCGACATGTTCCTGCTATCAGGCTGTGCAAATGCAACCTGTCACGAAATTGTGACACTTTTCTGCTTCGGGCCATGCAAGTGCAACCTGTCGCGAAATCGCAACATTTTTCTCTATCGCTGGGTTTTGTTGCATTCAGCCACGAAAATGTGACATGTCACGAAATCGTGACGCTTTTCTGTTTCAGGCTGTCTCGCTGCAACTTATCGTGAAATCGCGATGTTTTTTCTCTTTTGGGCCTTGACAATGCAACCTGTCACGAAATCGTGACGTTTTTCTCTTTCAGCACCACCTGGCTGCTTTATGTCGCAAAATCATGACAATTTTTTGTTTTGGGCCATCTCGCTGCAACTTGTCACGAAATCATGACAATTTTCTATTTCGGGCTATCTCGCTGCAACCTGTCACAAAATCGTGATAATTTTCTGTTTCGTACGCTCTGGCTGCTTTATGTCGCGAAATCACGACAATTTTTTGTTTTGGGCCATCTCGCTGCAACCTATCGTGAAATCACGACAATTTTCTATTTCGTACACTCCAGCTGCTTTATGTCACGAAATCGCAACAATTTTCTATTTCGGGCCATCTTGCTGCAACTTGTCACGAAATCGTGACGCTTTTCATCCTTGGCATGTCTTGTTGCTTCAGGTCGTGAAAATGCAACATGTCGCGATATCGTGACAACTTTAGTGCCTTGCCTTGTTTTACTGGTTTGACCGTGATTTTATGACATGTCGCGATATCGCGACAATTTTCCATTCTATCTTTCTCTCTCTTATCTGGACCGGGATTTCTTAGCACATTGCGAAATCATGACAATTTTTGATCAACACCTCTTCTTGCTTGCCTGGGCCGCGATGGAGCGACACGTCGCGATATCGTGACATTTTTTCTTTTTCGGTCGCGATGGAGCAACATGTCGCGATATCGCGACAAATTTTCAATTTCGGTCGCGATGGAGCAACATGTCGCGATATCGTGACAACTTTTCATTTTCGACAGTGATAGAGCAACATGTCGCGATATCGTGACAACTTTTTCATTTCTTGGCAGTGACGGAGCGACATGTCGCGATATCGCGACACTTTTTTCATTTTTGTGAAATTTTGCCTTTTTTCTTGATTTTTAGCATCTGGGTCACTGAGATCTTCTTTGAAAGCATGCAAAAAAGGTGGGTCCCCAATTTTGGGGTGTGTTGTGGATCAGCCACAACAAATGGCGACTCTATTGTCAAATGCTCTTGAGCATTTTGGTGAGAACCCAACCTGAAATATACAAGCTTAGATACAGGCGTCAGCACATAAAGATAAACAAATACCGATAGATCAGAAATACATGAAACATCAGAATCATAAGTATCAGCTCGGTGTGTGCAATGTGTTTCATTCCCTATCATTTGAACTTGATCAACATTCCATTGTCAGTTTTACTTATGATTTGTATGCAAGGCTATGAATGATTTGTGCAGGATTTGATGCATGATGAAGATGCTAGAGACATAACAACCTGCTTTACAAAGGCTCAAACCTTCTAATATCATGAACAAACATATTCAAGCTGTCAAACCCTCTTAGGACCAAATATATGTATACTGAATTAATTTACTAGATCCCAAAGTTGGTTATGTGTCACTACCATCTTGAACCCATGTGCAAGTGTGAGTGAAATCAGAACTTTGGGGAATAGGATTCCCAACCTAAGCGAGATGGGAATTTAACCCTATCCTTACTATTCTGATTTGGAGTTCATTACCTCATCTTGAACAAAATGATTTAACCTGTTATGGATGAAATGGTCAAGCTAGTCTATCCATATGAGCAATCAGTGGTCTTGCTTTTAGACAAGACATGTTGCCATGCATGAGCATACTTAACCCCATAATCCATGGCTTGGCTTCATTCATTCTTTTTCTTTTATTTCTTGGACCTTTGGGATGACTACCCATCCTTGCTAGGGACATGTAGTACGATCCTTCCAATCCAATATTAAGATGAAATGGGAAATATTAATTTTTTATTTCTTGGACCTTTGGGATGACTACCCATCCTTGCTAGGGACATGTAGTACGATCCTTCCAATCCAATATTAAGACAAAATGGGAAATATTAGTCAATTTTATTACTTGTTTCTTGGACCTTTGGGATGACTACCCATCCTTTGCAGAGGACATGTAGTACGATCCTTCCCATCCAAGTTTTATGATAAAATGGGAAAGATGGAAGCTTTGGGGAATCGGATTCTCAACCTAGGTGAGATGAGAATTATGCCCTATCCTTACTACTCCATGAAGGTCAAATCAGAGCTTTGGGGAATTGGATCCTCAACCTAAGTGAGATGAGGATTTAACCCTATCCTTACTACTTTGATTTTAGGCTTTAAGCATTATGGAAGTGGTAAAAACCACCGTTTTAAGGATTATGTTGCATGATAGGACAGACATGAAATATTCTTTTCACCTCACCTTTTCATCCAAGTATGGTTTTGACCATTTTGCTCAAGATTCTTTTTAATGTGCATGGAATGTGCTTGGTTCAAGATAGTTTGGGCAGCAGTTCCCAACCTTAGGATCCTTTTAATATATGTTATGTAATAATCCTAAGAGGATTCAACACCTTCTCAATAATTGCCCATGGAATGAAAATGTAACTGAGATGACATGTATATGCAATGTGGAATATGACATGAGATATGAATGCACTGCTTCTTTTGGAATATATCATCTATTTTACCATAATGTGCAAAACTGACAACTTCATGCATCACAAGATTCAAACGATATTATTTAAATGTTTGTGTTACTTGTGGAGCTTTCTACAACACAATTCCAATGTTTCATATTCTCCTGATTTTAGGCATAAGTTGACATCTCAATTTTTTTTTTTTTTTTTTTATCAAAACAAACTAAACATGTCAAATGAAATCAACCACACAACTTAAATCCTAATCCAAATAGCAATCCCAAAATGAAACTTGAAAACACAAACCCAAACCAAAACCAAAATCTATATACAATATAGTACAAGATGATGCCAAGCTTGGACTATTACTTTCCTGGATCCCAAACATGATTAGAACATTTCAAAAGACATATGTCACAATACACATGCCAAATGTTGTAGGAATCCAACAACAATAAGATCAAACCAAGCAATGCAACAAATTTCAACTTGCCATGCTCACCATACCAATTTGATTTAGTTCTATTACCAACATCATAGGTGAGATTCAAATCAAATTGATTAGACAATGGTTGGTATTCAATTTTATTTTGTCTATTCTTTAAAGTGCAAGTTTCATCATTCCATTCATGATTTAGAAGTAGGCTTTCCTTTTCAAATGTGAGATATTGCAAACAAGAGCCTATTTCTAAAAGTCTTGAATTCAAATTATTTTTCGAGATTTTAAAACCATCAAAATCAATCAAAGCTTGGCAAACATCACCAAGATTTGACATTTCATCATCAATGACATTAGCATCCAAAGGGACATCATGTAACCCATCACTTAAAATTTTTGTGGCTACTACCAAAGGTAAAGATTTCACCTTGTCACCCATACTCAACCCATCATGATTAGAATTTATCACAACTTGATGAGTGTTAGTAGCTTTTTCTTTTTCCTCATTGTCTTCTTCATCATCCAACACCTGTTCAAAAACACCAAAGTTAGGCACCCAATCAAACATGCATCCATATTTTTCAAAACAAGAGCCTAATTTTTCAAGATATGTGTCGCGTGACACCTTTCCATGATCAATGGCTTGAGTTGCCTCAAAATCCATATTTTCATTAGGATCATCAATAGTATCAAACCCACACCACTTAGGTTTTGTAATTTCATCATTTTGAGATGGCATAGACATTGTAGAAACAATAGGTGGATCAAGATTTTCGATTTCTTGCCCCTCAAGGGGAAAAAAAACAATTGATTCTCCTTCTTCATCCATGGTAGTAGAATCATTATCCTTCTCCAACCTTTGATGAGATTCCAACCCTTCTTCCAAAACATTCTCAGATTGCACAGGACTTGTAATATCCTCATGTGAAAAGGCAATTGTATTATCCTGCATATCAATAGGCACACAAATTTCATCAGAAGGTTTGGAGTGAGCATACTCTTCCCAAGAATCATAATGATCATCTTTCAAAATCAAATTGTGATGCTCAACTATTTCTTCATCATATTTTAATTCATCAACATGTTTCTCATCAAATTTATCTTCACCTTCCTTAGATGGTTCAATTACTTCCAAAATTGGGTTATTGCTTGTATTCAAATTGATAAGGCTATCATAATCCACATGTGTAACCCATGATTCACGTTTAACATGATTTGGAAGGTGTGAATTTTCTAGGCCATTACTTTCAACAATGTCATCCAATGTGTCATCCGAAACAGATTCATCCTCATAGAATTCATCTTTTGGTGAGTCAAGGGTTTCCAATCTGTCACATGTTTCAATACTAGTTGGATCTAGTACTCCTCCCTTGCCTAAAATCATACTCTTATGAAAATCATTAAAATTGATTTTAGAAACATCTTTTGAATCAAGATGAGTATTTTGAAGTTGATTCATACTTAAGAAAGATGGTTGATCTTGCATAGTAGGTTGAGGATTTTGAAATTGATTGAAGCTTGGGAATGATTGTTGATTCTGAAATTGATTCACACTTGAACTTGGTTGAGGTGGATAAATCATTGGGTGGGTAAAGGAGGTATTAAATGATTGAAGATTACATGATCCAAAACCCACACCATAATTTTGACAACTCAATTGTTGCTCAATTGCCATTGCTTGAGTATAGGCTTGTGACAAAGATGTGATTTGAGGCATCCCTCGCAAATATGTGGAAATGAGTGGGTCAAGAGCATTTACATATATTTGGAGAGCCATTTCTTCTTGAAGAGCATAAAATGTCACTAATTGAGCATATAATCCAAAGAACCTTTCAGAAAATGACTTCACATTTTCACTTGGTCCTTTTTTAATAGTGAAAAACTGCTGATACATGCGGATTGGGTCAACTTGCTCTTTGTTGAATTGATTAAGAAATGTTGCCTCTAGCTGAGCCCAAGAAGTGATAGACCCTAAAGGCAGACTTGTAAACCAATCATATGCCACTTTGTCCAAGGTGTAAGGGAACATTTTACAAACCACATCATCATACCAAATTGTTAAGTGATTCACAACAAATTTGAATGCTTGAATGTGTTCTCCTATAGTATTTGTCCCGTTAGACAAAAATCGAGGAAGACATCTCTCAAAACCAACGGGCAAATAATGTTGAACTCCTGGTATGTTCAATGGGCTACCTGTCATCCATGGTGAAAACATAGCCATTAGTGAATCTTAAAGAATATAACTTTAATACCCAAAAAACAATTCTTTTTTATTTATTTATTTATTACTTTTTTTTTTTAAATCAAATCAAATCACATTATTCCTGTATGAACAATCAAAGCGTTAGGAAAGTGCATAGCAATTCATGTCCTCCTTTTAACAGTACAAAGTTGTATTGTTAAAAGAGGGCTAAAGATAATAATCAATAGGGCATGAAATATTCAAAATTTAAATCCCTATAGCATTTAAATCAATCTGAAATAAACCGGTTCAGGCCCTCCTTCTAGCGCCAAAATGTTGAGTGGTATTTTCACACACTTGTGAAAGTACACTCTCCTTTAGGATTTGGACTCCAAATCCCCTCTTGCAAAGAAGTTAAACAACCAACTTCTCCAAGGTCTCTGCTGTATTAGCATTTGCAACTGTGTATTAGTAATCTCAAATGAAGATAATCAATTTAAATGCTTGGAACACCTTAGTGATTGCAAGTAATTGTAAACAAGGGGCAATGTTGATTTATTTCACCATGAAACTTTAGTGATTGTTCATTGCTTTTTTTTTTTTAGATTTTGTAATTTTTAAATGTTCATTTTAAATAAATTAAACCTTCTGGGAAAAATAAAATAAAATGAAAAAGAAATGCAGAAAATTAAAAATAGAACACATTCGATCTGATGCTATCCTATTTCGAAAAAACCGAAGATATGAGGTTTTCATGCATGCAACCTAACCTATTGGACCTGCAAAACAAGCACAATCCGGATAAGCTAAGTGCTGGCTCCTAAGGATTTGAATGAGGTTTTTAGATTTAAGCATTCGCATGCAGCAACCAAGAAAATACTTGCATCAACTACATTTACAAGCCTAAAATCTGAAAAGGGAAAATAGACATTTAATCTTGCATGCAGAAAATGACTCCTTCTTTCTTGCCCATAAAATGCAAATTTTTGAACAATTCTGCATTAAAAATATGTCCTGTTACAATAGTAGAATCTCTGGTTTTTCTCAAAACCAGCAAAAGGGGAAGAAAAACACTCCACAGCAGGCCCAGAACGGCTAATCACCCTCAACTCTGCAACCCCGCTCGTAGCGGTTTTTGACCCCTATATCAATCTGTGCCTCTGCTTTTATACTTTCTAGTATGGTTCTCTGCTTCGCTCTGTGGTGCTTCGTTTCACCTCCCAGATTGTATCATTTTGTATTCCCCGCCTTTTCGTTTGCTTTTTTGACTTTATGTTTAATGTCGAAACGTTGGATATTCTCTATGAATGTAACGTTTCTGTAACCCCTACATGCATGCCACGTGTTTCATGCTTCTCTGCATGCTTCGTAACTGCCCCCTTGTAAATCGCGACAAAAAAATAGCATGTCGCGATATCGCGATGTTTTTTCGCATGCAACTCTGCTTTTCTACCTGCATCGCGAAAACAAGACGTGTCGCGATATCACGACATTTTTTTGTCAACAGCTTTGTTTCTCATCATGCATCATGAAAATGATACATGTCATGATATCGCGACATGTTCCTGCTATTGGGCCGCACAAATGCAACCTGTCGCGAAATCGCGACGCTTTTCTACTTCGGGCCATGCAGGTGCAACCTGTCACGAAATCGTGACATTTTTCTCTATCGCTGGGTTTTGTTGCACTCAGCCGCGAAAACGCGACATGTCACGAAATCGCGACACTTTTCTCGTTTCAGGTTGTCTCGCTGCAACTTGTCACAAAATCGTGATGTTTTTTCTCTTTTGGGCCTCGACGATGCAACCTGTCGTGAAATCGTGACATTTTTCTCTTTCGGCACCACCTGGCTGCTTTATGTCACAAAATTGCGATAATTTTTTGTTTCGGGCCATCTCGCTGCAACCTATCACGAAATCGTGACAATTTTCTATTTCGGGCCATCTCGCTACAACCTGTCGCGAAATCGTGACAATTTTCTGTTCCGTACGCTCCGGCTACTTTATGTCGCGAAATCATGACAATTTTCTGTTTTGGGCCATCTCGTTGCAACCTATTGCGAAATCATGATGCTTTTCATCCTTGGCATGTTTTGCTGCTTCAGGTCACGAAAATGCGACATGTCGCGATATCGCGACAACTCTAGTGCCTTGCCCTGTTTGACTGGTTTGACCACGATTTTATGACATGTCACGATATCGTGACAATTTTCCATTCTATCTTTCTCTCTCTTATCTGGACCGGGATTTCATAGCACGTTGCGAAATTACGACAATTTTCGATCAACACCTCTTCCTGCTTTCCTGGGCCGCGACGGAGCGACATGTCGCGATATCGTGATGTTTTTTCTTTTTCGACCGCGATGGAGCGACATGTCGCGATATCGCGACAACTTTTCAATTTCGGCCGCGATGGAGCGACATGTTGCGATATCGCGACATTTTCAATTTTAGAAGCAACAGCCAACACATCATGAAATCACAACTTTTATTTCTTGGCAGCGACGGAGCGACATGTCGCGATATCGCGACACTTTTCATTTTGTGCAATTTTGCCCTTTTTTCTTGACTTTTAGCATCTGGGTCACTGAGATCTTCTTTGAAAGCATGCAAAAAAGTGGGTCCCCAATTTTGGGGTGTGTTGTGGATCAGCCACAACAAGACTGACTGGCACTCGTCATCCCAGTGAAATGCAACCCCATTATGCAATAATTTGTTCATGGGTCGGCACTTGTCAGATAGCTGCGCTATGAAGTGCTTAATTGACGCGACCTTTCCCTACAAACTTCTGAGCTGCTTAATGGTAGTTGGGGGAACCATTTCAAGGATTGCCTTGACTTTTTTTGGGTCCACCTCGATGCCTCGTTTTGAGACTATGAAAACCAAGAGTTTTCCAGATTTGATGCCAAATATGCACTTCTTGGGATTCATCTGACTTTATGCTCCATGAGGCGATCAAGGATCTTGCTTAAGTCATTGAGATGATCTGGGCGCAAAAGAGACTTGGCCAAAAAATCATCCATGTAATCTTCCAAAGTTTTATGCATGTTGTCATGGAAGATGTACGTCATGGCACGTTGGTAGGTGGCACCAACATTTTTAAGGCCAAAAGGCATGACCTTATAACAAAATGTCCCCCAAGGCATTGTGAACGCAATTTTTAGTTGGTCCTCGGGATTGATACGAATCTGATTGTATCTCGAGAAACCATCCATGAGGGATAGCATTTTGTGACCTGCTATAGCGTCTACCAACGCGTCAATGCTTGGCAAGGGGAAATCATCCCTAGGACTCGCTTTTTTTAGATCTCAAAAATTAGTGCATATGCGAATCCTCCCGTCGAGATTTTTTACGGGCACCATGTTGGACAGCCATGGCGGATAATCCACGTAGATGACAAACTGTGCATCCAACAACTTTTGCAATTTGTCTTTGACCATCAAGGCCATTGTTGGGTGCATCTTACGTAGTTTTTTCTTAACTGGCTTGATTGTCGGATCAAGCGTTAGATTATGTGTGACTAGCTGTGGATCTAGCCCCAACATGTCTTTGTATGACCATGCAAAAACCTCCTTCTTCTCTTTGAGAAGGGCAATGTAGTCGGCTTGCTCTTTAGGGGATAAGCTTACCCCTAGCTTGATAATATGTGGATTCATTGGATCTAAGCCGATGTCTACGTCAATTGTCTCCTCGACCGACATGTGAGATCTATCCTCCAACTTATGTGGAGTTGGGATCAAATGGATATCATTAGCTGAGTTTAAATTTGTGTTGGGAACCTTAGGTTCCTCTTCAAATTGAAAGATATCCTGAGTTGTCCCTGGGGTAAAATGAGGCATTTTATCGAAAGGCTAGTAATCTGATGGGGAGAGAGGTGAATTGACGCAATCCCAGTCAATGGCATCTATGTCTAGATGCAAGGACCATGCTGGATTGGCCAGATTGTGGATGTGTGCGGTCAAGTCAATGGAGATCATGTGGATGAAATGAATTTGGTCTCAATTACCGTGGTGTGATGACTCAAACATTCTGGATGCTCTCTGTGTTTTGGATCTGGTTCTATAGGTACTGGCACGAACGGATCGGCCCTATGTGCTAATAAGAGGACATGATCTTCCCTCGGCACTAATATCACCCTAGGGTCTTGGAGTGGAATGTGCTCTTCGCGTACCCGGAGTAGCGGATCCAACACTTGATCCCACCCTGCTGGGTCTACATACCACTCATGCCCTGGCACTATGCCCATCTATGCAAATAAGTCATTAATCTCCAAGGGACACCGTTGTTACATTTATTGCCTTTGTTGCATTTGTCACATGTGGTTGAGATAGGCCATCTCAGTTTCATCTTTTGAATCACTTTCGGAGATCCAAAAATGTTCATTTTCTCCAACAACTGCTTGCAACATATTAGGCTCATCTTGTTTGAGAAAATTAATCTGGTCCCATTGTGGTTGTTCCACACTCCGTGGGGGGACCTGATTCTCTTGATGTGATACTGGCTTGATTGGAGCTTCTAGAGGGAATAGATTTAAAAATATCTCTTGCCAGTTATTCATGGGAATCTCTCATGAGTGATCACTATCGGATTCAAAGGGATCATATGACACTGGTTCACATTCTTATTTATCCTCCGAAGATCATTCTAGACACTATTTATGCTCTCCTTGAAAGTGAGTTCTTGAACTTTCACCTCTCTCTATCAAAGGAGAAGGGTTATTGATGTTACCAAGGGTGGTTGTTGACCATGGGAGGTAATATCCCAATGTATATGTTGTGTTTGGGTTGGCATAAGGATCTGATGCCAATCCACCCTTGTTGCCTATTCCTAGGCCTTGCATGTTTTCCACCAAGATGTCTAAGGGCAGGGGGTGGTTGAACCCTACTCCCGACTTGTCATAAGGCATTTGGTATCTTGGCTGGCAAAGGACACGCACTCCTTGCTCATACCTGCCTAGCTCGTATCCATGCCAATTGCATTGGCCAAGATATATCAGAGCAAAGTCCGGGTTAGATAGATAGTTGACATCTTCTGTAAAAGGCTCTTTGTCTTCGTCCTTTTGCATGCATGGCTTAGCACCATGGTCAAGGCCCCCATACACAAAATTGGTCTGGTTTGGTGGGTAGCCTAAAGGAACAATTGTCCCGATGGGGAGGCGAGGTCTCCCCATGTCTTGCACTGACTCTAGCGTGGGCGTTGCTACAACATTCCGCACTAGATACTCCACCAGGCCCGTACTGGCCATTTCAACAGTAATTGTTGGCGATTGAGAGGGAGGGAATGGAAGCCCTTCCGGATTCCATTCCATGTTGGGTGGACTAGGAGCCTCAACTTCCATTGTGCTAGGTATCTCTTTGGTTGAGATGGTTGATATTGTTGGCAGCGCCTCTTCCAGGGGTTGAGCCTCTTCCAGGATTTGTTTCCCTTTGTCCTTCTGTTTAGCCATGACAGGTGGTGTTGGTAGTGAAGGAGCGAACGATGAAGATGCACCTGGTTGGGGTTTTGATGGATTAGTCACCAGTGGTGCTCACGACATCGGACCCTGTCTAGATGGATTTAACTAAAAATCCAAATGCGTCGATGGGAGGGTTGATTGCGGCATCAGCTACATCGCATTGCAATATTTGAAGGGTTCTAAGTCCATCGAGACTACATGTACTTCCCCTTCAAATGCATACTTCAAACACTGGTGAGCTATCAAAGGGACACACTTCATGTCCCTGATCCATGGCCGCCCTAGCAATATGTTGTACGCCATATCGCCTTCCAAAATATGGCACAATGTAGGTATCGTCTTTTGTCCTACCTGAACGGGTAGAAAAATTATGCCAACTGTCAAGAATATCACATCATTGAATGCTCGCAGTGTGTAAGTGGAAGCCATGATGTGAGAGGCTGGCAGCTTCAGATGTTTCAATGCTGCTGTAGTAATGATGTTACTGGATGAGCCAATGTCTACCAACACCCTCTTATATGGGATCCCGTTGACCCGCATGATAACATGCAGGGGTGGATCTGCCATGTCATCAGATACTGATTTAACTTCATCTTCTCAGAAGGTAATGACTGGTTTTGTGCATCGTTTTACATGTCCCACAAAGTTATTGAAGGAATTAGCTTCATGGGGCTGCAACTCGATGGCTTCCATGAGAGCTTCCCGATGGGGTGCTGATTGTTGTATAAGCTCATATATGGAGAGCCTAGTTGACGTGGTCCACAAACTCTACGTGATTTTGGTCCGTATCGTGACCTCGGTTCTAGGCGAAGGTAACTACACAGGGTGTTTTTGAGGTTGTGACGTTGCTGGAACTTCTCTTGTGGCTGCCTTGGGGGCAACTCCTGGGTATTTCTTGTTCTTGGTCACTATGCTTATCATTCCCACATACCCTTGCATGGGGAAATTCTGTCGCACCTCATTGACCTAAAGAGGTTTTGCCTATGCCTCGTGGGTAGGGAAGAGATCCTTGAAGACCCCCATCTGCTGGTTATTTGGTGCTATGGGGTTGTCCATTGCCAATTTTTTATTATCAATCAGGTCTTGTATCAACCCTTTGAATTTAAAGCATGCGTTTAGGTCATATCCCCTTTGCCTGTGGAACCTACAATACAAATCCTCTCTGTATCCCTTAGGCTTGGGAGCGTTAGGATCTATGGTCTGTATCTCTGGAAGGGTGATTAAATTTTCCGCTGACAAGCGGTCAAACAAAGAGTCCCTAGACTCTGTATAAGGAGTAAATTGTCATCTAGGGTGACGCTATTGATTTTGCTCCTATTTTTGATTTTCTCTTTCATAATTATTAGGAGGCACTGCCTGATAATTAGCCTTTTGAGGTTGTATTTCTTGTGCAGTCTTAGGGACATTTATAGCAACTTGATTAATCGTAGCAGGTTTTTTTTGCGTAGTCCCTATCTTTGTGTTTTTGTTCCACTCTTTCCTTTTAGGTTTGGCAATTTTGTCATCTTGTATTTTGATCTCTTCGATAACTCTAGCTTGCGCCAGAGCTTCTTCTAAGGTGGCATATTGTTGCAGCTACAATAGCCCAGAGATCGATCTCAGACAACTTCGTGAGAACATTTGTGTAAGGTCGGACATAGGGGGAAGGTAGGGTAGCTTAGAAAGTAGAGTCCTCCAATGATTCCCGTAGGCCACCATTGTCTCTTCCTCATATTTCCTGAGGCTGGCCAGGTCATTCAGTGACGCCCTCTTCTTGGTGTTGAAGGCGAAACGTTCAAGGAACGCATCCACTAATTGATCCAAGTTATTGATGATGTGCTTCGGCAACTGGGTGAACCAGTCTGAGGCAAGACCCATGAATGTGGTTATGAATGTCCTTAGCAACAATGCATCATTATCCTGAATGCCAAAGCATTGGCTCAAGAATCTTGTCACATGCTCTTGAGAATCCTCTTCACCCTTAAAGACTGCCAACTGAGGCAACTTGAAATGTTTGGGGTAAGGAGGTGCGGGCACTGACGGATGCACCGGATGACTACGGAGTTGATGTAACATGGGCTTTTGGGGCCCAGAAGCTTTGGTCTCCATAGACTCCAAATGCTCTAACATCGCTTTGTATGCATCGAAAGATTTAATCTCTTCCTCTTTAGTTTGCTCCCGTTGTGAGTTGTGGGAGACTAGAGGCCTATGGGGGGGTGGTCGGATGGCAGCCCCTTCGCCTTGATAGGGCATTTCAGCCTGCTCTACTTCTTGTTCATACTCATCATAAACTTACTGATGAGTCTCTGGGCGAGACCAATGATCCTGAGTGGGTCCCCGCGGAGGGTACCCATCGTTGTTTCGGGGAGTGGCCTCCATCTCAAGTCTATGGGGTCTCGAAGGCAAAGCTTGATGAGGTCGTGGAGACCTATCCTGCACCAAGGGATTATGCCTCTCATATTGTTCCGCTTTTTGGGTGCGAGGGGTTGGAACCCTCTCAGGTAGGTTATAAAGCAACTCGTCTGCTTGGCGCTGAATGCGCTCCTTGTTAAGGCAGTATAGGCACTCTAACTGCTGTTGATCTTGCTCAAGCCACATGATCTGGGCTTGGCAGGCAGCATGTTTGGCGACTGCCAGGTCAATTTGATCTGCCATCTTGGGCCTAGGAGGTCTTAATGCCTCTCCTATGTATTTTCCTCGGTCGTGATGATCCGAGATTTCAATGGATCGCTTCCCTCTGTCAAGGGCAGCATTTACCTGAGGCTCTGGCCTCAATGTGTGACCATGGTATCTAGCAGGTGTGGAATCACAAGGCTCCCATGCTGTATATTGCTCTCGAGGAATGTGATGGTCTTCCTCATACTCCCTTTCGTGGGTGTGAAAGGGGCGGGCAAAGTTAGCTTGCCTTGTTTGGAGAGCCCTGCGCTCTAGGTTTTTTTTGTCAGTTCTAACAATGATGGGAGGCAAAGGAGAGATGCCATAGTCATGTGGCCTCTCCACATGGACACTATGCCTCTCTAGCACTTCATCGCACGGTGGCCACTCATATCTAGCCTCTAAGGGAGGTCTTCTATCTACGTTAAGTGCCACATGTAAAGCTTCTTCTCGAAAGGGGCTGTGCTGAATAGGCGTGTCCCCCAGGGGGGTGTCCCTATAATTCCACCTTGACATGGAATGATGCAGACTCTCTTGTAGTCTAGATCGCTAATGCGGTATGGCCAAGTCCTTAGGGCTAAAGCGAAGGCGACTTGTGCCCATTCCTTGTACACTTTCTATAGCTTCTGCCCTTGATTGGGCTTGGCTACGGGTGTACACCATGGTGGTGCTCTTCTACAAGCTAAGAAATTTTTTATCTCTTTTATGATTTTTTATGCTACACTTAAACAGAAAAGAACACACACATACACAAATGGTGATTATCTCGTTTAAAGGTTGAAAGTGTGTCCTAAAACTGGTTTAGTGTGTTTTGTTGTTTGTTTTTTTGAAAGCTTTTTATGAAAACCGTTTAAATGCAATTATGAAGGCTCTTATGACTCCCAAAATGGTCGCCCCTTCAATATACCATTTCCGGACCGATATACCAACCTCTCTATATACCCTCCCTTACGGGAGGGAAACTATAGGTACGTGAGAGTAGATGGTACGTGGAACATAGGTGGTACGAAAGGGGGATTGTCCTGTTTATGACACCTACCATAGAAGACTTATCCTTGCATGCTGGGAATCACCCCAGTGACACTCGTTCAGCTTTCATTAGGATTTACGTTAAGCAACAGTGACAATCGGGGTAAATGAATGCAAAAGTCAAGCCAAGGTGGTGATGAACCCACCGTTGGTCTTGATCAAAGGCTGGGGTCTTACGACCAGATCCTTGGTTTAAAAATGCCACGTGATGTGTGTGGGGTTTATTTTAATTTGCAAAAATGAAACAGGAAAACAAAAGGAAACTTTCCCTAAGACATACAAAGACTGAAAATCAAAAAATAGTAAAAAAAAAATTGATAGAAGCTTGTTAAAAACCCCTACCTCTTATCTGCCCAAAAGGCTATTTCTGACTCTCGACCTTGAAATAGCACAGACAGAAATTCGTCTCTGGGTGAGACAAATACCAGAACTGAATTCGTCCCAATCTGAGATGAATTAGAATTCGTCTTAGGGTTAGACGAATTATAGTAAGGTACTCGCCATAGGCAGGGACGAATAACAGTCAGAGTTCAAAAAATGGTACCTGTAAGCACAAAAACACAAATTTTTGATCAGTTTCTTGATCTTAAAAAAATTAGGGGACAGAGTCCCACCGTGATCGCCACTGAAAGCACGAGATTCCGAAAACAAAAAGGGAGAAATACTAATGCGATGCATTCAAAATCAAACGAACGCTTAAGTCCTAAAACGTGAAATGCATGAAATGAAAGAGACGAATTGAACTGAGATAAAAGAAAGTATAGAAAGCACAACCCTTTTTATTTAACTCTCTTAATATCGGTTACAAAGATGCCTCCTCCCTTTTCAGGGGCTAGGAGCATTAAATGAGTTTTGGTTATAATCATGACTTAGTGTTCCTCCTTCCGCGTGCCCACATTTGAAATGGGCAGGCCAAAGTGTTGCCATCACTGGTGTTGATGAATCCTTGATCCTTGCTGCTCCTCCTGCATTCAAAGAAACAAGTCATTAGTAGCACCTGTGACAAAATATAAAGCTTTTGATCTTAAAAACCAATGGAAGATGCATGCGTAAGATTAGCTAAATCGATAAATAAAATGACTCCAAATAACCTACAAATTTGACAGTAACTAGGGAACATTACCAGAGGGCCACTGCCATCAAAACAGTCGACAATTTTCCGCCGATTTGAATTCGCTCCTGGGCAGGACGAATTTGACTGTAATTCGTCCCGGGGTAAGACGATTCTTCTGCGACAAAACACTGAAATGATACTGCCCAAATGTCGCATCTCGAGAGCTCCAAACTACCTATAAACTTAGGTCTTAGCTAATTGGGGGCATTTTGGGAAGACCCAGATGGTCAGATTTCTCTAATTTGACCTCCATCAATGAGAATTTGATGTCGCTACCTGCAAGTTAGTGAGGACAACAAAAGCGACAAAACATGATAAGATTTGATCAAAGCCTTATGAAATTGGAATTACAAACTATTTAAACAGCATAGAATGGAATGCAAGATAACAAATGACAAAAGGACAATCTGCCACGAATTCCCAATCGTTCTTAAAAAAGAAGATTAGGCTCGCAGGAGTGCGGGGCGCTCGAGCGGGCCGCCCACCGTTGGAACTTGATTTCGGCACCAATCCACTTGGGATGGGCCCAAAATCTCTTGTAATGGGTTGTCGGCGAATTGGTAGATCAATGTGGTTAAATGTCGGGTTTTGGTTCCGGATTCACACTTCCAATAACTACCCAATGACCTCCCTTGCGAAAGAGATCAAGGATGTGGAAGAGGTGAATCAAAAGGGGTATCAAATTTGGTAGCACTTCGTTGCTTGAAAATGCCTTCAACCTATCCTATTTAGGTGAGAAATTTCACCATTTTATAGACCCAGGGGGTCTCTTTGGAGGGGCATGCATAAGCGCCATGTGGCAGTCATGCCTTCCCATGAGGGAGGAAAGTCCTCCATGACTTGGGCTTCCATGACTACCCTTGTGACAGTCCTCTAACGTCCAATATTCCCACCTACACGCGCATGCAAGGCAAAAGGCATTAATGGACTATCTTCGACTGCCACTTGGCACAATTTTTCTTTTTTCCCATTAAACCTGGAATTCGTCCTGACCCAGAGCGAATTCAGAATTCATCCTTGGGTGAGACGAATCCCATTTTGGATTCGTCCTAGGGTGGGACGGATACTGAGCAAAGTGCCTAAATGTGCCAAATTGTCTTCTGACCTTCCAAAATTGCTGCAAAAGTGGTTAGGACCACTGTTTAACCTCTGAGGGCTGCCCTGGGGGCTGTGTGTGTCAAAGCGATCAGTGTTTGTAATCACATAATCGGATTGGTGCTGTTTTGGTGTCTACACATAATAAGAGATTTATTATGTAAGAAAAAAGACCACTAATATAAATTTCTCTACAAATATAGAAAGCAAGTAAGTAGACTTCAAGGTAGCAATAAAAATTCAATATAATAAGTAGACTTTAAGGTAGAATGAAGACTTGAAGCAAGAAAGATAAGAAGGAAGCAAGATTATGAATTTTTTACCATAGAATATAAGATTGATGCAAAGCATCATAAAATACCACATGGGCAACAAGTTTTGAAGGGTAACAAAGAATACTTGAAGGCAACAAACTTCAAGTAAACAAGAAGTATTGAGCATAGTCCAAGTTAAATGACAACCAATTTTTAAATATAGAGATAGAGTAGGACAACATATTTGGTTAAAGAAAAGCTTGATGAAAAGTATCATAGAAGTCCACATCGGACAACCAGTTTTGAAAGCAAGAAAATTCAAAGAGAGGGGGGTAGCATTCATAGCCCTATTCATATCTAGAAAGAAGAGCACCATAGTAGTGCTATAAGCAAGAAGAAGCACCATAGAAGTTCCATAGAAGTGCTATTCATATTAAAAAAATGAGAAAATAAGATAGTGTTAAGAAGAAGAAAACATTCAACAACATTAAAGAATTCAAGACTTTAAGCTAGCATCAAAAAAGAAGAAGACAACATTAAGAAACATTGGATAGCAATCTAAATGGTAAAGAAAGTTGCATGATAAAGGTGATATTCATATTATTAATTGCAGCCAAGAAAAGTTTAAAGTTTTAAATATTCTACATCGAAGCCTAAGCATTTGAATATGCATTTGTATATTAAAGGAGAAATGAATATTAGAGCGACAAGTATTGGGAAAAGTGCTAAACTAGACACCCTAAAATTTTACAAAGAATCTATAAAATGTTGATGGTTTGTTCATATCTATCATAGCTTACCCTTACAACATTTTTACTGAATTGAACCAATAAAGACATCCTTTCACACTTATCTAATAAAATAATTGCTAGACCATTTTAGTGACTTTGTTAAGCAACTCACAGGTTTTTTCCAAGCATGAAAGCCTTCTCATGGATTATTTGGCACAAGGGGTCTATTTGAAATATTTTAGCCTCTATTTTTCTTCTTTCATGGTAGTGAAGTAGTATGTTCTCTAAATGTGCTACTATTTGACACAAGAAGCCAAAAAGATAAAAGATAATAAATTTTTGAAAAAATCTATAAAATGAAAATGAGGTTGTCAAAAAGCTTCATCGAACAAAATCTAGAAACTAAGGTTTCCATCTAGTAATAAAACAAAACAAACAAATGACAATTGAGTTCCAATGAGAGGAAAAAAATAATCTATGGGTGAATATTTCCCTTGGAGAAAAGCTACCAAATCTAGTGATATCCTCATGATCCAATCCCACCTAGGGGTTTTATAAAAAACCTTTCTTCAAGTCTCATTATTAGCTTTACAAACATTTCTTGGTTGGTCTAATCACAGTTGCCCTTGAGGGAAACAATAAAATCTAAACTACTAACAACAAGCAATCAAGTAACTAAGATTCATACATGCTTTGATATCATGTTAGAATTCACAATATTTTTTAGAAACTAATAGAATCAACACATTATCCAATATTGCAAAAAAGATAATACACACAAAACAATACACATAGTATATGTAGGTTTCCATTGACACCAAATAATATCACTACCAAAGAATATAATTATGCTCTAATTGATTAAGAAATTATTGATATGATGAAGTATATATACATAAATACAATTTATTTTTAGGCCAAAATTAAGAGACTAACTTTAAGGATTAAAATAATAAAATAGTACCAAAATACAATTTTTAGAATTTGCAAGGGCCTAAAAGGCTTAACAATAAAATATAATAATTACCCATGGCCTCAATAAAATCTTAAGTACCACATATTCTAACATCACCATCATCTATATTTCATAAGTACAAAAAATATTTATAAGTTGTCTTATAAATCATAATAAGATAAAAAAAAATAAAAATATTTTTCATATATGTATATATAATTATATAATGTTTTGCATCATTAAACATGAATTATAACTTTATTTCATTTAAATTCTAACCTTAAACCTTCTATAAACCTTCTATAATAAAGAGTCAAGAAATTTAAAAAGAATACAAATGAAATTATTGACATTTATTTTATTTTACTATCAATACTTCTTATACACATCAGGCGATAGGGTTGAACCTGGGTCTCATCATCGATAATGCAAATGGGGGTATTTTCCATGTAGATTAAATTATTGATGTGTATCCTTCAATATTCTAAAGCTAAATAGACTGCATAATGTAAAGCGTAATTGTATGTTTAGTAATTTCCCATTATCTGTGTGGTGTACATCTATGTCAATTATTCTTTGATTATGAAAAAATTTTATTCTCTGTTATGTGTGAAAACAAGGCTTCTTCCAAATGCTTTTCAAAACAGGTTTCTCTATTATGATGATGTAATATTTGTTTTTGATGAAAAAAGTAAATTTACATTAAATTAAGGTAAAAGCCTTTACAATAAAAAAAAGTGGGTGACCCATGGGGAAACAAACTAACCCTCATTGACAAGGGTTAGAAAACAAAACTACCAACAAAACACAAGTTAACCAATCATGATCATTGATGATAATTACATCAAAGAAAGCATATCATATGGAGTAATGTACCCTAGTGTGTTGTCCCACATAAATTACTAGTAATTATGAGATGGTAATCCACCCCTTTGCATCACGATTAAGGCCTTCAGTACCCACATCACTCCAACCAACAATTGGCCCAAGTGAAACTAGTTGAACATCATCCCACCCCCCAACTTGGTGGGACAAACAAGCAATGTCAATATTAGGTTGCTTCTTGACTAGAGTGGGTTTGGACCAATGCCTATTTGTGGGGGCAATTATTGCATATGACAAATATCGATGGCAAGAGTGAGATTGAAAATACTCCTGAGAAGAGTGCTCTAGGGGTATCTGGTTGATTGTACGTGGAGCATTGGCCTAGTGTACCATAAAAACTTACAAGTGATCCAAATCCATAGCAAATTTGTTGGCTTGAGTACATTTTTGTAGCCATATGTCATTAAAACCTTCTAATTTGTCAGCATGAGTAAATGTGATAGAAGGTGTATATTATTTTAAAATAATTATGTTACAAACCTTCCAAATATGAAAGAGTGGGCTAATCCTGAAAACCTGTCACACTTCAAAAAGTGGGAGAGACAAAGTAAAAGAGTCCCCAAGAAGAGCTTGGGGCCAAGAAACTCTTGCAACTGTAAATGGAGAAAAAAGGAAAGAACCCATTCCCAAGCTTACCTAGATTTTTTGCAATTCCAAAAGAGGTGAGTACAAGACTCGGGTACACCACAAAAAGGACATTTAGGATTAGGAATTCCAAGGTACTTCAAACTTTCTCCCAAGGAAAGACCTTGACACAACAAGCTCCATGCAAAAAAAGATTGCTTGGGCTCAACATAAGTAGCCCAAACATTTTGAAATCTAGAATTCCATCTAGTCCTTGTAGAAAATAAGTCCCAACACTAATTGATCTTAGGCACCAAAGGAATATGAGGAGATAACCATTTATACCCTAAACGAGCCTTATAATTAAGCAAAAGAGTGTCAACATGCCATCTCTAGTCTGACCACCAAGGATGTTGTGAGCGCACAACAATCTTGTGCAACATATAAAAAGAGGTGAGAGAAATACCAACATGATAAGTATATTTTTCCACACCGTTCAACCTGAGGGTGCATTTGAAATCATTCCATGGGATCCAATCCCTGGTCTGGCGAGAAAAGAAATCAACTATTGTAACAATACGCTTTTTGAAAAAATGTTGAGCATGAATCCATTACACCAAATATAAGGTATAACCTTGATGAAGAAACATCGGGACCACCAAATATTCATAGAATTTATGGATAATACTTTACAAAAGCCATCTCCTCTCCAATATATCCAAGGAGTGAGCTACTACCAGGATTTCCATATACTTTTAATAACAAAGGAGCTAGAAATCTTAACAAAAATTGGAGCAACAATGAGAGAGAGAAAATCCAACCCTCTCCATGCTCTACGGTTTAAGGGAAGACCAGAGGAAATGAAATGTTGAACCATAACTTTCCAAGATTTAGCTCCTCTTAGAGCCCTAACCACCCACTTAGCACACAGAGCAATATCTTATCATCTATAGTCCAGCAGATCCATTTCACCAAATTCTCTAGGAAGATAGTAAATATCTCAAGAAACTCTATGAAATCCCTTTGTTTCAGAAGAATTATTCCAAAGAAAATATTGAAGGAGTTTCTCAAGATTCTTATAGCAAGTTTGTGAAGGAACCCAACAAGAGGAATAGTATACATGAGTGGTAGCTAAAACTTTAGAGCAAATCTAAAATTTACCTGCTAATGATAGCTTCTTAGTAAGCCAAAAATCAAGTTTTGTTTTAACTCTTTGAAGCACATAATTCAAAAGTTGAGTAGGGGAGCCTTGAAAGCAAAAGGAATACCAAGAAACTTAAAAACTTCTCCAGAAGGGATCTAATTTCAATGATATCCTTGAATCCAAACTGACATAGGCAAGGGAGATTGTCTGAAGTAGGAGGTCTTCCTCCATTGTATGATAGAACCAGAAGTTGTGCAAGAGGTGTTCAAACAAAACAAAGCATTAGAAATAGATTGATATTCTTCCCTTATAGTAAGAAAGGATTCACCAGCAAAGTGAAAATTAATAAGTTGTCCTTTATCATTCGAAATATCAATTCCTTTAATAAGACTTGCAAAAGCTTAAGAAGCTAAAAGATAGCCAAAGGCTTCAGTAGTAAGCACATATAAAGAGGGAGCAATAGGGCACCCTTATCGAAAATACCTAAAAAGGCCTATCACCTCAAATTGTGAATTGTTCATATTGAGAATAGCTAAAGCATATCTGAATAGCATCATAATAGTATGAATGAAAATTGGCCTGAATTCTAAAGATTTGAGCATAAAAAGAATGAATTTCCTTTCAATGTGGTCGTAAGCTTTCTCAAAATAAATCTTAATAAAAATCATGTTCTAGTTTGACATGAGAGCCCATGCATTGCCCTACTAGACAACCAAACTATTATTGAGGATGTACCTTCCTTGAATAAATCCAGTTTGCTCTAATATGAATATCAAAGGAAGAATATGCTTAAGGTGAAGATCCAAAGCTTTGGCAATGATCTTCTAACTAGAATTCAACAAAGTAATAAGCATCAAATTAGTGATAGACTCTGGGTACCCTTACATGGATATGAATTTGATATTGCGCTTATTAATAATTACCCCAAAAGAGCCTACTTTAAGAGCCTCTAGATAAACTTTATGCAGATCAAGACCAACTAAGTCCCAAATAGCCTTGTATAATTCACAGGGAAAGCCATCCAAACCTGCTGCTTTACCATTTTCCATTTGAGACAATGCATCCTCTAGATCTGTAAGGGAGAGTAGTTTATCACATCCTGTTCTTTGAGACTCCAAAAACTTAATTGGTACAACTACCATACAAGTTGTCAGTGCTTTCTCTCACTCAGGGGAATAATATTGAGTGACAAAAACATTATTATAGTGCTTGACAAAAGTATCAATTATCTCAAGAAGAGAGGTAAACCTTATTCCATTGTCTTGAATGGCCTTGAATTAAGTAGCTTGCCTAGGAGGGTGAAGCCTTTGAAAAAAATTGGTGACCCTATCACCAACTTTAAGCTAATGAATTCAGGCTTTAATTGAACTCCCCGAGCCTCATAAATTTTAGTAATTTTAAGTTCGTGCCTCAATTGGGCAACATGAGACTAAAGTTCAGGATTAAACGGATAGATCTCAAGCCTAAGAGAAGCTTTGGCAAGCTCATCATGAAGGACATTATTGTAATGTCTTCTAAATTTTGCCACTCTTTTCCCCAAAGTACAAAGCAAGATAGTTGTACTAAAAATAACATCATTCTACCATTTATCCAACCCAACTCTCCAGTAGGTCTAGGAACTAGATTCCAGACTCTACGGATATGACAAACCATGGAAGGGTGCTGAAAAAAGGAAGTATTGAAAAAAAATTGTCACTTGTAGTGTCTCTAAAGTAGGGATTTCATCAATATATTAAACATGATGGGTGAATGGTTGAAAGTAGTGGTACCAATAATGGTTTCCACAAATGAAGCTAAAGCATTTCTCCTATGAAAGAAAAACTGCACATGATCTGAAAGCATGACTCTGTCCAGCCTTCTCAGAATTCTTGCATGGCTAACCTAGAAATTGTACCATGTATACCACAAATTTTTAGGAAAATATTGGGGAGAAAAACAAGAATTGGGGTCTAATAACCCCAATTTATTTTTCATGAAGTACTAGGTCTCTCTTTCCCCAGTAGCCCATCACATGGGAAGTTGTCCTATCTTGTTTGTAGGATTTTTAGTCATATTAAAATCTCCATACATAACCCAAACAATAGGTGGTAAAGAAAAAGCACACCACCGCTAGAGGCTACAACGCTCATGAGCATCATGAGAGGCATAGACATTAATAATTCCAAAAGATAGCCCACCAACCTCAAGTAAAACCCAAACTATGTGATTGGAGGGGTCCACACCCCACAAGACAAAACTATCTTTCCACCTAGCTACCAAAAGAATGACAACTTCCCCTCTACTAGGGGAATGACTAGTGGCATAAAAAAATCAACCTGGCCAAAGAAAAGGGCAAGTACATTGTAGAATAAAGTCAAAAATATTAATATATTAAAGACAAAGAAAGTCAGGATTACCATAAAATATGGAGCATAAAGAAATCTCCTCTCGAACCAAGTATTTTCAAACTGGGTCCGTCAACCCTTTGACATTCCATGATAAAAAATCATGGAGATCGATCAAGACTCATATGCTTGGCTACATCTTCAACGTCTCCAAGGTTTGAAAGAGAATCATAAATATTACCAAGAAAATTCTCCTGACCTACTTTCCAAAACTTTGTTTAACGTCTTTTGTCTTGGTGAACCAAGGAGTCTCCCTGGGGTGGGCTATGGGATCTTTGGCCATTGACAAAAGCTCGTTCAGGTTCCATGAAGCTTGAGGAAGATTGTGCATTGAAATGCAGAACTGGAGAATCTGAATACTGAGTAAGAGCAGAATAAGTAACAATTTTGGCAAAGGAAGCACTATTCGATGGTACATTAGCAACCATATGTGAAGCCCTAGCATTGGGTGTTGTCAATTGTGTGGTATGTTACTCTATCACCACACCATGCCCAACTAGCGTAGAAGACACAAGGGGTTGAGGTAAGCTACTAGGAGCAACCGTAGGGTTTACATTTTTCCCATTCTTACCCTTCTTCTAGACTACCTTCCATTCATCTTGCCCCCTTTGGAAGCAGGGACAAAGCTAGTAGTAACAGGAGCCACAACCATCTCCTTAGCTTTAATCTTGTCCACCATTAAAGGATAATTTTTATCTTATGGGCAGTTGATTGGCAACAATAACATGTGTTAGGTAGGTTTATGTATAAAATACTTTGCTTGAACCTATAGTCACCAACTTGGACATCAACAGTCTCCCTAAGGCCTTTAGAAAGATTAAATTTGACACAAAAACACTTTTGAGGATGTGAGGCATAAAATTTATCTATTTCACAACATAAAAGTTCACCAATGGGGACCATAAGGTTCTAATAGTAAGGCTAGAGCAGTAGAGGAAGACCAAAGAATTCAACCCAAATCATAACCCGCAAGGAAACATCATTAGTGACCAAAAAATCCTTGGTCCAAGGCTGAAAAATCAACAAGGAGCTACGAACAAACCAAGGCCCATGGCTGAGGACTACTTTGGCCTGAGTAGGGTCAGCAAAACGAAACAAAAAAAACCCTTTGGTGAGGTTTTGGATACCATCAACCTTGACGCCATGCCAAGCTTGTTGGATCCAATTTCGAAGGAGGGTCTCGCTAGGGATGTAACCTAGAAAATACCCTACCAGGATATGGCTTTCCAACCAAGAACAAGTAGTATTAAACTCACTCAATGGGATAACAACATCCGGAGGAGAAATATTACCTTGTGATAAACTTCAGAAATGAACTTCCATGGTTGTGTGTTCACCTTTAACGCCATTGCTCCCTTCTGCAGTTTCAATAGAAGTTGGAGCTGCTGATTGACCTCCGTCCATAAAAAAGAGGTTCAATCCATCAAATAATAGAATAAAGTTGAAGAAAACAGAAAAAAATACCTTAAAAGGTGTGCCGTACACACTCCAAACTGAAAAAACAATATAACACCAAAAACTGAAAACCCTGATGTATACAGCTTCTTTCCATGGCTTCTTCAGATCCCAAATTACCCGTGATGTAATCTTTTTGTCACATGGTAAGAATAATAAACACTCTCACCTTGTAATTAAGTGCAAAACATATTGGTTCTTTGGTAAGACTAAGATTAATTTCAGGCCTGTAGACATCTGTTAATGTTTGTTAAACAAAATCTGCCCGTATTTTCCCAGAAGCAACCAAGAACCTGCCAAATGCTACGTTGACCTCCATAAGAGCATAAGAGGATACAAACATTTAATAATAATAATTTATTTTTACTATTTCATTTAACGTTCATATTAAAACCTTAGAAAAGGAAAGGTTATACTTACTATTGTGGAATCTTCACTGAGCATTATACAGTACTGATAAAAAAATAGTAACTCAATACCCACAGTATTGAAAACCTTGGCCATACCATTCTGGAACTGGTAATTTGAGAGTTGGTTTTAGGTTTAAATTTTAAGAATATTTTTAACCGTATTTATTTTATTTTAATGAGGATTATTTGGGAGTCGGAATTGGCGTAGTCTTCGTCGAAATTCAAGTCAAATTACTACCCTTACAAATAAACATACACCAAAAGTTTGGACTTAAATTTTTCGAAAAAAATACCAAACTAAATTTTAACTTAAATCTCTTTGCACAAAAAAACATCAAACTTTAAAATGATCAAATTTCTCATTAAATTTAAACTTAAATCTCTCTACACAAAGAACATCAAACTTAACAAGTTTCTCATGTTGCAACCTTAAAACAAACAATCCTATCCCTTTAAATTACAATCACTCTTCTACGTATATTACACACAAACTTAAAAAACCGTCAGATCCCTCACTTAAAGTCAACGCCCTGCAGAGCCACACATGATAATAATACGGTAAAGCCTTTCTTGCATAAGAAACGATCCCCACACCTATCGAAAAAATCACCGTTTTGTACTTCGAACCCAATATTAAAGAGAAAAAATCACCGTTTTGTACTTCGAACCCAATATTAAAGAGAAACGAGATCTCAGCATAAGAATATTTCACCGAAAACATAGTTGCTGGACAGAAGAGTTTTACAATAAGCTTCAGAAATAAGAGAAACGTTTCTCACATTCACGACTCGATGTCAATAAAGATTAAAAAAATCCTGACGGAGGGCTTGATGTTAAAGAGTTTCTGCAAAGTAATCAATAGCGCCTACGATATTATTCCACACACTCGCCATGGATGACGTCACGAGCTTCACAATATATTCTTCGAACACCTCTCCAACAACGTCTTCCACACCACGAAGAACGCCCCTCAATTGCTCTATAATTTCCCAAAAAACCGACGTCAAAGAGCTCGCCAACGCGTCGGCGGCGCTCTTCACCAGGCTGCCGACGACGGAGACGCCCAACTCCAGAAATTCAGTCACGAACGCCGTCAAATTCTCGAGAGTTGCACGTATCACTGAAGTTAAATTTGACAGAACTGTTCCCAGCGCCGCGCCCCGAATATTCAGCAACGTTTGAATTATGACCAGCACAGCTATCGACACTAAGCGCATCACCCAGTAGGAGATGATTTCTACGGCGCAAGCAGCGACGAAGACCACGATAACAGCTGCAATCCACATGCCTATGATTTCTGTCAATTAACGGAAGTAATTACAGAGCCGGGGTGAAAGGGAATATGCAAGATCGGGATCCAAAGGTTTCCGGTGGCATTTCATAGGAAGGCGCCAAATGCCACGTCAGCGACCTGCTACGTGGGGTCCACAGTAATTTCGAAGTATTTGCTGCGATGGATGCTTTTTAAGTCAATGGCAAAATATAATTCCACCCGCGGACAATACGGTATACATCAACCACGGACATAATATATCGTCTAGAAAAAATTAATATTTTAAAAAATCTAATGGGGAGTAGGGTTTGATATCTTAAAAAAATAATAATAATAATATTTAAATATTTTAGTTCCAACAGTTCGGGCTTTGGTTTTTTTAAGAGACCGTAGGTTTAAACCATGGCATGGGCGAGTGTGAAGGGTGGATGTGTGTTGGTTGTGTGTTAAATTTCCTATTGATAAACATAGCTTTCGGTTCTACGAGGGTTATGGTTTTACGAGGGGTCATGGTTGGGAGGAGTTGCTTAGCTCTATGCGTCGTAGGGGTTTCTCACACTAACCAAATAAATATATTTTATTTGGGAGTGGCTTTTTTCTTTCTTAGATCTTATTCCTTCGCCATGTTTGAGTACAAGCATATCATTTTGGGAGACCCCTTGCCTTGGCTATTTTCTTTGAAATGTGACACTTGTTTTGTATAGCGACCATGTTTAGCATATGGAGAACTAGAAATGATTATATCTTTGGTAAGTGTTCTTCCTCTTTGCACATCTTTGCTTTTGAGAAGTTCAATATTATTTCATCCGTGTATTTTCAGACTACAGTTCAATCTAATAAGGTGGCCATGGAGCTCACTCATCTTGAGGAGCTTATTGATCAGTGGGGGAACACATCATGCATAGTCAATCAAGTTCCTTTTGAGAAGTTCAATATTATTTCAGTTGTGTATTTTCAGACTACAGTTCAATCCAATAAGGTGGCCATGGAGCTCACTCATCTTGAGGAGCTTATTGATCAGTGGGGGAACACATCGTGCATAGTCAATCAAGTTTCTCTTGAAGAGGATACTCCTCAAAGTTGGCCCAGGTCTAGACAGCAATGTCGCTCGCTCCCAAACTACACTTATATCCTAGCTCAAGGTTCTTATGAAGATGGTTGTGGCTACTTGACTATTCCTCTCACCCAACTCCTCGACTTAATGCTTGGAATAATTTAGGGGCTTCTATGAATGCTGTCAACCAAGAGCCTATTTTTTTATGGTTGGGAGGATGTTCCAGCACTTCTGATCAAGGGAGGGACTCAGTGCCAAAGTCTCTTGATGGTACTGTTGGGGGGAATCAGTCCCAAGGGTGGTTAAACCTATATAATGGAGCCTCATCATTATGTAATCAGTTAGTTATGTTTTCCATCAATTCTGAAAGGTAGTGTTGATTAGCTGTAATTTGTTTGCTTGGGTTCCTGCTATGTTTTGACGAGGATGGTTTTTTGGATGATGGCATTAGCCACATGGCGTGTTTATCCACCTCTTTTTTTTTGTCTGTAAAAATATATTATGTTAATTTTTTTAATATAATGCTTTTTTTACATCAAAAAATATTGAACAAGAAATAAGTTTAAAGAAAAATGAAATTATTCTCAATTAAGTAATTAAGTGTTAAATGAGGCTCTTACTTTAAGTGGATGTTGATGATGAAACATGTAAATAAAATGTGCTAGAAATATGTGATACTTGTAGTTCATACAAAAGAAAAATGAAATTATCTTTAGTTTCAGTTAAACATTAAATGAAGCTCTTACTTTAACTAGATGTTGACAATGATAAAACATATTAATAGAAGGTGCCAAACATATGTGATACTTGTATTCCATAAAAATCTAAAGAAAGTTGTGTGAATTTCATAAAAATTATAGATACACCATTGATCTTATAGTTAAGGAAGAATTTGAATAAAAAATGATCCTCTATTTTTGGCATTGAAAAACAAATCTATTATGCATGTTGCTTTCAATAATGTGACGATTTCACTTGATGCAAAGCTAAATCCTTAAGCAATAGTGTACTTGGTGTCTAGTATGGTTGTGTGCTCTTATTGTTGAAGTGAAAGTGAAAAATATCTTAGCCTAAAGATGTCCTAGTATAGACATTAGGATAAACTTTGCTTAGGATTTTGAAAATGAGGACCCAAATCCATTCAAAGTGCTCTTGAGTTCTTTTATGTCATTCTTTGTTTGTATGTCTTACTCGATTAAATTAGCATTATTCCTTGAGGAAACATTGGACGATAACCATTTATTTATTTTAAATTGTTATGAATTTTTTTATTTTTGAATGCACTATAAGTAAATATAAATATCATTTCTACAAAAGTAGAATATCATGTATATAGAGAATTCAAAATGACTTTTACAATATAGAATTATCCTGAGCTATGATTTATAAGGTACATTTGATATTATTAAATTATAAATATGAAAAAAATTGCACTATAATAACTAATAGGTATATATCATATCATATAATTTGGGAATCTAATAACAAATCTTAAATTACCATCTATGACATGACATCCACAAGAACAAACATCAAAAGTAACTAATAACTTCAAGCAATTGAGCAACCAAATAAATAAATCTCTGAAAAAGTCTTAACCAAAACCAAACCATTTCCTTGGAGCTTTGCTGAAAGCTGTGCATTTTTTAGGGGTTTAGTTCATCCTTTGAGCTATGCTAGAATTTATGCTAATTTTAGGTTTTTGAGTTTGTGGGTTTGAAAATTTGATTTCTTTGATGGATATCATAATACCTTATACTGAATATTTAGGATAATTATCACCATCTAATGACAATCCCAACTCTATAGTGGAGAAGCATTTGGGTACAAAAAAATAGTTTACATGAGATATGAAGTTTCTATCATGGATGAAACTCCATCTCTCAATGTTCTTGAATCTCAGGTCCCTTTACTCCTTTTGGGAACCCTACAAACAATTATATGGAGAAGCTAACAAATTCAAAGAGCAAGAGGAGCTTGTTAGAGTGACTATGCTACAGTAACTATAATTATTACCTCATTTGGTAATTAGTAGATTCTCCTAGGTAGATTCTATTTACCTCATGGTAGATTTAGATTATTACATTTACTTTATAACCGAGAAGATATTCACTGTGGAATATCTTATGGTTAGTCATTGTAATCATTTTGATTACATTAGTAGGTTAGCGCTTTGTTATCTAAGCACATTAGTTAGCATTTTAGGGGATATTATTTGACAGAATATCCTAAGGCTATTCATAGCCTACATTTGTATTATTTAAAGGTATTTTCATTTTAATATAAATCTAATGTTTGCTCCTAATATTACATTGGTATTAGAGCAGGTTCTTCACTCATTCTGAGTTGTGATCTGGTTGAGACTACTAGTGATTTGGCCACCATATCGGTTGACCGAGACCTAACTATGGGAGGCAAAGTCGAGTGAACTCACTTAGGATTCGTCCCTATTAGAATCAGCCACCGCACAAGGTGGATGTGACGTGACACTACCTAGATCAGACAATCTGTCCTGACTAGTGGACACCTAGCTAAACACCTATGTTAGTGGTTTGACATCCTACATGATGGATCTATGTACAACAAAGCTACATACGTGGGAAACTGTGAACTCTACATAATACATGTGGCGATCAAAATTTAAGTGAGGGCACGATGCGGCTCATGGACAGATCACGAAGGGGTAACAGCAAGCAGGCTTGACTACCCGAAGGTAGTCGATTACTAAAGTGTATGACCTTGTTTTTAAATAGCTTCTTTTTCTACAACCACGTGCATGTGGGATTTTGTATTCCCTACACCAATCCTATTGATAAATTTCAGTTGCACTCACTTGGAGGAGATTTAGTAGACATTATCGAGCAAAGGTATTGATTTTCATAAATTTCCTTCTTAAGCGCCTCTAGTCGCACATTTCAGATGTGGGATAAATTATCGTTATCAACACAAAAAGCCATTGCTCTGCATGCTCATGATTATCTGGTGCCAATATGTGGTAGAAAACATCTTCTGCAAAAATGAGCTCCTCCTACGATCGAATCCATGTACAAGTAGGCAATAATTCCAACCATTGTGAGGTTCGTTGTGTTGTGTACGATAATAGAATTTGCAAGCATGTTGTAGGTTTGCTGGCCACCCCATTGCAGCGCTAGAGAAAATAGGTGGGGCGAGAGATTTATTTTGTAGCACCATGGCTAAATCACGACAACACCAGAGAAGCGATCGTAGATGCACATCATGTCAAAAACCTGCACAACAGGTGGAATGCATCTTCTTTAGACACCATTGATCACGTAGATGTATAATAACAAGAGGTCGTGTGTCCGCCAACGGTTTTCAAGCGATGCATTTAAGAGCTGCAAACTTTTGTAAAAAACACTGGCTTCCCTTTTATATTCATCGACGGTGGTAGTCGGGGTGGTTGTAAGCTAGGAGCTAGAGAGCTCTCCCGCGGGGTCATGGGTTCAAACCCCTGTAGATGCAAAAAGATATTTTTTTTGCATAAAGAAATGCACAAGGAGTTCTTTAAAAACTTTCTCAACTTTTGAGAGTAAGAGTTTTTCTCATGAAGAATAGACCTTGGGTCCACTAAAACCAAGTCGTGTGTTGACTGGTTCTGGATAGCCTTTCAAATGTGGGTCGTGTGTCGAATTGACTTGAAAGGAGTGCTAATTTTTTAATTTTGCAAAAAATAGGGGGGATGACAAGAAATTGTATTACATTGCAAAATTGTAACACAAATGGGGGGCACTTGAATAATAAAACTTGTTCATTTTGCAACTCAAAAAGAAGTGCAATTGTTTTTTTTGTCCAAAAATTGGAAGACAAGGGTGTTATACTCATAGTGACACTGAGAGGGGGGGTGAATCAGTGTGTTCTTTTAAAAATTTAAATTTGCAACTCTTAATGCTAAAATAAAGCAAACTCAAAACAGATACAACAAGTTAACAAGAGAGCATCACACAACACAAGATTTAACGAGGTTCACCAATGTGGCTACTCCTCAAAAATGACTGCTTGGACTACCATCCAAATCCAGCCTTTGCAAAGCAACAACTTTACAAAAAATTTTACCAGCACCCACTGGAAGGAGCACCAACCCCTAATGCCAAGCACCAAATTGGACTTCAACTCTGGAACTAGAAGATTGATAAAAGGATACCTTTGCTTTTGCTAGACCCTGACTGGTCACCTTTGTTTTCTCTGCACGCTCTGCTTTTCTGCACAAGCACTTCGCACACTCTGCTTTTCTGCACAAGCACTTCGCACACTCTGCTACACCTCATAGTCGTCTTCTCCTTGTTGTGCACTCTGATTCCTTAGCAAAATTCCACACTTCGAACGATTTGACACGACTTGCTCTCTGCGCTCAGGCGACAGTAATTCACACACTTTGACCTTTTTTTTTTTAATTCTCCAAACAACCCTTTTTTTATAACAAACTTTTCATGATGAAAAATCTAATCTTAGTCGGTTGAAGAACCCTAATCTTAGTCGATTGCAAACCCTAAACTTAGTCGGTTGCAAACCCTAAATTTTGTCGGCTTACATCGATCTTCATTGGCCTCAACTGCCCCTACAACTCTTCTGTTGTTGTTGCCATGAAAACACATGTCACGATATCGTGACACTTTTGGCCCCATACACTCTACTTGGATTGCACCAGCGAAAACATGACATGTCGCGATATCGTGACACTTTTCGCTTCCTTGCACTCTTCTCAGCATGCACCCGCAAAAACATGACATGTCGCAAAATCATGACACTTCTTGCTTCCTTGCACTCTTCTCGACATGCATCCATGAAAACATGACATGTCGCAAAATCGTGACATTTTTGCTACCTTATGCCTTTCTCTGCCTTTCGCCCGTGAAAGCGAAACATGTTGCGAAATCATGACACTTTCACTGCCTTGTGCCTTTCTTTGCCTTTTGCCCGTGAAAATGGAACATGTCGTGAAATCGTGACACTTTCGCTGCCTTATGCCTTTCTCTGCATTTCGCCCATGAAAATGAAATATGTCACGAAATCGTGACACTTTCGTTACCTTGTGCCTTTATCTGCCTTTCGCCTACAAAAACAAAACATGTCACGAAATCGTGACACTTTCGTTGCCTTGCTTGATTGTTCGGCTTGCACTAGCGAAAACATGACATGTCACGATATCGCGACACTTTTTCATCCATACACTCCTCGCAGACTGTCATGAAATCGTGACACTTTTCCTTGCAAGCTCTTTCTCTCGAACCTGTCACGAAATCGTGACAGTTCTCACTTCAAATTATTTCCTCTGTAGCATGTTGGAAATCATGATAGTTCTCACTTCGAACTCTTTCCTCTACAGCATGTCATGAAATCGTGACTGTTCTCTTTGCTTGCTCCTTCTTTTCGAACATGTCACGAAATCGTGACACTTTTTTGTCCGTACTGTCTCTCTTGCAAGTTGTTGTGAAATCGCGACACTTTTCTTTGCGAGCTCCTTCTCCCCAAACTTGTCATGAAATCACGACAGTTTTCTTGCAAGTGCCTTCTCATCGAACATGTCACAAAATCGTGACAGTTTTCCTCCCTTGCACTTTTTCTTTCAACATGTCGCAAATCGTGATAGTTTAACCTGCTTGCACCTCTGCTTCGAACATATTGCGAAATCACGATAGTTTTTCAACTTGCCTTCTTCTCTTCCAACATGTCACGAAATCACGACAGTTTTACCTGCTTGCGCCTTTGCTTCGAACATGTCGCGAAATCGTGACAGTTTTTCAACTTGCCTTCTTCTCTTTTTCCCTGCTTGTGCCTCTCTTTCGAACATGTCGTGAAATCGCAACAGTTTTCCCTATACTTTCTCTCTCCTCCAATATGTCGCGAAATCATGACATTTTTTCTTTGCACTTTCTCTCTCCTCCAATATGTCGCGAAATTGCGATAGTTTTCCTGTTTTCTGAATAGGTCGCGATATCGCGACACTTTCCTTACTTGTATTTTTCTTTGAATTTTTGCATGTGGGCCACTTAGGTATTTTTGGAAAAACACTGTACATATTCTGAGAGATCTCTGAACTTCCTATTTGCTGCATCTGAACTTCCTATTGCTGCATTGAATCAAATGATCTAGCTGATTGTGTTGACAACAATGACAATCCTATTGCTGCACTTTGCTCAACAATCTCCCCCTTTGGAATTGTTGGCAACACATGTGCAACTTCCTGTAGCTTCCTGTAGCTCTTCTCCCCCTTTGACAATAATACCAAAGGGCTACTCGTAGACTCCCCCTGAGTCCAAGCACAACATTCTCAGGCAAAATTTATTACACTTAGTAATAAGAAAGACCATGAGCAAGAAGATAAACAAATACTTCAATGCTCTCCCTGAGAATGTGATCTCTGTAGCTAGTCACTTCTTGGGAAGGGTCGCCACTCCTAATTTATTGTGAAGGTATTCAAAAACATCCTTGGGCAATGGTTTTGTGAAGATATCTGCTACTTGCTCTGTAGTTGGAACAAAATCCAGCTTAACCTCACCTTCAGTAACTTTCTCTTTAAAAAAATGATATCTGATAGCAATGTGTTTTGTCCGTGAATGCATTATCGGATTCTTGGAGATGTTAATTGCACTGATGTTATCACACTTAACTGATATTGGCTCACTGAAATTAATACCAAGATCTTTTAGAGTTTGTTTCATCCACAAAACTTGTGTACAACATGTTGTTGCTGTAATATATTCTGCCTCAGCTGTTGATAAAGAAACTGACTCTTGTTTCTTACTGTGCCAAGCAACCAACCTATCACCAAGATAGAATGCACCTCCACTAGTACTCTTCCTGTCATCAACACATCCTGCCCAATCTGCATCTGAATATGAAATAAGGATGAAGTATTTACCTTTCGGATACCATAACCCATACTCCATAGTACCCTTGAGATACCTGAGAATCCTTTTTATTGCTGTCACATGAGTCTCTTTGGGACTGGCCTAAAATCTTGCTACCATGTAGACTGCCTGTAGAATATCTGGTCTGGTAGCTATTAAATATAGTAAGCTTCCAATCATTGATCTGTAGATGATTTGATCAACAGGTGGATATTTGTCATCTTTGCTCAACTTGCAGTCTGTCATCATGGGAGTGCTAACTGGCTACAGTCCTCCATTGTGAACCTTTTTAGCATCTCTTTCACATATTTGACTTGGGAAATAAATATGCATTTCTCATTTTGATTAACTTGTAACCCAAGAAAGTAAGATAGTTCACCAATCATAGACATTTCAAATTCTTTCTGCATCTTATTTGCTAAGTCTTTACATGATTCATCTTTGCTACTGCCAAATATGATATCATCTACATATACAACAAGAACAATGAGATGCCCACCTTCTATTTTGACATACAGATTACTGTCCACCATACCTTTCTTAAACCCCTATTGAGAGAGATAGTTGTCTAGCCTTGCATACCATGTTGGGGGTGCCTATTTTAAGCCATATAAAGCTTTCTTTAATTTGCAGACAAGGTTGGGATCTTCACCAATTTGGAAACCATATGGTTGTTCAATATAAACCTCTTCTTCAAGTTTTCCATTTAAAAAAGCTGATTTTACATCCATCTGATAAACTCTGAAATTCTTGTAGACTACTAAGGCCAGAAACATTCTGATTGCTTCTAGTCTGGCCACTAGTGCAAAAGTCTCCTCAAAATCAATGCCTTCAACTTGTGCATAACCTTTACAAACCAGTCTTGCTTTATTCCTAACTACCTGTCTGTCTTCATTCAATTTGTTTCGAAATATCCATTTGGTGCCGATTACATTCTTATTTGTAGGTCTAGGTACTAATTCCCAAGTTTTTTTCTTTTCAATCTGATCTAATTCTTCATTTATTGCCTTCATCCAGCTATCATCTTTGCTTGCCTCAGCTATATTTTTGGGCTCAATGTTGGATAAAAGAGAGTAGTTACTTACTACTTTCCTTCTTGTCTGAACACCAGCTGTGGGATCTCCAATTATTTGATTTCTAGGATGATTTTTTTGCCAGCTGCCTATTTTGAATTTCTTATTTTCTTCCACCTCTGATTCATCAATTAAGTCATCTGAGTCAAGTGTTGGTTTCTTTTCTGTTTCATTTTCCTCATCACCTTCAATGAATTCTTCATAAATTGGGTAGTTTTCTTCAAAGTTAACTATTTGTTCCCTACCTTCATCAAATTTAACATCGACACTGTCCACAATTTTCTTGAGTCTCTTGTTGTAGCATTTGTAAGATTTGCTTTTTGACGAATAGCCAATGAAGACACCTTCATCTGATATATTTTCAAACTTCCCAAGATTATCTTTAGTTTTTCTGATGTAACACTTACAGCCAAAAACTTTGAGGTGTTTTTCTGTTGCCTTTCTACCGAACCACAATTCATAAGGAGTTTTGCTTTCATGTGTTCTCAGCATGTACTTTTTTGGATGTACACTATAGTGTGGACTGCTTCTTTCCAAAATTTGTCTGCTATTTTGTTCTCAGCCAGCATAGTGCGTGCCATTTCTTGTACTGTTTTGTTCTTTCTTTCTACCACACCATTCTACTGGGGTGTTCTAGCTACTGAATATTGTCTCTTGATACCATGTTTTTCACAGTATTCTATAAACTCATCTGAAATGAATTCTCCTCCTCTATCTGATCTTAAACATTTGATCCATTTTTCTGTTTCATTCTCAACTAGATGTTTGAAAGATCCGAACATTTCAAAAGCTTCTGTTTTATTCTTTAAGAAAAATATCCATGTCATTCGGGAATAATCATCAATACACAACATAAAGTATTTGTCACCATTTATGCTTTGTGTTCTCATGGGTCCACATAAATCTGTATGTATAAGTTCCAAAGGTTTGCTAGTGTGGTACTCTTTTGTTTTGAATGAGACTCTGGTTTTCTTTCCCTTTTGACATGAAGCACAAATGCTATTTAAATGTTTTCTAATGGTTGGAATATCTCTCACTACCTGTTTCGAGCTGATTTTCACCATATTATCAAAACTGATGTGTCCAAGCCTCTTGTGCCATAGCCAGTTTTCTTCTTTCTTTCCAATGAAACAAGTACCTTCTGAAGTTTCTAAGAGTGTGTAAAGGTTGCCAAATGTCCTTGATCCAGTTGTTATCAATTTTCCATTGTTTGTTTTTTGACTTCATAACCCTGCTTCTTGAATACTACTTCATGTCCTTTATCATAGATCTGACTGAAACTTAACAAGTTGTGTTTCAAACCATCCACAAAAAAAACTTCTTCTGAATTGATTTTCCCATCACTAATTTTAACTGATCCTTTTCCTATTATCTTAGCTCCATCATTATTCCCAAACTTTACAGAACCACCCTCATATTTCTGTAATTTTTCAAATTTTTGTTTATCACCTGTCATATGACTTGAGCATCCACTGTCAAGTATCCATGGTACACATTTATTCTGTGCCTTGAAAGTTGTTTGTACTATTAGGGATTCCTTTTCTTTCTTAAGTTGCTCTTTCTGTTTCCACTCTCTTTTGACTACCGTATTGGGCTCTAGTTTGGACTTTCCCTTTTCAGTATCTTGTGCATATCTTTCAAGAAGTTTTCTATTTTGTCTTGTCCTATTTGGTTGAATTTTTTTTTTTTTGAGGTTGATTTGAAACAGAAGTACTACGACCATTTCTTGCAATATGCCCAAAATTATGACAGTTAAAACATTCTACTGCATAATTTATTAGCGGTGAAAAAGCATTTCTACTAGTGAAATTTCTTGGTCCTACATTATACTTGCAGTCTACAATTTTATGCCCATAACCATTACATTTGAAACAGAAACCTGAAAAGAAATTATTGAACCTGAAAGATTGTCTTTGTCAGGTTGTTCTAGGAGCCATAGGTCTTATTCTTCTTTGATGTGTGACCTTGGTAAATCTATCATTGTCAGTTCTCATTTCGGGCCTGGCATTACTGCTTTCTTTTGCATGAGTTGTTTTTCTTTCATTAGCCTGTTTCTTATTTTCATTCCTTACAGTTTCTACATTTCTGGATTTTGGTCCATTTGACGATTCTCCTTCAACGAAGCCCAGACCAAATTTGATGTCTGTAGGTCTTTGATCACTTAAAATTTTTTCCAGTTTCATCGAACTTTCTTCACGTTTGTGATGGCAGCTAATTTTTTGATCTAGCTCTTGTATCTGCATTCGTAGACCAACATTCTCTTCTTCTAGTTTACAACAGTAATCTATCTTCATGGTTATCTGAACTTCGAGATCTTTAGACATTTTCTTGTATTCTTCTGTCTGTATTTTTAAGCTGGTTATGATGTCGTTTGCATCCTCAAGCTTTCTTGAAAGTTTATTATTCTTTATTTTCTCAGATTTCCATTCTACAAGTGCAGAGACCAGCTCACCTTCTAGATCTACTTCAGCCTCAGGTTTTTCAATAGATACTTTAGAGTTCATTCCTTCCCTCTTTTCTGAATTTTCTAGCTCTTCTGATTTTTCTACTTCAAATGCCATGAATAGAGCTTCACCTGTTTCTTCTTCAGAATCCTCAATAGAGTTGTCATCTGAAGAATTTGCATTCCTGGCGATGAAACTTTTCTTTTTGAAGTTGCCTTTTTTGAAGTTTGTTTTCTTCTTCCAGTCACTTCTTTCTTGGTGTGATGCTTCCTCACCCTTGTTCTTCTCATTGAGTGGAAATTTGGTCGCAAAGTGCCCAATGCCTCCACAGTTGAAACATTTAAATGGTAGCTTTCCTCTGTATTTTCCTTTTTCCTTTCTCAATTTTTTGACAAAATTTGCTTTCATTTCATCTGATGTCTCTTCTTCTTTAGACTCTTGTTTTGTGTCTTTACCTTTTAGGGCTTTAAAATATGCTCCTCTATCTGTGGGATTAGACCTTCCTATTCTCATTTCATAAGCAGTCAAAGAACCATGCATCTCATCCATACTAAAGTGATTTAGATCTTTAGCTTCTTTTATGGCTGAGACTTTAGAATCAAACCTTTGAGGAAGCGATATTAAAACCTTTTTCACGATAGTAGCATCATCCATATCTTCGTCGAGACCTCTGATCGAATTAGTGATTCCATTAACTCTCAGCATAAAAGCCTCTATGTTCTCATCGTTGGTCATATTTAATGATTCGAATTGAGCTCAATGTTTTTGAAGCTTGGCTTCCTTGATCTTATCGTCTCCCTCATGAATATTCTCTAGTTTGTCCCATACATATTTTGTTGATTCACAACTTATGATCTTGACCAGCTCACTGTCCACTAATCCACACATGATGGCATTTTTTGCTTTTGAGTCATTTTCAAATGCCTTTTTATCGATGCTATCGATTGGAGCAGTGGCGGGAGCTTTGTAACCACTAACTAATGCATTCCAGATATCAAATCCCAAAGCACAAAGATATGTCTGCATCCTGATTTTCCAAAATGCATAATTAGTTTTGTCAAACAATGGTGCTTTGTTTGAGGAGAAACCTTCACCACCTGCCATTGCGTCACTTCCAAGATCACCCTAGCTGATTGAGCCTTTTCAGGAACCTTGATCTAATACCAATTGTTATAATCATAGTGACACTGAGAGGGGGGGTGAATCAGTGTGTTCTTTTAAAACTTTAAATTTGCAACTCTTAATGCTGAAATAAAGCAAACTCAAAACAGATATAGCAAGTTAACAAGAGAGCATCACACAACACAAGATTTAATGAGGTTCACCAATGTGGCTACTCCTCAAAAATGACTGCTTGGACTACCATCCAAATCCAGCCTTTGCAAAGCAATAACTTTACAAACAATTTTACCAGCACCCACTAGAAGGAGCACCAACCCCTGATTTTTTTGCACCAACAGAAAGGAGCACCAACCCCTGATGCCAAGCACCAACTTAGACTTCAAATCTAGAACTAGAAGATTGATAAAAGGATACCTTTGCTTTTGCTAGACCCTGAATGGTCACCTTTGTTTTCTCTACGTGCTCTACTTTTCTACGCAAGCACTTCGCACACTCTGATGCACCTCATAGTTGTCTTCTCCTTGTTGTGCACTCTACTTCCTTAGTGAAATTCCACACTTCGAACGATTCGACATGACTTGCTTTTTGCGCTCAGGCGACAGTAATTCGCACACTTTGAACCCTTTTTTTTTAATTTTCCAAATAGCCCTTCTTTTATAAAAAAAATTTCATGATGAAAAATCTAATCTTAGTCAGCTGAAGAACCCTAATCTTAGTCGGTTGCAAACCCTAAACTTAGTCAGCTGCAAACCCTAAATTTTGTTGACTTACATCGGTCTTTGTCTACCTCAATTGCCCTTGCAACTCTTCTATTGTTGTTGTCGTGAAAACACATGTGATATCGTGACACTTTTGGCCTTCGTACACTCTACTTGGCTTGCACCAGTGAAAACATGACATGTCATGAAATCGTGACACTTTTTGCTTCCTTGCACTCTTCTCGACATGCACCCGCAAAAACATGACATGTCATGAAATCACGACACTTCTTGCTTCCTTGCATTCTTCTCGGCATGCATCCACAAAAACATGACATGTTGCAAAATCGTGACATTTTTGCTGCCTTATGCCTTTCTCTGTATTTCACCCACAAAAAAAAACATGTCACGAAATCATGACACTTTCGCTGCCTTGTGCCTTTCTCTGCCTTTCGCCCGTGAAAACGGAACATGTCACAAAATCGTGACACTTTCGCTGCCTTGTGCCTTTCTCTGCCTTTCGCCCGTGAAAACGAAACATGTCACAAAATCGTGACACTTTCGCTGCCTTGCTTCATTGTTCGGATTGCACTAGTGAAAACATGACATGTCGCGATATCGTGACACTTTTTCGTTCATACACTCCTTCTCGTAGACTTTCATGAAATCGTGACACTTTTCCTTGCAAGCTCTTTCTCTTGAACCTGTCGCAAAATCGTGACAGTTCTCATTTCAAATTCTTTCCTCTGTAGCATGTCACGAAATCGCGACAGTTCTCACTTCGAACTCTTTCCTCTGTAGCATGTCACGAAATCACGACTGTTCTCTTTTCTTGCACCTTCTTTCCGAACATGTCACGAAATAGCAACACTTTTTCATCCGTACTGTCTCTCTTGCAAATTGTCACGAAATCGCAACACTTTTCTTTGTGAGCTCCTTCTCCCCGAACTTGTCATGAAATCGCGACAATTTTCTTGCAAGTGCCTTCTCATCGAACATGTCGCGAAATCGTGACAGTTTTCCTCCCTTGCACTTTTTCTTTCAACATGTCACGAAATCGTGATAGTTTAACCTGCTTGTGCCTCTGCTTCGAACATGTCGTGAAATCGCGACAGTTTTTCAACTTGCCTTCTTCTCTTCCAACATGTCACGAAATCGTGATAGTTTTACCTACTTGCGCCTCTGCTTCGAACATGTTGTGAAATCATGAGTTTTTCAACTTGCCTTCTTCTCTTCCAACATGTCGCGAAATCGTGACAGTTTTCCCTGCTTGCGCCTCTATTTCAAACATGTCGCGAAATCGCAACAGTTTTCCCTATACTTTCTCTCTCCTCCAATATGTCACAAAATCGTGACATTTTTTCTTTGCACTTTCTCTCTCCTCCAATATGTCGTGAAATCATGACAGTTTTCCTGTTTTCTAAATATGTCACGATATCGCGACACTTTCCTTGTATTTTTCTTTGAATTTTTGCATGTGGGCCACTTAGGTCTTTTTGGAAAAACACTGTACATATTCTGAGAGATCTCTGAACTTCTTGTTTGCTGCATCTGAACTTCCTGTTGCTGCACTGAATCAAATGATCTAGCTGATTGTGTTGACAACAATGACAATCTTGTTGCTGCACTTTGCTCAACAAAGGGGAGACATTGAATATCAAATTTTTGCACAACACAAATCAAAATTTTGTTGCAAAAATTAGTAATAAGGTACATTTTTGATATTACTCGACACCTTTATTTCAAATTAGCATTGTTAAAGGAGATATGCATATCACAAACATGCACTCTTTGTTAAAGGATATCAGATTCTTCTTGGAAGGTGATGAATTCTTACTGAGAATTCAGAATAGGTTTAGTACTAAGGCTTTGCCTACGTCGTGGAATATGGTGAATAAGGTGATTATGGATTTTTCACTTTGGAATCCTTGTATGACATCATTCGTAGTTTTCATGCTATGTTCCTAAATCGCTTACGGAGGAATATGTGGATGAACGTCCCTCTGTTCCTATTCAACTCTATACGAAAATTGATGTTGGTTGTTCAAAGTGGACGGGGCTAGTTTCCCCTACACCAGGGTTTGGGTCTGTTGGTTTTTGAACGTGCTGCAATGGAGAAAGGGGTTGTGGCAGAGGATATTTTAAAGTCTTTGAGTTCTCTTCCAATCTTGGTTCCTGGTGATATTTTATGGGTATCAGAGACTTTGAGTGCAAATTTGAAGGATGTGTACTCCTTTTCCATGGGTTTCGGTATGAAAAATATTTCTCGCAAAGTCCTTGTTTTTGCTAAAGGGATTTGGGGTTCAGTGGTGAGGAACTCTTCTACTAAGGTTGTTAAGAATTCTATGGTTTCTCCTGTTGCTTCTCTAGTTGTAGAGGGCCTTTCTGTTGGTTATAAGACATATGGTAGTGATACCCGTAAGTCTTTATGACTGAGTGGTAAAATGAGGAATTTGGTGGAGTCCTCTCCTCTTTCTAAAGTGGAATATGTGGAGGTTCTTCCCAGACACTTTATCAAGGATAATTTTGCGGTTGATGTTTATTCTCCGAGGCAAGCTTCAGTGAAGAAAAATGTTATTCTGCATAGCCTACGTCTAATGGAAATCAAGCAATGTGTGGTTTGGAGGTCTATTAAAATGGCTTTAGATTATGTTGAGGAGGCTGCTCAAATATCCAGTAATGTTGTCAATGAATTTGACTCAATTATGTAGAACTATCTCCCTTGTTTTTTTTAGGGCCTCCTTTAATATGTTTGTTGTGTTTTCTTCTTCTACCTCTGTGGTAGGTTTCTTTGTAAAAGGTTGTGGGGTCCAAACCCTATTTCTTCATAATAGTGCCAAAAAAATTGGCATTGTTAAATTAGGTGCATTTTTTATTGCATCCAACACCTAAGTGGTAAACATTTGTGGGCACTCTGTGATTGATTATTGCATTTAATTACTTATTTTCTATAATTATAAGTCATCAAAATCAGGAGCACTCAAAAACCCCAAATTTCACACTCATTTGTGTAATTCATTGCACAAGTATAAGCCAATTTTTTGATAATTCAATCCACATAAAACCCTAAATTCACTCTTGTTGTTTGGCTCAATTTTCTCAAACTGATTATCCTTCTCTAGGAGGATTTTTCGTTAAATGCCATTAAATATCAATTAGAGTGAATTCTCTTTCATTTCTTATTTGTTTGGCTTAAAATCCTCAAACTAATTATCCTTCTTCTGGAGGGTTTTTAGGCAAGTGCCATTAAATATCAATTAGAGTGAAAGAGAAACCATTTTGGTGCAAATAAAGAACCTACACAATGGCTACAATCAACAAGTATATCAATGATACCCATTTGATTAAAAGTTCTAATTATTCATCATGGAAGACCAAAATGAAGGCCATTCTTACTATAGAGGAAATATGAGATATAGTGGATGGTATTGTTAAAAGACCCACTACACCAGGAGCAGATCATAAGGCAAGGGATAAAAGGGACAATAAAATTCTCATGCTGATTTTGCTAGCCACTACTGATCAAATTCAGCCTCACATTTGTGATGTTGAAAATGGTAAAGAAGTGTGGGATGCTTTATCTACCATTTTTGAAGGGAAAAATGAAGCCACAATTCTTAACCTTCAATCACAAATTCATACTTTACATATGAATTCAGGTGAAACAATGGAGTTATTCCTTTGCAACGTGGCAAAAATAAAATTAAAACTGAATGATTTGGGAGAAAAAAATGAAGATAAGGTCTTAAATTCATTAATTCTAAGGGCTCTTCCAGACTCCTACAAAATTTTAATAACATCTCTTCAAGTGTCTCAAAGGCAGGTGACCTTTGTGAAGTTAGTAAATATGCTTCAAACTGAAGAAGAAAATCATCTACAAAAATATGAAGTGTCCAACATTGCACATTTTACACATAAACAGGGTCAACAAAAGAAGAGGGGGTCATCTTCCAAATATAAGGCAAGCAACCTTAATTACAAAAGAAGTTTTTCACAACTTGTAAAAAGGACGATGATGACACCAATCGATGTTGGTTTAAAAATAAGCAAGACAAAAAGGGCAAAGGCAAACAGAGACAAAATAGACAACAAAGAGGCCATGTTGCTAGTGAAGTTTTTGATTCTAATTCTGATTCAGATTCAAAAAGAGTACACAAGGTGCTCATGACCCATACAACTTTGTAAGGGAAACAAATTTGTCACCCTAGACAAGCACCACTACACCATCTTTTTTAGGCTTCATAAATAGCAAATGTTTTTGTTTAAAGACCTTGCAATAAAGGGGTGGTTTTACCTCTTTTTAGGATTCATAAATAGCAAAATATTTTTGTTTGAAGTACTTGTAATAAAGTGGGATATTTTCTAGTGTAATTTTTTGAAATTTTCCTAGGAGGTAATCTTTGTAAAAACCTTAGAAAGCTTCATAAGTTGCATATCTTTTGCACTTAAGGGGGGATAAACATTTCTTTCCTACCTCACAAAATATTTTTGCTAAAAAGGGAGAAAGACTTATAAGGGTGCATTTTCAGCAGAGACCGACACCTTAGTCACACTTCTTTGAAAAATTCCATTACAACATGTTTTGCAAAAAGGGGAAAACTTATAAGGGTGCATTTTCAGCAGCGATCGACACCTTAGCGACCTTATTAAATTTTTTGCAAAATCATATTATAAATAGAATGAACCTCATATGTAGTGATCTACTCTAGTACACCTAGCGGTTGTAGTGGTTGGTTACCCATGCAATCCGATAGGATGAAAATATTACAATAAGGACATTCGTTGATGTGAAAACAAAGTGAAAAATGACTCACTTTTTTCTTAGAGCAACCAGAGCAATGTGATAGAGCCTGAGCCAGAGCAAGAGCCAACATATCAACATATTTTTCTACTGTATTGGGGAAGTTATATCCATTATCTAAATAATGTAATAAGGGGGGATGCTAGAGTTACTATGCTACAATAACTATAATTATTACCTCATTTGGTAATTAGTAGATTCTCCTAGGTATATTCTATTTACCTCATGGTAGATTTAGATTATTACATTTACTTTATAACCGAGAAGATATTCACTGTGGAATATCTTATGGTTAGTCATTGTAATCATTTTGATTACGTTAGTAGGTTAGCGCTTTGTTATCTAAGCGTGTTAGTTAGAACTTTAGGGGGATATTATTTGATAAAATATTCTAAGGCTATTCATAGCCTACATTTGTATTATTTAAATGCATTTTCATTTTAATACAAATCTAATGTTCATTCCTAATATTATAGAGCTTACGAGAGGGCTACATTTTTAGCCCATTAAAGCTTGATCCAAAAAAACCTCAAACACATGTAGAGCAAGGTAAAACCCTTTTAGTTGTTATTCATGATTCCTTTGTTGAAGTAGCTCATGACTTGTCTAAATGTACTATAATTTTATTTTTTTTATGGAGGATACTACTTGAGGCTAAATTTCTCAAATGGGTAAGGGGGATTTGTATAAATACTAGAGGATGGATAGTTGAGGATATTTGAGGGTCGGAAGGGTGTGTATAGTAGTCTCCTTTACAAATCTTGAACATGTCAAAAAATCCTTCCAACACGAAACATGGGTTATCTATGGGTAAACTTGTTATCTTTAAGACAGATCTTTGGATTTTCATCCAATGGGCCCCTCTAGGGGAAAATATCATCTTTGATAGAACTTCCTTTTTTATCCCTCTCACATTTCCTCTTTCTCATTAAAATTTCTACCCTTCTTGGTAAGGTTTGTGGTCTCACCTTGTTTCAAAAAACTATCTAATTATAGAGTGCACCCTTGTATTTATGTGGAAATGGACATATCCAATCCATTACCCCACTTTCTTAACCTCAATGGGCTAGGTTTCCATGTCAATCAACCTCTTATATTTCTAAAATTACATAATGCATGTTTTTACTATAGATAAGTTGGACATTTGATTAGAAATTGCTTTAAAAAATTAGCTAAAAAGAAACAAATAGAAGCCATAACTCAAAAAATTGTGGAAACAATCCTAGCTAATGGCTCTCATATGGAATCCGCTACTCAAAATTTAGCTAAGAAATTTCCTATTGATGGTCCTTAACACCTCAAAAATTCCAAAAACAATCTTGTCCTTCTCAGTTCATTCCCTCTAAGAACCCTCTTGCCTCTTCCATAACTCATACTAAATCTCAGATACTCCTAATAATCCACAAGCCCTGCTAGATTTAGTCATGAGCCTTGAGTTAGCTCTCATTCCTTCACTGAAACTCTTTAAATATAGTCTTATGATAGATGGATGAAGAATAGAAGGTAAGTGATAGTATTTTTTGACCCCCAAAAAATTACTCCATCCATACAGAGGAAAAAAAAACTCTATCAACTATCTTGCTAGAGCCTTCTCTCAAGTTACTCAAAATAAGGTTCCTACTCAACAAACCCATTTGGATAACACGTAATTATTGCCCATTAGCAAAAATTTATTATAGTATCTAATTCAAGGGGTCAAGCAATGTATAAATCACTACTCATGAATTTAAATATTCTATCTTATAATATTAGGGGCTCTTCCTTCCTTAACATAAGTTTCAAGTTCGAAAAGTTGTAGTAGAAAATCATATTTCTATTCTTTTCTCTCAAGGATTGAAATTCAATAGTCACATTCTCACCCATTGTATGGAAATATTGATCAAGGACACACATCCACATTTTCTACATCTCATACTAATGGTAAAGGAGGTGCTACCCTCTCCATATCCAAATCTCTTTGTTATTCTATTTTGACCATGGTGAAGATCCTACTCACCATTGTGTGGATTAGATTGGCTCTCAACTATTAGGATATTATATTTTGTTCTATCTATGCTCCAAATGACCCTACTAGTCATATATCCCTCTATGAATAGTTACCTATTTATCCCCCTCCTATAGAATGGATCCTTTGATGTGACTTTAATATGATTAAAAAGCCTAATGATAAAATTTGGGCTAGTAGTAAACCCCTTTCTCATACTAAATTTGGTATTTGGTTGTTTTATCATAATAATTTAGGTGTGCATGACCCTCTCTTTGGTAAATCTTCCTCTCATAGAGGTAATTGGTTTAGATGGTCTAATTATCATGAAGGTTCTGCTAGGAAGCTTGTTTGTTTGGACAAATTTTATTTCAGTAATAATTTCTTGAATAAATTATCCATCAACAAGCAATTTCATGTCCTTTCTAATACAACTATGTCTAATTCATTTTCTATCTTATCTTCTATCCAAACTTACTCTATCTCCCTTAATTCCATTTTTCTTTCTTTTAAATTAAATGTGTCCCACCTTGACTATCCTACATGTTGCCACCTCGTAGAGCATGTTTGAAATAGATATACCAAACCAACTAGTAATACGAGCTAGATAAAATGGTTTGAAATAGCTATTTCCAATATGGTTTCATCCCTTATATGGAATGGACACTCTATCGCCAGGAGAAATAAGATTCAAGATAGTTGAATTCATAAAGAGATCTCTCATATCCATTCAATGCTTATGAAAGACCCCACTAACAGTGTTGTTCAATGCAATCTAGCTAATATTGAAAATGAAGAAATATTTTATGAGTATTACCATGCTAGAGGGGTGCATGTTAGATCCCCCCTCAATTGTATCTCCTAGGGAGACAAGGGAACTAATTTATTTTAAATACCTCAAACATAATAATATTTTAGAAAGGATTATTGAGTTGGAGGATCCTTCAATATATTCTCTTTATGACTCTAATATTTTTGTAACTCATTTATTTGAACTTTTTACAATGAATCCAAGGGATGACATCCAACATATCTTAATGGGCTATGTGCAGGAATATATTCCCTCTCTAGTAGACCCCGTTATTTAGGATCAACTTGAATATCCTCTTTCTATGAATGATCTGCAAAATGCTCTTTTTCTATAAAGAATGACAAAGTTCCTAGATTCTAGTGGAGATTTATAAAAAATTAGCATATCCTTTTCTCTGACCTTCATCATGTTTACCTAGAAGCTCTCCATAATAGTTCCCTCGGAGCTTATATCAATGTAGGGTTAATCAAACTAATTTCTAAAGGTACAACTCATAACCAAATCTCCAATTGGAGACCTATTACCCTCCTCAATGTTTCGTACAATATTATAGCTAAAGCTTTAACTTTAAAAATAAAAATTGTTGCTCAAGTGATTTTTTTCCTAGAACAATATGTTTTTCTTAAATTTCATTATATTTTAGATAATATTATGATGTCTTAGGAAACATCACAATGGGCTATTGACTCCAATCAAGATGCACTCTTGGTTAAGTTAGATTTTGACAAACCTTATGATAGAATCAAATGAGATTGTATTCTAAGTATTCTTTCTTAGCTTGGTTTTGGTCCAAAATTTTATAATATAATTAGTATGCTCTTTGGTTATGCTTCAGCTTGTGTTTAGGTTAATGGAGCTATATCCCCATTTTTCCCTTTACAATGGTTTATCAAATATGATTTCCTACTTGCTCCTTTTTTGTATGTTTTGGTTGTTGATGCTCTTGGTTATCTTCTTCATAAGGCTCATTCTAATGATGTCATTAAAGGTATTAAGGTTCCTAGTGATGAATGTGCACTTAACTCACATTTTATTGATTATTTTATTTTTTCCTTCAAAATTCCCAACAAGAGGTGGAAATGGTTAAAGAAATTGTACAATTATTTTGTGATGTCTCTAGATCTTGTATCTACCACTCTAAAATTGAAGTCTTATGTACATTTTATTCACCTAGTGGATGTAACTCCTTGACTAAGTGGAAGATCATCCCTCATGTAATGATTGTACAATACTTTCTAATCTACTTTGGGATTAATATTTCTCGTAAATATATGTGGAAATAGGTTATAGAAATACTTCAAAAGAATTTTAATGCTTGGTCAGCTTGGTTTCTTTCCTTAGCAAGAATAATTCAAGTTGCAAATAAAATTATGGTAGCCTCTCATGTTTATTACTCGTCTTGATGGATGGCCTCAAAGGAAGTCTATAACAAATTAACTCATGCCATTCATAAATTTGTAATGGATCAAATGGGATGGAAAGGTGGGAATGACATCCATATTGTAAAAAATTTGTACTCAACCAAAGGCTTTAGGAGTTCTAGATATTATTCATCCTCTTACTTAGAGAAAAATTTTAGCTACAAAATAGATTGATAGAGCCATCACTAGATATAAAAATTTGAAAGAAACCCCATGGGAGGATAAGGTCCTTAATGCTCCATAAATTATGGTTAAAGGATCTATTCTAGTTACACATAATTGGAAAGCTTGGAAATGAGTTTCTCATTTATTGGATTTGAAGTATGACTCCTTGATACATGGTCTGAGCATTAGTCTAAATAGTTTTTGATGGAATAAAATTATCCTCCATAATGATAAACCTTTAGCTTTATGCATTGCTATTCAAGGTATAACATTTTTGAAGAAATATATTAATAGAAAAATATATGTTTAGGATTTGGGTAGCTGCTCAATTCTTACCTAGAACCAAATCTACAATTATTGCTCCTTTACCTCTAGGTTAAAAGAGTCTTATGGCTCAGTTGTGGCTTTCATCCCTTGTGATATCCTTATAAGCTAGGAACAACCGTCCACAATATATGGAATGATTGGAGATGGGTTAATGGTCATAAAATATCTTCCATTAATTCTAGTTGGATATATAAAAAAAAATAGTCCTCCATCATTAGACACTAATATCAATATCAAGTGGTAAGTCAATTTTAGAAATGCCTAATGACAATATCTTACTACTCAAATTTGAAAAGTTTATATTGAATCCAAAAATCAACTTCCTCAATGGCAGATTTTGTATAAAAGAATTCAAACTTCTAGAAGTTTGACTTTGATTTTACACATTTCCCCTCAATGCAAATTTTGTAATTCTTTAGAAACTCTTATTCACTTGTTTTGGATTTGTGACACAACTAAATAGTTTTGGGATGTTTTCTACGCTTTTATTTTTCCCTCTTTCACTAGATTTTGGAAGCTTCCCCTGCTTGGTTTTTCCTAGCTAGATCATTGCCCCAAACTCTATGATGTTTATAGGCTCATCCTTCTCAAGCACATTTGAAAGTTGATATGCGAAAAGGTGTTTTCCAAGTCTGCTCCTCCATGGGATACAGTTTTAGAAAACTTGACCTTTTATCTTTTGTTACATGTGGGATGCATTCATTCTTTAGTCTATGGAGTTTCCAACACACTAGGAGATGTTATTGATAGACTTCATCAACTTTATCACATGGTACGTGATCTTCAAAAGGTCCAATAAGAAAATGAAAAGAAGGCAATAAATAGTGATGAGCAAGTTTAGGATTTCATTACTTCTATTTTTCTTTAAATATTTTAGAAGATATAATAGAAGACATACCCAAAACTTCCCCATATAATAGTCTCTCCCAGAGATGAGTGTTGATATATGGTTTATTGCATTAAGAGATAACTACAGTCTTTTTGTTGCTATAAGCTTATTTTCTTATGTATATTCAGTTATGGATGTTGTTGATGTATTAGGCATGCGCCTTATTACTTTATTTCACTTAGGATATTACCTAGGAACTTATATTTATTTTTCCCATATTAACTCATATAGATTTATGCTTGCTAGTTGGCTATCTTGTCTTATTAGCCTCTTTTTCTAGGGTGGATATTCATTCACTCTATTTCTCATTAATGGCTCATGTTGTGCCCCATTATGGATGGTGGATATCAATTCCTTCATTTTTAATGTTTAATCCTATGATCCTTATTGTACACCCTTGCCTATATTAGTAAGGTCTTCCCTCTCTTTAAGAGTGAGTCTGATAGTTAGTATTATCATTCTATTAGATTATTTTTAGATTATTGTAGCATTTTCTTATGATTTCCATTAATATATGGAGCTTTAATTGTGTCATTTGATTCTTGTTTATAGCTTTAGATATTTTTTTTCAAACAACTAGATCTTGGGAAATATAGGCTTGTTATATCCTTTCAATTCTCACATGACATCAAAGTAGGTTTAGGAACTTAGGATTGCTTTTATTCAATCTAGGATCTTCATTACTACACATTTTTTGTAGGTTTGAAGACTTTGAAGGAACCTTCTACATTGATGAAATCTATCTCAAACTACCCAAGATTAGCTTCAACAAGTTTCAACAATTGTGAAATTTTAGATCTTACCTCTTAAGGTTTGGCCATCGTATGCTCTCACATCGTTCTTTTTTTTAATATATTGTTGACCAAAAAGTGGGTCAAAAGCTCTATTGTAGGTCCATTTTTAGGCCTAGGTTGTTTCTTTTTAAATGAAAACCCATGACCCCACCACAACTTTTATAAAATTTAACTTTTGGAGGTCATCCAGCACAACTTTTTTTGTTTCTTTTGTTTCTGGAATCCATTTTGGGTCAAGTTTTTTATCCTAACTAATTTTTTAAGGGATTCATAATGGTGTAGTCAGAATTCAAATTTGGTGGATGGAGTCTTTTAGAAAAAAAAAAAATTCACTGTTATGTATATATATATATTTTTAAGTTTTACAGCAAAATTTCTAGAATTTTTAGGGCTTTGCATTGGTGTAGTTAGAATTCAAATTTGGTGTACAGGTTTTTCAAAAAATCCCTTTTCATTTTAGTGTATAAAATATCTTTTGCTTTTTTTAGTTTTACAACATAATTTCCAGAATTTTTTTCTTTTTGACTTTGTGTCTCAACAAAACATTGTAACAAGCACTGAGATAAAGTGCTAAACTTCTTGGAGGTTATTTATTTACATAGTTCAATATCTTGTGACTGTTGCAAGGCATGTTATAAGTGCCCCTTGTTTATTGTATCTTGTATTTTCTTGTTTGTGTTTGGGTTAAAATAAGTTCAATAGATCTATTAACACCCCACAATTATCACACATGGAAACTTAAAATGAGACAACTATTACAATCCAAGGTATTAATGAAAATGTTGACACATACAATATCCTCATTCACAAAGGGATATGAAGAGATTTCTTACCTCAACAAAGTAGATGAACCTATGGGGATAATTGGGTTGCACATAAGTGATAATCTACTTTTTCACATAGTAGATTGTGCTACACCTATTGAAATTTAGAAAAATATTGAAGGAATGTTTGGAAAAGTGGATCAATTATGATCTTTACAATTGAAAGTTGAATTGTTACCTCTCTCCCTTGATGATTTCACTATTGTAGAAGATTATCTTATAAAGTTTAAGTATTTTTGGGAAAATATTAACTACCACATATTCTAACATTACCATCATCTAGATTTCATAAGTACAAAAAAATATTTATATGTTATCTTATAAATCATAATAAGATTAAAAAATAATAATAATAATAATTAAAAAAAAACTTAAATTATTTAAATCTATTTTTTTTTTACTATCAATACTTCTTATACACATCTAAAGTGGGGTTGAACCCCATAATAAAGAGTCAAACAATTTAAAAAAAAAGAGAAACTGAAATTATTTAGATCTTTTTTATTTTATTATCAATACTTCTTATATACATTTACTGTAGGATTGAATCCAAATCTTATCATCAATAATACAAATAAACAGATTAAATCAATAATACAAATGAACAGATTAAATTATTGAGATGTGTATCCTTATGATTCTCAAGCTCTCAAGCTGAATAGACTGCATAATGTAAAGCGTAATTGTGTGTTTAGTGATTTCCCAATTCCCTGTGTGGTGTACATCTATGTCAATTCGCCTTTGATTATGAAAACAATTTATTCTCTGTAATGTGTGAAAACAAGGCTTCTTCCAAATGCTTTTCAAAACTGGTTTCTGTAATTTTTTCGTCACATAGTAAGAATAATAAATACTCTTTACCTTGTAATTAAGTGCAAAACATATTGAGTCTTTGGTAAGACTAAAGTTAATTTCAGGCCTGAAGACGTCTGTTAATGTTTGTTAAGCAAAATTTGCCTGTATTTTCCCAAAAGCAACCCAGAACCAGCCAAATGCTACGTTGACCTCCATAAGAGGATCAAAACAAACATTAAATAATAATAATAATTTATTTCAAATATTTCATTTAATGTTCATGTTAAAACCTTAGATAAGGAAAGGTCATAATTATTATTGTGGAAAAATAACTGGGCATTATGCAGTACTGATACAAATAGTAACTCAATGCCCACAATATTAAAAACCTTGGCCATACCATTCTGGAACTTGGGCATTATACAGTACTATAAAAATAGTAACTCAATACCCACAGTATAAAAAACCTTGGCCATACCATTCTGGAACTGAAATTGAAAACCTTCGCCATACCATTCTGAACTGAAATTGATAATGATAATTTGTGATAAGGAGTTATTTTTTTTATTTTTTATTATTAAACAGGTTTATATTTTGGGACTGTTTCGAATAGTATTTATTTTATCTTATTGTTTTGTAACTTAATATGAAAAAGACCACTAAACAATCGGGATTGGTGTTACCATTGATAAAGTTTAACATCGTCAAACTATTACCTTTAATTCAAAAAAACATCTCTTTTTAAAAAGTTATCAAACGCCAAACTTTGGAAACATTAAACAAATTACTGACTGCAATTTTCTCATGTTTCAACCTTAAACACAAACAATCCTATCCCTTTAAATTACAATCACTCTTCTACGTGTATTACACGGTAACTTAAAAAACCGTCAGATCCCTCACTTAAAAGTCAACGCGCTGGAGAGTCATACATAAAGTTAGTTCCAAGGGTTAGGTGGATTGGTAAGTGTTGTTTTGGATGGGTATTTGTTAAGAAGAGAACTGGGTTCAAACTTTCCTGGTGCCAGTTTGCAAAGAAAGTAGTCTGCTCTGAATCCTCTGAGTGCGGGCCAGACCAACGATGACAGTATAATTCCCGAGTGACCGGTGGTCCCCATCTCACACCAGATCAACAATTAAGATACAGATAGGTTTGGTGGTTGCAGTCCTTGTGGTTTGATGATGGTTGCTGCCTGCCAATTACTAGCTGTAGCCAACTCTCCTATATAACCAAAAAAAATAAAAAATAAAATAAAATAATAAGATAAAGCTTTTTTTGCATAAGAAACGAGCCGGACACCTATCGAAAAAATCACCGTTTTGTTCTTTGAACCCGATCTCGGCATAAGAATATTTCACCGAAAGACAATGAGCTTCAGAAATAAGAGAAAAATTTCACACATTCACTACTCGATGTGAATAAAGATAAAAAATTCCTGACAAAGGGCTTGATGTTAAAGATTTTCCGCAAAGTAATCAATAGCGCCTACGATAGCATTCCACACACTCGCCATGGATGACGTCACGAGCTTCACAATATATTCTTTGATCACCTCTCCAACAACGTCTTCCACACCATGAAGAGCGCCCCTCAATTGCTCTATAAATTCCCAAAAAACCGACGTCAAAGAGCTCGCCGACGCGTCGGTGGCGCTCTTCACCAGGCTGCCGACGACGGAGACCCCCAACACCAGAAATTCAGTCACGAACGCCGTCAAATTCTCGAGAGTTGCACATATCACTGAAGTTAAATTTGACAGAACCGTTCCCAGCGCCGCGCCCCGAATATTCAGCAACGTTTTAATTAACACCAACACAGCTATCGATACTAAGTGCATCACGGAGTAGGAGATGATGTTTATGGCGCAAGCAGCGACAAAGACCACGATAACAGCTGCAATCGACATGCTTATGATTTCTGTCAATCAACGGAAGTAATTACAGAGCCGGGGTGAAAGGGAGTATGCAAGATCGGGATCCCAAGGTTTCCGGTGGCATTTCATACGAAGGCGACAAATGCCACGTCAGCGACCTGCTACGTGGGGTCCACCGTAATTTCGAAGTATTTGCTGTGATGGATGCTTGTTAAGTCAATGGCAAAATATAATTCCACCCACGCGGACAATACGGTATACATCAACCACAATATATCGTTTAGGAAAAATCAAATATTTTAAAAAATATGATGGGGAATCGGGTTTGACATCTTTTAATAATAATAATATATAAATATTTTTAGTTTTAATTTTAATTTTAATATATATATATATATATATATTTAGAAGGTTATTGTGAAAAATTTCTATGACCCACACATATTACTAGCAATCTCCTCCCAACCAACCATGAACCTTGGTAAAGTCGAGAGTTATACTTATCAATAGAGAATTTAACACAAAGGCACCACACTCCCCACCCCCTCACACACTCCCCACGTCGGGGTTCTTTAAAAATATATTTTTAATCCTGAGCAAGAAATAAGTTTAAAGAAAAATGAAATTACTCTCATTTAAGTGTTTTATGAGGCTTTTATTTTAAGTAGATGTTGATGATGAAATATATAAATAAAATGTGTTAGAAATGTGATACTTGTAGTTTATACAAACGAAAAATAAAATTATCTCTAGTTAAATGTAAAGTGAAGCAATCTAGTGGCATATTTTATGATTGAACTTTTGTTTCAAGTTGGTACTCGTTTGTTAAGGTTTTTTAGGCAATGGCAAAGTTAGGGTTTCAACTACGACAAGTGATGGAGATTGGGCTAGGGTTTTGAGTATCAATATGGTCCCCAACCCTAGCGGACCAATGCACAACATTGGTGCCATAGAAGAGAATGCATGCGATAATGACTCCTCTCAATCAACTGTGTAGGTTTGTGCTAATAATGGTCCACAAGGTAACCCTTGTTCTCTTGATGTAATTTTTCCATTGTCTGAATTTGATTTTGCATGTCACTGTTTAGAATCATTCACCCTTGTTGGGTATTTTTTTGGATGCATCCCTAATGAGTCTTCCCTTAGGACCTGGGTTAACGCAGCTTGGACTCCTCATGGAGTCAAGCTAACAATGATTCAAAAAATTATAAAGGTTTTTTTTTGTTTCACTTCGCCGAAACAACCCATGCTAAGAAAATTTATGAGCATGGCCTTTGGTAAATGAGAAGCTCTTTGCTTGTTTTTCTCCATGGACTCATGACTTCTATGTTTCTGAGGAAAGATCTACCAAAGTCCATATGTGGGTGGAATTCCCAGGACTCCCTCTACCTCTATGGTTCTTTCTTAGTCGCATAGCAACCTATCTAGGGTGTGTTATTTTGGTGGAGGTGGACAAATTTTTCCATGCACACCCTCAAAAATGTGTTTGCATTGAGATTGATATTTCTCAAGATCTCAAGGAGACTATTGACATACAAGTTGATGACATTGTGCTATCCTAGTGGGTCCTCTACATTAATTTAACACATGTTTTAAATGTCAGTCCCTAGCACAAAAGATCAAATATTATCCCTTGATATCGCATAATAAGGACAAGCAGAGCCCCACCACACCGAATGCACCCACTCATGAACCTTAGGAGGATGGTTAAATTACTATGGTACACATTTGGTTGCTTCTAAATGTACATAGTCCAAGTCGATATTTATCTCAAACCTGGTAGAAAAAGAGTATGAGAAGAAAAAGTTGGTCCCCTAACTAAAACTACCAACAATGAGGCTCCTTAGTCTCAATAGATTCATACCCCAAGGGATGCAATAGTGGTTTCTTCATAGTCTACCCAACCAACCAGTCCTCCAATACATTTCCCCCGACTAATGCAAGATGCTCCCATAGCCCGAGAAGGGTATTTGCAGAAAAACATGTCACTCTAGAGAAGCAACTTCATATAACCAGTGTTTAGTGGGGCAATTATGTTCATGATTAATCCAACTCCAGTGTGTTGGAGTATCTTAGCAATGGTGAGGATATGTCATTGGAGGTAAATTCATCATCGATGGAATTGGTGATCTCTACAGAGGAACCAAAATCTAAATATCCCTATAGGGGAAATAATATGGAGACAGGCTACCCGAAAAATGATTTCACCCATTTGACCCAACAACTTTGAGGTGTTGTCTTTGAACATATGCAAGATGGCAGAGCAATAAGTCTACTTGGTGCCTAGAGTTACAGTTCTACAGTTTAATGTTTTCTAACTCTAGTTTATTTATCTATGATTAGTAATGTTGTGTATTCATCATTTTAGGGGTTGTTTCTGGTTTTGATTGTATGAGTGGCCTTGCACCCCAAGTTGTGATCTTTCTAGATCCTTTTTTTTTAGTGTAATTTTTGGTTCCAATAAAAAAAATGTTAAATGAAGCTCTTAGATTAACTAGATTTTGATGACCATAAAACATATTAATAAAGGGTTTCAAACATATGTGATACTTGTAGTCCATAAAAATCTAAAGAAAGTTGTGTGAATATCATAACAAATAAAGAAACATCATTGATCTTATAGTAAAGGAAACATTTGAATAAAAAATGATCCTCTATTTTTGGCATTGAAAAACAAATCTATTATGCATGTTGTTTACAATGAATGTGACGATTTGATTATGCAAAGCTAAATCCCTAAGCAATAGTGTACTTGGTGTCTAGTATATCTTAATGGTTGTATGCTCCCATTGTTGAAGTGAAAGTAAGAAATATCTTAGCCTAGAGATATTGTCGTAGACGTTAGGATAAACTTTGTTTAGGATTTTGAAAACGATGACCCAATTCCATTCAAAAAGCTCTTGAGTTCTTCTATGTCACTCAATTTTATGTCTTACTCAATTGATTAAATTAGCATATTCCTTGAGGAAAAGTTGGACAATAACCAATTATTTATTTATTTTAAATTGTTATAAAATTTCTTAGTTTTGAATGTAATATAAGTAAATATAAATATCATTTTTGCAAAAGTAGAATATCATGTATATAGAGAATTCAAAATGACTTTTACGAAATACAATTATCTTGATCTATGATTTATAAGGTACATTTGATATTATTAAATTATAAATACGAAAAAACTTAATAAAAAATAGTTTGAGAACCTAATAACAAATCTTAAATTATCATCTATGACAGGACATCCACAAGAACAACTATCAAAAGTAGTACCAATAACTTTCAATAGATAACTTCATGCAATTGAGCAACCTAATAAATAAATCTATGACAAAGTCTTAAATAAACCTAAACCATTTCCTTGGAGCTTTGCTAGAAGCTATGCATTTTTTAGGGGTTTAATCCATCCTTCGAGTTGTGCTAGAAATTATACTTATTTTAGGTTTTTTAGTTTGTGGGTTTGACAATTTTATTTCTTTGATGGATATCATAATACCGTAGAGTGAAGATTTAGGACAACTATCACCATTTGATGACAAGACCAAATCTATAATGGAAAAGCATTTGGGTATAAAAAAATTAGATTGCATAAAATGTGAGGTTTCTATCATGGACAAAAATCCATCTCTCAATGTCATTGAATCCTAGGTTCCCTTAACCCCCTTTGGGAACCCTACAAACAATTATATGGAGAAGCTCCCAAATCCAAAGAGCAAGAGGATCTTACCAGAAGGTTATATTGTTGACCCATCAAACCCTAATCCAACAACACCTCAACCACAAGTAGAGCAAGGTAAAACTCTTTTAGTTGTTATTCTTGATTCCTTAGTTGAACTAATGACTTGTTTGAACATCTTGTCCTTTTATTTTTTACGAGGGATGTCGCTTGAGGCTGAATTTATCAAATGGGTAAGGGGGTTTGGGAAAATACTAGAGGATGGATAGTTGAGACTATTCGAGGGTTTTAAATAATGTACATAGTATTCTCCTTTACAAATATTGAACATGCCAAAAAAGCCTTCCAATATGGAACATGGGTTATCTACGGATAAACTTGTTATCTTTAAGGCTGATATTTGGATTTTCATCTAAAGGGACCCTCTAGCAAAAAATATCCTCTTTGATAGAAGTTTTATTTTTATCCCTCTCATGTCACCTCTTTCTCAATAAAATTTCTACTCTTCTTGGTAAGTTTTGTGGTCTCACCCTGTTTCAAAAAATATATATAATTATAGATTACACCCTTGTATTTGTGTAAAAATGGATATATCCAAGCTATTGCTCCACTCCTTTGATCTCAATGGGTCCGTTTTCCATGTTAATAAACCTCTTATCTACCTAAAATTACCTAATACATGGTTTTACTATAGAGAATTTGGACACTTGATTAGAAATTACTGAAATAAATTAGCTAAAAGGAAACAAATAGAAGCCACTACTCAAACAACTAATGGCCCTCATATGGAATATACTACTCAAAATTTAGCTAAGAAATTCTCTAGTAATGGCCCTCAACACCCCCAATACCCAAAAAAGCTTCTCCTTCTCAGGTCATTCCTCGCAAGAACCCTCTTGTCTCTTCTACAACTCAGACTAAATCTCAGATACTTTTGTTAATCCACAAGCCCTGCTAGATTCAATCATGAGCCTTGAGTTAGCTCTCATCCCTTTACTGCAACTCTTTAAATATAGTCTTATGATATATGAATGGAGAATGGTAGGTAAGTTATAGCATTTTTCAACCCCCCCCCCCCAAAAAAAAAAAAAACACTCCATCCATACAGAGGAAAAAAAATTCTATCAAAGATCTTGCTAGATCCTTTTCTCAAGTTGCCCAAAATAAGGTTTCTACTCAACAAACTCATTTGGACAACACATAATTATTGCCCATCAGTGAAAATGCATTCCAATATTTAATTTAGGAGTTTGAGCAACATCTAAATCACCCCTCATGAATTTAAATCTTTTATTTTATAATGTTAGGGGGCTCTTCCTTCCTTACCATAAGTTTCAAGTTTGAAAAGTTGTAGTAGAAAATCATATTTCTATTCATTTCCTTTAAGAATTGAAATTAAGTGGTCATGCTCTCACCCATTGTATGGATGTCATTGGTCAGGGACACACATCCCCCTTTATTACATATCGTACTAATGGTAAAGGAGGTGATACCTTCTCCATATCCAGGTCTCTTTGTTATGCTATTCTAGACCATAGTGAAGACCTACTCATCGTTGTGTGTGGGTTAGATTGGATATCAACTCTCATGTTATTATACTTTGTTCTATCTATACTCAAAATGAACTAGTCATATATCCCTCTATGAATTATTACATATTTCTCTCCCTCCTATAGAATGGATCCTTGGATGTGAATTTAATATGATTAAAAATCCCAGTGATAAAAGTTGGGTTGGTAGTAAACCCCTTTCTAATATTGAATTTGGTATTTGGTTGTTTTATCGTAATAATTTAGGTGTGCATGAACCTCTCTTTGGTAAAGCCTCATCTCACATAGGTAATTGGTTTACATGATTCAACTATCATGAAGGTTCTTCTAGGAAGATTTTTTATCTAGACATTTTATTTTAATAATTATGTTTTGGATAAATTCTCCACCGACAAGCAAGTTCACATCCTTTATCACACAAATTTATCTAATACCTTTACTATCTCATATTCTATCCAAAATTACTCTATTTCCCTTAATTCCATGTCCCTTCCTTTCAAATTAAATGTGTCCCACCTTGATAGTATTTCCTATTTCCACCTCGTAGAGCATGTTTGGAATAGATTTCCTAGACCAACTAGTAATACTAGTTAGATCAAATGATTTAAAACAACTATTTCCAATACGGTTTCATCCCTTAGATGGTATGGAAACTCTATCACCATGGGGAAGAAGATTCAAGATAATTTCCTTCATCAAGAGATCTCTCATTTCCATTGCACCCTTATGAAAGACCCCACCAACATTGTTGTTCAATGCAATCTAGCTAATATTGAAAATCAAGCAATAGTTTAAGTATTACCATGCTATAGGGGTGCATGTTAGATCTCCCCTCAATTGGATCTCCTAGGGAGAAAGAGGAACAAATTTTTTACTACCTCAAGCATAACAATATTTAAGAAATGACTAAACAATTTTTCACTTTTTCATTTTTTTTAGATTTGTAGCATGGCTAAACAATTTTGGGATGTCTTCTACACTTTTTTTCCTCTTTCACTAGATCTTGGAAGCTTTCTCTGCTTGGTTTTTCCTAGCTAGATCATTGCCCCAAACTCTAGGATATTTGTAGACTCATCCTTCTCAAGCACATTTGTAAGTTCATATGCAAAAAGGTGTTTACCAGTTCTATGGGATATAGTTTTAGTAGAAATTATCTTTAATATTTTTTTACATGTGGGACATATTCATTCTCATGTCTATAGAGCTTCCAACACACTAGGAGATGTTATCAATAGACCTCCTCAACTTTCTCACATGGTACATGGTCTTCAAAAGTTCCAATAGGAAACTAAAAAGAAGGCAGTAAATAGTGATGAGCAAGTTCAAGATTTGATTAATTTTATTTCTTATTTGAAGAATTTAGAAGATATAATAGAAGAAAAAACCAAAACTTCCCTATATAACAAGCTCTCCCACATATGAGTGCTAATATATGGTGTATTGCATCAAGATATAACTATAGTTTTTTTATTACTATTAGCTTATATTCTTATGTATATTGAGTTATTGATGTCGTTTATGTATTATTCATGCACCTTATTACTTTAGTTCACTTAGGATATTACCTAGGAGCTTATATTTCTTTTTCCCATATTATTTATTAGTGGGATATTAGCTCATCTAGCTTTATGCTTGCTAGTTGGCTATCTTGTCTTATTAGCCTCTTTTTCTAGGGTGGATATTCATTCCCTCCATTTCTCATCCATGGCTCATGTTGTGCCCCATTATGGATGGTGGATATCCATTCCCTCATTTTTCATGTTTGATCCTACGATCCTCATTGTACACCCTTGCCTATATCAGCAAGGGCTTCCCTCTCTTTGAGAGTGAGTCAGATAGTTAGTATTATCATTCTATCAGATTCTTGTTAGATTACTGTAGCATTTGCTTATGCTTTCCATTAATCTATAGAGATTTCATTGTGTCATTTGATTCTTGTTGATAGCTTTAGATATTGTGGTGATATTGTTTTTCAAACAACTAGATCTTGGGAAATATAGGATTGTTAGATCCTTTCAATTCTAACATGGCATCTAGAGCTTAGGTTGTTTGATATCACCCATAGGTTTAGGATCTTAGGATTGCTTTTGTTCAATCTAGGATCTCCATTATTGCAGATTTTTTGTAGGTTTGAAGACTTTGAAGGAACCTTCTACATTGATCAAATCTATCTCCAACTACCCAAGATCAGCTTCAACAAGTTTCAACAATTGTGAAAGTTTGGATCTTACCTCTTAGGGTTTGGCCATCGTATGCTCTCACCTCACCCTTTTTTTGGGGATCTTGGTGATCAGAAAGTGGGTCCAAACCTCTATTGCAGGTCCCTTTTTCAGGCCCAGGCCATGGATTTTTAACTGCAAACCCATGGTCCCATCACAATTTTTGGAAAATCAACTTCTGGAGGTCGTTTCTCCCTCTTCTAGAATCCGTTTTGGGTCAAATTGTTTTTATCCTAACTGATTTTTCGAGGGATTCACATTGGTGTAGTCAAAATTCAAATTTGGTGGATGGATTTTTTAAAAAATTCCTTTTTCACTACTATGTATAAAAAAATTGCTTTTTTTTAGTTTTACAGTAGAATTTCTAGAACTTTTAGGGCTTTGCACTAGTGTAGTCAAAATTCAAATTTGGTGGATGAGTTTTTTAAAAATTCTTTTTCACTGTTGTGTATAAAAAAAAAAAATTTTCTTTTTTTAGTTTTATAGCAAAATTTCCAAAAATAATTCTTGTTGACTTCTTGTCTCAGCAGAACATTGTAACAAGCACTGAGATAAAGTGCCAAAATTCTTGGGGGGTCATTCATTTACATAGTTCAATCTCTTGGGAGGGTTGCAAGGCATGTTCTAAGTGCCTCTTGTCTCTTGTCTCTTGTATTTGCTTTCCTTGTTTGTGTTTGGGTTAAAATGGCTTCAATTGATCTATTAACACCCCATAATTATCACACATGGAAACTTAAAATGAGACAACTATTGCAATCTAAGGGATTATGGAAAATGTTGACACATACACCATCCTCATTCACAAAGGAATATGAATAGTTTGCTTACCTCAACAAAGTGGATGAAGCTATGGGGATCATTGGGTTACACATAAGTGATAGTCTACTTTTTCACATAGTAGATTGTACTACACCTATTGAGATTTGGGAAAAGCTTGAAGGAATGTTTGGGAAAGTGGATCAATTTTGCTCTTTGCAATTGGAATTTGAATTGTCATCTCTCTCCCCTAATGAGTTCCCCACCATAGAATATTATCTTGCAAAGTTTAAGTATCTTTTGGCCCAATTGAAGGGGAGTGGAAAGAAGAAGAGTGATGAAGAGTGCATTTTTCTCATTTTATCCAAGTTAAAAGGCCCCTTTCAAATATTCTCCTCTACCTTTTACTCTAGTATGGATGCCTTAGGAAATGCCTTTGTTATGCCCTCACTTGAGTTATTTTGTGAGCATCTCACTAGGGAACAATCCAAGCTTGACCAATTAGATGCACTTCCTTCCAAAAGTCAAGCCTTAGTAGCATCCTCATCTTCCAAAGGTAAAGGGAAATCTAGGCCTAAGCCCAAACCAAAGCAAGAATCCACTCCACCTCCTACCAAATCCACTACAAAGCCCTCCAACCCTCCTAAATCCAATGAGTCTTCCTCTAGGAATAAGAAAAAGTCTAGGGATACTTGTGCCTTTTGTGGTAAAGAAGGCCATTCTGAGTCTAGGTGTTGGAAGAAAATGGAAGCCTTAGAAGAAACCTTGCAAAAGCATAAAATATCTCTTTCCACTCCCTCTTCAACAAAAGACAAAGGAAGGGCCCTTTCAGCACATGCATTGGAGGCATCATCACATAGTTGGATTATGGATTCGGGAGCTTCTCATCACATGACTCCTTCTAGAGAGCTTCTTTCCTCTCTTAGTCATAGTTCCACTTCCAACATTGAAGTTGGAGACTCTTCTAGCATTGCAGTTTTGGGGACAGGAATAGTTGAGTTAGATGGTGGGTGCATCAAGGATGTCTTATATGTGCCCAAACTTTCCACTAGTCTTCTTTCCATATATCAGATTTGTTATTCTAGAGATGGAAAATAGTTCTCTTTACCCCACATGGTGTTGAGATTAGAGATTTTTGGAGCCAGAGACTATTGTTGCTATAGGGATCATTGATCATAGTGCCCATATTTATAGATTTGAGGGATTTGACACTTCATATTTTGGAACTTGCCTTGTTGCTCATGCAGACTCTACGAGCAAACTTTGGCATGAGAGATTTGGGCACCTCAACTACAGATATCTACAACAGTTAAGCACACAAGACATGGTGATAGGTCTTCCTAGGGTCTCTTGTTCATATGGAGTTTGTATAGGATGTGCACTTGGAAAACAACATCAAGACCCTTTCCCAAAAGGGAAGGATTTGAGAGCTTTGGCATCCTTAGAGTTGGTTCATAGTGACTTGATGTCTTTTCCAACTCCATCATTTCTAGGGGCCAAGTATATGCTTACTTTCATTGATGACTTATCTAGGTACACTTGGGTGTACTTTCTTAAGTACAAAAGTGAAGTGTTTGCCCATTTTAAGGTCTTTAAGGCCTTTGTTGAGAAGCAATATTCTTGTTCTATCAAGAAGCTATGCACAGATAATGGGGGGAGTTTATGAGTAGAGAGTTTTCAGATTTTCTTGAGAAGCATGGTATACTACATCAACATTTCATCCCTTATACCCCTCAAAAAAATGGTGTAGCTGAAAGGAAGAATAAGACTTTGAGGGAGATGGCAAACTGCATGCTTCACTCTCAAGATATTCCACCAGTTTTTTGGGCTGAAGCAGTGAATTGTGCCAACTACATTCAAAACCACACTCCTCACAAAGCACTTGAGCATATGACTCCTGAGGAGGCTTGGACCCATGTCAAGCCCAATGTTTCAGCATTCAAAGTTTTTGGTAGCCTTGCTTGGGTGCATGTACCAAACAAGAAGAGGAAAGCCTTGGATAGAAAGAGTAAACCACTTATCTTTGTTGGTTATTGTGAGGATATGAAGGCTTATCGATTGCTCGATCTAGACACTCACGATGTTATTTTTTAGAGAGATGTAGATTTTGATGAGCAAACCATTCCAAAAGCCTTCCTACCTTCCACTTCTACTCCCTCTTCTCCATCTTCCTCTTCTTCACTTGAGGATTATTTTCTTCATCATGAGGATGTTGTTGATGATCCTCCTACTATCACCATGCCTTGGTGGGCCCATACTACTCTTGATGAGGCAACTTCTTTCATTGGTGACCTTCCAGCTTCTTGACATTCCACATCTCACTCCATAGGTCATGGACTTTTGAGTCATGCAATTTTAGATGACCTACAATACATTTTAAATGCACATGGAATTTTTGAGTGGGATACTACTATGGCCAAGGAGTATTCTTCCTTGATGAAGAATCACATGTGGGATCTTGTTCCTCTTCCTAAGGGAAGAAATTTGGTTCGATGTAGATGGGTCTATCGAACCAAGTATGCAGTTGATGGTTCTATAGCCAAGTACAAGGCTCATCTTGTGGCAAAGGGATTCTCATAGGTTGAGGGGATTGATTACTCTAAGATATTCACTCTCATTTCCAAGATGGATTCCATTCACCTTGTACTTGCTCTTGTTGCTTCACAAGGATGGTCAGTTTATCATATGGATGTGAAGAGTGCCTTTCTCCATGGTGACTTGCATGAGGAGATTTACATGGAGTAGCCACCAGGATTTTCATAGGACCCTTCACTTGTTTGTCAGCTTAGAAGGTCACTCTATGGTCTCAAGCAAGCTCCTCAAGCTTGGTATGAGAAGATGGATGCCTTCTTGCTTGCTTTTAGATTTACATGCTACCATTCTGACCACATAGTCTACATATAGAGGATTGGAGAGGATATTCTCATACTTGTTCTTTATGTTGATGATCTCATCCTCACTGGTAGCTCCTCTAGCATGATTCAGACTACACAATGCTCCTTGATGGAGCATTTTGATATGATATATTTGGGACTTCTACACTTTTTCCTTGGTCTTCAGATTACACAGTCTTCTTCAAGGATTTCCATATGTCAACAAAAGTACACACTTGATTTGCTTCATAGATTTGGCATGGCTGATTGCAAGCCAACCCCTTCTCCATTTTAGTCAGGCATCACTTTGACTTCCACTTGCACCACACCTCGATGTGATCCTACCTTATACAGGTAGTTGGTTGGTAGTCTTATCTACCTAACACATACTCATCCTGATATTTCCTTTGTTGTTGGGCTTATCTCTTGATTCTCATAGGATCCACATGAGAGTCATTGGAAGGAAGCCAAGCGTATCTTGAGATATCTTTAGGGCACATCACACTTTGGTCTTTTGTACACACCAAGGACTTCAAATATTGTTGGTTATTCAAATTCAGATCGGGTAGACAGTATTGATGACTGGAGGTCTACTTCAGGGTTTGTCTATTGTCTTGGTACTAGTCCTATTGCTTGGTCATGCAAGAAGCAATCCGCTATTGCACTTTCATCAATAGAGGCCAAGTACAGAGTAATAGTTCTTGCCAGCCAAGAGGTTCTTTGGCTTTGCCAATTATTGATAGAGTTTGGTTTTCCACCTGATCATCCTACTACTCTTTGGTGTGACAACCAAAGTGCTATTCACATCTCTCACAATCCAGTAGAGCACCAGCACACCAAACATATTGAGATCCATATGCACTTCATTCAATAACTTATCCAAGATCGAGTTCTTAGTTTGGAGTACGTGCCTACACATGAGCAGATTGTAGACATCTTCACTAAACCTTTGGCATCACCTTATTTTCTTGAGTTGTGATCGATGCTTGGGGTGTAGGAAGTTGTCCTTGGGGGTCTTCTTGAGTCCTCCTTCCTTCACATTGATATTATATTGTACATGGGTACCTCATCAGGCCTAGTTGTCGGGACCCATATATGAGGATATGCCTCTTTCATTATATTGTACACTTTCTCCTAAGTTTCACTTAAGGGGGGGTGTTGGTGTATTAGTCATGCACCTTATTACTTTAGTTCACTTAGGATATTACCTAGGAGATTATATTTCTTTTTCCCATATTATTTATTAGTGGGATATTAGCTCATATAGCTTTATGCTTGCTAGTTGGCTATCTTGTCTTATTAGCCTCTTTTTCTAGGGTGGATATTCATTCCCTCCATTTCTCATCCATGGCTCATGTTGTGCCCCATTATGGATGGTGGATATCCATTCCCTCATTTTTCATGTTTGATCCTACGATCCTCATTGTACACCCTTGCCTATATCAACAAGGGCTTCCCTCTCTTTGAGAGTGAGTCAGATAGTTAGTATTATCATTCTATTAGATTCTTGTTAGATTATTGTAGCATTTGCTTATGCTTTCCATTAATCTATAGAGCTTTCATTGTGTCATTTGATTCTTGTTGATAGCTTTAGATATTGTGGTGATATTTTTTTTCAAACAACTAGATCTTGGGAAATATAGGATTGTTAGATCCTTTCAATTCTAACATATGCTTTACTCCTTATCCACATCATTTTGTTTTTTAACTAGTGGATAGTGTTAGCACCAAAATATTGTAATGTTCTAGTTAATGAACTAATATAATCCAGATTTTACTCTAAAAAAAAAACTAAACCATAATCCCAACAAATGAACAATTTCACAAAAATGAAGAATCTTGAAATTAATATAAAGAATACTAAAAAAAAAAAAATTTTGCTTAAGCATTTTGATATGAAATCCACAATTACAAAATCTATAAAAAATCATAAATTGTCCTACAAATTATCCAAAAACAACCATAAATTAGGGAACCTAGTAATCAACATATGATAACACTCATCGCCAAAGAATAACATCAAGAAGCATTAAAAATATTATGCTTCATAAATTAGCTATAGAAAAGCATCCTTAGGGGGCCATCCAAAATATTTGCTCTTTAGAATTGCACCATGTCAAACATATCATTCTCATGAATTCTAATAAAAGTAATTTCACCTTCCCTTTTAATAAAATATCATTAGATTGATATGATAATAATGGATATAAATTTGATCTACAAGTAAATCGTTTGGTCAACTATGGTGAAATTTAATTAAATAGTGGTTTTTGGATACCAGCTAATATTTAAACATGTTTGTAAACTGAACTCATTAATTAATAAAATTTATTTATTATGACTACACTCAACATCATATAGAGTGAAATAATTGAATATATAAAAATAAATTCAACCCCTTAAGAGTTTCATAAATTTTATTCATATTCTTAGTCATGGAAATTTTTTTTATATATTTTAGTCATGTAAATTATAAATTTATTACCCTTATCTATCTAATGCATAGATCAATACCTCACAAGTTGATAAAAATATATAAGCTTCAAATCTATGTAACTATATAAGCATGTTCATGAATTAGCAACAAACCCAACAATAATGATACTAAATATAGTTCAACATTTATGTGAATGAAAGAGATTAAGAAATAAATAGATGAATTTCTAATAGACATAAAATTTTACCAAAAAATTGACATAGGGGTGGAGAGGAAAGTTGGGAAACCAAATAACAAAACCATAAGAGGTAAATTGAGTCTGATATAGCCAATGGAGCTTAATATCTCTTGAAATTGGAGAAAAGAAGTGATGATAGCAGTAGACACTTAAATTTGGATGGTTTTAAGTCTCCCTATTTGGAGGAGGGTGAGAAGAAGCCATCTCTTAAACATCATAAATGAAGATGTATTTGTGGAACAGAAGAGGGCTTAATAACACCTCTAAAAAATACCTTATAGCCTCTTTGAGAAGAGATAGATCTCTAGATATTATTTTCATTTAGAAGGCCAAGCTCGATGAAGAAATTTGGAGTTCGGTGCATAGAAGTTTTGGAAAGAAGCAAGTTTTGTGGCTAGTCAGGCCTCTAGGTCATAGGGGGGTTTCTTTAGTTTTAGGATAAATCAAAATTAGATGGAAATGTAATCTCTTCATTTGAGCACATTGTTAATATTCTCTTTTTTTTAATCCTCTAGACACAGATGGATTATGTCAAATATTTATGCCTCAAATTCTAGGCATGGCAGATGCATGTTCTAGTCCTCATTGATGGAGATGAGAGAAGATTTTAGAGATAAATCAAGGGTCTTAGTTAGTTATTTTAACACTCCTTTCTTCCCATTAGAGGATAAGGAAGTAATTTTTTTAGACCCTAGAAGTATCGATGACTTTGGGTATTTCATCAACTCGATTGAGCTCCTGGATTTAGATATCAAAGGTGGTAGGTTTACATGGAGTAACCATTGGGTAGGTAATAATATCATTCTTTGCAAATTGGATAGAATCCTATTTTCTAATCTAGGTATCCCCATTTTTGGTGGTGCATATTTATCCACTCTCCCTAGAGGAGGATTAGACCATAATCCCCTATGGTTAAAAATTCTGGAGAATAAGTGTTTTCATCCAAGACAATTCAATTTTGAAGTTATGTGGTGCAATCATATTGATATGGAAGATAAAATTAAATATTGGTGGAATGAAAATATCCAAGGGAAAGGTATCTATTTCTTGGCCAATAAGCTTATGAATATTAAATTCAAACTCAAGAGTTGGAACAGAACCACCTTTGGTGACATATTCATAGCTAAGGATAATTTGAAAGCCCAACTTAAAGAGTTGGAATCTATTATGGAGGTGGAGGGGTCCTTGAAAAAATATATTTTAAAAGAAAACAACTCTTAGCCTCTCTCCATAATATATTGGCAAATGAGGAACTTCACTGGAAATAAAAATCTTAGGCCCTATGGTTGAAGGAAGGATAAAAGAATTCAAAAAAATTCCTTTCATTGAATCTTTGTCATAGGATATTCAATAGAATAAAGGAAATCTATAAGTCAAATGATTCGAGATCCAATTACATTGAGGAAATAAGTCCAAGTCATCGCTCACTTCAGTTCTTTTCTAGGAACAAGAATTCCTAGAGATATTTTTGTGAAAGACTCCCTTCTCACATCTATCCCCAATCTGGTTTCATATGAAATGAATGAAAATCTAGAAGCAATGTTTTCATATGAAGAAATTAATTCAGCAGTGGATGCTATGGGGGCTTTAAAATCTCTAGATATTGATGGGTTCCCACCCCTATTTTCCAAAAATTCTAGCATATCTATGGTAAGTATGTTTGTGAGGCTCTAAGTTTGGTTCAATCCTCTAAAGTTATTCCTATGGGAGTAAATTCTACCTTTCTAGTGTTGATTTCCAAATCTCTTAGATTCTCTAGTTTTAATGATTTCAGACTGATTAGCCTCTGTAACACAGTGTATAAAATCTTGATAAAGGTTTTGAATAACAAGATTAAACTGCTTCTTTCGCTCCTTATTGACAGTGTGCAAAGTGAATTTTTAGTTGGGAGGTAGATTTTAGATGAGGTCATAGGAATTCATGAACTAATCCTTTATTTTCATAAGAGTGGTAGATTTGTCTTCTTCCTTAAGCTTGATATAAACAAGGTGTATGATCAAGTTTCATGCCCTTTTTTGTTTCAACTTCTTAGGAAATTTAGTTTTGGGAAAATTTTGGATTAATTTGGTCAGTGCGTGTGTATCTACTACTAGGTTCTATGTTCTTATAAATGGTTCTCCTACTGGTTTCTTTCTATTGGCTCAAGTAATTTTGCAAGGGGACCCTCCTCATTTCTATTTATCCTGATGGTAGAGGATTTGGGGATATCTACATATTTGAATCCTTCTATAAAGGGCCTTAATATAACCCTATAGAGTGGGTTGATCTTGCACTATTATTTCACTGACAAAACATTTTTATCTTATCTGGATTCAGTGATTTAGGCAAAAGAAAACAAGAAAATTTTGGTGTGCTTTGAGAAGGTTGTAGGTCAAAAGATCAAATTTTTCAAAATTAGACTATATTTTTTAATACTCTTGAGGCGTGATAGAGGAAAATAGCAATGAATTTGGACTGTAATATTTCCAATTTCATCGTTGTGTACCTTGACCTACCTTTGTTCCAGGACTAATTTCTAGACTCCCTATACACTTTGATTATTGAGAGATTGCAAAATAAATTAGCATCTTGGGAAGAAGCCCTATTAAGTCAGGTAGGAAATGTGGTCCTTGTTTGAAGCACATTATAGAGTATCCTAGTTTATCTTATATCTCTGTTCAACTTACTAGGTAAGATCATTTCAAAATTTGAGAGTATTTTTAAATAGTTCCTTTGGGTAGGCCTAGATATGAAAGGAAAAATTCACTTAGTTTATTGGTATCACGTTTGTGGCCAGAAAAAAAGAGGGTTTTTAGGTCTTAAATATGTTAAAATAATGAATAAGGCATTAGTTACAAAGCAGAATGGAAGGTAGTCGTCAATGAATCAGTGGACTACGTTGAGATCCTAAATAAAAAATATAATTTTAATAATTTCCTTTTGAACCCTCTTCTATCTAACGGGTCTCTCTTTTGGCAGAGCTTATTGAAGATACAATCCTTTTTGCATAGGGGTAGTTGATGGTTTATTGAAAATAAAAGAAGCGTTGATTTTTGGAGTGAAACCTAGTTATCACATAAACCCCTATCTTTAGACCTAAGGATGAAGATAGCCAAGCCATTATGTTCCCTAGGTAAATTCCAAGTTACAGACTTCATTATTTAGGAGGAGCGAAGAAAATCTTGGTTCCACTTGCCCACAAATTTAGGAGGTAGAAAGATTCTAGAAGTGTGGAAAATCATAGCTAATGAATTAAAATTAGAGGTCTTAAACTCTAAAGATGTGGAAGATAGAGGGTATTTGATCGAGGGAGAATGAAGGTAATTTTAATGTCAAATCAGTCTATAAATTTTTAGAACTAGATGTCTATTTCCAGCTTTTGAATGGTAAGATTTGGCTCAAGAACCTCACTCCTAAGATAAATATTTTTTCTAGTTGGCCATCTAGAACAAGATCCTATCTATTGAAAATCTATAGAAGAGAGGTATGGTGGTCACAAATAGATGTTATTTGTGTGAATCCAAGTAGGATCCAACTAATTATATGTTTATTCATTGTTCCTTATTTAGTCGAGTTTGCACTTCCATTTTGGACAAGTTGGACATCGATTGGGTGCTCTCGGATTTATTAGAAGATCTATTTTATCAGTAGGATTATTTTTTTATCACTCCTAAACTCAGATGTTTTTGGAGATTCCTTCTCTTGCATATTCTATGGAGCTTGTGGAAAGAAAGGAATGCTAGAGCATTTAAAAAATGTAAAAGGGACTATCTAAGTGCGAGTAACAATATTATGTAGATCTTGGTCGAGAATGTGTCTCATGCATTCCCAGACCTAGGTGAAAACTTTTACGGATGCCTACCCTTTGAATCTGAGCTAGAATATTTGTTAGGTTTTCTCCAACTAGATCCAAGTACACCTGCCCCAAACCTAAGATGCTCTATTGGTTGGATTCCCCCCTTGTGGGTGGGTCAAGCTCAACTTTGATGGTACCTCAAAATGTAACCCGGGCTTAGCCGATGCATGAGAAATTGTAAAAAATGATAGACGTGGTATTGTCTTGGCTTTTGCAAAACACTTAATGTGTCAATTTTCTTATTTTGTGGAATCTAGAGCCACCTACTACGGGATTAAGATTTTGGAAGAAGTGGGAGAAAGGAATGTTGTGATAGAAGGAGATTCCTTAAATGTAGTTAGTCTTCTAAATTCCACTATTATTCTGAGCTAAAATATTTTGAATATTGTAGCTAAGTCGAGAAGATATCTTTGAAGGATGAAATAGTATTGTGTGGCCCACATATTTAGATAAGGTAATAACTTGGCATATTGTTTGGCCAATCTAGGTACTACCCATTCAGATCTCACTGTATGGAAAGATAATTTTCTACTAGAGCTTTTAAATATCTTTAATGTAGAGAATAATTAATGCCTATAAGAGCTTAGTGTGAAGAGAGACTAGGGTGATCCATTATCATAAAGTTGAGAAGTTGGTCATATTCCCTAGCCTTAGTAATTATGTATTTTTGAATTCAAATTGGTAGAATGTTACCTTGTCATGGTGTGAAGGACAACTCCTCCATCTCTTCTATTTTTGTTGGAAATCAAAAGAACAAAAGTTGGCATTGGTGGCTGGTTTTGGATCATGGGTTAGGGTTTCAAGATGGTGGGATCCCATTTTTGGGTTTGCTTTACTGCTAGTTTTTATTTTTGCTAGTCTTGTGTGTGGTGCTCCTATTGGAACTGATGTAAAAGGTTGAGGGATCCTTTCAAAACTTTCTTTTATTAATACTAATAAAAAAATAGACTCAAGTTTTGTAATTGAAAGGTATCATGTTTTATATTATAAGGACCAATTTAAAAAGGACCACAAATAATATGTAGCCTAAAATATGACTTTACATGAAGTTCACTTGCTTGAACTCAATATTATTAGAATGCATTACTTTAAAGAAAAATAAAGATTGAAATATTTCATTCAAAGAAATATTAAATATTATATCAATAGATAAATATTGAGTCTTGCATTTAGTTTAAGAATGAAAATAATTTACACGAATAACTCAAAGAAACTTTAGACATTAATGTCCAAAACATCTAAATTTTATTTACTCAATAAATGGTTAGTCTAGCATAGTGAAATTACATGTTTCTTCACAAGCAAATTAGAGATAATGGGTTATAATATATTTTCCAATAAATAAATAAAAGGTATGAATCTATGTACCATATTCAATATACCTCAAGCTTGATATAATCTAATCATAAAACCATTTTCCATTTTGATAGACTTTTCCGATGAAGTTTCACAAAGTTTTAGAGGTATAAGAAAAAATAGTTGCAAAAAATAAAATGAATTTCATTAGCATCCTTTGTAATATTTACACGAGAATAATATAATACTTTAATATGTGCATTTATACAATTTTATATACTCCAATTGAACAAAGGATGTAAAATAATTCATCAAAAATAAAAGCCTCTTTAGTTCACATTAGCAACCAAGGTTGTTGTGCCTTGTTTGGGATGTGCAAACCTTTGACCCTACTAAATCTATTTTGCTTTCCATGATTAGTCTTATCTTATTTAAAAAATTGAATATAATTATTATACAATAATAGTCCTATATTTGGGTATTTTCTCATCCATAAAGACTAGAATATAAGAGGGTTGGTTTTATTATGAATTTTAGTTTTAGAAAGGCTATGAGAACCAAAATTACCACCTCAATCATAAAATTGCCTATCATCACACTCATAATTTTCTAGGGGAGGAAAATTGAGGCCCAACAAAAAATATAAGAAATAAAAAATAAAATACTATTATCTTTTTGCCAAAAAAACAATTAAAAATGAGTAAACAAGAAGAAAATTTCTTGATCCTCTTAGAAGAAAATATAAAAAACAAAGAAGCAAAGCCATTTTTACCAAAAATTAGAAAATAAACCTATATCTCATTGTGATTCCATCAAATCTTGTGAACATACACCAAACGAATGCATAAAACCCTCCATACCACTCAAAACAAACTAAAGGTACAAAAATATTACATGAATATAAAGAACAATTTTCCCAAACTCTTTGGACATATATTAATATTCGCCCATGAGATTTGATATTTAATTTATGTTGTTAAACACTCAATCCTCGTAGACTTAAATGTTAGGGAGTTTGAAACTTTGGCCTGAGATATGGAATTCCTTGTAATAAAATCTTGTAAATATGTAGTTATAAGAGTAATTATAAGTTGCTTGTATTCGATTATAATGAATTCCACTCCCTTTTTTACTATACATGTTATTACTATAACAATCAAAAGGTTATCACAACTAATCCACATTCATGACATTTTATATCAAATTCATACATCATTTAGGAGTCCAAGTCATATTTCAAAAGTGAAAGACATGTTTTAAGAGAAATAGTTGAAGGTGACAAAAATCGATTCCAATTGAATTCTTATTTGCCAATCAAAATAGTAATTAAATGATCATGTATGAAAAATAAAAGACCTTGTAAATTTTTGATAATCATGTTTTTTAAAGAAGAATTTCTAAAATTTTGTATTGCTTTATTTTGATAAGTGAAAAACTTATTTATTGTTTGAATATCCCAAGAGAAAGACATTGAAATGTTATTGTTGAAAGGTGCAATTCTTTTCTTATTGTATCTTAGTTGTTCATTAAAAATAACAAGGTGGTTGAATACATATCCCTAAGTGATACATTCATGAGACAAGAGAAATGAAGAACAAAATACTAAATTCTTGGAAATTTTGAGATAGTGGTATTTGTTACAGGTTAAGGGAGCCATTGAATTCTAAAACATTGAACTATTTATTGGAAGATAGTATAGTTGCAAGAGTTTCCAAAAATATTGGAAGAATTATAGAATATTATATTGCTATTGATAGAATATTTAACTGTTGTCATAATTATTTCTTCATGATGAAGTATCCAAGAAATTTTTGATGAAGCGAATACTGCTTTAACATTATTTAAAATCATTAATAAACAATAAAAAAATATGAAGAACAATCGGTAAAATCACATTATCACTTGAAGGAAGAAATGTATTGATAGGGAATGGAGAAAAGCATTTGTTGACATCAATGAAATTATCAATAATGAAAGAGTTTCCAATTTAGAGGTAATTCAAGAGTGAAGGTTGTAGTGAACCCAATAGAGAAAGATTGATTATAATGCTAGAATAATAAAAAGGAATCGCTTTTATTAATGAATCGTTGTTGTATTGTATGGGGAACCCAACAATTAATTAATAATTATATTCTTCGATGCCTCAACTATACCAATTGAAAGGCCTATTTCTACAAGTGTGAAGTTGTGATCCAAGGTCACAACCTTTGTGAAAGAGAGAGTGATTAAATAATTAATTAATAATATGATTAGTATGGTGGTTAGGAGTAGAATCCTAACATGTCACCTTCCTTAAAAAGAGCTTTGTCCTCAAAGCTCAAAGTAAGGAGCTTTGTTGCTTGTTTTCCTAGTTGAATTTGTACAAGCTCTTGTACTATTTTAATGTCATTTTTTCGAAGGCAAGGATATATTGAAGGTCAAAACATTAGTGGGGGGTTGCTAGAAGTAATAGTAGAATCTTCCTTAGGAGAATTATGATGACGATAGGCTTCCGCTTTAGCCGATTCTTCCTGTGTAGAATGAAGGGAAAATAAAGGTGCACTCACTCTTTTGCCTCCTTTATGAATCAGGTTGCCTATACGATGAGAACTCACTATTGGTGATGAACTTGTGTGTAGTTCTTTGAGAGTGTATGTCTTGCCTTCATTGTTTACTGCATGGATGTCTACCTCATCTTTTCTTGGTGCATCGAGCACTTCTTGCACATCGACCTCATTTCCTTCATTGTTATGATCAGGTGCTTTGGTCATGTCGTGCACATCTCCCTCACCTTCTTCCTCTATGGAGTGACAGGGATCAACTATATTCAATAAATACAATGTTTGTGTAGCACAACAATGAAGGGGCCCAAATTGCTCATCACAAGTATAGCAGAGGTCTGTCGCTCATCGTTCCTCCATTTATTGTAGGCTAAGTTACTTAACTGGCAAGGTTTTGTGTTTTGGAATAGTGTGCGTGAATGTTGATTTATCAATAGGTTGCTCCCCATGTTGACGTTGAACATTGAATGTATCATCGGCTAACAAGGCTAATATAATGGCTTCTTGTAGGGTGTGAGGAGTGTACATCATGATATTCACTCTAATTTCTTCTTTCAATCCATTGATGAACCCACTTATGAGGACTGATTCATCCAACCCTGTGATGCGATTGGCGATATCCTGGAACTGAATTTTATATACACTCACTAACATGATTTGACGTAGGTGGGCAAGATTAAGTAGCAAAAGTAGGTTGGGGTTGTGAGATATTATTTCATCGGCCATTTACATAGTCATTTGGCAAAAAGGTGTCGCAAAAAGTGCTGAAAGTCGTCACAAAAATTTCTTGAAAAATTATCGTTAAAAATTGCATAAAAGTCATCCTTCGGCCATTGCGGTTAGGTTTTGGATATTTTATAACCTTTGTAAGTGGTAGAATTAGTGATAATTTTCAATGCCTTGACAAATTTTAGCAAAAATTTGCAATAGTAACAAGTCTTACAGGGTTGTGATACAGTGGATTGCGTGAGTGTGGAACGTTTGGCAAGATGCAGGCTTGGTTTGGTGTTTTAATTGGTTGTTCGCATATGGTCGTGAACAAAAATTGTTGTGTTTTTGTTGTTCAATCGGTTGTTTTCCTTCGGTCTATGAAATTCACGGTGGGTTTTAGTTTACCTAACTGCCCTATTTTTTCACCTGTGCTCGTTGGTGGTTCTCTGTTTGCTGTAGGGGCTCGTTGTTTGCTGTAGGTGAGGTCTTAGTTAATACATGGATATTGAATAAACGTAGTGTCAGTTTTTAGGATACTGAGTTTCACCGGTGACTAATTCTTGGTATTTTGGAGCAGGGAAAGGAAACAAAGACGTTGTGATGCCGTATTTTGCTTGAAAAATTTGATATTAATTTTTGATGCCTTTTTTTAAAATTCCTTCTCTTCGCTGTCTACGACATCGGCAAACCTTTCTCGGTGATCGGAAATTTAGATAACCTTAGTCAGAACTTTGATAAAATAAAAAAAAATTCACCAGTTTCTTAGGCTCCGTCGAAAATGATGCTCACGCAAAAAAACTTCTAAACGGTGATGACAAAATATTTAACGGTGATTGGAAATGAATTTATGATGCTATAATTATTTAAACCTTAGGTTATTTAATTTTTCCTTTCACTGATTTTTGAATGCGCTTGCCAGAAATGTAGGGTGAGCGACTGGTTGGAATTTTTTTTTTAGCGAGCAGCAACGTTTTGTAAATCCGATTAACCGTATAGTAGTTCTTTTCAATTTGTGGCAGGTATTTTAGATGTTTTTAGTCAAAAATGGATGCCTGAAAATCGTTGGTTTCTTCTGCTCACCGGGCTGTCACGTATGCAGGGGATTCATGACGCTGTGAATTGTATATTTGCGCCAGAAAATTGCAATCAGCACCACGCGATAAAACGAAGAAGGGAAAAAAAATTGTTTGATTATTTCTTCCCCTTTGATGAGGCTCTGATACCAGATGTAGTGAACCCAATAGAGAAATATTTATTATAATGCTAGAATAATAAAAAGGAATCGCTTTTATTAAGGAATCATTGTTGTATTGTATGGGGAACCCAACAATTAATTAATAATTATATTCTTCGATGCCTCAACTATACCAATTTAAAGGTCTATTTCTATGAGTGTGAAGGTGTGATCAAAGGTCACAACCTTTTTGAAAGAGAGAGTGATTAAATAATTAACTAATAATGTGATTAGTATGGTGGTTAGGAGTAGAATCCTAACAAAGGCATTACAAAGATCTCAAAATAACAAAGTGTGAGATACAAACATGTTGAGCTAAACTATAGTCAAAGGAATATTTTATAGAATTGTGAGTTAACTGCTATCAAGTGATAGGGAAATATTGAAGTAGGAGAAAGATCAACACATTTTAATTATTGACATTAAATTATTAAGAAGAAGAAATGCTAAGAAATAAAAAATTATGGACGAAGAAGAACAAAGGTGTTGAAACAATTTTTTTCTTGAGACATTTGATGTTGAATATATGTTATAATAAAATTTCATTACAAGAGAAAAAAAAAACATGTTTGTTGATTCAAAGACTTCTTAAGATGTATTTTTATAGCAATAATGTTATTTTCTATGGGAAAATAGAGACACGAACTATAGAAATGATAACAATAACAAAAACATTAATTGTTAAGTTGTAGTCTAAGGTAAATACCAATTGTTTGATTGATGAATTAGTAGTTAATATTAGATATTTCATGTCATTCAATTAAAGGACTTCATTTTATTGGTTAAGAGAGAAAATGTTATTTTGCAAGAAAGATGTATTAATTTGAAGTGAAGATGATTTGAAGTTTTCTTTGTAAAGAAAAGAATCAATTTCCTTTGTCCCACATGCAACGTGGGTTGGAAATTTAGTGTCTTATATGTTATTTGACTCTCCATTATATATTGATCTCACATGAGAATGCATTATTTTCTTGTACATTATTTGGGAGGAGAGAATGATAACCTTTTCCAATAAATTAAACTTTTCCACATGCACAATGGGATGTTTTAAACCTAAAATTTTGTTGATGAATTGAAACAAAAAATTCAATTTGTTGGTTTGGTGATCAACATGGATTTAATGTATAATATTGCTCTATTGTACATATCAACTTTTCATGAGTATTGAGTGTTTATACTCATCATAAATCTCAATAAAATTTATGATAGTTTCTTAATGGTTTAAAATAGATATTCACACCCCAAAGGTGTTATATCCTTGTTCATATTTGTTTAATAAGATGACTATTCTACAAGGAAAATAAATATAAAAATTTAGTTGGTATTCAAGTATCTAAAGGGAGTGGTCTAAAGTATTATATAAAGTCATAACGAAGAAGCAAATAAATAAAGTTTGTTTAACAAAGTAAACTAGAAATACAATTTTATTATAAGTTTTAATATGCATGACAAGATTTGGACATATATTCATAAAGTAGTAACTAACAAAGATGCATGGGATAAACTCATTACAATGGTTGAACCTAAAAATTAAAATTATATTCTACGCTTGTATAGTTAATTACACTATTTGAATATGAATAATAATAAGAAATTAAAATATTTTTATGGATAATTACTAAGTTAGAAGCCTTGATTCAAGCCTTAGGAAAAATAGTGAATGATTATGTGCTTGTTCGAATAGTATTATAAACAATAGAAACTACATTTAACATTTTGGTGAGAACCCTAAATTTTAGAAATCAATGTTTTACTTTCTAGACTCTTATGAATTTGTTTTAGTAGGAGGAAGCAATTTGTGAAGTGAATATTAAATATGAGCATGCTCTAATGAGACATCAAAAAATAAATAAGATTGAAGTTAAAGAAAGGTGGTGGCCCCCCAACAAGAACCACCAATAACAAAAGGGCATAATCAACAACAACAACAACAAATACAAGGGTTATTTTCACATTCCAATGGCACATGCTATATTTATGGGAAACCAAGGCATGTACTTAAGGAGTGTAAATACAACACTTTCCCACAAGGTTCTTTAGTAAGAATTAAAATTTTACATCATGAATTAAGAAAAATATCCTCAATAGAAGAGGTAGAATACATTTAAATTCAAATTTAGAAATGTAATAGAGGATCAAAATTGCAAAGAATAAGCAGAAGACTATGTATATTCTACTTAGGCTCCATATGTTGTCTCAAAACCTAGCCTAGTTTGGTATGCCAATTTGAGGGCTACCAAACGTATGAAAGACAAAATAAAGTGGTTTGTACACCTTGACCATTCTTCTTACTGTGGGAATATTAATTGTGGTGATACATCATTATTCATATAGATGAGGTCTATTTTTATCTTGGTTCACATACCTATCATCTAATTGGATTTCACATACCTAGCCTCATTAAGACCATATTATCTATAAATCAACTTGTTAATCATATTTTGAGAATTACATTTGATAAATATGTTATAAGAAACTTTCTCTTCAGTTGAGAATAATCATGAAGCTTGAAAGTTTTTTCTATGCTATAGGTAGAAGTAAGACACTTTAGCCTATTTTTATATTGTGCTACAAGCAAGGTTTGATAGCAAAGGAGTATCATACTACAATATTTTGGCATAAGCAATTTGAACATCTAAGTTCTAGATACCTGGATGTACTCTAAAATCATGTGATGGTGAGAGGTCTTATTTCGTTGATAAATACTTATGGCATTTGTATGAATTACTCATAAATAAACCATATAATACTTATGGCCTATAGTTAACCTTGTTATGGTAAACTCATATTTAGTATATAATAAACCTAAATTCTTCTTATTATATCAACTTAGGTTAAACATATTTTCTAATTGGAGTTTTGATATTGCTATAATACCCACCACCACTCCATCCATTTTATCAAAGTGTTGTGGTATTTATCTATGGATAATATAGTGATTATTTATTGTGCCTATAGGTGCCCACTATATATTTTTAACTTTTGTATTTTTTTATGCTTTTTTTATAATATTTTATTGGGTGGATTTCTTTTATTTATTTCTAGAAATATGTGTAAATTTCAATCAAATAAAATAAAAACTAGATAATTTATCCAATTGTGATGTTTGTCCTTGTCTCAATGGAATTAAAATTCTATAAAGTAGCTGATTGAGTGAGATTTTATCTTTTGAAGAAAACATTAATGAGTTGATTATGAAAAGATAGCAATTGTAGGAAGATGAAAAATAATTTTGGTAGAAAGACAACTAAAGAAAGTCTTTGATAAAAAGACAAGGTAGATATATTTTTTGTATTGGTGAAAAGGGGTTTTGAAAGGGTCTTGTAACCTTTTACAGTAGCTAAGAAATAACTAGAAGCTCCGAAGAGACAAAAAATCAACAGGCAAGCAAACCTACCATAACCCTTGAGAAAATAATGTTGAGGTACAAAATCATCCTTGGGTCCCATGAAGAGGAGGGCCTGAATGCTAATAAGGGCCCATGTAGGAGCAAAAACATACAACCAAAAAAATGCCCCTGTAGGGGCATGGCTTCAGAACCAATAAACAAAAATGCCAACGCAGGGGTAGACCATGAAAATAAAGAAACCCGCACTAGAGAAATAATATAAAAAACACCAAGGGGAGACCCCCACGATCGAGAAACCACCCGCAACACAGGTTAAAAATTTGGTCCCAAACCATTACCCACAGGGCTTTCTCCAAACAATCTTTTGAATTACTCGAGGACTTCATACTGATCCTTATATTCCTTGAGGAGGTAGTCTTCTTGAATCAGAAGGGAAGAGATAGTCTTGGCCACCCGACCAAGAGCTTTGAGGAGGTCCTAGATCTCCTGGATGTGCCAGCATTCAGATAGGTTTTAGAAGTGCATAACTCAGGATGCCATCAAGGGAGCCTGAGCATAGGTCCCTTCATTTTGGATCTATCTCCTCATTGTCTTGTATTTCTTGTACTAGAATGAAATGGAATCATCTGAAGCATCATCAATGATGAGCGAGGCCTTCTATTTTTTGCACCTCACCTTGGCTCGGAGGGGTTATCGATAGGGTTTAGATTTTTGGGAGCCCTGGGTATTGTCCACTCTAGCTGTAGATCTTAGAATGCAATTGGGAGGAGGGAAGACTAGTACGTCCCCCAGCCTCACCTCGAGCATTGATAGGTTCTCCAACAACAAGAGTGGTCCTGGTAAGCACAATCACACTACGGTTCTGCTCTACCACCATGAAGTTGAACAACACATGATGGAGGCCCTGGTGAATGGGGGAGGAGGAGACTTCTCTCTTCATACTCAGGACTGATCTCTCCACAGACCAAAACATATACTCGAGAATTTTAATTTATTTTTTCCCTCAGATGTTATTCAATAACGCGAGATGAAAGCTTCAAAGGACAACGTTTGGGTTTTCAAAGGTGAAATATTGCAGCACCATTACCATCATCGTGTCCCACAGTTTTTGTAGCATTTCCCTCACTATACCACCTTTCTCTTTGCTAAGGGACTCCCCTTTGTCCTTGAATAGGGTCAATTCCCCTTGGAGGGATTTTTTTTCATGGTTAATAATTTTCCCATAATTGGGGAGGTCAATGGCATCCGCCAACAGATCTATTGTGACTTTGAAACCCATGCCTCTAATGATGACGTGCCCTCCATTCCATGAGTGGATGAAATCCATGGATAATTCTAACAGTGTCCCACTCAACCATTGCAAAAAGTTTAGGAGGCCATGGTCTCTAAATATATCTTTGACTAGGGGAATTAGTTGGAGGGATACAGGTTCAATTTTGGCCATGGTAGGAAAACATAAATGATGCAACAAACAAGGATCAGGGGGAGGGGGGGAATGAAAAGGAGAAAGGGTGGCAAGGGTGGAAATAAAGCTACAAAAAAACTCTAGAATAATCCACCACCCAAGGTGTCTAGTGCTCCATATCAACCAATTCGGAAAAAAATGAAGGGACACGGGTGAAATGGCACACCAAATAAGGGGGGGGGCTAGGTGGAGGGAAACCGAGGTAGCACAAAATTTGACTAAATGGGTGGATCAATATGGGACATGATTATGGGGATGAACATCTATGTTGTACAGGCATATATGGCAGAGACACGTGATGGGGGTGACGAAGACAACAACCACGGGGATGTTAAAAATTAAATACGTCACTGAGATGATGTTGAAAAATGCACCTTGCACAAAAGTCACTAGATAGATCATGACAAGTGAGAGAGGATCGACTAAAAATGAGGAAGTGAACGAAATGACCATTGAGAATTGGGACAGCTGCATTGACCTAATCGAGGACATAGGTGATGGGGGTAAACATTCCCAAGGTCCGAGCACCCCTTTCAAAGTTGGATAGAGGAGTGATGTTGTTCTCAATGTGAATGCTCCCAATGTTGATGTCCTCCCAGTTCCATGTGAATGAGGACTTATAAGTGTACCACCAGGGCCAAGCTAACAACTAACTGGTGCTATGGAGTCTCTTGTTATTGCAATGATTGGTGGGTTACACCTGGGGGAGGCTGATTTGAAAAAGGCCCACACATGATAGATGACCAAAACTAAAAATCTTGTTGCCACAATGAAGACTTATCGCGTTGGCTCTGGGATGATTAGTCAACATGCTTAGGTGATGGCAAGTTTGAAACCGAAGAATTTGGTTTCTAACTCTAGCCCACATCAACTTACTAAATGCTGACATTAGTAGCATTAGCATCGATGATCAACTGGGGGAAGAAGTCTTTCCACACAGTGAGACCAAACTCTAATATTTTGATACTGGCTAACTGATCAGTCGCACGATTTCCCTCCCTTTGGGTGTGATTCAGCCTTATGCTCGAGAAGGATGGCATGAGATGATTGAATTTTGTGATCATAATGGAGATGTTCCACGAAATGGAGGAAGATCCAAAAGTAAGGTAGGTGATGATGTTTTTGGAGTCGCCTTCCACCATGACATTGAGAACCTGCAAGCTATGAATAAGGATAACACCTTGATAAAGAGCCCTAGCTTCGACGAAGTGATTGGATTTAAACCTCATATTCTCGATATAGACTAGGATGATGTTTCCCTTGTGATCCTGAATGATACCTCCTGCACCTGGATTACCTTTGACTGCACCGTCATAATTCATCTTGAGGAAGCCTAGAGGGGGAGGATTCCACCTTATGAAGGAGTGATCAACTTTGGGAGAGACCATCTTGTGAATGCCTTCAGGGATCTTGAGAGAGTAAGCCATGAGATCTTCATATTGAGGCTCTGGATCACTTTTACCCTGGGTGATAGACACATTTTCAGTGGTAGAAACTATAATCCTGGAGAGGATATTATTCTCATTGTGGGAAGAATCTTTGAAGGCATGGGGGAGGCATAAGGACCATAAAGTTTTCAAACAATGGCTCGTGAACGGATTCGGCCACTGGACACAAATATCACTAAGCCAGAAGGACGAGACCTAGGATAGATATGTTTTAATTGATTTGACAACAATGATTTATGTCATTATTTTGATCAAAATGTATGCTAGTAGAAACTACACATAGCTTACTAAAAAATAATGCTAATGCACTCAAAAGATGTAATCTACTCTAAACAACTAGCTTCACTTAATTGTAATAGATGCATTATATCCTTATATGAATAAATTAAACTATAAATAAATTAATAATATATAATTGATATGAAATTAAAGACAACATTTATAAGGATTTGAATAGTTTATAATTAATTCAACTTATTTATAAACTAAAAATAAAAATATTATAATAAAAATTGTTTATAATAAATTATCATGCATTTTAATTTATAATAAAGTTAGAACAATTAACTTGAGATGAAGCATTCACTTTCACACAAATAAATATGGCTTCATATTTGTTAGGAGTTGAACCTAAACCTTTTTCATGAAAAGATACATCTTTTAACAACTAAACTCAACCTAATATATTTACAATTAAAAATATTTAATTTTTATAAAATTTTAAATTCATGAAAATAAAAATCTCAATCTACAAAGCAATAATTATGAATATTCAATTTTAAAAGGATAAGAGCTCATACTTCATACTAAACTGATTTAGGTCATTTATAACAAATAATAAAAAACAATACTATTCAAAAACAACTAGACAACATGACCATTTATAATATTAAAACTCAAATAAAATACAATTTCTTAAATTATCTTTTGCAATTATTAATGAAATTCAAACCTTAAATAATAAATCTTAAATATTGAACGGAATAGGATGTTTCAAATGGTTTGAAATATAATTATATTGATCAGGCTAGAAAATGACCAACCAATTATTTTGATAAAAAAAAACTTTTATAGTCAACTACTATAATAAGGTATTTTTGTTTTGGTAAACAATTTAAAAGTTCCATTTTAAACCTTATTATTATTTTAAAGAGAATTTATAATTGATGAACAAAAGGTAAGGTAATATTGTTACAAAGTTTAATTTTAAGCTTTGTCTAGTTAGTTCATTGAGTCTATGCAATCAAATATTGAAGAAATTTGTATTGAATGTTTTTTTTTTTTTTAATATTATAACATTGTCATTTGTCATGGTATTTTATGTTAAATGAATTTCTATAGTGGATTGTGTTTTTATAGTAAAATTACGTCTAAATTGTTTTTTTTTAATAATTTTAATTGGTTATATTTGATTAACGTGAATTTTTTAAATTACATTTTAATTAAACAGTGAACTTAGTATTTATATGGGTTTTTAAGAGATTAAAATCTTAATGTATGGTGTAAAACTTTTTGTTTCTTTTTATTCTTCGAAAACTCTATAAACAAATGTTAATGTTCATCCATGAGATTTGAACTTTGGTTTATGTTGTGACATAACTTTTAAAAACTTACTTATGGTAGATTTCTAATTTCAAGTTTTCTTTGTTATTGTTAGTTATTGATGTAAAGGTTGAGGGATGCCTTTCAAAACTCTTTTTTCATAATATAACAACAAAAACAAACTTTTATAAATTTACTCATAAGACAAAAAATTTTCTTAAAGTTAAATTACAATAAGCTTATTTTTTACTAATTATTTATAATAACATTATTATTTAATTTTTTAAATTTTTGTATTTATTATATGTTATAAAAATTTAAGAAAAGTTATCCATGGGGTTTAAAAAAAAAAATTGAGGAGACCCATGTTTAAATTATTTTAAATGATAGATGCATAATAACCAAGTAATTCTTATACCACTATGTGGTCACAATGTCATATGAATAGGGTCTGTTTCAATCCTATATAATCTAATAGATTTTTTGTCCAAGAGACCATAAGCCATATAGGATAATCCTCATGGAGGATATGTTTATCCAACCATGTTCCACTTAAATTAGATACCTATCATTATTAAAGCATGGTGTACAACCTTATTCAAATTTACATAATAACCAAGTAATTCTTATACCACTATGTGGTCACAATGTCATATGAGTACGGTCCGTTTCAATCCTATATAACCTAATAGAAGTTTTATCCAAGATACCATAAGCCATGTAGGATAATTCTCATGGAGGATATGTTTATCCAACCATGTTCCACTTAACTTAGATACCTATCATTATTAAAGCATGGTGTACAACCTTATTTAAATTTGACTTATCACATAAAAATGACCACCCAAGCTAGAATCTTCTACCAAACAAAATAATTATGTTCTTTATATTGATTACATAAAATGATCCCACTTGTCTATGTGCCTCAAATTTCATATACATAAAATTAAATATTACAAAATATTATTATGATGGGGTTCCCACATTAAATATGAGATATTTATAAAATAAGGTTAAGATGGATTCATAACATCTTCCTCTAGTATGTATCACAAATTAGCTTTGATACCAAATGATATATATGAGAAAAAGAGATCAATTGAATGACTACCTTCTCAAGTAGAAAAATATCTTAATTAAGATCAATCACTTGAACTGGAAATATTGTTTACTTGAATAGTATAATATCATTCATTTGGATGACATGGCCTCTACTTTAATGGTAATTCAAGTGATGGTGGTCTTAGTTGTATGGCATTGCTCATACAATTAATAGAAGTCCAAAATAGTAACGAATAATTTCTATAATGAACACCTAACTAATACATCCTTTAGCTTATCCAAATTAACCCAGATATTGTTAAGCACTATAATTAAAATATTTTCTTAATAATATTCCCCTTAATGCTTAAGGATTCTATTTTTAATATCTTTTCTCTTCAAATTGTACATTTAACTTCCTCCAAAAATAGCACATTTATCTTATGCTTCCAAAATACAATATCCACCATATTTTTTATACCTTAATGTACCCCTAACATTAATGAAATTCATTCTATATCATACAAGAAAATAGTTTTTGTAGATAACATCCCAAATGAATTTCAATAAATTAACTCTGCATCATACAAAATGGTAGCTTTGGATGACACCCAAATGAAATTTAACAAATTTATTTTGTATCATGTAAAATGGTGTCTTTAACTAATATCCCAAATAAATTTCAACAAATCCATTCTACATAATGCAAAATGGTATCTCTGGCTGACACCCCAAATGAATTTCAAAAAATCAAAATAACCAACAAATAATTAATGAGAGACTTAAAATAAATATTCCTAACTAGAGACTTTGAACAAAGTCTCACTACAAAATAGAACATTAACTAATTCACAATCATTTTAAGCCAAAAAAAGAGAGAAAAATGGAAGCATTCGTTCATTTAATTTATTTTTATTTTTATTTTCTCATCACTCCCCCTTTTTTTTTGGTATAATCTTGCTGCTACTCTTTATTTTTTAATGTAGCTTTGCATCTTCTTGTATTTTTAAATTTGAATAATTCAGCTCTCATAACCTATTAAAGGTATGAATCAACTAAGACTCAAATATATGACCTCATTCTATTGATATTTCTCTTCTATGATATTTTTGCTCCTTATTGAACCAATCTATGATTTGAATGAAGAAGTCTTCCTCATTTCTTCAACATTCCCTAAGCCACTCTACACTTGCTTGGTACTCCTACCTTCAATACCAACTCTAATATTTAGCATTGGTTCTACTACAAATTATAGAGAAATAGGACTTGCAAAACAAAATAACCGAAAAAGAGAGCACCAAAATAAGAAGAACAACTTATAACTAATTTCGTTCTATCAATAAAATTAAAAAGGAAGGATCATTTTCATGATATTATTTTCAAAGAATGTATGTGCATTTAATAGAAGTGCAAAATAGTTACGAGTAATTTCTATAATGAGAACCTAATTATTGCATTTTTTAGCTTATCCAAATAAACCTAACTATCCTTAGGTATTACAACTAAAATAATATTTTTTTGATATACTCTTACTACTAGTTTTTATTTTTTAACGTATCTCTCCGTATTTTTTTCTTTTTGTTTTAATTTTATTACTTCAGCTCTCATATCCTATTAAAGGTATGAACCATATAGGACTCGAATCTAGGAGCTCCATCTATTGAGGTTACTCTACTATGAGCTTTTGGCTCCTCATTGAACCAACATATGTTTTAAATGAAGGAGTCTTACTCATTGCTCAAATATTTACCCTAAGCCACTATACAAGTGCTTGGGACTCTTATATTCAATAAAAAATATAATCTTTAAGATTGGATCTTATACCAATTGTTGAAAAAAATGACCTACAAAATAAAATAGCCTAATAAAGCACCAACAGAACAACTTACAAAAACAAGATACCCTAATTGCACGCTATTAGTAAAATTGAAAAGGAAGGACCCTTTTGATAATATTATTTTCAAAGAAGGTTCATAAATTTAATAGAAGTATAAAATAATTATGAGTAGTTTCTATAATGAGCACCTAACTATTGCATCCTTTAGCTTATCCAAATCAACCTGGCAATCCTTAAATTTTATAAGTAAAATAATTTCTTAACATGAGCAACCTTATATCATGCAACATTGTGACCCACAACAATGGTATTGTCTCTAACGAGAAATTAACTAGCCCCTTTACTTTTTTATGTATTGAGAAGCATTCAAAATGCACCACTGTCATGAATGAATATAATTGTTTATTGTTTATTCATTCATGGTTGAAGATAATTAATAACTTGTAATTGGTGTTTTGGGACCATTAATATTTATCTATCATAGTTTTGTGTATTCTCTCTGTATTAATATGTTAACTATGAAATACATTTCACTCTGTAAATTTCATTGCCCTATTGCAATATTGTAAAATTGGACAAATTGACAAAGCTCATCACCCTATTGCAATATTGTAAGCTTGGACATCTAAATCATAAAATAAGTAGCATTTTTAGGAGGAATTTGTCACCATTTCATATCAACTACTTCCCATATTGTATCAACTATTATTGTGTATAGTAATTTCACTCCACTAAAGAAGGGTTTTTTAAGTTGTGTGTAAAAATATGTGCTCTTGGTCTTTTTTGATATCTCTTTGTATGTATTTTTGTTGCTTTTTTATTCTCATATGTTGGAAAACAATTATGGATTCTTCTTAAAATATAACCTACAAATCTAATAAGATTAATTGAATTGACAAGTGGAGTGATGAAAAACCCTAATTACTTGAGTAGGATGTCATTGTTGAAAATAGTTCCAACATAGCCAAAAAAAAATAGGACACCAAAAAATATATCCTATAAATCTAATAGGTTAATTGAATTTATAAGTAGAGTGATGAGAAATCCCAATTACTTGAGTGGGATGTCAATGTTAAAAATAAATCTTGAAAATAAAGCAAACAAAAAATAAAACACCAAAAGGATAACCTACAAATCTAATAAGGTTAATTGAATTGATAAGTAATATGGAAAGAAACCCTAATTACTTGAGTGGGATATTTCTATTGAAAATAGATCCTACAAAAAAAAGCAACCAAAAAATAGAATAGCAAAATGAATAACAACAATTTACAAAAAAAAAATATTCCCCGTTTTAATGTTGTTAACAAAATTGAAGAGGAAGGATCATTTTCATGATATTATTTTTAAAGAATGTTCATACATTTAATATAAGTACAAAACATTTATAAAAAAAAAATTATAATGAACACCTAACCAATGTGTCCTTTAGCTTATCCAAATCGATCTTCCTATACTTATGTATTACAAATAAAGCAATTACTTAACATTCTCCCCCTTAATGCTTAAGGTTCTAATTTTTATTTCTTTAAGAAAATATATATATATATATATATATATATATATATATATATATATATATATATATATTATGAAAGGATGCTAATTATTATCATCTCCCTTCATTTATTTTTTGTTGTATTACTATTGATATTTTTTAATCATATTTTTATTGTTTTCGGTATCTGATTGTGGTGAATGCTTGTTTTTCAAGGTCTTTAGAAAATGTTGCAAGTTTGAATATGGTATCGAATCATAATTCAAGGCAACATATCTCATTAATAGGAAAAGAGTTATTTGATTGACAAATAAAAATTTTGCATTCAGGTTCATATTTTTTCAGTTTGAGTTTAAAATTTTTAAATTCAATTTTTTTGGTGCCATTATGTTTTGGCACCATTGACATGCCATTATTTACACATGATAGCCTATGATCATCTATAAATTCTGACACAAAATGGCATGCTAGTGAAGACAACATCATCAACAACTATGTGCTCTCAAGCTAGGGGGATGGGTGATCAAGCCCCTGAAATTATTAGCAAAATGCCAAGTCTTTGGTAGATTTTCTTTCTCTATTTACTAAATTTGAAATTGGCATAGTGATAAATATCGTTTTGTCTTAAGAGTCATCACTAGTTTAAATTACTGGAAATCTATCTATGACTAAAACTTTACAAGATGATTTATCTCCTCTTTCTATAGTCAAGCATACACCTATGGTGCAATGGTTGGGTTGTAAAATTTAAATGAACCTGTCTATGGTTTGATTTCCTACCAAGACATTTTGTGCCATTTTTTCCTCATAATTATGGAAAGGCTATGGGTCTTAGGGAAGGAAGTGGTGTCTTGAAATCAACACACAAAGTGGCATAGTGGTTGGTCTACTTGCTTGATCATGGAAGATTTTGTATTTAACTTTGCACAAGCATAGTTGGTCTTTTTACATTGTAAGCATTATGCCACAAAATAGTTCAAATATATGAAGCTCACCATTGATCTTAACCTTCATGGTTAGTGCTCTTCTTGACTTGTAGCAATTCAAGCCCTCTTAGATCTAAAAAACAATATATTATTTTAAACATATATATGAATCAAAAATCCTATTAATTACATTTAACAAGGTGTCTAACCCTTATCCATAGACACAACACCCAATCCACTAGTGAGACATTGTAGTAGCTAATTCAAAAAAAAAATCTCTAAGGTTTGAAATCTAATTTTTTTATTTGAATGCTAAGTTGACCAAATCTTTCAAAGGTTATAACTTTTGCATATGGAAGCATTTGGAGTCCATTTTTTTAGTTTGTATGATTTTTAGACCTGTACAAAGTGGTGACATAAGTTTATGAACTTTTTATAGATTTATTTAAGATTTTATGTAAAATAGACTCCTTAAGGTAGTTACCCATCTTAATAGAAAAAATATAGCACTTGGTTAGTTCAAATGGATGGATTACTTTTAGAAATAAAATTCTCTATTTTATCTTCAATAATGAGTCAAAATAAAGTCTCAATGATCATAAAATTAGTAAAATAAGGGAGGAATCTCTTGGGCTATTATTCATATTAGTAAAACAATATGTACCTCTCTACTTTCAAGAGTAGATTGATCTTGTTAATGTATGGATGACTTTGAAATATCTCAATGCAAAATAAAGTGCTAGTGAAGTTAATAGAATATAAATTGAGCTCTCCAATCTCAAAATTTTATATTTTAATAATATCGACGACTATATATATCACTTTAAATCTCCAAAATTTGATCTATCTACATCAAAATATAAGGTAAAGAGTGATGAAGAATATACCAAATTTATTAATTCTATTATTTATTATCATTTTCATATAGTTGGTTTATTTATTTATGTGAATTCTATGACTATCAAATAACCATGGCCCATCTATCATAAAGCTCTTTTTAAGCTTCTAAACCAATTTAATATGGCAATGAAGAATTATGGATCTCTTTCTCAAACATAGGTTCATCCAAAATATTTCAAGTCATTAGAATATAGGATCAATTTTCTAAGGGTAAGTATAAAGTTTCAAAGAAGTCAAACACTTTCAAGTATTATAAAAGAGAAGGACACTCTATCAAAAATTGCATTATAAGGATGAAGAAGATTGAGATAGTTTTTTTGAGGGCTAGACATAAGATTTATAATAATGAATATAAGGATGAAGGAGGAACATTGAGGGCCCATTAGAGCATCTATTATGGGGAGAGATGTTACCTTTAATGCCTTCTCTCCTTACCCCTCTTAGCTTAGATTATCAAGGGGTGTTGAAATTTGTGTAATCTCATCTTGTTTAGGCTAATGGGAAATGTGTGATGAGATGCTTATGAGCACCATTTATGTGGTTTATGGGTATGTGATTATGTAATCCTGCAAGTATTCCTTAGTTATATAAGCTTACATGTACGTTCATGTAAGTCTAGGAGTCCCTTCTATATTTTATCCATAGTGGCACTGGTTAATCCACATTTATGGATATCCTCACTTTTTGAGTGTAATTTATTATTATTTATTATAAGGTTAACCTCAAGGTTAATTTTATACTCGTCAAAGTTTATTAGCTCATTGGAAATTTGGTGTCACTATAAATACCCCTCAATAAAGATCCATTTATATCATAACAATGAATAAAATAATTGATGTGATGGGGTGACCATGGGAACCCACCTTCTAATTCTTATTGTCTCCCTTCATTTATCTTCCATATTTTACTCTTGTTATCTACCAATATTCTTTTTCTTATTTTCTACATACGAGTGTGGTGAATACTTGCTTTAGAAGGTTTTTGAAAAATATTGTAAATTTGAAAAGGATTTTACACCATGCTTCAATAGTGATAGGTATCCCAGTTAAGGAGAACATGGTTGGATAAACATATCCTCCATGAGGATTATCCTATATGGTTTATGGAATCCTATACTAGGTTATATAGGATTGAAATAGACCCTACTCATGATATTGTGACTGCATAGTGGCATTAAAATTACTTGGTTATTATGCATTTATTAGTTTAAATAATTTGAACAATGGGCCTCCTCGAATTATAAGGAATTTAACTAAATGATAAAATATCATTTATTAATATGTTAAGGTTTACCCATAAGTCAAAAACCTTGAAAAACTTCAATCTAAACAATTGCTTTAAATTTCTTAAAATTTTATAATATATATTAATTATTATTTAATTTAAAATTAAATAATAATATTATTATAATTAATTGGTAAATAATAATCTTGTTTTTTTCTTTTTTTTTGAATTTACATGGTGGAATCGGTAGCCGCCACGAATCCAGGCAGGTTGTCCAATTTTTATTTTGCGATGTCCGTCCCAGAAGTCGCCACATAGATCTTCGCGCAGTCCACCCCTATAACCACCATGCCACAATCATTTTAAACCTTTTACGCTGCTGAAAGCACCAGGAAAGGGACAAGCATTTAGTCCGACGAGGCCCGAGATTTGAACCTTGGACCTCCGCCCCCTTATGGGGTTTGGATGAACCAATTGGTCTACACTTCGGACTGTAAATAATAATCTTGTTGTAATTAATTAATTAATTAAAATAAATTTATAAAATAATTTTATCTTATAAATAAGTTTATTAAATTTTGTTCATAAATATGTTACAATATAAACCAAGGTTCAAATATCATGGGTAAACATTAACATTTGTTCGTAATTTCTAGGAGAAATAACAAGGAACAAATAGTTTCATGACATAGCCTAAGGTTTCAATCTTATCAAAATCGATACAAATATCACTATTTAATTAATATGTAATACAAATAATATTAATATCAATCTAATATAGCTTGGGTGGGTGTGATAAGCTTAGCTCTCACCCTTATCAAAAATCATTGTTCTAGAATATCGAGTTTCTTACACTAACCTCAATCTATATATATATATATATATATATATATATATATATATATATATATATATATATATATATATATATATATATATATATATAATTTTATCATAAAAACACTATCCTCTATAGGAATTTAACACATAATTCCATGTGACAAATCACAATGTTATCAGGAAAAACAACCATTCAAGACATATTTTCTTAGTATTTAATTGTATAGAGTCAACGAGCTACTAGATAAAACTTATAATTAAACTTTATAAACTTGCCTCATGTTAAAATCATATTAATATATTTTTTTTTGGTAAATAAAAGTCTTCAACCGGGTTTTTGTAGGTTAACCCAAAACCTATTACAATAATATAATTTAAAATAGAACTTATAATTTATTTCATTATGTGATTAGTACCAAAATAAAAATGCCCTATTATAATGTTTAACTATAAGTATTTATTTTAATTATTTTCTATCATGATTGTATAATTATATTTTAAACTTTTTAAAAAATATAACATTTTTTCTTGATAATAAGGGGTTGTACTCGGGTCCCCCACCCTTGACAAATTACATCTCTTATTCACAGCTTGATAGTTTACAAATAGATACACTTCTCATCTCAATTGAGATGTTATAGCTAAAAACCTACATCATTTTACATAAAATGTTTGAATTCTTGATTTTCATTTCTTGTATCTTTTTACATCTCTTTATGAATACAACTACTCCAAAATTTAGCATATTTCTTGACATTTTTCTATAGCAGCTTTCGTAATGCTAAAAATTCAGCTCTACTATCTATGCCTTGCATCTTAGTAGAGTAATATTTCCAAAACATCGCACTATCATAGTCCGCTTTACCAAATCTAGATTTCTAGTTTCCTTCCTGAAACACAAGTGCAACCACAAAAAATATATTAAATATTTTAAATGAAAACACATTGTTGTTATAAAAATAGATATTACCAATGGAAAACATTAAAGTAAATCTTAATCATTAATTGATTTAAGCAATCACATCTTTTGCCAGCTTCATCTAAAATTTATAATTCCTCTAACCATAGAAAGGAGAATTTAACTTCATGATACTCAATCAAAACCCCTCTATTGGCTAGCTTATTTGCACATTTGTTTCCTTCTCTTAATATATGTGTTTTATTCAAACTCTTTATCAAGATCTTGAATTTTCATAATTATCTCTTGTATGTTCCATGGAGCCTTTGCTTTCCTCAAAATTGTATTTATTACAATGAGAGTATCACCTTTCATCCATACTATATTCCATTTCATATTTTTAAGCCTTCTAAAGCTACCCAGGCTTCATATTCATTATTTGTCTTAAATCCACTATTTAAAGCATAATGAGATAAAATCTTTCCTTTATTATTTCTAATTATTCCTCCTTCTCCTATAGAAATATATCATTTTGTTCTTCAATAATTAAGATATATTATTTATGGTTTGAATTTCATGAAAATTTTTAAAATATTATAAAAGGATTATTTCTTTTATTTAACTTTTAATATTATATCTATCTAGTTGTCTAGATGTTTTGAATAGTATTATTTTCAAATTTATTATTTATGTTTTGATCAGATAAACATATCCTCCATGAGGATCATCCTATATGGTTTATGGAATCTTGGACAAAAGTTTTATTAGGTTATATAAGATTGAAATAGACTTTGTGGTTTGAACCCTACACTTGCTAGCTACTAAAAATAGTGTGATTGTAACCAACTCTCCTATCAAGCAAAAAGAAATAAAAATAGCCCCTACTCATGCTCATGATATTGTGATCGCATAGTCTCATTAAAATTACTTGGTTATTATGCATTTATTAGTTGAAAAAATTTGAACAATGAGTCTCCTCCTTGAATTATAAGGAATTTAACTAAATGATCAAATACCATTTGATTAATATGTTAAGGTTTACCCATAAGTCACCATTTGATTAATATGTTAAGATTTACCCATAAGTCTAAAACTTTGAAAACGTTCAATCTAAACAATTGCTTTAAATTTCTCAAGAAAAATTTTCTTAAAATTTTATAATATATATTAATTATTATTAATTTAAAAATTGAATAATAGTATTATTATAATAAATTGGTAAATAGTAATCTTTTTGTAATTAATTAATTAATAAAAATAACTTTAAGAAATATTTTTTTCATATAAATAATTTTATAAAATATTATTTATAATTATGTTTGGTTCAAATATTATGGGTAAACATTAAAAGGAACAAAAAGTTTCATACCATAGACTATGGTTTCAATATTATAAAAACCCACATTAATACTAGTTTTTTTTAATATCACTGTTTAATTAAGATGTAATACAAATAATATTAAGATCAATCTAATATAGCTTGGGTGAGTGTTTAAAGGGGTGGGTGTGTGTATGGTTGTGTGTTTGACCCCTATTGATAATTTTAGATCTCACATTTATTAAAAGTCATGATTATGAATATACTCAACCTTAAATATCAAGTTTTTCAAACTAATTTTAATAAATAAATAAATATAAACATAATTTTATCATAAAAACACTATCCTCTATAAAAATTTAACACATAATTCCATGTGAAAAATCACAATGTTATCATATCAGGAAAAAAACCATTCAAGACATATTTTCTTAGTATTTAATTGTATAGAGTCAAGGAGCTGACTAGATACAACTTATAATTAAACTTTATAAAATTCCATGTGAAAAATCACAATGTTATCATATCAGGAAAAAAACCATTCAAGACATATTTTTTTTAGTATTTAATTGGATAGAGTCAAGGAGCTGACTAGATACAACTTATAATTAAACTTTATAAACTTACCCCATGTTAAAATCATATTATTATATTAGGAGCATTGATTATAAATTATCTTTAAAAGAAAAAAATTTAATAATATAATTTAAAATGGAACTTATAATTTATTTCATTATGTAATTAGTACCAAGACAAAAATGCCCTATAAGTATTTATTTTTAATCATTTTCTAGCATGATTATCAAAAATATATATATATATATATATATATATATATATATATATATATATATATATATATATATTTATTTTTAACTTTTTAAAAATTATATCATTTTGTTCTTCAATATTTAATATATATTATTTATGGTTTGAATTTCAAGTACAATTGTAAAATATTATTTGTTTGACTTTTAATATTATATTTATTTAGTTGTCTAGTTGTTTTGAATACTATGATTTTCAGATTTAGTAGTTATGTTTTGAATTTCATTAATAATTGTAAAATATTATAAAAAAATTATGTCTTTTATTTAACTTTTAATATTATATCTTATCATGTTGTTTAGTTGTTTTAAAAAGAAGAGGAATGTTTCTCCCTAACAGGTGTTATTTGTGCAAAAAAATTGATGAGTCCTACTAGAACCTATTTTTTCACTGTCCCTTCTTCATTGAAGTGTTGAACCACATCTTTCTATTTTTAGGGGTTTAGTAGGTTTCTCCATTGAAAATTGTAAAAGTCTATCTTCAATGGGCTACTCCCTTTAAATCTCCTTGACTGGTTAAGTTATAGAACTTCCTTCTCCCTCATTTTTTATGGAGCATTTGGTGGGAGCGAAACCAAAGAGCCTTCAAGAATACCAAGAGATATCTAGAGTCAGTTTTCTTGAAAGCTATTAGAGCGACTGTGGAAAACGTTTCTTCTTGTTTCTTGATATGGATGGGGGGCTCCATGAGGAAGCCTTGGTGGAAAATAGAGATGGCTTCCCTCAAAATAATCAGTCTATAGATATACCTCCAACATCATTGAGAAGTACGATGAAATGGGTCCCTCCTCCTAGGGGTTGGATTAAGATAAAATTTTATGGTGCTTCTAAGCAAAATCTAGGATCTGAAGCAACGAGATTTATTCTTAGAAATGATAAAGAAGAACTTATTGGTACTTTTGTTGAATTCCTATCAATACAAAATTCTCATTTTGTGGAAGCTAGGGTGTTGTTCCAAGGTCTTTTGTTGATTGAATATTTGGGCTTCCAAAAAGTAGTTGTGGAGGGGGACTCTCTAAATATTATTAATCTTGTAAAGTTTTCAAGCCCACCGAATTGGAATATTACCAATATTATTGAGGAAGTTGTTAGAATCCTTAGCTCAAGATCTGAGATGCAAGTGCAACACATTTTCCATGAAGGGAACAAAGCAATGGATCTAATGATGAATACTGGCCTAAATCAACAAGGTCTTAGGGTGTGGATATCCAACTTCACCCAAAACCTTAAAAACTTCATCGTGGATGACCATGGATAGGTTTTGGACTTTAATTTTTTGGGGATCGAGGAGGAAATTATATTTGTTCATCTTTAAACCATTCTTGATTAGTCATTCAATCACAAAGGAGTATGTGTGTTAGGTAATTTCTATTCTCCTATTAACTAGGTGGTTGTTGGACTCTTTTGTAAGGTTGGGTCAGTTGTATTAGCATATGCGTGTGATCTTATAAACTCTACTGACTTGGTAGCCGCATAACCTTCTTTGAATAGGTGGGGTAGGGGATATAAGTGGTTTTCTTTGGGAACTGTTGGGATCGATGAAACCAAATATTGTTATTGTTAACGATATTTAGGATATTGTTAAGAATCAATTGGATTAGATAGCCCTTAGGGCATTAGAGACCAGGGAGTTATAGGTATTTTTGTTGATTCTTAATATCCTCCCTATGGGTTTTGTTTGTCTGGTTATCTCTTATTTGTGGTTTTGTTTGGATATTCCTTCTCTAGCATATTGTACCCTTCTTGGGTTTTGGTCTTTGTCATGAAAGTCTTAGCTTCTACTATGGCTTTTCTTGTTCCATATGTACTAGGGTTTGGGGATCCTCTCAAAACCCCTACTTTTATCTAATAAAAAAAATGTTGTCTAGTTTTATTTCTTATGTTGGTAAAAATTTATTGAATCAATAAAACCATACAAGAAATAGAGAATCTCAAAACAATAACCCTTGCAAGGACCAGAAGAAAGAGATACCGAAAACCACTGAGCACCCGACCAAAAGACACCCACAAACAATAACCTCAACCAGGCATATCCGTAGCAAGCAAATTAGGAATATGATGAGAATAATCCAATGGGAGCTGATCCCATTCCCTAACATTCCAGTATTTCTAAAACTTAGAAGCCCATTTTTCCAACCAATCATCCACACTATTTCATTCCCTAGGAATATGAAAAAAGGAAATAAACTCCAAATGCCAACAAATTTTAATGATCTACTGAGCCACTAGCGCTAGCTGCCAATGAATATTAGAAAGATTATCAGTCTTCAACAAATTAATAATAGTCTGACTCACAGATTAACTTCCATAATCCTAGAGTATAACCTTTTTCCAAAGCAAAACGAATAGCAAGGTCCTCCATATAATTATTAGTTTGCTTTCCCTTATAACATGATAAAATGAAAAGAGCTACACCACTACTATCTCTCCCAACACCACCAATACCTGCATACCCAGGATCTCCTCTAGAAGACCCATCAGTATTAATATTAAACACCCCCTAAGGTGGAGGATGTCATTTGCCATATCTTTGCACTTTTTTATTAATACCTCTCCTTCTGACCGATAAGAAGGATGAGAGTCATTCTTGACTAAACCCAGGTCCTGTATCATAAAAATCTCAAACTACTCCAAAGGAAGACTAATATGATATTTAGAAAAAATAATTTCTTGGATCATACCAATAATTCTCTACCAAATTTGATAGATAGTTAACTTTCTACCTTGAAAAATTCTTCGATTTTTTTCAAGCCAAATCTACCATATAATACATGAGGGCCCAATACTCCATAAAACTTGAAGAAAAAATCCTTAGCGGGAGGTTTTCCTAAAATTATCTAGAACTCAACAAGAGAAGAGGCATGAGAATAAGATTTTTTCCACACCCTGGACCAAAGATGCCAAATTTCCTTCACAAACTAACACTATAAGAGCAAATTCCCTAAATATTCATCTCTATTATCATAAAGGAAACAAAATGAAGGGCCCTAAAAACCTCTCTTTTGGATATTATCATAGGTAAGACATTTTTTCCTAGTATCCAACCACAAATAGAAATTGCATTTGGGCTAGGAAAAATTATTCCAAACTTGTTTCCACTAAGGAACCTCCTCATCCTCAAAATATTGTCTATCTAAAACACAGTAACCAGAAGCCACCAAGAAACCCCTCTAAGATCTGGACTCCAAGCCAAAACATCATCATCCTATAAAGAAGAGCACTCGATAGTAGCCAAAATATGAGCCAACTCTTCTCTATCCTAAATAGAACCACCTGCTAGTCAATCTCTAGGATCTTTCCCCTAAACTACCTCCACTTGCCCAACTCTTTTGGTAAATTTATAATCCATCACCTTGTACCAACCAGCAACCAAGAAACAATTATATAGCTTTTGAAGATGAGGAAACATAGATAAAATTATAGGGAAGCCATCCCAAGAATCATTATTGAGGAAGTTGTTAGAATCCTTAGCTTAATATCAAAGGTGCAAGTGTAACACATTTTTCATAAAAGGAATAAAGCAATGGATCTAATGATGAATATTAGCCTGACTTAGTAAGGTCTTATGGTGTGGACATCCAACTTCCCCCAGAACTTTCAAAACTTGATTGTAGATGACTATAGATAGGTGTTGGACTTTAATTTTCTGGGGACCTAGGAGGAAATTATATTTGTTCATCTTTAACCCATTCTCGATCAGTCATTCAATCACAAAGGAGTACGTGTATCAGGTATTTTTTATTATCCTATTAATTGTGTGGTTTTTGGACCCTTTCAAAAGGCTGGATTAGTTGTATTAGCATATGCATGTGATATTATGAACTCTGTTGACTTGGTATCCTCGCCACCTTCTTTGGACAGGTGGGGCAGGGGACATAAGTGGTTTTCTTTGGCACTATTGGGATCGATAAAACTGACTATTGTTATTATTAATGATATTTAGGATATTGTTAAGACGCAATTGGATTCGACAGCCCTTGGGGCATTGGATACCAGGGATTTGCAGGTATTTTTTTTATTCTTAATATCCTCCCTACAGGTTTTATTTATCTAGTTATCTCCTATTTGTGGTTCTGTTTGGATATTCATTCTCTATTGTATTGTACCCTTCTTGGGTTGTGGTATTTGTCATAAAAGTCATAGCTTCTACTATGGCTTTCCGTGTTTCATATGTACTAGGGTTTGGGGATCCTCTCAAAACCCCTACTTTTATCTAATAAAAATGAATGTTGTTTAGTTGTCTTGAATAATATTATTTTAAGATTTATTTTTATGGTTTGAATTTCATTAATAAATGTAAAATATTATAAAAATAATAATGTATTTTATTTGATTTTTTTAGTATATCTCATCAAGTTGTTTAGTTATTTTGAATAGTATTATTTTTTATGATTATTTTTAAATGACCTCAATCCATTCTTAATGAAATTTAAACCATAAAAATAAATCATAAAAATAATATTATTCAAAATAACTAGAAAAAATTATGATATATAATATTAAAAGTTAAATAAAATTCCAATTAAAATTTGGAAGTGCATATTCAAAAAGGTGTTTACTAGATCTGCTCCTCCATGGGATAAAGTTAGTTGACTTGACCTTTGATCTTTTGTTACATGTGGGGTGCATTCATTCCCAAGTCTATGGAACTTCCAACACACCTCCAGATGTTATTGACATACTTCATCAACTTTCTCATATGATTCAAGATATTTAGAAGGTCTAATAGGAAACTAAGAAGAAGGTAGTTAACAGTGATGAGCAGGTTTAGGTTTTGATTACTTCCTTTTTCTTATTTTAAGACTTCAAAAGATATCATAGAAGACATGCCCAAAATTTCTTCATATAACAAACTCTCCCACAAATGAATGTTGATATCTGGTGTATTGCAGCAAGATATAGTTATAGCGTTTTTTTTTTATATTAGCTTCTATTATTATGTATATTTAGTTATGGATGCTTTACTCCTGATTCACATCATTTTGTTTTATAGTTGGTGGACAATACTAGTACCAAAATATTGTAATCTTCTAGTTAATGAATAAGTATAATCTAGTTTTTTCTCAAAAAAAAATAAATAAATAAAAGACAATTCTTTTTATGATATTTTACATTAATAAATGTAAAATATTATAAAAAGAATAATGTATTTTAATTGACTTTTATTATTATATCTCATCAAGTTGTTTAGTTGTTTTGAATAGTATTGTTTTTTATGATTCATTTTAATTGACCTCAATCCATTCTTTTATTATTATATCTCATCATATTGTCTAGTTGTTTTGAATAATATTATTTTAAAATTTATTATTTACTATTTAAATTTCATTATTAATTGTAAAATATTATCAAAATAATTGTCTTTTATTCGCATTTTTATATTATATCTTATTAAGTTATCTAATTTTTTCAATGATTTTACACAAGTTTTGATGAGGGGTCCTAATCCCCTCAGGTTTTGATGAGGATCATAATCCCCTCATACTTAGTAGGGTTTGAACCTTCGACCTCTCAAAAATAGGCCAATCCCTTGCCACTACAATAAGTTTTCAACTTAAAATTTGAGTTTACACAAGTCTTTATGAGGGGTCGTGGTCCACTCATACTAAGTGAGGTTTAAATATTGGACCTCCCAAAGAAATGCCAAAGCCCTTACCACTGCAGTAAGCTTACAACTATAAAATTTAATCTTACATGGGTTTTTATGAGGGGTCCCAATCCCCTCATACTAGGGTTTGAACTTGGGTCTTCTCAATAAAAACCTAAGTATTTACCACTATGATATTTGTCATGGGTCCATCAAGTTTTCTAGTTGTTTTAAATAGTATTAATTTTTATGATTCATTTTAAATAACCTAAATAATTTCTTTTATTGTAAATATATAGTAACATCCAAAGGATACATCTAGGGGCGTATCCAGGACCACCCTCCATGTGAATAGAATTTTTCTATGCAAATAGAGCCAAATACCTTTACCATTGTCGTCTCATGACACCGATGACCTAAATGAGTTTAGTATGAAGTATGAGCTCTTATCCCCTTTTTAAAATTAAATATTCTTAATTATTATTATTATTATTATTATTATTATTATTATTATTATTATTATTATTATTATTATTATTATTATTATTATTATTATTGAATTTACATGGTGGAATCGGTAGCTACCATGAATCTGGGTAGGCTATTCAGCCTTTATGGTCGTCACAATAATCTATGTTGTCCACCCCAAAAGTTGCCACATAGATCTTCGCATTGTCTGCCTCTACAACCACCATGCCACAATCATTTAAAACATTTTACATCACTAAAAACATCAAGATAGGGATAAGCATTCAGTTTTATGAGGCTCGATATTTGAATCTTAGACCTGTGCCCCCCTTACGAGTTTTGGTTGAACAAATTGGTCTACACCTCAGACCTAATATTCATAATTATTACTTTGTGCATTAATATTGTTATTTATATGAATCTAAAATTTTATAAACTTAAAAGCTTTTAATAATAAATATGTTAGGTTGAGCTTTAGTTGTTAAAATATGTAACTTTCCATGAAAAGGCTTAGGTTCAACTCTTGACAAATAGAGAGGGAAAATATGTATGAAAGTGAATGCTTCATCTCAAGTAACAATTGTTAGAACTTCATTACAAATTAAAATGCATAATAATTTGTTGTAAAATAATTTTTATTATAGTTTTTTTTCTAATTATAGTCTTTATAGATGTTATTTGTCATTTCCTATGAATTATGTGTTATTGATTTAATTATGATTTAATTTCCTCATATAAGGATATAGTGCATCTATTACAACTATGTGAAGCTTGTTGTTTAGAGTATATTAATCAGCCTTTTGAGTGCATTAGAATTCCTTTTTAATAAGCTATGTGTAGATTCTATTAGTATCACTTTGATAAAAATTATGAAATAATACATTGCTATTAGATCAATTAAACCATATCTACCTTGTTTTTTTATCAAAGACTTTCCTTAGTTGTCTTTCTACTAAAAATATTTTTTATCTTCTTGAAAATGCTATTTTTCACAATCAACTCATTGACATTTTTTCAAGAGATAAGATATCACTCAATTAGTTGTTTTGTAAAATTTGAATTTCACTAAGACAAAGATGGACATCACAATTGGTTAAATTCTTTACTTTTAAATTTCATCCTATTGGAATTTCACATGTATTTCTAGAAGTGAACAAAAGTAATCCATCCTCTCAAATATTAAACTAAAAGCATAAAAAAAAGGTTGAAATAAAAAATATATTGTAGGCACCATAAATAATCACTATATTACCCATAGATAAATACCACAACACTCTGATACAATAGATAAACTTGCGGTGGGTATTTATGGCAATATCAAACTCTAATTAAAAAAATAAGTTTAACCTAAGCCAACATAAAAAAGAGGGATTTAGATTGATTACAAGTAATAGCATTGTTTTACAATAACAAGGTTAACCATAAAATATAAGGATTACATAATAAAATAATACAATATATTAAATACATTTCTATAATGATTTCTCATAGGCCTATACAATATTGCATCGTACAATGTCAACCTTGATATCAAGATATTAGTGATATTAATAAACTTCCTCTATCATGGATGTTCTAGTGGGCCTTCATATTTGATACTCCCACACATATCCATAATCACCATCACTAATATCAAATACTCTCGCACATATCTCGTATCCAAAAGAAACATCTACTAAAATTTCATATGAAGAAGAGAATTCAAAAGTACTCACACACATAGGGAAAATCTTGGAAGCATAACTATCCCTTCTACTACATACATCATATTATTTAGAAACTTTAACTTGCCCTTAGATCACTTGATTTTTATCACCAAATGATGATGTGCATGGACTTGTTTATGAAAATAACCATTACAAAATTCTAAAAGAACCTAGAAAAGAATAGAAGAAATAAAATATCATGAAATATTAGATCTTCATGAATAAGTTGAATCAATAGTGCAAGGTAATAAGAGGGATTGACTAGAGCATATTTTGAATCCTTTTATTATATACCTCCAAAAGATCCAAAAGTTATTGAAATTGTTATAAGTCTTACTATATTTCCTATAAATATAGATCAAATACTCTAATTGTGTAACATATTGTAAATTTACCCTTTTAAAATAGGGTAATAGTATTTAAGGGCTACCCCACATAATTAATCTTATAACACTATAATAGGTCCTTAAATTTATGTCACAAAATATAAAGACCTTAAAAAATTGAATGAATTGAAAAAATGGCATAGAATACATTTGTATGAAAATTTTATGGTCTTCATAATATTTACCCTAATGTCCCTTAAAAAAATATATTTAACCTCACAAACCTTAGCAAAACAACATTCAATCTCAAGTTACCACTTAGTGTTTGCTCATTCACTAGTGAATTACATTCAATCTATGCCACATGATCACCACTTGAATATTGGATTCTCATTGATGACTTCCATTGTATTTGAAGAAAGAGTACCAAAAAATTATCACATGGAGGAAATTCAAATTTGAAAACTAATTAACACCAAATATACCCTTTGATTCAATGAGTATTATGGATTCCCTATTAATTATAAATAATATTATTCCAAATTAAATTCAAATCCACATTCCAAAATAAAAAGTACTTTGATGACAACAAAGTAAACTATGGAGTACATTAAAATTTGCTAAAAATATTGGAAAATAACTTATAAAGAATAGTAAAAAAAGGATCTCCTCGTTACCTCTTATGCCAAAGATGCTTATGAAGCTTTGAAAATTAATTTGTCCTTCAAGTTAGAGGAAAGGTGAGAGGCTCCAAATAAAATTTTTGCATAACCAAGCAATACTACTCTAAACCTACTTTGCTACCATGTTGGAATTCACATATATTTCCATAAATGAACAAAAGCAATCCATATGCTAAAATATTATATATAAAGCATAAAAAAAGGATGAATGAGATAAATATATAGTCAAAACACGTAGGCACCATAAATAACCACTATATTATCCATAGATAAATATCACAACACATACTTTGATACAATGGATGGAGTGATGTGGGTATTTATAACAATGTCAAAACCCCAATTACATACATAAGTTTAACCTAAGTTGATATAACAAGAGGGATTTAGGTTAATTACAAGTTATAAGTTGATTTTACCATAGCAATATTAATCATGGGCCATAGGGCTGACAAAAGAAAGTAATATATTAAATTAAATACATTTGTACAATAATTTCCCATAGGCCTATACAAGATTGTATCATACATTGTTAGCCTTAGCTATAAGTTATATTACACTTTCAACACCTTATCTATATACATATAAAATACATCCATCAATAATAGTTGAGAGACATCAGAAATAATGGTATGTTTAATCCAATCCACACATAATTTCTCCTTAATCAAAATATATCCCTTCATTTTTCAATGGAAATTTTGATCATTACAAATTATAACATAGCCTTTGCATAGTTGTTAGTTGAACTTCCATATGATTGTATAGCCCTCTGGGCCTTGTACATCTTGTGTATGTGGGATTAACTTGATATTTTATTAATAAAGTTTAATATCAATTATTTAACCTTGACCTAATGTCACATTCACTAAGGTATTTTCATCCCTTAAGACCAAGGTCTTGGATAGAGTCTATCTATGATAATACTTTAGTGGGGGTTCTAACATTGGTAAGGGTTGATGAGCTTGTACTTGTAGGGATTCCTATTCTACCTAGGTTGTGGACCTGCTTGTTTGTTTCATAAGTATTCTTGGAGTTGTCATGTAATCTTGTTACTTTTCCTCTTTCATTGAGTTATGTGTATCATGTATCATCTCCTTTTAGAAGAAGGAAATTTGATTTCTAAAAATCCTTATATTCCAATATGACCAAGTATCTAACATTATTTTGTAAATTCTAAACCAAATTATCCTTCTATATAAAAATAGAAAAATATCACTCTTAAAGCATCTTTTAAAATTCACTTATATATGATCTAGAGTTCTTGCTCACATTATATTTTTAACCTTTGAATATTTATAATTTAAACAAGATCAAATCAATTGTTGCCATTTTAGAATAGAAATAAAAAGGATTCAATAAAAAAATATATAAAATAATCTTAATAAGCTCATGCAAACTCGTGTCAAAATTCAAATGCATAGTTCTAGTGATTTCGATTACAGTTTCCTAATTAGTTAAAGATAACCTCATAAAATTTACCATTCAAATAAGAAATATTCAAGTATGACAATCCAAGCAAGAACTTTTTAACATGCATGCAACCCATCATCAATATATAGCCTTAAATTTATTACCATATAGATGTAAGGTAAATTATTTTCTAAGTGATCTCGGTGTCATTCAAAGAAAGACTATCAACACATTTAAAATTGTCATTTATATACGATTTCATTCAAAAAATACATGGTACTATTGTTCAAACCCATTACTAAGTGTCATACTAACCAAGTGAGAAGACCATGTGAATGTGAAAGTTTGTTGCTATTCAAGGAACCATGTCATACAATTAAGACCACTGGTAGTTAACATGCTATTTAAATAGGGGCCACATTGGATAAATAAATAATATTATATTATTCAAGTAAAGAATATTACCAATTCAAGTGTTTTATGGTAAATAAGATATTTTGCAACTTGAGAAGGTAGTCATTCAATTGACCCTCTTTTCTCATCTACATCATCTAGTATCAAAGCTAGTTTATGATGTGTATTGTAGGAAGATAATAGGACCCTATCCTAATCATACCATCCCTAATGTGGGAACCCAATTATAATAATATTTTATAATATTTTGTATTATGTATGTGGTATTTGAGACACCTAAACAAGTGGGGTCATTTTATGTAATTGTTATAAATAATGAAACTATTTCATTTGGGAGAAGATTCTCGCTTCGTTGGCCACTTGCATGTGAATCCAACCATGGAGTGTTATAGTTACGATTACAAAGAGTTTTTAAGAGACAAGGGAGTATATATGAAGGAGCCTCTCATATTTTGTATCAGAGCTTTGCTTCTATGGAGGTTTTCCCCTCAAAAAGGCCTATGATTCTATATTGTGCTCTTACTTTCTACAATATAATCTATTGTTTTCTACTTGATATTACAATATTGTTAACTTCAAGTTTCATTTCTTGTTATTATTGCAATATTGTTTGGATGTGTTTTTATTTTACTAAAAGTTTAAAACAAGTGGTATTGGAGCGCTTTCTAGGGCTGCATTTTTCTATAGTGCAAATTTCATGTTTTATCATTTCAACTTGTTATGTATAAAATTTCCTTATTTTTATTTTCCTTTTTATTTTCTATAAAGAAAATAAGATAAAAAAGAGCATTTTTTCCTTTGTTTTAGTTTAATAGGTTAGAAACCCTATGTTGAGGGTTTTAAAATATCATGAAGGAGCCATCATTATTGGCTAAGCTATATTGTCTATGAAATATATAGTAAAGTGAGGGGTTGTTAGGATCTAATACCTAGGACTTAGACAACACTCATATATGGACTTGAGCTCCCATGTATCGTTGGGTATATCAGGAGAACCCCCTAGGATTAGCAGAAACCTTTAGCTCTAGGAATATTTTTTATCATGTATTATCTATCATGCATTGAGCATAACACTAAGGAATATTACCCTCTTGTAGTTTTAGAGATACAAGTAGTGCACTCAATGGTATGGATGGAATAAATGGTGGCCTAAAATATTGGTTTGAGCATAATTGTTCATTTCTATGATATAACAAAGAGCTATGGATAGTACATACACCCTAGCCTAGAGTACCCTATTTCTATTGAATATTTTTCTTAAATACAAAAAATCCTACCATTAAAATTAAGCATATTGAGGAGACTACATTATCATATAATTGATTGAAAAAAAATATATGAAAAAATAAATTATGGTGAGAGTAATAGTCAAGACAAGGTATGTTAGTAATTGTCAGATATCAGTAAATAATAGTACAAATAGTTTAATCTTGCAGTTATCAGTTACAACGTCAATAACAACTAAGACAAAGTTTGATTGTGTAATTATTAGTTATTGTTAGGATCATAATAGTCAAGACAATTATCAAATATAGAGTCTTCCAAGACAACCATCAAAAATAGTGAGTAAAATGTTAGATAGAACAATTTTCAATAACATATATTATAGAGCCTATTAAGGGGTATTTGACAAAATCTAATTTTCTAAGTGAACCAAGACTCTAGGAGAAAAATAGACAACACTTTTCTAAAAAGAGTCTAGGGTGCAAAAACATTATTGTTATGTGATATAACTCATTTTGATTATCTCTGTGAGCCAATTATTTTGGTATATAGACACCATGCACTTTTTCTAGGGTGCCAAAAAATGTCATTATGAGACCTAACCCATTGTATATACCTTTTTGAGTTGATCATTTTGATATATAGCACATAAATATTTTTTTGTCCCATTACTAAAAATAGTAACTCTTGGAACAACACTTCTATTTTTAGCAAGTCAATGGGAGAGGTCTAAATCACACATATAGCTAGAGGGATTAGAGAAGCAATGAAGGAGTTACAACAAAGCCAATATATGGATCAATTAAATCATACACTAACCTACAAAGCCAAATGTCCCATATTGGATAAGAAGTTTCAAATATGAAAGATCACATGTAGGTTATGAAAACTCAGTAGATTAAATCCAAATTCGTAATTAAAGAAAAATTGCTAGAGGTTGAAGAGTGATTAAGGGAAGCCCTGAAGGTATTCGAGCATCTTAACATTGAAGGACTAAGTGATAGTTCATTTAATAAGGAGAAATAACTCCATGATGCTCTTTTTGACATAGATACCCTATTTAAGATACCCAAATTAGACTTTCCCAAGTATAATGGAAAGCATATTAATGGTCGGTTGTGTCGGGCTGATCAATTTTTCAAACTTCATAATGTTCCTCGATATTTGGCCACCATGGCATCTTATAACTTTGAATCTAAAGCACTACAATGGTATCAATGGTTACTAAACACAACTCCCAATCTTTCTTAGGAGGACTTGAGTCCCATTAAATCGCTCATTTTGGCCCTAGTGAGTATGAGGACTTTATAGGCATTAACAAAATTGAGACAAACTTCTACTATTTGGGGCTATCAGACTTAGGATAAAAGGTTTGAGTGATGTATTTTTATAGATTTTGTTATCAATGGGTTGAAATATGATTGTAAAGCAAAAGTAAAAATGTTCAAACCATGGTCTATGATGTAAACCATAGGATTGGATAGACTAATAGAGGAAAATATTTTTATCCAAAGGTATTCATCTAAATTTCCATAGGTAAAACCTATATTTCCATCCAAGTTCACATCAAATACTAGCACTACATCTATACCAGTCAAGCAATTGACTATAGAGCAAATGTATGTCCATCGAGCACAAGGCTGGTGTTATAATCATGATGAAAAATATTTTACAAGGTTGCATAAATACATACAAAATAAGTTATTTTTGTTGGATGTGGATGAATCGATAGGGAATGCAATACCTAATGAAGAAGTACAACCACAAGAAGAACAACCTCAAAATAAGAGCAAAACAGAAGAAAAACCACAACCAAAGATCTTTGTCCATGCACTTGTAAGAATCTCAACCCATCATGTGATGAAGGTAGTAGGATTCTTCAAAGGAAAATGTGTGGTAGTTCTTATTGGTTCAATTAGTGTAACCAAAAGAACTGAGCAATGAAAGATGTAAAACACAAAGAGAGAAAAATTGCCAAAATTGCTTTTCTTTATTGATTTTGATACAATTTGTTATAATAATGAATTTTGGATTGCCCCAAGTGTGTTTCGGACAATGTTACAATGCTTTCTCGCTCTATATTGATGCAGATGAATGAAAACTAATGGAAAGGTATCTTCCAACGCTTTCGTAGGGGCACATGCTCTTTGTTCTTCTAGCCACAATCCAATATGAGTGGGCTTTGGTATCCGGCAAGGGACCACTCCAGCTTCAGCAGCTTATCCAAAGTACCTATCACCTACACACATTCCAACCGGCAAAGGGATTAGTAGCACCTGTATATTTGAGCAATAAGATTAATGCATGCATAAACCCTAAGCAGATAATTATGTGAAACAAATGACAAAACAAATCAACAAATAAAGCCTTGCTAATTAAGTGAATTCTATTACAAATCTTTTATGTGCGTGCGATTTCGTGCTCGAGACTGTGGAACCGCGGAAGCACGGTTGTGGGCTAGAAACTACGGATCTATGGTTGTGAAACTGCATAATCACATTTACAACTGTGGAACTATAGACAAGAGGTTTTGACTGAAGAACAGGTTGCCTCAGGATTTGAACCAACAGTCAGAACAAAGCTCGCACATCGTAATTTCTTGTTGGTCTACGTCAATTTTGGCAGCATGTAGATATGCAAATTCAGCTCCCTTTGTTTGGTGGACTAATGATGTTTTTATAGGCTTCCTAGGTCTTTGGAGGGGAATGGGAGGTGGCAAGCCTGACTTGCCAAGTGGTAAATCTGAACTGCTAGATGGAAGGGGAAGTTACAGTGAGTCATTCAGTGTGGCTCACTTAACTAGGATGATGTGGCTTCAAGTGGAGTGGGATGTGGGATGTTGGTTTATGTGAAGGGATAAGGGGACAACAAAAAATGATTTGTGGCATGGGTGTTGGGAATCTGTCTCATGTGCGAGGAAAAGGGGGACAGGAATGGGTAAGATGTGGTAGGGGTGTTGGATGAAGTGTCTAGGACACATGTCCAATGGGTAGACAGGGTATACTAGGGTGATTTTACAGATTTAATAAATTAGGAAAATAGGATAATGTGCAGGATTTTATATCCCTAAGTTTAGAATTAGGCATATAATTTTATTATGCAGGATTTGATAGTGGGGTGGCAGATGTGGTTTTGAAGGTGTTGGATTTTAGTGTCTACAGTTGCCCATTTTTGTACTGTGTTGTGTACATCACAATGTAGTGCAAAAACCAATGACATCTAACTTTATTGGATGGATGGACTCACTCTCTTTTGGTGAGGCAAGATGGATGACTGTTGTAAATAAAGTTTTAGTTTACATGTTTACCCCCTCGATTGGCGAGTGGGTAACAATTGTGACCGAATGGCCAATTGATAGCGTTGTTTTATTTTATTTTTTCATTTTGAGTTGTTTAAGTTTTTTTTTTTTCACAGATTACCTTTTGGTTGTCTAACATGAATGACATGAAGTAAAAAGGAACCAATCATCCTATTTGTTTGTCCTAGTGACTGTTAACAATTACAATGTGCATTTTCTTGATTTGAACTTACCATGTTTTATAACCCCATGGAGTAGGCGTCATTTAACCTTGGATTCTGCTTTTGTTTTTTTTTTGTAACCGCTAAGTTGCGGTTTACCCGGCAGTAACCACGGGTGGGCATTTTTGATCTCATAATCGTAGGAACGTGTTTTTTGCACTACAAACCATGGGTCTACGTTTTTGTTCCACAAACCACGGGTCTACATTTTTGTGTCGCAAACCCGGGTCTACGTTTTGATGCGTCGCTGAAAATATGGGTGTGCATTTTTCATCGTTAAAAGCGGCTATTTAAAGGCTTGATGTTGCTTTCAATTTTCATTCTTCTAGTTGTCATTTTGCAATTCATTTAAGTGATGAGCGATATGGAGCTTGGTGAGGGAAGCAGTGGTGGTGGCTCGGCTGGAGCGGAAGTCGACACCTGGTATGCCGAGGTAGGTGGTATTTGTTTTTTTTGTTTCTTGAATTTGTTTGTTTTCTTTGTTGTTTGTTGTTTCTTTGTTTTTTTTTTGTTTTTTTTTTGGATTTTTGTTGTGTTTAATTAAGCGGGGCTGATAATGAACATGTTGTTTTTGTTTAATTAAGCGGGGCTGGTAATTAACATTTTGTTTGCCTTTTATGAGTTTTTTTTGTTTTGTTATCTTTGTTTATTTGTTTTCTATTTATGTTTGATTACCTAGGGGTAGGTAAAAAAAATTCATGTTTTTTTGTTTTTTTTTATTGTTTTCTTTTTATTACCTAGGGGTAGGTAAAAAACATTTTTCATGTTTTTTTTGTTTGTTTGTTTTTGTTTGTATTGTTTGTTTGTTTCTGTTTATTTTTTATTACCTAGGGATAGGTAAAAAAAAAATCATGTTTTTTTTGTTTGTTTGTTTTTGTTTTTATTGTTTGTTTGTTTCTGTTTATTTTTTATTACCTAAGGGTAGGTAAAAAAAAAATTCATGTTTTTTTGTTTGTTTGTTTTTGTTTTTATTGTTTGTTTCTGTTTTTTTTTTATTACCTAGGGGTAGGTAAAAACAAAATCATGTTTTTTTCTTTGTTTGTTTTTGTTTTTATTATTTATTTCTATTTGTTTTTTACTACCTAGGGGTAGGTAAAAAAAAATTCATGTTTTTTGTTTGTTTGTTTTTGTTTTATTGTTTGTTTGTTTTTGTTTTTATTGTTTGTTTTTGTTGTTTTATTTGCTAACATTTTTATTATTTGTTCTTTTCAGGTTAAGCTTATTGATGCTTGGCATAGGTGGCCGAGGACTATCCGAAAGGTGCGGAAGACACTTTTCGAGGACAACTGGTCTCTCCTTCAGACTATCAATCTTTATGGGTGTGGTTGGCTAGGCATCGTTCGAGTTGAAGAGGATCTTATTTTTGTGCTTGTTGAGCACTAGGATCCTGATCGAGGTACCTTCAAGCTTCCTACAGGGGAGCTTACTATTACCCTTTAGGATATTTACTAGATATTTTGTGTCCCTATCAAGGGTCCTGCTGTTTGGGTTGACCTTGACAAGAAGGCGGTTCTATTTCCTATGTTCGACAAGATGTGGGACATTGATTGTAGTAGGGGTGGCATAGCGTACTTGGATTTGTATACAACTGGTATCTTGGGGGCACTTCCAGTATTTATTATGTATATATTGAGAAATATGTTGTTGCCCAATTCCATGGGATCGAGGATCCCATGGAACCAGGTACCGATTGTCCTAGACTTGATATCTGATCCTCGATGATTGGCATGGGCTCCCGCTCTTCTTTGTGAGGTCGACAAAGAGCCAACGAGGTAGTTCTTCGAGAGCTTATATGGGTACCAGTTTTCAACAACCCGAGGAGGCTAGTGGTGATAGTGATGAGGGTGGTGATGGGGGTGGTGGTGATGAGGATACCCTTCCTCGACGGGTAGAGGAGGATTAGGATACGTTATAGGCTGAGCATGATAACCTAGGTTTAGATGTGACTCGCCTAAAGAGTGAGTTAGCATAGTACCAAGGCGAGGTGACTCACCTCCAGGGTGAGGTGGATAGGATGTGTGATGGGCCTAGAAACGATGCTATCACTGCAAAGGACTTGGATATTTCTAGGCTTGGAGGTGAGGTCACTCGGTTAGAGGGTGAGTTGACTCAGCTACAGGTAGGGTCCGGTAGAGGTGACACTGTAGCTACTATTGCTGCTCTTCGAGAAGAGATTTATTAATGGGTTTCTCATGAGGGTGCTTACTTAAGGAGCCTGCGCAAGTAGGATATTTATATAGAGATGTTGGAGAATATTCTACATGAGCGTCATAATCCTTTTCCTATTCCTCCTTTTTTATCAGCCACTACTGCTACCCGAGGGACTGATAGGAGTCACAGGACTCATTGGTCATTGATTTCTCATGGTGCTTCTATAATGCAGGATCTTTGGAGGGATCTTATTGTTACTAGCTAGCGTGACATATCGTTTCTCTTTTTTGTATTTTGTTTTTATTTTGCTATGATCCTTAGTGCTTTGATGTATATAGTCTGCGGGCATTTTGTACCTTTGGTACTTTCATCTATCTATATATATATATATATATATATATACACATGGCTTTGTATTTTAGTTATCTCATGTGTTAATGTTTATGTGCATGCTTTTTTTTTATGCTTTGTTAGTGCTTATGTGATGCAATGTTCACATTGTTATATTTGTGTTATGATAAATGAATGTAAACAAATATGTAATATGCAGCTTATGTTTATTTTCATTTAACTATATGATGGCATGCATGATGTTTTTGTAATATTTTATAGCTCGAAGTAGTTGACCATTACTTGTTCATTTTTACAATTGGGAGTATCCAACTTGATGACTCTTCGCAGTTGATGTATGGTGGGTGTATGTATATGATAATGTATAATATGTGATAATGATATGATATTTGGTATGTTTTTGATATATAACATTGGAGTATTTTCAAAGACTCAATTAGTCTAGTGATTTAACCATTTTCTTAATGTTCATTTAACCCTCTTAGTAACAAGGTGTGTGCAAGTGGAGTTTGTTTTCTAAATATTTGGTTTGGGAATGACTCTAAGCAATCAAGAACCAGTGCATGTGTATGTGAAGTTCATTGACTCATGATGAGTAAAATTGGATGGTACTTGTATGGGTTTACCAATTAGCTAGCTTGTTCGTATGTGTAGTTAGAGGTCTTTCTCTTGGGAGAAATACATGTCGTCCTCCATGAGTTTACTCCACTGCTAGAAAAGCATCTATAGCTCTGATGGAGGTTCGCTTCATAGTCCAATGATTCGATCTTCGAGCATTGGGGATGACTACATAACTTTCTGAGGGGAATGTAGTATGATCCTTCTTGCTTTTTTGATCTATGGTGTGTGTATAGTATTTATCATGATAGAGTTTAGGTAATTAGATTCTCAATCAAAGTGTGATGATAATGTGATCCTATCCTTACTGTCTACCTTTTAATTTAATTGTTTGGATTGTTGTGATGGTGGTGAAAACCACCTTTTTGATTTTGGACTAAGTGTGTAATGGGACCAGCAGGGAATATTTTCTTTTCGCTTCAAGGTTGTACTGAAGTTGGCATTATCTTTTCTTACTTAATATATTTTTAAATTTGTAAAGTGTTTTTGGTTCAAGATTTCTTTGGGGTCAATCTACCATACTAAAGACTTTCTTAATTCGATATAAGTGCTTTGGTCCTAAATAAAATTGGACATATTATGATTTTGGTTCTTCACTAGACATTTTTGAGTGACTAAAAATTTGATTTATGATATAGTAAAACATGTGTGGATATGAACTTTGTTGACTTGTGAAGAGTCTTAGTTGGGTATCCCCATTTCTTTGGAACTTGTTTTTACTTGGTCGTATAATCACCACTATGAAATATCACTGAACATGGGATGGGATGGATGCAATTATGTGTTTAGTCTAATGCTGTTGTATGCATGTGATATGCCTATTTAATGCACAAGATTTTTTTTTTGTAATATGTAAATGCAACATGCTAAGTGCTAGTAATGACATTTCTATTTACAATGTAACTAATTATTAGAAATATTTTTTCTTTTTTCTTTTTTCTTTTTAGACATGTACATATATACATTTATTGCAAGTCATTTCATGTATAAAATGCCTCTAGGTGCATTATGTTTAGTGGTTCTGGCTCCAATTCTCCTTCGAAGTTGGCAAGTCTATATGTTCATGGTCCCAATTTATGGTTTACAATGTACATGCCTAACCAATTAGCCATAAATTTATCTCTCAAGTGTGGAAATGCATTGGTATTTTGTTTATTTTCTTTGATCACTAGGTCCCCTACTTGAAATTTGTGAGGATGGACTTTTGCATTATAAGCACATTTGATTCTTTCTTGATATACTCGTAAGTGATCAAAAGCATTGATACAGTTTTCATCAATAAGTGTCAATTGGTCAAGACATGCTTGTCTAGCTGTTTCATCGTCCATGAATTCCTGTAATGCAATTCGCAAGGAATTTATCTTGAGCTCTAAAGGTAATATAGCTTTAGCACCGTGAACTAGTGAAAATGGTGTTGCTCCTATTGGCGTTTCGATACTTGTTCTGTAAGCCCATAATGCCAAAGTAAGTTGAGTATGCCAATCTCGGTGATTTTCTTTGACCATTTTCTTGAGAATGGATACCATTGTTTTTTAGTTGCTTCAACTTGCCCATTTTCTTGTGGGTAATAAGGTGTTGAGAAACTGTGTTGAATTTTGAATTTGTTGCATAATGCTCTAACATACTTATTCTTAAATGACTTCCCATTATCAAAAATTATTTTTAAGGGTATTCCAAAATGATAGATAATATGTTGAAGTATAAACTTCTCTATTCGAGGTCCAATCGTAGTGGTCATTGGAATTTCTTCCACCCATTTTGTAAAGTATTTTGTCGTGATTATGATGAACTTATGTTGTCCTGATGAAGCAGGTGATATTTTACCAATTAAATTGAGACCCCATTGTGAAAAGGGCCAAATACTTTGAATGTTTTGTAATGCATGCAATGGTACATGAGTCAAATTTACATGATATTTGCACTTTTGATACTTTTTGACATATTTGCAATAGTCATTTTCCATGGTCAGCCAATAGTATCCCATGCACAGTATTCTCTTTACAATGGCCATTCCACTAAAGTGACCATGGCAAGTACCATCGTGGGCTTCTATTATTGCTCATTTTGCTTCAATCGGATCTAAACATTGTAATAATATTCCATCATACCCATGTTTGTATATCACATCCCCTAGTAGAGTAAAACAAATTGCTTTTTTGTTTGAACATTTGTTTTGCAGTTCGTGTCATTTCTACTAGGAGTATTCTAGACTTGAGAAAGTCTTTTATCTCATCAAGGTAAGAATTGTAAGGTTCAGCATGTATCAAACAAACGTTCTTCTCACTTGTGGGTTCTGCTTTTTGAATTGATGATTTTGACATTGTTGTTATTATTAGCAGTTGTACTTCCCATGCTAATTCTTAGGGATGAGATATCCCAAAGAAGCCATTGCATCCGCAAATCTGTTTGTGGATTGGGATAAGTTACTAATTTTGTACCAGTAAAAAATTTCTAGCAACTTTGTTGCTACTTCATGGTATTTCTTTAAGACTAATTCTTTACACTGGTATTCTCCTTTTACTTGGTATACAACTAGTTGAGAATCCCTAAAAATGCTTAGTATTTTTATGCCCATTGCTATAGCTGATTGAAGACCTAAGATTAAGGCTTCATACTCTGCATTATTTTTTTGGTAAATAAAAGTCTTCATTAATTACCGGGTTTTGCAAGTTAACCCAAAACCTATTACAATATCCAACCTTCTGTTGAGATTGTAGATCCTAGTCATCCTTGAAACTTTTTTACCAAAAATTGTGTTGAATCCCCTACAACACCTTACTAACAAAACACACCCATACCTAAACATAACTGTAAACATTACTTCCATTGACAGGAATTGAAGTTTGGAACTTTGCACTTGTGAAACCTGTTGCTTGCCCATTTCCTATTCTCTGTCGAAATATTCCAAGGCTTACACCCTGTTACCTTCATTTCCAATTTGGTATGATTTAGAGGGAAACCCCATAGTTATTACCATCTCCATGGGGAAAGAACACCCATTCATATTTCTCCTTAACGAGTAGGTTTCTTTTCATGACTAATAATTTTTTCCACTTCATGTGGCACACCTTGTGTCCATGTCACTAAACTACAAACATCAACACCTATTTTGGCTAATTTGTCAGCTGACCTGTTGACCTCAAAGTACACATGACGAGCCCTCATGTTCTGTCTTGCTACAAAAAGGATCCTCACTTCATGGATGACTCCCTCGATTCTCCATGGAGGTTTTTTGCCATTGGTTAATAGGTTGATGATGTTCATTTTATCACCTTCAATCATCAAGTTACCTTGAGTTGCTTGGGCTAATTGCAACCCTCTCCAAAGGGCTCTAGCTTCTGCTTCGTTATTAGTTCTGATTCCCAATGGTTCAACGAAGGCCTTGACTAGATTTCCTTGATGATCCTTGATTATTCCTCCAGCTCTAGCTCTTCCCGGGTTCTCCTTGGTTGCACCATCAAAATTTAGTTTAAACCAACCCTGGGGGGGTGGCTCCCAAGAAATCCCATTTTTGGGATTGGTCAAAGGAATGGAATGTTTGTCCTCAATACCTATGGCTCGAGCTAATTGTTTTTCTTGGGGAAGAATTGAGTGGTTCTCATCCACTAAGGTGTTAAGGTTTTCTTTCGCAAAGACAATAATCCTGTTGAGGATGGTTTTTGGGTTGTGAATGGTATCCTTAAAGGCTCTATGGTTCCTTTCTAGCCAAATCTGCCAGAGAAAATGATGCCAATAGATTTTCCATAGGTACTTAAGTTTTAGGCTAACAAAGGGTTGAGGCCATTGATGGAACACTTCGGATATAAGAGCAGGCTTAACCCACAAGATCCTAAAGGCTTGGAAAAGTTCATCCAAGATGGACTCCTCTACTAGAAACTCCAGAAACAAGTGTTGGGTTGTCTCCCATCCTTCCTTGCACATGTAGCAATGGTTAGCAATAACCATACCTTTGGATAACATATTGTCCATAGTGAGGATTTTTCCTTGAATCACCAGCCATGAAAAAAATGATATTTTAGGAATTAAGCCTTTGATCCAAACCAAACTCGATTGAAATTGTTGACCTTCCACATTGAGAAGCAAATTATAGGCAAACTTAACTGTGAAGTCACCACTTTCAGTCTCAGCCCAAACAATGTGATCTTCATCCTCTCTAAAGGGAATAATTTTTTGAGTTAAAATGTTATAAAGCTCTATAGACTCCGCTTCAAAACCCTGTACTTTGATGTGTTTCCACCTGTTGATATTTATATCCTACCACATATAATTTGCAACCTTCTTCCCAATATGCTGCTCCATATGCTCTTGAATCCTAAACAAGGATTCTGGGATAACTCCTCAGCTCTCACCCATCGATCCTTCCAAAATTCTATTGTTTGCCCATTTCCTAGAATCCATCTAAGACCTTTCTTGACAAGATCCATGCTCGTGAGGATTGCCTTCCAAAAAGTAGACCCCCTTCTTGCTAAGTTGTCATTAAGGAAGTTCACACCTTGGAGGTATTTCCTCCTAAATATGGCAGTCCATTCATTAATGACCTTAGTCAATAACCGCCATGTTTGTTTGGCTAACAGATTTGTATTGAGATGAGCAACTCTCCTCAATCCTAACCCCCCATTAGCTTTACGTTTTCAAACCTTGTTCCAACCTACTAAATGGATCCTTTTCTTATCCTCAGTCCCTGACCAGAGAAAAAAAATTTGAAGCTGCTTGTTGAGTGGTATTTTCACCCAATTGTGAAAGTACACTCTCCCTTAGGATTTGGGTTCCAAATCCCCTCTTGCAAAGAATTTAAACAAATGACTTCTCCAAGGTATCCACTATATTAGCATTTGCATATATGTATTAGTAATCTTAAATAAAGATATTCACTTTAAATGCTTGGAACACCTTAGTGATTGCAAGTAATTGTAAACAAGGGGCAATGTTGGTTTATTTTACCATGAAACTTTAGTGATTGTTCATTGAACCAAAATAGAGCAAATGTGATTTGGCCCTCATATGACCACGATGTAGTGCTCAAATTACCCCTCTTTCGTAAAATTAGAATTTTTATGAAGAGGGTAATTTTAGGCTCAAAAAATGGAAATTTGTGAAATGCCATAAAACATAACTCCTTCAATGAAATTGGAATTTTCATGAAGGGAATGTCATCATAGGCTCATGAATGAAACATGAAACTAAAAAAAATGAAATTCCGGCCCAAAATGGAAACTTTCTATTTTCGGATTTTTTAAATCTGTAATAAAACAGCAACTTCGATGAATTTTTAAAAATACTAAACAACTCCAAAAATGAAATTTCAAAGTGCGTATTGGAATTCTGTAGTATAACCTACACAATGGTGAAATTATTTTTGGATTTTGACATTTTTTAAATGTTTATTTTAATGCCTAAAAATTTTAAAAAAAAAGGTTAAAATTTCTGGAAAATAAAATGCACAAAATGAAAAAGAAATGCAGAAAATGGGACACAAGATACATTCAGTTTGATGCTATCCTATTCTGAAAAAACCAAATATGTGAGGTTTTCATGCATGCAACCTAACCTATTGGACTTGCAAAACAAGCACAATCCGGATAAGCTAAGTGCTCGCTCCTAGGGTTTTAAATGAGGTTTTTTTAGATTTAAACATTTGCATGAAGCAACCAAGAAAACTTGCATAAAATCTAAAAAGTGGAAAAATAGACATTTAATCTTGCATGCAGAAAATGACTCCTTTCTTGTCCATAAGATGCAACTTTCTGAAATTTTCTGTATTAAAAATTTGTCATTTTACAATAACAAAAAATTTTGGTTTTCCCAAACCATTCAATGGAAGAAAAATAGCCCAAACATGTCTAGAATGGCCCTCTTGCCTTTAAATCTACGACTCTATTCGCAGCAGTTTCCAACCCCTCTCCACTTCTTTGAATGGCGTATTTAAAACTTCTAAAAAAAAATTGTTTCTCCCTCCATGACTGTTTGTTTTCTCCTTCCCTTGTGCATGCATGTGTTTTTATTTCCAAAAAAAACTTTTCATTTCTATTTTGTGGCCCTTCGTTTCATTTTCTCCACATGGGCTTGCGTTCGTTTCCTTCCGTGTGTAACGACCATCTTAAATGATTTCAAATCATTAAATATTCCTTATGTAACGTTTTGTCTTATTCACTAGATTTTGTCCTTATGTCCACGTCACTATGCAATCTTCAGTTTCACTGTCCCGGTGTTCATCACTAATATCAGACGCACTGTCAACTACTCTGTTCCCTTGGCAAAAATGCAACATATCGTGATATCACGACACTTTTGCCTCCTTGCTCTCTTTTGTTGCTTTTAGCCACAAAAATGTAACATGTCACGATATCGCGACACTTTTTCTTCTCTTTTGGTCACGAAAATGCAACATGTCACGATATCGCGACGCTTTTCTCTTTTGGCCACGAAAATGCAACATGTCGCGATATCGTGACACTTTTTCTCTTGGCCGCGACAATGCAACATGTCGCGATATCGTGACACTTTTTCTCTTTTGGCCGTGACAATGCAACATGTCGCGATATCGCGACACTTTTTCTCTTTTGGCCACGACAATTCAACATGTCGCGATATCGCGACACTTTTTCTCTTTTGGTCGTGACAATGCAACATGTCGCGATATCGCGACACTTTTCTCTTTTGGCCGCGACAATGCAACATGTCGGGATATTGCGACACTTTTTCTCTTTTGGCCGTGACAATGCAACATGTCGTGATATCGCGACACTTTTTCTCTTTTGGCCGCGACAATGCAACATGTCGCGATATCGCAACACTTTTTCTCTTTTGGTCGTGACAATGCAACATGTCACGATATTGCGACACTTTTTCTTTCTTGTTTTTTCTCTTCTTGTTTGGCTACGAAAATGCAACATGTTGCGATATCGCGACACTTTTCTTTCTTCTCTTTTGGCCGTAAAAATGCAACATGTGATATCGCAACACTTTTCTTTCTTCTCTTTTGGCCACAAAAATGCAACATGTCACGATATCGTGACACTTTTTCTCCTTGCTCTTTCTCTTTGCTTTGGACTGTGAAAATGCAACATGTCGCGATATCGCGACACTTTTTCCTCCTTGCGGTGTTTTGCTTTTTCTTTGATCTTTAGCATATGGGCCACTTCGGTCTTCTTGGAAAACATGCAAAAAAGGCGTACCCTAATTTTTGGGTACGTTGTGGAGAAACCACAACACTGCTCAATTTTGTGATACACCTTGCTAGGAGCTCTGAAGACTGATAGGAAGTAAACGGGTATACTTTGAAGTGAAGCCATAGTTAAAACTGCTTTGCCTGCTTGAGACAATAGATGTCCTTTCCAACCTGCTAGCTTTTTTGGATCCTCTCCAGAACTATGTTCCACATTGATCCTTCAGGTTTCCCCGTAAACAGGGGAAGACTTAAATAGGAGGTGGGAAGGGATGCAATCTGACATTCCATGATACTTGCTATGTTGTTTTGCCTAGGAATGGGGGTATTGATGAAATAAAGTTTGCTCTTATAAAAATTCACTTTCTATCCAGTTGCTTCTTTATACATTATGAGAATATTTTTAATCCTTCTTGTCTCAACCACAGAAGCCAAAGTCAATAGCAATGTGTCATCAACAAATTTTTGATGTGTCACTGGGGTAGTTAGCGACATGGCCTTGATACCTGATATGAGTCTAGCTACCGCTGTTGCCTTAATGGGTCTTCCCAAGGCCTCAGCTACAATGATGAACATCATAGGACTTATGGGATCTCCTTGTCTTAGACCATATTTGCTTTGAAAAAAACCTGCAGTAGACCCATTAACCAAAACTAAAAAACAAGTCTTAGAAATACACTCTCTTATTAACTTGACCCATTTCATGTTGAAGCCAAATTTTAACAAAACTGCCTCTAGGAATTCCCAATTTATCCTGTCATAAGCTTTGTTCATGTATAAATTTAAAGCCATGACTGCTTTTTTGGTCTGAGCAGTTGTATGAAGAGCCTCATGAATAGTAATAACTCCATCTAAGATTGATCTTCCTTGTACAAAACTTCCTTGACTTGGATCAATGATAACCGGTAGAACTTTCTTCAAATGGTTGGCTAAAACTTTGGACATAATTTTATAGGATATATTACATAGGCTAATCGGCCTAAAGTCAACCATAGTCTTGGGGTTGGGGCCTTTAGGGATCAAAGCAATGAAATTTGAATTGAAACCCCTTGGAATATGATTTGAACTTTGGAAATCCTTGATTGCAGCAATAACTTCTGCTCCAACAATATCCCAACAAACTTGGAAAAACCGTGATGAAAACCCATCCGGCCCAAGAGCTTTGTTAGGATCCATGTTAAACAAAGCCTCCTTGATATCTTCGTTTGAAAAAGCTACTGTAATAGACTTGTTAATCATTTCATCAATGATTTTTGGAATGAATTGAAGGAGAGAGTCCTTTTCTTGGGAATTACAGGCCCGTTCTTCACCCAATAATGAACTGAAAAAATTAACAGCCTCGTCCCTGATCTCCTGAATGTTTTGAGTTGAGGATCCATCCACCTTAGTTAAATTTCTAATATTATTGTTGCTTCTATTGCTCAATGTGGTAACATGGAAATATTTTGAATTAGAGTCCCCTTCCTTTAGCCATAATGCCCTTGATTTTTGCCTCTAATACATCTCTTCACAAGCTAAAATATTATAAAACTCACAAAGGATTTCCTTCTCTTTAGTCCTTGTTGCCTCATCACAGGTTCTATTTTGGATTTTTCTTTCTATTATTCTCATTTTTTCCCCCACTGCTCTCTTATTCTCAAAACTATTTCCAAAGACTTCTTTATTCCATATTCTAAGGTTGTTTTTCACCATCTTAAGTTTTTGAGATAGTTTGAAGGAAGCACTTCCTTGGATAGGCTGCTGCCACCATTCCTCTATTCGTTTCTTGAAGTCCAGATGTTTAACCCACATTGACAGAAATCTGAATGGCTTTTTAAAGGAGTTAGCCTGAAATGCCTCCCATAGAATAATATTATGGTCTGAAGCGCATTTAGGAAGGGCTTGTAATGCTGAATCACCAAACATTGTTGTAGCTTCCTTGGATAAAAAAACCTATCCAACCTTTCTTGATTCAGCTGACTTTCTATCCTCTTATTACTCCATGTAAATTTGGCTCCTTTTAGTCTTACATCCATCAATTCATTTGTGTTAATGAATTCATTGAAGTCCTCCATGCTCCTTGAGGGTAACCCAAATCCTCCCTTATTATCAGATGGGTAAATGGGGGTATTGAAATCTCCCCCAATCACCCAAGGAATTTCTTTAAAAGCTTGGCTCAAATGCCCCAAAAACTCCCACAGTTCAGATCGCCATTGGACAGAGGTGGGAGCATAAACATTTGACATAATCCAATTCTTATTAGTATCAAAATCATGAAATAATACACTTAAGACTCTTTCATTTGCTTGAATAATACTTCCTTCTATTTTAATAGGATCCCATAAGATCATGAGGCCCCCATATGCTCCTCTCGCCTATTGAAAGGCCACTTCCCCTTGCTTCCAAATCCTTCTAGCTATAAGTGCTTATTGTGCCGCATCTGTTTTGGTTTCTTGAAGAAAAATGATAGTAGGATTCCAATCCTTCCTTATAGACTTCACCATCCTTTGTTTTGGTGGGTTGTTTAGGCCTCTCACATTCCATGAGAGAACCTTCATTTAGACTGTTTGATATTTTTTCCCTGCCTCCTTCCTTGATCGAAATGGGGTTTCTTCATTGATTCTCATTCTATAGTGCTCTTCTGTAGATATTCTCCCTTTCTTTCTTTCACTTCCATAATCTATCGGAGGCTTGGTAGTGCTTCTAGTCTATTTTGGACTGAAATGAGGGGGCATATACTGTGATAGTCTAGGGCTTGAACCTTCTTCCACATTTTAGGGGTTTTCAATTCCCTCTTCATCCTCAACCTTGTTTTGGTTTACCTCTCCTATTTGGTTCCTAAACAGGGGGCTTTCCTTCAAGGAACCTTTTACCGTTGGGCTCGTATGATAAGGGATAATTTGCTCCACTACCGTATTAGGAGCTACATTCCTGGCTCTTGTTTCCACAACTTCGACTCTTGACTCTATTTTTTCCATGTTTAAACTGAAATGACTTGGCAATTTTTCTTCATTTTGAGCATAGTTTTTGGGGCTTTTTGTCATAGTTGTGGATGGTCCCGATTTGGATGGGGAGTCTAGGGTTTTAGGAAACTTGACACTGATGGTATCATCCTTACTATTTTCTTTTTCAACTTCTAGATTTTCTAGGATATCAAACATGTTCAAGCTGGGATATTTATTACATACCTTATGATTTTTGCCTCCCTCATTATGTTGCTTTCCTTTCTCCTGGATTTTTTCCAGTTTTGTGTTGGCTTGGTCAACCTGGTTATTCTTAACTTGTTTGTATCCTTCCAAGTTAATATGTGGTCCTTGAAAATTTGGGATCCCTCTCCCATTAGCTTTCCCCAAAAAGCCTTCACTCGTGGCTTCCTTGTTTGCAGTTATTGTCAGACATTGGGCTTGAAGGTGGCCCTGGGTTTTGCACACGCTACAAAATATCGACTTGTTCTCATACTCCATAGGCTAAATCCTTAGAAAATCTCCATATGCTAGTTCCACCTGAGAAGGTAGATCAAAATCCAAGTTTGCATTTACACAGATCTTGGCATGCGTCAGTCTAGTCCTTGCCCGAGTTGAATGGCCTATTACCACGAGCTCTCCTATCGTCTTTGCTATGCCACTAAGCCAGTACTCATTAACAAACTAGGCTGGGAGGTTTGGCAAGCGGACCCAAATGGGTGCTATATTAATGTTCTACTTCCCAGGGTTGAAATCCTCCCCCCACTTCCTTATAAAGAGACTACGCCTTCCTAGAAACCAGGATCCTCCTATCAAGATGCGCTTTGCATCATATTTGTTGTTGAGTCTTATCATAAAAAAACCTCTTGACATGGCTACGATTTCTAAGCTTCCTAAATTTTTCCACTTTGTCACGGCCCATGATCGAATAGTCTCAATGTCCGAGCTTCCTCCCAAAAACTTGCCAACTAAGGATTATGCCTCCATATCTAAGAATTTTTCCATAATCTCCACTGGCGCAGTTAACCTATTATTGTTTGGTATTAGGGGCGGTAGTTCACTGACTGGCTCCTTATTTTTCCCTTTCAGCATTTCCAAAAAGGTTGGGCCCTTGTTGCCAGCTCCTGAACCCCAGTGGGACCCTTTGTCTAAGGGTTTATTTGGAGGATCTATACCTTTAGCCTTTTCAAACTGAGTTGATAGGGAATCCTTTTCCTTTCCAGCTACAGCATTCTTCCCTACCTCTAGATCTTCTCCTTTCGTTGGTTCAAAATTATTGCCTACCATTTTTGCCTCCGCTTCCTCCACCTCTCCTCATCTCTCCCATTGATGTGTGTGAGTCATACTCTACATTATTATTGGTGCATGTGAAGTAGAGTTTGAATGATAAAATAATTGGTATTCCTTCAGGTGTATAAAATACGACTCCCACATCCTGTCCTTTGTCGCATTTAGACCCATCAAATAGCATGCTCATGTATTCTTCTTCCTCAAGAGAAACTAACTCTTCTTATTCTGTGACATAGAATACTGAATCATCTGAAAGCTCAATGATTAGTGGTTTGTTGTTATGTAGCAGAGATTCTACAAGTTGATCAGCTATCACCTGACCTTTTATGGATTTTTGACTTATGAATTCAAGATCAAATTTGGTTAAAAGCATTATCCATTTAGCATTATGGGTGTTGTTATATGTGTGATTCATCATGTATCGCAGAGGATTTTCTCTAACTATGACATAGGTAGTATTTCTTAGCATGTAATGTCTAAGTTTCTTGGTGGTAAAAACCACTGCTAAGCATAACTTTTTTACATAAGCATATCTTGTTTCGTAACTTACCAACGTTCGACTAATATAGTAAATTGCTTGCTCCTTATGTTTTTCATTTTTTTGTGCAAGCATAGTCCCTAGTATAAAATATGTTGCAAAAATGTACAGGTGAAAAGGGATTCCTGATCTAGGCGATGTAAGAATTACTGGTGATGCCAGATACTTCTTTATGTCATCAAATGCTTCTTGAAATTCAGTTGTCCATGAAAATGTCACTCCCTTTTGTAACAAGCGATTGAAATACCTGCATTTATCTGAGAGTTGTGCGATGAATCGTCAGATAGATTAGATCTTTCCTTCTAAACTACGTAACTCTTTCAATATTTTGGGAGGTGGCATTTCTAATATTACTTTTATCTTACCTGGATCCACTTCAATGCCTCGCTTGGAGACAATGAATCCTAGAAGTTTTCCTAATGTGACTCTGAATACATACTTCTTAGGATTTAACCTTACTTTGAGTTCTATCAACCGATCAAACGCTTTTTCTAGTACATCGATGTGCTCAAGAAGTATCTTAGATTTAGCAATCAAATCATCTACATAATCCTCGATGATATTATACATATAGTCATGAAATATGTACGTCATAGCATGTTGATATGTTGCTCCTATATTCTTAAGTCCAAAATACATCACTCTTTAACAGAATGTCCCCCAGGGTGTTGTAAATGATGTCTTGTGTTGGTCTTCAAGATTAATTTGAATTTGGTTGTATCCCAAGAAACTGTCCATTAAGGAAATCATTTCATGACCAGCGCAGGAATATACCAGTTGGTCGATATTAGGCAAAGGAAAATCATATTTGGGACACGCTTTTTTTATGTCTCATTAGTGCATACGCGTATCCCTTTGTTTGGTTTGTGAACGGGTACCATATTTGAAAGCCATTTTGGGTAATCAATCGGTACTATGAAGTGCACATCCAACAATTTTTGCAGCTCTTCTTTTACAATTAATGTGACTGTTGGATGATCTTTCCTAATCTTTTGTTTGAAAGGCTTTGCATCATGTGCCAATGTAAGGTTGTGGACTACCAAGTCTAGATCTAAACCTAGCATGTCTTTGTATGACCATGCGAACACTTCTTTCTTTTTCATTAGCATTTTTATTATGAGTTTTTTCTCTTCTGCGGATAAATATTTTACAATTTTGATAATTTGAGTATTGTCTGCGTCTTTACTAAGGTTCACATCTATAGATTCTTCAATTAGCATGTGAGAACCTTCTTCTAGTTTATGTGGAGTTGGGATGAGGTGAATATCATCCACCACAGTTTAAAATGTCTCTAGGATTTCCCCCTCTATTTTAGTTTGAAAAAATAAATTATTTTATGATGAAGGTTGCTATGAAATATACGTGTTTGAAGCATGCAACAACTCTTCGGACAAGACAAATTTAGCAATGGATGGTGGGGATGAAATCTTGTCCATGGCAATGAGGCTAGTGTCTATATGGATCGACTTCACCTCATCATCCGAATTGTGCAGTGGGGTGAGCAAATCAACAAAAATCATGTTGACTTGATGAAGGTGATATGGTTGTGATTCAAGAGGCGATGACTCATCCTCCCTAGGTTGTAAATGACCTAATGTGGGTGATTGGTGATGCTACAGGAGCAGCCAAGGTGGTGGAGGAGGTTTTGGTTCAGGAATTTCATGTTTTTTGCTCAGCTAAAAGAGATTTCAGTTTATTGGGAACTTCTTTTGGTACCAATCATTTCTTCGAATAGATTTTGCATGTACTAACTCTTCTCTAGGTTCTTCTGCCTCTTGATTATGTTGTTCGTGATGCATCTCTGCTAGTAGTATTCTTATAGCTTGTATTTCATACTCATGATTTAGAAATATCACTTTTGTTTCATCTTCATAACCGTCATCACTTATCCAGAAGCCGTTAGCATTTGTATGAGGTCCCAGAACAAGTTGTGTGTAGTCTGGCCTAAGGTCGATCATTTTTTGTGGATCTTCGTAACCTGGTTCTTGCTGCAAGGCTTGTTCTGGGAAATTTTTAAACACATGAGGGTAAAAAATTTTGATTAGGTATTCACCATTTATATCATCATCCTCATCATTAGGTTAATCCTCCTTTTCACTTTCTCCTTTCCCGTCTTCGCACTCAATATCCAACTCTTGGAATGTTTGACTTATTGAAGAGCTTGCAATGGAAGGTTTATAACCTAGACCTGAGTGGTAATTTGGCTCTCTCTATATTCTGGCTCAATAATGTGGTGAGGACCTTGTTCATGTCTTCCAAGTCCATATCCTTGCCAATTAATCCTATGAAATTATCTCACTAGAAATGATGGGTTAGATAAAAAATCAATGTTCTCATTAAACTCTTTTACATGGTCCTCCTCTGGGGGAGATGGTCCTGATGAAGATTCGACTCCCCATATATGAAATTTATTTCACTTGATGTGGAACCCATTTTTTATATTTCACCTATGGCTAAATGTGGGTCGCGATGGCAACCGTAATCCTTGACTAATTCAATAGGTGGTGTAACCATGACACTTTCAATAATGTACTCACAAATACCTAGATTTCCAAGGTGTACTGCAACTCGAGAAGGTTGAGAGGCTGATGGTTTGATGGATGAAGAGGGTTCTTCTGAGTTAGTTTGCGGTTCTAATGGTGGTGGTGGGCTTTATCTAATAGGTGGCCCTATTTGTGATACTACGGGCTGTGATGATTGTGGTTTATTGATGGATGGATTGGGTTGTGCTAAAAATATGAATGGTTGTATTGGATCTGGAAGTGCACTATATGGAATTGGTTTTTGGTTGGCAAGGTGGTTTGGTGTGATTGGAAAGTGATATGCAGTGTTTGAAGACTGAATTGAGTTAACGCTTTTGTATGCAAAAGTTGGGTCAACTATAGGCAATTCCTCCTGAATGGGTGCTTTTGATGAAGTTTTACTATATGGAATGGTCCTAATGGTAAGTGGTTGGATAGTTAGATGTGTTGATGTAAGCAAGGACTCATACAGGTTTTAAATCAAGTTACAGTATTTGAAATGTTTTGTGTCAGCTAGTATACAATGTATTTTTCCTTCATGTACATATTTTAAGCATTGATGTAATTTTGAAGGGACACACTTCATTTCCCTAATCCAAGGGCATCCAAGAAGTATATTATATTGCATTTATCCTTCCAAGATGTGGAAGAGAACATGTATTGTTATCACCCCCACGGTGATGGGAAGAACAACATTCCCTACAGTTGAGCATAAAGGCATCATTAAAATCCCTAAGGGTGAAGGTGTAAGTTATGATGTGAGATGATGGGATGTTGAGTTTTTTTATTGCAGGTGTGGTTATGAGATTGATTAATGAACCGGTGTCAATAAGCACTCTCTTGAATGGCTTTCTGTCAATGTGAGCTACTATGTGCAATGGTGGATCAAGTGAATCTACTGAAATTTACTTTTTCTCAAAGTCATAAAATACTATCGAGGGTTCCATACACTTTTGCACACTCCCTACAAAGGAATTGAATGCATTGGGGTCTTCTAATTGTACTTGTATAGACTTTAATATCTTCATCAATGCTTCCCTTTGAGGTGTTGATTTTTTTAGTAGCTCATAAATTGATAATTTTGCTGAAGCCATTTTTAAACTTTGCGTTAACCGGCTATTTAAGGTGACCATTGGGTGATTATGGAAAGGTGATGGTGAAATTCTTGGTCCAAGTTGTATGGGCACATTTTTGGTTGTGTTGCTAGAGCCTATGTTGTGTTATTAGCTTACCTCTGTCCACAGGTAACTATGTTGATAGCTACTACAAAACCTTATGGCAGTTGAGACACATAATTAACCTGGTTGGGAGAAACTGTAGAAGTTGATGCTCCCATCAATTTTTTATTTTTCTCTCGATGTGGCAAAGGTTTCTGATAGATGCCTAGATTTTTATTGTTTTGGGCTAGTGGATTGTCAACTTTGATTGTACCCGCTTCTAATAGATCTTGCAAAATTCCTTTGAAACCATGACACCCTTCGATATCATGTCCTCTTTGTCTATGATAGATTCAAAAGATGTGTTCTTTGTAACCTTTTATTTTTTATTTATTAGGATATTAAGGTTTCATTTATGGAAATGTAAAGAGTTTTGCCGCATACAAATTTTGGAAAACTAATGAATATGGCTCTTGTACTTGTGTGTAATTTCTGTTTGGCTTAAAATGATGTTGTTGCCTTTTTGCAGGTTGTGTCTGATTTTATGCCTGTTGTGGGGATGGAACTGCTTGATGATTCAATTGTTGTGGTTGTTGTTGTTGTTGGGATTGTTGTATTTGTGCTTGGGTTGGTTGATTCAACTATGATTGGCCCAAAACTATCTGGTTAACTTGTGCAGTCTTATATTGACCGTGGTTATTTCCCTTTTTATTCTTATTGTGCCACTCTTTCTTTTTAGGCTTTATCTCACCTTCATGAATTTTGATCTCTTCTATTAGCTTTTCTTGGGTGATTGCCTCATCGAATTTCCTATACTGCTATAACTGTAATAATTAAGATATGGGTCTACCAAAACTCTTCGTGAACATTCATATTATCTATGGCATAGGGATGGAAAATGGTAACTTGATCATGACTGATCTCCATATATTGCCAAATTCATAGACTGATTCATTGTCATATTGTTTTAGATAAATCAATCAGTCAATGTGGTTTGTTTTCTGACATTCAGGGCTAATATTTCCAAGAACTAGTCTGCTAGTTGTTCAAAGGTAAAAACACTTGGATGTGGTATGTGGTTGTACTAGTCTTGGGCTTCTCCCCCTAGTGTCTGAGAAAATGTATGTAACAGTAATGCATCATTACTTTTGATTCTAAAGCATGCATTTACAAATCTAGTTATATGTTCATGGGGGTCCTCTTACCTTTAAATTCAAGCTTAGGTATTTTAAAATCTGCTGGGTATGGCGGCTCAGGAACCGAAGCATGAATAGGATGATTGATTAGTTGCCTTAAATTTGGTTTTTGGCATTGCAAACCTAGAATTTGCATGGCAAGGCTATCAATCTGACTCTGTAAAAACTGGCATCTAGGTTCATCCATAGGACTGACACTTGAATGTACTTGATGTTGCTAGTAATGGGGTGGATTGTATGTAGGTTGCAGGTGATAAGGTATGGTTGGCTGAAATGTGTTATAATATGAATGATGATGGAGATTATGATATGTATGGGGTGATGGGAGCATGATGGTATGTTGACCTACTATATTAGCATATGGATGTGGAGATTGGTTCTTAGCTATAGTGGTGGATGGGGAGTGCATTGTCCAATATGGATCTTGGATAAAGGTATTTGTTTGGTGAGATAGAGGTGGGAAGTTGTGCTCAATCCCTTGCAAATGTTGGTTGGGGTCAGGATTTACACTATAGTTAGTGTTATCTAAAATAATTTGCTACAGCTATAAAAAATCTTGTTGCATAGCAATTGCATTTGAAGTAGGGACTGCCACCTGTGATGTGGTAGGTTGGGTTGGTTGTGTAACAACCATGGTACTGGAAGTGAGTGGGGGCTAATTAGCAAAGGGTATTACCATTGACTATGGTATGATATGGGATGTAGAACCTATGAGGGTAGTGGGTTGAGTGGATGTTAGGGTTTGTGAAACAACAAGAATAGTTTCGTACAAGGGGTTAGTTGAAATGGTGAGTTGTTGAGGTAATGTGTGGGTTGTTTGGTTGGATGATGATGGTTGGTTAGCCAATGCTACAGTAGCCAACTCAAAAAGGGGATTTGTAAAAACTTGTTTAGACTATTGTGGGTAAGTATATGCGGGCTCTTGTTGTAATTATGGTACAACACAGGATGGGATGGAGAGTGGTGGTAATGATGGGAAGACCATTCCAACTGCATTCAAGTACATTATAATAGTATCCATGTCGAACATGGTGACATGAATATCTACCACTGCAGGAGGTTCACTCCTAGGTGTCTCAGGTATGGCTGTGTGAGTAGCCCTATGCATAATGTCTATGTTTGTATTAGGGCCATTACTAGAAGGCCCTACATTAAGATTTTAGGACATAGAATATGGCATGCCTACTTGTCCTACCACCAAAGTGTGAGGGATTTTTCCAGACTAAGAGGCCATGGGGGAATACCACTGACTTTTGTTTGACACTAGTTTCTTAGCTTGACTACGAGTCACTACCATACGATGTTATGTGGTACAATGCCAAGTGTGACTATCTATGTAAATAAAATGGAAAAACGATGCAATACAACACGCAAAGCAAACAAACACAAAGCTTTTGGTGCTAGGTTTTCGTTAGTTTTTTTTAAGCATTTTAAAAATGAAAATACGTGTGCTCAATGTTTTTCCCTATATGAATCTAGGATTTCACCTGTATACTCGTAGCTTGACAACCTGGCTATGAACTCCAGGTCACGTAATCCCACCTATAATGTGTGGTAATGAATCCCACACACGGCCAGGGAGCACAGGTCCTACCAATTCCTCACCCAGTTCATCCACAGTCTGCGATACACCTCTCTAAGAAGAAATGTGTGTTATAACCCACATGCTATGATGGATCTTGGAATCGGCCTTGGCAAAGAACGGGGTATGATTTTTGTGGTTCGATGATGAAATCCAAACCCGACAGTGATGAAATATAGTTGTTTTCCAATGTTTAAGTGCAAGTGTGTGATGGTTTGTTTAATTACTGTGTTATGCAAAAATATTATGAATTTATATTTGAATGCCTACATGCAGAATATAGAAAGCAGAAAACATAATAGACAACAAATCAGGGGCAAAATGCCATCTTCAGATAAGATTTTAGGCCAAATCCTACTTAATAGGGCCAACCGCGGGTGGGTGGTTGGTTCTGGTAAATCATGGATGCACAGGTCCTTTCTTTTAGTAGGACAGGGTCTAAACTAACTTGAACCCAAAAATATAATGTTTGGGTTATTCCTAACCCGACACATGCAACATGATTTTTTTTATTTTTTATGGATGCAGGACTTAAACTAATTGGACTTATCCTAAAACCTATGTGTGAACAAGAGCACACATTACTAGACCTTTCAGTGCTAATAACAGAATGTAGACAAAGGAGAAAAATAAGGAACATAAATCAAAAGGTACAGACCTATGATCCCATTGTTGCTCCTTCCATTTGTCAACCATGGATCTGCATTTTTGAGACAACAACTGCACGTCTGCATTTCCTTAGAGCAGGAACCGTGCGTCTGCATTTTCTCCAAATAGGAACCGTGCATCTGCGTTTCCTTAGAAAATAAATCGTGTATCCATGTTTCCATAGTAAACAATTCAAGCGCGAGGTTTTCCAAGTATATCGATCCAAAGTTGAATCTACGCGCATCCTAAATTCCTAAAACCTATAGGTGCAAATAGAGATTAGTAAACAAAATTAAAAGCAATACAAAAAAAAATAGGACCTTTAGGGGGTCCCACTGTGATTGCCATTTTTGTAACAAAAATAACTGAGCAATGATATATGTAAAACACAAAGAGAAAAATTGTCAAAATTGCTTTTCTTTATTGATTTTGATACAATTTTTTGCAAGAATGAATTTTGGATTACCCCAAGTATATTTGGGATAATATTACAATTCTTTCTCACTCTATATTGATGCAGATGAATGAAAATTGATGGAAAGGTATCTTCCAACACTTTTGTAGGGGCACGTGCTCTTTGTTCTTCCAGCCACAATCCAAGATGAGTGGGCTTTGGTATCCGACAAGGGACCACTCCAGCTTTAGCAGCTTATCCAAAGTACCTGTCACCTGCACACATTCCAACTAAAAAAGGGATTAGTAGCACCTGTATATTTGAGCAATAAGAATAATGCATGCATAAACCCTAAGCAGATAATAATGTGAAACAAATGATAGAACAAATCAACAAATAAACCTTACTAATCAAGTAAATTCTATTGCAGATCTTTTATGTGCGTGGGATTTCATGCTCGGGACTGTGGAACCATGGAAGCATGGTTGTGGGCTGGAAACCATGGATTTGTGGTTGTGAAACCGTAGAGTCATGTTTTTGACTATGGAACCACGGACAAGCGGTTTCGGATGAAGAATATGTTGCCTCAAGATTTGAACCAATGGTCAGAAAAAAGCTCGTGCATCATAATTTCTCGTTGGTCTATGTCAATTTTGGTAGCCTGTTGGTATGCAAATTCAGCTCTCTTTTTTTGGTGGACTAATGGTGTTTTTATAGGCTTCCTAGGGCTTTGGAGGGGAATGGGAGGTGGTAAGCCTGACTTGCCAAGTGGCAAATCTAAACTGCCAGGTGGAAGGGGCAGTTACAGTGAGTCATTCAGTGTGGCTCATGTAACTAGGGTGATGTGGCTTCAAGTGGAGTGGGATGTGGGATGTTGTTTTATGTGAAGGTACAAGGGTACAACAACAAATGAGTTGTGGCATGGGTTTTGGGAATCTATCTCATGTGTGAGGATAAGGGGGATAGGAGTGGGTAAGATGTGGTAGGGGTTTTGGATGAAGCATCTAGGACACATGTCCAATGGGTATACAAGGTATCCTAGGGTGATTTTCCAAATTTAATAAATTAATAAAATAGGATAATGTGCAAGATTTTATATCCTTAAGTTTAGACTTAGGCATATAATTTTATTATGCAGGATTTGATAGTGGGGTGGCAGATGTGGTTTTGAAGGTGTTGTATTTTAGTGTCTACAATTAGTAAACATAATTTTATTGATCCTTGAGTAGCCAAACAAGAAAATTGTTACATACATGCTTGTAAATAATTTTAAGGCATGGTAGCTAATGGAATAATATTACCTTTTAAATATAAATACCACAATGTTAAGTTGAAGATAAGGGATTATGAACTCCCAACTAGTATGCTTTCTCTTCAACTTAGAGAGTGTGATGTTGTGCTAGGAGCACAATGTTTAGGTACCTTGGAAACAATAGCCTAGAAATTTTTCAAATTATGGATGCAATTATTATACTCTTTATGGTTTATCGATAGGATCTCCATATGTTATTATTTCAAGTTATATGGAGAATTTAAAAAATATTCATGTGGGATAGTAACCCAATTATTTGCAATTTAAACACAAACTTTAGAAGCAAATAAACCACAAGCTGATTTGCAACTCATTTTGACTAAATATAATGTAGCTTCTAAGAAACCAATAGAATTACCTCCACATCATTTCCATCATCATGCAATACCATTGGTACAAGGTAGCTTACCACCTAACATCATACCCTACCAATATCCCTATGCATTTAAGTCAAAATTGATAAGTTCATACAAGAATTGTTGGAATGAGGGATAATTTTGCCTAGTAACAATCTTTATTCTTCTTTGGTGTTTTTGGTTAGAAATAGATATGGGTCATGATAGTTGTGTATAGACTTTCATGAGATCAATAAGCTCACCATGAGGGACAAATTTCCTATCTTGGTGAATGATGAATTTTTGGATAAGTTACATAGCATAAATGTTTTCTCCAAGTTGGATCTTTGTTCAACCTATCATTAGATAACAATCAAGGAATAAGATATACCTAAAATAAAAAGTATTAACTCATGAGAGCCATTATGAATTTTTTGGTCATGTCGTTTCAACTAACTAATGCACCATCAAAATTTCAAAGCCTCATGAATAATGTTTTTCACTCATTTCTTTACAAGTTTAGTTTGGTTTTCTTTGATGACATTCTCATATACAATTACACTTGGGTCAAGCACTTATAACATCTAGATCAAATTTTGAAATTATTGTGGTACCATTAGTTATTTTTCAAATGATCCAAATGTTCCTTTGGCATGTAGAAGGTTGAATACTTGGGGTATATTGTTTCATAGGAGGGAGTCAAGGTTGATCCTAAGAAAATTAAGGCTATCCCAAATGGTCCTAATCCATAAAATATCATGGTACTTCATGGGTTTTTGGGTCTCATGGTATATTACCATAAATTCATCTTAAATTATGAGAAAATGCATCTCCCTTAATAGTCATTTTAAAAAAGAATTCATTTAAGTTGTCAGCTCCAACAAAATAGGCATTTATAGATATTAAGAGGGCAATGATTTTGACCCTAGTGTTGGCTACACCTAATTTTTCTAACCATTTATAATTGAAAGTGATGCTTTATATCATGGTATTGGGCTATATGAATGCAATATAGGTGTCCCTTAGCTTTCACCAGTAAGCTACTATGAATCGAAAATTTGGTAAAATCTACATATGAAAATAAAATGATGATTGTCCTCCATGTTGTTAATCATTGATGACCATATCTCATTGAGATATATTTCTCTGTCAAAACGAACCACTTGAGTTTTAAATATTTTCCATACAAAGAGTATATACTCTAACATAGCAAAATTGAGTTTCAAAATTGTTGGAATATGACTATGACATCATTTATAAGAAGGAAATGAGAATATTGTAGTAGATGCCCTCTCTCATCAATTTGAGGGTAAAGTGATAGTGTGTGCTCTTCCATCCCCATTTTCCTAATGGGTGTCTCAACTTAAATAAGAATTGACCAAGGATCAGTCTTTATAGACCTTATAAGGACAACTCCCAATTCACATGATATATACTCATGGGATAGACACTTGTTATGATATTAGGGTTGCACTATGTTCTTAAAAACCTCATAACTTTATGAGGATATTATGAGAGAGATTCATGCTTCACCTACTATAGGCGATTCTAGATTCTTGAAGACATGTGAGAGAGCTAAAAGGTCATCCTATAGGGAGGAAATAAAAAATAAATAATATTTTTTGGCCAATGTGAAATTTCCCAATATATGAAAGGTGAGACACTTCACAGCCTAGATACTCTACAACTATTATCAATCTTAGCCAATGTGTGGATTGATATATCTATGGATTTTATGGGATAGATTCCTATATATAGAGGAAAATTGACCATTTTTGTGATGGTGGACTATCTCTCAAAGTATGGTTATTTTATTTATCTTTCCCATCCTTACCATGCTTCCACCATTGGTCAAATTTTCATGGATTCTATTTTCAAACCCCATGATATACCCTAATCCATAGTTTCTAACAATGACCTCACTTTTACTAGTCAATTTTAGCAAGAATTGTTTAATATACAAGGAATGCAACTATGAATGACCTCGTCCTACAATTTGTAGATGGATGCAAAAACTAAAATTATCAATAAGTTCTTGGAAACCTACCTTCATTGTTTTACATTTGAGTATCCAACATAGTGTGTTGAATGGTTGCCTTTGGCTGAATGGTGATACAACACTTCATTTTACACAATTTCCAAAATAACTCCTTTTGAGGTTGTGTATGGGTACCCACCTCCATTCCTATATTCACTTGGGAATTCAAAAGTTAAAGCAATAGGTACAACCCTTCAAGAATGTGCCCAACTCTTGTATAAAGTAAAGGATAACTTTTTGTTGGCTCAAAACTAAATTCAGTAATAGAATGACCAACACCATTTTGAGCATAACTTCAATGTAGGTGATATGGTCTTTCTTTGACTCCAACCTTACAAACAATATTCTATATAAATTTGAGCTAACAAAAAATTGGCAACTCAATTTTATCCTCCCTATCAGATCTTAAAACAAATTGGATAGGTAAACTACAAGCTTACCTTTCCAACTTCTTCCAAGATCCATCTAGTCTTCCATATCTCTTTTCTCAAGAAGGTACTCAACAATTGCATTCAATTTTAGTCAACGCTCCCTAAGTTAGATTATGAAGGATCGATCATCCTAGAGCTTGATAGCATTCTAGACTAAAAAACCCACATTCTTTGTAACCATACCATCACAAAATTTTTGGTCCAATGGTAGGGTTTACAACTAGAAGATGCTTCATGGGAGCCTCTCCAATAGTTACAATAGTAGTTTTCTTATCTCCAACTTTGATAAGGGGAATGGAATGGTAATACCCTATCCTAACCTTATTTTGTAATTATCTCATCCCTAATGTATGAACCCCATATTAATAATACTTTATATTATTTTATATTATGTATATGGCATTTGAGATGCCTAAAAAAGTAGGGTCATTTTATGTAACCATTATAAATAATCTAAGCATTTTGATTGGTAGAATATTCTAGCGTGGGTGGCCACTTGCATGTGAATCTAGTCCTTGAGCATTATAGTTAGGGTTACAAAGAGTCTTTAAAAATTCAAGGGGGCATAGTTGAATGCATCTCTCATATTTTGTATCGAAGTTCTTATAATAAGGTTTCCCCATTGAAGATATCGATGACTAGTATTGTATTCGTGCTTTCTACAATCATATATTGCTTACCATTTGATCTTGCAATATTATTAATTTCAAGTTTTATTTCCTATTATTATTGTAATATTGTATGAATGTGTTTTTATTTTACTACAAGGTTCATAATAGAAGATGACACAACAAGGAAGAGGAATACTATATAGTTTGGGATCCCAATCAATAGATATAAGATAAATACTAAGAGGAATTACTACCAAGTTAGATACAATTAATACCTCCCAAAGGAGAAACATTCATCTTGAGTAAATTGGTGATAGCGAATAGGAGGAAACTAGTCACACGAAATCTCAAGATGAAGAGCAAGGAGAATAACAAGAGCAACAATCAATATGGGTAATCTCAAACATGGGACATAAGCCAAATATGGATGCTCCTAATTTTAATAGAAACCTAAATATAGAAGAATTGATAGATAGGATAATGGACATGGAAATATTCTTTAACTATGAATCGATGAAAAATCCTAAGTGAATTAAATTTGCATGGAACAAATTGAAAGGACATGCTTCAATTTTGTGGGATCATTTCAAAACAAAAAAACAATGATAAGGTAAATATAGGATCCGAATATGGAAAAATTTTATAGCCAAATTAAAATCAAATTTTTTACTTGTTGATTAACAAATTGGGTTGTTTAGAAGACTCAAAAACCATAAGCAAAAGGAGTTGGGAGTGAAATAATACATAATTTATTTTTTTAAAATAACCGTAAAAGCCATTCATAATGAAGATGATGAGAATAAAGTTATAATATATATCAATGAGATAATTTTGTCCATACAAGATGAAATTGGTTTACTTTGAATTAAAACAATTGAGGAGGAATATTGATATGCACTCAAGATAGAAGAAAAGTTGACTCACAAGCAACAAAATAATTCTAAAGGATGAGGATAATCCTTAAGAGGAAGAGAACAAAAAAATAGTTGTAGAGTGAAGCATATGCAAAAAGGAGAAGTTAGTACTTATCAGAGTGATTTCAACCAAAGTACCTAAGAAAAGGATGAATCTTCAAAAGGATGAGGTGGATTTGGTAGAGGTAGAGGATATGGTTTTGCTAGAAAATGTGATAAATGCTTAGAAGAAAGGTAGTGCATAATGATAGGATGAACATCTATGCTATTGAGAAGGATGGAAAGGGGTACACACTAAATCTATAGAAGTTCAAAGGACAAGAGGTGGATAGTAGACCTATAATGTGCTTACATACAAAGAAATAATTCTTAAATGAGAAAGAAGAATGTTTTTTTTTCACCATTAGACCCATAGAAAAAGGGATAGTGGAAAATATGGATGAAATCCTACATGAAATGATGGATTTTCTAGAATATTATGTAGAGGTTCTTTAAAAATATGGATTTCCACCTATGAAGAGAATTGGTCATCACATAGAGTTTATTCCTAGATCAAGCTTACATAGTAAACCAACTTATAGGATGACGCCAATGATGAATTAGGAGGAAAAGATAGAAGCAAGCAAGAGAATAAATATAGGGAATAGGAACATATCCCAACTCACCATTAGTAGTTATTGAGAAAGAGAAAAAAAATGGTAAAGAGACATGAACCTCATGAGGACATTGATGGATTCAATCAAGGCCATTTTGTTGAAGAACATAGTGGTGATGAAGAAATTAGGTGTTTTAAAAGTCATACTAAAGGTTTTGGCTTTACATTAATAAGAATAATGGGGTATAATGGTGAAGGATTGGGAAGATATGAACAAGGTGTGAAAATACCCATAATACTAGAAATAAGACCAAGAAATGAAGGCCTTGGATATATAGGTCAAGTGAAAAGCAATGAGACTAAATTTATGATAAGAAAAATCAATATAGGAGATGAAGATCCTAGGATAGGTTGTTGCAGTTAATATAGAAGATCTAAATATATAGCAACTAGGTTTTGGAATCTATATCCTTATGAGCTTTATGGAGGATGTAATCACTCGAACAAAAATGTTTACACCAACAAGAAGTGACCAACAAAGTACATGTTGATTGCAGTTCAATGGAAGTGATAAAATGGGATAAAGTGAAACAAATGCTAAGTACATTCTATAAAAGGAGGTTTAAGTATTAGAGGAAGGCCAAGATAAGATAACAAATTTGACCTTATAAAAACAACCAAGATAAAATTGTAATAGATTAGAAAAACCTTTCATGTTCATGAGTTGAAGCTAATGGAACATTTCCTCTTACCTAGTGAGTATGATGTAGAATCATCTAGATAATTACGATAAGGGTAACCATAACCTATAAACCACATGTAAAAAGTGAATCAGTTTGTCCTAAAATATAGGATGGTGTGCCTTCAAGAAGAAGAAATAATGGCATGATGAGGAGTAAAGGAGGATAAATAAGAGAAGTAGAAGAGGAATCAATAGGAAAGGAGGAGATACCAATAGGTATCAAGGAATATAGAAATAAGGAGAAAATATGGGGAGGTAAGTATTCAAGATTAATATAATATGTTAAATGTACAACCAATAGATATTCCATGATGAGGACATCTCTTGATGTACCTAGGATTAGTTTTTAGATATTTTCCTAGATTTATTTCATATTAGATTTATTTTGCTAATAATGTATCCCACATGAGAATAGTATTCCACGTGCATCTTTAGTTGCTTAGGTGTAGTCTATATGGATGGATAATATTAAGTTAACTTTAGTTGTTAGTTTTTTGGATGCCATCTTGGCATATCACCTTTCTTTGGTCTCTGTTGAGATATGGCGGATGGTGGTTATGTATTTTTGGCATCTTATTGCCTATATATTTTTTACAATTTTAATAAAATTTAGTTTAATTTGCATCCTTTCCAATGGTATCATAGAAGTTCAATTTTTTATACTTGTGTTATTACCATATCCATGTTGTTTAGTGTTTCATACACTATGGTTTTGTTCAAATTTATCTTTATGAGTTATTTCTTGGGTGAAGTGGCTAATTAGGACCTTGCAGATTGGATTTGACTTCCAATGTTGGTTGTGTGTCGACTAGATCTAGTTTATCCTTCAAATGTGGGTCATGTGTCGATTGGATCTTGATATTTGCATCTGCATAGTTTTGTGCTAATTTTGGTAAATCTGAAGTGTAAGAGCATTTTTCATAATTGTATATGCTAAACTAAGATTTAGCTTGATTTTATTGGGCTTCTATTATTTCTTATATGTATTATTAATGTTCCCACTCGACCAACCCGACTTATCGATTAAAAACCAAGTACGTAACCACTGAGCACTATTTTCTCATTTCCAATCCTTGTGGCAATGTGGGCCACAACATCCGCCATCAATAAAAATATCATGCACCAATTTTATAGCACTAGCCTTTGGCAACATCACAAGGTGACCAATAGTCACCGACCCTCGGAGATAGGCACCACTACATTTTTTTATCAGGTGCAACAGTGCATATCTTGTTGTTAGGCATGAAAGTGCCTACCTTTTGTTAGGCATGATAATGCCAACCTTTGTCAAGAATTTCTACACATGTGTTAGGTATTCTATGTCTAAGGTACATCCACATCAATTGTGCGATCAAGACCTATTATATGCAATTAGATGATGTAAAAATAAAACCAAGCTCGAAAAAATATCGATTGGTAGATTTTGGTTACCTAACTGTTCCTCAAGAGGCATGTGAATCAAGTGCAAATACACAAACAAAGTACATAGGACCATAACACATTGTTCCAAGCAAGCCTTCTTAAATTGGATAGTGTGAGGTGGATGACAGGTTGGTGGGTGATTATTCGGTAAATCTGCTACCAAAATTTACATGTGGGTAAATTTGAGTCTAACCTTAGATTATTCTATATTAAGGTTTATTGCATTTAATTTCTCTTTTATTTATTAATTTTAATAATAGCTTAATTAATTTTAATTAATCACATTGATTAATTAATATTTTTTTTATTAATTAAGTTATTTTAAATTAATAATTAAAAAGGAAATTTAAACCCTATTATTGAAACTAATCTCTCTATTGCAATCATTTACAATGCTACATTAAGCCTATTTCTTCCAACTTCAACAAATTTTTAGTTTGAAGAAGCTTTGTTAGCCTTTTTTCATTAAGGTTGAGTCGAAATTTTTTTGTTTTAATTAAGTTAAGAATTTTCTCACTTTAAGGAAAACAAATTGTAATCAAAGTTATCAAAAAACAAAAACCTTCTTTTGTGCCTTTTTCCCTTGATCTTGGCTTATACCCATTTTCAAATGGCCTCATATTTGGCTACCTAAATGGTAAAATTGGCCCAATTTGTAAATACACTTGTAGATAAATTTAATAGTAATTATTTGGCCCAAGTTGTCAATAGCCTTGCTAACAAGTTTAATGATATTAGTGTACAAAATTGTTAGAATATATTACATAATTTGGTTATGTTAGATTACTTTGGGGGGAAGTTATCTAGTTGCTTCATGCAACATAGTATATGCACAAGTGTCAATGTGCAAGTTGTAAATGTGCAAGGTGTCCCTTGTACAACTAGATAGAGTGTTGGCCAAGGAATCCATCTTCCTATATAAAGGGCCTCACACCCTTACTCATATGTATCACTTCTATTCATTCAATAAGATGTTCTATTGCTTTGATCTCAGTATCTTGTTGTAATGCTACTAAAGCTATCAGTGGTATCAGAGCTACGATCGTTCCTAGAGAGGAATAGGGAAAGTCACTACTATAGGTTTTGCAAAATAGATGCACCTTTGGACCTACCACTTGCAAATTCCATTATTGTGAGATCATTTGAAGAGCTTGGAAAGAATAAGGAGAAGGTTTTGATAAGTGAAATATTTGGGACAATTATCGCCATCCGACAACAAGCCCAAAAAGAAGAAGGTAGAATACCAGAAGGAGATCTACCAAATCCATGAAGAATATTTTGGCAAGGAGTGCCAAATATTGAGAAGAAGATCCTACTTGAAGTTAGAATTTAATAAGAAGACTTGAAGATAGAAGAAGCTCACCAAATCTAGGAGATTTGAAGATTACCTCTCATAGCAAGAAGGCACCAATTTTAGAGAAAGAGACTTCTCCAAATCTATAGCAGAAGGAGAAGACCATCATTTGGTGAAGAAGGAGTTATTCAAGACAGTCTACAAAAAGTTGCAAGATCCTACTCAAAGCAGCAACTTGGTAATCTTAGACACCAAGATCCACATCCTCTACAGAAGTGGCAAAAGGAGCTACAAAAGTTTTAAAAAATGTATGCAACTACTGGTGCTAACTAACTCATTAATTAGATTACTTATCAGATTCATTAGAGCACCTTATTTGGATTAAATTTGCAAGAAGAAAAAGTAGATTACAATATTCAAAAGTGCAAAAATGAAAGGTTCTTTTTAAGGTTCATTTGCACATTAATTAGGAGTTGATTAGATTTCAAAATTATATCTATCAACTACCTATCATCTACTTTGGAAAAAGAAAAGAAGACTAAGCCCTACAATATTAGTTGTAGTGAATTTGCATAATAACTCTTGAAGATTCATTTCAGGTTATTCTTGATTAGTTGTAGTAAATTGATTAAGTGCATTATCTTGAGAGTTGATTGGAGTGATAAGGTGAAATTATTAGTGCATTAAAATTGAAAGTCTATTAGATTTATTTGCACTATTATACTACTCTCAAAAGAAATTAGTTTTGTGCTTTTGAAGGGCACAAAATCTAGTTTATATCAAGTGTCTAAAGACACTCTTAAAGTACATAAATCTGCAACTCATAGTGGCCAATAGAAGCCACCAAAATTGGTTAGACTCCAAAACTTGGAGAATAATACAACTAACCAAAAAAAAAATAGAAGCTTCAAATATTGAGACTTGGTGAGTCTCAAATCCAAAGCACTACAAGGTTAAGTGCAGCAGAAAAAAGCTTCTATCTATAGCATTTGTAAAGCTTGGATCTATCATTAAATATCCAAGAAAAGAGGGCAAGGAGTCTATCCAAAGGGACGTCCTCAAAACCCTTATTTGTGCATTCAAAATTAGACAACAAGACTTGTAGTACATTATTTGCAATAAAAAGTGTAGATTGAATGTGTCACTAAAGGCACAAAAACTACAAGAAAATCCAACCAAGAAAGTTCAAACATAAAGCAAGAACGGTTGAACATCAAGCACTCCTCATCCATGGTACAAGGAGCCATTCAAAGGGGCTCACACTTCACATCTTGGATGGATGAACCTGCAAAAGGCAATGCACATATCAGTCTATCATCAACTTGCATTTACGTAGATAGAAATAGAACTCTCTTTTACAAGCAAAAAGGTGGTAAATTCTACCTCAATCAACATGGATGAACAACATAAAAGGAGCACATTGAAGGGAACAAGGAATGAGGATAATAGGTGATATATTTAGAAGTTTCTAGCTTGGTGAAGATTTTCCACCAAAAGAATCACCTACAATGCCATTCGAAGCTCCAAAATCACCTCAAAGATCGACCAACAAGAGAAGAGTTTGCTTGCACTCCAAGAAATGTAGCAAGCAAAGAAGAGGTATAAAAAAAGGAGTTATACTCTCCTTGGAAGTGTTACAATGAAAGAACTTCATAGAAGGTTGAAAGCCACTTGGCATGAATTCTCTAAGGTGTCATCCCATTTCTTAACATCCAAGAAAACTCACGAAGGAGTTACAAGTGCTCACACAAGTGTTCATGTGTTACAAGGTGACCAAGAATATAGAAGAGTGTTACTAAAGGATTGTTATGTTACAAAGGAGAAGGAGCACTCATATGTAATGGGTGTGACACGTGTCACAAAGCTCAAGTTTATTCCTCCAATAAAATGTGCTCGAAGTCCAAATTTCATAGCATAACAAAACATAATCAAAGCCAGTCAAGCATAGTGTGGAAGGAAGGAAGAAGGAGCATTAAAGGCTCCTAGTCTTGAAGGTCAAACATTTCTATTTTTGTAGCGTCTACGTTCCAACATTGAAGATGAGCATCTCCATTGATTCCAGTGCCCAAGGGAACTTTAATATTGTTGTTATATCCAACTGAAGGAAGTGTCAAACAATGAGGAGATTAGCATCAAAAGGTAAGGTTTAAATCCCACTTTATTATTGCTTTCAATTTTGGAGATATAAGGGTTATAAGCTAAGGTTGAAATTTAGATTTTGAAAGCAAAAGCTATAAGGGATAACTTACCAAATTAAAATAATATTTGCAACTCAACCTAGGAGAAATAAGGAATTCTACTTGGATTAAATTCTTTAATATTTTACAAATATTATTAATTTTCTAAATTTCCAAATTTGGGAGTGATAAGGGTTACAACATCAAACTAGGTCTTTGGAAATTAGAAATTAAAACCTAAGGGTTATAAAAAGAGGTTATTAAATATTTTTTGTTAAGGTTGGAAATTTATAATTTTCTTGTCTCAAAATTTCTCAAAAAGGGACAAAAGGAATCCAACATTAAAACCTTTTCAAAATTTGGAAAAGTGCTTAGTTCAATTAGGAGTAATAAGGTGTTAGAAAAGTTTATTTTTGACCTTTACAAAACTATACAAAATCAACCATAAATTGAACTATATTTTACAAAAGCACTATATCATATTTCAAAAACATTAGGTATTCCACAAGTCCTGATAAGAACAACATCATGGAGTATTGGTATATAGATTCAGGTGCAAGTAAGCATATGATAGGAAACATACATTGGTTCAATTATTTGAAGAAGATAAATGAAAAGCTAGTTGTAGTAGCAGATAGCAAAACATATGAAGTGAAAGGAATAGGAAACATTCCAGTAAATCTTAAGGATGGAAGAGGTATAATAAAAAATGTATTGTATGTTCCAGGATTAACTACCAATCTCATTTTTGTTTCTCAACTCATGGATCAAGACTTAACTATTGAATTCAAGGTCTTCACTGGCAGAAAATAATGTCACATTTCTAGACAGGGAAGAATGATAGCATCAGGTTCATATAAAAATGGTCTATTTGTCCTAGACACTACTATTCACTCAACTCTTTCAGTCAATGATTCAAAACTATGGCACAAACGACTAGGACATACTAGTGAAACATCAATGAAGGAATTATTTAGATATCAAATGGTAGAAGGACTACCCAACTTATCTCTAGAAACTACTGTATGTCCAGAATGTCTAGCAAGAAAACAACATAGAATTCCTTTCAAACTTCATCAACATAGAGCTCAACATCCTCTAGAAATTATATATACATATTTATGTGGACCAATGAGAGTTGATAGTGTTGGAGGACATAAATACTTTCAGTTATTTTTTGATGATCACACTAGAAAAATATGGGTATATTTCATGAAGTACAAATCAGAAGCATTTAGTTACTTCAAACAATTCAAACTTCAAGTTGAAAAAGAATCAGGAAAGACCATAAAAGCACTTCATTCAGATAGAGGAGGAGAATTTATTTCCAAATAATTTGACTCATTTCTTGAAGAAAATGGAATTAAAATATAACTTACTACAACATATTCACCTCAAAAAAATGGAATTGTAGAAAGAAGAAATAGATCAATAATGGAAATGGTAAGATGTATGCTAAAAGAAGCTCAACTTGATCACAAATATTGGGCTGAAGTAGTACAAACAATAGTCTACATACAAAATAGACTACCAACAAGAATACTCAAGCATATTACACCAGAAGAAGCATGGTCAAGACAAAATCCCAACATAGAAAAACTAAAGATCTTCGGATGTAAGGCCTACATGCATGTTCCAAAACAAAAGAGGACTAAACTCGATGACAGAACTATGACAAGGATATTTTTTGGCTATGACAATGAATCTACAGGATACATAATACTAGATCCATCTACAAAGAAAGTCTACATTAGTAGAGATGTAATCTTTGATGAAAAGGTCAAAATCGACACAAATAAATCTAGTGGTGACACATAAGTCCTCCTAAATCTACCAGGAGAAGATACAATGAGTATAGAGTCAGAATCAGTAGAACAAGACATGGAAGCATCAACATAACTGCCTAGAAAAGAACCAATATGGCTCAGAGATACTCTCAGAGAATCAAATCTAGAAATAATGCCAGATCTTACTTCTACAGGACCTCAAACTCGTAGCATGACCAGAATGAATAGAGGAATGCTAAGTAACACAATGGAACCAACATCAACACCTCAAGCACTGAAAGACTCACACTAGAAAGCAACCATGGAATATGAATACACATCACTCAAGAAGAATAAGACATGGGATCTAGTAAATCTACCTCCAGGAAAGAAAATAGTGGGATGCAAGTGGGTTTACAAAATCAAATACAAAGCAGATGGAACACTTGATAAATACAAAGCTCGACTAGTAGCCAAAGGATATACTCAGACAGAGGGAATTGACTATGAAGAAACATTCACACCAACAACTCGAATGACTACTATCCAAATAGTTTACGCACTAGCAACACATCAGGGGTGGAAACTTCATCAGATGGATGTAAAAAATGCATTCCTTAATGGTGACTTAGAAGAAGAAGTCTATATGACACAACCTAAAGGCTTTGTCATTCAAGGGTAGGAAAGTAAGGTATGTAAATTAAATAAATCTCTATATGGCCTAAAACAATCTCCCAGAGCATGGAACATCAAGATCAACAATCACCTATTACATCATAATTTCAAAAGGAGTACAACAGATCCCAGTCTATATACCATGAAGATTGGAAATGATATTTTGATCCTCATAGTATATGTTGATGACATAGTAATTACTAGAAGTTCAAAAAATTTAATAAGTGATATCAAAAAGGATCTAGAAAAGGCATTTGAAATGATAGATCTGGGACTAATGAACTACTACCTTGGTTTAGAGATCTATCAAGGAAAAGATAAAATAGTTATCACTCAATCAAAATATGCAAAAGCTCTTCTTGAAAAATACAGAATGACAAAGTGTAAGCCCAAAGATACACCAATGGAGCAAGGGATTCAACTATCCAAAAATGATAAAACACCATTGGTCTCAGCAACAATGTACCATCAGTTGATTGGAAGCCTTCTATACTTAACAAACAACTGACCAGATATAGCATTTGTAGTAAATTATCTTTCACGGTTCATGCAAGAACCAAGAGAAAGTCATTGGAAAGCTACAAAGAGAATATTACAATATATCAAGAAGACTACAGACTATGGATTAACTTATATGAAGAATGTTGAAGATTTTTGTCTACAAGGATACTCAGATTCAGATTATGCTGGATCTATTGATGATAGGAAATCTACCTCAGGTTATGTCTTCTATCTCGGATCAGGACCCATATCTTGGCACAACAAGAAATAGCATACAATAGCACAATCATCAACTAAAGCAAAATATCGAGCAACAAGAGATACAACCTGTGAAGCTCTATGGTTACAATACATACTATCTGACATGGGAATCAAATGAACCCCCACTATGATATTCTATGATAATCAAGGAGTACTGAATCTAATCAAGAATCCAATCATACATGAAAGAACAAAATATATTGAAGCTCAATGTCATTTCATCAGAGAATATTTTTAGAACAAGCACATCATCCTCAAGTATATTCCTACAAAAGATCAATTGGTAGACATCTTTACAAAAGCACTCAAAAAAATCAAGTTTCAAACATTTAGAGATCATCTATGTGATTCCAAAGAACTTCACACCAAATAATGTAATACAGGGGGTGTTAGAATATATTACATCATTTGGTTATGTTAGATTACTTTGGAGGGAAGTTATCTAGTTGCTTCATGCAACATAGTATATGCACAAGTGTCAATGTGCAAGTTGTAAATGTGCAAGGTGTCCCTTGTACAACTAGATAGAGTGTTGGACAAGGAATCCATCTTCCTATATAAAGGGCCTCACACCCTTACTCATATGTATCACTTCTTCTTTTTTTGTGGAAAACATCCCAAAAGGGATGCCACTTTCGGGTAAGACCCAAGGAGGCAGGGGTATCCATTCCACCAAAAATCCCTAGGACTCGGACCTGGCCTACCACCTTTGACATACTCAAGGAGCAAACAAACACACAAAACCAATTTAAAAATAAGAAAATAAATAAGTAAATAACAACAAAAATAATAAAATAAAATAAAAAACATGCTCCTTGAGTGTGTCAAAAACAAAAGCACAACCAAACACGCACAATAAGATAAAAGAAACCACAACACGAACCACATAGAAAAACACAAGAACCACATAACAAAACACAAACAAGACAAAAACAACAGAACACTACAAAGACATAACCCAAAAAAAACATGAAAAATAAACACAACCAAAACCTAAAAAATTAAAAAAAATAAAAATAAAAAACAACCAACAACAGACAATAAACAAAAACAAAAAACATAGAAAACACTCACACATAAAAACACGAATTAACACAAACAAAGAGAAACCCAAGAACAAGAACGAAAAAAACACAAGAACAATAACAAAAAACATTAAAAACAAAAAAACACAAAACAACAAAAACACAAGAACAACACAAAGAACACAAAAACAAAACAAAACAAAAGAACCCACCCACATTAAAAAACTAAAAACAAAAACAAAAAACAAAAAAAAAAAAAAAAATTGAACATAACAATGACCTATCTAGACCAGAAGACTATTAAGGCAAGAATCAACAGAGGAAACAAAATAAAGAATAGAATGAGCTAGGGAACTAAAAAAAACTGAATGAACCAAAGAGAAGCAAAAAAAAAGAAGAAACTAGGTACCTTCAGAACTGGAGCCATCCAAAGAAATGATAGAAAGAAGAGCTTCCCTAATTTGAGAAGCCCACCATCTAGGAGGGTGGCCATAACAAGTAAGATCACCTTTGTCCAAAGCCCAATTAGCTAAAGCATCAACACTCTTGTTTTGATCTCTGACCACATGATTGTAATCAACTTTCAAAAATCCCATCTGGATTAATTGAATCTTCTCAATAATTATTTTTATTCTCCAATCCACCTTATGATTCTTAGAAGGAGTCTTCAAGAGATTAATCATAAGTTGAGAGTCAGACTCAACTAACACCTTTTCCCATCCAACCTTAGTAGCCTCCTGAAGGCCTCCGAGGATACCATACCCCTCAGCAAGGTTATTGGAAAGAATACCCAAATTCTCAGCAAAAGTAAAAACCAGGGAGCCATCTGAAAGTCTACCAATTCCTCCCACTGGCTTTTCCAGGGTTCCCTCTAGAGGCTCCATCAGTATTGAATTTTCCAAAATCCTTAGGAGGAGGTTGCCAATTTCTAGTCCTATCCATCTTACTAATACTCACATTCCCTTTAAGTTGGTTGCCCTTAGAAGATTTAATCTTCAATCTTTGCATCACTTGATCCCATCTTTGGTGGGAGTTTTGGGGGTGATTAAGGAGTTGATGGACTGATTCAACTAAGTTGGCTATGGTCTTTTGCCAAATATAGTGAATATCCTTCCTATCTTGATTAAAAATTTGGTTGTTCCTTTCATTCCAAATATTCCAAAGAAGAATGGTAGAACCCATCCAAACTAACTGCCTAATAAAATGATCAACACCCTCTTGATTAGGCCAATCCCTCCAAAGTTGTTCAAAAGTAAAAAAATTGGACCATTGTAAGCCAAGTAAAGTGGCCATTCTCCTCCATAGCTCAGAGGCTAAAGTACACTCAATAAAAATATGGTTGAGAGTTTCTACATTCTCTTCACACATTTCACATCTAAAAGGGCCATGAAAACCATGCTTCATAAGTTGCTCACCGATAAGCACCCTACGATGCAATAAAAGCCAATTAAAGAACCTCACCTTAGGCCAGAGCTTTTGAGCCCACAATCGAGAAAATATGTCAGAAGAATGGTTGGGATTATTATGGCATAAGGTCAAATAACCTTGAGCAACTGAATACTCACCCTTAGTAGTGTTGTTCCATCCAAAACAATCTTTTTCATGGGACCAAGAGAGGGATCTCATATGAAGGATGCCTTGGATATCTTGTCTTTGCCTTTCTAGGATTTGAATAGGCCAGTCCTCAATAGGGATCCAATATCTACCAACCTTTGAATTACCAGTATGGTACCGACGATAATTAGCCACCTTTATCCAATTAGCTCGGTGAAGCTCCTCCATCCAAGGCCTCCAATCGGGAAACTGAGTTATCAAAGGCTTGTGACCATCCCAAGAATCTGTCCAAAAATTTGCCTGTTGACCATTATGAATGATCCAAAATAATTTTTTCTTTATCAAATCCTCACCAGTCTTAAGAACTGCTAAAATGGGAGAACCTTTGGTAGGAAGTTGATAGCGAACAAGGTCTTCAGGACTTTTGTTCTCGAGCATATTTAGCATGGAGATTATTGGCCCAAAGAGCATTGGGGTTATGCAACATCCTCCAATATAATTTAGTAGCTAAAGCTTTGTTGTTATTAATAGAAGACCGGAATCCTAACCCCCCTTCACTCTTAGGAAGACATAAAGTATCCCATTTCACCAAGGCCCATTTTCTTTTCTCCTTAGTACCACTCCAAAGGAAACGATGACTGATTTGATCCAATTCTCGAAGAACAACCTTTGGGATATTCAAAATGGAAGAAACATAAATAGGAATAGCTTGAAGGACTGATTTTACCAAGGTGATTCTACCCCCAGAAGAAAGCCACTTGTTGGTCCACTTTCCAATTTTCTTCTTGACTTTGTCCAACAACCAATTCCAATATTTATTTTTCTGCCTTTGAATATTTATGGGAATACCTAAATAAGTGATTGGAAGGGAGGTCTTCTTATATCTTAATTTATCCAAGACCATGGATTCCTGTCTAGCAGAGCAGTGAAAGAAAATAACTTTAGATTTGTCTTCATTGATCAACTGCCCATGATAGCCTTAGAAAAATAGCTAATGATTTGCTTAATATTAGAAGCTTCCTTAACTGTAGCTTTACCTAAAAGAGTAGAGTCATCCACAAATTGAAGATGAGAGATAGGTCTAGCTCCATGAGCAATGGTAACTCCCTCAAGGGTTTTGTTTTCCCTCTTTTTGGTTATAGTCCTACCCAAGCATTCAACAAGAATGATGAATAAATAAGGGGATAGCGGGTCACCTTGCCTAATACCTCTGGAAGCTGGGAATGACTGAGAAGGCCTACCATTGATAAGAACTAAGTAGGAAACTGAAGAGATACATCCCATAATCCAATCCATCCAATCCTTAGAGAAACCAAATTGCCTCAAAACTTTGATAAGGAAGTGCCAATCCACTCTGTCATAAGCTTTGGATAAGTCTAACCGAATGAACATGGAAGGAGATTTTTGCATATCCATGGAATGGATGGCTTCCTGAGCAAGAACTATCTCATCTACTATTTGACGTCCTTCCACATAACCCCCTTGCTGCGGGGAAATAATCTTATGCAAAAGAGGCTTCAACCTTTCTGCCATGATTTTAGTAATGATTTTGAGAAGAACATTACATAAAGCAATAGGTCTAAAAGCTGAGATATGATCAACCTCTTGAGCTTTTGGAACAAGAGTAATATAAGTTTTATTGATAACCTTCAAAATTTCTTTGGCTTTCCTGGCTTCTTCCACCACCTCTAATAAATCAACATGAAGGATATCCCAGAACTCTTGGTAGAACTCAATGGGAAAACCATCGGGACCTGGGGTTTTCCCTTTTTGCATTTTAAAAACTACTTGTTGAAGCTCATTGATAGTAACAGGAGCAGTCAAAATAGAGTTCTCCTCAGAAGTGATAAGAGAAGGGATTGCTTGAAGAACATTTTGTTGTGAAGTTGAGTCAAGAGGAGTAGCGACAAAAATATTGGAAAAGTAATCAACAACAATAGAGTTCATGCCATCCCAAGTATAAACAACATCTCCAGAATCTGATTTTAAGGAAGAAATAAAGTTGTGAGATCTTCGAGCTAGAAGATATTTGTGGAAGAAATTTGTGTTTCGATCTCCTTCTTTGAGCCATTGAATTCTAGATTTTTGCTTCCATAAGATTTCTTCTCTTTTTTCCCATTCCTCTAACCGAGTTGTGAGTTTAATTTCATCTGCACTTCTCTTCTCTGTGAGGCCATCTAAATGGATTTTCTTATTCAAATTTTCAATATGAGCAATAACTTCATGTTTTTTTTATGAACATCCCCAAACTCTTTCCAGTTCCAAGTCTTGATTTTGGATTTAATGTATTGCAGTCTTTTGGCAAAACAGAACATCTTAGTCCCATGCCTAGGTTTACCTTCCTTCCACCATTGTTGCACATGAGGTCTGAAGGAAATGTCTCTAAGCCACATTAATTGAAAATGAAAAGGAGAGAAACTCACATTGGTTTTCCACATTTCCACCATGAGTGGCCAATGATCCGAACCAACATTATTAAGAGTCTTCACTTTAGGAATGTGACCATGGATTAAGAAATTTTTAGAGAGCAAAAACCTATCCAATCTCTCCATTATACAAGCTAAGCCTTGCCTTCTGTTAGACCAAGTCATAAGGCCATTATCTGGTTGGATATCCACAAGATGGAGGTTTGCAATATATTCGCTCATGAGGTCGGTGCTTTTGTCCAAATTTCTATTTCCCCCCTTTTCTCATCCGAAGAGAGGATGGTATTGAAATCTCCTCCGATCAAGATCCAAGCTTCAGGAAAATGAGAGATAATATGAGTAATATCCTTCCATTGTCTTCTTTTTTCCTCCAAAGAAGTCGGAGCATAAACAGTAATGTAGAGCATAATTTGGTTGGAATGTCTACTTTGAATAGCTATAGCCAACAAACCCCAACTGCCAACCATATGGTGAATAACTACCTCTTTTGGGTCCCAAAGACAAGCAATGCCACCAGAAGTCCCTTGGGAACTGAGGGAAACCACTTTTCCAGTTGGCCAAATTTTACTGGCAATTGAGTCCATATCCTCCATTGACATCTTTGTTTCTTGAAGGAAAACAAGATGTGGATGATTTATCTGAATCATTCTTCTAATTTCATTTTGTTTTGAAAGACTCCCTTTGAGTCCTCTAATATTCCAAGTGATGATCTTCATTAATACCGGGGCTAAAAAAGTTGGGAAGGGCATTAATCTTACCTTCCTCTACAAGCTTTTCACCTTCTTTTACCATATGATATTGATTGGTCTTGCGACTTGCTTTTTGATTAGAATCCATCTTCAATTTTTTTTCCCTGTTTCTTGACTTATTCCAATTGAATCTGAGATGGCTTCTAACCTTGAAGAATGCTCGTACACAGCCAAAATTTTACTAGATGGTTCAACGGAGTCTATATTGGGACCTGCATTATTTGAAGTTTTGACATTTGAAAGATTGTTTTTCTTGTGTAAATTTTCTCCCTTTTTTTTGTTGAAAACCTTTGATTTGTTGGTTTGTCTCCGAGTTCTTCCCTTCATATTTAAATTGTGTTTCTAAGATTTTAGTTTCCATTATTTCCTCTTCCTCACTTGGGACATCATTTGTGGAAAGGATTTCAAACATATTAGCAGATGACTTTGATTGATCCTTCATAACTGGTTTTTTTAGAGTGTTCTTCTTCTTAGGTATTTGGAAATCTGCTGAGTTTATATCTTCTTTCTTTTGATCAGGAATTTTATTTGGGCAAGCATCGGCCAAATGACCATATTCATGGCAAATTCTACAATGAAAAGGAATGTTCTCATAGTCCACTACTTGCTCCCAAGTGTCTTCCCCAAATTGTAATGTGATATTTTTAGGTAGGGGTTTGTCAAAATCCATTAAAACACAAATTCGAGCATAAATAATATGTTCAAAATTTTGAGTACAATCAACGATCATCATAAAAGTTCCTAAAGAGTTTCCAATTGAAGAAAAAATAGTAGGATTCCAAAATTCAATAGGGAGGCCAAAGAGTCTAACCCACACGGGAGCTATAGAAGGCATCTCTTCTTCGGCTTTAAATTTAGTATGCCAGGGCTTCATGAAAAGCCCTGCCCTTCCAAAAAACCAAGGACCCCCTTGAAAAATTTTCTCTCTATCTTCATTATTAGCAAATAAAACAAGAAAATAACCATTTGGATAAATAGAGATTTGTAACTCACCTTTAGTTTTCTAGCTTTTTGTAGCCCAGACTTTGAAAGCGAGATAGACTCGGACGAAAACCCACGAACCGACAAATTAGTCCTCTTTTTTCCAAATCTTCAATGCCAATCTGAATGTTACCCATATCAAGCTTAACAATAGGAGTTCCATCAACTGCTTTAAGACATCCTGACTCCATTTTCCTGGGATCAATCTTAGGCATTCTTAGAGGTTTATGGGAAGCCCTAAGATTGATATTAGCATTGGGCTGAGGCTGTCCACCATGGAGGGCATCCCTAAAATTCATTTTTGGGGCTGAGTCTTCAAAATTCTTACCCTTGATAGGGGTTTTCACAGTAGAATTATTTTGTGGGTGCACCTTAGCACCAGATTCACTTGAGATATGAGCCATTTTTTGATCAACTGCTTGAAACTTGTTTCGTGATCTCTTTAATCCTTGCCCTAGACGTCGTGGAAAGGTATGGTTTTCACTTTTCTTTTGTGCAGCAAATTGGAAGTCGTTGTCACTCAAGTTCACAGTATGATCTATTGAAAGATAAATTTCTAACCCATATTGGATCCCCTGCAACATTTCCTGCTAAAATATTGAGCATAAACCACAAAAATATTGGCCGCTAGGGCCCGAAGGCCCTAAAAACCAACCTCTGGAGCTGCTTGCACTCAACCCAGATGAAACCCTCGCATAGTCGCTTGCCAAATATCTCGTTCACACATAGGGATGTGCTAGGATCTGTGTTGCTCCAAATGATATGAAAATTGGTGGAGATGTTCTAGGGTTTTTCAGGCATCTACCCTCAAAATTTCAGCTCAATCCGAGTCCGGATGAGTGAGATATGGCCAAAACGAGTTCGATAGTTTTTCCCATATGTATCACTTCTATTCATTCAATAAGATTTTCTATTGCTCTAATCTCAGTATCCTATTATAATTCTTCTAAAGCTATAAAAAATTCCACTGATATCAAGATTACAATCATGACCCACGCTTGAAGGCTTAGTGTGAATTCTATTGTATGTTGGGTCACAAAATCCAAACATCTTGAATAATTAGATCCTAGATATGGAAAATTGGTTTTCCTACTTTCAAACTCTAGATGAAGATAAAGTTCCATTTGCTAAACTTAAGTTTTCAGGCTTAGCCAAAGTTTTGGTGGAACGAAAAGAAGTTCAAGATGCAATAACTACTTGGGATAATCTTGTGAAGGCACTCAAGCAAAATTTCTACCCCTCAAATTATGCACAACAAATTATTATTAAGTGGTTTTATTTTTTTCTAGGGAACTAACATGTCCATTCAAGACTACATCATTCAATTCAATAGGTATTTCATCCTTCTTGAATTAGATGATGAAGTAGAAGCTCTTGTTCTCAAATTTTAGACCAATATTTTGGAGCACCTGTATAGAGATATAATGTATGTTCCTATGGAAACATTGGGCCTTGCTTTCAATCATGCAAAGCTTGTAGAAAACAAGTTTTTGGTGCAAACGAAGGAGTTTTGTCCTCCTCCTTCTTCATCTTTTGGAGGTTCATCATAGGGGACAATTTTTTCTTATAAGAATACTTTTCACCAACAAATATTTCTTCTTTTTCCCCATCTCATTCTTCTTCTCCTTCCTTTTATAATGGCACAAAATTTTGTAATCATTGTAAATGAAGAGGGCATAGTGAATTTGAGTGTTTTAGAAAGAAGAAGAATTTAATTGTAAAACCTCAACAAGAGGCACCACAAAATGGGCCACTTGAGGTTGTAGGTGAGGATAAGGAGTATGAATAACTTAAGGGTCAATTGGACAATCTGACCCTTATGCACCATAAAAGTAGTCATGATAGTTTTTTTATCACCAAAGCACACCTTCGACATAACTATTTTATCAATTGCATTTTTGACAATGGATTGCAAACAAATCTTATTACCAAATTCATAGTTGATCAACTCAAACTACCTATAGAGCCTCATCCTTTCCCTATTCCCTTGGATGGAAGGATGTGGATTCTACCTCTATAATCACATAATGTTGTACAGTGTCCTTTGCCTTGGGTCCACACTATGTGGATCAAGTCACTTGTGATGTAACTCCCATGGCCTATTATGGATTGATTCTAGGATAACCCTATCAATATGATAAATGAGCTCAATATGATATTTTTCACAAAACCTACACCATGCATCATAATAATAAGATCTTTCTTATTCATAATCTTCCACAATCCCAACTTTTGTTGTCTTCACAAAATTTTGCATTAGTATTTTGACCCAAGGACATTCATGCTTTCATTGCTACTCCAACTCATAAGGAGGTCATTCCTTCTCCTTTATTTGTACCTCCTCCTGCTAATACTACTCCTATATTTGTATGGCCTTCTTCTCTACCATCTTAATAGGTTCTAGTTGTTCAACAACCTCCATAACTTTCACAACATGTGTTTGCTCACTGTCGGTTGCATTCATTGATTGGTGAACAAGTTGTACTAAACATTGTTTCTCCATATCAATATTTTGATGCATCATCGATCTTGTTTTGATAAGATATGATATGGCTTCTAAAGATATGTATTTAGTTTTTGGTGACTCACCCTCCTACTCTTATTGTAAAAGCATTGGAGTTCAATGCTTCTTGAGTGGGGAGGTATGATGAGAGCATCACTTGACATACCTAGGATTAGTTGTTAGATAGTTTCCTAGATTTATTTTATATTAGATTTATTTTACTAATAATGTATCCCACGTGATAATATTCCATGTACATATTTAGTTGGTTAGGTGTAGTCTATATGGATGGATAATATTAAGTTAACTTTAGTTGTTAGTTTATTGGATGCCATTTTGGCATATCATATTTCTTTGGTTGAGATATGGCAGATGGTGGTTATGTATTTTTGGCATCTTCTTGCCTATATATTTCTTACAATTTTAATAAAACTTCAGTTGGATTTGCATATATTTTTAAAAATAATTCAATCCCAATTTTAACTATGTACATGTTAAATCGGTAACTAAACTAATTTGTTTGAATTGCATTATATAGAATATATACCATGTGTACTATTATAGGTTTGTAGGGGAAATAGATAATGACTATAACCCAAGTAGAGGCATTGCTTTGGTATGCAAATAACCATTCAAGTGAGGGATTGGTCACAGTTGAATGACAATGTAGGAATCATTCAAGTGGAAGAAAACCTTCTTGTTTTAAGAAAAAATCATTTGAATAAGAGTATGGCTACGTCGAGAAGATAACATACAAGTAGGAACCATTCATATAGGAAATGTTTAAGGGTGAATGTCCAAGTAAGAACTCCCTCATATGCATGCAACCCATCATCAATGGATAGCCTTAAATTTACCGTCATACAAATTCAAGGCAAAGCACCATCCAAGTGAATTGGGTGTAATTTGAGTAAGGAGACAATTGTGTCATTTAAGCAAATATTGTTGAGATGGTTAATACAATTGTTCATATAGGATGTCATTCAAATAAAATATGTGGTGTCATTATTCAAACTCATTACTAAGTTTCATACTAACAAAGTCATAAAAAAATTGTTGTTGTTCACTGAACCATGCCATACAATAAAAATCAATATTAGTTGACTTGTCATTCAAATAGGTGCCATGTTGTACAAATTAATGGTATTATACCATTCAAGTGAAAAAAAATTCTCATTCAAGTGATCGAAGGTAATTAATATAATTTTGTTTTTGAGAAGGTGGTTATTCAATTGATCCCATTCTCTCATTTGCATCACCCTCCCAAGATCCATTAAATAAGACTTATTGTATTTGATGTCAAAATAAAAATTTATCACTATCATCTATTTTTCTATTAGGTAAGTATCCTAGTATTATGGTGTAATATCTTAGATAGGAATAAATAAAATTAACACATTAATCATAAGATATTGTGCAAAGAACAAAAATAAAACATAAACAAGAGAGATAGATAAGACTCCCTCATATACTAATTATTTTCTTCAAAAATGATCTCCAACCAATACATTGGAAGTATGATGCACATCCCCTTAAATAGTCTAATACAAATGAACTTTTATCTACTATATTTCTATGGTATGGGGTGTATGTGTGTGTTTTTATAGTTAATAATGCTTTAGTTATGTGTATGGGCTTATCAACACAACTACACATATGTTCAAAGGTACTACATCTAACTTCACTTCATCAATGTAGTCAGCATTGACAGCAAACTTGACTTTATAATATTTTGCAACCTTTAATTCTACATATTTGTGCACCCACCCAAGTGGATGTGGATAAGTATTCTTGTATGTTTCTAGCCCAATTTTCTTCACTAAGTATTTTATAATTAGGTTTTCTTTAGATCTTGGATCAAACAAGGCATTCATCTTGGTCTTCTTAATCTAAATATTCACTTGAAAAATTTTATTATCTCTTCCTCAAGCATTTTACTTTAGATAGTTGCACCTATAGAATTTTGTACTATGGAACAAGCAAGTTTCTCATTAGCATCTGAGCTTTCTTAAACTTCTTTTCCCTTGATAAAATTTTGTGCATTCTTCATCCTTTTTCCCTTCTTGTTCCTAGGGTGTAATTCTGGATGAAGTTTCCAACACTTTTTCTTCATATGTCCAAATAAATAAAAGTGGTCATAGTGGTTCTTGGAGTCTTTCTCCTTTTATTTTTGTATTGAAGTGGCAACCTTCTTATCTTTCTTACATTGTAGATTAGTTTTATTATAGACATCAATCCAAAAACTATAACCAATTTAACTCTTCTATTTCTTGAAAAAAAGTCATGTTCGCACCATTCACAACATACCAATCAATCTTGTTCAAATGTCCTTTCAACTATTCTTGTACCAAATAATTATTACATCTTAAATCATCATCATTATACATCATGTTATCTTGGGAATCTCATCCAACACTCCCATGAAGCCACGTTCATCTCATCATCACCTTCCACCTCATCATGGGAAAGTAATTATAGTAATTTTTATCAATTCTTTCTCCTTTCTTATGCCTAGGTGTTGACAAACTGAATAATTCTCACTTACACAAGCCTTCACTAGGTGGATCTACATATTAGTCAAACAATGTTATTAGGCCTTGCAAAATTGATGTTATTTTATAATAATTTATTAGTTTTATTCATACTTCCAGTATAGGTCTTACTTTTTCCTCAAGTGATGGTGGCTTAGGGGTAGTCCAAGATCTTGGTTAGAGTTTATCTATGATAATATTTTTGTGGGGGTTCTAACATTAGTAATTATGAGTAAGCTTGTACTTGTAGGGATTCTTATTTTACCTAGGGCAGGTATCTCCTTATTTATTTCATAATCATTCGTGAGGTTGTCATGCAATATTGCTACTTTTCCTCTTTCATCAAGTTATGTTTCCTTTTGTGTCTCTATTAACTTAGCCAATAATTTGCCTTCTCAGTTCTATCATTGTAAAATCTTGTTCAAATTTTTCAAGTTAATCCAATGATAAACATTCCCCTAGATTAGGATCTTTTAGAGGGAAATTCTTCTTTAAACCCTAGAAATGGTAATAATGATAGCTTTGATTAGAATGACATAGTATCAACTTTACCTATATATGGTAGAGTTGAATACTGTATGAAGTGCAAGGAGGGCATAATAATGAAAACCTAGTAAATAGTGTGAGAATCAATGTAAACCCCTAAAAATTCAATTGCTTAGACACATTCTCTACAAAATAATGGAGTGTCAAAACCATTGAATCGGTTTTTCTTAGGGGGTTTCATTAGAATATGTATTTATAACTAGGTGACAATAAATTGTGAATCTAGAGGATGAATGATGGAACATATTAAGGGTATGGGTAGAGGGTATATGAATTATTAATTTATATTTGAAGAAAAAACAAAAGCCATATTACCATTTGTAACATGGGTGATTGATGGATAGGTTTGCTATATGCAATCCTAATCCTTTATCGAGAAGTCTCTTCTAGGGAAAATTCCTACTTTGTGTGGAGTTTACCGTTATAAATATGGCCTTTAGACAATTTCTTTATGAAATAGCATGTAGATTAGAAAATAATTTTAAGCACAAGGATTAATGAGTAAAAATTTTAAGTATTACAGTCCACCCACATGCTTATGTATAAATTGACCTTAACGATGAGATGCTTTAATGTATTTGATTAGTGAAATAAGTATCGGTCATCCTAACCAAGATCATGCTTTACGTTACTTTTATGCACATGTGGAAGCTACTTGGTGTAGGAAAGAGTCCCTTAAGGAGTAATAACAAATAAGGTCATCTCTTTATGTCTCCTATTTAGGTTATGGGGAGATGTTGGAATATATAGTAGTTAAGCTTCTCTTGAGGCCATGAATGAATTTTGTATTATATTGTTACATAAGCCCTTTGGGCCCCTGTAAACCTTGAAAAGAGAATTTTTAAAACATTTTATTTTTTAATCCTTAAGGTTAGTATCTTAACCTTGATCTAGAGGTCACTTGTATTTGGGTATAAATATCCCATCATACCAACCATTTCTTAATCAATTGGAGGGTATTATATTCTTTTAAAGTGGGAGTATTTGGTGTCTAGAGACAACTACATATATTATTGGTTTGCATGTTTTTTTTTTTAACAATACGAGGTAATGTGTTGATTCCATTGATTCCTATAAACTACGATGAAATGTAATAGGTGAACTATCATATCATCATTTCATTATTCCATCTCTAAAGCAAATTCAAGAAAGGTAGTACTCCAAAAATATATGTCAAAATAAATTTGTAGAATTCTAACTTTATTGATGACTAATGCGTAGCATGAATAACATTGATGAAATATTATATAGTATAAAACCATAGGCAATAAAATTTCCCAAATAGTATATTAAAATTGGGATCCAATCCCAATAGAGCATGTTGTAATGATATATTTTTAAGTGGCAAACATGCCTCCCTTATATATTTAAATTAAAATAAAAATTTGTTTAAATTTTCTTGAGACTTGTAGTTCTGTTTTTTATTCACCTTGAGTGTTAAATGAAGATGAAATGAGAGATGATTGTCTTTATCCACAAATAAGTGAATTCTCATAATTGACTTGTTATGTTTATGGCAAAGGTAAATTTCACAGTGAAGACTATTTTAAGTTTTCAATTTTATTGGCCAAAATTCTAAATATCAATATTTGATATTTCTTTTAAAGAGCAATTTTAATTTTAGGATAGCCTTTAGTGCTAGTTTGTAAAGCTAATTTTATGCCTCAATAAGTATATGTTGCACTCAAGTATTTTCCTTATGCTACTAAGAATTTTTAAAATACTTTAGAGGAATGGAGGCCATGTTAAATTATCAATCATTAAAGATCTTACTATAATATGAATACCTTATGATGTGAGAGGATCTAAATGATTACAAGAAGGATAAATTTCACCTTCCTATCACATGTATAAAGTGAATTATTATGAACATCAAGATCCTCATCCTTTATCCCCAAATACCTATGTTCTTTCTTTAGAATCAATATCACAAAGTTTATCATTAACATATTTGAGTAACCTTTTAGTCCATAGCAAACATTTAATTTTAATTTTCTAGGTGGTATAGTTATGACCAGTCAATAAGGGCATATTTTTATCCATAACTATCTTGCCAAGATATAAAATTCTACATACAACTATGACCAAAAACAACACCACCAATGTAGAGATATGAAAAACCATCCAATGAAAAAAATGACTCAAAATGCTTCAATAAGCAAAACTTATGACCCCTAAAAGTTTAACCAAAAATCACACAAAATGGCTCCAAAACCTTTGAAAACATTATATATTTTTCCAAACTTTAGCAAATGAGAGGCTACCATGTATCACTTCCCGATTGGATGAGGGGTTACCAACTAGACAAGTCATATAGACAAATCACATGACACCTCTTATCATGATTAAGAACTTGTTGCTTGTGTATTGACTATGTAGGCCACTAGGCATTGTGTCGACAAACTAACTACATGAGTTGTCATGTTATGATTAGCTCTATGATCTATAAATGACATTACCATTTATCCTCTGTTGATTTGATTTGAAATTTGTGCTTTATCAATTTTGCTCTTGACCATGTGAATGACTTATAAAATTCAATAATTTGGCTAATTTTGATTTGCCAATATTGTATTTATATGTTCCAAGTGATGTATGACCTGCCACATCAATCATCGTATGGCTTGCCATGCTAGCCATCATATGGTTTACCACATCAACCCTCACTTCAACTATTAATTCATCTACCATATCACCTACCATTTTTCCCCCACCTCACATACTATATCAAATGTATAGACTACTATGTTAGCCTTTGTGTTAGTTACCAAATGTCATGCTAGCCATTTTCCATGTCAATTATAAAGATTGTATGAATTGCCACATCAGTAGGTTGAACTTGGAAAGGTGTTACGATCAATGAGGACCAAAAGGGGATCACAAAGGGCTTCTTCATGATGTTTCCATCTCCTTCACTCACCTCGAGGATAGGGGTATTTGTGAGTGTAATATCTAAAGTTTAATGGAATAGTTGAATAACATCTACATTTATCATCAGCTTTTCTTAAAAAAGGTTAACCTTAATCACGTCCTAATTACCTACAAACGCACCACACAATTGTAACAATCACAGCCTAAATATAAAAATATTTTTTATTTAATGATAAAAGCAAAGACTATTTTCCTTTTTCAAGTGCAAAGGCTCAAGAGGTATACAAAAAACAAGCCTAAATGTAGCTATATATCATTCAATTTTGATGATAACAAGGTTAAAGATTCTCCCCTCAATGATTAAGATTAATTAGTTTTCTTTTCTTTTTTTCTTATTTTTATAAATAATAGAAATCGAATTATAGATATCAAATTAGCCTAAATATTAAATACAAAATTAAAAGAGATGTGAGTAAGAAAGGACCTAGTTTTCCATAGAGCTAAAAGCATTGTCGGTCTTGCAAAAGCACTAGTGGTGTTACGATGTCTATGTGGCACTTTTGATTACTTGCAAAATAGATAAAAAATAAATAGATTAGATGTAAAAGTGTTTGCCTAAGCTAAAGGAGAGTATGAGACTCCCTTGGCCAACATAAGATCCCTATTCAAATATGAGCAATAAAAATATTAAAGTGATAAAAACCACACTCACCCTTAGGATTTTGATAACAAAACCCTCTCTTGCAAAGAAGTTAAAAAACAAAGACAACTTCTCCAAGGTTCCGCTATATAAGCATTGCACATGTGTATTAGTAATCTTGTAACAATGTATTAAATGAGTGCTAGGAATACCTTAGTGGTTTGCAAGTAACTGTTAACAAGGGGCCTGTGTTGGTTTATTTTATCTTGCTATGCTAGTAATTGTTCATGAAACTTAAAAGAAAAGGAAAATGTGAATTGGCCCTCATATGACCACGATGTAAAACCTTAATTCCTTTTATCTTGAAATATTTTAAGGTAGATTTTATCTTCTTTTGATTAAGTAGATTTTAAACAAGTTTTTATCTTGTATTAAACCCTACTTTGAACAATAAAATAGAAGATTAAAATCTCTCTAAATGTGAATGTGAAATGATGAAAGGGTTCACTTGAATTGTTGCTTTGATCATGAAAATGCCAAAGATAGCCTTTGATATAATAAATAAATTATCCCTCTTTGATGAAATTAATTTTCATAAAGAGACATCAATTTATTGCTTTAAAATAATGGCCTTAAAATGTCATTATAAATTATCCCTCTTTAATGAAATCATAATTTTCATAAAGAAGAAATAATTTAATGTTTTAAAACAATAGCCTTTGATATAATGTATAAATTACCTCTCTTTAATGAAATCAGAATTTTCATAAAGAGAAGACAATTTATTGCTCTAAAAATGATGGCCTATGGAATGCCATATAAATTACCCCCTTTAATGAAATTGTAATTTTCATAAAGGGAAGTTCATTTATTGCTTACGAATAAAAATGCAAAGCTTAAAAAATCTGATTTACCTTCAAAATATGAGAAAAAATAAAATTTCAAAATTATAAAAATCCTTATAAAACAACAACTTTAAATAATTTTTATAAATTCAAAATGGCTTCAGAATGGGATCAAAATTATTTCGAATGAAATATTGAAGCTCATTCTTCACACCCATGTATTTATTTTTGGCATTTTAATTTTTTTCAATTTTTATTTTAATCGTCAAAGTTAAAAAAAATCTACAAAAAAAGAAGTTAGAAAAATAAAAATAAAAATCTAGAAATGGAAATAAAATGCAAATGCTAAAAATATAAACATGCAAAGCCTTGAAATCTGATTTGCCTTCAAAATATAAAATTATGTAAAATCTAAAATTATAAAAATCCCCATAAAACAACAATTTTCAATAATTTTTATAAAATTAAAATGGCTTCGAAAGTTTCAAAAATGAAATATTGAAGCTCATTCTTCACATCCCTACATTTATTTTTAATTTTAATTTTTATTTTTATTTTTCAACTTTTAAAAAAAACTACAAAAAGAGAAGGTTAGAAAACATTAAAAAATAAAATCTGGAAATGTTAAAAGCAAACTACTCTCAGTCTAATGCCACCCTATCCTACAAAACCGGAGATGTGAGACTTTTTGCATGTAACCAAATTTATTCGAATCTGCATACACACGGTTCAAAATAAATTAGGTGCAATCTTCTAAGGAACAAAAATAAATTTCGTGCTTCTAAGCCTTCAATAATGCAACCATTAAAATGCATTTAACACTATCTATAAGCCAAGAAAACATGGAAGAAAAGATAAACCATTAGCTCAAACATGCAAAAAAAAATCTCCTCCCATCTTGCTAACAAAGTGCAAGTTTCTGAAATATTTGCATTAAAAAATATTCTATTTTACAACCAGTATTTCCAGCTTCTTCCAAAAAATGTCCAACCCTTGTTTATGAGCTTCAATGGGTTTTTAAAGATTTCCAACATTGGCTATTCATTTCTTTTTCCAACTCTTGGCTTTCCAACGCTTTCTTTTTCCAACTCATGGCTTTCCAACGTTTTCTTTTCTTCTTAAAATTTCCAACATTTGGCAATTTGTTTCTTTTTCCAACTTTTGACTTTCCAACATTTTCTTTTCCATTGGCATGATACGTGACATTTCTCTTCTTGAGTGTTGCCTTTTTTTCTTTTCCTTTTTTTAATAGTAACCTGCAATAAAGAAAAACACATGAATTAAACTTTCCAAAATAAAACTATTAATAAAATTTAATTAAAACAAAACTAAAGATAAAATTAAATTAAACTTTTCCCAAAACAAAACCATTAATGAAATTAAATTAACTTCAAAAAAAAACACATTGATGGTTTTATTTTGATTGTTTTATTTTTATTTTATTTTCATGATTATTATTTATTTATTTATTTTATCATTTCTCTTTTATTTTTATTTTTATTTATTTTTTATTTTCTCCTTTTTTTATTTTACTTATTTTTTTTTAAATTTGATTTAATTAATTTCAAATGTTTGAATTGGTTTAATTCAAACATTAAAATTAACCAAAACAATAAAAACAATAAAGAAGCTAATCAACACACTAAACAACTTAAAAGAAACTAAAAGGAGACAATAATCCACACCCAAACCTTGGAACATATATTGCAATCTAAATCAAAATTTCTCCTAACATCCAAAAGCTAAAAAATAAAAAGGTGGGTCCCCAATTTTGGGGCTAGTTGTGGAATAGCCACAACAAATGGTGACTCTGCTGGGAAATGCTCCTGAGCATTTCGGATGAAGAACCCAATCTGAAATGAGAACATAAAATATTAGTGAAATAACAATTATTTAGCGATGTCCCAAGAAGGTGGGGGTAAACAACTTCGAATAAAAACAACTAATCCATTTGCCTTTGCTCAATGTGTGTAAAGTGATTCATTTTGTATCTTTGAAAACCATTCGGATTCCATCACCTGACTTGCATTAGGCTATAAAATATTGCTCATAATATTTCATTTTGAATAATATTTTGCAAAGTCTCTTTTGAGCATAATTTGTTCAGATAGAGCCCCACTACCAGTCAGGCATCCATAGCCCTGGTGGAGATTTTTTGAACTAGGTGACTGATTTGATCAAGCTTTTCGATGCTCATTTTTTTTTTATCAAGCTTTGTCTAGACAGAGCCCCACTACTAGTCAAGCGTCTATAGCCCCAGTGGAGTTTATCTAAACTTGGTGACAGATTTGATCAATCTTTGCATTGCTTGTATTCTTCTTTTATAGAGAACTTTGCAAACCTCTATGTAACACTTGAATTTGAGCATGTTAGAATTTAGCCTTAATTTGCAAATCAAGATAACTTCATCCTTCAGGACTTCCAGAAATACCCTTTAAAATGTGAGTTACATGTGGAGCTTTAGCAAAATGTTTCATTGTTCCACTCTCCACCATTTTAGTCCCAAAATCTGAGCATGATCATAAAATAATTCATCCCCCTTTTCTCATGTTCACCTACTTTCAGATTAGGTATTCCAACCTACTTAACAAAGGAACACAAAAAATGGGCAAAGGCCATAAATTAGCGACCATGAAACATCACCTCAAAACAAGGGAACAACCCAAAACACAAAACTCACAAACCAAACTTAAGGACAAAGCACAAAAATAACAAAACCAAAACAAAAACATGAAAACCAAAACTATATACAATAATATACAATAATGTACAAGATGATGCAAAATTTAGGCCATTATTTCCCTAGATCCCAAACATGATTAGCACACTTTAACAGACACATATCATGATAAGCATGCCAAGCTCTACAGAAATCCAACCCAAGTAAGATTAAGCCATAAAATGCAACAATCATTATTTTACCTCTTTCACCCCACCATTTTAATTTAGTTCCATTAGTAATCCCATAGTGGAGTTTCAAGTCCTCAAATTGATAAGACAATAATTGATCTTCAATTCTTTCTTGTCTATTCCTTAAGATGCAAATTTCATAATTCGATTTATTATCTAGAATTAGGCTTTCTTTTTCAAATATGAGATCTTTCAAGTAGGAGCCTATTTCTAAAAATTTTGAAGCCATGTCATTTTTCACATCTTTAGGCCAATCATGCTTATGCAATAATTTACAAGCATCTAGGATATCTATTAAATGAGGATCATTATAGGTTTTTATCCTAGATTCCAATATCAATTGTTGATGAATTTGATTCAACAATTCAAGCACATCAATTTCTCTTTCATTCAACAAAGCAATATCATTAGTGGTGTGAGTAGAAATCAACTTTAGTTCTTCATTCACCTCCAATGGCATTTCATCATGAATAACATTTGAATCCCATAAGCAATTAGGTAAGCTTTCACCTGAAGTTCGCATGGTTGAACATAACAAGTGAGATTCTACCTTTTGCGCATTTTCATTTACCAAGGCTTGGTGAAGATTTGCAATTTCTTCTTCTTCATGGTCTTTATCATCTTCATCATCTTGTAGTCCTTCATTTTCATCCATGACCTGTTCATCAAAAATGTCAAAATTAGGAACCCAATCAAAAGCATGTCCATCCTTTTCAAAACATAACTTTTGTTGATCAAATGATGTGTCAAATAACAAATCTCCATGATCAATCGCTTGAGTTGCTTCGAATAAAGCAACATTTGCAATATTTTTATCATTTGGTTCCCATTCCTTGTTAACCATCCATGATATTTCTTCCTTAGAATTTTCAAGACAATCATGAGAATTTATACCCAAGTTTTTAGTATCCTGCATGTCAATAGAAATTTCATCAATGGGGGTGTGAAAAACTAATGATTCTTCATATCTTCCCCAACCATTATAAAAATTTTCATCTAAATCCATGGGATGAAACTCTATTGTGTCTTTGGCATGATCTTTAGATTCCTCTATCAATTCTTTTTCAACTTTATCCACCTTAATTTCAGAAAATTCATCTTCTGCAGATTCATGCTCCTCAACTTCAAGAGATTCATCTTTTGGTGGTTCAAGGGTTTCTTTAGTGGGATCAATTATTGTATTTTGAACTTGATTCACACTTAAGAATGATGGTTGATTTTGAATGGTAGGTTGAGGTGCACAAATAGTTGGGTGGGTAAGGGAGGTATTAGATGATTGAGAATTATATGATCCAAAACCCACATCACAATTTTGATCACTCAATTGTTGTTCAATTGCCATTGCTTGAGTATAAGCTTGGGATAAAGATGTGATTTGAGGCATCCCTCACAAATACATAGAAATTAGTGGGTCAATAGCATTGAAATACACTTGGATAGCAACTCCCTCTAGAGGAACATAGGGTACCACCAATTGAGCATATAATCCATGGAACCTTTTAGTGAACAACTCCAAAGATTCATTTGGTCCTTTACGGGTAGTGGCAAACTGATTATACATAAGGATTGGGTCAACTAGTTTTCCAAAATACCTAAGAAAAGTTGCTTCTAGTTGAGCCCAAGAAGTGATAGAACCTGCAGGTAAACTGAGGTACCAATCATAAGCCAATCCATCTAATGTAGATGAAAATGAATAACAAGCAACATCTTCATGGAAAATTTGCCATTGAATTAAAGTGTTCTTGTATGCCTGAATATGCTCCTCAGCCGATTCTATTCCATCATGCCTAAAATGAGGTAAATGATCCCAAATATCTGTAGGCACATGATGTGAAGACCTAGGTACGTTTAAAGGACAACCTGCCATCAAAGAAGCAAGGAATGCCATTAGTGGACCTTAAAGAATACAACTTTAATACCAGTTTTGTTAGTCAAAGAAATATCTTGCAAAGAAGCATGAAATGACTAACAATCCTCGAATGTCTCACATATAAATCCTCATGTATATCAATCAAAAGATATGCATCAATTAAACCATGACATTAGAGAACATTTTCCAATTTGCAAAAGATTAGCATTAATGCATCATCAATTAGAAAATGTTTGAATCAATGAAAGTGATCACAAGAAATCAAAACTTCGTTAGTCAAGACCAATACTTTCAAATAACTCTTTTAAAGAAACATGAACAATTTAGCATCTAAATAGCAATAAAGTAAACCAATTCAGGCCCTCCTTCTAGCACCAAAATGTTGAGTGGTAATTTTACCCAATTGCAAAACCACACTCACCCTTAGGATTTTGATAACAAAACCCTCTCTTGCAAAGAAGTTAAAAACAAAGACAACTTCTCCAAGGTTCCGCTATATAAGCATTGCACATGTGTATTAGTAATCTTGTAAAAATATATTAAATGAGTGCTAGGAATACCTTAGTGGTTTGCAAGTAACTATTAACAAGGGGCCTGTGTTGGTTTATTTTATCTTGCTATGCTAGTAATTGTTCATGAAACTTAAAAGAAAAGGAAAATGTGATTGGCCCTCATATGACCACGATGTAAAGCCTTAATTCCTTTTATCTTGAAATATTTTAAGGTAGATTTTATCTTCTTTTGATTAAGTAGATTTTAGACAAGTTTTATCTTGTATTAAACCTTACTTTGAACAATGAAATAGAAGATTAAAATCTATCTCTAAATTTGAAACTTAAATGATGAAAAGGTTCACTTGATGTTGCTTTGAACATGAAAATTCCAATAGCCTTTAATATAATAAATAAATTATCCCTCTTTGATGAAATTAATTTTCATAAAGAGACGACAATTTATTGCTTTAAAATAATGGCCTTAAAATGTCATTATGAATTATCCCTCTTTAATGAAATCATAATTTTCATAAAGAAGAAATAATTTAATGCTTTCAAAACAATAGCCTTTGATATAATGTATAAATTACCTCTCTTTAATAAAATCAGAATTTTCATAAAGAAAAGGCAATTTATTGCTCTAAAAATGGTGGCCTATGGAATGCCATATAAATTACCCCCCTTTAATGAAATTGCAATTTTCATAAAGGGAAGTTCATTTATTGCTTACGAATAAAAATGCAAAGCTGAAAAAATCTGATTTACCTTCAAAATGTGAGAAAAAATAAAATTTTGAAATTATAAAAATCCTTATAAAATAACAACTTTAAATAATTTTTATAAATTCGAAATGGCTTTAGAATGGGATCAAAATTATTTTGAATGAAATATTGAAGCTCATTCTTCACACCCATGTATTTATTTTTGGCATTTTAATTTTTTTTATTTTTATTTTAATCGCCAAAGTTAAAAAAAATATATGCAAAAAAAGGGTTAGAAAAATAAAAATAAAAATCTAGAAATGGAAATAAAATGCAGAATGCTAAAAAATATAAACATGCAAAGCCTTGAAATCTGATTTGCCTTCGAAATATAAAATAATGTAAAATTCCAAAATTATAAAAATCCCCATAAAACAACAATTTTCAATAATTTTTATAAAATTGAAATGGCTTTGGAATGAGTTCGAATTTGTTTTGGATGAAATATTGAAGCTCATTCTTCACATCCCTGCATTTATTTTTGAAATTTTAATTTTTTATTTTTATTTTATTTGTCGACTTTAAAAAAAACTGCAAAAAGAGAAGGTTAGAAAACATTAAAAAAATAAAATAAAATTTGGAAATGTTAAAAGCAAACTACTCTCAGTCTAATGCCACCCTATCCTGCAAAACCGGAGATGTGAGACTTTTTGCATGTAACCAAATTTATTCGAATCTGCATACACACGGTTCGAAATAAATTAGGTGCAATCTTCTAAGGAACAAAAATAAATTTTGTGCTTCTAAGCCTTCAATAATGCAACCATTAAAATGCATTTAACACTATCTATAAGCCAAGAAAACATGGAGGAAAAGATAAACCATTAGCTCAAACATGCAAAAAAAATCTCCTCCCATCTTGCTAACAAAGTGCAAGTTTCTGAAATATTTGCATTAAAAAATATTCTGTTTTACAACTAGTATTTCCAGCTTCTTCCAAAAAACGTCCAACCCTTGTTTATGAGCTTCAATGGGTTTTTAAAGATTTCCAACATTGGCTATTCATTTATTTTTCCAACTCTTGGCTTTCCAACGCTTTCTTTTTCCAACTCTTGGCTTTCCAACGTTTTCTTTTCTTCTTAAAATTTCCAACATTTGGCAATTTGTTTCTTTTTCCAACTTTTGACTTTCCAACATTTTCTTTTCCATTGGCATGATACGTGACATTTCTCTTCTTGAGTGTTGCCGCTTTTTTCTTTTTTTCTTTTTTTTAATAGTAACCTGCAATAAAGAAAAACACATGAATTAAACTTTCCAAAATAAAACTATTAATAAAATTTAATTAAAACAAAACTAAAGATAAAATTAAATTAAACTTTTCCCAAAACAAAACCATTAATGAAATTAAATTAACTTTCCAAAAAAACACATTGATGGTTTTATTTTGATTGTTTTATTTTTATTTTATTTTCATGATTATTATTTATTTATTTATTTATCCTTTCTCTTTTTATTTTTATTTATTTATTTTTTCCTTTACTCATTTTTTTTATTTTACTTATTTTTTTTTTAATTTTAAATTTGATTTAATTAATTTCAAATGTTTGAATTGGTTTAATTCAAACATTAAAATTAACCAACACAATAAAAACAATAAAGAAGCTAATCAACACACTAAACAACTTAAAAGAAACTAAAAGGAGACACTAATCCACACCCAAACCTTGGAACATATATTGCAATCTAAATCAAAATTTCTCCTAACATCCAAAAGCTGAAAAATAAAAAGGTGGGTCCCCAATTTTGGGGCTAGTTGTGGAATGGCCACAATAGGTAGGAAATGATCAAAGAATTGAATTTTAGAAAAGTACTACTAGAGAGGCCAAAGCACTGTTAATGATTTTTCTTATGTCCCAATGCTTTCACTTCTAAAGTAATAAATACCCCTAATTTGACCTTGAAGATGATTGATTTGGTTTATTTGCTTGATTTGTTGATTGGTGAAGATGTTGGAAAGTTCAGAAATTGATGAAATACTCAAAATTGGATGTCTATAAGGGTGACATAATTAGGTGCCATGTCATTGCATACGACTATGTCATTATACCTTTCCATTTGATCAATTTACATTATCATACTAACATCATTAGTTTTCAAAAGTTTATAGCATTGAGGGGGTTTGAACTAAGGATCTCTTTCTTCCTCAAACACCTTAAGCTAGGCTAGGCTAACCACTATCCTAAAGGCACACCTTGTGAGATAGAGGGTAACAAACAAACTTGTACGAGACATGTTAATTGAATGCCTCCTTATCTCTCCTTTGTCCATGCATTTTTTTTTGCCATAACCCATAGAACTTTTCTTGGAACATTCCATATTTCAAATTCAAATTCTTACATTTTAGAGGTAAATTATGTAAATTATTAAAGCTCAAAAAATAATACCTAGAGGTAGATTGGGAAAAGTGCTAAACTAGACTCCTTAGAATTTTAAAATAATCCAAAAATGTTAATAATTCATTTATATCTATCATGGTTTTCCTTTACAACTTTTGTTGAACACAACCAATTAAGACATCCTCTCACACCTATGCAACAAAAAACTATTAGACCATTTGAATGACTTTATCAAGCAACTCAGAGGTTTTTTCCAAGCACAAAAGATTTCACATAACTTCTTTGGCTTGAGGGATTTGTTTAAAAAAAAATAGCCTCTTCTTTTCTTCTTTCATGGCAACCAAGCAACATGTCCTCTCATATTTGTTGCTATTGAACACAAGAAGCTAGAAGATAAGGAAAATGGATTTTTTTTTTAATTATAAAAAAAAAATAACGTTTCAAAAAGCCTCAAAAAACTCAATCCTAAGATTAGGAAATTCATCTAGTTATAAATCAAAAGCAACAAACAAGGATTGAGTACCAATTAAGAGGAACAAAGGAACCTTTTGGTGAATATTTCTCTTGGAGTAAATTTTTCAAATCTAGTTAGATCCTTATAATCGAAGCCCACCTAGAACTTTTATCAAAAGAACCTTTCTTCAAATCCCACCATTAGCTTTACAAAAATTTATTGAATGCTTCAATTACAGTTACCCTTAAGATAAGTCATAAAAAATAATCTACCAACAACAATCAATCAAATAACCAAGATTCACTCCTACTTTAAGATTTCACAACAATTAAACAAAATAAAATCAACACATTACTGAATATTGTTAACAACAACTTTTTTATATTATAACCTGAACACAAACAATCTATTCCCTTTAAATTACAATTTCCTTATGTTGCAACCTTGAACACAAACAATTTGCTAACACAAACAATATTGTTAACAGCAATTTTCTTATGTTGCAATCTGAACACAAACAATCTGCTAAGATAGTAAGTTAAAAACCATCAATTCCCTCACTCAAAGTCAACGTCATGCAAAGCCATACATGATAACAATAGGATAAAACATGTTCTTGTGGGTTAGGTGGATTGGCAAGTGTTTGTATGGCAGACACTTATCAAGAAGATACTTAGGTTTAAACTTTGGGGTAGCCTGTTTGTAAAGGTAGTAGTCTAATCTGAATCCCCTGAATACGTATCATATTCATACGGAAATAAAGTAAAATAAGTTTAATGGAAAGGATCAACAATAACAAAATGAAATAAGTAATTGTAACCAACTCTATAAAAAATAATAATAATAGGATAAAACCTTTCTTTCATAGAAATCGATCCCGACACCTATCGGAAAAAACACCGTTTTGTACTTGGACCTCGATATTAAAGTGTAAAGAAATCTCAGCATAAGAATATATCACCGAAAAAACAGAAGAGTTTCACTATGAACTGCTTAAAAATTTAGAGGACCAATTTGATAAAAAATCCTGACGGAGGGCTCGATGTTAAGAGATTTTATACAAAGTAATTAATAGCGCCTACGATATTATGCCACACATTCGCCATGAATGTGATCACAAGCTTCACAATATATTCTTCGATGACATCTCGAACAACGTCTTCCACGCCATGAAGAGCGCCCCGCAATTGCTCTATATATTCCACAAAAACCGACGTCAAAGAGCTCTCCAACGCCTCGACGGCGCTCTTCACCAGAAGAGCTATCGAGACGAAGCGTGTCACCGCGTAGGAGATGAAGTCTATGGCCGAAGAAACAACGAAGACCACGATATCAGCGACAAATGACATTGTTATGATTTCTGTCAAATAACGGAAGAAATTATAGAGCCGGGCTGAAGGGAGTATGCAACATCGGGATCCCAAGGTTTTTGGTGACATTTCGTAGGAAGGGTGATTTTGGTTGCACCTAATGCCGCAACTGCGACCTGCTAAGTGGGGTCCACCGTAATTTGGAAGGATTCGTTGTGAGGGATGTTTATTAAGTCAATGGCAAGAATAAAATACATTAACAACTGACATAATATATGTCATTAAAAAATCTAATCGAAAGAGGGTTTGGTATCCATAAAGTTCTCCATGAAGCTCTATTGAGGTTGATGCTTTTGGACGCTAGGTATCCCATATTAATTGGTTCTCGTTAAGTTCAAATTATTTTATGTTAGTATGCTCATGAACCAACGACACCCAACAATAATGATAGTAAATGTTGTTCAATATTCATGTACATGCAAGTAAAAAAACAATCGAGTAGGTGCATTGTTAATAGATATCATTTATTTTTTAAGTATACATCAACCTTTAACAACAAATCATAGATTGTAAGTGAGAGATCTCATGCTTTAGGTTGCAAAGACCAATTCAGAAAGGACCACGCATAATATGTAGCCTTAAAGTTAATATTATAGTTAAATAAAATATATTTATCTAACTATAATCCACATTCTAGCTAACCTTGGTTGTTTGTGGATTATAGTTGGTGACTTAATATTAGAAATCCATATACTGCCACTGATATATTAGAATGTGTATTTATGATGTTAAACTTTCTTTCTTTTTCAAAAACTTTGGCTCTACTTTAATAAAAAAATACAAAAGGTAGTAAGCAAGGTTTTTTCATTATGAGTTTATTAAATCATGTGAACTTTACTATACCAATGCATAAAACCCTTCATACCACTCAAAAATTAAATGTATAGAAACATTGCATGACCATAAAGAACAATTGCCCCAAACTCTTAGAACAAATATTAATATTTTTTTTTTGGTAATATTAAGAGAAAAGAGAGTTTTGAAAGGGATCCCACAACCTTTTACAAAGCATGCAGCAACACGGACAGAAATAAAACAGAATAGACACTGCAAAAAAACAAAAAGAAGGAGCCCACGAACCCAAGAAAAATCCAAACGAATCGACCAGTGAGAGAACCAAGATGGTTCTACATCAAAGAATCAAATTCATGAATAATATCTCCAGACATATGGGTAGCCTCCTCAACATAATCCAAAGCCATTTTAATAGAGCTCCAAACTGCACGTTGCTTGATTTCCATCTTTCTTCACTGCATTTTTACCCGAAGAGTACGCATCAACCACCGACTTGTCTTTCGTGGAAGGTCTAGGAAGAACCTCCACCTCATCGACCACATCATCCACCTTAGAAAGGGGGAAGATCCCGCCAAATCTCTCCTTTTTCCAATCAACCGAACAGATTTGCGAGTATCGCCATTTTCCACAAAAACACCAACAAAAAGACTCTCCATAGTCGAAAAAGCGACAGGATATGCCAGAGGGTTCTTCCCTACCTCAACGAGAGAATTTCTCACCGTTGAACCCCACACCCCTTTTGCAGAATCAAACCTTTTTTCCAAACCCAGTCCCAAGGAGTACACATCTTCAGATTTCGAACTCAAACTTTTTAAAACCTGTGAGGGGTCACCAAGCATAGGAACAAGAAGGGAGCTCAAGGTCTTTAAAATATCATCCGTCGTAATCTCATTTTCCAAAGCAACACGTTAAAACACTAACGAGCCAAGCCCTAGCGCAGGGGAACCTGGCCCCGCCCACCTTGCACAGCCAGCATAGATTTACACATCGAATTGAAAAGGAACAAAGATAATTCTAGAGGAGAAAGGACATGAACCAATCTCAATGAAAGGAGATTTTTCCATCCTCTAGGCCTACCTGACAGCTCAAACGAAAAAAAAGCCACAAAAACTCAAAGTATTTTGGAAAAGGCACCCAAGGAGCAACCAAAGGCCATTTCGCAAACCAAATCCCGTACCTCAAATGAAAAATAAAAGGAGGACCTCGGGTAGAGAGAACCTTCCAAAGGAAGATTGGGAAGCTTTGGGACATTCTCTGACAACTAATATGCAAAGGCAGGTGGGTTTTGGAACTTGAAATTTGAAAAATATGTGTTTCAAAGGTGCCATGAGGAAGAAATTCAGCCGCCCACCCCCTACGACAATTACTCAAAAACCCCATCCACCCCAGCAAGAAAGCACTAGCTACCAACCAGCATTTAATGAACGTCATTATGGATGTGGTTGATGATCTTAGGATGGAAATCCCTCTACCAAACCATAAATCCCTGGAGATTTACTCCTATATTTGCCATTAAATCCATAACCGAATTTCCTTCTATGAAGATGTGTTGGGAAAAATATTAATATTCACTCATGATATTTGAGCTTTTATTTATGATGTTAAACTCTCAAGCCTCATAGACTTAAATGCTATGGATATTGAAACCTTGACTTGAGATATGAACTTCCTTGTTACAAAATAATAGGTAGTTATAAGAGTAATTATAAGTTGGTTACTACACCACTTTTTTTACTTCTATATATTTGATTACTACTACAATGCAAAGGTTATCATAGCCAATCTATATTCATAACATTTGATATCAAAGTTATACTATATTAAAATTCTAGAACATAGTTTAAAAGTGAAAGATATGTTTGAAGAGCAATAGTTGAAGGTGATAAAATTCATTTCAATTGAAGTATCCTTGGAAAATCAAAGAAGTAAATAGATGATAATATGTGAGAAATAAAAGACCTTTTAAATTTAAGATAATCATGGCTTTTGAAGAATAATTTCTAATATTTTTTATGGTTATGTTTTGATAAGTGAAAATATTTTTCTTGTTCAAATATTCCAAGAGAAATATACTAAAATGTTATTTATGAAAGGTGTAATTTCTTTTCTTTTCTCTTAGTTGTTCATTAAATATTTTTTATGGTTATGTTTTGATAAGTGAAAAGATTTTTCTTGTTCAAATATTCCAAGAGAAAGACACTAAAATGTTATTGATGAAAGGTGTAATTTATTTTATTTTCTCTTACTTGTTCATTAAAAATAACAAGGTAGTTGAAGATATATTTTTAAGTGTGACATGCATGAGACAAGAGAAATGAAGAATATAATATTAAATTCTTGGAAATTTTTAGATAGTGGCATTCTTTGAAGCTTAGGGAATCATTGAATTTTGAAATATTGAAATATTGAGCTTTTTATTGGAGGATACTAGATATGGACGAATTTTCAAGAGTGTTGGAAGAATTAAAAAAAATTAATTGCTATTGATGAAATATTAAATGTCATTATGTTTTCTTCTTGATAAAGTGTCCACGTCAACGAAGTGAACATAGACATAATATTATTAAAAAATATTTTAAAAATATATAAAAAACCATGAAGGACAAATTGCCAACATCATATTTTAACCTAAAGGAAGAAATGTAATGATAGGATATGAAGAAAAACATATGTTGACGGTAATGAAAAGTTTCAACAACATTGAAATAGTTGTCAATTTAGAGGAATCCTTAGTGATTTGAGATTCAAGGTATTACAAAGCACTCAATATAATAAAGTGTGAGATGTAGACATGTTGAGTTAAAGTATATCCAATGGAAAAATCTTATGAATAATTACGAGTTAAATGCTATTAAGTGATAGAGAAATATTGAAGTAGGAATAACATTGACATGGTGTGTTTGTTGATATATAATTATCAAGAAGGAGAAATGCTAAAAAAATATTGTGGGTGAAGAATAACAAGGGTATTACAATATTTTTCCTTCTTTAAACATCTATTGCTAAATATATGTTAAAATAAAAGCATCATTACAACAAAAAGGATAGAACCATATTTTTCTATTTAAATACTTCTTGAGATGTATTATTATAGCAATAATGTTATTTGCTAGATATGAACAGAGCCACAAAGTAAAAAAATGATAGTGATATCAAAAATATTATAATTGTTAAAACATAGTCTAGGGTAAATACCAATTGTCTAAGTGATACATCAAAATTTAATATAAGATATTTTCATGTCATTTGATTAAAAAGGAGACATCATGTAGCTAAAAAGTACATCATTTGATTGGTTGAGAGAAAAAATATTATTTTGTAAGGAAGATGTATAAATTTGAATTGGAGTTAATTCGAAGTTTGATTTTTAAAGATAATCTTGATTTCCTTTGTTCCACATGCAATGTGGGTTGGCACTATGGTGCCTTATATGTTATTTTAATATTCCTTCTATATTGATCTCATAGAAGACTATATTTTTTGCTTGTAAGTTGTTTGGGAGAGAAAATAAGAAGGCAACCTTTTTTAAGAAATTATTATTTTTTATCCCACATGCATAATGGGATGTTTTGAACTTAATTTTTTGTCGATGAATTGAAACAAAGAAACATTTTTTTGTGGTTTGATGGTGGACTTGGATTCAATGTATAATTTTGATCAATTTTACATATCATTTTTTCATGATTGAAGGGACACTATTTTTTCATGAGTATGGGGTGTTTATCCTCATAATAAAGCTCAATAAATTTATTTTAGTTTTTTAAAAGTTGAAAACATATATTGATATCCCAAAGGTTCTATAGCCTAATTTATAGTTGTTAAAGGGGATATCTATTATGCATGGAAAACAAAGCTAAAATTTTACAAAGGCACCACAGTGCCAACCCACATTGCATGTGGAACAAAGGAAATCAAGATTATTGAACATAACATAGAAGCAAACAAACAAAGAACATTTCAAGAGTATGATCTAATGGGGTTATACTCTACTAAATTTCTTTTTTGGTATTGAGGTGTATTTTACCTCTATCATTGAGGACCCTTTTGCTTACTTCATGATGCAAAATTTTAGTTCTTATTTAAGAACCTTGTGGGAAAGTGTTGTACTTATTCTCCTTAAGTACATGTATTGGTTTCCCATAAATATAGCATATGACATTGAAGCATGAAATATTCTCTTATCTTTTTTTTGGTTGTTGATTGTATCCTTTTGTTATTGGTGGTGCTTTTTGGGGGTTTCACCACCTTTCTTTGACTCTTTAAGCTTATTTAATTTTTTGATGTGTGACTAGAGCATGTTCATTTTAGTATTTATTTCATGAATTGATTCCTCCTATTGAAGTAAATTCATAAGCGTCTTAAAATTAAAAATTTATTTTGTAACATTTAGGGTTCTTACCAAAATGTTGAATGTAGGTGGTAGTGTTAATAATACAATTGGAATAAGCACATTATCACTCACTATTTTGCCTAAGGCTTGAGGAAAGGCTCTTAACTTAGAAATTATCCATAAAAATATTCTACTTTGTCATGATTATTCAAATTCAAATAGTGTAATTGATAATTCAAGTGTAGAATTTAATTTTTATTTTTAGATTCAAACATCATGTTGAGTTTTTCCCACGCATATTTGGTGGTTCTAATTCATGAATGTATGTCCAAATCTTGTCATACCTATTAAGCATTATAATTCAATGGGATTTCTAGTTTACTTTGTCAAATGTTCTTTGTTTGTTTGCTTCTATGTTATGTCTTTATGTAGTGCCTTTGTTCAAGGATCTAATTGGGGTATACTCTACTAAATTTATGGGAAACCAATACATGTACTTAAGGAGCATCATTACAACACTTTCCCATAAGGTTCTTAAATAAGAACTAAAATTTTGCATCATGAAGTAAGCAAAAGGGTCCTCAATGATAGAGGTAAAATACACCTCAATACCAAAAAAGAAATTTAGTAGAGTATACCAATTCTAAAAGAGAAGAAGAATAATACTATGTCTATTATACACAAGATCCTTACAAAGTCTCAAAACCTAGCCTAGTTTAGTATGTTGATTTGAGGGAACATACGATAGGCTAGAAGAAATGGTTTTTATGCCTTGACCATTCTTGTTATCATGGGAAGATTACTTTGGGTTATAATTTAACATGTATCATTGTTGTTATAGATGATATCTATTTGTATCTTGTTTCACATACCTATCATCTAATTGAAGTTCACATATGTGGCCTCATGGAGAACTATCTATGAATCAACTTGTTAGGCATAAATTGAGAATTGAATTTTATAGAATAGATGATAAGAAACTTTATCTTTATATAAGAATTAACAAGAGGCTTGACAATTACTTCCTATGTTATAGGCACTAGAAAAATATTTTAGTATATATTTATATTATGATACAAACAAGATTTAGTAGTGAAGGAAGATTATGTTTCCATCGTTTGGCATAAGCAAATTGAACATCTAAGTTTTGGCTACCTAAATGTACTCTACAATCATGTCATGGTGTGAGGTATTCTTTCACTAATAAATAATCATAACATTTATATGAGTTGTTTGGTAAGAAATCAATATTAAACCCCATTTGGCTCATGTAATCATCGAGGAACTAGTCCACTCAACCTAGTATACATTAATTTGTGTAAACCTATGAATATAAGTTTTGATGGATTTTGATATTTTTAATTGTTTACTAATGATCATACATAAAGATTATAAGTGTTTTGCTTGAATACAATGGATGAATCCTTTTATTTTTTTAAGAGTTCAAATCCCATTTGGAAATGTTTACTAGTTATCATCTCCAAGTCTACTACTCAAATCAATGGAGAGTATACTTTTAATTAGTTTTTTTGCTTTCCTAAAGTATAATTGCATTGAATAATAGTTGATAGCTTCTTATATAACTTAAAAAATGGTTTTGTAGAGAGGCATAATCAATTTTTAAGGTGGAATGAATCATGCTAAGCAATGTCAAAATAGAGAAAATATTTTGGGTAGAAACTATTTATATAAAAGTTTATTTGTTAAATTGTGCACCCATAGTTACATTGAATGGTGTCACACTAGAGAAAGTATGGATGGGTTTAATCCTATAGTGCCACATATTTTGGTCTTTGGATACTCAAAATTCATATGTATTTCAAACCATAAGGATATGAAGTTCCATAAAAAATCCAAGAGATTATATTCATTGGATACAATGATGAGTCAAAGGCATATTGGTTCATGGACCCTCACACTAACAACTTGTATTTTCACATTTTATAATAATAATGAAAGTAGATCTTCTTATAGTCATGTGTTCTATATGAAACACTTAATCTATGTATGAAGCCTTTAAAAGAGAGCATAAAGAGTTTAATGATGAATATGAAGATGATCCTCATGGATTTGATAAACCAAGATCATCTAAGGCATCTCCTTGAGTACCACTTGCAAGCCCAAGTGGGTATCTCAATATAATTTATGACATAAACTTAGATTATATTGTAAACACATCATTTTGAATAATGAGAACTCATGATGGAGTTTACAATGAGGTCAACCTAGCTCTTATGAGAACAATTATGCAAATATTTGAACCATTAATAATTCAGAAATCTTATACATCAAGATACTAAAGGAATGAAATGGATGTTGAGTTTTAAGTGTTGGTGAAGAACAAGACATGGAGAATTTTTTACATTCTAGCTAGAAATAAATCCATTACTTGTAAGTGGGCATTCAATATCAAATACAAATCTAGTGTAAGTATTAACCAATATAAGGAAAATCTTGTAGCAAAGAGAAATATTATACCAAAATACTCAAGCAAATGTGGTGTTATATTCCATATCATTGTTTGTTTTTACATAGAGCATAAGTGCAAGAAGTGATAGTGCTAGTGATACTATTTCCCAGTGGTGCTTCTACTATCATAGCAATATTTAATGCTTTTTTGTTAGTTTAACATTTTTGTTCCATATAAATATGGGTCAAATCACTATATCAAGAAAGGTAACTATCTTCCATCAAATCAGATATACTCCTCTACACTAACTACCATTTATTTTTGTTTATTTTATAGATTTTGGTAATAATGCTAGTAGTTGATGATAGTGCCAATAGTGGTGTTCTCTAATTATCCCATCAAACTAGTCCTTCTGCTCACAACATCCTCTAGTCTCAAGGTTAAAAGAGGAATAGATGCGATGTATCCCCTAAGAGGCCCTTCATGATCCTTTTCCCTCTTTTAACAATGTCTTTTTCCTTCAAATAGTATTATTTCACAAAATTTGAACCTAGGTCTCTCCTATAAAGTCTAAGTATTTAGTTAATTGAGCTTCTGCCATTTGATGATTTAATATTTAAAAATACCTTTAATCTAATTTATTTTAAAGAAACAATAAAGTTTTATTAAGCAAAACCTCAATCCTAATATTTTTAAATCCTCATATACATAAACAACATATCGAGTAAAAAAAATTTAAAAACTATTTTTATATAAACACTTTGTAAAACAACCAATGGGGTCATAATTCAATGGTTGAGATATATAGGTTATGTAGATCACCCCAAGTTTCAATATTTTGCAATATAGCTTGATGAATTTTATATTAAAGGAAAAAAATTTAGAAAAAATTAAAAAACAACTTAGCAAAATACATAAATTACCACGACCTCTACAATTTATTTTTATATAAACTATTAAATAAATATTTTTTCTTAGAAAAATGTATAAATTTCAATTCAAAGTTCAAAAAAATATTACAGTGAGATGTGTATTTTATACCCTCATATAAGCCTGACTAAATCAGATGTGTTATAATAATAACATGTTGTAAGCCTTTAGTCATCTTATAAAGTGTCATTTTAGTACTTCAACCTTGTAGTCATTAGTCATATTTTAGATATGACCTTAATTATCCAAAGACAAAAAAGAAACATGAAAGGTATCCTAAACCACAACTTCTATCAAAAGAAAAAAAATCAAAATGGTACAAACTATGGTGGAATCATAATCCCATACACTACTCCTTCTTTTAACCAGGTACTAATTGGAATATCCAAGGCATTTTTTATTAGAATTATTGAGTTGTCATTAATGTCAAGGCAGATATCTTCAAGGGTGATTTAATATTGTCATTGATGTCAAGGTAGATATCTTCAAGGGTGATTTAATTATATGTTTTAATATTTAAATGAAATATTTAAATATTAAAGTGGAATATTTATATTTAAATCAAAGGATTTAAATATATTTTGAATAAAAGTTAAATTATTCAAATATTATAATATTTAAATCATATATTTAAATATTATAATATAAAAGAGAATGGGCCGACTTGAGCACCATATAAAAGTGAATTTGAAATTCAAAAGCTTAATATGCATGGGCCAACCTCCTTGGGCATAAATAGCAAAGTGAAAACATATTAATACAAGGTCAATAATTTATTTTGATGGAATGGAGATGGATCAAATATCCTTCGACATAAGAACGAGCAGCGAGCGAAATATTAGGGAGGACGTCCTGAAGATGAGCAGACAAACATTGAAAGAGTCACATTTGGTGGCGTAGTAGTGATCCGAAGAAGGTTCAAATACAATATTGTGTTCTCTAAGTCTCAACCATTGGGTTAGCCTAGTCGATCACAAGATCGTGTTAGGGCACTATGGAGCAGATTGTCCAAAGTTCAAATCTCTGCGATGACCTTTTTATTGTGTGACTGAAGAGCAAGGTGCGAAAGATTCAAATACAATATTGTGTTCTCTAAGTCTCAATCATTGGGTTAGCCTAGTCAGTTGCTAGCCCGCATTAGGGTGCTGCAGTAGAGAAAATTCAAAGTTTGAGTCCCATTGGCGGTATTTTTGTTGAGCGATTAATGTACAAGTTATGGAATATTTAAATAAAGCATTTTGAATTTTAGTGTCATCCAGTGGTTAGATCAGTTGGTTACAAACCCGCGTTTAGGCACTACAGGGCAGAAGGTTAGAGGGTCAAATTTCCTCGATGGCTTGCTATGGTTTTGCTATGCAAGGTAAATTTTTAATTAAATTTATTTAAAATGAGATGTAAGAAGCCAGCTTGTTGTTAATAAAGTTTTATTTTGCAAGTTTTAAAAGGGAGATATAAGGAGTCATTTTGTTTTTGTAAAGTTTTATTTTGTATGTTTTAAAAGGGAGATATAAGGAGTTATTTTTAATTAAGCTTTATTATGTATGTTTTAAAAGGAGTGATAAGGGTTTAAAGTGTTTGATTTGATATTTAAATCAATAAGGAAAAAAGAGAATTATTGAGGCAGATTTGGAAGGCACATACAAAAGGAAAATTATTTTGTCAAGACAGATTCGGAAAGCACGTACAAAAGGAAGATCATCATATTGAGGCAGATTTGGAGGGCACAGATTTAAAATAAGTCAAGGCATAAAATAATAGAGTAAGAGTATTAAGTGTACATATTCATCCAAGAATTCAATTAACAAGGAATGACAATTCATCCATCTCAAGAAGAAGAAAATGTGCACATGATAGTGGAAGAAAAGTAATGTATTAGCATCTTCAGTTCAACATGCAAGTAAGTTATCTAATGCTAGACTTGGGCTACCTTTAAAATATAATAAATGTGAAATATGTGAAAGCGATAGACTTAATGAATTTGAATAACATATTGGCCATTTGAAGATTTCTAATCTAGTGCATATCATCCTTTATATGTTCATGAAGTTAAAAGAAATTTGGGTAGAATATGTCTGAATTACTTTTAAGTTGAAGAAAGCAAATCAAAAAAAGGTGAAGAATTTGATGTCATTATTGATCAAATTTTGGAATATATTTGAGCAGTATTTGTAAGCATATTTGGGAGTAGATTTGAGCAGTATTTGCAAGCATATTTGGAAGCATGTTTGAGCAGTGTTTGTGAGTAGATTTGGAAGAATATTTGAGCAGTATTTGTGAGTAGATTTAGGAGCATATTTGAGCAGTGTTTGTTGGCATATTTGGGAGAAGACTTGAGCAAGGGGATTGGTGTCTCTTGTAGATTGGTTTCCACAAACTTGTAAAAGGGGATTGGTGTCTCTTGTGGGTTGGTGCCCATGAACTTGAGAAAGGAAATTTGTATCTCCTATGGGTTGGTGCCCACAAACTTGTATAGGGGATTGATGTCTCCTATGGGTTGGTGCCCATGAACTTGAGCAAGGGTATTGGTGTCTTCTATGGATTGGTGTCAATGAAATTGTATAGGGGATTGGTGTCTCCTGTGGGTTGGTGCCCATGAACTTGTATAGGGGATTGGTATCTCCTATGGGTTGGTGCCCATGAAATTTATTGAAGAAAAATATAAAAAATATTTTGTCATGGTTTTCTCCCAAAAGGGTGTTTCCATGTAAATCCTTGTCTCTTGTGTGAATGATGATTATGTGCATTGATATTATTTCAATTTATTGCTTTGGAAATAAAAGAGAAAAATTTTATCTTATACTATTCACCCCCCTCTCAGTATAATCTTATGTTCTTCAATTGGTATCAAAGTAGATTCCTTCATGAAAGTCTAAAAACTTGAAAGAATGTCTTACAAGAATACACATGGCTTGCCAAGAATTTTTTTCATCAAATAGGGCTCCATTGTTTGATGGGACTAACTATGATTTCTATAGTGTTAGGATGTGAACCTATTTGATGGCACATAGCTATGATATATGGCAATCCATTATGGATGGGTTCACACCACCTGATACCCCTCCCATGGATCGAGATGAAAAGAAACCATTTGAAAATAATACCAGGGCAATGAATGCAATATTAAGTGGGTTATGTGAAACAGAGTTTGTGAAAGTCATGCAATACACTTCAACAAAAGAAATATGGGACAAGTTACAAAGAACATATGATGACAAAACTTCAAACCCACATGAGGAAATTTGAAGACTTGAAGATGAAATATGAGGAAGATATTGCTAAATATCTACTCCGTGTTGATGAATTTGTCAACACCATTCACGAAATTGGAGAAAATATTGATGACTCTAATATTATCCAAAAAATATTGAGGTCACTTCCCATGATGTTTGATGCAAAGGTCTTGGTGATTGAAGAAATGAACTTAAAACATTAAGCATGGATGAGCTACACAGAATTCTCATAGCTTATGAGATGAGGATTGAAAAATATCAAACATCCAAATGGGAGACCATGTTTAAAGCTTCAAATAATACAAAGAATAAAGAGCTAGAGACAAGTGAAGAATCAAGCAATGAAGAAGAAAATAACTTTGTGCGAAGAAATAAGAAGGGTCAAAGAAAACACAAAGGTATGCATTCTATGAAATGTTTTAATTGTGGTAATATTGGTCACTATGCATCTAATTGCCTACAAGATAAAAGTAGTAGCAGTGAAGAAGAAATAAATACAAGAAAAAGAAAGAAATAAAATTTTATCATGAAAGGAAAAATAGGCACGGTCAAAGAAAGAATGAAAAGAAGATATTTCAAAGGCATAAGAAGAGTCTTTATGTTGAGGAAGCAAGCAATTCTTCTAGTAGTGATGAAAGCCTCTTCGATAGTGAAAGAGAAGAAATCCTATTTTTGGCTATAGAGGAGAAATAAGATGCTCTTGTTGATGAAAAACAAAGAGATCAAGAAAATAAAGAGGAAAGAAATCATATGTGTTGTTATTACACACAATAAGCCAAAAGAGAAAAAGAAATGAATTTTTTTATTTGTAAAATAAAATAAGGTTTTCAAAAGCCTCAAAAAACTCAAATCATAAAATCAAGGAATCCATTTGGTCATAAATCAAAAGAAACAAACAAGGATTGAGTGTCAAGGAGAGGAACAAAGAAAACTATTTGGTGATTATTTTCCCTAGAGTAAATTTTGCAAATCCAATGAGATCCTCATGACCCAAGCCCACTCTAGGGTTTTCATGAAAAACATTTCTTCAAGTCGCCCCATTTACTTTACAAAAACTTATTGGCTAGTCCAATCAAAATTACCTTTGAGAGAAGATATAAAATCTAAATTATTAGAAATGAGCGATTGAGTAACAAATATTCACACTTGCTTTGATACCATGTTAGATTTCATAGTATTTTTTAGAAATGAATGGAATTAACACATATCCAATATTGCTAAAAAGAATACACACAAAGCAATGCACAAAATATATGCAAGTGCCCATGAACACCAAATAATCTTACTATCAAAGAATATAACTACATTCTAACTAATTAAGAAATAGTTGATATAATAAAATATTTATTTACAAATACAATTTATTTTTAAATCAAACTTAAGAAACTAACCTTAAATATGAAAATAATAAATTAATACCAAAATATATTTTTCAACGTTTACAAAGACTCAAACGGCTTAACAATACAATATAAAATCACTCTAGAGTTCTCCATCTATTTAATGTCTAAATTCTATAAGCCTATAAATAAGGAAATCCCGTTGAGCATTTGGTAGCTCAAACAAGTAATGAAAGTCTAGTAAAAGAGTTAAGGCTAACAAGACTAACTAGCCAAAGGTTGTATCTTTGTAAAGAGTGTGTTTGAAGGATCGTTTGGGTGAGAATGTAAAATATGGTTGTTGGGTGAGTCTATTGAAGGTGGAGTCAATAAGAAGAACACCTTCACTCACTACGACAATTGAGTAACCAACTTCCACTTCCTACTTATGTTTTGTATATGAAAAAATATTTTTACTCTCATTGTGTCACTCCGATTTTACCATTGTCTTCCTATATTAATGTGTGTCTTAGCATACAATCACAGTATATTTCATTGCGGTAAAGGTTGTATGATAGCATACCATCAACATTAGACATCTTTTCATAGACATGTAAACATTTTGTTTGTACTACAGATTGACAACTTCTATGTATATTTTCTTCAATAGAATTTGGACAAGGTGGTTTCTTAGGTTGAAGAATGGCTCCTTTGATGATGAAAACAATTTATTCTGTCTGTCATGTGTGAAACCAAGGCTCCTTCCAAATGCTTTTCAAAACTCCTATCTCTGTTATGATGCTGTAATCTTTACCTTATTTCCATATACAATTTCAAAATAAAAATAAGACTTCAAACGCAATATGATACTCAGGAATAATAAACACTCTCGCCTTGTAATTAAGTGCTAAAAAAAGATTGGCCCTTCGTAAGACAAAACACAAACAATTGATCCTCTACCGAGGGCCTGCTAGAGATTTTCTACAAAGTAATTAATGGCGCCTACGATATTATTCCACACACTCTCCATGGACGAGGTCACGAGCTTCACAATATATTCTTCGATGACCTCTCGAACAACGTCTTCCACGCCATGAAGAGCTCCCCTCAATTCCTCTATAAATTCCACAAAAACCGACGTCAAAGAGCTCGCCAAAGCCTCGCCGGCGCTCTTCACCAGGCTGCCGATGACGGAGACCCCCAACACCAGAAACTCCGTCACGAACGACGTCAAATACTCGAGAGTTGCACTTATCGCTGAAGTTAAATTTGACAGAACCGTTCCCAGCGCCGCGCCCGGAATATTCACGAACGTTTTGATTATCACCAGCAGAACTATCGAGACGAAGCGTGTCACCGCGAAAGAGATGAAGTCTATGGCGGAAGAAACAATGAAGACCACGATATCAGCAACAACTGACATGCTTATGATTTCTGTCAAATAACAGAAGAAATTACAGAGCCGGGCCGAAGAGAGTATGCAACATCGGGATTTCAAGGTTTTTGGTGGCATTTCATAGGAAAGGTGATTTTCGTTGCACCTAACGCCGCGTTTGCGACCTGCTAAGTGGGGTCCACCGTAATTTGGAAGGATTCGTTGTGATGGATGCTTCTTAAGTCAATGGCAAAAATATAATACATTAACCACATACATAATGTATCATTAAAAATCTAACCGAAAGAGGGTTTGGTATCCATGAAGTTCAATTGAGGTTGATGATTTTGGACGCTAGGTGTCTCATATTTATTGCTTCTCATTAAGTTTAAATTATTTTATGTTAGCCTAGAGATGTTGTCCTAGTACACACGTTAGGACAAACTTTGTTTAGGATTTTGAAAGCAATGAGCCAAATTCATTCCAAGTGTTCTTGGGTTGTTATATGTAGTTTGTCTTTTTTAATGTTATATTCAATTGTTTAAATTAACAAGAGTGTCGTCGTCTACACATCATATTGGTATGGTTTTGTGTTTTTAGTGTGAGTATTTAAAATCGAATTATGGAGAGGATGGTCTTGATGTGTTGGGATTTAGCATTTTTTATATGTGAGCAAATTAAAACAGTAGAAATAAACATCAAACACACAGACAAGAGAGAAACACCATATTTGACGAGGTTCACTCAACATCTTGTTGAGCTATATCCCCGAAGAAGTACCAACACAGTAATTCTATTATTCCGGTAATTACAAAATACAATGAAGAAGAACCACATAGCGGTATGGCTGCAACACCCTCTCTCCAACTCCAACAAACTTCTCATGAGTTTCTCCTCACCCACAAAGCCATAATCACTCCACCGTGATTACAACATGAGCTTTGCACCAAACTCACACATTCCCTTGTAATTCTCCATCAAGGCTACAAGATTGTTGTGCTACTATGCACAATGAGCAATCTGCCACATTGAGTCATTGTGCATCTCCAAACACCTCACTGCACTCTCACTATAGTAATACAGTCTTTCTACAATCAGCTTACAATGAAGGATTACAATGACAAAAATACCTCTTGGGCATCCTCCAAGGCATTACCGCCTTCCTGTATGCCATTTCGGCATTACACTCCCTGGCAATACAGCCCCGTATGCCTATTGGCATTACTACCCAATCATCTACAATAGGTATTTATATATACACAGCAACATTTGATTTGTTTCAACAAATAACAATAAAATAAATATGTTGTTACATAGGTTGCCAAACAATACCGATCACCATTGTATGGATACTCAACAAAAACAACCACCTTGCGATGCTATCTTCGCCACAGCATCTCCAACCTGCCACGGGATCAAGCATCTCTGTTGTTTCACACCAGATTATCCGAATGACTCAAACTGCCTTTGGCAGCGTCTACAATACATAGTCATCCATCTATTTATGGAGAATCGGGCTCCATCCCAACAATCTCCCACTTGGAGACCGATTCACAACAGCCCACTACACTTCTGCTGCTGCACCACACCAAGGATCTTCACCTCCTCCAGATTGTCTCATCATGTTCTGCACCATCATATTTTTGGATTGATGTCAACCTCGCATCTCCTCCTCTGATCAATGAACAGACTGACAATCCACCATTGTTGCAAGTTGAAGATAACCCTTCAACCAACCAAGGATTTTTACCTCCTCCAGATTTTTATATCTAATGCTTTGAACCATCACAACCGGATTAGTGTCAACCTTGCACCTTCTCCTTGTGATCACCAAGCAACCTAACAATCTCCAACATCATTGCTCCCACTACTTCGTCATTCTCCTGCTCTTTCGCAGTCAGAAACAATACATTGGAAACTCCACCTTTCCAATTACAAGCTTTCGTATTCAAAACCTAGGAAGGGATAATGGCAAGAGAGGTGGCCAGTCTCATCTTGAAACATATCCAATTTCCTAAGTTTGGAATACAAGCTCAAACTTATTGCTCACACCAGCAATCCATTTCTGCCTTAGCTTCCAGCTTCCACTCAAACAGGAATCCTCTCAACATTAAGCTCTGATACCAATTATTGGGATTTAGCATTTTTTATGTGTGAATAAATTAAAACAACAAAAATAAACATCAAACACACAGACAAGAGAGAAACACCATATTTGACGAGGTTCACTCAACATCTTGTTGAGCTACATCCCCGAAGAAGCACCAGCACAGTAATTCCATTATTCTGGCAATTACAAAATACAATGAGGAAGAACCGCACAGCGGTATGGCTGCAACACCCTCTCTCCAACTCCAGCAAACTTCTCATGAGTTTCTCCTCACCCACAAAGCCATAATCACTCCACCATGATTACAACATGAGCTTTGCACCAAACTCACACATTCCCTTGTAATTATCCATCAAGGCTACAAGATTGTTGTGCTACTATGCACAATGAGCAATCTGCCACATTGCGTCATTGTGCATCTCCAAACACCTCAATGCACTCTCACTACAGTAGTACGGCCTTTCTACAATCAGCTTACAATGAAGGATTACAATGAAAAAAATACCTCTTGGGCATCCTCCAAGGCATTACCGCCTTCCTGTATGCCATTTCGGCATTACACTCCTTGGCAATACAGCCCCGTATGCCTACTGGCATTACTACCCAATCATCTACAACAGGTATTTATATATACACAGCAACATTTGATTTGTTTCAACAAATAACAATAAAATAAATATGTTGTTACACAGGCTGCCAAACAATACCAATCACCACTGTCTTGATACTCAACAAAAACAACCACCTCATGATGCTATCTTTGCCACCGCATCTCCAACCTGCCACGAGATCAAGTGTCTCTGTTGTTTCACACCAAATTATCCGAATGACTCAAACTGCCTTTAGCAGCGTCTGTAATACATAGTCATCCATCTATTTATGGAGAATCGGGCTCCATCCCAACAATCTCCCACTTGGAGACCGATTCACAATAGCCCACTACAGTTTCGTTGTTGCACCACATCGAGGATATTCACCTCCTCCAGATTGTATCATCATGTTTTGCACCATCAGATTTCCGAATTGATGTCAACCTCGCATCTCCTCCTCTGATCAATGAACAGACTGACAATCCACCATTGTTGCAAGTTGAAGATAACCCTTCAACCAACCAAGGATTTTTACCTCCTCCAGATTGTTATATCTAATGCTTTGAACCATCACAATCGGATTAGTGTCAACCTTGCACCTTCTCCTTGTGATCACCAAGCAACCTAACAATCTCCAACATCATTGCTCCCACTGCTTCGTCATTCTCCTGCTCTTCAGCAGTCAGGAACAATACATTGGAAACTCCACCTTTCCAATTACAAGCTTTCGTATACAGAACCCAGGAAGGGATAAGGGCAAGAGAGGTGGCCAGTCTCATCTTGCAACATATCCAATTTCCTAAGTTCTGAATACAAGCTTAAACCGATTACTAACACCAGCAATCCATTTCTGCCTTAGCTTCCAGCTTCCACTCAAACAGGAATCCTCCCAAAATTAAGCTCTGATACCAATTGTTGGGATTTAGCATTCTTTGTGTGAACAAATTAAAACAGCAAAAATAAACGTAAAACACGCAAACAAGAGAGAAACACCATATTTTATGAGGTTCACTCAACATCTTGTTGAGCTACATCCCCGGAGAAGCACCAGCATAGTAATTCCATTATTTCGACAATTACAAAATACAATGAGGAAGAACCGCACAGCGGTATGGCTGCAACACCCTCTCTCCAACTCCAACAAACTTCTCATGAGTTTCTCCTCACCCACAAAGCCATAATCACTCCACCGTGATTACAACATGAGCTTTGCACCAAACTCACATTCCCTTGTAATTCTCCATCAAGGCTATAAGATTGTTGTGCTACTATGCACAATGAGCAATCTGCCACATTGCATCATTGTGCATCTCCAAACACCTCACTGCACTCTCACTACAGTAATACAACCTCTCTACAATCAGCTTACAATGAAGGATTACAATGACAAAAATGCCTCTTGGGCATCCTCCAAGGCATTACCGCCTTCCTGTATGCCATTCCGACATTACACTCCCTGGAAATACAGCCCCGTATACCTACTGGCATTACTACCCAATCATCTACAACAGGTATTTATATATACACAGCAACATTTGATTTGTTTCAACAAATAACAATAAAATAAATATGATGTTACACAGGCTGCCAAACAATACCAATCACCATTGTCTGGATACTCAACAAAAACAACCACCTCACGATGCTATCTTCGCCACAGCATCTCCAACCTGCCATGGGATCAAGCATCTCTGTTGTTTCACACCAGATTATCCGAATGACTCAAACTGCCTTTGGCAGCGTCTGCAATACATAGTCATCCGTCTATTTATGGAGAACTGGGCTTCATCCCAACATGATGTACACTCAACTATATGCTTATGTCGTTGAAGTGTGTTCAACAATAACCAAAAATAAAAAATAAAAGCTATAGTCAAATACAAATTAATAGTGGACTATGCACTGGTGGTCATGTAACGAAATTTAAACATGTAACACTAACATATCATATAAAACTATAAGTAATATAAGTAAAATAATCAATACATTTAATAAATATGGATCAAGCATTGTGATATAACCTTCACAATTACAAAATTTAACAACAATGATATTGAAAAATCTAAGAACAACCATAATACGAGGAACCTAGGCATCAACATGTGATAACACTCTTCTCCAAAAAATAACTTCATGGAGCACTGAGAATGTTATGCTCATAGAGAAGTATGCTATGCTCCTTTAATTATAGAGAAGTATGCTTTGGGGCCATCCAGAAGATTTGTTCTTTAGAATTTCATAGTTAAATGTCAAACATATCATTCTCATGAATGCTAACAAAAATTAGTTTCACCTTGAAACGAGTATTATGGATATAAATTTAATGTGCAAATAAATTGTATGATCAATTATGGTTACATTTAGTTAAGTAGTGGCTTTTGGGTAACTAGCTAATGTTTAAAGATGTTTTTAAATTGAATTAATCAATTAATAAAATATATTCATTGTGACTACATTCAACATCATCTATATTGAGATAATTGAATATATGAAAAAAAAATCATCCCTTAAGAGTTGTCCTTCAAAATACATAGATCAAAGGCTAAAACATTTGGATTTTATTTTATTAACAATAACATCCTATTATTTTATTTCTTGTTTGCACATTTTAGTCATAGAAATTATAAATTTGTTACCCTTTTCTATCTAATGCATAGATCAAGGTCTCACATGTGATAAATATATATATATATATATATATATAAGCTTAAAATATATGCAACTATGTAAGCATGTTCATGAATCTACAACAAACCCAACAATAATGATAGTAAATATAGTTCAATATTCATGAGCATGCAAGAGAAAAAATAATCGATAGATGTATTGCTAATAGACATCAATTTTTCCTTGTAGACACCAACTTTAGCAACAAATCATAGACTCAAATTTATCAATGAAATATCTCATATTTTAGATTACAAAGACCAATTTATAAAGGACCACACATAATATGTAGCCTAACATATGACTATACATGAAGTTCACTTGCATGAATTCAATATTGTTAACATGCATTACTACAAAGCAAAGTAGAGATTAAAACATTTTATTCAAAGAAATCCTAAATATTTTATTTATAGATAAAGAATAAGTCCTATATTTATTTTAAGAACTAAAATAATTTACACAAGTAACTCAAAGAGACTTTAGGAAAAAAATTCCAAAACATCTAAAGTTTGTTTATTCAACAAATGGTTAGTCTAATATAATGGAATTACTTGTTTCTTCACAAATAGAGTAGAGATAATGGGTTATCATATTTTTCCATGTAGTAAATAGAAGGTACAAATCTATAAACCCCATTCATTCTGTCTCAAGATTGACAACATCCAAGCATAAAATAATTTTGCATTTTGATAGACTTCTCAATTGAAGCTTCACAAAGTTTTAGGAGTACCAGAAAAAATAGTTGCAATAAATAAAATGAATTGCATTAGCTACCATTGTAAGCTTCACAGGAGCACAATATAATCTTGGAATATGGGTACTTATAGAATTTCATATACACCAATAGAACAAAGGATGTAAAACAATTCATCAAATATAAAAGTCTACCTAATTCATATTTGCAACTAAGGTTGTTATGACCTATTTGGGACTTTCAAACCCTTTACCCTTACAAATCTAATTTTCTTTCCTTGCTTACTCTTGTCTTCTCTAGACAAGTGGATATAATTATTATACAATAATAGTCCATCCTTTGGGTAGTTTCCCATTCACCAAGACTTGAATATAGGAGGGTTGATTTTATTATGAATCTCAAAATTAGAAGACCTATGAGAATTAGCATTACCATCTAAACCATCAAATTTTCTAGCACCACACTCATCATCTACTAAGGGAGGCAAATTGAGGTCCAACAATAAATATAAAAAATAAGAAATGAAATGCTATTATTTTTTGTAATAAAAATAATTTAAAAATTATAAAATAACAATAAACTACCTCTTGAACCTATTATAAAAAAATACAAAAAAAAAAAGCAAAGAAGCAAAGTCATTTCTTACCAAAAATTAGAAAAATAGCATGTCTCTCTTTATGAGTCCATCAAATCATGTGAACATACACCAAAACAATGTATAAAACCCTCCAAACCACTCAAAACAAACTAAAAGCACCAAAACATTATGTGAACATGAAGAAAAATTGTCTCAAACTCTTTGGACAAATATTAGCATTCACCCATGTGATTTGAGCTTTGATTTATGATATTAAACTCTCAAGCCTCATAGACTTAAATGTTAGTGAGATTGAAACCTTAGATTAAGATATGAAATGTTTTTATTATTAAAAAAACTTGTAAACAAGTAGTTATAAGAGTAATTATATGTTGGTTGTATCTAACCATAAAAAATACCACTCTTTTTTTTGTTATATATAATTGATTACTACAAGAATGTGAAGGTTATCACAGTCAATCTATATTCATAACATTTGATATCAAAGTACTACAATGTCTAGGAGTCCATTACAAAGTGAAATACGTAAAACAATTCATCAAAAATGAAAGCCCGCCTAATTCACATTTGCAACTAAGGTTGTTATGACCTATTTGGGACTTCCAAACCCTTTATCCTACCAAATATAATTTTCTTTCCTTTCTTACTCTTGTCTCCTCTAGACAAGTGGATATAATTATTATACAACAATAGTCCCTCCTTTGGGTAGTTTTCCATCTAGAATATAGGAGGGTTTATTTTACTATAAATTTCAACATTAGAAGACCTATGAAAATTATTACAACCTAAACCATCAAATTGTCTAGTACCACACTCATCATCTACTAGGGGAAGCAAATTGAGGTCCAAAAATAAATATAAGAAATTTAAAAAATACTATTATTTTTTTGCAATAAAAATGATTTTAAAATGAGAAAATAGCAATAAACTCTCTCTTGAACCTATTATAAAAAAATACAAAAAAGCAAAGAAGCAAAGTCATTTCTTACCAAAAATTAGAAAAATTACCTCTCTTTATGAGTCCATCAAATCATGTGAACATACACCAAACAATGTATAAAACCCTCCAAACTACTCAAACAAACTAAAAGTACAAAATATTATATGAACATGACGAACAATTATCCCAAACTTCTTTGGACAAATATTAACATTCACCCATGATATTTGATCTTTGATTTATGATATTAAACTCTGAAACCTCATAGACTTAAAAGTTAGGGAGATTGAAACCTTAGCTTGAGATATGAAATTCCTTCTTATTACAAAATCTTGTAAACAAGTAGTTATAAGAGTAAATATATGTTGGTTGTATCTGACCATAAAAAATACCACTCCTTTTTTTATTATATAGAATTGATTACTACAAGAATGTAAAGGTTTTCACATCCAATCTACATTCATAACATTTGATATCAAAGTGATACAATGTCTAGGAGTCTAGACCACAGTTGTAAAGTGAAAGACATGTTTGAAGAGTGATAGTTGAAGGTGATAAAAATTCATTTCAATTTAAAACTTCTTAGCCAATGAAAGAAATAATTTGATGTTCATGTGTGAGAAATAAAAGATCTTATAATTTTAAGACAATCAAGTTTTTTAAAGAAGAATTTCTGCATTTTTTTATGGGTTTGTTTTGATAAGTTAAAAGCTTATTTCTTGTTCAAATATCCCAAAAGAAAGAAACTGAAATGTTATTGATGAAAGGTGTAAAAACATTTTTATTATTTTTCTCTTAGTTGTTCATTCAAAATAACAAGGTCGTTGAAGACATATCTCTAAGTAAGATGTTCATGAGATAGAGAAACAAATAAAAAGACATTGAATTCTTGGAAATGTAGAGATAGTAGAATTTGCTAAATGTTAAGGGCACCATTGAATTTTGAAACATTGAACGGTTATTGGAGGATACTAGAGGTGTAGGATTTTTCAAGAGTGTTGGAAGAATTTAAAAAATATATATTTTGCAATTGATGAAAGACTTAACTATTGTCATGTTTTTTCTTCCTGATGAAGTGGTACACTAAATTCCAATGAAGTGAACAATGATATAACATTATTTAAAATATATTAAAAACAATAAAAAACATGAACAAATTATCGACATCAAATTATCACCTGAAGGAAGAAACGTATTGATAGGGCATGGAGAAAAGCACTTATTGACATCAATGAAAATTGTCAACATTGAAATAGTTACCAATTTAGAGTAATATTTAGCTATTTGAGAGTGAAGGAATTATAGAGCACTCAAAATAACAAAGCATGATATGTAGACATGTCGACCAAACGTGTAGCCAAAGAAAAAATCTTTTGAATAATTATGAGTAAACTGCTATCAAGTAATAGAGAAATCTTAAATAAGGAAGAATGTCCACATAGTGTGATTGTTAACAACTAATTATCAAGAAGGAAGAGTGTTGACAAAGAAAAATTATGGATGAATAAGAATGAGGGTGTTGAAACATTTTTCCTTCTTGTGACATTTGATGTTGAATATATGTTAAAATTAAAGCATCATTAGAAGAAAAATAAAAAAGCATATTTGTTGGTTCAAATACTTTGTGAGGTATAGCATTATAACCACAATGTTACTTGTTAAAGAAGAAGGCACAAACTATAGAAATGAGAATGATAACAAAAATGTTATAATTATTAAATCATAGTCTAAGGTAAATACCAATTATTTGATGGATAAATCAATCATTACTATTAGATATTTTCATGTCATTTAATTAAAAAATGAGACATCAACTAGCTAAAAAGGACGTCATTTGATTGATTGAGAGAGGAAACATTATTTTTCAAGGAAGAGGTATTAATCTAAAGTGCAGTTAATTTAAAATTTTCTTTTTAAACAAAAAAAAATGAATTCCTTTGTTCCATATGCAATGTGGGTTGGAACTTTGATCTCACATAATAGTGCATCATTGGTGTGTAAGTTGTTTGGGAGAAGACAATAAAAAGGTAATATGTTTTAAGAAAAATAATTGTTATCACACATGCACAATGGGATTTTTTGAAATTTTTTAATAATTAATTGAAACAAAGACACTCAATTTATGTGGTTTAGTGATTGACTTGGAGTCAATATATAATTTTCCTCAATTGCACGTCATTTTCATAATTGGAGGGGTATATTTTTTTCATAAGTATGGGGTGTTTATACTTGTCATAAAGCTCAATAAATGTATTTTAATTTTTTAAAGACTACCCTAAAGGTGATATAGTCTGATTCACAATTGTTGAAGGAGATGAATATCTGCATGGAAAAAAAATTAAAAATCCACCTTGAGTTAAGGATCTAAGAGGCTTGGTCTAAGGTACTACCAAAAGAAAACAAATAAAGAATGTTTGATAAATTAAACGAGAAATTTCATTTGATTAAAATTTTTAATGTGTACATCGATAGTTTGACAAACATTCATAAAGTGGTAACCACCAAAGATGCATGGGATAAACTCAACATGATGTTTCAATCTAAAAATTAAAATTGAATTCTACACTCCAGTCATTTACACTATTTGAATGTGAAAAATCTTAAGAATTTAGAAGGTTTTTATAGATAACTGCTATGTTGAAAGCCTTTCTTCAATCCTTATGCAAAATAGTGAGTGATAATGTGCTTGTTCCAATTGTATTGCAAACATTGCAACCTACATTCAACATTTTGGTAAGAATCCTAAGTGTTATAAATTAGAGTTTTACTTTTGAGAATCTTGTGGATTTGCTTCAATGAGAGGAAGCAATTCTTGAAATGAAGAGTAAAGATAAAAATTATCTAGTCATATATTAGAAAGGAAATAAGCTTATAGATTCAAATAAAGGTGGTGGACCCCCAACAAGCACCACCAATAACAAAAGGGTATAATCAAAAACAACAAATACAAGGGAACATTTCATGTTCCAATGTCACATATTATATTTTGGGGAAGCGAAGACATGCACTTAAGGAGCATAAGTACAACACTTTCTGATAAGGTTCTTTAGTAAGAATTATAAGTTCATATCATGAAGTAAGCAAAGGGATACCCAATGGAAGAGGTAGAATACATCTCAATGTCAACATAGAAATGTAGTACATGATATCAATTTTGAAGAAGAAGAAGAAAAAGAAGACTATGTCTATTCTACATAATATCCTTATGTAGTCTCAAAACCTAGCCTAGTTTGGTATATCAATTCGAGGGCTACCAAACATATGATAGGCCAGAATAAATGGTTTATATTACTTAACCAATCATCTTATCATGGGAAAATTATTCTTGGTGACAATTCAACATACATCATTGTTGGTATAAATTATGTCTATTTGTATCTTGGTTCACATAAATATCATATAATTAAAGTTCACATGGTTGGCCTCACGAAGAACTTATTATCTATGAATCAACTTGTTAATACAATTTGAAAATTAAATTTGATAGAATAGGTGATAAAAAAATTTATATTCATTTGAGACTAATCAAGAGGATTTATAATTATTTCTTATTCTATATGCATAAGCAAGATTGTTTACAATTATTTCTTGTGCTATATGCATGTGCATAAACATGCCAATTGAATGTCTCCTTATCTATCCTTTTTCCATGCCCTTTTTTCTTGCCATAACCTCCTGGAATATTTTTTGGAATATTCTATATTTCGAATTCAAATTCTTGCATTTTGGAGGGAAATTGCATAAATTCTTAAAGATCAAAAATAACACCTAGAGGCAGATTGGTAAAAGTGCTAAATTAAACCCTTTTAAATTTTACAAAAAAATCTAAAAAGTTGATGGATGGTTCATGTCTATCACAATTTGCCCTTATAATTTTTTTTTGAATGCAACCAATCAAGACATCCTCTCACACCTATATAACAAAAAAATTGCTAGACCATTTTATTGACTTTGTCAAGTAACTCAGAGGCCTTTACCAAGCATAAAACTCTTCCTATGGATTCTTTAGTAGTAGGGGCATGTTTGAAAAACTTTAGCCTCTTCTATTCTTCTTTCATGGTAGCCAACTAGTTTATCATCTTATATATGTTGCTATTGGACACAAGAAGCCAAAAGAGAAAAGGAAATGGATTTTTTGAAAAAAATCTATAAAAGACAAATAAGGTTTTTAAAAAGCCTCAAAAAACTCAATCCTAAAATTAAGGCATCCATTTAGTCATAAAACAAAAGAAATAAATGAGGATTGAATGCTAATAAGAGGAACAAAGGAATGTATTGGTGAATATTTACCCTAGAGCAAATCTACCAAATCCAATGAGATCCTCATGATCCAAACCCACATAGGAATTTTATCAAAAAACTTTTCTTCATATCCCACCATTAACTTTACTAAAGCTTCTTGGCTAGTCCAATCATAGTTGCCCTTAAGAGTAGCCATAAAAGTTAAACTATCAATAACAAGAAATTGGGTAACAAAGATCCATTCATGATTTGATACCATGGTAGATTTCACAATAATTTTTAGAAACAAAAGAAATCAACAAATTACCAAATATTACTAAAAAGAAAATACACACAAAGCAATGCACATAGTATATGCAAGTGTCCATGTACATCAAATAATATCACTACCAAATAATATAATTACGCTTTCAATTATTAAGAAATGGTTAGTATGATGGAGTATCAATACCTAAATACAATTTATTTTGATATCAAAGTTTAAAAATAACCTTAAGGATTAAAATAATAAAATAGTATCAAAACATATTTTTCAAGGTTTACAAAGACTCAAAGAGCTAAATAATTCAATATAAAAATCACTCATGGCCTCAGAAAAAAAAATTAGTAACCACATATTCTTACATCACCACCATCTAAATTTAATAAGTATGAAAAATTATTAAAAATTATTTTGTAAATTTTAAGGAGAAAACAATTAAAATAATAATTTTTAATATACATGAGATTACCTTAATGTTTACCTTAGGGCCATAAACCAAGTCATCAATGATAAGAAATCCAAAGTGGTCTTCTTCAATCTTGATTGAAGGCTTTAGGATAGAATTTTAGAGATCTTGGGATTCACAAGCACTTCTCTCCTAGTGGTCTATTTGGGGGTCCCTTTGCATTTTAAAAAATGAAGATGGTTATCTGGAGGAATTTTTTGGATCGTATCAAATAAATAATTAACCATTGGTCTCACAAATGATTAACCTTATGGGGTAGATTAATTTTTTTGTAGTTAGTCATCCAAGCCATGCCAATTTATAAATTTTTTATCCTTGTTGCCCAACATACTATATGGAAAGAGTTCAAAATGGCTAGAACATTTTATGGGGAGGAGTAAAAGGAGAGAGTAAATGGGTATTAGTAGGTTGGGAGAAAGTAAGCCAGCCCAAGGAAAAGGGAGGTTTGGGACTGAGGAGATTAGAGCTAAATAATAAATTTTACACTAGACAGCTTTATTAGAGTTGGATCTCCCAACCAACTACTTTATTTAGTAGAGTTTTAACTAGTAAATATTTGGGATAGGTGAATCCAAATGAGGTGAGTCATTTTCCTTTGGATGGTAATGGGTCCCTAGTGTCATAGGCTCTACAGTTAGGATCTTACGTAGTGAAATATGGATTATTTTGGAAATTGGGGAGAGGAGAGAACGCATGATTTTGTATTGATTAATGGGATCAATACCCACCTATCATTGCTAAATTTTGAGAACTGCAACTAGTAAAAATAGTCATGGAAAGAAAGGGTTGGATCAAGATTAAAATTTATTTCAATACTAGATAGTTGGGAGATTATAGGTTTAAGCATTTTAAGAAGTTGGATAAGTGGCCAATTTCAATCCCTTTAAAATTAACACCCATCATGGCTAGAATATATGTAGAAAGGTTTCTCATAGATAGATATGAGGAGGATGAATTACCTTGGGGCTATGAGATCTTTGGATTCTACACGATGAAGGATGGATATGATAAGATCCTTTCAAAACCTCCTCCTCATGCATATTAGGTTGAGGATTGGAGAAAGATTTGGCAATCCAAGGGTTGGTTGAAAGTAAACTTCTTTGCCTAGTAATTCATGCAAAATGAAATTCTTACTTTTGATAATTTGAGATGTAGTAGAATCTTTGGTCCATATTAATGTGTTTCATGCTCCAAAAGTGAGGAAACATCTGACCACTTGATGTTTGAGTGTCCATTCATGCACCAAATTTGAAAGTGATGGTTTTTAGCTTATTAAATCTGAGCCAATGGTGATTTGAACCAGATTAATATTTGGGAAATATGGAAGAGGGGTAGATTTAAATTTGAAGCTCTTCATATAGGGTGGAATCATGGATTAAACTTTATTTTGTGGAAGTATGGTTGGAGAGAAATGACAGAATTTTTAGAGAACCCTTTTCATCCTTGGATGGTATATGGTAGATCATTTAGAGCAAAGTCACAAAAATTATGAAAATGTATGGTAAAGAGAAAATTCAAGTTGATATAGGGATGATGGAGAATGAAGTCAAAGTGCAAGATGGGTAAGATAGAGCTAGTTGAAAAGCACCCATGAAAGGCTAGATTAAATTAATACTAATGGAGTTGCAAATTGCAATTCGAGTAGAGCTAGAATTGGAGTGGTATGTAGGAATCATGTTGGATAATGCTCTATTGGAAACTGCATAAACCTAGGCAGAGTCACGAACAATGAAACAAAATTTGTAGCTATCAAATTTGCTTCTATTTGGGTGGTAATACAAGGTTATAGGAGGATAATTTGATTCTCAAATATTGGTAGGAGCTCTGGATTGCATGAGGGACTTTCCTTTGGAGACATGGAGGTTGAGGATTCTTGTCACACAATTTAAAGAGTTATGGAGTAAATTGGATGATGTGATTCTGAATTATGTGGGTAAAGCTCAAAATAAAATGGAAGACTTCCTAGCTAAGATGGGTACCGAGAAGGAGGTAGGGATTGAGTTGCATAGTGGCATGGCTATTAAGGATGAGAGGATTAGACGGGTTGGTGAGCAAATCCAGTTTTTGACTAATTTGGACAACCATTGCAGATATATAACTTAGGAGATTTGGCTCCAATGCATATCTCCTCTTAGTATTGTAATAAAAAATGATTAATTCTTAAGATTTTATGTTTTAGAGTTATGAAAGTTTGTTGTAAAATTAAAAAGAGGAAACAAGTACTCTTGTTAACTAAGACTGAAAGAAGCCTTGTCCCAAAATGTAAATAAACTTGTTATAATTTAATTTTTTCAAAAACATGTTCTAACATAATTTATAACTTCATCTCTTTTAAATTATAACCTTAAATCTTCTATAATAACTATTATAATTTTAAATTAGTTAGGTTGGCCCATTAAAAAGAAGAAAACTCAAATTATTGAGACATGTATCTTTGAAGATTCTCAAGCTGAATAGATTGCATAATGTAAAGGGTAACCGTGTTTAGCAATTTTGTAGTCCCTCTGTGAATTCTCGTTCGATCGATGATGAAAACAATTTAGTGTGTGAAACCAAAGCTTCTTCCAAATGTTTTTCAAAACTGGTATCTCTTATGATGATGTAATCTTTACCTTATTTCCATATACAATTTCAAAAAACAAAAAAAATTCAAACGCAATACGCTACTCAGCAATAATAAACACTCCCACCTTGTAATTGAGTGCCAAAAAAAAATTTGGGCCTTGGTAAGACTAAAATGAATTTCACCCTGAAGACATCTGTTAATGTTTTTACAACAAATTTTGCCTGTATTGTCTCGAAAAGTATCCAAGAACCAGTCAAATAATACGTTAACCAACCAAGAACCTGTCAAATACTACAGTGCGACAACAGACCTCCATAGAGAGGATAGGAACGAATATATAACAATAATAATTTATCACATCATATTAATTTAATGTTCATGTTAAAACCTTAGTTGCAACCTTGTACCCAAACAATCCTCCCCCTTTATGTTACAATTACTCTTCTACGTACATTACACAGTGAAACACCGTCAAAACCCTCACTGAAAGTCAAAGCCCTGCAAAGCCGTATAAAGTTTTCCAAGATTAGAGGATAAAAAGTAGGTTCTGCTTGTTTGTGTAAAGGTAGTAATTTAACCTATCTCAGTTGAGTGTACACCAGTTTAATAAGATATAAAATATAGCCAACTACTTCTAAATCAAAATAATATAGGAATCGACGAGACCTATCGAAAAATCACCATTTTGTACTTCGAATCCGATATTAAAGTGAAACGAAATCTCAGCATAAGAATATGTCACCGAACAAAAGTTTATGGACAGAAGAGTTTTACAATAAACTGCTTAAAAATAAGAGTATCAGTTAAAAATCCTGACAGAGGACCTGTTAGAGATTTTCTACAAAGTAATTAATGGCGGCTAAGATGTTATTCCACACACTCGCCATGGATGAGGTCACGAGCTTCACAACGTATTCTTCGATGACCTCTCGAACAACGGCTTCGACGCCCTGAAGAGCTCCCCTCAATTCCTCTATAAATTCCACAAATACCGACGTCAAAGAGCTCGCCAAAGCCTCGGCGGCGCTCTTCACCAGGCTGCCGATGACGGAGACCCCCAGCACCAGAAATTCCGTCAAGAACGACGTCAAATACTCGAGAGTTGCATGTATCGCTGAAGCTAAATTTGACAGAACCGTTCCCAGCGCCGCGCCCGGAATATTCACGAACGTTTTTATTATCACCAGCAAAGCTATGGAGACGAAGCGCGTCACCATGTAAGAGATTATTTCTATGGCGGAAGAAACGACGAAGACCACAATATCAGCGACAATCGACATTCTTATGATTTCTGTCAAATAACAGAAGAAATTACAGAGAGTATGCAACATCGGGATTCCAAGGTTTTTGGTGGCATTTCATAGGAAGGGTGATTTTGGTTGCACCTAATGCCACGTCAGCGACCTGCTACGTGGGGTCCACCCTAATTTGGAAGGATTCAATGTGAGGGATGCTTAATGAGAGGGATGCTTCTTAAGTCAATAGCAAAAATATAAATCCACCCACACGGACAATATTGTCTACATCAACCAACGACACACTATATTGTATAGGAAGGTTTATATTTTAAAATCTCCAACGGCAAGAGGATTTGCTATCATCAAGGCCTATTGAGGTTGATGACTATGGAGGCTAGGTATCTCATAAATTAAATTTAATTTATGTTGGCCTAGAGATGTTGTCTTGGCAGAGAAGTTTTACTTGTTTTTAGGTTTAAGTCAAATGCTTCGATTATTTTATTTATTTTAATTTGTCTACAATATTGTAACTTTAATATAGACATATAGTAATGTTGTTTTTGATAGAAATAGAATATTATGTATATAGAGGATTCCAAATTATTTTTGAGTTATATAATTATTTTGAACTGCAATTTGCAAGGGATATTTGATATTATTGAATTACAAAAACAATTGTTTTTGGCATTATAATAATTATTATATATGTCTTATGTCATTTAATTAAAGAACTTAATAACAACTTTTAAATATGATTGGAAAACCTAATAACAAATTTTAAATTGGCCCTACAGGCAGTTGCCCTAGTGGCTAAATATGGTGGTTGTTTCTTAAGTGGTCTTGTGTTGGTTGTTGATATAATTTGTAAACGTTCTCGTGAAAAAAAAAAAAAAAACAAACAAACAAACAAATTTTAAATTGTGGTATGTCAAATGAAGCAATAGCAATCACTTGGGACTTGCAAACCCTTGACCCTATCAAATCTAATTTTTTTTCCTTGCTTAGTCTTTTCTTCTCTACAAAAGTGAATATAATTATTATATAATAACAATCCCTGCTTTGGGTAGTTTCTTTTCCACCAAGGCTAGAATATAGGAGGACTAATTTTACTATGAATTTCAACATCAAAAGGCCTACGAGAATCAACATTGCCACCTAAACCATTGAATTGTCTAGCATCACACTCATCATCTACTAAGGGAGGCAAATTGAAGTCCAACAATAAATATAAGAAAATATATATATATATATATATATATATATATATATATATAATTTTTTGCCATAAAAAAATTTAAAAGTGAGAAAATAGCAAGAAAATATCTTGAACCTATTATAAGAAAATATAAAAAACAAAGCAAAGTCATTTTTTACCAAAAATTAGAAAATTAAAATGTCTGAGTCCATCAAATCATGTGAACATACACCAAATCAGTGTATAAAACTATCCAACCCACTCAAAACAAACTAAAAGTACAACTTTAGATGAATGTAAAGAACAATGGTCCAAAACTCTTTGGACAAATATTAATATTCACCTATGAGACTTAAGTTTTGGACAAATATTAATATTCACCTATGAGACTTGAGCTTAGATTTATGATGTTAAATTCTCAAACCCCGTAGACTTAAATATTAGACTTAAATATTAGGGATAATAAAACCTTGACTTGGGATATGAAATTCCTTGTTGTTACAAAATCTTATAAACTGGTATTTATAAGATTAATTATAAGTTAATTGTATTCAATCATAATAAATACCGCTCCTTTATTTATTATATATTTTATTATTACAACAATGTAAAGTTTGTCGTAGCCAATCTAAATTCGTAAATTTGCTATCAAAGTAATATGACATGGAATCCAAACCGGAGATACAACGTGATAGACATGTTTGAGCAGCAATAGTTGAAGGTGATAAAAAATCATTCCAATTGAATACTTCTTGGCCAATCAAAGAAGTAATTTGATGATTGTTTGTGAGATATAAAAGACCTTGTAATTTAAGGATAATCATATTTTTTTTTAGAGAATTTTCTATATTTTTTAATAGGTTTGTTTTCATAATTGAAAAGCTTAATGTGTATTTGAATATTCCAAAAGAAAGGCACTAAAATATTATCGATAAAAGGTGCAAAAATATTTTTATTATTTTTATCTTAGTTTTTCATTCAGAATAACCAGGTGGTTAAAGACATAACCTTAAGTGAGATGTTCATGAGATAAAAGAAACAAAGAATAAATTATTGAGTTTTTGAAAATGTTGAGATAGTGGCATTTGGTGAAGGTTAAGTGTACCATCAAATTTTGAAACATTAAACTCTTTGTTTGATGATACTAGAGGTATAAGAGTTTTCAAGGGTGTTGGAAGAATTCAAAAAATTCTTTTACTATTGATGAAAGATTTAATTGTCATCATTTTTTCTTCCTAATAAAGAGTCAGAGTAAGTTTCTATGAAGTGAACAATGATATAACATTACAAATATAAAAATATATGAAGAAGAAATTTTTGACATCACATTGTTACTTGAAGGAATAAGGAATAAATGTATTGATAGGGCATGGAGGAAAGCATTTGTTGACATCAATGAAAAGTATCAACATTGAAAGAGTTACCAGTTTAGAGCAATATTTAGTGATTTGGTAGTGAAGGCAATACATAGCACTAAAAAAATAAAGAGTGAGATGTAGACACATGAAGCTAAAGTGTAGCCAAAGGAAAAATCTTTTGAAAAAATGTGAGTTAACTGCTATCAAGTGAGAGAGAAATATTGATGTAGGAATAACATCGACATAGTGTGATTTTTGGCATCTAACTATCAAGAAGAAAGAATCCTGACAAAGAAAAAATCATGGAAGAACAAGGGTTTTGAAATATTTTCCTTCTTAAGATATTTGATGTTGAATATATGTTAAAATAGAAGCGTTATTAGAATAGAAAGAAAAAACACAATATTTTTTTATTCAAAGACTTCCTTAGGTGTATTTTTATAGCAACAATGTTATTTGTTGGGGAAGAATAGAGGTACAAACTTAAGAAATAATAGTGATAATAAAAACGTTATAATTGTTAAGTCATATTCTAAGGTAAATACCAATTGCTTGATTAATAAATCAATAATTTGTATTAGATATTCTAAGGTAAATACCAATTGCTTGATTGATAAAAATGACATCATTTGATTGGTTGAAAGAGAAAATATAATTTTGTAAGGAACAATTATTAATTTGAAGTGGATTTAATTTGAGGTTTTCTTTTTAAAGCAAACATTGATTTCCTTTGTTCCACATGTAATATGGGTTGTCACTTTGGTACCTTATATGTCATTTGACTCTACCTTGTATATTGATCTCTCATGAGAGTGCATAGTTTTCTTATATGTTGTTTGGGAGGAGAGAACAAGAAGGAAATTTGTGTTAAGAAATTAAAAAAATATCTCACATGCACAATGGGATGTTTTGAATCTATTTTTTATTGATGAATTGAAACAAAGAAAATCAATTTGTATGGTTTGGTGATAAACTTGGAGTTAATATACAATTTTGCTTGATGGTACATATCAATTTTTCATGATTGGAGGGGCGTTGTTTTTCATGAGTATGGGGTGTTTACACTTTTCATAAAGCTTATTAAATTTATTTTAGTTTTTTAAAAGTTGAAAATAAATATTGACACCGCAAAGGTGTTATAGTCCAATTCACAGTTGTTGGAGATGACTATTCTACATGGAAAACAAAGTAAGAACTTCACCTTGAGTTGAAGGATCTAAGGAGAGTGGTCTAAGGTATTACATAAAGACATAACATAGAAGAAAACTAAAAATAAAGTTTGACAAAGTAAACTAGAAATCCCATTTGATTATGATGATTAATATGTATAATGTGAAATTTTTTGAGGTGGAGAGATAAAAAATAGCAATAAAGTAATTCTAATCTAAGACAAAAAGAACATTAATGGAGCATGGATATCACCCAAAAATGGTCCAGGAGTGTTTAGTGATTAAGCTAAACCAATTTTGAATGTCAAATGATGAAATATACTCAGCCAAAAGCTCCAATTTCAGCAAACTATGTTGTTGGTCCAAACCAAAAATTTTGATCTAGAATTAAAAAAAAGTACACAAATATAAACTTTTAAAAAAAAACTCCACATAAAAGCTCCACAATTGTGCACACTGAAATATTCATGTTCTTCTCACATTCAAAAAGAGTCCAATTACAAAATATATAATGATCAATCAACCTTGATCATGCAAAAAAGCTAAAAAGGCTAAAAACTAGCTTTTTATTAAAAACAACTTTTATTATGCCACTTTGTGTTGGAATTATCCCTAAGTAAGTTCTAGAGCATTGTTGTTAGGATTATTGTTTTCGGAGTATTTTTAGAACATAGCATTATTAGAGGATTAGTTAGAGTTTTTATCGCCATCTATCCTTGGCATAGTCTATTGTGAGGTGATTGGTTAGCATGGAGTTTGGATTTCAAAGCCTATTTAATTTTGTAATGGTTCTTTAATTGATAGAACAAATTGCACTTTATCTCTCATTTTGGTATCAGAGCCTAACGAGTGGTGAATGTTGGTTGGAGTTGGTAGCTAGGTAGAAGCAGTCCAAGCAATCTAGTTGGCCCTAGAGGTTGGAGGTTGATTGGACCCTCTAACTAACCACTATTGAATGGAATACAAGGCAGACTAGGTACTCATAGACCTTGGAGAATACATAGATCGATGGATTTGACCACTATTGGACCACAGATTGATGATAGCCATCCCAACACGATCGAAGGATCTGACGAGGATTCAAGACAAGACTAGGTGACATGGTCAGACAAGGGGTGATGCATGACTGACTCGTCTTTGAACATGGAGCTCAGCAGGATGATACTAGAGGGAGACTAGGATGACGACTTAACTCATACTAGACCTGACACAAGCTAGTGGACATGGCAACTAAATCGACTTGATGTGACCATACCTAGATGATGGAACCTGGCGAGATAGCATAACGTGATGCAACTATTGGATGGGACACAGACTCAACACAGGAGACTTGACACACGTGATAGTTGTTAATTAATTTTGTGAGGTAAAATATCGAGTGGCTAGTGAGACTGTTGTGAGGCAGTCATAAATACAATAGGCATCATTTGTGTTTTAAACACATTTTTGGTTGTGCATACCATATGTGGGATAAAGAACATCTTTTGTTTTAATAAGCCCCCGCGATGCAAACTGACTAGTTTTTAAAATATATGTGATAGGCAATAATATTGTGCAAGCTTGAGTGTTTTTTCTAGGGGGTCGATTACATCAACTGCAACAAGGGAGGCAGCACTATGTTTGAAGGAGATATCACGTATAAGCACCTATGGTGAAAGCTTTGGAACACATATGCAATGAAGTGTTTCAATTTGTTGCAAGACTAGATAACTCTGTTGAAATTGTAGGACCATGTGTCTCCATACAAACGATGACTGCTTCTTTATGTGGAGAATCGTAGAATCACAGAATCCCTGGCATCACAGTCTAAAAGAATTTTGAGAACCACAGTGTGGAGAATTGTAGAGGAGGAGGTAACTTTTAAAAAAAAGGAAACATTATTGTGTGTGTGTTGTTACTCAAACCTGTGATGTGTTGTTACTCAAAATGAGACGTATGCTGATTACTCAAGATGGATTCTACACAATAGATATTTTGTGTATCTTGCACAAATGTTGATTACTCAAGATGTGTGTTATTTCGTTGATTAGGAAACAATAGCTCTAGAATCACACAGTAGCACAGTAGCTGAGATTACCCACTTAGTGGAGTAACATCGATGGAGTAATAAGGATGCAGGCCAACGTGCCACCTGTTATAGCAAAAACACTCATGCATAAGCACTCCCCACCTGTTATAGCAAACTATCTATAATTTTTTATGTAATTATTGACTATCTATTATTTTGCTAAGAAAATTGTGATTCTAGATAGAGGTAGCCAGGTGTTCCATCAGTCACAACTTAGAGTGGAGAGGAAGGTTGGTTTCATAGAGTAATGAAAAAATACCTACAAGCTACGTAGAAAAGAGAGGTTTTTTTTACTTCACTAGATAATACCTATTGAATTGTTTTGTTCTTGCTACTGTTTCATGCAAAAGTAAGATAGAGAGGGGTACTTTTTCTTCCAAAGTCTTGTTGATTAAGTAATGGTATCCAATAACAACCTACTTATTCCTGAGTTCAATGTTTAGATTATGAGTATTGGTCTATCAATATGAAGACCTTACTCATAGGTAAAGGTTTGTGGGACATTGTAGAAGAGGGCTACACTGAACCAGCAGATTGGACCACCTTGAGTGTAGCTGATAGAACTAATAAGAAGAATTCCCAAAAGAAGAACTCTTTTGCTCTCTACCATCTCCAAGAAGCTTTGGATAAAAGTATCTTTCCAAGGATTGCTTCTTGTTCAATAGCCCTAGAAGCATGGGGTGCCTTGAAAGATAGCTATCAAGGGAGCAATCAAGTGAAGCAAGTGAGGCTTCAAACTTTGAAGAGAGATTTTGAGAATCTCAAAATGCAAGAAGATGAAAGAGTGGAATATTATTGTGTGAGAGTCAAAGCAATTGTAAACAAAATGGAGACACTTGGAGAGGATATAAAAACTGAAGTTGGTGTGAATAAAGTGTTGAGAACACTTCTTCATAAGTGGAATCATATTATTATTATTATTGAATAATCTAAATATGTTTCTACGCTAACATTTGATGCACTAATTGGTTCTTTGATGTCCCATGAAGAGAGACTCCAAGGTTCTACAACATCAAGATTTGGAGGTGATGACAAATAATTCTCATCCAAGGAATGTGAGACTCATGGCAATGCACAAGGAAGACAAGGAAGAGAACAAAGGAAAGGAAAATATTCAAGAAGAACAGGAAGAGGTGGATCAAGATGTGGCTATCAAGGAAAATGAAGAAGAAGAGGAGGTGACAAATCAAACAAGTCTTGTTATCATTGTGGTAAGCTTGGTCACTTTGCTAGAGATTGTAGACTCAAGGCTTCTCAATAAGAGAGAAGTAATAATTATGGAAACTATGGAGAAGAGGAAGGAACTTCTTCAAATTTGTTCCTCATATATGGAAAATCATATCAAAATCTTAATAAAAATTGGATTTTGGATACTGGTTGCTCAAATCATGAGTGGTAAAGAAGAGTTATTTGCTACAATGGATTCCACATTCAAGTCCAAGATCAAATTAGGAGATGATAAGGCACTACAAGTTGAAGGCATGGGAGCCATGGAGGTTCCAACAAAAGAAGGTAAACAATATCTATTACACCCCTAAACTCCAACATAATTTGCTTAGTGTTGGAAAATCATGGAAAAGAACTATAAACTTATTTTTGAAAATGGAAAATGTGTGATTTTTGACAAAAACAATTGTAATAGAGTTGTCACAAATGTACCTATGACAAATAATAGGTTATTTCCTCTTAATTTTGGGGAACAAGGAGGTGCTCAACTTGCTAGTGTGGCAATAGCTAATCCAAGTGTGCTTTGGCACTTGAGATATGGTCATCTTAATTTTTTAAGCTTGAAGTTGTTGACTTCACAAGCTATGGTGTGTGGATTACCAAAAGTTGAAGAGCACAAGGAGGTGTGTGAAGGATGTGCTTTGGGAAAGCACTCAAGAACCAAGTTTCCAAGACGTCAAGCATAGAGAGCAACCCATCCACTACAATTGATACATTTGGACATTTGTGGTCCAATGCATACCAAAATATTGGGTAACAATTCTTACTTTCTCACTTTCATTGATGATTTCTCTAGAATGTGTTGGATTTATTTTTTGAAAACTAAGGATGAAGCTTTTGAATGTTTCAAGGATTTCAAAAATAATGTAGAGAATCAAAGTGATTATGTTGTAAAAATATTAAGGACTGATAGAGGAGGGGATTTTTTCTCAAATGCATTTCTCAAATATTGTAAATATTGTAGGATCAAAAGGTAATTCACTACTGCCTACACTCTACAACAAAATGGTGTGGTAAAAAGTAAGAACCGCACTATTGTAGAAATGGCTAGATGAATGCTTCAAACAAAGAAACTCAGTAACATGTATTGGGTTGATGTTGTTAGGACAAGTGTTTACATTTTGAATAGGAGTCCCACTTCTAGTTTATATGGGATAACTCCATATGAGGGATGGTATGGCAAAAAGACAAATGTAAAGCACTTCAAAGTTTTTGGTTGTCTTGCATATGCACACATTCCTGATGAGACAAGAAAGAAACTTGATCCTATAATTCAAGCATGTATTTTCATTGGGTATTGTGAGTCTTCAAAGGCATATAGACTCTACAATCCAAAAACACACAAATTTGTAATCTCCAAAGATGTAATTTTTGATGAAGGGGGAGTATGGGGTCATCAAAAATGTTTTGTTGATGATGGATATCAAGATGAAAGCTCCTATCAAGTGTAGCCCATTGACAAGAACAGCAATGGAAGTCCTCCTCCAAGTCCAAGAAATAGTTCTACTTCAAGTACAACAAGTGCTACTCCAAGTCCTCCACAAATACCACCAAGATCATCAAGTTCTTCTCTAATTCCAATGGAAGAAGATACACCACCAAGAGGTAAGAGAACACTTCAGTACCATCCTTCTTTTCAAATTATGGACAAGAATTTTCAAAGAAGGTACACTAGAAGTCAAGCTAGTGAGATGAATGAAGTCTTAAAAAGACTTGAAAATTTGCACATGTATGGTGATGCTCCCAAGAGCCTAAGGGAAATTTTGTAAACTATGCTTTAATGACTAGTGTAGAGCTAGAACCATCTAGTTATAAAAAAGCATGTAATCATGATGTATGGCAACAAGCCATGAAAGAGGAAATGACCTCTATAAAAAAGAATGACACATGGGAGCTAGTGGAGCTTCCTAAGGGAAAGAAATGTATTGGATGTAAATGGGTCTATAATACCAAGTTCAATGCTAATGGGAGCATTGAAAGACACAAGGCAAGGCTAGTAGCAAAAGGGTTTACTCAAAAGTATGGGATTGACTATGAGGAAACCTTTTATCCGATTGTTAGACAAGATACCATCAGACTAGTACTTTCCTTGGCTTCCCACAAAGGGTGGAACATTCAACACATGTATGTTAAGAGTGCCTTCCTTAATGGGTACTCAAAAGAAGAGGTGTTTGTGCAACAACCTCAAGGCTTTGAATAACAAGGCAAGGATAACCTTATCTACAAATTGAAGAAAGTATTGTATGGACTAAAGCAAGCACCAGGGGTATGGTACTCACGCATTGATGGCTACTTTCAAGACTATTGATTCACTAGGATAAAAATTGAACCTACTCTCTACTACATGAAACAAGGTAAATACATCCTTATTGTGTTTTTATATGTGGATGATCTAATATTCATGGGTAGTAGTGCTCAAATAAATGAGGAGTTCAAAAACTCCATTGTGAAAGAGTTTGAAATGAAGGATCTAGGTTTGATGTATTACTTCCTAGGAATGGAGGTGCATCAAATAGAAAATGGGATCTTCATATGTCAACATAAATATGCTTAGGATATGATAAAGAAATTTGCTATGGAGCAATGCAAGTCTGTTGTAACTCCAATAGGTCATGGGATACAATTATGCAAAGAATATGGAGCATCAAAATTTGACAAGACCACTTATAGGAGCATGGTTGGGAGTCTAATGTTCCTCACCAACACACGATCGGATATTCAATAAGTCATCTCTCTAGTATCAAGGTATATTGTTGATCCATCTGAACTTCATCTACAAGAAACTAAAAGAATTTTGAGATATGTAAAGGGTACAATGGATTATGGGATTCATTACCACAAAAATGATGATGTAAAATTATTTGGCTTTAGTGATAGTGATTGGGAAAGCAACATAGATGATAGAAAGTCCACTTCAGGGAATTGTTTTAGTCTTGGGTCAAGACTAATTATTTGGAGTTGTAAAAATTAAACTATTGTTGCACTATCATCTACTGAGGCTGAGTACATAGCAATCACAAATGCTAGTGCCCAAGCCTTATGGTTGAGAAAAGTACTTGAAGAAATAGGTGAGAGACAAAGTGGTCCTACCATATTGTATTGTGATAATATGAGTGACATACAATTGGCACATAATCCTATCCACAATAGCAGGTCAAAGCACTTCGACATGAAGTATCACTTCATTAGAGACATGGTGGAGAAAAATGTGGTTGAGCTAAAACATTGCAGCACTTTGGATAGCATAGCAAACATCTTCACCAAAGTAGTTGCTAAAGCTCAGTATATAAAGCTGAGAGATGGTCTTGTCAGCCCTCTCAACTTTAAGGGGGAGAATTTTGGAATTATCCCTAAGTAAGTTCTAGAGCATTGTTGTGAAAGCAATTACTTAGGAATTTTGGTCATCAATAGAACCTCCCAAATCTGAATCAACATACCCAACCAGCCTTGAAGATCTTGCTGATCTATAATGTATACCATTATCAAAGGTTCCCTTCACATTTCTAAAAATTTGTTTCACCGCTTGCATATGCCTTTGAGTTGGTAAGCTCATAAATCGGGAAACTAGTGAAACTGCATAGGTAATATCGGGTCTTGTGAATGTAAGGTACATCAATCCACCCACCATACTTCTAAAAGCCTTATCATCAACAAGAGGACTCCCATACTCTTTCATAAGCTTCTACCCACTAGAAATAGGAGTATCAACCACCTTGCAGTCTAGAAATGAAAATTTCTTCAACATGTCTTGGGCATACTTGGCTTGGCATATGAAGATCTCATCTTCCCTTTGTTGTACTTCCATGCCAAGAAAGTATTTCATTTTTCTAATATTAGACATCTCAAAATCACTTTTCATGCTCTCCTTGAAGTCTTGTATCATAGCTTTGGAATTTCTTGTAAAAATGAGATCATCAACATAAAGACAAACATACAACATGTTAGTGTCAATAATTTTTATGTAAAGAGTTGGCTCATTTTTACTCCTTTCAAAGCCATTTTCAGAGAACCATCCATCTATCTTTGAGTACCAAGCCCTAGGAGCTTGTTTCAGCCCATAAAGTATATTTTTCAACTTGTATACCCAATGCTTTTTACCCTTTATTTCATAACCTTGTAGTTGCTCTACATATACCTCTTCTTCAATATCACCATTCAAGAATGCACTCTTGACATCCATTTGGTGAACTTCCCATCCTTTCTAAGTAGCAACTGAAAACATCAATCTAATAGTATCATGGCAAGCCACATGTTTGTGCATATGTTTGTGCATACCCTTTTGCTACTAGTCTAGTTTTGTGTTTGTCTATTGTTCCATCACTATGGAACTTGGTCTTGTAGACCCATTTTGTACCAATGACATCTATGTCACTAGTAGGCTGAATGAGGTTCCATGTATCATTTCTCTCAATGGACCCCATATCAACATTCATGGTCTCAACCCATTCTTTCCTTTGACTAGCCTCTACATAGTTCCTTCACTAGAAATGCAAGATAAGGCATAGTAAGTCATTTTATCTTCAATATCTTCAATATTATTACCTGATTGAGATTGAATTCTTGTTTTTATCCTTTGATAGTTCTGATCCAACATCTGACTTGCTGGATGTGAAAGCAACAACCTCTTATTTTTTACTTGGGTTGAAGTTAGTGGTAAACTAGTCTCTTGGGAAGAACTAGTATTGTTGTTATTAATACTAGAAATTAGTGGAGTATCTTGATTGACCTCCATTTATCCATCAAAATGCTGCCCCCCTTAACTAATAACCTCTACATTCTTCTGGTTATGATCAGAAAACACATCATTATCAAAAAATTTACAATCCCTAGAAACAACAATTTTCTTACTAACAGGATTGAAAAACTTGTAAGTCTTACTACCATCACTATAACCTATAAAAATGTGAGGCTCACTCTTGGGGTATAATTTTTCCTTTTAGCATCATAAATGTGTACAAATGCTAAACAACCAAATACTCTGATATGAGCCACCATGGGCTTCTTACCATACCATGCTTCATATGATGTCTAATTTTTCACCGCCATTGTGGGACTTCTATTCAGGATGTAGGTTGTTGTTTGCACTGCTTCAGCCCAAAACTTCCTCTCCAACTTTTTATTCTCCAACATGGTTCTTGCTTACTCCATTATTGTTCTATTATTTCTATCTGCAACACCATTTTGTTTTGGTGTGTAGGGAGCAGTAAAATACCTTTTTATTCCATGCGAAGAGCAAAAATCTAGAAATTCCTGTGAACAAAATTCTCCACCTCTATCAATTCTTAACACCTCTATAGAATAACCTGATTCCTTTTCAGACAACGCCTTGAATATCTTGAAGATTGATAATGCGCCATATTTGGCCTTCAAAAATAAAACCCACATTAGTTTGGTATTATCATCAATAAAGGAAATAAAATATAATTTTTTTCCTATGTTAGGATAAGACAGGCCCACATAAATCTGAATGTACCAATTCCAATTTCTTGGTAGCTCTCCATTTGTTGGTTGAAAAGCTTTCTCTATGATGTTTTCCAAGCTTTCTCTATGGTAGCTCTCCTTGGAAGACCATCAACCATCTTGTTCTTAAAAAGAACATGCAAACTTCTAAAATTTAAATAACCATATCTAGAGTGCCACATCATGCTTGATTCCTCAATGGTAGAAAAAAAAGGATTCTTATTTAACATATTTATTCTCAATGGAAACATTCTATTTGTTGACATAATATACTTTCCAATTAATTTGTTACCTTGATTTTTTTCATATATAAAAAATTCTCCATTGTCAAAAATTAGCTCAAATCCTTTCTCTACTAGTTTTCCAAAACTCATGAGATTGTGCTTCATGTTTGGAGCCAAATAAATGTTGTTGATATCACTCTTCTCATGCTTTGTGGTGATAGGCATACTCCCTTTCTCTTCGACATGAATCACCTTCCCATATCCTAAGTGAACTTAGCTCTTGAATGAACCATCTAGCTTGTCAAAACAATCCTTAAAATATGATATATGGTTAGAACATCCTGAATCAAGAAACCACATATTCCTTTTATCGTCTAAAATAATTACATGAAAGAGAATAATTAATTTTTTCATCATTATTCTTAGCTTGGTAGGCCTTTTTCTCACCCCCATCTTGGTTTGCTTGATTTTTTGCTGCTAGATTCCCGTAATATTTTATCATGTGATCTAGTTTCTTACAATAATGACAAGTGATGACCTTCTTACCCTTCCACTTTGAATTTGATTTTTTCTTCCCTTTATGGTTTGAAATTTGAGAAAAAATTTCATTTTGATTTGTGGGTTTTTTATTTGGTTTTTAAACCCATACTTTGGACTCTAGTACATGATTTAATTTATTTGAATAAATTTTTATTTTATCCTCATGGGACAATAAAGAACCCACTAACTCTTCAACCTTGATTTGGTCCATATCTTTACACTCCTCAAGTGTAATGAAAATATGCAACCAGTCTGGAGTTAGGGATATCAAAATATTTCTTACTACTACTTTATCTTCCATGACTTCACCATACACTCTCATTCTATGGACTATATCATTTAGTCTAATACAATAGTCTCCAACATTCTCATCATCATGCATTTTCATATTTTTCAAATTGATTTTTATTGAAAGCTTTGATGCTCTTACCTTTTTTGAGCCTTGATATTATGTATCCAAGGTTGTACATGCCTCATGTGCATTCTTACAACTAGCTATCCTTGGGTAGATGCTTGCATCTATCGCACTCTACAATTAGAAGAAAGCTTGAGCATAATTCTTTTCTTCTTCTTCTAATGTGTTCTTTTGATATTTAGGAAGAGCTTTCCAATCCTTAGGAGGAGTATATGGATGAACTATACTTTTTCAAAATCCCTTCCATACAAATATCCTCCTCATTTGATCTCTCCAGTACTCAAAGTTATCTCCTTTGAATGTAGGTATATTTAAGGATGTACTAGTTGTTTCCATGATAGCAAATGATCAGCCATAAGTATTTTTTATCCAAACTCTTGTAAAGGATGTTGGGAATCAAAAATATTCACCCTCTCTTGTTGTAGCTATACCTGCAAATTCTAGAATCACATACACAACTTTGGTCTCATACCAAATGAAAGTTCTTGAGGTGGAGATATAAAAAACAACAATAAAGTAATTTTGATCTAAGACAAAAATAACATTAATGGAGCATGGATATAACCCAAAAATGGACCAGGAGCGTTTAGTGATTAAGCTAAACCAATTCTGAATACCAAATTATGTAATATCCTCAGCCAAAAGCTCCAATTTCAGCAAACTAGGTTGCTGGTCCAAACCAGAAATTTTGATCTAGAATTTAAAAAAAAAAATACACAAATATAAAATTTAAAAAAAACTCCACATAAAAGCTCAACAATTGTGCACACTGAAATATTTATGTTCTTCTCACATTCAAAAAGATTCCAATTACAAAATATATAATGATCAATCAGCCTTGATCATGCAAAAAAACTAAAAAAGCTAAAAACTAGCTTTTTATAAAAAACAGCTTTTATTATGCCACTTTGCATGCTATTTTTTATTTATTTTTAAATTAACTAAAAATATTAATTTGCATGAATAAATCACTCAATTTAATATATTTTTCATGTGCTTTATTTTACAACTCACATATTAATTTAATAATTATGGGTGACTTTTGACATCACCCTCAACATGATGAGATTTGGACATGCATTCATAAAAATGTAACCATCAAATATGCATGGGATAAATTCAACATGATGTTTAAATCTAAAAATAAAAATTAAATTCTACATTTGTAAATTCAAATGTACTATTTGAATATGAAGAATCGTGATAAATTAGAAGGATTATATGGATAATTTCTAAGTTGAAATCATTGCTTCATGCCTTAGGGAAAATAGTGAGTGATAATGTGCTTGTTCCAATTGTATTATGAACACTACCACCTACATTCAACATTTTGGTGAGAATATTAAATGCTACAAATCAAATTTTTAATTTCAAGACTCTCATGAATTTGCTTCAATAGAAGGAATCAATTTGAGAAATGAAGACTAAATATGAGCATGCTCTAGTCACACATCAAAAAGAAAATAAGCTTTTGGAGTCAAAGAAAGGTTGTGGACCCCCCAATAAGAAGCACTAATAACAAAAGGGTATAATCAATAATAATAACAAATACAAGGGATCTTTTTGTGTTCCAATGTCATAAGCTATATTTATGGGAAGCCAAGGCATATACTTAAGGAGTGTAAGTACAAAACTTTCTCATTAGGTTCTTTAATAAGAACTAAAAGTTTACATCATGAACTAAGATAAAGGGTCCTCAATGGGAGAGGTAGAATACAATGCCTACATAGAAAGGTAGTAGAAGATCTCAATTCTAAATAAGAAGAAGAACAAGACTATTTTTATTCTACACAAGCTCCTTAAACCTAGTCTAGTTTGGTATGTTGATTCAAGGGATACCAAACAAATGACAAGCTAAAATAAATGGTTTGTATGCCTTGACCATTCTTCTTATCTTTGGAAGATTACTCTTGGTGGTAATTCATCATACATCATTGTTGGTATAGATGATTTCTATTTATATCTTGTTTCACATACCTATCATCTAATTGAAGTTCACATGTTTGGCCTCATGAAAAAATTACTATCTATGAATCAATTTTTTAATCACAATTTTAGAATTGAATTTGATAGAATAGGTAATAAGAAAATTTATCTTCATTTAATATAAATCAAGATGTTGGAAAATATTCCTAAATATCTCATGAGTAAATATTTGTAGGATCAAAATCACATTCAATAGTAACACAAATATTGCATAGTAAAAAACTTCACTATTACATTCATAAATTAAAATTTCTCACATTACATTACATAGATCTTTGTCATCAATATATAACAATACTCCTAACTTTTCTCTCCTCTAACTCATAAGAGATGCAACCTTTCACCTGTCTTATATTATGATAAAGTCTCTCATGATTACATGACTTTCTACTTCTAATATCGATACATCTCACATGACATTTTAGTTACACACTTGACACCTATCACTCATGATTCTTCACTTACTCATATTATACCTTTCACTTACAACTCACACTTGCACACATGACACATAAACACTCTTCACAACTTGACACCTACATAAATAATAAACACACTCCTAATATAAATATTTACAATGGTACTTCAAGGTACCAAATAATGCAACACCCCCTCCCCCGTATTACATTATTTTGTGTAAAATATTTTACCTTTAATCTCTATCTTCTTTATTCATCTTGTCTTTATCCTCTGTCTCTAACTTTGACACTGATATTTGTACCTATGAGTAAAATTCCTCACCCACATCCATCTCCTTAGAATGAGATGAATTTTATGAATAGGATGCTTTGCTATTTTTAATAATAAATGTTGTCTAAAACCTAAAATAGTCACCAGACCAGAGGAAGACAAAGAAGACATAAATGAAGTAAAAAATTGCTAAATATAGGAAGTTGCCAAAATTTTTGAGGTGATGACATCAGCAATAGGCATAAAAATATTTGGCACCCAATAGTTGAAGGCAAGAGAGCTCAAACTAGAATATTCGCTAAGTAAGAAAGTTGGCCAGACTTTTGATATGTTGATGTCAACAAAGGGACAATAAAAATCCAACATCTAACATTGAAGCAAAAGGAAAAGGAAGGAAGCACTTCAAATGGATAATGGTGATGATGTCAAAAGGGCAACATAAAAATTTTGGCATAGCATGAAGAAGCATTCGACACATTGAAATTAAGTTTTAGCTATGTATGAATGTAAGCCCAACATCTTGTAGAGTAACAAAGTATGTCAGGTACAATAAAATAAAACTCTAGGACAAATGCAATGTTAGATGATTTTGAGTACTTGCATTAGCAAGTGTATCATAAAAATCTAACATAGCAAAAGAAAGAATACAACAAAAAATTCTAAGGCATGGAAAGCTTTTGGCACCCAAGGTCCTACAAAGCGCTTTATCCAGCTAAAATTTCAGACAAACACCAAATATCTTGAGTGTTGACATTTACCTAAGGTGCATAAAAATCTAGCAAAGATAAATGAAATACGCAATGCCTGACAAACCATGAAACAGAGGTGAAAGGAACATCAAACAAAAAAAAAAACCTAAAGTGTATGCACTACAAAAGGAGGATTGAACCTATATGGAATTCCCAAACGTGCTTTGAACAAGAAAAAGATGTTGTCAATGAATCTTAATAGCCCTAGTCTCTCCTAATTGACACTTGTACTACTACAACTAATGCAGTAGTGCAACAACTAAAATATAATGAACCTATCAGAAGATCCAGTGCACCAGATGAAGACATAGTAACCACCACTCCCTGGGATGGAACAAGGCAAGCCACATCAGCACCATGATAATAGATCAATTGCAATAGAATGAGCTAGAGGAGATGCACACACGTTGTAGCAACTTGACGAGCCTACAATACACTATTAGAGTAATGATTTTAGGCTAACTAATTGCATTTGTAAAACTATATATACCTGAATGTGAGCCATTCTAATGGTTGGCCCTTTAACATTTACAATTGCATAGTTGCATGATTGAAGTTATATGCCTTTTGAATGAATATTGGATTGATATCTGGCCTCTTGCTCAATTCTTTGCAAAACATGTATATATGCCAACTAAGTCATTAAGCATTTTTGTTAAGGCTATGAATAGATAATTATGTTACAATTAATCTACTTTTTAGATTTCTCCCTAGATTTATTGTTCATTGTTTTGGAATGCTTAATAATACTTAGGGTTCATTATGACTAAATGTTTTATCATAAGGAAAGTAATCTAGTCTATTAGAAAAATTAATTTAGTTTAGATTACAAGACTCTCATTGTTAGCTTTTGAGGATCTATATTAAAGTAAATACAACCATAAGATGTAAAATAAGAAACCAATATTATCTTTATGATAATGGCAATATAATATGTAGGAAAAGTTTATGAGAAACTTCTGCAATAACTCATAAAATAACCATTAATGAAAGCTCACAAAAATCGTACAATGTAATATAATGGAGGACTTGAACACTCCATGAATGATGCATGATCTATATTGTACCTACTAAACTCACTATACTTCCTAACTATCTAACTAGTAATCCCCCTCTTACTTTACTCTCTCAAAGGCATATATATAGGGAGATATATCCCTTGGCCTTTCATCTACCCATGACTCTTCAACTACCTATCCTATGACACATGTACATGTGGACTACATGCACATTTACATCATTGCACATTCTAACACTTGTACACTTACTACTTTGCATGAAGTAACTACTCAACCCTTAATCTAAGACAAACCTTTAATCTACTTATGTACCTAAGGTGGTATATTGGCATGTACCAAATAATGTAATATATCCCAACACCCCCCTGTATTACATTATTTGGGTATTGAATACTTATAGTCTTCAATATGGATCTTCATCTTTCATACGTTCTTCAATTTGATTTGGTCCTTCATCTTCTTCTTTAATTTGTAGATGATCAAGTAATACATAGCTTTGTTGTCCTCTCATTTTCTTTGTTTTGAATATTCTATTTCCTTTTTGACATTTATGATATATAGGTTTTTCATTTTGTACAATTTTCAACTTGAAATTGTTAGTGACTTTAAGGCAATCAAAGCATTGTAAATTTCCTGTCATGTGATGACTTGCACCAGAATCAATGTGCCAAAGGTCCTGTTGAGTGGTATTTTCACCCGATTGTGAAAGTACACTCTCCTTTAGGATTTGGGTTCCAAATCCCCTCTTGCAAAGAAATTAAATAAACAACTTCTCCAAGGTCTCCGTTGTATTAGCATTTGCATATGTGTATTCGTAATCTCAAATAAAGATATTCAATTTAAATGCTTGGAACACCTTAGTGATTGCAAGTAACTGTAAACAAGGGGCAATGTTGGTTTATTTCACCATGAAACTTTAGTGCTTGTTCATTGTTTTTTTTTTTGGATTTTGAAATTTTTTAAATGTTTATTTTAATGCTTGAAAATAAGTTAAACTTTCTAGAAAAAATAAAATGCAAAAAATAAAAGTGAAATGCAGAAAACTGAAAATAAAATGCATTCAATATGATGCTATCCTATTTCGACAAAATCGAAGATGTGAGGTTTTCATGCATGCAACCTAACCTATTGGACCTGCAAAACAAGCACAATCTGGATAAGCTAAGTGCTGGCTCCTAGGGTTTTAAATCGGATTTTTCAGATTTAAACATTCGCATGAAGCAACCAAGAAAACTTGCATAAACTCCATTTACAAGCCTAAATTTTGAAAAGGGGAAAAAATAGACATTTAATCTTGTATGCAGAAAATGACTCCTTTCTTGTCCACAAGATGCAAATTTCTGAAAACTTCTGCATTAAAAATGTGTCATTTTACAATAGCAGAATTTTTTGGTTTTTCCAAACCAGTCCATCGAAGAAAAATGACTCAAACAGGTCCAGAATGGCCTTATCGTCTTCAAGTCTGCAACTCTGCTCGCAGTAATTTCCAACCCATGTCCATGAAGAAGAAAAACCAGTCTACAAAAGAAAAACAGCCCAACTAGGTCTATAATGGCTATCTTGCCTTCAAATCTACAACACTACTTGCAATAGTTTCCCACCCGTCTGGCCTCTTTGAATGGCGTATTTAAACTTGTGAAAACATTGTTTCACCTTCCATGACGGTTCGTTTCATTTGCCAATGGTTGTTTGTTTCACCTTCCCTGCATGCGTGTGCTTCGGTTTCCAAGAAACTTTTTGTTTCTATTTTGTGGCCCTTCGTTTCATTTTCTCCACATGGGCTTGCGTCCGTTTCCTTCCGTGTGTAACGACCATCTTAAATGATTTCCAATCATTAAATATTCCTTATGTAATGTTTTGTCTTATTTACTGGATTTTTTCCTTATGTCCACGTCACTATGCAGGTCTGTTACCTTGGCAAAAATGGAACATGTCGTGATATCGCGACGCTTCTTGTTTCTCTATTTGCCTGCCCCTTTTGAATCGCGAAAATGTAACATGTCGCGATATCGCGACACTTTTGGCCCCTTCCGTCTTTTGTTGCTTTTAGCCGCGAAAATGCAACATGTCGCGATATCGCGACACTTTTTATCTTTTGACCACGATGATGCAACATGTCGCTATATCACAACACTTTTTCTATTTTGGCGTGACGATGCAACCTGTCGCGATATCACGACACTTTTTCTTTCTTCTATTCTGGCCATGAAAATGCAACATGTCGCGATATCGCGACACTTTTTCTTTCTTTTGTTTTGGTCGTGAAAATGCAACATGTCGTGATATCGCGACACTTTTTCTCTTTTGGCCGCAATGGTGCAACATGTCACGATATCGCGACACTTTTTCTCTTTTGGCCGTGATGGTGCAACATGTCGCGATATCGCGACACTTTTTCTCTTTTGGCCACGATGGTGCAACATGTCGCGATATCGCGACACTTTTTCTCTTTTGGCCGCGATGGTGCAACATGTCGCGATATCGTGACACTTTTTCTCTTTTGGTCACGATGGTGCAACATGTCGCGATATCGCGACACTTTTTCTCTTTTGGCCGTGATGGTGCAACATGTCGTGATATCGCAACACTTTTTCTCTTTTGGCCGCGATGGTGCAACATGTCGCGATATCGCGACACTTTCTCTTTTGGCCACGATGGTGCAACATGTCGCGATATCGCGACACTTTTTCTCTTTTGGCCGCAATGGTGCAACATGTCGCGATATCGTGACACTTTTCTCTTTTGGCCTCTCCCTTTGCTTTGGACCGCGAAAATGCAACATGTCGCGATATCGCGACACTTTTTCTCCTTGTGGTGTTTTGCTTTTTCTTTGATCTTTAGCATATGGGCCACTTCGGTCTTCTTGGAAAACATGCAAAATAGGTGGGTCCCCAATTTTGGGGTACGTTGTGGATCAGCCACAACAGGTCCTTTACATTTTTACCTATAAAATTGTTTATGTTTGAAGTGATTTTGTATCTTTGATATGATATATTGGATGGATTTTGATCTTAATTCCTTTCATAGTGTATCTTGCGATGATAGGTTCCTCTTGCTAATTTATCCATTATCTTAGGAACTTGTAGTACTTCTTCAATTCTTGTAGTGTATGATATACCAATACAATTCCTCTTAGCTCCCTAATGTTTTGAGAATCAATGGTTTTGATAAGAATTTAGTTTTCCAAACCTCTTTAATTACCAAGTTTTTAGAATAGTTTTGATATAAGTTTTGTATTTCAAAAAATTTGAATTTATCTACCTTATGACTCCCTATTTAAGAATATGTGATCAATTTTGATAAGAATTTTCTATTTCTCAAGTTTTGTAGAACCCCTTACATATCCCAAGTATTTTAGTGTATTATAGTCTTGATAAAGTGCTTAGCTTTCTTTAGATATCCCTTTGAGTTGAATCCCTAATATTTGAAGATAATTTTAATAAAATGTCCAACTCCTATTTCTCATCTTATTTCTCCCTATTGATATATGCACTTTTTATTTGATAATTTTCTCTATTTTTCAAGACTCTATAGTTGGATTCCTTTTGTCCCTTCAATTTGTATAAGAGACAAGTATAAATAATAATTTCCAACTTTTAAGCAATGCTATGAAAACTTCTTTTACCCTTTAATTCTCAATGGTTTAGTTTTCTAAATTTCAATGATCTAAATTTTGATGTAGTACTCCTTATATCTCCCTAATTTAGAAATTTAGAAAAACCATATATTTGTAATTTCAATTTTACTTCAATTTGTAAAAACCTTATGTTTCCTTGTTTAATGAATTGCAAATATTTAATGCAATATGAGCAATAGTTTCAATGCTTCTATCTTCTACTTCCTTCTAAGGCATTCAATATGTTTTTCAAGGTTATTCTTTATCACCTTATTACTCCTATTATTTAAATAACCCTAGAGCATAAAACTTGATTGATTGTAACTTTAATATATGCCTTATTTCTCCTTCATGCTTTGCAAAGGTTATGAGAAAAATCTTACCTTCAAGACGCTAAGATTTACATACAATACCAATGTATTTGACACTCGAATAATCCTATAATTAGCATGGTATTTTGCTCATTCAATGGTGTTTGACTGCATTAACTATTTTACGATGGTATGTCCTCCGTCCTCTTTGTTCTATGCAAAAATCTTCATACGCTCTTAAGATGGTCTTCTTCTCCTTTCACTGCACTTTGACCTGTGTAAGCCTAATGTGTATGCTCTCTTTAGACTGGGCTATTAATACACTCTTTCTCCCTTTGAAATGCATGCCACATGGTACTTTACATTACACTTGAATGTAGGACTCCTTATTAGGTGGCATTGGGAGGTTACAAAATTTTGAAGGTGTTAATTTAGGTGGTGTAGGCCTTGTAATATGCTTTAAGTGTTGCAATAATGATTGTTATTCCTTATTGGCTTGAATGGAGCGTTACTCCAAACCTAGATGCTCTTTTCCTTTGTGCAAGTGTTATTTCATTGAGGATACATAGGTGATCTTCTTCCTTTATGCCAAGTGGCACAATATTCCTTTGGTTGGTGTGGCAAGTGGAGGATACTTCCCTTGCATGCAACCAAACTCTTCAACATATCTTATCACATATTCTTACCAATTTTCTTTGCAAGTCACTTTGCTTCTCTTGTAACAACAAGATTTCTTGATGTTCAACGTACAGTGGCTCCTCTCCAATGAATGTGGCTCCTCCTATGCTTTATTCAAGGTGGTCGTTCGTCCAAGCTCTTCTCCACTTCATCTTGGGTAATGCTTTGTTTTTATTCCCTGTTATTTGCACCTTGTGCTATTCTTCTTACAACTTGTATTTTTGTTGCTTTGTGTTTTATGGGCTTATTCTCCTTCTTACTACAGGTTATTTTTGCACTATAAGCACTACTTTCATGGGACTATGGTGTTGCATTTGGTGTCTTTAGATACCTTGAATGGAAATATATGGAGCCCTTAGATGGCTGTATCTCCTTTTCTTTGTACCTTGTGCTTTAACCTGCTTAATATGACCGCTTGATGACAGTAATTTTGGGCTACGTTGGTGTACCTTTGTCTACCTTTTGGTGCTATTTAAAACCTGAAATAAATCATTAATATTCTAAGACATATTACATTAGTTGCACCTAATTTTTAAGACTTTTTTAGTCTCTTTATGTAGATTTCTTTCTTGACTATAGTATAGTGGCACCTGGTCTAATCCTTGGTGGTTATAATGCTCCTTTTGGTGGCTTCTCTTCACCAAGACTTGTTGTAGTTATTCTGCACTCAATGGTGTCTTTTGACACTTCAACTCAACCTTATTTTGTGCACTAATCTCCCTTTCTTGCTTAATACTTAATGCACTTTAATAGCTCTTTAAATAACTTGTATTATGCACTATAGTTTATGCAACCTTTACTTTAGAATAATGTCTTCTTTGCTTCCAAAAGATAATAGGAAGTTGATATTTTTCTTTCTCTTGAAATATATCTAACTCCTATTTCTTATGTGCAGGTTTTAACCTTGTAAAAACTATCTTCTACACTACCTTGAAGACTTAAACTAGAAACCTTCCTCTTGCAACTTTAAATCTTGAATTTGGTGCTTAATAAATGAAGATATGAAAAAGACCATACATCCAAGCACATAAATATTGAAAGATAGCAATAACAATGAAACCACAAAGATCAAGAACAAGATATATATAATATGAATGATGGTGTCCTTTTATTAACAATGATATCCATTCTTTCTCATGAGGTTACAATAAAATCCCTCTTAGGGATGTGCTACCATTCTTGATACAATGATTTACAGTTTTAATCCTTTGGATGTAATGTGCAGGGTCTTCTTCAATCCCATGAAACATCTTGGAGAGGTTTTCTTGTGACCTCCACAAGGGGTGATGATATGGAGTCTCTATGTTGTTATCTCTTTGTAAATATATGTAATTTGCACATAAGGAAACTTAAAAGGTATTAATAGCATATGAAGATCCTTCCAAGATAAGTCCCATGTCCATGATAAAGAAAGCTAAAATACGATAAACAAATGCATAAAAATGAAATCTAACTATGCTAGTTAGTAACTAAAATATTGTTAAATCTGCTGAAAGCAAGAAAATAGGGAAAACATATCTTTTTCGGGAGGTCATCCCTATGGAGGATGTTCTAGCCTACAGACAGTCTTGGGGGAGACGGTTGCACCTGTGGGTCATCTCTGGGCAAGACGACTACTAAATCGTGAGCGAATTCCTTATGGATTATGTGAGGCAACGTCAGGTTTGATCCATGGAATTGATGTTCAAGGGTGCTCTCATGGAGAACGACTTAATGGTGGGTTTTGACACAAAGCAAGAGCATTGTATGGTTCAAAGAGTATGAATCTAATATTCAACCCTTGAAATGGTCCATTAACACACTTTGAAGCTCCATGGTTGAATTTTGACAACACTTCGTTCCTTATGAGAGTGATATCTCTCTAGTTATTCAATCTGGTAGCACTTCGACACATAAAACTTGGATTCTTTTCAATGAGGGAAATGCGTTCTTAAATAGACTTCCCAATTGGAGTCTAAAGCTTCCTTGAGAAGCCAAGAAATAGTTGAAGATCAAGAAAAATAACTACTTGATAATCGTTGCATTGTTGCCCATAGCTGGTAATTGTAACTGCTTAAACTATTGCTCGATATTTGGGATTTCGTTGTTCCAGGTGTGGTCATATTAGGTAGGGATGATTATGACTACTGACAGTCTCAGGGTGGAATGGTCTCTAGGGACCATCTCTTGGTAGGACAATCCAGGCTACAAAAGGAAATTTTATCGTTGTTTGAGTGGTGAGAACCACTGTTAAGCCCTAGGGCTGGCCAAGGTAGGTTATATGGTCTAAAACAGTGTCCATATAAGTAGTCTCCTCAATATGATGTGTTTTAGGTGTCTACAAATACCCCTTTTTGGTATGCGTTGTGTGAAAGCACAACAAGAAGCAAAAATAGATGACCTAAAGTCAAGTTGAGGGTTAATTGTGTTCACTTATTTAGTCAATGTTAAATACCCCAATCATGGAAAGAGCATGCATTTTTGAATCATTGCTTCCAACGCATTAAAAAAAATGGTGGTTTCTCTTTAGCTTCCATGTAGGCTCTAGGGACTTACAACCCTAGGCTTTGGAGAATACCAAGTATCTGGTAATCTTTGAGGGTATACCAAATAGGCATAGGATGCCTCTTGTGTGTGTAGTTGAAAATTTTGCTTATTATCTGCCGCAAGAAAAAAGGGGCATGATTGTCTTTGGCAATGATTCTAGAACGAATGCAACTTGCATGATTGAGTATTTGATTATTTACTTTGATTATGAATTTTTTATGTATGACTACCCCCTCAAGTGACGATTCGATGAGGATATGAAAGGCAATGAAAGCGATGAGTCGCTTGACAAAGATGATTTGTTTTGGGTTTTGTAGGTCTTTTTGTGAATGTGTAAAGGGAAAAAATCCTATTACAACTGTGATTTCGACCATTAGTGATGATTGCTTTTGGTGAGTGACCTTATGGTAATTTACTCATCCTATCAAATTGCATGGACAACCAATCGCTACAATCACCAAGTTGATAGAGAAAATCACTAGATACAAGATTCACTTGAGCTTTTTGACTTGATATGACCAAAGGGGTTAAGTGCCTTCGGAGCCTTTTAAAATGAATTTGACCAAAGAGATTAGACATCTTTGGAGCCTTTTGTAATTGACCAAAGGGATTAGGCGTCTTTGGAACCTTTTGTAATTGACAAAAGGGATTAGGCATCTTTGGAACCTTTTGAAATAATTGAAGATAACGAGGCAAAGGGAACAACCTTTGACAAAAGGAGGCAACCTTTTGAACCTTGCAGTTGATTGGTTGATTGATTGAATATGAAGCAAAGAGTGCAATCTTTTGAACCTAGCATTTGATTGGTTGATTTATTGAATATGAGATAAAGGGTGCAACATTTTGAACCTAGCAATTTTATGTGTTGATCAATGATTGAATTGAATTAGACTTTTGATTGGAAAGGTGCGTTACCTTTATTTTCCCTGTGTTGTTTGATTGTTTGATTGTTTGATTGATCCGTGGGGAAGATGTAATACCTTTAGTGCCCCAATTAGTGTTGAATACATTTGCAAGATGCTTGCAATTTAGGACTCATCCCATGGTGATACGGTTGCACTTTGTCACTTTGGGGTCGTCCCAAGGTAGGACGATCGTACTAAATGAGACCGTCTACTGTAGAGACGGTTGCAAAATTTAGAAAATATAAAAGTGAATAATTCTAAATTTTTGACGTCATTTGCACTGCTAGCATTTGGAGAAGAGGAGAGTTGAGAAGGAGAGGAGAAATTTTTAATGTGAAGTGCTACTGAAACTCTACCTATTGCAAATATGGATCAGCCTGGGACCTCAACATGTCGAGGAGCTGAAGCGAGAAATATATTTACTTTATTCCCTCCTTCGTTATTTGGGAAAAATAAAATGAACCTAACTAATTAATGTGGGGTAATGAACTTCACCTAAAATTTATGGCAAAGAACATACCCTAGCTTTTTATTTTTATTTTTTGGTTGTTTTTTGGCATGTACGGGTCACAATTCTAGTGTCGTCTCTCAAAGAGATGGTCCCTCTTGAATGGTTTGGGGATCGTCTCGAGGTGGGATGGCAACGTTTGAATGGCTTGTGACTATTGTGGTGACCGTCTCTCCCCAGGACGATCATGGAGGAGACTATCTCGGACTAGGATGGCCTTGACAAAGATGCAGTATGCCTTGTTTTTACTAATTTTTTATACTGTCTGATTTGTCAACTTTGTATTCAAGTCTTGAGGGCTAGGTATAGATTTCCTACTGTCTATAAGATAGTGCATGATGCACTTGTTTTGGCTAATTGGTACTGGCTTGAGTTCATTGGCCTTAAGAAACTAGCAACATTAGATGCAATGATGGAAAATCAAGCTTACTTGACCACCTTAGTAAATCGTTGGGACAACCAGACCAACACCTTCCACCTTCCAACTAGTAATATGATGGTCACGTTGGAGGATGTGTATAGGATTTTGAGGATTTCTATTGAGAGACATCCCATCACTTCCACCCACATTAGTCAATAGGAGATATTTCTTCAAAGAGTCTTCCACGATGATTGTGAGGTAGCTTGATGTAGCTTGTCTAGCAGTGGTGTATTAGTCAAGTTATGGTATGAGGTAGAGGTGCTTACGAGCAAATATGTAGTGCTTATGTCACTTATACTAAACATTCTCCTACCTGACTCTTTAGGAGAAAGGTTCCTATGGAACCTTCTCAAGATCGTACAAGATTTAGTGGAGTGTACTATAGATAATCCTATGATCATGGGATGGGGTACAACACTGCTAGCTCATCTCTATGATGAGTTGTTTGAGATACGCCATAGGGGGTGATCAAGGATCAGTTACAACTTCCTTCTTCAGATCTGGAGGTGGGAGCACATCCGAGTAGATAGTTCTGTAGAGCTCCCTTTATCAGAGCAAGCTCGGATGGATGACTAGGATATTGGTTATGCAGCTCAGTGGCATCAAGATCAAGAAAGGGGTCAAAGTTACAATCATTCATACCAGCTAGAGCATTATGTTGGGACATTTTCTAGATTGAAGAATGTGTATGTTGTATGGCGGCCATATAAATATTGTTCGATGTGAGCAGAGGTAGCATTCCATTTAAGGCAAGTGAGATGGGAGCAATAAGTGATTGGTCAACATGGCAAGGAATGAGAGTATACTAGTATTCTCGCATTACTCGACAGGTTGGGGTTCGATAAGATGTACCTGGTGAGCCTATCATTTACCATTATCGAGGATATGAGGGGCAAGTAGAGTGGCTATATTTTTTGCATATGGATGATGAGGCAGATCAACCAGTGATAGTTCCAGATATGGAGGATCCTGGTACCACTACAGAGTATGATACATGGTGGGTTACTTGATTGTGGTAGGTAGGTGGGCCTATGGGTAGGCCAACTAAGGCTATGACAAATAGGGGGATAGTAGAGGAGCCTACGATAAAGGAGGCCTCAAGATATGAGTTAGGCGATGGAGAGCAATGACTGCATCACTGAACAAAGGGGAAGTGGGGCTAAGCCACCGAGGGGGTTGCTGAGCCATAGGATGGTGAGGACACAGGTGGTGATGAGGAGGATTCTTAGGAGTGGGAGGTCGCTCTGATAGCTAAGATTTTGAGTCTTCATAGACAGTTGTTGGCTCGTGATACTTCATTATCATTAGTTCAAAGTTAGTTGGACAGTGTAAAACAATAGTGGAGAGGATTTTTTGAGGAGAGGGACCTACTTAAGACCCAGGTAGACAGCTCCCAGGAATATATAGATAGGGTGCAAAGTAGGATACTTTGTAGACACATATGACTACAAGGATAGAAAAGGGGGATGTCCTAAAAGTATAGGTAGTGGCTAGGACAGCAGAGTGGGATGCCCTGCAGGCATAGGTAGTGGCTAGGATAGAAAAGTGGGATGTCCTACAGGTATAGGTAGCAGTACGGATAACATATGAGGATGTTCTATAGGCTCAGTTGGTAGCCTTGAATGTAGGTTAGAGATAGGTGGGAGTAGGTGGCTAGGCTATGAGGGATGTGGTAGGATCACAAGTCGATGTGGCTAGATTGCGGACCTTATTGAGTGAGTATGAGGCTTGACATCAATCTGACAGAGTTTACATCATGGATTTGGAAGGTCGGATAGGGCTACTGGGTGATCATCTACCTGATCGATCTACAGTAGGAGGGTCTCAATAGAGCAGTGTAGTGAGTTCGAATAGTCATCAAGGAGGTAGAGTCATAGATCACCAGCCAAGCTAGAGAGGTCAGTGGCCAACAGATCAGGGCAACCTCTTAGAGACATGGTAAAGGGTGAAGGTGACTCTGGGGTGTAGGCCCTACTTGATTTATACCTATATATTGGTTTATTTTTGGGTGTAAGGTCCGAGGACCTACATGATTGTAGCCTATGGGTAATTTTGTACCATGATGTATCAAATATTTTACCATATATATATGATATATCTCTTATTTATGGCCCATCATATGTTTATGTTATGATTTTATTTTATGCATGGATGCACTTTTATGGATGCAGTTATGGATGATGGATGTATGCCTAGATATTGTAGTATATATGCATAGATGTATGCCTAGATGTATGTATGTATGGATGTGATATCTAATGTTAGATGTATGTTTTAGATTTGTTTATTTGATGATGAATGTGAATTCATGTTGTTGTTATAACAAATCTAGTGTGTATGAGATGCATTAAATTTTTATATGGGTGTTCTAATGCAAATTATGATTGTATGTATTAAATGCTTAAAACATAATAAATGAATCTAAAGTGTTTGATAAACTAATAGTAGACACCACAAAATGTATAAAAATCATGAATTAAAATGTTAACCTTATCACAAAAGTTATACATTTGGATGTGAATGTGTGATATGAAATATGTAGGATGTGAGGGTTTTCCCTATAAGCTTTTGCAAACTAAAAGGTGTAAATAAAATAGTTAGTGGTCGTCTAAATATTATTGTTGATATTCATCCTGTATCTATCCTATCTTATGAGGACCCCTTAATAAGCAAAAGATCATAAGGAAAACTATGAATGATGATAGGATAATTAGGTGCTATGAGGGGATTTTAAGGTTTTCCATGGGACTCAAACACCCTAGTTGATTGATCAAAAGTTGTATACTGGCTACACAAGACTCTGAAAGCTATAAGTCTATAATGAAGATCCAGATATTCAATATCCTTGTGTGTGCAAAGTGAATGTATTAGATGATGCATAAGACTACCTCATTGTCAGGTGGGTTTCATGCAACCCATTATTGTAATGAGGATCACCCTATGGTTATCTTATCCTAAGTTTGGACGTAGTTGGACTAGACTACTAGGCAATACAAGCCACCAAAAGCTAGCTCAACCATAAGACGACATTGATCTGTACAAAAGAAGGTCACTAATGTGATAGACATATCGCCATGCGTAAGGCTACTCCATTGCCAGGCGGGTTTCATTCAACCCATTGTTGTAATGGAGATTGCCCCATGGCTTGTGAATAACTGAGGATTCCAAGGATTCAAGCTCATTACCCCCTTATTTTATTTTTATTGCTTGGGATACTTGCTCATTTTAGTGGTGAAAACCACTTTTTTTTTTGGAGCAAGGGATTTTATTAGTGGTGAAAACCACTATTTTTTTTTTGGTAACTTGCTTGTTTTGTGGAAGAGCAAGGGGATTGCTTGGGTAGGGAGGAGCTTGTCCTTTTGTCAATTCTCATCATCCTAGACCATGCACATGATAGGATGAGCAAGGGAAACCTTTCACTCAAGGTGGAAAGGACTATGTTGTAGTGTCATCCTTCCTTGTTCAAACTTGGATTTTAATGTGTGAAATTGTGTTGGGATTTTGACATATGCAAGGTACTATCAAAGAAAGACCTTACTTTCTAAAAGCCAAGATAGATTTCTATAAAATCTGAAAAGAAAAACTAGGGATGGATGAATGATCGAAAACCCTAGTGAACACCCTATAGCAACTTATTGATTGTGTTGAAAAACATAGTTACTCACAAAGGGGAATGTGGATGGTAATGATATGTGGGATGTGAGGGTTTTCCCTACAAGATTTTGTAAACTAAAAGGTGTGCATAAAATAGCCAGTGGTCATCTAAATATCATTATTGATATTTATCTGGTATCTAACCTATCTTATGAGGACCTCTTAATAAGTAAAAGATTATAAGGAAAACTACAAATGTTGATAATGGATAAGGTTGATTTAAGATTCATGACTGGCATACAAACATGGTGTCATTCATAAGAATGCAAACACAACTTGTCCTAGTGCAAGTGCAATGGATGAATATGCCTAATGCAACTAATCAATGAATGTGAAAAATGCATGATGACATAATGTAAATGTTTTTGTATTTTGATGTTTTGTATTGTTTTTGTGTTTTTATTTTTTCTTATTTGTTTGCAATTTTTGATATTTTTTTGTTGTTTTTGTAATTTTGATTTTTTTCTTTTTTTTTGTGGGGGAAAGTGTGATACCTTAAGCACCCCCAGAGTGTGTGGTGATCAGTGAATGTGGGGAAGGTGTGATACCTTCAGAATCCTCAACTTGCTTCATGGGTTGTGATGTGGATGGTAGGGAAGGTATGACACCTTGAACACCCCCAGCATGCACTATGGTTGATGTGGCGTGATTGGCTTGGTTGAGAGGACCAATAAAAATTGACCCCCCTATTGTGGAAATGAATTCTATGCAATGCCAATTTCCCAATGGTATGAGGTGAGCAAACCGTCTATGCAGAGCTCATTTCATTCTATCATTTCTTGCACAATATTCTTGAACGAGTAGCAAGTATGGATGTCATGCCCATTCTATATGTGGTAAATATAGTAGAGATTTCCATTTTGAGACCTAGGTTTAGGCCTAATCGGTTTTATTTTGATAATGTGATTGTGTGTGCCTCATACAGCCTTTGGAATAGGGCTAAAGAGGGCATTGGAATTTTAGTGTAATGGCGATTCATATTGTTGGGTTTACCAGGTTACAGTTGATATTGAGGCCGCATAGAGGGTGATGTGGTTTGAATTGGGGTTGGTTGAGGAGAGGTTATGGGGAAGACCTCCTTGTTGATAAGATATTGGACCATATTTTTAAATGCATAGAAATTGTTAATGTCATGGTCCTCTATTTGATGGTAAAGGTAAAAGTGATCCTCCCTATAATCCTTAGGATTGGACCTATTGGGGTCAAGAGGATGTATGTCAGGTAACACAATTCTCCTTTCCTCCTGTAACTTTTGAAAAATGATCGACAAGGGTTCAGATAACGGAGTCCAGATACGAGGTTGGCATCTTAAACGATGTGGACACAGTGGATGAGTTTGGTGTAGTGGAATGGTTATGTATCTCATTCACCTGCCTAGGTTGCTCTTCTTGATTTGTAAACATATATAATGGACCATTAACTATGTCTATTTGTTGATCATTGGTAGTGATAGGATCATTAGTTTGAAGTTGATTTCTCTCAAGCATGTCCTGTATTATGTTCTTAAATGAGTGACATGACTGAATATCATGACCTTTTTTTGATGATAAGGATAGTGCAGGTCCTCTCGATACCACTTAGGCTTCAGTTGGTTAGGATCCGAAGGGTGAATCTTTGGTAATGGCCTTTGCTTTGCACAAACGATCAAAAATTAACACCAAATATTTAGATAGTGGCGTATAACTATGAAGTTGGCGGCATTGTTGACTTTGCCCCTGCTCTTGTTGGGGTTTATTTTGTGGTTGTAGAGGAGGTGATTTGGCCTTGGATGTGATTTGTTACCATAGCTCAATGTTTGTGAGTTGATGCATGATTTGTTGTAAAGCATCATTTTGGTGACCCACTTGTATCTCAATTTTGGCTAGCTGATCTAAGATATGTTGTAAGACTAATGGGGGTGATGATTGGATGGTTGTTGATGAAGTTGGATGGCAACTGATAGGTGGTGGAGGTGGATTGGGTGCAGGTGCCAAAAGATAATTAAGTAGATGTGGGTCAAAAGTCCTCAACATTTGAGGATATGTGGATGGTTCATGATGATCTTGTCTAGTGAGTATGTCCACATGCTCTTATTTTTTACTTAGCTCATGCTCTTGTTCCAACTTGGAGTGCTCAATTATGATAGCTTGATTACCCCCATTTTGGTGTAGCGGATACACCTATTCTTGATTTTGTGAAGATGTTGGGTGAGATGGGGTAGGTGTGACTAGATTCGATGGTGGTAGTAGTTGTGGTGTAGAGGGAATGTTAGATGGAGCCACAAGTTGTGTAGATTGATTTGGAGAGCCCTAGTTCTCTATCACAACATTGATCATTCCCACAAACTCATGGGAAGGTGGATTGGCATTTGGACAAGTCATGTATACCTCATTAACCTACCTAGGGTGCTCTACTTGTCCCCCATGTTTAGGTAATGAATCATGAATGGTATCGATGGGTAGCGACTTGATAGGAGGGTGACCTAGATCTTTGATTGACTTGATGATAGGCATGAACATAACGTTTTGCACTATATACTCATTGAGCCCAGGATTGGTCAACTAAACTATGACCTACGGTGGGATCGATGACAATTGTATGATATGATCTGATTCACTCATCACAATAGTAGATTCTTCTTTGTCGATAGGAGTGGGAATATCTCCTACTAAAATGTTGGATATGGATATGGGAATCTCCTTGAATGGTTTCTTTGAATTTTCCTTGCTAGGAGGATCTGACGATGTAGAAGGAATATTGGGAGAAACCGATGGCAATAGCAAATATGGGAGAGATGGTGATGGTTTAATGGATGATTGTAATAGTGGAGTTAGACTTTTTATGGTGCCATTTGGTTAGATGTCCAGGTGAGTGGATGGCAAGGTAGACTCTTGTGGATAATCGATCATATTGTAATACTTGAAGGGCTTTGGGTCGGCGTGAACCACATGGACCTAACCTTCATGTATGAACTTGAGGCAATGATGCACTATGGATGGGATGCACTTCATGTCTCTCATCCAAGGCCTTCCAAGCAGTATATTGTACTATCTTGCACCCTCCAAGATGTGGCACAATGTAGGCATAGTCTTTAGCCCAACCTGAATAGGGAGGACTATCATGCCAACAGTGGGAGATAAAGCATCATTAAATGCTTGTAGGGTGAATGTGGATGTTGCAATGTGTGAAGGTGGAAGGTTGAGATGCTTTAGTGTGGTTGTGGTGATGATGTTTATGGAGGACCCCATGTCAATCAACACCCGCTTATAAGGGATCCTATTTATGCATGCAATGATGTGCAATGGAGGATCAACTATGTTGGTGGGTATTGGTTTGATCTCATGATCCTAGAAGGTTATAATGGGATCTTTACATGTTTGAATATGCCCCACAAAATTGGTGAAAGCATCAGGATCATGGGGGTGTAATTCAATTGAACTTAAAATTTCCATCAGAGTTTCTCTAAGCCTAGGCGATTGTTGTATTAACTCATAGATGTATATTTTGGCTGATGTCGTACGTAGACTTTGATTAAGTCTACTTTTGATCATCACCACGGATTGAGGTGGTGGAATTTGGATAGGATTTTGATGTGATGAAGGTTGTGATGTAGGAGTGTGGACTCCCCTACTATGCCCCTTGATGGGTAGGTAATGTCTAGTAGTGGTGCGAGATCAACTTCGACCAAGAGGTTCATCTTCCCGATCATCTCGAAGGCCTAAAGGTACCTCCTAGATTGGGATATTCTAAAGAACTGATTTCCTATAGGCGGCATTAAAATTGTGACATATACCAGGATGCCATCTAGGAATGACCAAGTCCTTAGGACTGAATCAGAGGCATTCAAGGCCTCCTTGTATATTTTTTGCATCGCCAACTCATGATTGAGCTCGACTACATGTAATTACCATGATCTTTGATTACGTAAATAGAAAGGAAATAAAGTATACAATGTGTTTATATCTTTTAAATTTTCTTTGTGAATTCCTATACTGTTTAGTGTGTTTTGATGTTGAAACCCCTAATCCTATGAAACTAAAGGGGTAAATAAAATAGAAAACTACTAAAAGGTAGTTTGAGCGCACCCCCTGTCAGAGAATGCAACCCAAACAACAAGATTATTGGTTTCCTACTGGATATTGGATCAAGGTAAACCTAAGGAATCAAAATTAACCCCTCGAAGGAGGCCACACTATCTGAGTCCTGCTACTAGCCCAACAAGGAGTTTTACAAAAATGATAGTTGCATTCCACTGATTATTTTACCCCATGGTAAAAGGGCACTACTAATCCTTCCTACTTCGAGCGCACCCAAGAGTAGGGGACCCTCTAGTGATGAAGTCTAGAAGAGCCACTCACTTTGGCCAACTAGGTTGCTAAGGTGCAAGCCAATAGATGGATATGAAGCCCATCGTCATTGGTCTCAATTAACGATTGGGGATGAAGTCCAACTCATTAATGTTAAAATAGTGTGTGGTGTGTGGGGTTATTTCTATTTGTTGCAAAAGCAAGTAAAGCATAGAGCATTCGATGTTCTTTTACTAATGCATATAAAATAATGTTTCAGGTTTAGATTTCTAAATAAATGAGTGTTTTACTTTCAAAAACATATCAAGTGTAGAACCCTACATGAATAGCCTTTAAGCAGGCAGTATGTAAACAAACTACGCAACAATCAGACAAATGTCATCTCTGTGAGGAACAATCTGTAACAGAGGCCGTCTAACACAGGGATGGTCATAAACAGGGGTCGTCTGGTATAGGGATGGCCAAAAATAGAGGTCATCTGACCCAGGGATGGTCATAGACAAACTATTTTGAAATTGAAAGATCTACAATTTTCCTACTTAAGCATAAAACATTATAAATTTCTTTTCTGAAAATAAGAAAATAGGGACAAAATAATTCACAGGTGTGGCCTAAGTCCGTTGTAGATGTTTCTAACTTTTTCTGACTTCTGCTTTGAGGTCGTCTCTATAAGGGATAGTGGCACCTGTTGGCCGTATCAAGGTAAGATGGTTTCACCTGCTGACTGTCTCAGTCAAAGACAACGATACCTACAATTCACAAACACCAAGAAAACAAGAATTAGTGATGTGAATGCACAATGTGGACAAAGTCCAATCGTGATCACCACTAAAGATATGAAAAATACCATACATCCAAGCACACAAATATTGAAAGATAGCAATAACAATGAAACCACAAAGATCAAGAACAAGATATATATAATATGAATGATGGTGTCCTTTTATTAACAATGATATCCATTCTTTCTCATGAGGTTACAATAAAATCCCTCTTAGGGATGTGCTACCATTCTTGATACAATGATTTACAGTAATAATCCTTTGGATGTAATGCACAAGATCTTCTTCAATCCCACAAACCGTCTTGGAGAGGGTTTCTTGTGACCTCCACAAGGGGTGATGATATGGAGTCTCTATATTGTCTCCTTGTAAATATTTGTAGTCTTCACACAAGGAAACTTAAAAGGTATTAATAGCATATGAAGAGCCTTCCAAGATAAGGCCCATGTCCATGATAAAGAAAGCTAAAATACGATAAACAAATGCATAAAAATGAAATCTAACTATGCTAGTTAGTAATTGAAGTGTTGTTAAATCTACTGAAAGCAAGAAAACAAGGAAAATAGATCTCTACTAAGAGGTCGTCCCTATGCAGGATGGTCTGGTCTGCTAACCGTCTCTGGGGGAAACAGTTGCGCCTGCAGGTCCTCTCTGGGAAAGACAACTGCTAAACTGTGAGAAAATTCTTTATGGCCGATGTGAGGCGATGCCAGGTTTGATCCATGGAATTGATGTTCAAGGGTACACTCGTGAAGAACAACTTAATTGTGAGATTTGACATGAAGCAAGAGCGTTGGATGGTGCAAAGAGTACGAATCCGATCTTCAACCTTTGAAATGGTCCATTAACATGCTTTGAAGCTCCATGGTTGAATTTTGATAGCACTTCATTGCTTATGAGAGTGAGATATCTCTAGTTATTCAATCGGTAGCACTTCGATGCATAAAACTTGGATCCTTTTCAATGAGAGTAAGGCGTTCTTAATAGACTTCCCAATGGGAGTCTAAAGCTTCCTTGAGAAGCCAAGAAACAGTTGAAGATCAAAAGACGTAATTACTTCTGGATAACCATTGCATCGTTGCCCACAACTGGTAATTGTAATTGCTCAAACCGTTGCTTTATATTTAAAATTTATTATGGTTTCTGTTATTTATTGGTGCTTCCATACCACTCATTTTTTTTTTTTGAATTTGTACTCTTATTATTTTTAACAAGATAAACTTTCAAAAAAAAAGTCATAGGCCAAGTGCATCACATAGTGACAAGAATTAATTATATTATTTATTTTTTAAGATTTGTTTTTAAAATATTTTTTATATGCCAAGATAAAGGGTGACAATAGAAACATCGCAATATTTTTTAGTTACACAGTGTTAAAATTATCATAACAACAAACTAGTTCTCGGGACAACGCAACGGATCGGGGTTTGGTTGTTTGGCTCTTTTTTAAGAGGTCCAAGGTTCAAACTACAGTGTGTGGTTATGTGTTAATCCCCTATTGATAATCGTAGCTCTCAACCTTAAGAGGGGTCAGGGCTGAGAGAGGACGTCTCAGCCATATGCGTCGCTCATGGGGGTTTATCACACTACCCAAATAAAATAAAATAAAAAAGGTTTAGGACGAATAAAAAAACATTTCAATAAACCAAATTAGAATTAATTTTAGGTGGATTGGTAAGATGGTGGACACTTACCAAGAGAAAACCTAGGTTCAAACCTCGGGGCATGCCCAATCGGGTTAAAGGTAGTAGTTTGAGTTAAGTCTTGAGTGTGTGTCAGCTTGATGACGATGGTATCAATCCCAAGCCACAAGGATCCATCAATCCCAAGCCACAAGGATCTCCCTCAGGAGCATGCCCAAGTTACCGATTCCTCTGCATCAAAAATAAAAATAAATAAAACCGCGACGTGGGCGAGTGTGTGAGGGGTACCGCGACGTGGGCGAGTGTGTGAGGGGTACCGCGACGTGGGCGAGTGTGTGAGGGGTGGCTGTGTGGTGGTTGTGTGTTAAATTCCTTGTTGATAAGCATAGCACTTTAGGAGGGGTCATGATTAGGAGAAGCTTGCCCAGCCTGTGCATTGGTTGTAGGGGTCTCACACGAACCAAATAAATAGATAAATAAATAATAATAAATAAACTGATTAGTATTAACTTTGTCTTTATACGTTAGCCAATTTTTTTTATAGACGCTCGTCACTGCTATTACTCTGCTAAAGCAAACTGAACATGTGCTCATATGCCGACAAATGGTTTTCCTTTGCAAGAAGAAGTTCCATATCAATATAAACAACATAACCGCTTTTCCTTTTTCTGAACTTCTAACAAGCTCCCACCAGCAAATATCTTACCATGACTCATGTGCTGAAGTTATCAGGCCCTTGGTTAAGAATATATCAGATACAAAGGAATGCAAGGAGGTGGAGGTTCTTACAAACTCCTACACCCTTAGCGGGCTATTGAAGAACTGTGGCAGTCTTGGATCCCTAGAAGAAGGCAAGCATCTCCATGCGCACATAACTAAAATTGGATTTCACCAACATTTCTTTTTGCAAAACAATCTCCTCCAGATGTACATAAAATGCAGAGATTTCGAGTTTGCACGCCAAGTGTTTGACAAAATGCCCCAACGAGATGTAATCACTTGGACCTCGTTGATCACAGGATATGCTCAGAATGGGCATTATGAAGAAGCTCTTGCGCTTTTTGATCGGATGGAGTGCCTAGGAATATTGCCCAATAAGTTTACTTTCGCTAGTGTTGTTAAAGCTTGTGCAGGGTTTTCGGATTTGGAAAGGGGAAAAGGGCTTCATGATCGGATTTTGAGAATGGGAATTGAGATTGATGTTGCTGTGGAAAATGCCCTTATTGATATGTATACCAAATGTGGCAGCATTGACGATGCACGCCATGTGTTTGACAAAATGCCTCAACGAGATGTCTTCTCATGGAATGCCATGATTTCAGGGTGTTTACAGAGTGGGTGTCTCAAGGAGGCCAAGAGCCTTTTTTGGGAGATGCCAAAGAAGAATGTTGTGTCGTGGAATGCGATAATTAGAGGGTATGCACTGAATGGGTGGAACAAGCAAGGCTTGGAATTCATATATCCAATGTGCAGTTCGGGGATCAGGATGGATCAGTACAGTTTCTGCATTGTTATTGGTGTCTGCTCCACGTTAGGGGATTTAGAACAGGGGAAGCAAGTTCATGGCCATGTTATGAGAACTGGGTTTGATTTGAATGTTGTGGTGGGTAATGCACTTGTTGACATGTATGCCAAATGCAGGAGCATAGATGCTGCACGTAATGTGTTTGACAAAATGTCACAAGGTGCTTCTGGAACAGGGATCACTATTGGAATTGCTCAAAATGCTTGCAATTATGAAGCCTTGAGATTTTATTCTTGTGCACCAATATTGAATGTTGTCTCATGGAATGCTATGATTTCTGGATATACACAGGATGGGCAGGGCGAAGAAGCTGTGAAACTCTTTCGGAGAATGCTTAGAGAAGAAGGGGTTAAGACAGATGAGTACCCTTATGCAAGTGCCTTAAAGGCATGTGCAAGCATTGCAGTTCTGGAGCAGGGTAAGCAAGTACATACACACATAGTCAAAAATGGGTACGAATTGGCTGCTTCTGTGGGGAGTGCTCTAGTTGATATGTATGCAAAATGTGGCAGTATAGGTGATGCTTCTAAGGCATTTTCCAATCTTCCTAAACTAGATGTTATATTGTGGACTGCAATGATTACGGGATGTGCACAGCATGGATTAGGCAATCAAGCTATCCAATTGTTTGAGCAAATGCTGCAGGCAGGCATCAAGCCAAATGAAGTAAGCTTTGTAGGACTGCTCGTTGCTTGCAGCCATTCTGGTCTCGTTGATGAAGGGCGACGCTACTTTAATTTAATGAGTCAAGAACATGGAATCATTCCAAAAATAGAGCACTATGTCTGCATGGTTGATCTTCTTGGTCGTTCTGGACATTTGGGCGAGGCAGAAGATTTTATCAACAAGATGCCAGTGAAGCCAAATGAGGCTATTTGGGGGGCTTTACTTAATGCATCCAGAATCCATGGTAATATAGAAAGTGGAAAAAGTGCAGCAGAGCACCTTCTTGACTTAAGGTCACAAGATGGAGGAATGTATGCTTTGCTATCAAACGTTTATTCCACTGCAGGGAGATGGGATGATGCAGCCAAAGTTCGAAAACTGATGGAATATAGAAAAGTAAAGAAAACACCTGGGTGTAGCTGGATTGTGGTAAAAAACAAGGTCCATTCATTTTTTGTGGGAGATAGATCACATCCACAAACAGAGAAGATGTACATTTTGGTGGAGAAATTAGCTGGGGAAATGAAGCAGGCAGGGTATGTCCCGGATACAAACTTTGTTGGAGAAATATTATTTTGTATGCATGAAGATCAATTAAAGCAAGAGAAGTTAAATAAAGAGAACATATTGTGTACGCTAGAAGATCAATTAAAGGAAGAGAAGTTAAATGAAGAGAACATATTGTGTATGATAGAAGATCAATTAAATGAAGAGAAGTTAAATGAAGAGAACATACTTTATGATCTTTGGTCTTAGGGCAAATCATATCCATTTGGTGAAAGGATACTTTGATATTATTGCCTTTCTCATGAATGTAGAAATTCCTTCAACGATATTTGTATTTGTAGAGTTCTTGATGAATTTCAGATAGGTAACCTGGAAGTCATGTACTTGGAACCCTGCAAGATGATCCTACGTTGTTCATAGTTTGAAACATTGAAGTGATGATTCATGGTAAAAGTGTGCAAAACATGTTATTTATGTGTCTATGGTTTATATAGATTGTGAGGGTAAACTTTCTTTGCATCATCCTCCTTTAAAAGATCTAGAATTAATCCTTTTCTTCAATTGGTCATGTCTATGTAGAGGAATTGGAATCCAACAGATTGACTAAGAGAGGCTTTTATGCTGGATCTAGCTTTGATTTGATAAATCGTCCATTTAAGGATGATTATTTTGTTAACTACATTGGAAAACGGCTATTTATATGGATGGAATTGTGATAAACTCATTTCTTTCATATAATTTTACCATTAAGCCTGGCATGTATGTGTCTATATCATATTTAAGGATCACTAAAATATATTATTGTCTATTCAATGTCTAATGGAAATAATAGATTGTCTCGTTGATGTTGCTTTGTTCAAATGCTTGAGTCCAAATATAATATCAAAGGTAGGTGCCATCAATTCCTTGAAGGTGTGACTTTATATTTGCATAAGGTTTTTTACACGAGAAAGATTATTGATACCTACACATACTATTGATGGTAATCAATCCTTTGCTTTTTAAAATCTATAAATGATTTTTTTGCTACTTTGTTAAAAGTTCTTTCTGATAACTAATTTTAATGATGCTCTTTGAATATAAGTATCATTGATATTTTCTTTTTAGAGGTATATATTAGAAGGTGGTGCTCTTCCACTAGAATAGAGGAATTTTTTTCTATCATTTTATTATTAGGAATGAAGGTCACCACAAGTCCTTCAAGATTCTCACCATAAAAGGTGACAATGAAGTCTTAATAATAAGATCATCAGCCTCAATAGAATATAAAAGTCAGAATCCATTAACTTCATACTTCACATCCTTTTGCCACATATAACTCATTCCTAGTATTTTTAATTACTTCATTATAAAGTCTACAACCACTTGAAATCTCAAAACATAATTCATTTTGAAATTTGGTAGAAATTCCATGTTTAGATGACACCTTCGTACTTACATTCAAATGTCATACATTCACATTGTAAGAAGGCATAAGTCATTGAAATTTATGGTTGAGGGATATACAAATTTGAGAGAGGCTATTTTCTATAAATGATCATTTTTATTTCTAATAAATTTTAGGCTCTCATAAAGTAATTCTTAAAGTTAGCATTGTAGTAAATGGAGAGTTGGACTTGTAATTAAATTTTGCTAGTTGTACAACAATGTGCAACCTAACGTAATAGTTTATGTTTCATATGAAAATACCTGTGGTTAAAGAAAGCGTGTCATTTCATTGATATTAAAGAGTGTTACAAATTCAATCTTTACAACTGCCCCTTGGGCTACAATTAGGGTCTTCCAATGAAGAAGCCCTTTTATAGTATACTTTTATGGCACTCCATGCTTTCTATGGCCACCTCAAAGGGGGGTGGGTTTATGCCTACCACCGCTGGTTGAGTGAGTCTCCAAAACCTGCACACAACCAAAACAAGATATTAGTAGCACATGTGGGTCTACCTCGGTTAGACCATGATTAAGAAGAGTGAAAATTAATCAATTGCATTAAAACATAACTTAAACTAAGTTAAAGCACATTAAAACAATTACACTCACCTTTGTTTCTCATTCTTTGGTTTGCAAGTGGCTAAAATTGGCTCTTGATAGGAATCGTCCCTATCGAGACAATTATGGTTGTAACCGCACCTATTTATACGGTTGTTGTTGGTTTGATCTGATTGAAATTTCCTTCAGAGGAAATCTTCTTCTAATTTCCATGAAGCTCTCGTATGAGTCTAATGGCCGCCTAAGTCCGCTTTTGCAACCTGTTTATGTTGGACATTTTGAGTCAAAGTTGTCATTTATGTCAAGAAACAAAGTTGTCATTGATGTCAAGGAATAAGCTACCGTTGATGTAAAAAGGTCAAAAGGAACAATGCAAAGGTTAACGACAAAAGAGCTTCATAATATTTTTAATATTATGTGGAAGCATAAGTTTAAAGGTTTTAATTAAAACCATGTTTTGGAAAAATAAAAGGTTTTCCTTAAAACCAATGATGGCAAAAATAAAGGGTTTTTTCATTAAAACCATGTGAGCAAGTTGTAAGGTTTTTCTAAAAACCAAAGAGGCCTTAAAGTTTGGTTTAAAAGGCCAAAATCCATTTAATTATTAAATTATAATAATTAAATTCTTAAAAGAATTTAATTTATTATATTTAATAAATAATGGCCAAAGTCTAATGTTGGACGTCGGTTATTTTGCATACATTTTCGATGTCTCCCTCCGCCGACTTCATCGCGTGCATTGTCGACGTCTTCCTCCATCGACGTGGGAGCACATTGGAAGGCATATGGCATATATATACCATAGCCTTTCCAAAGGTAAAATTATCCACCCGATTCGCTAAAGACTATCACATGCTATTTCGTGTGCATTCCTCGCGGCAGTAACTTTGTGCAACGCATTTTGCAGAGCGTGGATGAAGGAGCCATCTTTTGGCTCATGTGTTTTAGAAGGTCAAAACGTTGAAGGCGCTTGGAGGCTCCAAGAGGAGCACGTGGCTCCACGTCGTGGAAGCCGTGGTCAAGGTGCTAGTGGGAGAGATGCGCTCGGTTCGAATCCCACACATGCCAAAGTGGTAAAGCTTATTATTAAATTTAATTTTTGCTTAGGCTAAAGTTTGTCTTAGGAGAAATAAGGGGAATATTATTTTTGGAGTTTAGCTTAGAAGTAAACATGGCATAGGAGTACTCTATTAAAAAAAACATGTGCTAGTTTATGATTCACCAGATCGTATTAGATCGTATTACACGGCAAGTGAAGAGCATTCTACTAGTGCTGGAGTATTTCTGGTTCACCGCTTTAGTTACGCGGCAAGTGAAAAGCATAATAACCACAACAAAATGTTTTTTAATGGGGGTTTTAGATAAAGATAAAAATAATGAGTTAGGAAGGAACATAAATGTTGAAAAAGAATTTTTATTCTAAAAAAAAAGGAATTATACAACTAAAAAACTTTGAACGTGTTTCAACCTTTTGGGTCTCATCAGCGGAGTGTGAGTCTTAGAGGGGTACAATATCCTCTTTTTATAATCCTAACTCTAGGGAGGAGCCAAAAAATAATGCATGTGGGATAAAAAATTATTCCCAAACATTAAATACAAACCGCAGGTTTATAGACCAAACGAGTAAAAAATACATATTAAATATTCTCAGGCTCAACCCCCAAAAAAAACACCCACCCTGTTACAAAGGTGCATTAAAAAATGCGATAAACAAGATGGAGAAAAAATCCCTTTACAAAATTTTATTCTTGCAAAGATAGGATCTGAGAGGTTTGTGATTCCTCCAGCAAATGATGGCTTGTGCAATATGTTTAAGTTGCCTATCCTTACTCCACTTTTCGAACATGGGAGAAATAACATTTTTGCCCAAGTGCAAACTCCTGGCAAAATCACAATTGTCTAACTTCAAACTAAGTGGAACATGTTTGACTTTGGTGCCTTGTCTGCATGCAACTCTTTCAAGAACTTTGGCTAGGAGAGAGGGTCTTCCATCAAATTTGACTTTTTCAAATAGTGAAAGCAAAAAATTAATCTTATACCATCTAGCTCTAAGTCTATTAAAAAACTTATTTTTAACATAAATAAAGCTCTTTCTTGAGCTTTCTTTGACTAAGAACCTGTTGAGCCCGCTTAAAATGAAGGCCTTCTGCTTGTGGACAGGATGATGAGAAGAAGTTGGAATGTATTGATAGGCATTCATTGGTTTCTGGAACAACTTTGTACACAAAATCCCTGTATGAACAAAATCAGGCCCTTTAAAAAACCAGTATCCAACAAAGTCACTTTTGAATCTGAAATAGATGCTGATATTTTAATGCTCGGGTAGAAAGATCCATAAGTGGCGAAAAATCTGTCAAGTTTTTCCCTTGAGCCATGCCAAACACCAATGGCATCATCAATGTATCTTTTATAGAACAAAAGATTGTCCACAGAAACATTAACAAAAACTTGCTTCTCAAGATGGCAAAGAAACAGGCAAAGCATAAACTACTGCAAGGTTACTCCCCATGGTTGTTCCTCTGATCTGTCTATAAATTATTCCCTTGAATTCTAGGTAGTGTTGTGATGCAGGAGCCTATCTTTAGAGGGATTTTTTTAAAAGAAGTTTTAAAGTAATTTTTTTATTACTTAAAATGGAATTATTTGATGCAAAATATAATTTGCCGAAAATGGTAATTATTAAAAAAGGCAATTTTTTATGAAAAAATAATTTGCCGAAAATAGTAATTTTTGTTATTTTTAGGGTTTTAAGTTTTAGGGTTTTCTTTTAAGGTTTTTTTTAGGGCTTCAAGTTTTAGGGTTTCTTTGGGGATATATATTCCCTTAGTATTGCATTATAAAAGGGGAAGTGAATCCAAGAATGAGAAAATAAATTTTTTATTGGTTTATTTCCATGTACTGTAGTTTTTATGTGAATGGAAGGTTTTACTGATTATTTCCATTTATTGCAATTTTTATGTAAATGGAGGGTTTTACATATTATTTTCATTTACAGTAGTTTTTATGTAATGGGAGGTATTTTATTTTGACCTCTTGCAGCTGGATTCACATCATTTGGTATTAGAGCAAGTTGGATCTTGTTGGGAGGAGAAAAGAGAAGAGAAGAAAAGAGAAAAGGAGAGGAGAGCAAAGAGGCTCCAAAAAATAAAAATAAATTGGCACTCTATGTAGTGCTTGCGAAGGTTTGTAAAACCTTGGAGACAGAAATTGGCACTCTGTGTAAGTGCTTGTAAGAGGTTTTTTATGTAAAAGCCTCAGAGAAAGAGATTGGCACTTTGTGTAGTGCTTGCAAAAGGTTTGTAAAACCTTGGAGAAAGAAATTGGCACTCTATGTAAGTGCTTGCAAGAGGTTTTTTTATATAAAACCTCAGAAGGAGGAATTGACACTTTGTGTAGTGCTTGTAGAAGATTTGTAAAACCTTAAAGAAATAAATTGGCACTTTGTGTAGTGCTTGCAGGAGGTTTTTTTTCATTAAAAACCTCAGAGGGAAGAATTGGCACTTTGTGTAGTGCTTGTAGGAGATTTGCTATTTTAAAACCTTGAAGGAATAAATTGGCACTATATGTAGTGCTTGTAGGAGGTTTGAGATATAAAACCTCAAAAGGATATTAGTACTTTGAGGAGTACTTGTAGATGTGTGGCACTCTATGGAGAGCGATTATGAGTTTGATCGGAGGAACTCGCAGGAGCAGAGTTCTTTTCAACCAAAGGAGAATGATGCAAGAGTCTATCTTTAGAGGGTTTTTTTTTTTGAAAAATAATTTGAAAAAACTTGTATTAAAACAAAGATCATTTACAAGTTGGGATGAGACTTTTCCCAGCCTTAGTCAGAGAGAACACATGTTTAAAACAGTAAAAGAAGATTTGCATTGGAGCCAAATCTCTTAAACCATATTTCTACAATGACTGTTCACTGTTTACAACTATAAAAGAAGATCTACATTGGAACATAAATCTCCTAAACAGTATTTCGGGAATGGTTATCCAAATTAGCTAAGCACTGGATTTGCTCACCAACTTGCCTAATCCTCTCATCCTCAATAGCCATGTCATCTGTGCCACTTGAACCCCTACCTCCTTCTTAGTACCCATCTTAGCCGGAAGTCTGCCACTTTATTTAGATCTCTACTCACATAAATTGGAATCACATCATCTAATTCCCTCCATAATTCCTTAATTTGAGTGACAAGAATTCTCAACCTCCATGTTTTCAAAGCAAAGTTCCTCATGCAATCTAGAGCTCCAACCATTATTTGAGAATCTGATTCTAGGATTATCCTCCTATGACCTTGTTTTACTGCCCAAATAGAAGCATATTTGATAGCTAAGGCTTTCGCTTCATTGTTTGTGGCTCTTACCAAGCCTTGCAGTTCCCAATAGAGCACTGTTCCAACATGATTATGGCAAACCACTCCAATTCTAGCTCTACCCGGATTGCCTTTTGCAGCTCCATCAGTATTAATTTTAATCCAATATTCTGGGGGTGGTTTCCAACTAGCTCTATCCTGTCCCTCTTGCACTTCAACTTCCTTCTCCATTGCCCCAATAAAAACCTGAGTTTCCTCTTTAGCATAGACTACCACAGTTTCTGTGACTTTGCTCCAAATGACCTGCCAAACTCCATCTAAAGAAGAAAAAGTTTCTCTAAAAATTCTAGCATTTCTCTCCAACCACACTTGCCACCAAATAAAGTTTAATCCAAGCTCCCAACCAATACAAAGAGCTTTAGATTTAAATCTACCCCTCTTCCATCTTTCCCAAATATTAATCCGATTCAAATCACCATTAACTTGAATTTTATAATATAAAAACCATCTCTCCCAAATATGGCGCGTGAATGGGCACTCAAACATCAAGTGATCAGTTGTTTCCTCACTCTTGTAGCATAAAACACATTGAGATGGACCAATGATTCCCTTGCATCTGAGATTATCAAAAGTAAGAATTCCATTATGCATGAACTGCCAGGAAAAAAAGTTTACTTTCGACCAACCCTTGGACTGCAAAATCTTTCTCCAATCCTCAACCTAATATGTATGAGGAGGAGACTCTGGAAGGATCTTATCATATCCGTCCTTCACTATGTAGACACCAAGGCTCCCATAGCCCCAAGCTAATTCATCCTCCTTGTCTCTACCTGTGAGAAATCTTTTTGCCAAGATTTTAGTCATGATGGGTGTCAAATCCGGAGGGATTGAAATTGGCCACTCATCCAACTTCTTAAACCGCTTAAACTTATAATCCCCTAGCTGACTAGTGTTGAAAAAACTTTCAATTTGGACCCATCCCTTGGTTTTTATGGCTATTTTTATTGGTTGCAATTCAGGAAATTCATCAATGATAGGTGGGTATTGATCCCATGAATCTGTCCAAAATCATGCCTTCTCCCCTCTCCCCACTTTCCAAAATAATCTATCTTTTACTACCTGAGATCCTAACTTGAGAGACTACCACACTAAGGATCCATTACCATCCAAAGGGAAATGACCCACCTCATTTGGGTTTACATGTCCCAAATATTTACTAGTTAAGATTCTATTGAATAAAGAAGTTGGTTGGGAAATCCACCTCCAGTAAAGCTTTCCAGCCAAAGCTTTATTATTTAACTTTGATCTTCTTAGTCCCAAACCTCCTTTTACCTTGGGCTAGCTTACTTTATCCCAACCTACTAAGGCCCATTTCCTCTCTCCTTTTAATCCTTCCCATAAAAATTTTCTAGCCATCTTGTCCAAATCTTTCCATATGGTATGTGGGGAAACAAGGATAGAAAATTTATAAATTGGCATGGCCTGAATGATTGACTGTAAAAAAGTTAATCTACCCCCATAGCTTAACCATTTGTGAGACCAATGATTAATTATGTCCTTGATACAATCCAAAAGATTCCTCCAGATATCTATTTTTAGTTTTTTAAAATGCAAAGGGACCCCCAAGTATACCATTGGGAGATAAGTCCTTGTGAATCCCAAGATCTCTAAAATTTTGTCCTAAAGCCTTTGATCAAGATTGAAAAAGACCACTTTGGATTTTTTATCATTGATGACTTGGTTTGTAGCCCTAAGGTAGAAATTAAGTGTATCTCTAATCATTCTTGCTTCCCTGAAGTCGGCCACTCCCACCAATCCTGTGTCATCCACAAACTATAGGTGAGTCAAAAATTCCTCACCCACCTTGATACCTGTTAGCAAACCTTGTTGTCTTCTCCTCAAGATGAGTCTACCCAATCCTTTAGCCAATATGAGAAAAATATAGGGAGAGCAAGGATCTCCTTGACGAAGGCCTCGAGTAGCTCCAAACGGTTGTGAGGGAAGACCCTTGATTAACACTGAGTATGTCGAAGTAGAAACACAACTCATGACCCATTCTATCCAATCCTGAGAGAAACCAAAGGCTGCCATCATCTTTGACAAGAAGCTCCACTCCACCCTATCATAAGCCTTTGACATATCTAATTTTATGAACATTCCTCTATTACCATATGTTTGCATTGAATGGATTGCCTCCTGAGCTAGAACCACACCATCCAAGATCTGCCTACCCTCTACAAAACCCCCTTGCTCCGAGGAGATAATGTTATGTAGAAGAGGTTTTAGCCGCTCAGCCATTACCTTTGTGATTATTTTATATATGACATTGCATAAGGTAATAGGTCTATAATCTAAAATATGTACCCCCTCCTCCCCTTTTGGAATTAATGTAATGAAAGTATGATTTAATGCTTTAAGCATTCTTTTACTACCTTTGGACTCCTCTATAACAACCATTATATCCTCCTCCAAGTTATCCCAAAAGGCCTGAAAAAACTCAATTGGAAAGCCATCTGGACCTGGTGTTTTTCCGGTGCTCATTCCAAAGACTACATTCTTCAGCTTCCTCTCTATCAATGGGTTTAAGTAGGGTCCGATTTTATTCTTCAGAGATAACAGAGGGTATGACAACAATAAATTTTTTTGAGCCTCTTCATCTTGCACCATACTTTCCTTAAATAGTTTAGAAAAATAATCCATTGAATGGAAATGCATACCTAGAATTGTATCAAAGGAGTGTCCGTTATCATCTTGAAGAGCTTCCATGTTGTTCATATGTCTCCTAGCACAAGCAGTCTGATGGAAAAATTTGGTATTTTTATCACCTTCTAATAACCAAGTGGTTCTTGCTCTTTGTTTCCAGTAGGTCTCCTCTTGGTTGTCAATGTCCTCAACCGCTTTACGTAATGCATCATCCTCTTCTTTGAGCTGCTCTGTAATTGTTCCTTCCCTAAAGTGTTTTTGAACCTCATCCCATCTAGCCATCAATGGAGCTCTTTGGACTTGGAAGTCTGTCTTGTTAGCTCACCTCCATTGTTTCAGTTGATCTTTGACATAATGAAGTTGTTTGTGGAATCTAAACATTGTTGTCCCATATGTTGGGCAACCTTCTTCCCACCACTATGGAATTTTATTTCGAAGTTCCTCTTTTTGTAACCAAAAGTTTTCAAATTTAAATGGTTTGTGATGTTGCACTGTCTTGATCCCTCCTTCCAACAAAATGGGAAAGTGATTTGAAACTGGACCCTCCAAAATCTAAAATTTTATATTCCATTTTACAAATGCCTCCTCTAAAACCAAAAAATGGTCTAACTTCACCTTCCTGCTATGTGGCTCCCTCCTCTTATTAGTCCAAGTATAGTTGGTTCCAGGGCATTTAATATCCACCAAGTGTAATGCCTGGACTTGGGCAATCATAAGTCGATCCCCTGGGTCCAAAATTGGGGTTCCCCCTTCATGATCTCTAGAGGATAATTTAGCATTAAAATCCCCAACAATAATCTAATCTAAATCTTCCCTTGAGACTCTCATGTTATGCACAACTTTCCATTGATGCATCTGACCATCTAGGTTTTGAGCCCCATAAAAATTTATGATTAAAACATGTTTAGTTGTGACATTATTTCTAAAATGTGATGTGAGAACACCCCTCCAAGCTATATGTTCTATTGCATTCCATTCAAGAGAGTTCCAAAGAGTAACTATCCCCCCGAGGCACCTTGGGCAGCCACTTCCATATGACCAACACCCCTCCAAATTCTATTAATTATTTTACACATAAGATCTAACGACATTTTTGTCTCCTGGATAAGTAAAAAATCTGTTTTACATTTTTCTAAGAGTCTTCGAACAACAGATTGATGGGTTCTACTGTTTAAACCCCTAACATTCCATGATTGTATAATAATTGGTTACCTTGAGAGCAATAAAAATCTATTGGCCTCACCGATCCTCTAGTGATCAGTTTGTCTCCTTGAATTGCTATCAATTCCTTATTTGATTTTCCACCCACTCCTTGAGAGTTGCTATTTTTTGATCTCTTTTCCACCTAAGTTATCCCTAAAGTTGGCCTTTCTCTGTTCTTTTTTGCTATGCCCATGCTGACATCCTTAATTATTGGTTGCTCTTGGTTATGCACTATCAATGCCCCTACACTCTCTGACTACGGTAACTCACTGTACTCAATTACCTGCTCTATGATGGGGGGAGATGAAAGAGGAGCTTGAACATGGATGTTATTATTTTTATTATTCCCATCCACTCCTTCCATGAATTGTTCTTCTTGGTCCATTAGTGTCTTAAATATCTCATACCTATTGGAGGGCTTGAGTTGGGTTTGCTCTTTACCATCTTTTTTCTTTTGCCTTCTCCTTATTTTGGGCTGTTCAAAACCATCTCCTTGTGCTTATTTACCCTGAGAAATATTTGTTGGTTCTTTTTTTATTGTTGACTTACCCTCCTTAGGAAGATTTGACATTCCTAGAGGAGCCTCCATTTTTATGTTCATATTATTTGGGCAAGATCGGGCCAAATGCCCATATTTGTGGAAAAATCTGCATCTGAAGGGCAATGCCTCATAATCCAGTTGTTGAATCCAAGATAGTCCTGCAAGTTCAAGTTCCACCTCTACCGGTAGAGGTTGGCTAAGATCCATTTACACACATAATCTTGCATAAACAGTTGTGTTTCCTTCTATTGTGTCTTTGGAAACACCCAAATGTCTTCCAAGGGAATTACCAATAATTTCCAATACCTGCTCACTCCAAAACTCCATTGGAAGTGCATACAAACAGATCCAAACCGGGACAGCAGTGGGTTCAATTCGAGGATCAAATCCCACTCTCTAGGGTTGAAAAAATAATCCTACCGGACCATGATTCCTCTTTTCTGATTCGAAAGCCCTATTTCTATCGGTAAGTGAAGAAAAACTAACAATAAAATATCCATTGCTAATAAACCATAAAGAATACTCACCAAGAGGCTCCCAATTTTTCCGGACCCAAGAATGCAAAAAAATCAGGGTAGGGCGAATACCCATGAATTTACAGATCAAATCATGATTGGCTCTATATAAAACTGTTTCTTCAACCATCCTTTGCTCAATGAAAATCTTTGGCCTTGATTCTGATTGTGGCAAGCATCCATTAACTCATTGAGATGTTGATCTATTTCCAGCAGTCATAAAGAGTATTTTTAATGCAGTTTTTTGTGCTTCTTTAGTCTTTGATGGAGATTTATCCTTTAACAAATCTGCAAAAGAACTATGTCTCTCTAGAAGAGGATCCAGAGGTGTCCCCATTGGACCCTCCTGGGGCAGCAATCTTGTCTTCAAATCCACAGTAACCAAAAATCTCTTCGGCTACCCAACTGATGCCCTAGTTTTTCCCTAGCTCACAAAGTTATAAAACCCCCTCAATCTAAATGCCTATCCATGTGTGTTTCATATGAAAACATTTCTCCTTTAGAGGGTTTTTTTTTAAAAGAAGTTTTAAAGTATTTTTTTATTACTTAAAATAGAATTATTTGATGCAAAATATAATTTGTCGAAAATGGTAATTACTAAAAAAAGCAAATTTTTATGAAAAAATAATTTGCTAAAAATAGTAATTACTTAAAAAGGCATTTTTTGGTGGAAAAATAAATTTGCCAAAAATAGTAATTTTTTTATTTTTAAGGTTTTAAGCTTTAGGGTTTTCTTTTAAGGTTTCTTTTAGGGCTTCAAGTTTTAGGGTTTATTTTAGGGTTTCTTTGGGGATGTATATTCCCTTGGTATTGCATTGTAAAAGGGGAAGTGAATGGAAGGTTTTACTGATTTATTTCCATTTATTGTAGTTTTTATGTGAATGGAGGGTTTTACATATTATTTTCATTTACTGCAGTTTTTATGTAATAGGAGGTATTTTGTTTTGACCTCTTACAGTTGGATTCACATCATGTTGTGTTAACACTAGTTCTGCAAGCTGGATGATGAAGTTTGTCTTAGCTGGATTAAATTTATCCTTCATAAAATATTGAAGAGCTAACTGACCTTCCATAGTTGGGATGCTAGGATATAAGCTCTCAACATCAAAGGAAAATAAAATTACATCTTGAGGAAAGGAATAGATGCATAAATCCTTAATTAAGGATATGAAATCCAATAAGTGATTCTTTTGTTCCAAAAGAATGGGCATAAGGAGGTGATGAAGCCATTTTGAAGCGGGTTCCAACATAAAACCACAGTAAGAGCATATAGGTCTTCCAGAAAGCTGAGGCTTATGAATTTTAGGGAGTAAATAAAAAACACAAACATGAGCAGAAGAGGGTTTGACCTGTAGCATGAACTTAAAATGGTTATCTGAGACAATATTTTTGTGGAGGGCCATGTTTAACAAGTCTTGAAGTTGAAAAAATATGTCTGACCAAGGGACATTAGAAACACAGACATAAAAATTTTGGTTTGAGAGCTGTGAAAGACCTTTTGAGACATACCAATCACGGGATAAAACACAAACACCTAGGTTTTTGTCTGCAGGCCTAATGATGATGGAGTTATCATTAGCAAGAGAGCGGATGGCAGACCAAATATGGGAGGGAAAAGCTCGAGGACGGATAGGGTTGACAACATTGAGATTATTTTTAATAAACTTCTCTCCCAACCGAATGATGTCTTCTAAGGGCCTATAAATTTCAGAAGGAGTGAAGCCTGGGTTAGGAACACGAAAGGGATCAATAGGTTTGATGGGTTTTGGGGGGCCACCTCTAGGTCCAAAAAACCACTCAAGTCTAAGTCGTCTGCAAAAAGCAGAGAATTCCTTAATAATGGACTCCTTAGACATTGGGGGAGGGGTAGGAAGAAATTTTAATCCCAAGCTGAGAGCTTCAATTTCAAACTTAGACAGTACACGAGAAGAAATATTATGTACGATAAGGTTAGTGATCTTGCCATCAACTGCCCAAACAAGACTCCTATAAAAAATACGATAGCCATAGTCCTGAGGGCTAAAAATAGCTGCCCAAGATGTTAATTTCGGTTTCCACTGCCATTTCGATGCCATAATGACCCCTGATCTTGCTGCTACTGCACAAATTGGACAAAACCCTGTCTTTGCCTCTTGAAACCAGAGTTTTGGAAATAACCTCCATTGTCCTAAGATGACTGCCAAGGCGTAAAGGAAGTGTGGTTCTGAAATCTCTTCCCCCTCTTCCATGTTTGTGAAGAGGGGCCATTGTAGTTTAAATTCTTTCGTGTATGTTGTTGTCTTTGTTGTGATTGGTCTCTATGTTGTTGCCTAGGCATTTTTTGAGCCCTTTGTTGTGGAATTTTTTGTGGTGGAGGCCTATGTTGTTGTTGTTGTTGTTGTGGGACATGTCCTCTTTTGGATCCTCTTCTTGGCTATGATTTTGCTGACCATGGGAGAATCTATTTGAGAGGAGCTTCTCAAGACGATCCATGTGTTGTTTAATCTCCCTTTTTACTAGGTATGTAACACTCTCGGTAGCTTCATTCATATTAACTTCTGGCACTTCATTAGTTGCATTATCTCGAGATTCTTTAGCTCTTTCTTGAGCTTCATTACGGATTTGCATGTCCACTGTCCATGTCTGTAATTTTCCATTGAACAAATCTTTGACCTGTACTTCCCAAGCAGTGGCAATCTCTTGAGAAATTGTTTTGTGTTGGTGGATTTATTTTGAAAGCAAATCCCTAATGGCAGGAAAAAAGTTATTGGGAATAAAATCATTCACTTGGGCATTTAACTTTTCTTTGTATTTTTTAAAATTCCCAACATATAACTTTGCCATTTCTAGACAAAATTTCTTCGTGAGTTGTTCGGCTTCATTGCAAAAATGCTTATTTATATCTTCTTCTGGTAGATGTAGTTTTGGCTTTTCAATTCGTAGACTATGGGGAACAACCCCTTGCCCCAAGTTCTCCTCATACTTGAGTAGTCTAGATCTGCCTTTTTCTGATTTTTTAAAAAACAACTTGTATTCATCAAACTTTGTTTCCACCATTTTATTCAAAGATTCTGGCCTAGGTGGGACATCATTCATTCCGCCAATTCCATCAATGAAGGTCCTCATGTCTTGTGAGGAAGGATGTTGATTGTGTTGTAAGAAAACATTTGTATCTGCCAAACCCCTATGAAATTTTGTCATTTTATCTGTGTCAAAAATTTGCTCTCCCAAATCCACAATCTGTTGCCGCGTACCCTCTCGTCATTAACGTTTCTTGGACAATCGAACAAGGGAACAAAGGGGAATATCAGGGACAATAGGAGATGAATCGACAATAGAATTAGAAATATCAATGAGGGAAAGAGCAGTGTGCACCATATGAGGGTATAAAACTTAGCTTAGAAGTAAAAATAGCGTAGCAATACTCTATTAAAAAAACATGTGCTAGTTTTTGATTCACCAGATCGTATTACACGGCAAGTGAAGAACATACTACTAGTGCTGGAGTATTTCTGGTTCACCAGATCACGTTACGTAGCAAGTGAAGAGCATAATAACCACAACAAAATGTTTTTTAATGGGGTTTTTAGATAAAGATAAAAATAATGAGTTATGAAGGGAAAAAAATGCTAAAAAAGAATTTTTATTCCGAAAAAAGGAATTATACAACTAAAAAACTCCGAACGCGTTTCGACCTTTTGGGTCTCATCAATAGAGTGTGAGTCTTAGAGGGGTACAATATCCTATTTTTATAATCCTAACTCTAGGGAGGAGCCAAAAAATAATGCATGTGGGATAAAAAATTATTCCCAAACATTAAATACAAACCGCAGGTTTATAGAACAAACGATAAAAAATACATATTAAATATTCCCAGGCTCAACCCCCAAAAAAACACCCACCTTGTTACAAAGGTACATTAAAAAATGTGATAAACAATATGAAGAAAAAATCCCTTTACAAAATTTTATTCTTGCAAATATAGGATCTAAGAAGTTTGTGATTCCTCCAGCAGATGATGGCTCGTGCAATATGTTTAAGTTGCCTATCCTTACTCCACTTTTCGAACATGGAAGAAATAATATTTTTGCCCAAGTGCAAACTCTTGGCAAAATCACAATTGTCTAACCTCAAAATAAGTGGAACATGTTTGACTTTGGTGACTTGTCTGCATGCAGCTCTCTCAAGAACTCTGGCTAGGAGAGAGGGTCTTCCATCAAATTTGAATTTTTCAAATAGTGAAAGCAAAAAATTAATCTTATACCCTCTAGCTCTAATTCTATTAAAAAACTTATTTTTAACATAAATAAAGCTCTCTCTTGAGATTTCTATGACTAAGAACCTGTTGAGCTCACTTAAAATGAAGGCCTTCTACTAGTGGACAGGATGATGAGAAGAAGTTGGAATGTATTGATAGGCGTTCATTGGTTTTTGGAACAACTTTGTACACAAAATCCCTGTATGAACAAAATCAAGCCCTTTAAAAAAAATAGTATCTAGCAAAGTCACTTCTGAATCTGAAATAGATGTTGATATTTTAATGCTCGGGTAGAAAGATCCATAAGTGGCAAAAAATTTGTCAAGTTTTTCCCTTGAGCCATGCCAAACACCAATGGCATCATCAATGTATCTTTTATAGAACAAAATATTGTCCATAGAAATATTAACAAAAACTTGCTTCTCAAGATGGCAAAGAAACAGGCAAGCATTAACTACTGCAAAGTTACTCCCCAGTCAAGCTGTAACCATACATGTCTATACGGTTGTTGTTGGTTTGATTCGATTGAAATTTCCTTAAGAGAAAATCTTCTTCTAATTTCCATGAAGCTCTCGTATGAGTCTAATGGTCGCCTAAGTCCGCTTTTGCAACCTGTTTATGTTGGACATTTTGAGTCAAAGTTGTCATTGATGTCAAGGAACAAAGTTGTCATTGATGTCAAGGAATAAGCTACCGTTGATGTAAAAAGGTCAAAAGGAACAATGCAAAGGTTAATGGCAAAAGAGCTTCATAATATTTTTAATATTATGTGGAAGCATAAGTTTAAAGGTTTTTATTAAAACCATGTTTTGGAAAAATAAAAGGTTTTCCTTAAAACCAATGATGGCAAAAATAAAGGGTTTTTTCATTAAAACCATGTGGGCAAGTTGTAAGGTTTTTCTAAAAACCAAGGAGGCCCTAAAGTTTGGTTTAAAAGGCCAAAGTCCATTTAATTATTAAATTATAATAATTAAATTCTTAAAATAATTTAATTTATTATATTTAATAAATAATGGCCAAAGTCTAATGTTGGGCGTCGGTTCTTTCGCGTACATTTTCGATGTCTCCCTCCACCGACTTCATCGCGTGCATTGTCGACGTCTTCCTCCACCGACGTGGGAGCACATTGGAAGGCATATGGCATATATATACCATAGCCTTTCCAAAGGTAAAATTATCCACCCGATTCGCTAAAGACTATCACATGCTATTTCGTGCGCATTCCTCGTGGTAGTAACTTCGTGCAACGCGTTTCGTAGAGCATGGGTGAAGGAGCCATCTTTTGGCTCGTGTGTTTTAGAAGGTCAAAGCGTTGAAGGCGCTTGGAGGCTCCAAGAGGAGCACGTGGCTCCACGACGTGGAAGCCACGGTCAAGGTGCTAGTGGGAGAGATGCGCTCGGTTCGACTCACGTGCATGCCAAAGTGGTAAAGCTTTTTAATTATTAAATTTAATTTTTGCTTAGGCTAAAGTTTGTCTTAGGAGAAATAAGGGGAATATTTTTTTGGAGTTTAGCCTAAGTTAAAGAGAATTTTTATGAGTTTTATGAAAGGTGTTTGCTGAGATTAATTTGTGGGTAAAAATATTTTTACCTTAGAGGAAAGGAAAATTATTTATTGCATTATTTTTCAAAAGAATTATTTTTAAATGCAATATTAAAGTAGGGAGTTATAAGTAGAAATTGGGTTAATTTTTGAGGATATTTTTCTGAAGTAGCTTATGTCAAATTTGAATGGTTGAGATGAAATTGTGATGAGTTAGGGTTTTGAGAAGTGAATATTTAAACTATTGTGGTGTTGGATATTATTTTAAGAATGGAGTAATAAGGTGTATTTGTGAGTTATTATATGCTTTGTATTGTTATCTAACTTCTTTGAGCTTGGCAAAGAAGTGTTTGTGGTTGTGGCAGATGTTTGAGGTTCCTTCATCATCAAGAAAAAGGTATGAGCACATTCTTCCATAGTTGAGTTGATTGGTTGGTTTTCTGGAAAACAAGTTTGGAGTGAAAAGGATTTAATTTGATTTCCTTATTGAGTGTGTTGAGTTAATGCTTCAAGGTTTTCTAGAATAAAGAGTTGTTGTTAAAACCTTGTTTTATAAGCATTGTTGTTGAAGCCATTGATTAAGTGAAGAATATGAACTAGGGTTTGAAAAGAACATGAGTATCATTGTTATGTAAGATTGTTTTATAAGCATTGTTGTTGAAGCCATTGGTTGAGTGAAGAACTTGAACTAGGGTTTGAAAAGAACATGAGTATCATTGTTATGTGAGATTGGTTGATAAGCATTGTTGGAAATATTTTGAGTGAAGGTTCATATGCTTGGACTAGGGTTTGTAAGCAAGGATTGTTTCATTGAGTGATTGGTTGAGTAGAGTTGGTTGAGCCTAGTCAAGTGGATGTGTGAAGTGATTGTTCAAGTTCCATAAAACAAACTATTCTATATTATGAATTGATTTGAGAAAGTGATTGAGTATTGAGGTGAATGTGAAGCATATTGAGTCTCTAACAATTCTCTATATGTTTTTGAAAGAGTGATTGAGTATTGAGGTGAATGTGAAGCATATTGAGTCTCTAAAAATTCTCTATATGTTTCTAAAGAGTGATTAAGCATTGTGATGAGTATAGAGCATATTGAGTCTCTAACAATTCTCTTTATGTTTCTATGAGATTGGACAAGTTCTAGTGTGGACTTGTTGAGAAGATTTGAGGTAAGTCTTTGAGAAGACTTGTGGATAGATTTGGGTAAGCTTTTGTGGAAGCTTACAATACAGATTGAGAGTAGATTTGGATAAGTTCTTGTGAGAACTTATTGAGCAGATTGGACAAGTTCTAGAGAGGACTTAAGGACAGATTAGTGTGAGCTTTTGTGGAAGCTTACAAGGCATATTTGAGACAAGTCTTTGAGAAGACTTGAGATAAGATGATTGATTGATTTGTTCAAACCTTGAGTTAAGGTTTGGGGTAGATCCAACAGAGTTGATTTGAGATTGAGTCAAGCTTTGAGTTAAGGCTTGAGGATAGATATTGAGGATAGATTTGTGCTAGACTGAAGGACTATGTTTAGTACATATTCGAGGATAGATTTTGGTATAGATTTGAGGATAGGTTTGTGCCAGACCAGAGACAGATATTGAGGATAGATTTGTGCTAGACCGAAGGACTATGTTTAGTACATATTTGAGATAGATCTTTGGAGGTGACAGATTTGAGGATAGAGATATCCAACCAGAGTAGGGAGGATAGGTGTCTTCTATGGATAGAGTTCCATTTGCTAAGGGTAGTGGAGGTAGAGGTCTTCTAGAGGATCACCAACTAGAGCAAAGTTAGGATATTGGTGTCTCCTATGGATAGAGATCCACAAACTTGATTAGGGGATTGGTGTCTCCTTTGGATAGAGGTCCATAAACATTGTAATAGGGAAAGGATTCCCAAGATATTTATTGAGAAAATATTAGTAAAATATTTTCTTCGTGGAGTAGCCCACATTGGGTGAACCATGTTAAATTGGTGTCTCTATTGTGTGTGATGATTTGTGCATTACTTTGGTTATTGCTATTGATATTGCCATTGATTATATTGGATAATACTATTTGGGAAAGAAAAGTAAAAAGTGGTCTTATACTATTCACCCCCCCTCTCAGTATAAGCTTGTGTTCTTCAATTGGTATTAGAGTTGGTTCCTTCGAAAAAGGTTTAACAACTTGAAGGAAGATCTTACAAGAACACAAATGGCAAAGAAAGGCAAAGGCAAAACCATGAGATACAAGAAGAAAAGAACACACATGGTCATGAAAGAAAAGGAAGATGAGTTTGATATTGTTGTGTTGGGAGGAAAAATAGAAATAGATTCAAAAGATGAATCAAGCAGTGGAGAAAATATCATATTGATAAAGTTTTGTACCAGATGTAGGAATACAGGTCACCATGTAGCTTATTGTCCACAAGAAGGTGAAGAATGCTTTGTTTGTGGTCAACTCGGTCATGATGCAAGATATTGTCATGGGTTCAGTAGTAGTGAAGATGAAATGGATCTAAATGATAACAGGGATAGTCAAAATAGGTATGAAGAAGAAACTCTACTTTCAATAATAGAAGAAAAAGGAGATGCTCCTATAGAAGATCAAAGAAAGAAAGAAGAGGAAAATTTAGAAAAAGAAAAAGAGGAAGCCACTCTTAAGGAACTTGTTGAATTGAAAAGAGAGAATTTAGAATTGAAGGCTCAAATACAAGAAGATGAGAAATGTAAGACAAAGCTTCTACAAGATCTCTCTGACTTGAGAGATAAGGTTGAAAAGGCAAGGAGAGTTGAAAAGGATATGGTTGAACAATCAAAGGTAAAAGAGCAAGAATGTAAAAGACTTAGTGTTGATCTCAAAGAATTAAAAAGGGAGAACTCAAGATTAAGGGTTCAAGCTCAAGAAGATGAGAAAGCAAAAGCAAAGTTTCTACAGGAACTCACCAACTTCAAAATCAAGGTTGAAGAGGCAAGGAAAATTGAAGAAGGTATGACCAAAAAATTAAAGATAAAAGATCTAGAGTGTGAAAGATTAGAGCATGAGATAGTTTCACTAAGGATGGAAGTAAAAGGTTCTAAGGACAAGCTACACAAGTTTGAGGAAAATTCAAAGACTTTGGACAGGATTATCAATGCACAAAGATCATCAATCACCAAAATAGGACTTAGTTCTGAAGAAGAACAAGGGAAACAAGAAGAGGAGAGTCAAGCTCAAGCACCAAAAGGGAAGAAGCTTCAAAATAAGATAGTGAAAGAGAAAGTGAGACTTCTAAGGATAAGTTGGAAAATAGAAAGTTCAACAAGGAAAGGAACAATGCACAAATAAGAAATAGATGGAACAGGAATCAGAAAAGGTTAAGAAGAGACTAAGAGACCAATGGGGTCTAGGCAAGGTTTCTTCAATGGAAGATGTTTCTCATGTCACAGGTTTGGGCACATGGCTTCATAGTGTAGGACACATGAAAGACAAGAATATGGGAACAAACAACTTTTCCATGGGTATTGCTACTCATGTAATCAGTTTGGTCACAAGGCAATGAATTGCAGGGTTCATGACAGAAAGAGATATGGCTTCACTAGGAGAAATCCTAAGACATTTGCACCTCCAAGGAATAATAACATTAAGTGTTATAAGTGCAATAATTATGGACATACAACAAAGTGGTGTAGAGCAGACATTCTAGAATCAAGTATGAACAGGAACAGGAACAAGAATATGGACATGGACAATAACATGGACATGGAAAGGAATAATTAGAGGAATCAGAAGGATCAGATAAGAAGAAAAGAGGATAAAGGTAAAGACCAATGCTTGCTAGGAGTAGAAATACTCCCACCCCAGAATTAACCACCTCAAGAGGAGGTGGGGGAGGGGCTAAGCTAAGAGAATCATTCTTAGCCCCGAGCCCCAAAGGTGACCCTTTGCCATTGATGTCAAAGGGGGAGAGATTTGGTATTTGAGTAAAGAGGAGAGATTTGAAAAGAGCATTGAGCCAGGGGGAGCAATGTCCCAGGGGGAGAAGAACAAAGAAAAGGTTAAGTTTTTGGTAAAAAGAATTTGGGTTGCCATCAATGACAAAGGGGGAGATTGTTGGACATTTTGAGTCAAAGTTGTCATTGATGTCAAGGAACAAAGTTGTCATTGATGTCAAGGAATAAGCTACCGTTGATGTAAAAAGGTCAAAAGGAACAATGCAAAGGTTAATGGCAAAAGAGCTTCATAATATTTTTAATATTATGTGGAAGCATAATTTTAAAGGTTTTTATTAAAACCATGTTTTGGAAAAATAAAAGGTTTTCCTTAAAACCAATGATGGCAAAAATAAAGGGTTTTTTCATTAAAACCATGTGGGCAAGTTGTAAGGTTTTTCTAAAAACCAAGGAGGCCCTAAAGTTTGGTTTAAAAGGCCAAAGTCCATTTAATTATTAAATTATAATAATTAAATTCTTAAAAGAATTTAATTTATTATATTTAATAAATAATGGCCAAAGTCTAATGTTGGGCGTCGATTCTTTCGCATACATTTTCGATGTCTCCCTCTGCTGACTTCATCGCGTGCATTGTCGATGTCTTCCTCCGTCGACGTGGGAGCACATTGGAAGGCATATGGTATATATATACCATAGCCTTTCCAAAGGTAAAATTATCCACCCGATTCGCTAAAGACTATCACATGCTATTTCATGTGCATTCCTCACGGTAGTAACTTCGTGCAACATGTTTCATAGAGCATGGGTGAAGGAGCCATCTTTTGGCTCATGTGTTTTAGAAGGTCAAAGCGTTGAAGGCGCTTGGAGGCTCCAAGAGGAGCACGTGGCTCCACGGTGTGGAAGCCACGGTCAAGGTGCTAGTGGGAGAGATGTGCTCGGTTCGACTCACGTGCATGCCAAAGTGGTAAAGCTTTTTAATTATTAAATTTGATTTTTTCTTAGGCTAAAGTTTGTCTTAGGAGAAATAAGGGGAATATTTTTTTGGAGTTTAGCCTAAGTTAAAGAGAATTTTTATGAGTTTTATGAAAGGTGTTTGCTGAGATTAATTTGTGGGTAAAAATATTTTTACCTTAGAGGAAAGGAAAATTATTTATTGCATTATTTTTCAAAAGAATTATTTTTAAATGCAATATTAAAGTAGGGAGTTATAAGTAGAAATTGGGTTAATTTTTGAGGATATTTTTCTGAAGTAGCTTATGTCAAATTTGAATGGTTGAGATGAAATTGTGATGAGTTAGGGTTTTGAGAAGTGAATATTTAAACTATTGTGGTGTTGGATATTATTTTAAGAATGGAGTAATAAGGTGTATTTGTGAGTTATTATATGCTTTGTATTGTTATCTAACTTCTTTGAGCTTGGCAAAGAAGTGTTTGTGGTTGTGGCAGATGTTTGAGGTTCCTTCATCATCAAGAAAAAGGTATGAGCACATTCTTCCATAGTTGAGTTGATTGGTTGGTTTTCTGGAAAACAAGTTTGGAGTGAAAAGGATTTAATTTGATTTCCTTATTGAGTGTGTTGAGTTAATGCTTCAAGGTTTTCTAGAATAAAGAGTTGTTAAAACCTTGTTTTATAAGCATTGTTGTTGAAGCCATTGGTTGAGTGAAGAACTTGAACTAGGGTTTGAAAAGAACATGAGTATCATTGTTATGTGAGATTGGTTGATAAGCATTGTTGGAAACATTTTGAGTGAAGGTTCATATGCTTGGACTAGGGTTTGTAAGCAAGGATTATTTCATTGAGTGATTGGTTGAGTAGAGTTGGTTGAGCCTAGTCAAGTGGATGTGTGAAGTGATTGTTCAAGTTCTATAAAACAAACTATTCTATATTATAAATTGATTTGAGAAAGTGATTGAGTATTGAGTTGAATTTGAAGCATATTGAGTCTCTAACAATTCTCTGTATGTTTTTGAAAGAGTGATTGAAAGTGATTGAGTATTGAGGTGAATGTGAAGCATATTGAGTCTCTAACAATTCTCTATATGTTTCTAAAAGAGTGATTGAAAGTGATTAAGCATTGTGATGAGTATAGAGCATATTGAGTCTCTAACAATTCTCTTTATGTTTCTATGATATTGGACAAGTTCTAGTGTGGACTTGTTGAGCAGATTTGAGGTAAGTCTTTGAGAAGACTTGTGGATAGATTTGGGTAAGATTTTGTGGAAGCTTACAATACAGATTGAGAGCAGATTTGGATAAGTTCTTGTGAGAACTTATTGAGAAGATTGGACAAGTTCTAGAGAGGACTTGAGGATAGATTGGTGTGAGATTTTATGGAAGCTTACAAGGCAGATTTGAGACAAGTCTTTGAGAAGACTTGAGAGCAGAGTTGATTGATTGATTTGTTCAAACCTTGAGTTAAGGTTTGGGGTAGATCCAACAGAGTTGATTTGAGATTGAGTCAAGCTTTGAGTTAAGGCTTGAGGATAGATATTGAGGATAGATTTGTGCTAGACCGAAGGACTATGTTTAGTACATATTCGAGGATAGAGTTTGGTGCAGATTTGAGGATAGGTTTGTGCCAGACTAGAGACAGAGATTGAGGACAGATTTGTGCTAGACCGAAGGACTGTGTTTAGTATAGATTTGAGATAGAGCTTTGGAGGTGATAGAGTTGGAGGATGATAGAGTTGAGGATAGAGATCTCCAACCAGAGTAGGGAGGACAGGTGTCTTCTGTGGATAGAGTTCCATTTGCTAAGGGTAGTGGAGGTAGAGGTCTTCTAGAGGATCACCAGCCAGAGAAGAGTTAGGAGATTGGTGTCTCCTATGGATAGAGATCCACGAACTTGATTAGGGGATTGGTGTCTCCTTTGGACAGAGGTCCATAAATATTGTAATAGGGAAAGGATTCCCAAGAGATTTATTGAGAAAATTTTAGTGAAATATTTTCTCCGTGGAGTAGCCCACATTGGGTGAACCACGTTAAATTGGTGTCTCTATTGTGTGTGATGATTTGTGCATTGCTTTGGTTATTGCTATTGATATTGCCATTGATTATATTGGATAATATTGTTTGGGAAAGAAAAGTAAAAAGTGATCTTATACTATTCACCCCCCCTCTCAGTATAAGCTTGTGTTCTTTAGTTTATAGGGCAAAGGAATATAAAAATCGGTATGCAAGGGCATCCATGGGGTTAGCACAAAGGAGAGGTTGCTTGCAAATGGGGGCTAGAGTGATTTTTGTAGAGTTTATTTAAGCATCTATCATATTTTTACAAATGAAATAAGGAGGAGGCTATTTAAAGAATTTGTCAAGGATTAGGGGGCGGGGGGCGAGTTGGCATGGGTGCACCATGCCTCATAAATTAATTTGGGTGGAGAAAGTCCTCACCCATCCATATGCATTAAATGGGCATGGGTGCACCATACCTCATAAATGCATAGGGGTGGATAAATTCTTCACCCCATTTATAGCATGTGGATGAAAGGTCTTCATGTCAAATGGGTGAAAAAAGTCTTTACCCCATTTATGGTGTTAAATGAGCATAGGGATGTGGAGAGTAGGGGGTAAGGTAGGCTAGGATGAGGTGGAGCTAGGCTAGAGTCAAAGGGTAGACTAGGGTGAGGTGGACCTAGGCTAGGTTAGAGGGATGGTCACATGGTGATTAGGGGCTAGGTGTAGGAGGGAGCTTAGTGGTGAAAAAGGGCTAAGATGGCTAATTAGTGTTTTAATTCAAAATAATTGGATTTTTTTGGATTTTTACAAAACCTTTAAATATTAGCACTGCACAAGGGATAAAGTGACATTTTTAGGTGTCTAAATTTATCCTTTTTTGTACTGTAATGTGTGAAAACATGATGTAGTTCAAAAATATATAACACCAGATGAGTGTCTGACTATGAGAAGGATGAGTTGATAATTGATGATTATGGTTGACCATGGATTTTGGCACACTTCAACAATAGTTGAGGAAGGATATATAAGGTTGTCTCAAATCATGAACAATGTAATATACCCCAATGATGGAAGGGACGAATATATTTGAACCTTATCATTGACATATTTTTTAGCTTGATTGAGTAAGCTCACTAGACATAGGTAGGTATCCTCATGACACAAGCATCAATTGTAAGTGGACTTAGGTTTCCACCTTGATGAAGCGAGTGTGTGAGTAACCATACAAACATTGACATGGAGTTTACTAAATAAGAAGATAAATTTTGATTTTTCCCTAACAAAGGAGAGCTAATGATGGTTTTAGGAAAGGATATTGGACAAATATAGATTCCAAGATTGAGTGTTTGGATATTGATAATGTTCTTGATAACATTGATAGGTAATGTCATCCACCTCAAGTAGTGAGTTGATGGGTGATGGGGTTTGACTTTGAACTCACGAATGCAAGGGTGGCCACTGATAAGAGGTAGATGGAGGTGGTTGTTGTGGAGGAGTGGTAGGTTAAGTGGGAGTCTATGAAGGATGTTGGGTGAAGAAATAAAGTTGACTAGAAGGGATAAGAGGGAGATATTGAGGAGGGATTTTAGTAATATGGAAAGGAAGATGAGGATGAAGATGATAAATTCTAGGCTTATCATGTCACAAATAAGAATAAGAATAAGAAGGTTGAGGATTAAAAGAAGATTAAAGAGGAAAGAAGAATGAGGATGCACCACAACCAAAAAAGGATTATTGAAAGAAAGAAAATACGTAAAATAAGTAGACTATGATGTTCCAAAAACTGGTTATTCGGTAGAAATCATATAGGTCTAGATAGTTTTCATAGAAACTATACAATTTTGTACAGTTCATAGCAAAAAATCGTACAAGTCTATATGGTTCATGTTGGGAGATGATTTTACTGGATTTTGTTTTGTTTTTTTTGGATTGGTTTTGGTTGTTTTTGAACAAGTAACCTAACTAAGCAATTAAGCAAGCAAACATACAACAAAAAATTTTAAGTGAAGGGTTTACATATGAATTTATGTCGCTTATATATTGATTTTTTTGTTATTTTATGTGTTGTTTTGAAATATTTTATGTGTTTTTGTTTTAAAGAACCCTAAAAAATCAACAAAGGATGGATGGACGAAATATAAAGGTGTGTCAATACACACTCCTCGATATACCCAAAGGTGTGTGTAAATAAACTATGTTCATAAACAAGCGAAGGCTACCTAATGTGGAGATGGATCAAAGTATCCAAAAGGGGAAAAAGAGACCTCTAATATCATTGCTAGGAAATATAAGAGGCAGTTTTGGATAAACCTATGTTGGACCAATCATACTTCACTTCACCCTCGGGAAGGCTTGGGAAAAAATAATAGTTTCACAATCATTATTTCTATAGCCCTGTGAGCGAGGGCTTCTACCCTAGACTACCTTGAGATAATACCAAGGGTAGTGATTTTTCTAGTGATGAATTCCAATAAACTATAGGTAAGCTACTATAGTGTTTAGGGGGCAAGTCGACGGTTGGATATGAAATTCAACATCATCGATCTTGACTAACAGTTGGTGATGAAATCCAATGTTGATGATTTGTGTCTAGTAGTACATGCACACGTGTGTGTGGATTTGTGTTTAATTAATATGTATAAACAAAATCTATCCTATGAATGCAAATGCTAATGTATTTGATTTTTCTAAGCTAAGTGCTAGAAATTAAATCCTAAACTAGGGATGCTATTTTTTCTACCTAGAATACAATGAAAAAGATTATATCCTGGGAAATAGAAATGCAATTTTTGTTAAGCAAATGATAAGAATGAAACTTATACTAAGAAATTAAAGTGTGGGACAGAAAAATAAATGACTTTTGAAAGCAAATTGATCCTTAAGAATGTAAAATGCAAGACAAGAAATTAAAGGGTTTTTGAAAGCAAATTGATCATTGAGAAAGGAAAATGGAATACAAGAAATTAAAGGGCTTTTGAAAACAAATTGATCTTTAAGAAAGGAAAATGCAAGGAAGAAAAGTAAAGGGCTTTTGAAAGCAAATTGATCCTTAATAAAGGAAAATTCAATACAAGAAATTAAAGGGATTTTGAAAGCAAATTGAACCTTAAGGAAGGAAATGCAAGACAAAAAAGTACATGGATTTTGAAAGAAAATGATCCTTAAGAAATAAAAATGTAAGACAAATTTAAATGGCTTTTGAAAGCAAATTGATCCTTAAGAAAGGAAAATGGAAGACAAGAAATTAAAGGTATTTTGAAAGCAAATTGACCCTTAAGAAAGGAAGATGCAAGATATAAAAGTAAAGTGCTTTTGAAAGTAAATTTATGCTAAATACAAGAAATGAAATTCCTATGCTAATGGTGCAATAAAAAAAGTCTACTCTAATGAAAGCAAAGTACAAGCCAAGAAAGAAAATCTATCTTAATGCAAACAAATTGCGATACAAGAAAATAAAACAACTTTAATAATAGTAAATTATGATTCAAGAAAGCAAAACTACTCTAGTGAAAGCATTAATGAGACAAGTAAATCTATCTTAAGGAAGGCAAAGTGCAGAACAGGAACTTAAATGACTTTTGAAATGGAAGCTACCCTAACAAAAAAAGAAGGAAATGTGAAACACAAAAGGGAAATAACTTTTGAAAGGAAATCAAAGGGATCTAAGTACTTGTATGCATATGAATTTTATGGATTCAATAACTAACAATGATAACTACCATCATTGCTTAGGATTTACTTAGTCAAAAATATGCCTATACTAGTCAATATATGATTTTTAAGGTTATGACCAATTGTCTACCAAGAGTTTATGTATGATACAGATCAAGATCTAGCTCAGCTCATGGAGATGAAGAAATTAACAACTTTCTTCATGCCTCTATGCATATGTCTATCCTAGGCTACTGAAAGATAAGGTGCCAAACATGAAAGTAAATAACTTAAAAGTAAACTTACTCTAATGGAAAGTAAAGGAATGCAAAACAAGAAAGGGAATTGCTTTTGAAAAAAAACATTATGCCAAAGATAAGAAAAAAATTGCTTTTAAAGGGAAATCTACCCTAAAGCGACCTATGAAAATAAGTAAATTTCATGAAATGAAAGCAACATGAATTGAGATTTGACCTAGAAATGAAAAAAAGAACCTACATGAGGTCCTATGCTTTCTAAATTTTTTTGGGGGCTATTGCACAAACTTCTACTTTTTTGAACTTTATTTTTTGGCATAAACCATACGGATCTGTATGATCTCACAACAGAAACCATCCCTGTCAAGATAGTTTATGCTAGGAGATATTTTTGGTCTCTCTCTATTGGGGTTGATTTTGCTGCTGTAGAGGACTGGTTTTATGATATTTCCTACAAAGACCAGAGAATAGAGAGTTAATATTTTTAAAATAAGTGCCAAAAACAACTGTCTAGAAAATTAAACCTGACACGTAATTCAAAACCACTATTAATCTAAACTAATGAACAAAAAATAAGCAATAAAAATAGATTAAAGCTACTAAATTTTGTTGAGTGCTAGGTGAGAGAGTACACCTTTGAATGTCTTTTTGTAAGATGATATGGCCTAAGAAGGCAATTGATGCATAAAATGGAAAAATGATAGCTAGGCAAGGAGTCTTACCTGATACCTACCTGTAAGTTGTGTTAGTTGTGTAAAACTTGTTACCTACCCTAATGGGTTTCAGTTTTGGAGCTCTACAAAATTCGTACGGGTCTATACAGTTATGGTTAAAAATCGTCCACGTCTAAACGGTTTTGGTAGAAGACTTTTGCTTTGGACTTGACTTTTTGGATCTTGGTTTTGAGGGTCTATGATGGAGTTTCAATTTGTAAACATAGATAAAAATAGAAAAAGTCAGCAAAAAAAGTTAGAAAGCTACCAAAATAAAACACAAGGGTTTAGATTCCCATCGTGATTGTCAAAATGTGGTCAAAGAAAACATGTCATTTCATTGATATTTAAGAGTATTACAAATTCAATCTTTATAACTACCGATTGGGCTATAATTAGGGTCTTCCAATGAAGAATCCCTTTTATTGTATACTTCTAAAGCACTCTATGCTTTCTATGGACACCTCAAAGGGGGGTGGGTTTATGCCTACCACCACTGGTTGAGTGAGTCTCCAAAACCTACACACAACTGAAACAAGATGTTGGTAGCATCTGTGGGTCTATTTCAGCTAGACCCAGATTAAGAAGTGCAAACAATTAAAAATTAATCTACTACATCAAAATATAACTTTAAATAAGCTAAAAGCACATTAAAATAATTATACTCACATTTTTTTCTAGTTCTCTAGTCTACAAGTGGTTGAAACTGGTTCCTAACATGAACCATCCCTATCAAGATAGTTCTGGTTGTAACTGTGTCTATCTATGCAGTTGCTACTAGTTTGGTCTGACTAAAATTTTCTTTGGAGGAAATCTTCTTTTGATTCCTAGGAAGCTCTAATCCAAGTCTGATGGCCGCTTGAGTTCACTTCTAAAACCTGATTACAAATAAAAGGGATACAAAAAGAGGTATGCAAGGGCATCCATGGGGTTAGCACAAAGGAGAGGTTGCTTACAAATGGGAATTGGAGTAATTTTGGAAGAGTTTCTCTAGACTTCTATCATATTCTTACAAATGAAATAAAGAGAGGTTATTTATATAATTTGGCAAGGGTTTGGGGTGTGAGGTGGCATGGGTGTACCATGCCTCATAAATAAATTTGGGTGGAGAAATTCCTCACCCATTCATATGTATTAAATGGGTATTAGTGCATCTGAGGGAGGTGGATAAAGTCTTTACCCCTTTTATGGAATGTGGATGAAAAGTTTTCATGTCATTAATGCACATGGGTGAAGAAAGTCTTCATCCCATTTATGGCATTAAATGAGCATGGGGATGTAGAGAGTAGCGGTAAGGTGGAGCTAGGTTAGAGTCAAATGGTAGACTAGGGTAAAGTGGACCTAGGATAGCTTATATGGATGGTCACATGGTGACCAGGGACTAGGTGTAGGAGGGGGCTTAGTGGGGAAAAGGGGTTAAGATGGCTAATTAGTGTTTTAATGTAGAATAATTGGATTTTTGGGACTTTTTACAAAACCTGTAAACATTAGCACTACACAAGGGATAAAATGACATTTTTAGTTGTCTGTAATACCAATAGGATCCTATGTCTCATTGTTATGGATTAGGCATGAGGAATGGTGTGACCCATTGGAAATAATAATCTTGAAATTGTTCTCAATAAAATACTGATATTTTTTTATCAAAACTTATCTCTATTATATTTCAAATATGTATTTTTTGTTGGATTTTTAATTGTATGTTTTTATCTTTTTACAACACATTATCCTAATGAATCATAATAGAATGTAGTTACACAATTAAAATGCTTTATTTGAAATAGGTAATGAAACTAATGTAAGAAATGACATATAGTCTATCTAAAGTATGAAATAAAACAAGGCATATTTTTGTTTTATAAAAAAGTAATAATCTGCCATCATGAGGCTAGTTTATTTGAAAACTTGTCATCATAGTTTGTTGTCCAATTCAAAAAAAAAATATATATATATATATATATATATATATATATATATATATATATATATGATCAATGAAATTTTCTTATATTAATACAATACCATGCTAATAATAAACACATACTTCAAGGTACAAAGAATTGTTTTTCTAAAGGTCTTAATTAACGTTGAGATATGGATTTTAACATAAACTTCCTTGTGTGATGTATGAATGGCTTTATAATTAGCAACTATATGATGGATGTGCTAAATTAAGGTGATTTCCTTGATGTATTGCTAAAAAAAGGTGATTCCATTAAATTACATAGGTTTTATTTATCATTCACTTCTCATAGATGAATAAAACAAAAACCATCATCAAGAACTAAGATCCCAAAATACAATGTTTATAATTTTTACTTCATATAAATTGCTTAAATATGGAAAAAAAACATACATGGTGTGATTTTGCTACTTATCATAATTTAAATATTATAACGAGAACATAATTTCTCTATTAATTTTTTTTTTTTTAAATCAATAATACCAACATAGTAACATCAAATATATATTTTTGAAAAATAACATATTGAAAAACTTTAGCAATGCTATGCCAACTAGCTTAGATCGAGACTGCATTGTTTCTGTTTATATGCATTTTCCCTTTGTTGAAGATGGTTATAAAAATTCTTCATAGGAGACATTAATGAAGCTAGTTTAGCTAGGTCTTGGATGTGCTTTTCCACACCTTTTAGCTTTGTTTTTGGCATATTATCATCAAAATAATTATAGCCCCAATATTTACATAAATCCATTATCCTTATCCTAGTGTGGAGATATATTCTTCCTAATGCTCCATTCCACAAAAATTTCCTCCTAATCATTTAAAGTTTCAAGCAATTGAGCATCAACCTGTTGCCTATTTTTTACAAAGAAGTTTAAACTGCAAACTAACTTAGCATAACAACACCTTTGTAGAAGATTAACTTATATAACTTTTTCATTAGTTCTAATTTTATTTAGTGGGGTTAGATTGTACCTACATACATTTATTTCTATATAGTGTTGTACTATTTATTTAGTTGTACAAGCTATGCGAAGTATAATTTTTGAGTTTGATAAGGTATGGGTGTAAGGACGACAAAGGGTCTATCCCTTTGGACAGATCACTTGCCCTTCCTTACCTTAACACAGATATGGTATATGCACAATAAAAGGGAGAACAAACTAAAGTATTATATGTGAACACCCGAGGCTTATCCTATCTTGAGTCAAAATTGGCTAAAGGGGTTCATTTATCTTTTAGATAAAACAATGCATACACAATTATTTCAATAATCTACCATCTAGTGATAATATTAAATGAAATTTTGACTTTGAAATAAAAGCAAAATTAACCTTAAAAGAAATAAAGAATACGATAAAGGATTAAAGATACCAATATACTTGAGTCGTAATTAGTTGGTCATCATTGCTCTAATCTCAACAATGCAAAATATTACCTATAGGGAAATATGAGAAGATTATCTACAAAAAGACAACATAGGTATTAATGTTTATGGGGACTACCAAAATTAGGGGAGAAATTCATATCCTCTATCCTATAGTCAATCCCAATTCCCTTTATGATGAGTTAAAAATAAAATAAGAGTGACTAAGTATGGAAACATATAGATTGAAATTAAAATATGACAATAACAATAAATGCGAGTAAGATTAATGTACTATAGATATGGAAAGTGCATAGGTAACCAACAAAGGAAAGTAACAAGAATCGTTAGTTGTTAACATATATCACTAGAGGGAATGTGACAGTGATCATTATTTGATTAAATTTGATTGATTCATTATTTACTAATTTCTTATTACTTATTGACTAAATTACTCATTACCTAATTTACCTACTCTTTTTCTCAAAAAGGGTATTAATAGACAAGAATTCAAAATTTATGTTCTAAACCATTGTTGAAGATGTGACTTCAATCTGAACTATTTTTGCATCGGGTCATGGTCCCTATTTCATGGCAAGAAATAATACCAACGGTTTTGAGGACCTTATCATGATTAGATGGGCTTGCTTAAATAGTCATGGTCGATTGTTAAAATTGGTTAGTCATTAGAATATTTTAAAAAAAGGTTCTAAGATTTTTTCATATTCTAGTTAAGGCATGAAGATCTTGATTGGTACTCTTACCTAAGTTGCCTTCAGTAGGATAGTAAGGCACATTTATTTTTGGATGTGGTATAGCAAACTATATTTATAAATGTATTTAACCTTTGATGGTATTATATCTTCCATGATTCCTCATTAATTTCCCATGCTAAAAACCCTAGGGATATGCAACAAAGAAAGAGAATGCACGTGTTATAGGAAAATTGCTAGTCAACCTTCCTATGCATTAGGAGAATTATTAATTTGAGTATTTGTGCCTTGACAATGACTCCATATTTATAAGGTATAATTCAATAGTGTGAATGCAAATCCATGCTAAAGGAGACAAATCTGCACCTCAAGGACCATTCTATAGTATGAAAATCAAACCATAGAATAGAAGCCTATTTCAAAGCATGGAAAGAGTTGATCAATGTGGATGGATGTGTTAGTGTAGATAGATAGGATCGAGTGGGTGTCTAGAGGGATCATGAACATTAATGCTTACAAAATTAAAAATGTGCGAAAAGGTATATCTTTCCCAATTGTTAAGGCATTAATCGAATGACTAGAGGTATGTAAAATTGGGAGTCTATATTTTACTCTATTTTTATGCATCCATTAGTATAAATTGATGCATCAAAAACTAGTGTAAGTGCTCCAATTTTGTGGGGGACAATAGTTGTGTCTGCCATAGGTGGATTGATCATTTTACAAAAAGGAAAAACTATGGTGTATAACATTTACATTGTACTAGGGTAGTTTCCCCACAAGTTTTGAGGAAAAATGGGGTTTTGGAAGAAATCAAAAGGAATGAGTGAAGATAAAGATATTTTGTTTGGTTGGTTTTTTGTTTTCTTTGAAAAGTCGTCACATGGAGAAAAGAGAGAGAGAGAGAGAGAGAGAGAGAATTAAGGAGAGTGATGCAAGGAAAGAGGTACAAAATACAAGGTTGAGGTAACGTAATCAAGCAGCTTCCACAAAAGGTACATGATGGGATCATTACGGCAAGCGATTTAAGACACCTAATGAGAAGATTGGGAAAATATCTAGTGATATGTGAGAAAGAATAAAAGGCGAGGAGAAATACAAAATTGATGATACATGAGGTTGCAAACACAATGGTAGCCAAAGTAATTCAATAGGAGCCAATAGATCTTGTAGAAATGTCAAAAAGTATATAAGCAGAAGTTGCATTAGAGCAGGTAGGCTAGATGGCCTATGTTAGGCACTTATATGAGTATGACGATGAAGTGGTTGTAGAGTTCATAATAAATTTGTGCAATGGCCACAATTTAATGCAAAATTGAATATTGAGGCCTCAAAAGGTAGTGATAGCAAGGATGATTAGATTGTAGGTAGAGGGTCAGAGAAATTTTTGAGAATTATTTTCGACCCAACATGCACATGAAGCATTTTTCCTGTGTAATGACCTACCAAAACCAACCCAAGAGAGATATGATATATATAGCACAAGTAGGATCACATAAAGGGGTTCCAATATTATTTTTAGCATTATCAAGGCTTCACCACATTTGAATTCAATGTCATTACAAACGATAATCAAGTGGACAAGAATGGCCAACATCCCGTATTTTTTTGGGTTCACCTTACTAAACCTCACCATTTATAAGGATACCAAAGTGATCCCTCCACATTTCCTACACCCTCACCAGTATAAGAAATTTTGACCATAAATTAGTGAGTATCCTTTAAATATCATATTACTTAAAGGGGGATGCCTATTCCCTAACCTTCCATAAGTTTTTCTATGTAGGTTACTCTAGCTTAAATCCTTGGTGCTTACTTACCATACCTCCATGGGCTAACTAAGGTCATTATCACTCACCTAGTATATGAGCATGATCATGAGCCTCTCTGTTTAAGACACCACCATAGTTGTCTTGTAATTGATTCCATTAACTTCATAGTTATGGAAAATCCAATCCTCACCATTCAAGATGTATTAATTACAAGTATCTAGTTATTACATCATTGCAACTCCTTCTAGATTTATGAGTACTTGCCAATTGCATCTCCATAACTCCTTTTGAGACTCATGATCACCTAGTTATTGCATCATCACAACTCCTCCAATATTGGGTCATATTTGAATCAGAAATACTATTAAGGTTCTAGATAAATTCCCAAGAAATCCCACTCAAAACAATAATAACCTCTCTCATAAGGAATTAAAGTGTTATAATGGAACAACATGCTTAATTATAACACCATGCTAGATATTTAAATTAAAGTAGAACATAAATCTCAATATAAGTCTAGCATAAAGAAAACATCTTGCTAAGTTAAATAACAATATTAAAGTAACCATAATGCTAAATTCTAACATAATTCTAGCATAGAACATCTATTTAATTTAACTAGAAAAGCAACTTATATAGATCATAAGCTAACCTATAACTTTTCTTCTTATTTCATCATAACCAACTCATTATTTCATTGCTCAAAAATCAAGTTCTCCATATTTCTACATGAAGGCTTCCAAGCCCTATTATTGCAAGAATAAAATTAACCAAGTGTTATATAACAAAACTTCCAAATACATAACAAATTTTCATTCCCCAAAACATTAGATCAAGTCTGTCCAAATGGTCACTGCACCATCTTATTTTCATGATCTTCTTCATGAAGAAATCTTCCCATGGACTTTAAGAAAACTAAAGGGATTAGGACAATTTATGATGCAATGCAACTAAATATGCACCATGTATAAGGCAAGAAACCATGCATCATACATTTCAACACACAAGGAGAGAATCCTATAATTCTCTCTATAATGGTTCCCTTACCTAGTCAAGTCTTAGGAAACCATTATAATTATTTTTAATTCAAAGTTCTTTCATCAAGCAACTATGCAAAAATACAATGCAACACACAAGGAGAGAATCCCATACTTATCTCTATAATGGTCCCCTTACCTACTCAAGTCTTAGGAAACCATTATAATTATTTCTAATCCAAAGTTCTTTCATCAAGCAACTATGCAAAAATACAATGCAAGTAATTAAATGGAATATCACTAACTAATTAAATTATAAGATCACCACAATCCATTAGATCAATGCTTATTTACTAGAAGCTATACATACTGAGCTAAAATATTCTAAAGGAAGAAGCTCCAAGCATAATAACTCCATACCTAATTTCTTTCCTAATTCCAATGGTTTATAAACTAAATACTAGGTTATCCCAAACTCATATAGTCTTCTTTTCTACCACTAATCCAAATCAATTCAAGACATATTAAAGAAATTATATGCTAATTAATAAAGTAAAAACCTATTGTTATGCAATACAGAAGAAGACATACAATACAAGTAGAAGATCATTCTTCAATTATAAAAGAAGTCAGCCATAAGAAGGAAACATAACCAAATAGGCTACCAAGGTAAATAGAATGATCTAATGTATTCCCAACATTAACAAAAAGCAAAACCATACTTAATAATTCCCAAATCTCTTCCATACAAACTCTATCTCCATGTCTATCCTGGAAAACCTTGGTTGACCCGATGCACTCCTACTCTAGATGGGTATAAAAACCCAACACAAGCTCAAACATAACCAAGAGCATACATACATACCAGGTGCCTATTAGGACAACTAGAAAATACAAGTTGCCTTACTCAAATAATATACCAATGCAACTTTGGTTTAACAACTAGGTTTATAGAGAAGCAACAATCTAAACCTTTAAATAAAAACACTTGAATCCCAAAAGAAGTAAGGTTTAGCAACAACAAAGGAACTTCTAACATAACTCTAAGGCTACTAAGGATGCTATAGTCAAAGCACTCTCTCTACATAGCAAGCACAACATAACTAAGATAGCAGGCACACAAAGAAGATAACAAAAGTCTCAAAAGAAAACCAACATAATAGAGGGGAAAAACCAGAGGTAAAATAACTCTATGCACTGTCAAATAGCCTCTATAGTTTATTTTCCAGCAACTCCCTCTTGCTTCCTTTACTTCTTGCTTACTTTCCAAGCCAACAATACCCCTCTATTGCCTTTCCTAGGGTACATAAAGTAAACCTTTCTTCTTGGTTTCAAGCATTATGCATCTAGTAAATGTTTCCAAGGTGGATAGAAGTAAGAGCCGATGACACCTTGATTCCTTGGTGTTACCTTAGCTTAGCATAGCCAACGTATCCATGAACTCAACAACGTGCAACGTGCATGAAAATAACAACCCAAAACATAAGGTGATTCTTATTGATTAATATTAAGGCTAATTGGTATTTGGTTAAGATTTGATAATAATTTTCTTCCTTTAATACATTTGCAAGCATTAGCAATACTTTTGATGTTTAATATAAATGTATTTATAAAAAAAATATGTTTAATATAAATGTATTTATAAACATAATCAATATGAAAAAAGGAAGAAGATCCTTTGCTAGCATCAAAATACTTCCTTAGCATTATTTATATAAGCTATTCATTCCATTAAATTAATACCAATTGTTAATATTAGTTATTAACATGGATATTAATTTTTCAAGTATTAATATCACTAACCTTGTTAATTTACCAACAACTCCCTCTTTCTTTCTTTGCTTCTTGCTTGCTATCCAAGCCAACAATCCCCCTCTATTGTCCTAGGGTACATAAAGGAAACCTTTCTTCTTGGTTTCAAGCGTTATGCATCTAGTAAATGCTGCCAAGGTGGATGGAAGTAAGGGCCGATGACACCTTGATTCCTTGGCGTTACCTTAGCTTAGCGTAGAAAACATATCCATGAACTCAAAAACATGTAGTGCTCATAAAAATAAAGACCCAAAACATAAGGTGACACTTATTGATTAATATTAATGCTAATTGGTATTTGGTTAAGGTTTGATAATAATTTTCTTCCTTTAATACATTTGCAAGCATTAACAATATGTTTAATGTTTAATCTAAATGCATTTATAAACAAAAGCAATATGTTTAATCTAAATGTATTTATAAACATAATCAATATGAAAAAGGAAGAATAGCCTTTGCTAGCATCAAAATACTTCCTTAGCATTATTTATATAAGCTATTCATTCCATAAAATTAATACCAAATGTTAATCTTAGTTATTAACATGGATATTAATATTTCAAGTATTAATATCACTAACCTTGTTAATAATTTATTTGATTATCCATACAATTATTAGCTTCCAATTCACAAGCAAACCAAAGTTTTTTCAAATCCTTAATACAACTCATTGTTTTATCCTTAAGTAGGTGGCTTTTTAAGATAACTTATACGTTATCCCCAACCTTACTAAGGATGAATCCTTTGCCACTATAAATCTCATATCCCAATGGTGTACTCACAACAACAAGCAAATGCAATGCATCTATATGAAGGGTACACTTTTACCCTAGAGTTGTTGATGAACAAGTCATCCATTACTCCTATATTTTTTTATCCAATCTTATGGTTGTCCCATACAAATACATCGATGAGAATACTTGGTATTACATCCATAAAGTTCTTCAACAATACTATATTCTCCATATATCTTAAGTAAAGCATAAAATACAATATCAACTCATCTTGATAACATAAAAATAAGAACATGGACTAGATATCCACACATCAATACATAATTCAGTATCAAGATCAAGTTATGCCAATGAGGGTCATTACATACTCCCCCTTGGCCTAAACACGGTCCTCTGTGTTTCCTACAATTAAGCATAACATATATATTTCATTCAAATGAATATGGGAATTGCTTTTTTGTTTCTTCAGCATCTTCCCAAGTTGCACATTTTTTAGATTATTGGTCCCAATGGACCTTACAATGATACAGGGTTTATTTCCTCAACATTTTGGAAAAAAATCCTAGAATCTTTATCAATATCACCTCAATGGCTAAGGGATCTACCATCTACAATTTAGAAATATTCCAAACATGAGTAGGATTAGCGACACATTTCCTAAGCAGGGATATGTGAAAATTATCATGGATCTTTGATAGGTTGGGTGTTAAGGCAAGCTTATAGGCTACTAGACTAATCTTATCAATGATCTCAAAAGGCCCAACATAGTGAGGATCCAACTTAGTTAACTTGATGGCACTTTTCATGGATCTTACCCTCAAGAATACTTTATCTCCCATAGAAAATTCTCTTGATGATCTTTTCAAATCAGCATAGCTCTTTTAGAGATCGAAAACTTCCTTAAACCTTTATCGAATCCCTTTGAGCTACTTCTCCATCTCTCTAATAGTGTCCAGTTTAATCACCACCTGATCCTCTAGATTTTCCAATGATAGTATTCTACATATTCTTCCATACAAGGCTTCAAATGAAGCCATTCCTAAGGATGCATGGTATTCATTATTATATACAAATTCTATTAGATATAAAAAGTCTTCCCACTTAGACTTTTGATCCATGTAGTACATACAAAGCATGTCCTCTAACACTTGGTTCACCCTCTATGTTTATCCATTTATTTTTGGATGATATACATAACTAATATTCAACTTAGTGCCTACTGCACAATTAAGGGCCTACCAAAATTTTAAAGTGAACCAAGAATCTCAATCTGATATGATCAACTTAATAAAACCATGTAACCTAAAAATATTTTTGGAAAACTTATTTACCACTATCAATGCATCATCCTTGATGTTCCCTAGTATAAAGTATGAAATCTTGGTCAACTTGTCGACCACTACAAGAATTCCATCATGCTAGTACCTAGTCTTAGGTAAACCCACATTAATATCCATAGATATTACCTACCATTTTTGAGTAGGTGTATCATGTGGATACAATTTCCCTGCTAGGTGTTGATGCTCTGCCTTAACCTTTTGGCACTCTAAACATATTGCAATAAAACTAGTGATATACGATTTCATTCCTACATAATAGATCTTTCTCATGTTTTCTCTCATTTTTTACCCTCATAGGTGAGCATAATATGGAGAACTATGCACCGCTTGCATAATTATTCTCGTTAATTCACCAATTTTGGATATGATAACCCTATCCTTGAAGCATAAAAGTTCATATTTTATGTTGAGATCCTTATTTTCCTTAGAATTTCTCTCAATTTTAGCCTATATTTCCTACCAATACTGATCCTATAGTTACATTTATTTAACTTTGTCCATCAAGTCTATATGACTCCAGGTTAAGGCTGCTATGTTTCTTCTCCTACTCAAGTCATATGCAACCTTATTTTCTTTTCCTTTGATATACTCGATACCAAAGTCGTATTTTGCTAATAAATCTACCCATCTTCTTTGTCTAAAATATACCTTAGAAATTTATGGTATGTCCTTAGCTCAAATGGTTTACCCAACAAATAGTGCCTCTAGACCTTTAGTGCATGCACAACTGCTACCAATTCTAGGTCATGTGTAGCATAATTTATCTCATGCTTCTTGATTTTTATATATGTATATGCTATTGTAGCCTCATTATGGGATAATACCCCACCCAAACCTTCTAAGGGTGTATCTTTATACGCTATAAAATTCCCAAGAGGATCTGATATCTTGAGAATTGGTGTTGTAGTCATCTTATTATTTAAAGTTTCAAATGCGGTTTCATATTTCTCTAGCCATTTGAAATATTTTCCTTTTATCTAAAGGTTGGTGAGAAAGTAGGCAATCTTTGAATAATCCTTCACAAAATGCCTATAATAACCATTGAGTCCCATGAAACTTCTTACTTTAGACACATTTTTCAGTGCAGACCAACTTAATATAACCTCAATATGTTTAGGATCTATAATAATTCCTTCTATCGAGATGATATGTCCCAAATACTGCACTTGTGAGGTATATAAATCATATTTAAACATCCATATAGTTGATTTTATTCAGCATCTCTAACACTAACCTTAAATGATGGTCATGTTCCTCTTTGGTGCGATAATATATTAGGATATCATCTAAAAATACCAAAACAAACCAATCTAGATATTTCTTGAACATGTTATTCATCAAATTCATAAAAGTTACTAGTGCATTTATCAATCAAAATGGTAACACTGTGAACTCAGAGTATCCATATCTAGTCTTAAAGGCTATTTTATGAGTATCCTCCTCTTGAATCCTTAATAGATGATATCCAGATCTCAAATCAATATTTGAAAATATGGTGGTATCCTTTAGTTGATCGAAGAGGTCATCAATCCTTAGCAAAGTATACCTTTTTTTATGGTCACCTTATTCATCATCCTATATTCTATGTATAATCTCAAAGAAACATTATTATTTTTCATAAATAATATTGGATCACCCCAAGGCTTCTCCTAATAGGATTCTCTTCCTGTCCACACTCTAAATATTTGTTACTCATTTTCTTATTGATCAAAGTTTCTAACAATTTTTGTTGTTGTTCCATCTGTTCCTAAAGTAACCTAACTACGAAAGAAAAATCTTCCACCCTCTCATTGGAACCTATTGTTCCTATGGTTTTCTGGCTAAAGTTTGTTGTCCTTTAAAAAAATTTATTGGGATCTATTGTTCTTCTAGTTATCTTGTTGGAGTCCATTGTTTGTCCATACTTCTTTTGGGAATGTACTATAGTTTCCTCCTATGAAGTTGACCCTACCTTCTTGGATGATCCTCCTCTTAAAATAGGTGCCATATCCTAACCACACAAAGGAGTTGGGTAAGTAACTATTTCTCTCAATTGTACATACAATCAGTTAGTTTCATTCCCCACATGACTAACTTAGATCATTATCACTTGCTCAATAATGATCATGGTCACTCTTTCCTCACTATAAGGTGACATTCCCCAATAAAAAATTACTCTCTCTAGAATATTTACTTCTTGGTCTAACTGGTCCAGTTGGTGTGTGATACCCAGCTTATTCAAGATAACATTAAGATCCCTAGTAGAGTAAATCTTCCCAAAGTAGCACATAAAGTCAAGGATCATCCTAGGCACACTCTATAGAAGCTTCTAGTCCTACGACCTAGGGCTCTGATACCAACTATAACAAGCCACCAAAACCAACCCAATAGAGATATGATATATATTACACAAGTAGGATCGCATAAAGGGGTTCCAATATTATTTTTAACATTCTCAAGTCATCACCATATTTGAGTTCAATGTTGCTACAGATGACACTCAAGTGGATAGAAATGGCCAACATATCATATTTTCTAGGGTTCACCTTACTAAACCTCACTATTTATAAGGATGCCAAAGTGGTTCTTCCACCTATCCTAAGCTCTCACCGGTATAGGACACTTTGATCACAATGTAGGGATTATCCTTTAAGGCCCATATCACTTAAAGGGGATGTCTTTTCCCTAAACCTTTCCAGAAGTTTGTCTATGTATGTTACTCTATTTTAAAGCCTTGGTGCTTAGTTACCACACCTCCACAAGCTAACTAAGGTCATTATCACTCACTTTGTAATGAGCATGGTTACCTAAGCCTCTTCGTTCAAGGTACCACAATAATTATCTCATAATTAATTCCATTAACTTCATAGTTATGGAACACCCGATCCTCACCATTCAAGGTGTATCAATTACAAGTATATAATTATTGCATCATCACAACTCCTTCCATATTTGTGAGTACTTGCCTATTGCATATTTTCAAGTCCTTCTGAGACTCACCACCACCTAGTTATTGCATCACTACAACTCCTCCCAAGATTGGGTCATATTTGACTTGAGAATCCTATTAAGGTTCTAGATTAATTCCCAATAAATACCACCCAAAACAATAATAACATCTCTCATAAATAATTAAAGTGGCTATAATGGAACAACATGCTTAACTATACCACCATGCTATATTTTTAAATTAAATTAGAACATTAATCTCAATATAGGTCTAGCATAAATGAAACATCTTGCTAAGTTAAATACCAAGATTAAAGTAACCTTAGTGATAACTTCTAGTATAATACTAGCATAGAGCATCTATTTAATTTAACTAGAAAAGCAACTTAAATAGATCATAAGCTAACTTATAACTTTTCTTCTTCTTTCATCATAACCAACTCATTATTTCATTGCTCAAAAATCAAGTTCTCCATATTTTTACATGAAGGCTTCCAAGCCCTATTATTGCAGGAATAAAATTAACCAAGCCCTATTATTACTATTTCAAGTAGTAATATCACTAACATTATTAATACTTTGTTGGATTATTCAAACAATTCTAAGCTTCCAAAGTACAAGCAAAACAAAGTATTTTCAAATCCATAATACAACGCGTTGCTTTATCCTTAAGTAGGTGGCTTTTTAAGATAACTGTTGACAATTTTGTCACACTCCTTAAGGGGTAGAAAAAGAAAACAAGTTTTGTATAGTATTGTGTGAAGTTTTTTGCTTTGTTGTTTTTATTTTGAAAGTTGCAGCAATTTTGGCTTCCAATGCCACCCCTTTGTATATAAAAATGCAAGAGAAAGAACTTCGCTGCCAAACAAACTAGAAAAAAAGAGCTTCGCCAAAGGAAAATGAAAAGAGCTTCGCACCCGAAGCATTTCCAGCGCTACTTCGGGTAAAAGTTTTGCGAAGGAGTTTCGCCAAAGGAAAATACAAGGAAAATATAGAGAAACTACTTCGCACCCGAAGCATTTTCAACATCGCTTCGGGTGGAGTTTTTGCGAAGTAGTATCACCGAAGTAGAATACAAGAAGAACAATGAGAAGAACTTCGGGCCCGAGGCGCTTCAAGCGGCTACTTCGGGCAAGATTCCTGTGAAGCAATGTGCCGAAGAAGAAATACAAGGGAGAAGGCAAGAAAGCTACTTCGCATCCGAAGTATTTCCATCAGTCACTTCGGCCAGAAAATCAGTGAACCATTTTTACTTCGGTGAAAGCCATTGCGAAGCATTTGCTTCGGCTAAGCTTTCATGCGAAATACTTCCACCCGAAGTGACGGAGGTCACAAAGAATGAAACATCTGCTTCGGCCAAAATCTTCCCGAACCACAGTTTTGAAAAAGGATCGCAGTGAAGCACTTCTCGAAGACATCAGCGAAGTAATTTAATCGACGAAGTGGTAAGGAAGAAGAGATCCATTTTGCGAAGTAGATATGCTTCGGCGCTCCCCGCCCCCGAAGCAGTTTTGCGAAGCTCAATCCTACGAAGTACATATCAAAGAGGAGTTTTTGCTTCGGCCTAGAACCATTGCGAAGCGAAGTGGTGGATGAAGACTTAGCGAAGCGCTTCACGGGCACGCGTTCCAAGTCGGGTATTTTCTCGAGGTGATCAAGTGCCTCATAAATGCTATTTTTCATGCCCAGCAAGCCCGATGCTCATTTTTGGCAATCAAAAATGAAGTATCAAGCCATGATGGAGAGCCCGGTGAACATGGCGGCCACTCGAGCACCGCACCCGGAGACCAAGGACGTCTAGATGGCTCATCAATGCACCTTTCCATGGTTGACCCGGTTGTAGTTGCCATTTTTGGTAATGGATTTGAAAGCTCGGTCACGAGAGCCTCGGGGAGCCGATTCTCAGGGCTCGAGGGCGTACTCTTCTTCGCTATGTAATTATGATTTAGAGGCTCGGGTCCTCTATAAAAACCTAGGCATTGTAATGGAAAAGGAGGGGGAACTATCTGCTAGAAAGCTGCTGTAACTTGATGTCCTACGATTAATACTAAGAGACTTTGAGCTCAATTCTTCTCTTTTATGTTGCCTTCTGTGCTTGATTCTTCTATCTCTCCTCGTTTGTATGTTGGATGCTGAACTCTGCGTCCGGTGTGCGATCGGGGACAGTGTCCTAAAACTCGTTCGAAAGGATACATAGGAGTAGAAAAGTGTTGTATTGGCTTTCTTTTATGCTGCCTACCTTGCTTGATTCTTTTATCTCTCCTCGCTTGTAGACTGAGATGTTGAACTCTGCGTCCGGTGTGCGATCGGGGACAGTGTCCTGAAACTCGTTCGGGAGGATACATAGGAAGGTTGATACTACATTTCTTTCATTTTACTCTTGGTGTTCTTTGCTTTTATTCAGGTGTCAGTTAGTGATCGTGCTTCCTATTCTCTCCCACCTTAAATCAACAATCTCTCTTCCCTTACCCCTTTTTTATTTATTCTTCTAACCCTTATCCCTTTTATCTCTTTCCTGCACTCTTGTCTTCAAACACCCAAGTAGTTTTAGCATAGGAGCCGGCCTTTCTCTGGAGATTGGCATGAGGGGCATCTCTTCCCTTCGGCCTTTCAATGTTGGTCCAGGTCTAGGGCGCATACATTTACCCAAAATCCTTACCTAGGCGGATTTGATGACCAACAATTTTTGGCACGCCCGGTGGGACCGTATCTGTCTTAGAAAATCAACTGAGTCAAAGGTCCCATATTTTAACTAGCCCATCTTCACCGGGGCCAATAGTTCTAACCAGTTCCTGGTGTGACCCGGTCAGTCTCACCTGACTAGTGGTAGTGAGAACCGATGCTCTCATTACTGAAAGACTCTTAGCATCTGGCGACTCTGTTCAACCCAAAAATCTCTAAGTCGTAAAGACCAGTACCTAAACCTGTGCCTTCATGGCAAAAGTCCCCATGTTTTAAGGAAGCTCGAGTTGGTGAATCTCTGGCTTGCCCCCATCTGTCAAAATCACCTGGCGACTCTGACTGAGCTAAAGATCCAGATTCCTTCATCGTAGGCGCCTTTTAAGCTGAAAGAAAACATCCCAAAAAATCAAGGCCACTGCCATAATGGCAGAAGCACGTTATCCTAGTTGGAATGCCCGTTCCCCTCTGAACCTTTAGGGTTATCATAAAATTCCTAGAGGAGCCTTGCATACATTGGCGAAATATGATGGCACTAAAGGAATGGCCCAAAGGCACCTTGAAGATGTTGCTGCATTGGCGAACCTCCACAACATAATCCATGAAGATGTCATGGTGAGACTTCTGGTCATGTCTCTGGAAGGAGAAGTGATGCAGTGGTTCAGATTACTCGAGTATGAAAGCATCTGCTCGTGGAGCGATTTAGCAGAAGCATTGATCAAGACATTCGATGGCTCTCAAGATCCCTCCCAGATTTTGATGGATCTGTTCGCTATCATAAGAGCACCTCTAGAGAGCATCACGGACTTCAATGTCCAATTTTGTAGAAGTTGGAAGGATATTCCAGTGGAAATCCGACCGACGCATGCCCAAGCTCACCTCTTCTATGTTCGTGCCTTTCACCCGGACATACGCCTTCTCTTACTACAATCAGGTGAACGAAGATTTCCTCAGATATTTGAGGAAGCAATACGAGCAGAACAACTCTTGTTCCTATCTGGAAAGTGGCAGTGGGGAGAAAGCCCATCACTGTTCACTGCTCCTGGCCATCCTGTGCAGTATTCATCATGGCAGACTCCTCGTACTGAGCATAGGTTTGAGATGCAGTCATTCGAAGCTCAAGAAACAAATTTTGCCCAAGGACAACAATGGGAATATGCAAGCTTTGAACCAACAATGAACAATGTGGCTGCTTGCAATCTCCATCAGGAGGTAGTCCAAGGAGAGCAGTCTCAAGCGGTAAGGCCTGAGAATGAGGAAGGCACCTTTTTGCACCCTTTTTGTATCCCAAGGGGCGAGACACAAGAACTCAGCCAGAATCCATTGAATGTGTCTCAAGAAGCAGAAGAAGAGGGAGAACCAGATGCAGAAACGCTCCCAGAGGGAGTGAGAGGAGAAGGGTCTGGAGGTGCCTCTGGCCCAATAGATCAAGGCTAAAGGTTCTCCCACCCGAATGAGCTCGTTGCCCCGCGAGCCGTCAATAATGTTGACAAGTCTTGTCACATTATACAAGGGGTAAAACACCCAAAAAAAAAAAAAAAAAAAGTTCAGAATCTCCTTCGGGGATTTTTACCCAAAGTAGCAGTTGCAAGGAAGAAAAGGGCCGAATCAAAAGTTCAAACAAAGGCACGAAAGAGCTTCGCACCCGAAGCATTTCCAGCAACCACTTCGGGTAGAAATTTTGTGAAGTAATTTTCCAAAGCACAAGCTTCGGTGGGTAGTCCTTGCAAAAGCACGGCAAAGGATAAGTACCTCGGGCCCAAAACACGAAGATCAGCCCAAAGAAGAAGTTCACCATGAAGCATTTCCAAAGTCCGACCTCAAACTTCGTCGAACCAATAATGTGCGGAACGAGAGCATTTAAAGCACGTCTCGAGAAATGTGCCGACTACCACCTTGAAAAGAGCTCGAAGCATACGAATTTAAGGCAAAGGTGGCGGGGCATGCCTCGAGGCAATTCAGTTAAAGCTCACACCCGAGTACAAGATATGCTTCCAATGCAAGGTGTAATCATTAGGGCACGTAACTCCACATACGATGCCGTCGGATAGCCAATCGGATGGTGCAACAATTTCCTAGGCCACTAGCATAGGTTTAATTATGGCAAGAGCCATAAATAGGGGTAGTTGCCCCTTAAGGCTATAAAGGGTAGGCTTTAGCAAAGAAAAGGTTATTTGAAAGAGCACTGCTTGTCCGTGGATTCTGCTGCCACTCATCGAGAAGCTCCCTGATGCTGAAATAGTCTGTTGCTGGTGTTGTTGCCATTATCATTCAACATGGGAAAGAAAAGTTCTACGCAGAAAGGAAAGGAGCCAGAAGCGACAGTGCCTAAAAAAATGAAAGGTTCGAAGGAGAAAAAGTAGAGACCCAAGAAGGTCAACCCGAACACCCGCCCAGAGAAGCAAGTTGTGGAAGAAAGAGAAGAATCCGAAGAGGAGCAACTTGTAGAGCCACCAGTTGATAGGTGGGGAAAAATTAAAGATACAGAACTCTCAAGAAGCGTGGCCGAGCTCAGGTACACTATCGAATTTATGAGGAGCAGGCTCTCGGCTGACAACAAGAGGGCCACCATGTATTACTCCCAAATCTATTGGTATCTGACCCCTCCTGTGCACCATTGCCCTGAGCTGATTTACGCCATCGCACAGAACTATCAACCAGCTTCCAGGCAAGTGTTGAATGCCACTGGTCACAAGTTGTTCTCTATCTTGAAGGAGGATGTGCAAGCAGCTTTTGCACCGTAGCAAGGGCCTCCGAAGGGGTACACGGTTCGCAACGTCATTCTGAGCGAACAAATGGAGAAGTTTACCTCGAACAACTACGTGCTGCAATTCCTCCGAGAAAATCTCAAAAGCGGGCTCCCTTCGAGCAAGCTGCCTCAAATGCCCCTACCCTTGGAGGCCTTCAAGAACACAGATATTTTTTCCATCATCGCATGGGTGGCGGGCCTATCGACCGACGCTTCGGTACACCCTTGGCAAGTGTCCCTGGCCGAATGTATTTCCAGAGGGGAGTTTTATGCCCCCGATGCTTCGAGGCCGAACACTAACCCAGTTTTCTTCGACTGGGCGGAATGGGTGGCCCGAAACCTGCACATGCGGCTTACCACGATGAAGACTTCTGGAGCAGAGCAGCACTTCAGTCCATGCTCTTTTTTGGTATGGCTTTTCTTTTACCATACACATAAGAATCTTCCCCATGTTGCAATTACACCAAGTGATAAGGATGGAAATCCTTTGCCTGTATACCAGTGGACTCGCCTCCTATTGAGGTCAGAGTCTTATTATTCTTTCAATCAACAATTTTTGGGACCCACCATGCAATTGTTGACAGGGTCCAGCCCTCGGGTGCCCCTCAGTCTGAGAGACAAGGTGGTGCAGGCAAAAAAGGGGGATATTTTTCAACTTACACAGGGGCTTGTGATACGCCTGTTCGGCTTTGTGGGAAAACCTTTCTTGCTATCGGTTTTCCCATCTGAGTACCAATTCACACTGGAGGTCGCTCGACAGAGCGACGCAACCAATGAAATCTATGGCCATGGCCGGAAGTGGGCCCCCACCTGCGATTTTCCCTTTAGGATGGGGGTGATTGAAGTCTTCGCCTTAAAGCAGAACATTTTCTTGGAGGAAAAACTGGCTAATTTTGGCCTGCTTCAGATTCCTCAAAGGTGGTTTTATGATCCCATAGGGGTGATGAAAAATCACTTAAAATGTAAAAATTTTCATGTCTGCCCCCATCCCGAAATAATGGAGCAGAGAAACAATCCCAACGGGAAAGATCTAGAGTGGCATTTAGAAAAAATGAGAACATTGCCTCCCTGGCATGACTTTTATCCCATGGAAATAGAGTTCGATCCTGATCAACACCCATTTCCAACCCCAAACTCCACATTCTGGAAGAAGGCCAAGGATGATCTGAAGGAAGAATTAAAGAACTGGGATGAGGAACAGTTGAGGGAATGGTGGATAATGAGAGTCCATCGTCGAAAGATGAATTCCTATGGACTCTTGACAATGGATAGGGACTTTGCGATTGTCTATGAAACTAAGGTTGGATCTTGGAAGCCCATATCCTTCACCGATTTCATCCCTCCAGCTACCCCAAGATCGGGCGAAAGCCCAAGGAAGACTGACGATGCCTTGGGAGCACAGAAAAAAGCTGAAACTGCGCCAAAGGTACTAACGCAAGCACCATCTGAGGATACAAGCATCGAAGAATCAGAGCAGCCATTGGAAAGAAAAAAGAGGAAAAGGCCAGAGCAAATACAAGCGCCCTCGACCCATCCAAAGCGATCCCGTACAGGGCATCCGAGTCTGCCTGCCGAACAACCCGCGCCAGTCTCGGCCGAAGCAAATAATGAAGATGCTGTGCCACCAAATGCCGAGACGGTCCCAGACATAGACGTTATCAATGTGGAGGAACTCCTCCAATAGGAAGGGGATCCTGAGGTAGAAGTCTTGGAGGTCGAAGGTGCAGAGGCCCATAAGGGCCAAGAGCCGATCACGCAAGAAGTTACCATGGCCGCTTTGCCAGGAGGGCACATAGGTACGCACTCTCTCCCTTTCGCCTCGATCTCTGACGCGTCCACCATGGTCTCGGTTGAGGGTCATCATCAACCCTTTTCCTCCCTACAAGGCCAATCATCCCTCCAAGCATTGCCTATTTCTCTGCCTAACCCCATTCCACCCGAGTCATCCGACCAAGACAAACCTGTTAAAACACCTTCGCCCACCCATGCCACCGACCCTGCCATTCTCAGCCAAGGCGAAGTCAATATCTCATCATCGAATCCCGAGACCCAGGTTCCCATCATACACGGTGCTGTCCCACTAGCCGAGGCCCCCGCTACACCTATCGTCGAACCTTCTGGCGAGGCATTCCCCGTTAACCCTTTATATTTGTTTACCCCTTCGGCTGGAGATCCAGCCTCATTTGAATCCGAGCTGTCCATAATAAAAGAACGTCCTCTAGCTAAAAAACTACTTCAGGCCTAGCAAAACACTGAGAAGATGCTGAAGGAGGCTAGGAAGAAAAGAGGGCGATCTCTGGCCCAAGTCGAGAAAGGTGCAGTCTTTGATCTGGAGGCAGGAAAATTGTACAAAGTGAAGAAGGTCCCTAGGGTCCAGAAGCCTCTGGATGAGATGACCCCAGCAGATTATGATTATCAGGAGAAAACCAAGGACCTGGAGCACCTGAACATAGACAATGAGTCTTTGTCTATGCATGTAGGGGTCGAGACCTTTCGAGCGCACGCAAACATTGCAAATCAGCATAGATTCGAAGCAGAGAGGGCCAATCTTAAGCTAGAGGAAGAGTTGGCAAGAGTCCGGTCCAAGCTAGCAGACGCTGAAGAGCAGTGCAAGCTGATGAAAAAAGAAGCGCATGCCCTAAAATCGCAAATAAACCAACTGGAATGTACAGCTAAAAATCGAGCACAAAGACAAGCCGAGAATGAACTGAGGGCAAAAGAGCTCGAAGGAAAAATTTTGCAGATGCAAAACCAGCTGTACGAAAAGGAGGGCCTAGGGCTGTGTGACAGGAGCAGAATCAAGGAGATTCGCTCGCATTTGCTCAAAAACTTTAGATCTCGGGCCTCCAGCGCTCTTTCAATTTTGGCCTACATTATGGAAGCCCGGGATGCCGCTGCCGAAGGAGGGCCAATCATCGAAGAGATCACCCAGAAAGCTAGAAGCCGACTCAAACTAGCTTTCGATGTACAAAGCACCAAGTATCAAGACTTGCAGGTCCCTGCGATGAGCCGAACAGCTAAGGACTGGTCTACAGCCCGAGCCACAGTACGCGCTTTCTTCTCCAAGGTGCAAAAAATGCAAAAGGCAAAAGACCTCCTAGATATATTTGAGAACGAACAGCGCACATCAATGGGCTATTTTTAGGATCTCTCTTCCATGGGCTTCCCAAGTTTCATAGATGATGACGGGCATCTCCTGTCCAAAGAAGAGATTAAGCCAACATGGCTTCAGTTTGAAGGTGACGTCTCGGAGATAGACGGATGGGCGGAGCCCATCATAGAAAGGCAGATCACAGATTACCTCCTGAGATACTGCAAGATCGTGGCCTACCTAAATGACCTGTATACTAGAGCCCAACATGCAGACATCGGGCAAATCGATCGGTTCCGAGTATTGATCAAGGCACTACAAGATCTGGAACCTTTCTCGAAGAGTGCCTGGTCCCAGGTTCGCCGAACCATGAGGAGAATTCATGAGCGTCTTGCCCCTTCGTCGACACAGGAAACCGCTCTAGAAGAGGTAGCTCCAGAGGAGGAAGCCAAAGATGAAGAGGGAGCCGAAGAAGAAGAAGAACGAGAACAAGCTGTAGAAGCACTCCTGGAGGAAGAAGAAGGAGAAGGATCGGGGAGAGACTCTGGCCCAATGGATCAGAATTGAAGGGTTCTCCCACCGAGACGAGCTCGTTGCCCCGCGAGCCGCCAAGAATGTTGACAATTTTGTCACACTCCTTAAGGGGTAGAAAAAGAAAACAAGTTTTGTATAGTATTGTGTGAAGTTTTTTGCTTTGTTGTTTTTATTTTGAAAGTCGCAGCAATTTTGGCTTCCAATGCCACCCCTTTGTATATAAAATGCAAGAGAAAGAACTTCACTGCCAAACAAACTAGAAAAAAAGAGCTTCGCCAAAGGAAAATGAAAAGAGCTTCGCACCCGAAGCATTTCCAGCGCTACTTCGGGTAAAAGTTTTGCGAAGGAGTTTCACCAAAGGAAAATACAAGGAAAAGATAGAGAAACTACTTCGCACCCGAAGCATTTTCAACACCGCTTCGGGTGGAGTTTTTGCGAAGTAGTATCACCGAAGTAGAATACAAGAAGAACAATGAGAAGAACTTCGGGCCCGAGGCGCTTCAAGCGGCTACTTCGGGCAAGATTCCTGCGAAGCAATGTGTCGAAGAAGAAATACAAGGGAGAAGGCAAGAAAGCTACTTCGCATCCGAAGTATTTCCATCAGTCACTTCGGCCAGAAAATCAGCGAACCATTTTTACTTCGACGAAAGCCATTGCGAAGCATTTGCTTCGGCTAAGATTTCATGCGAAATACTTCCACCCGAAGTGACGGAGGTCACAAAGAATGAAACATCTGCTTTGGCCGAAATCTTCTCGAACCATAGTTTTGAAAAAGGATCGCAGCGAAGCACTTCTCGAAGACATCAGCGAAGTAATTCAATCGACGAAGCGGTAAGGAAGAAGAGATCCATTTTGCGAAGTAGATATGCTTCGGCACTCCCCGCCCCAAAGTAGTTTTGCGAAGCTCAATCCTACGAAGTACATATCAAAGAGGAGTTTTTGCTTCGGCCCAGAACCATTGCGAAGCGAAGTGGTGGATGAAGACTTAGCGAAGCGCTTCACGGGCACGCGTTCCAAGCCGGGTATTTTCCCGAGGCGATCAAGTGCCTCATAAATGCTATTTTTCGTGCCCAACAAGCCCGCTGCTCATTTTTGGCAATCAAAAATGAAGTATCAAGCCATGATGGAGAGCCCGACGAACATGGCGGCCACTCGAGCACCGCACCCAGAGACCAAGGACGTCTAGACGGCTCATCAATGCACCTTTCCATGGTTGACCCGGTTGCAGTTGCCATTTTTGGTAACAGATTTGAAAGCTCGATCACGAGAGCCTCGGGGAGCCGATTCTCAAGGCTCGAGGGCGTACTCTTCTTTGCTATGTAATTATGATTCAGAGGCCCGGGTCCTCTATAAAAACCCAGGCATTGTAATGGAAAAGGGGGGGGAACTATCTGCTAGAAAGTTGTTGTAACTTGATGTCCTACGATTAATACTAAGAGACTTTGAGCTCAATTCTTCTCTTTTATGCTGCCTTCTGTGCTTGATTCTTCTATCTCTCCTCGTTTGTATGTTGGATGCTGAACTTTGCGTCTGGTGTGTGATTGGGGACAGTGTCCTGAAACTCGTTCGGAAGGATACATAGGAGTAGAAAAGTGTTGTATTGGCTTTCTTTTATGCTGCCTGCCTTGCTTGATTCTTTTATCTCTCCTCGCTTGTAGACTGAGATGCTGAACTCTGCGTCCGGTGTGCGATCGGGGACAGTGTCCTGAAACTCATTCGGGAGGATACATAGGAAGGTTGATACTACATTTCTTTCATTTTACTCTTGGTGTTCTTTGCTTTTATTCAGGTGTCAGTTAGTGATCGTGCTTCCTGTTCTCTCCCACCTTAAATCAACAATCTCTCTTCCCTTACCCCTTTTTTATTTATTCTTCTAACCCTTATCCCTTTTATCTCTTTCCTGCACTCTTATCTTCAAACACCCAAGTAGTTTAGCATAGGAGCCGGCCTTTCTCCGGAGATTGGCACGAGGGGCATCTCTTCCCTTCGGCCTTTCAATGTTGGTCCAGGTCTAGGGCGCATACATTTATCCAAAATCCTTACCTAGGCGGATTTGATGACCAACAATAACTTATATGTTATCCTCAACCTTACTAAGGATGAATCATTTTCCATTAGTAATCTCATGGTCCAACAGTGTATTGAAAACAACAAGAAAATTCAATGCATCTATATGAATGGTACAATTTACCCTAGAGTTATCGTTGAACAAGTAATCCATCATTTCCCATATTTATCTCTCAACTTTAGTGGTTGTCTCATACAAATCCACCAATGAGAGTACCTGGTCTTGCATCCATAAAGTTTATTATTAGTACCATATTATCTATATATCTTAAGCAAACTCATCTTGATAACATAAAATTAAGAGCATGCATTAGATATCTATACATCAATACATAATTCAAAAATATTAAGTTCTGCCAAGGAAGGCCATTACATCCTACCTCATGAGTAAAATTATTACAAATATTTTGATGATGGGATGACAATATGGACCTCTTTGATATAAATGTATCATGTTATCATGCTATATTGCCTATGATAGACAATTATCAATGGTGAAAGGATACCATTTTAGGTTCCTACTACATGTAGAGCATGGGGAAGAATGAGAATATTTTAGGTTGAATATTCCATACTATTTATTGTGGGCATTAGAAATTATGAGCACTCGATATAGAAAACATGATAGTGTTTGAATTATGTCATCTTAAGGTTTAAATTTATTAGTAGTAGAGTTATTAAAGGGAATGAGGGTGATATGAGAGACCCGATTGGCTAGAGGGGCCAGTGCAATGGTGGCTTAGAGAAGGGAAATATAATAGGTGGTAGGGGTAATCAAGAAAATAGTAGAATGCGAGGATCTTAGAAGACATCAAAAGAAGGTGTAATATGATTTCAAGAAAATGGGAGAAATAAGTGAAGGTATGTCTATCATGGAATAGATTATTCCAAGGGCAAAAATAATGGAAGAGGACCTTGAGGAATCAAAGAAGTGAGTGAGAAGAACTCTAAATAAAAAGGGGAAGGATGTGATATCAAAAGAGATGATAAAATTGGAGACGTAGTTGTAAGAAGCCAAAAGGTAAATTATCAAATTGGAGGTAGAGGTAACATGATGGAAAGGAGAAATAGAGTCTTGGCCATTGAGAATGATGATATATCTATTATGGTCATTCCAAGGATCAAAGGATGGACAAGAAGTAGGGTTGATTCCTTTGTAGAACTTAGTAGCAAGGTAAACTAAAGGGAAAGAGTCCTACAGTGTGATTGTAGTTACTAGCAAGAAAAGAATGTTCATGCAATTGATAAAATTAATGACTCGGGCTACAACAATAGTGGTGAGTGACAAGATGCAATAATGAAAGAAAATAGAGGAATATTTGGAGGAGAATATGGGTAGGTTAATGATTAGAAATTGGAAATTAGAGAAAGTTATAAATAAAATGAGCAAAATATTGAAGAGTTAAAGGATGAGAAGGAAAAAATTTGGTCTGAGCTAGAGTGGTTATAGACACAAAGTATGCTGGGGTGGCTGGTATTATATTTGGTGGAGTTCCTAGGGAGAAGAAGTTTGAGAAATTCTGGGTATAAAGTGGGTCTGCACCTCTCTTCTCAAGGAAGACCTACAACTTCTTTTCATATTCTTCTTCTTCCCAATTGTTAGTTTCTCCACAAGGCTATCTTTTTTTTTGGAATTTTCAACATAAATTAAGCGCCTCTTAGTCAATAGGGCCAGTGCATCAAAAAATATATGATATAGAGAGTGCATGATATCAATGCACCTTCTTGGACATCAAGGTGCCCACGAATGCATAAAATCAATGTGCCCTCTTGGTGTTGAAAAGTGAGCAGTTGTTGACGCATCTGCTATTGCAGAGTTGATCAAGCTCTCCAGTTTTTTTTCTTTTTTTGTACTGCGTTAGCATCTACTTCGTCCAAACACAGAGGTGGGTACCTCTTCCCTTTACAAGAAATTAACACCCATGTCCATTTCCATATGGGGACTATCTCCTCTGGATGGAAACATTCAAGTTTCTACCTCCTAAAAAAACATGCAAGTTCATGGATGTTGAGCTGGTTTAGGCCTTATCTCCCAAGATGCCTATTTTTTGTACAATCAGGCCATTTCACCTACAAAAGAAAAAATGAGAAAAACTAAAGTGCAATTCGTACCTCTTAGGCCCTAGCTCATAGGATGCTTATAGCTTGCATGCGAAAACTTTACTTGCAACACACGAAAGCAAGAAAAATAGGAATCATTACATTTGTTCCTATTAGGCCTTAGCTCTCATGATGCCTAAAACTTGCATGTGGTTCATGATTTCCTCCAAAGAAAAAAAAAAAAAAATTACGCTAAGCAGGACATGTTTCATGCATTTTTTTTAATGATGATGGCGCCTCAACTGTATGGCGTTAAGGCACCTCGTCATATTTTTTTTTCTGTCTTTCTTTTTTTTTCTTTTTTTTTAATGATCAAGGCACCTCTACTATATGGCGTCAAGGTGCCTCATAATTTGTTTTAATACTTTTCAACAAAAGTCAAGCATCCCTACTAATGGACAATAAGGCGTCTACTTGTAGAGTAAGACGCCCTCTGCCAAGGCACCTTCTTGTAAAGTAAGGTGCCCTTGATCAAGGTACCTTCTTGAAAAGTAAGGTGCCCTTGACCAAGGCGCCCTTGACCAAGGTGCCTTCTTGTAGAGTAAGGCGCCCTTGATCAAGGCACCTTCTTGAAGAGTAAGGCACCCTTGACCAAGGTGCCTTCTTGAAGAGTAAGGTTTCCTTGACCAAGGCACCTTCTTGTGTAGTAAGGCACCCTTGATCAAGGTGCTTGCTTACAGAGTAAGGCACCCTTGATCAAGGCGCCTTCTTGTGGAGTAATGCGCCCTTGATCAAGGCACCTCAATTATTTTTTTTCTGTTAAATGTGTGAACATTCGTTAAAAATATTGGTATGGTATGGGGTCTCCCCATGCCGATGTCACTCCAAATTTAAATCTCACTTCACAAAATATTCACTAACATATTCTTATTAATCTATATCGCACTTTATGTTGTCCTGCAAAACATAAAAGAAAAATCTAAACTAAAGGCATTAAAATAAAATTCTAACTATTTTTTTTTCATGAACACTGTAAACAGTGTTCACTGTGTTGTTGGTGGCATTGATGAAGGTGGGGTCTCCCCTATGCCTACATTTGAACTAGTCTTCTAAAAATCATCTCCTTCTTTATCAACTAGCAGCATGAGAAGAGTATTTTTTCTTCATGGCCTCAAAACCAAACTCTTTCAACATAATGGCAAAATGTGCAGGCTGGAAAATGACTATCTACGGGCTAGCAACTTGAAGAAAATATACCATAGCAATCTTTTAAAAATATGTGCTAGTTTTTTATTCACCAGGTTGTCTTAAGCACAAGTGAAGAGCATACACCATAACAATATGTTCTTTCTAGATTTTGCTCTATCATTTTTCCTGCTACTAATGTTTATCATTAAAAGAATTTACCAATATGTTACAAAGCATCAAGCCTGTAATTTTTTTATTGTTAAAACTAGGCTTCTTGAGGCATAATTTCTTAAATGGTTTATGTGTAAAAACACATCCCTAAATATTTTCAACTATATCAAACCTGGGTGTGCCATTTCTTTGATTTCTCGAAACCATTCAAGATATGATGGAAATCCTTCATTGCTTGATTTTCTAATTTTTTTCAACAACACAATTTATTCCTACTTCTACACTTAATATGGTACATCAGGTTTATTCTCGAATTTACTTGAGAAGCTGGTGAATTTAAACTATTACCTATGGGATTTGGCTTTGATTGTTCTGACAATTGTTTTTGGCCCTGTAAAAAAATGTCCTTAGTGGACTCACGCTTTTTAGGTAGAATATTTACAAGTGATTTTAAATGGACTATTTAACCGACCTGTAAATCATAACACTACAATTTTGACACTCCCTAGCAACGACATCAAAATAGTGAGCAAAAATTATGTTTAGAAAACAGTCATTTATTTATCATAAATTATCAATCCGATAAGTTCGTAAACTTACAAGTCTCATGCATAGTGTATGCCTGGAGTGTGGGGGAATGAATCCTTTTGTACCTATTTAGTTTGGTGGGGAATATTTGTGCATTTGAATTTCAGCCAAACCAAATAAAATAAAGTGCAAAAAAATAAATTATAAACTAAAATGTTGGAAATGAAATGCTAAAAATAAAGTGCAGGAAAATAAACACACACAACTGAATTAAAATAAAGCAATAAATAAAGCAGTAAATCTAATCTACTAAAAAAAAATAATAGAAATAAAATAGGGGAGGACTATTGTAAGGAGTGGGCCCAAGCTCCCGCAGATAGTCTGCCCGACTAATTACATAGAGCTTGCTTTAAGCAAATAAGAGGATTTGCACTCTTAATAAAATATACAAAAAATGAAATGAAATAACTTTTTGTGTAATTGATTCCCCCGCCATTCATCTGGCCTACGTATTTATATAAAGTGCAGCAAAATCTCCTTACAATAATAAATCAATCTATTTTTAATCACGTAACATGATTAGTTGTAATCGGTTCATACACAAGTATTATTTTGCTATTGAAAGTATGTACGTTCACTAGAAGGATAAATATAAAAATCCTTAAATGTATGTAACAAACAAATTCTAAATTAATGCATCCTAAAAATAATGCTTTAAGAGCTTTACAAGGTCAACCGGCCAATCGGTTAATAATAAGTGTTTTATTATATTTTAATAATAATGCATGATTAGAATATTTCTCCTTTGTTTTCATGTGCAACAACCTCCTTAGCCCATTGGTTAATCGATCAATGTTGACTTGGTGCATCTTCCCAACAAATGTACATCAATACGTCTACTTACTCTTCAAGGCACCTACTTCCTCATCAAGGCACCTACTTGTGGAGTAAGGCACCTTTAACCAAGGTACCTACTTGTAAAGTAAGGAACCTACCTGTAGAGTAAGGCATTTGCCTGTAGAGTAAGGTGCCTACTTGTGCATCAAGGTGCCTCCAAATGTATGGGATCAAGGCACCTTCTTGCACAATGCTAGGTCCACATGGGATGTAGACTAGAAAACACCAGATTAGTAGCAAAACCTGCATTTATACATAGTTTCCACTAAAAACACCAGTCAAGCATAATACTGGATTTTCTATCAATTATATGCATAAGTTATATAAAAATACATCTCTAATGCTAATTAAACCAATAATGATGCCCCTTAAGAATGTATATAAAATGAGCATTTATGGTGCTCATCATTCCCCCATGCCTAAATATTGTCATGTCCTCATGACAATAGCCCCCCAAAATTTTTTTTTTCATAGGAGTAAGGTGTCTTTTATATGGGAGTAAGGCACCTTTATATGGGAGTTAGGCGTCACATATATATATTTTTTATTAGGAGTAAGGTGCCTTTATATGGGAGTAAGGAACTAAGAGTAAGGTGCCTTTATATGAGAGTAAGACGTCGAGAGTAAGGCACCTTTATATGGGAGTAAGGCAGCAGGAGTAAGACACCTTTATATTGGAGTAAGGCGCCTTTATATGGAAGTAAGGCACTAGTATTAAGGCACATTTTTATGGAAGCAAGGCATCGGGAGTAAGGTGCATTTATATGGGAGTTAGGCACTGGAAGTAAGGCGTCTTCGAGAGTAAGGCATCCCCTACCATTTTTTTTAGAAGGTCCTAAGGTAATGAAATTTTTCTCACATCCGAGGCATATCATGTGGCTGGGACATTTCGATAAAAATAATTTATAGGGGCATCTACTGGTATTAACATAGACATGATTTTTAAAATAACTATACACATAATCAATGGAAAACTCAGTACATACCTGGGTGAATTTTGCGAGTATGATGTTGGTGGTGTGAAAATGTCTTCATGCTACCTGTAATCATGGTGTACCAAAAAATGAGATTGTTGTGACGTTGGTGCATCTGGAGAATTTTATTTTATTTTATTTATTTATTTTCTTTTTCTCTAGCTGCCTTCATCATCCACACCGCTAATCATCTCTATTGTTCTTCCTCTGAGCATTGATTGAAAATTGTGATGGCAGTGTTGTGCAATGGTGTTTGTGGTCCATTTGAATTTATACTGCAACCACGGGGTCCCCACCACTACTACCAATTTTCTCTTCATAACTTCATTGCTCAGAATAAATTATGTAGACTAAGCTAGTTTCCATTCAATAACCCTTGGTAGTTAGTGAAGACAACATTATTTCCTATGGATTCTAAAAACACGAAAATCTAGAAAATAACACAGTTTTGAATTTCCCTCGATGATATTTTCTACGCAGTTTCTAGAATGCAACAAAGAATATGAAACTTTTGTTGCATAGCCTTCTGTACTACAGTCAATCTTACCCATTGGGGCATTCTTTCTATGGGTGTGGACCTTAACAATTCCAACATTGCAGCCATAGTTTACCATTTTTTTTAAGCTTCAACCTGAGCCCTCTTCTACTAGTGTTACCGTGCAATGATAGTTCTCCTCTTGGGGGTGATCGTGCTATCATAAAATACAAATTCTAGCTTCATGCTCCTCCCCTATTTTATTTTATTACTGGTTGGAGATTTCTCATTTCCCTTCTGGACCAAGCTAGTCCTAGGAAAAGAGGATACTCTCTTCCAAAAAATAGCAAAAAATAGAGCTCTATTTCTAATTTGCATTTCAACTAGGAGTCTTATCAATAGAATATTTTTATTTGTAGGAGATTTAGGTTCACCCATATCCTCCCCCACTTAATTTGGTGATGCCCTCGTTGCTAGTAATAATTCCTTATGTGCAACAGGTTTGTAGCCCTTTGAACATCAGGTCCCACACTGAACAACAAGCACCCCCATCCTAGGGAGAAAAAGTTTGAGTACTTCTGAGTATAAAGTGGGTTTGCAACTCTCTTCTCAAGGAAGACCTGTAGCTTCTTTTTAGCTTCTTCTTCCCATTTGTTAGATTCTCCACAAGCCTATTTTTTTTGGACTTTTCAATATAAATTAAGTGCCTCTTAGTCAATAGGGTCATTGCACCATAAAATACATGAGATCAAGAATGCACGACATCAATGCACCTTCTTGGACATCAAGGTGCCCAAGAATGCATGAAATCAAGGTGCCCTCTTGGTGTTGAAAAGTGAGAAGTTTTTGACATATCTATTATTGCAGAGTTGATCAGGCCCTCCAATTTTTATTTTTTCATACTGCATCAGCATCTACTTTGTCCAAACACAGATATGGGTACCTCTTCCCTTTTCTATAAATTAACACCCACATCCATATCCAAATTGGACTATCTCCTTTGTATGGAAACAGTCAAGTTTCTACCTCATAAAAAAATGTGTAGGTTAGGTCCGAGGTGTAGACCAATTGGTTCATCCAAACTCCATAAGGGGGCAGAGATCCAAGGTTCAAATCTCGGGCCTCCCCAGACTGAATGCTTGTCCCTTTCCTGGTGCTTTTAGCGATGTAAAAGGTTTAAAATTATTGTGGCATGGCGGATATAGTGGCGGACTGCATGAATATCTGTGTGGAGGCTTCCAGAGCGAACAACGCAAAATATAGTGGCGGCCATAAAAGCTAGATAGCCTACCTGGATTCGTGGTGGCTATCGATTCCACCATGTAAAAACAATGTGCAGGTTCATGGATGCTGAGCCGATTTAGGCCTTGTCTCCCAAGATGTCTATTTTTCATACAATCAGGCCATTTCACCTGCAAAAGAAAAAATGAGAAAAACTAAAGTGCAGTTCAATGCAATTTGTGCTTGTTAGACCCTGGCTCTCAAGATGCCTATAGCTTGCATGTAGGCATTTTACCTGCAACACACGAAAGCATGAAAAATAGGAATCATGACATCCATTCCTGTTAGGCCCTGGCTCTCAGGATGCCTACAGCTTGCATGTGGTTCATGATTTCCTATAAAGAAAAAATAAAAAAGAAATTTTATGTTTCATGCGTTATTTTTTTTAATGATCAGGATGCCTCTATTGTATGGCGTCAAGGCACCTCGTCATCTCTCCTTTTTTTTTTAATGATCAAGGTGCCTCTACTGTATGGCATCAAGGTGCCTCATAATTGTTTTTTAATACTTTTCAATAGAATTCAAGTGTCCCCACGGATGGATAGCAAGGTGTCTACTTGTAGAGTAAGGTGCCCTCTATCAAGGTGCCCTTGACCAAGGTGTCTTCTTGTAGATTAAGGCTCCCTTGATCAAGGCCCCTTCTTGAAGAGTAAGGTGCCCTTGACCAAGGCACATTCTTGAAGAGTAAGGTACCTTTTTGTGGAGTAAGGCACCCTTGATCAAGGTGCCTTCTTACAGAGTAAGGCACCCTTGATCAAGGCACCTTCTTATGGAATAAGGCACCCTTGATCAAGGTGTCTTCTTATTGAGTAAGGCACCATTGATCAAGGCGTCTCAATCATTTTTTTTCTCTTTATTTAATGAATATGTGAACATTCATCAAAACTATTGGTATGGTATGGGGTTTCCCCTATACCGATGTCACTCCACGTATAAATCTCACTTCACAAAATCTTCACTAACATCTCCTTATTCATCTATAGCGCACTTCATGTTGTCTTGCAAAACATAAAAGAAAAATATAAACTAAAGGTATTAAAATAAAACTTTAACTATTTTTTTTCATGAACACTGTAAACAACGTTCATTATGTTGCTGGTGGTATTGATGAAGGTTGGGTCTCCCCCAAGCCTACATCTGAACTAGTCTTCTAAAAATCATCTCCTTCGTTATCAACTAGTTTGATATGTTGTAGCATGAAAAGAGCATTTTCCTTCATGGCATCAAAACCAAACTCTTTCAACATACTGGTAAAATGTGCAGGCTATAAAATGACTATTTACGGGCTAGCAACTTAAAAAAACATGTCATAGCAGTCTTTTAAAAACATGTGCTAGTTTCATATTCACTAGGTTGCCTTAAGCACAAGTGAAGAGCATACTCCATAACAAGATGTTCTTTCTAGATTTTGCTCTATCATTTTTCCTGCTACTTATGTTTGTCATTAAAATAATTTACCAATATATTGCAAAGCGTAAATCCTGTAATTTTTTTATCGTTAAAACTAGGCTTCTTGAGGCATAATTTCTTAAATGGTTTCTGTGTAAAAACACATCCCTAAAAAATTTCAACTATATCAAACCTGGGTGTGCCATTTCTTTGATTTCTCAAAACCATTCAAGATATGATGGAAATACTTTGTTGTTTGATTTTCTATTTTTTCCAACAACACAATTTATTCCTACTTCTATACTTAATATGGTACATCAGGTTCATTCCCGTATTTACCTGAGAAGCTGGTGAATTTAAACTGTTGCCTATGGGATTTGGCTCTGACTGTTTCGACAACTATTTTTGGCCTTGTAAAAAAAATGTCCTTGGTGGACTCATGATTCTTAGGTAGAAGATATATAGGTGATTTTAAATGGACTATTAACTGACCTATAAATCATAACACTACAGTTTTGACACTCCCCGACAACGGTGCCAAAATGGTGAGCAAAAATTATGTTTAGAAAACAATCATTTCTTTACCATAAATTATCAATCCGGTAAGTTTGTAAACTTATGAGTGTCATGCACAGTATATGTCTGTAGTGTGGGGGAATGAATCCTTTTGTACCTATTTAATTTGGTGGGAAATATTTGTGCATTTGAATTTCAGCCAAACCAAATACGATAAAGTGCAGAAAAATAAACTATAAACTAAAATGCCGAAAATAAAATGTTGAAAATAAAGTGCGGGAAAATAAACACACAACTAAATTAAAATAAAGTAGGAAATAAAGCAATAAATCTAATCTATTGAAAAAAAATAACAAAAATAAAATAGGGGAGGACTACTGCAGGGAGTGGGCCCAAGCTCCCGTAGATAGTCCGCCCGACTAATTACATAGAGCTTGCTTTAAGCAAATAAGAGGATTTGCACTCTTAATAAAATATACAAAAAATAAAATGAAATAACTTTCTATGTAATTGATTCCCCCCTCCATTCATATGTCCTGCATATTTATATAAAGCATGACTAGATCTCCTTACAATAACAAATCAATCTATTATTCTGTTATTGAAAGTATGTCCGTTCACTAGTAGGATAAATATAAAAATCCTTAGGTGTACATAACAAACAAATCCTAAATTAATGCATCCTAAAAATAATGCTTTAAGAGCTTTACAAGGTCAACCGACCAATCGGTTAATAATAAGTGTTTTATTCTATTTTAATAATAATGCATGATTAGAATATTTCTCCTTTGTCTTCACGTGCAACAACCTCCTTAGCCCATTGGTCAACCAATCAATGTTGACTTGGTGTGTCTTCCCAACAAATGTGCATCAAGGCAAATACTTCCTCATCAAGGCGCCTACTTGTGGAGTAAGGCCTCTTTGACCAAGGTGCCTACCTGTAGAGTAAGGCACCTACATTTAGAGTAAGGCACCTGCCTGTAGAGTAAGGCACCTACATGTAGAGTAAGGCACCTACCTATAGAGTAAGGTGCCTACATGTACCTGTAGAGCAAGGCGTCTACTTGTAAACTAAGGCGCCTATCTGTAGAGTAATGCATCTACTTATGCATCAAGGCATATCCAAATATATGGGATCAAGGTGCCTTCTTTCATAATGTCAGGTCCACATGGGATGTAGACTAGAAAACACCATATTAGTAGTAAAAATTGTATTTATACATAGTTTACACTAAAAACATCGATCAAGCATAATACTAGATTTTCTATCAATTATATGCATAAGTTATATAAAAATACATCTTTAATGCTAATTAAACCAATAATGATGCCCCTTAAGAATGTATATAAAATGAGCATTTTTGGTGCTCATCATCCCCCTATGCCTAAATATTGTCACGTCCTCGTGACAATTGCCCCCCCAAAAAAATTGTTTCATAGGAGTAAGGCACCTTTATATGGGAGTAAGGCACCTTTTATATGGGACAAAGGCACCTTTATATGGGAGTAAGACACCTTAATATGGGAGTAAGACACCGGGAGTAAGGCACCTTTATATGGGAGTAATGCATCGGGAGTAAGGCACCTTTGTATGGTAGTAAGGCACCTTATTATGAGATTTAGGTGTCGAAAGTAAGGCGTCTTCGAGAGTAAGGTGCCCCCTGCCATTTTTTTTTAGACGATGCTAGGGTAATGAAATTTTTCTCATATCCAAGGTATATCATGTGGCTGGGATATTTTGACAAAAATAATTTATAGGGGCATCTACTAGTATTAACATAGACATGATTTTTAAAATAACTATACACATAATCAATGGAAAACTCAGTACATACCTGGGTGAATTTCATATATTTTGATCTTTATGATACTGGTGGTGTGAAAACGTCTTCATGCTACTTGTAATCATGGTGTACTAGAAAATGAGATTGTTGTGATGTTGGTACACCTGGAGAATTTTTGTTTATTTTATTTATTTATTTTCTTTTTATTTGGCTACTTTCATCATCCATACCGCTAATCATCTACGGTGTTCTTCATCTAAGTGTTGATTAAAAACTGCAATGGCAGTGCTATGCAATGGTGTTTGTGGTCCATTTGAATTCGTATTGCAACCACGGGGTCCCCACCACTACTACCAATTTGCTCTTCATAACTTCACTGCTCAGAAAAAATTATGTAGACTGAGCTAGTTTCCATTCAATAACCCTTGGTAGTTAGTGAAGATAACATTATTTCCCATGGATTCTAAAAACACAAAAATTTAGAAAATAACACAATTTTGAATTTCCCTCAATGATATTTTCTACGTAGTTTCTAGAATGCAACAGATAATATGAAACTTTTGTTGCATAGCCTTTTGTACTGTAGTCAATCTTACCCATTGGGGCATTATTTCTATGGGTGTGGACCTTAAAAATTCTAGCATTGTAGCCATAGTTTACCATTTTTTTAAGCTTCAGATTGAGCCCTCTTTTGTTGGTGTTATTGTGCAATGACAATTCTCCTCTTGGGGGTGATCGTGCTATCATCAAATATAAACTCTAGCTTCACGCTCCTCCCTTATTTTATTTTGCTATTACTGGTTGGAGATTTCTCATTTCCCTTTTGGACCAAGTTGGTCCTAGGGAAAGAGGATACTCTCTTCCAACAAATAGCATAAAATAGAGCTTTGTTTCTGATTTGCATTTCAACTAGGAGTCTTATCAATAGAAGATTTTTATTTGCAAGAGATTCAGGTTCACCCATATTCTCCCCCACTTAAGTTGGTGATATCATCATCGCCAATAACAGGTCCCTTTGTGCAACAGGTCTGTAGTACTCTGAACATCAAGTCCCACACTGAACAATAGGCACCCCCATCCTAGGGAGAAGAATTTTGAGTACTTCTTGATATAAAGTGGGTCTGCAACTCTTTTCTCAAGGAAGGCCTATAGCCACAAGGCTATCCTTTTTTTGGACTTTTTAATAGAAATTAAGCGCCTCTTAGTCAATAGGGCCAATGCACCAGAAAATACATAATATTGATAATGCACATTATCAAGATGCCTTCTTGGACATCAAGGTGTCCAAGAATGCATGAAATCAAGGCACCCTCTTGGTGTTGAAAAGTGAGTAGTTGCTAATGCATCTGCTATTGTAGAGTTGATCAGGCCCTCCAAATTTTTTTTTTGTACTACATTAGCATCTACTTCGTCCAAACATAGAGGTGGGTACCTCTTCCTTTTGTAGGAAATTAATACCCATGTCCATGTCCAGATGGGGACTATCTCCTTTGAACGAAAACATTCATGTTTCTACCCCCTAAAAAAACATGGAGGTTCATGGATGTCGAGCTGGTTTAGGCCTTGTCTCCCAAGATGCCTATTTTTCATACAATCAGGTCATTTCAACTGCAAAAGAAAAAATAAGAAAAACTAAAGCGCAGTTCAGTGCAATACGTGCCTGTTAGGCCCTGGCTCTTAGGATTCTTGCAATGTGCATGCAGGTGCTTTACTTGCAACACACGAAAGCATGAAAAATAGGGATCATGACATCCGTACTTGTTAGGCCCTAGATCTTAGGATGCCTATAGCTAGCATGTGGTTCATGATTTCTTGTAAAGAAAAAATAAAAAAGAAATTTTATGCTAAGCATGACATGTTTCATGCATTTTTTTTTTTAATGATCAGGGCACCTCTATTGTATGGCGTCAAGGAACCTCATCATCTCTCTTTTTTTTCTTTTATTTTTTAATGTTCAAGGCACCTCTATTGTATGGCATCAAGGTGCCTCATCATTTTTTTAATACTTTTCAACAAAATTCAAATGTCCCCATTGATGGATAGCAAAGTTTCTACTTGTAGAGTAAGGCACCCTCTGCCAAGGCACCTTCTTGTAGAGTAAGGCACCCTTGATCAAGGCACATTCTTGAAGAGTAAGGTACCCTTGACTAAGGTTCCTTCTTATAGAGTAAGGTGCCCTTGATCAAGGCGCCTTCTTGAAGAGTAAGGTGCCCTTGACCAAGGCACCTTCTTGAAGAGTAAGGCACCCTTGACCAAGGTGCCTTCTTGTGGAGTAATGCACCCTTGATCAAGGAACCTTCTTGTGAAGTAAGGCACCCTTGATCAATACACCTTCTTGCGAAGTATGGCACCCTTGATCAATACACCTTGCGAAGTAAGGCACCCTTGATCAATACACATTCTTGTGGAGTAAGGCACCTTGATCAAGGAACCTTCTTGCAAAGTAAGGCACCCTTGATCAATACACCTTCTTGTGGAGTAATGCACCCTTGATCAAGGTGCCTTCTTGTGGAGTAAGGTGCCCTTGATAAAGGTGCCTCAATCATTTTTTTTCTTTTTATTTAATGAATGTGTGAACATTCATCAAAACTATTGGTATGGCATGGGGTCTTCCCCATGCCTATGTCACTCCACGTATAAATATCACTTCACAAAATCTTCACTGACATCTCCTTATTCATCTATATCGTACTTCATGTTGTCCTGCAAAACATTAAAGAAAAATCTAAACTAAAGGTATTAAAATAAAATTCTAACTATTTTTTTTCATGAACACTATAAACAAGGTTCATTGTGTTTTGGATGGTATTTATGAAGGTGGGGTCTCCCCATGCCTATATCTGAACTAGTCTTCTAAAAATCATCTCCTTCTTTATCAACTAGTTTGATATGTTGTAGCATGAGAAGAGCATTTTCCTTCATGGCCTCAAAACCAAACTCTTTCAACATAATGGTAAAATGTGCAGGCTAGCAAATGACTATCTACAAGCTAGCAACTTGAAGAAAACATGTTGTAGCGGTATTTTAAAAACACATGCTAGTTTCTGATTCACTAGGTCACCTTAAATGCAAGTGAAGAGCATACTCCATAACAAGATGTTCTTTCTAAATTTTGCTCTATCATTTTTCCTGCTATTGATGTTTATCATTTAAAGAATTTACCAATATGTTGCAAAACGTCAAGCCTAATTAAAACATCCTTAAAACTAGGCTTCTTGAGGTATAATTTCTTAAATGGTTTCTATGTAAAAACACATCCTTAAAAAATTTCAACTATATCAGACTTGGGTGTGCCATTTCTTTGATTTCTCAAAACCATTCAAGATATGATGGAAATCCTTTGTTGCATAATTTTCTAATTTTTTTCAACAACACAATTTATTTCTACTTCTACACTTAATATGGTACATCAAGTTCATTCACGTATTTACCTAAGAAGCTGGTGAATTTAAACTATTGTCTATGGGATTTTTCTCTGACTGTTCTGGTAACTATTTTTGACCCTGTAAAAAAGAGGCCCTTGGTGGACTCATGCTTCTTAGGTAGAAGTTCTACATGTGATTTTAAATGGACTATTTAACTGACTTGTAAATCATAACACTACAATTTTGACACTCCCCAACAATAGCGCCAAAATGGTGAGAAAAAATTATGTTCATAAAATAGTCATTTCTTTACCATAAATTATCAATATGGCAAGTTCGTAAACTTACGAGTGTCACGCACATTATATGTCTGTAGTTTGGGGGAATGAATCCTTTTGTACCTATTTAATTTGGTGGGGAATATTCATGCATTTGAATTTCAGCCAAACCAAATACGATAAAGTGCAGAAAAATAAATTATAAACTAAAATGCCAAAAATAAAATGCTGAAAATAGTGCGGGAAAATAAACACACACAACTGAATTAAAATAAAGCAGGAAATAAAGCAGTAAATCTAATCTACTAAAAACAAATAACATTAATAAAATAGGGGAGGACTACTGCAGGGAGTGGGCCCAAGCTCCCGTAGATAGTCCACCCGACTAATTACATAGAGCTTGCTTTAAGAAAATAAGAGGATTTGCACTCTTAATAAAATATATAGAAAATGAAATGAAATAACTTTTTGTGTAATTGATTCCCCCCTCCATTCTTCTGTCCTGTGTATTTATATAAAACACATCCAGGTCTCCTTACAATAACAAATCAATTTATTTTTAATCACGTAACGTGATTAGTTACATTCGGTTCATACACGTATTATTTTACTATTGAAAGTATGTCCATTCACCAGAAGGATAAATATAAAAAAATTTAGGTGTACGTAACAAAAAAATCCTAAATTAATGCATCCTAAAAATAATTCTTTAAGAGCTTTACAAGGTCAACCGACCAATCGGTTAATAATAAGTGTTTTATTCTATTTTAATAATAATGCATTATTAGAATATTTCTCCTTTGTCTTCACGTGCAACAACCTCCTTAGCCCATTGGTCAACCGATCAATGTTGACTTGGTGCATCTTCCCAACAAATGTGCATCAAGGCACCTACTTCCTCATCAAGGCACCTACTTCCTCATCAAGGTACCTACTTGTGGAGTAAGGTGCCTTGGACCAAGGTTCCTACATGTAGAGTAAGGTGTCTGCTTGTATATTAAGGCATCTACCTATAGAGTAAGGCACCTGCATGTAGAGTAAAGCACCTACCTATAGAGTAAGGCACCTTCCTGTAGAGTAAGATGCATGTATGTAGAGTAAGATGTCTGCCTATAGAGTAAGGAGCCTACCTGTAGAGTAAGGAGCCTACCTATAGAGTAAGGCACCTACTTGTGCATCAAGGAATCTCCAAATGTATGGGATCAAGGCACCTTCTTGCACAATGCCAGGTCCAAGTGGGATGTAGACTAGAAAACACCATATTAGTAGCAAAACCTGCATTTATACACAGTTTCCACTAAAAACACTAGTCAAACATAATACTGGATTTTCTATCAATTATATGCATAAGTTATATAAAAATACATCTCTAATGCTAATTAAACCAATAATGATTCCCCTTATGAATGTATATAATATGAGCATTTCTGGTGTTCATCATCCCCCATGCCTAAAGATTGTCACGTCCTCGTGACAACAGCCCCCCAAATTTTTTTTTTCATAGGAGTAAGGCACCTTTATATAGGAGTAAGGCACCTTTTATATGGGAGTAAGGTGCCTTTATATGGGAGTTAGGCACCACCTCTTTTTTTTCTTTTTTTTATTACGAGTAAGGCACCTTTATATGGGAGTAAGGCACCGAGAATAAGGCATATTTATATGGAAGTAAGGCATCGAGAGTAAGGTGTCTTTATATGGGAGTAAGGCATCGTGAGTAAGGCATTGAGAGTAAGGCACATTTTTATGGGAGTTAGGCACCGAAAGTAAGGCATCTTCGAGAATAAGGTGCCCTCACCATTTTTTTTAGATAATCCTGGGGTAATGAAATTTTTCTCATATCCAAGGCATATCATGTGGCTGAGAGATTTCAACAAAAAGAATTTATAGGGGCATCTATTTGTATTAACATAGACATAACCCTAAAATGGATATATCACCCATTTCCCTTAAGATGCTGTGTGCCACTCGTTGGTATACTGCTTTGACGACAGTCCTCTGTTATACAACATTGGACTGGAGTCAGGCTTTCCGCTTTATGGGTGCCAATTATAAAATCATGGGTAGGCTTAATACTAGAAGACTTCCATCTTACTGTAAGAGGCTTAAGCGTCACCTTTTTGCTCGAAGCGGATCGTTTCCATTTCCACCACAGTTGTGGTTTGCTTGGTGTAATAATGGTACATTCTCACTAGCCAACATTGATATTTTCATCAGTTGATAACGTTATGTTTTCAATTTATCATTCAACATTTAGCTAATTGGCAAGGAATATCCTACATGGTCTGAGGAGGTTATAATTTATACTCCTTGGATGAGAATAATATTTAAATCATAAAAGGAGTGCTTGATGGCGGTAATCTCTAGTACCCCACCCTCTCTAGATCTTTAGAGGGAGGTGAGGTTTAAGTTTCCTCGAACTGCTGAGCATCCAAAGCCGAGATGTCCTCTCAATAGAGGGGATATTTATTTTTGGCTGAGGTGCTATCACATAGCCAAGAGACATGTTGTACCAGTGACTAGATTACTATGCGGATAGCCCTTGCTATCTCATTCTCAGTCCTTACCAGTCATAAGACTTTAGGTGTAACTGAGCACTAACGCAGTGGGTTAAGGGACTTCGGTCTCAGGAAAAATTCAGGCGTCCCACTATTAGTGGTCCCTGGTCACACTCTATGTAGCTAGTGGACTATGCCCCTTTTAAACCCCTTTAAAATATCTCTAAAAAGCAAAAGGTTTTGTTTTTTTTCAAAAAGGTCCAGCCCTCTCTATTTCAAAAGGGGCTTCTCCTTTTCTCATTTCCTCCATCATATTAAGTATCATATTAATTTACTTATCCCATCATTTGAGAGATATGTTAATACATAAATAATGACATATATAGACATATATTTAAAATAACTATACACATAATCAATGGAAAACTCATTACATACCTGGGTGAATTTTGCAGATTATGATCTGTATGATTTTGGTGGTGTGAAAATGTCTTCATGCTACCTGTAATCATGGTGTACCAAAAAATGATATTGTTGTGATGTTGGTGCATCTAGAGAATTTTATTTTATTTTATTTATTTATTTTATTTTTCTCTGGCTGCCTTCATCATCCACACCACTAATCATCTCCGTTGTTCTTCCTCTGAGTGTTGATTGAAAACTGTGATGGTAGTGTTGTGCAATGGTGTTTGTGGTCCATTTGAATTTGTACTACAACCATGGGGTCCCCACCACTACTACAAATTTGCTCTTCATAACTTCACTGCTCTGAATAAATTATGTAGATTGAGCTAGTTTCCATTCAATAACCCTTGGTAGTTAGTGAAGATAACATTATTTCCTGTGGATTCTAAAAACATGAAAATCTAGAAAATAACACAGTTTTGAATTTCCCTCGATGATATTTTCTATGTAGTTTTTAGAATGCAACAAAGAATATGAAACTTTTGTTGCACAACCTTCTATACTGCAGTCAATCTTACCCATTGGGTTATTCTTTCTACGGGTGTGGACCTTAACAATTCCAGCATTGTAGCCATAGTTTATCTTTTTTTTTAAGCTTCAGCCTAAGCCCTCTTCTGCTGATGTTACCATTCAATGATAGTTCTCCTCTTGGGGTGGTTGTGTTATCATCAAATAAAAACTCTAGCTTCACGCTCCTCCCCTATTTTATTTTGTTATTACTGGTTGGATATTTCTCATTTCCCTTCTGGACCAAGTTGGTCCTAGGGAAAGAGGATACTCTCTTCCAAAAAATAGCAAAAAATAGAGCTATGTTTCTAATTTACATTTCAATTGGGAGTCTTATCAACAAAATATTTTTATTTACAGAATATTCAAGTTCACCCATATCCTCCCCCACTTAATTTGGTGATGCCCTCGTTGCCAATAATAGGTCCCTTTGTGCAATAGGTCTGCAACCCTCTGAACATCAAGTCCCACACTGAATAACAGGCACCCCCATCCTAGGAAGAAGAAGTTTGAGCACTTCTGGGTATAAATTGGGTCTGCAATTCTCTTCTCAAGGAAGGTCTACAAATTCTTTTTAGCTTCTTCTTCTTCCCAACTGTTATATTCTCCACAAGGCTATCCTTTTTTTTGGATTTTTCAATAGAAATTAAGTGCCTCTTAGTCAATAGGGCTAGTGCACCAAAAATTACATGAGATCGAGAATGCACAACATCAACGCACCTTATTAGACATCAAGGCACCCAAGAATGCATGAAATCAAGTCACCCTCTTGGTGTTGAAAAGTGAGTAGTTGCTGACACGTCTGTTATTGCAGAGTTGATCATGTCCTCCAATTTTTTTCATTTTTTGTATTGCATCAACATCTACTTTTTCCAAACATAGATATGGGTACCTCTTCCCTTTGTAGGAAATTAACACCCATGTCCATGTCCATATGGGGACTATCTCCTCCATATGGAAACAGTCAAGTTTCTACCTCTTAAAAAAACATGCAGGTTCATGGATGTTGAACTAGTTTAGGCCTTGTCTTCCAAGATGCCTATTTTTTGTACAATCAAGCCATTTCACCTAAAAAAGAAAAAATGAGAAAAAATAAAGTGTAGTTCAGTGCAATCTGTGTCTATTAGGTCCAAGCTCTTAGGATACTTGCAGCTTGTATGCGGGCACTTTACCTACAACACACGAAAGCATGAAAAATAGGAATCATGGCATATGTGCTTGTTAGGCCCTGGCTCTTAGGATGCTTGTAGCTTGCATGTGGTTCATAATTTCTTACAAAGCAAAAATAAAAAAGAAATTTTATGCTAAGCAGGACATGTTTCATGTATTTTTTTTAATGATAAGGGCGCCTCTATTGTATGGCATCAAGGTGCCTCGTCATCTCTCTTTTTTTTTTTTTTTTTTAATGATCAAGGCACCTCTATTGTATGGCATCAAGGTGCCTCGTCATTTTTTTTTTAATACTTTTCAACAAAATTCAAGTATCCCCACTGATGGATAGTAATGTGCCTACTTGTAGAGTAAGGCACCCTCTGCCAAGGTGCCTTATTATAGAGTAAGGCGCCCTTGATCAAGGTGCCTTCTTAAATAGTAAGGTTCCCTTGACCAAGGTGCCTTCTTGTAGAGTAAGGTGCCCTTGATCGAGGCACCTTCTTGAAGAGTAAGGTGCCCTTGACCAAGGCACCTTCTTGAATAGTAAGGCACCCTTGACTAAGGTGCCTTCTTGCGGAGTAAGGCGCCCTTGATCAAGGTGCCTGCTTGTAGAGTAAGACACCCTTGATCAAGGTGCCTTCTTGTGGAGTAAGGCACCCTTGATCAAGGTGTCTTATTGTGGAGTAAGGCACCCTTGATCAAGGCACTTCAATCATTTTTTTCTCTTTATTTAATGAATGTGTGAACATTTTTCAAAACTATTGGTATGATATGGGGTCTCCCCCATGCTGATGTCACTCCACATATAAATCTCACTTCACAAAATCTTCACTGGCATCTCCTTATTCATCTATATCGCACTTCATGTTATCCTACAAAACATAAAATAAAAATCTAAACTAAATGTATTAAAATAAAATTCTAACTATTTTTTTCATGAACATTGTAAACAACGTTCATTGTGTTGTTGATGGTATTGATGCAGGTGGGGTCTCCCCCATGCCTACATCTTAAGTAGTCTTCTAAAAATCATCTCTTTATTTATCAACTAGTTTGATATGTTGTAGCATGAGAAGAGCATTTTCCTTCATGGCCTCAAAACCAAAGTCTTTCAACATAATGGCAAAATGTTCAAGCTATAAAATGACTATTTGTGGGCTAGAAACTTGAAGAAAACATGTCGTAGCAGTATTTTAAAACACGTGCTAGTTTCTGATTCATTGGGTCACCTTAAGCACAAGTGAAGAGCATACTCCATAACAAGATGTTCTTTCTAAATTTTGCTCTATAATTTTTCCTTCTACTAATGTTTATCATTAAAAGAATTTACCAATTTTTTGCAAAGCATCAAGACTATAATTTTTTTATCATTAAAACTAGGCTTCTTGAGACATAATTTCTTAAATGGTTTCTGTGTAAAAACACATCCCTAAATATTTTCAACTATATCAAACCTGGGTGTGTCATTTCTTTAATTTATTGAAACCATTAAAGATATGATGGAAATCCTTTGTTGCTTGATTTTCTAATTTTTTTCAACAACACAATTTATTCCTACTTCTACACTTAATATGGTACATCAGGTTCATTCTCATATTTACCTGAGAAGCTGGTGAATTTAAACTGTTACCTATGGTATTTGGCTCTGACTGTTTTGAAAACTATTTTTGGCCCTATAAAAAAAAGGCCCTTAGTGGACTCACGCTTCTCAGGTAGAAGATCTACAGGTGATTTTAAATGGATTGTTTAATTGACCTATAAATCATAACACTATAGTTTTGACACTTCTCGATAACGGTGCCAAAATGATGAACAAAAATTATGTTTATAAAATAGTAATTTCTTTACCATAAATTATCAATCCAACAAGTTCGTAAAATTATGAGTGTCATGCACAATATATGCCTACATCATGGGGGAATAATACTTTTGTACCTATTTAATTTGGTGGGGAATGTTCGTGCATTTAAATTTTAGACAAAACAAATACGATAAAATGTAGAAAAATAAATTATAAACTAAAATTCCAAAAATTAAATGTTGAAAATAAAGTGCAGGAAAATAAACACACACAACTAAATTAAAATAAAGTAGTAAATATAATCTACTGAAAAAAAATAATAGAAATAAAATAGAGGAGCACTACTGCAGGGAGTGGGCCCAAGCTCCGGCAAATAGTCCACCTGACTAATTACATAGAGTTTGATTTAAGCAAATAAGAGGATTTGCACTCTTAATAAAATAAAGCAATGCACAAATCACCACACACAATAGAGACACCAATTTAACGTGGTTCACCCATTGTGGGATACTCCATGGAGAAAATATTTCATTATAATTTTCTCAATCAATCTCTAGGGAATAATTTCCCTATTACAATGTTTATGGATCTCTGTCCAAAGGAGACACCAATCCCCTAATCAATTTTGTGGATCTCTATCCATAGGAGAAATGTTTCTCCTTAGCTCTGGTTGGTGATCTTCTAGAAGAACTGCTACCTCCACTACACTGCTTAATGGATCTCTATCCACTGAAGACTCCTATCCCCACTTAGAAGACTTGTCCTCACTGCCCTGGATAATGGATATTTATCCATTGGAGACTGTTATCCTCTATACTCTGTCACCTCCAAAGCTTTATCTCAGCTCTATCTCAAATCTGTACTAAATACAGTCCTTCGGTCTAGCACAAATCTTCTCAATATCTATCTCTGGTCTAACACAAACCTATCCTTAAATATGCACCAAAATTTGTCCTCAAATCTGCACTAAACATATTCCTTCGGTCCAGCACAAATCTGCTCAATTTCTATCTTTGGTCTGGCACAAATTTGTCCTTAAATATGCACCAAACTCTATCCTCAAATCTACACTAAACATAGTCTTTCGATCTAGCACAAATAAATCCTCTATCTCTATCCATTGATATGCACTAAATACAGTCCTTCGGTCTAGCACAAATATGTCCTCAATCTTTGTCCTCAAGCCTTAACACAAATATTGACTCAATCACAAATCAATTCTGCTAGATCTGCTCCAAAACTTAACCCAAGGTTTGAACAAATCAATCAATCAACTCTGCTCACAAGTATTCTCAAACGCTTGTCTCAAATCTACCTTGTAAGCTTTCACAAAAGCTCACACTAATCTGTTTACAAGTCCTCTCTAGAACTTGTTCAATCTGCTCAATAATCTCTATCCTCAAACTCTATATTGTAAGCTTCCACAAAAGCTCACACAAATCTATCCACAAGTCTTCTCTAAGACTTACATCAAATCTGATCAACAAGTCCTCACTAGAACTTGTCCAATATCACATAAATATATAGAGAATTGTTAGAGACTCAATATGCTTCACATTCATCACAATGCTCACTCACTTTCAATCTCTCTTCTTACCATAGAAACATATAGAGAATTGTTAGAGACTCAATATGCTTCACACTCACAAAAATGCTTAAATACTTTCACTCTCTCTCTCTCTTTATTTTTATCACATAAACATATAGATAATTGTTAGAGACTCAATATGTTTCAACCTCTCTCTCAAATCAATTTAGAATATGGAATAATTTGTTTCACAGAACTTGAACTATCACTTCAACACAACTACTTGACTAGGCTCAATCACAACTCTACTCAACCAATCACTCAATGAAATAATCCTTGCTCTCAAATCCTAGTCCAAGCATATGAACACTCACTCAACAATCTCACATAACAATGATACTCATGATCTTTGCAAACCCTATTTCAAGTTCTTCACTCAACCAATCACTTCAACAACAATGCTTATCCAATAATCTCACATAACAATGATAATCATGATATTTGCAAATCCTAGTTCAAGTTCTTCATTCAACCAATCACTTCAACAACAATGTTTATCAAACAAGGTTTTATCAACAACTATTATTCTAGAAAAACCCTCAACAATGTTCATCAAACAAGATTTTATCAACAACTCTTATTCCAGAAAAATCCTTTTTACTCCAACTTAGCATTCACAACATTCAACAATCACTCACTAGGAATATGTGCCCATAACTTTTTTTTGATGTAGAGGGGCCCTTAAAAAACCACTAACACTCTTTCAAAATATTTCTCAATTTACACAAATAATCAATTTCAAATACACCTTATTACTCCTTGAAATTAGCAATCATCAAGTCACACATAAAAATAATCACTCATGTTGCTCCTTATAATATCCAATTTTAATAAATCAAACTTAAAAATTAACCTTTCAACAATAATATTTGCCTACCCTTCTATCTCCCTCAAAACACTTAATAACCAAATTAATTCAGGCAAAAATTAAACCTCATAAACCATCAAAACATTTTTATTTTTCAACCTTAGGCACATAAAAATATTTTTATTTTCTTTCAACCTTAGCGCATCCTAAATTAAGCAACCAACACAAATGATACCAACTCATACCTTTATCACAACCAAAGAGACCTCAGTGTATTTCGAACATGAAACCTCTTCATCGAGTGTCTTATCAAGGTGTTAGCCCACCATGTGTGCTAAGCACTCCCACAGGGAAGGCACAAGCCTCCTTTTAACCCCTTGTTTGGTGCTTGCTCAAAATATGTGCCCTCTTTGCTTTGCCAAAAGCAAACCCAAAGGGATTCGAACCTGCATGCCTTGCTTGCCACACACCCTAGTGCTTCCGTCGATGCCAACTGCGCTATCAACACCTTTGGTGCTAAGTATTTTCACTCCCTTCGATTTATTCCTTCACCACCGAAGAATCTTGAAAAATGTGGAAAAAAAATTTCCCTTTTTGCGCACAAATTCGATGGAACATAGGAGATCGATCAATAGCATTGTAGAATAAGGTAAAGGTCTTTGCCATTATTTATACACGATGCCTCTTGTGCTATAAACGTCGGTGCTTGAATCGAATATGAAATTTTATTTTCATTTTAACCCTATAACCCTCTTTAGGGTTATTAAATTAATATAAATTAATTTTTAATTAAATTATAATTAACTTAAGTAACTTTTGAAAGTTAATTAAATTAATTTATAATAAAATTATATTAATTAATTTAAATTTCATTTTTAATATTATAATATTATTTGCTTGGGTCTCTTCTTTGCACTTTAGACCACATCTGACTACCTGGAACCGGATCTGACCAATTGGAAATGAACTCTACTGATTGCACTGATTACGGAACTGCTTCTCCTTACACTGCTTACTGAAACTAACTTTTGATATCAATGACCACTCACTCTTGACATCAATGAAAACACATCTACTCAAAATTTCCAACATTACCTTCCTCCTAAATTCATAGAATAATAAAAGTTGCAAAAATCCCCAAAGGTGTCTACAAACCCTTTGGTAACCCAAAAAGCTCCAAAGGCATCTATAAGCCCTTTGGCACCCTAAAAATCCCAAAAGGCATCTATAAGCCCTTTGGTCACCCTAAAATGCTCCAAAGGTGTCTACGAACCCTTTGGTCACCCTAAAATGCTCCAAAGGTGTCTACGATTCCTTTGGTCACCCTAAAATACTCCAAAGTAGTTTATGATCCCTTTGGTCATCCTAAAACACTCCAAAGTGGTTTACAAACCCTTTGGTCATCCTAAAATGCTCCAAAGATGACTATGTTCTCTTTGGTCACCCTAAAATGCTCCAAAGCGGTCTATGAACCCTTTGGTCACCCTAAAATGCTCCAAAGGTGCCTACGATCCCTTTGGTCACCTTAAAATGCTCCAAAGGTATCTACGACCCCTTTGGTCACCCTAAATTACTCCAAAGTTGTCTATGAACCCTTTGGTTACCCTAAAATTCTTTAAAGGTGTCTACGATCACTTTGGTCACCCTAAAATGCTCCAAAGGTATCTATGACCCCTTTGTTCACCCTAAAATTCTCCAAAGGTGTCTACGACCCCTTTGGTCATCCTAAAACACTCCAAAGGTGTCTACAACCCTTTTTTTCACCCTAAAATGCTCCAAAGGTGTCTACGACCCCTTTGGTCACCCTAAATCACTCCAAAGGTGTCCAAGAACCCTTTGGTCACCTCAAAATGCTCTAAAGGTATCTACAATTTCTTTGGTCACCCTAAAATGCTCTAAAGGTGTCTACGATCCCTTTGGCCACCCTAAAATGCTCCAAAGATATCTACAAACACTTTGGTCACCCTAAAATACTCCAAAGGTGTCTACGATCCCTTTGGTCACCCTAAAATGCTCCAAAGGTATCTACGATCCCTTTGGTCACCCTAAAATGCTCCAAAGGTGTCTACGAACCCTTTGGTCACCCTAAAATGCTCCAAAGGTGTCTACAAACCCTTTGGTCACTCCAAAGGTGTCTATGACCCCTTTGGTCACCCCAAAATGCTCCAAAGGTGTCTACGAATCCTTTGTTCACCCCAAAAAGCTCCAAAGGTATCTATAAACCCTTTGGTCACCTCAAAAGCCCCAAAGGTATCTATAAACTAATTTTTCACCCCAAAATTCCTAAAGGTATCTATAGACTCTTTGGTCACCCAAAAAGCCCCAATGGCATTATTAAGCCCATTGGTAAAATGTATATCTATATATATTTATCAAAATTCCAAAAACATCATTAAAACATCAAAAATATAAAAATATTACATTGCATTGTATTTCATATCATTGCATTATCAAATCACTTGCATTAAGCATATCCATCATTGCATTTTGCATTCTAGAGTTGATCATACATGTCTAGCACTAAGTCTTTCCACTAGCCATCATTCAAAATCAACTTTATCAAAATTCATTATTCACACTTGTCTACATTTCAATTATCATGTTCATCCATATTTTGTACCTTTCATGTGTGTTTTTTTCCCTTCACTTAGGTCATTGGTTATAAGGCATCTTTAGGATTTTTCGGTCACTCAACCGTCCCTAGTTTTCTTTTCAGATTTTGTAGAAAGCTATCTTAATTTTTAGAAGGTAGAATCCTACTTCTATTATACCTTGTATATGTCATATTCCCAACACATTTTCACATTAATAAATCCAAGTTATGCACAAGAAAATATGAAACCTACAAAGTGTTTCGTGTTACCATAAGCGAAATTTTACCTCACTCATACCCTTGTGTGAATGGTCCAAATATGCTGAGAATTGACAAAAAAACAAGCTCCTCATTACCCAAAACAATCAAAATCCCTTACTTCATGCCAATATGGGGCAAGTATCCAAAGTGAAAAATAAATAGTGGTTATTACCACTTAACAATATTAAAAAATAAACAATGGTTTTTACCATTAGCACAAGCAAAAAATAAAATAAACAGTGGTTCTCATCACTACCAAAATCCCTTGCTCACCAAAAAAATAATCAAATCCCTAGAGCTATTTAAAGATAAAAGAAAAGAAGGGAGTATTGAACTTGAATCCTTATAATTATCAATATTTGACAACCATAAGGTGATCCTCGTTACAGGTTGGGTGGCATAAAGCCTACCTAGCAATGGTGGTATCCTTATGCATGATGATATTTCTGTCACACTAGCAACCTACTTTTGTACATACCAATGTTTGCATAAGGATGAGCTAGCTTTTGGTAGCCTGTATTGCCTAATGGTCAAATCCAACTACGTAAAAAACTTAGGAGAATGATACTTGTAGGGTGATATTTAGTACAAATGGGCTGCATCAATCTTGTTTGGCACTGGGGTAACTTTATACGTTATCATAGAAATGAACTCACATGCACACACAGGGATATTGAATATCTTGGTCATCTTAGCATATTTATACCTTGCCAAAAAGTCTTGCATAGTTATTATACAACTTTTGACTAGATCACTAGAGTGTTTGAGTCTCAAAAAAATCTCAAGTACATCATATAACCTCATATTATTCATTCCATTACATATCATTTTATCACATGTTTGTCTAGTTCACATGTTCACAATCCATTACAAAATATTATGATAACGTTACAATGAATATATACATTTTGTACAATCTATGGTGCTAGCATCTAGTGTGTCAAATAGCATTCATAATACATCATAAGGGTTAATAAATCATCCATTCCATTATGCATACACACATGTACGTATCATCAATCAACATCATATTACATTACATGCATCCATGATAAGCATCCATAAAAGCATCAATAAAGCATACATCATAAATGTTGCATACATATAATAAAGTAGTAGAGAAACACATGGTCAACCATCCCACCCTGGCACAGCCATAAACTATGCAACCATCTCACCCTAGGATGGCCACCAACAAATCCCACAAAAACAGCTAAAAAAGATCAAGAAAATGGTGTAAAAACCACCAAAAATAGGTCAAAATTGATTAAATTCACAAAGGATCAAGATTGCATTAAAAATGTTCATGTATGAAATGAAAAGTCTCTATTTAAATCCCTAATAAGGCCATTATAGTTGGACCTCTCCATGGGAATGAGGTATTCAGTTCTATTATGCCATGAAGTATCACATAAACAATCAAAATCCTTATAAAATTGATAAATCTTACAATGGATAAAACTGAAGGTAATCCCAATCAAGTCATATGGGTCAAGCGACTCATCACTTTCATCACTTTTCATGCCCTCATCAACTCATCGCTTCATGGGTTAGTCATAATAACAAATTCATAATCAAAATCAACACTTAAAAACTCAAAAGTACAGCTTGCATACATTCAAAAGAATAATTGCCAAAGATAAATTTTAAAGCCTACGTTGGGTCAAATAATTCAGCACCAATTCAATAAAAAAAATTCTTGGTCTCCTTTAAGCCTTGGGAATTTACCTGGAAAAAGGCTTATAAGTGAAACAAGGAACCAAGACCAAGTATACCCTAAAGCCCCAAAAATACCATTGCAAGGTGGCTGAAAAGGTATACCAAAATCAATCCTTCGATTATGTCAAAAGCAAGAATTCCAAGAATTTATGCTCTTTACATAATGGAGGCATATAAATTTGGTTATATTAATGAATAAACTTAATCATTTAATGATTTAGTCATCTATTTTTGCTTTGTGCTCTGTTTCACACAATGCATCTCAAAAAAGGGCATCTGTAGACACTAAAATCATGTAAATTAGATAAGACTACCAAGGTACCACTCTTATCAACACCATATGGCCCTATTGGTCAACCCTCAAGGGTTAATTAAGGGTCCTAACCACTTTTGGTAAGGTTTACCCCACTTTTGGGAGGATTTGGGCCATGTAGCCATGGTCGTCCCACCCCAGGACAACCACAGTTCATGGTCATCCCACCCAGGGATGACCACAAGCAATCATACCTAGGTGGTATGACCATGGTCCAAGCCCCCCAAAACATCAAGGGTGAGACAAACGGTAATCAATTTTTGCCATTTATCCCACCCAATCACTCATGACAGATGGGGAGACTATCATGGCCATTAGGGACTACAAATTAGAGGCCCAAATGGGAAGCCTCTTCCATCCAATGCATGGCAAAGGCATTGACAAGTAGCAGCACCTACCTTGCATGCCTAAACTTACCCATTTTCCCTATTAGGCTATAAATTGAAGTGTTTTCATTCAATTTAACAGAGAGACTTTTGCAAGCATTTACCATGAAGTGTTGCCAAGATTTCCTCTCACCTTTTGCCCTCGTATTTGCCCTTGGAAACCTATCCATTTCTATGAGTTAATACCAAATTTTATGACAAAACCTCTAGGAGGATTCTAGACCAGATCTAAGTGGAATTGGTGGTAGAAACCACCATGTTTTGTGGTCGTCCCCACCTGGGACAATTAATAGTCCCAATTGGAACTCTTAGGTATGACCACGAATTCGCTCATAATTTTAATCTAATTTTAGTGTAGATCAATTTTATAGCATTATATTAGCATCATACTTAATTTTGGTGAAGTTTGGAGTGGTTTTGAATTGTTAATTAGGGTTTTTGTGATTACAATCCTAATTGGCCCACCCAGGGATGGCCATAGGTTCTGCTCATAATATCACTTTAATTTCTACTAAGATCATTACAAAATCATATAATATACATCATGCTAAGTTTTCATGTCATTTGGAATAGTTTAGATCCTTGCACTTTTTACCTTCGATACTGCATACATTTCATGGATTTTATCATAATACGCATATGTTATTAACATATTTTAATTTCTTGTGTGTAGGTATAGGTATTCTAACACACGATGGAGGAGCTAAGGACTTGAAGATATATAGCTCAAAGTAGTGGTAGCGCAATCCCGCTCTTCAATTGTGAGTGCAAGAAGAACATTGAAAGTGTGCCATAAGTTTGTGAAAGGATTGGATCCTTCAAAATTGTAACTTGAATTGTATCAACTTGGGAGTCCTCAAGGGGACATTTTGTAACCTTCTATTTGGAAAATTAATCAATACAAAGAGAACCCCCCATTCCTTTCAAATATTTGTCATTTATGGTTTACATTATCTATCGCTTTTGCATGCTTGATTAGAACATTAGATGCATTTCAATTTCAATTGCTAGGTGCACCATTTTTCTGCTCTACAATGAGAATGTGAGAAACCCTAAAATTTTGAGGAGGCATGAATATGTTTTTTGGTGCCCAAATATTCTACATATTTTTGTATCTAAAATTTCTTATCTTTCATCCGAGTTTCATTCTATTTTAGTTGTGTATCTATAAACTCTTGAAATTAAAAAATCCCTTATTAACATCCAAGTTTAAATTTGTGTTGATGTCCAATCCCATATTTGACTTATCTGAAAGTGTTAAAATAACATGTTCCATGATTGAATAAATAGAAGTAATTCATTTTTGCACAACTATTAGTGGTGAAGCATGTTCTAGTTCAAATATAGAGTAAAATATATATTCAAAGGTAGATTAATTTCAAAATGGTGGGTGTTTTAAAGTGTTGGTTCCTAAATAAAAAATAAAATTAAAACACTCAACTCAAGTGGTGCCAAACTCACGGAATAGCAAATCCTCTTATTTGGAAAGCAACAACGAATTTCTAGGTATTTTTGAATAATTAAAGAAGACCTGACAGGTAGCTTGAATTGGATGTAGAGTGCTCAATACAATGTATAATATTAGTTAAAACTATTTGTTTTCAATATATGCCAAAACATGCATGGTGGGGGCTCGAAATTTGAAAGAAAAATTAAGTCTTTTGAAGAAAGAGGTCGCGGGTTTGATTCTCTTTTTCAAAGAAACTTTATTTTTTATATATTTTTAAGAATAATTTAGGGAGTTAAAAAAATGTGCATTTAGAGGGATAAAAGGGTATAAGTGCATTTATTTTTAATTGGGGAATTCTTTTAAGTCATGAAATTTAAAGTGGAGAATTTTTTCTTTAGAGGGGAATAAATACTTGAAAGAAAATTGAAATTCTTTGAAGTTAAGAAGCCCTATATTCTATAGTGAATATTTTTGCAAGGAGAATTTTAATTTTTTGTAAAAGGTGTATTTTTGGCAGTGACCAATACTTTATTTTTTCAAACAAATTTTTGCATCAAAAATATTTTTTTGGTACACAAAAATCAAAGACATGTGCATTGAATAATCACAACATTCAGTATAAATGATGCCTCTAACTTACATTTAAAGTAATTTTTGCATATTAATTTATTTCATCTAAAGCCTAATATATCTACCATAATGACGTGTGGGCATTGGCCCTATAAATCATCAGGGAGGAATAAGCACATATTTTTGTTATATTTTGTTTCACTCTATTTTTATCCCATTTGTTACTATTGTTGAACATAAATCTTGGAATTGAGAAAATTCAAGTATATAGGGAAATTATGTCCATGTGTGAGGATTTATCTTTAAGCATGTGTCATTGATAGGATGAATCCTTTTTAGTACTACATTGGTATCATGTATCTGTCTCTTTTGTGTACCCTAAGGTCTCTCACATACGACCATATATATCAAGAGGGCTAGCTTCTTCCATGTATTAATGGGTATATAAGAATAGTGGGTATATATAAAAGTTTAGTAAATAGGGCTGGTGGTATATAGAAAAGGGGACCATTTTGGGAGATATAAGGAACCATCACCATTGATACATCAAAAATATTTCTCACAAAATCTTAGTTGCTAAAGGGTGCAAATTTTGCACCATTGAAGACAAAAAGAGGACAATACTAGTTGTCAAAAAACTCTAGGATATAGTTGTAGGTAATGCAACTTGTCTTGAGGAGATAGCAGCTAGGTAAAAGTATGATGAAGGAAATGTGAGGGCACTTGTAATCATGAATTTTGGAGTGGATTATGAAATACACCCACATATCAATGAAGCAAAAATATCAAAAGATGCATGGGATTAAATTTACACTATATTTGAAGGAAATAACAAATCCACAATCCTTCATAGTCAATCACAACTGCATACATAAAGGGTCCAATATGGTGAGAGTATTGAACAATTTCTTCAAAGAATTGCATAGCTAAAGGTAAAATTGAACACCATGGGATAAAAGGTGGAAGATAAGCTCCTAGTCTTGGTTGTATTTAGAGATCTCCCTAAATCATTCAGAACATTAGGAACATCTCTCCAAGTATTAAATAGAAGTATGTCATTTGAAGAATTAGGTTTATAACCATACAATACCTCAAATGGGGACATCTTGAGGGGAAAACATTAAGCAGTGTTATACCATCATTTGGCTAAGGAAATCAAGTGAATCGAGTTATAATCTTTGTCTTGGGTAAAACAATGAAGGTAAGTACCAAAATTTATTCAAAATCTCTATTTGGCCATCTGACTAAAGGTGATAAGAATAGGATATATTTAGTTGAGTACCATTGAGAGCAAGGTTATGCATAGCGATGAATTATCGTAAAATAATGAAAATTTGGATTTTTGAAATAGAATTGACTAAAATGGGGACCCTTGACCGGGACCCATTAGCCCAAAAATTCTAGGTGCAATTTTTTTTGGGTTCACTCGCCTCAATTGTATAATAATTTAATCGTTTTAGATTTAAATCACCTACATTATTCTGATAATAATGAATCTTTTCACCTTAAAATTATAAAAATTTTATTAACACCCTCAAAATCGCCTATTATACCTAGTATATATACTCAAAATTTATAGGATTGCTTGGATATGGATTGTTTTCGCCTCACAAAATACAACTAACATCTTAGGAATATTATGAGCCTTTTGCATTTTTGGGCGTAAATAATTATTTCACAAAAATAATTCACGCAACCTTAAAAATTACAGGTATATTTAATAGTTTTATTTTCCTCTAGGGCAAGTAAACTGAGATTTGGCAATAGATATTAAATCTTGTTGTGGTTTTTGTGATGCGATAATAATTAGAACATTCCTTTTGAGATTAGGAGGCTTCAAACGGAGATGGAGAGGCTTAACATCACCGTAAGGTATTTTCGTCAACTAGATGTCATCGTAAGGTTCTGAGTTTGCATTTGTAGTAAAATTATTTTTGGATATCGATAGACAAATGATGGGAGAGGACCTAAATTTGTTATCATCTAACGATATGCTTATTCTGGAGGAGCATTTTTTTACTGCAATATCATGCATTCGAAGAAAATGAGTGAGTCCAGTTTTCACATATTCAACCCCTACTACAAATCAACTTTTTATTTCATTCATATGCCTAACTAATGATCATATTTAAGGATGAATTTGAGCACCAAGATATGGAAAACCAAAGGAATTCAGCAAAAAGGGTAACATTATAGATATTTTTTTTTTTTCAATTCCTTTGAAAATGCAACCTTGATCTTCAAACTAGCAGTTTTTAAAATTTCAAGAAATGGCACAAGAACTAGAAAGTGCAAGAAGAAGGGCAAGATCCTAGTCCTAATATTTTCCATTATCTCCTCTAAGGTAACCAGTCTAAGAAACTTACTTCCATTAAATTTTAGGTCTAGCATTGAAAAATATTAAGAATGGTATGTGACAACCCCACGATCAAAGTCAAAGAAAGAAATCTTACAAAAAGGCTATGTTCCATTTAAAAATGGATAACATCTCATGCATAGTGATAACTGATATAACTTATTTAGTGTAAATATTTATTTTAGTTTTTGTTGAAGCATCACAAGGATAAAGGTATTAGGTTTTTTAGTAGAGACCTAATTTTAATTTAAAGTGTATGCATTAAAAATAAACACCATTGCACTAAAAATGAAGCATTGCATTATATTTCATAAAATGATTTTTTGAATACAATTAGCCCCTTTGTAGGATGATTTCACAATACAAATGCTCACAGGGGTGATCCCATTTTACAATAAAAAATGGTGTCTAATTCTTCTCCATGCTACAATCAATGTTGGAGTGGGTTTGTTGTGACCACCATGCTGGATTTGAACTTGTTGAATCTGGAACCTGCACACATGCAAATAGACAAAGAGTTTAGTAGCACCTATCAAAATAAATATGATAAAATGACTAATGTAAAATAGAAATAGAAAACAAGTATTGCATACATGAGTCACGATTTGAGCAGCATAACGATAACATTCCCTCCCTTTCTTTCTTGGTGAAGTGATGATGCCTTTATAGGCCTTTGAGGATTTTTGGAGGGAAGGATAGGTAGTAAGCTAGGGTTGCCAAGTGGAAAGGACTGTATAGCCACCTATCTTGGGCAGTTGCAGTGAGTCACTAGAAGTGTCTCACTTAACTGGGGAGATGTGACAAGTGGGTAGGTGCAAGTGGAGTGAGGTGTGAGATGTGGCAAGTGGGTAGGTGTAAGTGTAGTAAACTGTGTGAGATGTGGCAAGTAGGTAGGTGTAAGTGAATTAAAGTGTGTGAGATGTGGCAATGTGAGGGGTAGTGGTGGCTAGGACATGTGTCAGGTGGGAATATAAGGTATCTTATGCAGATTTTCCAAATTTAATAAATTTGAAAAATATAAATTAATGTGCATGAAAATACACCTAATTTTATACTTAGGCATATTAATGTGCAAAATTGGAATGTGCAGTGTGAATGAATAATGTGCAGGAATTTTATGCCTAAGTTTAGACTTAGGCATATATTATTATTCAAAATTGTGATGTGCAATGTAAATGAATAATAAGCAAGAATTATATACCTAAGTTTAGACTTAGGTATATATTATTATGCAGAATTGTGATGTGCAATGCAAATATCTAGATTTTGGTGTCTACATAAAGCGAGGGTCGTCCGATGTACTATATACTCAAATAAGTATTTACAATAAATAAACTATATTTTTTTTTATACATAGAGGAATCGGTAACTACCTTTCCTTTTTGAACAACTAGTCACAAGGTCAAGTCGCATTACCTCCGATTGTAGTGTCAAATCATGGTGCTACCACTATAACCCCTATCTCACCTCGATAAACATGACCCAAAGTGAGGGAGACCCCCAATGGCTCGAGATTTGTATCATCGTCATCAAGTTGATGCACACTTAGCGGACTCAAGTCAGACTACTACCTTTGCCCTAGATTGGGCATGCCCACAAGGTTTGAACCTAGGTCTCCTCCTGGTAAGTGCCCAACTTATTACCAATCCACCTAACCCTCACGGATAATAAATAAACTATATTAGTTAATAATAATATAAAAAAATAATAAATATGTGATGTCTAGTTTTAGCTTAGACTCTATTATGAACTATGATTTACAGGATTTGAGGACTACTATATGGTGAAAGCATGGGATTGTGATAATTTATTCCTCTTATTAAGTTTTTACTGGAGCTACAGGTGTTATTTGATTAATTGAAAAACTATTTTTATTCATCATGGATCTAGTGTGGTTTTGGTATGGACGTTCTTTAAAAAACTAAAAGAAAAAAATATGAAGACAATGTATGCTAAGGTAAATAAAATACTTTTTATTTTTTATTTTTTAAAATTAATTATATATTTACAAACTTAAAATTATAAAAAATATTATTAAATGCCCAATAACTTGAAACTTGACCTCTTTGTAGCTAATGCTTATGTTCACCATTTTACATAGACTTTACGATCAAAAATAAGACTTCAAAGGAGAACCTTACAACTAAAGACCTTTCTAGTAACTTGACTCAAAATGTCCAGCAAGTTTCCTATTGTCTTTATCTATTATAACTGAAGGAACTTCTTGTAGAAATTTATCATTAAGGACTTCAAACTCCTTTGATCCTAGAATATTCTGATAAAAATACCTTTCCTCCTTTCTGATTTCACTCTGGTATTCAATCCAAACCTCTTCTATTAATTTTTTTATACTAATTCTAGATGTTGATCTCTGTACTATTTCCATATTATGAAAAAACTTGTATTTTTATCTCCTTTTAACCAAAATTTTCTTGATATTAATCTCCAAAATTTCTCTTCCTTACTCAAAATATTATGATATTCACTAAGTAACTCCCTTTCCTCCAAGCTTGTCTTATTATGATCACCTTTTTTAAATTTTGAAAGTTTATCTTATAGTTCTTCTTTCTTCTCAAAAATGTTTCCAAAAGTATTCTCGGTCCATTCTTGTAATCTAGATGTCATTGATTTAATTTGTTTTGTAAGTTTATATAGCCCAATGTTTCCTGAAGAATTCCATGTTTGTGCTATCGTATCAACAAATTTAGGATGGTCTTCCCATATCTTCTCATATTTAAAATATGATCTCTTTTTGAATTCACTTACCATCATTTTAACTTTTATTGGCTAGTGAATTGAACCAATCCTTATCAAGATATTAATTTAAGCACAAGTTCGTTCATCTAGCCAATGATTTGAGAGAATACATCTATCTAATTATTTTATTATTAGGTTTTTGCCTCTCCTGTTGTTGGTCCATGTATATTTGTCTTCTTCAAACTCAACCTCCCATAGATAATTATTTTGAATACAAGTTGAGAAATCTCTCATACTTTGGGTTAGTTTTCTAATTCCCCCAAAAATTTTCAACTAGCTTGGTTATGGCATTAAAATATCCTATGATCATGAATCAGATTTCTTGGTCTTTACTTATCATAAAGGCTTCAATCCCACTCCAAAATTCTAATTTTCTTGACTAAGTTGTAGGTCCATAGACATTGATAAGGATGAAACAAAAATTTAAAAAGAAGCATGTGACTAAAGAGGCTATCCAATGCCTCATTTTATGAATGGTTACACAAGAGGTTCTAATAGGATTCCAACAAGTTAGAATTCCCCCTATCACTCCTTTAGAATCTATAGCATCCCATTCACATCTCATCCATATTGCTTTCATAGTTTTGAAAACTTCTTTTGTCATTTTAGTTTCTTGGATACAAAGGATATCAAGCTTATTACTTAAATAGAGGTCCTTGATACACCTCTACTTTGATGGGGCATTAGCAACCCTTACATTCCATGAGATGGTAATCATGTCTCATTTGGGGCTATTTGCCTTACCTATGAATTACCAATATCATTTTGTTTTTTGGTTCCTTTCTTTATGTTTGCTCTTGCTTCCCTATATCTCACTTGATAATTTGAGGGTTTTCCTCTTTTTCATTGCTTGTATCAGAAGTACGTATTATTATTCTATTCCTCAGTATTCTTTCACAACTTTCTTTTTCCTCATATTTATCCTCTCTTGGCTCTACTATATAAGCTTATGACTTGTCCTACTCATTTTTTGGTATTTCCTTATTAATAGTAGATGTATTAACATCTAACACTACTTTTTATTTACCAATTTTTTTTTCTTGAATGGTACATGGTACTTTAAGAGAGACTTCAAAATCTGATTTGACACATTCCTTAGGTTCATCGAGAATGTTCATATCTAAATCAATATCATATTGAATAGATAATTCCTTGTTAATACGTTGAATCTATTGTATTGTATCCTCTAAGCTTTCATCTACTTTTTGTTCAAGCTTTTATTTTTTATTTCTATTTTTTGAAAGTTGAAAAACATCTTCATTCATATCCATTTGTGATTTCTTTTGAAGCCTTATATTACCATATAATATCACATATTATATGACACAATATCCAATATAAAATAGCCACAATATATAAAGATCAAGATAATAATAAGAGTAGAATGATATGAGCAAATTAATATGTATATCAAGGCTTATAATAAATCAAATAGCATTCAATTATATGTTAAAATATGAATGTAAATAGCCTAAATCATTCATGTACTATGCATGAAGAACAACTTAAATATTAATTTCTCAAAATGTATACAAGCTTTATTACTCCTCTACTTCTTACAATCAGATAATAATATCTACAAATATGATCTTTTATATTTGTCCCTATGGAGCATTGCCTTCATAATATAGTCATAGATGTAATGTGACTCTTTGGATACTTGACTATTGTTCTCCATATGCCAAGTCTCATGACTCTTGGCTTATCTACTTGCCACTTGCATACTTTATGAACACTTGAATCTATAATACTTGCACACCTTTACATGACTCTTACACTTCTACAACTTGCACACCTAACCTAGGACACTTGTGCACATATTTACATTACATATTTGCACTCTTGCATACAAGACACTTGTGCATATTTACTCAACCTACACTTGCACTCTAACTCACATGATACTTGTGCATTTTCTGCACATTACAACTTTACATGATACTTGTGCATTTCCTGCACATTCACACTTACATAAAGAGGGAAATATAAATCATAGTATAAAATATGGATTCGACCCTAATCTATTATTTACAAATGTACCATGAAGGTACCATGGGGGTACATTAGCATGTACCAAATAATGTAATATACTCCAAAACCCCCCTATATTACATTATTTGGTTATTGAAGACTTTAGTCTTCAATCATAGTCTTCATCTTTTATCTTCAAATATTCAAATGATTTTGCGTTGTTCAAGATATTTTGCTTCTCTTGAATCTATTTACAAATATACCATGAAGGTACCATGGGGGTACATTATAATGTACTATATAATGTAATATACTCCAACACCCCCTTGTATTACATTATTTGGTGATCGAAGACTTTAATCTTCAATCATAGTCTTCATATTTTATCTTCAAATTTTTAAATGATGTTGCATTGTTCATGATCTTCTGCTTCTCTTTAATCTATTTACAAATGTACCATGAAGGTACCATGGGGGTACATTAGCATGTACCAAATAATGTAGTATACTCCAATGCCCTCTTGTATTACATTATTTGGTTATTGAAGAATTTAGTTTTCAATCATAGTCTTCATCTTTTATCTTCAAATCTTCAAATGATCTTGCATTGTTCGCTATCTTCTACTTCTCTTGAATCTACTTCATCTTCTTGCTTTACTTCTACTTTGAGTTCATCTATGGCTTATTTGAGTTCATCTACGGCTTCTATCATAAACTGGTTGTGAGTTTAAATTTATCTTTAGACTTTGAATCTTCTAAATCACAAACTGATTGAACTCTCTCATTATCATAAGATTCATGCATAAGAATCTTTCCTTTTTTCTGACCTCAGATTGACCAATTGCTTTGTAAAATAATTTTGGACCATATTTGATCCATTTTTCTTTTCCTTGTTTTCTAAACATTTTATCATAAAATGTTTTTCCTTCTTGTATTTTAGAAATTGAACACTTGGATCTATTGTTAGAAGATGCTTCAGAAATAAGTTTTTGAAAAATGTTTTCTAATCTAAACAATAGTGCTCTTTCAAATATTCTACAATACTTTTCTTTGTACCAAAAAATGTTGTAGAATGAGACTTTCTTCCACAATATTTACATAGATAAAGATTCTAGCAATTAGCTTTTTCATGACCAATTCTATTACAATAAATGCATCTTGAATATATTTTATTTATTTTATTCATTCATATTAGTGCTTCAAGTTCATTTATCTTCTTGATAAAACAACATAACCATTTATGCACAACCAAGGCTACTCTTTCTTTATTTTCCTTATAAATGGTTTGCAAAAATTGATAATCTATGATATTTTGAGCAATGTCTGACTTTGTAATAGAATCTATTTTGGATGTACTACTAGAATAAGATTTTGTAGTAATAAGATCCAATTTTGAGTTCTCAAGGGTATTTAATATTTTTTCTATCAAGATCATCTATCATCTTCTGAAAACAAAACTTTAACTTATTCACTATTTCTTCACTATTCTCATTGAATGCATTTTTAATAATTTCTTCCATAGTATGAGTTAGTTCAATGATTTATTTTCATTTTTTTAAGTAGTAATCCTTATATCTCCCTAGATTCAAATATGAATTTTGTTAATTGATTCCTTTGAAGTAGTAAACCTTATAACTCCCTAGTTTAGACAACAATAAGAAATTTACAAATTTTTATTATTTTTTAAAATCCTTTGATGTTGAAAACCTTATAACTCCAAACTTAAATTTGCAAAAATTCAAAAAAATTTAAATAAAATTTTCAATTTCGATTTTCTCAAAAATTGAAAATATTCTAAAATAAAACCTTCTATCAAAAATAACTTTAAAATTTCAAAAAACTTGAAATAAAAAAATAACTAAAGTAGAAATCCTTATCACTCCACACTTTTCAAAAATAAAACTTTAATAACTTTTCAAAAACTTTAAAATAATCCTTATAACTCCTAAGCTTTAAATTTATCAAATAACTTCACTAATTCTTTCTACCTCCTTATAACTCCTAATAAGTAAATAAAATAATTAAATATGCATACCTTTATTTCCACATTAGGCACTCCAAATCAATGCAATTTTAAAAATTTCCCTTCAATGTTCAAACTCTTTGAATGGATTAATCAATGCTTGCTCTTTTAATTCCTCTTTGATCAATCAATGCTTGCTCTTAAACTCCTCTTTGAACATATTAAATAATGCTTGATATTAGGGTGAATTAAACAATGTTCTTCATAACCCTAATGTTCTTCTTCACCAACGATTGCCTAACGATGCTCATTGCCAATTGTTTAACTTATATTGATTCCAACTGAATGTTAGTCCATTCCACCAAGCATATACATTACACAAATGTTACTTATGATGCTTCCTTTTGTTACTACAAGCACATATTTCCACCAAGCATATACATTACTCAAATATTTCTTCTTGTGCTTCCTTCTGTTACTCCAAGCACCCTGCTACTATTCATTGTCTCTTGGGTTCACTTGATTTTTGAGATGCTTCCTTCCTTAATGTTGTGATTGTTGCTCACACCTCTAATGACTTTTCTCTAATTTCAAACTCCTTAGCTACTATAAACATTTCTTTATTGCCTTATGTACTCTAATTTCATTTGACTTAGTTCCTTAGTTTAGTCTTGAATACAACTCATTCTTTGCTACACTCTTCCTACTATCTATTAGATGTTTTTATGCCATTCTAGATTGTTGTTATACATTGCTATGCTTTATTGTATTTCTCTAGCTTGTTGTTAGATGTTGCTAGGAACTTATATGCTTTGTTGTATTCCTCCAACTTATTGTTAGATGTTTCTAGATCGGTTAAGACTCAACTAGTACTCTATAATCTTCTTATAGCTTGTTGTTGACCTTTGATTGTACTTTGTTGCTAACACATAGGTGTACAATTTGAATGAATATAGAAGACTCTTGGCATTTACATAGCTTCATAGACTGCTTTAACATGTGACTCTTTTATGGGCTTCAATAAATTGAACTTCTTTCTTCTTTTATGCTCTATATGATCTTTCCTTCTTTCTTTCTGCAATAATCTCTATTGAACTCTTCTTGTTTATTTTACTTTCATGATCTTCTTGGCTTCTTGAGCCGAATCTTTATAAGAGACCCTATTTTACTAAAATGTCCTTTCTCTATATTGACTTCTTTGGCCAATTTCAATGTCTATATGACCTATATCTTTTTTCCTTCTTTCAATTTCTTCCTATAATGATCTCTTGAATCAATGTCAAGGTCTATATGACCTAAATCTCTTTATCTCTTGTACTTTCTTCCTATAATGACCTCTTGGACCAATGTCAAGGTCTATATGACTTGAATCTCTTTATCTCTTGTACTTTCTTTCTATAATGGTCTCTTGGACCAATGTCAAGGTCAATAGGACTTGAATATTCTTTATTATCTTTTAAATCCTTTATATAATGGCCTTTTGATCCTATGTCAAGGTCAGCATGACCTAAATATTCTTTCTCTCTTAATTAACTTTTCTTAGTAAGCTTTGAATGCTTCTCAATCCATTATAACTTTTAATTGTACTATGCACTTAGAAGCTAAAATTCTTCTCTAGCCTCTGTAGGAAGCTTCTCACACTTATATAGCTTGATATCTATTGCAACTCTTTCTTTGAAATCTATAATGTCTTAGTTTGCACCTAATAATTCAATGTGATTCTCCTTCTTACTAAAAATCTAATATAATTTCAAGGTGACTTTGAATATCCTTAAATCTTCAACTTTCTTCTATAAATATTTAATCTATAAATATTCAATGTTAAGGGTTGGCTATATCCCTGAATGATAAACTATCTCAAAGTTGATTTGCATTTCAATCAATATAGTTGAGTCCTAGTCTTCACTAGTTATTCTTAAACTATGGAAAGACTAGTGTTTTTACTCAATATAATCTTTAGAGTCTGAGTCTTAATACCTTTAAAGTAGACAAACTCTTAATAGACCTTGTCAAATGTGGATAAAGTCAATTTATAATAGTGGTTAAAATAAACTCTATCAATCTAGACAGAGTTCAATGGTAGCTTTGATACAACTAATGGCTTTTGAAGCCATATACTACCATAGAATATCATAAGTTATATCACATAGGACCCAATATAAAATAGCCACAATATATAAAGATCAAGATAATAATAAGAGTAGAATGATATGAGAAAATTAATATGTATATCAAGGCTTATAATAAATCAAATAGCATTCAATTATATGTTGAAATATGAATGTAAATAGCTTGAATCATTCATGTACTATGAATGAAGAAAAATTTACAATATTAATTGCTCAAAATGTATACAAGCTTTATTACTCCTCTACTTCTTACAATCAAGTAATAATATCTACGAATATGATATTTTCTATCTATCCCTATGGAACATTACCTCACAATATAGCCATAGTAATGTGACTCTTTCAATACTTGACCATTTCTCTCCATATGCCAAGTCTCATGACTCTAGGCTTATCTACTTGTCACTTGCATACTTGATGAACACTTGAATCTATAATACTTACACACCTTTACATGACTCTTACACTTCTACAACTTGCACACCTAACCTAGGATACTTGTGCACATATTTACATTATATATGTACAATATTTCATACAAGATACTTGTGTACATTTAATCAACCTTAAATTGCACTCTAACTCACATGACAGTTGTGCATTTTCTACACATTACAACTTTACATGACACTTGTGCATTTCTTGCACATTCACACTTACATAAAAAGAGAAATATAAGTCACACTCTAAACTATGGACTCAACCCTAATCTACTATTTATAAATGTACCATGAAGGTACCATGGGGGTACATTAGCATGTATCAAATAATGTAATATACTCCAATAATTTGTAAGTTTCTCTTGTGATTTTCTACACATGATTTTGTTGGACTCTTCTTTGGGCATGATTTCTCAATATGCCCCACCTCATAACATCTTCTACATCTAAAAGATATGTTTTCTATTGGAAATATGAGCAAGTTTTGTTGTCATTGATGTCAAGAAGATGATCAAGTTTTATTGTCATCCATGTATTCATGTCCAAGTTTTGTTGTCAAGGGTGATGTTCAAGTTTCGTTAATATCCTCCGATGGTTTTCCAAAAAGGCAAAGAAGCAAGTTTAAATGAAAAATAATATTATTATATTTTATATTATAATATTTAAGGATACAGGTTGGATTTAAGAAAAATGAGGGCAAAAGAGTTGTCACATTTTAAATCTCCTAAAAAACCTATATGACATATTTTGAGGACTAAGGTTTAATTATTTAATTTAAAATATTTTAACCCTAAGGTTAAAATTTAAAATTAAATAATAATAATTCAAGGCGCTAAAGTTAAAATATAAAATTCAAATTCCAAATACCCGTCGACGTGGTGAAGTGCATTGCATATATTATAAATAAGGCAAAGTATTTGGTTAAAAAGTTATCCATGCGATTAATGTTAATGCGACCAAAGTATTTGAGCGCCAAGGAAGGAGTAATTTTGCATGTGTTTTAAAAGCTAATTGGACAGAGAGAAAGGACAAGGTGAAGTGGAGCACGAAAATAATCTCGATGTGCTAGGTAGCATAGGTGGTAGACAAGGGTTGCGGTAAGGTGTGGAACGCGAGATCGCAGGTTTGATCCTTGTGGTCGTATTTTTCTAAAGGGAAGGTGCTTTGGTTTTGTGCTAAGCGAAAGGGCAAGGTTGAAAAGCGACAAGGCAGTATTTTGTTTTACATGAGGGCATGTAGCCCAAGCGGTGGAACGCTAGGTGCTAAGGTGCTTGGAGAGGCAAGGTGGGATGTTCAAATCTCGTTGAACATATATTGTTGAGGTATTAAAAAGGTATGTGTGTATGGTTTAATTTTTAAAAGGTTTTTGATATGCGAAAATTGCATGAAGACATTGCGTAAAGTTTTTAAAGGTGGTTTGTAAGGTTGTTAAGAGGGAGATATAAGGTTTATAAAAATTAAAATATTATATTGTGATCTTGATGATTAGAATTTGAGAGGAATAATAAGGTGGATAAAGGAAATTGATTGTTTAAGTGAGTTGTTTAATTGTTGCTAATCATTTTTGAAGTGTGGATATTATAAGGTGTAATTGCGATTTAACGTTTTGTATGGTAAAATATTTTGAGGGAATATTTGAATGAAATTTTGAGAATTTTTTTGCTACCTAACCTTTGAGATTGGCAAAGAGGTTGGTTGTGATTGAGACAAGTTTTGAGGTCAAGCTTTCCTCAAAATAAAAGGTATGGGCATATCATCCTTGTGAGTGAAATATTGTTGAATGTTGTGAAGTGCTAAGTTGGAGTGAAAAGGTTTGTTTGATAAGCATTTTTGAGTGAGTTTTCATGTGCATGATTGGTGAATGTTTGTGAGAACATTTGAGTGTGAAATTGAGAACTATCTTGAACTAGAGTTTGTGCAAGATCATGGGTATAATTGTTATGTGAGATTATTTGATAAGCATTATTGGAAATATTTGAGTAAACTTTCATGTGCTTAACTAGGGTTTGTGAAATATCATGAGTATCATTGTTATATGAATTTAGAATCATCTTGATTCAAGGTTAAGTTCCATAGTGAGAGTTTTTGGAAGTATTGTGAAACACTTGGTTAGGGCTTGTAAGCAAGTTGTGTTTCATTGAGTGAATGGTTGAGTGAAATTGGATGAGCATTATTGATTGAGAGTGTTGGAGTGATAGTTCAAGCTCTATGAGACATATTGAGTCTCTTATCATTCTCTATATGTTTATGAGGTTAAACAAAAATCTGAGTGAAATTTGTTTGTGTGATTAAAGAGGTTTTCTAAAAGAGATTAAGTTGAGTTTTGTGAGTGTGTTGTGAGTGTGAAATATATTGAGTCTCTAACCATTCTCTATATGTTTCTAAGGTTAAGAAATATTCTAAGTGAAACTTGTTTGAGTGATTGAAATTTTTTTGAAAGAGATTGAGTTGATTTTGTATGCAAGTTTTGCAATTGATTTGAACAAGCTTTTGTGAAATCTTGTGAGCAGATTTTAGTAAGTACTATAGGGGACTTAAGGATAGAGTTGAGAAAATATTTTGTGAAAGCTTAAGAACATATTTATGTGAGATTTTATGGAAGCTTACAATCATATTTGGATAAGTCTTGGTGAAGACTTGTTAAGCATATTGAGCAAGTTCTAGTGAGAACTTGTTGAGCATATTTGAGGTAAGTCTTGGTGAAGACTTGTGGACATATTAGTGTGAGCTTTTGTGGAAGATTACAATGCAGATTTAAGGTAAGTCTTGGTGAAGACTTAAGAGCAGTTTGAGCAAGTTCTAGAAAGGACTTGTGGACATATTTGAGGCAATTTTTTGAGAATACTTGTGAGAAGAGTTGATTGTTTGATTTATTCAAACCTTGAGTTAAGGTTTGGGGCAGATCTAGCATATTTGATTGATGATTGTATCAAGCTTTGTGTTAAGGCTTGAGGATAGATTTGAGATAGATATTGAGAAGATTTGTACTAGATTGAAGTACTGTGTTTAGTGTAGATTTGAGATAAGGATTGAGCAGATTTGTGCTAGACTGAAGGATTGCGTTTAGTGTAAATTTGAGATAGAGATTGAGCAGATTTGAGCTAGATCAAAGGATTTTGTTTAGTGCAAATTTGAGATATATATTGAGTACATTTGTGCTAGATCAAAGGACTATGTTTAGTGCTAAAAGCACGAGGATACGGAAACAAAAAGGAATATGCCAAGCAAGATGCGTTTAAAACCAAACTTAACGCTAAAAGCCTATATATTGCAACATGCATGAAAAGAAAGAACATAGACGAATCGACACAAGATAAAAGCAATATGAAATATGCTGCCCTTTTTATTGATATGCTTTCAAAGTCGTGTTACAATACGTCTCCTTCCTTTTTAGGGGATAGGAGCGTCAAATATGTTTCTTTATCACATCCATGGATAGCAAATCCTTCTTCCGCGTGCCCACATGTAAGATGGGCGGACCAAAACGTCACCGCCGCTTGTGTGTATGATTTTTGATTCCTTCCTGCTCCTCTGATGTCGAAGACCTACGTTCAAGGAAACAGAAAATATTAGTAGCACCTGCAGATAGAATAAAACATGTGTTTCCCAAGGCCTACTGTTAGTGTATGCATGAAAATATTAAAACGATGACCAAATAACATCAGAACGACCTAAAAATTTGATAGAAGCATGAATATGTTACCAGGAGACCACTGCAAAAAGAACAGTCGAGAAATTCCTCACAGATTTGTATTCGCTCCGGGGTGGGACGAATTAACCTACAATAATTTGTTAGAAAGCACCCTCTTCAATGTCCTGCCTAGGAAGCTCCAAATGACCTGCAAAGTTGGGGTTAGCTAATTGGGGGTGTTTTGGGAAGACCCAGATGGTCAGATTTCTCCAATTTTGCCTCTAGCACCCATATTTTGATGATGGCATCTACAGATTAGTAAAGGCGAGAAATGATAAAAACCTGGTCAAAAATGCTCAGAATGAAATGAAATTTAAACTACAACCTATTTAAATAACCTAGAATAAGATGCAAAAGAAAAATCAGAGAAATCTATCACAGATTTCTATTCATCCCGGGGTGGGGCGTTTAGGACTGTGACAGCTTGGGGAGCGCCCGGGGGCAGGACGCCCACCGTTTGGGACTTTTTTTTGGCACCAATCCACTTGGGATGGGTCCAAAACCTATTATGGGGTGTTGTCGACAAATTTTGTGGGATATTGTGGCCAAAAATTAGGTTTTGGGTCTTGATTCGTGCTTCCAATAGTCACCCAATAACCTCCCTTTCGAATGAGAGATTAAGGATGTGAAAGGCACAAATCGCAAGTAGGTATGTAAATTGGCAGCACTTCGTTGCTCAAATGCTCCTTCTCTCTCTATCTTTTGGGTGAGAAAACTCACCAATTTATAGACCTAGGGTCTCTCTGTTTGAATTGCGCATGCGAGGGCGCCACTTGAGTTGTTTTTCCTATTTTGAGAGAAAAGCTAATTCCCTGATTTAGAATCTCCTTGCATGAGGTCTCTAAAATAAAGACATGCATGACTGAAGTCTCTCTTCTTGATTTGGAGCCATTCCTCGCAATTGCATGGCTTGAAGCTTCAGTTAACTGGCGGACTTGCCGAGGTTTGAATTTTTGCCAGTCAAACTTGCTATTCGCCTCACCCTGGGGCGAATTTTGATATTCATCCCTGGGAGGGACGAATGCCAGTTTGTATTCGTCCCTGGGTGGGACGAGCAGAGAGCAAGGTGCCAAAAAGGTGCCAAATTGACCTCTGACCTCCAAACTACTTTTGGGAGTGGTTAGGACCACTGTTTAACCTCTGGGGGCTGCCCTAGGGGCTGTGTGTGTCAATGCGATCAGCGCTTGTTGTCACATAATCAGATTGGTGCTGTTTTGGTGTCTACAGATGCCCCTTTTTGGGAAGCGCTATGCAAGGCGCAGTGTCGAGCAAAAATAGATAACCAAAGCACTAATGATTAGGGTTTCTCAGTAACCTAACCAACTCTTGATGCCCCAAATATGGAAAGGGCATGCATTCTTGAATCCTTGCTTCTGACGAGCTAAGGAACTTAATTCAAGTGTTAACCTTGTTTCAGGTGAGGTGTTACTTGAACTTGGACATTGATCAGTCATGAATAGGCAAAGGGCGCAACCTTTTGTCTGTGGGAACCTTGAGTTCATGATTCATGAATGCCAAGTGTTTGATCAGCTTGTGATTATTGCTTGTTTGCTGCCCCAAGTAGGGGCATGATTGTCTTTGTCAATGATCCTTTGAATGCGTGTCATTTCCTTGATTGGGTGTGTTTTTGTTGATTGGTGACTAAGTGTGACTACCCCCTCAAGCGACGAATCGATGAGGGAATGACCGACATGAGAAAAGTGACGAGTCGCTTGACCCAAGATGACTTAGGTAAGGGTGCCTTCAGTTGTTTACCGTTGAATGCGAAAGCAGTTTCCGAACATTTTGACCTATTTTTGGTGGGTGTGAACCCTTTTTGTGATGCCATTTGGAGCTAAAATTGTCAAAAATCCATCCTCCCGTGGAGCGGTCCGGCTATGATAGCCTTCTTAGGGAGTAGGATAGGGACAATTTGTAACCCCAACGTCTATTTTGGATGCCAAGAATGTCAAGCGCAAAAGCGCCTTCGTTCGGCAATGTTATTGCTATTTTTGGTTGGGTTTTGACCCATTTTGCGACGTCGTTTGGGGATGAAATTCTCGAAAATCCATCATCCCATGGAGCGGTCCGGCTATGGTAGCCTTCTTAGGGAGTAGGATAGTGAGGATTTGTGACCCCGACATCTATTTTGCATGCCCAGAATATCAAGTGCAAAAGCACTCTCATTGGACAGTTTTATTGCTTTTTTTGGTGCATTTTTGTGCATTTTTTACTGTTTTTGAAATTTTTGCTCTGTATTCATCCCTGGGTGGGACGAATTCTTATTTAGTATTCATCCCAGGGAGGGACGAGTGCTAACCAGAGTGCTCATCCTAGGGGGGAATGAGTACAGGCTCAAAAGCCTATTTAAAGGCCAAAACTGAGTTTTGGGCTCATTTGCATTTGTTTTTCCTAGCGATTTGGAGCTCTGAGGAGGAGGAGGTCAATTCTACGAAGCGAAGCGCTACCAAAATTTTCCACCACCATGAGTGCATGAACCGGATCGAGCGGGAGCCGAAGCGAGACCAGTGAGTGCCCTTCCTCTTTATTGTTTGTTGGTTACAGTTGGAAAACCGCAAGTTATTTGTTTTTTTATCTTTTTGTTTTGTTTTTCAAATTTAAAAATGAAACCCTAGTTTATCAAAATTAACACTTAGTTTAAAACTTAGTTGAACCCTAGTTAAACAAAGATCAGAAGTTTAGTTTAAAACTGAGCTTAAAAAAACTTAGTTTAGAACATAACTTAAAACTTCGCTTAACCCGAATTTCACAAAGATCAAAACTTAGGTTAGAAACATAGGGTAAAACTGAACGTAAAAACATAGCTCAACCCTAGTTATTTTTTGTGGTTTATGTTTTTGTGTTTGTAAGTGATCAATTTTTAGTATAAAACCCTAGGACTGTCAAACAATTATTTTTTTAATTTTTTTTGTTTTTAATTTATCTGTTAGAGTTAAAAACCCTAGAACTGACAAATTAGGTTTTTTGAATTTTTGTTATGTTTTTTGTGTAATTTATCGTGTAGAGTTAAAACCCTAGAACATAATTTTTTTTTTTTTAATTTATCTTAGAGTTAAAACCCTAGACAAATAATTTTGTTAATTTTTTTTTATGTTTAATTTATCAGTTGAGAGTGAAAACCCTAGAACTGACAAAATAATTTTTTAAATTTTTGTTGTTTGTTTTGCAAGTTATCAGTTGAGAGTTAAAACCCTAGAACTGACAAATTAGTTTTTGAATTTTGTTATGTTTTTGGCTATACATTTTTATGCCTTGCTATATTTTTCATTGTTTTAATGTTTTTATGTTGTTTTCTTTTGCAGGTTGTGAAGAGCCGGTACCGTGTGCCCACGGTGTTCACTGAAGCGTGAGAGGCACTGACTTTGGGTGACTAGGAGTGGCTTGATGCCCTTGGGCTCAAGCAGGTGACTCGATTGGAGCTAGTGGTCGGGGATCGGGCCTATCTAACGGCCCTGATCAACTTATGGGATCCATGGACCAATACCTTCCATCTCCCAACAGGGGAGATGATGGTGACCTTGGAGGATGTCTACCAGATTCTATGGATTTCGATAGATGGATTACCGATCGCGACGACGCCGCGGGATCAATGGACAACAGTGTTGACACGCTACTTTGGACATGGAGAGGAGTTAGGTGTGGAGAGCCCAGTGGAGAGGGCAGAGGGCGACTGCCAGATTGGTGGGATTTTGGTTCGATGGTGGTGGGAGATGGGAGTGTTGGGAGTGAGGCACGCAGTTCTGATGGGCCTCATTTCCAACATGCTACTACCCGACTCTTCGGGGGCGAGGTTCCCGTGGAACCTACTAGAGGTGGTATTTGGGTTGGTGGAGTGTCCGACGGAGGCACCGATGATCATGAGATGGGGATAGACTTTGCTGGCATAGCTCTATGATGAGTTGTACGAGGTCCGCTACCAGAGGCGGAAGGGGATTAGTTGTAGCTACTTGTTGTAGTGTTGGGCATGGCAGCACATAGCGGTGGAGAGGCCGATGGGGTTACCATGGATGACTCGAGCAGAGATGGTAGATCGAGATATCGGATACGGGGCATTGTGGCGGAGGTCGGAGGAGCAAGGATAGAGTCGATGATGGGCAGGTGTCGTAGGGCACTATGCGGATGCCTTCGCTCGGCTTACTCCAGGGGAGGTGTTCTGGCATCCCTACCGGGACTGTCCAGCCTGGCCTGAGGCTGGAGAGTGGCTCCGATGGGTTCGTAGGGGGTGGTGGTTGATTGGGTGGCATGGGACAGAGTAGGAGTTCTTCCCATATAGCTGAGTTACATGATAGTTTGGGGTACGCCAGGGGTTTCTTGGGGAGCCCGTGATCTATCGACACTAGGGGGATGAGAAGACTCTAGACCGGCCAGTCATTGCACCACTGGATGAGGATGCAGATACAATGATTGATGTCCCGAATGTGGATGACATCGAGGTGACGACTGAGTATGAGCAGTGGTGGACATTACGATGATGGCGAGGCGAGGGGCCTCTAAGGGGTGTAGCAAGGTATGAGGGTGCAGAGGCACCAAGAGAGGGTTGGGGAGTTCCATTGGATGATGCAGACATGGTGGAGGTTGAGGATGTTGGAGGGGATTTTGGGGTGTCAGATCAGCCGGAGATGTAGGACGTCTCGGAGAAGTGGGAGCCAAAGCAGGCTACTGTCTCAGATTTGTCGATGCCTTAGGCAGTTTCGGAGGACATGGAGGCAGGGTTGCGCATTGAGAATGCATGATTGGTGGGGCTACTATGGAGGTGAGATGAGGAGCTGGGGGAGGCTCTGCAGGAGAGGGATCTCTTGCGAACTCAGCTAGCTGAGTGGGAGAATGCATGGGCTGCGTCCCATCGATAGGAGGGGGATACCGATGCTGCACGGGAGAGGGATCTCCTACGGACGCAGCTAGCATAGCGTGATGATGTAGTAGCTTATTACCATCGATGGGAGGTAGAGTGGTTTCGATGGGAGGCAGAGTGGTTTCGGCATCGGATGGATATGGAGGGAGAGATTATCCACCTCGGTGGGTGGTTACCTGAGCCTCCTGGAGGTGGCTCTTCACGTCGGATGAGAGACAATGATACTGAGCAGTCAGCATCATCTCATCGCAGATGGCTAGATGAGGGGGGCACTAGTGGGCATGATGCAGGGGCAAGTAGCAGTCACCCTGAGAGGTCCCATAGGACCCACACCATAGGGGGTAGTTCCCGTCGCACCGATCCTGCATGATCATGGTGGTCGATGCCCTAGGCTTGGGGGTTTTTGAGCTTTTGGCTTTTTTTGCGAGGTCAGAGGACCGGTTCATTGTAGCCTGTGGGCATTTTTGATGATATATATACAGATGACTCTTTTTTGGTGTTTATACACTTTTCATGGTTTGTTTTTCTGTTTATGCACAGTTATTTATGATGATGTATGCATGTGGTATTATGAATGCGATGTTTCTAATTATATGATGTATGCATATGGAATGAATGAAATGATTTGTTGATAACTTGTCGATGGCACCATAGACTGTGCAAGATTGACTGGCTCGCTGTACTTATGGGATGACTTTGCATGTGAAAACTTTGTTTTTGTATTTTGCATTTTTTTTTATGGTGATGTACGGAATGAAATGTACCAGTTGTTTTAAAATGTAGTTAAGCTTTTCTGAGATTCAGATATTTTAACTAACTAGCCAAGACTGTACATTTATCTCGCAAGACTTTTGAACAAGGTATAAATCGGACTTGGAGGTTAACCAAGTTATTTCACATCCTTGTGTGTGCAATTGAGTTCGTTTATGTGGTATTTGTCAGGATACCGCTAGTGCCAGATAGGCTATCAACCAAACCTGTACTGAGGATCACCTAATTAGCTCCACTAACTCCATTGTTGTATTTAGTAAGATTAATCCATGGGACAATCTAAGATACCATAAGCTAGCTCATCCACATGCAAACATTGGTCTGCTCACATGCAAAGCTAATGTGATAGACATATCGTCATGCGGGTAGGATACCGCCATTGCCAGGTAGGTTGTCCACCAAACCCGTAATGAGGATCACCTAGATGGTTTTCGAATGCTGAGAATTCTAGGGATTCAAGTTCAGGATTTTTATTGGCTCAATGGTTTAGGATATTTGCTCGTATACAAAGTGATGAAAATCACTATTTATTTTTCTCTTTGTTTTTCTTTTTGAGCAAGGATGTTGAATAGTGGTGAGAACCACTGTTATTTGATTTGGCTTTTGAGCTTTGTAAGGTTAAGCTTGTATGTTTTTGGCGTATGGATGGCCTTGATCCTTTTGGCCTTGGGGATGACTACCCATCCTTGGCAGGGACGTGTAGTACGAATCCTTACGACTTTGGGAACCAAAGGGGATTATGGAGATTATGAAGTAAGGGCATTGATCTTTTAGGCCTTGGGGATGACTACCCATCCTTAGTAGGGACGTGTAGTACGAATCCTTATGACTTTGGAGACCAAAGGTGATTGTGATGATGGCTTGTGGGAATGTTGTTTTTGAATGGTCATTGATCCTTTTAGGCCTTGGGGATGACTACCCATCCTTGGCAGGGACGTGTAGTACGAATCCTTACAACCTTAGGGACCAATGGTGATTGGGATTTTTGGTAGTGGTGAAAACCACTATTTATTTAGGGGAATTGATGGGGAAGAGCTTGTCCTTTTGTCAATTCTCAGCACTCTTGAACCATTCGCACAGGGGGATGAACAGGCTAATCTTTCACCTATGGTACCCTAGACTGCTTTGTAGGTTTCTCTTGCGTTCACACAACTTAGGAATTATTTTATGTGTTTTAACTTGTGTAGGGATGTTACGTAACGAGGCTTGACCCAAGTAAAACTTTCCCTTGTAAAATCCGTTTAACTTTGTACAGTTTTTGGCTAGCAATTTAAAGACAACTGAATGACGAAAACCCTATATACATTAGGAGACAATTGACTTTGCTAAAAAATGGGGATCGTGTTATTCTGATGTATGTGTTTATAAAATGGATGAAATGTGGAAAATAAAGGAATTGCCGAGTAATTACAGTCTATGGTGCTTGTGACATGTATGACCTAGCAAATATGCAATGTATGGATGTGATGCCTAATGCAACCTATATTTTTGTATTTTTGATTTTTATGAGTATGCATGGAATTGAGATGCAATTTTTTTTTTTTGTTATTTTTGATGATTTTATTGTTTTTGTTTGTTTTTGAATATTTGTTTTGACCAAGCGGTTATGGGAACCCTTGGAGCGTTTGGTTTGACCAAAGGGTTTATGGATACCTTTGGGGCATTTTTGGGGTTGACCAAGCGATTATGGGAATCCTTGGAGCTTTTGGTTTGACCAAAGGGTTTATAGATACCTTTGGGGCATTTTGGGTTGACCAAGCGATTATAAAAATCCTTGGAGCATTTTGGGTTGACCAAGCGATTGTGGGAATCCTTGGAGCTTTTGGTTGGACTATGGCTCTCTAAATGTGGAATGGCCTCAAATGACTGATGTTCAAGGGTTCTAGCTCCTTGATTCCTTCAAGAGAGGCGAGCCGGTATGTTCCAGGTCCTATTTTACTATCAATCACATAAGGACCTAACCAGTTTGCCATGAACTTGTCCCTTAGATGGGACGACAAATTAGAATTCTGTTGATTCTCTTTTAAGACCAAATCTCCAACCTAAAAGTCCCTTAGGTGAACCTTCATGTTATATGCTCTCTTAAGTCGCTCTTGATAGATACGCAAATGCTCGAGAGCATTGACGCGTCGTTCATCGAGCAACGTAAGTTGGTCTAACCGGGCCTACCGCACAGTGTCATCATCGATGAACTCTTGCATTGAAATGCGTAGGGAAGGGATTTCCAACTCAAGAGGCATGACTACCTTGGAGCCATACACCAGCAAAAATGGAGTTGCCCCAGTGGGCATCCGAATGCTAGTGCGATAAGCCCATAGGGCAAGCGGGATCTGAATGTGCCAATCCTTATGATTATCTATGATGGTCTTTTTGAGGATGGCGACTAGCATTTTGTTTGACGCCTCTGCTTGCCCATTTGCCTACGGATAATAGGGTGTTGAAAAACTGTGCTGAATTTTGTACTTTGTGGTCAAAGCATGCACATCTTTATTCTTGAAGGGCGTCCCATTATCCGAGAGGATCTTGGATGGAATACCAAAATGACATATGATGTTATGCAAAATAAACTCCGCAATGCAGGGTCCAATCGTAGAGGTTAGCGAAATTGCTTCCACCCACTTGGTGAAGTACTCTGTGGCCATTATGATAAATGTGTGATGACCCGACGACGTAAGGGAGATCTTTTCGATTAGATCAAAGCCCCACTATGAAAAAGGCCAAGTCGATTGGATCGGTTGCAAGGCCTGAGAAGGTACATGTGTCAAATTAGCATGATGTTGACACTTCACGCACTTCTTCACATATGCGCAACAATCTCGCTCTAAAGATGGCCAATAATAACCCATGCGGAGAATGCGCTTTGCGATGGCCATACCACTGAAGTGGCCACCACATGTACCATCGTGGGCTTGGGTGATCGCCCAAGCGGACTCTTGCTGGTCCAAGCAACGGAGGAGGATTCCTTCATAGCTTCGACGATACAAAATGTCTCCTAGCAAGACATGTTTTGCCGCTTTCTGTTTAAATGATCTTTTCGTGGCTTGTGTCAATCCAAGTGGGAGGTTACCTAGCTTGAGGTAATCCCTTATGGGTGTGTACCAATCCTACTGATCAGAAACCTCGATGGTATGAATGGCCAATCCCTCTTGAAGTTCATCCCTAGAAAAAGCTGAGCGGGAAAGAACTTGTAAAAATAGCATTGTGTTGCTATTAAGAGGGGTCGGGGAGAACAAGGACCCCCAGTTGGCTCGAGTCAGACAATCATGAATTCGAGAGAACCTATCCTGAGATGGTTCAATCTGGATCAGGTGGATTCCTGGCGTTAGGTCAGAGCTTGCATGCTCCATCATGGATTGCGATAATGTTTTGACTTGAATGGTTGTCATTTCACCAGAAGGGTCTTACGGGATTAGTGACCCCAAAGAGGCCATAGTATCCGCAAAATGATTCGATGATCGAGGGAGTGCCTCGATGTCATACCATTCAAGTTGTGCCAGGAATTTGTCCACAAGGGCTTTGTAGGCCTGTAGAACTGGGCATTTACATTGGAATATCCCCTTTACTTGATTGACAATTAACAACGAATCACCAAAGATGTTTAAACATTTAATGTTCATGGTGATTGTTGTCTGAAGACCTATGAGCAAGGCTTCATATTCTGCATTGTTGTTGGTGCACGAGAAGTCTAATTTAAATGATAGAGGCATTGGAGCCCCTTGTGGAGTGAAGAATACAATTCCCGCACCACCTCCTTGCTCACATTTAGAACCATCGAAGAATAGGGTTATGTCAGCCTGTGACTCAAGCTCATCAAAATCTGGCGATTCTGAAACATGGAAGACCCCATCATCTGGTAGTTCTACGGTTAGAGGTTGATCATCTTCAAGAGGAGCCTCTGCCAGTTGATCGATGATGACTTGACCTTTTATGGATTTCTGTCCAATGAACTCTATGTCAAACTCCATCAACAACATGATCCATTTCATCATGCGGCTACTATGATAAGTATGACTCATCATGTATCGCAATGGATTCTCCTTAGACACAACATACGTCTTGTTGCTCAACATGTAATGGCGTAGCTTCTTGGTAGCAAACACCACTGCCAAGCAGAGCTTCTCGACGTATGCATAGTTAAGTTCATAACTGACCAGGGTGTGGCTAAGATAGTAAGTAGCCTATTCTTTGTGCAATTCATTGTGCTGGGATAGCATGGCGCCTAGTGCCACCTCAGTAGCTGAGATGTATAAGTAGAATGGCACTCCTGGTCTAGGTGGTGCCAATACTGGCGATAAAGCCAAGTATTATTTAATATCATCAAAGGCTGACTGGCACTCGTCATCCCAGTGGAATGCTACCCCCTTGTGCAATAATTTATTCATGGGTCGGCACTTGTCAGATAGCTGCGCTATGAAGCGTTTGATCGATGCAACCTTTCCTTACAGACTTCTGAGCTGCTTGATGGTAGTTGGGGGAAGCATTTCAAGGATTGCCTTGACTTTGTTTGGATCCACCTCGATTCCTCGCTTGGAGACTATGAAACCCAAGAGCTTTCCAGATGTGATGCCAAATACGCACTTCTTGGGGTTTAGTCAGACTTTATGCTCAATGAGGTGATCGAGGATCTTGCGTAAGTCATCGAGATGATTTGGGCGCAAAAGAGATTTGGCCAACAAATCATCCATGTAATCTTCCAAAGTTTTGTGCATGTAATCATGGAAGATGTATGTCATGGCACGTTGGTAGGTGGCACCAGACATTTTTAAGGCCAAAAGGCATGACCTTATAACAAAATGTCCCCCAAGGCATTGTGAACGCCATTTTTAGTTGGTCCTCGGGATTGATACGAATCTGATTGTATCCTGAGAAACCATCCATGAGGGAAAGCATTTCATGGCCCGCTGTAGCGTCTACCAAGGCATCGATGCTAGGCAAGGGGAAATCATCCTTAGGACTCGCTTTGTTTAGATCTCAAAAATTGGTGCATATGCGAATCCTCCCGTCGGGCTTCTTGATGGGCACCATGTTAGACAACCATGGTGGGTAATCCACGCAGATGACAAACTGTGCATCCAACAACTTTTGCAATTCATCTTTGACCATTAAGGCCACTGTTGGGTGCATCTTGCGTAGTTTTTGCTTTACTGGCTTGATTGTCGGATCAAGCGTTAAATTATGCGTGACTAGTTGTGGGTCTAGTCCCGGCATGTCTTTGTATGACCATGCAAAAACCTCCTTCTTCTCTTTGAGAAGGGCAATGTAGTCGGCTTGCTCTTCGGGGGAGAGACTTACCCCCAGCTTGAGAATCCATGGATTCATTGGATCTGAGCCGATGTCTACGTCAGTCGTCTCCTCGACCGACATGTGGGATCCGTCCTCCAACTGGTGTGGAGTTGGGATCAGGTGGATATCGTTTGCTGAATTAAGATCATCGTTAGGAACGTCAGGTTCCTCTTCAGCATGGAAGACATCCTGAGTCTATCCTGGAGTGAAATGAAACATCCCACCGCAAGGCCAGTACTCTGATGGGGATGGTGGTGTGTCAGTGCGATCCCAATCGATAGCCTCTATGTCTAGATGCAATGACCGTGTTGGGTCGGCTGGATCATGGATGGGGGCGGTTAAGTCAATGGAGATCATGTTGATGAAATGATTGTGGTCTCCATTACCGTAGGTGTGATGACTCTGACATTTCGGATGTTCTTGGTGCTCTGGATCTGGCTCTATGGGCACTGGTACAAATGGATCAGCCCTATGTGCGTATAAGAGGACAGGATCTACCCTAGGCACTGATGGTGCTATAGGGTCTCCAGGCGGAAGATGTTCTCTGTATACCTAGAGTGGCGGGTGCAGTAATTGCTATAACTACGCCTGGTTTAGGTGCCACCGATGCCTTGGCCCTAGGTGTAGTTGTTCAAACATGTCATCTATGTCCAAGGGATATTGTTGTTGTCGCATATGATTGAGATAAGCCATCTCAGTTTCATCTTCGTAATCACTGTCAGAAATCCAAAGGCCTTCGTTGGCACCAACAGCTATTTGCGACATATGAAGCTCATCTTGCTCAAGCAGATTAATATGGTCCCATCGGGGTTGTTCCACTCTTTACGGGGGGACCTGATTCTCTTGAGGTAGCATATGCTCAATCGAAACATCTAAAGGGAACATTGTCAGGAAGCTCTCCTGATCATCATCCATGGGATGCACTTGTGAATGATTGTTATTAGACTCGAAAGGATCCCAAGGTGTTACCTCGTATTCCAACTCATCTTCTGAAGACCCTTCTTGGTCTTGTCCATATCCCTCTTGTAGGTGAGTCCTTGAATTGTCTCCCTTTTTGACCGAAGGGAAAGGGTTGTTAAGGTCAACAAGGTTGTTTGTTAGTAATGGGAGATAATCCCCCAATGTATAGGTTGTGTTAGGATTGGCATATGGATCTAATGCCAACCCATCCTTGTTGCCTATCCCTAGGCCTTGCATGTTCTCTACCAAGATGTCAAGGGGCAGGGGGTGGTTGAACCCTACTCCTGACTTGTCATAAGACATTTGATATCTTGGTTGGCAAAGAACACACACTCCTTGCTCATACCTGCCCAACCCATATCCATGCCAATTGCATTGGCCAAGATATCTCAATGCGAAGTCTGGGTTAGACAAATAATTGACGTCCTCCACAAAGGGCTCTTCATCTTCCTCTTCTTGCAGGTGAGGTTCAACGCCATTATCCAGGCCCCCATAAACAAAGTTTGTCTGATTGGGTGGGTAGCCTAGAGGAACCACAGAGCCGATGGGGAGTCGAGGTCTCCCCATGTCTTGCATGGACTCAAGTGTGGGCGTTGCTATAATGTTTTGCACTAGATACTCCCCCAATCCTGTGTTGGCCATCTCAACTATGATTGTTGGCATTTGAGGGGGAGCGAATGGGAGTTCTCCCTGAGTCCACTCCATGTGTGGTGAACTAGGCGTCTCGACTTCCATTCTACTAGGCATCTCTTCTATCGAGATGGTTGAGACTAAGGGTGGTTCCTCTTCCAGGGGTTTCTTTCCCTTGTCCTTTGGTGTGGCCACCGGAGGTGGCATCGTTGTTGAAGGACCAGATGAGGAAGATGGACCCGACTAGGAATTTGAAGGACTTGGAAATGGGGATTCCTACGTAATCGGACCCTGTTTAGATGGATTTAACTAAAAATCCAAATGCATTGATGGAAGGGTCGACTGTGGCATTAGTTGCATCGAATTGCAGTATTTGAAGGGCTCTAAGTCTGCGGGGACTACATGCACCTATCCTTCAAATGTATACTTTAAGCATTGATGAGCAATTGAAGGGACACACTTCATGTCTCGGATCCAAGGTCGCCCCAACAAGATATTATAAGCCATCTCTCACCTTCTAAAATGTGGCACAATGTATGAATGGTCTTTTGTCCCACTTGGATGGGTAGGACAATTGTGCCAACTATCGAGCATATCGCATCATTGAATGCTCGAAGAGTATAGGTGGAAGGTACGATGTGAGAGGTCGACAACTTCAAATGTTTTAATGCTACGGTTGTAATAATGTTACTGGATGAACCAGTGTCCACCAACACCCACTTATACGGAATCCCATTGACCCATGCAATAACGTGTAGGGGTGGATCCACCACATCACCAGCCACCGATTTCAATTCATCTTCTCTAAAGGTGATGACTGGTTCTGTACATTGTTTCACATGGCCCACGAAGTTGTTGAAAGAATTTGCTTCATGGGGATGCAGCTCAATGGCCTTTAATATCTCCATGAGAGCCTCCCGATGGGGCGCTGATTGTTGAATAAGCTCGTATATGGAGAGCCTAGCCGATGTGGTCCTTAGACTTTGGGTAAGTCTAGTCCGAATCATGGCCACTGGTCTAGGCGGGGGAAGCTGCGTAGGGTTCTATTGAGGTTGTGACGTCGATGGAACTTCTCTTGTGACTATCGCAGGGGTAGCTCCGGGATATCTCTTGTTCCTAGTCACTATGCTTATCATCCCTACATACCCCTCCATGGGGCAATTTTGTTGCACCTCATTGACGTGAAGGGGTTTTTCTTGTGCATCATGTGCGGGCAAGGGGTCTCTAAAAACTCCCATTTGTTGGTTGTTGGGCGCTATGGGATTATCCACTACCAATGTATTGTTGTCAATGAGGTCTTGCACCAAACCTTTGAACTTCCAACAGGCGTTAAGGTCATGTCCCTTTCATCTGTGGAACCTACAGTACAAGTCCTCCCTGTACCCCTTAGGCTTTGGTGCATTAGGGTCTATGGTTTGAATTTCTGGTAGATTGATCAAGTTCGCCGTTGACAAGCGGTCAAACAGGGAGTCCCTGGACTCTGTGTAAGGCGTAAATTGTTGCCTAGGGTGATGCTACTGATTTTGTTCCTGCATTTGGTTTTCTCTATCATAGTTGTTGGGAGGCACCGCCTGATAGTTAGCCTTTGGAGGCTGTGTTGCTTGTGCAGGCTTAGGGACATTTATAGCAACCTGATTGACCGTGACGGGTTTTTGTTGCGTAGTCCCTATTTTGGTGTTCTTGTTCCATTCTTTTTTCTTAGGCTTGGCAATTTTGCCATCCTGTATCTTGATCTCCTCGATGATTCTGGCTTGTGCTAGAGCTTCCTCTAAAGTGGCATATTGTTGTAGCTACAATAGCATGGAGATCGATCTCAAACAACTCTTGGAGAACATTTGAGTCAAGTCGGACATAGGAGGGAGGTAGGGCAGCTTTGAAAGCAACGTCCTCCACCGGTTCCCATATGCCACCATAGATTCTTCCTCATACTGCCTGAGGCTAGCTAGATCACTTAGTGATGCCTTTTTCTTGGTGTTGAAGGTGAAGCATTCTAGGAACGCGTCCACTAGCTGATCCAAGTTACAGATGTTGTGCTTTGGTAATTGAGTAAACCAATCCGAGGCAGAGCCTACGAATGTGGTTATAAATGTTCTTAATAGCAAAGCATCATTGTCCTGAATGCCAAAGCATTGGCTCAGGAATCGAGTCACATGCTCTTGGGCATCTTCCTCCCCTCTAAAGAGTGCCAACTAGGGCAGCTTAAAGTGTTCGGGGTATGGAGGTGTCGGCACTGATGGATGCACAGGATGACTACGGAGTTGGCGTAAAGTAGGCTTTTGGGGCCCAGAAGTCTTGAGCTCCATAGACTCTAAGTGCTCTAGCAACGCTTTATATGCATCGGAGGATTTGATCTCCTCCTCCTTGGTTTGCTCCCACTGTGGGTTGCGGGGAATTTGAGGTCTTTGGAGGGGTAGCTGGGTAGCACCCCTTCTGCCTTGATAGGGCATTTCAGCCCACTCTTCTTCTTGTTCATACTCCTCATAGGCTTCTTGAGGAGTGTCTGGCCTAGGCTTGTAAACATTGATGGGTGCCCGCGGAGGGTGCCCATCATAGTGTCTGGGAGTGGCTTCCCGCTCAGGTCTAGGAGGTCTTGGAGGTAGTGCTTGATGAGGTCACGGAGACCTATCTCGCACCAAGGGGTTGTGCCTCTCATACACTTCTAATTTATGTGCGTGAGGAGTTGGGACCTTCTCAGGCACATTGTTGTGAAGCAACTCGGTTGTCTGACGCTGAATGCGCTCTTTGTTAAGGTGACACAAATGTTCTAATTGTTGTTGGTCTTGCCTGAGCCGCATGATTTGCGCTTGGTGGGCGGCTAGTTTGGCAAATGCCAAGTCAATTTGTTCTATCGTCTCTTGTTTAGGAAGCCTAGATGCCTCTCCTACATGTCTATCTCGGTCATGGTGATCCGAGACCCCTATGGGTTGCTTCCCTCTATCGAGGTTAGCGGCATTTACCTGAGGCTCCGGCCTCAATGGGTGATCCTGATACATAGCGGGTGTGGAGGTGCATCATTCCCATGCTATGTACTGCTCTTGAGGAACGTAGTAGTCTTCCTCGCACTCTCTTTCGTATGCGTAAAAGGTGCGGGCAGAATTGTCTTGCCCTATCTGGAGAGCCTGATACTCTGGATATTGCCTAGTGTTTCTAACAGTAATACGGGGTAAAGGAGGGATGAAGAAATCATGTGGCCCCTCCTTGTGGACCCTCCGTTGCTCTAACACTTCATCACTAGGCCACTCATAACGAGTGTCTAAGGGAGGTCTCCTGTCTATGTTGAGTGCTACGTGTAGGTTATCCTCTTGAAAGGGCCTATGCTGAGTGGGGGTGCCTCTCAAAGAGGTGCCTTTAGAGTCCTGTGCCTCTGTGGTGGCATGATGTGGACTATCTTGTGTGCCATGCCGCCAAGGCGGGATGACCAAGTCCTCAGGACTATATCGAGGGAGATTTGTCCCCCTTTGCACACTTTCTACAGTGCTTGCCCGTGATTGGGCTTGGCTACGAGTGTACACCATGGTGATGTGCTCCTTAAGATGAGTAGATTTTTATCTCTTTTATGATTCTTTATGCTACACTTAAATAGAAAGGACACACACAATCAATGCAGTGGTTATCTCGTTTAAAGATTAAAAGTGTGCCCTAAATCTGGTTTAGTGTGTTTTGATGTTTGTTTGAAAGCTTTTTGTGAAGACCATTTAAATGCAATTATGATGGCTCTTATGACTCCCAAAATGGTCGCCCCTTCAATATACCATTGTCGGACCGATATACCAACCTCTCTATATACCCGCCCTTACGTGAGGGAGACTATAGGTACGTGAGAGCAGATGATACATGGAACATAGGTGGTACGGAAGGGGAATCGCTCTATTTATGACACCTACCATAGAAGACTTATCCTCATGCACTGGGAATCACCCCAAGCTACACTTGGTCAGCTTTCATCAGGATTTACGTCTAGCAACAATCGCGATCGGGGTTATGGATGCAATATCTCAAGCCAAGGTGATGATGAAATCCACCGTTGGTCTTGCTCAAGGGTTGGGGTTTTACGACCAACTCCTTGGTTTAAATTACCACATGGTGTGTGGGGTTCTTTTTAAGTTGCAAAAATGAAACAAGCAAGCATTTAAACTCTCCTATGCAAGCAAAAAAACCAGAGAACAGAAAATAGAAAGCAGAAAATTGACAGAGGGTGTTTAAGACCCCTACCTCTTCTCTGCCCAAATTGGATGTCTCTGAATTTCTGCCCTAAAAGTGCACAGAGAGCTATTCATCCTGGGGTGAGATGAATAATAGATATGTATTCATTCCAGGGTAGGACGAAGTCCTATTCATCCCTGGGTAAGACGAATTCCAGCTCTGTATTCACCACAGACAGAAACGAATAGCAGTCCAGCGTTTGAAAACTTGGTACCTGTAAGCAAAAACAAGCAACTTTAATCAGAAAGTTAATATTAAAATCAAGGGACAGAGGTCCCACCATGATCGCCACTGAAAGCATGAGGATACGGAAACAAAAAGGAATATGCCAAGCAAGATGCGTTTAAAACCAAACTTAACGCTAAAAGCCTATATATTGCAACATGCATGAAAAGAAAGAACATAGACGAATCGACACAAGATAAAAGCAATATGAAATATGCTACCCTTTTTATTGATATGCTTTCAAAGTCGTGTTACAATACGTCTCCTTCCTTTTTAGGGGATAGGAGCGTCAAATATGTTTCTTTATCACATCCATAGATAGCAAATCCTTCTTTCGCGTGCCCACATGTAAGATGGGCGGACCAAAATGTCACCGCCACTTGTGTATATGATTTTTGATTCCTTCCTGCTCCTCTGATGTCGAAGACCTACGTTCAAGGAAATAGAAAATATTAGTAGCACCTACAGATAGAATAAAACATGTATTTCCCAAGGCCTACTGTTAGTGTATGCATGAAAATATTAAAACGATGACCGAATAACATCAGAACGACCTAAAAATTTTATAGAAGCATGAATATGTTACCAGGAGACCACTACAAAAAGAACAGTTAAGAAATTCCTTACATATTTGTATTCGCTCTGGGGTGGGACGAATTAACCTACAATAATTTGTCAGAAAGCACCCTCTTCAATGTCCTACCTAGGAAGCTCCAAATGACCTAAAAAGTTGGGGTTAGCTAATTGGGGGTGTTTTGGGAAGACCCAGATGGTCATATTTCTCCAATTTTGCCTCTAGCACCCAGATTTTGATGATGGCATCTACAGATTAGTAAAGGCGGGAAATGATAAAAACCTGGTCAAAAATGCTCAGAATGAAATGAAATTTAAACTACAGCCTATTTAAATAACCTAGAATAATATGCAAAAGAAAAATTAGAGAAATATATCACATATTTCTATTCATCCCGGGGTGGGGCGTTTAGGACTATGACAGCTTGGGGAGCGCCCGGGGGCAGGACGCCCACCGTTTGGGACTTTGTTTCGGCACCAATCCACTTGGGATGGGTCCAAAACCTGTTATGGGGTGTTTTCGACAAATTTTGTGGGATATTGTGGCCAAAAATTGGGTTTTGGGTCTTGATTCGTGCTTCCAATAGTCACCCAATAACCTCCCTTTCGAATGAGAGATTAAGGATGTGAAAGGCACAAATCGCAAGTAGGTATGTAAATTGGCAGCACTTCATTGCTCAAATGCTCCTTCTCTCTCTATCTTTGGGGTGAGAAAACTCACCAATTTATAGACCTAGGGTCTCTCTGTTTGAATTGCGCATGCGAGGGCGCCACTTGAGTTGCATGTCCTATTTTGAGAGAAAAGCTAATTCCCTGATTTAGAATCTCCTTGCATGAGGTCTCTAAAATAAAGACATGCATGACTGAAGTCTCTCTCCTTGATTTGGAGCCATTCCTCGCAATTGCATGGCTTGCAGCTTCAGTTAACTGGCGGACTTGTCGAGGTTTGACTTTTTGCCAGTCAAACTTGCTATTCGCCTCACCCTGGGGTGAATTCTGATATTCGTCCCTGGGTGGGACGAATGCTAGTTTGTATTCATCCCTGGGTGGGACGAGCAGAGAGCAAGGTGCCAAAAAGGTGCCAAATTGACCTCTGACCTCCAAAACTACTTTTGGGAGTGGTTAGGACCACTGTTTAACCTCTGGGGGCTGCCCTAGGGGCTGTGTGTGTCAATGCGATCAGCGCTTGTTGTCACATAATCGGATTGGTGCTGTTTTGGTGTCTACAAGTGCATATTTAAGACAAATATTGAGTAGATTTATGCTAGACTTAAAGACTATGTTTAGTGCAGATTTGAGACAAAGATTGAGCAGATTTGTGCTAGATCGAAGGATTGTGTTTAGTGCAAATTTGAGATAGAGATTGAGTAGATTTGTGCTAGACCGAAGGACTATGTTTAGTACAAATTTGAGACAGATATTGAGCAGATATGAGAGTAAGCTTTGGATGTGATAGGGCAAAGTATAGTAGTATCTAGTGGATAGAGTTCCATAAGATAGGGTAGTGAGGATAAGTCTTCTGAGTGAGGATAAAGGTCTTCAGTGGAGAGAGATCCATAATCCAGTGTAATAGAGACAGTAGTCTTCTAGAGGATCACCAACCAGAGCAAATGAGGATTTCTCCTATGGATAGAGATCCATGGACCTGATTAGGGGATTGGTGTCTCCTTTGGACAAAGGTCCATAAACATTGTAATAGGTAAGGATTCCCAAGATATTTTTTGAAAAAATTTTAGTGAAATATTTTCTTCATGGAGTAGCCCACATTGGGTGAACCACGTTAAATTGGTGTCTCTATTGTGTGTAGTGATTTGTGCATTGCTTTGATTACTGTTGTCGACATTGCATTGATATATTGGATAATATTTGTTGAGTAAATAAAAGTAAAAAGTAGTCTTATAATGTTCACCCCCTCTCAGTATAAGCTTGTGTTATTCAATTGGTATCAGAGCGGGTTCCTTCGAAATAGTTTAATAGCTTGAAGGAAAACCTCACAAGAACACAGATGGATTCTCATAATTGATCCTCAAGGAATTCAGCACCATTTTTCTATGGGAACAATTATGTACTTTGGAGTATGAGAATGAAGATTCACCTAATGGCACTTGGAAATGAAATATGGGAAGCAGTTGAGAATGGATACATACTGCCAGCTACTCCACCTACAGATAAATATGGTAAGCTCCTACATATAAATAATTCAAAGGTAATAAATAGGATTTTAAAGGGTATATGTGAAACTGAGTTTATAAAGGTTATGCACTACAAATCAGCAAAGGAAATTTGGGATAAGTTGAAAGGTATTTTTGAAGGAGACAAAAAGGTCAAAAGGGAAAAGTTGCAAAATTACAAGAGAACACTTGAAGACCTAAATATGAAGGATGAGGAAAACATTACTGCATACCTACTTTGTGTGGACGAAGTTGTTAACTCCATGCAAGGACTTGGGCTTAAAGTTGAATAAATAGATGTTTGTGATAAGATTTTAAGGTCACTCCCAAAAAGGTATAGTGAAAATATTTTAGCTATAGAAGATTCAAAAGATATTGAACTTTTGACAAGGGATGAATTACATGGAATTCTCATAGCTTTTGAGATGAAAATAAAAGAGGAACCTATTCCCCAGAAAGATGCAGCCTTCAAAGCTACTAAGAAGACAAAGGGTAAGAAGTCAGATTCAAGCAACGAGTTATCCAGTGATGAAGAAGCAAATTATGGCAGAAGGAGCAAGGACTCAATAATGTATAAAGGTACAAAATTAGTTAGATGTTTTAATTATGGAAAATATGGTTACTATGCATCTGATTGTCTAGAGGTTGTAAATAGCAATGATGAAGAAAAACAGGATCATAAGAACAAGGAAATAGGAAAGCACATGCACCAAAAGAAAAGTAGGGATGAATAAGGCAAGCAAGGAAAAAAGTTTTTCCAAAGGTATAAGAAGATTTTTTATGCAAACAATGTAGGTAAGAGTTCAAGTGATAGTGATGGAAGCTCCTCAAGTAATGATGAAGATGAAATTCTATTTTTGGCAAAAGAAAATAAGTGGTTAGGAAAAGTTCACCAATAATTCTCAAGTGTTTTAGATGTGGTAACTTTGGTCATCTTGAAGATAGTTGTACAAGGAATGGATTTAGTTTCAATGATGATGAGTATGAAGATACACTTGAAGGACCAAAAGAAATTCTTATTATGGCAATAAAAGAAGAAGGAAATGGTCCTATTTATGATGAATTATAAAGCAATAAAGATGAAAAGGAATAGAGGAAGAATCAGATGAAGGAGAAGTTGATCTTGAGGGTGAACTTATTTCTACCCTTGATGCATTAAGAAAGTTAAGAAAGCATAAATAAAACTCAAGCTTCAATTTCAAGAATGTTATTAAGAGAAATGAAAGCTTATAGAGGATCTAACCAACTCAATAGTTAAGACAATGATATTTAAAGATAAGTTAGAAGCTAAAGTTTTAGAATGTCATAAATTAGACCATGAGAGAGCTTCAATAAGGAAGGAATTTAAAGATTCTAGAAATAAGATCCACAAGTTTTGGAGAAGCTCAAAGACCTTGGATAAGATTATCAAGGTACAAAGATCTTCATCAAACAAGATAGGTCTTGGTTTTTAACAGGAACATAGATAACAAGGAGAGGAGTCAATATCAAGCTCCATAGAAGAAGAAGAGACTGTAAGAGAAAGTGAGACTTCTAAGGATGAGTTGAACAATAGAAAGTTCAACAAGAGAAGGAACAATGCACAAATGAGGAACAGATGGAACAAGAAGCAACATAGGGTAAAAGAGACTAAGAGACCAATGGGATCAAGGTAAGGTAGTTTCAATGGACGATGCTTCTCATGTCACAGGTTTGGGCATAAGGCTAAACAGTGTAGGACACATGAAAGACAGGAATATGGGAATTTTAAAAATAGGCATCTCTTTCAAGGGTATTTCTACTCTTGTAATCAGTTTGGTCACAAGGCAATAAATTGTAGGGTTCATGACAGGAATGGATATGGCTTCACTAGGAGAAACCCCAAGAAATTAACACATTTAAGGAATAACAACATTAAGTGTTATAAGTACAATAATGTTGGGCATATAGCCAAGTGGTGTAGATCAGAACTTCCAGAGATAAGTAGGAACAGGAATAGTCAGAGGAATCAGAAGGATAAGTTAAGGAAGAAGGCGAACAAAGGTAAAGATCAATGTATGCTAGGAGTAGAGATACTCCTACCCCAGAATTAACCACCTCAGGAAAGGAGGTGGGGGAGGGGCTAAGCTAAGAGTTTCATTCTTAGCCCCAAGCCCCAAAAGTGACCCATTGCCATTGATATCAAAGGGGGAGATATTTGAGTTAGGGGGAGAGCATTCAGTCAGGGGGAGTAGTTTCTCAAGGGGAACAGAATAGAAAAAGGTAAAGGAAATGGTAAAAGGAAAACGGGTTACCATCAATGACAAAGGTGGAGATTGTTGGAAATATGAGCAAGTTTTATTGTCATTGATGTCAAGAAGATGATGATCAAGTTTTATTGTCATCCATGTATTCATGTCCAAGTTTTGTTGTCAAGGTTGATGTCCGAGTTTTGTTAATGTCCTCCGGTGGTTTTTCCAAAAAGGCAAAGAAGCAGGTTTAAATGAAAAATAATATTATAATATTTAATATTATAATATTTAAGAATACATATTGGGTTTAAGAAAAACGAGTGCCAAGGATTGTCACATTTTAAATCTCCTAAAAAACCTATATGACAGATTTTAAGGACTAAGGTTTAATTATTTAATTTTAAATATTTTAACCTTAAGGTTAAAATTTAAAATTAAATAATAATAATTCAAGGCACTAAAGTTAAAATATAAAATTCAAATTTAAATTTGAATTGCAAATACCCTTCTATGTGGTGAAGTGCATTGCATACATTATAAATAGGGCAAAGTTTTTGGTTAAAAAGTTATCCATGTGAATTAATGTTAATGTGACCAAAGTATTCGAGCGCCAAGGAAGAAGTAATTTCGCATGTGTTTTAAAAGTTGATTGGACTGAGATAAAGGACAAGGTGAAGTGGAGCACAAAAATAACCTCGATGTAGCGTAGGTGGCATCCAAGGTCTACGGTAAGGCATTCGTGGAATGCGAGCAGGTTTGATCCTCGTGGTAGCATATTTCTAAAGGAAAGGTGCTTCGGTTTTGCGTTAAGCGAAAGGGCAAGGTTAAAAAGCGACAAGGTGTGCTTTTGTTTCACATGAGGGCACATAGCCCAAGTGGTGGAAGGCTAGGCACTAAGGCACTTGGAGAGGCAATGTGGGGTGTTCGAATCTCGTTGAACGCATTTTGTTGAGGAGGCATTAAAAAGGTATGCGCTTATGGTTTAATTTTTAAAAGGCTTTTGATGTACGAAAATTGAATGAAGACATTGCGTAAAGTTTTTAAAGTTGGTTTGCAAGGTTGTTAAGAGGGAAATATAACGTTTCTAAAATTAAAATATTATATTGTGATCTTGATGATTAGAATTTGAGAGGAGTAATAAGGTGGATAAAGGAAATTAATTATTGAAGTGAGTTGTTTAATTTTTGCTAATCCTTTTTGAAGTGTGGATATTATAAGGTGTAATTGAGATTTAATGTTTTGTATGGTAAAATATTTTGAGGGAATATTTGAATAAAATTTTGAGAAGTTTTTTTCTATCTGACCTTTGAGATTGGCAATGAGGTTGATTGTAATTGAGATAGGTTTTGAGGTCAAGCTTGAAGAACACAAGCTTATATTGAGAGGGGGGTGAACAATATAAGACCATTGTTTACTTTTTATTTCCCAATAAATATTATGTAATATATCAATGGCAATATCAACAACAGTAATCAAAGCAATGCATAAATAACCACACACAATAGACATACCAATTTAACATGGTTCACCCAATGTGGACGACTCCATGAAGAAAATATTTCACTAAAATTTTCTCAACAAATATCTTGGGAAACATTTCTCTTTTACAATGTTTATGGACCTATGTCCAAAGGAGAAACCAATCCCCTAATCAAGTTCATGTATCTCTATCCATAGGAGAACTCCTTCTCCTCTGTCTTGGCTGGTGATCTTATAGAAAAACGGTTGCCTCCACTGCATTGGCTTATGGATCTATCCACTAAAGACTCTTACCCTCACTCAGAAGACCTATCTTCACTGACCTAGCTAATGGATCTCTATCCACTAGATATTGTTATCCTCGATACTCTATCACCTTCAAATATTACTCTCAACTCTATCTCAAATATGCACTAAACACGATCCTTTGGTCTAGCACAAATTTGCTCAATATCTATCCTCAAATATGTACTAAACACAGTCCTTCGGTCTAGCACAATCTACTCAATCTTGATCCTCAAATTTGCACCATAGTCCTTTGATCTAGCACAAATTTGCTTGATCTTTGTCCTCAAATTTGTACTAAACACAGTCCTTCGGTCTAGCACAAATCTACTCAATATTTGTCCTCAAATATACACTAAACACAGTCCTTCGATCTAGCACAAATCTGCTCAATCTCTGTCCTCAAGTCTTAACATAAAGCTTTATCCAATCACACATCAACTCTCCTAGATATGACCCAAACCTTAACCCAAGGTTTGAACAAATCAATCAATCAACTCCACTCTCAAGTCTTCTCAAAGACTTTTCTCAATTTTGCATTGTAAGCTTCCACAAAAGCTCACACTAATCTGTCCACGAGTCCTCTCTGGAACTTGTCCAATATGCTCAAGAAGTCTTCACTAAGACTTACCTCAAATCTTCACTAATACTTACCTCAAAACTGTATTGTAAGCTTCCAAAAAAGCTTACTTAACTCAACTCAATCTTATCACAGAAAACTTCTTCAATCACTCAAACAAGATTCACACATAATCTTGTTCAATGTCACAAAAACATATAGATAATTTTTAGAGACTCAATATGCTTCACACTCACATCGATGCTCAATCACTTTCAATCTCTTTTTCAAATCAATTTAGAATATATAACAACTTGTTTCACAGAAATTGAACTATCACTTAAATACTTCCAATTGACTAGGCTCAATCAACTCCACTTAATCAATCACTCAATGAAATACTCCTTGCTTACAAACCCTAGTCCAAGCATATGAACACACACTCAATTATTTCAAACAATGTTTATCAAACAATCTCACATAACAATGATACTCATGATCTTGCACAAACCCTAGTTTCAAGATAGTTCTCAACTTCACATAACAATGATACTCATGATCTTGCACAAACTCTAGTCATGCATATGAAGTTTCATTCATTTTTTCCAACAATGCTTATCAAACAAGGTTTTTATCATCAACTTTCACTCAGAAAAGCCTCTAACAATCAAACTCAATAATGCTTATCAAACAACCCTTTTCACTCCAACTTAGCATTCACAACATCAACAATCACTCACAAGGAATATTTCCCATACCTTTTGTTTGATGAAGAATTAATCTCAAATCCTGTCTCAATCATAATTACTCTCTTTGCCAATTTCAAAGGTTAGATGAAAAAATATCACTCTAACACTCCCTCAAAATATTTTACAATTACAAAAATAATTAAACTCAAATACACCTTATTACTCCTTGAAATTAGCATTCACCAAAAACATATAAAAATAAATATCTTATTACACCTTATAACTCCACTCTAAATAGCTCAATCCACCAAACAATTAAATAAAAAATAATTATTTAATTTCATCAACCTTATATCTCCCTAAGCTCAAAAATACACCATACAACCTTAGGAGCAAAAACAATTTATAATAAAAATTTTAGTACCTCTCAAAGTGCTCCCGACAGGATTTGATCCCATGTCATAGCGCCTCCAGTGCTTTAGCCATAGTTGCCAAGTCGCGTGAGCTAAGCACTCACATGGAAGGCAAAAGTGCCCATGGTGCTTTGTCTTCTACCTAGGCGTCAAAAGCCAAAATGTTTTGGCATCTTCGATGCACAAAATAACCTCATGACCTTCCCTACTATGAATCAAACATGGTACCTCACGTTCCTAAAGTGCTGCCATTGTCGCTAGCCCACCTAGCTAGGTGGTGACAAGTTCTTCGTGCCTTGTGCATTTTTTCCCTTCACTACCTGCCAAAGAAGTCAAACAATGGACTTCTTCCCTCTCTTGCTCACCGAATATTGTGCACACGATTTGCTTGGGGATTTAATTAAAATCGATCGTTGATACTTTGGAGCCTCTTAGGCTTCGGGTATTTATACCCATGCCTTGAATTTCATTGACGTCGGTGGAGGAGGTAATGTATGACATCGACACATTATTTTTACCCTTATAACCCTAACCTTAGGGTTATTAAATTAAATTATAATTTAATTAATAATAAAATTATTATAATTAATTTAATAACTATAAATCATATTAAATTATAAATTAATTTATAATGGAATTATTAAAATTAATATATAATTTCTTTAATTTCTTTAGGTCTTACCATTAGAACTTTAATATTATAATATTATTTTTCTTGGGCCTTCTTATTTCTCCTGTAGACCTTATCTGATCATCTTGAATATTATAATGGGAGATATTAAAAAATTATTTCCCTTAGGTCTAGAAGCAATATTTCTCTAGCACTGATTACTGAAACTGACTCTTGACATCCTTCCTCTTGCACTGCTCACTGAAACTGACTCTTGACATCCTTCCTCTTGCACTACTCATTGAAACTGACTCTTGACATCAATGACAACAAAGCTTGCTCATATTTCCAACAAAGCTTTCTTCAAAACAAAAGGTATGGGCATATCATCCTTGTGAGTGAAATATTGTTGAATGTTGTGAAGTGCTAAGTTGGAGTGAAAAGGTTTGTTTTATAAGCATTGTTGAGTGAGTTTTTATGTGCATGATTGGTGAATGTTTGTGAGAACATTTGAGTGTGAAATTGAGAACTATCTTGAACTAGGGTTTGTGCAAGATCATGAGTATCATTTTTATGTGAGATTGTTTGATAAGCATTATTGGAAATATTAGAGTAAACTTTCATGTGATTGAGTAGGGTTTGTGAAATATCATGAGTATCATTGTTATGTGAATTTGGAATCATCTTGAGTCAAGGTTGAGTTCCATAGTGAGATTTATTGGAAGTATTGTGAAACACTTGGTTAGGGCTTGTAAGCAAGTTGTGTTTCATTGAGTGAATGGTTGAGTGAAATTGGATGAGAATTATTGATTGAGAGTGTTGGAGTGATAGTTTAGGTTCTATGAAACATATTGAGTCTCTTACCATTCTCTATATATTTCTGAGGTTAAACAAAATTCTGAGTGAAATTTGTTTGTGTGATTAAAGAGGTTTTCTGAAAGAGATTAAGTTGAGTTTTGTGAGTGTGTTGTGAGTTTAAAATATATTGAGTCTCTAACCATTCTCTATATGTTTTTGAGGTTAAGCAAGATTCTGAGTGAAACTTGTTTGAGTGATTGAAAGTTTTCTGAAAGAGATTGAGTTTATTTTGTATGCAAGTTTTGTAATTGATTTGAAAAAGATTTTGTGAAATCTTGTGAGCATATTTGAGTAAGTCCTAGAGGGAAATTTAGGATAGAGTTGAGAAAAGCTTTTATAAAAGCTTAAGGACAAATTTGTGTGAGCTTTTTTGGAAGCTTACAATCAGATTTGGATAAGTCTTGGTGAAGACTTGTTGAGCAAATTGAGCAAGTTCTAGTGAGAACTTGTTGAGTAGATTTGAGGTAAGTCTTGGTGAAGACTTGTGGAAAGATTAGTGTGATATTTTATGGAAGCTTACAACACAGATTTTAGGTAAGTCTTGGTGAAGACTTAAGAGTAGTTTGAGCAAGTTCTAGAAAGGACTTGTGGACAGATTTGAGGTAAGTCTTTGATAAGACTTGTGAGTGAAGTTGATTGTTTTATTTGTTCAAACCTTGAGTTAAGGTTTGGGGTAGATCTAGTAGAGTTGATTTGTGATTGGATCAAGCTTTGTGTTAATGCTTGAGGAAAAATTTGAGATAGATATTGAGCAGATTTGTGCTAGACCAAAGGACTATGTTTAGTGCATATTTGAGACAAATATTGAGCATATTTATGCTAGATCGAAGGACTATGTTTAGTACAGATTTGAGATAGAGATTGAGCATATTTGTGCTAGATCGAAGGACTATGTTTAGTGTAGATTTGAGACAGATATTGAGTAGATTTGTGCTAGATTGAAGGATTGTGTTTAGTGCATATTTGAGATAGATATTGAGCAAATTTATGCTAGATCGAAGGATTGTGTTTAGTACATATTTGAGACAAATATTGAGCAAATTTGTGCTAGACCGAAGGACTGTATTTAGTGCATATTTGAGACAAATATTGAGTAGATTTATGCTAGAGTGAAGGACTGTGTTTAGTATATATTTGAGACAAATATTGAGCAGAGCTAAGAGTAAGCTTTGGAGGTGATAGAGCAGAGGATAGTAGTCTCCAGTGGATAGAGTTCCATAAGCTAGGGCAGTGAGGACAAGTATTCTAAGTGAGGATAGAGGTCTTCAGTGGAGAGAGATCCACAAGCTAGTGCATTGGAGTTAGTAGTGTTCTAGAGAATCACCAACCAGAGAAGAGGAGGAGTTCTCCTATGGATATAGATCCACGAATCTGATTAGGGGATTGGTGTCTCCTTTGGATAGAGGTCCATAAATATTGTAATAGGGAAGGATTCCCAAAATATTTGTTGATAAAATATTAGTAAAATATTTTCTCTATGGAGTAGCCCACATTGGGTGAACCACGCTAAATTGGTGTCTCTATTGTGTGTGGTGATTTGTGCATTGCTTTTATTATTGTTGTTGACATTGCATTGATATATTGGATAATATTGTTTGAGTAAATAAAAGTAAAAAGTGGTCTTATATTGTTCACCCCCCTCTTAGTATAAGCTTGTGTTATTCATTTTTATTATCTATGGTTTGGATCCACATCTTATACCCATACTTAAGAATGATTGATTGTGGTAAAGATTTACTTATATCAATCATGACCAATATTTGAGCATAAATAGCCAAGAATCCATATTTTGTAGTTTCTAAAATCTCAAGGAATTCTCCCAAAGTGTTACCTATTGCCTTGAAGGCATCCATTTTCCAAAACTCAATGGGCAACCCATACATCCTAATCCAAACTAGTACTAGGGATAGATTTATATTTTTAGATGAAAAGCCTTCATACTAGCAGGTAAGGAAGAGTCCTGCTCTTCCCATAAACCAAGGACCCCCTTTTAGGATTCTATCTCTTTCTTCCCTAGAACAAAAAATTGCTAGGAAGAAACCTTTCTAAAGAAAGTATAGAATCACTCCTAGATACTTTCAACTCCTATCAATGCATTTTCTCAAGGCTAAATCCATTAGCCAATACCCATAAAATTATCAAGAAATGGCCTATCTTTGAACAACAAGGATAAATCCTTCGTAGTTTTCTCACTAACCTCTACTACTAAATATGATTATAAGGATTTAGCTATAAATCAATTCATGGAAAGGAAAATAAAACTCAAAATGTACTAAAAGTTACCAGAATATCCTATAGCAAATATAATATTTGGTAAAAAAATTATAATAATTTGCAAGTAAAATTTCTAAGATAAAGAAAAGAAAAATAAACTTAGCCAAAAAAATCTGTCCAAATAGAATGTCTTGCCTCACTAAATCCCTAGCCCTCCATTGCTCCTTCCATCATATGAACCTTGGTTGAAAGATATTTATAATTTCATTTTTCGCAACTTGAAAATCATCATTGCTCTTATTTTGGATGGCTGACTTCACAGGGTCATATCTCCCTCAAATTTCTCAAATTCCTTCATATGACCACTCATTTTAAAGCTCTTCAATGGGGCAGGGACCCCTTGAACCATAACCGGATTAATCTCTACTGCCATCAAATAAGGTCTACAACCGTCATCCCTTTCAAGCCTCCGTTCGGCCTAGCCTTAGGGGCTAGGCCTCCACTCCGGATCGGGTTCCCCGCCTTCCGGGGCGGGGACCCCTTGCAACGGAACGGGAATCATTCTTTACTGCCATCGAGAGTGGGGTGGTTCCTTCCAAAAGCGAAGGATCAATGATAACGAGAAATCGGGGTGTAGCCGTCAAAGGGAAATGGGAGTTATAACGATCATGAAGAGGTGGAACTGTAAAAGCAAAATAAAGGAGATAACTAGAAATCGAGGTGGAACCGTAAAAGCAATAAATCGAAGAAAACTAGAAATGGAGGTGTTACCGGCAAACCGAAATCAGAAAATAATCCCCTCAACCTTTAATCAAATAAATCCCCTCAACCTTTAATTAAATCAACCTTTGATAAAGACCCTAAACTAGAGAGTTCTCCCTACGAACGAAGGGGGAAGGGGGCTAGACCAAGAAACCGAAATAGTTTTACTACAGCGAGGGGGGAAGGGGCTATACCAAGAAACCGGAATGGTTTTGCTGGAGAAGGGGGAACCGGGCCGAGATGACCAAGATCACCGAGATAACCGGGATCACCAATATTACCGAGATCTGAAAAACCGAGATCTAAATCGAAACGATGATAAGGGGAGGGGAGGAATCGAGAAAACCAAATAAGAATGAAATCGATAAAAACAAGAAATCGAGAAAACCGAAAACATCGATTCAATAAAAATAGAGATTTCCCTCAATAAAAATACCCTCGACCTTTAAGAATGAAATCGATAAAAACAAGAAATCGAGAAAAACGGAATCGAGAAAAACGGAATCGAGAAAAACCGAGATCTAAAAACCGATAAAATATTGATGATTACACAATGACACTGAGAGGGGGGGGTGAATCAGTGTAGTTATTAATTTTTATATCTACAGCATTTAATATGAAATAAAGAGAACTTGACAACTGAAAAACAACTTGAACAAGAGAGCACACCACAACACTCAATATACCGAGGTTCACCAATTTGGCTACTCCTCAAAAATGACTGCTTGGACTCCAATCCAAATCCAGTCTTTGCAAAATCAATTTTACAAATACTTTACCAAGACCAACTGGAAGGAGCACCAACCCCGTAATTTTCTCACGCAGATGGATGGAGCACCAACTCCTAGTACCAAGCACCAACTTGGACTGCAAATCGATCAATTTAGAATGACATAAAAATGTCTTCACTTCATGCACGACCCTGACTGGTCTGCAATTAACCCAACTCTACACACTCTCACAGCTCTGCTTATTTTTCTCTTGATTCTTTTCTAACCCTCCTTTTACAACAATTTCTCTCTAACAGCAGCAACATCTTCTCTGTACGATTATTCTTTTATAACCTTTCAATCCTGCATGCAATCGAATCACATACTCTGACTGTTCGAATCCATGCAATACGGCTGTTCGGTTCCATGCACTTCGACTGTTTGAAACCCTGCAATACGGTTGTTCGAAAATGACTGTTCGAAACCCTGCAATACGGCGTTTTGATTTCTTGTAGTATGGCAATTTTGTTTCATGCACTTCGACTGTTCAATTTCTTCGAATACGGCTTTTCGAATGCTTTTTCGAAATTCCATATGTGATTCTTTGAAAGCTTTTCGATTCTTCATGTTCGGATTTTCTGTATGCTTCAAATACGTCTGTTTGAATGCTTGCAAATACGACCTTTCGAATGCTTTTATTATCCTTCATATTCGGATTTTCGAATGCGTTTCAATTATGCATGTTTGGTTGTTGCATTGCATGTTCAACACCTATCAACGTTTAACTATCTCGTCTGACTTCAGTTACTTCTTATGTGACAGACTGCATGACGCTTTTCTTCCACGTGTCACCTTTCATGTTGCTTCGACATTTTCCAGTCTAACTGTTTCCTATCACGATATCGCGACACTTTTAACTTATGCTGACGTCACCCTGAAGGTTGTCGCGAAATCATGACCATTTTGGCCTTGAAAGCTTTTCCCCCGCTCATGTCGCGAAATCGCGACACCTTGAACTTTTGCTGACGTCATCCTCAATGCTGTCGCGAAATCGTGACCATTTTGGCTCTTGCAAGCTTTCCCTGCATCTTGTCGCGATATCGCGACACTTTCAACATTTGCTGACGTCATCCTTAAGCATGTCGCGAAATCGCGACGCTTTCGGCTTCCAGCAGCTTTCCTTTCATCCTGTCGTGAAATCGCGACACTTTTCAACTTTGCTGACGTCATCATCCTTCTTGTCGTGAAATCGCGACGTTTTCGACTCTTGCTGACGTCATCATCCTGCTTGTCGCGAAATCGCGACACTTTCGGCTTCCGTACACTCTTCTTTGCCAGCAGCAGCGAAAAAGGAACATGTCGCGAAATCGCGACACTATGCTTCATGCAATGGCAAAATTTTTACATATTTGTGCCTTGTGTTTTCACCTTGCCTCTTTTCATGAAATTTTGACTTGTAATATCATTGCTGCATCTTTCAGTTCTACACTTTTGACTAGTAGCGAAATCGCTACACCTTAGTTTCCCTTTGTTTCAACATGTAGCGCCATCGCTACACCTTAGTTTCTCTTTGTTTCAACATGTAGCGATATCGCTACACCTTTGTTTCCATTCATTTCAACATGTAGCGATATCGCTACACCTTTGTTTCCATTCATTTCAACATGTAGCGATATCGCTACACCTTTGTTTCCTTCTCTGCCAGCATGTCGCGAAATCGCGACAGTTTTGCTCGCATCTTCTCTCTCCTCGGACATGTCGCGAAATCGCGACAATTTGGCATGCATTTTCTCTCTCCTACTTTTTGTCACGAAATCGCGACACATTTTCTCTCTCCTCAATGAAAACTCGACATGTCACGAAATCGCGACATTTTCGGCTGCGCCTTCTCTCTCCTCGACCATGTCACGAAATCGCGACAGGAAACATGTCGCGATATCGCGACAGTTTTCTTCCTTGTCTCTTTTTGCCAGTTTCTGAATCTGGGTCACCTCTATTTTCCTTGAAACTTTCTGCACTTGATCTGACTGACCTCTGAACTGCATCAACTGCATCAATCGATTGTGTTGACAACAATGACAATACTTTTGCAATTCTTTTTCTGCACCTTGCTCAACAATCTCCCCCTTTGGAATTGTTGGCAACACATCGCAACCTTGCTTAATTTCTTCTCCCCCTTTGCCAATAATACCAAAGGGTTGCTGTAGACTCCCCCTGAGTCTATGCACAACATTCTCAGACTTAAAAAGTTTGAATGCTCCCCCTGAGAATGTGTTTCCCATAGCTAGTCAGTGCTTGGGTGGTGTGACTACTCCCAACTTCTTCCGAAGGTATTCAAATACTTCCTTTGGCAAAGGTTTTGTGAATATATCAGCTACTTGCTCTGTAGTTGGAACAAAATCCAATTTAACCTCTCCTTCTGCAACTTTATCCTTCAAGAAATGATATCGGATTGCAATATGTTTGGTTCTTGAATGCATTATTTGATTCGTGGATATGTTGATATCACTAGTGTTATCACATTTAATTGAAATTGGCTCTTTGAAATGAATACCAAGATCTTTCAACGTTTGTCTCATCCATAATATCTAAGTACAGCATGTTGTTGCTGCAATGTATTCTGCCTCTGCAGTGGATAGAGATATTGATTCTTGTTTCTTGCTGTGCCATGCTACTAGCCTGTCACCAAGATAAAATGCTCCTCCACTTGTGCTCTTTCTGTCATCAATACATCCTGCCCAATCTGCATCAGAATATGCAATCAAAGTGAAATCTTTACCTTTTGGGTACCACAACCCATAATCCATAGTGCCCTTGAGATATCCGAAGATCCTCTTTACAGTTGTTACATGAGTTTCTTTGGGACTGGCTCGAAATCTTGCAACCATACATACTCGCTTGTAATATATCCGGTCTAGTGGTCATTAAATACAGACGAGCTTCCAATCATAGACCCGTACATTGTTTGATCTACATCCGGGGATTTATCATCCTTGCTCAACTTGCGCACTGTTGTCATGGGAGTGCTTGACCGGTTTCTTGTCTTCCATTGTGAACTTTTTCAGCATTTCTTTTACATATTTAACTTGAGAAATAAAAATGCCTTTTTCATTTTGATTGACCTGCAGACCTAAGAAATAAGAAAGTTCACCAATCATTGACATCTCAAATTCTTTTTTCATTTTAATTGATATGTCTTTGCGATATTCATCCATGCTCGTTGCCAAATATTATGTCATCTACATAAACAACAAGAACAATAAGATGACCCTTCTCTGTTTTGACATATAAGTTGATATCCACCAAACCTTTCTTAAACCCTTGTTTAATTAGATAATTATCCGGCCTTGCATACCATGCTCTGGGTGCCTGTTTTAATCCATATAAAGCTTTCTTTAACTTGCAAACAAAATCTGGATTGTCACCAAGTTGGAAGCCATCTGGTTGTTCAATGTAAACCTCTTCTTCTAGTTTTCCATTCAAAAATGCTGATTTTACATCCATTTGATATACTTTGAAGTTTTTATGAACTCCTAATGCCAGAAACATTCTGATTGCCTCTAGTCTGGCTACCGGTGCAAAAGTTTCTTCAAAATCAATGCCTTCAACTTGAGCATAGCCTTTACATACCAATCTTGCCTTATTTCTGACAACCTGCCCATCTTCATTCAATTTATTTCTAAAAACCCATTTAGTGCCAATTATGTTTTTATTTGTTGGTCTAGGTACCAATTCCCAGGTATTGTTTTTCTCTATCTGATCTAGTTCTTCATTGATTGCCTTCATCCAACTTTCATCGGTGCTTGCTTCAGACAACATTTTTAGGTTCAATACTAGATAACAGAGAATAGTTCCTCACTGTTGTTCTTCTTGTTTGAATACCATCTGTGGGATCCCCAATAATCTGTTCACTTGGATGATTTTTCTGCCAATTGCCTGTTTTAAATTTTCTGTTTTCTTCTTCTTCAGATTCGGTTTTACACCATCCGGATCAATTTTCTGATTCTTCTCTGTTTCTTTTTCATCATCACCTTCAATGACTTCTTCATACATAGGGTAGTTTTCTTGATAAGTAGTTTCTTGTTCTCTACCTTCATCAACTTTCACATCAGCACTTTCAACAATTTTCTTCAACCTCTTGTTGTAACATGTGTATGCCTTGCTTTTTGTTGAGTAACCGAGAAAGATACCTTCATCAGCTCTATCTTCAAATTTATCGAGGTTATCTTCAGTCCGTTTTATGTAGCACTTGCTGCCAAATACTTTGAAATGTCTTGTTGTTGCCTTTCTGCCAAACCACAACTCATAAGCTGTTTTGCTTTCATGTGGTCTCAACATGCACCTGTTTTGAATGTAAACGTAGTATGAATCGCCTCTTTCCAAAATCCGTCGACTATTTTGTTTTCACGCGACATTGTCCTTGCCATTTCCTGCACTTGTTCTATTCTTCCTTTCTACAACACCATTCTCTTGAGGTGTCCTAGCTGCTGAAAACTGTCTTCTTATCCCATGTTTTTGACAGTATTCTACAAATTCTTCGGAGATAAACTCTCCTCCCCTGTCTGATCTTAGGCATTTAATTCTTTTTCCTGATTGATTTTCAACAATATTTTTGAAGGTTTTAAACATTTCAAAGGCTTCTGACTTGAGTTTCGGAAATAGTACCCATGTCATTCTTGAGTAGTCATCTATACATAGCATAAAATATTTGTGTCCATTTATGCTTTCAGTTCTCATGGGTCCACATAGATCAGTGTGAATTAGTTCTAATGGCTTGCTAGTGAAGTATTATTTTGCTTTGAAAGTGGCTCTGGTTTGTTTTCCCTTTTGGCATGACTCACGAGATGCTATTTACAGGTTTGCCAATGTTTGGTATATCTCTAATTGCTCTTTTTGAACTGATTTTTGCCAGATTGTCAAAACTAATATGCCCAAGCCTCTTGTGCCATAGCCAGTTTTCATCTTCCTTCCCATCAAGCATGTTCCTTCTGCAGTTTTTGAAAGTGTATATAGATTTCCAGAAGTTCTCAGTCCAGTGGCTATTAACTTTCCATTTTTTGTCTTTCTTACTTCATAGCCCTCCTTCTTGAAGATTACATCATGACCTCTGTCACATATTTGACTTACACTTAGCAAGTTATGCTTCAGGCCAATTACAAACAAGACTTCTTTTGATTTTATATTGCCATCACTGATCTTGACTGATCCCTTTCCAACAATCTTTGCTCCATCATTATTTCCAAATTTCATAGAACCCCCTTCATAATTCTATAAATTCTCAAACTTTTGCTTGTCACCTGTCATGTGACTGGAACAACCACTGTCAAGTATCCAAGGTGTTTATTTGTTCTGAGCTTTAAAAGTAGTCTGGACAATCAAAGATTCCTTTTCTTTCCATTATGGTTTGATAGCAGATTTTGCTACTTGTTTTGCCTTTGTTCTTTCATTAGCATGTGCCTATTTTTCAGGAAATTTCTGGTTTTGTTTCAACCCACTTGGCTGAGATTTTCTACCCTGATAATTATTTGATGCAAAAGTGCTTCAGGTTTCTAGCAATATGTCCAAAATTATGACAATTATAACATTCAACTGCATAATTCATTAAAGGAGAAAAAACATTTCTGCTGGTAAAATTCCTTTGAGATACATTATGCCTCGCAATCTGAAATCTTATGGCCATAAGCATTGCATTTAAAACAATAACTAGAAAATGCATGATTAAACCTGGGTGTCGGTCTTTGCCAGTTTGAAGTAGGAGCCATGACTCTTCTCCTCCTCGGATGTGTGACTTTTGTGAATCCATCTTTGTCAGTATTCTTCTTGAATTTGGCATTATTGTTTTCTTTTGCATTATTTTGTTTTTCTGGTTCAACCTCGATCTTTTCTTCTTTCTTTGTGGGTTCTATATTCAAGTTCTTTGAATCCTTTGAAGATTCTCCTTCATCAAAGCCTAAACCAAATTTGATGCCAGAAGGCCTTTGGTTATTTAACATTTTATCCAGCTTTACAGTACTTTCTTCAAACTTATGAAAACAGTTCAATTTTCTATTCATCTCCTCTAACTGCATCCTTAACTTAACAATGTCTTCCTCTAGCTTGTTGCATTCAACTGTCTTTACAGTTAATTGTTCATCAAGAACTTCAGACATTTTCTTGAATTCCTCTGTCTGTATTTTCAGATTGTTTATTATGTCTGTGGCATTCTCTAATTTCTTTGAAAAAAATTTATTCTTCTTCCTTTCTGCACTCAACTCTTCAAGTGCGAGCAACCAATTCTCCTTCCAAATACACTTCGGCTTCATCCTTGGAATTTTCATCACCTTCCCGATTTTCCTCTGTTCTTTCTTCTTCAAGTGCCATGAACAGAGCTTCACCTCCTTCTTCTTCGGACTCCTCATCCGTGCTTTCTTTAGAACTCGCCGACATTCTTGGTTATGAAGCTTTTCTTCTTGAAGTTGTTCTTTCTAAAATTTTGTTTCTTCTTCCAGTCACCTTTTTCTTGGTGTGAACCTTCACCATTTTTGGTTCTCTCCTGCATTGGACATTTGGCTGCAAAATGACCGACTCCTCCACAATTGAAGCATTTAAAAGGTAGCTTCCCTCTATATTTTCCTTTTCCTTTTGTGAGTTTTCGAACAAAATTGGCTTCTGTTTCATCCAGTGTTCCTTCATCCTTAGATTCATGTTCAGCTTTTACATTCTTGTGTGCTTTAAAAGCTGCTTCTCTGTCTGTAGACTTGGTTTGTCCTATTCTCATTTCATATGCTATCAGGGAACCATGCAACTCATCCATGCTGAAGTTGTTTAGATCTTTTGCCTCTTCTATTGCAGAGACTTTGGAGTTAAATCTTTTGTGAAGTGTTCTGAGAACCTTTTTCACAACAATCGCATCATCAATTTCTTCATCGAGTCCTCTGATTGCATTAATAATTCCGTTGACTCTCAGCATATAAGTCTCTATGTTTTCATCTTCATTCATTTGCAATGCTTCGAACTGTGCTCGATGAGTTTGCAGTTTTGCTTCCTTAATCTTACTGTCTCCTTCATGGATGCTCTTCAGTTTATCCCACATGTCTTTTGCTGATTTACAACTCATGACTCTTATCAGTTCACTGTCAACAAGCCCACACATTATGGCATTCTTAGCTTTGGAGTTGTTTTCAAATTTCTTTTTCTCAGTAGTATCTGTTGGAGGAGTAGTGGGTGCTGTGTATCCACTATCTACAGAATCCCAAATATCGTATCCCAATGCACTCAGATATGTTTGCATTCTGAGTTTCCAGAAGGTGTAATTTGTTCCATCAAATAAGGGAGCTTTGTTGGATGAAAATCCTTCACCACCTGCCATTGTTTCTTCCAAGATCTCCTTAGTTGATTAAGCTTGTACAAGGAACCTTGCTCTGATACCAATTGATGATTACACAATGACACTGAGAGGGGGGGTGAATCAGTGTAGCTATTAATTTTTATATCTATAGCATTTAATATGAAATAAAGAGAACTTGACAACTGAAAAACAACTTGAACAAGAGAGCACACCACAACACTCAATATACCGAGGTTCACCAATTTGGCTACTCCTCAAAAATTATTGCTTGGACTCCAATCCAAATCCAGTCTTTGCAAAATCAATTTTACAAATACTTTACCAAGCACCAACCGGAAGGAGCACCAACCCTCGTAATTTTTTGCTGCAATGAGATGGAGCACCAACTCCTAGTACCAAGCACCAACTTGGACTGCAAATCCGATCAATTTAGAATGACATAAAAATGTCTTCACTTCATGCACGACCACTGATCGTGCTGCAATTAACCCAACTCTACACACTCTCAAGACTTTGCTTATTTTTCTCTTGATTCTTTTCTAACCCTCCTTTTACAGCAATTTCTCTCTAACAATGAACAACATCTTCTCTGTACGATTATTCTTTTATAACCTTTCAATCCTGCATGCAATCGAATCACATACTCTGACTGTTCGAATCCATGCAATACGGTTGTTCGGTTCCATGCACTTCGACTGTTCGAAACCCTGCAATACGGTTGTTCGAAAATGACTGTTCGAAACCCTGTAATACGGCGTTTCGATTTCTTGTAGTATGGCAATTTTGTTTCATGCACTTCGACTGTTCAATTTCTTCGAATACGGCTTTTCGAATGCTTTTTCAAAATTCCATATGTGATTCTTCGAAAGCTTTTCGATTCTTCATGTTCGGATTTTTTGTATGCTTCAAATACGTCTGTTTGAATGCCTGCAAATACGACCTTTCGAATGCTTTTATTATCCTTCATATTCGGCTTTTTGAATGCGTTTCAATTATGCATGTTTGGCTATTGCATTGCATGTTCAACACCTGTCAATGTTTAACTGTCTGTCTGACTTCAGTTACTTCTTATGTGACAGACTACATGATGCTTTTCTGCCACGTGTCACCTTTCATGTTGCTTCGGCATTTTCCAGTCTAACTGTTTCCTATCGCGATATCGTGACACTTTTAACTTATGCTGACGTCACCCTGAAGGTTGTCGTGAAATCATGACCATTTTGGCCTTGAAAGCTTTTCCCCCGCTCATGTCGTGAAATCGCGACACCTTGAACTTTTGCTGATGTCATCCTCAATGCTGTCGCGAAATCGTGACCATTTTGGCTCTTGCAAGCTTTCCCTGCATCTTGTCACGATATCGCGACACTTTCAACATTTGCTGACGTCATCCTTAAGCATGTCGCGAAATCGCGACGCTTCCGGCTTCCAGCAGCTTTCCTTTCATCCTGTCGTGAAATCGTGACACTTTTCAACTTTGCTGACGTCATCATCCTTCTTGTCGCGAAATCGCGATGTTTTGACTCTTGCTGACGTCATCATCCTGCTTGTCGCGAAATCGTGACACTTTCGGCTTCCGTACACTCTTCTTTGCCAGCAGCAACGAAAAAGGAACATGTCGTGAAATCGCGACACTATGCTTCATGCAATGGCAAAATTTTTACATATTTGTGCCTTGTGTTTTCACCTTGCCTCTTTTCATGAAATTTTGACTTGTAATATCATTGCTGCATCTTTCGGTTCTACACTTTTGACTAGTAGCGAAATCGCTACACCTTAGTTTCCCTTTGTTTCAACATGTAGCGCCATCGCTACACCTTAGTTTCTCTTTGTTTCAACATGTAGCGAAATCGCTACACCTTAGTTCCATGTATTTTCATCATGCAGCGATATCGCTACACCTTTGTTTCCATTCATTTCAACATGTAGCGATATCGCTACACCTTTGTTTCCTTCTCTGCCAACATGTCGCGAAATCGTGACAGTTTTGCTCGCATCTTCTCTCTCCTCGGACATGTCACGAAATCGTGACAATTTGGCGTGCATTTTCTCTCTCCTACTTTTTGTCGTGAAATCGCGACACATTTTCTCTCTCCTCAACGAAAACTCGACATGTCGCGAAATCGCGACATTTTCGGCTGTGCCTTCTCTCTCCTCGACCATGTCGCGAAATTGCAACAGAAAACATGTCGCGATATCGCGACAGTTTTCTTCCTTGTCTCTTTTTGCCAGTTTCTGAATCTGGGTCACCTTTGTTTTCCTTGAAACTTTCTGCACTTGATCTGACTGACCTCTGAACTGCATCAATCTGACTGTGTTGACAACAATGACAA